>CM042838.1:125382729-128018444 GCA_023653725.1 Bungarus multicinctus | reverse complement strand
CTAGAACTTCAACCTTAATTACATTTCTGATGGATAACCGTGCTCTTTTAACCTTTATCCTTTGTTTTAAACAGACCAAACTTTTTCTATCATTTGATGTATAGACTGAGACATGGTCTACATCCACAAGTAGTCTGGTGAAGGAGAGCGAATAGGTGGCTCTCCTATTCTGAGCTGTCACCCTCCCTGTGGTATGAAACTGCCAAGAGTTGATCCTAGAGAAGGGATGTCAAACTCATGTAATCATGGTGACATCACATGATGTATTGTGACCCCCCCTTCATTAAACCGGGCTTGGGCATGGCCAGTACATGATGTATCTGGCCCTGTCCTAGAGGAAACATGGGAGGGGGAGAGAGAAAGAGAGAGAGAGGGAGAGAGAGAGAGAGAGAGAGAGAGAATAACTCCTACTCCCACAAAATGCAGTTTGTCAGGTTTTAGTGCATCTTTATGTCAAATCCTTAGTGGACCTTTTGAAGGAGGACAGGATTGGGATGCAAAGTAGGTGGAATCATTTTTAATTTCAATTCTACTCCTCCCCATCACCAACAATGGTCCCGAAAAACTATTGTGTTATCAAGTTATCCCACTAGAGAGATGTTCATTGAGTCATCAGTTATAATTGTATTGCTACAGTCGGGGGTGGTACAATAAAAGAAATAATTCACCAGAAACTATAGTGCTTGTAGTGTACCACAGAAATGAGCTTGAAGCAAATGTGGGTAGTCCGTGACTTAACAGTCGTGACTGTTGAAAAAATTGCATACAACAGCATTGAAAAATGTAACCCTAGGACACTGCAACTGTCATAGTAATAGCAATAGCATTTAGACTTATATACTGCTTCACAGTGCTTTAACAGCCCACTCTAAGCAGTTTACAGAGTAGCATATTGCCACCAACAATTTGGGTCCCCATTTTATCTACCTCAGAAGGATGGAAGGCTGAGTCAACCTTGAGCCTGGTGAGATTCGAACTGCCAAATTGCAGTCAGCTGGCAGTCAGCAGATGTAGCCTGCAGTATTGTATTCTAACTACTGCGCCACCGCAGACTCATAAATATGAGTCAGTTGCCAAGTATCTGAATTTTGATCACATGACCATGGGGATGATGAAATGATTGTGAGTGTGTGAAATGGTCATAAGTCACTTTTTTCAGAGCTGTTGTAACTTTGAACTGTCAAACTAAACAAACTGCTGTAAGTTAAGGACTACCTATAATCAGATAGCACTCATGAATGTGTGAACTAGCAATGTTTGAGCATCCTCATCAATTAAGCCACCCAAAGTTGCTTAGATGAAATGAGCCACCATTCAAATCAAATCAAATCAAATCCTGAAGACAGTTAGAAAACCTGTCAACTCTGTATTTGAGCATTATGAACAAAGCAGAGCTTTTGCGAGCACCGAGTTGAAATTGATTTTGCCTGATCCATATGTATTAATCAAATTAATCTTTATCAAATCAAATTTGTGCATAGTATCAATTCCCCATGTTGTAGGTTGGCTGTTAGGGAATATCAAATTGGTCAGCTGGAATTCTGTGGATGTTCCTGATGTCTTACAGCAGTCATGTTTGTGGGATTGGTTTAAAGATTAAGAATGTATCAGGCAGGCACAAAATAGCAATAGAAGATATATTTTCCCGAAAGCCATCACTCTGCTAAACAAATAATTCCCTCAACACTGTTAAACTATTACAAAGTCTGCACTACTATTACTGTTAATCTTCTCATCACTCCTTATCACCCATCCTTTCCCACTTGTGACTGTATAACTATAACTTTGTCACTTATATCCTTACAATTTATATTGACTGTTTCCTAGTATGATTTGATTGTTGATTGTACCCTATGACTATCATTAAGTGTTGTATGTTATGATTCTTGATTCTTAATGGATGTATCTTTTCTTTATGTATATTGAGAGTATTTATACCAAGACAAATTCCTTGTGTATCCAATCACACTTGGCCAATAAAGTATTCTATTCTATTCTATTCTATTCTATTCTGTTCTATTCTATTCTATTCTATTCTATTCTATTCCTGAAGGAGAGTCTCAATTTTTTCTAACTTCCCAATTGTCCAAATTATGAAACAGCTTCATCATAACATCCATACTTGGATTGCAATTAATACTGGTTAAATGTATTATAATCTTTGGAGGCTGAACTTCCAATCTTTTACTTAAATTCATAATTACCTACTTTAATTTGAATTTTACAAGAGCTAAACCACTGAAATGATTATCATGACATTGGAGGAGACGACTGAGGATGGAACAACTTGTAACAACTTGTAATAAAAAGAGCAGAATACACAATCCAATCCAATTTTGTTTTTTTTTACTCCAGTTATATATAAAACATTATTTAGTTTCCAAGGCACTGTTGTAAATAAGCCAAAGGTATCACATTAGGCAGATAAACTTATTTTATTTGTACATCTTGATGTGCTTTATCCACACACTAAGCTTAATTACAGGCTCTGTAGATGAATCACAGCAAGTGACTAATGAAACAGGAAGACAGCAATTTGAAGGCCATCAATTTGTCTGCCATTTATCTTGAACTTGTTCTTTTTCCTCTCACCATCATTGTCATAAAAAGAAAGAGAAGACAACTAATTCAGGCATTCTTAAGGATTGAGCATTTTACAAAATAGGGCAGCCACCCTAACAAGACCACCCTGTTCCATTGTGAAGATCAGTTCAAAATCTAAAATGTGGATTACATAAAATGATTATTACTACTTTAGCTTTGTTCTGTCATCACCCTCAATAGCTAGAACCTCTACCTGTCTGGATTTATTTCGTTATTCTGCTGAATTTTCTCTTTTAAATACAGACTAATTTATAATATATAATAATAGGTTTTTCTTTCCCTGAGCTATCCCTTTACTGTTTTTTTTTTTCACATTTCAAAAACTCTATTGTGAAAATCATTTTTCTAACCACTGGAGGTATTTCATCTACATTTGGCCTATATTGATGGTTGATATAAACCTCTTCATTCTCAGTAGATTGGAAACAGTAGTTTGATGGACTGATTAAAAATAAAAATAAAAGAAAGCCCAGCTGAAAATCAGATAGCCCAGGAAGGGGAAAAAAAGCCAATAAAGGGAAATATTTCTAGCTCAGAGTTGAAATGAAGGATCCTTGGGCACTCTGAACCTGCTTGATATCCATGGAGATTCTCAGTAATCCAGGTCAAGGTTATCACAAAGGTGCCTTTTCAAGAGGCAAGTGGACATTCTTGGATTTTTTTTCAAGATGTTTTGCTTCACTTTGAAGTGAAACGTCTTCAAAGAAAAACAAGAAAATCCAGTTACCTCTTGAAAAACACCTTTGGGATGGAACTTGCTTGTTTTCTTGGAGACATTTCATTACCCATACTAGGCACCATCATTAGTGCTAGTGGCTCTAGTACTGAAGATGTTACTTAGTTTGGGCAATGAAATGTGTGCAAGAAAACAAGCAAGCTCAGAGAGCACCAAGGACCCCTCAACTCCTTTGCATCCTTCTTAAACTGGAATCATGTAGCATGAATATTATATAGTTCCATTACCTGATACAGGCACAGCTGGGTGAACAACTGTAGTCAATGCACAGTCTTTAATGGGTCTTCAGTGGAATGCTTGGCCTAAAAAAAAGTAAACCATAGCATGGAAACAAGACACCAATGCTTGATCCAACTGAAGCTGAAAAACACTGCTTTCATCTCAAAGCAGGAAAATATGGATGGAGTTCTTATTCCCAGAGGTGGAAGGTGTCCAGGATATGGATGTCCCCCATCCCAACTCTCCGGAAGTAGCTGATAGCTACTACTTATAATGGCCCACCTGTTATGGCAGATATAGTAGAGGTAGTCCTCGACTTACTATCACAATTGAGCCCAGAATTTATGTTGCTAAGTGAGAAATTTGTTAAGTGAGTTTTGTTCCATTTTACAACCTTTCTTGCCACAGTTGTTAAGTGAATCACTGCAGTTATTAAATTAGTAACACAGTTGTTAAGTGAATCTGGCTGTCCTATTGACTTTGCTTGTCAGAAGGTCACAAAAGATGATCACATGACTCTGGGACACTGTAATCATCATAAATATAAACCGGTTGTCAAGCATTTGTATGAAAATCATGTGACCATGGGGATGCGGCATAGGTTGGAAGTGTGAAAAATGGTCATAACTCACCTTTTTTTTGCCGTTGTAACATTGAATAGTAACTAAATGAATTGCTGAGAGTCAAGGACTACTTGTACCTATTTCTGTACTATTTTGTTGAGTTCTCTGTTTTTGCTGGCTAGCTTCACTAAAACTCAGAAGCTAAATCTTCTATAGAATCTTAGTTTTTTACAGTATGTACAATAGTTCCGCAAAACCAGGGGTGGGATTCTACAGGTTTGCACCTATTCTCTAGAACCGGTTGTTAACATTCTAAGCAGTTCGCAGAACCAGTTGTTAAAAGAAATTACTGGCCTAATCCTTGAAGGAAAGCAGGAAGGAAACATTCTGGTGTTGCTTACAGACATTGCCTCTCCGTTAACCCTTATTGCATTCTTGGCAGGACTAGACTTCCTGTCTCAGGAACTTCTCTGGAGTTTTTTTTCCTCCTTTGCTGGTACTTTGCTTTGTGTGGAATGATCATTCAAAGTTACAATGGCACTGAAAAAAGTGACTTATGACCATTTTTCACACTTACGACTGTTGCAGCATCCCCACAGTCATGAGAGGCCAGGCGAGGAGATGCGTGCCTCAATGTGAGTTATATTGAGTTGGCCATGCCCAACCAATAACATGACCACCAAGCCACGTCCACCCAGTCACATAACCAACAAAGCCGTGCCCAGAGAACCGGTTGTTAAAAAATTTGAATCCCAGCTCTGCGCAAAACCATTTTTAGTTATTCTTAAAAACTTTTTTTACTTAACGTTGTGCAAAGATATTTTTTCTTGTCTTGTCTCAGATACTTCAGGAGCCATTACAGCTAAGTGATTACAGTTGTGTGCAATTGTATTTGCCCTGTTTCTAAAGTAATAAAATTCTTCTGTCATCAGATACAAGGAGGGCCAAACCCTTTTCTTGATTGTATTATTTGCCATTCAAGCCTTTTCCAATTCAGTACATGTCAAAAGTAACTTAACTCTTTGCAAACAATCAATAGAATTGATTAGTTTAATGGTCCTTATGAACAATGGCGTCAAGCCAGACGATAAGTGATCTTTGTCTAGGAGGCTGAGAGCAACTTGTGACCTGTAACGCTGAACATGCTAAAATGCCGGCAGGGCTATAAATGAAGAGATTTATTAGGATGCATATATCTCAGATGAAATGACATTTCGGCTGACAAATAGCAACAAGAGAGGAAAACTTTGCAGATAGGAACTCTACTGTGGGAAGTACCTAGTTTTAAATGCCACAGAAAAGAGGAGTATTTGCGTTTTCTGCCAAAAATAAGCAGCCTAAGGAAATTCTTGAATTGTTGCTCCAGTGTATTTATAGTATACAATCTGACAACTTCTCTTAATCTCTCACATGGAGGGAGGGGTAATATGTCCAGAAGGACATGTGCAAAATTTTAATTCATTAGATCAGAGATTTTTGCAAAAGAAGACAATGAAGATGCAAATGATCAAATTAAATCTGTTTTTGTAAATTTGCAGAGGTCTCTTACAAAGACTGATATGAAACATTTTTTGTAATGGGTCAAGGTGGCATTGTATAGCTTTACCATCTTTATCTCATTATTCTTGTTACCAACACATTACATTTACTTCTTTGCAGGTTTTGATATAACAACTAAACACATTGTCATTTCCAGTGTGGTGCTTGGCACTTTTTAAGATGTTTAATATTAATATAAAACAAAGCTTCTAATCTTTTTGATAGGTTTCTCCTATTGTACAATGTTGTCTTTCAAGATTATGCATTTTATGACAGAATTATCTTTTTCATAGAATATTTATTTATTCATCAAATTTATATGGCCACCATTTCACATGACTCTGGTGATGGTGGGAGAATTGTTCTTTAGACTTACAAGATTGATGTCACCTTAGCAGGTAAACCAGATAGGAAGCCCAACCAAATATGCTTGCTCATGCTTATGTTGGAAGCACTGAGGTGCTTCCAGATTGAAATAATTAATTGGTGATATTACCATTGTCTGGGGTTGCTTGATTGGGGATCCTTTTATGTCCCTGTTAATGTACCCACTGAAGTGATACCTATTTATTTACTTGCAAATACACACTTTCGAACTGCTAGGTAGGCAGGAGCTGGAGTGAGCAATGGGAGCTCACCCCATTGCAGCAGCATTCGGGTCTTTAACGTGGGCTTGCTAATTGTCAATCCAGTGTCCCAACCATGTGAGTCAATGTACTCCAACAAATACACTAACTACTTTATTGCAAAGATGCATTAACAGAATCTTGCAAGTCTGAAAGTACAATTGTCCTACTGTTTCTTTTGTAGCCCAGTTATTAAAGATGGTCCCTCTTGAAGCTCTTGCTCAATCCATGATGAAGCTATGGACTATGCTTCCTCTTATCTGACCATTCTCTAGACAGCATCCTTTTCCCAATTTCCCAAGGTCATTCACACAAAGTATTACATCATTTTAGGTGCTGGGCAAGTTACAGACAACTCTGATTTCCACCAAGCACTGTCATTTCCTATCTCTCTTTATTTGTTCAATTGTATGCTTCAATGTAGAATTCATACATCCAAATAGTACCAACATGGCATTGCATATACTTGTGGAACACCTATAAGAGTTTGAGGCCTGGTCCTCCTTATCTGCTATGTAAGTTTCCTCCCCCTCCAATATCTTAGGCTTGTAAGACATAGGCAATACAAGTAAAGTGGTTCTAAAGTGCTTCAATGGTTGTCAGGGTTTAACAATGAATATTGTCAAACAATTTGTAAAAAGTTGGTTTTTTAGAGGTTTAAGTTTTTTAGCTGCTTTCTTGAATCTTACTGAAACTTACAAATAGAGGTTAAAATTAAATTTCTTACAGATGATTGAAATTTTTTCCCCAATTCCATTCCTATGGTGGTTGTAGCCTTTGCATGTCTTACTATTGTGACATTTTGTTCCACATGCTAAATTCTAAACTCAAAAGTTTGATGAAACTTGTTTTCTTTCTTTCTTTCTTCTTAAGGTGAAATCTGGGTGTCAGCAGATGAATGCCCTGGATGCAATGCTGGAGGCCTGTATTCTCCAAGCTCAACTAAAATCAACCTTAACATCATTCTGAGAAAGTTTCTATTTTCTTATCTATTGAAAAGTTCTTAGCATGTTTTATTTGAAATGACACCTGAGGCCTGAACTCTCTCTATTTCTTAGTTCTCTCCCCCCCCTCCCCCACTCCCAGTCTATTCTACACAAATCATCTCTGGAAATCTCTGGAGGCAATTTGATCCTGCAAGTCTTCAGGTTCAATTGGCAAGCCAACAGATAAGAGTGAATGCATTGCAGATAAGCATCCAGCTTTGAATTCTTATCCAGTCTTTTGGAGTTAGGCTCATCATCAGTTTTCTAAAGGTTTTCAAGTGCCATCCTCTACACCAATTCCCAGTCCCAAATCAATCAGTTTCAAGCTTCATTTTATATTCAACGAATGTGGAGAACCTCTTGATTGCTGACATTCTTTTCCCCCTTTTTTCCCTCCCATCACTTTTCATTCAGATTGCAACTATTTTCTTTTAATGAATTCTTCCAACCACCTGGCTAGATTGGAGATAGTTGATTTATAAACAATGGCCAGGTTATGGGATTCCCACTTTGCTTTTGCAGTAAAAATGCAGCATGAAAGAACAAATGTATTTGTTCAGCTATCTTCATTATGATAAATTATTCTACATCAAATCACAACCAGATAGACTGGTTTGAAAGTTGCTTGACATTCTGAATATATTGCTTTATTTTATAAACCTTTTAGCAATTGGCCATAAATATGTTGCAGCTAAGGAGTGCTGCATCTTTAAGTATATTAAATGCAGTCTTCTGTGACCAAACATAATAGGATTTTTAAATGAATTTTAATTACAGCACTTAACAAACAACTTTTTAAACTTTCAACATGTGCAAGGCCTTTTGAAACTGACCAATTCAAATTAAATCAGGACAAATAAACTTCTTATTTGATAGCATAGTTATAAGATGATATCACTTGTCAATGTCACATATATGGATAAACGAGATAAATATGTAGGATTTAAATTTAAATCCCCTCAACAAAGGAGTTCAAAGAGAAAAAAATGCAGTAAATCTGAGGTCTGCATAAGGTCACTATGATTTTGTTCTTCACTTTGAAAGCTTAATATAAATATGCTTATGTATCCATAATCACACTGCTTTGATCCAGATAAATTTAAACAAGAACCATAGAAAACAAACAATTAAAGAATAAAAAGAACATAATCAGATCTGCATTACAACTAAGTTTGTTTTCAGCATATTCACTTAAATCAGAAACCATTAATGACAAAGCCCATATGGAAATTTAAAAATAAATTTCTGATTGGCGTAACTAACTTATTCAAAGAAGAAAGAAACAACTCCTTAGGCTAATAAAGTAGTAAAGTTGTACTTTGGATTGTGGCCTGTAATACATATATGCTGTGCTACACTAGAAACTTCAGTATTTGCGAGAATAAATAAACTATGGCTTGTTTGCTGAAGTTTGTTTATTTTTAGCAAGAAAGAAAATGTATAAACCAAGAGCCAGCAATGGCAACCTTGAAAAAATTTACCTTTTAGCTGTGGTTTTTCTTATAGAATATAGAATAGAATACTTTATTGGCCAAGTGTGATTTGACACACAAGGAATTTGTCTTGGTGTAAATACTCTCAATATACATAAAGAAAAGGAACATTCGTTAAGAATCAAGAATCATAACGTACAACACTTTATGATAGTCATAGGGTACAATCAACATCAAATCATACTAGGATGATGTCTAATGACAGAGCCAATTTTGCTGTTAAAAAGGTGAGGTTACTGATGCTATGAAGGGAAAGAACAATGAGTGTTAGAAGATGATATTAGGAGTGCTACAGTATTTATTTATTTATTTATTTATTATAACATTTATATACCGCCCTTCTCCCTAGGGACTCAGGGCGGTGTACAGCCGAATCAACCCCAAACAGTACAAAAGTTAAAATACAATTAAATAAGGCTGTTAAACTAAAAACAACCCTCCCCCTAAGAATATTAAAACTCTAATTAAAACCAAATTAAAGGAGACCATTAAAACCTATGTCAGCCCAGGCCAGCTTGCTCAAAGAGCCAGGTTTTTAGAGCATGCCTGAAGGCCCTCAGGTCCGCGCTGGTGCGTATCTCAGGTGGCAGAGCATTCCAGAGGGCAGGGGCCCCCACAGAGAAGGCCCTATTCCTGGGGGCCGCCAGACGACACAGAGAGGCCGACGGCACCCGGAGAAGGCCCTCCCTGTGGGAACGCACCGGTCTGTTGGAGATCACCGGCAGAATGCGGTCCTGCAGGTAACCTGGCCCAATGCCATGGATCGCCTTAAAGGTCAAAACTAGAACCTTAAAGTGAACCCGGAAAGCCACCGGCAACCAATGCAGCTCGCGCAGGAGAGGCGTCACATGGGAGCTACGTGACGCCCCCATAATCACCCGCGCGGCCGCATTTTGCACCAGTTGGAGTCTCTGGGTGCTCCCCACAGGGAGCCCCATGTAGAGAGCATTACAGTAATCCAGGCGAGAGGTGACAAGAGCATGAGTGACTGTGCGCAGGGCGTCCCGATCCAGGAAGGGCCGCAACCGGTAAATCAGGCGAACCTGATAAAACGCCTCCCTGGAGACGGCCGCAATATGATGTTCTAATGACAGCCGTGCATCCAGGAGGACGCCCAGATTGCGAGCCCTCACTGTAGGGGGTAAAATCTCTCCCCCAATAGCCAACGAAGGTGTCAGCTGGCTATATCAGGGTGCCGGGAACCACAGCCACTCGGTCTTGGATGGGTTGAGCCGGAGCCTGTTCCCGCCCATCCAATTCCGCACGGCCTCCAGGCACCGGGACATAGCCTCTACAGCATCGTTGGGGTGATCTGGGGTGGAGATGTACAACTGGGTGTCATCTGCGTACAGGTGACACCGCAGCCCAAGACCACGGATGATCTCGCCCAACGGCTTCACATAAATGTTGAACAAGAGAGGGGAGAGGACCGACCCCTGAGGCACCCCACAAATAAGGGGCCTAGAGGTGGACCTCTCCCCTCCCGCCAACACAAATTGCGAATGGTTGGAGAGGAAGGAGGAGAACCATCGCAGGACAGTTCCCCCAATCCCCAACCCCTCCAACCGCCGCAATAGGATACTATGGTCGATAGTATCAAAAGCCGTCGAGAGATCTAATAGGACCAGGACAGAGGAGAACCCTCTATCACGGGCCCTCCAGAGATCATCAACCAACGCGACCAATGCTGTTTCGGTACTATGCCCGGGCCTGAAGCCCGATTGGAACGGATCGAGGTAAGTCGCTTCCTCCAGGTACTGAGGGAGCTGACGTGCCACCACACTCTCAACAAACTTCGCTATAAAAGGAAGGTTGGAGACTGGACAATAGTTGTTTAAAACAGCTGGGTCCAGGGAAGGCTTCTTGAGGAGGGGCCACACCACCGCCACTTTCAAGGTGGTAGGGAACGACCCCTCTCTCAAAGAAGTGTTGATAATCCCCTGGAGCCAGCCTCGTGTCGTCTCTCTGGCGGCCGAAACCAACCAGAAAGGACAAGGGTCCAACAAACACGTGGTGGCATTCAGCCCCCCCAGCAGTCTGTCCACGCCCTCAGCAGTCACAGGATCAAACTCCCCCCAGATAACATTCTCAAGACCTGCCCCAGACACCTCCCCCGGGACCACCCAATTGGAGTCCAGCCCGTCCCGAATCTGAGCGATTTTGTTGTGCAGGAATCGGGAAAACTCCTCTACCCTACACTGCAAGAGGTCATCCCGCGCTCTCGGTTCAAGCAGAGAGCGGGTCACTCTAAACAGGGCGGCAGGCCGATTTTCTGCCGATGCAATAAGGGCAGAGAAATGCGAACACTTCGATGCCTCTATCGCCACAAGGTAGGTCTTAATATAAGACCTCACCTGTGTCTGGTCAGACTCAGTGCGGCTTGCCCTCCAAATGCTCTCTAGACGTCTTTTCCGGCACTTCATCTCCTGCAGCTCCTCCGTAAACCACGGAGCCAAGTGGGATCTGTGCCGGGTCAGAGGTCGCAGAGGCGCAACTCGATCCAGAGCCCCGGCAGCCAACCTATCCCAGGTGGCTACCAGGTCTCCAGGAGAGTTGTGAGCCAGAGACTCAGGAAATGGCCCAAGCTCCCTCTGGAACCACTTCGGGTCCATCAGGCGCCTGGGGCGGAACAATCTACGTGGCTCCGCCTCCCTGCGTTGGGGGGTGGCGGAACAGAAGTCCAGTCTAAGAAGGGAATGATCTGTCCATGACAAGGGTGTAATAACTAAATCCCTGAAATTACAGTCATTCAACCAGCGTGTGTCCTCCTATGTGAGTGGGGGCAGAAACTAATTGGGTCAGGTCCATGGCTGTCATGGAAGCCATGAACTCCCGGGCAACCCCCGAGGTTTCACAGAGCGATGGCAGGTTGAAATCCCCCATGATCAAAAGCCTAGGGGTCTCAACTGCCAGCCCGGCTATCACCTCAAGGAGTCCGGGCAGGGCCGATGAGACATGGCAGGGAGCCAGGTACGCCATCAAAAGGCCCATCTGAACCCCTTGTCCCCACTTCACAAAGAGAGACTCACAACCAGCCGTCTGAGGGACAGTGGCCTCCCTAGGACAAAGGACCTCTTTAATAAATAATGAATGAAGGCTATTGCTGAGCACCTAGCATGGTGCTCCATAGACTGTAAGCCGCCCTGAGTCTCCGGAGAAGGGCGGCATATAAATGTAATTAAAAAATAAATAAATAAATAAATACCGCCACCCCGCCACCCCTTCCCTGAGACCTAGGCTGATGAAATGCAAGGAAACCTGGTGGGCACATCTCTACCAGAGGGACACCGCCCTCTGGGCCCAACCAGGTTTCGGTAATACCTACCAGGTCCGCGCCGTCCTCCTGCGCCAGATCACAAATCAGGGGGGCCTTGTTAACAACGGACCTGGCATTGCACAGCAACAGCCGGGTATTCAGGGCCTGAGGCTCTGGACAACCAGGACTGCAGGATGAGTGAAGAGGGTCAGAGCGCGCTACCGCTTGAAGATATCAGCAGCGCGATCTCCTAACTGGATATGGCCCTCTACCCCCAGCATATCTGCCCCTCCCAACAACCGTGCTGATAAAATTGGCCCCCAGCTTCCCACCCTCCGTCTGCCACCCCAACATGGAACCCCCCGAGCCCCTCCAGGCGCGCGTGCTGGCCTGGCTGCCCCCCAGATCCTCGCGGGCTATCTCTCAAACCCGTCTCGGATTTACCTAACCCCTTTAAAAAACCCATTACAAAGCTAAAAACCCCCGGCTTCCCACGCTTCTTCCGGTTCTTCCGGCCCCACGAGTTGGAACCTCCTCTGATATCCTAAGGAGGAGCCTGCTGTCTAGTTTTCAATGCTGATTCTTACTATCATATTAGTTATTTTAGATGTTAAGAATTGATATGGAAAAGGAAACGTACAACTGTTGTCCTAAGCGTAATAATAATATTGGTCCAATGCAATGTGTTCAGTTTATCAAATCATTTCAGAATTGTGATCATATTGGAAATCGTGGAGAGGTGACCACCCCATATACAGTACATAAGGAGTCTCTGTGGATTTTACTCTACTAGTTGCTGCTGACTATAGGGGGCTATGCTTATTTCCATTTCAAAGCCATTGAGTCAATACTGTCTGGAGATATTTCTGAAGTCATGTGGCCAGCATGATGTCCTGGAGTGCTGTTATCTTCTCACCCCAAGTGGTACCTATTTATCTACTCACATCTGCAAGTTTTTGAACTGCTAGGTTGGCAGGAGGCAGGGCAAGGATGAGAGCTCACTGCATAGTATGGTACTCAGGTCTCAATCCTGGGCTGCCGGCTTTCCAGTTATCAAGCCCAGCGTCTTAACTGCTGAGCCACCATGCCGCCTTTACACCATCTATATATAGATTCATTAATAGATGTCATAAAAAAGAGTGAGCTCAGCCATTCTCAGTTTGTCACTCTTCAGATATATATTTTATTTATTTATTAGAATTTGTCAAACAAAAACGAGAACAAGAAAAAAAAGAAAATACAATGACAGGAACGATAGGCACATTAGTGCACTTGTAGTTCAGTTTTCAGAATTTCTCAATTAGCAGGTTATTTCATCAGAGATATCTATAAATAATGCAAGGCACATTTTATATCTGCAAGAAGCAGTATACCCTTTCTCTGTACATACAAAGGAGATAGGGATTTGAGTATGATGCCATCTTTTAATTTGTGCACTGATTGTACCACCACCCCAGATACCCATATGTGGTGTCCCAAAAATAGGATTATCACTAAAATAAACTCATTGGTCATCTAAAACAACAAACAGCTAGAATGTTGGGAAAAACAGATTCCAAATCATGAAAACCATAAAAAATATAATTCTATTCCCATCCATATGCATAAGAATATCATCTTCTGCCCCCAATTTTGAGCCTTCTTCCCTAAAATGAAATAGAGCTCTCAGGTATCAATTAGTTGTCTGTCTTTGCCCTAAGCAGCTGAAAAAGGAGGAACCACATCCTTTCATCCCCTCCCCCCAAAAAGCTCCTCTCTTCTTTCCCCTACCAAAGAGGAGAGTAAAAAGTGTGTGTGTGTGTGTGTGTGTGTGTGTGTCCATATGTGAGCACACATGTGCATGGGGAAAATTTTAGCTCATACTTTGATGCTTAAAACTCCTGTTTTTACTGTGCTTTCATTTCAAGATGAATGGCTGATAGACAGTGGGAGTATGTGCTCTGGAGAAAATAACACTTGTTCTGTAAATTTGATTTGTTGATGTCTCTTAAGTCATCTTCAAAAAAGTAAATATTTCCCCAAGGTGATACACAAGATGATTATTGGAAAAAAAAAGAACAACATCAATATTTAAAATAACAAAACAGAAGGCAGCCTGCTTGTGAACATAATTCAAGCAGCTGTTTTACTTGTACACTTTTAATTACAGGTACTGTATACAGTTTATTTATTCATTATTGTCTTTTCTTTTGTATTTTTTTCTTATTTTTAATTACATTATCTATTATTAGCTTAATGTGACAAATAAGTGAACCATCTGATCACAAAAGTTAAGTCTTTGGACACAACCATTTTAACTACATATAGTAACAGTAACTTCTTTTTGAAAAAGCCTGTTTTAACTTATCCAACCTCAAAAATCCAGATGCCTATTGAAGACTTTTACTGCTTTTCTAGGCTTACTACATGACAACACAAGTATATATTATCTGAATATTGACTGCTCTTTTAGCCCAACTCTTTTTCCCAATGCTTAAATGGATATGTTAAACAGTATTTATTTACTGACTTATTTTTTCATTTCTTCTGCATGGCTTAGGGCCAGGTTATCTGAATTATTGCCTAACTCCCATGGTTTCTGCTGGCATACCCACAGAGTTGGAGCTTGCTTGATTCCTTCAATTAAACTGTGGGATTTTCTAGGTTCAAGAAATATGCTGTAATTGTTCTCCTAAATGGGATCCCCCTTGAAATTCACACTGTTGGTGTTCGATAAGTCTCTGAAGACCTGCTTATTTCCCCAGGTCTTGAAATAAGATGAATGGACCACCTTGTTGGATGTATTTTTCTTTACATTTTTATAGAGAACAATGTGACTCCACTATCCAGAGTCACATTGTTTGAGTTTTGTGGCCTTATAAATCCAGTTTTCAAATAAATTCAGAGAAATCAAATCCCATTTGTTTTGTTATATATTATGGACTTCCTTATTGGATGTTGGATACTACACATATATTGTTTACTATACTCTGAGCAATCCAGAGTTAATTTGGAGTTGGGCAGTACCTAAACTGAATTAAAAAAATAAATTCTTCAGAATGTCCAGCTAAACATATTTTCCCAGACATATCTGACGCCAGATGAATTAGTCAGATTCCAAGAGATTAACCAACTGCATTCACCACAATTGTTTTCAAGTACAAGTAATCCTTCTATTTCCATTTCATAATCAAGTCGACAAACAAAAGCATTAGAGAACAAATGAAAGTATACAACCTCATCAAGAGAGTAAAAGAATTGAAATGGAAATAGGCTATCAGAGCAAGAAAACAGACAGCAAGTGGACCAAGGCAGTCATAGCAATGGATCCTACTTGATAAAAAGTATCCACGAAAGAGACCTAAATCAAAATGGATCAATAACATCAGCAAGTATTATGGGCTCAATTGGCAAAAGAAAGCTTAGGACCGTATTGGTTGGAAACATGCAGAAGTGGCCCTCATTTTGCAGTGAACAGACAATGGCTAAAATGATGGTGAATCAAATCTGAAGATAATATGCAAGAGATTAAATTATTCAATTTAATTCAAAAGTGCTAGTAAGTGGAATGAGATGAAGAAATAGTTCTACCCAATTAAAATGAGCTTCTAAAATATGACTTTAAAAAACTAAGAAAATAAGAAAAGGAAAAATAGATGACAAAAGATAATGTGATTAAATGTGTTAGTAATTGTAAAGATAACTCTATAGTTCCAGTGACACAATTAGTTTTTATTTCTGTGTAGGGATAATCTATTGTACTTTGGGTAATTAAATCAGTGAAAAAGAAGATATGTAGAATATTTGTGGTAAAAATTGAAGAGGGTCCCCTCCATTAAGCAACACATTTTAATCCAGTTAACATTTTCTTTCCCTCATGATAGTCAATTTGTAATCTAGGAATGTGGCATATTGATAGGAAATTTATATTTTATATGGCCACACATTTATTTTGTTCTTTAGCTTCTCAGTGGGTTTCCGGAATTTGTAAGCACTGAGTGAAATTATGCACCTCTAGGCATAAGATGAGTTCTATCCTGCCATGAGAAACTCCAGACCTAGTTGGGTGTTGTTGTTGTTTTACTTTTACGGTATTCTTGTGAAACTAAATTTTGGGCAAAGCTTAAGGAAAATGAAGCTGACTGGTATTTGGTATTCTTGAACCAATGCAAAGTACTTTCCATTATGGGCACAAAGAGGAAAAAAACATACACTTAAAAGAACTGTTAGGTTAGATCAGCTTAAATTCCTCAAGTCCTGATAGCTTTAATTAACCATTGGCCATTTTTTTTAATTAACTTGATTTCTTTTATTGGGTTAGGTTAACATTATGTATTGTTTGTATATAAACTACTTTGGTTAAGCTTTCATACTCAAACATATTACGATTTTTTATCTGAAAGAATGAAAAAAATCTTTAAGACGTTATTACAAGATGTGAGGCCCAAGTGGTCTTAAAACTGATGCAAATAGAATAGGGAAACTGGCTAGTTTGGTGAGCTGTAAGAACTGCAACAGGGAGAATAATTATGACATGGTTCTAAATTTGCCAAATCTGTGCATGTTGGCCAGTAGTGGGATTCAATTTTTTTTACTACCGGTTCTGTGGGCATGGCTTGGTGGGCATGGTGAGGCTTGGTGGGTGTGGCAGGGGAAGGATACTGCAAAATCTCCATTCTCTCCCCACCCCACTAACCTGCTTTTCAGCTCTGTTCTCCTGTGCAGGGCAACAAAAGAAGACCCAGCCGATCAGCTGGGACCTGGGAGGCAGAAAATAGATGGGGGCAGGACCAGTCAAAGGTGGTATTTGCCGGTTCTCCGCATGACTCAAAATTTCTGCCACTGGTTCTCCAGAACTGGTCAGAACCTGTTGAATACCATCTCTGGTGTTGGCTACCTGTTCTCAGACAGCAACACAAATAAAAAAGCTTCCAACTAGGGTTGGAATTTAACTTAAACACATCTTCTGAATTAAAATTTGATTCTCTCCTAATCAGTTTCTGCCTCACTTCTGACAACTATTGAGTTCATTTTATTTTACGTATTTGTTAAATTCACCTGTTGAGAAGAGTACATTACAGACTTGTAGGTGTTTGGCCATTTCTTATTTTGAGTTCCTAGCACATCATCTTTTGGGAGGATTCTTTTAGTTTGGCAAGTCACAAACTTGCAACACTTGCCGATGCCTTGCCCTTCGTCTCACCTATACCTCAAGTCCAGTCAGCCATAGTGAGAGTAGAAGAATGCGGGGAGGTGGGGTGGGGGGGAAAATCCCTCGAGTTTGAATAAATGAAATACTGTATGTTCACATAATGTGGGAGCTGGCTCCTGTATGCCACAGCTTCATGCAAATGCTGGGCCTGTTGAATTTCTCATTCATATATTGCTATTCAAATGAGACTGATACTTTGTTAGAATAAGACTTGACTTGTTCCCGTTCTTATGGTTGAGGAAATAAGGCAGACAAAATAAAGAAGGCAGGCAGTGAGCCAATGTCTGCTTCTTTGTTACTGGGATGCACAGGTGACCTGTCCCCATTTCCATATTTAACAGGCTGAGGATCAGCCTGTTGTCATTGTGTTTCCTGCTATAATCCAAGGTTCTCTCTGGTTCACAGAATGAGTTTAGTCACAAAGAGTTAATGGAGGAGAAAATCACAACATATTGATTTCTTTCTTATGCTTCAGGAAAGAAACATTTCTCTTTCTTGTGTGTGTTTTAATGGATTAAATGTAATATCAACAGCTAGTGGCAGGCAGATGTGGATAAGTTTAGATTCTTGATCCTGAACCTCAAAATTCTTGGGGTTTGCTCAGAATCTTCAAGGTAGAAAATAAATTCATTTTCCACAAAGGACTTGTGGCTGAAAAATTCTACAAAGATTCTTTATTTCTCAGATATATTGAAATTTGTAGAGAACATTTTCTCTTGTATAAGTCCAAGTGCTATTGCTACTCTTGTTATATTTCTGTGGGTTGTTCCATAGCTGAATCCAGAACACATCTGACAAAATTAGAATAGAATTACAGAACTGGAAGGGACTTCTAGTCCCACCCCCTGCTTAGGCAGGAAACCCTATACCTGTCAGGATTTCACAGACACATCAGGACTACCTATTGTTGCTTGTAAATCCATAAAAAGGGAACCTCGGAATCTATTTTTCTTGGTCCTCAGAATCTCCTTTAGTCCTTCAACTGAACTTTGAGGTGAATACAATTTCCCAATGTTTTCATGGAAATGAAGTACAAACCTAAGACAAGTAAATTAAGATTTTCAAAATATGGAGAGAATTCTTCCAAACAGTTTATCATTAAGTCAATAGGAATGGTTCTATCATTAGGCAGAACTTTAGACAGCAAAAGTTTGTGGCAGCATTAGCAACAGCTCTGAATTTCTTCCTCCTGAAACTCTACTCATTTCAAGTGTTCAGCAAAAAACTGGACAGGTCATGAGGCTTCTTCTGAGCCTATCCTGTGTCATAGAAAGACTGATTTGGCTGTTTACTTCCTAAAATGAGAAAATGATTATATATTGAAAAAAGGCAAGTATAAGTGTACACAATATTCATTGGCTAATTTCTGCAAGCATTGTTCACCTTGAACAAAATCCTTTAAGGAAAGTTACAGGCATTAGTACATTCCTGGTTCATGTATTTTGCACCCTTATGGCTACTGTCCAGATTTTACCAGCTATATGGAAAAAATAATGGCTGAATTAAAGTTCAATGTTATAATATCTGCTTTGCTTGCAGAAGTGTGATTATGAGTTCAAGGCCTCCCTTAGGCATGATAGGTGACTTTAGGCCATCACTCTCTTTTAGGCTAGTCCATCTTATTGTAAGTAAAGTAGAATTATAGGTTTGTTTCCCACCTTGTGTTAGTTATAAAAAAGGTAGAATAAAATAATAATAGATCATCCATCTATTGTTGTTTACATGGACAATTTGATGCTATAAGGAAAAACACCTGAAACAGAATAGCTGCTTAGCATTGTCCATATATATACAAGATATTACAATGGAGTTTAGACTGAAAAAGAGTGCCACTCCTGCCCCTAACAGTGGAAAAAAAAGTGAAATTGAAGGAATCAAGATGCCCTTTGGAAATAACATCAAGAATCTGGATGAAGATAATCATTATAAATATCTGGGCATTCTTCAAGCTTACACTGAAATGAAGAAGAAGGCTAGAATGGATACATCACAATAGCAAAGAAGAGCTTAAAATCCAAACACAGTGAAGGAAATACCATCAAAGCAACATCTGGGCAGTTCCAGTCTCAGGTAAATAGATAGAAGAGTGGACTGGATTCAAGCAGAATTAACAGTTGCTTGAGAAATAATGACAATGAATCATGCCCTTCATCCAGCAGACTTTACTTATCAAGGAAAATAGACAGGCATTGTATGTTGCAAGTATACCAGATTGCTGAAGATGAAAAAAGTCCATTGGAAGAATATCTGAAGGACAGTGAAGAAAATGCATTGAAGCTAGTATACCAGGAGGGTTTACTGAGTACTGAAGTATCCAAACTGGCCCACAAGAAAGATTAAATAGAGAATAGATAAGATACATGGCAAGCAAATTACACGGCTAATACACAAAAAGAAAGCAGACAAAGCAAATAACAAAACCTGGCAATAGCTGAGAGCAAGAAAATTGAGGAAAGAGACAGAGGAGCCTATTCTGGCTCCACAAATGACAGAATTAGAACAAATGCATACAAAACCAGATCTAAGAAAACAGCAACAGGCAGCAAATGCTCTCTCTGGAAAGAAACTGAAGAAACAATGGACCACACAGGTACCTGCTGCAAGAAGATCATGATTACAAACTGATTGCATAACGGTATAGAATAATGGTGCACTGAAATATCTGCAAGAACTACCATTTACCTACAAGCAAGAATTGGTGGGAGCTCACAATAGGAAATGTAATTGAAATGAGAAAGTTAAATTGCTCTGAGACTTTAGAATTCAAATAGACAACCACCTGCTACATAACACCTCAGACTTAACAATTGTTGATAAGAAAGACAAAAAGGTTTGGACTTATATGTTTCTATACTTAGAGACAGCAGAAGGAGAAGAGGAAGAAAAAAAATCAAAAATATACAGGTAATCCTCAACTTAAGATCACAATTGAGTCCAAAATGTATGTTGCTAAGTGAGAAATTTGTTGTGAACTTTGCCCCATTTTATGACTTTTCTCCTCACATTTGTTAAGTGAATCACTGCAGTTCTTAAAATAGTAAACATAGTTGTTAAGTGAATCTTGTTTTCCCATTGAATTTCCTTGTCAGAAGATCACTAATGGGGATCACATGACTCTGGGACACTGTAACCTTCATAGAAGTGAGTCAGTTGTCAAATATCCGAATGTAAATCATGTAACCATAGGGATGCTGCAACGGTCATAAGTATAAAAAATGATCATGACACTTTTTTCAGTGCTATTGTAACTTTGAACTTTCACTAAATGAACTGTTGTAAATCGAGGACTACCTGTACAAACATCTGGAGCACCACTTGAATACCATCGACATTGACAAAATTACCATCAATCAATTGGAAAAAGCAGTTTTACTTAGAAAAGCTTACATTCTGTGACAATGTCCTCAATCCCAACAGACTACATTGGCTTCTCCAAGGTCCTTGGCAAGGACTTGATAAAGATGATAAAAATGCCAAAGTGAGTTCCCACTTCCTCTTTTAACTTATTAAGAACTTATTGTTATTTTAAAAAAAAACATGTTTTTATTATTTGAAATGTTTTATTTTTTTAATATAGAAAATTAAAATACAAACTCCAAGGGGGGAAAATTGAGATTTTACAAGAACAAAACAAAATAAAGACATTTTAAAAATGTGGATTAAAAACCAAACCAAACCACATATTATCCCCCCTAGTTTAGCACTGACAAATACATTGCAACTATAATAGCTTTCTTTCCTAATGAGTCAGGTCTAAGATTTATAAACTTCTACATCTATTTTCAACCAATTTGACCTGTTTTATATGTATAGATATTATTATAGTTAATAGTTGATTCAACAACAAAGTTAAACTTCAAAGCCCTCTGTTAAAATTGGTTATTGTAATTAGCTCATAGAAAGTCTACAACAGTTTCTCGTCTAATACAAATCACCCCAATCATTATCTCTAATCTGTCCATGATCAAATATCCTCATTTGACTCAATAGTAAAACTATTCCTTAGAATTTTAGTTGGGAACTTTTCCAACAATTGCATCCTGTTTCTCATAGCTTTATGTCTCTGTTGTAGGTGTCTCTGCAGCACTCATTGTTCGAAACATCTTTCTGAAAACACAGGATTCATCTTGCCCCAAAAATATCCAGTTCATCATCCATCAATTCAATTGTCTCTGAATTTCATGTATTAATGTCCTTGTCTTTTCTGTCAAACCCATAATTTTCAGACCAGGTGTCTTCCTTCTTCATGTCAGAAGGCAACAAATCAGATTCCAATTCATCAAATTGCAAATAAAGTCTGGCTGTTATTTTCCACCTTTGGGTAGCACCTTGAGTTTGATTCAAAACTGTTGTTAACCCATCAAATTTTTGTATTTATATCTTAAAAGGAAGCCAGTAAGCTAGAAAGTATTCTTTTTTTCAAAGGCTTCCCAGAAAGCTTTATTTCCTTTTGTAGACATTTTGAAAAACACACCGTTCCTTCCAAGGACAAGAGAAACAGATATATCACAATAAAACTTTCATAGATAGAAGTTAAGATCATTTCCCACCAAGATTACAAGTAATCAAAACATAAGGATTATTCCCATTTTCTTAAAAAAAAAAAAGCTAGTAAAAAGAAAATCCATGTAACATAATCCAATGCAGGTGAAAATCCAATCAGGTGACTTTCACTATGTGGAGAATGAATTTTCACTGCTGGCTTCCTTACAGATAATAGAATAACAGAATTGGAAGGGATTTTGGAGGTCTTCTAGTCCAACCCCCTGCTCAGGTAAGAAACTCTATACCATTTCAAGCAAATGGTGGCCCAATCTCTTGTTAAAAACTTCCAATATTGGAGCACCCACACTTTCTGGAGGCAAGTCATTCCACTGATTAATTGTTCTAACTGTCAAGAAATTTCTCCTTAGTTCTAGATTGGATTTCTGCTTGATTAGTTTCTATTCATTGCTTGTTGTCCTGCCCTCAGGTGTTTTGGAGAATAGGTTGACTCCCTCCTCTTTATGGCAACTCCTGAGATATTGGAACACAGCTATCATGCCACCCCCTATACCTTCTTTTCATTAAACTAGACTGTCACTGAGTTTGTTTTTGTTTGTCTGAGGAGCTTTCCACAGAAGTTTACAGAATAAGCTGGACTGGTTATCAAGTTTCCAAAGTAACAAGATATGAATGTCTTGTGAAGTTCTGTTTTACTGCGCATGTGTGCAGGGAAGGAGTTTTACCTTCACTTCATCTTTCATTATAGTTTTTTTTTTGCTTGCTTAGTAGAATGGTACTGCTGTTTCTTTGGTTTCTTAATTATTTTGTAAATAAAGTATGCTGGCAACAGAAAAACACGATCTATTTCCTCTAATTTATAAAACTGAATGTTTTCGTTTTGACATGGTAGCAGAGGATGGTTCCTTATCTTTGTTTGGATTGCCGGCTAATTTATTTTGATTTGTTAGCTCAAAAAATTCTGAGGAATTTGTGAGTAACTTCGATAAACTCTACAATGCCACGAAAGAAAGGAAAAACAAAGCAGAAGGTTCCGTCGGAGGAAGATTTATTGTCATTTTCTGGAATTCCTGAGGAGATAAGAAGTCCGCTGGCTACCTCTACTCATCTGGAGGAGGAAGCTGCCGTAGGAGGACAAGATAGCAGGTCTGTACCAAGTTTTATTTATGATGCATGCTATCAAACTCAGCCTGAGAAGCCAGAAGCCCAAGAATTTGAGAAACCTGGTGCTAATTCTGAAGTTATACAGACAGCTGATAGTTTTTCACCAAAAGAGAAAGATGAAATTTATTATTCTACATTGAGTCCTGAGATGCAGGATTATATACAACAGATTGCAGTTTATGAACAAAGCCTACAGCAAGCTAAGGCCTATGCACTGTCTATTCAGTGAGAGAAGGGTGTGATTAGAGTTTCTGAGTCCTTCACTCAGAAATTGGTCACATGGGAGTGGTGTCAGACCAATCAGAGCAGAAAGCTATGCCTACATCACAGCTACCTCGTGATATGTCTTGTGATGCTGACTCAAGAGAAAGAGCTTCTGCCATTTCTAATGTTGCAGCACCATCTGCTGGTGATTTGTGTGAAATACAGGAACAATTACAAAATTTGCAAAGTGCATTTACAAAATTGTCAAGGAGTCAGTCTGCTGTATAGATGTCTCCATCAAGCCAGCCAGTGCAAGCATTTATGCACGCCACACCACATTTGAGAGGACCGACTGCATTGCGAGCTCCAGATAGAAGGCGTAATTTCTGAAGAAAAAACTTTGTTCCAAGAATGCCAAGATGCTACATCTGTGGTCATCTGGGACATATCGTCTGTGATTGTCCCCAGCGATCTCCAGCACCTTCACGTACCAGCCCAGAGGAACAGATTCCAGAAGCAAGGGCAGAAGTAAAAGACAAGGTCATCGTGGTTCCAGGCGTGATCTACAAACGCCACATATCACATTGGTATTAACCAACAAAAGAAGTCCGGATTATGATAGAAGACATCTCTGGACTTTGGACAGTGGAGCAGCAGTGCATGTTACTTACAGAAGAGATCTTTCAACAGAGATACATGAGCCTGAACCTGATATGTGTGAACTGTATACTTTTTCAATTAATACTGTTCATGTCAAGGGAAAAGGAACTGTTTACATTGAAGAGCTAGATGCATTTATTCCTGATGTTTATTATATTCCAACAGCAATCAGCAATTTGCTTAGTAAGAGTCATTTGTTGAGAGTTTCCAAGTACCAGGTTCACCATTTTGAAAAAGCAAGTTATGTGATGAAAGAAGGTAATATTGTTGCTGAAACCATATTAATTGGTGGTGTTTATTACCTAAAGCCAAAGTCTACTTCGCAAGCACAGGCAAGTATACCTGTTCCAATAAGAGGGAGCACAAGCCTAGAGAGAGATGTTCCAGAGAGAGATCCTGTTGCTATCCCAAAGGTTCCTAGAACCAACAACAGAAGTCAGAAACAGGTTGCTCAAAGCAAGCCTAAGGTTTCTAATATGAATGTTGAAAATTCACTAACAGATAAACTTTTGCATTCCAGCTGTATCCATAAGTGGCATAGAAGATTGGGGCACGCCAGTTTTCGTGTTCTTAGCAAGATGCCAGAATTCATAAAAGGTTTGGATCTGAAGGGGTGTAAGGTGTTTTTGGATTGTGCTGTCTGCAAGAAAGCCAAATGTAAGGCAGCAGCCATTCCAAAACACGCTACACGCCTATCAACATGCAATTTTGATTTGGTACATACTGACATAGTAGGTCCATTTGCACCAACACTTGGTGGTAGAAAATATTTCTTAACAATTGTTGACAATTATTCTAGATATGGATTTGTGTTTCCTATGAAGGAAAAATCTGAGACCTTTCAGAACTTTAAAGACTTTGCAACTTATATCAACATTCAGCATGGTGTTCACATCGCTAAAATTCAAAGTGATCGCGGTGCTGAATTCATGTCCCAGCATTTTCAGGACTGGATGCGTAAGAATGGAATTCTGCACCAGACCTCAGCTCCTTACGTTCCTGCGGAAAATGGAGTGACAGAACACAGAAATGGAGTACTGCAAACAATGATGCGTTGTCTTCTGGAAGACGCTAATCTGAGTTTCCCATATTGGGGTGCAGCAATTAAATATGCAAACTATATCATTAACCATATTTGGAGCAGTGTAATTAACCAGACACCTTTCTTCATGTTATATGGTTATAAACCCGATTTGAGAAATATCCATATTTTTGGTTCATATGCTATGATGAATATTCCATTAGATCAAAGAAGGAAAGGAGGTCCAGCAGCAAAAAGACTGAGATTTATGGGTATTGATGACAATTCCAGATGCAGCAAGTTCGTTGACTCCAGAAATGTAATTGTGGTTTCTCAATCCTTTACTTTTGAAGAAGATGCTGACTGGTCCAGCATTCACTCCAATGATCCCAGAGTTTATTTTCCTAGAGATGATGTTACACAGTCTGATGATCAACTAGTTCTTCTCAACCAGAAGGTCCATCTTCGCATGCTGTTAATGCTGAGGCTAGCGACGAGGAAGAAGACGAGAATGAAATGGAAGAAGATTGGACCCTTGTTCCGAGACGTTCTGAGAGGGTCAAGAAGGCAATCCCTCCACAGCCATTTTCATGGCAATTGACAAAAGCAATCTTACCTTGGCATAAAGAAATGCAGGCTGAAATGGACAATCTAAAGCAACTCGAGGTGTGTATGCCTGCAATTCCTACTGGATGAAGAAAAGGTTTTCAGGGTTCCGGAAGCAAGAAGGGAATACCTGGTTCTTAAACAAAAGTCTTTATGGTCTGAAACAGTCTGGTTTAATGTAGTATTTATGTCTTTCTGACAAACTAAATTTAATGGGTTTTATTAAATCCGAAACTGATTAATGCATGTTCACAAAAAGATCTGGGAATGCATATGGGATAATTGTTTATGTTGATGATATTGTTTATATTGGTTCAAATAAGCAAATGAGTGAGAATTTTGCTAATGCTTTGCAGAAATATTTTATATTGAAATTTTTAGGTTACATCAACAGACCACTTGCAGCTGCTCAGCATGAATACCTGCGTGAGAAGATGTGCCTTACCTAATGTCAGCTCATCAGACAAAGAAGGGGGTGTCACTGAGTTTATTTTTGTTTGTCTGAGGAGCTTTCCACAGAAGTTTACAAAATAAGCTGGACTGATTATCAAGTTTCCATAATAACAAGATATGAGTGTCTTGTGAAGTTCTGTTTTACTGCGCATGTGTGCAGGGGAAGAGTTTTACTTCCACTTCATCTTTCATTATAGTTTTTTTTTTTTTTGCTTGCTTAGTAGAATGGTACTGCTGTTTCTTTGGTTTCTTAGTTATTTTGTAAATAAAGTATGCTGGCAACAGAAAAACACGATCCATTTCCTCTAATTTATAAAACTGAATGTTTTCGTTTTACATAGATATACCCAATTCCAGCAACCATTCTTTATATATTTTAGTCCCCCAATCACTTTTGTTGCTCTTCTTCGCACTCTTTCTAGACTCTCAACATCTTTTTTTTACATTGTATTGACCAAAACTGGATGTGGTTATTCCAAGTGTGGTCTTACCAAGATATTATAAAGTGATATTAACATTTGACATGAAAGTGTTTTTGTGAAAGTATTTTATAGTTCAATGGCAAACAATGAGAGAACAAAGAAAAAAATTGTAAAGATCCAGAAAGAATTGTAAGATAGGTCAGCAAGCATCAATATTGATTGCTGAAAATGACAGCTTCAGTGAAAAGGCCTTCTGGTTGCTCCTTCCCAAGAATTATCTTGGAAACAATTGTAGCAGGATCACCTGATTATGTTATGAATGGATTGCAGTGATTCGCCTGCTAAGATGAGGATGTGGATGATTGAAATACATAGATTTTAGTATTTGAACTTTGCTTGTAACTGTTTTGAAAGATGCAAACAATTGCAGCAAAAGTCACAGTCAAATTTTGTTTGTATGTAAGAATTGATTAACAGGATCATCATAATCAGTTAGAGGTAGAAGAATAATAGTGCAATTTTACCTGAACAAAATTCATAGAGCCTGAGCTGCTAACACTGGTCATTTGGATGGTAATTGATGTTGCTTTGCAGAACAAACCAACAATGTACCAAGAAACCAACCAACAGACCATTGAAACAACACCTTCACTCCACTCCACCCCGAAAAACTAGAAAAAGATGGGTTCATTGTCTTATAACTTTTTGGCAGGCACCTTAACTTTCTACAGAGACATGTAAGTGCATTGCAGATAAGGATCAATTTTTGTGATAAATAAATGGTTTTGAGCTACTGTGCCAAACTAATTTCTTAAAAGCAGAGTGACATTTTATAGAATGAAGTTGACTAAGCTTTCAGAAATATTTGCGGTAGGAATGTAAACACTGACAAATCAAGATTTGGAAAAATAGCAAAGCACTCGTGAGACTGTTAACCTATAAGCCAAATTAGTACACTCATGATGCTTCATCTTACTTTTAGTATTTAAAAAAAAAGTATTAAATTACACTAATTACTGAATTTGGAATAGATGGTTTGTTGAATATGGCAAAATAGGTCTCCTGGAATTGAAGGATGATACAATTGCATATTACAGAATGCAATTGATCAGTTTTAAGGAGTGCAGGTAAGTTGCAAAACAGAATAAAATGTGCAGTCTTTACAAGCTGTGGGTGGTATCACATCATTTTGTATAAAAAACTGGTCACCCACTGAACACTTACATTTTTAGGGATATCACCTCAGTACTCTGCACAGGAATATTGAAATCCCACAAGTTCTTCCTTGCAAATACCAACATTTTATGAGAGGTGACTGTCCAATATTTTTAATCATTTCATGCCCTGGTATCCTCAGGAGCTATACTGTTAAGTATGCTAATTTTTGAATGGCCCAGAAAGTCTTTTAAAGGTACTATCAGTGGTACTATCACTTTAAGCAATAAAATATCCCAGACAACAGTGGAGATGTCCCTTAGTGCTGAAAGGTACCTTTGAAGTCATCTAGTCCAGCTCAACATTCAATGATAGTTTTGTACTGCAGGGTGTAATTATGACATCCATGAATGATTATCATTCTATTTCTACTTACTGTATATAGTTAAAGAGAAGGAAAACTGACTGTTGCCGTTGTCAATCTGTTCTTCTACTGAACAGCTTTTACTGTCAAAAGTTTCTTCTAATTTGTTGTTTTAGATTTAAGTTTGCAGCTGAGAATCAAGGCAGAGTAAAAACTTTACTCTGTTAGTAAAAACTAACAGAGCCATATTTCTGTAAACTAAGGCAAAAGAGAGGAGGGGAGAGGGAGAGAGATAACTCCCCCAAGCCTTTTGGGTAAAGTCATGGTAAGTGCACTTCACAAAAAGCAAAAGCTGGTGTATTAAGATCATATTAAATGGCTCACAGATTTCTCATTTTCCCAAAAACTGACAAAGTTTGTCTGTTGATTTATTATTCATATATGGAGAGATGCTTTCCTTGAGAAGATCATAAATACAATTTTGCCAGCCCAATCAGCCTCTCAGTTTTTCTGATGAAGTGATAAACACAATAGAATTCTGCAGGATTAAAGGATGAAGTGGAAAATGAAAGCTGAGTTGTGTTTCTGTAAGTTGCCTTGCATGAAACAGCCACAGAGAGATAAGGATGCCAAATAATGTGTGAAAATATCTACATAAACCCATTTCCTAATAGAAAACTGGGACTCCATCAGACCTCTACTTCTAGAATTGGATGATTCTGAATCTTAGTAGCAGCACTGGAGGGTAATCCCATTAAAAGGAATTCAGTTTATATTTATCTAGTGCACATAGTCTCAGTGTGTTGAAAAGATTTTTTTAAAAAAACCCTCTATATTTATTTACAAAATCTTCTGGTGAGTTTGGTAGGAAGATTTAATAAATATAAAATATTTTCTCTGCTTAAAGAACAAGTTTATCTCACTATGTGTGTATATGTGTCAATATATTCATATATATGAACATATATCCAAGTTAGCTAACATGATTGCACAGTATTCATATAGTGATTATAGTGACTATGACTTTTATAACCTGAGTTCAGTCACTTGAACCAACATTTCTTACAACCTGGCAGAAGGCAGCTGATTTTTGGTAAGATTCTGGCAACACATTTGCAGTAAAAGCTGTGAAGATGATGGGAGAAGATGATATATTATCTTTCCAGTTGATCAAGGAAAGATCTCTCCCTCCCTCCCTCCCTCCCTCCCTCCCTCCCTCTCTCTCCCTCCCCCTTCCCCCCTCCCTTCCCCCCTCCCTCCCTCCTCCCCTCTCTCTCATTTTTTTCGTGGCTGAAACTGCCCCCAAAGTACACGTAAAATGCATGTAACTTTTGGAACTGGTGCTGAGTTGCTTTCTTTTTCTCTTCTTCCTTCCTTTGTTTTTGTATCTTTTCATTTATAGTGGAAGCAGGGACCTTCATATTTTTTACTATGTTAATACTGAACAACAAAAATTATTTTAAATGTAGCAACTTCATACTATTTTGCACTTTTCTTTGTTGGAAGAAATGTCCTTCTGGGTTCAAGTCAGTTCCAAGTGAGGAAAAAGACACTGGAAACATGATGACTGCTTGGAAAGATGGTTTATTGATGAACAGGATCACATGCCTTGGAGCTCTTGGGTGAAGAAAAGCGCAGAGATGCTGAGAGTCCCTGATTGGTTGCTGTCAGAGATCATAGCTAGCTCTGTAGGTTGTCTGTGTGCTAAGTTTGGTTGAAACTTGGTGGGTGGTGCAATGAAGGGCAATTAAATGGCTCTGCCTGAAGGAGATAGATATTTGTTATGTAGAACAGACTGGCCCAGGCCTTATGGCCCATTAACAAAGATGGGAGGGCTGAGTTTCTGCCTCTCAGAGTTTCTACTTCTCTTTTAGGGGAAATATTCTGCCTTTTTAGTATATCCTAAAATATTTCATTTTTCTAGGAGAGGGGTGGGTTTTAACAAGTTTAAAATATATTGTGTTATTTAATTGTGCAAAAAAAAAAAAGTCGGACAGATAAGCCCTTCCCCATCTGAGAATGGCTGTGGCATGAGACTGTCAATTTCAACCTTCACAATCAAATCATCAGATCCATCAAGACAACGAAACCTCTATCATGATAGCCACAACTCCAAATGGAAAACTTGATGTCAAGAAATTAGTTTCCTGTCTCCATAGAAGGATGTTTTCCTAAACTCTTCCCCATGAATGACATCAGCTCCCTTGAGTGATCAATGGAGACTGTGCTTGTCATTGATTGCTCTGTGATTTACACTCAGCAGTTCTGCTGAGTTTTGTGCTTGATTGACAGCTGTTAGATGAAACTTTGGTTTTGGAGAACTGATAGCTCTTCTCAAAAGGGACAGTTTGCAAACAAGATTGAAACTTGCTTCCTTGGTTTAGATTTATTGATGGAGAGGGGACAAAATGTCAATGGCCTTTTTAAAAATTGTCAGTGAGATTCTGAGATTAATATTTTTTCCTAGGGTTCTAAAGTATATCTCTCTCAGGCAGAGTTTCAGACCATAGCTGGATTGGGTTTAAATGACAAAAGTGAACAATAGTTTTGCGAACAAGAACATCGCTCTGGGTATATTATAGTGGGATTAGTATTATGTCTTACTTTTAAAATAGTCAACTTTGCTCATCAAATTTTATTTTGCCTTGAGCACATAGCAATTAAACCAGATTCAGGAATAAATACTAAAGATCACATTACTTACAATGCACACATATAAACACAAACATATACAGACATTTGGGAAGAACATAATGAAAAAATCTCTTTTTTTCACCATCTGTCTATGCATTCCCCTTGCCATTTACTTACTAACTTTACAAAAATGTCTAAAAGCTAATTGTTAAAAGCATCTAAGGCAACACTTCCCAGATTTTGACCCCACTAATAAAATATGGAAAATGGGAATTCTGCACGGAAGAAACTAGCTATGATTAGATTGCAGAAGAGCAGAATAATGACTATGTTAATATTCAGAAAAGGGCAGTAGTTGTCCAGAGTAGGTTGGCTACTATTACTTTAGAGAGCAAGAAAAAAACATCTCTAGCACATATGCTGCTAGAGAGAAGTTCCCTGAGGATGGACTCCAGCACTAGTCCAAAACTCAGAAGACAAAATTTCTGGTTCCCGTGACACACCCAGATTGGATCCTGCAAGATAAGCATCTATTGATAGGGAAGTGGGTTTTCCCTAAATCTTCTAACCATGAAATCTTTTTTTTGTAATTGAATAGATTGCCTTAGGAAGCTTGTTCTCTTGAAGCATTTAACCATGAATAAGGATAATACAGGAAATCAAACCAAAGAACAAACTAAGAGTGCATGGGATTTGTCCTAAGAGAAGAGTGCCTTCCATATGGTTTGGATTTCAACTCCATCTCCAACTCAAACTTCTGAGGGGTGGAGGATACTGTTCCAGAGGGCAGAAGCCTTGATATCCCAAATAAAAAGACAGTATACAAGTCTAACAAATTAATCAATCAATACATTTCTAGAAAAATTGATGTAACATTTGCAAGTTGGATTGTAATTACTTATTAAAAAAAGTCTAATTCACTTTGCTAGTATTGCTTGTTTGTCAGACACAATTAAAATGAATTCAGAGATGATTAAAACAGTTCAGTCAATCAGCAAAATGTTTTTCTTCTTATCTCCCATCTCCATTCTATTTCAATATTGTTGTCCTCACTAAATAAGGAGAATGATATAGGTTTATTGGGTATTCATTGGCTATTCACCCTGATTTAAGCTTGACAAGTTTGTCCTCAGTTTTGTATTCAGACTTATGGATGACATTATCTAATGATGGGTAGAGGTCTGCTTTAGCCTCATTCAAGTTCCATAGTTATGGTACTAAAAGTTGCTAAAATATAGGAACTTCAGTAGTGACTTTCTCCACCATCCCAACCTCTTCTCTGCATCAATAATCTTAGTGCTAAGTTTGAACGCCAGCTCTGGAGTGTCCATTTTCACAGTTCTTCTCAATACTAAAAAAGGAGGCTATGCTTTCTTGTTGGAATTTCCATTGAAGGAACTGGCTGTGATGCTACTACAGAATATCTTTTTATACTGTATGCATTGTATGCTCTCTATCATTGACTGGATTGGATTTACATGATACATTATTTCTTTCCTCCCCCGTGCTTGACCAGATCAAGCATATTATGCTCAGAAGCTTCTTATGTCTATTGAGATGGTTGGGAAGGCCTCAGAAGAGATGTGTAACATAGCAAAGCCAAGTAATATGGCTACTTTGTTCTTAGAAGTGAACAGTCATATTGCATCACAAAACTGCTTCAAAGTGTGTTTCATTTAAGCTTATGTTTATTTGACTAATCCACTGAAAGACCTAATTTGTAAACCAAACCTCATTTGTAAATCAGATTATATCTAATTTGTAAACCAAATATGTGACTTAGCATTGTGTATGAACCAGTATATGACAGCTTGTTCAGTAAAAACATTCTTCAAACAAATTATGGCTTTTGTACAACATTTCTTTTAAGACCTGACACCCCATAAATCTTGTTTCCTATTACCTTCAGATGATGAATAATAAACTATTGTCTAACTATATATACCCAATATGCCTAGCAACCCGAGAAGGGTTCCTTAGCTAGAGAATGGTTAAAATAGTATAGCATTTCATACTATTCATACATAGGAAGTACTCTTTTCAAGCAATGATTCAACTCTTCTGGACTGTAGGGTTGGGTCTCCCTTTTTGAGCACAAGTAAGCACCAAGGGATAAAAATATGTTCCAGTTATTTATAGTAGCATCCTGAGAGCAGTGAAAACCAAAGTTTATTATGCCAAAATCAATATCCTGGTGAACTCTCTCTCTCCCACTCCCTCTCTGGATCTCTCAGAGTCATTTTGTTCAGAATCTGCCTGCTTTCAAGCAACCTTCTCCAAGCTCACAGTGGATGTTTCAACTTTAACAGTTCTGCCCTTCTTTTTATATTTCTCTCTTTGTTGCATTCTACTTGCATTCTGCTTGGTCATCACTTGGGTGTCATTCATTAGCACGAATATTTGCTCAGTTGGCATATTAACGCTTTGGAAAGAAACCAGAAATACCATTCTGAATGCTGATAGCTCCCTGGCAGAATGAAAGAACAGAAATCAAATAGAAATTATTCTGTTTTCCCTCTCTTCTCCAGTTCACTACCTACTCAGTGGCTGAGGCTCCCCCCCCCATATTACTCTTGAAGAAATAGATACTCCTCCCAAGATTAGTCTATCCTGTTTCTTTTTCCTTAAATCCACCACTTATTGGATCATCTGAGGTTTCAAACATCCATTATATTTTTCCAGAGCAATTTAAACTACCAATCCCTAGATTTCTAGAGTGGTATGTATAATAGAAAAGCATTTCTTAGGATGCTGTAAATGACTTGCCTTGTCTGGGCTCAGAAGCTAAGCAGGCCCTGTTCTTGTGACTACTTGGAAAGAATACTCTGTAGGCTAATCTAAGAATTGAGAAGGAAAAAAGACAAGCGAACAGAACAGAAGAAGGCAAATGACAAACCACTTCCGCATTGTTGCCAAGGAGACTACATGACAGCACTCATGAAGTCACCAGGAGTTGAGCCAGATTCAAAAGAAGCTTTTTAATGTAGCCTTTTCTACTGGGTATCTATAAGTACAGAAAAATTCTTACATGATCGTGCTTCCTGACATGCCTTTGAGGATTTTTTTTATGTCTGCCTTATTGCTATATACTGAGGGGAAAAATTCTGGAGCTCTTGCATTGTCAGTAGCTCCGTTCACTTTTTTTTTCTTTTTTAAAACTCGTTTTATTTATTTAGCTGGATTAGGTTAGCAATAGTGGTGGCCTGTTATTTATTTAACATTTGATTATAGAGAGGAATATATTTTCTCTCATTCACACATTGTGCCACCTATTGTATTAATCTCTCTTTCCCCCTCTTCCATGTGGTTTTTTCATGTTTGTGTGTTTGTGTATATGTGTACACACAAACAAACACACACACACACACACAAAATATCAAGGAATACCACTTAGTGCTCTCCCTTATTGCTACAGGCACACAAAAATTTCAATTAATAGTTGATCTTAATGGTAAAATTAGGTAATTTTAGATTTTGGGTTTGTTTGTTTGTTTGTTTGTTTATTCATTCATTCATTCATTCATTCATTCATTCATTCATTCATTCATTCACTTACTTACTTCAGATCACAAGCCTATTAGTTGTAGCTGCCTACCATTATTTCAAATGGATTTGTTTTCTAACTCTCCTACTTTAGATCTCATTTTAAATATCGAAATAGCAGATAAACAATTGTTTTTATTTATTTATTTATTTTGTCAAGAATGTTTTAGATAACATGTACAAATATAAACATGATTATGAATATGTGAAAGGGATATGAATAAAAAGGAACATTAGGATAGGGATGGTAGGCACATTGGTGTGCTTATGCACGCCCCTTACAGACCTCTTGGGAACGGGGTGAGGTGAACAGTAGACAGTCTAAAGTTAAAGTTTTTGGGGTTTGGGAAAGAAACCACAGAGTCAGGTAGTGTATTCCAGACATTGATTACTCTGTTGATGAAGTCATATTTCCTGCTATAGAGTTTGGTACAGTTTACCTTGAGTTTGTATCCATTGTGTGCTCTTGTATTGTTGTGGTTGAAGCTGAAGTAACCATTGACAGGTAGGACATTGCAATAGTTAATTTTATGTACTACACTTAGGTTGGGCCGTATTGTCATACAATACAGTATTGTCATACTGTTGTTGGAATTTCTATTGTCAATAGCAATTATAATATAAAATGTAATAAGCAAAAAAAAAAAAACCGTACAAAAATGAGGGAGGTAGAAAAGGCATTGGGTGTTATCTACTACCAACACCTACAACCTATTGCCTTGTCTACCTTACCCAATTCTACTAAAATTATACTAAAAATAGCCCAATGAAAGAGACACACAAAATGACACGTGGAATAGGAAGTGTGTTCCCTATATAAGGTCTGGCTCAGTTTGGATTGTCTCCTTGAAATTGGAAATCTATATGGATGTATCTGGATCTGCCTAAAATTGCTTTCTATGTGAGCTTTGTGAGCCTCTTTGCTATTTCTTTCATTGCGGTTTAATCTCTTTTACTGCTGATGAAAAATGGGAATGAAATCAATGCTACCAAAAAGAATCTTTAAAAATGGGAGGCAGAGAGAGTAATGTTGTGGGGAGGGGAGATAAGAAATGGGGCAACAGAGCCAAGAATAAATGTCATTCTTAAGGACATAAAATAGGTTTATGAAGTGAATTATGTTTGAGCGCTTGTGTCAAATGGACTTCTTTAAATTCTATTAAGTATTTTATCTGCTCTTTTTCTGTTTTCCTGATGATAACTCACTGTCAGAATTTATTTGTCCTGTACATACAGACTCTGAATATGAATATCTAAAGTATCTCTAATCCCAACATTTTCATTTGCATTTTTGGCATAGAACAAGCAGAGAACTGTTACATCTGCAGTAGCAGGTGATACAGATTAAGTATAAAGGAAGACAAAAAAAAAAAAAACTACTAGCAAAAGATTTTCTATCACTTATAGAAGATTTCAGTAGGATTTTTTGGGATGTGTCATAAAGTCTTTAGAAATGTGAAAAAAATCCTTAAAACAGCCTTATCCAAAGGGGGTTCCCTCTAAATATATAGATCAATTTTCACAATTTCCTAGCCAACATAACCATTGCTGAGAATTGAAGTCAATACATTTTGAAGATTCATAGATTGGAAAAGGCTATCTTGCATGTTCTTGGAAGTCAATTTGCTTCTGAGTACATAATTATATTAATTTAAAATATAACGGTCCTTCTAGAGCTGTTGAAATACCCATAAACTCTTTTTTTTCTTCATCTAGTGACCAGAAGCCCATAGAAGGACATAAATGAAATACTGTCTCCATTGCACTAGTGGCAAACATCTGTAGCTCAGATGTAGGATGAGGGTGAAGGTTCATTCTCCGAGCTTGTGGGTTTGTGTCCAAACATTTAGTTACCAGGTCAGGTAGTTTCTTCAATAGAGTTACCTAGCCTGGTAATGAAATGTTTGGACACCAACCCACAAGCTCGGAGAACGAACCTTCACCCTCATATTCTCTCCTTCTTGTGGTTTGTCCCTGAGTTACATGGCCTTCTGAAGTATATATTCTAACTGAAGTTCAGTTGTTAAAGTGCTTTTCTGTCAATAAGCTTCCCATTGATTTACTTATTGAGACCTTTTTAAAAAGCCCCCCTTACCACATCATTGCAGCATCAGAGTTCTATATTATTAGTGTGATGTGTAAAGAAGCAGTCTCTTGTTTCTGTTCAGCTATATTGTTTTGGGTAGTATGAATTGATTATACAACCTGCTTTTTCCTGTGTCAGAATCTATTACTCCAAGTTCCATGAAATTTTTTATTTTTCACTAGCTTGCACATTTAGCTTTTGTATCTGGGAAAACCACCTGACAGTTGTTTTTCCAAATGCTAACAAATATGCCATTTTTTCTTCTTCAGTGACTTCTGCCTGTAATGTCATACGGAGAACTAGTCAAAGGTTTTTTTTTCTTCTTAGAGAATCTAACAATTTTTGGCCTTTTTGAACAATTGTCTTGGACAAATATTTTATGGCAGGATCTGATTGTAAGAGTTTGAAATGGCGTCTGGCAGCTTGAGATACAAACTATGTAAAGATGAAGACAGTTATTCCCCACAGTATTTATGCAAAGGGGCTCTTTTTAAGCAAGAATAACTGGAAGTGCTGTTGAGTTGCCTCTAGAAAGGTCTTGCTTTTAAATTCTGTATTTTGGAAATTGGATATGAAGAAGTAGATATGGATATTTTCATTCACTGTTGCCCCCCAAACTGTCACTCTCTTCACAAGATCCAGCAGCTTTCCTCTCTTTTAGGTTAGGTGTAATGATACATAATGTCACAAGACAATGATGACCAGACTGATATGTTTTCCATCACTGACTGGGCTACTTACTGAAAAGAAAATATATTGGCCTTATGGCTTTTTGAAGAAAATGAGGCTTTATCTTCATGAACTGAAATCTCAGTCAAAAAGAAACAATCTTGGAATCATCACCTCAGAATAGAAATAACATAGACAAAATAAGGTAATCAAGGATAATCAAGGAAAGCTTCACCACAACTGAAAGGGGAATTTTAAAGAGTAATTTTGAAATTTTGGGTTTTAAATTTTGGGATTTTAAATTCGGGGTTTTTATTGTTAATTTATTGGGGTTGGGCATAAATTTTAGTGGCAGCCTTAGGATGTTTAATCTTCTTTTAACTTTTATAATGTGGAATGTTTTATAGTTGGCTGTACACCGCCCTGAGTCCTTCGGGAGAAGGGCGGTATATAAATGTGTAAATAAATAAATAAATAAATAAACTTCTACACCCTGAAATTTCTATGTAATCAAAGGTCCACTTCCTCATTACATACAGTATGCCATCTTAACAAAAAATAGACTAAAGTTTTCACTATGCCCATAGTCTAGACTTTTAAAACCATCCCCTGTGGACACTGCTTATTTCCCATGATATCAAATTTGTTTGGATTGGGAACAGTAAAAATAGAATCTATTAGTTAATGATGGATTGGGAACAGTAAAAATAGAATCTATTAGTTAATGATTGGGCAATAAACAATCCCCATTTTTTAAAAAAGGGGACAAATATGATTTTCCCACAGATTTCATTCATTGTGAAAGTGTTTATTAGAATGCTAGCATGTTTCCTATTATCCTACATGTCCTACATACTTGATATGTCCTCTGGATCATTTCTGATATGATATATTATAATTTTCCTAGTAGTATCATTCAGTATCTTACCTCAAAACTCCTTTGAATTTTTGCAGATATTTGCTAACATCATAATGTGCAAATTCTTTCCCATACCATAAAATGTAATTGCTAGGATTTCTTGTTCCTTATATCTTAATCTCTGAGGAGGACTACAAGCAGGGTTGGGATTCTACCAGTTTGCACTTATTCTCTAGAACTGGTTGTTAACATTCTAAGCAGTTCGGAGAACCGGTTGTTAGAAGAAATTACTGGCCTAATCCTGTAAGGAAGGCAGGAAGGAAACATTCTGGTGTTGCTTACAGAAACTGCCTCTCCGTTAACCCTTATTACATTCTTGGCAGGACTAGACTTCCTGTCTCAGGAACTTCTCTGGAGTTATTCCCCCCTCCTTTGCTGGTACTTTGCTTGTGTGGAGTGACCATTCAAAGTTACAATGGAACTGAAAAAAGTGACTTATGACTATTTTCACACTTATGACTGTTGCAGTATTCCCATAGTCATGAGAGGCCAGGCAAGGAGATGCTTGCCTTGATGTGAGTGATATTGAGTGGGCCACACCCAGCCAATAACATGACCACCAAGCCATGTCCACCCAGTTACATGACCATCAAGCCATACCCACCACCTAAGCCACACCCACAGAACTGGTTGTTAAAAATTTGAAGCCAATGTGGCATGTAAGGAATATTTAAGAGAAAAGCACTATAAAACTGCAAAAATAAGAAAGAGTAGTAAATTACTGCTTGATTTGCCTCAAATATTGTTCTATTTTTCTCTGTCGAGTTTTTTTATTGTTACTATGAGACTGAAAACAGAAGATGAGGTAGTATTCTTTATTAAAAAATAATCACTAATAGTTACATTCATATAATATGCAGGGTTTTCTTCAAGTCCAGAAATTCAGGATCACTTCTACATAGAGCTCAGAAGCATACTAACAAGTGTACAGTCATAATCTGCTCAATAAATATGCAGATTTTTAAACTGATCTACACAACAAGAGCTTGTAATCTTGCTTTCATCCAGGGAATTGGATATGTTTTGTCATTTCAAAACTGACTTAATATGTTCTTATTCACAATGTGTAGTCCAGAGGTGAGAGAAGAGAAAGGAAAAAATGATGAAGCAGAAGGAAGGAGGACAAGCATGACAAGGTTGACAGTCATTGAAGTTAAACTTAGATATGATAATAAGCAACAATCAAAGCATAGAAGTTAAGAAAATCATGCATTACTGAACAACAATGAGCCAATTTGCATAAGAAAAAGAGTGTTTGTGAACACTGAACATATGAACTGAAGAGAGTATCAATGCTTTTTAATAAAATATATCAGAAAAACACACTATGCACACTATCTAGTTATCTCTCTACCCATTTGTGACATTAATAGGCCAATTTTAATTTCTTTTTAAGGTGTTCAAACACCACTGAAAGCAATCTGGAAGATTCCCTGTTTAGCTCTTTGTACATTTTTTTTGGCTTAAACCACAAAGATGATTTAGATAGGACTGGTCTTCCACACTTACAGAGATATTACCTCAGAAATCATTCTTCTTCATTCATGTCAACCCTGATGAAAATCTTTCTTTTCTCCTTATAGCTACTATTTATTTTGTAATTTTCTAAAAAAAAAAAAAGCAGTTTGATGTGTCTGTCCTTTGCTTTGGAACAAAAGTTGAGATGAATAAAAATATGTCCGAATGGACTGACTCTCAGATTTGCAAACACCAAAAATCAGAATTTTCTTTTGAATTCAAAGGAATTAATAGTTTCTTTAGTATCATCAAATGTTTGTATATTTTGATAACACTTAAGATGCATTAGGGCCTATAGAAAACAAAGCGGTGTTAGGATCCTTACAAAATTTAGATTCATTACTTTCAAATACTAGTAACTATAGACATTAACAGACACTCCAAATTATTACTAGTGTCAGCAAAATGGGAGCCTTGTTATACCAGTTACTCACAGTCTTCTAGTTTCTAGGCCAACACCTTAACAACTACATCAAAATGGTTCTTTTCTTTTCTTTAAAAAAGGTGGGGGGAGAGAAAGCACTAAGTATTTTTTAATCTAATTATTTTGGATCATGCTGTATTTCATAAAGCAGAATGCATGAATACATTTCACAAAAGGCTTATTCCCAATTAGTAGTCACAGAATTGTCCAATTAGATCTCAATTCTAAATGCACTTATTGTGGAGTACATCCCATTGAGAAGAGTGAGATATTTCAGTAAACATATAAATAAGATTGTGCTGCCCTAATGAGCATCAGTAGGAGGAGGAGGTGAAGGACAATTGATAAAAAGTGTTCCAGTAACAAAATACAAACTCTGCCCTTTATATATTTCCCTGTATGCAACACAGATCTGAAAGAGTAGAACTTACATCATGATATAATAATGTATGTTATTAGTTTGGCAAAATAATGTTTAGGAATGGATGCCTGTGGCTGAACTATTAAAATAAATGTCTATAGAAATTAGGGTGTTAGACTAGGATCAGGAAACTCCAAGCTCAAATCCAACTCATGGTGGTAGATCATTTAATGACTTTGAGACAATCATTATTTTTCAACCCAACCTTCTTTACACGACCAGTGTTATGAAAATAAAATTGGAGGAGGTACGACTAAAAATTCCTCCATAAGTTACAAAATAAAAAGTAGGACAGAAACTAGACAACCGATCAATTAAAAAAAAGAAACATTTAAGCTCAGTTTGGCTTGTCAATATCACTCAACACATGCTTTCCATATGAGTTAATGAAGTCCTTGTGATAAATGACATCATAGCCTTTGTCTGAGAACCTCTTAAGAGAACCTTCCGGATTTGAGGCCTGGTAACTCCCCAAACATGCAATAGCATGGGGTCGACATATTGTTTGTCTGCTCCTTTGACAAAAAGTTCCTGCTGGTCATAAAGTCAACTATTGATAATGAAAATGGAAAACAGTGAATATTCAGGTTGACATCCATATACAGTTGCCAGGGAACCATTCCCAGGCTCCTTTGTCCTTGCTGCTTTGGAAGGGACTTGTTTTCTTGAGATTTTAGATCATGAATCTAAAATTAGTTTTTCCATAGGAACACAGCACATGCTTGACTTTGCTACATGAGTCAAATGTCTTGATGAATGGCTTTAATAACTCCTGCAAGGTGCTGCTTTTTGGCTCCCAAGGAGGCTGCTTTTGCATACGTAGCACAGCTTTCTTCTCATGTCAAGACATTTTTATGGCAAAAAAGTTATTTTCTACAAATTCTTGAAACTGATCAGATTCACTACCTTGGGGGTTTAAAGCAGCCAAACTGAGCAAATATATTTTATATTTGACACAAATTAAATTTCAACTCTATATTTTTTTTCTTTTCCCCATGATGCAGAGAGCAACATATTGAAAAATTTCATCATGCATCAACATGAATTTAGAAGCATGGACATGGCATATGGTTATATAAATGTTCACAGTAGTTCATCTAATGCTAACATAATCTAGGAAACAGAGATAGCATTTTAAAAAATGTGAACAGGAGTATGAATCGATTTGTGATTTCTGCTGTTATATTCATTATAATTTAACATTTGTTTAATTTTGGCCTGGAACAATATTGCAAAACTGTGATTAAGATACTTTGTCAGAAAAACACATAAACTCCCATTTTCCATTCTCCAAATTCAGTTTTCCAAATTCTCTTCATTCTCTTCAGTTATCACTATAATAATCTAATTGTTACAGATGTTATATTTACAGAATTTATATTAGGTCCACATAATATGAGACATTAAATACACCTTTGCCTTTACTATGGTCCCCCCCGTAAACAAATAGTTTCATCCAATGCTAATATCATCTAAGTGTGGATTTGTGTTTGTATATGTACAGGTGAAACTCAAAAAATTAGAATATGATGCAAAAGTTCATTTGTTTCAGTAATGATGACTTCATTTTCCAGCAGGACTTGGCACCTGCCCACACTGCCAAAAGCATCAAAACCTGGTTCAATGACCATGGGATTATTGTGCTTGACTGGCCAGCAAACTCGCCTGACCTGAACCCCATAGATTCTCTTGGCATTGCCAAGAGAAAGATGAGAGACGTGAGACTGAACAATGCAGAAGAGATGAAGGCCGCTATTGAAGCATCCTGGTCTTCCATAACACCTCAGCAGTATCACAGGCTGATAGCTTCCATGCCATGCCGCTTTGAGGCAGTAATTGCTGCAAAAGGGGCCCAAACCAAGTACTGAGTACATATGCATGCTTATATGTTTTAGAGGTCTGATATTGTTCTATGTACAATCCTTGTTTTATTGATTGCATGTAATATTCTAATTTTCTGTGATTGTGGATTTGGGGTTTTCATGAGCTGTAAGCCATAATCATCATAATTATGACAAATCCCAGTTTGAACTATCTTGCTTTGCATGTAATGAGTCTATCTCATATATTAGTTTTACCTTTTAAATTGCATTACTGAAATAAATGAACTTTTGCATGATATTCTAATTTTTTGAGTTTCACCTGTATATATGTTAGTATCAGAAATACAGAATGCATAGAAGAAGCCTATTTCTATTCTTGAAAAAAATATTCTCTTGAACTTTGTGTTTGATTTGGGAAGAAATCACCCTTTAGCAATCAATTTGGCTTTGAGTGGTATTCACTACATTTTAGCTTGTTTGGGTATTTTCAAAATGATTTTAGAATTAATGATCTGTTTTTATTGTGTGCTGTGAATTGCCTCAAGCAGCTGGAAAGGTAAGATGTAACCATTTTAAAGAAACTCATACATGAATAAATAGTGCTATGGGCAATAAGAACTGATTTACACTGTCAGCTATCAGATTCCCTGAGCTTGGTGAGTCTTACAACTGAACTACAGGTTTGAGAACATGATACTTTTTTCCTGAATTATACCATTGCATTGAGAAGTCACAGTTTTACATGCTCCCTCAGGCAAAAAGAATACATTCTTGCACAGGTAAAGAAAATTGACCTAGCTCTCTACATATAATTATTTTTAATGTAATTTGTAATGTAGCCTACCTCTAGTTTTCTTCATCTCAATCCATCCAAAACTGTGCACTTGAATTTAAACTCTCTGAGTACTTTTTAGAGGCTAGTATTGGAAGATACCTATCTACTCTCTTGGGACTTTATCTGGAGATGCTGCAAAGTTCCATATAGGCTCTCTTTTTATATCTTATAAAGCTACTGGGAAGAGCCATATTCATGTTTGGGATTATTTACCAATAGTACAGAGAAGGTATGTTTCTTTTTTTGTAAACACATCAAGAGTAGGACATCCCAAGAATCTCCTGAAGGTTCCAAACTGTAAAAGTAGAACCAACTTTTCTGGATTCCAATTTTATCTAGCAATACTACCGACAAAATCAAGGATTATTTACACTGAGGAGTTTGCCAAAATATATACATTGACAAAGTAGTCCAAGAAATTGCATCATTTCAATTAAATAAAAGTTAAAATAAGCAAAAAAATAGTAAGAGCATACCTCTCGGATCTTGATGAACACAAATTACTGGGGCCTGATGGATTACAGCCCAGATCATGCCAAACCAATCTTATTTCATTCTTCAATATAGTGACTAAATTAGTAGACCAGCAAAATACTCTGGGCATAATATATTTAGATTTCAGCAAGGCATTCAACAAAGTAGACAACAACCTACTTCTAAATAGGCTAAAAAAAAGTGGAATAGATAGCACCACCACTAGGTGGACTCACAACTGGCTGACAGACCATACTCAATGAATAGTCCTTAATGGGGCTAGGTCTACATGGAGGGAAGTAAGCAGTGGGGTGCCACAAGGCTCTGTCTTAGGCCCTGTACTCTTCAATATCTTCCTTAACGACTTAGATGAGGGAATAGAAGGCAAACTTACCAATTTGCAGATGATACTAAGCTGGCAGGGATAGCTAACACCCAAGAAGATAGGCTCAAGATCCAGATGGATCTTGACAGACTAGAACACTGGGCCATATCTAACAAAATGAAATTCAATGTAGAGAAAAGTAAAGCCCTACACTTAGGCAGGAAAAACCTAAAGTACACATATACTGTAGACTGGGTGAAATCAGGCTCAATAGCAGTAACTGTGAGAGGGATCTTGGAGTCTTAGTGGAAAATCAGCTAAATATGAGTCAGCAGTGTGCAGCAGCAGCCAAAAAAGCTAATTCAATCCTAAATTGCCTTAACAGAGGGATACAATCAAGATCAAGGGAAGTATTAATACCACTCTATAAAGCCTTAGTAAGACCACACCTAGTGTACTGCATCCAGTTTTGGTCACCACATTATAAAAAAGATGTTGAGACTCTAGAAAAAGTGCAGAGAAGAGCAACCAGGATGATTAGGGGACTGGAGGCTAAAACATAGAATGAACGGTTGCAGGAACTGGGCTTGGCTAGTCTAGTAAAGAGAAGGACCAGGGGAGACATGATAGCGGTCTTCCAATATTTGAGGGGCTGTCATAGGGAGGAAGGGGTCAAGCTATTTTCTAAAGCACCTGTAGGCCAGACGAGGAATAATGGATGGAAACTGAACAAGGAGAGATTTAACCTGGAAATAAGGAGAAACTTTCTGACAGTGAGAACAATCAACCAATGGAACAGCTTGCCCTCGGAAGTTGTGGGAGTGCCATCACTTGAGACCTTCAAGAAGAGACTGGACTGCCATTTGTCAGAAATGGTGTAGGGTCTCCCGCATGGGTAGGGGGTTGGACTAGATGACCTATAAGCTCCTTTCCAACTCTGATTATCTGTTATCTATTAATTAGAACATAGAATAATAGGCTGGAAGGGTCTTCAGAGATCTTCTAGTCTGTCCAATCCCCTGCTCATGTCAGAAACTTATATACCATACCAGTCAAAAGGTTGCCCAATCTATTTTTGGGCAAACCTCCAGTGATGGAGAACCCACAAGTCTGGGAGGCAAGCTATTCCACTGATTAATTGTTCTCACTGTTGGAAAAGTGTACAGATTTGTGATTTTTAGGTTAATGGCTGAAAAAGCTGGAGCTCAGTTAAGACTTAAAACAATAGGCACTATAGCCTCCAGAGAAGCAAATATTGCCTAATGTCTCTTTCCCCATCTTATCATTATAAGCTACATTCTTATTAAGATTGCTTTATTACAAGGTTCAGGAAAATAATTTCTGAGTGGCTTACATACAGTTAAACCAAACAATATAGCTTATAATGTTCCCTTGCATGAAGAAAAGGTGATGAGGAAAAAAAGTAGAGATGGGAGAGAAAACAGAGAATAAGGTATTAGTTTATGTCTGTAGAAGTCTTTCAGTCTGGTTGCTGAGAGACAGAAGGGGAAAAAAACGTTCTCTCTCTAATACTGAAAGGTTCATTTTATAGTTTTCAGTGTATATATTTCCCCTTAATTTTAACACTATAGATTCCTTCCTGAAATTCATATTGCTCTTGCTTCTACTTAGCCTTGCCTTTTCTGGAGGGCATGATAGGAAACATTAATACAGCAAATAATACAGCTCTTCCTAAGGCATCAGCCCAATATAACTGTAAATGAAATTTAAGAAACTAATTGGCTTGGCATTTGAATGAGAGATCAAGATTACTAATGCAGCAGTGTCTCCCACCAAAGCTATCAATAAATCTACTGAAAATCAGAATTGCCCCTTTTATATGTTGTTGATCTGCATTTGCTAAGCAGCTTCCCAAACTGTTATTGATTTTAAGTTCTGGAGGTAACACATTCCAGGAAGGAAAGAGAAGGAAGGCAGTCTTGAGGGCCTCCTGAGATGTGTAATGCAAATAAGGATTTTATGTTCTCAGGTTTATTTCCAGGGAACTATTTTAAAAAATATAAAGCCTGCCACTACAAATAAAGGCTCCAACTTACATAGAATAATTTTCCTAAGTTACAGGAAGTTAGATTCTGCCCAAAATTAGGGAAAATTTCCTAATGGAGAAAGCATCTTGGCGGAGAGCAAACTTGCTAGGTTTGGCAGTGATGGCTTTCCCTTCACTATTTCAGTTTAAGCAAGCCAGACAACTGTCAAATTCATAGAGTAGGGGTTGAACTCTATGGGGTATCCAGCCTATTCCAATTGTGAGTCTAAATCAGAAGCACCTTCCTTTGGCATCTGCATGCACTTAACCAGAATTAAGTTGAATGATAAAAGCTAATTTCTCAGAGTTGTCCAACAGCTTGGTGGAACTTATGAAGGAGATATAAGAAAAGTCATAAGCTATTCCACAAACATTTTTGCTTGGTGAAAACAACAGAAAGAAAATATGAATATAGAGTTTGATCAATGAGTGGATGACTCTCTCTCCTTTCTTCTACACTCACCAGTGATTAAAAACTCATGATACTCAATGGAAAAGGCAGAATTAATAATATTCAGCTTGGAATTTTAGGGACAACAGGACCTAAATGAACTTGCTTTGGTGAAGCTCCTGGAATCTGTGTAGGCTATTCCACTGTTTTCTGAAGTCTGATGAAATGGGCAAGTTTGATGGAAATTAGTAAAACTACAGAAATGTTTCCATTTCTCATATTTTCTCCTTTCTTTGCATAATGATTAATAATAATATAGAAGACTATATTTTTTCTCCCTGGTATTGATGCTAGCTTGGTACTGCAAGCCTACAACTCTGGGAAAAGGACCCAGTTATGCTGTTCTACTGTGGGCATCTTTCTTAATTGGTAACTTTTGGAGTGATAAAGGGTGCTGATATTCTGGATATCTTGTGACTGTAACATTTAATTCATTACTGCTTGTAAGTCTTCATGCAAATGACACTATAGACATAAGAATATTAATTACATCTATTAAATAAAAAAGAATTAAATCTTGGCTTCCATTTTTAATTATATTTTTTCCTGCTGTCTCGGTTCAGTCATTTTAAATGTGCAGAAGTGCATATTTATTTCAATAGGAGTATGTCACCAATCATTCACTTTCTCATTTTTCATGTGGCATGCTTTATTTTTTTAAAAAATAAATAAATGGGAATTTTCTTTCATTTACTTCTGCTGAAAACAACCATATTGCCATGTACATAAATTAAGGTAGATGAACATTTGCAGCGTCAGTCCCCAGCTGTTCTTAACTTAAATAATTATCACTCTAAATGGTGAAACTATTCAATTAAGAGTTCACAATGCTTTCTTCTAACTATTATAATTGAAATTCTTTGTTTTCCAATGAAATACTTGGATAACTCTTATTGTGCATTGGATGTTGGATGATTTATGATACCCAGTCATGCTGGAAGACTACATTTGGAGAATGCTGAAGCTTTACAGACTTATTATATTTTCAGCTCCTGAAATCAATAGTTCATTAATTATTGATCATTGGAACCCAAATGTTTCTATTATAGCTGTCCATTATCACATTATCTCTTTATAAAAACAATGCTTCACCTTAATGTTCCTGATTGTGATTTTCTTCCTTCCCAATTGTTGCTGATTTTTTTTTTAAAAAAAGTTATTATAGAAATTTACCATTAAGAAATTAACAATTGGATGCAAAAAAACAAAAGGAAAGGGGAAAAAAGAGAGAAATGCATTCTGTTGGAAGAAATTGGTGGGAAAAGAACAGTTTTCTCCCTCTGGTCTTCTCTCAATAACTGCTCCAGGAATTACTCTTTCCAGAGAACAAAAGAAGAAATTGGATATCTGCAATTTCACTAATGTAACCATAAACTCATTTTCTTAAACATTTTAACGGATATTCTGTTCTTAATGAAATGAATATGAAAGTAGGGGTGGTGCTGACCTCAATGAATCTATCTCTATGTAGAATCAGTTGATAAATAAATAAATATATAAATAAAAATGTTTACATAGAAAATGATCCCCTGGACCTCACAATCAGAAATTTTCTTTGTTGCTATTCATTTTCTGTGTGTGGATCAAGTTCTTATGTGGTAGGTATAGTGCATACCTGACTTCTATTTATTATTTATTATTTAGATTTTTATATCACGCTCTCTCCCAAAAGCGGGACTCGGGGCGGTGCACAGCCAGATAAAAACCATACAAGTTATAAAAGTTAAAAGCAATTTAAAATAATTAAATTAGTGGCCAAAAGATAACATTTTATAAAAACACATAAAAACAAATAAAGATTAATACCAATTTAAAACCCCACAATTATTACTAGGCCTGGCCGGCCTGTTGGAAAAAATGGGTTTTGACTGCGCGCTAGAAGGTTAGAAGGTCAGTGATGGCCCGTATCTCCAGCGGTAAGTCGTTCCAGAGGGAGGGAACCCCCGCAGAGAAGGCCCATAACCTCGGGGCCACCAGCTGGCATCGTCCAGCCGACGGCACCCCGAGGAGGCTGACCCTGTGGGAGCGCACTGGGCGGCAGGAGGCCGTTGGTGGCAGCAGGCGGTCCCATAGGTACCCAGGTCCCAAGCCATGGAGCGCTTTGAAGATGATCACTACCACCTTAAATCGCACCCGGAAGGCCACAGAGAGCCAGTGCAGCTCGCGCAGGAGAGGTGTAATATGAGAGCTCTGAGAAGCTCCCAAGATCATCCGCACGGCTGCATTCTGGACCAACTGCAGCCTCTGGATGCTCTTCAAGGGGAGCCCCATGTAGAGAGCATTGCAGTAATCTAGGCAAGAGATGACGAGGGTGGAAGTGACCGTGCGAAGTGCGCCCCGATCCAGAAAGGGCCGCAACTGGTAGATCCGATGGATCTGACAAAAAAAAAACCTGGCGACGGCCGTGATGTGATCTTCTAATGACAGCTGTACATCCAGGAGGACACCCAGATTGCGAGCCCTTTCCGTGGGGGCAAGATTTCTCCCCCCACGGCCAGCAATGGAGTAAGCTGGCTGTATCTGGGCACAGGAAACCACAGCCACTCGGTTTTGGTCGGGTTGAGACGAAGCCTGTTAAGACCCATCCAGCTCCGCACGGCTTCCAGGCACCGGGTCATCACTTCAACGGCTTCGTTGGGGTGGCCCGGGGTAGAGATGTACAGCTGAGTATCATCAGCGTACTGATGGAACTCTACCCCAAAGCCACGGATATTCTCACCCAGCGGCTTCACATAAATATTGAACAGCAGGGGTGAGAGCACAGACCCCTGAGGCACCCCACAGAACAAGGGCCTTGGGGTCAACCTCTGCCCCCCTGTCAACACAAATTGCGAACGGTCGGTGAGGAAGTAGGAGAACCACCGCAATACAGTGCCTCCCACTCCCAACCCCCCCAACCACTGCAATAAGATACTGTGGTCAACAGTATCAAAAGCCACTGAGAGATCTAACAGGACCAAGACAGAGGATCAACCCCTGTCGGGCCTTCCAGAGATCATCCATCAATGCAACCAACATCGTCTCCGTGCTGTACCCGGGCCTGAAACCCGATTGGAGGGGTTCTAAATATACCACTTCATCCAGGTACTGAAGGAGCTGTCATGCCACCACACTCTCAACAACTTCGCCACAAAGTGAAGGTTGGAGACCGGACGATAGTTCGACAATAATGCCGGATCCAAGGACAGTTTCTTGAGGAGGGGCCGCATCACCGCCTCTTTCAAGGCGGCAGGTAGAAGCCCCTCTCTCAAGGAAGCATTAATAATCCTCTGGAACCAGCCTCGTGTCACCTCCCAAATGGCCAAGACCAGCCAGGAGGGACATGGGTCCAATAAACATGTGGTGGCATTAAGCCCACCCAGTATCCTGTCCACGTCCTCCAGGGTAACAGGATCGAACTCCTCCCAAATGACCTCACTGAAATCCGCCCCCGTCCCCCTGTCCAGAGATGCCCAGTCAGAGTCCAGCCCGTCCTGGATCTGAGTGATTTTGTCCTGCAGATATCTGGAAAAATCCTTGGCCCGTCCTTCTGAAATGGGACACACAAATTACAAAGTTAATTCCACAGGGAAAACTGGATTATTGTGTTTTATTATTTGCATCTGAAAAAAGCAAGCTGCCAGGCTTGGAAAGAAAATTCATTTAAAATGTAGGTTTGATTCTTACCTTCAATTTTGTTTTGAGTAAAACAAAAGCATTTTCAAGTGGAGGTTGAATCCTGGTGACCTCATTAATCTGTCCAACTGGTTTTCTTGACAACAATGTAACTGTTCCTTTGACTTCTCAGTCAAATACACAGTCCTGGGATTTTCTACTAGGCAGCTTTGATCTTGCTTACCTTTTTTGAGATCAGTTTAAGTCATCTAGGTGCCAAATCAATTGAGGGGAAGGTAATCTCTTCTTTGTAGCCCCGAAGCCCCGTGTCCTATGTGTATGATATTCAATGGCTAAATACAGACCTTCAGTGGGGTGAGATTCTACTAACTGTTTTGATTATAAAACTTTGTATGCAGATCTTTAAAATAATTTTCCTTTGCTTTTGAATACATACATCTGTACAGCTGTGATCAATATACATCCCATATGAATAATAAACTGTATATTGAGAGTATTTACATACACCAAGACAAATTTCTTGTGTGTCCAATCACACTTGGACAATAAAGTATTCTATTCTATTCTATAAAAGCATTGATGGGGTACATATTTGTTAAAAATCTTATTACAACATACACGTTTAAAATATTAATATCTTAAAATTCAGGGATTGTAAAATAAAGTAACAAAAAGGGGAAGCAGAATCCTTTCTGGATTTAGCTTATCTGTCTTATTCAAGCTGTAAACAACTATCCAATAAACGTACATTTTCTCTAGACATTATATGTCCTTGAAATCTTGGAAAAGAGATAGATACAAAAAGTTGTTTATCCTATTTTGAGAGAAATAGCTCATAAAACAAAAAATACATTTTGGGAACATGAAATAAGATATACTTAAAATTAGAGGTTACCTTCACAAGCATTCAAAATTTAGATTAGTTTGGTTTAATTACTAAAATGAAATAAAAAAAACCCATTTAGAGTGTTTCAACTTAAATCACTGCTTGTTTGTTTTGTCACTTCACTATGGGTTCAGCCTTCCCCAATCTCCAGAAATTAAGCAAACTTAATTTCTGGAAGAGGTACCACAAGCAATGTATGTTTATTCTCATAAGTAAAATACAATCCGAAACTGAATTTAAGAACTATTGATGCTTGTGAAAACATAGGTATTGTTGCAAATTTCTTTATTTCAACATGTATACGTTTTTGTTCTGGATTGGTTAATATTTGAAATACTTACTGTTCATTGGTCTACATTCCGGCGGGAGATCCTCGCGCCGTCATTGGTTGGCTTAGGCGCGGGAGCCCTTTAAAAGAAGGGCTGCCGCGCCGCCGTGTCAGTCGGTGTCCTGAGAATAAACAAAAAGACTGAATCACTATACGTGTGTGCCTCTTCATTGCCGCTCCAAAACACTGGCGACGAAGGTGGGATCGAGGCAACACGTTTAGAGAGTGCATAGCGGCGGAGAGCGAGCGGCATCATGTCCGGAAGCAACGCACCGCCTGAAAAATTCAACCCGGCCAAGGAGGAATGGCAGACGTATGTGGACCGATTCCTCATGTTTTTGGAGAGTAGCGATCTGAGCGGAGTGTCGGATCACCGAAAGAGAGCGGTGTTTTTGACACACTGCGGCCAAGCCGTTTTTCGGATGGCAAAGGCGCTAGCGTCTCCAATCGATGTCAAAACGCTAACTTGGCCCGAGCTAGAGAAGATCCTGAGGAAACACTACGCGCCCACAGTTTCCTGCCTGATAAAGCGCCATGAGTTTTACCTCCGGAACCAAAAAGAAGGTGAACCTATCGCCGATTTCGTGGCAGATTTAAGAGAAATAGGTGGAGAGTGCGAATTCTCGGATTTCAATGAGGCGCTAAGAGACCGGATCGTTTTAGGCTTAAAAGATCCAATATTGCAGAGTAAGTTGCTAAACCGACCCAAGATAACAGCCACAGAGGCCATCGAAGAAGCCACCGCAGCCGAAGCTGCTCACAAATCGGCGGCAAGAATGAAACAGATTAATCAAGCTGCACACCACAAATCCAAAGAAGCCACCAAAGCTGATGATGAACAAGGAAAAACCTCAACACACTACGAGGATCTTGAAACTGAGACCAGTAGTGAAGAAGACGAGGTTTGCCACCTAAAAGCCGCGAGAGGAAAAAAAGAGCGGGCACCCAGGCGGTTTGATTTTGAATGCAACCGTTGTGGTGGAAACCACCCCAGATCAGAGTGCCGGTTCATAGACGCAATATGCCGAAAGTGTGAAAAGAAAGGGCACATTGCAAGGGTATGCAGAGCCCGATCAAGCTACAGCCCCAGGCGAAGAGAAAGCCCTCCCCCAAGAGAGAGAGAAAAGAAAACAAACAACCGTTGGAGCCAGGAAGGAAGGAATAGAAAGTTTAAAGAGTCATCTTACAAGAAGGAAGAAACGCATCAAACAATAATAATTGGTCACTCTAATACAAAAAACGTTAAAAAAGTCCACGTGCAAGTAAGAATTGAAGAAAAAAATTGTGAAATGGAAGTGGATTCGGGATCATTCCTTTCCATGGTTTCCTGGGACACTATTAAGAAATTGATCCCAGACATACGGCGAAGCGAACTAGACAAACAGAAATTAACACTCAAAGACTACCAGGGAAACAGAATTCCGGTAGTAGGGATTGGACATTTCCAGGTAACCTTCAACAACCATACTGAGATTCTTCCCCTAACAATCGTGGACCGGAACAGACCCAGCCTCTTAGGACTGGAATGGTTCGAACCGCTGGGAATAGGGATGACCGGTATCAACCATATCACAGACGCTGACTGGGAGGCAGATCTCATTCAAGAATTCCAGGACCTGTTCAGCGAAGAATTAGGCAAGTACCGGGGTAACCCGATTTCGTTTAACATAGACCCCAAGGTAGCCCCAATTAGACTAAAGGCTAGAAGGGTACCGTTTGCCTTAAAGCCAAAAATAGAAGAACAACTGGATAAACTAGTAAAGCAAGGGGTCCTCGAGCCAGTTGACCACGCTAAATGGGAGACCCCTATAGTGACCCCTATAAAAGCAGACGGGTCGGTTCGTATTTGTGGGGACTATAAGGCGACCCTCAACCATGCACTACAACAGAGCGCATACCCCGTGCCTGTCGTGCAACACTTGCTACATTCTATCAAGGGCGGAAAGATTTTCGCTAAACTCGATTTGGCTCAGGCTTACCAGCAACTGCCCGTTGACAAAAAAACAGCTGAAGCCCAAACTATTGTAACACACCGGGGCGCATTTAAGTGTAATCGCCTCCAATTTGGCGTTAGCGTGGCACCAGGCATTTTTCAATCTCTTATGGAACGCCTCCTTCAAGGAATTCCTGGAGTCATTCCGTATTTCGATGACGTCCTAATTGCAGCTAAACACAAATTGCAACTACGAGACCGCTTAAGAAAAGTACTGACCAAATTTACTGAGGCTGGGTTTAAAGTCAAAAAAGACAAATGTACCCTTATCACAGACAAAATAGAGTTTTTAGGATACCTAATCGATGGCAATGGCATCCATCCAACAGCAGGAAAAACCCGTGCTATCAAAAATGCCCCCACACCAACTAACAAGGCTGACCTACAAGCTTTCCTAGGGTTGATAAATTTTTACCATGTCTTTTTGCCCCAGAAAGCCACGGTGGCGGAACCCTTGCATAGACTTTTGGACAAAGACGCATCGTGGAAGTGGGGACATCGGGAAGAAACAGCATTTAACAAAATTAAAGACATGATCACTTCAGCTCAAGTGTTAATTCAATATAACGAGACTTTGCCATTGTTACTAACTTGTGATGCCTCCCCCTTTGGAATCGGAGCTGTCCTGAGCCACCTTCTACCTAACGGCAGAGAGGCTCCGATTGCCTTCTATTCAAAAACCTTGTCCCAAAGCCAAAGGAATTACAGTCAACTGGACAAGGAGGCACTAGCCATAATTTCGGGTATTAAACGTTTCCATGAATACCTGTATGGCCGATCATTTTCTATCATCACCGATCACAAACCCCTACTAGGTATCCTGGCGGGTGACAAACCCACTCCCCACATTCTATCACCCAGAATGACAAGATGGTCAGAATTCCTGGCCGCTTACAATTACACCCTGTCTTACCGCCCGGGTCCGACCATCACGCACGCCAATGCTTTAAGTCGTTGCCCGTTACCAGACTCTGATCCTGAACCAAACCCCAGCACTTCAACCTTTTTGATTGAGACCCTGCCCGACCTCCCGATGACAGCAGCAGACATCGCGCACGAAACCTCTAACGACCACCTACTGCATACCGTGAGTAGGTGGATCATAAAGGGTTGGCCTGACTCTGAGTTACAAGAACAGCACAGACCGTTTAAACAGAGACAAATGGAACTGTCCGTACTAAAAGGCTGTGTACTATGGGGGGATCGAGTGGTCATTCCACAAAAACTGCGAAATCCCATATTGAAACTATTGCATGAGGGACACCCCGGGGTGGTAAAGATGAAAAGTCTAGCTAGAAGTTATGTATGGTGGCCTGGGTTAGACAAGGATGTTACCGACTGGGTCGCGGGTTGCCAGCCCTGCCAGACTTCCCGGCCCTCACCCCCAAAGGCACCAGCTACTGAGTGGGATCTACCTAGGGGCCCTTGGTCTAGAGTCCACATAGATTTTGCAGGTCCGACTAAGGGACATACCTTCTTGATTCTGGTAGACGCTTATTCCAACTGGTTAGAAGTGAGCCTCATGAAATCAACCTCTTCTGAAGCTGTCATCCGACAGCTCAGTCACTGGTTTGCCACCCATGGTTTACCAGACGTCTTGGTATCTGACAACGGCCCTCAATTCACGGCTACAGAATTTGAGGGTTACCTAGCAAGTTTGGGCATACGCCATGCTTTAACCGCGCCGGCACATCCGGCAGCGAATGGACGGGCCGAGCGCATGGTCCGGTTTACCAAGGAGTCCCTTCTTAAGTTAGACCAGGGCCCTATACAAACACGCATCGACAAATTATTGTTCCTCCAACACACTACACCTAGTAGCACTACTAACAAAACTCCTGCTGAATTACTTATGGGGAGAAAACTACGTTCCCCTCTCGATAGACTACACCCCACCTACTCTACATAGAAACCCCTAGATTCTTCAACCAAAGTCCGAACATTCCGAATTGGGGATTTAGTTTACGCTAAAAACCTGGTAGGGCACCCCTTATGGGTGCCAGCCACCATCACACATCTAACCGGACCCCGTTCTTACCGGCTTACCACCGCTGATGGCAAAAGCTGGAAGCGACACATAGACCAACTTCGAACTCGCACCCACCCCAGACCTGGCGATTTTCCTGGGGGGGAAGGGGAACAACCATCAAGCAGTCTGGATAAGGGAAGCCCACTAACAAACAATGACACCCTAACTCACACACACACACCCTCAACTCTAGCTCCGGTCGGGTCGCGCTGCTACGCACCTGATCCTGAAGAACGTCCCGCTGAAACATCTGACAGGGTCGTCGATAATCCAGGCCGAGCAGGGAGCGGCATGGCCACGTCAACTAGCCCAGTTAGGCCCGTTGGTAGTGACGCAGCCGGCTCGACCTGCTCGAAGTTTCCAGGGCCGGAGGCGAGAGGAGCAACAGGTCCTTCCGCACCAGCCGATGGTAACGACGCAACTGAGCCGCGCAGGTCCAGTCGGACTCACAGGAGCCCCGCCTATCTACGTGATTACGTAACATAGGCGCGGCTCCTGATTGGTCAGACTGGACCAAGGAGGGAGGGGTGTTCTGGATTGGTTAATATTTGAAATACTTACTGTTCATTGGTCTACATTCCGGCGGGAGATCCTCGCGCCGTCATTGGTTGGCTTAGGCGCGGGAGCCCTTTAAAAGAAGGGCTGCCGCGCCGCCGTGTCAGTCGGTGTCCTGAGAATAAACAAAAAGACTGAATCATTATACGTGTGTGCCTCTTCATTGCCGCTCCAAAACAGTTTTCATTCCCATGTGCCTCCATATTACAATGAATTGCAAAATAAAATTGGGAACCAAATCACTAAATTGAACAAATTGTCAGACACTTACTGCTTGTGGGATGTTGCAGTCATACTAAGTTATTGAATCAATACTCAGAGTAATTTTATTGTTTCTTAATATAAGCCATGAATTGTCTTCTGGAAGATGTGTGGAAGCACATAGCATTCTAACACTTGACAAAATGGTTCTTTGTGTTTTATCTGAATCTTTTTAGTGAAAACTTTCTTTAACTGAATGTAATATTGGATTATTTCCGGTCAGAAAATAGTTCTAATACTTACAGTGTAAAATATATATTTACAATATAGTCCCAAAGTCACCAGACTCAGATTAATCAAACCAAAGGAATTCACCCAGACTGTATGGCTCCCCTGAATGTAGAAACTCACTGCTGAAATTTACAAGAACTAAATGGCATTGGACTATTTTGGATCATGTTGTGCTTGTGTTGAAAGCATTGAGGTGCTTCCAGGTTGAAAGGTTTAGCCAGAGACATCACTGTTACCTGGGCTCCTTTCACATTCCTTGCAGGAATTGATGGGAGCTTATCTCATTGCACGGAAGTACTAGGGTCTCAAACATGAGTTTGCTAACCTCCAACTTAGCGTCCATGTGAGCCACTGTGCTCCTCCTCTTATGGATAATTATTGTGGAAGTTGTTGATCTAAATCATTGAAGTAAGCTTCAGGAATAAAAAGAGAATTACTTTGCAGACTCGGTTGATCTCTGTGTATCTAAAATAAGGAGAAATGCTACATAAGGATTTCTAATTTGATCATCCAGACCTTAGATAAACAATAGCATGTTTGGCCATTCTTACCTTGCTAGCAGTTGTCTTATCTCAATTTGCTGTTTGCTGTTACTACACTGGCAACTGTTTGTATAGGGCAGCAATAAATGATGTTAATACCACATATACTCACCAATGTGACCTTAAGCCCTTCTACATCAGGTGATTGGAGAAATGATAAAATGGAGTGTCCCTAGATTTGGGAAAAGAAAAATTACAATGAAAGCAAAATATTTATGCCAATTTCAAACCAGCAACTTTCTCCATGTTAAGCAGAGATCATATTTCACTGTGATATTTCAGCAAACTTGTAAAACAGAAGTTTAGAAATAATTAAAGTGGAACAGGGTAGAAAGAAGGGATGTTTTATTTTTATGTGGTTATTGTGTTGGCATATATGTGATGTTCGATGTTCTAATCTTATATAATTTAGTATTAGTGTGACTGTGTGCTTATATACAAATGCACCCAAATGAAAATACAAGAAAATTGATATCCATGAAGCAAAGCAATTGCCGATTGTTTTCCCAAAGGAGAAAGGTGGAAGTACACAGTACCAAGGAAATTGTCTAGTAGTAACCTGCAATTTGCAATGAATTCTTTGCAAGCTGTTGACAAAGTGTCTCAGTTCAGGCAGGAGTTTCTTATTAAGCTAGAATCAAGCTGACATGAATACAAGATAGGAACAACTTCAATGCTCACATAGAGTTGTGCTCTTTGTAGATTGCTGGATGAAGCAGCTGCATGTTTGAAAGAAATTCTTTATATCTGTATTCTGCTCCTTCTAATTTGTATCTAAAATGTTTGCATAGGAATTTGTTCCTAAACCATTTTTCTTTTTTAATTATAATTTTGAGCAGTTGTGATCAGTGAGGGTCATGAGTTGTTAAAAGAAGGAGATCAGTGTACTCCTGGTGTCCTACATTTTCCAGCCCTGAATATCTACATTATATTTTATTTTGAATGTATACAATGATTCTTTCTGCAAATTATTTTTAACAAGAATTGCTTTTCTCTGTGATATTCTCTGTAGGTTTAAATTACATAGGGAATAAGGGAGGGACAACTATAATTTAATAAGATTTCTATTGTATGGGATGGAAGTGCAGAATATAGTCCAATTTGACATCCAGTACTAACCAAGATGGTGACAAAAATGACAAAATGTATACTGTGATGGAATAATGCAAAATCTAGCCTTCATCAGACAAGAGCTAATATACAGTTTGTAATTATACCATCACAGCAGATGTTTCAACAGATATCACTTGCTCCCTCTTACCCAATCTTATTTTTGTAGGTTGCAAACCAATATAAATTTAAATATGTTTAAATAAGTTTAATTAAATTAAAGGACATAGCTGTGGCTATGTTATAGTTTAGAGCAAAAATAGCTGTTGAATTGTAATTTTTAATGCTGCAGAATGGGAAAATTATTAATCTCACAGGGATTAACCATATTTACTGCAATTAATTTAAGTTAATACAAATGCAGTCTTTATCATAGCTCCTGACCTCCAGCAATCCAATCAAAGACTAAACACTGTTGTCAACTTTAAAAGCCTCGAACCATTTTCACAGAAACAATTCAGAGCCTCTTACTCACTCCAAATGCAGTACTGGAATTCTGTGGTTTTCCATACTGCTGATCTTAGATTTTTAGTAGCTATAATCAATGAAGACAATGAAAATGATGCTGGAAACTCTAGTTCACAAACTTATAGAAAGCATTTCCCATCCTGTAGAAACATTTCTTGCTGCATAATTTGCCTTTGTTCGTGTGTATATTATCTTTAACAATATAATAGTTTTGTTCCTTATACTATCCATTTTGTAAACTTGCAGGATTCTTTTTTCTCGCCATGTATATGTATACATTCGAACTAGATTGTGATGTTTCTTTGTGACATATATGTGTGTATGTGGATATATGTATGTGTGGCCGTAGGAAGCGCGTTGGGGGGAAACCCAGGGTTTTTAGTTTTTTAATGGGGTTTTTAAGGGGTTTGGGGAAATCCGAACCGGGTTTGGAGGACAACCCGCGAGGATCTGGGGGCAGCCAGGCTAGCACGCACGTCTGGGGGGGCTCAGGAGTGTGTGTGTGTTGGGGGGGCAGACGGAGGGTGGGATGCCGGGGGCCAGTTCTATCGGCACAGTTAGTGGGAGGGGCAGATATGGCGGGGGTAGAGGGCCATATCAGGTTAGGGGATCGCGCTGTCGATGTCTTCAAGCGGTAGCGCGCTCCGACCCTCTTCACCCATCCTGCAGGCCTGGCTGTCCAGAGCCTCGGGCCCTGAGTACCTGGCTGATGCTATGCAATGCCAGGTCCGTTGTCAATAAAGCCCCCCTGATTTGTGATCTTATTCAGGAAGAGGGCGTGGACCTGGTAGGTGTTACCGAAACCTGGTTGGGCCCAGAGGGTGGTGTTCCTCTGAGGGAGATGTGCCCACCAGGTTTCTTAGCATTTCATCAGCCTAGGTCTCAGGGAAGGGGTGATGGGGTGGCGGTGCTTATTAGAGAGGTCCTTCGTCCTAGGGAGGCCACTGTCCCTCAGACGGCTGGTTGTGAGTCTCTCTTTGTGAAGTGGGGACAGGGGGTTCAGATGGGCCTTTTGATAACATACCTGGCTCCCTGCCATGTGTCATTGGCCCTGCCCGGACTCCTCGAGGTGATAGCCGAGCTGGCGGTTGAGACCCCTAGGCTTTTAGTCATGGGGGATTTCAACCTACCTTCACTCGGGGAAACCTCTGGGGCAGCTCGGGAGTTCATGGCTTCCATGACGGCCATGGACCTGACCCAATTAGTTTCTGCCCCTACTCATATAGGAAGACACACGCTGGACCTAATTTTTGTCTCTGGTCAGTGATTGAATGACTGTAATTTTGGGGACTTAGTCATCAAACCCTTGTCATGGACAGACCATTCTCTTCGTAGACTGGACTTCTGTACCGCCACCCCCCATCGCAGGGAGGCGGAGCCATGTAGATGGTTCCGCCCCAGGCGCCTGATGGACCCTGAGCAGTTCCAGAGGGAGCTTGGGCCATTTCCCGAGACTCTGGCTCACAACTCGCCTGGAGACCTGGTGGCCACCTGGGATAGGTTGGCTGCCGGGGCTCTGGACGGAGTTGTGCCTCTGCGACCTCTGACTCGGCACAGATCCCATTTAGCTCCGTGGTTTACGGAGGAGCTACGGGAGATGAAGTGCCGGAAAAGACATCTAGAGAGTGTTTGGAGGGCTAGCCGCACTGAGTCTGACCGAACACAGATGAGGTCCCACATTAAGATCTACCTTGTGGCGATAAGAGTGGGGAAGCATTCGCATTTCTCTGCCCTTATTGCGTCAGCAGAAAATCAGCCTGCCGCTCTGTTCAGAGTGACCTGCTCCCTGCTCGAGCCGAGACCGCGAGATGACCTCTTGCAGGGTAGGGCAGAAGAGTTTTCCCAATTCTTGCACGACAAAATCGCTCAGATTCGGGACAGGCTGGACTCCAATTGGGTGGTCCCGGGGGAGGTGTCCGGGGCAGGTCTTGAGACTATTATCTGGGAAGAGTTTGACCCTGTGACCGCTGAGGGTATGGACAGGTTGCTGGGGGGGCTGAATACCACCACATGTTTGTTGGACCCGTGTCCCTCCTGGTTGGTTTCGACCGCCAGGGAGGTGACACGAGGCTGGCTCCAGGGGATTATCAATGCTTCATTGAGAGAGAGGTCACTCCCTACTGCCCTGAAGGTGGCGGTGGTGCGGCCCCTCCTCAAGAAGCCTGCCCTGGACCCGGCTGTTTTAAATAACTATCGTCCAGTCTCCAACCTTCCTTTTCTAGCGAAGGTTGTTGAGAGTGTGGTGGCACGTCAGCTCCCTCAGTACCTGGAGGAAGCGACTTACCTCGATCCATTCCAATCGGGCTTCAGGCCTGGGCATAGTACCGAAACAGCATTGGTCGCGTTGGTCGATGATCTCTAGAGGGCCCGTGACAGGGGGTTTTCCTCTGTCCTGGTCCTATTAGACCTCTCAGCGGCTTTTGATACTATCGACCATAGTATCTTATTGTGGCGGTTGGAGGGGTTAGGGATTGGGGGAACTGTCTTGCGATGGTTCTCCTCCTTCCTCTCCAACCGCTCTCAATTCGTGTTGATGGGGGGGGAGAGGTCCACCTCTAGGCCCCTCATTTGTGGGGTGCCTCAGGGATCGGTCCTCTCCCCTCTTCTGTTCAACATTTATGTGAAGCTGCTGGGGGAGATCATCCGTGGCTTTGGGGTGCAGTGTCATCTGTATGCAGATGATACCCAGCTTTACATCTCCACCCCGGGCCAACCCAATGATGCTGTGGAGGCTATGTCCCGGTGCCTGGAGGCCGTACGGAATTGGATGGGCGGAACAGGCTCCGGCTCAACCCGTCCAAGACCGAGTGGCTGTGGTTTCCGGCGGCCCGATATAGTCAGCTGACTCCGTCGCTGGCTATTGGGGGAGAGATTCTACCCCCCACAGGGAGGGCTCGCAATTTGGGTGTCCTCCTGGATGCACGGCTGTCTTTAGAAGACCATATTGCGGCCGTCTCCAGGGGGGCTTTTTATCAGGTTCGCCTGATTTATCAGTTGCGGCCCTTCCTGGATCGGGACGCCTTATGCACGGTCACTCATGCCCTTGTCACCTCTCGCCTGGACTACTGTAACGCTCTCTACATAGGGCTCCCTGCGGGGAGCACCCGGAGACTCCAAGTGGTACAGAATGCAGCCGCGCGGGTGATTATGGGGGCGTCACGAAGCTCCCATGTGACGCCTCTTCTGCGCGAGCTGCATTGGTTGCCGGTGGTTTTCCGGGTTCGCTTTAAGGTTCTGGTTCTGACCTTTAAAGTGATCCATGGCATTGGACCAGGTTATCTGCAGGACCGTGTTCTGCCTATGATCTCCAACAGACCTGTGCATTCCCACAGGGAGGGCCTTCTCCAGGTGCCTTCGGCTTCTATGTGCTGTCTGGCGGCCCCCAGGAGTAGGGCCTTCTCTGTGGAGGCCCCCGCCCTCTGGAATGGTCTGCCCCCGGAGATATGCACCAACACGGACCTGAGAGCCTTCAGACGGGCGTTAAAAAATTGGCTCTTTGAGCAGGCTGGCCTTGGCTGACACAAGATTTTAATTTTGTCTCACATTTTTAATTGGTTTTGAATATTTGGGGTTTTAACTATTTTATGGGGAGGGGCAAAGTTTTTTAAATTTCTAAACAGCCTAAATTATTTAATCCGTTTTTAACTTTTGTACAGTGTATTGGGTTTGTGATTGGCTGTGCACTGCCCTGAGTCCTTCGGGAGAAGGGTGGTATATAAGTATTAGTATAAATAAAAATAAATAAATAAATAAATATGCACAATGATTATCTTTTGAAAGCTGAATGCAATGAAATTTCATTTTAATAGATGTTGATTGATGAATATTTAAAGTGACAATAAAGATTCTATATTCTATTCCATTCCATTCCATTCCCTTCTATATTGTAAGTAAGCAAAGAAGTGATTTCTCGTTAATGCACACATTTAAAATTAATTTGAATAAAGGACAGCAAGTCATTTTATGCCTCAGATCATTAAAGCATCTAATTGCCAAACTGAATTCTTAATCTTCTTAACGCTATTCCAGGGGTGTCAAACTGGCAGCCCGCAGGCCAGATATGTCACATGCAGGCCACACCCACCCCAGCTCCATGAAGAGGAAAAATATCATGTGATGGCAACGTGATGCGGAGAGTTTGACACCTATGCACTATGCCTTTCTTAATGGAGGCATAGACAATCTAAAGCCTTAGGATTATATGTAGCCCTTAATATCTTAGTTGAAGCTCTTCAAATTACCTTTGACCTGGTGGCTAACCTTGACAGTACAATTGGCTTCTTACCATTTGAAGAGGTTGGTATATAAAATGAGATGAGTTCTAATGTAAACTTACTATAGTATAAAACAAAAACACCTCTATTAGTTTTAAACCTGGAAAAACCCTTGCCACCGAATATTGCCTAAGCTTGCTTTAAGGCATGAAATTATCTGATCTAGTCTCCTTTCTCCAAGCAATCTAAACTGGAATTGTTCTTATTACATGTTCCTAAAAATTTCAAATATATTTTTCTCATTTGACCTAATAAGCTACTTCTCTTGCATTAGGAAATACAATTTGGTTGCTAGGAGAGTTCACAGTAGGGATAGAGAGATAAACCTAGTTGTTATGTAATTAACTCCAAAATTATACCTTAGCAAAGTATATACATAATATAGTGATTACTCCACATCCTTAACTGCAATGATTAACCACAGAATTTTAATCAGGTGTTAGTTAGCAAAGAAGTGGCTGTACTATTTTAATTGACATCTGATTCCAATTCATTAGGTAGAGTTTAACTGGCTTGTAGTGTTGGCTCAACAACAACAAAAAACAGTTATTATAAGTGGTGTGAAATAATGAGTTAGGTGTAGGTGAAAATGGCAACCCAATGCACATCTGCTGCAACAAATGACAAATACCATACTTGGAATCATTTGAAAGAAAATTGAAAATAGAAGTCTGAATATAATGTTCTTTTCCAAATCCGTGTGATTGTACTGGAACTATCATGTACATTGGTCTCTGCATCTTAGGAAAATTATGATATAATAAAAAGGTAATAAAAATTATTAGGATACTGAAATTCAAATAAGAGATATTGTCCTCCAGTTTAGTTTTATGAAGTTCACAAATGCATCAAGTTGACTCTTTTGTGACACTCAATCCTATGTTTCAGTGTAAATGGACCCATACTCTGATCCAGAAGATTCCTTCCCTGAAGTTCCTGTATTCTTCAGAGAGATTTATTTATTTTTAAAGTTCTTAGTGCACAAGGAGGCCTACTATCTTCTAGTAGACGGCCTTCAGATGCATCAAGGCCAAGAGACTTGGCCTGTTGATGTCCATGACTTCCATAAATCTGTCTAACCCTTTTCTGAAGCCAGCAAGCCTGATAGTCAGCCCTGTATCACTAAGTAACTGTTTCCCTTCACTCTGGAACAAGATAATTCTAGCTTCTGCTATGAGATTCCTTTTCCATTGTCCAGAATTTCTTATTGTAGTCTATATATTTCACCAGCACTTGAGATCTGACAGATTGTTTATGAATATTGACTTGCCACACTGTCTATGGTACTTCTTCCAATTCCTTATTCAGCTTAAATTACTATATTTCTCTATTTAAATGTGATTAGAACTTAAATATTGTATTATCTATCTGTGTTAAAGCTGTAAAAATATATACACTAGGAAATATTATGCTAATCAAACTGTGTGTGTGAGAGAAAGTGAAAGGGGTTTAGTTCATCGTTTGTGTTCTTGGATTCAATTTTTAAAGCAATTTTTTCCAGTTCTTGGTAGCTATTTTAATCTTCATTTGATTACCTAAAAGTTCTGAAATATATGCCTCATCTCTGAAAAAAAAACCCTTTTGTTTCTGTGTTCTTGACATGTTGACTGTATATATTCCTTGAAAAAGGAAATGTATCCTTGAAGATCACTCCTATTTGCCACAGGCAACATTTATTCTACACCAAATGCATGAAATGTAACCACAGGTGAACTTTCTTCAATATTTGCCTGCATATTGTAAACTGTATATTGTGAATTGTAAATCTATCACAGATATGACCTGACATGTCTGTCATGCATTTCCTTGGGGAAAGGCCAATGTGGCATAATGCATCTTGAGCAAATTCAGATATGATGTAAATTGTTGGGCTACCAAAATAGGGGTTGGTTAACCCATGCTGGAGTACGTCAAATCAAGCCATTTGTCCATTGAACTAAAAGTCAGCTGTATCTTTAACCTTTCAAATGAACTGCTTGATGAATCACACTTTGAAGAGGACGATTGCTTTCTTGAATGAAACAACACAAGACAAGTGAAAGATTGCATTCTTTCTGACTGAACCTGCATTTTGTGCATTATAAAATAAATGAAAGTTTCATAAAATGTAATGAACTCAGCATTGATTTTTTTTTGTTTAAATGAAATATTGTAACTTGTCATGTGAATGATTTTTTTTTTCAAACCTGGGGTTTCTATTTTCATTGCTCTTCTAAATCTCCATTAATGTCATTGGCAGCACTTTCAGAGCTCCTAAATGAAGTCAAGCATACCCAATCCACCTTACAAGTGACCTTTCAATTTTCTGCCATGGAAACAAGATTACTACTTTAATAATGGGCACCCAATTTCAAAGAACAGAGGAACAGCTGCAGTTTTAGACTGTCATGATAAAATGAAAATGTATGAACTGTTAATTTTCTTTAATGTGGTCTTCTATTGAAAAAAACTATTTTATTTTGAGAAATGGAAATAGCATCAACATTAACGCTGCATTTTGAGTAAAGACAATTGGCAGCTCTATCATACTTTAATTACATACCATTCGCCTTAGGCTGACTCAAACTGTTGCATTTAGTAAGGAATAATACGTGTGTGTGTGAGAGAGAGAAGGTGAATGACATGGGAAGAGAGCATGGCTCATTTGATTATCTGTATTTAAAAATATAAAATTCATTTTGAGATTTCAGTCATAATATTCATAAGGTCATGTTCCACAAAGTCCAGTGGAAAATGGATGCTAGGATATTGGATAAAGCTGTTTGATCTTTTTTTCTCAAAAATAACACAACATTATTCTTGTTGCCTGCCCATCTGCATGTTTTCTATTATCTTGCTCCATGAGTACAGATTTTACATTGTTCCCCAAGACCTCCACTGCCTGTAGAGAATGACAAAGGGAAAAAAAGTCACTTCCTTTCAAATTCCAAGTCATCTATTTATAAAATAAGCCATTGGAAATGACATTAGTGATCAAATGAGTTCTGAAGGGCAATGAAGAAAAGTATACTCAAATGTAAGGGTGAAGCAGTGAACTTCAAGGATATAATAGTAAAGAAGGATGACTCTTCTAGAAGGAGTCTTCTTTTGTAATGCAAGAAAGGTGAATAATACCAGGATGGAGTAGGGTTCTCCAGCTTATTAGGAACAGAACAAACAACAGCAGATATATTGTTGCACTGATAACTGGCATATTTCATGTAATTATGACAAACTAGAGAGGTGGTTAAATAGGAAGAACCCCTGGATCCGGCTAATATCATCTGTAGTTGAGCTTCCAAGATAACTTCAAAATACTTTACTTGGTTATGCTGGCAGAATTAATTGTATTATTTGTCTGACTATAAATATAAAATATGTTTATATTGTATTATTTCCATGATATATTCTGAGTTCTTCTGTGATTTTCTGGGTAGATGTTGGGTAGATCCAGAACTCCAGCTGGTATTCTACAATTTGCAGTATTCATCTCCTGTAAATCACATTTAGGTCCCTAATAATATTTTTGGCCCGTGATTTAATATTAATAGTTTACAATACTTCATAAATATGGAATGGTACTTTCAACATTATTCTATGCCAGTTTTGTAACAATATTAATGTTCTGCACTGATTGCAATTACTGATGCAATTATTCCTAACAGTATGCCTATCAAACCAAATTTAAATAGCAAAGAATATAAATAAACCTTAATATAATCTAACAAAATCTTAATGTTCAGTGAGGGAAGCATTACTTTATATACTGTAACAATATCAGTGCAGCTAACCTTCCAAATATCTTCCACAGATGCTCACTATCAATTCAAGAAAATCTCTGGTGAATCATATTATTGGGTTATCACATCCTTCATCCTTTGTTATTGATTTAAATGATTTCTATTTATTGTAGCATTGCTTTTATACAACCATACCATGTTAGGTAGAACAATGAATTCTATTTACATTTTAATCACATTCAAATTGACATGAGAATGGATAAAAATTGAGATCGTTCACTAATCACAGAAATATAAAACAGGGAATTACCATAATGCCAACATCTCTTCTGAAAACAGATTTCAGCAAAAAGATATTTTGCACTGTGATTGATCCCCGAATAGTGTCTATGGAATTGGCACTGCTACAACCAAATGTGGGACTGGGGTTTGATTGAAAAACATTGGGAAGCCAAAAACTCCAAATGCAGAATGTGACAATCTCTCAACTGACCCCTGCCTTTTCAATAGCTACCTTCCATTTTAAAGATTCACGTTAGGAGAGTGCAAAATAAAAGTGATGGTTACACTTAATTAATTAAGATTCAGATTATCGACATCTAAATGTTGATTGCATTTTCTCTGTAGGGTCAGAGACAACAAGCTCTTAAATACTAGTTAAATACTAGTTACTAGAGAACAAAAGCAGGAGAAAGATATGGTTTATGGATTCCTTCGCTATTAGTTTCTCACCTCTATATGTATATTGGAAAATATTATGCAGCATTCTAATCTTCATACTCTATCAAAGCTGAAATTCTGAAAGATTTTCTATAAGTTGTATGTATCTTGTAAGTGATTGACAAATCAAATAAATAAATAAATAAATGTTCTAAAATAATTTAAAGGGTAAAGAGAGTTGCATGAAGATAAACACTTCATGAAACATAGGTGGTGTGCAAATCTAGATTTTTGTTAATAGAATCATAGAAGATATCTTCTTATCCTTTAGTTGCACTTCAGAAATTGTTTGGAACTGTTGACCTTGACTTATGTAGCAGGACATTGGATGTTTTCAGTGAATAATATTCCTCATGTGGTGAGCCATTACAGCTTCTCTACATGTATCGCAAAATATTGTTTTGGCTATGAAATGAATTACGTGCCATTCATATTTCAGTGCCATTCATATTTCAGATACATTTTTGCCATATTTGCTTCAAATTTTATGAACCCTTATCAGATGTAACCAGAGTACAGGTTGACTATAGCATATTTATTTATCCATTTATTTGCTTACTGAAACATTTATTTTTATAATCAAAATCTTTTAAATGAATAAATGAGCTAAACATGTTGACATGCAATAAAAAAGGAAAATTTATTATTTAATTTCAATTTCAAGCTGTGTCATGGGACTAAATTGTGCATCTTTTTAAAAAGGAACTTGTTTGATTTTTAAATGTTCTTCTAATATTTATTTTTAAATGTCCTTCATCTTAAAACAAATATAAACTTATAACAAATATATGCCTGTAGTTGATAGGAAATCCATCCTTTATAATCCAATATAAAATGTCAACTGTACTGTATATAGTTTAATAGAAACAAAATTATTATGTTCTGGGTAATAATATAAATATCCATTTTAGACATCATAATTGAATTTCTCACATCTCAATTATTGATTTTAAAAACATTACTTTATCCCCTTTTAAGTTAGCATTTTAATTTGGGATAGATAGATAGATAGATAGATAGATAGATAGATAGATAGATAGATAGATAGATAGATAGATAATCGTCCAATCCATCTACCCATCTGTCTACCTTTCTATTCACAAATATTCCACTTTCAAAAACCTGGATGAGAAGGGTGGCAGAAGGAAGCAAACATGACAAAAATCAGAATTAATAAATATTTCCATTGACCAAAGCTGGAAATATAACAATGCAGGTGCTGCCGTAGCATTTTAAGGACATTTCAATTTTAATTAAATACGAAATAGCATTTTACTTCTGCCAGCAAAAACATATGATGTATTTTATAGTAAATCTTAATGTAATGTTAATGCTGCCCAGGTACTTGCTGACTTCGGAATTGCATATTGATATATGATCGCTAGCCATGTAGTAACTCCACTGACTACCTTGCACACAACAGAGTTACTGCCTTGCAAATCCTGAAGCCAGCTGATAGATCTTTAAGTTCCTTGATCATTTATTTTGCTTGCTAGGATACAATGCATGTAAGACTACAATTTGTTAATATGCAATGTTTTTTATAGCTACACCATTAGCGATAAGTGGATCACACTGAATCCAGTTATGTCAAAGATACTATTTTTGTATAGTATCTTTAAGAAAACCTTTTTCTAATATGCTCTTTCTATATCTAATTTTACTAGTATGAACATTTTTGATGCAGTTACCACCAAATATACCTTTTGGTATGCAAGCTTCCAAATATATCCTTGTTTTTTCCAACTATCTCAAATAGTCACATTTTTCTATGCAATTATCAGTGAGAAATATGCAATTATTGTGATGAATTATGAACTTACCTGTTTTGGAATGGCTTACACCTTGGCCAACAATTCTAGTTTGCTAGAAAAATAATAAAGACTTTGCATGGTGATTGTAATTGATTTACACCCAGTGGGGAAGATCCAGGTAAGATATTGGCTATGAGTGTAACAAGCAATAGAAATATATGGACGGTTTTACAAAAGAACAATTGCCTTTTAATTGTTACAAGCTGCTTTCTTTTTTCTTCTCAGGTCCTGCTGATTGTTCACTAAAACAACAGGATGAAATTGAATCCTACTACATGCATTTTGTTGAATGTATATTTATATGATCACTTTCACGAAGCTGTTGTGATTGACAAAATATGTGCATGTATGTATCCTTGCCCATAGAAGACACAAATTACAGATGTATCAAATGTAGAATAAATGAATTACTTGAAGAAAAGGAAAGGATCTAGAGGGAAGTCTAGACACTCTGAGACTCAACCAACAAAGTAAGAAACTGAGTAAAGGAAAAAGAATGTATCCAAGGAAACACTAAGAATGTATCCAAGGAAACACTAAGAATGTATCCAAACACACTAAGGAACAAACTGCCAGAAAAAATGAACATTTAGATGGACCTTAGAGATAGACCACTGGCAATATGTCACTCTTAGAAAAAACAACTGAGAACAATATCCCATCTGTCTAGTTCAGCCTAATCCAATTTGCTGGAAGTGAGCAATTGATTTCACAATGACAAATCTTTAGCATCTAATTCCAAGCATTAACATGAAGACAACCAACCAACATTGAGATAGGGAGTGGTGAGAAGGAAGTGGAACTCAGATATATAAAACATGAAATGTAGGAAACAAAGACAAGGTCAGCCATAAACTGTTCAGATGCCTATATACTAATGCTTAAAGTATGAGGAACAAATAGGGGGAACTTAAAGTTCTAGGACACAAGAGAAGATACAATATTGTTGCCATTACCAAAACTTGATGGAATGAAACTCATGACTGCAATATACTGGAAGATACAAATTGTTCAGAAGAAACAGGCTTAGTAAAAGAGGTGGTGAAGTTGCATTATATATAAGAAATCAATACACCTCTACAGAAATGGCTCAAAACAAAGGTGAAAGCCTTCTTGGATGCATTTGCATTGTTAATCTAAAAGAAAAGAAGAATAACATTCCCATAGGTGTATACTACTGACCACCCAACCAAGCAGAAAAAACAGATGAACTTTTTACTAATCAGTTAATTATGGTGTGCAGAAAATACTGCAGTAGTAATGGGGGACAATTGGGAGACAAACTCTTCAGTAAGTGGGAAATCAAACAAATTTCTACAAAAAAAAAAAAAAGGAACTAGAGGGTCAGGTATACTGGCCTTAATTCTTACTAGCAGGCAAGGGCAGGACAATAAATAATGGGTGGAAGATCATCAAAGAAACATCCAACCTAGAACTAAGGAGAAATTTCCTGACAGTGAGAAAAATCAGTGGAATCAAGTTGTGGATGCTCCATCATTGGAGGTTTTCAAGAAGAGATTGGACAACGTACCTAAAGTTACTTCCTTGAGCAGGGGATTGGACTAGAACAGTGGTCATCAACCGGTAGGCTGTGGCCCACTGGTGGTCCATGAGAAAATTTTGGGGGTCCTCAGAGAAATGTCAGCCCCAGACCACCCCAAAGAAATTAATCCAGGTTGTGCAGGAACACAAGGCTGCGCCGCCCACATGGCCCACGGGAACCCTCTCTGCCCACTCAAACTTGCCTGCTAAATTGATATTTTTCCTTTTTCTGACCATCAGCAGTTCTCTATGCCGAGAGATTTAGATTAGCTAGAAGCAGGAAATCGTTGGATTTCTTGCTTTCTAGCTAATATTCAGGTCTTCAGCTCTAAGCAGAGCTGAACCTTCCTTAGGACTGAAGCAGTGCAGACTCAGCTAGCCGATGGCAGAAACACAGATCTCTGAATGAATCTGTGATTCTGTGAGCAACTCAATCTGCCTGCCTGCTTTGCCTGCTTTTGTGTAAAAGTTGCTTTTTTAATAAAAAATCAATATTTATATAAATATTTATAATATTTACATAAAAGCCATGCCCAGCCAGTCACATGACCACCAAGCCACACCCACAAATTAGGCCATGCCCACAGAATCAGTTGTTAAGAAATTTGTATCCCACCCCTGCCTCTGTGTGTGTGTGTGTGTGAGAGAGAGAGAGAGAGAGAGAGAGAGGGAGGGAGGGAGGGAGGGAGGAAGGGAGGGAAGGAGGGAGAGGTGTTAGATCAGATCTCTCTCTCTCTCTCTCTCCCACCAATGTCAGCAAGCCACTGACAGTCAAAATTCATATTAGTGGTCCTCAGGATTTAAAATTATGAGTTTGGTGGTCCTTGAGGTCCAAAAGGTTGACAACCCCTGGGCTAGAAGACCGCCAAGGTTCCTTCCAACCTTGCTATTTGATATACTATGTTGCCCTTGGGTAAATAATAAAGTAGTGGTGGATATTAATTCTTTGTATTGGAGCTAAAAGACATTTGGGCTACTTTGTGCCTCACTTTAAATACAAATATGATAGAATATCTTTTGATCATTTGATTTTGGCAGCCTTCAAATATCAGATCTCATAATGATCAATTGTTAGGTATTATTTTCATTATATGGTATATGAAATGCATGTTTAAAAATATTATGTTTGATTTATCAAATGTTTTTAGCAATACAAGTGAGATAACCATTCTAATCTGTTATAAAAGCAGCCATATATCCAGTAAATCCTTCAGGAAGCCACATTTCCTCAAGTCCACTTAGTTGATAGAAATATGATTGTAAGAGCTTTATTAAGTCTGCACCTCTGAGCCACCTCAGCTAGTACTTTTTAACGCAGTACATTGATTTTAATCTGACACTCTGCAATTGTTAGTCTAAGGCTTGGGACCTGGATACTTACGGGACCGCCTACTGCCACCAACAACCTCCCGCCGCCCAGTACGCTCCCACAGGGTCGCCCTACTTGGGGTACCGCCACCCGATCGCTGGCGGCTGGCGGCCCCAAGATTACGTGCTTTCTCTGTGGGAGCCCCCTCCCTTTGGAATTGTCTCCCCCCGGAGATACGAGCCATGTCAGACATCCTAACCTTCCGGCGCGCAGTTAAGACCTTACTGTTTAAACAGGCCGGTCTGGCTAAATAAGGGTCTTTGGGGTTTCTAAATTTTAATAAGGGTTCTAATTTTTATCTAATGAGACTTAATCATATATTTATTTAATTTTGATTTTAAATTCTGTTTTATCTGTATTTATTTTACATGTTTAGTATGTACACCGCCCCAAGTCCCTTTTTGGGAGAGGGAGCAGTATAGAAATACGAAAAATAAATAAATAAATAAGAAAACATGTTTATTATATTATATTAGTAATTTAACAGTTTTATTATGAGCTCTTACGTTTATCAGAAATTTGTCAGATATTCATCTATAAAAATGTAAGTAATGGTAGTCATTTTGTTCCAAGGACAACCCAACTATTAATCATTGTTATTTTGAGATGAACATGGTAGTTCATAGAGACTGATAGTGAGGCTGCACAAAACCTAACTGTACTTGAAATATGTTCCAGATTCTTTTTCAGTACTCAAATGGCAAGCATACTGTGTAAATATGAAAATATGAATATACAATTGATTTGTACCTGGGTATTTTTTATTGTTCTAATGGCAGTAAGCATCTGATATTGCAGATCTACATTTGCAAGGGAATATGGAATGTTTTCCAAATAAGGAAACAAAACTATAGTAGAACCTCTGGTCACAAATGCTTCTGATCATGACTCAATCGGGTTCTGACCAAAAAATTCACAATTATTTTCCCCGCAGTCAATTTCCCCTTCTGTTGTGGAGCGACGGAATTACTCAGGCAGAGACCAGGTCAAGGTTTTCAGCTTAACTCTTTATTAACAGGCAAAGAGGGTTACCGCTACTGCTGCGCTAACACGGCAGCCAACTGGAGCGGCAACAGCTGATGCCGTTTGACAGCCGCCTTTTATAGCCGGCTGTCAACGGCTCCAGCCAATAGGAGAGGTCCGTGCTTCCCGCTGGAAGCATGGACCTGAGTGAAGACTCAGTCCATACACAACACTCATCTCTCCCAGTGAGGAGCATGCGTAGTCCTTCAGATACGCTGGACGCCTGCGAATTCATCCGGATCTTCTAGGCTCCATCAAAAATGGCGCCGAGTTGCTGTCTGGTGCCTTCTGCGTGTCTTCGGGCGACGGTGAGGCTGCTGGGCTGTCTGGAGCTGGGTCTGCATCTTGGTCAGCTTCCCCATCTGGTAGGTCATCGTTCCCGGTGGGTTGGAAGCTAGTTTCGTTGAATGGTGTGGTTGCTTCTGCAGGGGGCTCGTCTGGATGACCTCTGGGTGCCGTGCTCCAACGCTTCCTCAGGTGGTCCACGTGACGCCGCCAGGTCCGTCCATCAGGTAACTGGACTCTATAAGACTTGGGACCAGTTACTGCTATCACAAGCCCTGGTAACCATAGTGGTTGCCCAGCAAAATTTCTGACAAATACCTTGTCATTTATCAGGAACCCTCTGTCTTGGCTATTTGACCCAAGGGGAAGCAAAGGGGCATAATTTGGGTGCAGCCTGTCCAAAGTGGTCCTCAGCCAGCGTCCCATTAATATTTCGGCTGGTGACCTATTAGTTGAGGCACAGGGTGTAGTATGTTGGCTCAATAGGTATTGGGCCAGCCTGGCATGCCAGTTAATAGGACCCAATCTTTGTAGCACTTCTTTGGCAGATCTAACTGCCCTCTCAGCCAGCCCATTGCTGGCAGGATGAAAAGGGGCTACTAATATGTGCCTGATGCCCAAACTTGCTAGAAACATCTCAAACTCACAGGAGGTGAATTGGGGGCCATTGTCGGATACGACAGAATCAGGAAGGCCATGAGTGGCAAACATCCTAGTCAGTGCTTTGCTGACTGCTTCCATAGTGGTGGAGTGCATTAAAGTTAATTCCACCCATTTAGAATATGAATCTACTACCACCAGGAAAGTGCGTCCATGGAAGGGGCCTGCTAAGTCTATGTGTATTCTGGACCAGGGGCTGCCTGCTTCCTCCCAGGTCCTAGGGGTGGCTGCTGGTGGTAATGCCCTGGTGGCCTGGCACGCCTGGCAAGAATTTACCCATTTAGAGATTTGGGCATCCATGCCTGGCCACCATACGTAGCTGCGGGCTAGGGCCTTCATTCTCACAATCCCTGGGTGACCCTCATGCAACACCTTCAGTATCGAGGTTTGCAATTTGTGGGGAATGACTACTCTGGTTCCCCATAGTAAACAGCCTTGCAAGGAGGAAAGTTCCTGCTGGCGTAATTTGTAGGGTAGGAAGTCTGAAGGATAAGGGGCCGTAGGCCACCCCCTCCCTACCCTGTCCAGGACTTGGGATATTACCTGGTCCTTGGCCGAATGGGCAGCGATGTCAGCAGCGGTGACTGGAAGCTTGAGTTCGTCGATAAGAAAGACTGTGGTTGCAGGTGCTGGGTCCATGACTGGCACTGGCAGAGGACAGCGGCTGAGTGCATCAGCATGGCAAAGGCTTTTCCCGGATCGATGGATTAGAGTGTAGGAATACGCAGCCAGGAAAACCATCCATCTGGTCATCCTTGGGGACAAAATCTGGGGAGTCTGTTTAGTGCCGGATAAAATACCTAACAGTGGCTTGTGGTCAGTAATGAGTTCGAAATGATGCCCGTAGAGGAATTCATGGAACTTCTTCACTGAAGCCACTGCAGCCAAGGCCTCCTTGTCAATCTGGCTATAGTTGCGTTCAGTGGAAGATAGTGTCCTTGAAAAGAAAGCTATAGGTGCTTCTGCACCATTGGGCAGTCTGTGGCTCAGGAAAGCCCCAATTCCGAATGGAGAAGCATCGGCTGCTAGAATGAGTGGTAAGTCTTTATTGAATTGGATTAAGACGGCCTTTGAAGTTAACAATGACTTGACTTGTTTGAAAGCAATAGTTTCCCTTCGTCCCCAGTGCCATGGTGAGTTCTTGTCTAAAAGTCTATGAAGGGGCTCGGCAACAGAAGCTTTATGGGGCAGGAACGAAGCGTAGAAATTCAAGAGGCCCAGGAAAGCTTGAAGCTCAGTTTTGTTAGTAGGAGTAGGCGCATCGTGAATGGCCTTGACCTTTGACTCAGTTGGGTGAATACCCTTGGCATCAATCTTGTAACCTAAGAATTCCACTTGTGGAGTGGCTATGGTATATTTTTCCCTTTTTAGTTTGAGACCAGATTGTCTAAAACGGTCGAGTACACCTCTGACCCTTTGTAGTAATTGCTGTAGATTGGTAGCAGATACCAGAATATCATCAAAGTAAGGCACAACGCCTGGCAACCCTTGCAGGATTCGTTCCATAAGGGACTGGAAAATTCCAGGGGCCACACTAACTCCGAATTGTAGGCGTGTGCATTTGAAAGCCCCTCTGTGGGTTACTATTGTTTGCAGTTCAGCAGTTTCATCATCAACAGGAAATTGTTGATACGCCTGGGACATGTCCAACTTTGCAAAAATGGAACCAGGCTCAAGGGAATGGAGTAAATGTTGTACCACAGGGACTGGGTACGCACTAACTTGTAAATATTTGTTTATGGACGACTTGTAGTCCGAGCAGATCCTTAAATTTCCATCCTTTTTTAACGGTGTTACTATGGGGGTTTCCCACTTTGAGAAGTCTGTAGGTTTCAGTATGCCCTGCTTGATTAATTTGTCAAGTTCCTTGTCTAGTTTAGGACGAATTGCAAAAGGAACTCTGCGGGGCTTCAAACGAATTGGTACTGCCTGGGAGTCTACCCTGAAGGATATTGGGGTTCCCACGTAGCAGCCTAGGCCCTCACTGAATACATCTGCATAGTCCCTGAACAGGGATTCAACTTCTGAATTGGTAATGGCGTGGATTCCCCCTATGTGGAGGCCCAGGGCTGGGAACCAATCTAGTCCCAATAGGCTTGGGAGGTCGCCATCCACTATCACTAGAGGCAAGTGACCCTTAAACCCTTGAAAATGGACAAGGAACTTGCCTTTTCCGATGACAGGGATGGTTCTGCCTTGGTAGTCCCGAAGTGTTAGATTGCAGGCTGGAATTTTCTGTCTTGATATTCTGGGGAGTAGCTTTTTCAAGGTGTCCCACGAGATGATGGATAATGCAGAGCCGGTGTCAACCTCCATTCTGCAGAGTCTACCTTCTATAGAAACAGTGACACTAATTTTGTTAGATTTATTTTTTTGTATTTTAGACTGATAGCATGTGAAACAGTCCTCAATTTGTCTGGGGTATTGAATGAGCTTCTGTGGCCTTTGTGGCTGGTTGAAGGTTTTCCCTGCCTGACAAATTTTGGCCAGATGGCCTTTCTTTTGACACCTTAAACATATGGCATTCCTGAATCTGCAGGATGTCCTGAGGTGGTTGCCCCACAGCTTAAGCATGAAGTTTGTAAATGTGGGGTTTGGCTTATACCTTGCCTGAACTCTTTTTGATTTGCGTTGGGCTGTCTGAGGCGGTTTACCTCAGTAGCCTCTTCTGGGCCATTTTCTGTGGAGGCTTCCTCAAAATATACTGTTGGATTTTCTAGTCTACTGGGTTTTCCCTGAATTTCAGCTGCTGAGAGTGCTGACAGCTCAGCAGCCTGGGATTCCTCTATGGCTTGCTTTAGGGTTAGATCCCGTTTGGCTAATAAACGTCTTTGTAACTTGGGGTCTCTAACGCCACAAACCAGCTGATCGAGCAGCATATCGTCCAGGTAATCTCTGAACCCGCAATGCAAGGCAGCTGTTCTCAGTGCTGCCATATAATCACTAATTGTTTCCCCCTCTGTTTGGATGCGCCTTCTGAAAGCATGGCGCCTAGCAATTCTGGAAGGCTTAGGGGAGTAGTGATTTGAGAGAATTTCTTGCAGTTCCTCCCAAGGAATAGTCTTAATAGATCTTGGGGCCAGTAATGCTGTTGCGGTGTCAAAAACCATGGCTCCGCAAAAGCTTAGGAAGTAAGATTTCTTCCTATGCTCAGAAATTTCTGACAGGTCTAAAGCATCTAAAAAGCAGTCAAACCGGTTCTTGTATGACTCCCACGTCTCAGCGGTCGGTCTGAAGGGCGGGAATGCAGGATTCGAAGTCATCTTCTGTCAGCTGTGAAGTTTTTCCTCAGGCAAGTTAGAGACGGTGCTTCACGGCTAGAGGCAGCAACTCTGTAGCGATTTCAGCTCTCAGCTAGTGATTTCGCTCCTTTCTCTCTCTTCCTTGCCTGGCTTGCCTTTATTTAGTATCCCGTCCTCGTCGCCAGTGTTGTGGAGCGACGGAATTACTCAGGCAGAGACCAGGTCAAGGTTTTCAGCTTAACTCTTTATTAACAGGCAAAGAGGGTTACCGCTACTGCCGCGCTAACACGGCAGCCAGCTGGAGCGGCAACAGCTGATGCCGTTTGACAGCCGCCTTTTATAGCCGGCTGTCAAACGGCTCCAGCCAATAGGAGAGGTCCGTGCCTCCCGCTGGAAGCACGGACCTGAGTGAAGACTCAGTCCATACACAACACCTTCCACACCATTTTTTATAAGCACCAAATTTCCAAAATTAGGTTCAGGTCATGACCAAATCGTTTGTGACCAAAGTTATGGAATGGATTATGAGTGACCAGAGGTTCTACTGTATTGGATTCCTTGTAGTCCATTATTTTGTGAGGGAAGGAAGAGATTTTGTTTTCCTGAAGCTTGATGTATACATTCAAAAGTCAAAGGCACTTAAAATGGGTGTAGTTTGGAAAAAGACCTTTGACATAAGAAACCCTAGTAGATAAAGAAAACTAGTAGATAAAGAGAAAGGTTTTAGAAATGGAAAATGTCCTATATCAAAGAGATAGAGCGTATGAGGAAAAAAAACTAAAATAAGTAAAAATTAATAAAACAAATAGTTTCTAAATAACTTTTCAAAGGCTACCTTACTATAATTTGGATATCCAGAGTAATTGTGGATAATATTCAATAGTTTTTTTTAGAATTTAATATGTAAAAGGTTGATACATCAGATGAAAGGTTATTTTTAAGAAGTAAATCCATTTTAAGCAATCATGTCATTTTAGAGTCACTAGCTTTGGTTCCATTGTTCCATATATTGTTGATGGTCTAAATCTTTGAAGGTAATTTAATATGGTATTCTTAAAATACCTTGCTTGACTGTCTGATTGACATTAGACTCAGTGACAGTAGCTTTGGAAAATAAATGTATTAGTCTAGGAAAATAAATAGGTTTAACTGTTTGGTTCTTTCTTTCTTTCTGTTTCCTGCCTTATTGTAGGGGTACTTTAAGGTAGAAAGGAAGGAAGGAAGACAGAAAATATTTTTAACTAGAAAAAATAAGATGAAACTGTAAAAAATGTAGGGATTGAAGATAAACTGAGGGATCTTCTTACTGATGAAATCCCAGTAAACAGAAAAGCAACTGTTTGTTAAAATAGACATTCTCCATTTATGTTAATGTTATTTAATGTTATTCCATTAACTGAGGTATACTAAAGAAAGAAAAAAAGCACAGCAAAAAGACTTGTTTGTCAGGAACAAATCTTCCAACAATATTCCCATCAAAATAAGAACATTATATTAAACATATTAAACTATTAAGCATATTGTGCAAGATTGTACACAACATGCTCTGGTACCCTGGAAGATCTGCATGAAATAGTGCCGGAAGCGATTGCCTGGACAGCTGAATTGAATATTCAGTTCTGAGGCCACTGCCATACTTCTGTAGAGGTTTTGTATATAATTAGGTGGATTGTATATATATGTTTACTTATTTTTTGCCACTTTCTCATTATACATTAAATGAATAATAAAGTCCATGATGCACTATTTTAACTATTTTTCCACTCACTGAAGCAAAAAGGTTTCACCCCAGCTGCCTAATAACTTAAAATCTATTTGGACTTTGGGAGCTAAACATATGCTGGACTTTTTTTAAAAAAAGAATAAATTTCTGGGAAAGAAAAATATTATTTCTAAAAGAAAAAGTTTATTCCAGGGTTTGAATCAGCATCTTTCCATTTGAAATAAACAAAAAAGAAAAGAAAAGAAAACCTCTATAACCATTGTGCTATTAGAGAATTTATGAGGAAAATGTGACTTTAAGTGATATGAGAGCACAATAAGATTTGACAGAAGGCATGTCCTTGGTTATTAAAATCCTCTTGCCCTGTGTTCATTTTGGTTTTCTCTCAGCTGGTTGGAGAACACTTTGTTCAGTTGATAAATATATTAAAAAAACATTCAGTGGGGATTCAGGGTGCTGATATCCTTCTTCTGGACAATTTCCCTGCTATTATGCTTTCTCTTTCAGGAAAATAATTATTGAGCCTTTTCTTGTATACAGATGGGCCTTCTTGAATATATATAGAATAGAATACTTTATTGGCCAAGTGTGATTGGACACACAAGGAATATGTCTTGGTGTAAATACTCTCAGTATACATAAAGAAAAGGAACATTCGTTAAGAATCAAGAATCATAACGTACAACACTTAATGATAGTCATAGGGTACAATCAACATCAAATCATACTAGGAAACAGTTTGTTTAGCAGAGTGATGGCTTTCGGGAAAAAACTCTTCTTGTGTCTAGTTGTTCTGGTGTGCAGTGCTCTATAGCGTTGTTTTGAGAGAAGGAGTTGAAACAGCTTATGTCCAGGATGTGAGGGGTCTGTAAATATTTTCCAAGCCCTCTTTTTGACTCGTGCAGTATACAGGTCCTCGATTGAAGGCAGGTGGGTGGTAATTGTTTTTTATGCAGTCCTAATTATCCTCTGAAGTCTGTGTCTGTCCTGTTGGGTTGCAGAACCAAACCAGACAGTTATAGAGGTGCAGATGATAGACTCAATAATTCCTCTGTAGAACTGGATCAGCAGTTCCTTGGGCACTTTGAGCTCTCTGAGTTGGCACAGAAAGAACATTCTTTGTTGTGCTTTTTTGATGACGTTTATGATGTTAGGTGTCCATTTTAGGTCATGTGATATAGTAGAACCTAGAAATTTGAAGCTCTCTACTGTTGATACTGTGTTGTCTAGTATTGTAAGAGGTGGTAGTATGGGAAGGTTTCTTCTAAAGTCTACCACCATTTCTACGGTTTTGAGTGTGTTCAGTTCCAGATTGTTCCGGTTACACCACGAGGCAAGTTGTATAACCTCCTGTCTGCATGCAGATTCATTGTTGTCTCGAATGAGACCAATGACTGTTGTGTCATCAGCAAACTTCAGTATTTTAACAGATGGATCATTTGAGATGCAGTCATTGGTATATAGGGAGAAGAGAAGTGGAGATAGCACACAGCCTTGGGGGGCCCCTGTGCTGATTGTACAGATATCGGATGTGATTTCGCCTAGCTTAACCTGCTGCTTCCTGTCTGTTAGGAAGCTTATGATCCACTTACAAGTGTGTTCAGGTACTGCTAGTTGGTTTAGTTTACTTAGAAGAGTGTCTGGAATGATGGTATTGAATGCTGAACTGAAGTCTACAAAGAGGATCCTTGCATAGGTATTTGGAGATTCGAGGTGTTGTAGGATGTAGTGCAGAGCCATGTTAACAGCATCATCTGTCGATCTATTTGCTCGGTATGCAAACTGCATGGGATCTAACAGCGGATCCGTGATGGTTTTCAGGTGGGACAGCACAAGCCTTTCAAAGATTTTCATAACTACAGATGTTAGAGCAACTGGTCTGTAGTCATTCAGTTCCTTGATGGAGGGCTTCTTTGGCACTGGGATGATGATAGAACGTTTGAAGCAGGAAGGAACATAGCACATCTCTAGTGATCTATTGAAGATTCGGGTGAAGATGGGGGCCAATTGCTCAGCACAGACTTTTAAGCAAGAAGGAGTTATCTTGTCTGGCCCTGGTGCGTTTCCTGGCTTTTGTCTGTGTAATAAATCTTGCACTTCTTTTTCTGTGGTCACCAGAGGTTGTGAGCCCAGTGGATTGGAGCCAGTTGTAGGAGGCTTGTCTATTGTTAGTGTGTTTGAGATGTGTGTTGTGGAGATAGATGGCTGTGGTTTCTTTTCAAACCTGCAGTAGAACACATTCAGGTCATCTGCTAGTTGTTGATTTCCTTCTGCCTGGGAAGGCGGTTTGCTGAAGCCAGTGATACCTCCAACTTTGCCCCAATGTCCAGTTATCTTTGGCTGGAGATAATACCCAAAAACAGTCTTTAAGAAGAGGAAATTCAATCCAAAATCAAAGTACATATAAACTATAAATAAAAATCCACACAAACCATGCTGTAGCATTTAACTGGACAGGGCAGGATTAGGAATTGCAGTCTTGAAAGCACTGCCAAACACATACAGTTGAGAAGATGCCAGGAACCCAGATAAGTTTCAACGATACGAGATAATTCACGATTTTCTTCCAACAACTTTGCTGTGCATAGCTTCCCTTTTAAAACACTGTGTTCCCAGCTGCAGCTAATGAAGGGAATCAGGGCCCTTTCCTCCCCCATAAGCCATGCAATTGACGTTGCTCACTTCTCCATTCTTCCCTGTGTGCCCTAGGATGAAGAGGGACTAGGCCTGGATCTTCCCTCTGCCTTGGTCTACCTCTCCCTGCTCTGCCCAGCCGGATTTTGCCCTTCCCCAGTTTCTTCCACAGCCACTGGAGTCACACTCCCATTCCCTGTCAGCTGCTCGGCCTCCCCCTCAAAATCAGATTCCGATAGGGGCATGAGAGGTTGTACAACTTGCCTCATGGTGTAACCAGAACAATCTGGAACTGAACACACTCAAAGCCGTAGAAATGATGGTAGACTTTAGGATAAAGCCTCCCATACTACCATCTCTTACAATACTAGACAACACGGTATCAACAGTAGAGACCTTCAAATTGCTAGGTTCTCTACAAGACCTAAAATGGACATCTAATATCAAAAACATCATCAAAAAAGCACAACAAAGAATTTCTTTTTGCACCAACTCAGAAAGCTCAAAATGCCCAAGGAGCTGCTGATACAGTTCTAAGAGGAATTATTGAGTTTATCATCTGCACCTCTATAACTGTCTGGTTTGGTTCTGCAACCCAACAGAAAGACACAGACTCCAGAGAGTAATTAGGACTACAGAAAAAACAATTACTACCAACCTGCCTTCAATCGAGGACCTGTATACTGTACGAGTCAAAAAGAGGGCTGTGAAAATATTTAAAGACCACTCACATCCTGGACATAAATTGTTTCAACTCCTTCCCTCAAAACAACGCTATAGAGCACTGCACACCAGAACAACTAGACACACGGACAGTTTTTTCCCGAATGTCATCACTCTGCTAAACAAATAATTCCCTCAACATTGTCCAACTATTTACAAAGTCTGCATTACTATTACTATTAATTTTCTCATCATTCCTTATAGCCCATTCTCTTCTACTTGTTATTGTATGACTAACTTTGTCACTTGTATCCTTACCATTTATATCGACTGTTTCCTAGTATGATTTGATTGATTTTTGTACCGTATGACTATTATTAAGTTCTGTACCTGATGATTCTTGATGAATGTATGTTTTCTTTTATGTACAAAGAAAGCATTTGCACCAAGATAAATTCCTTGTGTGTCCAATCATATTTGGCCAATAAAGAACTCCTATTCTATTCTATTCTATTCTATTCTATTCTATTCTATTCTATTCTATTCTATTCTATTCTATTCTATTCTATTCTATTCTAAATTTTTCTACAGCAATGAAACAACACAGTGGACATTCTATTTACTTAAAATACAGAAGGTTGCCAATAGACATATTGTGAAGTGTGGAGTACTATTCCCACCCCTGCAAAGTAGCTACTGAACTGCTGGTATTATCTGACAACTGAAAACTGAAGCATGCTCTTTGAAATGGACAGGTATCTGAGCCAACATAAAATGGAAAAGTGCACTTTAGAAGCAGAGTAGTGAAACATGTCTGAAGGCACTTCAATGATAAGTCGGGATTGACAGAGAGTAATATTATCAGCTTCTGCTCTTCAAAAACAGTTGCTTGCCTATTCTGGGGAAGAAACTCATCAGTGCAAATAAGGTTCAATCTTAATTAGAAATCAAGTTAAATCCAGTTTAGAAAAAAATTTAAAATTGTCACAAAAACAATTAATATGCAGTTATGCAAAAATAAATGTGGAATTACCTCATGTGAAAATCATCTTGTTTTAAAGTGTTATACTTTTTGCTCATGTTCAGTACAGAGTTTGTCCAAAGTCTGAATATTCAATGTTAAAAAACAAAGAACAAAAATTCAATCTAAAGTTCAGTTGTAAAAAACATAGATAAAAATCTACTTTATGCAAGCAACTAAGTGAGTGAGACTCTCACATTCCATGGAAGTTCTAATTTAGTGTATTTTAACCTTGGCAACTTTAAGACATGGAAACTTCATTTAGAATTTCCCAGCTATTCAGCTTTCTCCTGATTCATTGTCTGTTCCCATGATAAAAATGATTATTCCTACAAAATATAAAACCAATATCTAATATTGTTCTGCCCTAGGAAGCCATGAAGTAAACTGTTCAAACAACAACAGATTTAAGATTAACACAAGCCATTAATAAATTTCCCAGCAAACAGCTCAGTTAAAACAGTCATGAAAGTAAAAAAACCATCAAGGCTATATAATTATATTTTTACATTATTGTAAAAATATGACAAAAAGTAGGACTCTTATTTTCTTTGGTACCGGTCATATAAATTCCCCCATCCTAATAAATGAAGTTCAAAATGACACACACCCAGTCATCTGGTCTTATTTGTTTAAGTGAAAATATGCAATTATTAGAGGATTTGGATAAGGGTTGTGCTCAATCAAATATGGAATTGTCTTGTGAAAATGTGTCTTAGTTTGCAATATCACCTTGCAGATCTGAGTTTGGCAAAAGCTTTAGGCATAAAGCCATGGTTTCATAAAAGATATACAGTAGATTTTGCTTGTAATGTTCGCTTTGGAGCTTTTCTTAATAGCTGTTATTTATCTCTGCTAATTAACTGTCATTCTTTAGTTGGAGACAATTGTACTAAACTGTAACAATAAGCAACAATATTATGAAAGGAAAGTTAAAGAAGAGTTTACATGAAACAATCTCATGCTCAGGTCTTACATTTTAGAAACTTTAGAACAAGCACAAGCTATTTTAGTATACTGCAGTTAGTATCCATGTCTTGACTTGTCAGGAAATTTCAACACTGAATCTGAATCAATAGCAGAACAAGGGATATTTAGATATTCATTTGCCAGTAGCAAATATCTATTGCCTTTGCTTCAGCAAAATTGTTCTACCTCAAGACAATCAGAGCCACTTTTTGACTACTTATGATTCAACCACTAATACTAGCACAGATATCCACTACCATAAAAAATATGTTAAAAAGTTGTCAAAGTAGAAGCAAGAGGCAGTCAAGAATAAATAAGTGGTTCAACCAGAAATTGGAACTGTAGAACATGCAGAAACACTTTAAAAGATTATGGGCTCAAGCTCTAATGCCTTTAAATTTCTGATGCTTTTTTGGAGTGCTGGGTTTTCTTTGACCTTAGCCTGGTTTTAGTACTGATAAAAAGAATATTTGCAGCTCACAGTCTTTGGTACTCTATGATCTTGGCTGTTTTCTTGCAGATGTTTCATTACCCAAAGTAGGTGTCATCAGTACTATGTATGTAAGGAATGGCATTTGCTCTCAATTTATATTCTAGTGGCTTGTTATCTCAGTGTTAGTGGGAGTGGCCTTGGAAGTTCTTTCTAACAATGAACAGCCCAACCAAAGAATCCAATATTGACAGTGCAAACCATTAGAATATAAATTGAGAGCAAGCCCCACTCCCTACTAGTACTGATGATGTCACTCAGTTTGGATAATGAAATATCTGCAAGAAAACAACCAAGTTCAGAGACACTCTCAGCTTTGCTTCATCCAACAATAGGATTTTGCCATACCCATGTAGGCTGGCATAATTAGTTGGATAACTTAGCCTTTCTTGATAATGATCATTGTCTCTGCTGGGATTAAGGCTGGACAAGATGTGTTGGCATAGCTTGATCTTTTTTTTTTTTGAGCAGGACTCAGGGACTAGCTAATTATCTTCCTTAGTGGAGTGATGTACCTTTGTTACTACTGATTGGAGTTTCTGGGGTACAAGCAGGGCTAGCATAATTAGTCGACTAACTTGGTTTTATTTTAGAAGAATTTTATTATCACTAGAAGGAATCAATTATGTCACAATCATGGCTTGCTGTAAATATTTTTTAGGCAGCACAATCCATCTGAACAGCAAAAAATAATGCTAGATATAGGGAATGTAGAAGGAAGAAAAGGCATAGCAATAACTGCATTTGTGGTTTTACATGCCTTACAAAAATATTTGAGACACCACCTGTAAATATGAGTCTGGCATCTATTCAGTGGTTGTCAAGCTGCTCTATTTATGCAAAAATATGCACATGTCAGATTGGTCAGCCTTGAGTTCATATTAATAGAGCAGAGCTAAGTTGAACTTGAACCAGCTCAGAAATTATCATTCCATTAGCACAAAAGAGAGCAAAGTTAAATCTGTAAAGATGTTGAGAGCTGGGAAAATGAATGAATCTGGAAACATCCTTAGCCTTGCCATCCGGATTTTGATAAGCAGAGTTTAATGAAGTAATCCATCTCATCAGCTGCCTCCTCATATCAATGTCAGAAAATTAATCACCACTTAGTTTGTCTTCAGAATTTTCAACATAGAAAAGCAAAGTTTTGGGAGCATTGCACATTGTCTATGATAAGTCCCCTCCACAAAAGGAGCAGAAAGCCAACTGAATCTGCAAAGCACAAATTGCTTCAGAACCACCTGATGATATGTGTTGCTTTAACACATTGTTTATGGAGAAACAATAATGTTTCAAATAAAACATTGTTAAGCAACAAAAGCACAGAGAGTGTAAAAATATAATGATGATGGGGACTATTCAGGAATAGGGAATGGGCTGCCCCAATTTAGCTTCATGGCCTTAGATACCATCCTTACACTGTCAGATGATCGATGAAAAGGAACTCCAGTAGTCAAAATGGATAATCATGCCACTCCCTATGTTGATGGACCCCAATATCTAGCACCTCCAGCCACCATTGTGCATATCAGTCTATGACAACTCACTCCAGCCAACTCACCATGGCCAACTAGCCATGGGACAAGATTTAAACTAACATCAAAGTAACAGTGGAATAGAATCATTAAAGAAAGGATGCCAAAGGAAGGACAAAATAAAATATGAATGACAAAAATGAAAATAATTTTAACTATTTTAAATAATTAAATTACATTGTTGAATTAAACCACAGCGAGTTGGCCATGGTGAGTTGTCCCATTCTAGTAAGGACATTAGTGTTTTGTGGATCACTAATTTGGTGTGTTCATTTTTAGTTTCATGCCCCATCTCAAAAAATGTGGATAATGCTATTTGTATAATGTATTGGCAGCCCATAATATGGACATAAAATGCTGAAATAGTGAAGGAAATCAGTCTGTCAATAGTTATAAGAGACTCAGGTGATTGATTAGCTCTTGTCTATGCAGAATTTGCTCAGTTGTTTCAGCTTTTAAGGAAAATTACATTCCAGTGCTGAGGTGTTATAATCTCTTTTCATATTTGGTGACCGAGAAAGCATTTATGAAGCTTTTATTCAATCTTTCATGACTTGACTTCCCACTCATATAAAACGTTTCTTGGAGGATTAGTATCATATAAGAGTTAATTACAGAAAGTGGAAACTGCACATTTTTCAGCCCACTGCTTTTCATTTTCTGTACTACACTCCTAATATATTAAAGTTCAAAACAAAACTCAGCAAGTCAAAATGTTATAAATGGCTTGAAAAAGCTTGAAATGTCAATATGATTCAATCTAAGATTTTCTATTTCAGCTCAGCTGTTGTACACGGACAATTGGCTACTATGCACATATTTTCAATGAACAATAAATATATCAAAACAATTAAAAACAATCATTATTAAAATAATGCCATCATGTACAGGATGGAGTAATTAAAGATAGTAAAGATGAAAGAGCCATCTCTTTTTCTTGGTCTTTATTTGGCCTTTCTTATAAGACAATTTTATTTCTTTGGCAGTCAGTAAACTTTTCTAGCTTCAGTGCCTTCACTGTCCTTCAGATATTCTTTCAATGCCTTTTTTGCTTCTTCAACTTCAACTTACAACATTCCATGCGCACCTATTTTCCTTAATAAATAGAAAAAATATTAATTTTATATTATTATTTATTAATAAGTAATATAAATGCATTAATATTTATAATATTAATATTATGGTTGGTCAGACAACCAGATATTTACGTTGGATTTAGAATTTTTATCTACCTATTGAGTCCTTTCCAAGGACCTGGGATGCACACATGTTTTTTTGATGGTTTTTAAAGGTATCGTGATAGGATGTAAACTGTAAAGCTGCAATTGTGATTTTGTCTATTGGTCTCCATATATTTTGGGATTGCACACACTATCACTACTGCTATGTTTGCTTTCTTTTGCCAAAGTTATTTTACTTCTACTTGCAGGTCTTTGTATTTTGTGATTTTCTCCAGTTTTTCTATTATGCTATCTCCAGGTACTGCCATGTGCATTAGCTAGATGTTTTTTTTCTTTCTTATCCATGGTTGTTAAGTGTGATGTATAATTATGATGATGATTACAATAGCTTCTAAATTATTGTTTTTCCTGCAAATGCTGGAGGAACCCAAACGAGTTCTTTGAATGCTTAGAAAAATGTGAGTGGTTATAATTTCAGGCATTTTATTTTAAAACTGGCCTAAAAAGGGAACATCATTTCAAAAAGCTCAATGGGACATTGTAACTGTAGAGGAGAGATTAATAGAATTCTCACAGATGTATATTTTGTAAGATGTCCACAGGACAGCCATTGCTTAGTAGGGGGAAAAAAAATCATTTAATAAGACTGTCCATAGCATGTTCCCAAAATTTCAAATGTATCCATTCAACCTCCCAAAATTGGGATCCTGAGAATGGGAATGGTACGATGGTAGTATAATCTGCCTGACGTCCTCAGTAAAACATATCTGCAGAATGCCAGAAATATTGTTTCTTAATCTCCATATTTGACTCAAAGTAGCAGAGCAAGAAAAATAAAGGTAGAAGAGCACGTAAATGGCAAACATTGTTTTTCTTAAAAGGGATTGAAGCTCTAAAATCTGCCCAAGAAAACCAAATGTTAATATCAGAATAAAGGTTGAAGCTCTAATTGTAGATGCTTGTTGAGATAAAAGATTCTAAACAGCATGAATACATTCTAATAATGTGGCTTCTCGTAATAAACATTTCAGATTAAATTTGAACCATGTCAATTACATTGGTTTTCACACAGTATTCAATGAAAACTCTGTATGTTTGAGTACAGCAGTCTCTAATTTTTTTTTTGCGTAATATTTCCTTACTTAATATTTTCAGTCCTCAATGCAGGAGGTACTGGATGAATTCCACTCTTTGCATAATAGTAAGAAAGAAAATAATACTCCAAAATCTCCCAGATAATTTTTTTTTGGTTCTATAGAAAATTGCTCCTATTTCATGGTATTCTGTTTCTTTGGGGTTTTTTTTTACTCATCATTTTGAATTGTTCTGTTATTACTCTCACAATGTTATTTATCACAGTAGAGTTCTTAATTTGTAACAGGGATTACATGTGAAATGTTATCATTAGTCTTTGATGCATCTGTCCATTGTTCTCGGTGCTGTAAAAATCCACAAACTAATGGAACAGAATTTTCTTCCACATTCAGTTTGCCTTTTTTTGCCTGAATTGATAATAATTCTGTCACATGTATGAATCCAACACTGAAATATTGAAATTGCATTGAAATATTCATGCTGACAATGGCATTTCTGGAGCCCTTTTATGTGTTACAATTTATGATTTTACCCCTTCACTTTTACAAGATGTTTCATTGATCTGTAAAGATGTTTCTTTTCTTACATTTTTAACTGTCTCCTTTTATGCAAAGACTTCATTGTTAGAAATCGTCTTTATTGATGCTGAGAAGACTTGCAGGCAATTTGTGCTCCATTAATGATTCTTTTGGGAACAATTTTCATGCTTGCAAAGAAGCATGTCAAACCGGTAATGCTGAATAAGGATATAGGGTATCATCTGATACTTATAGTTGAACATTCGTTTGTAAAAATGACGCACTTGTCTCCATCAAGCCATTAGTTTGGATTTGGGGAATAGTGACTATGTTCATTTTGTACTGCATGCCCATAATTGTTAGGAAATATTTTTCTTTACATTTAATGCATAAAATACCTATAATGAGGACAATTGAGGTTGAATGGCGCATAGGGTCAGTTTTTGAAACCTTTGAGCATTCCTTCCACTAATCTCAAAGGTCAAAAATATTGCTTATAAGATGTGGACATCGCATAATGCTATAATATGACAGAGAAATCCATAATAATAATTGAAAAGTTAAGAAAGTAAAATAATCGAAAAGTTAAGAAAGTAAAATAATCAACCTATATTGACTGTAAAAACTTAAGATGGCAGCAGCAAGTTTCAGTTTTAGATGGATTTTTGCAGCCGGGATATAATACATTTTAATCAAGAAATAATTGACCTGTAACTTTAGTAGATCTCGTATTAATTTTTCAGTAAGTAATTATCCAGGGTAACTGAAAAAAATCCTTTAAAATGGCAGATTATACAGTGCCTGTGCTGGGTTTTGTGTAATCAAAGGAATGGATAGTCCCTGAACAATAGATAAATTACTTAGTGAACTTGTATAAGTTACCCTATTACCAGATTATTTATCCATCTCTAAGGAAATAACATGTCTACCCATTAGTATTTTTACTGACCAGATGTCTCTTCAGCCTTGTTGGTGTTTTTTAATTGTAGGTAAAAGAAAATGAATATAAGCAATTAGCTGAACTGTCTACCTTCCAAGTTTTTTTATTTATGGAAGTTTCTATAGCTTACAGATCTCAAAAGACTCCTGGCAGTTCAGAGAGCAACTCAAGAATAAGAAAGCTTTTAAAAAAAGAATTGAAGACAGTTTGCTTCTCATCAAAGAAGCTTCTTCAGCTCTGACTGGATGGTGGCGAATGAAAGGATTTATATTCCTTGCTGACAGCTGGTCATTTGAATTTTTTTTGAGAATTGTTAAAGCCACTTGAAGGTTTATCAAAACAAACAAAATAACCACTTCATAAATGCAAGGCACAAGATAGGAAAACACACCTATCAGGACCAGATTCAGCAGTCCATCTGCACAGTGGTGGGATTCAAATTTTTTACTACCAGTTCTGTGGATGTGGCTTGGTGGGCATGGTCATGTGATTGGGTGGGCATGCCTTTTTTGCTTTTTTGAAGCCACCCTCCCACTCATTTTTTGGACCTTCTGAGCCTCAGAGGAGCCTCTTGGGGGGTGGGGGTGGGGATGACATTTTTGCTCCTCTAAGATTCAGGAAGAAAAAAAACAGCATGGGAGGGGCATGCAGCATCCCTCCATGCTCTGTTTTGGGAGCTTTCTGGCCTCAGAAGAGCCTCTGGGGGGTGTTTTTCCTCCCATAAGGCTCCTCTGAGGCTCAGGAAGACAAAAAATGGAGGTGGGGGGCTGAGCCATTTTTTGCCTTCCTGGGCCTCAGCAAGGGGAATCCTGGCATAGTTGATCATATGTACAGCTGATAGTTGGAAGGGAAAAAAAAAGAAAGAAATACCTTAGACGAATGTCAAGCAGGTGGGGTGAAGTGAGCATTGGGCACAAGGGCGACCGGGTCAGGGGCATGGCCAGGCAGAATTTACTACCAGTTCGGTGACCCATGCCAAATCAATGCTACCACTTCGCTCGATTTGGTGTGAACCAGTTAAATACCACCACTGCATATGCATTTAAAAGACACAGACCACTGTTTCAAAGTCCACATTTTGGACAGAGAGGACCACTGATTTGAAAGAGGGGTCAAAGAGGTTGTCTATGCCAAAACTGAACAGTCCTCTATCAACAGAAGGGGAGGGAATACAACATCATTTATCTCCAATGCACAACACAGTCCTTTCAGCAGTTCCAGGAAGACCCTACACCCATTTGTACTACTCAGGTGACTTTGACGACACAGATAAAACTCCAGATGCCTCAATGACTCTCTAAAATAATGCAAATGACCATCTGTCTGCAAGGAATATAAATCCTTCCATTCCCCACCATGTAGTCAGAGCTGAACAAAATTCTTAGATGAAAAGTGAAATGTCTTCAAAGAAAAACAAGAAAGTCCAGTTGCCTCTTGAAAAAGCACCTTTGGGATAACCATGATCTGGATGACTGAGAATCTCCACAGACATTTAAACAAAAAAAATCATTCTGCAATCCTCAGTGAGTTAAGGCAGAGAAGTCTACCTGTCCAGACACACTGAGAAAAAGAACCCCACATACCATCTGCTTTTCAATTGATTATAGCTGTCCAAAGACTCTGATATTTGAAAAAGCAAAAATTATCCCAGGGCCTGTGTTTCCTGTAAAATCTAAATATTGGGTTGGTACACACAAAAAAATTGATCTGTGTTTTTTTTTTTAAAATAATTTGCCAATTCCAAATGGCACTGCTCTTTTGATAGGTCAGGGAATCAATGGCAACCCAGTTCAAAATTCAGAATAACAAGAGTTAGAAGATATCTTGGAGGACTTCTAGTCCAACCCCTGTTCAAGCAGGAAACCTTATACCATTCTGGACAAATAGCTTCCAATCTCTTCTTCAAAACATCCAGTAATTGAGCACTCACAACTTCTGAGGGCAATCCATTTCACTGATTAGTTGTTCTCACTGCCAGGAAATTTCTTCTTAGTTCTAGATTGTATCTCTCTTTGATAAGTTTCTATCCATTAGTTCTTGCCTTGCTCTCAGGTGCTTTGGAGAATAGCTTGACTCCCACTTCTTTGTGACATCCTCTCAAATATTGGAAAGCTGCTATCATGTCACCCCTAGTCCTTCTCTTTGTCAGACTAGACATTTTCTTTTGTTTTCTTACACATGGTAGAGTTTGCAATAAAAGTGTAATGTATCATCTGGCATTAAGAAGTACATCAAGCCTTCTGCATTGCTTTCTGGCTGTTGAATGCACTCTTTTGTGACTTGTATTTGACCCTCTTGCTCTGAATATTTTTTCAAAAAAATATCAACCATTAGTGACTTTTTAGAAAAATCAGTGCAACTTTCCTAGCAACAGTACAAAGCTGGATTGTCATTGGTGTCATCCGGAATGTTTTTAAATTTCCCAGTCTAATTTGCTGTCCTTGATTTCCCAATTATATCCCATCCAAATGCAAACCAAGCTTGACTCTATTTAGCTTCTAGCAAGAAACCATAGGCTCTTAATGAACTTGGTGCCCACTTTATTCATTTTACTTTTTTGTATTTTATATTTTGAAATAACCATAACACATATATCATATCAAATATAGGACAAATAAAATGGGATTAAATAAACAATAGATAACTGTCTTGCTGTTTTTGTGGTAGATTTCAGTTAGGTGGTATTGATGAAGGAGAAGTTTGCTCATTCAAGTTGAAGTGAAATTTAACTTTTTTTCCTGATTTGTTTAAATGGAAAAAAAATGTATGGCGAAGACCAAATCTATATTTTAAATATCTCATGATGTTTCTAAATATTGATTATATTATCATGTAGCAACTTTCAGATCAATTGGAAAAAGCCAAATTAATTTGCTCCTGGAAACAGTTCAATGAAAAAATGAGCAATGTGCTGAGGTTTTAGACTATGTTGTAATTTTAAATGTAGTCATTCCACTTGCCCCCTTCCTGAAATCTAAAGGCTTTCATTACCTTATCCATGAATACTACTGAATCACTCCCATCCCTTGATAGAGGGAGAGACATAGTCTTTTATGGAGAGAATTGGACAACCCCGCTCACCTCCACAAGAAACAGGTACCAGGAATGAAACTGTTTGCGAGGTCACTGCCCAGGGGAGTAAGGAGAACGGACAGAGTTGATATAAAATAATTGGAAAAGCAGAGACCAGGACCTTGGACAATCTGTCTTAGGTTTATCCAATACAGAGTTTTAGGGAGAGGCAAATGCTCTGATTTCATCTGGTATAGACATTTCCTTACAGCAAGGCATGTTTTGGAATGGTTTCAAAATGTTCTAAGATTATTCCTTAAATTATGGGTAAGAGAGCATCCACAAGGCACTTATTCACTATATATAAAAATTTCCTTCTCACTTTTTTGAGTGGTATGTGACTTCCTTATCTCAATAATAATAGATAACTGTCTTGCTGTCTAAACCTCCAGAGGCCTGGGAGTTTGAAAGTTCTTCCCAATACTATACTAGTGTGGACAGAGAGCCTTGGTGTTGTTCCTGGGATCTGTTCAAGCTTATGAATCACAGCCCTGGATGTTCCTATCACCACTGGAACCACTTTGGCCTTTACTTTCCATGTCCTCTAGTTCAGGAATCGCCAACCTTTTGGACTTCAGGGATCACCAAACTCATAATGTTAGATCCCAGGGACCACTAACTGGTTCTGTGGGTGTGGCCTAATTTGTGGGTGTGGCTTGGTGGTCATGTGACTGGCTGGGCATGGCTTGTATGTAAATATTTATATAAATATTGAATTTTTTTATAAAAAAAGAGCAACCTTTACCCAAAATCAGGCAAAGCAGGCAGGCAGATTGAGTTGCTCACAGAATCACAGATTCATTCAGAAATCTATCTATCTGCCATTGGCTAGCTCAATCTGCCACATATAATTTGCTAGCTAGAAAACTCACAAAATTAACTCACATCACATCATGTATGTAAATATTGAATTTTTTATTTTAAAAAAGCAACTTTTATCCAAAATCAGGCAAAGCAGGCAGATTGGGCCTGGCCCTGGTTTCAATCGGAGGGCCCCCCCCCGTCGTCGGACAGCACAGACATATCCCTTGGAGCCTTTAAAATACTCTGCTAAAGACCTCTGGGCCTTGAGGAATGTCCCCCTTTCCCTCAAGTGGTCCTCAAAACTATCAAAAACTTATTTTAATGATGGATCCTGGGATCCCGAGAGATGGTATGGCTGCAGGAAACATTTTGGGGAGGGTTCTCGGGTATATAAATTTTTAGATAGGTTTTTAGTGGGGTTAGGGAGATCTGAACCAGGTTTGGGGGACAACCCGCGGGGGTTTGGAGATAACCAGGCTGGCACGCACATCTGGGAGGGCTCAGAGGGTTGTGGGTTGAAGAGGCGGACAGAGATTAAGCAACCGGGAGGGGGTTCCATCGGCACTGTAAGTGGGAGGGGCACATATGGTGAGGGTAGAGGGCCATACCAGATTATGGGACTGTGCAGCCGCTGTCTTCAAGTGGTAGCGCGCTCCGATCCTCTTTACCCTTCTTGCAGGCCTGGTTGTGCAGAGTCTCAGGCCCTGAGTACCTGGCTGATGTTGTGCAACACCAGGTCCGTTGTCAATAAGGCCCCCCTAATTTATGATCTTATTCAGGAGGAGGGCGTAGACCTGGCAGGTATTACTGAAACCTGGTTGGGCCCAGAGGTATTCCTCTGAAGGAGATGTGCCCACCAGGTTTCTTAGCATTTCATTGGCCAAGATCTCAGGGAAGGGGTGGTGGGGTGGCAGTGATTATTAGAGAAGTCTTTTGTCCTAGGGAGGCCACTGTTCCTCAGATGGCTGGTTGTGAGTCTCTCTTTGTGAAGTGGGGGCAGGGGGTTCAGATGGGCCTTTTGATAGCGTACCTGGCTCCCTGCCATGTATCATTGGCCCTGCCCGGACTCCTCGAGGTGATAGCTGGGTTGTCAGTTGAGACCCCTAGACTTTTAGTCATGGGGGATTTCAACCTGTCTTCGCTCGGGGAAACCTCTGGGGTGGTTCGGGAGTTCATGGCTTCCATGGCAGCCATGGACCTGACCCAACTAGCTTCTGGCCCCACTCACATGGGGGGACACACGCTGGACCCGATTTTTGTCTCTGGACAGTGGTTGAATGACTGTAGCTTTGGGGACTTAGCCATAAAACCCTTGTCATGGTCAGATCATTCTCTTCTTAGGCTTGACTTCTGTACCGCCACCCCCCACCACAGGGAGATGGAGCCGTGCAGATGGTTCCGCCCCAGGTGCCTGATGGACTCTGAGCAGTTCCAGAGGGAGCTTGGGCCATTTCCTGAGACTCTGGCTCATAACTCAGCTGGAGACTTGGTGGCCACCTGGGACAGGTTGGCCGCCAAGGCTCTGGACCGAGTTGTGCCTTTGCGACCTCTGACCTGGGACAGATCCCATCCAGCTCCATGGTTTATGGAGGAGCTGAGGGAGATGAAGTGCTGGAAAAGACATCTGGAGAGTGTTTGGAGGACTAACCATGACAAGTCCGACCGACACAGGTGAAGTCCCATATTAGGACCTACTTTGTGGCGATAGAGGCGGCGAAATGTTTGCATTTCTCCGCCCTTATTGTGTCGGCAGAAAATCGGCCTGCCACTCTGTTTAGAGTGACCTGCTCCCAGCTTGAGCCGAGAGCACGGGAGGACCTCTTGCAGGGCAGGGCAGAGGAGTTTTCCCAATTTCTGCATGACAAAATCGCTCGGATTCGGGGCGGGCTGGACTCCAGTTGGATGGTCCCAGGGGAGGTGTCTGGGGCAAGTCTTGAGACTGTTATCTGGGAGGAGTTTGACCCTGTGACCGCTGAGAGTGTGGACAGGTTGCTGGGGGGGCTGAATAGCACCACATGTTTGTTGGACCCGTGTCCCTCCTGGTTGATTTCGACCTCCAGGGAGGTGACCGAGGCTGGCTCCAGGGGATTGTCAACACTTCATTGAGAGAGGGATGGCTTCCTACTGCCTTGAAAACGGCGGTGGTGCGACCCCTCCTCAAGAAGCCTGCCCTGGACCCGGCTGTTTTAAATAACTATTGTCCAGTCTACATTCTTCCCTTTGTGGTGAAGGTTGTTGAGAGTGTGGTGGTGCGTCAGCTCCCTCAGTACCTGGAGGAAGTGACTTATCTTGTTCGTTTCCAATCGGGCTTCAGGCCCGGGCATAATACCGAAACAGCATTGGTTGTGTTGGTCGATGATCTCTGGAGGGCCCGTGACAGGGATTATTCCTCTGTCCTAGTCCTGTTAGATCTCTCGGTGGCTTTTGATAGTATCAACCATAGTATCCTATTGCGGCGGTTGGAGGGGTTAGGAATTGGAGAAACTGTCTTATGGTGGTTCTCCTCCTTCCTCTCTAACCGCTCGCAATTTGTGTTGGCGGGGGGGGGAGAGGTCCACCCCTAGGCCCCTCATTTGTGGGGTGCCTCAGGGGTCAGTCCTCTCCCCTCTTTTGTTCAACATTTATGTGAAGCCGCTGGGGGAGATCATCTGTGGTCTTGGGGTGCAGTGTCATCTCTATGCTGATGATACTCAGCTTTACATCTCCACCCCAAACCACTCCAACAATGCTGTGGAGGCTATGTCCCGGTGCCTGGAGGCCGTGCAGATTTGGATGGGTGGAAACAGGCTCCATCTCAACCCTTCCAAGACTGAGTGGCTGTGGTTTCCGGCGCCCCAATATAGTCAGCTGACTCCATCGCTGGCTATTGGGGGAGAGATCTTAATCCCCACAGAGAGGGCTCGCAATTTGAGTGTCCTCCTGGATGCACGGCTGTCTTTAGAAAATCATATTACGCCGTCTCCAGGGGGGCTTTTTATCACGTTCCCTGATTCGCCATGGAAAAATATCCACCATCCTAAGAAACCCTAAAGACAAAATTGAGTTAGAAAACCAAGGGTATACGAAATCCCGTGCACCTCCTGCCCCACCACATACATTGGACAAACTAACAGAAGGATAAGTGCATGCATTGAAGAACACAAGAACTCAATCAAAAAAGAAGAACCGACCTCTTCCCTGGTCCAACACCTCAAAGCCACAGGACACAAGATTGACTTTAAAAATACCAGAACTATCGCCAAAACTGAACACTTCAACAACAGAATAATCAGAGAAGCCATAGAGATAGAAAAACGCCCACACAGCATGAATAAACGAGATGACACCTCCCGCCTACCAGCCCTCATTAACAAAAGAGTACCTAACATAAAGGACACCAGACCCACACCCACGAGGGCCACACAAGAAACTACCACCACACTTCCACGCAGAAAGCAGACTCACACCCACACAGAAGATGAAACACGACCACGGACCAGAAGCCGTACCACAGCTGCATCACTACCTGCTTCAACCCCCCCAAGCCATACATGAAGGGAACTGATGCCCACCATGAAGATGTGGCATGACCACGAACGTGAAGCCAAACAATAGGATCACAGCTCACCAGTTCAAATCCCCCAGCAACTGAGACTAACCGGAGTACAACCAAACCCCCACCAGAACAGAACACACCCCCAGCCAATCAGAACACAGCCAACCCCCAACCAATTAGAACACAGCCAAACCCCCAACCAATGAGAACACACCCCCACCCAATCAGAACACAGCCAAGCCCCCACCCAATCAAGTCACACCCCCACTAGTAGTTAAAATGAAGAAGCAGCTGCAAGCTCACAACACTCTGAGAAGCACAAGGCCGAAGACACAAGTTCTTTTTTAAAGTGTGGACCAAACGCCTCTCAGGGATCTGCGTAGGCTTCATGTGTCTTTATGTGACTGGAAATGTTAATTCCCCCAGATTAGTACCAGATGTAAATATTAAGATTTGACTCAAGCAACAGCCTTTGACCTCTCTTAGATGCAGGAAAGTTCACATTTGTGTGAGCAAATTGTATTATGTGCCACTGTTGATAAAGGAATAAAGATTCTGAAGTTTGAATGTTTTGGGAGATGTATTTTGCAAAGCTTAATGAAGCCAAATAGGAACCAAAAGTAGACTTTCTTTTCCTAATGATGCAGGTTGCTAAAATGTCTAAACAGTGAGAATAATATCCTGAATATTCCAGTGTTCCTGAATCTTTTTGGCTTTTTGCAGAGCTCCAAATATTATAACTAAGAAGCTCCCTTTTCATAGTCTTGTCATAGAGTATAGGTGGGCAAGCTGACGTCCAATGATCAGTCATAACTTTCCTAAAGTTTCAATTGTGTAATCTTCTCAGAAATATATTTGGACCATTAAAGTGAATTATTGTTTGGAATCCTTTGGTTAAAAGATAAGTTCAAGATATAGTAAGTCCCCCACTGAGCTTCTTTGTTTTAAGCCTCAACTCAAAACTTTTATTGATTATGTTGCAAGTATATTTGTGTATTTAGGTTAATCTTGAAACTTAATGATTGCCTGGATTAGACCCTGCAGTTATTTTGATAAGACTTTCAGAAGTAGTTTGCCCTTGACCTTTCCTGAAATAGAATGACTGAGAGTGTCATTTAACTGACTTAATATCTAAGGCAAGTCTTGAACTGACTGTCTCCTGGATTTAATGTAGTGCTTTAAACCATCTCACCAAACTGGCTCTCAAGTGTATTTTAAATAGATAAATATAATAGTTACAACCATAAGAATAATAATTTCCTGATCATCATAATTATAATTCCAAAAGTATTTCAATCATGCTAAATTTTCAGATAAAGAAGAATGTCAGTGTCCTCAATAAAAATATATACAGTATTTCATTCTACTAAGTCAACAAGATAAACATTGTTTTTAATCTGAATATTTTATTAATATTGAGTTGGTAATGAACTAAGTGCAATATCTTGAGTAGGCCAATATCTTTGTAGTTCTCATTCATTTGTTCTAGTCTTTTTAAAGTATATCCATTAGCTAACGGGTAAATTTGAGAGTAGAAAAATGATTATCATCCACATACATACATACCCACAATTTTCTCTTTCAACGTTGTGACAGTACACATCAGTTAATAAGTTCCCCAGATGGAAGGCTAATATAGGGAATTCAAATAGAGATTTTGTAAAGAAGCAGGGTGATAAACTATTAGATACTAAAATATTAACAAATGAATGAAACAGAAAAAATGACTCAAGGCAAAAATTGAAACAAATATTAGGCAGGCAACATTTTTAAAATGCTCTTTTTTTACTGTGTTATTGGAATTGTGTATCAATAATAGCTGCAGGGGACTGTCAATTGACTTTATTTTGTTTAAATAAACACTATTTTTTCTCATATTATTGATGTAAACTGCTATTGTAGTTATTTCTTCCATGGTGTAAGGTGTATAAGAAATAGAATTCCACTACAGGGTATGTTATTCCAAATAATGCTATACCCATGGAGTGTTGCTCCTGAGTTATTATTCAAAATTGAAGAATTCCTCTTTTGTACATTCCAAAATGAAAGGACTGAACTTATGCACTTATGAGACAGATTGGTGGACTTAATTTGTTAAAATATCAGGGACACACTTAAAAATGGTATCTTTAGCGAGCATAGAAATTTATGTTTTAAAACAACATATGCTTTTAAACAGGCAGTCTAATGTAAATCTTAAAATTGGTTTATTACCATAACTCAGATAATTATTTTATCTTTATTTTATTAGATTTAATATATATGTTATTTATTATAACTGTCCATATGATATTATAGTTAATAGGTACAGTAACCATATATCCTTTACTAGAGAAGACAGTTGTTTAATTCAGAAAGTGGCCCTGTAGATTATGACGTATTTTTCAAAAACTCATTATGATGTCCCAGGGCATGGTACAAAGGCAACACAGTTAAATAAGCAAAAAGAGTCCCTTTAATTATCTCCAACTTTGCCCCCAATGTCCAGGTTATTTTTGGTTGGAGAAAAACTCTATCAGGAAGAGCCTTTAAGTGGGGAAAATTCAGTCCAAATACAAAGTACATACAAACTGTAACTAAAAATTCAAACAAACCTGCAGTAATTAACTTGACAGGGCAGGAGAAGGAATTGCAGCCTTGAAAGCACAGCCAAACACACACAGTTGGAAAGATGCCAGGAACCCAGATAAGCCTCAACGATACCAGATAATTCATGATTTGCTTCCAACAACTTTGCTATGTGTAGCTTCCCTTTTTAAACACTGTGTTCCCAGCAGCAGCTAATGAAGGGAATCAAGGCCCTTTCCTCCCCCGCAAGCCACACAAGTCAGATTGCTCCCTTCTCCATTCCTCCCTGCATGCCCTAGGATGAAGAGTGGGTGACCCTGAGTCTTCCTCTGAATTCCCTCTGCCTTGCTCTATCTCTCCCCTGCTCTGCCCAGCTGGACTTTGCCCTTGCCCAATTTCTTCCACAGCTAACAGAGCCACACTCCCACTCCCTGTCAGCTGCTCGGCCTCCCCCTCTGAATCAGATTCCAACAGGGGCATGACACTCATTTATGTCCTTTATTATAGTCATTTAACTTTTACAGTACAAATTGTACCACTTAATGCATAGCTTTTCACATTCATGTAAACAATATGAAAATTGAAGTTTTTTTTAAATAAATACAGTTTGATTTTAGATATTTTTATTAGAATATGCATTTTTGTAAAGCTTTTCTTGGTTTGTTCTTGAATTTTCCTTTATGAAGCAAAGTTATAAACTTTATAATTTACTTTATCATTGTATGCCTCTTTTAGATGTATTCCCTTTTACAGGTTTATCCTTTATTTTTTCCATGAAAATATGATCAATATAATTACAGGCTATCATTCATAGGTCCAGATAGGAATACCACCCCACCACCCCTGCTTTTAATAATTGGGCTTTGAGCCCAGCTCAGGTTTATTAGTTCCATATACAGTACAACTTTAAAAGGCTCCATTGTGAAAATTACTCTTTTATGCCATTTACAGACTTCTGGCTTTGATGGAACTGCAACTGGCAATGATAGCTATTGAGACAATGGATATTTCTTGCCTGATTGGCTGTTTATTATTTGTGCATCTGTCCTCTTTACAGATCTCCCCTTTTAGAGATTGCTCTGAACAGAAACAATGGAACCAGCCAACCTTATTCTTTTTTTCAATCCATAACAAGAGTTAAATGTTGCAGATTTTCAGCACTTTTGGATAAATAGGGAGACATATTTTTATTTATTTTATTTTTATTTATTTATTTTATTTATTTAATTTTTATACCGCCCTTCTCCCTGGGGACTCAGGGCGGTGTACAGCCAATCCAAAACCCCAGCAATAATACAAAAGTTAAAAAAGATTAAATTGGATATTTGGCCGAATAAAAAACCCACCCCACCCCCTTAAAACCCCCAAATTAAAATTACTGGAGACACATTAAAACCCTCTCTCAGCCCAGGCCGGCCTGCTCGAAAAGCCAGGTCTTCAACGCGCGCCTGAAGGACCTCAGGTCCATGCCGGTACGCAGTTCCGGTGGCAGAGTATTCCAGAGGGCAGGGGCCGCCACAGAGAAGGCCCTACCCCTTGGGACCACCAGGCGACACATGGCAGCCGACGGAACCCGGAGAAGGCCCTCCCTGTGTGCACGCACTGGCCTGCTGGAGATCACCGGTAGGATGCGGTCCTGTAGGTAACCTGGTCCAATGCCATGGATCGCCTTAAAGGTCAGAACCAGAACCTTAAAGCGAACCCGGAAAGCCACTGGCAGCCAATGCAGCTCGCGCAGGAGAGGCGTCAGGTGGGCGCTACGTGACGCCCCCATAATCACCCGCGCGGCCGCATTCTGTACCAGTTGGAGTCTCCGGGTGCTCCCCGCAGGGAGTCCCATGTAGAGGGCATTACAATAGTCCAGGCGAGAGGTGACAAGGGCCTGAGTGACCGTGCGCAGGGCGTCCCGATCCAGAAAGGGCCGCAACCGGTAGATCCGACGGATCTGATGAAATGCCCCCCTGGAGACGGCCGCGACATGGTGTTCAAGCGACAGCCGCACATCCAGGAGGACTCCCAGATTGCGAGCCCTCTCTGTGGGGGGCAAAATTTCCCCCCCAATAGCCAGCGACGGAGTCAACTGGCTATATCGGGGCGCCGGGAACCACAGCCACTCGGTCTTGGATGGGTTGAGCCGGAGCCTGTTCCCGCCCATCCAATCCCGCACGGCCTCCAGGCACCTGGACATAGCCCCCACAGCATCGTTGGGGTGGTCCGGGGTGGAGATGTATAACTGAGTGTCATCTGCATAGAGATGACACTTCACCCCAAGACCACGGATGATCTCGCCCAGCGGTTTCATATAGATGTTGAACAAAAGAGGGGAGAGAACCGACCCCTGAGGCACCCCACAAACCAGTCTAGAGGGCATTTACAAGGGAAGTGTTGTGTATGCAGATTGCAAAAATGCATCTTTTGACCAGTGCAGATTTTCATGACGATGTGAAAAAAAGGAAATAATTTCGGCAGTTAAAATCACTTTGCGCATGCATGGGGCTAGGTTCATTATGAAAGCAAGGTGACCATGGAAACATATGAAACTCCTAGAACTCCTAGAAATATTTTTAACATTAAAGGCCCCATTTTGAATTTGGAACAGCTGTTTCAAGTTTAAACATCTTACACACCTCTAAAAATTGTTTTATTTTAGATCAGGTGAATTGTGTTTCTAGGTCAATATTGTGTGCATTAATTTTAGAAGTGTGGATTCTGAATCTCAGATGTATTAGAAGGAACCAGAAATTGAACTTGAGAATCTTCACTTTGAAGATAAAAGCATAGATATGCCTCATACATTTCTAGAAGAGATTCAGAAGGAATACATAACATTGAATAAGGGGAACTCCTTTAGAATAATTAAAATCTATTCACATATATTGTTTTTGAAGTAGTTTTATCACATTTGCCATTTTTAGATGTTATTCTGTTTCCAAAATGGAAAGTGTCTGCCTATAATCCTCAATTTTTATTAAACTTGCATAAAGCTTCTTTCACCCACCATTGAAAGAAACTTAGCCAGGGTAATGAAACTTATTCTGAATGTTCTTAATATCAAAAAACTGTAAATGGGTAATTTCCAAAAGTGATCAAGAGCAGAAATATACAAACCTGTGTCCATAATGGCACAGACCATGTCTTGTAGAAAAATGGCTTTTCCTTGATTCCTGGAGCTCTAAAATGCACCTGAGACCACCACCTTAAATCTCCTTATGGGGAGCTCCTCTATGGGGTGCTTGTGGTTGATCTCAAGTCCTCACCTTGTCTGAAGATAAATTTTGATCAGCTGGTCTATCCTCTGTCTCCTTATACCTCTATGGTAATCAGTTTGCCATTGCTTCCCTAGAAACTCAATGTATAACCATTGTCAAACCATAACTCATTTGACATAACTAACAAGGAAAAAAAATAAAGAATCTGGGGTCTAATGATCTCAGATATTTGGCTGTTTTTTTTAAAATTAAAACAAAGTTTACAGCATATTCCAGTTTCTGTTATTTTCCAGTTTTTCTTTAAAGTTTGCATGACTGAAAATGTACCCTTCAGTCACCTACTGAGAAGTTAATTTTCTCTCTAAAAGACTTATAGTATTCAACAGTGCAAAATTAAGACCCTTAACTCACTGAATTTTTCAAATATCATAGCAAAGCAATAACTGATTTCTCTGACAACTAATTTTCGGGAACTGATTGAATTATCTTTTCCAGACCAAGTAAGCACAACCTCATTCAGAAGGGATACTGCAGCTGCATTTGCTGTAATACCAGCATATTATTTTGCTGTACTTTGGATCTTCTATTGATAATGAAGTGCTTGTTCTGAATTATGAAGCAATTTAAGGATGCCTTTTGACTCCAGTCAGTGATATTGACAATTTAATTGTTATCATTACTTCACATGAACTATGACTTTGCAGTGCCTGAACAGAATATTAACCTGGATAATTTCAGTTTGCTACAGTGACACAGACTTTTCTCCCAGGTATATTGGTTACTAGAAGTAGGGATGGGTGCATAAGTCAATTTTGCTTCCTCTCTGTTTCTCATATTTCAGACTTTAATTCATTCTGAACTATTGCTGTAACAGTTTGCAACCTTTTTTTTAAAAAAAAGAATCAATAGAAAAATGTCTTATATTTCTCTTAATGCTAGTGTATTCTCACAGTACATTCTGTATGTACATTTGCTTAACATGTTTGCAAGCAGTTTCTTTCTGGGTTAGGAATGGACAACCTATGACAGTGGGTGGCTAATCTTTTTGGGCTCCTTTGCCAAAAATTGTGCATGTGCTGGTTCACATATGCTCATGTGCCAACACCCAGAAGGTAATGCATTTCCCCCCACGCCCCCTGTGCATGCGCATGCAATTCCCCCCTGCCCCCCACCCCCTTACCAGCACTGTAGCTCACCTTTTTGGCTGGTTTGAGGCCTTTTTCTGCCTCCTAGAGGCCTCAACCAACCAAAAATCCATTGTGAGATGCGCACATGCATAGTGAGGTAAATTTGCCTGTGGCTCGCATGCTGGCACAAATGGCTCTGCGTGCCACCTTTGGCACATGTGCCATAGGTTCTCCATCATGGACCTAAGACTTCTGGGAAAGATCCTAAACAATTTAAAAAGTAGTAGCTGGAATTGCCTCTTTCCATTATTGTTGAAAATAAGTGTTGCGGGAATTTTATTTTGCTATTCTGAGTAATGAAACTCACAAAAACATTAGTGTAATCTTTAATGTAATAATTGTAGACCTGTCTACAATTTTTTGGAAAATGCAAATACCAAGAAATAAGCTTCTATCCTTTCTAATATTAAATCATTTATCCTGAAGGATTTAACTTTTGGTGTTGAAATTTGAATGTAAACATTCATGACAAGAGGGTAAATTGGGATAATTGACTGGATGCATTTGGAAAACACTCCCAAGTTACTGATTTGATGGAAGGCAGAACTGATTCTGATGGAAGGTAACTCCAATTCTCTCTAACTGGGTGTATGAACTAATGCAGTAGTTACAAGAAAAGGAGCGGGGCTGGGGAAGAAATCTCCTGCCAGAACATAGGTATCCAGTGGGCAAATTCTTACAAGCTCTAGTGGGCCATAGATTTTCCACCCTTGATTTAGGAACAGATTTATAAATAGGATGCTGTCATTATCAATATTAAGTTTCAGACTATTTATTGAAGGAAAAGTCTTTTACCACCAGGAATGCCATTAGCTAAAAGCATGTTATCAGGCAAGACATATGCCCGTTGCTGCTGTTTCATTATTAGGCAGAAGACATACAGACATCTTCTCCAAATTATATATATATAAGTATATATATATATATATATAATATATATATATATATATATATATATATATATATATATATATATATATATATATATATATATATATATATATATATATATATACTTTGTATGGAAAAAGAATATTACTCACAACATGAATTTAACTATATAGCAAAGGTAGCCAGGAGAAACAAACTCCTCTCCTATGAAATGCAAGAGTGCTTTACTGTTGATTAAGAAAGCAGGGTTAGCATTATTCTGATCTGCATCTGCCAAATGTTTCTCTCTTGGAATGTCTGCCTATAATATTTGTTCTGCTTCATAGTCTGTTATGATAATACATTAGGATGATGCCTTTACTATTTATTTGGGAAAGCAGTGAGGGATGCAAGCTTTTCAATTACAGTATTCTCAATGAAATTAGAACAATGCACAAGGTTTTAAAAGAAAAATGTAGTAAAAAAAAAATCTTACTCAGGAGAGTAATGCAATCTTTGTTCCATGAGCAACTGAAAGAAATAATCAAGGTTTACTCTGCCCTTAGGCTGCAAGAATTCAGCTACATTTTCCATTGCAATTTTAATTTGATAATGAAGCCTTTAAAAAAAAAACTTGTACTACCATGGTAGATTCTCTAATCCACAAAAGGCAAAGCTATAAGTCAGAATGGCATTTGTATTATGGGGAGACCAAACCATGCAACATTAAAACATTGAGGATTTTTTTCTGAATAAGGAGCAGTTCTAGTAGATTTGCCATTTTCAATTTGGCCATTCAAAACTGGTCTTAAATACATACAGTATATCGAATCCAAGATTCTTGTAGATTACATTACTGAATCCTGGCTGCTGTTTTCCAGCTTTTGTAATGGGTTAATTATATTATTGCTCTTATTTTATATCCACCCTTCACAATAAGAAAGCCATTATACAAGGCATCCCCAATGACAGTCCCTGGCTTCAAACTGACAGATAGACCAGGTGATCACCCCTTTTTATGTAATGCAATACATGTGATGCAGGTCAAAAAGGCTGGGGTTTTTGTCACTCAGTAGTACCTGACATTTTAAAACCAGGCACCATCTCCGTGGATACTCCTGCAATCATTGTATCATGTATTTATTGAGGAAACAATTAATTCAGTGCACAAGCTATTGACTGCAATAATATTAATTTTTTTTCCTGCAGTTGAGACTTGTCTCAATAAACGGAGGCTAAGTGCAAACTCCTTTGGAAGAAAGATTTCAGGTATGATATGCTGATACCTGATACATCTGCTTAGCTTAAATCAGGTATATGTTTTGCTATAATATCCTTTAATCATCTCACAACCATTTCATTTTCAGTCAAGGCTCTCTGGCCACATTACCTGAATTAAACTAGGTGATTCTTTGAATTGTCACGTCCTATTTTATCCTAGATAGTCTTTAGAATAATACACATTGATGGGTCCACCTTCCATGAGTGGAACAGCTTGAATTAGTATTCTTATCATATGTAGAATATACATACTGGATTAGATGGATACCTACAAAGGCCAAAGCCACAGTAGAATTTCATGCTCCTTTATTTTTAGCATTAAAAGGCCAGAAAGTACAAATTTCCTGAATCTCTGGTTCACTGACATATTCTAGTTCAGCAGATTCACTCAGGATTTTGAATTTGATGTGTTAAGGTTTTGAACTAGAAACAGGGAAATTTGAGTTCTAGTCCACCCTTAACTCACTTCAGGACTTTGGGCTTATTATTATTTCTCAGTCCAATCTCTCCCAAGAAAAATAGAGCTTATATGGGGAGTCCTAGACTTTCAACAGTTTATTTAGTGACAAATAAACTGACAAGTTGAAAGTTACAATGGCACTGAAAAAAAGTGACACGATCATTTTTCACACATACGACCCATAGTCACATGTTCAAAATTTGTATGATTGGCAACTGGTTCATATTTATGATGGTTGCAGTGTTCCAGGATCACTATCACCTTTTGTGATTTTCCTATAAGACCAGTCAATGGGGAAGCCGGATTCACTTAACATCCATATTACTAATTTAACAACTGCAGTGATTCAATTAACAACTGTGACAAGAGAGGTTGTAAAAAGGGGCAAAGTTCACTTGACAAATGTTTCATATTAGCAACAAAAAATTTGGGCTCAGAGTTGATTGTAACTTGAGGACTACCTGTACTGTGCATACCATATAAAAGCAATAAATATTAATGTTAATACTAAGTCTCATGCATTGTATTAGTAAGATTTGAGTATGCAAATTCTCCAATGGCAACATATTCAAACACATCTTAGACAACTTTCACTTTCCTTGTACTATAAACTTACTTCATTGGTAAGTTCATGGGGGCATTTACCCAACTGGAATGCCTTTAAAGGCAATTTTGACTTAAATCTAAAGAAAGGATATATCAGCAAATTATGCAAAACCACTCTTGGACAAGAAAAATGCAATTGGTGCAAGGCCAGATGACATTGGTCTGTGCTTGAGGAGGGGAGACATGTTGTTCATGCATCATTCTGTATGAGTTACATTTTTTTAATGTTATAAGAGGTAGAATAGCAGCACTCTTGACTTTGTTCTATAGAAACAAAAACACTTCATTATCCCATTCCCAGCTGTCTGTTTCTGGCAGTGTCATAGTAACAGACAAACCATGGTAGCACAAGTTTTCAATTAAAAGTTTAAGCTGAGGGAAGAAAACCCCATAGCTATGTTTTTTTCCACAGCTTAAACTTTTGATTGAAAACTTGTGCTACCACGGTATAGGTTGAATACAATTTAACCATTTTCTGGATTGGGATACAAATCAATTTTTTACAGTTGGTGCACATCCCACCTAAAAATTCAACAAATGTTGTTTTCCTCTTCACTGAATGTTTGAAAAAAATGTGTGTCTATTGAATAAAGATTTTCTTAGCACTCTAGTCTTCTATAGTAAGTTGACATGCTATTCACATAGGTTAGTGGTATTAAACATGAGATTAGTTTAATGGATCATTTATACTTAGAAGAAAGCCATACTGATTTTAATAGACTGTATTTTTAGCAGATTCATGGATATAAGTAAATTTATACAGCCTAAAGGATCAATTTTATCTTTGTCTGTGGCTGAGAGTCATAAAAAGTAGTATAAGGGCTGCTTTAGTGGCAGAGAGTTTTTGGTGACAATAGAGTAGTTATTCTGGATATGAAATGCTGCATTGTATGTTGATTAGATAAGAACATACATTAAAGCTTCTCTTCAAATTAAACTATGTTTAAGCAGCATCATTTTTGTGAATGATCAGAAGCAGGAATCAGTAGTTGTGGGGGATTTGGGTGATAGAATATCTTCTAAAGAGTAAGATATCTTAATGCAATGGATGTAATTTTTCAATACCTTCTAATCTAATTGGTTGGCTTGAAAGGTTTAAAAAACTACATATCCCATTTATCCAAATGCAAATAGTTCTTCAGCATCTGAAACTCCTATTTCCAAGATACTTTCTGTACTGCTAATTCCCCATCCTTTCGTAAAGATATGTTTGCTTGGAAAGGTGCTACAAGTCACTTTAAGAAATGATAGATTGAGGCCAAGTTTGTAAAATGATAGGTATTTTCATAATGAATATGTTACTCCAAACTTTATATCTGCTTACTATGGTGCCACCACTATTGCCATGATCTCAGAGTTTTATAATGAACTGGATCCATAAATAGTGGCTGAGGAATCAGTAGTGGCTCACAAAGTATGTGTATGTCTCTCTATGTGTAGAAGAATGTACTAAGCAGCATTGTAGAATGAGGAGGTTTGCTAAGCCAAACCTATCTCACTGCTTAGAAACCCATAATTCAAATAGTCCAAATTTAGATCACTAACTAAATCCTTCAAATCTTGAACTGAATGTGCCACTGTAGAGACTGTGCCAGATATGATCTGGAAAAACAAAGAATAGTAGGCTTCAGAGACAAAATGGACTTTGGGATGGGCTACTGGATGCAAGAGAAAAAATTCAATCCTACCTCTTATTAGACCTGGTGGGTTACTTGGAACTATCCATAGTGCTGACTTTCAGAACCAAGAATAAACAACATTTTTTGAGGTTGCATTCAAATATTGAATTGTTTTGTCATGGAATATTTTTTTAAAAGAAAAAGAATTTGACTCAGATAAGGGAAAAACAGTAAAACTTTTTAATGGCTTTTTGATAGCAGGCAACTATTCCAATCGAATTTATTTCCTTGACTTCATGAGAAATTTGTACATTTTCTCTTTGCTGATGGACATCAATATTAATGAAGCTGCAAACTAGGCAAGGCAAGTTTACTAAATACAATAAGTGTGCTTTCAGGGTTTCTGCCTGGAAGAGAAGATGGGTTGATGGGATTTTTTTGGTGGCAGTAAGAAAACTCCTAAATGTGTAAAGGTAATTCAATCAAATTTGGAATTAGTTCTCTCAACTGAACTGTCCAAGTGATCCAGAACAGCTGAATTGAGTTTGATGCCTCCAAATCAAAAAGAGTCTAGTAGCAGCTTTTTCCATTTCTCTCTCTCTCTCTCTCTCTCTCTCTCTGTGTGTGTGTGTCCTTTGAACTTTGTAGTTCTAGGCAAAGAGTGAATCTGCTTACAGGTTGGAAAACGGACTGGAGTTGGAAAGCTGTCCAATTAAAGAAGGAAATCATCAGAGCAAAATTGCTTTGTAAATGATTGAGTACCACTAACAAATAAAGAAGGAACCCTACAGTGCTGTTTATTCACTCTCAGTGCAGAATTGCAGTTTAAACATTTCAGATGATTGGAGCAACACTCATTTCAATGTATTACTAATTGTAATCATGACAATTATTCTGCATAACTGCATTATTACAGTGAACTACTATAATGGGATTGTGACAAATAGCACAGTGTACATCAGTTGGCTTTCTTTAATTTCAAAGATAATACTTTTGAACAGATACCTCATGTGAAGTGATACAGATTTCATGCTGCATGTTTTAATAGTAAAAATATATTTACAGTAGACTGTTCATAATGCCTTCTATTTTTTGCTTGACCTCTATTATTACAGGTCAAACACTTAAGACTGCAAATCTGAAATTGCTTTCTCCTAAATAGTTCTACTGATTTTTAAAACAAGTCAATTGGATACTAGTCACCCTATGGGCCAAGTAGTCTTTTGTATCAAATAAGATATCTAAAGAGGATGAGAAAAACCTGGGGTAGGGGGCATTTGTTATAGTTTATTCTAATGTATAGTTCATGAGATTTCTATATTCTTCTTCCATTTTATTCAAAGAGAGATCTTGTTTCTTTGCTGCAATTTCATTATTATTTTCCATTCTAAAATTATGGTACAGTTGGATATAAAGGCAAAACTAAGTCCAGCATAAATTTATCCTGCATAGGATTAATTTTGATCATTCTATCAATACAGCTATACCATTATATGACAATTCTGGGGCTGTTATTGAGAGGATAGACAACCTTTTTGGTCTGGAGTAGACTTACATTTTGTCTTCAATTATATTGAGAACTGAAGTTTGTAAAGGGCACGTCTAGTAATGGGATGGGGATCACCAGATGAATGGGTTGAAACATTTTTTAAAAATAGCAAAACAATTTTTGCATGCTTCAATTTCCTAACCTAAGTTTCTCAATACCTCCATAGGAAGCAAAACCTTTTCCAGCTGTCCATTTTGAGGTGAGTCTATGAGTTTACCTTTTCCAAATTGATGATACTTTTATTGCACTTAGTTCTGACACCTGAATTTGTTGTTACTATATTTAATACTTATCATCTTTTAATTGTGTTGAGTCTGTTAATATCTATAGAGTTATTTTCAGCTATTTTTATTGTAATGACATCAAGCAACTTGGTGGCCACCAGAATATGAAATTAGCTCTAGTGAATGCTACAGGTTGCATTGTTATTAAATTTTCTATCAAATAAAACTTCAATGAGACTATGCTTAGGGCAGGGTCCTACAACTGTCTGGCAAACTGATTTAGGCTGACTGCTTCTTGCTAGGAGAGACAAGCCAAGAGAATATCAGAGAGCTGCTGTGTTGAACACTCTTTCTATTTGACAGATAATGTCATTCAGATGCACTCTGACCTAAATTGGACAGATTCAGTTGAGGTACCTAGGAAACAGTTTTGTGGAATTATTTGGAGTGAGTTTGAGTTTGTGACACCTGAGGGAGCAGACCTTCAGATTATGAGCTTAGCCGTTTCTTTGTTAGATTCACCCTGATACAATGAGCTTGGCCACCTGTTCATTAGTTCATCCTCTGTTGTTAAGATTATCTTAGCAGTTACTTATGGTTAGGTCCAGGAAGTGACTTCAGCTTCTTTGAAAGACAGGTAGTCTATCCCAGGAAGTCTTTGCTAGACCCAGTGGATCTGGGAAATTTTTATTCAGTCTCCAATCTTCCATTTTTGGGAATTGTTGTTGAAAAGGTGGTCAGGTAACAATTCTAATGGGATTGAAGAAAACTGATTATCTGAACCTCTTTCCATCTGATTTCAGGCCACAATAAAGTACAGAGACAGCATTGATCATGCTTATTGATGACCTTTGGTAGTATACAAAAAGGACTAGTTCATCATTCTAGCAGTTTTTGATACCATCAATCATGTATATTTTGGATACAGGGATTTTGAAGTGGGGACCATGTTCTCCTTCTTTGTGGTTGGTCACAGTCAGTGTGGACTAACCTGTCATTTGTAGAACATCTCATGGCTCAACACTCTTGCCTCATTGTTTAACTTTTACATGAAACCTCTGGGTAAAATCTATTTGTTCAGAGTCAGATATCATTAGTACATCTCAACTTTGGGCCAACAAGTGAGGTTGTTGAGTTACTATCCTGCTGCCTCAAGTCTGTGCAGGTCTGGATAAGAGGGGGGGGGGAAAGCTTAGGTTTAATTCTAACAAGACAGGGTGTATACGGGTGTTTGGCCATCTCAGTTTAGTCTTGGATTTTGCATTTCTTCACTTGAGACAAGTACACAATCTTGGGGTTGTTTTAGATTTGCAGCTCTTGCTTAAAGAGCAGGTGACAGCTGCAGCCAAGAGAGCCTTCATATACATTCATCTAGTGTTCCAATTGAACTAGTTCCTAGATCAGGAGGTCCTTAAGGCCCTAGTCACCTTGTGAATAGATTATTGCAATGCATTCTATATAGGGCTGCCTTTGAAGACTATTTAGAAACTATAATTGATCCATAATGTGTTAGTGCAGGCAGCATGACCTTATGTATTATGCATTTTGTGATTTCAACTTGCTGATTATCCCATATAAAACTCTTCCTGGCATAAGGTCCAGCTACACAGGGACCCCCCTCACTCCAACTATTTTTGTCTGTCTGATGAGATCAATCAAAATCACATTTCGATTCCTTCCAAGGCCTGTCCAAATACAGAGGAGCCTAGCAGAGCTGCTACAAGCTATAACAGACAGGAATAATGGAGAATGAGCCAGGCCAACTACAAGGTCATGAGCAAAGCAACAAATTGCAATAGCTGGCAGGTTAACATCACCTCTTAGAGATAAGCATTCCAGGCTGGGTCTGACAAGGGAGGAAGCAACAACAAAAGGTAAGCCGCCTTTGACTAACATGACTGAAGTAAAAACAACAGGGCTAATTACAAGTGGGAGGTGGTTGGAAGGGCCTATTATCCATGCAAGGGCTAAATTGATTAATGATATATAAAGGCATAGATCTCTGTAATGGTAGCTTAATACTCTGACAATGTCAGCAGGCTAACGAAAGCTTAGTAAGTAAATATAATTTTAGTTCTGGAGATCGCAAGATGTCTGTTTCTTCTTTTGCATACATACATACATACATACATACATACATACATACATACATACATATGTGTATTACCTCTGCCTAAACTCTGACACACACACATGACAAAAATTTATTTATTTATTTATTTATTAACATATTTATATACCGCCCTTCTCCCGAAGGACTCAGGGCGGTGTACAGCCAACTATAAAACATTCCACATTATAAAAGTTAAAAGAAGATTAAACATCCTAGGCTGCCTTTAAAATTTATACCCAATCCCAATAAATTAATAAAAACCCCAAATATTAAAATCCCAAAATTTAAAACCCAAAATTCTAAAATTGCTCTAAAACTCCCATTTCAGTCCAGGCTGGCCTGCTCGAAGAGCCAAGTTTTCAGTGCACATCTGAATGCTCTCAGGTCAGTGTTGTTATGTAGCTCAGGAGGCAGACCATTCCAGAGGGTGGGCGCCCCCACGGAGAAGGCCCTATTCCTTGGGGTCACCAGGTGGCACATAGATGCTATCGGTACCCAAAGGGGGCCCTCCCTGTGGGAGCGCACAGGTCGGTGGGAGACTACCGGCAGAACGCGGTCTTGCAGATAGCCTGGTCCAATGCCATGGATCGCTTTAAAGATCAAAACCAGTACCTTAAAACGAACCCGGAAGGCCACCAGCAACCAATGCAGCTCGCGCAGGAAAGGCGTCACATGGGAGTTTCTTGACACCCCCATAACCACCCGCGTGGCCGCATTTTGCACTAGTTGAAACCTCCGGGTGCTCCCCGCAGGGAGCCCCATGAAGAGAGTGTTACAATAGTCCAGGCGAGAGGTGACAAGGGCATGAGTGACCGTACATAAGGCGTCCTGATCCAGAAAGGGCCGCAACTGACGAATCAGGCGAACCTGATAAAAAGCCCCCCTGGAGATGGCCGAAATATGATTTTCCAAAGACAGCCGTGCATCCAGGAGGACGCCCAAATTGCGAGCCCTCTATGTGGGGGCTAAGATCTCTCCCCCAATAGCCAGCAATGGAGTCAGCTGACTATATCGGGGCGCCAGAAACCACAGCCACTCATTCTTGGAAGGGTTGAGCTGGAGCCTGTTCCCACCCATCCAAATCCGCACGGCCTCCAGGCACCGGGACATAGCCTCCACAGCATTGTTGGGGTGGTTTGGGTTGGAGATGTAAAGCTGAGTATCATCAGCATAGAGATGACACTGCACCCTAAGACCACGGATGATCTCCCCCAGTGGCTTCACATAAATGTTGAACAAAAGAGGGGAGAGGACTGACCCCTGAGGCACCCCACAAATGAGGGGCCTAGAGGTGGACCTCTCCCCCCTGTCAACACAAATTGCGAGCAGTTAGAGAGGAAGGAGGAGAACCACCGTAAGACAGTTCCTCCAATTCCTAACCCCTCCAACCGCCGCAATAGGATACTATGGTCGATAGTATCAAAAGCTGCTGAGAGATCTAACAGGACCAGGACAGAGGAATAACCCCTGTCACGGGCCCTCCAGAGATCATCAACCAACGCAACCAATGCTGTTTCGGTACTATGCCCGGGCCTGAAGCCCGATTGGAAAGGATCGAGGTAAGTCGCTTCCTCCGGGTACTGAGGGAGCTGACCCACCACCACACTCTTAACAACCTTCGCTAAAAAGGGAAGCTTGGAGACTGGACGATAGTTATTTAAATCAGCTGGGTCCAGGGCAGGCTTCTTGAGGAGGGGTCGCACTACCGCGACTATTTTCAAGGCAGTAGGAAGCAACCCCTCTCTCAATGAAACGTTGACAATCCCCTGGAGCCAGCCTCGGATCACCTCCCTGGAGGTCGAAACCAACCAGGAGGGACACGGGTCCAACAAACATGTGGTGCTATTCAGCCCCCCAGCAACCTCAGCGGTCCCCTCAGCCCCCCTCAGCGGTCACAGGATCAAATAACAATGAAATATAAAATCTTAGAATTGGAAGGAATCTTGGAGATCTTCTGATTTAACACACTACTCAAAGCAGGAGTTCTCAGACCAACTCTGACATCTTTTCCTTGAAAATTCTCAATGACTCCAGGAATCAGGATGTTTCACTTCTTAATGGAATTAACAAACAAACAGTCAGGAAATTCCTCATTTTGTGTGTGGATCTTCCTCTGTAAAATTTCCAACAGTCTTCCTTTTTCTCCTTAGTGCTTTCTTCTTGAGGGTAAGCATACCTATTTCTTTTCATTGTTCTTGAAAGGATTTAACCTCCAACCCCTTCACCCTCTTTGTAGCTATTGTCTGCATTATTTCCAGTTGCTTAGCATTGTTTTTGCATTGTTGCAATTGGAACTGGACACAGTATTCACTGGAAGATACAGACAATGTACATAATACAGAAATAGAGGAATGTTTTCTTAAAATGGAGTGGAGTGGGGTAGAGAAAATTGAATGGAAATGGAGGGTGAAGAGAGAATGGCAGGGAAATGGCAGATTGTGAAAACTGTAGAACAATTGAAATCAATTGGAGCTGTATTACAAGATTAAACAATCAATTAAGGAAGGATAATGATAAAAGGGAATGGATTTGGGGCAAGGCAGAGAGCACACAAGAAAAAAAAAGATTTAAGAAAGGAAGGGAATAAGCCCAGGTTTGTCTTTCTCTCTCCTCAATTGAATCTGTACCAGAGGTGGTATTCAACAAGTTCTGACCAGTTCTGGAAAACCGGTAGCGGAAATTTTAAGTAGTTCAGAGAACTGGCAAATACCACCTCTGACTGGAGATTTTGCATTATCCTTCCCCTTCCACGCCCACCAAGCCACGCCCACAGAACTGGTAGTAAAAAATTTTGAATCCCACCACTGATCTGCACAGAATATTTAGTTAACATTCAGACAGTCAAGTTTTGTGTAGTGATAAAATGTACTGTCAACATCAAAAAGCCCACAATTTGGACCATTGCTTTGTCAACACGTGAAAGAAATGCTGCAATAATGTTAACCCTAAAAATCAGAAAGCCTGCTGATTTTTCTGAAGTGTTTTGAATCAAAGGATTTAAAGATTCAGTGTGGGGGTTCTGACTGAATGGTATGATTTCATGGAATTTCCTTAAAACTCCAGCATAGTATTGTACAGGCCAAAAAGCGAATTGGGTACAGCTTTACTAAGCCCCACATTCTTAAACTCTATCATCAGTACCAACACTGCCAACTGCCTACGTACCTGAAGTATAATTTCAGAGATTAGAAATAATTGCTGCACAACACATGATTGCTTAACAGGAAGTACTTCTTGAAAAGTTAAAATGAAAAAGATGATTATTAAATTATAATGATAATGACTTTTTGGTAAAGGTATAAATGATTTTTTTTAGCAAATATGCCTTTATTAATGCTTAAAATAATATGAGTTCTAGTGTAAACTATCAGGCCCTCATTAGCTGTCACAAAACAGCAAGCTTTAAACCTGTTAATTCTTTTAGAGGTTTGGGAGGTGGCAATCCATTGTGTCTAGTCTGGCTGATGCCTGTTAGCATCTGAAGGAGACTATCTACTAATTCATTGTGACTGTTGAAAGTGATGGGGACAGGAGTAGGGAAAAGCATGTCAGCTTGACCCCATTCTCTGTACTTCTTAGAATGGCATTTCCTACAGACACATGTGTTAGAAACTAACTATATGCTAGGAAAATGATTGCTAAGTTAGTGAACTGAAAGGTTTTCTTTAAAAGGATTCATTAATTCACTAAAATAGTTTTGTTGTAAGAAGACATAAAAGTATGGAATGAAGGATCTGAATTTTATTAGTCATAAAATAAATTGAAATAAATAAATATATCTGTAATAATAAATATTGCCGTGATTCAAGGTTTAAGAGACTAGGCTTAGATCAGGGGTCCTCAAACTTGGCAACTTTAAGACTTGTGGACTTCAACTCCCAGAATTCTGGGAGCTGAAGTTCACAAGTCTTTAAGTTGCCAAGTTTGGAGACCTCTGGCTTAGAATATCCTAGTTTTGATACATTATGTGAAAAAAAATCACTCTCTGGAGGAGACTCTAATGCTATAAAAGGTCAAGGGAAATTGAAGAAGAGGATGACCTTCTTCAATTTCAATTTCCTTTTACCCTTTACAGCATCCAGCAAAGTGGATGAGCTCAATTACAGTAGTGATCTAAGTTTGCTGTTGGATCAAGTTGGAGACAGATCATCATGAAGAAAAATCTATCTATATGGTCATGAAGAGTCAAAACCAGCTTGAGGACACATTATCAATCAATAATAAAAAGGTGATTTAAAGTTACTTGCATGTAACCTCTCAAAATTGTTCATCCCATTAGAAGTTGACAGTAGAGAAGAGGGAGAAAAAACATCTCATTAATAGCAATAGTGATAATGCAATTTGAGACCATCCCAAATAGTCCTGGATTGAAAGTGCATTGGATGGGCATCATAGTGTCTCATTCCATCATAAAGAACAAGGTGGAAAATACCATGGGTGTTTTGTATCATATTTTAGCTAATTGGATTGATCTGGGGAGCTTACAAGCCAAGTATTTAAAATGCCTTGCCTGTGGAGAAAACAGCCATCAATACATCAATGAACACAACCACTCTATTTTGCATTTGATAGTATGATCCTGTCCCTTTTTAAATGACTGCTATTATTACAACTGCTGACAATTTAACTGTGAACTACATATATAAAAGGATTTCCTTGTAATGTTTCTGAATTTCTTTGCATTTAATTTTAGTGGATGGCCTCAAGTCCTCTCACATTATGTGTTTGTGAAAGAAAAACATACAGATGTTATTCATGCCACACATAAATGAATGAATGAATTCTTTATTGGCCAAGTGTGATTAGACACATGAAGAATTTGTCCTGGTGCATATGCTCTTGGTGTATATAAAAATAAAAGATACATTCATCAAGACTCATAAGGTACAACGCTTAATATAGTTATAGGGTACAAATAGGCAATCAAATCATACTAGAAAACAGTCAATATAAATCATGATACAAGTAACAAAGTTACAGTCATACAGTCACAAGTGGGAGGGGGTGGGTGATAGGAGTGATGAGAAAATTAATAGTGATAGTATTGCAATAGTAATAGTGATAGTAATTAGTAAATAGTTGGACAGTGTTGAGAGAATTACTTGTTTAGCAGAGTGATGGTGTTCAGGAAAAAACTGTTCTTGTGTTTAATTGTTCTGGTGTGCAGTGCTCTATAGCGTTGTTTTGAGGGTAGGAGTTGAAACAGTTTTGTCCAGGATGTGAGGGGTCTGTAAATATTTTCACAGCCCTGTTTTTGTCTCGTGCAATATACAGGTCCTCAATGCAAGGCAGGTTGGTAGTAATGGTTTTTTCTGCAGTCCCAATTACTCTCTGAAGTCTGTATCTGTCTTGTAGGGTTGCAGAACCAAACCAGACAGTTATAGAGGTGCAAATGACAGACTCAATAATTCCTCTAAAGAATTGGATCAGCAGCTCCTTGGGCAGTTTGAGCTTTCTGAGTTGGCGCAGAAAGAACATTCCTTGTTGTGCTTTTTTGATGATGTTTTTAATGTTGTCCATTTTAGGTCTTGAGATATGATAGAACACATGATTTGAAATAAGCGACATGTGATTTTACAGACCTTTGTGTGTCACGCATTTGAAGCTAAGGAGTTCTTATAAAGCAGTTGTTTATAGTACATTTTCTCATTTTTTTCTGGCTTCTTACAATGCCATGACCAGAATATGTTTTCTAAAGGACAGGGACCAGAAGAGCAATAATGCTCCAAATCTGGTCACACCATAGATTTATGTAAGAACATTAAATGTTCTATTTTCAGTTACGTTCCTAATGAATCCAGGCCCAATAGAGAATAGTTGAAGAATAGTTGAAGCAAATGTGCAAACTGCCCTTAGTTTTCAGGGATGGGGGAAAGGGATTGAGAAAAAGAGAAAATGTCATCTGAGAAAATTCAGTAATTTCTACTTGATAATTACACAGAATTAATTCATCTTTACTCTTTAATAAGTTCTTTCTCAGTCCTGCTTCCTCAAAATTAATTGGGAATGGAAATTTTTCAGAAAAGTATATATTTCATTTTGAAATAAGACAAATATTGGTGTCTCTGAAAAACACCTTGTATGATTTGCTCACTGGGAAGAACATTCAGTTGTGAACTGTCCCTTTTGAATACTTTGCTCTGATTCTACCCAATGCTATAAACTAGCCAACATTAATTTTTGCAATAGTTTCAACAAGAATAAGTAAGAAATATAGCCATAGCCTTACTACTGCAAATAGAAAGCAGTCCAATAATCTTAAATGAAATGATGAATTTGAAGATAGTACTGAGGACATTTTGATTTGGATAGATTGTACACATCAGACAAACATATCTATTGTCAAGCTATAGCCTCTGATTAGGTTAGCAGAAAGTGGTCTACTGATAGCTACATTGTGATTTATGGTGAGTGGTATCTACTAGGAAAGCATGAACTACCTTGTTTGAATCTTTGAAATCAGCTTATACAGAAAGTGCTGCATGGCTAATAGTGATATGAGGTCTAAGGCTTATCTGAACAAGTTGGTCCACTCAAGTCTTGGCTTGTTCATTGTTCATTAGCAATATATATTCAAAAGACTTGCATCAAAATTGTTACACCCATCAACTTGAAAATGTTGAACTTCCTTCACATGGTGAATCTCTGGGGGGCTGGCAATGGCAGTGAGTAAGATATGAAAAAATAAAACACATAGGCACAGGATGTATTCTAGATCTCCTAGGTTGTCCTATTGCCATCAGCTGTTTCTCTGGTTAATTTCTATTCTTGGAAAGGAAAAAAAGCAAAATTTTTCCTGAGCACAAATCAACTTGTTTCTGCTCTGACTGTAGTGAAAGAGGAATGCCTTGGTAATGGAAAATGCTGAATGGCAGGATAGAATTAGCATTCAAAGTAGACATATAAGCATCTAAATAGGTTTCATTTTGCCTTGCCTTGCCTTGCCTTTTTATTTTCTGCTTCTTCCACCCTTGGTTTAAACAGATAGGTACAGAAGAAAGAAACAATATTGCTACATCACTCTGCTTTTTGCACATGTGTGTGTATGCCTGTGTACATGCACATGCCTCCTTTTCCTCATGATTTTTTTCAGTCAAACTTCATTGATGTTTCATGCTGAGAATCTATTTTAAATTTACATTTGAACTAATGTGTATATGAGGGAGGATAAAATAATAGGGATATAAACCATTTTTATGATTTTTTTCTTTATTTGTCTCAAATATTTAATCTTGTATCTATTTCTTCAACCCCTCAAATGTCTCTCATTCTGCATCTCTTTTTGTAAATCTTTTTTCCTTCTTGCCTGCCTGCTTGGAACTCCATCCCTTCAAAAACTCTCTCCATTCTGCTGTTTGGACATACCCATAATTTCTAATTTTATATTTGGCTTAAAATAAGCTTCATAAGAGGTTGACTTTATTGAAAGAAATATTTGTTTATATTTTATTTATATTTTGTATTTCTTAACTGCCCATCTCCCTCAAAAAAATTGGAATGTATAGGAAGATAAATTTTAAGGATCTGCTGTGCCAAAGAGAATTTTTTTAACTTGATGCTTGTACAAAAGATAGATAAACTTACTTACATCAGGCTATCTCCAAAGGTCTCAGCAAATACAAACAGAATGGATTCTTAACACATTATAAATGTTAATTGATAAGATACTTGCAATCTGTCTCACAAGCTACCTGCATCCATTTAATCAATCTGTCTTCCCCTCTCTTTCCCCAATTAAGTGGAGTGTGTTTTTGAGAATACTTTATCAGAAGATGGCCAATGGGAACAGATGCGTGGCTTCCATTGAGTTGTTTGTTTTGTGGCTATTGAATTGTTTGTTGTGGGGACTCCCTAGGTTCAGCATCCCCTCATCTGGAGGTTCCCTAGTCTTTTGACCTTGCTCAGTTCCCTACTTTGCCCATCTTCCTGAGATTTTCAGGGCTCTGCCATGGATGTATGAGCAGAGTGTCAACCAGATGGAACAGTCAGATGGTACAAAGTAGGGTGTCACACCAAGTCAGCCTGAACAGGCTGAAGCAGGCAGCAGCCTTGGGAGGTAGAATAATGAGGGAATGGCAAATGATAAGCTGTGATAAGTAACAGCTGAATGTGAAGTTGGGTGTATGTGTGTGAGTGAATATGTAGATGATTGGGGATCCTCTTTCTTGAGTTAAAGTTGAAAAGAGGGGATAAGTGGGTTGGGCACCATTTTGCTGGCTAGTGAAAGGTTATACAAATATGTTTAAAAGTAGCTATTGCCTTTTGTTAGGAATCAATCCTTCCATCAATCCTGGATTTTCTTGATCTCTTGGTAGCCTTTGATGTCATGAACCATGGTATGTTTTGGGATTGGTTTTGGGAAATGGGATGGGATGGGAGGCATGGTTTTGTGTTGGTTCACCTCCTTCCTCCTATGTAATTTTGGGGGTATCCTTCTGGATTCATGACAATTGTGGCTAGGATGGCCTTTTTTCCTCTTTGTGTTGTCATTAGTTGCATCCCTTCGTGAATTGAGAGCCATTCTTTTCATCAGCCATATCCTGGACATGTTTTTTATGGACTACTACAATGCATTCTACCTAGGGCTACCCTTGAAGAATACCTGGAAGCTGCAGAACAAAAAGTTTTGAGTGTCCCAGGGCTACATGTGGAACACCACTACTACATGAATTTCATTGGGTGCCAGTTTGATTTTGAGTCCAATTCAAGATGTTGGTTTTTATCTTTAAAGTTCTTTACATCATGGATCCAGGTTATCTGTCTTGTCCCTAGTTCATCTACCCATACTGCCTGTTCAAGCCCAGAAGTTATGTTGCTAATTCTGTTGTTTAAAGCTTTTTGAGTGGTAGGGTCTAGGAAAAAAGCCTTTTCTGAATATTCCCCATCCTATGGAAAACTGGTGCTCAGAAGTGGGTTAAGCCACCACTCTTCTGGCCTTCTGGAAGAGCATCAAGATCTAGCTCTGCCAACTACAAGCCTGGAGGTATTTGGTAATTTAAGGATGCTCCCTCCATTTTTTAAATTTTTTATAATTTTTAACACTTTAAATATTTCTAACTATGTCTCTTTTTATGGTTTTTATTTGTAAACCTCCCAGACTCTCTTAGGTAATAAAATTAGAAATGTAATAAATAAATAATTGCATAATATTAAATTGGATTATTTTTTCAATCAATTGGAAGAAAATAAAAAAATATCTTGCTCACCTTCAATGTACTGTACCTTGAATCAACCACCTTTTCACAGATTCAGACAATAGATTTAAAGGTTTAAATAGCTACAATTGCACAAATTATTTAAAAGTAACCATTGTGTTTCTTTAGAAAATGCCCTATGGAATGGCCTGATCTCAGTAGGAACCACAGCTGAGCTCCAGGAAATGGAGGAGTAAGAAAATGAGAAATTCTTGCTATCCAACTTTGAGATTGATTAAAGATCATGTAGAATTTAGTAGAAAGAGGTCCAAAAGGATGTTGGTCAAGCAACAGATCACTTGAACAGTTTGTACCATTATCACATAAAATAAACACTTTCTTCTAGCAGTGGATTGATGTGCACTGTGTAGTGATAAAGAAAAAGTTTCCTAGCTGAGACAAATGTGAAAAAGAACTTAATAAACATTACTGCCAACAGACATCATGCAAAAATAATTTCTACTAATCTGGTAAGGAAAACACTGAGCACTTAAAATATAAACAAATTAAATGCATTACATTCTCTGTTATGGTACTAAAATCATCTGGGCTTGAAATTAAGATTGGCAATCCATGACTGCATTTGGCAAAGAGAATATTAACTATTAATTGTTCAATTTTGCAATAGCCAATCAGAAGTGGCATTGTTAATAACTTTCTTTGTGTAGTCCCCGAAAGGTATGCTTTGCAGCTGCTTATAAAATTTCTTTACATTTGAATGGAATTTTCCAGACACATAATCAGACTAGTTGTTTTGATTCCTTTATTTTCTTTCAAAATTATTATTCCAAGTGAGGCAACTATAATAATGCCATTTCATCTTTGTTTTTGTATCAGTTAAATTCTTCTTCAATGATAGGTAGATCTTGAATTTATGGATTACAGAGCTGTACTGCTTTACAAAATCCATCTGCAAAACAATCCTGAGAAGAGAAGATGAACCAGATGAGAGACAGATCAAAGAAACATCTACTTTATTCATGTTGACAAGTCATGCTTGTATTGTAGTGTCAGGTTCTTCAGGTCATAATGGTAGAACATGGTTGCATTCAGAATATTTAAAGTTTAACGTTCAGTTTTGATAGTTAGAAAGCTCAGGTGATGGGAAAGATGTATTTCAATAAAAGGATTTATGTAATTTTTCCAGATTGCAGAATCTGTTTGGGCATTGCTACTGAAAATTTCTTCAACTGTTCCATTTTCATGCATGATTATAATGTTATCTGATGATGATGGTGATGACAATGATGGTGAAGAAGATGATGATGATTTTCCAAGCAGAGATTAGACAGAAATTCCAAAAGTCTAGGAAAGAAGTGAGAATACTATCTCTCTCTCTCTTTTATCCATCTGCTTAGATCTGATGGGGTTGGCTTATTCCATGTACTATCAGTAAAGTAATTCCATCTGGTGGGACCTTGGAATCAGGTGCTCTCTGTGGCCATGGCTGCCATCTAAACAGCATTCCCCTTGAAGTCCTCCACATAATCCTATTTAGTACTATTATTTGCTATTGATTTTTGGTTTATTCTGTAAGCTTAATTATTTATATTTCATAAGTTGCCTATAGTTACGATTGAGAATATGATTGAGAAGATCTATACATTTAACTGTTAAGTAAATACATATTAAATTTGTTTGAAATTTTGAAATTGAATCCTGAAACTGAATCATGGAATTCTGGACAGACAAAAGGAATTTATTTTTTGCACAATGTATACTGAAATTTTGGAATTAACTACCAGATAAGGAGTTGAAGAAATACCATAGGCAGTGATAGCAGGCCAGTGTTTATGCATCTATTTGCTGGATCTCAAGTGTGTTAAAATATAGTAGACTAGAATTAAGCTAATTATTCTTTGAAGCCAACCAAACTTCAAAGCACCACATCTTATGGGAATGTTCCCTTCATTCAGGAGCAAGACATGTCTAATGTCTGCTATTTCATTCATTCAACTTCATTCATCAGAATAGACTACAAGAAGAAATTATGATGAATGAAAAAGGAAAACAAAACACATAGCAGAATTACCTTGTTCTAGAATGAAGGGAACCTTAGCAGAAGATGTGGTGTTGTTTACCAGCTTGACTGGCTTCAAAGAAAGGTTGGATGAATCTATAGAAGTCATAATGATAAATGACTATTGGCTTCTTTCACTGCAATTACCTCTGAAGGTATCTGCTGGAAGAGTTGTGGACTTCTTTGTTGGCAGACTGCTGGCCTACATGGGCCAAGGGCTTGATCTAAGGTATTGCTTATATTCTTATTATAGAATGAACACTGTATATTAGCTCCTTCCCCAACTCTAATGTGCCCAAAAGAGCTGTTTAATTTAATTTAGTTTAATTTTAATAATTTAATTCTCTTTAATTAAATTAAATCTGTTTGATGTATTTCTCCTCCTTTTGGAAACTCACATTTCTTTTCACTGTTATGGCAGCTTAGTCAGTAATGTTGGAAACAGAACTGTCATAGTAAGACCAATTGTATTGCTGGCATTTATGCTTTGGAATCACGCTCCTCATTTGCAAAGGTAACAAATGCATTCTAAGAGGAGACAAATAAGTGACTGGCAGAATCCAGCTGACAGTTCATTGAAAACCATTAACATTCTTGGAATGATATTTAAATGGGGAGAAAAGAAAAGATCTTTCCAACTGCAATCCTTTTATTAACTTGGTATTCCAAGTTTGCTGATGAAAATTGGCTTGTGTCAAAATTGGCCTTAATGAAACAATGGCAAGATAGTTCCTTGGCCCAAATGTATCTTTGTACCAATGCAGCTCACATTTCTGAAGCCACTCTTACAGACATATTGTAGGTAGATGGCAGTGCAACGTAGATAAAAATCAAGCTAAGTGACAATTTAAAACCCCAAAGTCTTGTACAGCAAGAGATACAAGGCACTTATCATTGTGTTTTCTTCTCTGACATTCCACTTAAAGTTTGTAGTGGTTGCAAAAAGCATTCCAATTAAGGCTAATCTGCCAGGGTCTCTATGAACCCGAATAAGCATGAATGCTCCAGAGCTGATGATAATTATCCTAATGAAACTGAATGAGGCTGGGAGATTAACACAAAGCATTTTGTTGTTGTTGTTGGCATTGTGTGGTCTCAAAGGGATAAAGTGATGCAACTGTCTTTCTCTGTGATGACATTTCTCTAGTTCCATTTATGCTCTCATTATTGCTTTATGCTTTGATGTTTAGTGATGGAGAGGGGCAATACCCCAGAGTAAACAGGCAGGTGCTGTCCCAGATTTGAGTTCTACCTCCTCTGAGTTCATGTGTGGAACTGTGTGGAAGTGGAAATGTACTTTTAGGGGAAATCTACTTTCCTTCCCCTATATTTCAATCCTCTATTGGACATTCCAGTTATACCTGGCTTTCTTCTGGATGTGAACTAACTCCCAGAATGTTGCTGTCTACATGACAAGAATTCCACACAGCAAGAAAATATCATAATTAAGAAAGGGTGAGCTACTTGATAAGAAGCCCCCTTCTATAATGAAGCTTAATTCTGAGTAAAGAGATATAGGCTGAGTGGACAAGTAATAATAAGAATAATAAGAACAATATAGACTGTTTATAGCAGATACCATTCTCTATCCCAGGGGCTCTTTTAAGCAATGTGGGGTAGCTGTATGGGAAGATTCTCTGTCATCCAGGTCATAGTTGTCTCAAAGATGTTTTTTCAAAAGGCAACTAGACTCTTTTTTTCTTTGAGGAAGATGTTTTGCTTCTCATCATGAAGCTGCTTCCACAAAAAACCCAAAAAGCTCCCTTGAGACAATTTGGGGTAAAATTTGGAGTTATGCTGTGCATTTACTTTATAAGAGAATTTAATGTTTTTTATGACCCTGTAGTCCCTATTTAGGGTAGGGACAGGGCAACTGAATGGAACTGTGTGTTTACTGGCTGGATGCCCTTCTTGGCACCAATGCAAAGATTATAGCAAATATTTTTTTAAATTTGTATCCGGAGAAAGAAAATCTCCCACTACGCAGGGTTGAACTCTCAATCTTCCAAGTAGGAAGCGAGTGTCTTCATCACCACACCATTCCTACAAGAAAATTCAATAATGCCAAAAAATCTGCTACAGAATTTCAGACTGGAATACTATGAATATTTCAACTTTTCCTAAAACCAATGCACCAAAAATAAACTTTAGAATCTTGAGATTCAGGTCAGGAGACTGGTTGGAAGTTAAAGTTCAGGTCAGGTGAGATATCATGAACAATGATTAAAAAAAACACAGTGGGAGCTGTAGTACCCCGGTGCTCAAATAGCAAGAGGTTATCTAAAAAAAAGAAAAGATATATGGCATATTGAATTTACCACAACACACCTCAAGGCTACATTTGTTAGCCTGTGCTTTGGAGAGCTCTGCAGTTCTTGAGAAAATTATCAAATATTTTACAGTGAAGTTACTGTTGTACAACCTTCCCGGAGGCTCATTACAATCAAACCTGGGTGAAAAAAAAACTCTGAGTATGGAATATTGGCAAGCTACAATAATAAAAACTGCTCAAATATCAAATACAGGGAAGATAGAGAAGCTCTGATCCTTTAATAGTGCTGAACTACATCTCCAGCATAGCCAGTTATGAGGGCTGCTGAAATCGCTCTTCAAGAACATCTGAACATCATTTGTTTCCATCCCTCATAGGCAGGGATATGATTGTTTGTCATGTGTACATAGAGGGCAAGTTTGTATTTTGGAAAACATTTAAGCTTTACATGTAGCTTCAGATGGGACAATGGCCATCACATTCTTCTTATCTACCTCTTATCCAGGCATATCCATGGATACTTTATAAGAAACATATAAGGAAATAAACTTAAAACGCTCTGGTTTTAACCTAGTATATTTTTAACAAGACTTAGGATGTCATCTAATTGACTTCATAAATGTAACACCATTGATCTGTCATCAAGATTCCCAAAACCCTTTCCCTTCATGAAAGAGCTTCTGTTTTCCTGTCTTATTCTCAGGATGTTTTCATATGGATCACCCTCTTTTTCAAGATGACAACGTCTGCAGGAAACCTGAGATACAGTCAATTATTAGAGTGATAAACAATGCCTGCAGACCCCCACACACAGCAGTTCTGTTCATCTGTTCATCTGTCTGCCTGTCTAAATGTCTGTCTATCATCTAGATCTATCTATCTATCTATCTATCTATCTATCTATCTATCTATCTATCTATCTATCTATCTATCTATCTATCTATCTATCTATCTTCTATCATCTATATATAATAAATAACAATTTGAACATATTTCAAAGATATTTTTGAAAGTATAATGTTTCAGAAAAACTGGAATCTATTTCTAGAAGTATCCTTTTTAATAATATACTTTATTTATTTATTTTATTTATTTATTCATTTGTCAAAAGCTTACAACACAACAGAAACAAGAATAAGCATAAGTTTAAATACAAGAAATAGGAATTAATAATTGGGGACAAGAGGAAAGGGATGGTAGGCACGATTATGCGCTTATACTTCCTTGATTTCTGTTAGTCAAGAAACTGCATGGGAACAAAGAACTTGGGTGATTTAGATACCTTCTCATTAAGCTTTTTAATTAACAGAAGAAGAGGAGCAGGAGGGAGGAAGGAAAAAGGAGGAAAGACACAAACTATAATGACCATCTATATGAATGGAATTTATGACAGAGATTTAGTTTCCAGGACCATTATCTGAATTACCTGTATGATAGAATGCTGGCATAAGATAAGTTGCATCTAAGTAGAATTGGTAAAAATGTATTTGTCAAAAACATAGTACATTTGATAAGGAGGCTTTAGGTGTTAGATGAAAGATTAGGATTTAGATGAAGAATAAACTGGTCTGAAGTGCCATTTAATGTTTACATAAGATGCTTCTACTGTTAGCTGACTTCTATCTGAATCAGAAGCAACAGATAAGATAAGCCAATTGCTAGAGCTCAAGTGCTGTAGTAGTAGTACTGTTGCTGAATCAAATCCTGTTTGCCTCTTCAGTCATTTAGTCATGGATTTATCTGGCTTCAGCAAAGGGTACTCAACAGAGGCAATGGACCTGTGATGGAAAACATATGGCATGCATGCCAGAAGTGGCACGCAGAGCCCTCTCTGTGGGATGCGAGCTGCCACCTCAGCTCAGCTCTGCCATGCATGCATGTGTACCTCCCGCTGGCTATCTGGTCTTTGGGTCTCTGCCATGCATATGCCATGCAGGGCGCATGTGTGTGGAGAAGGAGCACATGTGTGGGGCCACACACACATGCATGGGGGTGCACTCACATGCATGGGGGGTGCACACGCATTGCATTTTGAGGGTGCACACATGTGCATGCTTTGGGCACTTGGTGCCAAAAAGGTTAGCCATCACTGCAATGGATCATCAATGACAGATTTATCTTTTTTGTCAGTTCCTCAACATAGTTCCATAAACTGTGCTCATTCCCCACAGTGCTGGCTTTCAGTATTATAACAAAACTTCTTTTGGGAAATCCATCATCAGGCTGGACTTCCAAAGTCCAGCCTTCACTATCAATTAATTCACAGGAGACATAGTGAGGAATATCAGCTTTAAGGGGATAGGAATCTTAAAATCAGTAAATTCTCAAACTGAATATAGCTTTCTAGGCAAGTTTCTTAATTATTCTGATTTTAGAGGCAAAGTACAAAATACAGAATGTCAATGAGAGGTATATGGATGAGAGAATTAGGTGCATGGATTAGAGACTTAAAACGACTGAAAAGGCCTTTTATTTATTTGTTTGCTTTTTGCATGATACTAATTGGACAGAGATTGATGATGGATGTGCTATTCACAGTGAGAGAGAGAAATCTGAGTAATCATTTTGAAACAAAAACTCGATATTATGGTTTCCCAAGTCCCTCAAGTAAAATAAAACTCTTTTAACAGACTTACTTTTGGAAGTGAGAACTAGGAGTACCACATACAAGGCATCTGAAAAAGGGCTTGGTGCGGCCTCCATCTGTTAGGGAACTTCTGCTGGCGAAGTCAAAGAGTAAAACTTTTTCCATTGTGTCTCCTCCCCTATGGAACGTTCTATCACTGGAGGTAAGATCTGCTCCTACTTTTCTGGCCTCCTGGAAGAGTCAGCAAACCTGGTTTTGCCAGTTGGCTTGTGACCCTGATGGGAATGCTGGTGGGGTAAGAAGAAGACCTCACCCCCATGCCATCTGCCCACAGCCTTTGTTTTTATGTAACTCTTCTTAATTTTAATTGTGTTTATGATTATATTTTTAAAATTTGTAAGCTGCCCAGAGTCACCTTATTAGCAAAATGGGAAGCATATAAATTAAATAAATAAATAAATACTGAAAAAGTTCACAATATATTAAACATCTTCCCCAAGAATTTGGGAAACCTCGGGAAACCCATCTGCCATTACATCATTCTCCCCTTCTATGAAGAATATAGGGAAAAATATCAGATATTGACTAAATGATAGAAAAAATGGCCAACTAGTTAAAAACCAGCACCATAAAATGAATAAATATATGAATAGATGATGAGTGAAATTTTAGAAACATAGTGGTGTTTATATTCAGGCCAGAGAAAAGTTTCTGTTTCTGTGCTGCATTCAGTGAGTGTTGTGCTTTTGTTTCAAATTCAGTTTTTCCCATACGTGCATTTATTTCTCTGATATCAACCCTGTTAGATTGAAAGACTCTTCCTTCTTTCTTCATGACACTCAATTCAGTAATAAGATGTTCATCTGGCATTTAAAAATGCATGGTTCGCTAGTCCATATGATTTTGCCTTGTTCCTCCATGGGTTTTATTGCATATCTGTATATTTTTTATATGAACACTACTAAATGAGCTTTTTTTAAACAAGTCCCTATGAATTTCAATATCAGACATTTCTAAATGGTTATATACTCTTACAGCCCATATATTCCTTCAGGTATTACATTACAATTATGGCAAAGGAAGTGACCATGTCAAAAATTAATCTTATACATATTTCTTTTCAACGTCTCTCTGAGTTCTTCTCAATGTCAAAAATAGCTAATAGTTAGGATGGCAAAATTTAGAGGGTGTTGCACAGCTAGATGGAAGAAAGAAGAATCACAATTTTAAAAAGCATTCCTCCTTCTAAATATATCAAAGCATTTGACATTCTCTGCAACTAACTGTACTTCAGATGTTTTTCTCCCTACTTCACTGAAGAAGTATAGACAAAAAGATGTATATTTTCCAGATCCAAAAGTTGGAAAGAAGAGATCTAGGAATCAATTCTAATTAGAAATTAATACTGGCTGTCTTTTCTATCCATGTCTAAGAGCTATCTGAATTATAGAAAAAAATGTCTCAAAATATACTGAGTAGAATTCCTGGTCACCTTCCTCAACCACATTCAAAAGCCTGAGCTATTTCCAGTATGTTACCCTTGCCTGCTTTGTAGTTGCTCAAAATTAGAAGCTTTACTGGAAAAAGAATGTGAGGAAAAATAATTTATTTCATAAATGTATAAATGCATAAATGCAATTCAGTAAGTAAATTTGTATTTTTGTAAGCTGTCATCTCTAGTTAAAATGGGCAGCAAACAAGTCTAATAAATAATTAAGTAAATGAATAAAAGCATTCAAGGCCCTATGCCTGAATTCACAAATGTACCTTTTTTTTTTCTTATTCTATCAAAATAGTATGTTGAAAGGTAGGGTACATTTCTGAGTCTGTCTGGGCTCCAGAAGCAGCTTGGCCTTGATCTGTAACTTGAATTGTAGGACTGTAGGCTAGACTAGGAAAGGCACTTTGAAAGAAGGTAATTCAAAATATTGGCATATGGTTGCCAAGAAAATGGCATGGATATGTCTCTGTAGGCAACTGGAGCTAAGCAGCTTTACATTGTCATTTTTTATGAATAGACTGGATGGCGTTCTTCTCCATCCTGGCTTGCTTGAAAAAGAGAGAAAAGAAAATGAAGCTGGATGAAAGGTAGAGAATGCCAGAAATGGGGTAATTCCCCCTCTATGCCTTCTGGGTTCAAATTCATAAACTCTCCACATTGCCTCATTATCCTTTCAAATGTCATAGTTGTATTTGACTAGCTTACTATCCAATAGCCTTAATCAGATGTGGCTGCAGGGGAAAAACAATAAAGCAGATGGGGGTTTCTGTGAAGAGACACATAGCCTGTGAGATTTGCTGCACATTTCCACCATAAATAATGTCTATCTGACTCAAGGAAGATTAATTTATGCAGAATGAAGAGGATCAACCCTACCTTTTCTCATAATATAAAACAGAGAATTTTGTATAATACAGCGGTACATCTTGACAGTTCTGCTTGACTTCAAGTATCTACTTTCATTGAAGAGGTTGCCTTCAGAAGGATTTCTTGATTATACACGGTGAAATATTACACAAAACAACAATTCACCACCTAAGTAGAACAATAATTTGGAAGCTATAACTGCCATCAGGAAATGAATGCACTAAAAAGTCAAAGAGGCTGTAATTTTCCAATTGTGAATGTTGTCCAGACTGATGCTATCATTAAGTTTGGGAAATTTATAATATGTCACTTTGAGCCTTGACAAGCAACATCATACATGGAGAGTATAGGGTTCAATTTTCCAATTCAGAGCAGGCTGATTTGGAGAATGTGAGTAAAGTTAGCTGTCCATCTCTAAAGTAAAGCCTATCATGAGTTGACATTGATTCCTGTAACTGATGACTTGGCAACAATGACAAAGTGATTTGTCACTGTCGTCTGTTTGTTCAATTCAGCTTATAGCCATAGGATTAGTGAATAGTTTCCCATTCTAGAACTAATCAGGTTAGCTAAGATAGCTACACACACTATACAGTAATACTCATCTTTAGAAATGGGCAGATCTATCTGATTTTTCTTTTTTTCCCCCATTCTCCTAGTCTAAGCTTATTTTTGAACTATTATACATATTTGAAAGAGAATCATGATTATACTCACAATATACATTTCCCATTCTTTCTTGTTTCTCTCTCCCAGAGCACATTTTCCTCATATACGCACATTTTCCTCATATTCACATATTTGAAATTAGAGCTGTATATGAAATGCAGCTTAATAAACACAGTTAAATAACTTTAACATTTATCATAGAAGGCAGGTTTCTTCACATATTTTTTGAAAGGGGAAAGCTTAAGTTCATCTGAGCTTTTTTTAATATGCTGTGTCCAAGATTTGACATAATACTCAAGGTGAAGTCTGAGAAGAAACAGGATCTACGAACATTTCTCCACTACACTCTTCCTCCTGTGAGGTCCTTGGTGCTCTCTGAACATAGCTGGTTGTTGTTGGGTTTTTTTGCAGACATCTTATTAGCAAATTATGTAACATTATTAGTACTAGATAACATCATTGCACTGAAGATGTTATCTAGTTTGATAATGAAACATCTGCAAGAAAGCAACCAAGCTTAGAATGTACCAAGGACCCCATTGTTCAACCTTCAGCTGCAAATATTCTCTTGTATCAGTACTATACATCAATAAAAGAAGAATTAGGGGTGATATGATAGCAGTATTTCAGTATTTGAGGGGCTTCCACAAAGAAGAGGGGGTCAAATTATGCTTCAAAGCACCAGAGGGCAGAACAAGAAATAATAGTTGGAAACTGATTAAAGAGAGAAGCAAACTGGAATTAAGGAGAAACTTCCTAATAGTAAGGATAATTAACCAGTGGAACAGCTTGCCTTCAAAAATTGTGGGCACTCCATCACTGGAGGTTTTTAAGAAGAGACTGGACAGTCACGTCTGATATTGTATAGGTTCTCCTGCTGGAGCAGTGCACTGGACTAGAAGACCTCCAAGGTCCCTTCCAAATCATTCTATTCTGTTCTGTTGTGTTGTAATCTGTGCTATTCTATTCTATTCTATTCTATTCTATTCTATTCTATTCTATTCTATTCTATTCTATTCTACTCTATTTTCTATTCCTAAAAAAATATAAGGGAATAGTACACTGATGGACTTGTTTCTTTTTAAAAAGCCCACAGGAAAAGTCTTAGGAAAGAAAAATGTATTTAAAACTAAAATTCTGTTGGTTTCATACTAGCAACAATTTGCATGCCAACCAGTATTATAATCACCAAGCCACTAACAAAGCTTGATAACAGAAGTTGAATAGATCTTAATGTGGAAAAACTGGGAAACAAGGTGAGGAGATTTCACAGTAGCCTAGGACAAAGTAAAGTCCATAGAACACTTCAAAACACTGGTTGCCAACTGGTGGGCTCTGGACCACTGGTGGTCCGCAAGAAAATTTTGATGGTCCACAGAGAAATGTCACCCCCAAAACATCCAGGCTGCATGGGAACACAAGGCTGCGCCACCCACATGGCATGCAGGAACACAAGGCTTGCATTGCTTGCATTGTGAACAACATGAGGTAGTGAGGGGAGGGGGAAAGGACAGAGGGGAGAACTTGCTCCACTTATCTCATCTGGGCACTGGGCTGCTTCTTTCCTCTTCTTTCTTTTTCTGCTTTTGGCTGCCCATAAGGAAAGCAGCAAAAGTCTTTCTTTCTCTCCCACAAACACCACCAGAAATGAGTGTTTGGGACCCTGCACGGCATCCTGCTCCAACAGGCTGCACCGGCAAAGACTAATTTCTGGCAGAATTTGGAGGAGAGAAAGAAAGACTTCTGCTGCTTCTGCTGCTTTCCTTGCATGAAGCCAAAAGTCTCTCTCTCTCTCTATTTCCCCCTGAGAATGGAGCTGGAGATGGTATCCTGCGATCCCAAATAAAGAATGATTGGTTGGTAGGAAAACAGGATGGGGGATTTTCCTGCAGACAGAGACCCTTGGAAAATCCCAAAGAAAGTCTGCAGGAAAATCCCCCCCCCCTGTTTTCCTACCAATCGATCATTCTTTATTTGGGATCGCAGGATACTATCTCTCTCTCTCGCCTACCCTGAGAATGGAGTTGAAAAGCAGGTTAGTGAAGGAATATGGCTGCCTTGGAGGGTGTGTGTGTGAGACAGACATGTGTGTGTGTGTGAGAGAGAGAGAGAGAGAGAAAGAGAGAGAGAGAGAACATCATTGTCAGCCCCCCGAAGTTAGATCGGATCTCTCTCTCTCTCTCTCTGTCTCTCCCACCAATGTCAGCAAGCCACCATCAGTCAAAATTCATATTAGTGGTCTGCTGGATTTAAAATTATGAGTTTGCTAGTCCCTCAGGTCCAAAAGGTTGGTGACCCCTGTTTCAGACATTTGAATCAACCCAAGCTGGAAAAACTATTTTCAGTTTGAGTGATGTCATATTCACAGTGACTTAAAGTTGAGGAGAGGACAATGATATTCATTTTTTGCCCTCCAAACACAGCTTATGGACCATACTCATCACAGGGCTATCTGGCAATGTGAATATGTTTTATTTGTTAGTATTTTGAAACTTTCCTTTTATTGATGCAACCTAAACTGCCTTTTTTGTAGTCACCGTGAGCTGCTGTTTCACAATCCGTTTTTCATCAACTTTAATTCCAAGGTAATGAATGAATAGAAAGCATAGATAGTACTTTCATAAGTTCTATTACCAAGCCTGATTTTATTATCTCTATGTATGAACCTTTCAGCAACTGGTGGATGTCTGCTTTGGTCTTTGATTCTATTTTGACAACCTGCTTCTCACGTACTTCTCAACCTGCTTTCACCTTGCTTCTCACCTACTTCTCACATAAACTCTGGCCTCCCTTCAGGTTCTCTATTCAATTGCTTGTGATTTATTGGCTGCTTTATAATATCTGACTTTACCAAGTGTCAGATTACCTAACTCACTCCGAGATTGGGCAGTTTACGATATAACAAAAGTCTAAAATGTTGCAACTTTAAATTGCAAACTACAAGGATATTTTGCTGAAGGTTTTCAGATGCTTGAAGCATTTAATAATATTAATACATTTTACAATGCTTCATTACTTTTTATATGTGGGAAGATTGAAAGTTTACCCAAGAAACCATACCTACCTTTAGGAAAATTAGGTAAGAATATGCATTGTTGACCATATTAGGAGAAAGCAGAAATTTGAAAATATGTTACCTAGAGGAAAAAGTGGAAATCGTGTAGCTTTACTTTTCTTTTACAAGAAAAGTACAATTACATGGTCTGTGACAATCTAAAGTTTATCTTTGGACAGATGGCAAAATAGTATATTTGTGCAACATACATATAAACAGAAAATGTAAAAAGTATTAATTGAATGTTATCTTTCTCCTCTGTGTGCTGCTGAGTTCTCTGAGTCTATATGTACTGTAGTTAGAGCACTATGCCATGAGGGTTCAGATAACAATGACACATGGGATTTTTAAAACTTGTTTTTGATCCTCAACTCAATAATTCTTCCAATAGCAATAGAATTTAGGCTTATATGCCACTTCATAGTGTTTTACAACCCTCTCTAAGTGGTTTACAGAGTCAGCATATTGCCCCAATAATCTGCATTTTCATTTTACCCACCTTGGAAGGATGGAAGGCTGAGTCAACCTTGAGCCAGTTAGGATCGAACTGCGGGCAGTCGGTAGCAGAATTAGCCTTCAATATTGCATTCTAACCACTGTGCCACCATGACTCCCTATCAATTCTATCAATAAGTCACCATTATTGTATTTTCACAACCTTACAGTGAAGTGGTTAAAATTTTCCTTGTGTTTCTTTTTGTGCTCTGTACTAGATGGTAGAATCCTCAAACTTGCTTTATTTTTCAGAAATAATTCCATTTTTATTGGTATGATTGATTATGTGGATGTATGGCATTTTATTTTAACTATTATTGTAATTCATGAGGAAGGTTATGAGGTACATCTATGTTCTGACCTAGGCTTCCCAATGTCATGAAGCCTCATCCTGATAAAACCCCTTTTATTTAGGTTAAAGTTAATTCCTCTCCAGCAAAGTCCCAGCAAACAGTCTTTCATGAGATTTCACAACTACAGACCTTTATCAGGCTTGGAGAATTGCCAGGCTGATATCTTCCAAACACCACACTGTAGCAGCAATTACTTGGCAAGAAGTCAGGAACATATCTTCACTCTAATGAATTTAACTAATTGTCTCCTGGAAACACCACTCTCCTTTCACTCCTCTTTATTCTCTATGGGAGGAGCCATTGCCTCCAATTCCAGTCCACTGGAACCTTTACTCCCTAGTCAACCTACACTGGGAACAGGCTCCAGCTATTCTTCTGTCCCACTTATCTCTGACTCCAAAGGCAGCTGATAACTCTCAGATGGCCCAGGCCCCATTTCTGCCTCCAACACAGAGCACTTGTCAGAGACTTCCCCAGATTCCAGGACTGGCCCATGTTCCTCCCCAACCTCCTCACTATCTGAGTCTATCACCAGATCTGCTGGCCGCTGGTGGGCCACAACAATCTATTAGGTTTTCAACAGACTTATCATTTTCCATTTAGCATGCATGCATAACTGCTACGGGTAGCTCTCCGGGTGCGATTCAAGGTGTTGGTGGTCATCTATAAAGCACTCCATGGCTTGGGACAGGGGTACTTACGGGACCGCCTTCTGCCACCATCAGCCTCCTGTCGGCCTGTGCGCTCTCACAGGGTGGGCCTCCTTGGGGTGCCGTCAGCTGGACGATGTCAGCTGGCGACCCCGAGAGTACGGGCCTTCTCTGTGGGAGCACTCTCCCTTTGGAACGAGTTGCCCCCGGAGATGCAGACTATCCCTGACCTGCGAACCTTCAGGTGCGCATTGAAGACCCATCTTTTTCAACAAGCCGGTCTGGCCTACTAGTATTGTGGGGTTTTAAATTTGTTATTTTATATGCCCTTGTTTTTATCATTTTTACTCAGCCACTTATTTAATTTGTTTTTAACTTTTATATTTCTCTGTATTGTTGTTCTTAGTCTGGCTGTACACTGCCCTGAGTCCCAAATGGGAGAGGGGGCAGTATATAAATTAAATAAACATAAACATACTGTGATGTCAGTGAAATGTTGTTTTGTCATCATTGTGGTTAAGCAGAGGTACTAATACTTATCCTACAGCACAGGATAAGTGTAGCCATTCACATTTATCCATTTGTAATGTCATCCACTGAAATAATAAGAAATAATACTGTATACTTCACATGCTGCTGAAAATAAATAAATTAAAAACTACAAATACTTGTGCTTTTTCTCATGCTAGATTATCAGACAACAGAGTATGTTTACTGAAACTTATCTGAATCCATCAGACTCTATATATGGTATCTTCTACCAGATCAGTTCATTTTTGTAGCTTTCAGTTGAGTTTGTAAACCAGCAATATTGGTTTTTGAACATTGCTGGTATAAAAACATATGTTAAATTTGACAATTCCTGTTCCCACCATCATCCAAAACACATGCAGAATCTCTAATTGATAAAAATAACCCAATACAGTTAACGACGAAGAATATATTGCATATAATTTCAGGCCAGTGTTCTGTCTTAGTGTAATAATAGTGTTTGCCTAGAATGCCAATTATTAACTTCATACCATAGTTTTATTGCTTAAAGTTCTGGGGGTAGAGACATCAAAGACCTATTTTTAAAAAGAATAAATAAATTAAGCATGTAAGTCTGGCAAATAAGCTTTCTAGAAACTTGTATACCCTAGAGGTACAAGGGCCAATTACTTTTATTTATTCTCTGTTCCCATGACACCTGAATTCTTTGCATATGATATAAAACATTAAAGTAAGTTCTGCTTGAATGCTAATATATATTAATTCTTTGCTAATATAACTTTTCTCTTCCTTTCTCTTGGTTTCATTATAATGAAGAACAATTGCATTTTTAAAGCAACTACTATAAATCATAACCTGTTTATGACTCTGCAGTGAACTTAATGTTATGCTGCTTGCCAGTTCTATTAAAGAAAGAGGTTTCCTGCTGTGTTTCTCTCCTTTTCAATGTATGGAGAGAATAAACCTGTTGAAAATGATGATGATGATGATGATGATGACATTATCAACTATACAACTTCTTTAGACAGTGATGTACTAATTAATGATGTTACTATCAAGCTGGAACAGATGCAAGATTTCACACTTAATTATGAAGAGAAGGGCCATTAAAGTGGATGAAGAATGTCCTAGATTAAATATACATATTGATTTTACAGTAGATAATGTTGAAATGGCACTATGTAACCTAAAGCCATCTTGATCTATTGGTCCTGATGGATTATGTGCCTACTTTTTGAAAAAGATTGCCACTGCCCTAGCTGAACTTCTATGCACAATCTATGAAGTATCTTTCAGAACCAGCTCCTTGCCCGACTTCCTTAAAAAGGAAGACCCTAGTCTAGTAGAAAATTACAGACCAATCTCACTGTGTTGCGTCACCTGTAAAGTCATGGAATCAATTATAAACCAATCCATCACCCTCCACTTAGAAACAAACAACTTGCTTTCTAACAAGCAGTTTGGTTTCAATAAAAATTTGTCCTGTATTCTGCAGTTGTACACTGCAGAAACATTTGGACCACACATCTTGATACATAGTCATAAGCAATAGACACAATTTACTCTGCAAAGCCTTTGATTCAGTGGTGCACAACAAACTACTTTTGAAATTAAATTCTTATGGCATTTCTGGATCCCTGCACAAGTGGACAGCTGCGTTCCTATCAAACAGGCAACAAAAAGTCAAAATAGGAAGGGCCCTATCAAATTCGGCACCAGTTAACAGTGGTGTCCCCCAAGGCAGCATTTTAGGACCCATACACTTTCTGCTTTACATCAACAACCTATGTGATCATATTAAAAGCAGCTGTGTCCTCTTCGCCGATAACATAAAATTATTTAACATGACTGACAATGCTGCTACTCTACAAAGCATCCTTGACTATGTGTCAGAATGGTTGTGTAGTTGGCAACTCCAAATTTCAACTAATAAATGCTCTGTCCTACACATGAGCAATAAAAATCAGAACATCAAATACAAGTTGGGCAGAAATGATCTAGTAGTCAACCCTCACTCTATCAATGACCTAGGAGTACTCATCTCAAACTATCTAAGTCCCAGAGCTCACTATAACAGCATCTCCAAAAAGGCATTAAGAGTTGTTAACCTTATTTTGTGAAGCTTCTTCTCTGGTAACACTGAATTGCTAACTAGGGCGTACAAAACCTTTGCCAGACCAATTATTGAATACAGCTTGTCTGCCTGGAACCCACACTGTATATCGGATATTAACACGATTGAGTAGGTTCAGAGGTATTTCTTGAGGTAAGTACTCCTCTCTTCTACTCACAGTAGAATTCCCTATGCTTCCAGACTTGAAATTTTGGGCTTGGACAGTCTGGAACTGTGCCACCTGTGGTCTGATCTAAGTATAATATACAAAATTGTCTGCTATAACATCTTGCCTATCAACAATTTCTTCAGCTTCAACCACAATAATACACGGGAAAACATTCAATACATACTCAAGGTAAACCGCTTCAAACTCGATTGCAGAAAATATGATTTCAGCAACAGAGTGGTCAACACCTGTAATGCTCTACCCACTATGTTGTTACAACTCAAACTCTCACATCTTCAATCTCAAACTGTCTACCATGGACCTCACTGCATTCTTAAGAAGTTCTTAAAGGGGGCATGCATAAGCACACCAGCGTGCCTACTGTCCCTGTTTTACTGTCCCCATTTATCTGTATTTACTCCCTTTGTTCTTGTTTATGTTCATACCTATACTTGTTATCTTGTACATATTTGACAAACAAATAAATAAATAAAAATAATAAATAATATTTGTTGTGTCATCTTCAAATTAATATACAGGCAACAGAGAGTGAGAATGAGTTCTTCTTAAACCCATGTCCTCCAGAATTGCTAGCAGACTAGATGAATTAACAACAACAAGAACAACAACAACAACAACAATAAAGTAACTATGTGTGTTCAATTAACTGATCATCCATTTCCATATTGGGACATAATGCTGATGCAACAGTGCTGTTTTCCATGGTGGTGGTAGTGTGAAAAAATTACAGCCATAGATATTGAAGTGAAAATTCCTCTGTTGTGATTTCTGACATGTAATATAATAACACAAAGATATAGAGGCAACATCTATTTTCAACCTTGAATTAATAGGCACCATTAAAGGAAAAATCAGATATAACAATCAAATAAAATAGTTTTGGCTAACCCAATAGTTTTTTTTTTTAATGTGTCAGGATATGACAGAAAACCCTTGGGAGAAAGCCACTTTATCATCTTAAAGTAAAGCACGAGTATTATAGGACTTTGAATTTAGTAATATATTGAGTCTCCAGGGAGCTTTTAATTTTTTTTTTCATTTTTGATCTTTATTGGCTTTTATAAATATTTGTCCCTAGAAATCAGTGCAAAGAGATGCAGAAATTAATCTAGGAAAATGCATTTCCCCACAAAAGACTAAATGAATTTTTTGTATATACTAAGGGAATACTAAAATCCAGCTATAACTTCATGACAGAGGCAACAAAGTAATATAGGAAATAATGTATGAACAATGTATGCAAAAGAGAGAATGGTCCTATCCAGTAGTGTTTTGTGAGGGGGGAAATTGTAAGATGACTGATAGTCACAGTGTAAGCTTCAGGTAAGGTTTGTATCATGACTCTGTACTATATTACCAAGTTTCACACACAAACACATACAGACACAGATAAACACACACAGTGCCAGCTGCTATACTTCATACCATTTCCAAGTATTGCCTTCCAGGATGCAGAATTCAAGAAGTTGAAATCTCTTCCAGCTGTTGGAAGTGCTGGAGGAGGCCCAGGGATGACACTAAATGTAGTCAGAATAGAACTGAAAGGGATCTTGGAGTTATTTTAGTTTAAATCCCTGTTCAAGCAGGAGACCCTATACCATTTCAGACAAGTCCAGTTTTTCCTTAAAATTCTCTAGTGATGAAGCACCCACAACTTCTAAAAGCAAGCTGTTCCACTGGTTAACTGGTTTACTGTTGGGAAATTTCTCCTTACTTCCAAATTGCTTATCTCCTTGATTAGCCTCCATCCATTGTTTCTTGTTTGCCTTCTGGTGCTTTGAAAAATAAGCTGACACTCTCTTCTCTATGACAACCCCTCAAATATTGGAACTCTGCTATCATGTCACCTCTAGTCCTTCTTTTCTCTAGATTAATCACACCCAAATGCTGCAACTGTTCTTCATGTTTTAGTCTTCAGGCCTCTAATAATGCTCTTCTTTGCACTTTTTGCAGTCTCAATATTTTTTTTGTAATGTGGTGTCCAAAACTGGATGCAGTAGTCTTACTAAAGTTTTATAAAGCGGTACTAATACTTCATGTGATTTTGATTCTATGCCTCTAGTTATACAACCAAGGATAATAGCTTTTTTGGCTACTGCCATATACTGTTAGCTCATATTTAAATGATCATCCATTAGAACTCCAAGATCCCTTTCACAGTTACTGTTTTTGAGCCAAATTTCACTTAATCTGTATTTGTACCCTTGGTTTTTCCTGCCTGGGTGTTAAACCTTGCTTTTCTCCACATTAAATTTCATTTTTTTTGGATAGGGTCCATTTTTCAAATCTGTCACGTTCCTTTTGGACCTTGAGCTTGTCTTTTGGGGTGTTGGCTATTCTTGCTAGCTTTGTATCACCTGTAAATTTGATGAATTCTCCTTCTATTCCCTCATCTAACCCATTTATGAAGATATTGCAGAGTACTGGGCCTAAGATGGAATCTCCACTGCTTACTTTCCACCATGTAGATGTAGTACTATTAAGGACTATTCACTGAATACAGTTTGTCAGCCACCAATCCAACTAAGTGTTGCATCTTATGATTCTTGATGGATGTATTTTATTTTTTCTTTATGTACACTGAGAGCATGTACACCAAAAATAAATTCCTTGTGTGTCCAAACACACTTGACCAATGAAGAATTCTATTCTATTCTATTCTATTCTATTCTATTCTATTCTATTCTATTCTATTCTATTCTATTCTATTCTATTCTACTCAACTCTACTCTACTCTACTCTACTCTACTCTATTCTATTCTAAATTTGCAGATCTGTTTTTTATTATCTTTTCCAGTATTTTTCCAGGTATTGATGTTAGGTGGATTGGTCTGTAGATTATGGGTCTATTTTCTTTCCTTTTTTTGAAGATGAGAACCATATCAGCTCTTTCCCAATCCTAAGTGAAGCTTGATTCTTTCAAAGTGAAAGGCCACACTGCTTCAGAAAGCAACTCTGCAATTTTGATCGAAGCTTTGCTGAAATAAAGTAAATGTTTGAAGCTTTGAAAAACCCATCCATTATAACTTACTATATTCATGATACTTTACCAAAGGGTGAATTCTGATTTGAATTATTGTTCAATGTTACTTAATGGTTAGTACAGACTTGAGATTTTGTTAGAAAAAAATCAGCGAACAGAGCTCTCTGCATCAAATATCTCCTCTTCTATCAAGTAGTGTCAAACACAACTAGGCAATGCTTTGGATTTGAAGGCAACATCATACTTCAGAGCACACAATGATGCTTTTTGTCAACAAATCATAAAGGAGCAGTGTTTTTTCTTAGGATTGTGTGGCTGTACACTGCAGTTTTTGTACAAGTTCAAGAAAAGAAATACATGGTCAAGAATCAAAAATACATAGTATTCCTCCTTTCAATTTTTTCTTTAGAACACCTCTGTGAAGTATATTCAGCCAGGAAAGAGAGTAACTGGCTCAAAGTCATCTAGTTAGTATAAGTGGCTGAGGATGGATTTGAACTTGGGTCCTTTTGCTCCCAGTCTAGCATCTTAATTGCTACATTGCACTGGTTCCATTTTTAAAAATATCTCACTTGGAGTTAATCAGTTTCAACTTAAGGCCATCCAATTATGTTCAGGTTAAACACACAACTGATAGAACCAAACTGGGGAAAACTGTAGGAGAGACCAATCCATTTACCAGCCAAATTCATGTCATGGAATGACAAAGGGAGAATTCAGATTAGCTATATGCTAACTTTGGATGCAAAGTTGAAGTGGTGCTTTAGAGTAGGCATAGTGAACATGCTGTAACTGTTGGTATCTCCCTAAAGAAAATATTTATCCATTTGCCTGACTTTGGGTAGCTACCATATGAATCCAGGGAAGGCTACATTTCTTTAAGGAAGTGGTAGCCTTTATGTCCAGATCCATTCTGAAGCATCCTTTTGACTTTTCTCTAATCCAAACTCAGACTTCCATTGCTTACATTTCTTAGATATAATCATTCTGTGACATTTTTAACCTGTTGTTTTTATAGTGCACAGTAGAACCAATGATTCATATAATCTGCAAGAGACAAGGAGTCAGCACTGAAAAAAAATAGCATTCCACATTTGTAAAACATCTCATAAAACGTACTCTAAAGAGAAAACTATATAATAAATCAAATTTATTCTTTAGTTAAACATCATGAGCTCCAACCAAGTGCTCCTAGTTACTCCATCTGTGTGAAATGAACTCCAGTGAAGAAATTTCAATCATCTTTGAAAATCTACAGTCCCCAGGACTAGGCAAAGCCACGTTAGTGCCTCAAGAAGAAATGAAGCTGCAATATCTACTATTACAACCACTCAAATAGATTAAATTTGCCAGAATCACACTACCAGCTAGAGAATATATAGAATTCTTTTCTGCCTTATAAACATAGCTCATGGTCTGACTGTTCCATCAAGCATTACTCTTTTGCTCTAAGGCCAATAAGAGCATTCTCATAAGGTCAAATCCACTGTAAATGGAAATCTTTATCCTGGAGGTCTAAGAGAAGGTGTTTTATTTCTTTGTATTTTCAACCTGTTCTCATTTTATTTTTCCCCACAGCATTCTATGCTCTTTATTAGAGGGCTCACAGTGTTGCATTATTATCCCTGCTGAAGACTACAGAGTTGCTTCAGGCTCCTGTTTTTTCTCCCCACAACCCCTACTGTGTGGCTCTTTAGTTGTGAATGCAAGCTTAGTAGTTGCTCTTTCCTTTTGTTAGCTAATTTTTCAGTGCAGATAAACATTTTGGTAGCAACGTGATCTCTTTTCTTTCAAGACCATCTTGAAACAGAAGCATTTTTGTGACTTGGCTTTAAGATTTAAAGTTTAATGAGTACTGTTATTCATACTGTTCAGCTTTGGGCACCCCAGATCATGCCTTCTCAGAGGGGAAAACAGTGCTAACAAAAGCCAGGCACAACTTTATATAATGGTTTATATCACATTAAAATGCTTGAATTCACAAGTCATAGCTGTAGAATACCCTGTCCCAACTAGCCTGTTTTCCAGATGTTTTTTTTAAACTTCCAGGTTTGGAAGTGGAAGTCTACTCAAATGAAGGATGGGAATTGAGAAAGACTGCATTAGAAGATGTAACAATACTATTGTAGCTTGAAGTTAACACTGTTGAACATTAGTTTATAGAATCTTGGTAATTTGACCCACATCTTTATCTAATGAAAATTAATGTCGATGGAATGTGAGACAACTGAGTAACTGTCCCCACCCCAAACTGATTTTCCATTATAAGGGTGATATTGGAGAACTCCTACTTTTTGTGCTAAGAAATGTCTAATTTTCATACCTTGGCAGGAGCAGAAGAGTTCAGATTTCATGGTCATTTCTTTTCACTTGCTCAGGCAGAGTGTCACATCTTATGACTTTCACAGGACTGGTGGTCTGATTTGGGTAATCCATTCCTAGTGTCTAATGATCCACTAAGTTTCCAATATCTATTTGGGGAGTTTCCCAATAACTTGGCAGGCAGTTATATAGCATGCCTAGTCAAGCTCTGGAAATCAGAGAAGGATGTAATTAATCTTGGGTGGTCTCTTTCTATCTTTGAATTCCGTTAAAAGAGCCTCAGGAGATAAAACTAAACAAAATATTAACAACATTTTAAAGAACCTGTCCAAATAGTTCTTTTATTTAAAAATTAATCCAAGGAACTTAAAGTGTCTGCATTTTTTTTACAAAGCCCCAAAGGTATTCCTAAGATCTACAATGCAGTTTGGAAATTTATAAAACTATTTCTTTGTTTGACATGATAAAATGTAAATACAAATAATTTTCTCTGGGAAATAATATCTCAGATCAGCCAGTTCCCCTTGGGATCAAAGGATCCATCTATTTTTGGCTATGTCTCATTTGGATGTATTCCTTTCCTTCTTTTTCTCCCTTCTTCCTTTCCTCCCTCCCTTTTGCATTTTTAAACAAAACATGAACATCATTGTGACAGAATGGAAAAGAAAGATACAATTTGCAATGTGATCATATCCCATGATCTTCCAAACATATAGACTATAGTTGTAGCTGGTGTAGGATCTGTTTATTCAGTGCAACTGTCCATAGAAGTAAGAAGAGTTCCTAGACTCAAAGAGGCAGAACAAATTTCTGTTTTAATTGAAACTCTTGAGTAATACTAGAGAGCATTTGCTAATAATTGTATACTTAGCAATAACTTAAAGTAGACATATTGATACAAAAGCATTACTGCTGCAAGCATGGAGACAGTTAATCTCCAAATGGTAGAGAGATTAAGCCATAAATCAATTCAACACATTCCACTCCCTTCTGAAGTTTGAAGGAGCAGGGATCAGTCAACATGTTTAAGCTGAATGCCCCTTGCATAGTTAGTATTGCATGGTTGAAATGTGAAACTTTTTTTCTTTCAGTTGTTATAAGTAAAGAATAATTTAAACAGGTTTGCAAAAGGGCCTTTATAGCTTGTGTTTTGTCTGTTTGATTATAAACAACCTCTTTGCAATTTATATTTAAAGTTTAAACTATTGCGCATATGATGTGCATTTCTCAATCTTAAACTGTATCAAATTCAGAAAAATCTGTAATCCAAAATATAAACATATTCCAATATAGGTATTAGCCAGAGAAATACAAATTAGGTTAGTCTAGAAATTTGGCAGGTATGAAGTTTTCCAGTCTCCTCCAATCTCCAGATGTGGCTATGATGATTCAATCATGTTAAAATATGGGTTAATTCTTGAGTGAGATCCATCAGTGCCCATTTAAAAATTTACAGTGATTTCTTGTATGTCATTGTTATTTCTGGAAAATAGGAATTTGCTATGGGATTCTGGGTTACAGTGGGTGTGTATGTGTGTTTTCTTCATCTATAGATCCTCTATTTGGTATTTTCACAAGTTTTTACCAAGCATCATATTCCATGCATTGGATTACCATATTATTAATTATTTGAATATAGATAGCAATTAAATATAATTAGCTAGTTGATTATCATTTGCCAGTAAATTTTCCTAAGAACGGATATGCCGCTTTGGGGAGTTGCTTTCTATTTCCCGCATCACTGATCTGATGCTGTTTAGAGAGAGCCTTTTCTCCCCCCTATTTACTGCTCTAGTGATCTGGGGCAGGAAGAAAGTAGGTCTATGAAAATATGCATGCATTAGCCTGTGAAGAACTCAGTTATGGAGAATGAAAGGCTAAGGCTTTAGATTGGCTTTGTTGCTAAGCAAAAATGCCCAAATGGGAATGTGCTTATAAGAAAGGTCATTGCTCTAAAATGAATGGCAGGAAAAAATATACCAATATCTTCATGGATTGGGCCATACCTGCAGAAGGTCAAATACAGATGTAAGAAAACAGCTGGCATTATTCTTGATTTGTATTCCTGTTGTCCTGAGGCAAGGTCCAAAGATACTGGGACAGTTGTTATCCATCTCACCTTTGGGAAGATGATGGATATATTTTTCATTTTGAAAAGTGCCATGCCGGCCATTGCAAAATGGCCCCTCCCTTCCCCCACCAGATATGCAAATAATTCTCTACATAGGAAAAAAAAGAGCTGGAAGGAAGTGACTGATGGGATGGAAGGACTGGATAAAGAGAAGGTGGGATGAGTTACTGCTATTTAACTAAAAGAAGGAAATGGTTCCATTCACTTCCATTGGAGACATATATCTTCTCTGGTGGAAAACTGCTGAAGAGTGGAGTAGACTAACCCACCAAGGATCCTGTTTCCTCAAGGGAATCACATTTCTATCTACTTCCAGTATTCATTTATTTGTTTAGGCAACAGTGAAATGTTTGGTTTGTTTTATATCTTGAACTTTGAGGATGTTGCAAGAATTGCTGATAAGTGCTGAATGTCATAATTTGATGCAGGAAGGAAAAAGGATATCAATCTGTTCAAAATATACTGGAATTGTTTTCCCTTTGATACTGATTTCTGGACATTTCCCCCTTTTAAAACCTTTATGCTGGCAGTTATTAAAAGATTGTATGAACTGTAAATACTGAAAAATTAAGAAGACATTCACCTATTTTTATTTCCATCATTATTATGCTTTCCATTATTTTTAAAAAATTTGGTTAATAAAGGGGAAAAAAGGCAGGGGGGCTCATTTGCTAGGCAAACAATGAATTATCCTTTTCTTGAATATTGTGAAGCAGAAGCTGATTAGACACCTGTGAAAACAGAAGACTGGACGATTGTGTTGTTCCTTCTTTATTGCTGAGAAAAAAAAATACAAACACTTTCAAAATACTTTTCTTCCGGGGAAAGAAAAAAAAAACCAATAGAAAGGAAAAGCCTGAAAACATGTTTTAATACTTAATATCGGTATTCAGAAAAATTGTGACCCAACTTCTTTGAAGCTGGAGAGTGGGTTCTGCAATTGAAAGCAGATGGTTTCTAAATTTTTAACATCTTGCAACTTAAGCAACTATAAATGTTCCCAGGCAAGTGAAAATGAATGCAAAGAATTGGTTCCATAAATTTATGGCAGAAGCCTTGTCAATAATGCAAACCTACTTGGATACTCCTGAAATTCTTACTACAATATATAATAAGGCCAGCTTAGTTCTCACACAAAAAATAAATGTTTTCTACTAGTCCTGGATCATCATCTTAAGTATTTTCTGTTTTAAATTCTAACAATATTTTCTTTGTTTTCATTGTATTTTTCCATAATGTCTAGAAGATCCTTTTCAACAAAAGATGGTATCTTTAGAGGCTAATAACACTACACAGTAATATTAATTCCTTTAAATGTTGCTTCCAAACTAAGTGGGGGTGGGTGGGTGGGGACAATCTGTGCACTTAGTCAGATGCACACCATCTTTAGATAATTGCTTCTTTGCTCAAAGAAACAAAACTGATTCTGGAGCAACCTTTTCTTTGGTCATTTTGTTAAAATTAAGAAATAAAAAGGAAGTAATTAGAAAAACATATGCAAAGGGACCTCAAAGGGACTATAAAAATTTGAAGACTATCAAATATATTGTTGTTCTCACAGTATTTGCTCTTTCCTGTTCTTTTCTTCTTGTAAAATCCTGCCCAGGATTAAAAGCAGACAGATTTAATCAATGGAACTGGTTTGGGAGGGCAGTTGGTAGACTAACATTTCAAAATATTTCAAAAGCTCTAATCAACTAAATTTACTGCACAACAATTTAGTCTGCAGAATTAAATCAATCTAGTGCTGCAAAAAAGCATTTACACATTAGGAGAAGATAAAAAGGAACACTTTTAAAAATCTGGTATGGATAGATAACATTAGCAAAGTTGATAGTCAATAAGGCCTTGAGGAAAAAGGACTTGAGGAAAAGGACTCTTGAAAAATAAGAGATGGTAAACAGCTCTCCTATTAAAACCCTCTTAATTTTTTTTGCCCTTTCCAAGGCTCATTTAAATCTAATGAAAGAAAAAAACATGTTTTCAAAATTTCAAAGAGGAAAAAGAATATTGATGATATTCTCACAGGTGAAGCCCTATATTTCTGATCAGATTTGAGTTAAAACATGGCCTTAATTAACTCACTGTAAATGAGGCTGGGAAATTCCCATTACAGCTTCCAAGATTCTGCATTTACCTCAGGCAAACATTAAAGAAGCCTTTCTGAAAATCCCTGTTGTTTTTCTTGCCTTGATCTTGACCAGTTGTGTAGGGCCTGAGAACCATATTCTGAGTGTCTATAATGAAATTTGATCAACGAGAGCACCAGTTTCAGGAAGAATAGAAGTGACTTAGCAATGCCAGAGTAGAATGATATCTATCATATAAGCTCTATTTTTAACCATCTGTAGGAATACTTTCCAGACTGAAATACTTAGATTCACTGTATGAAGTGATTGAAATGGGGAGAATTTTATTTCCTGTTAAGCATTTTGAACAAACCTACATGCTCAAAGCTCTTTGCATAGATGTTGCTACCACCATAGCATCCCAGAGTGACTGTATAATCCCATACATACATAATCCCATAAGCAATGTCCCTATGAGTTAAGGCAATATTATTGCATTTCAGATAAAAGATGGTAATGAAACTTTAGTACCATTGAAGCATTGAGATTCCAATTGGAGTCTTCTGTTTTAGACATTGCTATTGAAGGAGGTTGAAGTTCTCTGATATTTGCAATTTTTGCTTCTGGCAAAGTAATCAGAGTAACATAATTACGTCTGGCTTTCCACAAAGGGGTAGATAAATATTGTAAAACAGGTTCAGAGATTTGAATATTATGTTATTAATATGTTCATAAATATGGGAAATGATAGCATGGAAGTGCTATGGAAAAATTAAATAAATGAGGAATCTGAAGAAAATAAGGAGATTTGGAAATAAAAATTTAATCTAGAGAAAATGATCAATTCCATTCCATAAAATACTGGAAATCCACCCATCCCTCTTCTTTTGACAGTGCTGAAATAGTGTTACTCAGGTGGGTCACAACCAACATTCTATTTATGCAGTTCTTCCTGTGTATTGTAACGTATCTAACATAGATTAGTTGGATGTGAGTTAAGAAGGATGTTTTAATAAGATGCATTCAAATCTTCACTTGTTTTTTTTTAATGCCAAATGATTATTTCCTGTACATCTTAGGACATAAAGCAGAAAGAAAATAACATTTTTTTTCAACTGTTCAGCTGTTACAGCATTATTCTTTTGATTTCCTTTTCTTTCCTTTGGTTTTAGCCTTGGGACTCTTTAAATAAAAAAAACCTTTCAGTCTCAGGATAGAAGAGAAATAGCTAGTTCTTACTATACTAGGGAATTAATTAGAATCTTGCTTTTAGAATTGGACATACATAAATATTTAATTGACAGCTTTGTATTTTTTCTTTTTCTAAATTGAAGTATATCTATCAATTATCTGTCTGTCTATCATCTATCTATCTATCTATCTATCTATCTATCTGTCTATCTATCTATCTATCTATCTATCTATTCTGTCATATCTTCTGTTCTTCTCTATCTTCATAGCTCCAGTACCAGTTCAGAACTTCTGTCATTCTCCTGCTTAGTCAGGGCTCAATGTATAAGTATATTTAGTATTTATTTGATTTGTCAATTGCTTACAAGATACAGGTATAAGAATAAATATAGTTTTGAATACATAAGATAGATACTTATAAGAAAAATAAAAAGAAACAATAGGACAGGGATGGTAGGCACGATTGGTGCGCTTATGCACGCCCCTACAGACCTCTTAGGAAAGGGGTGAGGTCAATATAGACAGTCTAAGGTTAAAGTTTTTGGGGTTAGGGGAAGAAACCACAGAGTCAGGTAGAGTATTCCAAACATTGACACTCTGTTGCTGAAGTCTTATTTTCTGCAGTCAAGTTTGGTGCAGTTAACCTTGAGTTTGTATCTATTGTGTGCTCTTGTGTTGTTATGATTAAAGATGAAGTATTCATTTGCAGGTAGGACATTGCAATGTATGATTTTATATACTATATTTAGATCGGACTGGAGGCAGCGTAGTTCTAGGATTTCTAGGTCTAGAGCTTCAAGTCTGGTGGCATAAGGTATTCTGCAATGAGTAGAGGAGTGGAGAACTCTTGTGAAATATTTCTGGACTTTTTCAATTGTGTTAATATCAGATACATGATATGGGTTCCAGACTAATAATAATAATAATAATAATAATAATAATAATAATAATAATAATAATAATAATAATAATAATAATAATAATAATAATAATAATAATAATAAATATTTATTTATATACCGCTCCTCTCCCAAAGGATATGATGAGCTATATTCAAGTATAGGTCTAGCAAATGTTTTGTATGCTCTAATTAGTAGTGTGATATTACCAGAGAAGAAGCTATGTAGGATTAGATTAACAACTCTTAATGTCTTTTTGGCTATGTAGTTATGGTGGGCTCTAGCACTTAGATCATTTGAGATGAGTACTACAAGGTCCTTGACAAAGTTTGGATCCTTAACAAGGTTTTGACTATTTAGCTTGTATTTTATTTTCTGATTTTTTTGCCAATAGGTAAGACAGAGCATTTATTTGTTGAGATTTGAAGTTGCCATTTGATTGACCATTCTGATACATAGTCAAAGTCTTTTTAGAAGGTAGTTGTATTGTCTGTGGTGTTGAATAGCTTTACATCATCAGCAAAGAGAATGCAGTTGCTCTTAATATGATCACAGAGGTCATTTATGTAGAGTATGAAGAGAGTTGGTCCTAAAATACTGCCTTGGGGAACACCACTGTTGACAGGTATGGAATTTGATGGGATGTTCCCAATTTTGACCATTTGTTGTCTGTTTGACAGGAATGCTTCTATCCAGTTATGTAGGTGTCCAGAGATACTATAAGATTTTAGTTTTAGTAGTAGTTTGTCGTGTACCACTGAATCAAAGGCTTTACAGAAGTCTCTTGGTAACACCTAACTCCAGATTGATAGATTATTTCTCCCAGTGGTTTTTTATGTAGCTATTAAATAGTATAGTAAAGAGGTCCAAATCTTAGGGACTCTAAGGTAACTCTTCTGATTAGAGCCATCCTTTCAAGGAGGAATAGAACCACTGTAGAATAGTGCCTTTAACCTTTACAGGCCACCCAAAAGGATATAAAGATTGGTTGCCTCAAGTGTCACTGAAAAATCTAGCAGGACAAGAAGAGGTTGAACATTAACAGATATAGATCACCCATAAGAATGATCCATGTGGTCACTCCTACATCTGAAACCCATCTGAAAAGCTTCCAGATAATAAATTCAATCCAAACCCCTTATAAGTAAAGACTATGTAACAGTATATAAACTTTAATATACCCTGGATTTCACTCTTTGAAGTCTGATCACTGTAGAAAAGAATAGTTATTATAGTAAACCAAAGATGCTTTTTCAAGAGACAACTGGACTTTTTGGTTTTTCTTTGAAGACGTTTCACTTCTCATCTAAGAAGCTTCTTCAGCTCTGAAAAAGCTTCTTGGATGAGAAGTGAAAAATCTACAAAGAAAAATTCCAGTTGCCTCTTGAAAATGTGCCTTTGAGACAACCATGACCTGGATGATTGAGAATCTCCATAAAAATGTACTATAGGGACAACTATTTTTACATTTGGTTACAAAAAATAATGAAATTTAAATGATTTATGAAATGGAGTAATCACAGCAGATATTCAGGAAGGTATTCTCTAATATGCATTAAAATCAGAGGTGGTATTCAGCTGGTTCGCACCTAATCGGGAGAACTGGTAGCAATAATTTGGTGTAGGTCGCCGAATAGGTACTGACTTCTGGCTGGCCACGCCCCTGAACTGGTTCCCGGTCTCAGCTTGCTCACTTGCCCAGCCCGACACTCGCCCTGCCCAGTCACTCCTCACTCCACACTGGGTCCTCATGGCTTAACCTGCCTTCTCACATGGTGCCTGGCCCTATGACCCAACTGAGCAGCTCTGATCTTCCTGCTGAAAGGTAAGCCTGCGAGTCACGCTAGCCCCCCCAGTGTCCTCGGAGCTTGCCTTTCCTTCTTCCACCATCCCCTGAGCTTGCCAAGGGCCCCCTACCATTCTCTGGTTTGCTTGGTTTGCTTTGTTGATGGTGTGGTCTAGTTAGCTGTTCCCCCTCAACCCCGGGTTCATCTGGTGGGACCAGGAGGGCAGATGTCCTGGGCTGCACATGTTGTGCACAATTTGGTGTGGCCATGCCTTTCTTTGTTTGAGGACGTGGGCAACAGAGACTGGAGCAGCAGTGCCACTTGTTTTTTTTCTTCTTGGATCAGTTCTTTCCAGACCAGTATCACGAGAGAGTAGTGTGTGTTTGTTTGTTTCAGGTGGGCATTTGGAAGTGTATGTGTGTGTGTGTGTGTGTGTGTGTGTGTGTGTGTATGCGTGTGTGTGTGTTTGTTTGTTTCAGGTGGGTTTCCTCTCCTAGCTTTAGAAAGAGAGACGGAAGGGATAGAAAGAGAGGGAAAAAGAGAGAGGGAAACAGAAAGAAAGAAAGGGAAAGAGAGGAAGAGAGAAGGAAAGAGAGAGAGAGAGAAAGAGAGGGAGAGAGAGGGAAAGAGAGAAAGAGACAGAGAGAGAAGAGAGAAAGAAAAGAAAGAGAAAAGGGAAAGAAAGAAAGAGAGAAAGGAAGAAAAGGGATAGACAAAGAAAGACGGGATGGAAGGAAGGAAGGGAGAGAAAGAAAGAGGGAGGGAGGAGAAAGTAAAAGATATATGGATGAATGAGTGGATAGATTCATGGAAGAAGGGAGAGAGAAAAAAAATGAGAGGAAGGAAGGACACAAACCCTTCAGAAGACTCTTTGAAACAGCATAGCAATCTAGTGCTGAAAGGGATCTCGAAGGTTATATTCTAGTCCAAGGGTCTTCAAACGTGGCAAGTTTAAGACCTGTGGACTTCAACTCCCAGAATTCCTGAGCTAACATGACTGGAGGAGGAATTCTGGGAGTTTAAGTCCACAAGTCTTAAAGCTGTCAAGTCTGAAAACTCCTGTTCTAGTCCAACCTCCTCTCCAGCAGGAGATCCTTACAGAATTATGGAATAGCAGAGTTAGAAGGAACCTTAGAGGCCATCTAGTCTATCCCCCTGCTCCAGCAGGAGATTTATATCATCTGGAATCTGGATTATTTTGGTAACAGAGAGGAAAATTGACAGAGGAGTTTACTAGGACAAGGCTGCCATGCAGAGGAAAGCAGAGATAGTCCTTCACTTATGCCACAATTGAGCCCAAAATTTTGGTTGCTAAGCAAGAGTATTGTTAAGTGAGTTTCACCTCATTTTACTCAATCCATGATATCTCCTGGGTCTAATGGTCATATGCAGACTAGGGAAGTAAATCTGAAGATATGTGCAATATTCTAACGTACAGACATTATAGTTAAATGTGTGGCAGAAAGTGGACTATGAGTGTGTTTTTCCAAACGCAATGAGGTTGAATGTATACAGTTTTAGAAGAGCTGTATGTGTGTACATATTCATACAGTATATATAATAGATAATGTATCTTTTTGTGTGCCTTTACACACACTATACTATGTAATATGTATGTACACATATGACATATATTCATAGGATTAAATAGTGTATTTTAGATATTCAATAATAGTAAATAAATAGAGAGGAAAATTGTATCTCTTTGAGGCCAGGCAAGGCACCCCTTGATGTGAGTGACATCAAGTTGACCACGCCACCCAGTCACATGACCACCAAGCCACACCACCCAGTCACACAATAAAGCCATGCCCCCCCAGTCACATGACCACCAAGTCACACTCACCAAATAAGCCACGCCCACAGAACCGGTAGTAAAAAATTTTGAATCCCATCACTGATTAAAACCTTCATTGGTTTTAAATTCATAGGAAGATGTCATATTGCTACTCATCCTACATCCGTAGGTTCCAATATATGAAATATTGATATTTAACTTAGGACATTATAAAAGAATATAAGTATTTTTAAAATATTTGTATTGCTTTAATGTACAGAAAAGAGTGAAATAAAATAATAAAAAAATTATAATAGAAAATAATAGAGTATTATATTGCATGCAGAAGCCATTCAATCGAGGTTTTAAATACTGAAATTTTAACTACATTGAATAATATTTACCTGCCTTTCCATTGGATTACTTAAGATACAGTTGATAAACTGAAAGTAAATATGTGTCAGCCATCCAAGACTGTAAATCTGGGGTCACATTCTCTTTCCAAAGTTGAAAAGTAATATGTTTTGCTGTGCATAGTAAATCTATAATTCTTCAGATAGTGATATATTTGAAACAGCAATAGCACTTAGACTTATATGCTACTTCACAAAGCTCTCTCTAAGCAATTTACAGAGTCAGCATATTGCCCCCAACAATCTGAGTCCTCATTTTACTGAACTTGGAAGACTGGAAGGCTGAGCTAACCTTGAGCTGGTGAGAATCGAGCTGCTGAACTGCTGGCTGTCATAATATAACGAATAACTAACATATATTATCTTCAGAAAAAGCATTTTTCTGAAGATAGTATACTTTAGTATATTTCACTTCTTTGCAAACAGTGAAATAATCACTAAGGGGCAGAACAATTTAGAATCATAAAAATGATTTTATTTTATTTATTAATTTTTATGCCGCCTACCCAGGGGTGGGATTCAAAATTTTTAACAACTGGTTCTGTGGGCGTGGCTTCGTTGGTGGTCATGTGACTGGGTGGACATGGCTTGGTGGTCTTGTTTTTGGCTGGGCGTGGCCAACTCAATATAACTGACATCAAGGCATGCATCTCCTCGCCTGGCCTCTCATGATTGTGGGGATGCTGCAACAGTCGTAAGCATGAAAAATGGTCATAAGTCACTTTTTTCAGTGCCATTGTAACTTTGAATGGTCACTCCACACAAGCAAAATGCCAGCAAAGGAGGGGAAAAAAACTCCAGACAAGTTCCTTAGACAGGAAGTCTAGTCCTGCCAGGAATGTAATGAGGGTTAACGGAGAGGCAGTTTCTGTAAGCAACACCAGAATGTTTCCTTCCTGCCTTCCTTACAGGATTAGGCCAGTAATTTCTTCTAACAATCGGTTCTCTGAACTGCTTAGAATGTTAACAACCGGTTCTAGTGAATAGGCGTGAACTGGTAGAATCCCACCCCTGCGCCTATCTCTTCTACCAGGTGACTGGGTGGCTGTATTGCATTTATTTCATTCTATTATTTTGATAGAAATTAACCCAGGAGAAGGATTATGGCAATGAGTTTTGGCTCCATGCCAATTTTTTCTATCTTGCAGTGTTACAAGTAAAGAAGACACAAGATAAGTCTTGTCATTTTTACATATTGCTCTGTGATTTCTATGGTTTTCATAATTTAGCCCTGAGACTCACTTCTCCCACCCTCTTCCTCACCCAAATTACAGCCACGCAGGATCCTGGTAAATAAGGAAATGTGACAAAGATATTGGGGAAAAGGAATATTCATGGAGAATGTTTTGGATTCAGAGCATTTAGCAAGATTTTGAGCTAGAGTGAAGGTCCTATATCTGTGCTTTTAGAGAAAAAAGTTACCGTATTTTCCGTCGTATAAGAAGACCGGCGTATAAGACGACCCCCTAATTTTATAGTTAAAACAGGTTTAGGCCTATATTCGCTGTATAAGACTACCCCCCCCACTTCCGAGGCAACACCAGTTCTTTTTTAATTAAAAAGCCTGCTTGGATTGGCTGAGTTAGAGAGGCGGTCCGAGCAGCCTTGCAGTGATTGGTGCAGGATCGAGTTGGAAAATTTGTTTCGTGGCAATATCCAGACGATTTTCGTTTAGTGGCATATCGAAACGTTTTTCGGAATATACTCGGCGTATAAGACGACCCCCAATTTTCGGTTGACTTTTTTTCGTTTCAAAAGTCGTCTTATACGCCAGAAAATACGGTAACTTATGTGCTAGAAACAGAAGCAGGCATGATTGAACTGAAGGCTTCAACCTTTGCTATATAATTCAAAATATATTCACATCTTTGAAATGTATTGGTCTTAATAATATCATATTAACAAACTTATGGGTATTAAAGCAAAACAGGACAATAGTGTGAGAAGCAAGAGGGTCAAAATTCATAGTCTGTGTGACTATATATTGGCCCTTTATCCATGCATACTACATCAGCACCCATGAAAAAGGAGCAGAACTTTGATTATATTGTCATATATAATCATTATAAATCCCCTCTGCAAATATTCCTGTGTCCATATCATATAAATGTCTTATTCCTCATTTTAAAGTTATGGCATAATTAAATTGACAGATAATGCTTTCAAAATATTATTTGAGCTATCCAATAAATATAAAATATTTGTTGAATATTTTCAACTTAAGATCATAGCAAACATTTTATATTTATACAATGTAGCTTTTCGGTATTATTTATTAGTGGAATTAATTCTGGGTAACATATGGCACAATGAACATGTGTTGAGGTTCTGCTAGCTATGCTGCTAGTTTCTGCTAGATTTGAAAAAAAGCTTGACAACAGATGCCACTTCCTTATATATTTTAATGTAGCCTAAAATGCTCACAGCTAATTGCTATCTACCATATATATGACCACTTATAATATTTCCATTTCTTTTCTAATAATTCTGTTACACAGTACCAGGCAATGCCTTCTCCATGACTAATTTTGATGTATTGCTTGTGATTAGTGTTCAGACAGGACTGGTTTTCCTATGTTTTTGAGCTTAACATTCTTTCATTTATTTATTTATTTATTTATTTATTTATTTATTTATTTATTTATTTATTTATTTATTTATTTATTTATTTATTTATTTATTTATTTAAAAATCTGCATTCTAATATATCCAACCATTATCATCGCTTCCTTCTTTACTCTAAAAGATCAGATAGCTGAATAGTAGCTGGTAATACTACTACGATCTTATATTAAGACATATTTAGTGGTGATAAGGATGGCGAGGAGGTCTTACCTCTCCACCCTTATTGCGTCCGCGGAAAACCGCCCAGCCGCCCTGTTTAGGGTGACCCGCTCCCTTTTGAAGGCGGGAGCGTGGGAGGATCCCTTGTAGGGGCGGGCTGAGGAGTTTTCTAGGTTTCTGCAGGACAAAATCACTCAGATCCGGGATGAGCTGGACTCCGACTGGGCATCTCCGGGCGGGGGGGCGGGGGTGGATATCGGTGAGGTCAATTGGGTTGAGTTCGATCCAGTTACCTTGGAGGATGTGGACAGGATACTGGGGGGGTTTAATGCCACCACTTGTTTGTTGGACCCGTGCCCCTCCTGGCTGGTTTTGGCCACTCGGGAGGTGACACGAGGCTCGTTCCAGGGTATTATAAATGCTTCCTTGAGAGAGGGGTTGTTACCCGCCGCCTTGAAAGAGGCGGTGGTGCGGCCCCTCCTCAAGAAACCGTCCCTGGACTCAGCATTGTTATCAAATTATCGTTCTGTCTCCAACCTTCGCTTTGTTGCGAAGATTGTTGAGAGTGTGGTGGTACGTCAGCTCCCGCAGTACCTGGATGAAGCGAGTTATCTCGACCCCCTCCAATCGGGTTTCAGGCCCGGGCACAGCACGGAGACGGCGTTGGTCGCGTTGGTGGATGATCTCTGGAGGGCTCGGGACAGGGTTTGTTCCTCTGTCCTGGTCCTGTTGGATCTCTCAGCGGCTTTTGATACTGTCGACCACAGTATCTTATTGCAGCGGTTGGAGGGGTTGGGGGTGGGAGGCACTGTGTTGCGGTGGTTCGCCTCCTTCCTCTCCGACCGTTCGCAATTTGTGTTGACAGGGGGGCAGAGATCGGCCCCAAGGCCCCTACTGTGTGGGGTGCTTCAGGGGTCGGTGCTCTCGCTCCTGCTGTTCAACATTTATGTGAAGCCACTGGGTGAGATCATCCGTGGCTTCGGGGTGGAGTTCCATCAGTACGCTAATGATACTCAGCTGTACATCTCCACCCCGGGCCACCCCAACGAAGCCGTCGAAGTGATGACCCGGTGCCTGGAAGCCGTGCGGAGTTGGATGGGTCGTAACAGGCTTCGTCTCAATCCGACCAAAACCGAGTGGCTGTGGTTTCCTGCGCCCAGATACAGCCAGCTTGTTCCTTCGCTGGCCGTGGGGGGAGAGGTTTTGACCCCCGTGGAAAGGGCGCGCAATCTGGGTGTCCTCCTGGATGTACGGCTGTCTTTTGAAGAACATATTGCAGCCGTCGCCAGGGGGGCTTTCTATCAGATTCGTCTGATTCACCAGTTGCGGCCCTTTCTGGATCTGGGCGCACTTCGCACAGTCACTTCCGCCCTCGTTATCTCCCGCTTGGACTATTGCAATGCTCTCTACATGGGGCTCCCCTTGAAGAGTCTCCGGAGGTTGCAGCTGGTCCAGAATGCAGCCGCGCAGGTGATCGTGGGTGCCCCTCGGAGCTCCCACGTAACACCGCTTCTCCGCAGGCTGCACTGGCTTCCTGTGGCCTTCCGGATTCGATTCAAGGTGGTACTGATGGTATTTAAAGTGCTCCATGGCTCGGGACCTAGGTACTTACGGGACCGCCTACTGCCATCATCAACCTCCCGCTGCCCAGTACGCTCTCACAGGATTGCCCTGCTTGGGGTACTGCTGCCTGATCGTTGTCAGCTGGCGGCCACAAGAGTGCAGGCTTTCTCTGTGGGAGCTCCCTCCCTGTGGAACGATCTCCCCCCCGGAGATACGGGCCATGACGGATATCCTGACCTTCCAGCGCACAGTTAAAACCCTATTTTTCAAACAGGCCGGCCTGGCCCAGTAATGGGTTTTTGGGTTTTAGATCTAAATTGGGTTTTAATTGCTAAATTTTATATTTTTAATTTTTAATTAATCCCTGATTTTAAATCTCTAAATTTCTTAATTGGATGGGATACAGCCGGACTTGTTTATTTAATATGTTTTTAAATTGTATTTAAATTATATTTATTCTAGATGTATGTTATGTGTTTTTAGTAGGCTGTACACTGCCCCGAGTCCCTTTTTGGGAGAGGGAGCGGTATAGAAGTTTGAATAATAAATAAATAAATAATATGAAACTACTTTTAATTCCAGTCATTTAAAACATTTTAAAACAATAGATAGATAATAGATAGACAGACTATGGCAGAAGAGACTGTGGCAAATACCACCAAGATGGAATTACTCCTTTTCATAAACCTTCTGGCACCACAAATTTTCCAATTTATAGCTTTCAATGGGGTAGCCCCAGGGGTGGGATTCTACCAGTTCGCACCTATTCGCTAGAACCGGTTGTTAACATTCTAAGCAGTTCGGAGAACTGGTAGTTAGAAGAAATTACTGGCCTAATCCTGTAAGGAAGGCAGGAAGGAAACATTCTGGTGTTGCTTACAAAAACTGCCTCTCCGTTAACTCTTATTACATTCTTGGCAGAACTAGACTTCCTGTCTCAGGAACTTCTCTGGAGTTTTTTCCCCCCTCCTTTGCTGGTACTTTGCTTGTGTGGAGTGGCCATTCAAAGTTACAATGACACTGAAAAAAGTGACTTATGATCTTTTTTCATATTTACGACTGTTGCAGCATCCCCACAGTCATAAGAGGCCCGGCGAGGAGATGTGTGCCTCAATGTGAGTGATGTTGAGTTGGCCATGCCCAGCCAATTACAAGACCACCAAGCCATGTCCACCCAGTCACATGACCACCAAGCCATGCCCACCAACGAAGCGAGGAGATGCATGCCTCGATTATGAGTGATGTTGAATTGGCCACGCCCAGCCAGTCACATGACCACCAAGCCATGCCCACCAACTAAGCCACGTCCACAGAATCGGTTGTTAAAAAATTTGAATCCCACCCTTGGGTAGCCCTTTGCTTAAAAGAGTGATGTGCAATTTGGGAGTTTTTTGGACTCTTGGCTTCTACTGCAATAGCAGAATCCATAGCCAGGAGAATGATTAGCCAGCTGGTCACAGTTGTAAGTTTTTCTAGAATCAACTACTCCTGAAGTAAAAAAAACTTATAATGGTACTTTTGTAATTATTATAAGTTGTCTAGAATTTTAAGACTAGGCAGTATGCAAACAATTACAAATATCTAAGTAATTAAAAATAAAATATTAACCAATAATGGCAAGTATTTAAACAAACACAATCATATATGGGCTGCAAAAATGAAGATGACCACCAGATGACAGCAAAAATATATTACTCTGTTTCTATTGATAAAGCCCAGATGCAATAGCACTAAGCACAGTGTGCCATTAATGCAGAAATTGTTGCCAGTGCTGTGATTCATGATTTTGTGTATGTACAATGTGAACATTTGACAAAGACTGTTTGGCTGATTAATTTTGCAACTGAGAATTTTGTTAATTAACCAATATGTAAGGATGTTGATTTGAATGAAATGAGTTTAAAGATGCATAAAGTTCTATTGATATGAGGAAATCTGAAAGGTATTTGCATAACTGGGGCCATTTGGACCACTGCTTTCAGTGCTCACTCAATTCCCCTATGAGCAATCACATAGTTTTAGTAATTGATAAGCTAATCAATCAGATATTTGTGGTAAAAGGTGGCATCTATATTTTGGTACTTGCATGGTATTTGGTACTTGCTTGACATCTATATTTATTTTGTTGTATGTTGTCCAAAGTTTCTTGTTTTATAAAATAGGTGGTTATACGAATTTGAAAGATGGAAGGATGGAACTTGTAACAGGTCCTTGAACAAATTTGTCCATTTAATAATATCACTACATACATGTACATTCAAAGGGTGGAGTTAAGATTTTGAATTAATTTTTTTAGACATCCTAGAAGAGATTAGAACTTGGAATATGTTTTAAATAAACTAAATATTTACTGATGGTGATCAGTCAAAAAAAAAGTAGCAATTTGGGTTTTGTTTTTGTACCTTCAAGTCAGAGTTGACTTTCTGCAACTGCCTGGAGAAGTCCCTGCACTTTTCTTGGCAAGATTTTGGAAGTGCTTTGCCATTGCCACCTCCACAGGACTGAGATAATTTCTTAACAGATTTGTGCTTGAGACTAGACTAGAATTCACAGTCTTTGGGTTTCTATTTGGAGCCATAGCCCAGAACCTTACTCACTCCACCAAACTGGCTCTAATTGTTAGTATAGCCAATTCAAAGCCAAGTAGAAGGAATGTGTTCTTAGAGCTATGTAAAAAGCTGTCTATTTTTTCTTGAAATATGTATAATAATTGTGTCTTCCAGCACAATTTCCCAGATATGATACTTTCACAGAGAGAGAAGCATTCTTAAAGAGAACAAAAAGTTATGTCATTGGCGAATACTACATTTAGGTTCTTTCTAAACTGCTCTGTTTGCCTGGGATTGTGGCCTCTGCATACAATAAGCTAATCCTCCATTTTCCTGAGCCCAATAGGTTAGTTTTTAATTTACTGGTAACATGTCTTAACAGTTCAAACCATGAAACCTATTAAAAGAATCAGAAAATATATGGTAACATATTACCTGAAAATCTGATTGACATACATGGGCAGTCAGATGCATCAATATTTTTTGTTTCACTTCTGCTATAATAGCCAGTCATAAAAAATACATAACATCCACTTTAGGGGAGATTCCAAAGAGCAGAACACCACATATTTCTGAAAACGCATTTGACAGTTTATTTAAATTCCTGGTGCTACAAAATGCAAAAGGAGTTTTTGAGAAAAGTGGAAGATACAATGGCTAAATGTTGACATTCTCTTAGGCTGTGTCAGTGTTTTTCAATCTTGGCAACTTTATGATGTGTGGTCCTCAACTCCCAGAATTCCTCACTCAGCATGTCAAGGTTGAAAAACACTGGTGTACATGCATTTTATATTTCAATGTCATGGCAATGTTTCATTATATGCTGGCTTGTGGAAAAGTGGTCCTTAATCATGAAGACACTGAGTAGCTTTGAGTAAATCATTATTGTGGCTATATAAAGTACAAAAACTTAACAGAGTGTTTGGGAATGGAAAACATGGCTCCTCAAAATCTGCATTATTTTTGCAAAGATTGAAATGATGCCAGCAAACATTTCCTGTGGTCAAATTAACATTTTCTTTTACCTATGATATTCATCTTATGGTTTCTTCATGTGAAATCTGCAAGCTGGTAGTGTGTAGCTTTTGCTGTTACATTGATGAAACTCATTTCCATATTTTGCTTGCCAGGATACAAAGATCTTTTACTAAAACATTATTTAAAGATTGGTTCTCATGGCTGCCTCCATTTCATATAGACAGTTGAGGCTCCTGAAGTTATTATTATTCTTAGTTGTTCTAGTTCAGAAATGGTCTTTTTCTTCTCTCATGATAAAACTTGTTATCCAGGCAATCTAGGATGCTTCAGGGATGATCCTAGGGACACTGCAGTCAAGGACTACAGTCAGCTCACCTCTAATTGATCTGGCAAATCCGCCATGAAAACATTCTCTTAATGTCCTATTGCTGGGCACTGTGCCTCCATTGCCATTTTCACTTGGCGGAGAGACTGGACACCTAGTTTCCCTCCTATCTTTTTCATTGCAATATTGAACTCCCAGATCAATAAACCTATCATCCAGGAAAGGATGTGTGTGAGAGAGCTCAGGAGACTGTAAAATAGGGAAAGCACATAAGGCAACCTGCTCACACTGAGTGTGGAGTGAATAGACATTGAAGAGAAGAAACTCTTTGCTTGACCAAAATCAAAGTGAAAGAAAAGAGAGATCCAGAAACTCAAAAGCTTTAAGAGTTCTCTGGTTTGGCATTCTTGGTTTTGTTTTTCAGGTGATCTCTTCCAATCACTCAGAAGATGTGTTATCCAGTAACACAAATCTTTTGACCTTCTGTTTCTTTGAAAGGGCTGCCAGACTCCCAATAGATCAATACTGTAGTCCTGTCCAAAGAAACAATTAATTTAATAAATAAGATCAAATCAGGGGTGGGATTCTACCAGTTCACACCTATTCGCTAGAACTGGTTGTTAACATTCTAAGCAGTTCGGAGAACCGGTTGTTAGAAGAAATTACTGGCCTAATCCTGTAAGGAAGGCAGGAAGGAAACAATCTGGTGTTGCTTACAAAAACTGCCTCTCCGTTAACCCTTATTACATTCTTGGCAGGACTAGACTTCCTGTCTCAGGAACTTCTCTGGAGTTTTTTCCCCCCTCCTTTGCTGGTACTTTGCTTGTGTGGATTGGCCATTCAAAGTTACAATGGCACTGAAAAAAGTGACTTATGACCATTTTTCACACTTACGACTGTTGCAGCATCCCCACAATCATAAGAGGCCAGGCGAGGAGATGCGTGCCTTGATGTCAGTTATATTGAGTTGGCCATGCCCAGCCAAAAACAAGACCACCAAGCCATGTCCACCCAGTCACATGACCACCAACGAAGCCATGCCCACAGAACCAGTTGTTAAAAATTTTGAATCCCACCCCTGGGTCAAATACATAAATAATACAGTAAAATTAAAGTTTGTACCCCAAATTACAGCAGGGAATCCCTGATATCGCTATCCTGAAACTATACATGTTAAATTTGAGAAGATAAACCTATTGTTGTGTCATGGTAAAGATTGACTGGAGGGGGAAAGTAGTACAATTTATGTTGATATATTTGTCCCCCAACCGATGGGAAGAAAATACATTATTTTAACTGAAGGAAAAGCCCATAATCTTACTCATTTATTCGAATTGGGCATCACCTGACTCCAGACTGACTTTGGATAATCTTTTATCTTAATCAGTCTTATAAGATGGTTGTGATTATTCAATACTGCTTTGAGTTATGTTAAAGAAATAATAAAAGTAGGACTTCGAAGTAGGTTTTGGGTGAGAAATCTAATCCATCAGCCTTTGTACATAAGTTAAATTCTCCCAAATATGTAAGAAAACTAAGAATGCATTTGCATGCCAAAATGTGCACTTTTCAAAATGTTGTAATGTGGTTCATCTCTTAAAAATATGAAAACCCCAGAATTAAAAGAACAGTAAGCATATACCATAAATGTATATTTGAGGGGAAAGTACACAGAAAAGTTAAGTAAGTTTGGAAACTGTTAACTTCGCTCCTGTTATTGCCTATATTGTTACATACATCTGAATTTGTGCTGCTGAGTTACCATGTTAAATATTCACATCGGCCTTAGATACCCTGCTTCCTCATCTCATAAAGCAGAATATTTGTACAGTTAGCATTTTCAGATTTAGAAACCCTATGGGAAATTTTAGCAATGCCTGATGATTCCATTTTTAAATATCAAAGGCACCAAAGGCAGAAACCCTGGCGGCTATTGGGGTCTTGCACACCTCATTAACACTGATAGAAGAGGCTCCCTTGTCAACTACTGCATTTTACATTTTAACTTAAAATCCTCCATCCAACAATTTCTTTTTGGAAAAAAAAAATCCATAGTAATATATGTACTTAAGCATCTATTTCTTAACCTTACAGTGTTGAAGTTGGCTTAGTATGCTATAAACTGAATCAAATAATTAAATAAGAAAAACAACATTATATTTTTTACAGTACTGGGCTTGTTTGCTCTTTTGTAACTGATTGGGAAAATTATATTGCCTTTGATATTAGGAATAATAGAATAATAATAGTCATGATGACTAACTATATTGACAACTTAATTATCTATGAATGGGATTAATTCTCCTTTAAAGCTGTCCAAGCACTTTGTGTCATTAAATAATTTGATAGTGAAGCTTTAGGCTGATTATATATGTGACGCAGCACACTTATTTATTTACCTAATTTATTTGAATATGTATAGCCACCCATCTCATTATCATGACTCTGGCCAGGTAAGAGTAATTAAAAATATAATATAAAACAATCTAACAGTAACAGTACCATAGTTGTCTGAATATTTCTACTATTTAGCTTCATCTGAGAAGAAGAAGAGAACAAATTATTTTATATATCTGTAGCATATCCTCTTCCATCACCACTTTGAAACTTGGTGGGTTTTTTTTGGTCATATGGACTTTTTGATAACTTTTTCAGTTGTGAGTAAAAACAATGTCACCTTTGAATTTAACTTGTTCTTGGTGTCTTTATGAACATGTAATTTTTGTCAACAATATGGAAGTTATTTATTATTGTGTCTTTTGAGGTCCCCCCCCCCTTTTTAAAAAAATCTCCATCCAGTTCCCCACCCTGGTATTTTTGGTGAACTCCTATTCAAGTAGGGCAGTGTGGTGGCTCAGTGGTTAAGATGCTGGGCTTGTTGGCTGGAAAGCCAGCAGCCCAGGTTTGAAACCCAAGCACTACATGATGAGGTAAGGTTTCACGCCCTTCTGCCAACCTAGCAATTTGAAAGCATGCAAAATGCAAGTAGATAAATGCAGTGGGAAGGTAACAGTGCTCTATCATGTCATGCTGGTCATTTAACTGCAGAAATGTCTTCAGACTGCGCTAGCAAAAGAGCCTTGAAACAGAGATGAGCGCCATGCCCTATAGTCATCAATGACTAGAATCCTTAGGGACTCCTCCCCCCCCTTTATCTATTCAAGTAATAAACAGGTTTAACTTTGTCTAGCTTTTTGAGTTTATCCAGGTGCTGCTATAGCAGCATTTTTGCCAAGTATTTTGAGAGACCATTTTGTCTCTCAAAAATTTTGTTAAATTTCTTTCCTTGAACAACATGCACTTTTTGTCACAGCAGCATCATGACTGGACATTCTTAGTTATTTCCCCCATGAAACCAATAATGCTTTCTAGTTAGTTAAAATCAATTCACACTCCATCAATTTAGCTCTGAATATACTATATGAAAATATTGCAGAATATTGGAGGAGGCATGTCAAGAGAATAAAGGCAGCAAGGCAAAAACATGAAGTTTTGTCAAGTAACAGGAAGATACAACCCATAGATGTCAGAATTGATTAATCGCAACATACCTTCCCTCAGATGAAGCCTTACATAGTGAGGGAGGTGGCCGATCATCCAGGTTTACCAATTGTACCAACAAAGTGGAATGACTAGACATCAAATTGATTGGGAAAAGTTTGTTTAACACAACCTTTGCATTTATTATTGATATTTTTTTGAATAGAAAAAAATTAGGAACATCCAAGTACTTAGTGTCAAACAGGGAGAAAAATTATTATCAGCTCAAAACCTTACACACACACACATATATATATATACATACATACATACAGTATATACATATATATATATATATACATATACAACTCAACCAACCTCCCCACCAGTATATATAGGGAGACAGCAGCTCAGATAATGCTTTGCTCGCACAAGCACGAAGCCGAAAGCACCAGCCTGAAGTTGGTGAGTGAGATCTCGCTGAAACGTTGCCAAAATACTCTCAATCTTACACGGAGGCAGTTTCCCCGTCCGAGAAGCAGCTGAAACGCTTCCACGGTTCCTACTGACACTGCCGCTGTTCTCTCACCAGCGCCGGTAGGAACAGTGGAAGCTACGGAGGCAGTTCCCCACCCAAGAAGCGGCTGAAATGCTGCTGGTGGAGGAATGCAAAGGGAAAACAAGAGCGGTGGAGGAAGCAACAGTGGCGGACACCAAAGGTCTTGCAATTTAAAGTGCCCTGCCAAGGCCAACATCCACACCGCCACCACCCACCCGCTGACCTAGCCTGCAACCAACACCATATCCAGGTCTGCAGCAAAGGCGCTTGACGCCATGATCGGTCATTAGGAGCGGCTGGTGGCAAGGCGTGGCTTCCCGCGGGATGCTCTAGGCAAGAATGCACGGGGGGGAGAAATTAATTCACCCCCAAAAGGTTGGCTTAGCTGCTTTTTTGCTTACTGTTCTTTTAATTCTGGGGTTTTCATATTTTTAAGAGATGAACCACATTATAACATTTTGAAAAGAGCACATTTTGGCATGCAAATGTATTCTTAGTTTTCTTACATATTTGAGAGAATTTAACTTATGTACAAAGGCTGATGGATTAGATTTCTCACCCAAAACCTACTTTGAAGTCTTACTTTTATTATTTCTTTGACATAACTCAAAGCAGTATTGAATAATCACCTTATAAGACTGATTAAGATAAAAGATTATCCAAAGTCAGTCTGGAGTCCGGTGATGCCCAATTTGAATAAATGAGTAAGATTATGGTCTTTTCCTTCTATTAAAATAATGTATTTTCTTCCCATCCAGAGGTTGGGGGACAAATATATCAACATAAATTGTACTACTTTCCCCCTCCAGTCAATCTTTACCATGACACAACAATAGGTTTATCTTCTCAAATTTAACATGTAGTAGTTTCAGGATAGTGATATCAGGGATTCCCTGCTGTAGTTTGTGATGCAAATTTAATTTTACTGTATTATTTATGTATTTGACCCAGGGATGGGATTCAAAATTTTTAGCAACCGGTTCTGTGGGCATGCCTTCGTTGGTGGGCATGGCTTCATTGGTGGGCATGGCTTGGTGGTCTTGTTATTAGCTGGGCATGGCCAACTCAATATCACTCACATTGAGGCACACCCACCCGCTGACCTGGCCTGCAACCAGCACCATACCCGGGTCTGCAGCAAAGGCGCTTGAAAGGGGTAGGAAGCACTCCGTGCTTGGCAATGATCAGCCATTAGGAGTGGCTGGTGACGAGGCATGACTGCCTGCAGGGCACTCCTAAAGGCAAGTTTTCCCCCCTGCCTTCCCCCCCAATTTTGCATGTTTTAAAATAGGCCTAAATTTGGGGGGAGGGGTTTAATTTCATTTTATCCCTAGAAAACATGCTGGGTCTTCCTATTGGGGGGACATATTGTTGGAGAAACACGGTATATACATTTGAACTTTATAATTTTTAATTCTTCCTCATTACTCCTCGAATAAGTGGTCCCTCACATCCTTTCTATTTCACCTTTAGTTCTTATATCAATGTTATGAACTCTCTTTCATATCCCTCCAATAATAAAATTTATTCCATATTTTATGGTATTCTGACTTGTCTTTATCCTCCAGTTCTAATGTCAACCTATTGATTTTGGTGCATTGTAGTATTTTATCAATCGTATCATCCTCCCTAAGAATTTCTCTTGCCTTCCAATATTGGGCAAATATCATTTTACTGCCGCAATTACATGTATTATTAGATAGGTATTGGCTTTCCTAAACTTCTCTTCCATTATTCCCAGTGAGAACATCTCAGGCTTATAACAATTTTTTAACCCCATCATTTCCTCTAGCCATAACCAATTCTGTACCAGAACTTTTTACAGAGCCTTTTTACAGGACCACCATATGTGAAATTATGTACCCCGTTCTTTCAGACATTTCCAACACTTGGGTGATTGGTGACATTTTGGCTAATCTTACTGGCGGGAAATGCCACCTATAGAACATCTTGTACAAGTTTTCCTTGTAAGATGTGGCTAGTGTTATCTTTTTATTTCGCTCCCAAATTAGCTGCAATTGATCCAAATTTACAGTATATTGTGTCCAAAGTCCCTAGCCCAGGTCACCATCATTTCCTTGACTTATTCTTTGTGCCTTTCAATTTGAAAATTTCTTTTTTAACTTCTAACCCTTTTATCTGTGGCCTTTACCAGATTATCCTTGCTAGTACTTCAAATATAAATATGAATAATAATGGTGAGAGTGGGCACCCTTGCCTCATGCCTTTCTGCATATTAAAGTTATTTGCCACTTTTCCGTATTATTATTTTGGCTTCTTGTTTTGAGTATATTGCTGTGATTATGCTTAAGAAATTTTTGCCAATGTCCATATATTTTAATATCTGTATTAGGAACAACCAATTAACATTATCAAAGGCTTTCTGAGCATTGAGAAACAGTAATGCTACTTGATGTTCGCTATGTGATTCATAGAATTCGAGGATATTCAAGACTGTTCTTATATTGTGTTTGGTTTGTCTTTTCGGCAGAAAGCCTTTTTGGTCACTATGGATAAATTCATTTAGGTAATTTTTAAGTCTCTCTGGTATAATCGTGAAAATCTTGTAGTCTGCATTCAGGAGTGATATTGGTCTATAATTTTGGATCCATGTCTGATCTGTATCATCTTCTTGTATCAATATAATGTTGGCTTCTGTCCAGGATTTTGGTATTTTTGCCTCTTGTAAGACTGCATTAAAGACTTCCATTAGGGGTTGGCTCAGAATATTTTGTTGTTCTTTATACAACTCTACCGGTAATCCATCTGGGCTGGGTGCCTTATTATTTTTGTGTTTGTCAATTGCGTAAGTAATTTCTGACATTCTAATTTCCTCATTTAGCATTGTTTTTATTTCCTTTGGGATTTTTGGTAGTTCCGCTTTTCTTAAACATGTCATGATCTTTTCTTTTGAGTATCCTTCATTTTCCTTATATAGTTTCTCATAAAACGCCTGAGTGATTTCCTTCTTGGCATTCTCTTCCTAGTGTATCTTGCCTTCTCCATCCTGTAGTTTGTTAATCCATTGTTTGTCTTTTTGTCTCCTTAACTTTCATGCTAGCCATCTTCCAGGTTTGTTCACATTCTCAAAAAAATTCTGTTTAGCTAATTTAAGTTGTTGTACTAGTCCCCCTGCTTCGAGAGTGTGAAGTTTGTGCTTGATTAGATCCATTTTAGTTTTCAAACTTTTGTGATTTGATTCTTTCTGATGTAATGTCTCTGTTCTTTTATAATCATCTTCCAGAGTTTTTTGATATTGTTTTTTCTCTCTATTTCTCTTAGCCATATATGAAATTGCCACTCCTCTCATATATGCCTTCGCTGAGTCCCAAAGGTTCTATGGAAATATGTCATCCTGTTTGTTCATTTTAAGAAAAAAAATGAATTTCTTTTTCCATCTTTGATTGAAGTCCTTTTCCTTAAGAATTGCCCATTGGAAGGTCCATCTTGGTGTAGTCTTATATCCTTTCCAGTATAGACTTATAGGACTGTGGTCATCCGAAAGGATGGTCTCTATATTGACTTCTTTAATTTCTGAATCTATTTCCTTTGAAGCTTACAAAAAACTTATCTATCCTGGACCATGATTTATGCCGGTTGGAATAGTATGTGTAGTTACTTTCCTCACAGTTTCTTTCTCTCCACACATCCTGTAAATTTAAATCTTTAGTCAGATCAAAAAGTATTCTGGGTAGGATCCTTTTATTTCCTTTTCTTGTGTCATTACATTTGTGGTCTCTTATTCTATCTGTGATGGTGTTAAAGTCCCCAATGATGCAAATCCCATCACATTCAACGTCGCTAATTATATTGTATAAACTTTTATAAAAGAGCTCTTGGGCTCCATTTGGCGCATAGATTTCAACAATTATTATGTATTTATAATTTAATTTAACCTCAATGATCAGAATTCTCCCTTCTTTGACACTGTAAATTTGTTTTGCAGCAGTCTTGTTTTTTATATATAAGGCCATTCCTCTCTTTTTTTGTTGGTTTAGTGATACATATAAGTTTGCTAGCTTCGGTTGTTCTAGGAGGTGTATTTGGCTGTCTTTTATATGGATTTCTTGGAATGCAATTATATCCATCTTCAATTTTTTAAGTTTATTAAAAATTTTCCATTGTTTTATTGGTAAATTTAGTCCATTAATGTTTGTTGACCAGATCTTGCACTCTTTTCCCATTTTCTTACTTGTGTCTTGTTTTTATGCTTCTGGTTGTTCTGATTTACTTTGGTTCCTCAGTTTTTCTTCCATGATATTCTAGTCTTCCTCTTTCTCCTCTCCTGATTTCTCAGCGGCCTTTTGGCAATCACCTGTCCTGTATCTTTTCCTTCCGTCATATCACTTTCTTGTTCTTGTTCTCCTGAATCTTCTTCAGTGTTATATTGTTGTTTGTAAAATTCTTCAGCTTTCTCCACTGTATGTAATCTATATCTCTTGTCCTGTCATAATACCTTCTGGTGTCAGCCATCTGAAATTTATACTATTTCTGTTCAATCTCGACATCAGGAAATGATAGTTTCTTCTCAAGTCTCACATTGTTTTGGGTATCTGTTTCAAAACTATTATTTGTTTTTCTCTATATTCTAGTTGTTTATCTCGTGTTCTATGTAAAATCTTGTCTCTAATTGGTTTTTTAATGAATTTCACATGGACTTCTTTAGAGAGATTGTGTCTCCTCCAATAATTAGTTTGTACCCTATAGACTTCATCAATCTTTGAAATCATCTCCTGTTTTTCCATCCCGAGGGTTCCCACTAGTAACTCTGTCATTGTATTTGGAACATCTTCCCTTTTCTTTTCTATAACATTTTGAAAATGTAGATATTGGGCTGCTCTTTCTGCTTCGAGTAAGATTATTGTTATCTCCAGTTCTTTGATGGCCACAGTTAATTTTTCATTTATCTCCTCTACCCTCTTTTCTTCTTTGTTTCTGTTCTAGTTGTTTCTGTTTGTTCTTGATGATTTGTTGCTGGAAGGTTTCAAATTTCCCATCCATTGTCTGCCTTCTTTCTTTTAATTCTCCTGTATCATTTCTCATCATGCCAATCTCTCTTTTTAGCTCTTTGTGATTTTTAAGCATTACTTCTTGCATGGTCTGTATCATTGCTTATAGCTCTTTATATGAGTTTGTTCGCTCCCTCTGTAACATGTCCTCTGTCTAAAAAAGGTATTCTCAATTGGTGATGCAACTGTAATATTTGAACAATGTTATTAAATAAAATCACTGCAAAATATTTGCTGAGATGGTTCTTATTCATAAAAAAATGTTTGATAGCCTATATAGATATTTGCACATTGGATAAGAATATAATTATTCTGGATAGAAACATACAATTCCCTCATGAAGAAAAATGATTCTGACCTCAAATACCAAAAGGAGCTACGTGGGCTGAAGATGACAATTGCATACTGTCATGAGCTAAGAAGTCTTTCAATACAGGAGTTATATTTCTTTCATATAATTTATAAGTGTTAGAAAGCATAATTCTCAGCCAACAGCATAGTTGAAATGTGCAGCAAATAAACAAACAAATAAATAAATGGCCTTTTCTTCATACCAAAATACAGAAACATCACCTCCTGAACCTACAACTTGGAATACCATCTTTAGCATTCCATATAGATTTATTGATAAATACATTAAACAACAGAGTGACATCATAAATGCTTGTCTTAGTCAGTGCTGCACCATTTGCCAAGTATTCCATTTATTATCACACATGATTTATTTATTTATTTATTTATTCAATTTATATACCGCCCCTTCTCCCAATCGGGACTCGGGTTGGTGTACAGCCAGATAAAAAACCACATACACAGATACACAATATTAAAAAGGAATTAAAATGAATTAAATTAATGGCTGAAATGCTAATAAAACTAAAAGATACATATTCAAAAATAAAAGCCAATTAAAAACTCACCAGTAAAAACCTAGGCCAGACCCACTTGTTGAAACAGATGGGTCTTTAGCATGCGCCGGAAGGTCCGGAGGTCAGGGATGGTCCTCATCTCCGGAGGTAGTTTGTTCCAGAGGGAGGGTCTCCCACAGAGAAGGCCCGCACCCTTGGGGTCGCCAGCCGGCATCACCCAGCTAGCGGTATCCCGAGAGGCCACCCTGTAAGAGCGCACTGGTCGACGGGAGACCAATGTTGGCAGCAGGCGGTCCCAAGCCATGGAGCACCTTAAAAGTGATCATTAGCACCTTGAATTGCACCTGGGAGGCCACTTTACTGCAGTCATCAATCCATCTCAACTACATAGTCATGCAAAATATTCTATGATTCTAATATATTAATCATATGCTTTCTTCAAAACAACTACATCTATATATTTCTCTGTGACTTGGACAGAGCAAGAATCTGGTTCACATACTCCCTCCCCAGCATGTTGACAGTGGTCTTCACAAATCTTACACATGGTCACCTCTCATACCCCTTCCATCAATAGCTTCATATCCAGCAAATCATACAACTAGTTTATAAATAAACACATCCACCTTTTAACATTTTTTCAGCTTCACCATCTACAGTCTAATCATTTTTTGACATTCACACAATACTTATTTCCCTTTTGTTGTCTTCTTTTCTTTTATACTAACATACATAATGTAGTTCTTTGCATCAGAAACATGATATTATTTTTCTATGCAAACCAGGGTCTCTTATATAAAGATTACCTTGGAAGCCAAAACAATACTGCCCATCTCTCACAAACTAAAAAGTAAATATAGTATATTGATAACTCAGAATATAGTGTATTGACATACTCAGAATGCCAAAGTTTCTCTCCCTCCCTCCCTCCCTCACGTCAGTCATCTAGGTGGCTCATTAGCTAACCATCATCTATTTGTCCACTATCCCTCTAAATGCCTGATGACAATTTATGCTAAGCTTTTGCTGCACAAGGACTACACTGAAAGTCATTAGTATGCAAACAGCTTTGAGAACTTTATGAAAATATATTTTAGAGAAAGTTAACGTCTTGTAAATTTTACAGAAGGCCTAAAATTTTTAGAAGAAATGATTTCTTGGAGAGTAATACATTCAAAAATTGTAGAAATGCATATGCTCATTAACGATATGAAGCTATTGACTGTGCAGAAATAATTCCTCCCAGCATTGTTTATTTGTCATATAAAATCATTATGCCACTCATAAATTCATTAGAAATGTGTTTTTAAAAAAGAAAAACCATTAGTTACTGAATTAATGTTTAAAAATTAGCAAGCATATTAGTTCATTATTTTCAGGAGGGAAATATGTAGGTTTGGCAAAATCAGTTCTATTGATAACAGATAATCAGAGTTGGAAGGGACCTTATAGGTCATCTAGTCCAACCCTCCCTGCCCAAGCGGGAGACCCTACACCATTTCTGACAAATGGCAGTCCAATCTCTTCTTAAAGGTTTCAAGTGATGGCACTCCCATAATTTCCGAGGGCACCTAAGTAGTCTTAGCTGTATTGTCCAATAGGCAGATTCTTTGGCCTTCAAATTAAATAGGATTTAATCATAGTTCAAACTTTCATTTAGTAATATATAAAAAGCCTCTGAAATAAACCAGAACAAATAATACTCAAATAGAGAAGAAGAAATGCCAAAAGAATGATAAGTAAATAGGAAGTCTATCTCTCTTTCTGTAGACCAATGATGGAGAAACATTTAGATTTGGGATGTCAAAAATTCAGAAAACGCCAAACTTGTCTCTGCTAATGTTACCCCCCACCCACACACTCTGACAAGAGACACATATTCTGTACATAGGAGTGTGATGGCATAGTGTTTAGAATGCAGTACTACAGGCATTCTGCTGGCATACCTGCTGGCTGCCTGCAATTTGGCAGTTCGATTCTCACCCGGCTCAAGGTTGACTCAGCCTTCCATCCTTCTGAGGTGGTAAAATGACCCCTCCCCCAGATTTTTTGGGGCAATATGCTGACTCTATAAAACCATTTAGAGAGGGCTGTAAAGCACTGTAAAATGGTATATAAATGCTATTGCTATGCTATATTCATTTATCTTAAAAAATAAATGAATAAAGCATTTTGAAAAAAATACAATCCAATCATGTGCACAATCCCCAGAAGCCACAGTGTCTTTACACAGACACACATTTATCGAATTAAAAAAAATACAAAGTTAAAAGATAAACAAATAAGAGAAAAAAGATTTGAAAAAAAGGTCAGATAATTAAAAAATGAAGAAAGAAAAAGAAGGAAAAATAGAAAAAAGAATGACTTTCTTTGGTACAGTTACAAATTTAAAAAATACATCAAATTCATACTCTAAAATCAAAATTCAGATACATTATTTCCATAGTTCCATATAATTCTAATCATTTAGTGATTGTTGCTGAAAGAGACCTGAGATTTATACAGCTAAAACTTGATCATCTTCCTGATTATCTGTTTGGCTGTAAGATATCTCTCTAGCTTCTCTTATTGGAGATTTTTCTTCAAAGTAGATTTCTTATGAACAAATTTGCTAGACTTCGTCATTCACAGGCTGCAGGTTTCTGGGGTAAGAAAGGAAGATTAATGAAATAAGACTCTGTAAAATATTGTATGATTCATGATGAATGTATTTTTATCATGATTATGATTATGATTTATCACTTATTGATTGTATGTACACTAAGAGCTTATGCATTGGAGACAATTTCCTTGTGTATCCAATCACTTGGCCAATAAAGAATTCTATTCTAATGGACAACAAACTTCTCCAATGCAGGATTATACTTCTCCATGATTATATATATATCTCAAGATTATATATCACAAAAGACTCTTTCCTTGTTCAGATTTGACTTTCTGGCTTGTCCAATTCTAACGTATCATATCTGTCACTGGCATGTCCTTAATAAAATGAGAAGTATATCATTTTCTCTTTTTATGATAGCTGTTATGTAATGCTTTATTCCTTGTGTGCTCTATTGATATAAAAATATATGTGTGTCTCTGCATGAACAGACCTTTTATTATATTCTCTATTAAGGACCAGTAGGCCCCAAAGGATGAGAGAAGACTTTGAATTTTTGAGTTAAAGCAAGGAACAAAGGAATTACTTGCAACAGACTTGAGGTAATTAACAAGAAACAACTAGCACCAAATGCCTGGCTATAATGCCAAACATATGTATCCCAGAATTCAGAAGGAGAGGCATTTATCTTTATGAACTTTGGAACTGATAAAAAGCAGACACACTAAAGCACCAGTAACATGAAATGAAAGATGAATGTGAGCAATGCATTGGTGTAACCATCCAAGGTGGCTCTGACATGTATGAGACATATTCATCATAAGAATGATTAAAGAAAGACAAGTGTGTTTCAAATGATTGAAAGATGATGACAGAAAAATATAGAAATGAATGGACTCATGTAGAGGTCTACCTCCATTCTATCAAGAAAGAATAGCTTTTCATTTTGGGTCTCTTAAGTCCCCTATGTTTGTTTGGCCACTAAGAAAGATTAGGTACACTTGGCACAGAGGTGAGCCTCTGGTAAGATACTGTAATAAAGTAGCTACGATTCCCTTGACTGTATAAAGGAAACTTCTACTATGGCACTGTTCTTCTGCATAAGATCAAAAAAATAATAATAATTATGAGACCCTGATCCCCTTTCTTCATCCCTTTCTTGAGAAACCTTCATCATCTTCATGATTGGGCCACGGGAGGTCTACTTTTCTGTTTCCTTAAACTGGAATTTGATTATGCAGGATCTCAGCTCATTAAGGACAACTAGAATGTAATTAGCAGAATAGACATGGCCAATCATGAGCTCTATAAAGAATGATTCTGATTTAAAATCAATGAAAAAAAGCAGCAGCAAAACCAAACCAGCCTCTTTTATCCCTCCTTAATCTCCACAACAGAAAAAATATATTTTCTATATAAGCACTCTCCCCCCCAAAAAAAACAAATAACCTCAAATAAAGACTGGTGTATAATATCTACTACCCTCTTTTTGTATTTTAACTGAGCTAATACTTTATATTTTGAATCTGACTCACTGTAATGAAAAGCATAAAGCATTAAAGCACTATTATGATCTGTGTGAAAGCAACACAGATAAGAGCATTATACTACACCAAAGCAATAAGAGCATTATACTACACCAAAGCATTTCAAATTGACCTGTTAAGTCTTGTTTGGTTTCTTTGGGACGTGAATGTTTTGTAGTAATTCTCACTCCTATATGAAAAACATATAAATTCTTAATATTATAACTGTAGGAAGAGAAAAAAACACCAGGAATGGCAAAAGGATAAACTGCAAAAGATTTTGTTGTTAAACCTATCTATGTTTTGACTTCTTTGCATAATAACTATATCATGAATTAAACAGATAGTCCTGATTTGCACACACAGTGGTGTTATTTAAGGATAAAACTAGGCAAATTTTGTGGCTTGTGTGAATGCAGCCACCAAGTCTTAACTGACTTTATTAAGGCTAGGAATCCAACAATTATCTCTCTCATCTTCCCTATAAATATAATAATAGATTTAGGAATAGTAGCCAGATTATGTGAAGGACCATTTTTTCCCAAATACATATACTGGGAGTAGGACGAAGGGTATATTACAGGTCCTTTCTATCAAAAAGGTCCACTTAATGTGACCAAGAAGTGCCTTCTCTATAATGGTACATCATTTCCATGGAGATAAAACTGGCCCCAGTCCTGACCCTGGAGATATAGTTAAGATACATAGGAAAGGTTATAAACAGATATGATGTTTATTTTAAGGCAGGGGTGTCAAACTTAATTTCATTGAGAGCCACATCAGGATTGTGTTTGACTTGGGGGATGATCACTTGTGTCAGGGGAGCCTGTGGTGGCCTGATTGCTTTGCCAGTGAAAATGGGCTCCCAAGCTTCATTTTCAGCTGCAATAGCTTCCTGCAACCCTCTGCCAATGAAAATGGAGCTCAAAAGGGCTGCCCACAGCCCTCGCAAGGTTGGCTTTCAGCTTTGAGGGCCTCCTGAAATCCTCTGTCAGTGAAAACGAAGCTTTCCCTAGCAGAGGCATCTCGGGCTGGTCCTTCGCTATTTCCAGATTGATTCCACACGCCAGATCTGAGCACCCCATGAGCCTGATCTGGCTCACAGGCCTTGAGCTTGACACTCCTGGTCTAAGGTCTCTTAGAAATTTGAAAGTCAGTCATACATCCACAAATTGTTTCTGGAAAGTAACCAATCATGCTTAATAACTTTATTCCATTCTGCAAATATAGTGTGTCAGGAAACCAAACAATGAAGTAGAACATGAAATGTGGATAAAACAAAGATATAAATCTCGACATTATTTCTATTAGCTCTGAATCCATATTAATAGCATTACAATACAATCTCTTGATTTATAAAAACAATGATTTGGCTTTTATACTACATGTAAGTTCATTATCTATTGCATAATGTCCAAGTCAAAACCTTAAACAAATGTCAATTTTTTACATAATTTCAAGAATGTGAGATCGTCATATATCCAAGATCAAGGCTGGAAAAAAGCATGTGAGAACTTATTTTATAAATCTAAAATTTTCCCATCTTTTCTTTGATTATCACTCTGCATTATTGCGTATCAGAGAAGACATAACTTATTTTTGAGGACCGAAAGCCAAAATAAATAGAGTGGATGATGCTTCCCATGTCCCCCCCAAAAAATATTAATCCTATTTTAGGGACTGTATTCCATTTTCTGACTTTTTTTTGTGCCTCAAAAGACATTATACTATTTATCTTTGGTGATTGTGATTGAGGCTGACCGTCCCCTATCTCATAATGTTTGCTTTCTAAATTGTTCACCCTTAGGCAAAATTTTGTGCTTTTTAAAATTAAATTGCAGCAAAAAACACCTTATCATTGTGAGACCAGAAATCAGGTACAGATCAAAACAATGCAAAAAACCACAGGCTTATGAGACAGATAAACCAAAGTGGCAAATAAACACTGACAAAAATTAACCCTTAGATCAGCGTTTCCCAACCTTGACAAATTTATGATGTGTGAATTTCAACTCCCAGATTGCTGGTTTGGGATTTCTGGAAATTGAAGTCCATATATTTTTAAATTGCCAAGGTTAAGAAACACTGCCCTAGATGAACATACAGTACATGGAAGCATATGCTTACTTTTTACTTTATAAGACTAAAATTAGGATAATAATAACATTAAAGCTTTAATAATAACATTGGTTTCCCCACCAACAGCATTCACAGTTCCCTCAAATATACATTTTACCACCCAACAATGTAGAGTTTCTATTAACTCTCTTCCTCAACCACTGGCATTTACATAATGATCCAACATTCATTATGGTATTTGGGGTCAGTGCTCTAATCCCCATGTATCATGTACTTCTGTACATGTCAGATGCAAAAAAAAGCAGTTGAAAATCAAATGGACCATAAAGGAGATTTTAACTATTTTAATGCAGCAAGAAAAAAACAAATAAAAAAAACCTTTGTTTGGAGTAAACATTAGTCTGGTTTCTTTTACTTTTGGAATTGATTGTATGCATATTAATTCCATTTTCAAAATGAAATTATCTCAAACTTTAGCCCTGGGAAAACTATGTTCCTATCAGCCCAACTATACAGAGCAAACTAAGAAACCATTCCATAAGTTTAGAGTTATTTTTATTGTAACAACTACAGTAATACAATTTCACCAATCTGAAAGTACTTTCCCTTCCTCACTTCATGTGAACTAAGGAGGGGCTTGTGAGAGATAACATCTCATGCTATTTTTGTGATCTGATTTCAAGTCCCTCTTATCTGACAATTGCTTTTGTAGTAGTTTTTTCTGTCCCTCAAGACCATTGCATGTGCCCTTCTAAGGTTCTTGTTTCCATTTCAGATTATATCAATCCAATACACAAAGCCCTCAGGTTATGAACCTCTGACTTATAAACAACTGCTAGATATTAATGGGTTGCCTGAAAAATGGTGGACAGCCAAGCAGTAATGATATATGACTCAAAAAGAGAAAGGTGTGTACTGGTAAGTAGAGCATTGGTACAGTGGGCAGGGAGACCTGCTGGTGTCTTTTTCATGCTGTTTCTCTTTCATGCTTAGTTGTTGGTGCTACAAGTAGGGAAAACATGGCAGTGTCTCTCTCACTCTTACACATACATGCAGCTGGCAAGGGAAATCTCAGTTACCTCAGCCCAGTGTTAGCTGCAGTTGTCTTCTTCACCCTGCATTCAGAGGCCCCTACTGCTCTGTGTTCTGCTGCTGCAGGTAACTTCCCATTTCCTTGCTCCCACTATTGATAAGGAGTATCCACCCTTCATGAGTCAGCTGGTGGTCATGTGAGACCACCTCTCCCAGGTCTTGTGAGGAAACTGCTGTGCAGGCCCTGGGGAAGAAAGCATTGGATAGCCAGCAGTTGTCTTATTAAGGGCCAAGTTCAGAGGTGGTATTCAGCAGGTTCTGACCAGTTCTGGAGAATGGTAGCGGAAATTTTGAGTAGTTTGGAGAACTGGTAAATACTACCTCTGACTGGAGATTTTACAGTATTCTTCCCCAGCTAAGGTCAGATAGGGTGGCAGGGAGCACAGAATGCAGGGGGTTGAAACCAGCATAGATGAGGAGAGATAGGTAAGTGAGGGCAGTTGCAAGCACCCCCTTGATTATATGAGTGCAGGGCACTGCAACAACCATAATTTAGGGAACAGTCATAAGTCCTTTTGTTTAGCATTAGCATAACATTGAACAGTCACTGAACAAATGGTCATATGTCAAGGACTACCTATTCTTATGTATCATTTTCTAAACATAAAGCTTATGTTTACATCATGGGTGTAGTAGAGAATATTCACCACTTGGAGTGAACAAGCATTATTGTTCTTCTTGGAATCCAAAATTTTGATGCTACCTGGGAACAAGATTAAAACAGTCCCACACTCTCCTTAACTGAAGAGTTTATTTTATAAAAAGGGCCCTGAAAATAAGAATCTGCATGGGTGTGTCAAGAAAGGAATCAAACCAGGAAGATAGCAGAGATCTGGGGAATAAGAAATTTCCATCCCCCAAAAGCAATACCTCAGGAATAGTCTTTAGATAGCAAGAGAAAACTTCAGTTCTTAGAACTGAAGGATGATTGAGAGGCAGAGCTGAAGTTTGGGAAGGAAAAGAGTCTGACTTAGTCTGAAAACCCAACCAAGCCCATTGGATTCTGCAGTCCAGGTTCAGAATTTGACAAACCAGCTCCAGAAACAGGACTGGTAGTGTGGGTGGGTGAGACAAAAGCCCATTTGTGAGTTCCTTCACTTAGCGGAAGTGAAAAGCATTTTCACATGCAAATTGACTGAAATTGGCTATAACAGCTGAAGATCTGAGGAAAAAGAGAAAAAAATTAAAGAGCTAAGAAATAGTAAGATAAGAACGCATCTACTGCTACAAACATAAGAATAGAAACTGAAATAGAACTTTAAGGTACAAGTTTATAGATTAAATAAAAATAGGAATAGTTGTAAACCCATAGTAATGGGAAGATAGTAGAATTAGATATCAGCTTAATTGCACAATAAAAGCCTTTCGTATGGGAAAAACAAATCCAGTCTTTATGTCTGTGTTCTATATCGTATTTAAAAAGCAGCTAAAATGGAATTCTGATACATCTGGCAAATTAGCCATTTATCTGTTATCTAAATTACACAATCTAGATACATCAAAAGGTAATTCCCCCAACTTTTGTACATCTGCTGAAAAAGCTACTTATCAGTACTTTAGCAAAGCTGAATTCTTGAAGAACGTTTGGTAGCTCATGATGGAGTTATAGATGCTTGTTTTGCTTTTTAAATAAATTGGCCTGAAACATGATAAAGAACAGTAACTTTGCTCATTTACAATAATATAACAACATCTGAACTGCTTATAATCTTTCCTTACTTGGGTCCCATCAGCACACTGGTAGCATTTGTTATATATTTAGAATTTAGAATTCTTTATTGGCCAAGTGTGATATTGGACACACAAGGAATTTGTAAACTCCCAGTTTACATACAAGCAAGAAGTGATAAATCATGATAATCATAAAATTATTATTTATTATTTTTATTATTTATTTGATTTATCAATTGCTTACAAGATAGTAGATATAAGTATAAATATAGTAAGAATACAGGGAATAGGTACAAATAAATGGGGACAATAGGACAAGGACAGTAGGCATGATGGTGCACTTATGCACCATCATACAATAATCATAACTCATACCTACATCAAAAATAACCCAGACAGAATATGACTAAATCATATTGTTCTCAGGGACAATATTGATAGAAAAGCTAGTTATCCTTTTTGGATTGTAGAACAGGGCCAGTGCTACACCTGCTGTTAGTCCTGGGGCAAACTTATAAAGTCACTATTGTTGACTGCAATCTCAACTCTGTGCTGAAGCAATATTAACATTATCACTGCTGTAAAAGAAATGTGTGTGAAAGTATATGTAATTGTCTGTGTATATGTGAAACAGTAATCACTCTGTCATATTGTCTTTTATACAGCTTTGAGTTTTAACTGACCATTAATGGAATTTGTTCACTATGTGTCTTCATCCATCACACTGAAATGAGAAATGGCTTCCCAAAATTATAGATATGAGTTGTGAGTAACTGTTTATGTCCCTGTGAGTGTGTGTGTGTGTGTGTGTGAGAGAGAGAGAGAGAGAGAGGGAGAAATGGTAAGAGGAATAACATAAAAGGGCTTACCATTTAAATATGTGGATTTTGAACAGTGTAATTGTGTAATATTTCCTTAGGAATAAATAAGCATTTGTTTTAAGTTGTTACTGAAGGTATAATTAAAAAACTAGCTGCAGAGAGAAAATTTAATATTCACTAATCTTAGATATCAGATTTGACTTTTTTTAAAGGGGGATGGTGTCTGAACTCTTTAATTTGATTGTATTCTTTTAATTCAGAGGCTTAGTTTCATCTTTTCTTTTTGCTGAATTACATATCTAATAGATATAATGACTGTTCAAATTTATTTATTTATGTATTTATGTATTTATTTATTAAAACTTTTATACCGCCCCCTCTCCCAAATAGGGACTCGGGGCGGTGAACAGCCATAATAAAATACAATCGATATAAATTTTAAAATTAGTTAAAAGAGAATTAAATAAATGGCTGAAATTAAAAAGTAAGGCCAATAAAACCCCGTTAAAAATGAAGATTTAAAAATTAATTAAAACCCTACTAATGGGACTAGGCCAGACGGGCCTGCTGAAAAAGATGGATCTTCAGTGCATGCCGGAAGGCCCATAGGTCAGTGATGGCCCGTATCTCCGTAGGAAGCTCATTCCAGAGGCAGTGTGCCCCCACAGAGAAGGCCCGTACCCTCGGAGCCACCAGCCGGCATCGCCCAGCCGGCAGCACCCCGAGGAGGCCCACCCTGTGGGAACGCACTGGCCGGTGGGAGGCCAATGTTGGCAGTAGGCGGTCCCGTAAGTACCTGGGTCCCAAGCCATGGAGCACTTTAAAGGTGATCACCAACACCTTGAATTGCACCCAAAAGGCCACCAGAAGCCAATGCAGCTTGTGCAGGAGCGGTGTAACATGGGAGCTCCGAGAAGCCCCCAAGATCACCTGCTTTACACAAACAAAATCAGTTTTTCTATTTTTTCCAACAATGAATATTTAAAGACGATGAATTTTTATATACCATATAACTGGATATCAGTTTGTCATAAATATGTGTAGATGATTCTGAAATTTACGGACTAAATATAATCACTCTGGCATGACATTAGAAAAGAAAACAGCAAGCCTGTGAAAATATAGTGCAATAATGAATCCAAAAGACAGCTGATAAAACTGAAGCTTGGATAATCAGGATACATAGCTTGCTTGCTGTACTCTGACTGAAAGCTTTAGTGATGGTATAGAAGTCCTTACTCCTTTGCAGAATTTGCATTCAGAAGGTAGAAAATACGAAAAAGGAATACAAATCGTACAGACAGGAGGTTATACAACTTGCTTCGTGGTGTAACCGGAACAATCTGGAACTGAACACACTCAAAACCGTAGAAATGGTGGTAGACTTTAGAAGAAACCCTCCCATACTACCACCTCTTACAATACTAGACAACACAGTATCAACAGTAGAGAGCTTCAAATTTCTAGGTTCTACTATATCACATGACCTAAAATGGACACCTAACATCAAAAACATCATCAAAAAAGCACAACAAAGAATGTTCTTTCTGCACCAACTCAGAAAGCTCAAAGTGCCCAAGGAGCTGCTGATCCAGTTCATTTGAGGAATTATTGAGTCTATGATCTGCACCTCTATAATTGTCTGGTTTGGTTCAAAAGGACAGACACAGACTTCAGAGGATAATTAGGACTGCAGAAAAAACAATTACCACCCACCTGCCTTCAATCGAGGACCTGTATACTGCACGAGTCAAAAAGAGGGCTGTGAAAATATTTACAGACCCCTCACATCCTGGACATAAACTGTTTCAACTCCTTCCCTCAAAACGACGCTATAGAGCACTGCACATCAGAACAACTAGACACAAGGACAGTTTTTTCCTGAAAGCCATCACTCTGCTAAACAAATAATTCCCTCAACACTGTTCAACTATTTACAAAGTGTACACTATTACTGTTAATCTTCTCATCCCTCCTTATCACCCATCCCCTCCCATTTGTGACTATAACTTTGTTGCTTGTATCCTCTGTTTCCTAGTATGATTTGATGTTGATTGTATCCTATGACTATCATTAAGTGTTGTATATTATGATTCCTGATTCTTAACGAATGTTCCTTCTTTATGTATACTGAGAGTATTTATACCAAGACAAATTCCTTGTGTGTCCAATCACACTTGGCCAATAAAGTATTCTATTCTATTCTATTCTATTCTATTCTATTCTATTCTATTCTATTCTATTCTATTCTATTCTATTCTATTCTATTCTATTCTATTCTATTCTATTGAACCTAAGCCAGCACTGAAAGAGCAATGAAAGGACAGTACCCTTTTTTGAACCAAATCAAACATGGCCTTTTCATCACAATTCTTACAGTGCTGAATGGGTGCACATTGCAGAAATGCATGCTCAGAAAATTCGTAGTCATTCATCAAGAATTGTTCATTCCTGACCTAAGCCAGAATGAATCAGAAGTGTCATGCCCTAATTTGGGCTTTAAGATGGGCAAGCATGCAAATCCTTTAAGTTAATAAATAAATAAACAGAAGGGAGCATCAACAGTTTTAGCTAGTGATGAAGCTGAGCAAATTATATTAATTTTTCATCATGGTGAATTTCCCGTCAGTATTTATCAAATAGGGTGGTAAAGGCTTTAGCAAGCTATAGATACAAGTAGTCCTCAACTTACAACAGTTCATTTAATGATAGTTCAAAATTACAACAGCACTGAAAAGAGTCATTTACATGCTTACAATTGTTGTAGCATCCCCATGATCATGTGATCAAAATTCAGATGCTTGGCAACTGCCATCTGTTTATAACAGTTGCTGTGTCCTGGGGTCATGAGATCACCTTTTGTGATCTTTTGACAAGTAAAGTCAATAGGGAAGCCCAACTTAACAACTGCAGTGATTCACTTAACAACTGTGGCAAGATATATTAGATACACAAGGAAATTTGAAATCGATGCAGGATTATCAAAAACAAAGGATATAGATTGAGTGGTGAACATTTCTTCAAATACAGAACAGGTACCAACAAGATATAAAAGATTTTGGAATATATCTGAAACCACAACAACTGGATAAAATTTTACTAGGCCCAGATTAAAAAAAAATACAAAAATCTATAAATATTTGCTGGAAGTAGACTTGGAGAAAGAAATTGTTAAAGGATGCATGATAGCCTGGGCTCAAAATATCGGACACAATATAAATTTGACAGAATGGGAAAGTATGTGGAATAGAAATTATAAATTAACAAAAGCAGTGGCATATAAAGAAAATGCCTATAAGATGTTTTAGAGATGGTATTTGCCTCCTTCGAGATTAGCGAAAATGTATCCCAATATGAATCTGGCATGCTGGAAGTGCAAAAAGAAAGAGGGTACATTTTATCATATGTGGTGGTCCTGCTCGGAGACCCAAAAATATTGGTTAAAAAATAAAAAATGGTTACAGGAGATTACCAATGAGCAAATAGAATTAGAACCAGAATTATTTTTATTGGGGATATTCAGAAAGAAATATGGGAGAAATATAAAATATTTAATATTGCACATTTTAACTGCAGCCAGAATTGCCTATGCCCAATGTTGGAAACATACATGTATACCACCAGGGAAATTGATTATTAAAAAAATAATGAGCTGTGCCGAGATGGACAAATTAACTTTGAGTTTACAAGAGAAAGATTATTACAAGATGTGGGAAAAATGGTATTATTGGATTGAGCAAAGACAGATTGGTGGATAGATAAATGGATTGTAAATAAATAGGGATAAGCACTAGATAAGTTAATGATTTATATCTACACAAATTCTATATATTTGTAAATAATGCACAAAATATTAGGATGATGAATATCACTGTTGATTTTATAAGATTTATATTTTTTGTTGTTTGTCTTTTTAAAATGATAAAAGATTAATAAGGTTTATTTAAAAAACAACTGTGGCAAGAAAGGTCATAAAATGGGCAAAACTCACTTAACAGAAATTTTGGGCTCAATTGTGGTTGAACGTTGAGGACTATCTGTATGCCTTTTTTGGTTTGGAAATGTTAAGCAGGCAGCATAAAAATGGCTGGAAGTGAAATGAAGAAGATACAACTTGCACAATATACACAGTATTATCTGCATAAATGCATAAATAACAGGTCAGGATACATGAAATGTCCAGTGTATCATTGGAGGAAATAAAAAGTTTGAAAGATTATTTAGATATTTTATGTTGAATGGTGAAAGATTTGATTCTAATTCTGAAAATGTTTCATTTATAAGGACTTTTTTTCCCCTAGTTGTTTGTGTGCCTGACCAAAAATGATGTGTTACAAATCTCACATGCATTCCAAAATTAGGGCAAAGAGATGAAGAAAAGATGACTAAACCATTCAGTTCATTATTCTGACCTTTGAAAAAAATCTAGATTATATTAATGAAAATTAATTCCATCCCAATGCATATTAACATAATGAACGCAATTCATTTAAATGATCAATATTAAAAATATTGAAAGCCATTTTTTTTAAAGAAATACATTGTATACATAGCAGTGTTGAAAGAAATATCCTTCTGGGTTCAGTTCCAAGTGGGGAAAAAGACACTGGAAACATGGAGGCTGCTTGGAAGGTTTAATAGTGTACAGGACCACATGGCCTGGAACTCCAGAGAAGTCTGATCACATACTCAAGGTGAGAAGGTCAAGAAAAAAAAAGGAAGGTGAGGTACTGAGAGTGCTGGGTTTTATACCCTCTGTTGGGATTTGAATTGGAGCTTGTATTCTAATTGGTTGTCAGACTCCCACAGGCAACTATCCTGAGTTCCAGGCTTGGTCTAGCCTTGCTGGGTGATTATGCCCTTTAAAAGGGCTTTTGACAATTCCTGTAGCTTTACTTGGAGTTCCTTCTTATGTAAAGTATACTGGCCCAGGCCTTAATGGCCCACCCATTAACAAAGGTGGGGGTGAGTTTTTGCTTCTTGAGTTTCTACTCTTTTTAGGGGAAATATTCTGCCTTTTTAATATTTCTTAGGCTATTTCAATTTTCTAGGAGAGGGGTGGGTGCTAACATTCTACAGCAGCATGGCATAATCCATCCTCCCTAAAAAGCAGGTTTACAACATCACAACTCAACATTTTCTAGAGATGATTAAAAGTGAAACTATCTTTTTAAATGATTTTAAACTTTTAAAGTTGGCTCCAGTGTGGAATGGGAGTGGGGCTGATAGACAGGAAGCATTCTGGACCAGATGGGAGTCTCTGGCCACCTCTCCTGACTGTGCTAGGCTCCTCTGCCAGGTGGAGGAAGGAGCTGTGGGGAACAAAAATAGATCAATATTTTCATTTATTTATCATGCTTAGGAACAGTCCCCCTCTCTTTCCCCAAAAAGTAGAATTTGAAATGTGATCTCCCCCCTTGTCCAGTTCCCCTCAAGGGATTATTTAAGGGAAGATAAAATGGCAAACTGCTCTGCCAAAACAGGCATTAAAATGGAGCAGATTTATAGAAATTAAGAAAAATGTTCAAATTCTTTATCAAAACTTTTTTTAAAAGGAAAACTTTGACTCAGAGTATGGTAAACTCCCATTTGCTTAAGTAATGAAGTGGAGTATGGAGAGCCAACACTTAATATAGTACCAACTTTGTAAAGAAGGCTGATTAGGCAGGTTAGACTTCTGAAGTCTATGGACAGTTCATGTCTGAAGTGGGAGTTCTATCAGGTACTTGCAAGAATTAACATTTAGTAGCATAACTAGACAAAATGACTGTAAATATTTTGAAATGGCTTTAAATTAAGCTAGTTATCACCTGTAAACTTCCCTAGTTTCCCTCAACAACTCAGTTTCAAGTGAAATTATCTGAAGGGTCACTATAAAGAGATTATCTTGCCTAGATAAATGCCACTTCACAAAAGAAAAGTAACCAGGGTGCTCAATATACCACTTTTCATGTTCTAGTGGAAAGTATATAATTTGTAAGAAAAAGATGTTCATGACATCCATTTTTCTCTCTAGTTTTAAACCAAGAATTATTACAATTCAGATAACATTCCTTAAGTGTGTGGTATTTTGTATGTCTGTAAAATAAGCCCCATCTACCTTTCTTTCATGTTTTGGAGCAAAGATACAACTATTCAAATATAGTAGTAAATATTATAGCAAAAATATGCACAAAGTTTATTTTCATTGTAAAATATTGTTTTCTGTACTCAAACACAACCAAGAGTTGGTTTGTTAAGCCTTGCCATTGATTGAAAAAAACTGATTAATCCTAGCAATTTTAATTAGTCTCTCAAAATATATTGCATGTATTTTCATTAGTAAAACCACAATTATTTAAAAAGTGAAATTTTAGATACACAAAAACAGTGAAACATAGCCTGTATTTTATTGAAATCGAAAGGACTCATAGCTACTGATTCTAGACTTAATCCAGCCTTTGATTTATTTGAATGGCATTAGGAATAGGTGTGACCAAAGGAAAGCCAAATGTTTTAATCTTTCTTTCTTCCTTTCTTCCTTCCTTCCTTCCTTCCTTCCTTCCTTCCTTCCTTCCTTCCTTCCTTCCTTCCTTCCTTCCTTCCTTCCTTCCTTCCTTCCTTCCTTCCTTCCTTCCTTCCTTCCTTCCTTCCTTCCTTCCTTCCTTCCTTCCTTCCTTCCTTCCTTCCTTCCTTCCATTCCCCCCACCTCATATTTGATGACTCTGGGCAGCTTACAGCATAAAACATAAAAAATTAACAATCATAAAGACACAATGGATAAAATCATTAACAAATGAAAACATTAACAGCAGATGGGAAAGGAGGGAGTTGGGCACATGGGTGGGTGGGTGGGATAAAGTTTTAATTAGTTAACCACCTCCAGTAAGAATCTTCCCCAGTAGGTTTTCAAGCCATCTGGAAGAGCTAGATCTTAAGGCTCTTATGAAACATCAGGAGGGTGTAAACCAATCTCACCACAGGATAGGATGTTCCAGAAGGCAGGTGCCATGGCAGAGAAGGATTTTCTCCTGGATCCCACTAACTGAAATTCCTTGGATGATGGGATCTGCAGTGTGCTCTTCTGCTCATGTGGGTGAGGTGGACTAGTCTCATTGGAGTAAGACAGTTTCTCAAATTGCCTGGACCCATGCTATGCAGGGCTTTAAAAGCAATAACCAAGACGAATTGCATCTAGAAACAAGCTGGCAACCAGTGTAGTTCATGAAGCAGTGGTGTAACATGGGCAGCTTGAGGGGCCCTAAGAACTGCCTGTCCTAGTACACATGGTGCCAGCTGTAGTTTTTGAATGATCTTCAAGGGTAACCCCACATAGAGTGCATTGAAATAGTACAAACATGAGATGATTAGGGATTGAGTGATTAAGCATAGGGATACCTGATCTGGAAAGGCTGCAACTGGAGCACAGAATGAAGTTGTTCAAAGGTTGTCATAGTTAGCTACATGATTCTGTGCCATTCTTGAGCAGCAGATGATGTCCCATGGTTGTGATCCTTTCTGTTTGTTGGTTCAACTTTCCTATAATCTCTTTACAAAATATAACTGGTTGACAAGAAATTAAAAGGTAACTGCTCTTATGGTATGCCAGGATGCTCAAAATTATATCATAAAAATGCTTTGTGTTGTGCCGAATCAGCTATGATACATGACAACTCACTTACATGGCTTTTAGAAGGGACTTGTTTGAACTGTGGTGTAGAGAAAGCCTGCACATTCCTTGGACAGTGAAGATGACAAACAAACAAGTACTGCAGCGCATAAAAGCAGACATATTGCTGGAAGGCAAAATCACAAAATTCTGCCTTACAGCATGTCATGCAATCAAACTCACCAGAAAAGTCAATTATACTTGGAATGGATAGCAGTAAAAGAAATGAGAGTGCCAAAAACAACAGTGGCTAGTCACTATCAAAGCCAACAACAGCCAGAGCAATAAACAGTTGAAACATTAGAAAATGTGGAAAGAGCTTGTCCACAGAATTACTGAGAATCAGATAAGATTGAATGAATAATGTCATCATCATTGAATAAATTCATGGAGAATTGGGCTATCAATGGAATTGGTCTCTATGGTTGTATGCTGGCTCTTGAGTTTCAGGGAACATACCTTACATACCACCTACTGGCAAGTGACATGGAAGATAGTCATTGTGTGACACAGATTGCTAAACTAGATGGGCATTTGACTTGATCTGGCAAAGTTTTTAGATTCCTATAACTAACAGGCTTAATTGTGCCAATAGTATCATCCAAACTTAGTAACAAGTAACATATTGTCACTTAGGTTGTCTTTAATTATTTTGAACTGAATGACTGAAGAAAAAATATGTATTTCATCACTCCCCCCACTATGAATTCTAAAGTCTTTTGTCAGATGTGATATGTACAGCATTCATTTTACATGTGATTTTAAAGCTGCCAGGGCTAATTTAAAGGGATTGCAGTATATTCAGCTGCACTGAGCCTCCAAAACTAAGGCCTGTTAGAAAGAGCAAGAGATGGAAAAGGGGGAACGGTCTGAAGCTTTGAATGCAAAGAAATTGGGGGCATCTGTCCCCAGCACTTCCTTGTGCATCTTAGGCTAAGGTTTTCAGTGAGGCAAATCTAGTTCCATGCTAGCCAATGGGTAAATCACAGTAATAGGGTTATATGCTTAAGCACAATTTTACAATTTGGACATTTTCTGTTGCATTTTTCTCAGTGCAAAGAGCTATTTCCTCTAAAGCATGCTATTTCTTCCTCTCCCTCTTCCTTCTCTTACTTTGCAAGAATCCATCTGAAAAATTAATCTACAGCTTTATATAACAGGGTAGGGGTGGGATCAAATTCTGAAGCCCTTTGTACCTTCCCTCCATCCCACATTCTTAATTCAGTCCTGAAAGCTGCAATCTTTTGCCTACTTATTTGGGAAAAACTTCTGTTCAGCTTAGTTGCTTTCTTAGTAGGAATGTTCTTTAGTCATGTTAATGGGAGAAAAACAGGACTTTGTTATATGCATGTTTACTTTTAAGCCCATAAATTGCATAAGTGTTTATTTTTGGTTCTTCTGGCCACACAAAAACTCCTGAAACAAAATACAATCTATTCAAGGTATTGTCCATAAAGGGGATCTTGTACTATTCTGATTCGGATTCTCCTTTGGGAATGAAGTGGAGATTTTGCAGATGGAAAGTAGATGTGCACTTTTTCCTATGACATGTTTCTTTTTATTTATATGCTCACATTACAGAGATTCATTGTCAGGCTTGTTAAGCATGATGTCTTCATTTCAAGGGCTTTCTTTGAATATGGATGTCTATGTATTTCTAAGCATTAAATGTGCCGATTGGACAAAGATGTGGGACCTGCATCTGCATATCTTGTGAAGAATATCAACAAAATGGCAATGGCAATGGTGCAGTAAGAAATTATTTTTTCATAATGTGATTTTATTTATTTATTTGTTCAATTTTTATAGCTATCTATCTCACATATGTAACACTGGATAGCTTACAATTAAAAACATAAACAATACTAAAAAAAGGTTCCACAGAATTAAAAAATACAAACAACACAGAACATTAAAAAAACTAAAAACAATTAAAGCCATACAATGAAGTCACTGGGAGAGGGCTATAATTCATAAATAGTACGAGTTCTACACCAGGGGTGTCAAACTCACATCGTCATAATCTCATCACGTGGCATATCATGACTTTATTTCCTGTGTTTTCAACTGCAGCTGCTTTGCGCGACACAGCTCAGTTGAAAAAGCAGGAAAAACCATACATACAACCTTCTACAATGCTGTAACAAATCTGGGACTGGAACAACTACTAACCAACAATACTAGACTTAACAACTGCCTCGATCTCATCTTCTGCAATAGTTTGAATTTAATTTATGGAATACAAATTAAAGAATCCTTTTCCAACAGTGACCACAACATGATTGACTTTTGTCTCAACATACGTCCCTCCAAAATCATCATAACGATGGGATCCCCAATTATAACTTCAAAAAAGGCAACTATGAGCTTATAGACAATGATATCTCATCTCTTGATTGGCAAATTCTATTCACTAGATGCAATACTGTTGAAGACCATTACAACGTATTTTTACTTGAAGTCAAAAGAATCTTTGAACTATATGTACCGATAACAACTACCAAAACCAGAAAAAACAAACTACCCATATCAATAAGGAAGCTTCAATCCAAAAAGAAATCACTTTGGCAGAAAAACAAATCTGGTCACGTTGCCAACTTCAAAAGCCAATACAAAAATTTATGCCACCACATAAAGACTGAATGCACCAATTATCACATTAAACAAGAGGAAAACCTTCTACGCACCAATTCCACCTGCGCTTTCTACAATTTTGTAAACAACAAACTAAAAGGTCTATCCCACCCCTGAAAGAATCTAATGGTAAAGACTGCAATGATGACACCATTAAAGCCAACCTTTTTAACACATTCTTTGGCTCAGTATTTGTAAAGAGCAATGGGTCATGTCCAGTATTTCCTAGTTGAACCACAGACAACAACAATGATCTAATACATATCGATTTTTACAGAAGACAATGTTGAAAAAGCACTATGCAATCTAAAACCATCTCCTATTGGATCAGATGGAATATGTGCCTACTTCTTAAAAAAGCTACTACTGCCATAGCCGAACCTCTAGGCATAATCTTTGAAAAAATCTTTCAGGACCAGCTCCTTGCCAAATCTATGCTCACAAGCCACAGTCATCCCCATCTTCAAAAAAGGAGACCCCAGCCTAGTCGAAAATTACAGACCAATCTCTTTATGCTGCGTCACCTATAAAGTCATGGAATCAATTATTAACCAATCCATTATCCTCCACTTAGAGACAAACAACCTACTCTCTAACAAACAATTTGGTTTTAGAAAAAAACTATCCTGTAATCTGCAACTCTTACACTGCAAAAATATATGGACTACACAACTCGATCAGGGCAAAGCAATAGACGCAATCTACATAGACTTCTGTGATTCAGTGGTACACGACAAACTACTCCTAACACTAAAATCTTATGGTATCTCTGGACACCTACATAACTGGATAGAAGCATTCCTGTCAAACAGGTAACAAATGGTCAAAACTGGGAATGTCCTATCAAATTCTGTCAATAGTGGTGTTCCCCAAGGCACCAACTCTCTTCATACTCTACATAAATGACCTCTGTGATCATATTAAGAGCAACTGCGTTCTCTTTGTTGATGATGTAAAGCTATTCAACACCACCAACAATACCTCTATTCTTCAAAAAGACCTCGACTATGTATCAGAATGGTCAAACAAATGGCAACTTCAAATCTCAACAAATAAATGCTCAGGCTTACATATTGGCAGAAAAAAATCAGAAAATAAAATACAAGTTGAATAGTCAAGACCTTGTTGACAATCCAAACTCTGTCAAGGACCTTGGAGTACTCATATCTAATGATCTAAGTGCTAGAGCCCACTGTAACTACACAACCAAAAAGGCTTTAAACAGTTGTTAATCTAATCCTGCATAGCTTTTTCTCTGGTAATATCACACTACTAACTAGAGCATACAAAACATTTGCTAGACCAATACAGTCATCAGCTCATCAGTCTGTAACCCACATTATATATCTGATATTAATACAATTGAGAAAGTCCAGTAATATTTCACAAGAAGAGTTCTCCATTCCTCTACTCATTGTAGAATACCTTATGCCACCAGACTTGAAATTCTAGACCTAGACAACCTAGAACTATGATGCCTTCGGTCAGATCTAAGTATAGTATATAAAATTATACAATGCAATGTCCTACCTGTCAATGAATACTTCAGCTTTAATCATAACAATACAAGAGCACACAATAGATACAAACTCAAGGTGAACTGCACCAAATTTGATTGCAAGAAATACGACTTCAGCGACAGAGTGGTCAATGTCTGGAATACTCTACCTGACTCTGTGGTTTCTTCCGCAAACCCCAAAAACTTTTAACTTTAGACTGTCTACTATTGACCTCACCCCTTTCCTAAGAGGTCTGTACGGGGCGTGCATAAGCGCACCAATGTGCCTACCATCCATGTCCTATTGTTTCTTTTATTTTTCTTATATGTATCCATTTCATGTATTCATAACTAAGTTTATACTTATGCCTGTTATCTTATAATTGCTTGACATAATAAATACATTAATTAAAAAAAATAAAAAAATGCTTTTTCAACTGCTGCACACCTGCGTGCAGCACTGCTCAGCTGTCCAGGCGGCTAGATGACGACAATATACACGTGCATGCAAAATGTAAAATCACCGAACCGGTAGTTACACCAGTCAGATCCCACCCCTGTGACATGCTTTTTTTGATTTTAATTTAACCACTGTCACTTTACATTGTTTTTTTAAAAAATGTTGAATTAAACATCTTGTCCTGGCTTTTTTAGTATAGAGTAGATGTTTTTGTTCACCATCTGTAGTTCATTAATCAATATTTCAAGTAAGAGCACATCATTCTGCTGTACTTCTGCTATGGTCTGTAAGCAGCAGAATCTCTTTAGACAACTTAATGAGAATGACTAAGAACATGGATGATGTTTATATCAGCCAGTACAGAAGATGTAGGGATACAAACTAATGGAACCTGATAGTGGAAGCATATTATGGAGGACCACAGCAGTGATTGATGCAAGTTGGACTCTGCAATTTTAAACTAGAAACCTAATCCTCGGTTCTCTTTATATAAAAAAAATCCCTCTCACAAATTGCATCTGGTCCTATACAGCAAGAACTAAAGTATTAGAAATACTATACAGTACACTGAATTCCTAAACAATGCAATAATTTCCAGAAATGGATTAATTTGTAGAATCAATATGGAGATCTGTTTCCAGACAAACAAGAGAACTCAACAAAAGAACTTGTCATTCAGACATAACAGCCATCAATAAAAACTAGACATGAACCCCATTTAGTCAGCATTCAAAAGTGACGAAAAAAAAACCTAGGAAGCAATACTGTATAGTTATCATTGTAGGGAAACAGCATAACACATTAAGATTTATAACAACTATTGGAAGAAATATCTATCTGGTTCAGTTCCAAGCTGGGAGAAAGGCACTGGAGACAAAAGGGAGGCTGGAGGCTGATTGAAAAGAGGGTCCATTTATTGATGGACCCACATAAATGCTGGGCAGCTGAACACCTGGAGTGGAGAGTGGGTTTTGTATACTTTCTCTTGGGGTTTGAATTTGAACTTCTTGTTCCTGTGCAAGAACATGTATTATATTGGCTGTTGTCAGACTCCCATCGGGAGTCTCCCATGTACAAATCCTAGGAGTTTGTCTGAGCTACATTTGGTTGAAGTTTGCTGGGGGTGATGCAGTGAAGTGGCATTAGGCAATTCCTATTGTGGCTGAAGGCTAATCCTACCTTTGTTGGATCTTGGGTGAGGGTATTTGCTTATGAATAGAGCTAGCTATCCCTTTATCTCTTAAGTGCTGACATCTGCTGAGGGCTATTAAGAAAGGTGGGGTCTGCTTTCTAAGAGCATGTTTCTCCATTTCTCAGCCAGGGAAATGAAAAAATATTCTGATTCTTTAATGTTTCTCAAAACATTTCATACTACAAGAGGAGTGGGTGTTAACTTTCTACATGACATAATAAATAAAAAATAATCCCTGAGGGAAAAATCCTAGGAAGAAAACAAAGATTAGCAACCAACATTCCTACAGCCAACATTCAGATAAGCAGGGTTAACACCAAGTAAATAATCAGGCCAACAACAATACTCTGATCAAGGAATCATCAAGAAGGAAACTAGCCACCCCCCAAAACTGGCAGAGCAAGGTACTGCCTATGAACAGGCAGCAAATCCCATACTTATTTGCACTGATGATGTTGCTTAATTGGATAATGAAATGTCTGAAAGCAAACAACCAAGCTCATAGAGCATTGAGACCCCCCACCCATCCACAAGGGAATTCAAGAACAAATAACAAAAGGGGACAAAACAGTGAGTAAAATACCAAAATATAAAACAGCAACATTATCGAGATTTAATTTATATCTACCAATTTTGGAAAAAAACAAGTCCTCTCATTTATCTCCAGAATCTGTACTATTACCATAGCATTTTGGAATTTCCATGGCTATAGTTATTCGTATTCGTTGGTATAGTAGATTAAAATTAAGAGTAGAAAATACATTAGTATGTTTTAAAGGAAACTTCATGATGTACAAATAATGCTGTCATTTGTTTAAATAGAAATACTTTCAAACTCATTATCGGAAACCAGAAAGGTGAATTTTATGACTTGTACTGTTCCTGCGCCTATGACTGAAAGCAATGTAAAGCAGCAAGTATTAGTATTCATTGAAGCGACCAGATGATCAGGACTCTAGGCATCAAAAGTAATGAAACTCTCCTACAAACAACTGCCCGGATTTTATTAGCTAAAACTGTTAGTTCCAGAAATGATTTGCTTGTTTGTTAGATGCTTTTGAACCAAGATTTAGACTCATTATATTGAGATACTTTCCTTTAAATTTTTTTCCAAATATTCAAACTAAAATGCAAGTATGCATTTGCAAGCCAGTATGTATGTATAAGGTATTAGGGATAATATAGTCTTTCTGGTATTATAACTGCAACTTGAGGGCTGTTGAAACATGAATTTTTAAAATCAATTTCTAGGTACAAGTAAGTCACTGTGGCTCTTCCCCTGAGATCAGGTATGATAGGAATTATCCATTTTGCAGCAATTCTTACCAGTTAGGTAATTATAACTTTAAAAAACTAGGCTATCAAGTTGATGTTAAAATATTTAAGAAATCCATTGTTTCCCTAAAGGTCCTTCAAAATTGCATTTGCTTTATTTGTTTTATTTAATGGGGATGCAAGAACAAATCAATTATTCCCATCCAGGTGTAGGAAGTTAGCACCAACCCTTTCCTAGAAAAATGAAATATTCTAGGAAATATTAAAATAGCAGAATATTATATCTTCCTGGATGAGAAAAGGAGAAAAATGCTCTTGGAAAGCAGCCCCCACCTTTGTTAATAGTCCCAGAAAGGCAAAAGACATCTTATCTACAACACAAAAGACCTTCAGTTCCAGGCTGATGGGATTAAAACATGGCGCTCAGGACATGGTAGGATTAGCCCTCTACCCATCTCACTACATGGCACCTGGGAAGATTACATCACCCAGCAAGATTCAATCAAGCTATCCCTGCATGGCCTCATAGGAGTCTGACAAGCAATCAGGATACATTTTTTGCCACAGGAACAGGAAGCAAGTTCAAAGCCCAACAGAGGTTATAAATCTCTCTCACTCTCTCACCCATGTGCTTTTTTTTTTTTGCCCAGGACCCATGTGGTCTTGTCCACCATTAAACCATCTTTCTAAGCAGTCACCATGTTTCCAGTGTCTTTCTTTCCATTTGGAACTGAAGCCATGGACATTTCTTCCTGCACAGGATAAACTGACTTTTAAGTGCAGGATGTTTGTCAAGCATGTCTAATTCTCATGATGTCATGAAGAGACATTGTTTAATTGCAGCTCATTAGAATTCTTACTATTTAAATGCAATTTGTTTCCAGTTTAGCAAAATTATTTTCAAAGCTTGTCAAGATTATTTTTTTTAAATAATACAGTAAGGTTGCTACTTAACGAAAGCAAGGAATTACAGATATAATTGTTTATTACCATCTAATGGTCATTTTGATTTTTATACACCACTTTTGATTAAATTGAAATTAAGTCATTCTCTCTTAGACCTAGAAAGAAGGCAATGACAAATTACTTCTGAAAATCCTTCCCAAGGAAAACTGTAGAGATTTGTCTTGATAGTCACCAGAAATCAACACTAACTCAAAGGAACCTTCTCCCCCACAAAAAGGATTGTTTCAGATATGTATGGTGCCTAACCACATTCTGAACAGAAATGCTTTGAATTTGTCTTCATTTCTGAGTAATCTGCAAATCATAATTTTGTAGTCCAATAATTTCTAAAATCATGTAGTACTTTACATGTGGCAGGCAGCTTACTTGCTTAATAAATTATTATACTTCCTTTTATGTATGTAAATAATAAATTGTGAAAGGTAAAGGTAAAGGTAAAGTTTCCACTCACACATACATGCTAGTCTTAGGGGGGCGTTGCTCATCTCTATTACAAAGAGCCAGTGCTGTCTGAAAACGTCTCTGTGATCATGTGGCCAGCATGACTAAATGCCAAAGGTGCACAGAATGGTCCCACCAAAGTGGTTTTTCTATTTGCATTTTTATATGCTTTCGAACTACTAGGTTGGCAGAAGCTGGGACAAGTAACAGGAGCTCATTCCGTTACGTGGTGCTAGGGATTTGAACTGCCAAACTGTCGACCTTTCTGATTGACAAGCTCAGCATCTTAGCCACTGAGCTACCATGTCCATGTACCATGCTTTTATTTTATAATTTATTTTATATGTATTTATTTTATTACTTTATTGATTAAATTTATATGCTGCCCATGTCCCTATCCAAAGGACTCTGGTTAGCTTACAACACAAACACATTTGTTGTGATGCAAATGTTTAACATTACAATATTTTACATATTTACATATGTATCATGGCTGGTTATAGGAGAGGAGGGGCCTAGGACTGTCACAATATTTTTCATGCTGAAGGACACATTATAATATGTATTTTAAAGAAGTAGATTGGGATAATGGGCAGAATTTTAGAAAATAAATGAGAAAATGAATCATGACAGAAGGAAGGCTGGTTCAACTATTGTAACCTCCATGTCAGAAAAAGTTTCATCTGCCAAATGTGTTCATGTTAGGCAGGCACTAAAGATAGTGGGTCAGGGTCAATTTAGAAAAAGTCAGCAAATGGCTTAACAATTTTCAGTGGGTTGAAGTGTAAATAAAAATCCAGGACTAAGAATGTTCATATTTAATTAAAGCTACACATAATTAAGTGTGGCAATCTGGTGATAAAACCTTTAAGTAATGACTCATAAAGAGATAAAAATGGAGCATGTGTTTAATCAGTCTGCAGCTCTTCAGAAAAACTGGCATACCTCAGGTGCTAATGAGACATCTGTTGCTTAGGTCATCGGAGAAAACGGGGAGAAAATAATGATGAGAAGTTTGATGAAAAAGATGTACCCAACCCCTTTCCTCAGCCTCTTACACCTCTATAAATTTACAAACTCTTTCACACAGCTTTAGTACAGCCACCAAAATTGGATTTGATTTTTGAAAGCTTATGTGATGCATTCCTCTCTATAGCATGAGAAGATTCCTTTTGTTGCAATTGAATAATGGTGGGATCAGTTCTGTCAGGAATCTAAGGACTAGATCTAAGCTTTGTGAAGTTTGCCTTTGTTTTAAGAACATTTCTTAGACCAGTCTTAAAATTCCTGGGAATTTTAAGGTATGTGGACTTCAATTCCCAGAATTCCCTAGTGAGTAAGAAAGCTGGCTGAGGAATTCTGGCAATTGTAGTCCAGGCATCTTAAAGTTGCCATGGTTGAGAAACACTGCCTGAGAGCAATGATTTTGAACTGGTGATAGGAATAACAGATCGAGGACAAGCCTTTTCAATGTAAAAATTTTTTCAATTTGAAAAAATTAGACCTATATGCCTTCTTCATGTGAAGAACTTTTAGAAAAAAAATGTATACTTCTCTGGCTTCTTCATGTAATCAGATTTGAATGGGAGCAAAATCATTTATCAGATGGAGAAGTTTTATATCTGGAGGTTGAGCATATATGCATATATTGGCGGTTTTGTAAAGATTAAACTTTGTCTATAAAAACCTTTGACCTAGTTAATATGTCCCAAGTGCAATAAGCATAAATTATTCAGTACTGTATTCTGTAGCTTGGAATGTAATAAAACCAGGATAGATTTAAGTTAAATTCATAACATATGAATTTAATCAAATTTGACCAAACTAAAATAGTTGATTTGGTAAATAAATGGATCGTCAAAAATATATTATGTTGAAACTATAATGGGATAAGTCACTGCTTGTGTGCCTTCCAGATGCCTTTCTTACAGTCCACTAATTGGTTATTAAGGAGATCAGAGGGCTGGAATAGAAACACCTTATGATTGTAAACTATTTACAATCATATTCACCATTTAACACCTTGAAATGGTGGTTTTGGGTGCTCTTTCTGGCAGTTCCTGGTAGCTACCTCTCCCTGACGTTTGCTGACTCTCATATTTCTCATTGGGAGAGGCAGTTGATGAAGAAATTACACCTGCTAGGTTTTATGGGGGATGTCCTGGGAGATTATGGCCTTAAGGATGCCCAATTTAGGATAGTCCAGCGGCTTGTGGACATTGACTTGCAATATCTACGAGCCAGAGCCAACAAAACTTGCTCCCCTCTGATCTTAAGCCAATTTAATAATTACAGACTGAGGATGGCTTCCTATTTTTACACTCTAACCATTCCCAAGTACAGAAGAGCTTTCTCCCTAGCTCGCTTTAATGTCTTGCCCTCAGCACTACTGGATGGGTGATTTAAGAGGCTCCCAATTAACGAGCGGGTATGCCCCTGTGACAGAGCTGAGGTTGAAACTGTGGAGCATGTCCTTTTATATTGCCCTATGTATTGTAGGAAGTTAGCATCCACCCTCTCTTAGAAAAATTGAAATAGCCAAGAAAATATTAAAAGGCAGAATATTTCTCCTAAAAAGAATAGTCACTCAAGAAGCAGAAACTCATCTCAGAAGCAGAATCTCACCCCCCACCTTTGTTAATGGGTGGGCCATTAAGGCCTGGGCCAGAATACTTTACATAAGAATGAACTCCAGGTAAAAGCTATAGCAATTACCAAAAGCCCTTTTAAGGGCATAATCACCCAGCAAAGCTAGACCAAGCCTGGAACTCAGGACAGCCTACAGAGTTGCCCCTGGGAGTCTGACAACCAATTAGAATGCAAGCTCCAATTCAAATCCCAACAGAGAGTATAAAACCCAGGCACTCTCAGCACCTCAATCCTTTTTCCCCTTCTCTTCTCACCTTGAAGCATGTGATCATTCTTCTCTGGAGCTCCAGGCCATGTGGCCCTGTAACCATTAAACCTTCCAAGCAGCCTCCATGTTTCCAGTGTCTTTTTCCCCACTTGGAACTGAACCCAGAAGGATATTTCTTTCAACAGTATAACACAGGCAGATCTAAGTTACTGTCTCTCCTTGGAACAGACCCTTCTAGACCCAATGTTAGTAATTTGTTCTTATATTGTTTAGGGGATGGCTCCTCATACATCACTTCTCAGGTTTCCAAATTCTTTTTAAGAGCAGTAACCATCAGAGGTGTTCTATATTCAAATACTCACCAGCAATTGGTTGATCCAATGGCGGGAACTTTGTATCTCTGTCATTGGCTGGCGAGCTGCGAGCAGCCGCTATAAGAAAGGCTGCCGCGGCTCCATAGCTGTTCAGTTCTGAAATTAAAACAAAGTAACCAGTCAACTGAATGTGTGCATCTCTTACTTCCACCTCCAAAACATTGGTGACAAAGGTGGGATTGAGACATTAGAAAATTCAGTTGAGTACGCAGCGACGAAGATCGAGCGAAGAAAATGTCTGGCGGCGAGCTAGGCAAGTACCGGGGTAACCCGATTTCTTTTAATTTAAATCCTAACGTGGCCCCTATTTGACTCAAAGCGAGGCGTGTGCCATTTGCATTGAAGCCAAAAATCGATGAACAATTGGACAAACTTATCAAACAAGGGGTTTTAGAACCAATAGACCATGCGAAGTGGGAAACTCCTATTGTAACTCCCATTAAACCAGATGGTTCAGTCCGGATTTGCAGGGACTACCCTGAACCACGCACTCCAACAAAGTGCATACCCCGTTCCGGTTGTTCAGCATTTATTACATTCGATCAAAGGGGGAAAAATCTTTGCTAAACTTGATGTGGCCCAAGCGTATCAACAATTGCCGGTAGATTCCCAAACGGCTGAGGCTCAAACTATTGTCACACACCGGGGAGCCTTTAAATGCAACCGACTTCAATTTGGCATTAGCGTAGCTCCCAGAATTTTCCAATGTTTAATGGAACGGCTTCTCCACGGAATCAAAGGTGTAATTCCTTATTTTGATGATGTGTTAATAGCAGCCAAAACCAAAGCTCAACTTAAGGATCGTCTACGACAAGTCCTAATTAAATTTACAGAGGCCGGTCTGAAAGTAAAACGAGAAAAATGCATGCTTATCACTGACAGGATTGAATTTATGGGCTACTTAATAGATGGCAACGGTATTCACCCCACTGAAGGGAAAGTTCGCACAATCCAGGATGCTCCCATTCCAACCAACAAAGGGGAGCTACAAGCATTTTTAGGACTCATTAACTTTTATAATGTGTTCTTGCCGCAGAAAGCAACGGTAGCGGAACCCCTACATAGATTGCTTGACAAAGACGCTTCCTGGAAGTGGGGAAGGCGGGAAGACATGGCGTTCCAAGAAATAAAAAACCTCATTACATCTAGCAAGATACTGATTCAATACAACGAAACACTTCCCATAACCTTGACTTGTGATGCTTCACCTTTCAGCGTGGGGGCTGTACTAAGCCACATTCTGCCGGATGGCAGAGAAGCTCCCATAGCCTTTTACTCTAAAACTCTGTCTAAAGCCGAATGGAATTATAGCCAGCTCGATAAAGAAGCTTTGGCCGCTATATCGGGCATTAAACGATTTCATGAATATCTCTACGGCCGAGTTTTTTCATTAATAACTGACCACAAACCATTATTGGGAATTCTAGCAGGTGATAAAGCAACCCCTAACATTTTGTTGCCGCGCATGGCGAGATGGTCAGGGTTCCTGGCCACCTACAACTATACCTTGATTTACCGACCGGGCCGTTCCATTACTCACCCTGATGCGTTGAGCCATTGCCCATTACGAGATATGGACACTGACCCTGCACCGAGCACTTCCACCCTACAAATCGAAATCTACCGATGACAACTACAGACATTGCCAGAGAAACTTCTAAAGACTTTGTGCTTACCAAAATTGCTGCCTGGATTGCCAAGGGTTGGCTGGAGTCCAGCCTTGAAGAATGCATGAAACCCGTTAAACACAGACAAACTGAACTCTCACTCCTTAAGGGTTGCATACTTTGGGGGGATCGGGTTATTATACTCCATAAGCTGAGAGAGACAATTTTGGACCTTCTCCACAACGGACACCCGGGTATGGTTAAGATGAAAGCCCTGGCCAGAAACTACTTTGATGGCCAGGCTTGGACAAAGACATAGGGAAATGGGTGGATAGTTGCAAATGTTGCCAAGAGTCCCGACCCGCACCCCCGCAGGCACCGGTGGCTGAATGGGAAATGCCCAGGGGTCCTTGGTTGAGGATCCATATTGATTTTGCGGGTCCGATGAGGGGTTACATGTTTTTGATCCTAGTTGATGCTTACTCGAATTGGTTGGAGGTGAGCGTTATGCACTCTACCTCCACAGACGCTGTCATCAGGCAGCTCCTCAAATTATTCGCACGCATGGGTTACCAGATGTATTGGTCTCTGACAACGGCCCACAGTTCACATCCACAACATTTGAGGGGTACCTAGCTAGCCTGGGAATAAGACATGCCCTGACCGCGCCGGCCCATCCGGCAGCGAATGGCCAAGCAGTACGCATGGTTCGTTTCACAAAAGAAACCCTTAACAAGTTAGGCCCCAGCCCCATACAGGAACGCATCGATAAACTATTGTCCATACAGCACATGACGCCTAGCACGACAACTAATAAAACCCCAGCAGAATTATTGATGGGCAGAAAGTTACGATCACCCTTAGACCGTTTGCACCCCACCTATTGCGCAGAAAAACCAACAGACTCCTCCAGTAAACTCCGCACATTTAGGGTAGGAGATCTAATCTATGCCAAAAATCTAGTGGGAGACCCGTTATGGCTACCAGCTACTATTACCCAAGTCACAGGGCCACGATCTTACCGTCTAATAACATCTGACAACAGGGACTGGAAAAGGCACATTGACCAATTGCGATCCCGGACCCTTAGAGGGTTATCTGACAAACCAAGGGGGGAAGGAGGTTACCCAAATACACAAGAAGGGGAAGACCCTTCAAATATACAAGAAGGGGGAGACCCTTCAAAAACACACCAACCCCAGACAGGCAAAGACAACCTAGCACTATCACAAACACCCCTATCATTAGCTCCAGTCGAAGTTCGCAACTACGCACCTGAGTGGAAGAATTAAACACCAACGTGGACCAGGCAGGAGATGAGCGTTCGCTGAGAAGAAGCCTGGAAGGGAGTGGCTTAGCCGACTCAACTAACAGGGCAAGGCCCAGCAGGAGCGGCATGGCCGACTCTACCTTCCAGACGGTTCCACGAGAAGAGACGGAGAGATCAACAGGTCCTTCCGCACCGGCTGCTGGCAAACTAACTAATGACCTACGCAGGTCCAGTCAGACCCACCGGAGCCCCACCTACTTACGTGACTACGTAACCTAGGGGGCTCCTGATTGACCAGACTGGACCAAGTGGGGAGGGGTGTTCTATATTCAAATACTCACCCGCAATTGGTTGATCCAACGGCGGGAACTTTGTATCTCTGTCATTGGCTGGCGAGCCGTGAGCAGCCGCTATAAGAAAGGCTGCCGTGGCTCCGTAGCCATTCAGTTCTGAAATTAAAACAAAGTAACCAGTCAACTGAATGTGTGCGTCTCTTACTTCCACCTCCAAAACAAGAGGAGAATGCTGTAATCCCCCTTACTCAAGTTTTTGATGACCAATTGTTCATGATTAATTTTCCCATGTTCTTCTTTTGTTGTACTTGTGTTTTGGTCTGTGATCGCAAATAAAGTATTATTATTATTATATTCACTATTTACTATTTACAAGTTCTAGTCCTTTTAAAGTCCTTTTATTTACCAGAACAAAAGTGGAATCAATTCATATAATTATTCATGCTAATTGATTTAAGCCATTTCATATTGTTTTTGCAAACTTAGACTCACAATAAACTCAATGGATATTTGACTTAATTAATTGCTAATTAATTAATTTGACTATAACTGGGAGGTCACTAATCCCCATAATGGACATCTAAGCAGCTTACAGTGTCAATTTTAATAAAACTGCTGAATCATTTTTCTTAATCTTCTAAAGCTCAGTTCAACTATTCTTTCTTGCTTTATATTATTTTTTAAATTAGTGGAAGCCTTGCTAAGCAATATAATGCCAATATGATTAAGCTTTCCTTCTTCCAAACATTTGTTTTACAGATCTTTGCATACTCTAATCAATTGATGTTTTGACTATGTTATGATGGGAGCCAAAGAATGGACCTTTGTTTAATAACTAAAATTGGCATCTGAGTAGTATCCTTTTGATGAACTGTGAGAGACAATAATTCCTCTTAATGATTATCATACCAAAGATAGTTTACACACTATTATTTCTGGAAAATGAATTAGATTCGTTTCCTTTTCCCTTTTAACCATATCAACATGACATTTATATTAAATGGCTGTAGCGTAATTTGAAAGCTTCCTCCCATTTGATTTTCTGTAATGAAGCTTGTTAAAGATCAAATGCTATCCTTTTAATTCTAATCTCAGAATATTTGTGTAAAACTTCTTTTCAATTAGATTTATGTTGGTTTCTTTCAATATTGATGCAATCTTATTTTGTCATAATTTGAGAAGAAATTTCCTGCCATTACCATAAGCAGCTTGTTCAATTCATTCCTTGATCTAGTAAGAGAATAAATTTGTTCTTCTGCCTCAACTACATCAGCAGCCATGTAATTAGGCCACATTATTTAAGCATATATGTAACTCATTTTTATGCCATTCCTTCACAAGACTCAGGGTGGTATTCAGACAATAGATTAAGAAAGATGTGAAAAGAAACAGTACCAATCCATCATGGATTCCGAAAGATCAACTAAGTTCATGTCTTCTGGAGAGATTTATGCTTCAACTTTCCTTCAGAAACATAAGGCAACTTTCATGGGGATATATGTTTTGACCTCTATAATGGCAGTTTCATGAGGTAGTTCATGGAGACATTCATGAAACTGAAGTTTTCCAATTCTAAACCAATGTCTTAACCACATATATTGGTTTGTTTCCTGACCTAGTACTTTCTGAACTTTCACTTCAGTCCTTGTTTCTTTAGTACCATGAGTTTTTAGTTTCTAAAAATTAGGGCAGAACACTTTTAACTGATCCTATATTAAGTTGATACAAAAGCATCTTATCTTTCTGCTGATCAGTAAACTAAAGGCAATAAAATAAAGTCTTTGCATCAAATTTGACTTCTGGTGACTATACAAACTCATCTGTATGATTTTCTTGGTAAGAGTTCAGAAGTTATCTCAGTCTTCTGGGATGTTTTCTGGACCCAAATTTAAGAGTCCAGAAGGATGTTTTTTACACCTCTCAGCCCTGATATCTCCTGATGCTTTTCAAAATACTAACCAAGTTTGATTCTGCTTAGATTTCCGAAAACAGTGACAGCTATTAAACAAATGTGCAGTGTTATTTTTCATATGCAAATTGTCTATTAAACAAGGTACATGTATGCAAATGACAGTGAAGTACCATGGCAATCCTCCTAAATTGCTTAGCAATAGGAAGAATTAGCACATTTTTCTTACTATCTAGAAACTGAGGACTTCTATTATGCACAGAAAACTCTTTAGTTTTTCTACTTGAAATAATGCAGGTTTGATATTTACAGAAAGGATAATTATACTTGAAAATGTTTAAACTTAGTTTTAAATATATTATAGGCATTTTCTTATGTTTTAAGCACACAAAATTTTGATATCAATTATCTAAAATTGGCAAACCTCATATCTTCTGAAGGCAGAATGGGAATGATCCCATGAAATTTCATTAGCTTTTTTCTTTTCTTTTTTTCTTTGATTTGTATGCTGCCTATCTTGCCTTGAAGCTAATTTATCCAGGGTGTCTATGACAATTTGCTGTAACCAACTCACTATGGCCAACTTGCCATGGCTAATTCACTGTGGGACAACTCACCAGAACCAATTTGCTACAGGACAACTCACTGTGGTACAAGAGTTATACTAATATCAAAGAAATGGTGGAATAGAATCATTAAAGAAAGGAGGGACACAATGAAATGTGAATGATAAAAACTAAAATAATTTTATAATAAATTAATAAATTACACACACACACACACACACACACACACACACACACACACACACACACACAGATTGGCTCCCTCTTTTTTGTGGCAGTCCGTTTGTGTGTGTGTAATTTTATTTTTAACTTTTACATATATATTCAATAATTAAATTGTCCCATGGTGAGTTGGCCACAGTGAGTTGGCTGCAACAAGTTGTCCCATTCCATATCCAGGTTGTGCCATAATGACATTTATTTATTAATTTGGTTCCCTATGTTACATTAATAACTCTGGGCAGCATTTTCTTTTCATCATTCTTTCCTTGAGTGAGCCCAATGAACCCAGAGAACACATAATGGGTATCATTGAAAATGACCTAAAAAACCCCCAATGAAAGCTATGAGAATAACTAGATATGCTTGCAGTTTAAAAGAAATGAAGCATAATGAAGCATAACAACACTGAATGTTCAAACCATGTAGAACCTCTATAGATTCTATAGAGATTCTCAGTCATCCAGGTCATGGCCACCAAGCCATACCAACAGAACCGGTAGTAAAAATTTTTGAATCCCACCACTCTCATGGTTGTACTAATGGTGCTCTTTCAAAAGACAACTGGACTTTGTTTTTCCCTGAAGACATTTCACTTTTCATCCAAGAAGCTTCTTCAGTTTATCTCTCACTCTGTTCAAGTGCTATATTTCCAGGTAACGATTTAACATGCAAGCTGAAATAGGCATAGACTTTAGTTATGGTAGAAATGTCACTAAAACATACAATGTTCTGCATTTGGGAGTCTTCCAGACATGTGAATGCTCCTCTGTGAATTAGAACCAGTCAAGCTGCATGGAGACTGTCTCTTTAGTTACATAGCCTTGCTATTCATTCCTGGCACGGCAATGTACATGGAAAATTATCACCTGAACATGGTATCTGTCTCTGTTTCTTTCTTGTATCAGAGCTTCTCAAGTCCTGTAAACCGCACTTAGACCACTTTTCTACAGTGTTTAAATATTCCATTGAACATACGTAGAATACTACATTTCAAACTTCGGTTGTTGTGTCTTGCTAATCTCATACAGTTACATTTGTAGTTTTCCACACTTATTTGAAAGCAACATAATGAAATCTGATCATCTTGCAAGCTTCAGTATGAAAACTATTGTCAATTATAAATCCTTTGAGAAATCTGCCTTGCACTTTGGAAACCATTGAGCTAGATCAAAACAATTAGATTAAAAAAAAAAAACCTAACACCCCCCCCCCCCCAACCAAGCTGTTTAATCTCTAACTTTACTTTCTGCAAAAAGCAAGCACATTTCCAGAGCATTCTTAGAGCACTCTACTGTCAATTAGGGCTTATAACCATAAAAAAACCATGAATAATGATTTAAAAAATTGCCAGCCTAACACAAATTGTGGTTGTCAATAGGAAGGGGAAAAAACAGCATAAAGAAGGGGAGAAAGAAATGGAAGAACTTTGTAGAATGTAAGGTTTCCAATTATCTAGAGAAATATATAGAGGCAGGTGCTTGGGTCTTTAGCAATGAATAGAATAGAATAACAGAATTGGAAGGGACTTTGCAGGTCTTCTTGTCCAACCCCCTGCCTAGGTAGGAAACCCTATAGCAGGACTGTCAACTTCCTGACCCACAGGCCGGATGTATCATACCCACACCCAGTTTAGCAAAGGGGAAAAATGTCTTGATACATCACATGATGCCGCTGTGAATTTGACACCCCTGCCCCTTAGCATTTCAGACAAATAGTTATCCAATCTCTTCTTAAAAACTTCCAGTATTGGAGCATTTGCAAATTCTAATTAATAGTTATGTCAGGAAATTTTTCCTTAGTTCTAAGTTGTTTCGCTCTTTAATTAGTTTCCACCCATTGCTTCTTGTCCTTCCCTCAGGTGCTTTGGAGAATAGATTGACACCTTCTTCTTTGTGGCAACCCCTGAGATATTGGAAGACTGCCATCATGTCACTCTTAGTCCTTCTTTTCATCAGACTAGACATACCCAATTCCAGCAATCGTTCTTTATATGTTTTAGTCCTCTAATCATCTTTGTTGATCTTCTCTGTACTCTTTCTAGAGTCTCAACATCTTTTTTACATCATGACAACCAAAACTGGATGCTGTATTCCAAGTGTGGCCTTACTAAGGCATTATAAAGTGGTATTAACACTTCACATGACCTTGATTGTATCCCTCTATTTATGCAGCCTAGAATAGTGTTGGATTTTTTGACAGCTGCAGCACACTGCTGGTTCATATTTAAATGATTGTCCACTAGGAATCCAAGATTCCTGTCACGATTACTACTATTGAGCCACATATACTGTACCTGTGCATTTGATTTTTTTTGCCTAAATGTAGAATCTTACTTTTTTCACCATTGAATTTCATTTTGTTAGATACCACCCAATGTTCAAGACAAATTCCCAATGACAATTTCTTTTTTCTAGGGTTCTTAGTCATACTGGATGGGTCAGAAAGAAAAGTACCACCCCCCTCTTTTAGTCTGGTATTCAGTAAGAAAAAAAATAGAAATATATGCCTGCATGTTATATAGATGGCAAATGTCTAGTGTGAACTTAAGGCTGCACCCATTAGCCTTTTCTTTTTATTTATAATCTAACGCAAAAAGTAATAAAATCACCATTTCATCATTTTCTTTGTTGCTTAATAGTTAAAATAACATTTTAAAAATGGAAAGAAAGATCCATGCAATTGAGCTGAAGCTATTTAAAATCCCATTTGGGTGGTCTGTATTCTACATTATACCAACCACTAAATTAATTGTACTTATTATTGCAAACCTCCTGACAGCTAATCTCGTTGTTTTAATAGGCTTGATCAAGCCTATATTTCAAAAGGAAGATTAGCTGGTGTTTTCATTAAACCTTCCTGCAAGTAGAGCTAGAAGTAAATTTCAATTTCAAAGTTTACCATTTAGGGGAAAAAATATCTTAAATTGTATTCCCCTGACTTCCCAATTTGTGGTTGACAAGAATTTAACTATGATTTAGATATGACAGAAGCAAACAACAGCTGCGCCAAAAATTGTAAAACTGTTTTAGTTAATTCATACAATTAATAAGGAAGCACATAGCAGGAATAGGCAAAATATTCATTTCACTGGAGATAGAATGATTTAAATTTTCTTCTTTCAACCTTTCCACAAAATAGGCTTCTTAATTATTAAACTGACCCAGAGGAGTGTTGCTTAGATGCATAGGAAACTGGTGTGTGTAATGTGCACACCAAAAAGAGCAGCCAGAATGAGATACAGGAACTGAACTATAGGGAGTGTATATGTCAGTGTTTCTCAACTTCATCAACTTTAAGATTTAAGCGTGCTGATTGGGGAATACTGGGAATTGAAGTCAACATATTTTAAAGTTGTTAAGTTGAGAAAGAATTCTATATATGAAGCAAGAACTCCAATGACTGATCTATATTTCCTACTTGGTCCATTGTCAGCGCCAGCTTCCCATTCATCTTCCCCTCTATGAAGTAAAAGATGACACTGTCCTAGCTCATGACAAATACAAACTATGCTCATTGCTCATCTTTCCCAGCTTCCATTTAAAACAGTGTTTTCCAATTGAAGCCAATAGATGTTTGCCTGTGCTTTATTCCATTCTAGTTGCAGCTTCAGTTCTGATTGACTTCAGTGCCTGACATAACCCTCCCCACAATGATATGTTGCTGTCTAAGCACCCATTTTATTCCACACATTTTCTTTGGGGGGGGGTGTATTGTTGAAAACAAAAGGCTTATTCTTCCATCCTCAATGCTATTGCTTCTTTAATACTGGCTTTGCCATGCAATTGGGCTTTTAAGTACCCTCAGCTGTGCCAAAGGAGAGTGATTTAGAACTTAATTGGTAAGTGGACTGCATGTATCAGATTGATATCAATCTTTGAGTGGAGGCCATTGGTGTCTATTTTGAAGAGGCCTGCAAAAAAAGATAATCAGGGGTGGGATTCTACCAGTCACACCCATTCGCTAGAACTGGTTGTTAACATTCTAAGCAATTCAGAGAACCAGTTGTTAGAAGAAATTACTGGCCTAACCCTGTAAGGAAGGCAGGAAAGAAACATTCTGGTGTTGCTTACAGAAACTGCCTCTCTGTTAACCCTTATTACATTCTTGGCAGGACTAGACTTCCTGTGTCAGGAACTTCTCTGGAGTTCCTCCCACCTTTGTTGGTACTTTGCTTGTGTGGAGTGACCATTCAAAGTTACAATGGCACTGGAAAAAGTGACTTATGACCATTTGTCACACTTACGACTGTTGCAGCATCCCCACAGTCATGAGAGGCCAGGTGAGGAGATTCGTGCCTTGATATCAGTTATATTGAGTTGGCCACACCCAGCCAATAACATGACCACCAAGGCACACCCACCCAGTCACATGACCACCAAGCCATGCCCTCCAACTAAGCCAAGCCCACAGAACCGATTGTTAAAAAATTTGAACCCCACCCCTGAAGATAATCATATGCATCAGTACATTTATAGTTTCATGGTCTCATTTCCTGTAGTTAGGTGGTCCTGCTCAAGATATGAACTGCTGAATTGTTTGTCTAGAAGCCAAGAAACCACAACATTTATAACATTTGTAACCAAAAAGCATAAGGTGGTATATAGAATTTTTGAGAACCTCACAAAATATAAAATCTTTTTGTGCTCAAAAAAAGCCACAAATTATGAATCTTATAAAGGAGAATATTAGTAGTTTAGAGTTGAAATGAGGAATCCTTGAGCTTGGCTGTTTTCTTGCAGACATTTCATTACCCAAATTTCATCAGTCTATCGAGTAATGAAACCTCTGCAAGAATATAGTTAAGCTCAGAGAGCATTAAGGACCCCTCAATTATGAATCTGAAATTTGGAAGTTATATGCCTTTCAGAAAAGAAACACTGTCACAAAATTCTATATTAGCCCAGTTTTTTTAAAAAAGTGTTTTTTCCCTCTAAATAATATAAGGATGCCAAGAACACATGGTCTTGCTTTTGTATTTCTAACACTTCTCATATTTCATTAATAAAGTGCAATATTTTGGCTAACCTTCACACAGGCATAACTAAAACTTGTAGCTCTCCAAATGCTCAATACTATATTAATTTATTTAAGGAAGAGAAGAATAAGGTCACATAAACATAGAATATTTGTGTATTTTGTTTCTTAAAGCCAAAGCTTACGTACAGATATATGCTTTAGGGTTTAAATTCTAGTTCTTTCCTTCCTTCCTTTCTGAATCAATGGATAAGTGGTTTTCTCTTGCTGGCTTTGAGAGGTGCATGTTCTCTGTTGTTGCAAGAAATATCTACCTGGTTCAGTTCCAAATGGGGAGAAAGACACTGGAAATATGGAGGCTGATTGGAAAGATGATTTAATGAAGCAGAACCATCAAGCACATGGTCCTGGTGCAGCTGAACACATGGAGTTGAGAGAGAGGGTTATTTATACCCTCTCTTGGGATTTGAACTTGAGCTTCCTGTTCCTGTGCAAGCTATTGGCTGCTGTAGGGGTCATAGCTAACTTTGTAGGTTTTCTGAGTGAAGCTTGATTGAAGTTTGCTGGATGATGCAATGTCCCCAGATACACACACACAAGCAAAAGAACCCAAAAGAAATAACAAACAACACCACTAGGAGCAGCCATGGGGTTAAAAAAAGGTGTAATTGAAGTCTGCATCTTTTCCCCCATACACTGTATGTGAAATGCATGCAAAAAGGGATGATGGAGTATCACCATCTGTCTGATGCTTCTGAGACTCCCTTTGAATGGATGCCCCTAGATCCTACTTTGAAACATGGTAGCTTCACTAAAAAGAAGAGATACTTTCTGATTCTTCTTTCCTCCATGGTCAGTTGCTTGGGCTAAGAGGCATACATTTGCATGAAAGTGTATGAAATTGTCAAGCAACTTCTATCTTGGCTGGTTCAAATCTCAGGAAGTAGGGACAGAAGGAACTGATGCTAGTATTGTTGTTATGTCCACTTCTGAGCCATAAATTTGCTTTAAATAATGTGGAAGGTTCCTATTAATTTCTATTAAAACAATGGGACCTTTGTCAGTTTTCCTTGGTGACTCTCTGGAATGTACAAAGAGATTTCTCACCATTCCAGATATATTTTTTGGCATTTTCTGGAAGATGCTGTGGAATTTGCTGTGGAGTTACAGTGTAGAATGTGATAAAATACAATAAATAAATAAACAAAAAAAATATTCTGGGATCTTTGCAAAACCCATGTTCCACTACATTTATAGTGCAATTGTTTTCAGTGTATTTATTTGCTCTTTATCTGTCGTCTCTAAAATAATTTCTCCACCATGATGTTTTACTAAAAAGACAAAGAACATAATGATCTGTGAGAGAAAATACAAAGTTGCTCCATTTCTGCTCCTTCATTTCACCTATTAAATTAGGAGTGAAAACTGAGGAACATGGAGTTCATACTTTTTATTGCATTCCACAAAACAGTATGTTGGAAGCCATTTGGCTTTTTCAGGTTAATAAGCATCTAAGCTATATATAGTAGCTTTCTCCTATTTTAGATATGCTAATACAGTAATAAGGCAGATAAAAATAATCATTCTGGCTTCACCTATATGATTCAGAGGGACAGAAAATCACAACTCTGTCTTTATTATAATTCTGGATAGCCAGAATTAATTTTACTTCATTAACGAGGTGTTAACTTGCATCTCATTTATGAGGTGTTGATTTCAACCCCATTAATGAGGTGTTAATTTGTATCTCATTAATGAAGTGCAAATTGCAAGGGATTTGGCATCAATTATCACCCATGAACAGACTTCTGTAAATGGGTGTATATTTTCTGTTCAAATGTAAACAATAAGTATGAATTCCCTTCTGAACCCATTTCAACTTTATATGCCAGGAATAGCAATCCTGACTCTTTCAGAGTTATATGAGTGTTGCTTCTTAAGACACGCTACTCTCCTTTATAAGAGCCCATGATTTAGCATAGATTTAGAAAAAAAATAGGAATCCATTATTTTGTTAAATACCAGCCAATTTTCAACCGAGAATGTGCATTGTAGAAGAACGATCAAAATCCAGATGATCATTGTCAGAGTATATTCATGAACTGGAATAGAGCTTAGTAATAAGGTCAGGCAATGAATAGACATAGCAACTAAGTCAGCCAATGAGGACTATTTGGAAACTGAAACTAGAAGTAGCCTAGGCGTGGCTCTATATTAAGTTCTGCAGCTCTGAAACTATGTTAAGCTCTAAATCTGTCTATTGAAAATGAAACTTGTTTGCTTGCTTGCTGAACTAAAGTGAAACTGATGTCTGTTCTGAGCTCCTGAGTTGCTGTTCTACTCTGAACCTGTAACATGTCTGCTTCTGTTTGAGTTTACTCCATGTTGAAGAAATCTGCAACTGGTATTCTAAAATACCTTTATAAATACCTTTATAAAGAAGTTAAATGAAGCCTCAGCCATCTGTGTTTACTTTTCTGGCACTGAATTTACACTGCAATACTCTGAACAGTCATAGATGGTGATAAGTATTTAGCAGAGTTTCCTTGTCTTCAAGGAGTATGCAGCAAATGGAAGTAGTGTGCAAAATTGTAGCAGTGAGTATAGAGTCAAACAAGCACAGAAGTTGAAGGGTAAAGGGTTTTATATACAGGAGTATAAGCACAGTCCAAGTTTCAGTCCAATATTCATACACAGTTCATCAGTCAATAGAGTATATAACTAACCATCATAGTCAGTAGGCAAAAACAGCATTACAGCATCTTCAATACATCCATACAGCAATGGAGAGATATAGTTGCAGAGTGATGAAGATACTTGCCAAGTAGAAGCAACAGTAGCCAAGTAGCATCCACAGTAGAAGCCCACAGTAAAAGCTCATAGCCAAACATTTGTTCTCTGGCTTCATGCTATATAGTACTCCTGCTTCTTGTAGCCAATCAGTATCATGGCTTTAATAAAGTGCTGAGTCATTATGACTTGCAACCATATATAGTAAACCAATATAGTTCAAGTTCTTAAAGAAACCTAACAGATGGTAGCAAAGAGAAATAAGCAACTTTTTTCTGCTATCAAGTTGTTTGGATTTTTGCAGCCCTAGCCAAGTTTAACCAGTTTTTGAATGATTCAGGTTCCGATAAAAGACTTTTGATTCCTATATAACTAGAAATAGTGACTTGCTCCCACCTTTTTTTTGAGAATGTGTCTGCAGTCCATACATGACACAAATGATCTCTGTGCATATTGTAACATCCATGTAGAAGGCTGCTCATTGATTCTTAGAAATGGATGAATCCATTTGCTTCTTGTTCATATCTGATTATAAGCCTATTCAACTCTACACATTAAAATTATATGCCAGCTTCTTTTAATATGCATATTTTTTCTGGAACTTACCTTAATATACATAATTGGGAATGCACTTTTGGAGCCAAGAACTTCATCTCAAACTTTGGAATAACATGCAGCCTGAAGGATAACTATGTTCCAATCTGCATATTAGTTGGTTATAATTAGGTTACTTCACTTTCTAACTGCCACAGGCATTATGTGCTGAATTGAAAAGGCAGCCTAAAGTCGTACTTCACATAATGGTTCTTTTGGGGGGGAAAGATAAGCTTTTCTTTAATTTAAGAATCCAAGTTGGATTTGTAAGGTATTTTCTTTTCCCACCTTTACTATTATTATTTTTAAATAAATAGGTAAGGATGAACACACCTACTCCTCCCTCCTATTTTCCTTACAGCAACAACCTTTTGAAATGAGTTGGGCTGAGAGAAAGTGACTGACTCAAAGTCACCAGTGAGTTTTTCATACCTGAGATGTTACTGTACTAGGATTCACAGTCTCCTGGTTCCTAGCCTCTATGTTCATTGTCTTTGTTGCAAACTCATTGGTTTCCCATCCATGTAAAGACATTGCAATTACTTGAATATTCTGGATTATTTTGTTGTTTTCAAAGATTTCTTTCTTCCCTGGAGAAAGCTGAACACTTGCTTTAGTTAATGCAGGAAGAAATCCAGAAGGAAGAACTTCTTTAGCAAAAAGGTGAAAGATTTTTATGACCTGAGGAGAAGCTGGAGTATGAAACCTTTTATCAGAGGATTTTCAACTAACACAACCGAGACACATGGACTCAAGCCAAACAAGGGCATACTTTAATCAAAGACAGAAATAAAGGTGGAGTAAGCAAACCTAGAAAGGAGAAACAGAAGGGGTGAAATGCTAGTATTGGAAGAAATGTCATCTGGGTTCAGTTCCAAGTAGGAAGAAAGCCACTGGAAACATGGAGATTGCTTAGAAAGATGGTTTAATGGTGGACAGCAGGACTACATGATTTGAGGTGCTGGGCAAAAAGAACACATGGGTGAGAGAGGGAGAGAGATTTATAAACTTTGTTGGGCTTTGAACTTACTTCTTATTCTTGTGGCAAGAAATGTATCCTGACTGATTATCAGACTCCCATGGGGCCATGCAGGGGTAACTTTGTAGGTTGCCTTGAGTCCCAAGCTTGCTTGAATCTTGCTGTGTAATCTTCCCAAGTGCCATGTGGTGAAATGGGTAGAGGGCTAGTCCTATCATGTCCCAAGGGCCATATCTTAATCCCATCACCCTGGAGCTGAAGGTCTTTTGTGTTATAGATAAGATGTCTTTTGTTTTTCTGGGGCAATTAACAAAGATGGGGGCCGCTTTCCAAGAGCATGTTTCTCCTTTTCTCATCCAGGAAAGTATAATATTCTGCCTTTTTAATATTTCCTAGAATATTTCATTCTTCTAGGAGAAGAGTGGGTGCTAACTTTCTAAACTAGTAAATCTGAATGACCAAACAAACAGAAAAGAAAAGCACAAGCCTCACCCTCAGCTTCTTGAGGGGAAATGTAGCACTGAAAGGTCACAACACAATTATTTCAAAATATATCTTTAAAGATTTTTAAAACTCTTGTAGATTTTATCATAGTATACACAGAAAAAAAATCTTTTCCAATTCCTGAATTCCAGGGCTCCTTTGGCCACATAATTCTAATAGATATCTGAGGCAAACTAGTAAAGCTGAGTTATTGCTAGTAAAGCAATGCTAAATCCAGATTGGATTGCCCAAGTTTTTTTTTTTTTGATGTTGTTGTTGTTGTGTGTGTGCAACTTGAACATTATCAAACAAATTATTTATCTTGATCATTTTATCACAGCCAAGTGATAGTATTGCATGCTCATTCATGTGTACATGTGTGTGCACATGCATGTGCAAGCACATACACACACACACACTTATATTTCTTCTAAAATTAAAGAAGGATTTCTAAGTCAGGCTCAAGTAATTTACTAGATTTAGGCCCATTTTCAAATATCTCCTTTGGCATTTCAGATCCTTGGAAATCTTGATGAACTGATTTTTTAAATTTGTTGTTATTTGTGACGAGACCCCAAAGCAGAGGAATGAAATGCCTGCATTTCATTTTGTTAAAGAACAGAAATAATCTCAACTACCGTAACAGAAATACAGTAAATTTCAGTTTGTGATCACATGATCTGCTTTATTTATTTATTTATTTTATTTGTCAATTGTTTACAAGATAATAGGTATAAGTAAAACATAGTTATGAATACATGGATACATATAAGAAAAATAAAATATAAAAGAAACAATAGGACAGGGACGGTAGGCACGTTGGTGCGCTTATGCACACCCCCTACAGACCTCTTAGGAAAGGGGTGAGGTCTATAGTAGACAGTCTAAGATTAAAGTTTTTGGGGTTTGGGGAAGAAACCACAGAGTCAGGTAGAGTATTCCAAACATTGATCACTCTGTTGCTGAAGTCGTATTTCCTGCAATCAAGTTTGGTGCAATTAACCTTGAGTTTGTATATATTGTTTGCTCTTGTGTTGTTATGGTTGAAGCTGAAGTATTCATTGACAGGTAGGACATTGCAATGTATGATTTTATATACTATACTTAGATAGCACCGAAGGCGGCATAGTTCTAGGTTTTCAAGGTCTAGAATTTCGAGTCTGGTGGTATAAGGTATTCTACAACGAGTAGAGGAGTGAAGAACTCTTCTTGTAAAATATTTCTGGACTTTCTCAACTGTGTTAATATCAGATACGTAATGTGGGTTCCAGACTGATGAGCTATATTCGAGTATTGGTCTAGCAAATGTTTTGTATGCTCTAATTATTAGTGTAATATTACCAGAGAAAAAGCTACGTAAGATTAGGTTAACAACTCTTAGCGCCTTTTTGGCTATGTAGTTACAGTGGGCTCTAGCACTTAGGTCATTTGAGATGAGTACTCCAAGATCCTTTACAGAGTTTGGGTCATCAACAAGGTCTTGACTATTCAGCCTGTATTTTATTTTCTGATTTTTTTGCCAATATGTAGGACAGAGCATTTATTTATTGAGATTTGAAGTTGCCATTTGTTTCACCATTCTGATACATAGTCAAGGTCTTTTTGAAGTGTAGCGGTATTTTCTGTGGTGTTGAATAGCTTTACATAGAATAGAATAGAATAGAATAGAATAGAATAGAATAGAATAGAATAGAATAGAATAGAATAGAATAGAATACTTTATTGGCCAAGTGTGATTGGACACACCAGGAATTTGTCTTGGTGTAAATACTCTCAGTATGCATAAAGAAGGAACATTCGTTAAGAATCAAGAATCATAATGTACACCACTTAATGATAGTCATAGGGTACAATCAACATCAAATCATACTAGGAAACAGAGGATACAAGCAACAAAGTTATAGTCACAAGTGGGAGGGGATGGGTGATAAGGAGGGATGAGAAGATTAACAGTAATAGTAGTGTACACTTTGTAAATAGTTGAACAGTGTTGAGGGAATTATTTGTTTAGCAGAGTGATGGCTTTCGGGAAAAAACTGTTCTTGTGTCTAGTTGTTCTGGTATGCAGTGCTCTATAGCGTCGTTTTGAGGGAAGGAGTTGAAACAGTTTATGTCCAGGATGTGAGGGGTCTGTAAATATTTTCACAGCCCTCTTTTTGACTCGTGCAGTATATAGGTCCTCGATTGAAGGCAGGTGGGTGGTAATTGTTTTTTTCTGCAGTCCTAATTATCCTCTGAAGTCTGTGTCTGTCCTGTTGGGTTGCAGAACCAAACCACACAGTTATAGAGGTGCAGATGATAGACTCAATAATTCCTCTGTAGAACTGGATCAGCAGCTCCTTGGGCACTTTGAGCTTTCTGAGTTGGCGCAGAAAGAACATTCTTTGTTGTGCTTTTTTGATGACGTTTTTGATGTTAGGTGTCCATTTTAGGTCATGTGATATAGTAGAACCTAGAAATTTGAAGCTCTCTACTGTTGATACTGTGTTGTCTAGTATTGTAAGAGGTGGTAGTATGAGAGGGTTTCTTCTAAAGTTTTCCACCATTTCTATGATTTTGAGTGTGTTCAGTTCCAGATTGTTCCGGTTACACCATGAGGCAAGTTGTATAACCTCCTGTCTGTATGCAGATTCATCGTTGTCTCGAATGAGACCAATGATTGTTGTGTCATCAGCAAACTTCAGTATTTTAACAGATGGATCATTTGAGATGCAGTCATTGGTATATAGGGAGAAGAGAAGTGGAGATAGCACACAGCCTTGGGGGCCCCCTGTGCTGATTGTACAGATATCGGATGTGATTTTGCCTAGCTTCACCTGCTGCTTCCTGTCTGTTAGGAAGCTTATGATCCACTTACAAGTGTGTTCAGGTACTGCTAGTTGGTTTAGTTTACTTAGAAGAGTGTCTGGAATGATGGTATTGAATGCTGAACTGAAGTCTACAAAGAGGACCCTTGCATAGGTATTTGGAGATTCGAGGTGTTGTAGGATGTAGTGTAGAGCCATGTTAACAGCATCATCTGTCGATCTATTTGCTTGGTATGCAAACTGCATGGGATCTAACAGCGGATCCGTGATGGTTTTCAGGTGGGACAGCACAAGACTTTCAAAGATTTTCATAACTACAGATGTTAGAGCAACTGTAGTCATTCAGTTCCCTGATGGAGGGCTTCTTTGGCACTGGGATGATGGTAGAACGTTTGAATCAGGAAGGAACATAGCACATCTCTAGTGATCTATTGAAGATTCGGGTGAAGATGGGGTCCAATTGCTCAGCACAGACTTTTAAGCAAGAAGGAGTTATCTTGTCTGGCCCTGGTGCTTTTCCTGGCTTTTGTCTGTGTAATAGATCTTGCACTTCTTTTTCTGTGGTCACCAGAGGTTGTGAGCCCAATGGATTGGAGCCAGTTGTAGGAGCCTTGTCTATTGTTTGATATGTGTGTCGTGGAGATAGATGGCTGTGGTTTCTTTTCAAACCTGCAGTAGAACACATTCAGGTCATCTGCTAGTTGTTGATTTCCTTCTGCCTGGGAAGGAGGTTTGCTGAAGCCAGTGATTTTTTTAAGAGTTTTCCACATGTTTGCTGGTTCATTTGTTGAGAATTGGTTATTTAACTTTTCAGAGTAGCTTCTTTTTGCTGCTCTGATCTCTCTTGTTAATATGTTTCTGACCTGGTTGTATAGCATTCTGTCACCTTTTCTGTAAGCTTTCTCTTTGGAATGATGTAGCTGCTTAAGTTTAGCTGTGAACCAAGGTTTATTGTTGCTATATATTTTCAGGTTCCTTGTTGGTACACATAAGTCTTCGCAGAAGCTAACATATGATGTTATAGTATCTGTGAGCTCATCTAGGTCTGCAGAGGCATCTTCAAAAACATTCCAATCAGTGCAATCAAGGCAGGCCTGGAGTTTCAGCTTTGCTTCATCCAACCAAGTCTTCACTGATTTAATTGTTGGTTTAATGGTTTTAAGTCTTTGTCTGTAGCAGGAACAAGGTGAATCATGCAGTGGTCAGAGTGTCTCACAGCTGCTCGTGGTAAAGACCTATAAGCATCTTTTACTATTGTGTAGCAGTGGTCTAAAGTATTTTTGCCTCTGGTGGGACAATTTACATGCTGGAAATATTTTGGGAGCTCTTTCTTTAAATTTGCTTGATTGAAATCTCCTAAAATGATGGGAAAGGAACCTGGGTGTTTGGCTTCAGCCTCCATAATTTGATCAGCAAGAGTTTGTAATGCCTTGTTTATACAGGCTTGTGGAGGAACATACACAGCTATTAGGAGAAATGAGGAGAACTCACGTGGAGAGTAAAATGGCTTGCAGTTGATGTGTAAAGACTCTAAGTTTTCATCACAAAACTTATATATTATAGTTATATCCTGAGACCAACTGTTGTTGATATATAAACATAATCCTCCACCCTTTGTTTTACCCGATGTCTCTTCAATTCTGTCTGATCTAAATGTCTGAAATCCTGGGATGTATATGATGTTGTCCCCATGAATTTGTGGATTAAGCCAGGTTTCAGTAAAACAAAGAACAGCTGAATTATAAAAATCATAATTACATCTATTTAAGAGATGAATTTCATCCATCTTGTTAGCCAGTGAGCGTAAATTAGTCAGAAAGGTTGAAGGGAGAGGAGTTTTTTCCCCCCTCTTCCTTAGTCTGTTTAAAATTCCGGCTTGTTTACCTCTTCTCCTCTTCCGGTGTGATGGCTTCTTTGTTTTCCTTGTTGTAATCCATAGCATGGGGGAATTGGTTAGAATCTCCTCCATGTTTGCAAAGACAGGTGTGGGTGGGGAATCAAAAAGCTGCTCCTTAAGGAAATATTGCCTAATTCTTAGCAGATGGTCTCATGAGTATGAAATCAGTAGTGAATTGCAGATAATAATAAGGAATAAAAAAACCATTAGAGAGCATTTCACCGAGGCAGCCGTCCTCGGCGCCATCTTGGTTGAATCATCAGCGAAGAGAACGCAGTTGCTCTTGATATGATCACAAAGGTCATTTATGTAGAGTATGAAGAGTTGGTCCTAGAACACTGCCTTGGGGGACACCACTGTTGACAGGTATAGAATTTGATAAGACTCTCCCAATTTTGACCATTTGTTGTCTATTTGACAGAAATGCTTCTATCCAGTTATGCAGGTGTCCTGAGATACCATAAGATTTTAGTTTTAGGAGTAGTTTGTCATGTACCACCGAATCAAGGGCTTTGCAGAAGTCTATGTAGATTGCGTCTATTGCTTTGCCCTGATCAAGTTGTGTAGTCCATATGTTTTTTCAATGTAAGAGTTGCAGATTACATGATAGTTTTTTCCTAAAACCAAATTGTTTATTAGAGAGTAGATTGTTTATTTCTAAGTGGAGGATGATGGATTGGTTAATAATTGATTCCATGACTTTACAAGTGACGCAGCATAAAGAGATTGGTCTGTAATTTTCAACTAGGCTGGGGTCTCCCTTTTTGAAGATAGGAATGACTGTGGCTTGTTACCATAGTTTTGGCAAAGAGCTGGTCCTGAAAGATTTTTCAAAGATTATGCTTAAAGGTTCTGCTATGGCAGTGGATAGCTTTTTTAAGAAGTAGGCACATATTCCATCCGGTCCAATAGATAGAGATGGTTTTAGATTGCATAGTGCTTTTTCAACATTGTCTTCTGTAAAATCGATATGTATTAGATCATTGTAGTTGTCTGTAGTTCGACTAGGAAATACTGGGCATGATCCATTGCTGTTTACAAATACTGAGCCAAAGAATGTGTTAAAGAGGTTGGCTTTAATAGTGTCATCATTGCAGTCTTTACCATTAGATCCTTTCAGGGGTGGGATGGACCTTGAGTCTTTTAGTTTGTTGTTGATAAAATTGTAGAAACCACGGGTGGAATTAGTGCGTAGAAGGTTTTCTTCTTATTTAATGTGATAATTGGTGCATTCAGTCTTTATGTGGTGGTATAAATTTTTGTATCGGCTTTTGAAGTTGGCAACATGACCAGATTTATTTTTCTGCCGAAGTGTTTTCTTTTTGGATTGAAGCTTCCTTATTGTTTTGGGTAATTTGTTTTTTCTGGTTTTGGGAGTAGTTTACTTGACTTCAAGTAAAAATATGTTGTAATAGTCTTCTATAGTATTGCATCCAGAGAATAGAAATTGCCAATCAAGGGATGAGAGATCATTGTTTATAAGATCATAATTGCCTTTTTTTAAGTTATAATTGGGGATTCCATCGTTGTGATGATTTTTGTGTGGACGTATGTTGAGACAAAAGTCAATCATGTTGTGGTCATTGTTGGAAAAGGCTTTCTATGTAACTTATATCTGGGCATAATCTGCCATTTTGCCTTTGAATAAACAATCTGAATTCACTGACTTTCTTGGTTCAGAAACAAACAAACAAGACCAAACAAGTTTACGCATATCCAGTGTGACCAAACAGTTTTTAATGAGAAACCTCTACATCCAGCAGCAGACTGGCAGAACAAATTCAACATACTCCATACACCACATTGAAGCCAAAAATGGACAGGATTTTTGTAACGTTTTGTCTGATAGGTTATAATAAAAACTATAGATAGATTTTTCATGCAAAAGGACAGAGGTGTCAATAGGACTGATATAGATAACTCAATAAACCATTAATTTTAATATTTTATTAATATTAAAAATAACCTTACTGGTTTAGTTAATTCTTTGGATAATGAAGATGAAATAAAGGATAGGAAAAATGAGATAATATATCCCCATACAAAAAAATCCTTTCATTAAAAAGAGGGCAAAAATGCTATTTTAACATAGCCATCATCTAAATGCCTTGATGTTAACTATTAATTTCCACAGTCAGGTCCACATTCCTCCAATTAACATTTTCACTTATCTTGCTAGTATTGGCTGCATTTGATGCACCTGAGAATTCTGATTACCTGATTGCTTTAGCTAAGCTGTTTTATATGAAGAATATGTGGTTCTTAAACTAAACCTCACATGTTATCTTGAACATGGCTTCTTGGTAGACAAAGTGGATCCTGCAAGGAAATTAGATTATGGGAGAGGAAAAAGCCACCCTTTGGTTTGAAAAAGTTATAAAACATGGAGATGGCAGTTTTAAATATCTGTTAAAATCAATTACTAAAAAAATTAAAAAGAGAGAAATTGGGGGGTACAAACATGTGTAGACCAAGTGGGGTCTGCCTGATATAAATCAGGCTTGACCTTGGAAACAGTGGCACATTTCTGGTCACTCAACATTTAACATGTTGAGTTAAATAGTTATTTGGGGTAAATTCATTTGGGTGTTTTAATCAGACACTAATTCTCTAATATATTAATGGAAATAGTAAAATAGCATTGTTACCTTTTGTTCTGAATGTTTTAGAAAGATGATGTTGTATCACAGAGCAAAAATGTGCTAGTGTCTTATGATGTAAGGCAGCCTCCAAGTTTTCTACATTTTATGTTTCTAAGGAGAAATTAATTCTCAGCTATGCGCCACTGAGATTTCATCTTCATACATTCGATTCAGGATCCTTATTTTCCTTTTTTATGTGCTAAGATTGAGTTTCACTTCAAATATAGAAGCAATGACAGACACAATTAAATGAAGATTGTTTATAAACAGGACTAAAACATTTCATTTCAAATAAAAGTATAGGTGCATCAAGAGATAATTGCTATCACCATTGGCTTACAAATGAATTGATGTTATTGCTATGTTTCTCTGAAGTTATATTGACATTGCAGGGAAGGTTTCATGACAGTTACATTTAGTAACAGATTTGTTTTTGGCAGGTGATATAATAAAAGAAAGAAAGAAGTACAAACATGTTTAAATATTTAGTTACAATTGTCAAAACTAGCTATGCACATTTGAGTAGGAATGCCAAGATTGTCTTTCTAAGCCCAGCACACATTACTTATTTTGTTTTTTCCTCCCTTCCCCACTGTCTTCATTCAATGGAGATATATTTGACTGCCAAAGACAAACCTTGAGGCTCATGCGTTGTTGTTTTGTTGTATGGGATGAGAGTTTGGAAAGTTGAAGGAGAAAATTTTTTCTACATAATGCACAAAAAATTGGTTGCAGGAGAACTACCAGCATATTTAGCTATCAATGTTCCCTCAAACAAAACTCAGAATGAACTTTGGTAGTTTTTTTATAGTAAGAAAGGTATTTTCTTTGGTATTGTATCTGAGCTTCTTTTCTGTTTCTCTGCAACAGATTTTGCTGTTCGCCATTCTTCAAAACACCCCATCATCTTTGTGAGCTGCCCAGAGTTGGTGAAAGACGGATGATTACATAAATGTTTCAAATAAATAAATAAATAAATCTTGGAACGCAGCAAAGAAAGCAGGAAGGAACAACCATAGGGCATTCTTACTCCCTAAAACAATCTGGAAGAGCCTTCTTAAATTGCTAATGACAGAAAATTCATGGAAAATAGTTTTCTTGTGCCCTTCCACCATTTGTTGTGCTATATTGCTGAACATTTTGGCTTTAAGAGATAGCTGAGAAAGAAAAAAAAATACTTTTCTGAACATGCTTTGATTGGCTTTGAAAAGTCAGTTTTCCTGGTTCGAGAAGGGGAGTGAATTTAATTTCTTGATACCTGTTCAAAACACTTGTATATTCACATTGTGAAATTGTAGGGTTATATTATTAAAAATAATAACTCAAATTCACTTACAGAGTAGCATAGATTGGTCCTGAATGTATTGTTCATGTAGAACTCTCTGCAGTTGTTCAACTGGCATACGCAAGAGTTAAAAAACTGAACTCTATCCAAGATTGCATGTATAACTCCCAAGGTTCTTTGGGAAATGTATTATGAGAATGGCCATACTCATTATAGCATTGTGAAAATGCTGCCCAAATGCCCAAATCCTATTATAAACCAAGCTCCTGGAAACCGTTAGACATTCTGGGAATTTTAGGTGTTTTAGTACCTATAAAAGTGAAAAAAAAGTTGCTCTGGATATTAGTGCAAGCAACATTTCTCCTGTCTATTGCTCTGAAGGTCACATGCTGGGGGAGAGGAAAGGCAGCAGTTATGACTTGTATGCCTCAAAATTTTAAGCACTGTTATGCTGTCATCACTAATACAACTAATATCTGCTTCTGAAGCATCTGATTCATGAAAAACCAATGAGGGAATTGTCATAAGCAGATGGAGTGTAGCTGAATGAGTTCCTGCCAGGCAAACATAACATAGCTAGCAGTGACAAAGAGCTTATCATTTCAAGCTTTTATGGTTACTAGCAAATCACACTAATGATATGTGGATCAGGGATGGGGAACAGAACGGACTGGAGAAATAAAGTCTAAAATTTCAAACTGCGAATAGGTGCAGGTTTCAGAAAACATATATTGTAGCTTTATGTTCATTCTATAGAAATAGATCCAAGTGGCTTACAGAAACTGAGCTTCACATTATCATGAACTAGTTTTAGCCTGCTACCTGAACTTCTGGACATAAGAGGCAATTCTGTTTTTCAAGTTTTGATATCAATAGTGTGGTTGTCATAGTAATTGCCTGGTTCTCAGTGTCAACTCGAGTGCCACAATCTGAAACAAATGTTGGGCCCCTGCTAGGAAGTTTATGGGATGAGATCATTATGAATTTGAAGACGAATCCATTTCATCTGCTATGAAAGTAATGTAGAACATAATTAATTTTTGGATTTTGCACTTTTCCAAATGCTGTTATGTAGTCTTGCCCCTTCCCTCCAAAAAATTAAATGCACATATATGGATTACATAGTCAAGAACTATGAACTTTAGATACAATATTTTCATAAATGGGCATTTTATTTATGTAAATAACAGAATCTAATCCTCAAAGAACAATCCCATTATTGTGCAATCACAGCTCTCTATTGTTATTCAACTAGCTAGAATGCCTCACTCTAATTTTGTATCTGCTTTTGCTTAAAAGGGAAAGAAGATAAGTGGGAGAGCCCAGATTTCAAATGATACTCACCCCATTTGAGAAATTCCTTTGCAAATATAATTTCTGCATGTCATGACTGCATTGGGCTAGCCTAGAATGCAACTTGCAGGATTTTGATTTTTAATTTCTATACTTAAAGCTTTAATTTATTCTCAAGGGTCCAGTGAGAGTAAACTTCAGCAGATTTTTTTCATCTTTTGGAGAGTATACTGTTTGCTTTTTGTATCTCACTAGTTGGTTCCCCACTTCTCTGTCTACAAGGGTCTCTATTATATTTATAAAAACATGAGATCTAGTCCTAACAGCTCACACTAAAAATCCTTCTTTGTCCAAATAATCTTTTCATCTTTATGGTCTGTCTACCCAAATGCTTCTGGTTCTTCATGTTGCAAGCAGCACAATGCCAGATTACAACTCACGATAACTAGTCAATTGAAATTACTGTAGATGTCTGCAGTAATAATTCAAATAACAATACAGAATGTACAGAAATGCCTCATGATAATTTGGCTATATAAGTTTATTACTTTATTGAAGGTGATAGAGAAAACACTCCACAATTAAGATTAGCTTCTAATAACCACATGGATATATTCATGAAGTTTTCTTGGTAAAAATTAAGAAGTGGTTTGCCATTGCCTTCTTTTTTTTTTTTTAAAGTCTACCACTCTTAGAAATTTCTTATATGCAAATACAAACAAGATATAAAAAAGAAAGTGAGGAATTTGGAATAAAAAATGAACTACAAAAACTGGATAAAAATTTAATTGGCCCAGATGAGAAATTATTATCAAAGATATATAAACATTTATTAAAATTTGATAGAGCAGAAGAAGTTGTGAAAGGAACAATAATTGCATGGGGTAGAAATTTTGGACATACTATTGATTTAGAAGATTTGGAATATGATTTATAAAATTACAAAATCGGTGTCTTATAAGGAAAATCAATATAAAATGTTCTATTGTTGGTATATGGCACCCTCAAGATTGGCTAAGATCTATCCAAATTTAAAACCAAATTGCTGGAAGTGTGGACAACAAGGTATCTTCTTGCATTCTTGGTAGTCGTGCCCTGAAGTGAAAAAATATTGGAAAGAGATTCATATGTGGTTAAAAGAGCTAATTGAAAACAAAATTTATTTTGTCCCGGAATTATTCCTCTTAGGAATAATAAAAAGAAATTATAACAGAAAGATAAAATATCTTATATTACATGTATTAACAGTAGCAATAATTTCCTATGCACAGTACTGGAAGAAAAACTCCACACCACCTGAAGGTTTAATAATTAAAAAAATCTTCGACTGCGTGGAAATAGATAAATTAACTATGGAACTAAAAGGAAAAGCAAACACGGAATACAATGCAGTATGGGAAACATGGCATATCTGGATTGACAATAGACATAAGAATAGAAAATGTAAATAATGTATATGATAGATCTGAGGGTATGGAAGTAGTGTGTATTGAAAGTTTGGATAGGACACATAAATGTATATAAAGTGTCACAGCCCTGATTAATAAGTAATGGTATTATGTATAAATGAAAAAAAACCCAATAAAGCATTGAAAAAAAAAGAAATTTCCCATCCATTTACTAAGAAGGTCATTTTTAGAGGGTCAGCCAAACTTTTATACATCAGACTTCCCCAATCTTTCCAGTTTTGTGAATCACCAGAGGGGCGGGGGAGAGGGAATGGTTCTGTGTGAGTGGCTAGCAGGTGTGTGTGCAGCTCCATTTATGCCCAGCTGCTCTTGCAGATGGAATGCATGCACACATACTTGCCTGTCCTAGAGCAAGAGGGGATGCACACACATGTTCGGCCACTGTTTCTGCAACCTGGGGGTTGGGGACCCCTGCTTTAGATGCTAGTCCCTGTGAAAGCATTCAGAGAGATGATCCTCTATCATGAATGCACAGCTTATTAGCAGATCCAACTATATCTCAGCTTAATATATGTTTTAAACATGATTCTACCTTATAGGACTAAATGTCCAGGGGTTACACAAATATTTGCCCCCCTCTTGGTGCTTGGAAAGATTGCTACTGTACCTGCCTTGTTACAACTTCTCATTGTTTGTCTGATCCAAAGTTCAGATCTGCTTATGCGTGTTTAGCCAGTTCATAACACACCAAAAGGATTCTTGCTTTGATCATATTTAAGTGTCAGAGTTTGATGTGACAAGAAACAAATAAAGGAAGAATAGCAGAGTCACAACACTCTGTGGTTTGTCAATGCAACCCACTCCCATCCCAATCTAATGGGAAATCTGAAAATTACCAAATGAGCACAAAATGATGTTGTTTGGAATCATTTCAGAAAGACTCTTAGTCCCACCTGATTCTAATTTTACTTGAATATGTTCACTGGAGAACATCCATGAGATGATGATTATGGAAATGAGTGACATTCAATTGAGAGATGTAACATTGTATTAAAATGTTGTCTCTAGGACAAAAAGCAGCTGTCCAGAAATTTGACACATCTGTGACATTGTCTTCCCAAAATAATAAATTTAGCAATGGCTGACATGTGTAAAAAATGCAAAGGCTAAAAAGTAGACAAAACGATATATAAAAAGCATATCCTGTTTTATTAATAATTAATGTGTCTGTCATTGTGTAGGGTATTGGAGAAATTGCTACCTGGGAGATAATGGGCAATCTGAATGTTTTCAGCAGATAGTTTAAATGCTATTTGACATGTTCCTGTTTATTGAAAATCAATGATTGCAGTCATTATTTCCATTTTCAAACTATCAGAGGGCCACCACTCCCCCTTTTTTAAATCCAGTTGTGCAAAATTGACTAATGACAGCTGCATGGTTTGATTCCCTATTGAATGTTCTGTTGTTGACGCAGTCAGTAATTATATACCAGGTGGCTATTCCTCATCAACTGATCATAAAAGCCACTAGATTAAGACACCAGTGCAACAACTGGACAACCATGAGTTATGCACAAAGCCATCTGGGCTTGATAGTCTTTCTCAGTTTGTAGAAAAAGGCAGTACCAAACTACTTCCAAAAATATTGCCAAGAAAACTGTAAGGGACTATTCCAGGTAGTCATTACCAACCAATAATAACTCAACATATACAGTATAAATACATAAATAAATACCTAAAGCACTAACCTAGATTTGTACTCCTACATTGATTTCACAGTGGGAGCAAAACTGCATTACACACTAACTCCTAGAAGCTTTTCTGAAACTAGAATATTTTAACAACCATTAATTAGAGATCACAAACTCAGAGCATAATAGATCCCTTGCGAAAGAGTGCAATAACGGCTAGAAATGTGCCTTCCTTGGTACAGACCATTGCTTTCACCTAGCCCATTAAAATGCTGTCTTTTAATGGGTGGAATTAGTACATGTTATAAATGAGGAAATGGGACTGTTGGTTTAATCATCAGCATTTTAATCTCAGCTTCTCCTTTGCAAAGGAAGGATAGCTTATGACCCATTTCATTAAGGAATTACAGACCATTTGCATGGATTCCATGAAGGAAATGTACCATTCAGAGAACGAAAAGGGAGCCATTTGCCACGGTCTTGCAGTTACTTCTAATTAATCATATTTTTCATTATCAAAAATAAGCACAGTTATAGCTAGACCTCATATCAGGACCTTGGAATATTGAGGACATTTCACAGTCACACATTTCACTTAATCTGGATGAGCAGTTCTCACGTGATTTAAAAGCAAACTTACCATAAATAGTTTGTTAATTCTAGATTCACCTCACTGTATTTGATGCATCCCTCATTTGTGAAGGATTTTGAATAAAGGTGTAATGCTTAATTAAGAAGACACCAACTTTTGCCCCAAAGTTCTTAATACTTGTTTGGATACTTTTTGGAGTAATTATCTAGTATTTCCTTCAATACAATATCTTTTTAAAATACTTGGTATAACTCCACACCCTTGCATTGTCGACTCAAAACACACCAATTCATGATTTAGTGTAAATGTTAGCCCAGTTTATGGCTGCCCAAAAAGAAAAGGTAAATTTCATGCCAGAAAATTATTAGGAAAGAAAAATAAAACTGCAGTCTTGATAGTACACTTCAGTACATTCTTGGTAACATAACAATTGTAATATTGTATATATTTCTGATCAACACATCCTTCCAGGACCCAGTGCAACAGCTTAATTACACTACTGGATAGCACTATAAAAAAACTTGTACATGGAAAAGTTTTGGGTGTTTTGTATAAGAGAAATCCAAGTCATCCATGGAATGAATGTATGTGTTATCATAAATATTGTATGTATTACTATGTAACAAACAAAGACACCCCCCCGCACACACACTTTAAAACCTAGCCTATTGAATCAGAATCATTAAATATGATGGTGGCTACCTATTTAGATGGGTGCGACTAAACTAATTCATGGAGCTATGACTAACAATGATTGTTGGTTCTGAGGAATATTTTATGTCCTGTACCGTTTGGGGTAATTGAAGCAGCCATGGAAGACAACTATTGTTGCAATGCTCTCTTTGTAAGCTTCTAAGATTCATGCCCCTTGTCTGGTTCTCATTTCTCCCTGTAGTTTTCTTGCTGCCCAACCATATGTGTGATAGATTTGCAATCAAGTGGACTGCTAAGGATTCAATTTAACAACTTTTGAACTAAAAGCTTTAAATAATGGAAGAGGGGATGCAATAATTTGTATTGTATAAAAGCCATGTTTGTTGTCTAAACATCCCTACTCCAACTGACCAATGATATATTTACTCACTCACCCTAACAGCATATTGCTGATTTTCTAGATCAAATGGAAACCCCTCCCTTCACCTAATGATGCTTATTTCATCTGCATTATTCTCAGTATCTTTTATTCTATGAGTTTGATAATTACACCTGAATCTGTCTTTGGAAGTTTTAAGCGCTCCCAGATTTGATTTTCATTAGAACAAATCTTTTGATCCAATCTCAGAAAGATGTTGGATAGCTTTTTATAACATTTTACAAGATGTGCTTGTAGAGCGCAAACTTTCTTCAAAACTTTCATTTTTTCCCCACCTTTCAGTACATCTTTTGTCTTGGGTTTAAATGCGAGTGTTTAAGTTCAGAGGACCCAGATTTTAGCACTTATAAAGAGACACAAAAGAGTAAGCTCTTAAGAAATGAGATTCTATTTCTATGTGAACATAATGCAATACCTTCACAAATATAATATTGAGTTTTGTGGTAGGTTTTCCTCCTTTTATAACCTGGATGGTAAACATTTTCATTTAGGAGATAAAAAGTAAACATGGTTGGAGCTTGGATCAGGGTCGTCTGCATTATTCTCTATTATGAACTCAAACATATTTTTCCTTATTCATTGCTGTTGAATTGAATTCTTTTTTACCTGGAACACAGTAATAAAAGAATAATGAAGTGCCCTGCTATTGGTTCTTCGAAAAAGTAGACTTTACATGCTAGGAGTTTATTACTGATTTGGCTGGCAGGTAAAATAATATATTTATGAGATAGCATAACCTGGAGAGAAGTATATTCTACTACCCACGCAGAATAGATCACTCGTAATGTTATAATGCATTCATGTACAATATAGATACAGTACCTATGTCTTTGTCTGGGAATTCTGGGAATTGAAGTTCACGAGTCTTAAAGTTGCCAAGTTTGGGGACTCCTGGTCTATATGGTATAAAAAGCATCATCCTCTCTAGAAGTGTTGAATGAAAAACAACCACTTTGGTGTTTATGGAATGGGTTAGGGTTAGGAGATGACCCTTATTGCTTGAATTCATGAGCAAGAGCTGGAGGACACATTTTTTTCTAAGTGAAATATGTTAAAATATGCTTTGAATTTTGTTAATGAAAAGATTCTTCCTATCAGAGGATATATTTTGGAAGATAATGATAAGAAGATGCTCCACTTTACTAAAAACTGAAGAAAAGGTTTAAATCAAATGGTAAAGTGAAGCTGTATTTTTTTTGAAGTCTAACCTGTTTCCCAGGCTTCTTTTAAGAATAGTTTTCTTATTAATGGATGGCATGAAAGAAACCTAGTGCTGAATAGAGGTAGAGAGAAGGCCTTCAATTGCATCTGGGTTTTTTTCTTTGTGCTTTTAAGGCAAACAATCAAGCAAATAAAATTGCAGGTGAAGTATTAGAAAACATCCAAATTGCCTTTTAATTTGATTTCTCCAATATTCATTGTTTGGTATCATTTTAGAAATTGATTCTCTTTTTACCTCATTAAATAATCAGAAGACTGTAACAATAGTTTGGTTTTTATAATTTATTCATTCAGTGTGCACATTTTTGTTCAGAACAAAGGGTGACATCTCTTCCCTAAATCCATTTTGATTTTCATGAAACAATTTTAAAATGGATGCTGTTAATTTTAAATTATAGAGAGAATAGTCACACAAAACAGTCAAAATGCTATTTCAATAACAACAAGAAAAACCTAAAACATTTTCCAGTCCTTTTTGCATTAAAAAGCTCTTGATGTGTTTCTCATTTAATTTGCTTAAATGGAATTTGGTCACAATCCGTCATTTTTCCCAGACTATTTAAATTCACCCTAATATAGGACTTCCGATGGTGAGGCGGAGACGAATAGAAGCATAGAAGTCTGCTCGTGATTCTTCTTGCCTCTTCTTGCTGTTGGTGCGACCCTTCGGGGTGCATGAATCCAGAAGAGAAATGTGCTGGTGTGAGGAAACTCGAGCTGTGGTGAGGGGAAGGCAACTTCCATTACAGCGAAGAGAAATCCCTCAGAGCAAGAGACTGCCGTTTCTTTAATGGCAGTCCCGAAGTCCGGTCTGCCACTGACAAAAGGAAGCAAGTGAGAGACAGTTTGTGGTGATCAACAGTGAAAGGTGCGGGTGAGAAAGCCTTTTTTGAATACTGTGGATCCACAGGAAATTGGTGAAAGAATCTGATCGGAGCCCTAAAAGGAAGCGGCTAAGGAGCCGAGGCAAGGCGGGTGAAAGTGAAAGGGCTGGACAGAGAGAAACAAGGACAGCAACAAAAGTAGCACAGAAGATGGGGAGGATGGTGAGATTTGCTACATTGTCATTAGTGGAAAGGAATCAAGCCGCTGGAAGGTCTGGGGGATTTGGATTATTTTCTTTTGGAAAGACTGCGTTAAATTTGAGATGAGAAGAAGATCAGTGTAAGTGAAATAAATGGAGATAACATGGAGCAAAAGAAGATACTTTTTGGAAGTTTTTGGAAGTTTTTGAAAAAGTCTTTGACTGTTGATTTAAGCGTGTATTGATCTAACTGACTAGTTTACCTTAACTGAAGAACCATAGAACTATAGAAAAACTGAACTTAAGATTTCCTTAAGAAAAGACGATAAGAGAATCGGACACAATTGAGTGAGCTGAGACTCTCAGAGGACATTGCTATTACTCAGCAATTTTCTATTTCCAGACATCCGGATCGCAAATGTGTAATTCCAGTGACTGAAGTGGAACAGCTACTTTAAGACTCTTTTCCTTTTTCTCTCTTTCTATGTTCTCTATCTCTCTTTGGTGTTTTGATTATCTAATGTTCCTCTCTCAATTTTTTTCTTTTTTCTTTTGATCTCCATATAGTATTATGCAAGTAGATATATATGAGGCAGAGGGAAACTGTTTATTGCTATTGTGGTACAATTTGTTTGATTTAATTGATTTATTAGTAATATTGATAATTACATTATTACCAGTTATATACAATATATAGAAAAGATATTAAGAGAGAGATAGACAAATTCATTAATTACCGCATTGGTTAATTTAGTTTATTGGTTATTTTTATGATATATTATTTAACAGTGAATGTTAATTTGGGACAATATAATTAATATAATACAAAAACAAAAACAAATTTTAGGAGAAATGACCTCCATAACTTCTACAACACTCAAAGCTGGAAAGAAGACTATATTAACAACTCTGACAGCAACACCCTCACCAATGTCCCAGAAGACAATTGAGGAGTCATTAACATTGGAAAAACAATCTTCTATTACAAATGCTAATATTCATTCGACATTGCTCACCCTACAAGATTCTATGTCAAAGTTACAAGAAATAATGCTTAAAAATCATACAGAGACGAGAGCAGATATAAATGAATTGAAAGAACAGATGGGGAAACTAAAAGTAGAAATGAAAATGGACATTTCTAAATTAGATGAAAAAATTGGAACATTACAGCGAGCATTGGAGAAAAACGAAGGAATAATGAAAGAAGTAGAGAAGAGGACAGAAAAAACTGAAAAGAAATTGGAAAGAGTTGATGAACACTTACAGAATATTAGTAAGGTTAGAAGATTCCCTGGTGTTTTTAGAAATGGATAAGGCTGCTACATACTTAAGATTCCAAAATATAGTGGAATCAAAAGAAGAAGACTTAGAACAGGTGATGGCAGAAATCTTGGTGGAGGTATTGGAAAGAGACAAAGATGAGATCTTGAAAGAATTAGAAGAAGTCTACAGAGTAAGTACCAACTACGTAAGACAACGTAAGTGCCCAAGAGAAGTGCACGTAAGTTTTACAGGAAGAAAGGTTCAGGACATTATATATAAAATATCGAGAGATGAAACAATCAAATATAAGGATAAAGAAATCCTAATTCTTAAACAAATTCCAAGAAGGGTTAGAGAAGCAAGATGAGACTATAAATCTCTGGCAGCCCAATTGAACCGAAAAGGTATTATATTTAAATGGCTTGTCCCAAAAGGGATGTTAATCACTTGGGGGGGGGAAGAAAAATTAAAGTAGACTCTTTCGAAAAGTTTAAGATTTCTATGAAAGATAGGCTCAGAAGAGCAGACCAGCAAAGATGAATTAGAATCAGAATCTCCAGAAGACCAAGAATACCAAAAGAAGGGACAGAAGATTGCAGAAAACCTGAAAAATAACCAACAAGAAGAAGAAGGAAAAGAAGGAAATAAGGTACAATATCAATCACAAGTAGAATTTGGAGTAATTACAAGGCAAAGAGCAAGAAATAATTAAACCCAAACCTTCAAGAAGAACAAGATCAATTAAAATAAAGAAGAAAAACAAGAAGTAAGAAAAATCATTCAATAACAATAAGAGAAGATCTTAGATTAATAAACGTAGAGTACTAGAGAGAAAGTGATCAAGAGATAAAGATACAGACAAATTAGAACTATGGAAAAAGAGGTGAAACTCCTATCCATTAATATAAATGGTTTAAACTCAAAAATAAAAAGACAAGGGATTCTGGAAAAGTTGATAAAACAAAATGTAGATATTGTTTGTTTACAGGAAACACACATTTTGAAAGCACAGGAAAACTATTTAGTCTGCTCCAAATTAGGGACAGTATTTATGGCTTCTTCAGATAATGAAAAAAAGAATGGAATAGCAGTGTATATTAAAGAAGAGATAAGAATGGAATAGCAGTGTATATTAAAGAAGAGATAAAAGCAACATTATTATTCGCAGACCCCAAGGGAAGAGTTCTGGCAATAGAAATACAGATAAATTTGAAAAAAATCTTATTGGTAGTAATTTACGCTCCTAATGTTAACCAAAAAGAATTTTATAAAGCTTTATATGCTAAAATTATAGAATTAGAAAGGAAAAAAATATGTATTAACACTGATGGTGTTAGATGTTTCATCAAAAGTAAAGTTAACATTTATGTCCGTTTTACTGGAAATGGAAAAGATTTCATTTGCTAGCTCTGTCCTATGAAACTCATTGAGCTGGAAAGTTGTTTCTAAAGATTGAAGAAATCTTTGGAACAATGTAGAAGATGTTTTGAAAACTTTAGGTTTGATGAAAGAGCTTATTAAAAATTAAGTATTCCATTTTGCAAAGTCATGGCTATTTTTTACTAGCACAAAGCAAACTCTACCTCCAAATTTACAGAATTTATTTCTGTTCCAAACTAGAAAATATTTTTTTGAGAAAATGGTCCAGCTGTAGCTCATTCTTCTGAAATTGGCAGCATCCTTATTCTGAATAGCTTGTTCCTGTCTATCTTTGACCATGTTAGGCTAGCATACTAATTGATAGCCAACATATCAGTCCTCAGGATCAAGCTGTACTAATTTTAATAATTTTGCAGATGAAATGCAGTTTGTGAGGAAAAATAAGTATGATTTTTTAAAAAGGAAAAGGAATGAAACCCAGACTCTGGTGCAAATTAAATGATTCATAGTACAATGTGCTACTGTCCACTTCATTTACCAAAGTGAGTGGAGAAACATTAATTGGACATGGCATGCTAATATTTATGAAAGATTATAGTATGCCTGGGGAAATTCTGAGCTTCTAGAGTTGTCTCTCAGCTATTACTTGGTATTCTGAGCAGTTTTATTCTGTACGGAGAAAAATCAAATTGGGAAGAAGCAAAATAAAAGCTAAGGCCCATTATGAATATTTTGCCAGATCTGTTTTGCTGATCAGGGAAGATGAGCATTGACATTTGTTAATATTTGATTTAAATCTTACCCACTTCCAAATGAAATAAATGTTTTGCATGTTTGCATGTTTTTAATCTATAACCAAACGCCAAGATGCCATTTCTTATGAGGACATGGCAAACTAAATTTTTTTGTATTGGAGTTGCAAAACAGAGTCGTTATAGTAATTTTTTAGTGAGAAGAGATAAAGAAAAAAGGAAAAAAATCAGTTTCTGGGACATTATTTGAGAGGATCAAGAGCAACGGTGAAGGAATGGAATATTAAGTTAGTCTATTTGATTAAGATTAAAATAGGTATATAACCCTTAATGGACTTTTGCTGACAGGACTAAATAATGAGGCCTTAAAGTTTTATTTAGAAATAAGAAATGAAATATTGGAAGAAGTGATCATTTGTTGCATTTTAAGAGAAGAGGATGTTACTAATTTTCTGATACTTGTTATGACAAGGGGGAAATTAATTTTTTATGCATTTCCTTTCTTTTTATTATATTCATTCTTTATTTTTTCCTATTTTTCTTTCTCTCCTTTTCTGCACTTTTTATATTTATTCATTCAGTTTTTAGTATGTTTTAGATTTTATCATTTTAATTGTAACATTTAATAAAATTGTTCTGGAAACTGCCTCAGAGAATGTCATGAGGTACCAATTATAATAAAAAATAAATAGTGAGTATAAATAGAGAGTTATGATGAATAAAATTGAGCAACCACATAAATGGACATTGAGAGAACTAGACTGACTGTTCTTATCTGTCCCTATCACGCATGCACACATATACATTTAGTAGAAGTGTATATGGTTAGATGTAAAATGATTAGGTGAAAATAGTATTTTGTTTACAAAATTTTGCTTAGTATGTTTCAAATATTTGTGTTTTTTCTAGCTTTTTTTGTTTAAGTAACTCATTTAAATATGAAACAGCTCTGTGGCCTGATTGGTAGCCTACAGATCCCCAGTGGCCTTGTGCTGTGTTACCTTCCATCATGCATACCAAAATTTAAAAAATAAAGGAGATTGGCTATTCTGCTCTGGCTAGGAAAATCTGGCTAATAGGTGACTATGAAAACTCCAGAAAAGAGCTTGGCTGTAAACTAGTTGCTTGTCCAAATTGGAGCAGCTCCCAAGGCAGATGATGACATGTGTCATCACAAACTTTATAATGTCTTCCATTCAAATCCTTGAGACACAAATGTGCTTACATGTGAAAGGATTGTGAGTGGTCTATATATCTTTAATGAGATGGTATCCTGTCATGCAAAATACCCTATCCACGACACCTTTCACTCTGCTAATAATTAGTTTAAAATTACATTGCCAAGACTTGTTTTTTTTTTATTTTTTTTCCCTCGTGAAATCCATCCGTTCCAGAACACAGCTCTTATATACATTTGTGACAGTAAAATTAAAGGCATGGAAAATTGCTGCAACTTTACTTCTTACTACTTGAAAGACTGCTATAATTCACCAAAGGGACAGCTTTGCAATCCATTTACAGCAAGCTACATTGCTAATGGGTTATTGTTTTGGAGAGCAGTGATGGAAAAGAAAAAAAGACAACTCCCTTCACCATATTTTATATGTCAGGAGAGACGAGAGGGAGGAGGGAGGAAGGGAAGGAGGGAGGGAGGGAGGGAGAGAAAGAAAGAGAGAGTGGGGAGGTCAATTCTATGATAACCAAATTTATTTTACTTTTGGTTCTATTCTGAGTACTTTTATATTTAATACCCAGAATGTTGTGAAACAAAACAAAATCATTTGCCAAGAAACATGCTTTAAAGTTCTTCATTGTACCAAAGGATTTTTCATGGAGCTTTTAATGGCTATGAAAAAGGATCATGAGCAATTTTACCAATCACATTAAATAAATCCGTGTGAAGGTGACAGATGATACAAAGAGGCAGAATTGTGCATATTGGCTTCTTCTCCTAAATGATTCATGCAGGGCTTCCTGCCTCCATTTTGTTCAATGTTGTTGCATGGAGAGGTAAAATCTGGAATACTGTAGCATTCCCACAGAGATTTGTATGGCTCCTACCCTGGATTCGTTTAAATGTACCCTTAAAACCTCTTTCTATAAGCCTTAAATAGGTTGGGGAAAGGTGTGGTTTTTGCATTTTCAAGATGTTTCACTATTTTCTTTTTCTTTCTTTCTTTCTTTCTTTCTTTCTTTCTTTCTTTCTTTCTTTCTTTCTTTCTTTCTTTCTTTCTTTCTTTCTTTCTTTCTTTCTTTCTTTCTTTCTTTCTTTCTTTCTTTCTTTCTTTCTTTCTTTCTTTCTCTCTCTCTCTCTCTCTTTCTCTGTTTTTAATACTGTGTACTGCCCAGAGTCTTGACCTTACAAAATAAATACTTAATAAATGCATAAATTCAACATAAGTAGAAGTCTCGTCATGATTCTGGACTCTGAACAATGGTAAGGAAAATGCCATTTGCAGGCAAACAAATATTAACTGCAACCTCGCGGACACGACAGTTAGGGTTTTGTGTGTGTGTGTCTATGTGTGTCTGTGTGCTTTCAAGTCTATATTGACTCCTGTGAATGCCTGGACAAATCTCTGCAATTTTCTTGATAAGATTTTAGAAATTACTTGCTATTGCCTACTTCCCAGAGCTGAATGAGTAGCCCAAGCTAATTTAGGGCCTAATGCACAACTAGAAACCATGGTCTTCCAGTTTCTAGCCTGATGCCTTAAACCACTACACTAAACTAGATCTCAGGGTTAGGAGGTTGCTTTGCTTATGAGAATCAGGAGAAATAGGAGCTTAGAAGTGGGGGAGAGTAAAATGGAGGTATGAGATCAAGTAACTGCTTATTGCAGAATGGCAACATGTAATAAAAGTAAGAGTGGTAGAAACTTAAGGATCAGAGTTACAGTATAATAATGAAAATAAAATAAAGAAGGGGTCAAAGAGGAGACCTAAGTCAGCTAGCGAAGGGAAATGGTGTCAGAAAGGCAAAGTGAACTATGACAAGAAAAGAAATGAAAAACAGAAGTAAAAACAGGGGCAAAGGAAAGGTGACTCAATAGTATGGAAAGAGTTAGAAGATACCCAATAAATTTTAGTAAATAAGTATTATAGAGAGGAGGCATAATGTGGCAGTTCAAGGAAGAATAAGTTCTCAAACTCAGGATAGTTTTCTTTAATTGAGGGGCTATGAAATTTTTGGAGGCATTGCTGGGATTAGTATTTTGCTCCTGTCTTTCGAATGAGCAATGAGATAATTTTGTCAAATATCTGAATTTGACATCTAAGGCTTAAATGTTCCTAACACATTGTATTGAATTTACTACTTTGGTTTGTCTAATAAACAGCACTTTGTAGAAATATTTTTTCTACTAGGCATACCATTTTTCTATGTAGCCATACCATCACAGATATTAATTGCTATTTCATTACATTTTAATCTTCCCAGATAAATGGTAAATACACAAATAAGGCAGAAGACATAAAGTAGAACAATTCATCAATAAATAGCACAAGAAGGAAAAGTAAAAAATAAGGAAGGTTCCCTCAAGGTTATCTGTGCATTCAATTAGATAGTGGCTATGTGAACTTCTATTGGAGGAATTTTTACTGTCTATCTTGTCATGGTTGGATTATAACTAATTACCATAAGATTCTCTGGTGCCATTATCCACTGCAGGGAGGCTGGACCATTAGATTGATCTGCTTCCAGGAACTAATGAACCTGATGGGGTTTCAGAGGGAGTTGTGGGCTATATATGCTATAGCCTGCTGCACAATCTATTTGAAGCCTTGGTTTCTGCTTGGACTAAATAGGTGGCTCAGGCCTTAGATTGGATTGCATCTATGCAACATTTCTCCTCTCATGGATTTTATCACTCTTCTTAGTTTATGAAGGAATTGACATGAAACAAGAGAAGATAGTTTAGCTTATCTAGAGATGAATTTGGTTTTGGGAGTGGAAAGGCTTCTAAATCAGTTTAGAAATTGACACTCTAATATTCCTCAGGCAATTTTTAGATTCCTGGGCATTTGCTGGAATCAAGAATTCTATGAGGGCAGATTTTCTTATGTAATCAATATAGAATACACTTGGGCAGTTAAGTACTACACAACCCATGCTTTAATTTTTGCCAATCATCTTTGCTAAACTAAGCTCCTAAGCCACCCCTAAGAAAATATTCTATCTGGTAAAGGAAGGTTGTTTACTTCTAAATATATTACATCAGTGAGATTGTTCAGAAAAAAAAGTTTATTTTAAATTATTGTTAAAAATTCCCTACATATCAGTACTTTCTGTCAACTATTTTGTGTAGTGGAAATAGGCATTTCTGGTTTAGAATTAAATGATTCACAGGAGTGATTACCTATAGTCAAAAGGGCATAAGAATGGGACTGTAAAGGGTCATCTAATTGTCCTTTAATACATAAGGGATTTAGACTACTATAAAGACTTATATTGGCCTTAGAAGATAGCAGCCCTTTTGTTAATCTCAGAAGCTAAGCAGTCAACCCTGAATGATATAAAATAAAAGAGTAAAGAGTAAAAAAAACCCTATATAATGCAGAAGCAGCAATGGCAACTTTACATAATGTAATATATACAGTCATTAAGATTCCATCTCAAGTTGAGGGTATCTTTACTGAAAATAACTCTACATATAGTAACAAGGCAACATTTTAATCTTATTTTCTGGTAATACTAATGGCTTTAAAAAGCCACACAGCATTTCCTAGAATCAAACCATTTATGGGCACTGGTTTCTCTGAAATTACCTGAATACATCTTAGGCACATCCTTCTGCACCTGTACATCTCATTTCACATGGGAATTATAATCCATTATACCAGGGGTATTTTTGGATAGGGAATGCTGACCCAAAGTCATGCAGTTCCTGTAATTTCCAGTTTCTCATTCAGTTTTAAAGCCAGATTTCCCTAGCTAAATTTAATATTAATTTTCAAAGTATGTTTGGTTACTTACAAACCTATTTAAGGTTTTCAAGATTTATATAGGAAATCTTTAAAATATTAGACATCTACCCAAGAAAGAGTGTGGGGTTGGGGAGAAAACATGGAAGAATAAATTAAAAAAAATTAAAATCTGGTTGCCATGGAAACCAATTGTTTCAGGTATTCTGTTCTATAACACTATTAACCCCCTTAGCTCATATTTATTATTCAAGCAAAATAATTTAGTGGAAGCAAAAGTGGAAGAGAATTGGTTGTCACTTAGAGGGCAAGTCATTCAGTCACATGTGGCTCATTTGTATGCAATGAAAATTAATTTTAAAAGGTAGATCATAGGTTTTCCTAAACTGAACTGCATTTGTGTTACCCCTGCTCCCTCTTTTGCACAATTAATATTAACATGTATAGAAAGGGATAGTCAGTGTGGAAGTAACTACAGACTTACCTAAAATCAGAAAGCAAGTTTTATATGTTTGTGAAGCGATTGAGATCAGGCTCTTGCACATATCTAAACAATCTAATTATTTTAAAATGAATAATGTTGGGGCAAGGATGGCTAATTCATAGACTATATCATTTAAGATTCATATAATCATTCAAACAGCTGCTGCATTGTTTTATTCTGTGTACCCAGACCTATTAAAGCAGAGGTGACCTTAAGTGATCAAAGACCTGCCAAGCTAAGGTCAGCGAGTCCTATCTCATTTCTCCATCTATTGCAGGATATACATTCCTGTGCTCCTATAAAACCAAATGCCATCTGATGGTAAGGCAGCACTGAAAGCAGCCGCAGATGCTGATTGCTTATAGATCCCCACAGATGGGTTTTTCCACCTTCTGCTTCCAGAAGAATGTACATCTGTTTCTTCTTCTTCTGCTTCCAGAAGAATGAACATCTGCATGCAAGTCTTCTGAGTCTCATGTCATGGGCTGCGGAAGCTGATGCCTTTCATGCCCCTGATTTCCCACCCTACATTTGCAATCAATAGTAAGTTATATATTGAATAAAACTGGGCTGGATGTACGTACATTCCATTGGGGAGGGCAGGTAATCCCAATAGCATGATAGGGTCAAAGTCATTTGGTGTCTTATTTTATATAATGGCTAATTGTGCCTTTGAGACAGCAGAATTCTAGACAGTTTTCCAATAGATGGTGTTTCCAAAGCATACCAATAAGATTTTATCCTCATTGAATAAATCTATTTCTCTTGTAAGAGAAGCAAGTTTTTCCCTCTTATAAACATCAACTTTTCAAATAGTACACATTTGTGTACTACTTGGCTACTAAACTTTGATTCTATGAAAAAATAACACTGTTGTGTATGCTCATTTTCTTAAAACTCAAGATCAAAGCAGATAAAAGTTTCTTCTTACAAATGGACAAAAGGCATTTTTATATGAACAACAACAGGACAATATTAGACTCTCCTATCTATTTCAAATATTTAAAATTTTCAGGACTGGAAAATAAACACAACTCATTTGCAGTACTATAATCTGGAAATCAGAGTCCAGTCATTTCTCCTGATATTCATTCACATGCTGCAGAACTTCTTGTAGGTCAGCCTATTTAAGGTTTCGACAATCATTTTCCAAATGTTAGTTTGCAAATCCAATCCTGGTCTTTGTTAACTAGTAGTTGTGTAACTGAATCCATCCAAATCTCTTTTGTCATCAAAATTTAACAAAAAAACACAAGGGACAACCTCAGATATTTTAGGCTTCTTTTTAAGCTCCAATTCAATGGCTGTTGGCTGCTTTCATATAACAGCCAGGCTTCTTCAGATTATTCCACACAGAGCTTGTTGCCTGCTAATGGTCTGCATAAAATAATTTCCTTTTCTGACTGCGGTAAGTTCATCCTGTCTGGATGGTAACTGGTATTGTTAACTCTCAGCAGTCATGCTTTGTCCTGCCTAGTTCTTAGTAACAACTTACATATATTAAAAAAAGCATTTCAGACCCAGTTTTTATAAGATCTAATTAACTGGCATAACTGCAAATTTAGAAAAAACTACTGCAATCTAGAAATGCAGTCCATTTCACTGTAGTGGAGACGTTTATGACCAAGTAGCTTGTACTGAAGATGGATACCTTTAAAAATTTATTTTCCCATCATGTGAGTCTTCATTTTGAAACCTGATGTGGATTAGATGATTCTTAAAAAAAAAAAGTTTTTAAAGTGGATTGCCAACTGAAAAGTAAGACATCGTCCATTTGCTACATATCTGAATTTTGGGATCTTATGCAGTAATGAAACACTCAAGAGAACACACAGATTGTTAATCATTTAATCTTATTAATTACAATTATTTAAGCATTATACACATTCACACATTCTTGCTTGCCAAGCTCCACAACAATATTGACCAGGTAATACAAGAGGTGTTGGAAAGGCAGAGAAATTGGTATGGGGTGAGTGTGTGTGTGTGTGTGTGTGTGTGTGTGTGTGATTTTTTTTTTTTTTTGACAAGTCTTTGTAAAAATCTTCAGTTTATCTCAGCCCTCCATCATATAATGTCAAGCTATTATTTCTGGGTTGCTGGGTTAAGTTAGACCGGCTAATCATTAGCCATCCTTAGTCTTGTTTGGTGTTAACTGATACTGCATGGTCATTTCTCCCTACATGATGTTTTCTTTTTAATCTAAACTTTTTATAACCAATAATTCCTAGTCATATTAATTCAAATAGGAGAGAATCTGTTAAAGTTAGCAGTCTGTGATGCTCCCTCCTCCATACTGCAATGGGATAGTTCTGTTTCAAATCTGAGCACTGTGTACTTTAAATCCTATTGGAAGCTAGAGTTTGTGATGTTGTGACATTATTAAGCCTTATTTTCTTACATAATGTAACATATTTTCTTTATAGATTTCCTGAGTATATACAGAATATTAAACCATTTTTTTAAAAGAAAAACATCTATTTGTTTAAATATAGTGGTCAGACTGCAAATAACTGAAAGTTATAATATGTAGCTGGGGGAACCCCATTTTTTCATTACTCTTGGCACCTAATAATTATGAAATGTATGATAATGATGTAGAAATTTATTCAGAAGGGGTAGTGATGGGATATACATGTCATAAAAATGGAACTGTTGGAATGTAGATTTTTTAAAAAAGTAAATTCAAAATTAAGACCATCAGGAATTTAATACATTTATTTTGCTTGTTGGCTTTTTTCCCTTAAAAAAACCTGACAAGTTATATAGTTGATTTCTAGTGATTTGCTTCTTTATTTCAGCAATGCAAGATGGGAGATGATGTTGGGAAGCTACACGTGACTTTCAGCCAGTGGAAAAGTTTCTCTCCTAGAATGGCTGGAGTCACATACCATCCTAATGCAAAGACAAACAATTCTTATTATGCTTTAATGTTATGAGTGAGCCAGGTCAGTGTGATTTTTCATTTAAGATCACACTCTAAGTCTGATCTTCATTATTATCTTACAGTTATTGCCTCATACAATTGGACAAGTTCAGAAGGTGACTGCGTGGTACATGTAGTTAATTGAAACAGTGCCTGTTTCTTTGACACATTGCAATGATCTCTGCTTTCTAAGTAGCAGAACAATTCATTTCTTCCTTATAGTTTCTTTAAAGCAGCCCAGTGCTCATGCTTTTAAGTATAAAACACATTGGCTTTTAAATAAAGCAACTAGTCAAATGCATTCAAATAGCAAATATAATGACTCACCAATGAGGATTTTTTTCATCAGATGAAACATAATATTCCTTCAGCATTTGCATGGATTGGTTAACAGGATCTTTCAAACATGCACTATCTCCTAAAGTGTTTACTTTCATTTTCTTTGGTGATTTCTCCATCCAGGAATGCAGGAAGTGATTGCAAGCAAGAAAAGAAAGAAAATCAACCAAGAGGTGGCAGCAAACTTACATTGCAAAGTGAGGGTTGGGGTTTTATTCGCAATTACTTCAATTATTTGTTCATAATATTTCTACCTTGGTAAAGAAAAGAGTACATAGAGATTGTAATTCAGCAGAGGAGCAAAGAAATGAGAGAAAAATGGGTGAATGGTAAAGCGCCTTGGCAAACTAGAGAAGAGGGCAGTCCTTTGAGAGCTGTCTTTGCCAATCCAAACCACTTTTGATTTCCCAGTGATCAATCTAGCATTTGAGAGTTAAGCACTGTGTTCCAAATGTCAATGCACTGGAGTTTGTTGATTTATTTAAAATAAATATTATTTATAGCCTCCCGGCTAACTGGAGAACCGCAGGGCAGGTTACAATGTATAAAATAAACAAGATAAAAGAATTACGTTATTTATTAAATTAAATAATAGTTTAATTAAAAACTCACAGTAATAATCTGAGAAACATTGAGGAGAAACAGTTAAGGGAGAAAGGCACAGCTACATGGGGAATGTTAAGTCACAAAGAGGGGAGTAAAAGGCAGGTCACTATGGCCAGTCTTACTTCCAAGGATCCTACAATAGAGAAAGCTTTCTCATTTGTCTAGGGGCATGGGGCTGGTCAAAAAAGTCAAGGTGGCAGCTGTAACTCTGGGTTCAAATCTTCACTTATTTTTAACCTGTGGTTTTTTTAATGACCCATGAAAAAGGCACTTGCATGATTGTGCCTGTTTTGAAATATCTACCATCCTATGGATGTGTCTGTTTCTGTCCTTGCATGTTGCCTCCTAGCCATGTGATGTTAAAGAGTTCCTTTGGCTGCATCCTGGAAATTTAACCTTTGACTAAATACAAATTCATTTATTAAATATTGGACTCCAAAACTATTGAGGGACTTGTATGGCATTGTTAAAACCTTGAAGAGTAATATATACATAAGTAGCTAAACAATTTGAGGTGAATGGAAAATCAGTATTATATGTGTCTTAAAAGCATTTGGATAAAATGTTGCAACAGCATCTTCCTTGAATTTAAATCATCCTTGCTGGGTTTTGGAAAGCCATTAAGACTTGGCTCCTTCAGATGTTTCTACTGTAATTGGGAATGTAAACCTCTTAGAGTTTGTTCATAATTGAAGAAGCCTATGACCCTGAGTAAGAAGGTAAATAAGTAAATAACTGCTACATTCTGTACTGGCTGTAGTTATTGTTTTGCCTTCAAAAGTTTGGGTGATGAGAAAAGACTTTGTTGTCATGTAGTAGATACTTTAGTAGATCTTGCACTGAGCAAGGGGTTGGACTGGATGGCCTATAAGGTAACTTCCAACTCTATTTTTCTAATAACCCTGCTTTTGCAGCCCAGGTCTGGTAGTCCTATGGAAGACTTACAGTAAGTAGAATTATTTCAGCCACTCACTATATGGTGCTGCTATTTCTTTTCCTAGTCTGCTTTTCCATTACTTCTGAATCAAAACACTGGTTCAAGAAGTAGTAATGATAAGGTGTTCTCTGCGTGCACTGAGATTAAGTGGGTATGCTTCAAGGGACTAATTAATCAGTGCGTTAGTTTCAATGGCTATAGTAATCATGAAATGTTCTATCACTGTGGTCCCATTATCTTTTGGCCTTTTGAAAGAATCATTGTAGTATTTAAAAAAAACAGATTAAATTCAATTTATTGAAGGGCAGGCCATTAAACTCTTGATATTGGCTGCATTCTGCACATCTGATTTCATGGCTAAAATCTGATTTCATATAGAGATAATAGAAGCTAATGAAGGTAGATGCTATTAGAGAAAAACAAGGTTCAGTGATCATCGGAACCATCAATATTAGCATATTAGGCCCCAAGGACTTATTCACAGGACATCTGGTTTATTAGAGAAACTTCATGAGCCAGAAACCATTTTGCATAGGATTATACACATCTGGGAAGGGAAAAAACTGTGTGCATCTTTTCTGCCAGTTTCATATTCTCCCTTCCCCCCAGGCTTATAAATTAGCTGAAATGGAGATCTTGTTGAATATATTTTAGCTGAAAATCCTAGTGATAAGCAGAACATCCCTCCCAGTTGGCATTTATATTCTTAAAGCAATTAAGGATGATGAATTCTATAGTATATCCTGGGGAAAACAACAATATGAGATTTGTAATCATGAGGTACTTTGTCCCACCATTTGGTTGGCTAGCTTCTGGGTTATTTTAAATTGACCCAAGCAAATTAAAGCCGTACAATCTCCCACCCCATTTATATTGCATTTATGCTGAGCACATAAAGGTACAACTCTTATACGCTCCATTGAGAGAGTATCACTTCAGTCTAACTTCTTCAGAGCTCTCTTTGCGCTAAAGTAATCAGGCAGTCCTTGACTTATGAAGACAGTTAAGATAGGAATTTCCATTGTAAGCTGATGCAGTTGTAAAGTTGGTCACCATGTGATTAGATCTGATTTTATGAACATTTTTAGCTTGGTCATCAAACAAATTATTGTAGTTGTTCACTTACTTTGGTTTCCCCAATTGACTTTTCTTGTTAGAAGCTGGCTGTGAAGATTAGAAATCACAATCACGTGATTGCAAGATGTTGCAATTCTTGCAAATGCGAATCAATTGTCAAACACCTGATCATATGACCATGCGGGTGATGTAAAGTTGTAACTTTAAGGATAGATCATCAATCACTCTTTCTGAGACTATTGTAACTTTGAACCATTGTTAAATGAACAGTAATAAATTGAGGACTTCTTTTGTCCCCAGTTCCATACTTAAAAATATTTCTTTTTTAGAACAATAGAATAGCTAATCTGAATTTTCCTGTGGTTTGGAAATGTGGTGGAAATCTGAAAAGATTTTGGCTTTAAATCTCTGCTTACCTCTATGATCTGCCTCTTTCTGGTATATTCTGGATATCAGACAGAAGAAGACACTGAGGTTGGGAAGGAAACAAGAAAGAATGATTTAGCTCTAGGATGCTTGAGTTTGTCTTTGGCTTTGGAAGAATAAATCCAAGTATAAAAATCTCCCCACAGACTTTATTTTACTGAACTCTGCTTTCAGAGTCAAATTGCATAGGACTGGACTGCACTTGATCATGATTTTTATTTTATATATACTACAGTATTAGTATGCTTCCCCCAGTTGGAGACTCTTCATGGCTCACAATAGTCTGGGATTTATTTCATTATTTTCAATCTAATGGGTTCTTTTTGACCGTCTGTTTCCTTTAAACATTATTTAAGGCTTATCCTCATGTTCTCCTAATTATATCATGAATAGGTTCTGTAACTACTAGTAATTTGTATGCCACATCGTCATGTTGACTTTATCTTATTCTCAGCCCACAGCTAAAACAGCTTAAAATGTGTACTTAGCTATTCTAGTTGTATTTCTCAAGGCTCTCTTCCTTTGAAAACATTATTGACATGGATACAAAACAGCAACTTTCAATAATGATATGATTACTAACACAGGGATGGGCTTTGTCCGCCTTCGACAGAATTGGCCACATTAGACTACTGTAACCACTTCCCATTCTTCTCTTCAACTGTCCTTTATGATCAATTTGGCTTTTGTAGGAGGTGAGACTGGACATATGGCTTCACTAAAGTATTGCCTATGCAGTGTCGGCTGGGAATTTGTGAACTATAGTCTCATGATGAATGTGGCCTCTTTTGAAGGAGCTCTGGACATGTGTTTGAGAGGATTAAATAAGAGAGAATACTAGTCTTGTGCTTCACAAACTATCAATTTAAACTGGGAAAGACAGCAAACTTCTACCAGCCTCATATTATTGTTTCTGTCATCGATATGTATGCTACTGCTCTGACCAACAAGCAGTTTCATGTGCCCTATTTTTTATGGCAGCATTCTAGTTCTACAGTCATCCATATATTTTTGGCCATAAGGACAGAAATAAAGTCATGACAAATCCTTTGTATTGTTGTTTGAAGACAGAATGTATTTATAAATGACTTCTTCTTCCTACTTCCTACAGCCGATTAGCAGGGACTCCAATCAGCTAGGACTCGGGAGACAGCGAATAAATAGGGGCAGGGCCAACCAGAGGTGGTATTTACCAGTTCTCTGAACTACTCAAAATTTCCACTACCCATTTTCCAGAACCTATCAGAACTGGCTGAATACCACCTCTGGTATTCAGCCAGAGGTGTATGTGCCTACCGCCCCTGTGCTAATGATTCTTTTTATTTTTCTTATATGTATCCATGTATTCATAACTATGTTTATACTTATACCTATTATCTTGTAAGCTATTGACAAATAAAATAAATACAATAAATAAATAAAATACTTTGAATATGATCTTTGTATGTCCAACTTGTCAATCATGCTCTTTGGACACAAATTTAGTGTTCTTTCAGAAAAGCACTAAACCCATCTGCAGAAATAGCCCAAACAACAGGTTATTGGCTCAGAATATTTTCCTGTCTTCAATCTGTTAGTTGAGCAACTTAACAGGTGACTAAACATTGCACATGTATACATATAGAATGGGTGAAACCATGCTTAATAGCAGAAATTGTGAGAGGGATCTTGGAGTCTTAGTGGATAACCAGTTAAATATGAGCCAGCAGTGTGCATCAGCAGCCAAAAAAGCTAATGCAATCCTAAATTCCATTAACAGAAGGGTACAATCAAGATCAAGTGAGGTACTACTACCACTCTATAAAGCTTTAGTAAGACCACACCTAGAGTACTGCATCCAGGTTTGGTCACCACATTCTAAAAAAGATGTTGAGTCTCTAGAAAAAGTACAGAGAAGAGCAACCAGGATGACTGGAGGCTAAAACATATGAAGAACAGTTGCAGGAACTGGGCTTGGCTAATCTAGTGAAGAGGAGGACCAGGGAGACATGATAGCAGTCTTCCAATATTTGAGGGACTTACATAGAGAGGAAGGGGTCAAGCTATTTTCTAAAGCGCTTGTAGGCCAGACAAGGAATAATGGATGGAAACTGAACAAGGCAAGATTTAACCTGGAAATAAGGAGAAACTTTCCGACAGTGAGAGCAATCAATCAATGGAACAGCGTGCCCTTGGAAGTTGTGGGAACACCATCACTTGAGACTTTCAAGAAGAGATTGGACTCCTATCTGTCAGAAATGTTGTAGGGTCTCCTGCTTGGGTAGGGGTTGGATTAGATGACCTACAAGGTCCCTTCCAACTCTGAATATCTGTTATCTGTTATATGCACTATCAACTGTCCCATAGCCAGGAATGGGCCATTATCCATTTATGGATGGCAGAAAAACCCAACGTTGCACTCTATTAATCCCTCACTCACTGTCACACTTGTTTCAGGGTACATCTTTCTACTCACTTCTGAAGTACATTTTTCCATGTGAGATCAATGGGCCCTCTTTATTTCAAATATCACACTTACAAAAGAATGCCAACATTTCATTGCTTATTGTGAAGAAGCAGGAATATCTCTTAAATTTTTTGTTTTCCTTTGCCTTGTTGTCACCTGACTCCACAGGGATTTTGGGTGGCTTTCAATTAGCTTTCCATTGCCAAATGGGGCCATGATGAAACAAGGAAGATGCAACATTTACTGTAAATATTACATTCTTTTAGAGAATTGCTGAGGCCACTTGGGGTTGCAAATTACCAGCTATCTGCAAGGAGTACAAATCCTTCCATTCCCCACTATCCAGTCAGAGCCGAAGAAGCTTTTTAGATAAGAAATGAAATGTCTTCAGAGAAAAACAAGAAAGTCCAGTTGCCTCTTGAAAAAAACATCTTTGGGACAACCATAACCTGGCTGACTGAGAATCTTCACAGACATCCAGTTCTTTTTCTTTTATTCTGCTGTTTCTAGGTACTGTAATGTCTGTTAGCCAGGGAAAATTACTGTCAGTCAATTGCAAGAAGCAGCTTTACTTGGAAGAACTTACATCCTGGGATGATGTCTTTAATGTTATTAAACAACAGCATCTGCCTATCTCAGGTCCTTGGGAAACACTCATTAGGTAGGTAAAATTGCCAAATCCAGTTCAAACAATTAACTCACTGTGAGGCCAACCACAATAATAATAAACTGGACATTCTGCAAAGCAAAATGCCAGACTTTTAACTTCATCTTTATTTATCAACATGTCTCTGAGCCCCAAAGGTATTTTTAGATAAATGGCAGCAACCCTATAGTTTCTTTTCAGCATTGTTCAGCTGCCTATAAAGAAAATTATTAAATGGAGTGATACTGTATTTTATATATGGGCACACACACAAAGAGATGCTCATAGTTGCTGTTGCTGCCAATTGTTTTTCAGCCTCAGTTCAAGGTGATAGTTTTATCCTTTAAAACCCTGAACAGCTTACAGTCTGTCAATTTAACAAATGAATCTCAAAATAAATAACCACATTATCTTTTCTAGTTATTAGAATTTTCAGGAACAGCATTACTGAGGACATTAACAGTCAGAGAGATCAGCTTTCTCCCATTCAGCTCACAAATTGTGGACTGCACAGCCTTAAAGCAATGACATGGATGTTTTTAAAGTGCTTTAAAACCTGTAAAACAGATTTGAGCAGAAGAAATATGATGAGAAAGACATATAAATAAATGACACTTTAAATGATAAATATGTGAAGAATTATTTCCAGCAAATTAAGAAAGAATCTGCACAGATATCTTTAAAAAAAATCTACCCTCAGTTGAAAACTATTCCTTCCCATTCTAGTGTGGAACTTAAGGCAGGATGGTTTGTTTATTGGCCCCAAGTAAAATAATGACAAACTGTGCTCCCGAAGTGGAGAGAAATATGTAATTTGTAGCTATAGGATAAAGAGAGGTTTATAACCCTCTCAGAATAATTATTTCTGGTTGTGTTTATTTCGTGGTATATTTTTTTCTGTTTTCATTTTTCATCACTATTTTTAGTTTGATTATAATCTCTTAATTGGCTCTCACACAGAGACCTGCAATTTTATTTTGCTCCTTAAAATATCTTCTGTGATAGCAGATTGACCCTATCTCTGTGACAGCTAGTCAAATCCAGCCACATTCTGTTGTAGCTTTGATATAAAACTTAGGTCGGACTGGGATTTCAAGAATAGACCTCTTGTCATTTGTTGCCTGATCTGTTTAACTGGAAGAGTTGGACTTAAAGTTGGAATGTCTTCTGTTAGACAAACTCTTCCTCGTAAACTGCTATACTTTGGTGGTTAGGAAAAGAACCAAACTTACAGTAGGAAGGAAAAATGAGTAAAGGGTGGATGTAGGAAAGATAAAAAGGGCATTAAAGGGGAGAACAGATGATAGAAAGCAGAGGTGGTATTCAGCCAGTTCTGACAGGTTCTGGAGAACGGGTAGCAGAAATTTTGAGTAGTTCAGAGAACCAGTAAATACTACCTCTGGTTGGCCCTGCCCCTATCTATTTGCTGCCTCCCAAGTCCCAGCTGATTGGAGTCCCTGCTGATCGGCTGGATCTTCTTTTGTTGCCCTGCATAGGAGAACAGAGCTGGAAAGCAGGTTAGTGGGGTGGGGTGGAAATGTGGATTTTACAGTATCCTTCCCCTGCCATGCCCAACAAGCCATACCCACCAAATCACGCCATGCCCACAGAACTGGTAGTAAAAAAAAATTGAATACCACCACTGATAGAAACCAATATGGTAAAATAAAATATTCTAAAGGAATGTTGAATCAGACAACAAAAGAAAAACAAGAACTACTGAGTGCAGAGTGATGTAAATTTGTAATAAAAAGAAAGACGTGAGAGATGGAACTAAGTAGAACTATTCCCTGGAGCTCGGTCACCCTCTCACAGTAGTGAAATGCCATCATTAGCATCTTAATCTTAATCCACTTTTGGTTTAAACTAGCATGACATTTATGTTCTTAGATGCAGCACTAGAAGCTTCAGCTATTCTGTAATAAAAACAGTTATATCTATCAGCCTATAATATTATCACTCTGAAGTTTCTTGAAGTATATCTAGGAGTTTTTCACTATAGAAAATTGGGAGTTGGATCTAAACATTCTTGATATATATAAGCATGGTGAAAAGGGATGTTACTTAATCCCTGCTGTCCTTACCCCACATTTGTTGAAGTAAGTTCCCACCCCCACTGAAGCACTTTCAGGACTTTTCAATGGATAAAAGGTCCTTCTATTTTGGATTTTACATTTTAGGTTTCATTCTTTTTTGGATCCTGCCAGTAATGGAAATATGACGTGAAAATATATCTCAGGTTTGGTATTTATTATTTCAATTTTCTTTATTTCCAAAGGACCAATCCTTAGTATGAACAGTAAGATACACAATAAAATCTCTGATGTCTCATATTCCCATTTTCCTGCTTCTAGATATCAATAATGTTATTTTAAAACCACTTTGTGTGTAATTGGTAAAATGTTCATGATGAACCCAAACTTCTATCCATTACCCCATTCATGTCTCCTACTACAATCAATGCATCTCTAAAACAATCTATTTTGGTAAATAAGTTTCCAAAGAAAGCTTTCTGAGATCCATTTAGCTTATAAACTGACGTTAAGATATATTTTTCTTCTGTAAAATGAGATATCTTTCTTCTAGCCTAATTTTATTTCAAACAGTAAAAATTCAAGCTCCTTATTTTTCTCTGTCAATATTCCTTTTCTCTTACTCTGGGATTGACAGTACATATGCCATATTTTTTGCGTATAAGATGCTCCAGACTATAAGACGGACCTAGCTTTTGGGAAAGAAAATAAGAAAAAAAAAATCTGCCTCCCAGTAATTTGCCTCCTTGCCACAAACAGCAAAGTTCATGGTCAGCTTCAGCACAGACTGATTTAGCATGAGCAGCTGATTGGAGGTTGGATCAGTCTCCCAGAATACCACCAATCAGATGTTCCAGTCTGCGGGGATCACCGCTGCCTGTCACCACCTCTGCGTGCCCCATTTTTGGCCATCGTGCACCTCATTTCAACCTCCACATGTCTCATTTTTGGGCTCTGCGTGCCCCATTTTGGGACTCTGTGGGTCCCATTTTTGGCTCATTCCAGGAAGTAAGGATTGCTGCTGCCGCTTGCCACCGCTTGCCGACATTTGGTGGTGGTGGCAATTGGCAGTGATCAATAATGGTGGCAATCCCCACCACCTGGAACGGGCTGAAACAGGATGCACAGAGGGCGAAAACAAGGTGTGCAGAGGCCAAAAACAGGACACGGGACGCATAGAAACTGCCAATCAGCTGCTCATGCTAAATCAGGCTGTGCTGAAGCTGATCAGGCTGTTTGCTGCAAGGAGGCAAATTGCTGGGAGGCTGAGGCCAAAGGGTGGGGGCTGGTAGGTTTGGCAATATTCGCTCTATAAGATGCACAGACATTTTCATCCACTTTTTTTGGGGGGGAAGTGATCTTATAGTGCGAAAAATATGGTGGATTGCCTCTCAAATCTATTTTCATTAATTATGTATCTTCTAATAAGTGGTTACTGAATAAATACTATTCTCTTTCCTTATACGGGTAGTCCTCAACTTACAACAGTTCATTTGGTGGCCATTTAAAGTTACAACGGCACTGAAAAAAAGTGACTTATAACCATTTTTTCACACTGATGACCATTGGTCATATCTTCAAAATTCAGATGCTTGGCAACTGACTCATATTTATGATGGTTGCAGTGTCCCTGGGTCATGTGATCCCCTTTTGTGTCCTTCTGGCAAGCAAAGTCAATGGGGAAGCCAGATTCACTCAACCAACCTGTGAGTAATTTAGCAACTGCATTGATTAACTTAACAATTGTAGCAAGAAAAGTTATAATATGGGGCAAAACACACTTAACAAGTGTCTCACTTAGCAACTGAAATTTTGGACTCTTTTGTGGTTGAAAGTCAAGGACTAGTCATATTGTTGATATGCTTGAGTATTTTCTTTTTTGTCAGTGAACTATTATAGAAGCAGCAAAGACTCTAATTAATAGCATGTCTAATTTTAAACACTGGAAATATTTAGGTTTATAAACATGCTTCAGTTTACATGCCATTGCATACAGATGATATCAAACTTGCAACAATTAGGAACCAGTTTTTTGCATTGTATGTCAGAGAACCTCCAGTATTAACTGTTCCTTTTTATGCAGATTCATAAAAGCAACTCAAATTGTGGAGTTCCTAATCTTAAATTCCAAAAAAATATGCAATCTGAAAAGCTTTAATAGCAATAGCACTTAGACATACTTTCGTGGTGCTTTACAGCCCTCTCTAAGAGTTTTTCAGAGTCAGCTTATTTGCCCCAACAATCTGGATCCTCATTTTACCAACCCCAGAAGGATAAAAAGTTGAGTCAACCTTGAGCCAGTAAGAATTGAACTCCTGGAGTGAGCAGTAATACCCTGTGGTATTGCATTCTAACCACTGCACCATCATGGCTCTTATAATTAATGCAATATTAATACTAATGTTGTCTTACATTAGATTATGAACCAAATGGCAGATGTAGTGAAAATAAAGTGAGCTCCAAACTCTGGATGAATGTATACATTTCTTCACATTCCAGCAGCAAAGGCCATTCATAACAGATTTAATGGCTTTGCTCCATAGAGTCTTCAGCAGTATTTTCACGAGAAAGAGAAAAGCCGAATTTCAGTAGAAACCCTGTTGTATGTGTAAAAGGCCCTAAATTTAATCTCTGGCCTTCTAGATAAGCCAGAAAAAGGCTGCTAGATTGCTACTGTCATTCAGTGTAGACAATATTGGAGATGAACCCATGATCTGACTTGATCCACATGAAAATATTCTTAACAAATTTTGGGAAGTTTTCCAATTTAAAAAAATGGTATTATGCCATATAATATACAATACTTACTTGAAATCTCTCCACTGTGATTCTGTCATAGAACAAAGCAAGAAAAATGGCCAGGTGAGTCATAGCATAGGATGTTAAACATGCATATTATAATTATATATCCTATTGTAGCTCTTTCCCCTGCTCCCCCAATAATTCCTGCAGATATCCATAACAATCAATCATGATTCATTTATGTAAGAGCAAAATAATTGTATTTCAACTGGACTTAGAAAAAGAACACCATTTATGATTTATTAAAAGCCCCTTTAAGACTTCCAAATGGAAGATTAGATTAGACTTATGTTCTTTATTGGGATAAACTAAGTGTCATGAGGATCAAAATACATATAAGGAAAAAATAATTTAGAATTGAGTAGAGTCAGGTAGAGCTGTTGTATTGACCCTCATCCATTGAGTCTTCCTGACTGCAACAGAGAGCTAGTTACTGCTGACTTCTTTTCTTTTTTATTAGCTTGTGGTCCTAAGATATATATTTTTTTGAGAATCTCACATCTACTGCATGTTCTAAAGCACAATTAGTATGTACATGTTGTAGAAAGAATGATAAGTCTCCTCCATTGTCTCAACCCCCAGAAAAAAGCTGAAGAAAAGGTCAGACTTAGAAATTAGATGATCACCACCTCCCAGCCAATAACTTTAAACAACAAAGGCATTACAATTGTAACAAGGTGTGGCTTCCACGTTTGAAGTTGGACAGGTAGAAACTGACAAGATTAAGCTAAGGAAAACAAAGCCACACAGGATCTACATTCCCCACCTTCCCCCATGGATAGCCTTGACCCTGACTACCACTAGTGGGATCTTATAGGAACAATTGGAACACCAAAAACACACTATTAATCCAATCAGGCACATACCCCCCACCCCACCATTTCAATTACAAATGTATGTAATTGAATGTATAAAAGTCATTCTATTTACCAGTCCATTTTGCCAGCAGATTTGGAACTCAGTGCTGTTGTCATTACAGCCTCTGGTTTCCAAAATAAAGGACCTCCTTTCCCATCAGCCTCTCATTCCATTTGTCCTCTCATTCCATTTGTTGCACCAACCTCATTTTCCTGGCTGGAAAAGAGCGAATCGGACTTTTAGATTAACAATGGCCAATTGTCTGTGCACATGAAAGCTAAAAGGCTAATGATAGAGGTGGTAACTTCTTCTCATATACTCAGCATGTACCCAAGAACATTTGGACCACAATTAGATTGAGTAAACACTGCATGCAGAATATAATGGGAAAGTAAGCACATGATAAAAGTTCTCCATGTAGGCATATCCCATTTCCAAAGAAGTAAAGTCGAAAGAATCTTAATTAGTAAGCCCAGCAGAGGTAATCTCATCCATCAAACATCATTCTCTGTATCTCACCATTAACTTCAGCAGTAGTCTAATAGAAGAGGCCTATTAGTAATGAAACACTTGGATAACTGAAGCTAAAATCTCTTTTATTTTGAATATGTAAAGCTACCCAGCCATCTCCTTTCTTTGCTTAGATGCTATGTATGAATCACTAATGTATAAACAACCAATTAACTCAATTGACACTATCTCACAAAGCCAACTGGTTGCCTCAGTGCCAGATGTAATGTCTCCATATGTTATCTCGATATATACTTGTCAGAAACAGCTACAGGTAACTGAGCATAATGTTTATGTGAGTAAAAGCTTGTTGCTGCTAATTTCTCCAAAGGTTCTCTGAAATATTTTGCTCTTACAGAAGAAAATCAAACAAAAGATAATGCTGGAAGGGAAAGCGATATTTCCCCATAAGGGTATGAAGCTAATTAGATGTTGTTCTCCCAATCACCAAGGTCTCATAAAACATTACCAATGAGCGGTTATATTTGCTGTTTTGTCTTGTTCTCTTTTTTTCTTCCTTTCACTCCCATCTGTAATATCCCCACAGAGTGATTTTGTAGAGCAGTTTACTGCAGCCATACACAGACAAGAACAGGGTGCAAATTTTGAGATAAGTATTAATGATAAGTGTACACTCCCCATGTAGGGAAAAGAGATGAACTTAAGAGGAAAAACTGACAAGAATGTTCTATTAATCCTAGAGCCAATCACAAATTTGTCCAAAGAGTAATAGCCCTAAATGTCTTAATGAACAGAAGAAATTTCTCAGGGGAGGCTCTCGTTAATGGCTGTGGTAGTATAGCTACTGAAAAAGCCAACGGAAGGAATGTTCTCCTGGTGTTTCCATTTAATGGAAATATGGATTTAATGAAAGTATGGGATGAAGGAAAACAGCAAACTGCTAGAAAGATGAGAGTATGATGGTGGGGAGGAGAAATCTAACAAAATATACTCCTTGGCCATTTCATTCCAACCATGATTTTCAAATCTTTTTCTCTGAAAAAAATTCCATAAGTAAATTTTATTCCAACAGACTGAATTGAATCTGATTGGAAACATGCAGATTCCCCCCCACCTCATTTTTTGCAATGTTATTGTGATTATGAGCTACCCAGCATTGTGCTCTATGAAAGATGGCCATGCAAACCTTTTAAAATAAATAAATAATCCCCCCCCCCTCAAACACACATGGAAATGCCATAAGAAGGAAAAGGTGACTCAATTTAAGGGACAAGATATGAAGATCCTATATCAAATCAAGACTTCTGCTAGGCCAGCAAATGCTACAAAGAGCATCCTGCTGTGGAACACTCAGCAGAAGGCAGTTTGAAGATGAGATGGGAGTACAGAATTCTCCAGTGAATCTCTGTTGAGGAAAAATGATTGTTCCCATGGAGAAAAGAGTTTGTGTGTACACCTTTGGCTTAATTTTCATACTGTGCACATCTGCAGCTGATATAAACATTAAAAGAAGAAATAAAATATTAATGCCATGCAGGAAAAGACTGACAAAGCAGCATGATTTAGTATTAGTATAAGAAAATAAATGAATTTGTAAATGGAAACTGAAAATCAAGAAATGAAATCAGGATCCCTTAAGAAGTTGTTGTTCTGCTGAAAAAGTATATCTTCTGGGAATCTTTGTGCATATCCATTTGGCCATTTATTGTACTATTTACTTCATTGTTAACAGCTGTATTTTACTGTTTCCGGGGCCTTGGTTACACTTTTCTTTGTCTTGGAAAATGCATTAAGTGATATTTAGCACATTTAGCTACACAGTTCATAAAATTATATAGCATGTAGTTCTTAAAGGAACTACATCTACGTGGAGGGAAAATGTGGTGGACACCTCAAGGTTCTGTCTTGTGCTTCAATATCTTTATAAATGATCTAGATGAGGGAATCGAAGGAGAACTCATTAAATTTGCAGATGATACCAAGCTGGGGAGAATAGTTAATTCATTAAAAGACAGACTAGATTCAGAAGAATATTGGCAGACTTGAGAGCATTGGCTCTATCCAACAAGATACAATTCAATAGTGAGAAAGAAAGTTCTGCACTTAGGCAGGAAAAACCAAAAAGCACAGGCTCAACAGTTCTGGTCACCATGATACAAAAAAGATGCTGAGATCCTAGAAAATGTGCAGAGAAGAGCAACAAAGATGATAAAGGGTCTGGAAGCTAAATTGTATGATGAGGGAGGTTTGTTTAGTCTATTGAAGAGAAAGATTAGGGGACTCATGACAATTGTCTTCCAGTACTTGAGAAGGGCTATAACAGAGAAGAGGAGATTGACATATTTTCTAAAGCATCAGAGGGCAGGATAATAAGTAATGGATGGAATCTTGTTAAAGAGCAATCAACCTAGAAATATGGAGAAATTTTCTAATAATGTGAACAATAAATTAATGGAATAGCTTGCCATCTGGCATTGTGGCTATGCCATCACAGGAGGTTTTCAAAAATAGACTAGGCAATCATTAGACCAGGTTGGTATAAGATCTCCTTCCTTGAGAAAGGGTTGGACTAGAAGACTTCAGAGGTCCCTACCAGCCCCATGATTCTATGTTCTATATGGTCTAAACTAAATAGAAATGCAAAGCAAATCATCCAAAATTATTAAATTAATGTTATGAGTTAAGTACAAATATCTTCTTTTGACCTCTACTCAGAAGTTCTGAATTTCCATAAATCTTTAAACAAAGTGCTAATGTTTTTGATCAAAATTATGTGAGAATGTCTGCTTAAAATGGATTTCTCAATTGTTCAAAATACTTTCAGAATATAACATTCTTTAAGTTATTGTTTTTCCTTCTTTCTGGGTAACATCACACCTCTGGAATGTTCTCTTTCTGGAGTAAAGTTCACCCGTCTCCTGGCCTTCTGGAAGAGTCTTAAAAGATGGCTGGATGGGTTGGTCCTGATAGGGGTGCTCTCAGGGGTGGGATTCTACCTGGTCAGACCAAGTTGCTATTTTTCCTTCCCCCCCCACAACCATCAACTATTCTGCTCTGCCGGAAGATTTAGAGTAACTAGAAAGCAGGAAATTGTTGGATTTCTAGCTTTCTAGCTAATCTAAAAGCAGAGCTGAACCTTCCTTAGGACTTAAGCTTCTATTTTTCAGCACAGACTCAAGTAGAAGATTGCAAAAAGATAGATCTCTCAGTGAATCTATGATTCTGCGAGCAACTCAATTTGCCTGCCTGCTTTGCTTGATTTTGGGTAAAAGTTGCTCTTTTTTAAAAAAAAAATCAATATTTACATAAATATTTATAATATTTACATACAAGCCATGCCCAGCCAGTCACATGACCACCAAACCACACCCACAAATTAAGCCACGCCTACAGAACAGGTTGTTAAGAAATTTGAATCCCACCCCTGGGTGCTCTATGCTGGTGGTGATTGTCAGGTTAGAAAGAAGATCTCTATGTCACCTGTCTCCTCAGTTTTTAGTCTCTGTTCAATCTTTATTAAATTTAATAGATTTGCAGTACATTTTTGTAAACCACTCAAAGTTGCTATAACAATTAGATGAATGGCATATACATTTAAATAAATAAATAAATAAATAATATAAACTACAAAATATAAAATAGTGACCAGCTGTCCAAAAATATTAATTGAAAGATTTAGAATGGACAAAAGAAAATATTTCATACAGCATACAAAATACTTGTAGAATTTATTACATTGTGAGGGGCTGGTTATTAATTTATACTGTATAAATTTGAAAATGGATAGAACAAAGTTAAGGAGGATTTGTCTATTAAAAGTTATTAGCCTTAAAAATTAATATTACCTTCTGGCTATGAATAGCACACTTCCAGATATTAATTCCAGGAGAACACTGAGGGGCAAAATGATATGTCCCCATATTGTACTTATGAGCTGTTAGAGAAATTTGTCTAACTGCTTTGATAAACAAAATGCTGGATTAGAATGACCTTGGTTTAATTCAATAGGACTGTTCCTACTACAATCTTATAATATTTTCAAAACTAAATGTATGAAAAAGGACATTTTTTTCTGTAGAAAAGGAAAAGTGTTACACATGAAAACTATCACTCAATCACTAACTTTTAAATAAATAAAAACCCCTTTTCCAAGAAACAGGTTGATATAAAGTAACAGAAGACAGTGAAGAAAAGAATCAGTTAAGATGAATGAGTAGAACAAGTTTCCTCTGTTTTCTGTACTTTACACAGAATAACTAGCATACTTGTTTTAAAAAATCCTATGAAATATTTTCATAGAGAAATGTTTTTTCAGGAATTCAGTATCTTTATAGAAATTAAATAAAATGTTAAATATATTATCAGTTTATAATGAGATTTGAAAGCAAGCTACAGCTAGTGCACTTTATTTTATAGTGATTATGGGACTATTCATAATATTTCAAAAATAACAACAAAATATAGTGCAGGCATTTATAATTATGGTACAATCACTGTAAGCAATATGGAAAGATTTACATATAGATTGGGTAAAGAAAATGGTAGCATCTATTTGAATGGTTTGCAGAATTTTCATCTATGCTTTTGTTATGTTTGATTATTTTAAGAACGCAGATGCGTATTTTCAGTAATTGCCATTATACATAATTTAACTGGAACAGTGTGCTGTTAAAAAAGAGGAAAGAATATATTAGGGCTGCAAACTTTTAAAAGAAATATGAAGTCTTTGCAGTGCTTGCATCCAAAGGGAATTAGATTATTATGATCGTTTGATGGAGAAATGAGATCATTACCGGCTAAGTTAAGCAACTGTGTCTTACTTATTAGTAAGATCTGATAGATTTTTTTTAAAAAAAACAACTTCCTGAAGCATACATTTTCATGAATTTGCAGAAGCTGAAATGAAGAAATTTTTGCTACACTGAGTATAAATTTGAGCTGGCCATTAAAATAACTGGGGCAGAGAATTTAATCAAGAAATCCCTTAATACAGCTTTGATCTCAAAATAAAGCACATTATTTGACAGTTGTTTGATTCTAGCTGCTTCTTCTTTTTTGCTTCTGAGTGTGAGCCAATTCTACCTATATTAATGAGACTTTTCTTTTGACTAGTAATGGGGAAAATATTAGAATAATCAATTGTTTGTAAACATATTCAGTTATAATCTCTGAAATCTTTATTTTGCAATGAACAAAATTAAAATATTTGAAGCATGATCCTTTTCTGTATAAATACAAATATTGTATGAAACCACAAAGCCTATCAGTTTTGTATTTTGCTTGGTGCAAACATAAGTATCATCTCTGGCAATCCTGAAGGGTACATTATGTGCAGGCACTTATCCCACACCTCACCTACCATGCTCCAAAATAATTAGTTGAAGAATGAGATATTCAGAAGAAGCAGAAGAAGAGAAGATGTTGGGTTTACCATCTGCTTTGTTTTAGGTTTACAACTTAATGTTTCTTCTCTATTTTTCAACATACAAAATAGCACTTGCAATAAATTTGATAGGAAGTGTATTTTAAAGAGCACTGATAAAAATTCTGATTATGTGTTCAATAATTCTATCTTGCCCTTTCTCCCAAAATCCAAGGTAGCATTAGACCATGGAATATATTTATTATCTCAGATAGTCAAACAGATACTTCCTTCTTATGAGATCAAGGCTACTATGGGGGATTGTTGCGGGAAAGATAGTAGTGGTTACTTATACTTTACTTACAGAAATGTGTACATTTATCAATGAATAAATATTATATTAATATATCAGCCTTACCAGGTGGACCAGTCATGAAATATGACCAAATAAACTAATTCTGTTTTATAATAAAACTACAGTAACATAATCTAAGTCTAAATATACAAATCTCCTGCTGTGTCCTTTTCATTGCAAGAAACTACCAGTGTTTCTCCAACAATACATCCCCCCCAATAGGAAGACCCAGCATGTTTCCTAGGCATGAAATTAAATTAAATGAAATTAAGCCCCTCCCCTCAAATTTAGGCCTAGTTTAAAACATGTGAAATTGCGGGGGGAGGGTGTGGGGGAACTTGCCTTTAAAACTGCCCGCAGGCAGCCATGCCTCATCATCAGCCGCTCCTAACACCCAATCATGGCCAAGCGTGGAGTGCTTCCTACCCCTGCAAGCGCCTTTGCTGCAGACCCGGGTATGGTGCTGATTGCAGGCCAGGTCAGTAGGTGGGTGGCGGCGCGTAGATGTTGGCCTTGGCAGGGCACTTTAAATCGCAAGACCTTCGGCACTTGCCGCTGCTGCTTCCTCCGCTGCTCTTGCTTTTCCTTCGCATTCCTCCACTGGCAGTGTTTCAACCGCTTCTCGGGTGGGGGAGCTGCCTCCATGGCTTCCACAGTTCCCACTGGCACTGGCACGAGAACAGCGGCAGCACCGGTGGAACGTGGTAGCGTTTCTGCTGCTTCTTGGGCAGGGGAGCCGCCTCTGTGGCTTCCACGTTTTTGCCAGCACAAGAACAGCAGCAGTGCTGGCGGAAACATGGAAGTGTTTCTGCTGCTTCTCGGGTGGGGGAGCTGCCTCTATAGCTTCCACATTTCTGCTGGCACGAGAACAGCAGCAGTGCCGGCAGAAACGTGGAAGCCACGGAGGCAGCTCCTCCGCCCGAGAAGCGGTTGAAATGCTGCCGGTGGAGGAATGCGAAGGAAAAGCAAGAGCGGCGGAGGAAGCAGCAGCAGCGGATGCCGAAGGTCTTGCGATTTAAAGTGCCCTGCCAAGTTATATTAAATATACACAACTCATAGAAGAATTTCAAATGTATTTCAAATGCCACATCCACATCGCTGCCGCCCACCGGGTGACCCGGCCGGGGGGGGGGGAGAAATTAATTCACCCCTGAAAAGACGTCCTAGCCATTTTGGGGGGGCTCAAAAAAAAATAAGACCTGGCCTTATTTTATGAGAAACATGGTAGGAAGTATCACTTTTGAGCTCATTGCTCCTCCATCTATCCAGTTGCAGGCTATGCCATTCCCTTGGAAACACCTCTTGGTTCCATTTCCTAAAGTCAGTTCCACACACCATTTACAGAATATAAAAGTACAGAAATGTTGTTTCCTTCATAGCACATTAATTGCATGAGTAAAGTAAATTTATCACAAACATAGGAACTTACAATAGGTAGAGTCTGGCTGGACTGGACCAAGATCTAGTTTAAAAACCTAGTTTTCATAGTGCAAACTAATTGTTTAACTAGCTTTGATTCTTCAAAGGGGAAAATATTATATTATAAGGAGACTGCAGCATTTCACCAAAGTACAGAAATTATGCAACCATGCTTTTTGACTTTCAAAAATTTATGCATCTCATAAATTAATCATGACTTTTCTGGACAAGTTTGTGATAGTTTATTTAGATGATTTGCCTTGAAGATGCTGTTTTCCATTAAGATCCAGATCTGACTGGTTCTTTAATACTTTTGTAGTAAACAACCCATACATTAGGCCCAAGAGATGTCCCTGTATTATATTCTATTTTATTTCAGGAAATCAAATTGGTCCAAATATAGTACAGCCCATTTTGTCTAGAGAGCTTCCACATACTACTGAGACACTTAGACTTTTATTGGAATTTTCCATTTCCCTTTTTTAGTGGTATATGTATTTTTATCTTTGTAATTTGGGCCATGCCATTGACTCAAACTACTTTAGGCATCCCTTTAAGTGAAATGTGAGAATCTAACAAACCTTTCATTCTTAAGCAACAATCACTTCTTGATCCAGGACTTTTGGAACAATTTCCCACTTTATAACTGACTGTCAGTGTCAAATGTCAAGAATCTTGAAGTTATTTTAATCATATAGGATAGGTAGAAACTATAGAAGGCAAATAATCTCAGATACTGGGCCCTATCTATGCCATGAAAAACTTTATAGGTAATAACCAGGTTATTCAATTGAACGCAGATGTCTACTGGTAACCAGTGGAATTCATGGAGCAGAGGTGCCATATAGGCATAATATAGCATGCCCAAAGCTCCCTCTGCTGCTACATTCTGGACTGGCATAAACTTTTAAATAATTTTCAGAAGCAGATCTATGTAAAATGAATCTTGTTATGGCTTTCTTACTATAATGAAATTTATTTGGCAAAGTGGAGAAATATTCCAGGCTGGCTAATGCAACTAAAATGCCATCTGCAATCCCACTGGAGCTGCTCCCTCAAACAAGCCTCATTCTACTTTATATTTTGGGCCAACACCTGAAGCCAAGTCATATATTCAGTTACTGATTGGTCTTTCCATTGTAATGGATTGGTCTTCTTTGATGCAGTGGTTTGCCATTGCAGATTTGATACAATCTTCAGATATAAAAAGGGTTTGGATAAACTCACTATAATTATTCAACAAAGAGTTTTCTTGAAGTAGCAAGGGAATAATTCATTTAGCAGTAGAGCTTGAAACTGACTGATAAGGAATTGAATTTTAAAGTAGTATATGGAGAACTTTTAAGGACAAAGACACATACATAGATTTCATTGAGTCAAATGAGAAGATTCCTGGCCAATAGTGATGACAAATTCTTCATACTGTGGCAGGATATTTAGGTTTTAATATTGCAGTCTGTATTTACAATTGTGACAGCTGATCTTGTTCATTTTAAGGTAGTAACTGTTCCATGCTAGCAATGGTGGGATTCAATTTTTTTTACTACTGGTTCTGTGGGCGTGGCTTGGTGGGTGTGGCAGGGGAAGGATACTGTAAAATCTCCAGTCAGGGGTGGTATCTGCCAGTTCTCTGAACTACTCAAAATTTCTGCTACCGGTTCTCCAGAACTATTCAGAACTTGCTGAATGCCACCTCAGCATACTAGGTAATGCTGTTAAGGGAGTGACCCTCTTTTTTCATGTAAGCTGGCAAACAAACTGTCTTGTGCCAACAATTACAAGTGTTTATGTAGCAGAAAGTTGATTACTTGACTTCTCCAGGGTTGCCAGCTCTTCCTCCAACAGTTTTCGTCCTTTCTGAGCTTCATCTGCAAATATCTTACAGTACCTTGACTCCTTAGCTGCAAGGTTATAGTCTGTTAGAAGTACCCCAAACAGGTTTTCTATCAAGTATGGAGGAAGAAACCTAGAGGGTACCTGGAGGAGCGGTCCATTCATTTACTTCTTTACTATTCCCATTTTTCAAAAACTCAAGTCACCTTTTCACATTATCAAGCTTCAGTAGTAGTGAGAGATTTTGATACTGAGAAGATAGAATAAGAAGAGAAGAGCGGTTGATGATCAAGAAAAAAAGGCACAGAAAAGAGTGCCTTTTGATCTGCTGGATTAGAAGAGACAGTGCCATCTGAAAGAGTGAGAGAGTTTTGGAATTGTTTTCATCTTGCCAACTCTAGCATCCAGACCTGAAGAATTGGGGAGTGGGGGAAGTGCAATTATTTTTATTATTCTGATGTTGAAGCAAGAGCTTCTGATCATAACAAAGATGGAGTGATGGGCAGAAATATCTTCCTTCCTTCCATTGAGTTAGGAAGGAATATTTCCTGGTACATAGTTTTGAAAATGTACATAGTATATAGGAAGGGATTATATAGGCAATGGTAAGGAAGATAACATGGAAGTTAAGAGTCAGAGGTATCTACAATCACTCATTTTCAAAACCAAGAAACCAAAGCAAAAAGATAAGTGATATATAAAAAAAGGAATTGGAACTTCATATTGACATAAAACCACAGCAAGCAAACACATTTTGACTATGTCTTTAATGTCAGAAGAGTAGCACCCTGGTTTATGTTCCTTTAGACAGAATTCCAAAACATAGGTATCACCACTGACAAAGCCCTATTCCTTCTATTCCATAATTATGGTTCTCAGAAAACAGTTTTATTAAATGATTTAAGGACATAGTAGAAAAAAGACTATTATGATTCTGGTTTCTACTCATCTATTTTCTTTTCACATCAATGTTAAAGAGACAAATCCACTTTCTTTTCTCTTGGTTTGAAGATATACACCAAAAGAGTCAACCAATGTGAAAAAGACAATGGAATCCAGAACTAGTCAATATAACTGATCTAGAATGGCTGTAGCATTTCTGTATTTCTCTTTCCTATCACATCTAGTAAATAAAAAAATGTGGGTAAATGCATTGCACTATGCCTTTCTTATCCTACACATTTGACTTCCAAGACCTATTACAATTATCAACTATAATTCGATGATCACAACTTACCTGGAAAACTGATAAGGAACAACTGTATATCAATAAATTCATTTTTAATAGGAAGCTTAAAGAATTGCTTCCTGACAGAATTGCTTGACAGAATTCAAACATGATCATAGGGGAATTAAAGAGTACACTAGTGGTTTCAGTGAAATATTTTTTTTTATTGTAAACTATTTAAAAACATTAACATAGGCTGAAGCATCTTTGATATTTAGTTAGAAAATGATTGACCAGCTGGTGTTGGGCTGCAAACATGCTGATAATTTAAAAACATACTCATCTGAAGCTGATGGCAAAGAAATCAATAGGGATGAAAGGCCAAATCTTGCATGGGCACTACAATCTCAGTTGCATCATTAGAAAAAGAAGCAGTATCTAAGAATAGCCAATTGATTTCATAGGTATTTCATTTTCTTATTTCCTCTGCTGTCCATAAAAATAGGACTTGCTCTCTCTCTTTTTAGAGTCAGCATTAGCATAAACTTTCATGTGGATGAAAGATTGGTTTCACTTTTGTATTTGGCTTTCACTTTGTACTAGGAGAATATTTTAAATAGCAAATGACTTGCAATTTAGTAAAATGCTGAGAAATTAAAGTATTTATGGCACTATAGTGAATTGATTGATTAACTTATCAAAGCACAAAATCAGTTACTAAACATTGTAGAAGCATCAAGGATTGGACGAGACTGCCTGTATAGAGGGAATTCTTTTGATGTATTCTTTTCAGTTTAGTATTTATTTTAGCAATTAATTTAGCAATTCCACAATTGCTTAGATCTGTGCTTACTAGATGAAATAATATTTATTGGAGGAATTAACATTAATGTAATGGATTTTTCAGAAGCTAGTAAGAAACTGAATGAATGAAGTCTTTAGGGTCTTATTATTTTCCTAGTTCTCACTGCAAAAATGAATATGCTGGATAATGCATTTTTAAACATGGCATAATTTTGTTTTATTTTGTGTTTTATTTGTTTTGTTTTGTTTACAAGCTCTTTGAATAAATGAAGCTATATATGGACTCTGACAGGTGCTATATGAAACAACAGGTGCTATATGAAATTAATAATATCTTCCTTCTGAGAAAATGAATTGGTGAGGCAAGGGTCTATTTTTTTAAAGTAAACAAATGACCATAAATATATTTATTTATTTATTTATTTAAATTTGTATACCGCCCCCCTCTCCCGGAGGGATTCAGGGTGGTGAACAGCCAAGATAAAATATACATATAAAAATACATATACAATATTTAAAAGTTAAAAGAATTAAATAAGTTGGCCATATCAAAAGATTAAAAATAAGGGATTAAGAAAGTTAAAACCAAATTAAAAGCTCTAAAAACCCCTAGGCCAGACCGGCTTGCTGAAATAAATGGGTTTTCAATGCACAGCAGAAGGTCAGGAGATCAGGGATGATCTTCATCTCCGGGGGTAATTCGTTCTAGAGGGAGGATGCCCCCAATGAGAAGGCCCGCATCCTCGGGGTCGCCAGCCATCCAGCCGGCGGCACCCCGAGGAGGCCAACTCTATGGGAGCGTATTGGTCGGTGGGAGGCCGATAATGGCAGGAGGCAATCTCGCAAATATCCTGGTCCCGAGCCATGGAGCGCTTTAAAGATAATAACTAAGACCTTGAAGCACACCAGGAGGGCCACTGGGAACCAATGCAGCTCGCGCAGAAGTGGCGTAACATGGGAGCCCCAAGGAGCCCCCAACACCACCCACGCGGCCGCATTCTGCACCAGCTGGAGCTTCCGGATGCTCTTCAAAGGAAGCCTCATGTAGAGAGCATTGGCATAGTCTAGGCGGGAGGTTACAAGGGTGGAAGTGACCATGCGAAGCGCATCCTGATCCAGAAAGGGCAGCAACTGGTAGATCCTATGGACCTGACCAAAAGCCCCCCTGGCAACAGCCGCCACATGGTCCTCCAATGACAGCCGCACATCCAGGAGGACACCCAGATTGCGAGCCCTCTCTGTGGGAGCAAGAATTTTTCCCTTCACAGCCAGCGATGGAACCAGCTGGCTGTATTGGGGTGCCGGGAAGCACAGCCACTCAGTCTTAGATGGGTTGAGCTGAAGCCTGTTCTGCCCCATCCAACACTGCACGGCCTCCAGACACCAGGTCATCACTTCAATGGCTTCATCGGGGTGGCCTGGGGTAGAGATGTACAGCTGAGTATCATCAGCATACTGATGGAACTCTACCCCAAAGCCACGGATGATCTCACCCAGTGGCTTCATATAAATGTTGAACAGAAGGGGCAAGAGCACTGACCCCTGAGGCACCCCACAAACCAGGGGCCTCGGGGCCAACCTCTGCCCCCTGCCAACACAAATTGTGAATGGCCAGAGAGGAAGGAGGAAAACCACCGCATAACAGTGCCCCCCACTCCCAACCCCTCCAGCTGTTGCAATAAGATAATGTGGTTGACAGTATTGAAAGCCGCCGAGAGATCTAATAGGACCAGGGCAGAGGAATAACCTCTGTCACAGGCCCTCCAGAGATCATCCACCAATGCGACCAATGCCGTCTCCCTGCTCTGCCCGGGCCTGAAGCCCGATTGGCGTGGATCCAAATAAACAGCTTCATCCAGGTGCTGGGGGAGCTGTCGTGCCACCACACTCTCAACAACCTTCGCCACAAAGTGAAGGTTGGAGATGGGACGATAATTAGATAACAAAATTGGGTCCAGGGATGGTTTCTTGAGAAGGGGTCACACCACCGCCTCTTTCAAGGCGGTGGGCAGATATCCCTCACTCAAGGAAGTGTTAATAATACCCTGGAACCAACCTCGTATCACCTCCTGAGTGGCCAACACCAGCCAGGAGGGGCACGGGTCCAATAAACATGTGGTAGCATTCAGCCCCTGCAGCAACCTGTCCATGTCTTTGGGGGTCACAGGATCAAACTCCTCCCAAATGACTTCCCCAAATTCCGCCCCTGACCCCTCCACCCAGAGTTGTCCATTCAGAGTCCAACCTGTCCTGGATCCAAGTGATTTTATCCAGAAGGAAATTCAAAAAGTCCTCAGCCCATCCCTGCAAGGAGTCCTCCCATGCTCCCCCTTCCAGGAGGAGCGAGTCATTCTAAACAGGGCGGCTGGGCGGTTTCCTGTGGATGCAATAAGTGTGGAAAAGTGAAAACGGTTTGCCACCCTTATCGCCACTAAATAGGTCTTAATATAAGACCGTAATAGTGTTCGGTTGGGTCCGGAGCGAGTAATCCTCCAAATACTCTCCAGGCGTCTTTTCCGGCACTTCATCTCCCTCAGCTCCTCGGAGAACCAAGGGACAAGCGAGAGCAGCACCAGGTCAGAGGCCGCAAGGGCACAGCCCCAGCCACCACCCTATCCCAGGTGGTGACCAGGTCCTCAACGAGTCGTGTGCTCGAACGTCGGGAAATGGCCCAAGCTCCATCAGGAACCTATCTGGATCCATCAGGCGCCTGGGGTGGTACCAACGTATTTGGTCCGCCTCCCTGCATATAACAGTCTCCTTAACCTGCAGTCAAAACCATTCTAAATGGCTGTTATATGGCTGTGATAGCATGACAATATATCTGCATTCAAAAGTCTATGTGGAGTGATTGCACAGAGGATGGAAGATATGAACAAGATGGACTGTAATCAGGGATTCAATTTTTTTAACAACAGGTTCTGTGGATGTGGCTTAGTTAGTGGGTGTGGCTTGGTGATAATGTGACTGGCTGGGCATGGCCAACTCAACATCACTCACATCAAGGCACGCATCTCCTTGTCTGGCCTCTCGTGACTGTGGGGATGCTGCAACAGTCATAAGTGTGAAAAATGGTTATAAGTCATTTTTTTCAGTGCCATTGTAACTTTGAATGGTCACTCCACACAAGCAAAGTACCAGCAAAGGAGGGAAAAAAACTTCAGAGAAGTTCCAGAGACAGGAAGTCTAGTCCTGCCAAGAATGTAATAAGGATTAACAGAGAGGCACTTTCTGTAAGCAACACCAGAATTCTTTCCTGCCTTCCTTACAGGATTAGGGCAGTAATTTCTTCTAACAACCAGTTTTCCAAACTGCTTAGAATGTTAACAACCGGTTCTAGAGAATAGATGCGAACCTGTAGAATCCCACCACTAACTGTAATCATGCATGCATAATATCATCAAATCAGGATATACATTGTACACTATACTGGCAGATGAAAAAACTCCTGAGAAGACTCAGATATTTGAAATTTTCAGTAGTATAGGGTATGTGCCCACAAATATACAAGGTATTTACAAAAAGTGATAACATTTATTCTCTGTCTTTTCCTAAGACCATCTTATTGGTTACAATTGGTTCTGCCATGAATTTTACTCCTTTTTTAAGTGAAAAAAGTCAAATGGCATGCCATTTTGAAGCTGGAGACAATTGCTGTAAACTATTGCCCTGTATGAGTGAAATAGAAATAAAGAGATGAGAATTTCATTGCCGAATAAGCAAAGTCTAGCAATATGTTAGTAGGACCAATTCACAATCTCTTAACATATTTATTCAATTACTTAAAAATGTTTGTATAGCCAGCCATCAAAACCAACTCTGGATAACTTACAACCGCATCCCCATTTTGTGGTTGAAGCTGTCTTTATCCATTAAGCAAAAACTCTGGCTGAGCTTCATTACAGTAAGCTCCTGCTCTTTAATATGCCGTTTTATTCCAGTAAGAGAAATACTTTGAGATCAATGGCAATTAGCCTTGATGGCAATGACTTCCTCTGCTGAGAGACTAGCAGGCTTCCTGGTTGTGAGAACTGTGAGAACAGACTGCTGGGCTAAATGGGCCTGGGGTCCAATCTAGCAGAGCATTACATATGTTCTTACAGTATATATGCACTAAGAATCTAATTACTTCTGTTGTACCAAGCTCCTTCTGAAAAAGTAGATTTCTTGGCTCTTTGCAATTTTGCCATTTATACTACAAGAGGGTCTTCTACGTCTTTAAGGATGATACAAAAGTCCTGAGCTACAGTACCTTTGTACAACAATCATAACTCATGCCAGAGCAGAACCTCTAAGCATAACCTTTGAAAAATCTTTCAGGACCAGCTCCTTGCCAAAACTATGGTCACAAGCCACGGTCATCCCCATCTTCAAAAAGGGAGACTCCAGCCTAGTTGAAAATTACAGACCAATTTCCTTATGCTGTGTCACCTGTAAAATCATGAAATCAATTATTAACCAATCCATTATCCTCCACTTAGAGACAAACAACCTACTCTCTAATAAACAATTTGGTTTCAGAAAAAAACTATCCTGTAATCTGCAACTCTTACACTGCAAAAACATATGGACTACACAACTCGATCAGGGCAAAGCAATAGACGCAATCTACATAGACTTCTGTAAAGCCTTTGATTCACGACAAACTAATCCTAACACTAAAATCTTATGGTATCTCTGGACACCTACATAACTGGATAGAAGCATTCCTGTCAAACAGACAACAAATGGTCAAAATTGGGAACATCCTATCAAATTCTGTCAATAGTGGTGTCCCCCAAGGCAGTGTTTTAGGACCAACTCTCTTCATACTCTACATAAATGACCTTTGTGATCATATTAAGAGCAATGCGTTCTCTTTACTGATGATGTAAAGCTATTCAACACCACAGACAATACTTCTACCATCCAAAAAGACCTTGACTATGTATCAGAATGGTCAATCAAAATGGCTCTGTCTTACATATTGGCAAAAAAAATCAGAAAATAAAATACAAGCTAAATAGCCAAGACCTTGTTGAGGATCCAAACGTTGTCAAGGATCTTGGAGTACTCATCTCAAATGATCTAAGTGCTAGAGCCCACTGTAACTACATAGCCAAAAAGACATTAAGAGTTGTTAATCTAATCCTACGTAGCTTCTTCTCTGGTAATATCACATTACTAACTAGAGCATACAAACGTTTGCTAGACCTATACTCGAATACAGCTCATCAGTCTGGAACCTATGTATCTGATATTAACACAATTGAAAAAGTCCAGAAATATTTCACAAGAAGAGTTCTCCACTCCTCTACTCATTGCAGAACACCTTATACCACCTGACTTGAAACTCTAGACCTAGAAAATCTAGAACTATGCTGCATCTGATCCGATCTAAATATAGTATATAAAAATCATACATTGCAATGTCCTACCTGCAAATGAATACTTCAGCTTCAATCATAGCAATACAAGAGCACACAATAGATACAAACTCAAGGTTAACTGCACTAAACATGACTGCAGAAAATATGACTTCAGCAACAGAGTGGTCAATGTCTGGAATACTCTACCTGACTCTGTGGTTTCTTCCCCAAACCCCAAAAACTTTAACCTTAGACTGTCTACTATTGACCTCACCCACTTCCTAAGAAGCCTGTACAGGACGTGCATAAGCATACCAATTGTGTCTACTGTCCCTGTCCTATTCTTTCTTTTTATTTTTCTTATAAGTATCTATCTCATGTATTCAAAACTGTATTTATTCTTATACCTGTATCTTGTAAGCGATTGACAAATCAAATAAATACTAAAATACTAAAAAGTATTGCTAAAATAATTGTTTTCCTGCCACTCAGAGGTATAGATTTCATCAAAACTCTGCTGTTGGTCTTCCTTAGGCTTAGTATAGCAACAAGGAATCTCTCAGGTGTCCCTCCAAACTTAAAAAAAGAAAATGAACATTTTATCCTGCTCATTTTCTAACCCTTCCTACTATGGTTCTCACCCTCTGTTTTACAAATGAACTGTAGGCAAGTGAGATGTTTATATTTACTCTAATACTCAGTAATGCCTATGGAGAAGTTATTTTTTCCCTCCCCTTCTTGTTCTTGTTCTCCTTGAATCATTAAAACTAAATGCCAGAAGATTCAAGTTTCACAGATACTCATACTCACAGATCCCATAGTATAATTATGGGATTCACAGCTAGCAACTGAGGTCACTTTAAAAAGGGATGGGACATAGTCATACCAAATCAATCTATCAAAGACTGTTAATTTGGATGGTTGTTTTCAACTTCTGAAGGCCTTTTTCATAGATATTGAAAAGATTGGAAAACCATTATTGCCTCCAATCCCAAATCCAGGTAGCCATTGGCATAGGTTGGCTTACTGTATAACCCAACAAGATTCTGAATAATGCTTGGAAAATGTGGGTGAAAAACAACTGCAGCAACAAAGTCACCGTGACTTTGCTATCCCATATCCTCATTTACACTGATATGCAAACTTCTATCAAGTGTTGTAATAATAATCCGTATGAAAATAATCTTCTGCAGCAAAGGAGCCCATACATACATCTCTCCCTTTCCACTCTGCTGACAGACTATTAATTATCATGTCATTATCAGGAAAAGCTGTAGACATGGAGTTGTGGTGTGACAAATAAAAAAACATGGAAGGTGATAGGCAGAGGTGTCAAACTCATATTGTTGCAATTGGGTCACATGATGTATCAGGACTTTTTCTCATTCACTAAACTGGCCGTGGCCAAGGTATGCATCTGGCCTGTGGGCTGGGAGTTTGATAGCCTTGTAATAGGGAAATGGGGAGATGACATCTGAAAACTTAAAGGCATTATAATAGCCTAAATTACTGCCTTCCCCTGAAGAGCTAATTGTTCAGTATTATCCATGGCTTAGGGTTGCATTTTTGTATGCAGTGTGTAAGCCTCTTGAAATATTGGTTATCATTTATCTTAGTTCCCAACAATAAATTCACATTTTCCTGCTTGTGTATTTCATTAAGATAATGCAATGAAAGAAATGCAGTTTCCTTGTTAGCAAAGAAAGGCAAATGGTTTAATTTCTTAACCCTATTAACTTCAATTTATGCCTATGAAGTTTGGATCATGCAGTAAGCATTTTATTTAATATTTGGAATTGAATTTGGAATTGATTTAATTAATTTACAGTGAAGAAATAATTATAAAGTCATCCCAATAAAATTATATAACTGTGAACTCCTACATCAAAACACAGTTCTTTTAATTGTGAGCAGGAGCTAAATGAATGGGTCAGAGGTCTCATATCCATTTGTTTGGATGGGATCATGGAATATATAAATGTCTCTGTTGCAGTTAATTTATTTGCTTGTAGAAAAATATTTTAAAATAATTTGAAATGGTTTGCAATCATGTTTTTAAAAATATATTAATAAAAATGCAAGAATGAATGTAAAATATAAACATTAACATGAAATTAAGGATTAAGAAAAATAAAATATATTCAAAATCTGTCTTCACTCTTCACATAAAGCAAAGGTTCAGAAGTTCATTCCTCGGTATCCAAGTAGGATTATAATGAGGAATAGTTTATAGATGATTACAAATTATTGAGAGCATGAGCTGAATCATACATGCACAATTTCTGAATTCTGAAAGTTGATGTTGAAGCTGCTTATTTATTGTTTTCTTTTTTATTATTATCATACTGTCGTAAGCTATGGACTTCCAGGGAAGACATAGTGAGTTAAATACATCTCCAGGAGAATAGAGTACCTTTCTGAGAGAGCAGAGACAATGACCATGGCAAAGAACAAAAAACAAAACAAAACAGTGAATCTGGAATCTCTCTGGACAAAGGAAAAAGAAAGGGAGATTGCTCACATGTGCTCCAGATGGCTACTCCTTGTGAGGAAACCACAGGACAACAATCTCTAGCAGGTATGAGTGCTGAGCGATGAGGGGATCAGTCATCAAGCTTAGTGTCCTTTTAAAAGACATTAAGTTCACTACCTCACATTCATAAATTGCTTATTTTACTGTAACTATAGCTTTTTACTGCACAACCATATTAAATGTATTAGGGATCTTCAGAACAAGTTTGAAAAGCCATCTGACGAATTTATCTACAAGTCTGAAGAAAAGAACAATCAAAACTTTAAAAGTTATGAGTTGAACTGATAGCTGTTTAACTTTATAAGGGGTGAATTACTATCAAAACTGAACGTTGTGATGAACATTAGGAGTTACTTCTTTACATATTTATTTTCTTTTTTTTTCATCTCATCTTTTCCCTTTTTCTTTTCTCTTCTTTGCACTTTTTATCAGTGGTGAGATTCAATTTTTTTTTACTACCAGTTCTCTGGGTGTGGCTTGGTGGACATGGTTTGGCTTGGTGGGCATGACATGGGAAGGATATTATAAAATCTCCATTCCCTCCCCACTCCTGGGGGAAGGTTATTGCAAAATTCCATTCCCTCCCCACCCCACTAACTGGCTTTCCAGCTTCGTTCTCCTGTGCAGGGCAACAAAAGAAGACCTAGCTGATCATCTGGGACTTGAGAGGCAGAGAATAGATGGAAAAAACAAACAAACTAGTGGGCCATTGAGTCTGCCCTTTGAATTTAATTGTTTTTATTTTGTTGTTAATTAGTTAATTTTGTGTGTGTGTGTGTGTGTGTTTGCAAGCCAAGTTACAAACTTGACATATGGGAGCATCCTCTTCAGAAATAATTTACTTATCGTATTTATGCAGCCAGCATGGGGATGCTGCCAGTGAGATTTGTATGTGGAAGCCTGAAAATAGAATTTCTTTTTATGTTGGTTGTCTGAACCTTCCTTTATTCTGAGACCTGGATGGCTCATATACTTGTCAGTTTTAGGACAGCAATGAATACATGGCTTTTCTGCAAGCCTTTGGAGTTTAAAGATCACTTGTATGCCAGGAATCCTGTCAAGTGCCAAGAACATCAGGAGATCCAGACGGTTCAAATGAGTATAAAGATTTATTGTAAGCTTGAGCTCTCTAAAAGAAAATGATGGTGAAGGGAAATTAGGGGCAGATAAGAGTAAAAGGAATTCAGGGTGAGCTGGACTTAGATCTCTTTAATTTTATTGAGTTACAATAATGTCAGATATTGCTTCAATAGTGTATTTGTAATATATTACTTTAGGAGTCAAGTGGATGGTATGTAAATTTTGGAAACAGCTGTTGAACTTGTACCACCTTGAGAATTCATCGTGCATCAGGAATAAAACGAGGACCTTCTTCCTTTGTTTCTATTCAGAAGCGGGCCCTTCAAAATATCAGTTTATAAAAGCAAGATTGTCCCAGCTAGTAAAGTCACTCATTTTTTTAGATGACATTCATAAATATATTTTTAGATGTTAAATACTTACTTCTGAGTGCATTAATCAGTTCTCCCTATATAATTTCATCTTAATTGTAGCTTTTTACTACACAAGCAGTCTCTTTATATTGCAAGCTAATTGTTTCATCAATATTATTTTTAAAAAAGAGGAATGGTTAATTTATTCTGCCTCAATTCACATAATTATACTGTTCCTGAATTGAGGTGGTCTCTTTTTTTTTTAATGCCAAGAAATATACATGCATAATCTAGGATATTTCACAACTGTACATATAAAAAAATTCAAGATTATACATAGCATAGTCTGTCCTAAGATACTCTATGCCCATGATGGTGAACCTATGGCACGCGTGCCACAGGTGGCAAGCAGAGCCATTTGTACCGGAACGCCAGCCGCAGGCAAACTTACCTCAATGTGCAAGTGCATGCCTCACAGCTGATTTCTTTGGCTGGTTTGAGGCCTTTTTCAGCCTCCCAAAGGCTTGAAAAAAGCCTCTGCATGCTTTGCAGGCCCATTTTGTCACTTCCAGTATTACAGGAAGGGATGAAACGGGCCTATTATTCAACCTGCAAAGCCTGCAGAGGACTTTTTCAAGCCTCTGGGAGGCCAAAAAAGGCCTCAAACCAGCAAAAAAATCAGCTGTGCAGGTAAGGGGGCAGCAGGGGTGGCGCATTTCCTTCTGGGTGCTGGCACACAAGTGCAAGCATGTGCACAATTTTTGGCACAGGAGCTCAAAAAGGTTAGCCACCACTGCTGTCATGCCCCTTTTGGAGACGGACTCTGAGGGAGATGAAAACAGCTGACAGGGAGTGGAAGTATGGCTCCAGAGATTGGGGAGGAGGCTGGGGAAGGACAGAGCTCAGCTGGGCAATCAGAGGGAGACCCAGGCCGATCCCCTCTCCATTTTAGGACAGTCAGGGAGGAGAGGATAAGGGAGAGACGTGAATGGTGTGGTCTATGGGGGAGGAAAGGGCTTTGATCCTCTTCATGGGCTGCAGCTGTGAGAACTGGTTAAAAGGATGGACATGCATATGGGCCAGTGCTGGAAACAAAGCATGGAAATATCTCTAGTCTGTTGTTCCTCTTTGAGTTTGGAGTCCTTCCCAATGTATGTTCCGATATCTGTGGATGTCTTAAAGTGCTTATCTTTCCAGGTTCCCTTAATTGTTCAGTGTGGTTTGTGTTGTTTTTATTCTTTATAATTTATAGGCATTTTTAGTTTAAATGACATTTCCTTCTTTTCGTAACTGCTTGTGGGGGAGTTTTTTGTCTCCAGTCAAGGATATTTGGAGTTTTGAAGCAAAGTGAAGGAATAAAAGGGGTTTCACCAATTTTTGTGACTGTGTTTATTTTGTATCCCAACCTGGGTCATTACAACAGCTCTATGCTATATTCAAATTATAGATGTAAATATACATTTTTCCCACTTAATATTTTCATGAAACTGCTTAGGAATCAGGTCAATAATGTGCATTTTAGGTAACAACTATGAACATCAACTTTATTGTTGCTGCATATATCACTGTGGGAGAATTGCATTATTTAAGAGCAATTTTAGTGATTTAACAAGAATCAATGTGTACAGACAGAGAACTCAGACATGTAGCATTGTAATTCAGAAAGTTGTGAGTTGAAATAGCTTGGCTTTAGAGTGCATAAAAAAGGTAAATTAAACCAACACAAACAAAAGTTATTGTGAATGTTTGGAATAGCTTGGTTATTGCTAGTTGATTAAGAATGAAATTTAAGTGCTGTGAATGGACACAATGGATTATAAGAAAATAACTGAGATCATAGAGCAAAGGAATACCTTCCAATACTGAAAACAAACTCTTGGGTAAGTTTTATCACTTTATATGAATAGCGTAATTTTATGCTTTACTGCTCAGAAGCAAATGTCATGAAGTAAATTAAGTACCCCAAAATACATGTGCATAGATTTTTAGCAATCATAGAAAAAAATCTTAAAGGCCTAACTATGAAATTGCCAAGTAAAAATAGAATTGGTGACACCATTTTTTTTTTACAGAAACAACCACAAATAAATAAACAAATCTATTCATCAATTTGAGACCATTCTGGAGAGCTCAAGAGGAGGGGGAATTGAAAAGGGGGAAACTAGCCCAAGTTATCTCACAAAGACATATTCCCATCCTAATACCTACTTCCCCAAATGAGAAATTGGGTGGGGAAAATATTGCCCCATTCTTCCTAGAAATGTCACTACATGTTCCTTATAGATGTGCCACTAAATATTTTTGTTATATCCATAAAAATCTGGTGACCACTTGGGGTCCTCAGGATGGAACAATATTAGGATGGAATACTCTACCTGACTCTATGGTTTCTTCCCCAAACCCCAAAAACTTTAACGTTAGACAGTCTACTATTGACCTCACCCCTTTCCTAAGAGGTCTGTAGGGGGGGATGCATAAGCGCACCAATGTGCCTACCGTCTCTGTCCTATTGTTTCTTTTATTTTTCTTATATGTATTCATTTTATGTATTCATAACTATGTTTATCCTTATACTCATTATTTTGTAAGCGATTGACAAATCAAATAAATAAATAAGATAAATATTTAGCTATACATATTATAGCATACAAAGATTTTGAATATAACAATTAACAACAAAGATACAAATTCAACTCATAAGTCCTTATCACCTTACTGTTTACCCAACCAGATATATAAATGTGTCCTTCAATTGCATTATTATATTAAAAAAAGAGGGCACTTCATATTCAATATTTGCATTCAAATCACACATAAAACATGTTCTAAGATATGTTTCACAGTGAACTCTCTCTTGGATCTAGGACAACTCGCTGCAGCCAATGTGCCATGGCAAACTCATTGGGGCCAACTTGCTGCAAGACAACTGCAAGGCATAACCAAGTTGCCACGGAATAACTTGCCACATGACAAGAATTACACTAATATCAAAGAAATGATGGAACAGAATCATTAAAGAATGACAAAGGAGGTACAAAATGAAATGTGAATGACAAAATTAAAATATTTTTAAAAATAATTATTAATTATTTAATTGTAAATTAAATAATTTACAATTATTAATTATTGAATTGTCCTGTAGCGTGTTGACTGAGGCAAGTTGTCCTGTGGTGAGTTGGCCACAGTAAATTGGCTTCAGTGAGTTGTATCATTCTGATTTCTATTACATATTACATAATGAGATAATTATCTAATTCTGTGATTTACTACTGGCACTCAGATAATATATGTGCTGTATCCTCACCCTCTGGTACACCACAAATACATGTACATCCATGATAGCAGTTTTAATTAAAACTTTCCTATTTAACTATTGTACCTAGTTGCTCAAATCTTTTAGGATAAACACTCTTCTAAAATACTTGGACATTTGGTAGTTAAATATTTTCCAATTTGAAAATTGCTTTTTGTAACACTTCATTCACCTTAGCACACCAGCCTTACTGAGAGTAAGAGAATTGTAGGCAAACATTTTTTTAAGCATGTTGTTCAGGTACTCAACTGCTAATGTATTGTATAAGTTGTAGTGTTCAGGAGGAATCTAACTGAAGCTTAGTTTGTTCTATAGCAGTGGTTCCCAAACCTTTTCAGTCCACTGCCCCCTTGGTGCTACAAACTCATCCTGGGCGCCCCCCACCCAGGGGTGGGATTCAAATTTATGTGGGCATGACCTAATTTGAGGGTGTGGCTTGCTGATCATGTGACTGGCTGGCGTGGCTTGCTGGCTGGGCGTGGCTTGCTGGTCACATGACCCGATAGGTGTGGTTTGGTGGTCATGTGACTGGGTAGGCATGGCCAGGTAACTGGCAAACCATCTATCCATCTATCTATCGATTAAGTGGTCCTCACTTAATGGCTGGTTATTTAGCAAGTATTCTAATTTATGAGTGGCTTCCCCAGAGCTACTTGACCTGTTTTTGGAGTTTTGACAGCCATGCACACACACACACACACACACACACACACACACACACATTCCCTTCTAACCCTGCTGGAGCAGGTCATTACACTACAATCGGCAAAGCATCTCTGATTAGATTCTACTAGTGAATAGAATCTAATCAGAGATGCTTTGCTGATTCTTGTTGATTTGTTTTATTTGTATTTCTTTATTTTATGTCACTGAATTGCATTGACATGTGTGTCCCTTCTTGTGGACAGCCCAGAAGCTTTTGTTATTCTTTGCAGCAAAAATTACTGACCTCTGGCTTTGCTTTACTTTTCAAATGTGTCGCCACTGCCATGTTCTAGGTGCTGGCCCCACAGGTCTGTCCCACTGAGTTCACTGCACCGGTGAGACCTGCTCAAGCAAGTCTGAGTGAAGTGGTGCACCAAATCACCAGGGTGAGCCTGGGAGACGGAAAGAGAGAGAGAAAAAAGAAAGAGAGAAAGAGAGAAGGAAGAAAAGAAAGAGAAAGGGGAAAGAACAATAAAGAGACAGACAAAGAAAGGGGGGATGGAAGGAAGGGACAGAAAGAAAAAGAAATAAAGGAGGGAGGAGAAAGATAATGAGATATCTATTCTAGTTCAATCACCTGCTCTAGCAGGGTTAGAAGGGAGTGTGTGTGTGTGTGTGTGTGTGTTTGTGTGTGTGTTTCCCTTGTAATTTACCAGTACATTTTTGTTTTGCCTTCTTCAGAATTGGCACTGTAACACATTGGGGAAAAGTAATTTTTTAGGGTGGAGATCTGGTTCAATGGATACTGTTTAAAGCCTCAACAAAATGTGAGAGCTTCCTGATAGTCTTGACCGTGTTTCTTCCACAAAACCTTTAATAGAAACCAAAGGTGTTTCAATGTGGAAAAGGGTCTCAATCTAAACTAGGCCTCATTTCAATCTGATGCATCAGGTTTCTCTCTCTCTCTCTCTCCCTCCCTCCCTCCATCCCAGACTGGCTTTGCTCTGCTTTCCCGATGTGCCTGCGGAGCTGACACTTCGAACATGGATGGATGGATAGATAGATCAATAGATAGATGCCTCGATAGATAGATAGATCAATAGATAGATGCCTCAATCGATCGATCAATAGATAGATAGAGGCAAGTAGGTAGGTAGGTAGATAAATATATTGGTACGTAGGCAGGAAGGCAGGCAGACCTTTTGGATGGATGGATAAATAGATAGGTAGGTGGATATATTGGTAGATAAGTAGGTAGGTAGGTAGATATATTGGTAGATAGGCAGGAAGACAGACAGACAGACAGAGACCTTTTGGATGGATGGATGGATAGGTAGGTAGGTAGATCTATATTGGTAGGTAGATAGACAGAAAGACAGGCAGGCAGGTAGGTAGGTAAGTAGGCAGGCAGGCAGACAGACAGACTTTTTTAATGGATGGACAGACAGACAGAATGCGACAGCGGCGGCACATTGGGAAAGTAGAGCAAAGCCAAAGTGACTTTCCCAATGTGCTGTCACTGCTGCTTTCGACGCCATTGAGCCCCCTGCCCCACTCCGGTGCAACAGTAAATGGTATGAGCCTGCAGTGCTGGTGCCTCGAACACCCCCCTGCTACCTCTTAGTGCCCCCCTTCAGCAGCTGCTTCTGAGCAGAGCCCATCCCACCTCCCGTAATTCCCGACATTGCTTCACACAAACTTCTAGGCATTGGCCCATCAAGTAAAACCTCCCGACACTTGACTCCACCAAGAATGCTCAACATGCCAAAAGGCCCGCCCTATGTAATTCCTGCGACACAACTACAAGGTGGTGCATGTGCTTTTACCTCACTTCCTTGGGGAGACCTTCCTTGCAGCCGGCTTGACCCAGCCCATGTGGGGACTTGTCACGGCTTAGTGTAGGCAGAGCTCCCAGGATGGGAAGGGTGAATCCCGCCTGCAGCACTGCGCTGATTCCCTGTGTCTGCGAAAAACCTCCAACCGCCGCCTGTTTTTTTCAGTGCGGCTGGACTCCTCCAGCGCCCCCCTGCTGCCTCTTAGTGCACCCCTGCCAGCCCCCTTGCCTCTTAGCACCCCCCTGAGGCATTCCACTGCCCCCCAGGGGGCAGTACTGCCCACTTTGGGAACCACTGTTCTATAGAATAGTCCTGGGAATCAACCTATTTCCGTAGAAGAATTCCTCTTTTTTTTTCTTAACATTTTAATAACAATGTACCATTGTATTCTATTTCCATCTCACTATTTGTCTTAGTCTACATTACTTTCACCTTTATATTGTGACCTTTGCTGCTCAAGTGGAAGATAGAAATTTTAAGCAAATAAATGTAACAAAGTTCAAATATAAAAAGACAAGGAGAAACATTTTAAGAACAGCAATCAAGTAAAGGCATCACAGAGCAGGTTATAAATATGCTTTGGACAACTGTGGTGGACAGAGTTATGAAATAAGAATTGATTTTCGTATTTAATAGAGGTTTGTGCTACAATAATATTTTCTAACTTTTCTAGGCTACTTTGGGGTGTTTGTTCCACAGTACCACACAGTACCAAAAACTGCTTTGGAATTTCTCAAAAGCTTCCTACACCCCATGAAGGACATTTTTTTAGCTCATTCTCAGGAATGAATTTCTCTCACTGGTACTTCCATCTCATTTTCTTTCTGAAGGTGCCAGACAGTAGCATTGTAGCTATTATTGTCTATTATACAAGGGTTTTTTTTAAAACCAAACTGATGCTTCCAGATGCCCCCACTTTTCAATCTAGGAAAAAATAGGGGGGGGGGGGAACCCAGTGAAAAACATTCCTTCATTCTGATTTCATTGAGATTTTAGTTGAATTTCAGAAACCCTTAGAGTCTAGTGAGAAAGTTGTGTAAAGGAAATCAGGACATATTCTTCACTATCATATAACTAAGAAAGTGGACTAGTTCAAAGAAAAATGGAAGAATTTCTGAAACAAATGCTCTTTCATTAAACCGTATGAAAATTGGGAGAAAATAATCCATGAGGTGCATGTTGTGGCCCGCCAGCAGCCAACAGAGCTGGCAGCAGACTCAAACAATGAGGAGGTTGAGGAGAAACATGGGCCAGCTCTGCGTCAGAGGGAGAGATGGGACCAGGACCGTCTGACAGTTATCACCTGCCTTCAGAGTCGGAGATCAGCGGGGCAGAAGAAAAGCTGGAGCTTGTTCCCAGTGTGCGCATGTGCAGAGATGCCAGGAGAAGGGAACAGTTAAGGAACAAGGGTTGACTCGGGAGTAAAGGCGCAGATGGATGGTGAATGGCCCTTCCCATAGGGAATAAAGAGGAGAAAAAGAAGAGTGGTGTTTGCAGGAGACAATTAGTTCAATTCATTAGCGTGAAGATCTATTCCTGACTCCTTGCCATGCATTGTCTGATACAGAATGGCGTTTGGAAGTTATCAGCCTGGAAACTCTCCCAGCCTGATAAAGGTCTGTAGTTGTGCAATCCCTTGAAAGACTGTTTGCTGGGACTTAGCTGGAATGTGAATGAGAGGAATTCCCTTTAACCTAAATAAAAGGGGTTTTATCAGGATGAGGAGTCTGCTTCATCTTTTTGGGAAGCCTAGGTCAGAACGGTGCAGAAGACCATAGAGTGGTATCTGTTGGCTTCGCTGTGTCATACTCCTCATAGTTCAGCTACCAATATGCTATCAATATATTGAAGGGGAAGCTGTAGTCAGATAGCAGTGGTCTTTGTACACAGACCACTAATCATCTGGACAAGGAAAATGTTCCTATAGATCTCCTGGTCACAGCTGTAATGCTTCCATGCACAAAGGGCAAAGAATGGGACCCTTTAGTACTCATGATGATGCGGAAGGCACAAGCAAACTTTATTTTCAAGAAGAAATAATAGAATTGTATAGTAGCCCCTTCACTCATTAGAAATAAAAAAATAGTCTTTAATCTTGTAATTACCACTCCACATTTTAAATAGTTTTAAAGAGCTGGATAGACAACTTGGACCAGCTCTTTAAAACTATTCCAAAATTACAGTTGAATCAAAATCCTATGCCCTGCATACTTTCTACCTTTTATTACTCAGAAAAAAAAGCTCTTTGTGGCTTGGCAGGCTGATTAGAGCAAACAGGAAAAACTGTTTCTGTTCACATATTTTGGAGATATTTGGGGGCTGAGGTGAGAAGGTGCTATTTTTAGGGCTATCTCTGTGAAACAGCCTTCCTGTAGAGATTAGAGTAGCCCCCTCTTTAAACTTATTAAAGATTAAGTCATTTCAGAGATCCTGATTTATCATTTTATGACACCATCTTTAAACTTTATAGTATTTATATCTATGGTACTGTTTTGATTGCTTTAGGAGGTTTACACTATGGATATTTCAATTGGATTATATTCCTTGTATGCTGCTGACAGTCTTTAATTATAGTGATGTAGAAATGTGGGAAAAAATATTGGTAGGGAGCTACAATTCCCCCCTCCTCTTTTTTTTAAACATCTAAGGGCCACAGGGAATGGAAGAAAAAATGGCTTTTTTCTAATTTTGAGTGAATGGATTTTTTTAAAGACAAAATATATGTATAAAAACAGGGAGAGGTATTAAATTTTCAATCCTTCAGATCCATGTCTGATCAGCTATAAACGGTAATGTTGTAATGCTACCTATCTGGAGCTTAGACCATCATTTTGATCATTCCAGCCTCTTCATGACCCAAACGCAAAAATGAGAGATCTAGTTGCTATGATTTATTCATTGAAATGGATAGGTATTATGATTATCTACCAATTATTAACAGTGAGAAAAGAAATGGCTAAATATAACTGACTTTCTCCAGTTTCATTGGCAAACTCATCTGCCAAGGTTTAATTCAGGAATCCATGAACACACTTCTGGAAATCAAGTTCCATCAAGATCAAATACAATCAGAGTAAATGTAGGTTTTAATCTCATCTTATTGGTCACACTCTCTTGGCAATTGGTCACACTGTCTTTGTAAAAATCCCTTTGACTGTAGATGGGATTTAAACAGATGATCAGTATGGAGCCTGGTTTCCTAAGGCAATCTATAACCTTGAAATATTGTCCAGTCAGCCCTATAACTTCAATTATTGTTTTAGGATTTTATTTCTTACTTCACATGTTCCTTCTTTCTAAAAAAAATCACAACAATAATAAAAGCAACACAAACTAAACTCTGAGAGATAGATGAAGAAAGAATAAGAAGTACAGGTAGACCTTAACTTACAACAGTTCATTTAGTGACCATTCAAAATTATAATGGCACTGAAAAAAGTAACCTAGGTGTGGGGCAGTGGCCTAGAGGTGGAGCTCTCGCCTCACAATCAGGAAGCTGTGAGTTTGATCCTAGGTAGAGAGATATTTCTCTCTCTGGGACACTGAGAATAATCTGCTGGACAAAACTCTGCATTGGCGACAATAAGGACATCTGGCCATTAAACACTCTGCTGGCTCCATTCAGTTGCCCAGATTCCAGCCCACAAGGAATTATGGGGTTGTCAAATGAAGATAATGATGATGACTGAAAAAAGTAATTTAGGCCATTTTACATAGTTACAACCTTTCAAGCATCCCCATGATCGTGTAATCAAAATTCAGATGTTTGGCAACTGGTTCATATTTATGACCATTGCTGTGTCCCAAGATCATGTGATCACTTTTTGCAACTTTCTGACAAGCAAAGCCAATGGGGAAGCCAGATTCACTTAACAACTGGGTTACTAACCTATCTCCTGCCGTGATTCACTTAACAACTGAGGCAATAAAGATCGTAAATGGGGCAAAATTCACTTAACAAATATCTCACTTAACGACAGAAATTTTGGGCTCAGTTGTGGTCGTAAGTCAAAGACTACCTACACAAGGGGAAAAAAAGAAAAAAGAAGATAAAGGAAAAGCAAAGAAATATTTAAAGTAGTGATTTCTTATGTTCATCCCAATAGAGATAAGTCAAGATAAGATAAGATAAGATAAGATAAAATAAGATACAATATAAGATATAAAATAGATATAAGATCTAAAATATAAGATATAATACATATTGTCTCTTTTCTGTATACACAATAGCACAAAGGCTCAATAGCAGTAACTACGAGAGGGATCTTGGAGTCTTAGTATGAGCCAGCAGTGTGCATCAGCAGCCAAAAAAGCTAATGCAATCCTAAATTGTATTAACAGAGGGATACAATCAAGGGAGGTACCAATATCACTCTATAAAGCCTTAGTAAGACCACACCTAGAGTATTGCAGTTTTGTTTACTACATTATAAAAAAGATGTTGAGAGTCTAGAAAAAGTACAGAGAAGAGCAACCAGGATGATTAGGGGACTGGAGACTAAGGCATACAAAGAATGGTTATAGGAACTGACTTGGCTAATCTAGTAAAGAGAAGGACCAGGAGAGACATGATAGCAGTCTTCCAATATTTGAGCGGCTGCCACAGAGAGGAAGAGATCAAGCTATGTTCTAAAGTGCTTGTAGGCCAGACAAGGAATAATGGATGGAAACTGAACAAGGAGAGATTTAACCTGGAAATAAAGAGAAACTTTCTGACAATGAGAACAATCAACCAATGGAAAGCTTGCCCTCGGAAGTTGTGCGAGTGCCATCACTTGAGACTTTCTAGAAGCGATTGGACTGCCATTTGTCAGAAATGGTGTAGGGTCTCCCGCTTGGGTGGGGGGTTGGATTAGATGATCTACAAAGTCCCTCCCAACTCTGATTATCTGTTATCTGTTATAACTTTAATCTGTTATCTGTTATAACTTTAAAATGAAATTCTGAAGTCCCCCCTCAAAAGAAGAAAATAGACACATACATACACTCATACATATACACATATACATATACTGTACACGCACACATCTTCATTCCCTGTAAAGTTACAAATATCTCTTCTCCCCATAACCCATAACTTATCTAAATGCAAATCCATAATTATTTCACATTTCAAGAGCATGATCACTCTGGTTCTGCTCCCAGTTATTTATCATTTTAATTAATAAAATATAGGGTTTTAGTTTCCAAGGAACCAAGTTATGATGAACAGTAGGTAATGAGGAACAATACTGCATAAACTGGAGACACTGAAGGGAAATAAAGATATCCTGAAATGTGCAGCCATTTGTCAAGTGATCACTTGCCAAAAAACAAATGAAGAGACTTCTTTATTTAAGCAAAAATGTTGCTAGATGATTCAGAACTGATTTTCCTATCTCAGCTGCCACACCGGAGTTACTGCTCTGACTCCAGCTACTTAACTCTGGAATTGAGCATGGCGTACATGTCACATTTGTTTCAGTAACAATAACTCCATGAACGCAAAGAATCACTCCCAGAAGCTGATAACTGAGCTGAAAAATGTAAGAAATAAACTCTATAAATCAAAGTTTTATAATTACTTTATATGACATTAGGGCCGTAAAAATCAAAACAACCATTGTATGAAGAAACAAAAAGGAGAAAAATATTTTGCTCCAATTTAGCAATAATTCTTGCAGTCCAGATAGTGAACAAAGAATCTTTAAGCTGGGGCCTCCAGTGCCCAATCTTCTTACCAATTTAATTCTACAGCTGTTAATTACTGAAACATTCATTTGGGCCAGCTCCTAATGCTCATGGGGATCCCAATCCATTGTTAGGGTTAGGGTTTTGAATGTGTGAATCAGAACACATACTTGAAAAAACTGAGTATATTGAAGATATCAAGAGAAGCTGATATAGGTAAAGTCTATTTATATACTATGGGAGACAAGAGTATGATGGATTATATTCCACCAAAAAGTCTGTAGAGATTCTTAATCATCTAGGTCAAGGTTGTCCCAAAGATGTTCTTTCAGGAGATAACTGGACTTTCTTGTTCTTTCTTTGAAGACATTTCGCTTCTCATTCAAGAAGCATCTTCAGCTCTGACTGGATGGTGGGGAACGGAAGGATTTATATTCCATGCAGACAGCTGGTCATTTGCAACCATTTAGAGGGTCCTTGAAGCACTTGGAGGTTTATCTGTGTCCTCAGAGTCACCTAAGTAGTTCTTTTTTAAAATATACTTTACTGAACTTTTATTACATTAAAAACATAAAAAATAAAATAAAAAGTATATTACCCAACAACAGCAATTTGTAGTGATTCTCTTATGACAATAATTCATGCATTATTTACAGATATTAAATTATGCATAATTACATACTTATTTTATCTATTACTTATGGTTAATAACTATCTATCTTTAATCTATCTCCTTTCTATCCAGTTATACTATTGTTCCCACACCTTATAAAATATCGATGACTCTTTATCTTTTAAACTCAATGTTAATTTGTCTATTTCTGCACAGTTCTTAATTTTTTGTATAACAAGTTTCTCTGAAGGTATGCATGTCTGTTTCCAACATTGAGCAAAGGCAATCCTGGCAGCAGTTAATATGTGTAAGCATTTTGTACTCTTTACATATTTTTTTGAAGATCCCCAATAAGAAGAGTTCCGGTTCTAGATCTAACTGTTCATTAGTAATTTCCTGTAGCCAATCTTTGATTTTTAAGCCAATATTTTTGAGCTTCTAAGCAGGACCACCACATATGATAGTATCTTCCCTCTTTTTTTTACATTCCCAACATACGGGACTCATTTTAAGGTACATTTTCACTAATCTTGAAGAATAGAATAGAATACTTTATTGGCCAAATGTGATTGGACACACAAGGAATTTGTCTTGGTGTAAATACTCTCAGTCTACATAAAGAAGGAACATTCGTTAAGAATCAAGAATCATAATGTACAACATGAATATGAAGGGGGTAAGTGTCACCTCTAGAACATTTTATATGCGTTTTCTTTATATGTTGCTGATTTTGTGATTTCTGTTCCATATGCTCTCCCAATCTGATAATTTTATATTGTGCCCAATATTTTGACCCCATGCAATCATGCATCCTTTCACTACTTCTTCTTCCAGTTCTACTTCCAGAAGGTATTTGTAAATTTTAGTGATATTTTTTTTATCTGGTCCTAGTAGAATTTTGTCTAATTGTTGTGGTCTCAGATATATTCCATGATCCTTTATATCTTTTTTGTATCAGTTTTGTAATTGGAGATAAGCCCACCAGTCAACTCGTAGCCCTTGTTCTTGGAGGTCTTGCGTTGTTTTTAAATTTCCGTGAATATCTAATAGAACTTTATATTTTAACATTTTGTTCAAATCTAAATTGTTTGGGTGGATCATCGCTTCCATTGTGGACAACCAAATTGGGATTTTTATGTAATGTTTCTTTTAACTTTAATCCAATTATTTATTAACGGATCTCCAATCAAAGAGATTCACCTAAGTAGTTCTAATGGTTCCTGTAGTCTAATTTTTTTTCCCTCTGGAAATCCATTTATACTCCCACACCATTCGAAGGGTGTTTATCCCAATTGCATAGCTAAAAAAAAAGCTAAAAAAGTCAGTAGAAATTCTCAGTCATCCAGGTCATGGTTATCCCAAAGGTGCTTTTTCAGGAGGCAACTGGACTTTCTTGTTTTTTTCTCTGAAGACTTATGTTCCATCAAGTTGGATTTGACTCTTAGCAATAAGTAGATTTTCTCCATGATAAGCTTCCTCTAACCTGGTCCCTCATGTTTTCCAATAGCGCTTCTACCTTGTTGCTGGTCATACTCTTTTGCTGTTTACTTTAACTTTTATCAAGATTAGAGCCTTCTCCAGAAAACTAGGTCTTCTCATAATGTGTGCAAAATATGATAATTTGTGCAATGAGCCTGATAATTTGTGCTTGAACTTTGAATTGATTTGATTTCTTTGACAATTCATTTGTTTATTTTCTTGGCTGTCCATGGTATTCACACATGGTTTTTCCAGCACCAAATTTCAAAAGCATCAATAACCATTATATCCTATTTTCCAAGTCCAGTTTTGCTTCTGTAGTATGACATAATATACAACATAGAGATCCCCAAAGTCTTGGGTGACTCCAAGAGCTCATTCAAAAGTTGTTGTATTAATTAAAAGTTGTTTAATTAATTTTGATAAAAAAGAGAAATCATTTAATGTAAGAGAAGTAACCATTTAACAAATTTTAATCCATTAAGTAGGTTTACAGGACATTTGATTGTCACAAAAACTTTGGCAGTGGGTAATAGTAATAGTAGTAGTAAAATAATAATAAGATATTGAGGAATTTTAATGAGGAATTGCAATTTTTTCCTATAGATCCTGAGGGACCACTGTTAAATTGTGAGTTTGATAGATTAAAAGAGTAAGACAGTTTCTGATGATCCTTCAAGGTTTAAAGGAGGATTATTTGCTAGTCCTGTTAACCAAGGACATTCCATATAGATGTTTTGAGTCATTTGAAAATAGATTTAGATCTCTATCAGGCCAACAGTGTTGGACAGCTAAGCTGATCTATTTCCAGCTTGGTACTTGTATAATTAAAACAATGTCAAACACACACACACACACACACACACACACACACACACATCCCACACATACATAGACATACAGATAACCAAGATATTTTTGGTTCTCTTTCTCCATTAAAGGAAATTGTTGCCAGATTCCTCTTCCTCTAGGTTCTGTAAGAATAGGTACAGCTTTATCACTCCCTGATAGAAACATGAACAAAATGGTTGGAAAAATCCAATTCTGCCTTTAGTGGAGAGCAACCAATGTACAAAAGCTGTTTTCCCCATTTTCCTTTTTGTGGAGTTGAGTGATGGGCTTTATTGTGAAACATGAAACACTTTGGGTAAGGAAAACTCCTTGTTCAGGTTGGCAGAAATGAAGAAAATCATGTATAGCTTTTAGCCTGTTTCCAATAAATTGGGGAAGTGGAGCAGTTTGAAAGGGTCTTATCATTAAAAAAATATTACTTTCCCTTTCAAAAGGTTAAACAACTGAAGTTGTATATTTGTGCAAAGTCTTTGTTCCACAAGTAAGCTGTGAGCTTTGTGACAGAAAACATTCCACTTTTTTGTAAGTACAACTTATGATTTGGTCCTAGCTCCAACCTTTTATGTCAGTGTATCTTTTTAAAATATATATTTATAAGAAAAGATGCCAGTAGATGGCTCCATCATTCTTGGATTGTCCAGATTGCAGCCAAGTGACATTTTGACAGCATTACTTTTTGGTGAATGGATTTAATTTGATTGCACCAATTATAGGAATAAACTGTATGCAGACATGCTGAAATAGGACACTACAATTTGTTATGCTTCTCTCAGTAGGGGCTGTCTGTCCCTCAGATTGACCTTGATGACTTCCTGATAAATGTGCTAAGAAGCCATCAGCTCAGCCTTATATGCATAAACTTTCTTGCTACAAAAAGTTCCTAGAATCCATGCAAATCAGGATTTTGCTTCCCCCCACCCTTCATCTTTGTATGCAATTTCTTACCTTCTGTAATCACTTGCTTATCATGAAGATGCTACACAGTGTTAAATTAACCATAAAATCTGAATCGTTTCTATGGATGCTCTAAAACAAATGAAGGAAATGTGAATAACTAAACTTAGAAGTGGGATGTGGATCATACGCTTGTGCTGAAATCAACAAATGGAACATTCAAGCAGTGTTGTTTTCTAAATCTGGAGGTGACTTTATAGCACAGCAGAAATATAGTGCAAGCTGAATGCTAACTTGAAGAGAGCCCTGGGAATTATTCAGTAACCTCCCTAATCAGAGCCTGATTTATATTTATATTGATGTATAGATTTTTGACTTTAATTCAGGAATAATGAATTCACAGATGGACAAGTACAAGACAGGAGGTCTTAAAAGTACAAAAAATTATGATCCAGACTATTGTCTAAATAGTTATAAGGAACTGGGACACTGGAGGGATCACTTCTCTTGGGGAAGATAAATCTCATTTGTGTCCTACTTCTCTTTGCTGACAAAGGTCTGTTTGCCTACTAAACATGTCAAGAATCAAAAATGTCTATCTTGCCCTGAACTGTTATTGAACATTTACATTTAGTTGTTTCTATTATTACTACTGTGATTTCCTCCATTCAATGTCTCATAAGAAGTAGGGTGTTTTGTATGATGTTTTTCTTTTCTTTTTTCTTTTCATTTTTTGTTCTAAGCAGACAGACAGATGAACAACGGTGAGATATCTTTTTCCTGATTTACACTTTCTGATTTGTTTCTTATATCAATTAATTTTATTCTTTTCATTGCTGTTCAGTTCTACATCTGTTGGTATATAGATTATTCCCATAATTTCATTTGGGTAGAGGCTGGACATAGCTGTTCAACTGTGAGAAAAAGACACCCAAAACATTTTGTCAGGTTCTTTTCTCATTTCTATATCCATCTATGTCTATATTGCTTCAAATTGACAATAATTTCCTTTCTGAAATCCCATGTGTTTGGGTTGATGTTATTTTACATCATAAAGTGCATGTCAAATATTCAAAGAACCCAAGGGAAAATATATTACACAATACTCTGTGTAAGTGAATTGAAACTTGAAATTAATTTAACTTTCATCATCATTGATAAAAGTATCTAAGAAAAATACACACATTATAAATAGGGTATACTCAATGAATATCTTTGAATGAAAATTGGATATAGCACAAAAAGAAAGGACATTAATATGATTTCTTCAGCACATTGTCTGTGGTCATGCTCAAATCCTATCTGTAACTGAGGTTAGACAAGAACAATCCCTAGTTAATGATGTTCAGACTTAGTTCTTCAGTGACAGTTTAGAATAAGACAGGCAACTAAATATATTTCAGAGTCTAAAATGAGAATCTATACTGTATTAGAACTCAGACTGTCTATAATGCATGGAGACGGCATTGGTCACATTGGTAGATGATCTCTGGAGGACCCATGACAGAGGTCATTCCTCTGTCCTGGTCCTATTAGATCTCTCGGCGGCTTTCGATACTGTCGACCACAGTATCTTATTGCAGTGGCTAGAGGGGTTGGGAGTGGGGGGCACTGTTTTGCGGTGGTTCTTCTCCTTCCTCTCTGGCCGTTCGCAATTTGTGTTGGCGGGGGGGCAGAGATTGGCCCCGAGGCCCCTGGCTTGCGGGGTGTCTTAGGGGTCGGTGCTCTCTCCCCTTCTGTTCAACTTTTATATGAAGCCACTGGGTGAGATCATCCGTGGCTTTGGGGTAGAGTTCCATCTCTACCCTGGGCCACCCCGATGAAGCCGTCGAAGTGATGACCCGGTGCCTGGAGGCCGTGCGGTGTTGGATGGAGCAGAACAGGCTTCAGCTCAGCCCATCTAAGACTGAGTGGCTGTGCTTCCCGGCACCCCGATCCAGCCAGCTAGTTCCATCGCTGGCTGGGGGGGGGGAATTCTTGCCCCCACGGAGAGGGCTCGCAATCTGGGTGTCCTCCTGGATGTACAGCTGTTATTGGAGGACTATGTGGCTGCCATCTCCAGGGGGGCTTTTGGTCAGGCTCATAGGATCTACCAGTTGAGGCCCTTTCTGGATTGGGATGCGCTTCACATGATCACTTCCACCCTCGTGATCTCCCACCTAGATTATGCCAACGTTCTCTACATGGGGCTTCCCTTGAAGTGCACCTGGAGGCTCCAGCTGGTGCAGAATGAGGCCGCACGGGTGGTGTTGGGGGCTCCTCGGGGCTCCCATGTTACACCGCTCTTGCGTGAGCTGCATTGGCTCCCGGTGGTGCACCGGGTGCGCTTCAAGGTCTTGGTTACCATCTTTAAAGCGCTCCATGGCTTGGGACCAGGATATTTGAGGGACTGCCTCCTGCCATTATCAGCCTCCCGTTGGCCAATACACTTCCATAGAGTCGGCCTCCTCAGGGTGCCACCGGCTGGACAGCTGGCGACTCCGAGGGTGCGGGCCTTCTAGTTGGGGGCACCCTCCCTCTGGAACGAATTACCCCTGGAGATGAGGATCATCCCTGATCTCCTGACCTTCCGGCGTGCATTGAAAACTTATTTATTTCATCAAGCCGGTCTGGCCTAGGGGTTTTTAATCTGGTTTTTATCTAGTTTGGCTTTTAAACTTCTTATAAATTTCAGCCTTTTATATTTGGTTTTTTAACTGTTCTTAATTTTGTATTATCCTCTGTATTTTAATTTGGCTGTGCACCGCCCTGAGTCCTGTCAGGAAATAGGGCGGTATATTTATAAATAAATAAATAAATAAATAAATAATCATCGGACCATGACTATGGATTGTTTTGCAAGACATACAGAACAATTTAAAATGAGTAATTTATATCAAAATTGATTGAATGTCTGTAATAAAATACACAAATAAAATTGTTTTTATATTAATATTTCCCTAATGAACACTTTATAAACTTCTTTCCTTAATATATACTTTGTATATTCTTGTACAAGATTTCCCATAAAGGAGACTGTATGATGCATTTTGAGATAATATTGAACCATGATTGAGATGCCTATTCCAGCTGCAGCTAATTCTATTTTAGTAGCTTATCCTATGCTTGAAAAGAAATCCATGATGAATTTCTGCAATACTCCTTTGATGCAATGGCCAAAATTAAGGGTGATTGGATAGGTTCATCAATTCTATCACCTTGTAGAAGTTATTTGAGAATCCTTTGAAAATGGATTTATATAATGTCCTTTACAAGTAGCTAAGTCCTGGGAGACCATCCAGCAAGACAATTCCAAAAGAGCAAAAGGAACTGAAAAAAAAAATGCTGAAAAAGGGATCATATAAACTATTTGGACCTATTTGATAGCATTTTAATTTTGCCAAATTTGGAACAAAGAAAATTATTTGTTCAATAGACTGGGGATTTTGTCCACTCCAGCTAATAAATATCCCAATAAAATGTGGATATGGATATTCAGGAGAAGATATCATTAGATAGTTATTGCATCTTCCCCAATGGTAAAAAATTAGCCAATCTTAAAGCTACTTGTTTCAATGAAACCTAATATTTTAGGAAGACTTGAGAAAAGATATTCCTTACAGAAGAAAGATAATCTTAAAATCTTAAATCTTAAAAGACAATCTTAAAATTTGTCATGCTACTTGGGACAGTAGTATTCAATTCAGAATATCTGAAAAGGCACACATATGTGAATATAGATACATGCCAATATGAATTAGACTGTTAAGCAATTATAGGCAATGGTTCTACAAAAGAACCCAAGGATGGGATGGTCACATGAGGTACATCAGTAACAGCATCATGTTTCACACTACTCATTTTTATTGTCATTCAGATGCCAAATGTGCACAATCCTTTTACAACAAATGCATCACTTCCGGCAATCCAATTGATTCTACTAATACAGAAGACTGTGGTACATGAGAACAACACACTGCAAATCAATAACTTCCACAAAAATGAAAACATCAACTTTCAAATCTTTCTTTAACGATTCCCATGGTGTCAGAATAAATCCCCCGACAGTGCATTATGCTTTCTGCCTTGTCACCTGCATATACTCTTGAAGTCAAGGTCACAGGAGAGACATTTCTTACTCCCAGTCACAGAGTACCTTAAAATGTCCCTCCCCTGTTTTATTTTTATACAGCTAAGACACATGTACTACCATTGCTTCTCTGTACCTCTCTCAGACCAAAAGCTAGTTCTTTCTGATTTCAGAGGGATTATCAACTGCATAACAGATAATATCCTGTTATATCATTCTGCTGACAGAAGAATTATCTAGTACAGGGAATTGGGTTAGAGGATGTCTAAGGTCACGTCCCTGATTCTATGACTCTAACAAAAAAGAGATGATTTCTTCTGTTTTCTGAAACTCCCATGTGGCCTGCAAGCCTCTAAAATAGTACTTTCCAGTGGCTGAGGAATTAAAAATGAAAAAAAAAAAAGGAGAAAGTCATGACATTCATTGGAAATCTATTTTTGCTGCATTTCACCTGGGATGCTCTGGCTGCAGAATCAACATAAAGTACTTTGATACTTTGTATGATAAATGTTCATTTTTCAATACAGATGTTACAATCTTGACTATTTTTTTTCCTTTGCTTGATCATTACAAAAATTTAGAGATATTTTCTCCCTAAAGATCCGGGTAGTTATTGTATATACAATTATATATAGTAGTATTCAGTATGTGCAAGTTTGGAAACAAACTGACCAGATTTGTGCTAAAATGTAATTCACAATATAAATATTCTTTAGTTTTCATAATCCTCTGAATATTGTGATCTATTTTTGAGTATAATCTCAACATATATAAATAGGATAAGACTGCATAACTAAATGAATTTTTCTCAAGTATTAAATCATATGATGAATTTTTATTTTACTTTTTTAAAAAGCAAAACTGCTGCTACTTTTACTGATACTGTTCCACTTATTTATCTTTGTTTAATGTCACTATTAATCCCTTTCTGTAAAATTTCCTTGCGATGACTCAGGATATTAAATTTTGTAGAACAAGCAGTTAAACCAATGACAGACTGTAATTTCATGTTTGCTTCCTTCCTTTACAGGAACTAAAGCAGCAGTTGATTCTTTCCAATTTAAGACAATCTACAATTTTCTTTTTACAAGTTAAGCTGATGCTATTTGCTTCTTTATGATGCCAAAGGAAAATAAAACAGAAATTCTGGATCGGGTCCATTGTTTTCTATACAGGTACATTTTTAAGGGGCTCCCAGCTTTTAACTCAGCAGTCCTTAGACAACTGGCTCATGGAAGAGCTCAGCCTTTCCTTCATTTCTGCTGTCCAAACATTATTGGCAACTGCAATAAAAGGCTTTTTTTCTTGCATGAAAGAAGGAATACACCTAAGTAAATTGAGAGAAAAAGGGGAAGATGAAGAAAAACAATGGATCCAAGTAATGAAAAATTTGCAGTATTCAATTAATTTTAGAAGAAAATAATTCAGCAGACAAAATAGAATCCAGTCAATGAGAAATAAACAAACAGATGGAGTTCTATGGCTCCTGATCAAATGAAAATGACAAAGTGTTAAGGGATCAGAGAAGCAGGACATAGCAAACCCTATTACATGCATTAGGAAACAATTTGAGCTCACATCATCCCTCAAATGATACTAAACATGACACTGGGCAATTGCTTACAAACTAGCAAGGTGCCCAATAAATTCATATCCAAAATGTAAGGAAAGAAAGAACTGAGGAAAAGGGGGAGAGGAATGGCAGGTTTAATTCTCCATCCTATGGAGACTTTTTTCATTTATTTTTCCATTATTATTTTTTATTATGCTTCAAAAGTTATGAAACTGGCTATGAGGATTTTGGCTTAATTTTATCCCTTTTATTTAGCCAGCCTTTGCTTCCAGAAAATCTACCATTAAACTCTCGGTTTATCCCCCCTTCAGAATAATGTTTGTTAGTATCTCTGGCACCAGGTGAATAGAATTATCTTTTTCTCCTCAACTATCTTTATTGTATCTATTGAAAGATATAAAACAGCAGTATTTCAAAAACACTGAAGATATATATCTTTTAAAGTGGCATTTCCTAAACTCTCAAAATTTCCCAACTAACATGACCTTTCTGGATTTGACCTCTCCTCATTTGGAGGAGATGCACTTATCATAGTCCATACAAAACAAGTTTGCAATTAAATTCAAAACAATTATTTGACAAAAAGGGGGAAATAAGCTTTGAATCAGGCACAAGTTAAGAAAATAAGATACATTGTTGAACATCTCAGAAAAGCATATCTCAGAAAAGGTCATATTAGTTTATTCTACTAGAAGATTCGGTTCAACAACTAGAAGTTGACAAGTGGCACTGCTTTAATCCCTCAATCTCACTGTTTGGGCTGTTTAGAAGAACCTACTTGCCTCCCAGCATTGTGGGTTCAGGAAAATGGATATGTGATACAGTGCTTACAGGCAAAGGCATCACATCAGAGATCATTTGATGTGGTATCCTCTGAAATGAAATCCTGGAACTTAAGGTATGGCTGGATGGATGTACTCAAAGTGACAACTTAATTTATCAGAATTTGTCAGAACAGCCAGCTCAAAAGATATATACTGTTCCTTGTTTTGGAGTTCCAATTATATACTGAAAGTCTCTCTAACTCTCTGTCAAGTGTAAGAGCTGTGAACTATACCCAACTTGCCAAGGTTGTTTCTGGAAGTAGTATACAATGCTATGTAGAGATTAGGAACAGATGGGTTGACCCATTGCCAGTCTGTTGAAATCTTTTTTTTTCTTCCTATCATATTTTTGAAGACAGTTTTCTATAAAAAATAGTATGCAGTTTGGTCCAAGAAAGCCAAACCTCCATTAAATATGGAATCTGAGCTGATAGTGACAGATCAGGAAAAGGATCCTGGAATTTTGATGAACAGCTCAATGAAAATGATAATCCTGCATGCAGCTGCAGTTAAAAAAAAAAAAGTAAGAAAGAGATGAATTCCATGCTTGAAATCGTTAGGTAAGAAATTTAAAATTGAACATTTGGTATAAAGAATGAGTAGATATGAAGTAAATCTGAAGTGAAATCACACTTAGACAGTTTTCTGTACAGTTCTGATCCCTACTTAAAAAATTGCCACAATATGAAAAAGATGCTGAGATCCTAGAAAGAGCAGGGAAGAGCAACAAAGATTATATGAGGTCTGGAGACTAAATCCTATGAAGAATGGCTAAAAAGACTAGGCATGTTTTGCTTAAGAGAAGACTAAGGGAATGCATGATAGCAGTTTTGCAATATTTGAAAGGCTGCCAAAGTGAAGATGGTGTTAAATTATTCTCCATAGCATATGAGGTTAGGACAAGAAGTAATGGATGGAAGCTTGTCAGAGAAAGATCCAAACTGGAAATAAGGAAGAATTTCCTGGCAGGAGAACAATTTGCCTTCCAGCATTGAAGGTACTCCATCACTAGAGGTTTTCAAGAAGAGATTGGGCAACCATTTATCTAAGATGAATTGACAACTCCTGTCTTAGGCAGACGGTTGGACTAGAAAACCTCCCTGATCATTTCCGATCCTTTGATTCGATGACTAAAATCCAAGAAGAGCATTATAGAGCTGGAAAGGATATGTAGAAAAGCAACCAAAACGATTAGACAGCTGATTATGAATTGGCTGATGGCTGATCAGAGAACTGGGGAATGTTTGCTTGGAAGAAGCAAATAATGGAAGACATGATAAAAAAAAACATAAAATCATGAATGGTATTGGTACTGTAAATAGAAAAAGAAGTTGAAAGTGCTATGAAATGAATCAGGTGAAAAAATGATTTTTAAGAACTTTCTCATAAACAATCTATATAATTTTCTATCAGCGCATATATTGGCTGATAATGTGATTGAGAATACCCAAAGTTTATTATAAGATGGATGCTGCATAAATGTTTTAAATAAACAAGCAAACACATAAATAAATTTGGATAGTTTAAAAAAAGGTATTTGTATCAAGGAGTCAAAATTCTCTTGCATCAATATTTCCCAAGAACTTGTGATGAAGGGATACATGAATATCAGTGGTGGCATTCAAAATTTTTTACTACCAGTTCTGTGGGTGTTGCTTGATGGGCATTGCTTGGCGGGCATGGCAAGAGAAGGATACTGCAAAATCCCATTTCCTCCCCACCCCACTAACCTGCTTTCCAGATCTGTTCTCCTGTGCAGGGCAACAAAAGAAGACCCAGCTGGAACTTCGGAGGCAGAGAATAGATGGTGGCGGGGCCAGTCAGAGATAGTATTTGCTGGTTCTCCAAACTATTCTAAATTTCCACTACCGGTTCTCCGAACTAATCAAAATTTCTGCTACCGATTCTCCAGAAGTGTCAGAACCTGCTGAATGCCACCTCTAATGAATGTGCTTTGATTTTTACATGGAATTTATTTGAAAACACAAACTATAGAAGATTAGATCCATCTGCTCAAAATAAGACATTAAAAGTATGAATCTTGATGGATAAAATATTTTTAACATATGGAAGAATGGAAGCACAGATTCATTTCACCTGTGCAGAGTGAGCTGTAAGAAGCATATATCTAATTATCTTTTTCTGGTGGAATTAATGTAAAAATTACAAGGATCAATGAGACTCTGCATGGACCATATTCTTCAGATTGTGTGTGAGAGAGACAGAGAATAGAATGAATTTTATATATTTCTGGTTATCATTTCTAATGAATGCAAAATATTTTTTTTTACTTATACTACCAAAATCTTTTACTTATACTACCAAATCTCATCAGAAGCCAGAATAAAATATACTTTTCTTTTTCTTTTATATTTGGGCATCTATAACATTCCACCTTGAAAGGAAAAGGATAGCTAATGGAAAAAGTGCCTACACTTTTTCATACATACCAAAATTATTTGGAAGGAGGGGATTTGAATGAAAGTTTACTATTCAGGGACAAACCAAAGGCCCTTCTCTATCATCCCTGATTGAACATTCAGCATTTTAAAAGAACACACAGAGGAAAGAAAGTGCCTTTGCATGTGCAAAAATGTAAATTTTAACCACATAAGGCAAAAGCATATATTATATCTATGAGCAATAGACATATTGTACTATGCATGTTTATTAGTATTGTAACTATTCTGATGCTGGTATGTACTTCAGTGAGACTGTTGCTAAATAAAACATTTTCTTTACCTGTTGGCCTCTTCTACTCATTGGATATAGAATTGCTATTCCACAGCAATTAATAGGGTATTTTAAGTTGGGTTTTGCAGGCTAATTTTGAAGAACACAAACTTCAAATGAGCCTGTCAAAAACATTCATCAATTGCCATGCTTAATTGTTTGATACATTAATTGCCCATTAAAAATCTACATTTTAAATGGGATTTTAAATGGAGAGGTCCCTGATGAAAGGATAGAGAATGCCGATGGCTTTGTTGCAAGTAAACTATTCTCATCTGTTTAGTCAAGCAATACATTTCTAAATTTTGCCAAATAGCCATTTTTTCCTCATGTGATTTAGCAAAAGATAAATGTCTCATTAATTCTTTTCAAACTACAATCTTCTTAGCATACTGTAATATTTGTTTTAATCAGTTAAATCATTCTCTAATTGATTAACAGCAATATAAATTATAGCAACATATATTTTTAAGCATATTCCACCTTAATTTTATTTGGAACCAAAGTCTCCACAAATAATGTGGTTCAGAGTCAATGGCAATACTATAGATTCATTCAGAATAAACTGTGCTAAATTGGAAACTGAGATATATACAAGCATTGTCAAATTTTGCTAGTCTGCACTTCCAAAGATAGATGTTACAGAAGAATCTTAGCTTAAGATCTTGAGACATGAGCAATTTTAAAGTAGCCATTGTATCTAGATCCAGAGGTATAAGGATTATAAAGCTTAAAACACACCTGTCATATTTACAACTTCTGGACCAAATTGGACAGGATACTAAAAAGTTCTGAAACTAATATATTAAATATTAATTAAATGCATTTATTCAATGCTTGCTCCTTCCTTATGCTATTATTTTGCCTTATAATCTAAGTTTTGACAGAGCCCAGCCAGTACTGGACGCTGTTATTGCTTCTTTCCTTTTAGTTTGCAGTTAGATGTAGGCATCTCACATTTTAGTGCATTTTAACTCTGCTCTAGTGGAACAAATAGGACCCACAGTTTTTTATTGTTTTTACTACTCTTATTATCTTCTTTATACTAGTTTAAGACTGTAATAAAGTCACTTTTATTTTTACATCAAATTAATATGTTAAACCAGAAATAGAATATTGGTGCTTCCTTTGGCATTTTCTAGGGTTCTGTTTTCAGTTTCTTTTTATTAAATTAAAACAAAAGAATAAAACCTAACCTCTACCATACTTTAATTATGATTTGGCTTTAGGACCTCATGTAGTCCTTGATGGCAATCTTAAAATTAAAGAGTTGCCTGTGAAGGAATTAAAGAAACAATCCCACCAATTTTCATTCTGTTATAGAGTTGTTCTGTATCAAGCTACAGCCACAATGGGAAATATTCTATGAATATGAAAGTCCCTATTTGGTAGTTATTTGCTGAGAGAACCACTGTAAGTCCATAAATTTTAAAAATGCTTAATATAATGATTTGTAAGATTACCTTCCCATGAAATAAATCACGTAGTCTATTAACTCAAGAGGTATGTTAGATCAAGTCACAAGTCAACGATTACTTGCGGTCCTAAAAGAAAATATTACAGTTTCAATTGAAGATAGAATAGAATAGAATAGAATAGAATAGAATAGAATAGAATAGAATAGAATAACAGAATTGGAAGAGATCTTGGAGGTCTTCTAGTCTAACCCCCTGCTCAGGCAGGAAACACTATACCATTTCAGACAAATGGTTATCCAATCTCTTCTTTAAAACTTCCAGTGTTGGAGAATTCACAACTTCTGGAGGCAAATTGTTCCACTGAATAATTGTTCTGTCAGGAAATTACTTCTTAGTTCTAGGTTGCTTCTCTCCTTGATTAATTTCCATCCATTGCTTCTTGCTTTACCTTTTGGTGCTTTGGAGAATAGCTTGACTCCCTCTTCTTTGTGGCAACCTCTGAGATATTGGAACACTGCTATCATGTGACCCCTAATCCTTCTTTTCATTAAGCTAGACATACCCAATTCCAGCAACCATTCTTTGTATGTTTTAGCCTCCAGCCCCGTAATCATCTTTATTGCTCTTTTCTGCACTCTTTCTAGATATTAATCTTTAAAATCCTCTCTTTCAAAGTTGAACCCCTTTTTTCAGCCTTTTTACATGTCCACCAAGCATGATAAAATGTTACTTCATGTTGTTCACATATCCAACAGATATTTGAAATGCCTTTAGAGATTCTAGATAATTAGTATCATATGCCAATGATACTTCATTAATATCATATGCCAATGATACCTCATTTAATAAAAATTCTCTTTAAGATCATAACACAATTTAAATTTCAAGCATTTTAACCTTATGTTTTTCCATTGGTTCATCTCATTATAATCACCAAAACTCTTGCCAACTTTAATATACATTCTTTAATCTGTTATTTTTTAAAAAAATTACACCACCAGTTTACACATTTTAGCAATTGCGTGTTCATCATTAGTGTATTATTGTACTGCAAATTCTGTCTTATTTTGCTCCATACTATAATTTTTTTTCCATTTTGAATCTTTCTGATAACTGTAAATAAAAAATTGACAAATATACCATTCTGCTATTAATTATTTTACTTATTTAATTTTAAATTCTCCTTGATGGTTTCCCAATAGTTCCTGATACATCAGGCATTTCTCCTTTTCTGATGCTTCTCTTCTATGATATGCTTCTTTAAATGAGATCCATAAAAATGTTTTGGAGCACAAGCTGAGTTTAATCTATTTCATCTTTTCAATATGGTACATCCAATAAAACTACTTTTGAAGTCCACATTAACTTTAACCTTATTGTATCATAAATATATATATGTCATCCAAACTCATGTTTAACATTAGAAGTTTCTTGTTTCACAACAACATCCATTCTTTCATGAAGACCAAATAACAAGCAGCAAAATACAGTTTCAAATCCTGTAAACATAATTCTCCCATTTCCTTTAAATTTTTGTAACACTTTGTATTTAACTTGTGATATTTTTCCCTTGCAGATAAATCGGGATATCTTTTTGCCATTGTTTAAATATTGTATCAATTGTCAAAGCAGGCATTGTCTGAAACTAAACCTCATTCTTGGCAAAACATTCATTTTTATCACAGATACTCCCCAACAGTGACAATTTTTCCTCCCATCTTAATATATTCTTAATTTCATTCCATGCCTTAACATAATTATTTTGAATTGCTATTTTTCAATTTACAATTTACAAAGGTAGTCAAGGAAGAGAACCAAAAGGAAATGATGAGACTTTTGACTTTACAATATTTTTAAAAAGGTCCAAGCCATGTTAACATAGTTTTAAATCCATATTAGAAGTTGAAGGATTATTTCTGTTAAAATATTGACTTGACATTTTATTAGATCAAAATCAGAATTATTACCTCAAGTAACAATAGCTCAGAAAATGTGCTTCTGAGAGATATTTTCTTAACAAATTATAGTTGATAAATTACCTTCATAAATATTTTCTAAACATCTTTGTATTGTTGGTAGATCACTTTCCTGCCCTCTTCAATGATATATTATTCTGTAATCACAATAACAACAATGCAAACTCAGACCATAATAGCTCCATTTTCATCCTTTCCTATGGCCTGGGACAATAAATAGGTGTTAATAGTTTTTGGAAAGTCATTCAGATAGATGTAATATAGATTGCCCAAAAATTGATCATAAAACTCTTATGGGGTGGGCAACTGTATCAAAGATAGGATATTCCTTGAATCAGAAAGAGTAAATAAACAGATCCACACTATCTTCTCAAGATTGGGTCTCTCTTCCCCAATCAGACTCCACTGCCTCCAGGCACAGGAATACTAGCATCATTTGATTGGCCATACTCAAGATGTACATTTGGGTATCATTGTTGATAGTTTTATTTTCTTTCTTTGAGTCAATTTTGACTCCTGGAAACTGCCTGTCCTGGTGTCTGCAATTATTTTTGGCAGCATTTTCAAAAGTAGTTTGGCATTACCTTCTTCCTAGGGTTAAGAGAGAGTAGATGGTCCAAATCAGGCTTTGTGCCAAAAGCAGACTAGCACTCATGGTCTCCCATGTTCCAGCCTGGTGCCTTAACCCCTACATAAACTGGCTCTCATATTAATGATATCTGGCCTCAAACCAATGGATGACCTTACTGTGAAGTTTCAGGTACATGTTAAACAAGGCAGAGAGATTGTTCAATGTTGCATAGGTCACAACTGAAGGCCTGCAGTAGCAATCTCTCCCTTTGTTAATAAAATCTGAAAGGAGAACAACTACAAACAACTTTGACTCTCGGCTCCTGAAATGAATCCAAAGTGATCAATGGTACCTAATGTCATGGAGATATCAAGGAGCAGCAGGATGGACTTACCAGATCTGTCCCTACTCCACTACAGTTAATCAACAAGAGTAACCAATGCAAGTTCTGTATTGAACTCTGCCTGAAACACAACTTATTTAGGTCTAAATGATAAATTTCTTCCAGATTCTCTATAGCTGAAACTTGACCACTACCTTCTTCAAAAGTTGATGTTGGAAACTGAAGTCCAAGATAGTCTATCTATTAAGGAGAGGGTGCACTATAAAAGACCATATCCATTTCTTAGAGAAGCTGAGAGCACCATATAAGCCCAACCACTGATCACCTTTAAGGTGGCTATAATAATCTAGAATCTACTGTAATAAACAGGTGGCAAACTCATAGACATAAGAACCCTGTCCACTTCCCCCAGGATTCACAAAACCAAACTCATTCAAGATAACCTCGAGATAGCACTCCTCAGGGTTCTCAGTTGGACCTATCTTCTTGTAGTGACTTCATCTCTCCAAGAATATTCCTCATTGTAAACCTGAAAACAATTCTGTGTTCCATCCTTCTCCAGGAGGGTCTGCTTACTTTAACAAAGCTGCCAGGTGGCTATCAGCAGAATTAATAAAGGGAAGAAAACAATGTCATTTCACTACCTGTATTGTCACAATAAAATATCAAAAATGCATTCTTATATACGTAGCATCTTCCTCCAACAATGCAATTCATATTTTTGCCAATCCTCTTTGAAATTGAGAGCCAATATAATATAGTGGCTGAAGACTGGGAAACTCAGAATCAAATCTTGTCAGAATCAAATCTTTTGAACTTGGTAGCTTTGGGCCAGCTTTTGTTTCTCAAGCCAACCTATTCACAGGGAGATCCCTACAAAAGGCACTTAAAATAAAGATGGGCTATAAAATCTAAATGATAATGAAAACAACAAAAGACTGTTTGAAATGCAACAATAAATTGGCATATTATAGCTTTCCAAATTGAAAATATGAAAATGTGAAATATTCCCTAGGAGTGAAATGCATGTTTCTGTTCTGAACTTGTTATAAAGTCATCCTGACGCAATGGAACTAATGTTAGATTGCATGAAAGCTGATCCTTGGTGGCATTAGCTGCTGCAAATAAATAGGCAGTACACTAATCACATCATTTTTGGAGATAGCTATTCCCCATATTCACTTGCAGCAACTTTTAAAGTTCAATTCCTTAATTTATATGATAAAACTAAGTTTGATAAAGGTTTATTTTCATATCTCTTTGTAGAATGTTTCTTCTTGCAAGTCCTTTGACCATAATAATAAAAAGAACTATTTTTAAAGGAGAGAAATAAATCCTCTGTGCACTAAATATAGAACTATAAAAACATAAGATTGAAAGGAACTTTTTCAATCTTTTGAACTTTTGAAGGTCTTATAGTTGAATGCCTAGCCCAAGGCAGAAACCCTTAGATCACCCCAGAGAAATGGCTATTCAATCTTGGTTTGAACACTTCCAGTAATAAAATATTTAGGAATCCAGGAAGCAGACTGTTGCACTGCTTAATAGCTCTCAAGATCAGGAAATTCCTCTTAAACTGGAGTTTGAACTTTCTCTGTAAAGCTTCCAATCATTGGTTCTTGTCCTGGCATCAGATTTTCTTTTAACAGCCTTTTGAGTATTGGATGAATCCTATCATGTATCACCTTAACCCAGGGGTGTCAAACTTGCAGCATCACAGCGGCATCACATGACATATCAGGACTTTCCCCCCTTTGCTAAACTGGGTGTGGGCACAGCCAGTGCATGATGCATCTGGCTCACAGGTTGGAAGTTTGATAGCCCAGCCTTAACCCTTTCTTCTTTACAATAAACACATCAATCAATAACCAATTCCATATGAGTTAGCCTTTGTGCCTCATCTTTTTTGTTGTTGCTCTCTATACTCTTTCCAATTCCTCTGAAACCTTTTTTGTATTCTGGTGACCAAAACCGGACACAGTGTTCTAGATGAAGTCTACACTTTATATCACAGAACAGAACTATTACTTTTATGAACACTATGTTACACATCTGTTGATGTACTGTTTTGACAGCGGCAGTACATCCTGATTCATAATTAATCTATTATCTTTCAGGATACACAGATCCGTCTCCTGCCAATACCAAGCAAGATACTATTTTGTACCATGCATATATGTTTTGATTACCAAATGCAGAACTTCGTATTTCTCACTATTGAATGGCAGTTTGTTAAATAGGACCCAATGTCCTAGTCTATTTAAGCCTTTTGAATTTTCCAAGGTATTAGTAATCACCTACCTCATCTTCATTTTGTGTCATTTTCAAAAATGCTGAGCATTCCTTATAGTATGTTGGTATACATAACATATAAAAATGTTTAAGAGTACTGGAGTCAGGACAGAATTCTGAGATAACCCATAAAGACATACTGTAGATCCATTAAGAATGTGCATTAAGTATGTTTTTCAATCAACCGAAGAGCCATGGTGGCACAGTGGTTAGAATGCAGACTAATTCTGCTGGCATTCAATTCTCACCAGCTCAAAGTTGACTCAGACTTCCATCCTTCTGAGGTCAGTGAAATGATGACCCAGATAGTTGGGGAAAATATGCACTATGAAGCAGTATATAAGTCTAAGTGCTATTGCAAGTCCATTTGGAGAGGGACTATCCATTCCACATTGTTCCATTTTCTCAAGGAGTCTTTATGGATTGGCATATTGAAGTCTAGATACACAAGGTCCACAGCATTTCCTTGATGTACTGATCTAGTCATTTCATTAAAAAATTAACACATGCTGCCTTCTAGTAATCATCTCATTGCTAAATGCTTGCAATTCATTACTTTAGGCAAACCCTAAAACTTTTTAAGGACTTCCCCATGTATTGATAGATTAGTATATGCTTTGCCAATAGCACCAGAAATATATATGGTTGTGTTAAGAAGTAACTGTTTAATAGAGGTAACTATCAAACAGAATTCTTTTATTCAATCCATACTTTTCCAGTTTTGGTAAATTGTGCATGGCCTGATATGTTTGATAGTAGGAGCTCTTAAATCAAATCTTTGATACAAAACTAATCCCTAGGTATAGTTATGACTACAGACTTTGCATTACTTGTACCTCACATGTTCATATGAATATCATCACTGGTGTATATATGACAAGAAGAAAAGACTTGATGATAAAATCAAACAATCAGCAGTATGCCTGGCTTATATCTTTTACTCTATCTTCTTGCTGAGAGAAAATGTGACTGTTTTAAAATCTGGTGTCCATATGTGTAGATATGGGATAGTAACATTCTTTCAACAGAATGATAGGAAAAAGAACTCAGGATGTTATTGAAGCTCAGCAGACTTCTCCTTCGCACATATTCTGTTAACTGTTTGTATATTTCATAGTGGCTTTTATCATCAATGCTCAGGAAGTGAACAAAAGTTCTTGATATTTATTGGTAACTTTTTGTCAATTTCAGATGTGATTTACTGTATGGCATTGAGAAGTTAATGTACATTATACATACAATATACTTTTTTTTAATTACGGACCAATGTCAACACGGCACAACAAATATAGACCAGTAGGGGGAAAAGTGTTTTACGAAGTCAGTTTCCAGAGTTCCATCAGAATCCACTGTCACTTCATGAATGAAAACATGGAATGCATCTATATACTGAAAGAGTGGGTCTATATAGATCAGGAGTAGCTTGATTTCAATATCTTCCCATTGAGAAACATGGAAAAGCATGAAATACTTAGGAAGAAAAATAAAATTTGTTTTTGTCTTAAATATGGAGGCCCTTCATAAAGCGACCCTCTATCAAATCTTCACTATTACAAAATAGGATTTCATTAATGGAAAAGGGAATTGACTTGTAGAGGAGCCATTTGTACCCATCAGGCAGCTGTCATGGCTTGACGGTTGAAATCTGTTTAATGCTTTACAATACATAGACTCAATACATAGTGCAGGATCTAATCTGAGTCTGATGGCTGGTACCAATACTCTTATTAACTACTAAAAGCCACTTACAACTAGGTACATATAAATACAATATATAGAACAGCTATTCTGGAGAGAGATTCTTCCCTGATAATGGTAAGATTAGAAGAATAAATCTTTGGTCCCAATGATCAACTCATATTGGATCCTGAAATATTGCCCTGAGATACATAATGTTAATAGTTTCACTTGGTATGTCAAATTATCATTTTAAACAAAGATGAAATGCTTATCTTAATGTCAAAACCTTTCTTCCTAACTTTTGACATAAAATACAATTTATGAATTACAATTTAATAGTCTGTCAATTAAACTTGTCCAAACATTATCTATTTAAAAATTATGTAAAATAATTTCTCTTGTAATACTCCTTGTACATTTTCTTCTTCCTAAGTTCTCTTTATACCATATATTACCACTCTTATATTTATATTCATTCATTACTAATCATATTGGCTGTGAATTTCAAAGCAAAATTGTGCTGATTTCAACTATTGCTGCTCCTCAATTGCCACAGAGACTGGGGGAGGGAAGGGGAATCACCTGTGGAATGTTCGGTTCCAGACAGCAGACAACAATAAGAATCCAGTTCTGTGGGAACCTATGAAATTCAGCCATCTTGGTTACTATGGTCTGGACTGTTGCTAAAACAATATTCGGACTTTTAATTGGACAATGTGACTCGAACTAATGAAGGGAGGGGAATTTGATTCTTTAACTATGTAAAAACCATGAGGATTAATTAGAGCTGGTTTTGTTTCAATTCATGCTGATATGATGTATCCAATAAAGTTTAGTAGAAAGAGACCAGAAAGTTTCAAGTCTGCTTGCTTGCTTGGGTTCGTCAGTCAGGACCATTGCATTGTATTTATTTATTTTATTTTATTTGTCAATCGCTTACAAGATAATTGATATAAATATAAACATGGGTAAAAATACAGGAAATAGTACAAATAAATGGGGACAATAGGACAGGGATGGGAGGAATGATGGTGCACACACACACACACACACACATACTCACACACACACACACACACGTTTTTTTAAGTTTTTTGCGGGTATTTATATGTATGGTATTCAGCTTTGTTCAGGTATTTTCCCACGTCATTATAGTTGTGCTTTTAAAGTTGTAGCGACGTTTTGGCAGAATCTCATCTTCCATCATCAGGCTTGTGTATTGTGTTCATCTGTGAGTCAGGCTTTCACAGCTGTTTTAAATTTGGTGCTAGCCTACTGCTGTGTTAGAATGATTTTTTCTTCATCCTGATTGGTTGGGATACATATCTCTGCTTCCTGTTATAAATGCAGCCGCCGCCACTTCTTCGTGCATGTATGTATGTATGTATGTATGTATGTATGTATGTATGTATGTATGTAGATTTCCATGCGTACAGGAGTTCTAATCTTGTGACACCCTGGGTCTTGTATTGTAATTTCCTGGGTCATTGGTTGTGTTGCAACATCCTGAGCTTTTGTGGTGTAGCTTCCTGAGTTCTGTGCTGTAATATCCTGAGCGGGTGGCTGTGATGTGACATTCCAGGTTTTGGTTTGGCTCCGAGTTTGAGGCCTGGCTCTGTGTTCATGGCATGTGTCAGTTTGCTTGGTTTGGGGTTTGGGCTGTGTGGCAGCTGGTGATGCAGCCGTGGTCTGGTTTCTGGATGGTGGTTGCCTTTCATCTATGGGGTGGGTTTGGGTTTGAGTCTGGTGAGGGAGATTGGTGGTGGTGTCATTGCGTTGTTTTGGATCCAGTGTTGGTTTTCGTGGCTGGAACTCGTTTGTTGATAAGGGCTAGTTTCCAAATGTCTGGTAGGCAGGAGGCATCTTCCCATTTGTTCATGTTATGGGGGTGTTTCTCTATTTCGATGGCTTCCCTGATTATTCTCTTGTTGAAGTGTTCAGTATTGGAGATTAATTTGGTTCCCTCAAAATTAATTCCATGTCCTGTGGCTTTAAGGTGCTGGAAAAGCAAGGAAGAATTTTTGTCTTTTCTGACTGCGTTCTTGCGTTCTGTGATGCGTGCATTTATTCTCCTGTTGGTTTGTCCAATGTATGTGGCTGGGAAATTGTTGCATGATATTTCATAAACTCCTTGGTTTTCTAGCTGGATCTTGTCTTTGGGGTTTCTTAGGAGGTTGGCTATTTTTTGGTCAGTACCAAAGGCTGTCCTGATACTGTGTTTGTGGAGAATTTTGCTGATTTTATCTGTGGTGCCTTTGTTGTAGGGGAGGAGGGCGATACCGTCGTCCTGTTCTATATCTCGGTTTCTGGGGGTTGTCTCTTTTAGGATTAGGTTGGTAATTGTGTCTCTTTGTAATCCATTGGAAATTAATATGTTAGTGTGGGTGTGTACTTCTGCTCTCAGGTGGTCTTTGTCAGCTAAGCGTTTGGTTCTGGAGATGAGGGTCCAGAAGCAAATGCCCAGCTGACAATATATATATATATATATACTTTGTATTACAACACCCTGTTAAGCCCCAATTAAGGGAGAAAGCATACTGCTTTCTTTTCTGTCTTTCGGCTCATCACCAGAGACCATACCGACAGAAAGCTATTTGTTTCGTTGCCTTTTGTTTACATGTGTGTAAGGTTTTTAAGCTGATAATTTTTAAATAATAAATAAGGGAGACTAGTATAGATCTATACTAGTCTCCCTTATTTATTATTTAAAAATTATCAGCTTAAAAACCTTACACACACACACATATATATATATATATATATATATACTTTGTATTACAACACCCTGTTAAGCCCCAATTAAGGGAGAAAGCATACTGCTTTCTTTTCTGTCTTTCGGCTCATCACCAGAGACCATACCGACAGAAAGCTATTTGTTTCGTTGCCTTTTGTTTACATGTGTGTAAGGTTTTTTTTTTTTTTTTTTAAGCTGATAATTTTTAAATAATAAATAAGGGAGACTAGTATAGATCTATTTCGAGCTAGTTAGCTCTCTTCAGCTAGCCATACCCTTACTGGGATTCGAACCAGGGAAGTATTACATGTGAGGCAGTTGTAATTGCCTCTACACCACTGGCTCTCTCCTTATCAGCTCAGGCAGGGGAATAAGTATATACTTTGTATTACAACACCCTGTTAAGCCCCAATTAAGGGAGAAAGCATACTGCTTTCTTTTCTGTCTTTCGGCTCATCACCAGAGACCATACCGACAGAAAGCTATTTGTTTCGTTGCCTTTTGTTTACATGTGTGTAAGGTTTTTTTTTTTTTTTTTTTTTTTAAGCTGATAATTTTTAAATAATAAATAAGGGAGACTAGTATAGATCTATTTCGAGCTAGTTAGCTCTCTTCAGCTAGCCATACCCTTACTGGGATTCGAACCAGGGAAGTATTACATGTGAGGCAGTTGTAATTGCCTCTACACCACTGGCTCTCTCCTTATCAGCTCAGGCAGGGGAATAAGTATATACTTTGTATTACAACACCATATATATACAACATATATGTATATATATATATACATATATATATATTATTTAGATGAATGCAATGATATTTTGAGTGCATTTTATTCATATGCAATATATGTTATATTTTGCATAGATTTATATAAAAATAATAAAATAATGAATGCCACCAAAGAAAAGTAAACTGTATTGTTATAACTGCAATCTAGAGGAATACCTGAGCAAACTATAAGTTTTTAGAAGGGAAGTGAATTCTGGTAACTTCTTGAAAATGAAAGATGAAGCTTGTGATTATCTGAAGTTTTATGTAATTTGTTTAAGCATATACACTTTAAAAGCATCAATAGTGGAGTTTATGCTGTTATTTTTTTTCTGTAGTTAGCGTGAGCACTGCTTTATAACTTGTCTCAGCTGCTTAATTAACTTTAGCAGTGATGTGAGCAAAGCTTTATAGTTTATAAAGCAAATATTTTCATGAAATATCACTGTAGCTGAATAAATGCATAAAGTATTGATCATTCTACTTATATGTTTGTGTTGTATATTTTATGGCTTTTCTTTCTGGTTGCGCACAGATGGGTTTTCCAAATAAAAGCCAAATGAGAGAAAACAGAAACAGAAATTTTACAATCAAAAACTCAAGGTGAAAACTACCATTTCTCTTTGAAAGTTAAAATTAGATCCATAAAATGGGATGAAATTCTTAATAATTATGCAATTGATATTGTTAGATGTTTTATCTTTTCTTTTCCCCATCACCATTTTATTAAAATGTGTATTAGGAAAAGAGAGAAGCCAAAGTATAGTAGAGAATGTATAAGACAGTGGAAGGTCTCTGCTGTCTATTGTTGTTCAGGCAGCACAAAACTGATATGACACAATGTCAATCATCACAAGCTATAAGGATGATGAATTTGATTTCATACTTCAGGGACTACTGTTACTATCATTTAACTATAATGCAATATCTAGCATTAAATCTAATACTTTGTATATAAATAGCAGTATTTAACTAATCTGGACTGATCTTCCCAGGGCTAAGTAGGATCAGATCTAATTAATATTTGAATGGAGAAATAATTTATCTATATTCTAGAGTGCAGATAGAAATAAAAATAAATAATTCCTATATAAAGGCAATAACAAATCAGTTCTGTATTGCTATCAAAAAATTACAAGGATGTGTTCATGTAGTCATAAGTAGTTCAACTTTGATTCAGAACCTCTGATGAAATAATGTAATGAACTATATAAATGCACGAAAAGTTCAAACCTTCTTATGTGTTCATCATTTACCAAAATGAGTTTTATTTTTTATTTTAGGGGCCTATCGAATTATATTGTATCAAGGAAGGTCACTGGCCCAATTAGCATTGCTTACATTGATTGGCAACAATTTCACAAGATTTAAGGACAGAGGTCTTTTCTATGGCTTTCTTACCTGTTTTCTTATACATGCTATATGTTGAACTTTCATTCTTCTTCATGCAAAACATACTTTGTAGTTCTATATTTCTCCAAAACTTAAATTTATTTTCTGAAACAGTTCAAAAAATTATGGTAGATATGTGAAAAATGAAAAAACAGAACAAAGTAAATGGGATATCAGAACAAACTATGGAAATTACCAAGAAGAAAAACCAAAAACAGTAAAAACAAAAGTCTAAAAAATGTGATAAAATGTTGTCCAGATTCCCAGAAGGGAGAGTGTACATTCCAAAGGAACACAAGACTATGCAGTTTATATAGTGAGCCATGGTGGCCCAGTGGTTAGAGTGCAATACTGCAGGTTACTTCTGTTGACTTCTGGTTGCCTGCAATTAGGCAGTTCAAATCTCACCCGGCTCAAGATTGACTCAGTCTTCCATCCTTCCAAAATGGGCAAAATGTGGATCCAAATTGCTAGCGGAAAATTGCTAACTCTGTAAACCACTTAGAGAGGGCTGTAAAGCACTGTATAAGTCTAAGTGCTATAGCTATTGCTATATAGGGGTTGATCTGGCCCTCAGGGTGCTTAGATCTGGGCTGCAGAACTGCCCTGGAAACAACAAAGGACTGGCCTGTGGTGTGCCTGGCAGTAAAAATGTGGCCCTCTTAAAAGCTCCATTTTTGACTGGGAGAGGTGCCCCTGACGTGAGTGATGTCAAGCAGTCCACAGCTACTCTGGCCCCCTGAGGTCAAACACAGCTCTGATGTGGCCCTCAATGAAATCGAGTTTGACATCCCTGCTACATAATGTATGTTAAGAGAAAAAGGGTAAAGATGACTCCTCCCTAATAGTTTGCAGTGTATACTTTAGAGTGGCAGTAGTCTGCTTTAGTTTGAAAGATTTCTGTCTATAGGAGAAAAACAATAAATTTGTTTAGAAGAATCACAAAACAAGAATCACAACCCCACCTCATCTTTTTGATTTTTGGAGCCTGACAAAAAGGGAACTTAAGAGTTTCACAAAGATTTTAATAAAGTAGTGGAAATGGAAACAGACATGAAAAACCAGGGAAGTCTTTCAAAACATGCATGAACTCAGAAGAGGTTCCAACCTCAACTTGGTAAGCTAAGGATAGTAACTGATTCAGACAAAATAAAAGAATGATGGAAGAGGCATACTGAAATAGTGTACATTAAAGTGACTGAGAGATGTTTGCATAAAAAACAGACTTGACAACCAAAGAAACAGTAAAAAAACTTTTTTAATCAGGATATTTGCAAATATGTGAATAGGACCCCATCTCCCCAAACAAGTAGGAATCGGAAACACTGCCCTTAAAATAGTTACAACTTTTTATAGGATATCATATTGAAAAGATTATTTGTATTTGGTAGAGCATCCATGCAGGCATTGAAAAAGATAATTAAGTGCTGTAATATGTCAAAAGCTATGAAGTTTAGAATTATGCAAGCCATAGTATTATGAAACTTTATGGAAGCAAAAGTTGAACATTGAAGAAACAGGTTAGGAAAAGTATTGGAACTTTTGAACTTGGATGTTGTAGAGCACTCCTGAGAATACCATAAACAGCCAAGAAACACACACAAATGGACCATTGAATAAATCAGCTCAGAGTTCTAATTCAAGGCATAAATGCCCAGTCTAAATTATTCTCCTTTGGGCACATTATATAAAGACCTAGCTCTCTGAGAAGTCTTGCAATGTTGGGAAAGTGAAAGAAAAAGAATAAGAGGATGATGGATGGACTCATTTACAGTGGCAATAGGTGCACTGTTGAATGACCTGAGAGACCAAGTTGTGGACAGTTTGTCATGGAGAAAATGTATTTATGAAGTCACTTAATGTTGAAAATGTCTTCATGACACATAATCAATCACTATTACAATAGCAATGATTTGTGTTATTTTATTAGTCCCTATCCATTATGGCTACTATACATTATGCCGTATAAGAAGAATAAAAAGGACTGAGACTCTTACAACATGATTATGAAACTCAAGAACTAATTCCTTAATTATGAACTGTATTTTTCTTTACTTCTATCATAAAATGTTATTTCTAGGAAGAAGAAGGCCAAGTTATAGGAGGAATTATGCCAAAGTCAGCTGAGAAATGAGCAAGTGGCATAATGAATTATATTCTAATTTATAATTGTTGGACTTCATATACACACTGTTCATTCTGTCTATGCTAACCAGTTGATTAATATTTGTGAAATCAACCACTAGGACAGGGATGGGCAACCTAAGACAGCCCCAGTAACTTGGGCTCTCTGATATAGGCAGGTTCAGATATTTGATCCATATTTGAGGTTTAGGATTTGAAGGATGATGATGTCTTTGATCATCGTTTTGCCATTTCAATATGCGTCACTGACACTGGTGACTGCCTCAATGCATCCAAAAGATGATAAAACAAAACAAAACAATATAGACTCCTGCAGAAAGGATACTATCTAATCATAAACTAGATAGATAAATACCAATTTCTGAAATCGGTTTCCACAGATTCAGATAATTATAACATAGCCCTATGTGTATTTTAATTATTTTGAAATATTATACTGAGTCATAATTCTAATTTGAGCACTGACAAAAAAATAAAGTGTTTATAGATTTATATTAGTTGAACTGTAGGCACCTGCTGATCTCTCCTAAGCAAATGGATCACATGCTATGGAAATAGAAATTAGCATCAGTAACTACTTTTTATGTTTTTCTGTACTGAAATACATACTACAAATATATTACAAATTATATTCTGTAATAGTAATTCCTATTCTTTGCCAGCTTAAAATTCACGGGTGAAAAATAATAATAAAAATAATACAAACAATGCCACATTTTGGTTTACCCTAAAAATAAACAGTTCCAAAAGAAAATGACAAATAACTTTCATAAAATCAAATTGCTTGATGGAAAAAAAATCCATTATTGTTACCAATAGAGTAACAATATACTTCTTCAATTTTCCTCTTATTAATCTCACACTTTCTATATTTATCCCTCTAGAACCATAAAGAGTAAGACCTCTTTTTCAGGAAAAGAAGACCATTTTATCAATCATTTTAATATTTCTCTTTCTCCATAGAATCTTGCAATAAGCATGTTTTCATGTCTTGTTCTTGATTTTTGTACATTTTCTGTTTTTTCCATTTGAAACCCAGACAGACTGTTCAAATGTATAACTTGCCAACATTAATATTATTAAACATCATAATCTACACATTCCTTGGCAAAAAGAGAGGCTGTTGGACAGGTGAGTTTTCCATTAACAGGAAACATTGTTGTTATATTTACTTGTCTTCTTTTTTATGATCTCCATCCATTCTGACAATAACACATTTAGGACACACAATTTTATAGAGTTAAAAGTATTCTCCTAAACTCTTGCTTTGCCTACAGAGAAAAATATTAAAAAAACAATGTGGATATGAAGCCACTGAGTTGAGAGACATTGTAGTCAGAATTATATCCAAATATATATGGATTAGTTTTATTCTATTGACACATATCTCAATATGGCACATCATTGTAAATAGATTACTTTTGGTACAGTGGTCCTATTCTTAATTTCTAACTAATTAAAATAATGTAAATATATATAAGAATAATTATATCAACACTTTTAGTTAATTTAATTTTGTTGTAATTAAAAGTAAATCAAGTCAAGTCAGATTTTATTTGCATTTTGGCCCATACAATTATTTGTCCTGATGTCAGGCTCTTAGACCCACGAGAGTGGTGATTTTTCTGAGCAGAGTTCTTTATTATTCTACACCTATAGACAGAATCTTGACAAATTAAAGCACTCCACTATGCATCTACCATATAGTCCAAGAACTGTTAGGGGTTGTCTTTATCCTCTGTCTGTCATACAAAATATCTGAACTGACTGCCTTTTATTTCTCTAGAATCTACCCCCTCTCTCCTGGGAATCTAGCCTAAGAGCCGCTGTGGCTTAGTGACTAAGAATGCAGTACTTCAGGTTCTTAGTCACTTCTCTTAGTTACTTCTCCTGGTCACCAGCAGCAGCAGTTTGGCAGTTTTGGGTCTCACCAGGCTCAAGATTGACTCAGCCTTCCAACCTTCCGAGGTCAGTAAAATGAGGACGCAGGGGCAATATATTGATTCTGTAAATTGCTTAGAGAGGGCTGTGAAGCACTGTGAAGTGGTATATAAGTCTTAAGTGCTATTGTGATTGCTACATCACACCTGCCTATGTTTACATGTGGCATTTAGCCCAACATATCTATCATAAACCAACTAGACCCTTATACTGTATATATACCTGAACTCCTTAACAATACATATTTATATGCCACAGTTAAAATAGAACTTATGAACAAGATATAGAAGTCAGTGTATTGTAAACAGGGTTACACATGCATAACTGAATGTCTTGACCTCTTTGCTTACAGCTATTGTAAACTCCTCACTTTCAAAACAGAAAGTCCCCTGATGTCCAGAAGAGTTGCTGAGGGGTCATTGTACAGTGGAAATTGTTCCCTATTCCACTGATACAAGCCTCAACAAAAGAGATATTTGAATTCTTGAATACTTTCTAGGCTGTTTTTTTTTTTTTTGCCTCACTAACATATCTTTCAACCACTTATCATATATGATGTGCTATATCTGATCTGTGGACCAACGAAAATACCTTCCTTAATCAATTATTCTTGGAAACATCTGTCTCAAATAACAAAAAACTTCACCTATCTTATTAATCAATTTTACAAAAATATTTTTATCACTCCAAGTTTTATGTGAAGCAGAAGCAAGAATATATTTATCTGGTCAACAACTGGTTCATATACCATGTTTTCCTGTCCTGGAACAAAATTATTTTGGAGTGGTTGATTCTTTTTAATGTCATATGATTCTCTTGTACAACTGTCCCCTTCACATCTAAGGATAGTACCTGGTACATCCAAGCTTCATTCTAAGCAGCAAAGTAATTACTTGTAGATCTTTACAGGTATTCTAGTTGTACTTGGTTTAATGTCCTTCAACCACACTTTTTGTATATTTCTTTTATAGTCAAGAGATACTAAAGGGTATACATTAACACTGTGTAAAAAACAAAAGATTTCTATAAAATGATACGTTAAATGTTAAATTGCAGGTTATTTTTGAGATTGCCAGCCAAAAATCTATAAGACATATCCAAAACTGTTCAGGAAACAAAATCTTTGCTGTCCAGTGTAATAGAGAGATAGATGGTTGATAGATAGAAGGGTAGACACGTACATAGTTAGATGGGTAGATAAATTAAATAAGTCATCAAATTTGAATAGAATAGAATTCTTTATTGGCCAAGTCCAACTGGGCTTCAGGCCCGGGCATAGGTCACGTTGGTTGATTATCTCTGGAGGGCCCGTGACAGGGGGTATTCCTCTGTCCTGGTCCTGTTAGATCTCTCAGTGGCTTTTGATACTATCGACCATAGTATCTTATTGTGGTGGTTGGAGGGGTTAGGGATTGGAGGAACTGTCCTATGATGGTTCTCTTCCTTCCTTTCTAACCGCTCGCAATTTGTGTTGACGGGGGGGGCACCTCTAGGCCCCTCATTTGTGGGGTGCCTCAGGGGTCGGTCCTCTCCCCTCTTTTGTTCAACATTTATGTGAAGCCGCTGGGGGAGATCATCCATGGTTTTGGGGTGCAGTGTCATCTGTATGCTGATGGTACTCAGCTTTACATCTCCAACTACCCCAACGATGCTGTGGAGGCTATGTCCCGGTGCCTGGAGGCCGTGCAGATGTGGATGGGTGGGAACAGGCTCCAGCTCAACTCTTCCAAGACTGAGTGGCTGTGGTTTCCGGCGCCTCGATATAGTCAGCTGACTCCATCGCTGGCTATTGAGGGAGAGATCTTACCCCCCACAGAGAGGGCTCGCAATTTGGGCGTCCTCCTGGATGCACGGCTGTCTTTAGATCATATTATGGCCATCTCCAGGGGGGCTTTTTATCAGGTTCGCCTGATTTGCCAGTTGCGGCCCTTTCTGAATTGGGATGCCTTACGCACGGTCACTCATGCCCTTGTCACCTCTCGCCTGGACTATTGTAACACTCTCTACATGGTGCTCCCTACAGAGGCTTTAACTGGTTCAAAATGCGGCCGTGCAGGTGGTTACGGGGGTGTCACAAAACTCCCATGTGATGCCTCTCCTGCGTGAGCTGCATTGGTTGCCAGTGGCTTTCCGGGTTCGCTTTAAGGTTCAGGTTTTGACCTTTAAAGCGATCTATGGCATTGGACCAGGTTATCTGCAGGACCGCGTTTTGCCGGTAATCTCCCACCGACCTGTGCGCTCCCACAGAGAGGGCCTTCTTTGGGTGCCGACAGCATCTATGTGCCACCTGGTGACCCCAAGAAATAGGGCCTTCTCTGTGGGGGCTCCCACCCTCTGGAATGTTCTGCCTCCGGAGTTACGCAACAACACTGACCTGAGAGCTTTCAGACGTGCATTGAAAACCTGGCTCTTTGAGCAGGCCGGCCTGGACTGAAGTGGGATTTTTAGTGTAATTTTAGTATTTGGAGTTTTAAATTGGGATTTTAATATTCGGGGTTTTGTTAATTTATTGGGGGAGAGTATAATTTTAGGCAGCCTTAGGATATTTAATTCTCTTTTAACTTTTATAATTGTAGAAAGTTTTATGGTTGGCTGTATACCACCCTGAATCCTTCGGGAGAAGGGCGGTATATAAATATGTTAAATAAATAAATAAGTGTGATTGGACACATAAGAAATTAGTCTTGGTGCATATGCTCTCAGTATACATAAAAGAAAAGATACATTCGTCAAGATTCAAGAATCATACAACATTTAATAATAGTCATAGGATACAATAAGCAATCAAATCATAGGAAACAGTCAATAAAAATCTTTAGGATACAAGCAACAAGGTTACAGTCATACAGTGGGAGGAGAGTGTGAAAGGAAGGATGGGAGGATTAATAGTAATAGTAATGCAGACTTAGTAAATAGTTTGACAGGGAATTATTTGTTTAGCAGTGATGGCATTCGGGAAAAAACTCTCCTTGTGTCTAGCTGTTCTGGGTGCAGTACTCTATAGCGTCATTTTGAGGGTAGGAGTTTAAACAGTTTCTGTCCAGCATATGAGGGGTTTTGAGAATGCATAATATGCACCGTAGGTTCTTTTTGTTCCAAACACAAAGGATCTACAGTGTTAGTTAATGACCACTAACAATAAAAGAGAAAAGAAAAAAAAATTGCTAACTTATTTCATTGTAAATATCAGACACTGGAAATCTGTAGTTCTATAAAATAATGTTTGTTTATTACAAATGAGTGGATTTGTGCTGCCCAGAAATCCAAAGAAACAACAAAAATGTTGCTTACACTTAGTCTTTTTAAGACAATGATTCAAATTTCAAGGTCAAAGAACTACCCAATTTAAGATAATAGAATGTAACAGCAATTCTTATGGGAAAAAACTTAGGGAGTATAATAGGATGCAAACGAACAAAAGAAAAAACCTTCAAGAATATGAGATGAAAGCTATTTCACATTGCCTTCAGAAACGTGAGATAAAAGGTGCTTCACGTTGTCATAATTCTCCTATAAAATTTATTTGTACAAGTATTCTTTGTGTTCATAGTAGATTCTTAAATGTGGACAAGTGAATGTCTGAAGCATTTGAGGTAGTATATATATTTTTTACTAAGACACAATTACACTACAGAAATATCTGTGTTAAATAGTGTGTTAAATGTTAATGCAATCTAACAATTAATGCAATATTTTTAAAATCTTTCCTGAGAGTGTTGTTAATTAATGATTTGATAAAGCATCAACTGTTGCTAAGTAAACAGAGGTCTAGATAAGAAATCTATCTAGGATATGTTGAATTCTCAGTTGTAAAAATGTAAATTCTCTAGAAACAAGAATTTTCTCCTCTGATCTCCACTTAATTTTATATTTGTCCTGCCAGAAAACAGAGACCTTTGCTTTTCATACCCCAATACTGGATTTCTCAAAGAACATAAACTAATTAAATATAGGTTAATTTTTAAAAAGTCCATAAAATTAATTTCTTAGGAAAAAAATCCCCAAGGAATCCTCACCCCAAGGAAGTAATATATATAAGCCATGTTGTTATTGTTTTAAAAAGCTCCTCAAATAAACATGAGAAATGGATCCTAGACATTCAGAACAGCATTCATGGCTCTTTAGCCATATCTGAAAATATAAGCTGAATGTATAAGACAAAAATTCCGGCTGACTTCAATATTATATATAGAGCAGCATCTAAATAATCAAGCACTTGGACAAAGAGGAGGATGAGAATGAAACATGAGGATGAACATGAGGATGAAAGAGGAACTCTTCTCAATTAGGCTAAAGACCAATTTATTGCAACATTAGTAATGGGCAGCAAAATGTCTCTAGGAAATTGAGTTGAAGGACACAAGGAAAAATAATATCTTTACCATTTGACATTTAAAGTATGACACCTGAGATTCAAGGGGAAACAGTCATCAAGAAGAGGAAAAAAACAAACCCCATATCAACAGAATGAAGGCTTAAATGAAACCTAGTGAATCTCTTTCTCTGTCTCCTGAGAATGATTGAAATTCAAAAACTCCTGCCCTCCCCACCTCCAAAATGTGGATTTATGTCTACACCCTTAAATGACTGTTCTATACTTGGCAGTTTGAGATAGCAGAGCCAGCTCTGTTAATGATTTCTGAGGTGATAGTGATGGCTCAGAGGTGCTTGGCAGAACAGTTAGCATAAAACTAATGAGCATCCCAGTATAACCATGTACTAGTAGGAGAAGGAGGGTGAGGAGGACAATAAATTAGAGACCAGGCCTGTGGAAAGGCTATCTGTGCAAACATTTAATGGAGGCTGGAACAGCGAATTAATCATCCGTAATGATTAGAATTTGGAAGCTTATTTAATTCCATTTATAAATATTTTCCATCCTGTGATAAATGGACACTTGGAGAACTGGTCTTACCCTGATAGGAATTTTAGAGGTGTTTCATGGCAGCAGGAGAAAGAACGGAGAATAAATGAGTTAGGAAAATCCCCAAGAGTCTTGTTCTGTATGCTTCAGTCATCATTGCCTTTGCTAAGTCCTCAAAACAATGGACTTGGTAACCAGGTATTTAAAATTTGAAAGGGGTAGCAGTATTCAGAGGGGACAGAATGTTAGATGGTATTTCATTTACTTGAAACTATGTATGATTAAATTACTGAGAAGGCAGAATTAGTAAAGGTGACTCTGAGATATTGTAAAGAGTCACTTTACTAATTGCCTTCTTGGATTCTACTGATTGCTTTTTCCCATTCAGGGTAGGAAGAGTTGGGAGAGTCTTATCCAGCAGTGCCTACAGGGGCTCTCCCGGTCATCTTGCTAATTTTGACTCCCTCTTGTGGAGTATTCTGGCCCTGTCCTCTCAAATTGATATCCCCTATCCTTTCTCTTGGGTTTCAAGTCCCTTTTACTAAGCAAATTCATTCATTCATTCATAGGATTTATAAACTGTTTCACTCCAGAGACTGTAGATCTCTGGGATGGCCTACTGATGCAGGAACTTCATTCTTTTTGGTAAAATACCACCACCTGTTTTAATTGGATCTTGCTTACTAAATAGAATGAGACATATTCCTGTAGTTTATTTTCAGTTTTGTGATTATGTTGGAAAAATCAGGTAGCCAAGCTTTGCCAATGACACATGAAGATTTGTAACCAGAAGGAGTCTAATATTAAAATCATGATGTGGTCAATGTCATTTTAAAGAGAGGAGAGATACCAGAGGCCCTTAAAGAGGTATTTGTTCATTCAGTCCCCAGATCTGGGTCCAGCAAAATTGGAGAACTACCATCCTAGCTCTAACTCTAACAAAAGATTATTGAAAAAGTAGTGGGACTCCAATTGCAGAAGACTCTGGACATTATGGATAGTCTAGATTCTTGACAATCTGGCTCAGACCTGAACGTGGGATGGAAAATGTATTTGTTTTCATGGGTGTCCTGGGTTAGATGTTCTACAACCATCCATATTTCTATTTTTCAGTAGGTTTAATACCATCAACCACAGTATTTTTTTGGACTACCTGTAAGCATTGGGAGTTGGGAGCATGGTGTTAAAATGGTTTCACTGCTATCTGAGAGGCCAGATCCAGATGGCTGGATGGGGTGCAGAAATCCCTTCATTCTTCCTCCTACCCTATTCAGTATATGTGAAACCTCAGTCGGGTTCATGGAAGGTATCATTAATATGAAAATGACAATAAATTATACCTATGTGCCCCATTTGAAATGCAGTGGAAGTCATAACTTGGTGTTTGCAAACTGTTGGGATCTGAGAAGAAAAAAACAGGCTTAGATTCAACTCAAATATGATGGAATGGGTGTTGATTCAGAGCTTGACTGATTCCAGAATGACATCATCTTTGGTTCTTGATAGTGTTATATTTTCCCAGAGAAAGCAGATTAGCAATCTGGAGTTCACACACCTGCTCAAAGAGAAGGTGGAGGCTCTGCCCACTAGCTCTGACTAATATAGCAGTTGTGGCTTTACCTAAAACTGAATGCAATTAAGATGCTTACTCATACTTTGAGCATCTAGATTACTGTAACTTGCTTTAAAGGGGACAGGTGTTAAAAGACTACCAGAAAACTGCAATTGATTTAGAATATAGCAGCAGTCAATAATCAGTCATGATACTGTCTTGTTATACATTTGTTATAGAGCTGCATCAGCTATTTCTAAGTTTCTGAGTATAATTCAAGGGCTAAGCTACCTAAAATGCTATATGAGTTGGCCCTTGGATATTAGGATCTCCTTTTTCATAATAGTGTATTTCCTTCCTATCTGAACAACTAAAGAGCATCTGCTATGGGTCCTTACCTTCCAGGAAGTACGGTGGGAAGGGGAGAGCTATACAGTACAGCAGCTTCACTGCTTTGGGATAGATTTCCCCTTTCAGCAAATATGGCATCTGTGACCTTCTAAAAACAGATGGAAACCTGGCTCTTTTAGAAAGCTTTTGGGTACTAATTGTAACCAGCAGCTTTATACTCAATTTTAGCTTACTAGTTTTAATATTTTCTCTGCAGGTCCTGGGATACCATTTCATTGGAATGAGTGAAGGAAAGACGAGTGAAGGATCATTAGGTGCATAGACCAAAACTATATAATTCCTTCATGCCTTGGGTGACCCTATTATCCAGCTAAAGCATGCAGGTACCTATACTGAGTAGCAGTAATATAGGAGGCAGTTATCACTTTAGTGATAACTGCAAGGCATCATTTCATATTAGGTAGATGGAACAACGTTCCTTTTACCGGTATAATTAGAAAGAATATAGCAAGACATTCTTTGGTACAATATAGTCAGCGACTAAATAATATCAGTTAGATTTGGTGGTCAATATCAGTTAGATATTGTTCATTCAGTCCCCAGATCTGGGTCCAGCAATCAAGTCATATCAAGATCTGGGTCCAGCAATCAAGTCATATCAAGTCAGAAATGGGTCCATTTCTGATCTTCCTGAATTTCTGGAAGGCCCATTTTTTGCCCTCCCTGAGCCTCTGCACATACCCTGCACTTACCTGCATCCAAAATGGGCCATGTGGGGACTCCTGGGAGGGGCGGGGCAGTGTGGCAGGGCCAGCCAGGAATGAGATTTGGAGGTTCTCTGAACTGCACAGAATCTTAGTTAGGGGCTCTTCCAAACCCCTGTGAACCCCCAGTAGCCCACCCCGGTCCCTACTCAAGCAGGAGACCTTATATTATTCCAGACAAGTAGCTGTCCAGTTTCTTCTTAAAAGCCTACAGTAATGAGCACCCACAATTACTGGAGGCAAACTGTTCCACTGGCTAATTATTCTCACTGTTAGGAAATTTCTTCTTAGTTTTAAGTTGCTTTTGTTCTTGATTAGTTTCGATCCGTTGTTTCTTGTCTTGCCTTTTGGTGCTCATGTGCAAGTTCTAAGTCAAACTGAACAAAACCAACCAGTTTCTTTGGAATGATCCTGAGTGTATGTCCATCATTTTTCTTGGAAGATATCAGGACTCATGTTGAACTTTAAAAATCATTAACGAGAACCAGTGTAATTGTGGAATGAAATCAAACCAGTTGTTAAAGAATAATGTGAAAAGAGAATATCAAAGACCAAAGACCAAGAAACAGAACAGATCAAACTTACTTCACATTTTCTTTTATGTCAGCTTAAGTACTCTAGGTTTTTTTTAAATTACTATTTTTCTAAGTAGCAAGTTTTTCCCTAGGCTTTTTATCTCCCAGTCACATGATAGGATGACATGCTATTCTGGAAAGGATAACATGTTAATCTGAAAAGTAAAATGCATACACAATTGTAAAGTTAAATTATATGTTAGATAATTACAATTACAAGCCTGGGATAGGAAACAATAGTATTTATTCAGATGAAATTTAATAAAATAATAATAAAAGTTTTTGTAGAATCTTTGCCAATATTGTCTCATTTTCCTATGGACACACTGAAGTTTGTGAATATGGTTTCAAAATCTTGAATATTTTTAGTTTTATATTTTGGGGGGAGTAAATGCCCATGGATGTGCAGTGGAACATAGATAATAGATCAATAGGAACAAGTGATTAGATGAGATTTCCAGGTAACCAGGAAATTAATTACTTATCACTTTGGAACTTACTGTCTCATTTCTGCAGATTTTCACACTGACTATATGATTGCTGATAATCTGACCTTGCAGGACTTATTCAGTCTTGTCACAGCCGAATGCAGGCATTTATAACATTAAGTTAGGGAAATAGAGTTTTAAAAGGAGAAAAAATGTTGAAGGGCCGTGCTGCTTAACTGGTGATGAGAAAATAAGCTCAGCTATGGTTTTAGAAAAACAAATGGTAACTACCTTGAATTTTACGCTTCTTACATAATGCTAAATCACCATTTTCACTGAGAACTGGCAGCTTAGTTAGGCATTCATATTGGATGTACTGTAGCACATTTCCAAAAACTGTAATCAACAAATTAAAGTGGGTTGCCTGTGTGGATTATCTACAGTACTTTGGGCTGACAGAAATCATTTAATGCACAAATGCAATAGGCAGAACTGAATGGCTTCTAATGGTTGAGGTGCTGCATTTTGATTTTGTTTTTAGACACATGCGGGGGGGAGAGAGAGAGAGAGAGAGAGAGATCTGTACAACCCACTTTAACTTGATGATTCTTTTTGTCCAGGCATTATGAAAATAGTTAATGCATATCAATAAATGTTTGTTGATATCTGGGGTGCTGTTTTAATTACTGGCTTTCCAGAAGGGATCTGGATATTTTTAAAAATTCTGAAATCGGGATTCTACTAGTACAGACCCAAATTTTCTCTTAGCCGTCAAAATTCTTTTGAGTAGATAGCATTTATTCAAGTTAATATCTAGATAAAATATATATAGCATCACTTATTTGGTGATTTTCAAACCTCAATCCAACTATGGTACATATACTTACGTTACTTCCTTTGAATAAGAATTTTAATGTTCTGAAGAATATATTCATAACATAAGAACCTATTCTGGAATGTTCCTGTTAAGTTACCCTTGAATCAAATTTCAAAGAAAGTTGGTTTTCTTCTTTCCTTCACCATGGTGTTCTCTGTGCTCTAAATATTATTTCTTTCAAGTCTGCCACAAAGTCAATATTGAAGTGATCCAGATGGAGTTACAAGCAGAAACCTTCCTTCTAGTCATGCTTCATCTGTAATTTCTGCTTATGAGGTTGAGAAAGAGAAGCTCCTGGGAATAGATTGAAGCAGAAAGAGAAAGTGTACTGTCTTTAGCAAGTTGTTTAGAATCCTCCTAATGCTCAAAAGATGCAACTATAATTTCTTTTTCATGACTTATCTGTGCCACATTTTCCCCCTAGGCATTAACACAGATCAGTAAAAAGTAGTTTTAAGAAATATGTAAACTGCTATGGACATTCTCTTACTGCATTAAAATTTTCTTCTGCTTGTTTGTAAGGAAAAGGAGGAGCTGAAACAGGGTAAAAGTTACAATTGCAAATGATATACATTCCTTCAACTATGAAGGCCTTCATGACTCCATTGGCTAAGAGCCTTCTTTCTAGCCAAAATGACTTTGCCAGATTTCATCAGTGACATCATTACACATCCAATTTGCTGTGGCTTTGCTTCACTGTTCATGGAAGGAAAGCTAACTTGAAACCAAGAAAATAAAAATTGGTGCTAGAAGAACAAGTAATCCTTGAGTTACTAATGTCATGGAGAATGTCAATTATATTTGTAACCCAAGGATTCATTGGTGTGAATCACATCAAACAAATGTGATCACACCCTGCTTTCACCACACATTTGCTAATTGGATTCACAGTTTGTTAAGTGCACATGAGGTACCTCAGGGTGGGGAAGGCCATAGGGGGTCTAGTGATGGAACAGGCCAGCTGCTTCAGACCACCCAAGGCCTCCCCCGATCCACTGAGATACCTCATGCTCCCTCCCCTGGGATCCCTATAATTGCTCCCCCAGATGTGGTATTTAGCAGGTTCTGACCAGTTCTGGAGAATCGTTAATGGAAATTTTGAGTAGTTCAGAGAACTGGCAAATACCACCCTTGATTGGAGATTTTACATTATTCTTCTTCTGCCATGCCCACCAAGCCAGGCCCCATAGAACCAGTAGTAAAAATTTTGAATCCCACCACTGGCTCCCCTCCATCCTGCCGTGGGTCACTTACCTGCTGAAAATTTAGTGAGTTGTCTCCTCTCCAGCCTCTCTGCCACAATTTCTTTGCCTGCTTGCAGTCTCTGTGCAAAAAGCATTTGCAAGCTGACAAGACATACAAACTGACAAATAAGCAATTTGGAGAATTTGTTAATAGGGACTTCCAGAGCCAAACTATAGAAAAGAAGGTAAGCTAGCTTTCAGACAGCTAATTTGACTTATTTATGAGAGAATAGAAGAATGTGGAAACTGAAAGTTGAAAGAACAGAAGTCAATCTATGAATCAGGGTAGGGATATGATGTAAAAAATATGATTTTCCATAAGACAAAAGAATGGAAAATATGGTGAATGGTATTGATATAAACTAGATTTAGCTTTATGTTCTAGTATTATCTCTTATTTGATGTCTTGAAATATATTTGTTTTCCATTTCTTCTTTGTTTTTTGGCTTTCCATAATTCCTCTTGTCCCTAAACTCTATGGCCGTCTGATTAAATGCATATATGATATGTATAGGTCAGTGGTGAGATTCAAAAATTTTTATTACTGGTTCGTGGGCGTGGCTTAGTGGGCGTGGCAGTGGAAGGATACTGTAAAATCTCCAGTCAGAGGTGGTATTTGCCAGTTCTCTGAACTAGTCAAAATTTCCGCTACTAGTTCTCCAGAATTGGTCAGAATCTGCTGAATACCATCTCTGGTATAGGTTAAAAGCTTATGATTTAGTAGATAATTCAGATCGATTATTATGTTGTTTTACAAGAGCATAATTTTCCATGAAATATCTGAATAGAGATAGTCCTCAACTTACGATAACAATTAAGCCAAAATTTCAATGGCTAATCAAGGCAATATTTCTCCATTTTATTGTAGATGTTAAGTGATTCTTGAGGTCATGAAGTGAATTTAGCTTCCCATATTGATTTTGCTTCTTGGCTGGGAAAGTTACAAACGGTGATTTTGATCATATGACTGTGGGGATGCTGTAACACTTGTAAGTGTGAAAACTGATCATAAGTCACTTTTTTCAGTGCCATTGTAACTTTGAACAATCATTAAATGAATGGTTGTAAGCCAAGAACTACCAGTATTTTTTTTAAGTTTCCTTGCTATTAGCTGTATTGCTTCTCCAAGTAATAATATCTTATTACATATACTATAAAGCCACAAATATATATCTAAGTTGTTCTTGCTGATTAGTTCAATTTTACATTCATATACAGAGCTATTACTGTTCCTACTGCGCTTTGCAATCCTTTTGATTGCCTGTTTGGTAAGGCAACAGATTTCCCTTTATAGGTGTTGCATATTTTGACACTGGCTACCATAAATTGTTAGGAAGGAGTCTATTTTCTTTTACAGGCTCTTTTGTACCCCTGTCAGTGTTGTTTTTAGGAGAAAATGATGTAATCCATATTAATCTATATAAATAAATACCATGCTGAGGTGCCTGCTAACATTTGTTTCACAGACCTTAATACAACTTCTTTCCCTCATAGTCTTCTTCAGTTCCTTCACATTCATATTATATTTCTTTCCCCCTTTTTAAGAGCTTGACTTCTGATTCACAATGAAATCACCACTCCCTGTCCCTTTAAACCCAAGCAGGTCTCTAGGCTCTCCCTTTTTTCCTTGGGGCCAGAAAGTTTCTGGAGTTATAGAAACCATGTTTCCTAGTATGATTTGATTGCTTATTGTACCCTATGACTATCATTAAGTGTTGTACCTTATGATTCTTGATGAATGTATCTTTCCTTTTATGCATACTGAGAGTATTTGCACCAAGACAAATTCCTTGTGTGTCCAACCACACTTGGCCAATAAAGAATTCTATTCTATTCTATTAGCCTGCCAGTAGAATATCAGATCTATCCCAAGGATATAAAGCTGATATTTATATCTCTGATCCAGTAGTGGGATCCTACTTTAGTTGCTATCAGTTTGATGGGTGATCACGTGCACACGTATGTCCCTAACTTGCACACACCAAATAAGCCAATCAGCTGAGGGACGAAGACACAAAAAACTAGGAGCGACCCTCTCATGCACTTTTCAGTCTTTTATCCTCTCAGCTGATTGTCAGAGGCTTTCCCCCCCTTCTCTCAGCTGATTGGCGGCTTTTTTTTACTACCTGTTCTGCGGAACTGATAGTGATTTTTACTACTGGTTCGGCTGAACCAAGCCAAATCACCACTGCTCTGATCACTGGAAGATGCTTACATGGAGGCTCCTCTAATTTTATCTCCTAAAAAACTCTGCAAAGTAGATTGGGTAGAGAGAATGTGATTCCCCTTAAGTTACTAAATGAGCTAAAGGGCTAGTAGAAACTTGAACCGAATCTCTCCAGCCAGGTTCAATCACTTAACCCCCTAATTCCCAGAGCTTCTTGAGAGCTAATATTTAAGCTGTAATATGTATTACAGCTAAGCCAAAACCTCACAAATTCCCTGTTTTGCTTGGAAAAGCTGGCTTAATCAAATAGAGCAGAGAATCATGTCTGGAGTCCATCTGCCAAGCTCTGACTACATTCCATGTTTTCTGGCTTGTCAAAGCAGACCACAGAACAAATGCAGGTTTATCTCTTATTGTAATTGTATTGAACACAGTGGAGTTGAGTAGGTTTAATAAAACTTGATGTACATAATTGTGATTTAGGATTGACATTTTTTCTTACTTTTTTGTATATGCATATGCTTATTTAGTTTGGCATGACTCTGGGCACAAAATTGTATGACATCAACCCTGTTGTAATCAGAAGTGTGGCTGATGAATTTAGGATTGTAACCGATGCCCCTCAACTTGTTAAGCATTCAAAATAGTTGTAATTATCAAACTGTGTACTTTGCCAAAACATTTTTAAAAGGGTGGGGGGATGGGGCATAAATTAGAAAAAAATCCTAAGCATTCACTGTTTTCCATCCATACACATGAGGGATATTGAGCCATTTTTCCTTATGTTTTTAATTCTCTGAACAAAGCAGTTCAAATAAATCCTTATATGGATTTTCCTATTATTTTTACATTCCAAAACCACTACATATCTCAGAGTGTCCAATATAACTTTGGCTAAATTGATTTAGAATTTGTGATCTCATGGTGATAAGAAAGAACAGTCCTGTCTGAAATTTTAGGATTTTCTGACATTGCAAACTTTGAGAACCTGTTTTTATTAGTGTTGTGTGAGCCCTTATTATTTTTTAAAAATCTTTGTGAAAATATTGCAGTTTTTAAAAAACTAGCTGATATGTTCCAACTATTAACTTTTATCAGAATAATTCTAATTGTAGAAGGCTACCAATATTGGGACCAGTTGTTAGTTAATTTAGGTAAATTGTCTGTCTCGAACACAGGGTTTTGAGAAAAATACTTTTAGCTCTAATCAATTCTGAAGTTTTGTTAATTCTGGGCTAAATTAGCTTCCTCAGGTCAGCTGTATCTTGGGAACAAGGAACAATGTGCTAATTTTCTCTTTCTCTTTCTAGAACAGAAGGGAAGTCAGGGATCTCATATTTGTAGCCCATGTGCTTTTGGGTTGTCTATGCCATAATATAGACGGACAATAGTGGAACTGTAACTTGATGAGCTTGGTTAGGTTGCTAAAAGAAAGCATCTCAGCCAAGACAAGGGATGTCTACACTAAAGTGTCATCAATAACTGGGGACTGTTCCAGTGCCATATCATATATTTTCCTTGTTAGTGTGTTAGTATGAAAACAATATCTGCATCCAGAAGAGGGCAGGGTCAGGACAAATGCTGGATTCAGTCTGAATTGTGATGGTCAGTGGTGTATTAACCATTAAGCAGACTAAGCATGTGCTTAGGGCACCAGGCCCAAAGGGGGCACCACAAAGTTGATAATATGGCTTTGTTTGTACAGTATGTACAAAGGAGGGAGGGCACCAAAATTTGTCAGTGCTTAGGGCACCAGTGAGCCTTAATCTGCCACTGGTGATAGTTCTTTAACGAAAGGTTAGAAACATGGAATTGTTGTAAGTGCTAGAAAAATCTTAACACCTGGCAAGATTGCTAAACTCCTGCCTTACTTCCAACAATCAGTCTCATGCTATATATGAGAAAAAGAGTCAAGAGAACAAATGAAAACAAATGAAACTTATGGAGTTCCTTGCATTGCTGGATGGCAATAGCAAGCCTAATGTGCCATTTGTCAGCATGTTTGCTTATTGCAACTGCTTTTCATATGAAAGTCTTCTCAATTTTGAGAAGGGGTTATCACATGCATCTATTTTCAATATGCAGTTCATCTGCTCATACAAATATGGGGCATTATCAGTCAATGATTAAAGGAGCTAACAGAGGATTAAAACAATACCGCTTATCCAGAAATGATATCATCTGAGGTTAAGTTTTTAATGCAAGCTGTGCATATGACCCAGTTTTGTGTATTAGCAACACAGGAATTACATTTGAAATAACTTTTATGAAAGTTTCCACAGGCTTTTGCCATTCTATTTTAATCTTCTCCTTTGGAATTGCTACTGCTTAGAAATATTTTGCATGTATGTATGTATGTTCATTCATTCGTCACCTCTCTTGAGAAAACAGCAAACAATTATAAAATCAAATACAAACATAATACAACAAATAAATATATTTAGCAAATAGAATAATCATAACGGTAGATATTAATAACCAGGAAGCAGAGCCTGGACACATAACCAGGTCCTCAAGGCCTTGTGAAAATCTTAACATGACCTGGCCATCCTAATATCTAGAGAGAGAATGTTTCAGAGAGCAGGGGTTATGGCACAGAAGGCATGCTTTCTACTTCTGACAGTTGACATTTCTTGCCTGGGATATATATATAGCATTCCCAAACTGCCAAGCCAAATTGGATAGGGAGAAAAATCTGGGAGAAGACCCAAGCCATGAAGGGTTTCAAAGGTGACAACCAGCACCTTGAATTGCACCTGGAAATACTGGTAGCCAATGCTGTCCACATAGCAGTGGTGTTACATGTGTCAAATATTCAATACCATTTACTACCTGTGTTTTTCACTGGTTAAAGCTTTCAAATACTCTTCAAGTCCCATGCAGAGTGTGTTGCAGTAATCCAAATGGGAGATCATGAGAGTATGAATGGTTTTGAGCAGAGCCTTCCAGTCCATGAGGGGGAGCAATTGGAGTGGACTTGAAGGTGCACAAAAGCCTTGACATTTACAGCTGCCACCTTCTCTTCTAACCGGAGCCATGAATCCAAGATATATTGTACAATGGGTTCACCTGGGACACTGTTACCCCATTTGGCCCAAAGGTGCAGAAACCTTGACACCAGAATGACCAAATATCCAAAGGCAATCTCCTTCTTGTTTTGGTTTTGAGACTGGTCCCATCCAGACTCTTACAGCTTCTGGGCATTAGGATAGGACATCCATGACATTTCTTAGACATAGTGATTTTTTCAAGAGGCAACTGGACTTTCTGGTGTTTTTTTTAAAAGATGTTTCACTTCTCATCCAAGAAGCTTCTTCAGCTCCTACTTTCCTACCATCCAGTTAGAGCTGAAGAAGCTTCTTGGATGAGAAGTGAAATGTCTTCAAAGAAAAACCAGAAAGTCCAGTTGCCTCTTGAAAAAAGCACCTTTGGGAAAACACTTCTAACTGATGCAAAAAAGGAGTATGGGATGAAATTATGCTTAATAAACTATGAACACTTCAGAAAATAATACAAGTAGAACATGTTCCTCATTCACAGTTTGCCAGGTTAGCAAAGAGTCTGCAAACTAAGAGACACCGGAAGCAGCCTTTGGCAAAAGTTTGGAATTGGATGAAAGAGAATTGCTTCATGCCAGTCTCCTACAAGACTGACTTCAGGTTGAAAATCTATCTTTGCATAAAGGGTAGAATGGTAACCATATACCCGTATGACTATTTGGAGAAGAGGTACTAGAACTCTTGCTGCACAAGAAGTGACTGAATAAATATGATTTCTTTCTTTCTTTCTTTCTTTCTTTCTTTCTTTCTTTCTTTCTTTCTTTCTTTCTTTCTTTCTTTCTTTCTTTCTTTCTTTCTTTCTTTCTTTCTTTCTTTCTTTCTTTCTTTCTTTCTTTCTTTCTTTCTTTCTTTTTAAAAAATCCATCTTTTAAATACTTTAATTATTCAGACTCCGATCATGTGAAAACAAAGGGGTAGACTTCCTGGAAATGGTTGAGAGACAGGTGCTAGCTGTGATGGTAGGGTCCTCACCCCAAGAAACATACTTAAATATATTCTGTGTATGGTTTGCTAGGAAATGAAATCTGGAATTCACTTTCAAAGATTTGGGGATTTGATTTTCTATTCTGAGTGACATGCATAGGTCTGTTTGTTTATGCAGATTTAATGGAGAGGGGAGAGGCTTGTTCTAGCCTTTTATATGCCTCTTTCTCTGACTCTTTTAAAGCTCCTCTGAAGATTTAAAATTCTATTTGTGTGAATTATAAAATAATTAGACTTGGAAGAAGTAAACTAAACATACCCCACTCCATGCTCCCTTAATAAGGAGGCCAAAATGTCAGAAAAGAAGACTGGAAGCTTCTGAGTCAAGGCTGAGTGGGTTGTGGGGTTTTTTTCTCCCTCAAGATAAAAATATATTAATTATTACGGGGTGATTAAATACTATCTCCCACACACTTGAGAAATTAAACATAATACAATTAATTCATTTTCATTGTAGAGTAGACTGATAATCTGTAGTTTAATGATGGTAAAGAAAACAAAGGAATAAAAGAAAATTAAAACAGAACAGGCTAAAAAAGAGACAAGGTACTGGTAGCATTTTCTATTGTAAAGAATGGAGTAAAAGACCCCTAAAGAATATGGAAGAAATGCAATAAACAAAGCATTAGAGGCTTACACTTCTAGGAACAAGATTGCATTAGATAAATTAGTTTTATTGTACATTTGCTAAGCATTTTTTATACATTTGGCAAACTATTTCAGATAATTTGTCTTGAGACTTCAATTTAGATCTGAGTTTGAAAACATTTAAATAAGGTTGGACATATTTATAGCCTTTCACACAAGTATTTATCCTTTATATGTTAATTTAATCAATTATACATTAAAATGTCAGTTGTACTATTAACAACTGAAGAGATGTAATTGATGGGCTTGCCTCCATTTAAGCTCGATAATTTGTTGAAAATAACATATTAAATATATTAAATTTGTCCTCATTCTATATTGTGATGTCAACTTCCATTTCAGATCCTGAAATTTGTGAAAAAATAATGTTTAAAGCTTTTGTCAATATTATGCATTACAAATAAGATTAGAAGAAAATGAAATTAGGCATGTCTACTTTTGTTGGAGGTCAAGAATGAAAGCATGAAAAATACAAAAGTATGAAAATTTGAAAGGCAATTGGATGGAGTATTTGTCAATCAATTATGCATTCCTTCCTCCCCTCCCTCTTCCTCCTTTTCTCCAAGAACTCAAGATCCAAAACATGATATAACATCTTCAATGTGAAGGTGGGGGTGGAAGCCGAGATTTTATATACAATGATATAATCAAAGCCACAACTCTTTTTTTAATGTGCATTAACCAATTAGCCATCTTTGAGTGTCTGTACATGCATTTACTTCCTTCTTTCTGCAAGAAAAAGGAAGGCAAATATTTGTGCATATAGTATGTTTCTATGTATGGGAATGATCTATGCATGGAAGGTCTCTAAGATGAGATTTAACTAGGGTTGAGGAGGCTGAAAAATGCACAGGATTTTGCCTCACCTCCTTTATTTATAAATTGTTTTTATTTACTCTTGGTTTGTGGATGGGTAGACTGAATGAGAATGAATTAGAAAGTGAAAATTTTGATTTAGCAGCAATTAAGATGACAGTAAGACTGATTTTTCTACCATTTTGAAGGTTGCAAATTCTGCTCCCACAGAGACATATTTCAAGAAAATTCTGACATGAAAGAGCTATTCCACTTTATTTTGATAACTTGTTGGATTGCATTTTTTTCACCCTGTTCTATTAATCCATCACTACTGTTACTGTTCCCACCAAAAGGAATAGAATTTTTCCTGGACAGCTTAATTCTGTCTAGCAGGGCCTTCAGCATAGGTAACTATGATTATATATGGAGCCAAATACAATTAATTTTATGGCCAGTACAAATTAAGTGATTATAGTCACTTGAAGACTTTAGAGAATTAGTGTAAATGTGGAATGATAATAAAACTTCCCTTTTCTGCTTATGGCTTTGTGGCTAATAGCTAACACTTTTATTTAATAAACATAAATGTATGAATACCTTTGGCACAAATTGCACCAAATCTGATATTTAAAAGTTAGGCTATTTTTTATTTAACATTTAAAAATATTTTATGTTCAGGATTGTGTTATTTGAAATAATTAATAATCATGATTAATTATCAAACAATGAAAGTTTTTTCCAGATTGAAGCTTTTTCAATTTACAAGCAAGGGTTTATAATGAGGCTTCTGAATTACGGAGAGTTCCAGAATCATCTCATAAGATCCTCTATATAGTCCTGATTTGCAAGAAGAATCTGGAGTAATGCTCCAAAATAGATGGATAAGTTACCTATACCTGGCAGACATGGTTGAAATCACCTTGTTGAAAAAACAGCCATTTTGGAATTTATTTTGCAAATAGATACTATATTGTATCTTTCACTTCTCAAACACTTTTTTATTTATTTTATATATTTTATTTTTACTAAGCTAAAAGAGGCTCTTTTGAATCACTGTCTGCTACTTTTTTTTAAAGATCTATACCATTTATTGGGCATCATTATTGTAGAATCATGAAGAAGATTGCCAGGGGTGAGCTGAAAGAAAGAAGTGTGGAGATAACTTTTTTATGTCTTATTTTGATAGTGGAATGTAAGGATTTAAAAAATTATGGTTTTATTTCATCATTTTTATATATTTGCTATTTTTGTTTGACATTGAGAATTATAATTTGCACTTTTGGATTGTTTGTTGTGGGAGGCTAAAATCTTCTAAATTTAATGGATTTTGATTGGTTGGGGGATACCAGCTGTTCTATAAAAAGCTTTTTTTAAAGATTCATTTTTGACCACAAGAGGGAGATAAAGAATAGAAGATAACGCAACACAGCTGGCATCTAAACCAGACAGGGAATGCAAAAATTATTTTGGATAAGTATTTAAACAAAACAATTCACTTTATACATCAACTGTGTTTCAAAGATGTCACAAAAGAGGAGCAAGAGCAACAAATTACTCAAGTAATTGTAAGAAAGATGAGTAATGCAATCAAATGTAGAAACGTATCGACCACTGAAGCTTCTGCACAAATATTTGATAATACAAAAGACTTAATGGCAATTTGGGAATATAAATCTGACACTAAAAGTTAGCTATGAAGATGGTTTAATTACAGGTCCCCAAGTGCAACTGAAAGAAGAAAAGTTGCAAATAAATCAACAATCCGTAAGAGAACATGTTTGGGATCTCCATTTCAAAATGGAAATGGAAATTGATAATGTTGACATATTTGTTTTAAAAAATCATATTGGAGAAACTCTTGAGTTTATATTTATTGAATAGGCATTCCAAAGAAGAAAAATTCTTTACTTTATGAGGATAAGCTGGAAGGAGTGATGTAGATTTAATAGGTTAATTGGAGTTACTATGGATTTATAGTGGTTTGACATATGTAATTAAAAGAAAGTTCCATTGCATAGATTTGGGTTTATAAAGTGAGTTTGAAAACGTGGTAAAGCATTTATGTTCAAGAGAAAGATGGAAAGGAAAAGAAGTCTTTGATTTTTTCTTTACTATGTGTAATGCTAGAGTAATTCTTAAAGTTTGCAAAATATTATTGAAAGTGAATTTTAAAGTATTATGTTGAAAGGAAAGTTAAAAAGATGCATTAGAATGAATAGATTTTAATTATAAAAAATGAACATTTTTAACAAAAGTTTATAGCCTTAAAATAAATATGAGTTTACCATTTAAGGCAAAAAAAGCTGACAGTGATTTTTCTTTAATGAAAATGATGACTTTAGAAAAAGTAATAAATGGAATGGAAATATATATTACTTCTCATAACGGAAAGAAAAAATAAAAAATTGATTTGGTTAAAAAATGGTTATGTAAACTGTTTTGAACAAAGAGATTTTATGGTTTTGTCTCTATTGAGATATTGTATCTGGTTTTATGCTTGAAATAGAAAAAAAATAAAATTCAGAATTTAGTTTGAAGATTTAATAATTATGTAGTTATAGAACTGACTTGTAATAATTATTGGTAATGTAAAAAGTTGAGATTATCAATCTGATTCTTTCCAATACAGATACGGATCCCATTTGCCTCTGAGCAAGTACTGGTGGAACCATGAAACAGAGAAAGTAATAGAAAATGAAGAAGATAAAGTACTCTGGGTCTTTAGAAGTAAAACAGACAAGAACCTGCCACATAATATCTAAGACTTAATTACTTATAAAAAGACAAAAAAGTTTTGATTGCAGTACCTTCAGACAGCAGAATAGAAGAGAAGAACTGGAGAAAATCACAAAATATTTGAAATTGTTTTATTTTAAATATATTATGTAAATATTAAGGAAAATTTAATTATACTAAAATACATTCTCTCTCTCTCTTCTTTATATTCTATAAAATAGAATTACAGGGCCACCATAAACAAAGCCATGCATATTCTAAAGAAACCAGCCAACTCTAGTGTCCTCCATTTTAAATAAGATTAAAATGCAAAGATAGATTAGCTGTATTTCTCTTTTTACATCAATCTGTCCTTGTGAAAAATATTATTATCTAAGATATTTCTAACACTGAATGTGTCATTTTAGAGATAAGAGACTTATTCTTAGATTTCTATTCTGTTCATATCTGTTTTGGAGCAAGCTTGGGTAAATTCTTGCTAAGAAAACTTAAATACAGTAAGACCATCAAATTCATTTTAAAAGGTGACCTTCTAAAGCACTGCTTGTCCTAGTGCCTAATCCAGCATGCTGATGACTGGGTACCATATTATATCCAAAAGAATGTAACACATTTCCATGTAACAGAATTTCAGTTTCCCTTCTCCATTTCATCAGCAGAAAGCTATTCATTGCATTTTTTTCTGCCACAGAAAAAAATCTATGATTTAAGACCTAATCTTTGGCTCATTGAAATAATGCACATTATGCCATTGAGAGTACAAGCAGATCCATAAATAGGATTTATTTATTACACAAAGTAAAGGGCAAGAACAGGGAAGTTCATACTACACATAATTTGTAACAAGAAAAGAAATAAGATTCCTGAGGCTTGAAAAAAGAAAATGCTTTTTTCTCTAGAGTTTAATCCATCTATTTTCCAGAGCCTCGGGCTGTCTTCATTTTATGTCTAACCTGGGACATCATCACTCAGTTATGCATTGCATAAAGAGTGCTAAAAAGATATAACCATTTGTCATCAAAAATACTTTAACAGCTGAGTCATAAGTTTATAGGGGCTTTAAGGGTTTAATTAAACTCAGAGATTCTGAAAGCTACGTTATAGATTTCTTTGATCTGCACGTTAGACCAAAAGCAAAATAAAACACAAAAATAATAAAAATGAAAGCAGTCAGTGAAAGCCATGTTTAGAATAGCAGCTACAAAGTGGACGCCACTGAACATCAAGAAGAATAGAAATGAAACCCAAGCAGAAAGCAGCATTTGTGATTTGACTCCTTAAACTTTGTGATTTGTGATTTGACTCCTTAAACGTTGCAGTGATTATTCGGGAGGACCTAGGTCCTAGGGAATCCACTGTTCCTCAGATGACCGGATGTGAATCCCTCTTTGTAAAGTGTGGTTCCGGGGTTCAGATGGGCCTATTGATCTCATACCTGGCTCCCTGCTATGTGGCATTGGTCCTGCTTGAGCTCCTCGAGGTCACAGCCAGCCTGGCAGTTGAGACCCCCAGGCTGATGGTCATGGGGGTTTTCAACCTGCCTTTAGCTGGTGGGACCTCGGACATTGCTCAGGAGTTCTTGGCTTCCATGACAGCCTTGGGCCTGACCCAACTAATTAGGGACCCCATTCATACTGAGGGTCACATCTTGGATCTAGTTTTTGTCTCGGGACAGTGGCAGGATGATCTAGGTATAGGGGACGTTGTTATTGAGCCCTTGTCATAGTCAGATCATTCGCTCCTTAGACTGGACTTCCAGGCCGCACCCCCTCATCGCAGGGAGGCGGAGCCGATACGATGGTTCCGCTCCAGGCACCTGATGGACCCGGATAGGTTCCTGATGGACCTTGGGCCATTTCCCGATGTTTGAACACATGACTCGGTTGAGGACTTGGTGGCCACCTGGGATAAGGTGACAGCTAGGGCCCTTGACCGAGTTGTGCCCTTGCAGCCTCTGACCCGATGCCACTCTCGCTCGGCTCCATGGTTTTCTGAGGAGCTGAGGGAGATGAAGTGCTGGAAAAGACACCTAGAGAGTAGCTGGAGAGCCACCCGTTCCGGATCTGAATGAACACTATTGCGGTCCTATATTAGGACCTATTTAGTGGCGATAGAGCGGCAAAGCATTCCTATTTTTCCGCCCTTATCACCTCCGCAGGAAATCGCCCAGCCGCCCTTTTTAGGGTGACCCACTCCATTTTAGAAGTAGAAGCGTGGGAGGATCCTCTGCAGGGACGGGCTGAAGATTTTTCAAATTTCCTGCTGGACAAAATCACTCAGATCTCTGACTGGGCAACTCTGGATGGGGGGTCGGGGGCGGAATTGGGGGAGGTCTCTGGGAAGAGTTTGACCCTGTGACCCCCGACGATGTGGACAGGATGCTGGGTGGGCTTAATGCCACCACATGTTTACTGGATCCGTGTCCCTCCTGGCTGGTATTAGCCACTCGGGAGGTGACACGAGGTTGATTCCAGGGTATTATTAACGCTTCCTTGAGTGAGGGTTTTCTGCCTGCCGCCTTGAAAGAGGCGGTAGTGAGACCCCTCCTCAAGAAACCGTCCCTGGACCCAACTTTGTTATCTAATTATCGTCCGGTCTCCAACCTTCGCTTTGTGGCAAAGGCTGTTGAGAGTGTGGTGGCACGACAGCTTCCCCAGCACCTGGATGAAGCTGTCTATTTAGATCCATGCCAATCAGACTTCAGGCCTGGATACAGCATGGAGACGGCATTGGTCGCGTTGGTGGATGATCTCTGGAGGGCCCGTGATAGAGGTTATTCCTCTGTCCTGGTCCTGTTAGACCTCTCAGCAGCTTTTGATACTGTCGACCACAGTATCTTATTGCGGCGGCTGGGGGGGTTGGGAGTGGGGGGCACTGTTTTGCGGTGGTTCTCCTCCTTCCTCTCCAACCGTTCGCAATTTGTGTTAGCAGGGGGGCAGAGATTGACCCCGAGGCCCCTGATTTGCGGGGTTCCTCAAGGGTTGGTGCTCTCACCCCTACTGTTCAATATTTATATGAAGCCTCTGAGTGAGATCATCCTTGGCTTTGGGGTAGAGTTCCATCATGCTCATCACTAGAGTTCCAGTACGTTAATGATACTCAGTTGTACATTTCTACCCCAGGCCACCCCAACGAAGCTGTTGAAGTGATGACCTGGTGCCTGGAGGCTGTGCGGGGTTGGATGGGGCAGAACAGGCTTCAACTCAACCCAGCCAAGACCGAATGGCTGTGCTTTCCGGCACCTCAATACAAATTCTTTCCCCCACAGACAGGGTGCACAATCTGGGTGTCCTCCTGGACATACAGCTGTCGTTAGAAGAACATATAGCGGCCATTGCCAGGGGGGCTTTTTATCAGGTCCATAGGATCTACCAGTTGTGGCCCTTTCTGGATCGGGATGCGCTTCGCACAGTCACATCCACCCTTGTTATCTCCTGCCTAGTCTATGCCAATGCTCTCTACATGGGGCTCCCCTTGAAGAGCACCCGAAGGCTCCAACTGGTGCAGAATGCGGCCGCACAGATGGTTTTTGGGGCTTCTCGGAGCTCTCATTACACCACTCTTGCATGAGATGTATTGGCTCCCGGTGGTCTTTCGGGTGCATTTCAAGGTGTTAGTTACCATCTTTAAAGCGCTCCATGGCTTGGGACCTGGGTATTTACGGGACCGCCTACTGCCACCATCAATCTCCCATCGGCCGGTGTGCTCCCATAGAGTGGGTCTCCTCGGGGTGCCGCCGGCTGGATGGCTGGCGACCCCGAGAGTGCAGGCTTTCTCTTTGGGGGCACCCTCCCTCTGGAACGAATTACCCCCAGAGATGAGGATCATCCCTGCCTTCTGATCTTCTGGCGCGTGTTGAAAACTTATTTATTTCATCAAGCCGGTCTGGCCTAGGGTTTTATGGGGTTTTAAATTCGGTTTTAATTGGGTTTAGTCCTATTTTTAAACCCTTGTCTCATTTTTATTATTCAGCCACCTAATTTAATCTTTTTAATTGTTTTTAATTATTGTATTATTATTGTGTTTTTTAATGGCTGTACACTGCCCCGAGTCCCACGGAGAGAGCGGGCGGTATACAAATCTTGCAAATAAATAAATAAATAAATAAATAAATAAATAAATAAACAAAACTGGTTGCTCATTTATGCGTGAGATTTTTCTTTTGCATTTCTTCTAAAAGACTAGGTTGGTATTAATACTTTGTCCTCTGATTTCCCTAGTGATTTGTCTCTGGTGATGGATTATCCCAAAGAACTAGGAACAGCCAATATTGTTTGCACCCAAAAAGACTGGTTGCACATAAAAAGTTTATAATGTAGTTCATGTATGTCAAACTTGCCATGCCACGTTGCTCTCACATGACATTTTACGTTTTTCCCATTCCAGTTGAATGAGAATTTAGCTAGCTATATGCCACCTTGGAGAGTAATAGTCCTGGATTCCAATAAAGATTTGCCTTGCAATCAATATTTTTCATTTTTTAAAATTAATTATCATCAGGGTAAGATGATTCAATAGCTGACCAGCTGCTGTAATACTGTAATGATGATGCAATGGTAGTAATGAGTCAGTAGGGTTATTTGACTTGTTACCACTTTAAGAGTCTGTATTATAAGTGAGGCCCTATTGGGGCATCTTTCTCTCTCTCTCTCTCTGTCCTTTCCTGCAGTAGCCACTGATGGACTGCTTGACCTTGCCTAGTAAGTGTATGTATATTCTTTGTAGATAAAACCACTATTTAAATAACCTGTTTACTGTATTTGGTCTTGAGTTGTCTCACATAGTCACATTGTGCACACTCTGACAATTACCATAGTAAGGGATTTAAAGGGCTGCTTTTGAAATGTACAGATAACACCAACATCCAGAAGTCTGTCCAACATAAGGTGGCAGAATAATTCTGCAATATAATCTGAACAAGTTCAAAGACGGAGTTGAGCAAGATGGGTAAACATTATATGCAGGAAAAATGTAGGGAATGCATTCATTTATTTGGAAGCATAACACTGGAAAGGGATTTTGGAGTGATCATCGTGGGCATGTAAATCAGTGGTAGAAGAAGCATTGTATAAGGATGTGTATAGTCCTTATTTCCCTTTACTCTTGTCAACCTCATGTGGTAAACTAGATAAGAACCACAAGCAGATGAGTTAATGGTAATTTACTGTAAATCTACTTGGATAGAATCTTGCAAATTTGAAATAATCATTTCCCTCATGTCCTCCTGAGAAACTAGGGAAGGTCTCTTCTGAGTCTCTTGTCTTCCCATTATCCAATTGTGGACAATTTATCTCTTATCTGATTGTTCTCTTGGTAGCATCTCTGCATAATCTCCAAAAGTCTTTCCTACTTGCCATTACAACTCTGCAAGACTATACATGTGTACTTTTAATTATTTAATATGTGTACATTACATTTACAGAAGGATATAAGCATATTAGAATGAGCCTAGAAGAGGATGGCAGAGATATTCTAGAGATTTGATGCCATACCTTATGAGATCAGTTTGAAGGAAATTTTGAATTGAATATTCAGTCTGCAGAAAAGAAGATTGAGGAGAATCATGATCTCAGTATTCAGTGGAGAAGATGGTTCGCAACTCTTCTTCATTGAAAAATAGGATGGTGAATAATAAGTTAAAAAACTTGACAGTAATAGCTGTGTAATACTGGTACAGGCTGCAAATATAGGATGTGGATTATCCATCTCTGGGGGCATTTAAAAAGGGGCTGAATAGTGACTTCCAAAAGATGGCTTTACTGGTTTCCTTATAGTTTGCAGAAGGTGGAACTTTATATACCTCCTCCATTTTGGATCATATTAACTTCACAATCAACAGTGTCACAACTGAAAAACAGATCATCATATATCCTAATCAGAAGCCATGGATGAATAGGGAGGTCCATCTCTTGCTTAAGGCTCGAGAGGTTGCCTTCAGATCTGGTGACAGATAGGCCTATAGTGCATCTAGGGCCAATTTGAGAAGGAGTATTAAGAAAGCAATGTGTAGCTAACTTGAATCCTCGACGCATGTGGCAGGGCATCCAAAATATTACCCTGACTATAAGCCTGCCCATTTTACTCGCTCATTTGCTAATGTCTCGCTTCTTGATGAGCTAAATGATTTTTATGCTTGCTTTGAACGAGACAACCAGGAGATAGTCACCAAGATTAGACCTTCTGTAAACTTACAACCCTTCACACTCTCTACCACTGAAGTCTGCTCTGTTCTGAGCTGGATCAACACACATAAAGCTGTGGGCCCCAATGGCATTTCAGGACATGTACTTAGGGCTTGTGCTGAACAGTTGTCTTTGGTTTTGACTGACATTTTCAATCTGTCTCTTTCTCAAGTAACTGTACCAACTTGCTTCAAGACCACTTCCATTGTGCCAGTGCCTGAACACTCCAAGCCAGAGTGTCTGAATGACTACCGCCCTATAGCACTTACACCTACAATCATGAAATGCTTCGAGCGGCTAGTCCTGGCACATCTCAAAACTTGCCTCCCAACTACACTGGACCCTTACCAATTTGCCTACAGCAAGAACAGGAGTACCAAGGATGCTGTTTCTATAGCATTACACACCACTTTAACACACCTGGACAATAAGAATACCTATGCTAGAATGCTGTTTGTTGACTTTAGCTCAGCATTTAATATAGTCATTCCCTCCAGGTTGATCACTAAACTTGGTGACCTTGGGTTTAACACTACTTTTTGTAATTGGATACTGGACTTTTTGACAAACAGACCACAACATGTCAAGTTGAATAACTCCACTTCATCTACTATCACACTGAGTACTGGCATACTCCAAGGCTATGTGTTGAGCCTCTTCCTGTTCTCTCTCTTCACCTATGACTGCAGGCCTGTGTATGGCTCTAACACCATTATCAAGTTTGCAGACGATACTACGGTGATCGGATTCATCAACGATGATGACGATTTAGAGTACAGGGAGGAGGTGCAGTGCCTAGCTGTGTGGTATGGTGACAATAACTTATTACTTAATACTAACAAGACCAAAGAGCTCATTGTGGACTTCAGGAAAAAGAATGGTCACACACACTCTCCTATATACATCAACAGGAGAATGGTAGAACATGTCACCAGCTTCAAGTTCCTGGGGATCCACCTCTCTGAGGACTTGTCCTGGCAGATTAACACCACTAGTCTCATTAAGAAAGCTCACCAGTGCCTCTTCTTCCTGAGATTACTGAGGAAGAATCACCTCTCCTCAGCTATTCTGACTAATTTCTACTGCTGCGCAGTTGAGAACATCTTAACTAGCTGTATCTCACAGTTGAGAGCATCTTAGCTGTATGGAAATTGCACTATAAAAGAAAAAAAGGCATTACAGAGGATGGTAAAAACCACCCAACACATTATAGGGATTCCACTTCCTGCCATTGTGGACATTCAGAGGAAACAATACCTGCGTAAAGCCCATAGCATCGTTAAGGACCCCTTCCATCCAGTCCACAAACTGTTTACTCTTCTTCCATCTGGGAGGAGTTTCAGGTGCCTGCAGTCTAAGACCAGCAGGCTAGGGAACAGCTTTTATCACACAGCGGTTTCCTTACTGAACTCCTCAGTTTGTTTGTCCCCACATATATGCTGATGCTTCCCTTGATAATATATGATGTATTTGTATAATTCTCTGTGCATTTGTACTTATATTCAATGTGTCCATAAATATTTTGTACAGTTGTATATGTTCATATATGTGCAGTCACACTTATCCTTGTGTGCTCGTGTACATACATTTTGTTGAGTTTTCTATTGACATATTCATAGATGCCTTGCATATTTGCATACATATATTTATATTTTACTGTTGTTTTACACTTCTGGTTGGATGCTAACTACATTTTGTTGCCTGTATCCATGGCAATGACAATAAAGTTGAATCTAATCTAATCTAATAATCCTTGTGGTTCCTTCTACCTAAACAGTTTTATAATTTTATGATTCCCGCACCAACATCTCTTGCAGTCTTGACCTGCGTATCATGTGGCTCTAGTTCATTAAATCCCTATAATTTAGTGCCTTAACTCACAATGGGTATTTTTGTAAGCCCCTGAATGAGTGAGGAAAAAGGGGAAAAATATATCCTTGTTTCTCTTTGATTTTCAGATCTTCCATAAATGTTAAGAAGGGGGCACAATAGTAAAAGCCATAATGCATTAATAATTTGCTTTCATAGATCTGTGCATGAAGAGATAATGACAAGGGCTTTTTATAAGCTAATGTGTATCTTACTGAGATAATATTTGTGAAGTACTTAAAATGCATTCTAGATACTGACTCTTATCCTGCCTCTTCTGCAAACAGCTAAATGAATGAATTTATATCTCATGGATACCTCTGTTGTAGATCTTGCCCACTGTAGAGGGAAATCCTTAAGAAAAAAATTAAGGAGACTGAAGCATTGATAAAATCTATATGTTGGATTTTCAACTTGTGAAAACAGCAAGCTATTAGGAAATGTTCATGGAAAATGTTTGGAAATCTGATTTTTGACTGACTAGTTATTCAACATCAACTCAGTGTTGACTCTTAGCAATCAATAGATAGACTTTCTCCATTATGTCCCTAGCCTGAGCTTCAGGTCTTCCAATAGCACACCAATAAGAATGTGTTTGTGTGTATGTGATATTTATAATCATTTATAACCTTTTTTGCATATGTATGTATATACACATGCAAAAAAGTTTATAAATTATTGTAAAAATCAATATAACCAAGAAACGGAGCCCTTAAGGCTTTATGAAATCAGATCTTCAAGGCCTGATGAAAGGACGACAGAGTTGGAACCATTTTAATCTCTGATGGGAAGTATATTCTAGTGAGCAGGGGCTATAGCTAAGAAGACTAATGGAGAGAAACTGACTCTTGCTTAATTGTATCAAAACCAAATGGTTTTATCTTTTGTTTTTCCTAGGACCAAGGATTTCCACTTTTGCACTTGGATGGGGTCATTCTCCCCAGCAGGAATTGTGGTACTGTGTGGGTCATCTTGAAATCACAGCTCCTGATCAAATACCAGTATCTTGGATGATTCTGATCTTTACACACATCATGATATCTGGATTCCAAGGTCTTCATAGCTGCTCTGTTAAGTGCTAGTCTGTGATCTATTTCTTGGCTGCTTGTACTTTACTATTGATGATTGTTCCTAAAAGGTAGAAGCTACCTACTACTTCAGAATCTTCTTTGTCACTCTTTAGGCATTCAGGGATTTTTATTTTAACCACATAGGACCAGTTTTCATGCAGCTATTTTACTTCTATTGCTTTATCCATGAAAACATAAAACTGTGAACTGGCAAACCATTTGCTGCTGAAATCAAGCGGAAAATGGTAATAAAATGGGTGCCAATTACAATGTCTTTAAGTTCCCAGTTGGGAATGGGGGTGTGCTGAATTTCTCAATTGAGTAAAGGAGCATGGTCATTAATCATGAAATTTACTTATAATATGTTGCTGTTATCACATTATCCAAGGGAGCTATAAGAAACTATTTCAATTTCTATAATATTGTGAAAAAAATTAAAAGAGGACATGACATAGCAATCTGATTTATTGCTGATTGCACATAAGGGGATTTGGAACTAGTACCACAGACCTGCAAACCTGTGCCTCAGTAGACCTATAAAAAGAAAGATATGATTCAGATAGTTTGAGACAGGCAATCGAAAATTAGTCTTACTGATAAATTAAAAAGAGAGATTTAGAAAAAGTAGGATGCTGTCTATAATTTAGCATCCTGGAACTCATGTAGAACCTTCAGTAGACAGAACTTCCTCATAAATTAGACAACCCTTGCGCATATGTTCTGTGCACAATACTCCCCTGTGCATCCCTCCCCCCATTTTTAGTAGTTCCAACAGTTCCAAGAGCTTTAGTATCTAGGGACCAAACACTAATGTCTTTAGCATCCAGTATAGATAAAGAAACAACATTAGTCTTCACAGTAATATTTTAAATTAAAAAGTCATTTTTGGATAATGAACCTTTATTCTAAATGTGCATTTCTATTGAAATTTGTAAGAGTTTTGTAAAGAAACTGTGAATGTTAAACTTCTGAAGATCTGGGCATAGAAAAAAATAGAAAACTGGTGCTGACTTTCTAACATGAAATATGAACATGAACATTTGCCTAGGATTCAGTGGAGCCATGTTTTCTTGTTTTTGACCAGTAATCTGGGATAGAGAAACACACACTTTCAGGTAGATAAATCATTAATTAAAGGAAGAATATATAACAGCAATATTGCAAAGTAGCCTTATAATTAGCCCATAAAAAATTCTATTGCTAGTTGGAAAAATTATCTATCAGCTACTTATGGAAGACTTGAAAGAACAGGTTATGGATAGATGGAGGAAATCTATCTATGTTGGGACTAGCAGTCAAAAACAACTTGATGGCACATGAACAAGCAGCTTACTTTGGAAAATTCCCACAGACTCAAACTTCAGAAAATTTCCAATGAGCCTCGGTGGTGCAGTGGTTAGAGTGCAGTACTGCAAGCTACTCCTACTGCAATTTGGCAGATCAAATCCCACCAGGCTTAAGGTTGACTCAACCTTCCATCTTTCTGAGGTGGGTAAAATGAGGACCCAAATTGTTGGGAGCAATATGCTGACTGTAAACTGCTTTGAGAGGGCTGTAAAGCACTATAAAGTGGTATATAAGCCTAAGTGCTATTGCTATACAGGTATATCAAAATATGCATCTCAAATCTGCTTTAAAGGATGGATAATAAATAAAAGGGCTTGGTGACAAGTGCAAATGAAAGTCAGAATAGTTTCTAATGCTGCTTTCTAAGGCAATAATATACAGACTAAGCACTGGGAGCCTTCTTTGGATCCTATTAAGTAGTCCTGAAGCAGCAGGGATAATCGTATTGATTTGGAAGGAATGTCTGGTTAATTTTTCACAAGGCGAAGATTCTTCCAAAATCAATAACTTTCTGCTGGTATCTTTATTCTTCAGAATAAACTGTGTCTGTCTCAGAAACTTGATTCCTAAGCTCAATTACATTCATAAAACATTCACAGACATACCAAGTACAAAAGAAATGCAAGCTTATCCAGGCACCATAAGCATTTAACCCCAAGGTAGGACAAAGAGAATTATTTTCCCTTGATATATTGTTGTCCTTGGACAGATAGGATTTTTTATTATTCTTTTAGTGCTCTAATGTTCTTTTGTTTTTGTTGGCAACGTCCATTGGTCTCTTCAGAAGATTCTTTAAAACTTTTCTTTCATTTCACACTTCTCTCCAGTTCATTCTGTGCATTCAGATTCTGAACTAAACAGAATCTGAAACAGAATCTGAACTATTTTTACTAATGAATCAAGAACTGAGTGAATGTGAGAATGTAGACAGACGCTTTGATCTGAAAAGAGAAGATGCAGGCTCCAAAGAAATTCTGGATATTAAGTTTGCCCAGAGCTGTCCTTGGTCAGATTGTGTTCAGTGAACTTGATCAACATCTAGAAAAAAGAAGAAGTTGAATAATGCATTTGTTCAGAGGATTAATTATACCTAATACTGATTTCAGTTCATTAAAGGTTTGTGGATAATTTTTTAGCATGGAGCATCATTGTCTATACCTAACTTCAGAGGCCTAATGTGGGTATATGCTGTTAAACCCCAAGCACTTGGGTTTTAATTTTATTTGAAGTACACTTTATATTTCCCACAATAATATCACATTGGGGATACTTCTAGGAAATTAAATGGCAGTTCACCATTTAGTTCACTATTGATACTTATTATGCTATTAGTTAAGACAGTCAATTTACAATGATTAAACCTCCTTAAGTTTCATTTTCAAATTAAGATTTCAGGTTATGCAGGTCACTTTATTTGGCTATTACCTCCCCTGTTGGATTTGTATATCTTGGGGAAAAAATAGGATTAATAAGAAAATTAGCTAAGAAGACAGATGGGAAACAAATGAGCAGTAAGTAAATAAATGTGCAGAAATTAGAATTTACAGTTAATAATATAATGCAAGATTTGTGCTAATATATTGATACCATTAGGATAAGAGGGTCCTCACTATCTAAGTTATTAGTTTAATCTCTATTAAAAAGAAAATTTGTATCAAAAGTTTATGAGATGATCTAGGGAGAAATACAAGGAATAGAACAGGAAGAGGATTGATTTTTCAACCATTTTTCTTTTCCTTCTAAAATAAGAAGCCACAGCAGGCTACAAGGACAGAGTGGGGATAATTGATCATTTTCTGCCCTTTCTGTCCACTGACAGAAACCTACTGTCAGCAGAGAAGACTTATCTGATGCTGCCATTAACAATCATAGGATTCTTATAAATCTTCATCAGAAGTACAAACTTCAACTATGCTGAAAAGTTCTCCTGCACTTTTCTCAATTAAGTTCTCTCATTCAATTTGTTGAAGGAAAATTTGCTTTCAATATTTCTTTCAAAAGTGGAGAAATTTTAGTGAATATCTCATGCGTATATAAGAACATTACCAGATACCTGCTGGATCAGATACCTGCTGGATCATTAGTTTGGCAGTCTGGTTTCACAGTGGTAATTGTGGAAAGCATACATAATGGCCTACTAACATGGTAATGGTCAGATAAGCGATTCTTAAGTCTGGGCCAAAAAACTAGTTGAGAAACACATAACGATAAAAGAAGGGGAGAGGAACACATTCAGACTTGCAAGATTCTATTACTTTAGCTTTTCCAGGAAAAGTAGTCCTGATCTATATGACATTGGTTTCCTAGTTTTGTAGAGTTGACAAAACTCTACAATTGCACAAAGGAATTCATTAGTCTCCCAGAAGAAGACTTCAGAGGCAGTCATAATTCCATCATTGTCAATAACTGTTGATCCATATGATTTCCATTTATTGGTTCAATAAAATTTTAAAGCCAACTAAGCTAGTATGTAGTACCATATATCATAATGGAAAATTTCAAAGTTTGATTACAAGTCGTGCAAAACAATTTTTCTTTTCTTTATTCTGATTCTTCCAAGTTTCAACTTCCAAGTTATTATGATGACTACTACTACTATTATGACAGCTACTATGACTACTACCACTACCACTACCACTACTACTACTACTGAGAGGACTTTCATTTCAGTCCCATCTGCATTTCCTATCCTAACTGTGAACACTGCGTATATGTTTAGCATCTATATGTTATGCAGCATAGTAGCTGATTTCCGGTGAGAATGCTTTTCTTAGAAATGGATGCAACCTTTTTATTACATGATTTTTATGGGAAAAATAAATTTGAACCAGTGTTATAAATTGGGAAAGAAAAAAAACTTTTAAGGTTTTATCATCTCCTTGTGTTCTTTCTAAGTTGGAGGGCAGTAAAGATGTAGTCATCCATTTACCCCATTTTCCTTGTTTTCTTTAAGAGTAGCAGCATGTCATTTAATTTCTTAGTTGGAGGCCAGGAATTCTAAGTTAACAGCATAGAACAAACAGATTCATGTAGACTCATTTCAATCTCCAGTGAATAAATTTACTGTGGCATCTTGTTTATGGATCTAGGAAATCTTTGTTCCCCACAGCCAAATAGTTTTTACTTGCCACTTACATCTACCTGTTTTTATCATTTATGCACAGAGCAAAAGAGAAATTTTTGAAGAAAGAAATATAGTTCACTTAGTTCCTGAGCTATATCATTAATAAAATAATGCATACATATATGCACATTATCATATGTATATACACCATTGCTCTTCCCTTTCAGGGTAAGCAGTGTTAGATAGAGCACAAAAAGGATTTTAAAAATTAAGCCAAAGAAAGGAAAGCCAAAAGACAGAGAAATTTGGTTTTATCAGATGGTCCCATAGATATTGACCTTCAGTATTTATTGTGGCTTTGTCCATTCAGGGCTTTTATATACTGCATTTTACTAAGATAGAGAAGATATAGATAAGCTAATCAGCCTTAGTTTGTATCTATAGTTGAATGTCACTCAGAGTGAGATCTGCACCACCCTCCTATCCTTTTGAAAGAGCATGAAGATCTAGCTCTGCCAAGTATACGCATTCACAAGCTAAGATCTCCAGAGACCATCTGGCAAGACAGTTTGTTATCTGTAGCCTATCAACTAAAATGTACAGGAATTCCTCAGAGAACAACAGAAATTAGGTCCAGAATTTCCATTGCTAAGTGATATGATAGTAAAGTATTATATCATGTGATCAGGTTGTTTACAGCTGTTCTGCCACTTCCTGGTTGCTGTTGTTTAGCAAATCACTGCAAGCTGTTAAGTGAGGATGTCACATGGCTGCCATTTGCAATCTCCAGCTGGATTCCCATTGACTTTGCTTGGAGGAAATCAGCAAGAAACCTGCAAATGGTGACCATGTGGCCATGGGAGGCTGCAATGTCATAATCTCAAGCCAGGCACCATGACCTGCGTAGGACCATGAGAATTTATTTATTTATTTATTTATTTATTTATTTATTTATTTATTTGTTTGTTTGTTTGTTTGTTTGTTTTATTTTGTCAATTGCTTACAAGATAATAGGTATAAGTAAAAACATAGTTATGAATACATGAATACATATAAGAAAAATAAAAAGAAACAATAGGACAGGGACGGTAGGCACGTTGGTGCACTTATGCACGCCCCCTACAGACCTCTTAGGAAAGGGGTGAGGTCAATAGACAGTCTAAGGTTAAGGTTTTTGGGGTTTGGGGAAGAAACCACAGAGTCAGGTAGAGTATTCCAGATATTGACCACTCTGTTGCTGAAGTCGTATTTCCTGCAATCAAGTTTGGTGCAATTAACCTTGAGTTTGTATCTATTGTTTGCTCTTGTGTTCTTATGGTTGAAGCTGAAGTATTCATTGACAGGTAGGACATTGCAATGTATGATTTTATATACTATACTTAGATCGGACCGAAGGCGGCGTAGTTCTAGGTTTTCTAAGTCTAGAATTTCAAGTCTGGTGGCATAAGGTATTCTGCAATGAGTAGAGGAGTGGAGAACTCTTCTTTTGAAATATTTCTGGACTTTCTCAACTGTGTTGCTATCAGATACGTAATGTGGGTTCCAGACTGATGAGCTGTATTCGAGTATTGGTCTAGCAAATGTTTTGTATGCTCTAGTTATTAGTGTAATATTACCAGAGAAAAAGCTACGTAAGATTAGGTTAACAACTCTTAACGCCTTTTTGACTATGTAGTTACAGTGGGCTCTAGCACTTAGATCATTAGAGATGAGTACTCTGATATGAATACTGTGATATGAATACTGTGATGGGTGGAACCTTGAGGACCTGCACCACTTGTTCACTGCCATCCCAAGTTTAAATGGTGATGAATGAGTGGTCATTAAGAGAGGACCATGTGTAATGTATTTAACTAACACTTGGTCTGAATATATGAATAAAATGAGATTGATGCATAAACTTGTTTCATCTCTCCATTGGGTAATGTTGGTTTAAAAAGGGATTATAAGAAGTACATCTCATCTGAATTTCTGTGCCCTTATAAGACACAGATGAGATATAAAAGCAGACACATGAACCAAGGAAAAAAAGTCTTCCAAACAAGTTTTCTATCAATTGAATCAAGATCAGTAAGGAAAACAATCAATCTTCCCTTGTTAGATTGTGTGGATTTATGAACAAAATTATTTAAAATGCAAGTTATTAATAGTAGAAAATTCACACTCAAATCTTGCTTTCTTTTCTGAAAATATTTATTAGTCTATGCTTAAGTTCCTACTTTTATTAAAAGAAAATTTGCATGTGTTTTCTCCATATTTTTATAAAATTAACATCTATAATTAATAGGCTTCTCATTTCTAAAAGGTTGGTGGAACTATCATTCAACTCAAATATACAAATTGAGTATATTTAATCAAATATTTTATAAAAATTTTGATTCATATCAATCCAGGTTTATTTTATATATTTTAGCAATTAGTAAGTATTTAAATAGGTTCTTTCCTTTTTTTCTTGCAAAACATGCAAGGCAGACCTGCAGTTTTGTTATAGTTGTCTCCATGAAATGGAACATTCAATTAGAATATTTAAATAGGATGGAATCACTCCCAACCTTTCTCATTAAGATTACAGCAACAAATAGATTGACTTTAACAGTAATTAATGATTCTTGTCCTGCATATAATTCTAAATGTTATTCTGATGGATATTGGGCTTTTCTTGAGGGCTTAATAGAACATTTGTAAATTCTTATGCTGCCGTTATTGTAACTGATGAATTCAATATATGAAATAGTGTTGACAAGGAATAAAAATATGGGAGTGGATTTAGACGATAGCTATTTTTATCATCCAGAATATCTACTGTAGAGAAGCCAGAAATGATCATAACAATGTCAAGTTGACTAATACATACTGTACATTTAATTACAAGGTTATCAGTAGCAGATGACTGTGTCACATTAGGAGATTTTGCCTATTATTCAATACAGCTGGTCAGTACATTTGTGGAGAAAAATGGCAGGTATTGGAAAAGTAAAATAAAGGGGAAAAGAGTTGTTCTCCCACTCCACCTGTGTGGGTTTTCTTTTTTCAAATTAAAAAAATTTGAATGTTTGTATGTTTAAAGGAGCATTTCTTAACTTTGAAAAAGCTATCTCTTCCAATAAAGTCCCTTTGGTTAAATTATCTGATCTGGGATACAAAATCTGCACAAAATGATTGGATGTCAGTAAAGAGACACAAAAAGCACATGATTTGCTATTACCAAGTAGTCTCCCTTATTTTTGCATTTTTAAAATTAGATACTATTTCTGATTTAGTGTAATAGCAGGGTGACTTGCTTGCTACAGGTATTCCCATTGTTATTGTTTAAACATTTTAAGTAAGAATTTGAATGGGGAGGCATGGGGTCCAGCCAGAAAGAGACCAGATGAAGTCTTGAGGCTATGTAAGCCCTCACTACATTGTTCTGTACAGATGATCCAGACCTCCTTCCCACCATCCCTCTCTCCCAAGAAGCACTACTTAGTACCATAATGCTCCTTTTCCAGTAGCTGCAGTTCCACTTTCCAGATGCTCACTGGGTGCAAGAACTGAAATTTTTCAATCAGTGGGGAAAATAAGCAAAAAGATCTTAGTCTCAGTTGCAGGGCAGATGTTATGACTCTTCACCAGAGACAAATAAAGTCCATTGTTTACATTTGCCCTCATAACATTGTGTTATTTTAAATGTTCAGTTTTCACCATTTATAGAAGTAAATAAGTAAATCACACTGCTGGATCCTCATAGCCAGGAACAAAAAGCTAAGGGTAAATTTAATCAAGAGCATTTATCCATTTAATCATGAGCAATATATTGGGTAGAGTTAGTGGCAAGGATGCTGCCAAACAACTCTTCTGTTAATAAAGTAGGAATAAACAATAATGTCAGAACTATGGTTATACCAATAACAAGTTATTTATTTACTACTATTAATGATGATGTTGACAACAGGATTTGCCTCAAAAAGTTGTGAGTGCTCCAACCCTGGAGATTTGTAAGAAGAGATCAGACAACCATTTGTCTGAAATGGTTTAGAGTCCTCTGCTTGAATAGGGGTTGGACTTCCAAGATCCCTTCCAACTCTGTTATTCTGTTATTCATCTTCTACCATTACCCTATTAAACTCTTCTGCTTATGCCAAATATCCCACCATAATCTTTGCTTCAAAATAATTTAAAAAAATAAATGGGGAGAGGGCAAATTCCTTTAGGAGCCATTGTAGAATTAATGTTAGAACAGATGTAGCCTAATTTAGACAACACTATAGATATTTCCTTTCCATAATTACAGTCTCAGTAGTGTTACTCCTCTAAGATCAAGGGAAGACATAGAAAAATTTTCTTTTTACATTTCCTACCATACATATGGAATGACATAGAGAATGACTGGCAAAGGAAATGAGCAAGGACAGAACAGTTCCAGTTTACTATTTGATATATACTGGAACAGTTGTCTAAATAGGATATCCTTTACACTAGTTTGATATGGTAGTCATGGAGTTTTGGTTAACAATTGCATGGGAACTGGAAGGAAATGATGAATAGAACAGAACAGAACAGAACAGAACAGAGCAGAACAGAACAGAATAGAATTCTTTATTGGCCAAGTGTGATTGGACACACAAGGAATTTGTCTTGGTTCATATGCTCTCAGTGTACATAAAAGAAAGTCAAAAATCATACAACACTTAATAATAGTCACAGGATACAATAAGCAATTAAATCATACTAGGAAACAGTCAATAAAAATCATTAGGATACAAGCAACATGGTCACAGCCATAAGTGGGAGGAGATGGGTGAAAGGAAGGATGGGAGGATTAATAGTAATAATAATAATAATGCAGACATAGTAAATAGTTTGACAGTGTTGAGAGAACAGAAGAGTTTATAGGAGCCAAGAACAAAGGCTCTCATAGGTCTTAATTGAAGATTTATTCTTAGGAAAACAAATAGAGTTCTAAGACTGGATTTTATTTATTAAACAAAAAGCCACTACTAGCAGCCAAATGCTGGCTTCTAGCCAACATTATCAGTATATAATCATAAAGCTTTAAAATAGATCTCCTTTAAGTAAAATAAGGTTACTTTACTTAAATGCCAATATGCCAATGCTTTTCTTTTCTTTTTTTTGTTTTCTTACAGTCAGTCACTGAAACTAACACACACTTGCCATTTGCTGAGAAACTGGTCCTGAATATCACTTCTCAATAGCAGCCTCCATCTTTACCTAGGAAAGAGTCATATCATTATAGGATTAAAAAGCATTGGATCTCCTTAGGCTAAAGTATCACTCTAAGTATCACTCTATGAACAAAAGCATTCACATCTCTAATTTACAGTATCTCTCGATGCCTATTTATTCTCGATACAGGGATTTAGTTGGGTACCTGAGATAGAAATTGATTGAATGGCTGGAATAAATGCATAAAATATGCAAATAAGATTAAAATGTTAGCATCTAAAAATTCATCTCTATGAAAAATATCTTGATAATTTAGTTATAGTTATAAGATTCTGTTATATGCAACTTCTTTTCTAAATGTCTACGGAGATTCTCAGTCATCCAGGTCATGGTTATCCCAAAGGTGCTTTTTCAAGAGGCAACTTGACTTTCTGGTTTTTTTTTTGGAAGACACTTTGTTTCTCATCCAAGAAGCTTCTTCAGCTCAAATTACTCAATTTGATTCAATTAATTAGTTAATTAATAAAAATTAATTATTCAATTTCTCAAATTACATCTTCAGAAAGAGAAATAATGCAACTGTGTGTTTCCATTATCACCGTAAAATGACACAGCTAGGCATAAATGCAGAATGTATAACCAGCGTATAAGACTTAAAGAAAGCAGTCTCTTGCCATTTAATCTGAGTATTGATAAAAGATTGTTTTGCTTAACAATTATTTCCTGCTGTATTAGGTGTCCACTCTGAGATTTGCAGATGAGGATTATTTTGCAAATGAAAGATTGAATGCTAAAGATCCTTTTCCTGTTTTCAGAAGGCCAGTCATCTTCTGTCTTCAAAGAAAAGCACGTCTTTGTCATTTTATCTTTCACAAAAGAATGGCCTTACAAAGATTGTATATTCCCTGTGGTGCATTGACTTGTACCACCACTTTTTGCTAACTATCTCAGCCACTACTCAGTAGGATTTATGTGCAGTTGTGTCATAAAAGTGATTCAGTGCTTTTAGTTCAACAGTGCAATTTGCTTACCAATTGCCCCAGAGAACACAATGTGTCATAGTCATGATTGCAAAGTGTGCACGATAAACTTATGAAAGAGGCAACCCATTTTCCTTTGAAAGGCTTTTAGTACTAAGGCATCCAGTAAGAAGCAAGAGAAATGGCTATTAGGCTAAGGAGGCTGACCTTTCAAAAGGATGTTTTGCCTTTGTGCAAGATTCAAGTTCACATTCCAACTGTAGAATTTTTTTGAGTTATTTGAGCTTTACAGTTTCTAATGGCCACTATTGATGTACCACATTATGCCCTGAAAAATAATCCTTTATTTTTTCTTTATTCAATTTGCTGAAAATAATTTCCTTATAAAATTTCAAAGAGATACATTTCAATTTAATTTTCATGGGACATATTTTTTTGCATTTACTTATTTACAAGACAATATGCTTAGCTTTTCATGCATTAATTAAATTCCAAGGGTACTCTTTTCATTCCAGTTTTCAAACTGGAAAGGATAGGCAACCAGGGAGTGATACAAAATTGTATAATGGAGAATAACATTAACAATTTTCTTCTCTGCCACTTCCAACAATAAAGAAAGCTTCTAAACACTTCCAAGGGGATATAGTGAAAATAAATTTTAAGCATCCTGAACTTCATTGCAAAAAATACATGGTGGGTGAACAAAGTGAATGAGAAAAAGAAAAAAAAAACTTAATTTATACTGAATATGTGTAAATTGAATGTTATTTAATCATTCATTTTCAATCACATTCAAAATCACAATTCATGGAGAAGTTCTGAGGTCTACAGCCAAAATTTTGTGCAGTCTTATATCATCTAGATATAAATTATATTCCAACTTCTTGTATTTAAGAGCAAAGCTCTATTTGATCAAGGGCCCAGACCTATCAATTCCAACATGCTGTTGTCCATAGTGTCCAACAGAAATAGCTGTTTTCCCCATTTCTTTAGAATAATGTGAGCAGAGTATTGTCAGCATTAGCAGGTATTGTCTTAGTCTCCATTAATTTAATATCAGTTTAAAACATGGAGGGGAAATCCATTGGCCTGGACTTCATACAGGATTGCTTGAATTTGTACCTTCTGGTCATATCTTGTCCACCTCCCCCTGCCAAAATGTTGTGCTGAAATTGGGCAGCAATTTGCTAGTTTTCACCTAGGTGGTTTTATTAAAGCGAAGGTCTAAAATGTAGATCAATCCCACAGTAAATTCCAAATAGTTATTAAATCCCAAAACTAAACAATAACAAAAAGTATTCCCCAAATTTCAGCTCTGTTGTTTCAATGACATCATTATCATATCTTGTCCATTAGAGTTTAATTCTTTTTAGAGCAACATTGCGTATCTCAGAGTTAGCACCCATTAGTCCATCCTAACTGTATGTTGGTAAAACATCTCTTGGCTGATTCATTCTAGTTGCACTATTTTCTACATTGTCTTTCTACATTCAGAGATATTCAGCACATGTTGTTTTATCAGTACAGTCATAATCAAAGTAGCTCTGTGCCTACTGTATGATCTTTCAAAAGCAATCAGTAACTGTTTGCATCACTCAACATTCCATTAAGCTATTTTTTACAGCATAAACTATATTGAAATAGATTGCACATACAAGGAGTATATGGCAATTGTCTACAGCATAAAGCCTCTGGGGAAAACATGATACTCAGTAGCTTCTCATTGATTTTTTAAAAACAGAATTATAATCAAGAACTAATTTCAAGCCAAGTTCAATTTCACTAAAATTGAATAAAACATCCTATCAATTTAGTCACCCAGCATCAAACTGACAGAGATAACATTCAAAAGGCCATTATTGGTTCAGAGCAATTTCAGGTTCATCATGCTATTCTGGGAGCAGATGAATAAAATATACTGATACTTTTCTCATAAAGCTTAATGTGTAGAGCATCATGTCAACATGGGCTCTTTTGAAGCTGAAAGAGGGAAAACTTTAATTTTTCTTCTATTTGTTTTATCTTAGTAATTTACCTGAAGTAGTCGATTTACTACTAGTATATTATTGAATGCAGGTACTTCATAGTCTTAGCAGCATTTATATTTTGTTCCTTGTATCCATGAATATTATACTGTTAAGATATCTTAGAAGAGAAGGTCATGATTCTGGTTCCATTCGGAGACTGAATAACCAGAAAGACTCAGCATTACTTTATATTTGAGGGGGGAAAGTTATTTTAAAGTATGTAAAGATCTAGTTGTTTTGCATGCCAAAACAACTAGACACAAATATAGTCCCCTCCCCCATGCCAACTCCCACAGCACTGTCTTATGTCTAAAGATATTTTCCCCTGTACTAGTAGGGCTGTATTATCCTTCTTATCTTATCATCTTTCATCTTCTCATCTTTCCTGTTACCCTCTCCTGTTGGTATCTTACGATTTTTCACTTGTTGCTTGCATTTTATGATTCATGATTATATCTTATGATTTTTGATTTATGACTATCGCTTTGTTGTTCATATGTACGCTGAGAACTTACGCACTGGAGACAAAGTCCTTGTGTGTCCAATCACACATGGCCAATAAATAATATTCCAATATAAAGGTAAAGGCTTATCATGTTCAGTCATATCCATCTCAAGGGGCTAATGCTCATCTCCATCTATTGGAAAGATGTAGCTGCATCTTTTGGGATCATCTGGCGTCACTTTACTTCTCTTTGTTATATTTCATGCCTTCAAATCAATCCTGACTCTTAATGATCACCTAGACAAGTTTCTACAGCATTCTTGGCAACATTTTTCAGAAGTGGTTTGTCATTGCCTTCTTTCTAGGACTGAGAGAAAATGACTGGCACAAAGCCACCCAGCATATATATTTTTAGATAAATCTAGTGGTGGGATTCATTTTTTTTACTACAGGTTCTCATGGCATGGCAGGGAAGGATATTGTAAAATCTCCAGTCAGAAATGGTATTTGCCGGTTCTCCGAACTACTCAAAATTTCTGCTACCGGTTCTCCAGAACTGTTCAGAACCTGCTGAAAACCACCTCTGGTAAATCATGACCATCTTTTCTATCTTTTCAAGATCCCTAGCTTAAAATTGTCACTGGAACAGGCAACAACTTTATATAACTTTATTGATATCAGCAGTTCCATTAGCTTCAAAATAACAATCAATGGTATATTGCTATAGTGTTGTCCCTTATTTTTATCTCTTGTGGTTATAGGGAAAAAGAGAACTTCATAATCATGAAAGGATGAAGATTCACAGCAGCAATGATCAGCTGATCACTTGAAGGATGCTTTGTTTCTGCTTGCCTTGGAAAGAAAGTGTGTGAATGAAAAATTTATTAGGTGGTTTGGGGTAGCATGTAAGTAAAAAGTAGAAGGGGGAGAAAACTCCATAGTACCAGAGATGGAATTTCTCTCTATGATCCCAGGAGATACTACACAATCTATTTTGCTTTAACATTTTACCCTCAAATAATTGTGGAGATTTGAAATAGCAAAATCTCTCTGTCAACAGAGATCAGAGCTGACATAAAATATAGCATGTGGTTACGGTAACAAAACTCTATAATGACTCAAAACTACTTGATCTCTGCATAAGAATCTCAAAGGGGAAATCCACAATTTCTCCTTTGAATTACAATTACAAAAGACATGTTAAGCATTACATCCTCCCTATGGAATTTGTCCTTCCAACACAAAATGAGTTTTTTTTTTCAAGAGTCAGTCTGAAAAAAGTAGTAAAACTTGTGAAGTATTTTTTTTTTCTTGAGTTAAAAATAAAATCTATGTAAAACTAGTTTGTGGGTAGCAACAGCATTTTTTAATTATTTGTACATGTGACATATGTCTTTGCTGGGATAGCTGTCTAGCAATATGTTTGGCATATTCCGAACTCTTTGAAGAAGACAACATATAAATAAAATAACAAATATTCAATAATTTCCACTGGAATTTCATTTCTGAATGAAGTCAAGTCTCTTTTAAGTTAGTTCAGCTCCTCATAACTTTGTGACCCTGTAGTTTTATTGACAGGAAAATAGAAGAGGATAATCCTTGCCTTGTTTCAGGATTTGTTTTTTAACTTCCCAATCTAACCTACATTCAGAATTAAATCATTTACATAAAAAATCAATATCACAATGAGGAGAATATTCATGAAAGCTAATATTTTCATACATGTGAGCAACTTTCTTGCATTTTTTTTCATGATTGTTTTCAACTATTTGTCTGAAAAATATTGTAAAACTAGTGACGTATTTTTCTTGAGTTTAAAATAAAAACTATGTAAAACTAGTTTTCATGTATTCCCACAAAATATGCCACTATACCCAAGAACTCTGCCATTGTGAGAGAGAATTTTCTATCTTAGGTATAAATATAATTGATTGGCCAGTCAACTGAGATAAATTGGTTCCTGATCTCATAATTCCTAAGAACAGTAGGAACATTCTCTCCATTCTGCAAAAAGCAGAGTGAAAAAAATCTATTATTGACTTGATGCAATCCTAAATGGTATAACCAAACCAAACCAAAATGAATGGAAGAAATTCTGCCATGCAGGACTTACTTCTTAACAATACCAAAAAGCTAATTGAAATTGAATGCTTGTTTGTTAAATACATATTGAAAACTAACACTGTTAAGACCTACCCCCATTACTTCTTGGGAAAAGGGAAAGTCCTTCCTTCCTTCCTTCCTTCCTTCCTTCCTTCCTTCCTTCCTTCCTTCCTTCCTTCCTTCCTTCCTTCCTTCCTTCCCTGAATTTCTTGAATATGAATCAGAATGGGAGGGACATCTGTAAAAAGAGGTTTAAAAAAGACAAGATGGAATCCACAGTCATGAGATCAACCTATATCCTTTTTTGATGGGAAGAATGATTGTAGAACATTTTCTAAATGACAGACTGTTGTTGTTAGCTGTTGAAGCTTCCTGAGCTTCCTGGGAAAGTTTCCTGATTTTTGCTAATTTCCTGGATATTTCAAATTCAGCTCATTTGGTCATTCTGCTGCTGAATACTGGAAAACTAGGCTGTTATTCTAAAATCTGAATTCAATTGATGTTGTTTTAATTTCAAGAATCCTTACAGCTATTACAACAAGGTGGAGTAGAAAGACAGCGGGAATAATTGGAAACATGCAAATCCCTACTTAAAGTACACAGCAGATACTCATTACTATAAAGCAAATTCTTTCATACTAAACTAATCTCCATCTCTGCTTATTCTCAGAAATCAACTGAAGAGTAGATTCACTGAGGCTTTTGACAGACTAAAATGAATTCACTGTTAAATAAATCCTATCTTTTTTATTTATTTGAAACATCCATCATAGACAGGCCATATATAGATATTCTTGAGGATCTTCTTTTTTATATAAATGGTATTTATGATTTAATTTAATATTTAATATTTCCTTTCTTATCATTGTTAAAGAAGGTTCAGGAACAATGTCTTAACTTTAATAAGTCTTGGAAGGAAATTTTATTTAGATCCATTCCAACAGAGGCAAAATATTTCCTGTTTTTCCAGTGGGGATGTGCTCAGGAGAAGATCAAAAAGTAAAGATATGTAGTTCTCCCTCTCTTTATGTGTATTGCATGTGTGACACTTATAAACAAGAGATAGGGTTTCTATAGCATGGTCATGGTTGTCATCTTATTTTTTTTTTAAATGTCAGCCTTATGGATCCTCTATTTCCTTAATAGAGATTACTCCAATCAGGTACAACCCTGTATGAGTGCAACTCTCTCATAAAGTTTTGGTCATCTCTATAGGATCTACTGTACTTGGGGACACTGTGATATAATATGTCCAATTTTATTTTGTGCTTAGAATGGCAAAGTAAATGCTAAGGAATTTTTTTTCTCCAGATACTACTAACATTTGATCTGTTACATATGCATGAAATCACTGTGTAAAGCTATCTGCAGTACAGAATGATAGTGTCATCACTTTCAAACACTCTTTTCCTCTTTTCCATATTTTATTCCTAAAGAAAGAAAGAAAAATTTAAAGAGATGTCTGGAATAATGCTTTGGTGGTTGAAAATATTTAAACTAAAATTAATAAAAGATGGAAACATTGTGGGCCAGGAGGAAAACAGTTTGTTCCAGACAGAGTTATATTACTTTACTAGTATAGGCTAGAAATAGTTGCAATACTGGACAATCTATGCAGAAGTATGTGCAGGGAGAGACAAAAGTAGATGTTTTTTTTAGCACTTGCATTAAGTCAGAAGGCAAATATTGCCTCAATAATCAGAGCTTGGATCAGATTTTCAGAAGACTGATACGCTTCAAATGAAAGGATGATCAGTTGTCCTATGAGAGTCTAAAGAACTGTCACAGTGATGGTTCAGCTAGCTGTGGGAATGAAACGGGGGAGGTGTAGATAGTGGGGATATATAATCATAACAACATTCTTTCCCCTAGGAAACAAGGATGTCCAGCTGGCACTGGGAAGTCGTGATTGAGGTTGACTGAAGTTGGGACATGGAGGTGATTGGACCATGTGATGCAAAGATGGATGCAGGGGGAGCAACTTTGGGTTTTACTCTGAGTGGGGAAAATGTGTGATTTTAGATTCGGGTTTTCCCCAGATGTGCCAATATGATGTCTACAATAAATTTATACTTGGAGGAAGAAACTCGCCTTGGAGTTTTAATTCTGTTGGAGGTTTTACTTAGAACCCTGACAAAGACTTTGAACCTCTGAAATCCTCTGAAACCCTGGTGTTTTGTCCAAAAATAAATATAAAAATATATACACAGAAAAAATAAAAATAAATAAAAATGTTTATTAATAATAAGCTTTTATTTGAAGTTTCATAAGAAAGTATCTCTAGATCTTTTTGAATAAAAAATAGTTTGATCCCATCTTTATTTTTTAAAGACAGTCATAAATATTATATTTTTAAAATATTCCTTTTAAAATTATATTTAAAATATAATTATCTTCCAATAGTGCCATGCTTTATTTTATTTATTTTTAAGGAACGCAATAATAAATATTTGGATTTTTCTCCAAATCTGATGTTTAAATTTGTAAAGAAAAGCAGAAAAGGGACTAGAAATGCTTAGTGACTTAATTAAGGATAGCTAAAATATTTATTAATTCAACAATATTTATAGCCTGCTCCAGTGGTGGGATTCAAATTTTTTACTACCGGTTCAGTGGGCATGGCTTGGTGGACATGGGAGGGGAAGGATACTGTAAAATCTCCAGTCAGTGGTGGTATTTGTTGGTTCTGTGAACTACTCAAAATTTCCACTACTGGTTCTCCAGAACTGGTCAGAACTTGCTGAATACCACCTCTGGCCTCCCCTACATCTTATGGATTTGGGGCAATGATTCAAAATATAATCCAGTTTTGAAAAATCCATGAAAATATGTTTTAATATGAATGTTACATTGTTTGATAGCATTATCAAATACTACTATTGTCAGATACTTCTGAATGCCAACTACAAAATGCTTGTGTATGAAATAAATGTGTTCATATTTTTTTTCTCCCATTTAATTGTGTTTCAATTCTCAGATATTGCTGGGGAAAGTCCCTGCAGTTTTCTTGGGAAAGTTTCTCAGAAGAGATTTGCCATGGTTTCCTTACTAGGACTAAGAGCAGATGAGTGGCCCAAGAATACCTGCTTGACTTTGTGCCTAAATCTAGATTAGAATTCATAGTTTCCTGGTTACAGCTATTGATAAAAAATATTAAAATAAATAAAATAAAAATAATGAAATAAAATAAAATCTGGATAGTGGACATTCAATATCTGGAAATAGCAGAATTAAAGGAAGAACTGAAGGGAGGAATCATAAAGCAAGACCTGCAAATAGTAGCAGAAGGGCTATGGCAAAAAACATCAAAGGTAATACCAATAGTATTGGTAAATAAAGGAATAAATAAATAAACAAATAAACAAACAAATAAATAAATAAATAAATAAATAAATAAAAGAAACCAAAGGTACCAGCACTATTTGGATACCATTATTAGCTTTGACAAAATCACCATCAGTCAATTGCACAAGATAGTTTTACTTAGAACAGCTTTTTGGGGGAGGAAACACCCATATTCATAGCGCTCCTTAAGGTACACTTGCTCCTTGGGCTATGCTAAATGAGTGACAGTGATAAGATGCAGTTGTGTTGCCCTCTTTGGTCTCATGGCCATGAAAAACAGCAGTGTATCAAATCATATCTTCTGGGGACCCACACACTTGGAACAGCTTACATCCTGCAAAGATATCTTTAACATCATCTAACAACATCTATTTATCCCAGGTCCTTGGAAATTATTCGATAGGTAGACAAAAATGTGAAATCCAATCTAAACTGTGGGCAGATTGTATGACAGATCATAATATAAAGATAATAGGATGGCAATATATAGTTTTAAAAAGTAATTGAAATTTAGTAGGTTAAAACATTGAGATATGTGCTGGATATCTTGAAGACAATCTTCTGGAAAGATTGGTTTCCAAATAAGAAAGAGATGAGAAATCTATTGCTATAGTGCTACAATCCACTGTTGGTGATCTTCCAAATTCAAGTTATGACCATACTGTTCCAGTAAACATACAGAAAATAATAATTAGCTCATTGATCTTCTGTTTGTGTATTCTACATTTTAGACAGATAGTTGGAGAAAGGGGCAGTGGAGAGATAGAGGGAGAAGTAGGCATACAGACAAATGATAGTGTTTTTACCTGTGTGTTTTTGGCACAATAAGTAAAATGTGTTTTGAGGATCTCACTTTCTAGATTTGGACAAATCTCTCTGTCTCAATTCTTCATCCATCTGATGAGGTTTATTACTGCTTTGACACTGATAGCTGTTCAGTCAGCTAGTGTTGTCTTTATATTCACCCTGCTGTTGCTAACCTTATAGCATTTTTTGAAAAAGAAGAAAGAAACCATGAGGATAGCACAATGTGACAACATCACAACCCCATTCCTTTTCAGAATATGTTCCAGTCTAATGGGGAAATAACAAGCCATAATTGGCATGTCCAACTCAATGTGCAGTTCACAAAGAATAATGAACTTGGCAAATTTCATAGAGGATGTGAATTTCAATTCCAGTATCTGTGTAAATAAGCATATGTCATTTCTAATTTATACGATAATATAGTGTATATTTGAGCTCTCTTACTATTTATAAAACTGAGGTAATCAGTCTTCAGCTCTATTTCTGTATTCTGTTTGCTGTATTTCATTGAACAAGAATGAACATTGAACATTGAATAATGGTCTGTCTAGTTCAGTCCTCTATAATCAGCTATTAAAGACATTTCTTAGACTTTCTAGCTAAGATCACAAACTTGATTATATAGACTGAACCAAAGGCTTTCTACGTACAAATCTGAGGTTCTGAATTGTGATCTATTAAAAGTAGCCGTCACAACATCCTTTTGTACTTAAATGCTCTTTATATACGCATGTGCTCATCAACAGTTCAGTGAAAAACCTTTTGGCTCCAGGTACATATCTGCCATCTGGAGCTGCTGCTGATATCTCATCTATTATGCAAATGAGAAGAGGTATTAGTTATGTTTCACCTATTAATACCGATACAATATTGGGGATGTTCCAGCTTCAGCTCTGACCAGGAATTTGTATTCTGTTATTCATTGGCTAGAACTTACATCCCATCACCTCTAATGGTTCTGGGGTCACTGGAGGTCACTATGTCCATGTTGAATCCTATTTAAATATGCTAATAAGAATATGCTTTAAAATGTTCTGCTGAATTATACTGTTTCATGCAATTACATATTCTATTTATTCTAGCAGATTATTTTCATGATTTTTATAGCATATGTTTCAATTAGGGCATTTCATTGAGAACAGAATTTCCCTTCCACATTGCATACACAGGAGTATCCAGGCTTAAATCCAGCTATACATATTACTCCCTCCTTCAGAACTTGTAGGGTGAAGGTGAAACTTAAACTTCTCTCTTGGTGTATTATAATATTTTTTGAAAATAAGGATCATAATGACAAAACAAAATTCTCCTCAAAGGCTTCCCATGCTTGGATGATGAGCAAGAGTCTGCTACCCATCCAAGAGCAGTTTAACCTTTAAAACATGGACTTTCTAATGTCCTCTTTACTTGACTTCCATCAAGTAATCAGGATTAACTGCAGGTTGATGAAGCATAATTTTCTCTAGAACCTTTTCAGTACAGCCCAAATCACTGCTGCAGTGATTGTTATGCCATTTTATCATTAGTAGAGTAATGCTGTTTTTAACTTTGCTCTTGGTTCAGCTAAGATAATAGGATTAGGAACACAAAAATTGAGGTATTGGCTGCACAAAGAATGACTGGGGGGGGAAATTCAATGGTCACAGGAGAGTTATTTTTTCCTGCTACCCAAAAATGATCCCTTGAAGGCTGTGGGGAAAAGGGGACCCATGTGGGTCACAATGGGTCATTAGTTGCCCTCATCTTAAATATGAAGTTCTTTGTGAACATGCAAAAGATAATTTAGTTTAGTTTAGTTTAGTTCATGGTCATTGCACCTCATACAATGAAATCAAACACCATCTTCAGTGCACATCATGACCATGACTATGAAAATAAACACAAACACACGTCCTTCACACTCCACACATTGAACCGAAACCCCTGATACTGCACCAATACTGCACTATAGAGTAGAATTCAAAAGAGCTACTGCCCTGGGATAGAAGATGTTTTTTAGTCTATTTGTCCTTGTTTTTATTATTCTGTACCATCTGCCAGATGGTAATAATTCAAAAAAAGGGTTCCCAGGATGAGATGGATCTTGAGAATGTTTTGAATTTTCTTAAGGCAGTGGGAGCTATAAAGCTCTTCCAAACAGAGGAGAGGGCAACCAATGATCTTTTGGGCAATGACATTAACCCTCTGGAGTGCCTTCCTATCTGCCACTGTGCAATTCACAAACCATACAGAGGTGCAGTAAATTAAGATACTCTCTATGGTGCAGTGGTAGAAGATCACCAGCAGTTTTTCATTCAATTGTTGTTTTCTGAGAAGTCTCAGGTAGTATAATCTTTGCTGGGCCCTTTTGACCAGGGCTGCAATGTGAGCACCTTAGATCAGGTCCTCTTTTATGGTAACACCCAGAAACTTAAAACTGGCCACTTGCTCCACTCGGTCTCGATTGATAAGCAAGGGCTGGATGTCTGATCTGTTCCTTCTATAGTCCACTATAAGCTCCTTGGTCTTATTGGTGTTGAATACCAAGTTATCATCTCTTTTGTATTTGGTGTGCAGGAATGAAGAGACAGAGGTAGGCTAAAGGCTAACAGACTTTATTGCCACTTAGTAACTTCAGCCGGCTTGCCGCTGCTTCTATTGGCTGCCAGCTGACAGGAGTGAACAGCTGAGCCCGCTTGACAGCTCCCTTTTTATAGAGAGCTGTCAAGCGGCTCAGCCAATCAGAGACCGCCCTGGTTCCCGCTTTAATGGTGGACCGGAGTGAGAACTGCTGGCTACAACATCCCTTCCCCCTGGTAATGTGCATGTGTAGCACTCCAGATAGGCGGGCCGGCACCGTGTTCTCTCGGATCTTCTCAGTGTGGCTGGTGCCCTCGACGGGGAAGGATCGGGCTGGGTGCTGTCATCTTCAGCCGATGTTGGAACCTTTTCCGGACTGGCTCTTGCGGAAGACTGGGCATCTTCATTCGGCGGCAGGAAGGTCTTGATAGAAGGCAGGGCCGTCTCGACTGTTGGCAAAGCATCCACTGCGGGTAAGTCTTTTGCGAGCGGCGATTGTTTGGGAGGTGGGTCATTGCCTTCGGTTCCTGCTGCCTCGTTGGTATCTGGGGGTGGACCGGCAGGAGTATTCCATCGGTTTCTCAGCTGGTCCATATGCCGGCGTCATAGTCTTCCATCGGTTAATCGTACCCTGTAAGACTTTGGGCCTGTTATTTTCTCTACCCAGCCTGGCAGCCCTACGGAATTTCCCGCATAGTTACAGGTGTAGACCGGGTCCCTTAGTCTAAAAATCCTTGTCTTGCTATGGGAGTCTAGGGGTGTGCTAGAAGCATAGGTTGGGTGAAGTCTGTTCAGGGTTGTCCTTAATCTCCTCCCCATTAGTAGCTCAGCTGGGGATAGGTTAGCCTGGGCATTTGGAGTGGTATTTGTGTTAGGTGGTATAGGGCAATTTTTGAAAACTAATTTTTGTCCAGTCATCCTCCCCAGGGCTTCTTTAGTTGACCTTACAGCCCTTTCTGCCCTCCCATTAGCTGCAGGGTGGAAAGGAGAAATTAGGGTGTGCCTAATGCCCCTTTGAGCTAGGAAGAGTTCAAAGGGAGAGAAAGTAAATTGTGGGCCATTGTCTGATATTAGGGTGTCAGGATACCCATGTGTCCCAAAGAGGTTATTAAGGACTCTAGTAACATTTTCAGTGGTGGTGGTCTTAAGAAGGGCTAGTTCTACCCATTTGGAGTAGGAATCCATGACCACTAGGAAGCATTTTCCTTGGAACGGGCCTGCTATGTCGATGTGGACCCTGGACCAACAAGTCTTTGTGTCTTCCCATTCACTGACAGTGGCAGCCGGGGGTGCAGATCATGATGATTGACATGCCTGACAGTCCTGCACCTTCCTGGCAACTGCCTTGTCAATGCCCGGCCACCAGACATAGCTGCGTGCTAGGACCTTCATCCTAATGATACCAGGGTGCGCTTCATGTAGAACAGCTATAACACGGGGTCTCAGGTCCCAAGGGATGACCACCCTATTTCCCCACAACAAACAGCCCTTTAGTACGCTTAACTCTAGATGGCGAGCTTTGAAAGGATGGAAGTCCAGTGGAACAAGGTCCCTGGGCCATCCCTTCCTGACCCAGTCTAAAACTTTATCCAATTGGGGGTCCCTGGAGGAGGGCAATGTCATTGGCATTTAGGGGTAACTGCAGATCCTCAGTTAGGAAAGTGGTTGCTGTGGGTGCTGGGTTTTTCACAAAAATAGGTAATGGGCATCTGCTTAAAGTGTCTGCATGGGCCACTTGCTTCCCAGGTCTGTAAAGCAATTTGTAATTATACGCTGATAGAAAAATGGCCCATCTAGTCATTCTGGGAGACATAATTTGTGGGCTGGGCTTGTCCCCAGCCAGTATACCAAGGAGAGTTGGTGATCAGTGACTAGTTCAAAAGGGTGGCCGTACAAGTATTCATGAAATTTCTTAACTGCAGCTACGGCAGCAAGGGCCTCTTTGTCAATTTGGGCGTAATTCCGTTCTGTTTTTGAAAGTGTCCTTGAAAAATAAGCTATAGGGGCTTCTTAGCCGTTGGATAGTCTGTGACCTAAAACTGCCCCTATGCCATAGGGAGAGGCATCACACACCAGTACTAAAGGAAGGACCTTGTTAAACTGCATTAAAACAGAATCTGAAGAGAGTAGGGCTTTGACAGCCATAAAAGAGGCTTGCTCCCTTGGTCCCCATGACCATGCGGCACTAGAATCCAAAAGTCTGTGTAAAGGTTCAGCTATGGTGGCTTTGTGAGGAAGGAATGAACTGTAAAAATTAAGTAAGCCAAGAAAGGCCTGCAACTCAGTCTTATTTGTAGAGGTTGGAACATCCTGGATAGCTTTGACCTTAGATTCAATTGGGTGAATTCCTGAAGAATCAATGTGATAACCCAAAAAATCAATTTGTGAAGTTGCAAAAATGCATTTTTTTCTTATTCAGTTTGAGTCCAGTATCTTTGAAACATTGTAGGACTTTTTGTAATTGTTGTAAGTGTTCCTGAGAGCTATCTGAAGCAGTAAGGATGTCGTCAAAATAGGGAATGACCCCTGGTATGTTGTATAGTAATCTCTCCAAAATTGATTGGAAAATACCAGGGGCTACACTAACTCCAAATTGGAGACATTTGCACTTAAATGCTCCCCTATGAGTTATGATAGTTTGCGCCTCTGCAGTTTGTTCATCTACTGGGAACTGTTGGTATGCCTGTGTCATATCAAGTTTTGTAAAAATGGAGCTTTTGCCCAGCTATGTAATAAATGTTGTATAATGGGCACTGGGTATGCGTTGGGTTGAAGACCCTTGTTAATGATCGATTTGTAGCCTGAGCAAAGGTGAACTGAATCATCTTGTTTAAGAGGTATGACTATGGGTGTTTCCCATTTGGAAAAATCAATGGGTTCTAGTACCCCTTGTGCTATCAGTTTGTCCAACTGGGCATCCACTTTTGCACGTAAGGCTAAGGGAATTCTCCTTGGTTTTAGTCTTATTGGAGTCACTTGGGGATCTAGGTTTAGGGAAATGGGTGTGCCATTATAGTAGCCAAGCTTGCCATCAAAAACTTCTGAAAAGTTAGTAAGTAGTTGTTCTAAATTGCAAGTGTTAATAGCATTTATGCCAGTTACTTGCAATCCTAGGGAGTTGAACCAGTCTAACCCCAGCAAGCTTGGCAGGCGCCCATTTACTATAACTAGAGGTCAAAGTCCATTAAAATGATGGAATTGTATGTGGAACTTGCCTGTCCCGATGACTGGAATATTCTGTCCCTGGTAGTCTTTCAAGGCTTGCTTGCAGGGTGTCAGTTGTTGTTTGGTGATGTCTGAAACCAGCTGCTTCAGGGTATCCCAGGACAGAATGGAGAGGGAGGAGCCTGTGTCCACCTCCATGTGGCATGGCTTTCCTTCTAAAAGAAGATTGACATTTATTTTATTAATATTAAAACAATTAGGTAGTGACTCAGCTCTGGGATATGCTTTGGTAACTGCAAAGCAATCCTCTTTGGTACTGAAGGTTTTTGTTGGTATATGGTTTGATAGTGCCTGGCTCTGTTCCTAGTAGCTTGGCAAATTCTTGCCAGATGTCCCTTCTCTGGCACTTTAAGCAAACCATGTTTCTAAAGTGACATGTGGCTCTAGGGTGGTTTCCCCCACAGCTGAGGCAGATGTTTTGTGGTCTGCTTTGTCTTCTCTCAGCTTGGTTGTTCTTTCATTGGGGAAGCTGAAGCATTCTTAGACGGTTTACTTCTTCTTCCTCTTCTTCTCCGTACTGGGTTTTGAACGTGTCTTCATGGTGAATAGCTGTATTTGCTTTGACCCCCAGGAAGCTGTTTGAGTTTTGAATTTCAGCTGCGGATAGGTTTGACAGCTCCGTGGCTTGGGCTTCCTCGATTGCCTGTTTCAGGTTCAGGTCTGTTTTTGCTAGGAGACGTCTCTGTAACCAGAGGTCTCTTACCCCACAGACCAGTTGACCCAGAAGCATGTCATCGAGGTGGTCCCTGAATCCGCAGTGAAGGGCAGCTGATCTGAGTGCTGCCATGTATTCACTGACGGATTCTCCCTCCGCTTGTGCTCTTCTTCAGAACGTGTGGTGGTGCGCAATGTGGGATTGCCTGGGAGTGTAGTGGTTGCTGAGGACTTCTTGAAGTTCTTCCCAGGTGACCTCTTTCACTGTCTGTGGGGCTAGTAGAACTGTGGTGGTGTCGAAGACAGCAGCTCCGCAGAAGCTCAGGAAGTAAGCCTTTGTTCTGTTCGCGGGTATGTCAGTCAGGTTGGCGGCATCCATGACACATCTGAAGCGATTGATGTAGGATGTCCACGCCAGCTGGAACAGAAGGAAGTTCAGAGGTGCCGCCATCTGGGTTAGCTTTGTGGCAGTCTGGTTAGCGCTTTTAGCTCAGTGACTTTTGCAGCTCTTCTGTTGCTTCAGCTCTTTATGACTTTCAGCTCTTTTTGCCTCAGAATGTCTCACTTCGCTAACAATCCCATCCTCGTCACCAGTTTTGTATTTGGCGCGCAGGAATGAAGAGACAGAGGCAGGCTAAAGACTAACAAACTTGTATCGGCTGCCAGCTGACAGGAACGAACAGCTGAGCCTGCTTGACAGCTCCCTTTTTATAGCGAGCTGTCAAGCGGCTCAGCCAATCAGAGACCGCCCCGATTCCTGTTTTAATGGCGGACTTGAGTGAGGACTGCTGGCTACAACAGTCTCCACACCATGAAAGCAACTGGTCCACCTCATCTTGATAGGCAGACTCATCTCCCCCAGAGATGAGTCCCACCAAAGTTATATCATCTGCAAATTTAGCAATAATGTTACTAGCGTGAGTGGGAATGCAGTCATGCACATAAAGAGTATAGAGTAAGGGACTCAATACACAACACTGTGGTGTACCAGTGTTAAGAATAAGGGCTGAAGAGGTATGATTACCTAATCTGACCCTCTGTGAGCAGCCAAACAGAAAATCTGCTTTGTACTGAGAACGAACGAACTACAGAATGAGGCGAGGCAGCTAAATTGGTTGCTCAGGCTTTATTGGTTTTTGCAAGCTAACAGCGAACAAGCTACTCAGCCTTGAGGCAATAGCTTTTGGCCTGTTTGACAGTTCCTTATATAGTCAGCTGTCAAACTATTGGCCAATCAGGTTGCGGCTGGGCACCCCCAACTGGAACCAGACCAGAGGGGGAACTTCAGAACATAACACTCCTTCCCACCTCAACAGCGCATGCGTAGTCTTCGAGGTAGGCTGGGTGGCGTTGGATCCTAGTTGATCTATGCAGCGCTGGTTCATTGGACGCAGCGGGAATTGCTTTAGCTGGAACCTCTTTGACTGGAACCTCCAACTGCTGCAATTGGATCTTTGCTGGTGATTCCTCAACTGATGGCCTCTCTGTGGCTGCTGGCATGTCATTGGTGCAGACGGTCTTGGGTCAGTCGCTGAGAACTCATTATTCTCCCTGGTTAATACAGTTCCAGACCTAAGGTTCCATCACTCCCTTAGTTGATTAATGTGGCACCTCCAGGTCCAGCCATCCTCTAACTTCACAGTTTACGAACATGGCCCAGTTATGCTAGTTATGGAAGCTGGCAGCCATAGGGGATTATCTGTGTAATTTCTAGCAAATACCTGGTTCCCCACATTAAACTCCCTGATGTTGCTATGTGAGACAAGGGGCTTTTCTGGTGTATAGGCAGGATGCAGCCTATTTAAGACTGTTCTAAGTCTTCGGCCCATTAATAATTCTGGTAGGCTATGATTTGTGGATGGGCATGGGGTAGAATACTGGATTAGTAAATACTGGGCTACTCTATCTGGCCATGACCCTGGGCCCATCTTTGCTAAAGCCTCTTTTGCAGATCTTATCCTCATTCTGCCATTCCATTACTAGCGGGATTGAAGAGAGCAATTAATGCATGTCTTATGCCTAAACCAATGAGAAACAGCTCAAAACTTCTTGAAGTAAATTGCGGCCCATTATCTGATACAATTAGATTGGGAAGCCTGTGTGTAGCAAACACCCTTTGTAAGGCCAAGCTAACAGCTTCAGAAGTTGTGGAGGTCATTAAAACTACTTCAACTCACTTGGAGAACGCATCTACTAAGATGAGAAAGGTCTGGCCTTGGAAGGGGCCAGTGAAATCAATGTGTAGGCATGACCATGGGTCTCAGGAGGCTTCCCACTCTCTTATTGGAGCTTTGGGGGTAATGGCCTGGTTTCCTGACACTGCTGACACCCTGACACCCATTCAGATATTGCTTGATCCATCCCTGGCCACTACACATAGCTTCGGCCTAAAGACTTCATATGAACTATGCCTGGGTGACTCTTGTGGAGTACCTCCAGGACATGCTTTTCACTCTGCTCCCCCATAATAAACAACCCCTGTTGTGAGACAGCTCCTGTTGCCTTATTTTGAAAGGATATAAGTCAGCAGGCACAGTCCCTTGTGGCCACTTCCTCTTCACCCAGTGCAGAATTAGCCTTAAGAGTCTGTTTAATTGAATGGGCAGCAATGTCTGCAGCAGTCAATAGGAACTCCTGGTAATGGTCAATGAGGAGGATGGATTCCTCAGCCTCCTGGTCCTCTGCTGCAGCTGGTAGCGGGCACCTACTGAGGGCATCAGCATGGCTGAGGTGTTTGCCTGGGCTATATGTCAGGGTGTATGACTATGCTGACAAAAAAAAAAAAACCCATCTTGTCATTCGAGGGGAGAGTATTTGAGGAGTCTGCTTATCCCCAGTGAATATGCCTAGTAAGGGTTTATGATCAGTGATAAGTTCAAGCTTATCTCCATAAATATACTCATGGAAACGTTTAATACCAGTAATGGCAGCAAGGCCCTCTCTATTTGGCTGTAATTGTGTTCAGCTGGAGACAGGGTCCTAGAGAAGAACACTATAGGGGCCTCAGAGCCATTAAGCAGTCTATGACTCAAAACTTCCCTACTCCATATGGAGAAGCAATGCATGCCAATACCAATGGTAAACATTCATTGAATTGTATGAGAACAGAGTCTGAAGTTAACAAGTCCTTCACAGCTTTAAAAGAGTTAGCCTCTTTCTTACCCCAAACCCAAGGAGATTTTTTATCTAAAAGTCTGTGTAGGGGTTCAGCTACTGATGCTTTGTGAGGAATGAATATGGCGTAGAAATTCAGCAAGCCTAGGAAAACCTGCATTTCTGTTTTGTTGTTTGGAGTGGGAGTGTTTTTTATGGCCTGGACCTTAGCTGTCATGGAATTCCAGAAGCATCAATCAGGAACCCCAGGAACTCCACCCAAATGGCACTTGCTCTTTTTTAGTTTCAGACCTGTGGCCTGGAATCTCTTAAATGGAATCTCTTAAAAACTTCCCTTAGGTTGTTTAAAAATGACTATTCATCTCTAGCTGACACAATAATGTTGTCAAAGTATGGAACGACTCCAGGGATGCCTTATAAGAGTCGTTCCATATCTTGGGGCAGCACTAATGCCAATTTGTAGCCTATTGCATCTGAATGCCCCTCTATGTGTTACTATATTCTGGTTTCTGTGATGGTTGAGTCCACTGGAAGATGCTGATATACTTGAGTCATGTCAAGCTTTACAAAAATCTTTCCATTACCCAGTGAATGAAACAGATGTTTATTTTATTTTATTTATTTATTTATTTATTATTTCAATTTATATACTGCCCTTCTCCCAAGGGACTCAGGGCGGTGCACAGCCCATCTAAAACCCCACAGAGAATACAAAAGTTAAAAAAGTATTAAATTAATGTTGGCTGGTTAATGAAAATAAGAAAACACCCCCCCCCTTAAAACCCCAATTAAAATTAAAAATGATATGGAGACCAATTAAAACCATCTCAGCCCAGGCCGGCCTGCTCAAAGAGCCAGGTCTTCAACGCGCGCCTGATGGCCCTCAGGTCCGTGCCGGTACGAAGCTCCGGAGGCAGAGTGTTCCAGAGGGCGGGGGCCCCCACAGAGAAGGCCCTACTCCTCGGCGCCACCAGACGACACATAGAGGCCGACGGCACCCGGAGCAGACCCTCTCTATGGGAACGCACCGGCCTGTTGGAGATCACTGGCAGAATGCGGTCCTGCATGTTGCACCACAGGAACTGGGTATGCACTTTGCTGTAGTGCCAAATTCACAGTTGTCTTATAGTCAGCACACACCCTGACTGATCTGTCAGCTTTGAGTGGCGTGACAATTGGGGTCTTCCAGGGGGCATGATCTACTGGCTCTAATAACCTTTGTGCTATTAGCTTATTGAGTTCAGCATCGATTTTTGGGCAGAGTGCGAATTGCACTTGCCTGGCTTTCAATCTCCTAGGAATAACTGTAGGGTCTACATTTAATGAAATAGGTTTACCTGTATATTTACCTAGGCCATTATCAAAAACATTAGCAAATTTCTTTGCCAGAGTATCTATGGTGTCTGTGCCGTGGCCATTAGTGGCATGCACACTACTTATGACCAGACCTAGGAATTCGAACCAGTAAAGACCCAGTAAGCTTGGCAATGCGCTTTCCACAACTATTAGTGGGAGATGGCCTTTAAATTGTTTGAGTCACTTTAGTGAGCCCCAAAATGGGAATTGTATTCCCTTGATAGTCTCTTAATGTGAGGGAACAGGGTCTTAATCTTTTCTTTGCCATTTTGGGTACCAATCTTTTGATTGTGCTCCAACTTACTAATGATAAGGAAGATCCTGTGTCAACCGGGTTTCGGGTTTTTCATCGGCCAAGGGCCCAGGGGAGGGGAGGGGGGTTGCGATGGTTATTAAGGAGGATCTGTGTCCGAGGGAATCCACTGTTTCTCAGACGACCGGATGTGAGTCCCTTTTTGTGAAGTTCGGTCCCAGGGTTCAGGTGGGCTTGTTGGTTGCATACCTGGCTCCCTGCTATGTGACATCGGCCCTGCCTGAGCTCCTTGAGGTCATAGCCGGCTTGGCGGTTGGGATTCCCAGGCTTATGGTCATGGGGGATTTCAACTTGCCTTCTGCCGGCGGGGCCTCGGGAATTGCTCAGGAGTTCATGGCTTCCATGACAGCCATGGGCCTGACCCAGTTAATTCGGGACCCTACTCACTTGGGGGGTCACACCCTGGATCTGGTTTTTGTCTCTGATCAGTGGCAGAGTGATCTGGGTATAGGGGATGTAGTTGTAGAACCCCTGTCATGGACTGATCATTCGCTCCTGAGGCTCGACTTCCGTTCTGCACCCCGCCGAAAAAATGGTACCGCCCCAGGCACCTGATGGACCCAGATAGGTTCCTGATGGAGCTTGGGCCATTTCCCGAAGCTCACACACACGACTCGGTCGAGGGCTTGGTCGCCACCTGGGATAGGGTGGCTGCTGGGGCCCTTGACCGGGTCGTGCCCTTGCGGCCTCTGACCCGATGCCGATCCCAGGTGGCGCCTTGGTTTTCTGAGGAGCTAAGGGAGATGAAGCGCCGGAAAAGATGCCTAGAGAGAAGTTGGAGGGCCAGCCGCTCTGGATCTGACCGAACACTATTACGATCTTATATTAAGACGTATTTAGTGGCGATAAGAATGGCGAGGAGGTCTTACCTCTCCACCCTTATTGCATCTGCGGAAAACCGCCCAGCCGCCCTGTTTAGGGTGACCCGCTCCCTTTTGGAGGTGGGAGCACGGGAGGATCCCTTGCAGGGGTGGGCTGAGGATTTTTCTAGGTTGCTGCAGGACAAAATCACTCAGATCCGGGATGAGCTGGACTCTGACTGGGCATCTCCGGGCGGGGGGGGGGCGGGGTGGATGTCGGGGAGGTCACTTGGGTTGAGTTCGATCCTGTTACTTTGGAGAACGTGGACAGGATACTGGGGGGGCTCACCACTTGTTTGTTGGATCCGTGCCCCTCCTGGCTGGTCTTGGCCACTCAGGAGGTGACACGAGGCTGGTTCCAGGGAATTAGAAATGCTTCCTTGAGAGAGGGGCTTCTACCCGCTGCCTTGAAAGAGGCGGTGGTGCGGCCCCTCCTCAAGAAACCGTCCCTGGATCCAGCATTATTATCAAATTATCGTCCGGTCTCCAACCTTCGCTTTGTTACGAAGGTTGTTGAGAGCGTGGTGGCACGTCAGCTCCCTCAGTACCTGGATAAAGCGAGATATCTAGACCCCCTCCAATTGGGTTTCAGGCCCGGGCACAGCACGGAGACGGCGTTGGTCACGTTGGTAGATGATCTCTGGAGGGCCCGGGACAGGGGTTGTTCCTCTGTCTTGGTCCTGTTAGATCTCTCAGCGGCTTTTGATACTGTCGACCACAGTATCTTATTGCGGCGGTTAGAGGGCTTGGGGGTGGGAGGCACCGTGCTGCAGTGGTTCTCCTCCTTCCTCTCTGACCGTTCGCAATTTGTGTTGACAGGGGGGCAGAGGTCAACCCCGAGGCCCCAACTGTGTGGGGTGCCTCAGGGGTCGGTGCTCTCGCCCCTGCTGTTCAACATTTATGTGAAGCCGCTGGGTGAGATCATCCGTGGCTTTGGGGTAGAGTTCCATCAGTACGCTGATGATACTCAGCTGTACATCTCTACCCCGGGCCACCCCAACGAAGCCGTTGAAGTGATGAACCGGTGCCTGGAGGCCGTGTGGAGTTGGATGGGTCGTAACAGGCTTCGTCTCAACCCGACCAAAACCGAGTGGCTGTGATTTCCTGCGCCCAGATACAGCCAGCTTGTTCCTTCACTGGCCGTGGGGGGAGAGGTTTTGACCCCCGTGGAAAGGACGCGCAATCTGGGTGTCCTCCTGGATGTACGGCTGTCTTTAGAAGATCATATTACAGCCGTCGCCAGGGGGGCCTTTTGTCAGATTCATCTGATCCACCAGTTGCAGCCCTTTCTGGATCTGGGCACACTTCGCACAGTCACCTCCGCCCTCGTCATCTCCCGCTTGGACTATTGCAATGCTCTCTACATGGGGCTCCCCTTGAAGAGTCTCCGGAGGCTGCAGTTGGTTCAGAATGCGGCCGCGCGGGTGATCGTGGGAGCCCCTCGGAGCTCCCATGTAACACCGCTTCTCCGCAGGCTGCACTGGCTTCCTGTGGCCTTCCGGATTCGATTCAAGGTGGTACTGACTGTATTTAAAGTGCCTCCGTGGCTCGGGACCTGGGTACTTACGGGACCGCCTGCTGCCATCAACAGCCTCCCACCACCCAGTACGCTCTCACAGGGTTGCCCTCCTTGTGGTGCCACCGCCTGATCGTTGCCGGCTGGCGACCCCAAGGGTGCGGGCTTTCTCTGTGGGGGCCCCCTCCCTGTGGAATGATCTGCCCCCGGAGATACGGGCTATTACTGACATCCAGACCTTCCGGCGCGCAGTCAAGACCTTATTCTTCCAGCAGGCCGGCCTTACCCAGTAAATGGTTTATGGGTTTTAATTTCATTCGGTTTTTAAATTTTTAAATCTTAACTTTTAATTTAATCCCAGAATTTTAAATTTTGTATTCTATAATTGAAGGGATTCGGCCGGATTCTCGTATTTAATTTGTTTTTAAATTGTATATATTCTATTTTTAGTAGGCTGTACACCGCCCCGAGTCCCTTTTTGGGAGAGGGGGCGGTATAGAAATTTAAATAAATAAAATAAATAAATAAACCTCCATTTGACAATCCTGTCCTTCGATTTTCACTGAAAGAAAAAAAAATCTTTAGTGATAAGTTTGTTTGCCCTACTCTGGGGTTGATGTGGCAATTATCCCTTTGGATAGTGAAACACTCTTTCCCCAATCTAGGAATTTTTCTAGGAGTCCCCTTCATTTGCCCTTGTTTTGCCTGGACTCTGCCATCAGGCAGGGTGGCTCTGTATATCCTAGCTAAATAGCCTCTCTTCCAGCAGTGCTGGCAGTTTGCGGTTTTAAATTTGCAGGCTGCTCATGGATGGTTACCTCCACACCCTATGCAGGATTGTGCCTGGGCTGTTTTTGTGGATTACCATTTATTACCTGATGCAGTCTAAAGCTGGTGGATGTCATCATCCTCTGGTAGATCGATGTCTTCCTCTGTAACCTGTTCTTGGTGGACAGCTAAAGTTTTTCTTCCCGAGGCTGGGCTGCTCGCACCATGAATCTCTACCATCAACTTGTTGGATAGCTGTGCAGTGCAGGCTTCGTCCAATGCTGATTGTAACATCAGATCAGGCTTTGCTAGTAGTCTTCACTGGATTCGGAAGTCTCTTAGCCCACAGACTAACTGATCCACAAGGCGTCATCCAGCTCTTTGAACTCATAATGGAGGGAAGCTGTTTGGAGACTTATTAGGATATATGCAGAATAACCTTTATATAAAAAGGATATGCACATGGAAACAGTTTATGAGAACAGTTATGAATAAATATACAGCCACACAGGGTTGAACAAGTTATATTAATGTTTACTTGAAGAAATAGCATAGTCCAATAAACAGTCCATGTCATACACATTTTTATCAGTCCAGAAATATCCAGTTATAAAGTTTTCTTACTGGTTTCAAGTCTTTTACAGCAGACAAATATCAAATCATAATACAACAGATAATCTTCGATATCAACAGAATATCAAAATAAACATGGTTAATCAGTATCAGTCCATAGTCAGTCAGTATCAGTATCAAGAGAGATCAACAGTGAAAAAGAGAGAATAGATAATTAAACCATGATCTATAACTCCCTCTTATGGCAACTTGTAGCATAATTAACCAACCAGAACACAGCATAATACATTACAGTATTTTTCCTTAAAGCTACAAACATATATATTTGTAGTTTATATATTGTCAACCCAACTATGTTATTTACATATACATAACAAGACCCACCATGAATTGATTGACAGATTTCCCCCTCAGATTGCTCGCGCCAGTGAAATGGGTGCCTTCGGGCAATTCATGAGGTAGTTGGAGCATAATGGTTCTTAAGCTTTGCCATTAATACCTCCCAGGTGACAGAATTCAGGGGCTGAGGTGCTAACAGAGCTCTGGCTGTGTCAAACATTTGTTTGCCACAGAAATTTAAAAACAGCACCCTTCGCTGGCTGCCTGTCAAATTCCCCAGATCGTTTGCCTCCAGGAAACAGTCAAAATGCTCAATATATGATTTCCAGGTTTCTATGGATGCGTCAAATGGCACAAATGAATTTAATGCTGTCATTCTGAACAGCTCCACAGAACCCTTGATCCTTAGGCAGGTGGCTGATGAACTTTATCAAGCTCCCTCAGCATGACTTGCTCTTTTTGTATGCCCTTTTGGCTTGTTTGGCTCTCTCTACCACAGTGATCAGTTCTTTTGGTTGCCTTATGGAAGAACTTCAAGCTCTCCTAATGCCTTGATGGTGAAAATCCCATCCTCATCGCCAGTGCTTCGTACTGGGAATGAACTCACTACAGAATGAGGCAAGGCAGCTAAATTGGTTGCTCAGGCTTTATTGGTTTTCGTGCGCTAACAGTGAACAAGCCACTCAGCCTTGAGGCAACAGCTGTTGGCCTGTTTGACAGCTCTTTATATAATCAGCTGTCAAACTATCGGCCAATCAGATTGCGGCTGGGCTCCCCCTGCTGAAACCAGACCAGAGTGGGTACTTCAGAACATAGCAAAATCCATAATCCAAAGGCAGATTGAATAAGAAAGGCCAAGGTCCAAAAGTTTAGACACTAGTCTATGTGGAAGAATTGTGTTAAATGCAGAACTAAAATCTACAAAAAGCATCCTCACATAGTTCCCCTGTTATTCTAGATGAGTCAGAGCAGTGTGAAGAGTGATGGCTATAGTGTCTTCTGTAGATCTATTTCTTCTGTATGCAAACTGGTGTTTATCAAATATATGCAGAAGACCAGAAATGATGTGCCGGCAGACCAATTTCTCAAAGCACTTTGTGATGACTAGGAGTGAGTGTCACTGGTCTGTAATCATTGAGGTTATTGATAGGGAAGTTCTTTGGCAGCGGAACAATGGTGAAAGCCTTCAAACAAGATGGAATAGTGGACTGGGATAAAGACCAATTGAAGATCCTGGTAAAGACTCCAGCCAACTGATCAGCACAGTCTTTAAGCACTCGGCCAGAGATACCGTCAGGACCAGCAGCCTTTCTAGGGTCCACAAACCTGAGAATGCTCCTCACCTCCTGTTCCTCCATAATGAAGTGGGGGCTATATTGTCACCTTTCTAAAAATAAAAATAACTCTTTAGAAGCACATGCTGCTTGGAGGTGAAAGAAATCAATTTTTTTTTAAAAAAATGTGCATATAGAGAACTTTCAAGGTTATTACATGCTGAGAATTGCTTTTATTCTACTGTTGAACTATCAGTAATTCAGAAAGGGAAAAATGTGAATGCTCTGAAAACTTTCTTGTGGCACATTAATGCTTCCCAAGAACTCACATCTGTCACATTAGCAAACATATAAAAGCAGCAGTTTCCAAGCTATTTCAGGACTTTTGAAATGTTTTGAAATTTTTTTGCGGGCGGGGGTTGTCCTTCATTTTTGAGCAGGTGGTGAGAGAAAAAGAGCAGTACCTGGTGCAGAGATCACTGCCAGGTTGCTAAATTCTTGGTACCAACTCCCTTGCATCTTATTGAAACAAACTTCATTTTACCCAAATGAGGATGAGATATGCTTGCACTTGGGATAATCCAACTGAAAGTGCTTTACACAGCTGCAGAAACAGGATATATTCCAGGAAATGATAACTCTGAAACAAATTGATAAGGCACTGAAATTGTTTTTTATTTATTTATTTTTATTTATTTTTTATTGCAAAAGTTTTTGCTTTGGCCTGCAAAACCTGCAGCTCCTCAAAGTGCACATTTCTCTCAAACCTCATTCTCTCTCTCTCCAGGCAGTCCCAAATAATAATTATTAGGAGCATAAAAAGCAGAGAAAGAATTGCAATGTCTTGGGAGACTTTGAATACGCAATGCTCATCACCCTGATACAACAACCTGTTGCAGGGCTTCCTTCTGGTTTGTAGTTGCTGTAATAACTATATTTTTGGAAGATCATTGGAAATTATTGTATTCCCTCTATCCCCAAAGATTACTGAAACCTAACAACATTAACTATGCTTTGATTGACATTATCTAGAGTCCATGGCTGAGACCTTCTTTTTGGATTCCATTGTAAAACAACAACAACAACATCAAGAAGAGTAAATAAGCTTTATTGACAAAATCTCTGCAAGAACTGATATTTGCAGAAATGTGATCTAAATATGACAATAAAAAGCAACAGCTTGAAAAGAAGTTAAAAAATTGGAAAACCAAATCATTCCATGGACTTTTTTGAAAGATATTCTAAGAAAATCACATGATGTCAGAACATGGCAGTTTCTTAAAATGGTACATATAAAGAAAGCAAAAACAATATTTTCGGCTGCTAAAGAATCAACACTTACATCTCATGTCATCAAGGCAAAAATAGAAAATACTATTTTGAGTAGCAAATTTGGATTGTGTTGAAATAAAATTAAACAGTTGATTATGTAATAACTAAATATGGGAAAAATGCAAGATTGATTACAAAAATGGCATGATAGAGTTGAAAGATATATTGGCATTTACTAGATGTGAAAAGTATAGATTCATGATCAATAAGGATTACTGGAAACATGAAATCACAGCAAGTCATTGAAAGTGAGAACATACATTTTATAGGCATTTAAATCCAGACTGCTTGACACTTGGAACAGATACAACACAACTAATACAATTGGCATTGGAAACAGCCATGTTTAGTTTATTGATAACTTTAATAATCATAAGATAAAGTAATGTTGAAGACAAAGAATTGAAAAACATACAAAATATTTAAAATGTGCAAATACTATAAAAATCACAAATTTTTTTTTTGGGGGGGGGAATCATTCACTTGTAGGAATTGATTTTGGACCCATAGATGCAGTGTCACAAAGACCGAAAATATGGATTGTCTAAATTTGAAAAGAAAAAAAAAAACCTTTAGCCCAACTACAAATAACAGGTATATTGAGCATTCCTTAGATAATAAGGTGCTACTTTTATAATTTCCAAGTCCTTAGATAGAGCTCAAATCATGAAGAGGAAAATCAATCAATATTAGCTGTGACACACAATTAGTGGAAATAGAATATAATAATAAATGTACAGGAAAATAATACCAGTTTATTTTATTTAGTATGATGATTTTAAATGTCATGTCCCGTTCCCTGAGTCATTGGGCCCTGGGCCTTCGGCTGATGTTGTGTAATGCCAGGTCTGTTGTTAACAAGGCCCCCCTCATTTATGATTTGATTTGTGAGGGGGGAGTGGACCTGGCGGGTGTTACCGAAACCTGGTTGGGCCAAGAGGGAGGGGTTCCTCTGGTGGAGATGTGCCCACCCGGGTTTCGGGTCTTTCATTGGCCGAGGGCTCAGGGGAGCGGGGGGGGGGTTGCGGTGGTTATTAAGGAAGATCTGTGTCCTAGGGAATCCACTGTTTCTCAGACGACCGGATGTGAATCTCTTTTCATGAAGTTTGGTTCCAGAGTTCAGGTGGGCCTGTTGATTGCATACCTGGCTCCCTGCTATGTGACATCGGTCCTGCCTGAGCTCCTTGAGGTCATAGGCGGCTTGGCGGTTGAGACCCCCAGGCTTATGGTCATGGGGGATTTCAACCTGCCTTCTGCTGGCGGGGCCTCGGGGATTGCTCAGGAGTTCATGGCTTCCATGACAGCCATGGGCCTGACCCAATTAATTCGAGACCCTACTCACTTGGAGGGTCACATCCTGGATTTGGTTTTTGTCTCTGATCAGTGGCAGAATGATCTTGGTATAGGGGATGTGGTTGTGGAACCCCTGTCATGGACTGATCATTCGCTCCTTAGACTCAACTTCCATTCCGCACCCCTCTGCCTCAGGGAGGCGGGGCCGATAAAATGGTACCGCCCCAGGTGCCTGATGGACCCAGATAGGTTCCTGATGGAGCTTGGGCTGTTTCCCGAGACTCACACACACGACTCGGCTGAGGACTTGGTGGTCGCCTGGGATAGGGTGGTGGCTGAGGCCCTTGACCGGGTCGTGCCCCTGCGACCTCTGACCTGGTGCTAATCCCAAGTGGCTCCTTGGTTTTCCGAGGAGCTGAGGGAGATGAAGCGCCGGAAAAGATGCCTAGAGAGTAGTTGGAGGGCCAGCCGCTCTGGATCTGACTGAACACTATTACGATCCTATATTAAGGCGTATTTAGTGGCGATAAGGACGGTGAGGCGGTCTTACCTCTCCGCCCTTATTGCGTCCACAGAAAATTGCCCGGCCGCCCTGTTTAGGGTGACCCGCTCCCTTTTGGAGGTGGAGGCGCGGGAGGATCCCTTGCAGGGATGGGCCGAGGATTTTTCTAGGTTTCTGCAGGACAAAATCACTCAGATCCAAGATGAGTTGGACTCTGACTGGGCATCTCCGGGTGGGGGGGGGCGGGGTGGATTTCGGGGAGGTCATTTGGGATGAGTTCGATTCTGTTACTCTGCAGGATGTGGACAGGATACTGGGGGGGCTTAATGCCACCACTTTTTTATTGGACCCGTGCCCCTCCTGGCTGGTCTTGGCCACTCGGGAGGTGACACGAGGCTGGTTCCAAGGGATTATTAACGCTTCCTTGAGAGAGGGGCTTTTACCCACTGCCTTGAAAGAGGCAGTGGTGCGGCCCCTCCTCAAGAAACCATCCCTGGATCCAGCATTATTGTCAAATTATCGTCCGGTCTCCAACCTTCGCTTTGTGGCGAAGGTTGTTGAGAGTGTGGTGGTACGTCAGCTCCCTCAGTACCTGGATGAAGCGATATATCTAGACCCCCTCCAATTGGGTTTCAGGCCTGGGCACAGCACGGAGACGGTGTTGGTCACGTTGGTGGATGATCTCTGGAAGGCCCGAGACAGGAGTTGTTCCTCTGTCTTGGTCCTGTTAGATCTCTCAGCGGCTTTTGATACTGTCGACCACAGTATCCAATTGTGGCGGTTGGGGGGGTTGGGAGTGGGAAGCACCGTTTTACGGTGGTTCTCCTCCTTCCTCTCCGACCGCTCACAATTTGTGTTGATAGGGGGGCAGAGGTCGACCCCGAGGCCCCTATTATGTGGGGTGCCTCAGGGGTCTGTGCTCTTGCCCCTACTGTTCAACATTTCTGTGAAGCCGCTGGGTGAGATCATCCGTGGATCGGGGTGGAGTTCCATCAGTACGCTGATAACACTCAGCTGTACATCTCTACCCCGGGCCACCCCAACGAAGCCCTCGAAGTGTTGACCCGGTGCCTGGAGGCCGTGAGGAGTTGGATGGGTTTTAACAGGCTTTGTCTCAACCCGACCAAAACCGAGTGGCTGTGGTTTCCTGCGCCCAGATACAGCCAGCTTATTCCATCGCTGGCCGTGGGGGGAGAAATTTTGACCCCTATGGAAAGGGCTCGCAATCTGGGTGTCCTCCTGGATGTATGGCTGTCTTTAGAAGATCATATTACAGCCGTCGCCAGGGGGGGCTTTTGTCAGATTCGTCTGATTTACCAGTTGCGGCCCTTTCTGGATCTGGACGCACTTCGCACAGTCACTTCTGCCCTCGTCATCTCCCGCTTGGACTATTGCAATGCTCTCTACATGGGGCTCCCTTGAAGAGTGTCCGGAGGCTGCAGTTCATCCAAAATGCAGCCGCGCAGGTGATCTTGGGAGCCCCTTGAAGCTCCCATGTTACACCGCTCCTGCGCGTGCTGCATTCGCTTCCTGTGGCCTTCCGGATCCGATTCAAGGTGGTATTGATCGTTTTTAAAGCGCTCTATGGCTCGGGACCTGGGTACTTACGGGACTGCCTGCTGCCATCAACAGCCTCCTGCCGCCCAGTGCGCTCCCACAGGGTTGGCCTCCTCATGGTTCTGCCGCCTGGTCGTTGCCAGTTGGTGGCCCCGAGGGTGCAGGCCTTTTCTGCGGGGGCTCCCTCCCTTTGGAACGATTTGCCCCCGGAGATACGGGCCATTACCAACATTCAAACCTTCCGGCGCACAGTAAAGACCCTGTTTTTTCAACAGGCCGGCCTGGCCCAGTAACGATTTTTGGGGTTTTTAAAATTTGGTATTTTAAATTTTTTATTAGTTTTATATTCACTAATTGTATATTTGGCCTCTTATTTAATTGTTTTAATTTGTTTTTAATTGTGTATACTGTTTCTGTTTTAGTTGGCTGTACACCGCCCCGAGTCCCTTTTTTTTTGCGAGAGGGGGTGATATAGAAATTTAATAAAATAAATAAATAAATAAATAAATAAATAAATAAATAAATAAATAAATAAATAAATAAATAAATAAATAAATACCTGTTGAGAGATCATGGAAATGAATACTGCATTACAATTTAATTACTTGGCTTCTTTGTTTTGGTGACTAACTGATTTAGGGAGAGGTCCCTGAAAAAAGTTCTGGAGACATACTGTAACACATAAACCTGCTCCAGAGGTGGTATTCAGCCAGTTCTGAAAGGTTATGGAGAACCGGTAGCGGAAATGTTGAGTAGTTTGAAGAACCAGTAAATAACACCTCTGGTTGGCCCTGCCCCCATCTATTTGGCTGGGTCTTCTTTTGTTGCCCTGCATAGGAGAATGGAGCTGGAAAGCAGGTTAGTGGGGTAGGGTGGGAATGGGGATTTTGCAGTATCCTTCCCATGCCATGCCCACCAAGCTCTTCAAGCTACAACACACCACCAAGCCACACCCACAGAAATGGTAGTAAAAAAAATTGAATACCACCACTGATCTGCTCTACATGTATGTCTGATAAACATTATTCTGTGGTATCTACATATATATTCATTCCAGTACAATAAGGAGGAAAACACTATAATAAATTTATCATAATTAAAATGATATTGAAGGGGGGAGTGGAACTTTAAAACAACTGTGCTAAATTAATTTAGTTCAACAATTTCTTTACATGTGAGAGTTGGGAGTTGGGATGACCAGTCAGTGGAGGGATTCAATTTTTTTTACTACCAGTTCTGTGGGCATGGCTTGGTGGGTGTGGCTTAGTGGGCATGGCAGGAGAAGGATACTGTAAAATCTGCATTTCCACCCCACTCCAGGGGAAGGATACTGCAAAATTCCATTCCCTCCCCACCCCACTGACCTGCTTTCCAGCTCCATTCTCCTGTGCAGGGCAACAAAAGAAGACCCAGCCAATCAGGGAGGCAAAATATAGATGGGGGCAGGGTCAGTCAGAGGTGGTATTTGCTGGTTCTCCAAACTACTCAAAATTTCCACTACCAGTTCTCCAGAACTGGTCAGAACCTGCTAAATATCATGTCTCCCTGTAATGATGCAAAATCCACCCATTTTGGCTCTAGCTTTCTCATGCAGCCCATATTGGTTTATTCATATTGGTTAACAAAGAAATAGGTTTACCAGCACTGATCTATGAGCTGTTCAGCAGTGAAGTAGATTGATGTAAGAAGTAGTCTACTCTCCTTGTCTGCAAGTGTTTTAAACATTGGTGGCCGGCCATTTATCAGGGATGTGTAGTAATAGATTTGTAGGACTATCTAGATGATTTAAATAAACCAGAGTGATTCAGTAGTTAGATTGCAATATTGCAGTCTAACTCTGTCCACTGTCAGAAGATCGATCCTGCCTGGCTTGAGGTTGTCTCAGCCTTCCATTCTTCTGAAATCAGTAAAATGAAGACCCAGATTCTTGGGGGCAATAGGCTGACTTTGTAAACCACCCAGAGAGTGCTAAGGGCTATTAATAAGTGCTATCTGCAAAAATCTTTCCTACCCTTACATTCTGTCATTCTGTAGTAAGCAGTAGCAATAGCTTAGGTTGTATGCATCTCTGGAAATGCTAGGAACTGAATCTAAGATTTTTTACAAGTAGCATGTACTGTATCCAGTATCTCTGTGCTATTGCCTTTCCTTCTATTAACTGGCTTGAGAAATAATCATCAATCTATAAGCAGAAGAAATGCTTTTGAGTGAATGGCATTTTGAAAAAGAATAAAAGATGAGACTTCTCAACCTGTTACAATTGCAAGAAATGCTGCAGATGCAAAGGATATTTTTAAAAAACAATTCCAAGAACTCCATTCCTCTAATTGATCAGTTCTACTATATAAGAAGAGAAGCCATAAGAAGAGAAGCTGTAGTTTTTTTTTTAAATTGTTCCAGTTTTTATTTAAAGTTTTATCGGGATTAGGGAGGATGACCAGGACGGGCTTGGAGGATAACCCACCTGAGACGGGGGCCAGACTGGGGGTCGAGCATGGCCAGAAGGCTTTGGGGTCTAGTGGGCTTGGGTCGAGGATGGGGGGTTCTTCCTGGGGGGGGGGGGGAGAGTCAAGATCTATCTGCACGGTGAGCAGGAGAGGCAGATTTGGTGGGTATAGGGGGCCATATTATGTTGGGGGAGTGCGTCCTCGCTATTTGTGTGCGGTGGTGCGCTCCGACCCGCCTAGTTACTTCCCATTCCCTGGGCTTCTGAGTCATCGGGCCCTGGGCCTTCGATTGATGTTATGTAACGCCAGGTCCATGGTAAATAAAGCCCCTCTTATTTATGATTTGATCTGGGAGGGGAGAGTGGACCTGGCGGGCATTACTGAAACCTGGTTGGGCCAAGAGGGGGGTGTCTCCCTGGTGGAGATGTGCCAACCCGGGTTTTGGGTTTTTCATCGACCGGGGGCCCAGGGGAGGGGGGTTGCGCTGGTTATTAAGGAAGATCTGTGTCCTAGGGAATCCACTGTTCCTCAGACCACTGGATGTGAATCCCTCTTTGTGAAATATGGTTCCGGGCTCCCTGCTCTGTGACATCGGCCCTTCCTGAGCTCCTTGAGGTGATAGCTGACTTGGCAGTTGAGACCCCCAGGCTTATGGTCATGAGGGATTTCAACCTACCCTCTGCCGGTGGGGCCTCGGGGTCTGCTCAGGAGTTCGTGGCTTCCATGAAAGCCTTGGGCCTGACCCAATTAATTCAGGATCCCACAAACACAGGGGGTCACATCTTGGATTTGGTGTTTGTCTCTGGTCAGTGGCAGAATGATCTAGGTTTAGGGGATGTTTTGATAGAGCCCCTGTCATGGTTGGATCATTTGCTCCTTAGGCTGGACTTCCGTGCCACACCCCCTCATCGCAGGGAGGCAGGACCGATTAAATGGTTCCGCCCCAGGAGCCTGATGGACCCAGATAGGTTCCTGACGGAGCTTGGGCCGTTTCCCGAGACTCACACACACAACTCGGCTGAGGACTTGGTGGCCGCCTGGGATAGGGTGGCAATCGAGGCTCTTGACCAGGTTGTGCCCTTGCAGCTCTGACCCGGTGCTGATCCCATTTGGCTTCTTGGTTCTCCGATGAGCTGAGGGAGATGAAGCACCAGAAAAGACACCTAGAGAGCGGTTGGAGGACCAGCCGTTCCGCGTCTGACCGAACACTATTGCATTCCTATGTCAGGGCCTATTTAGTGGCGATAAGGGTGGCAAACTGATTGTACTTTTCCTCCCTTATTGTGTCCACAGAAAATTGCCCGGCCGTCCTTTTTAGGGTGACCCGCTCCCTTTTGGATGAGGGAGCGCGGGAGGACCCCTTGCAAGATGGGCCGAGGATTTTTCTATTTTTCTGCAGGACAAAATCGCTCAGATCCGGGACGGTTTGGACTCTGACTGGGCAACTCTGGGTGGGAGGGCGGGAGTGGTTTTCGGTGAGGTCATCTGGGGGGAGTTCGATCCTGTGACCCTGGAGGAAGTGGACAGGATACTGGATGGGCTTAATGCCACCACATGTTTACTGGACCCGTGTCCCTCCTGATAAGACCCAGAAAAAGTGTTGTTTTGTCACACTGGCTACCCCAGAGGTCAGATTGGTATTAACCCTGACCATTGCCCTTTATTAAAGCTTTGAAAACAAGTTGTATTCTTGAGGAAAGGGGTCAGAATAGCAGACCCTGAGTCTTTGAGGAAGCTGTACTGAAAGCTGTTTGTTGTTAATATTGTTTACTAGATTTGCATTTGTTTGGTATTGATGGTTCTTCAAATTTATTTTAGCTGCCCATAGTCATATTGATAGATAGGTAGCAATGTGAATAAAATAAAATCAATAATATGCATAGGAGTTTAGCTCTGAACACAGGGGTGTAGTTGCAGTCATGGGTGTCTTTAGGTGTCCAAAAAGGTCAAGATAAATCATGTAATTAAATCAGCAATGGAGAAGATTGCAGTAACCATACTTCTTTCAATTCTATGATCAGCTTTATTTTTTTATTATATACTGTTTTGTTTCTATTTTCCCCTACTTTTTACATTTCCTATACCTCATGAAATAGTGTAGACTTACACGAGATGAGGAAATCTTTGAAAACTGAGCTATTAATGACTCAGTTCTGCTGACTACACTTATTTTAAGGATGAAAGGAATCCTTGCTGTTTAGGTTGGCTACCTTTAATAAACAGAAGCAAGACACTGCAGAGTTTTGGAATTATTCATCTCCTGCATCTTTACCAAAAGCTTTCGTTGAGTCATCTGGAACTATATGAGTAATTAATTATCTATCATTATGTCTACATTACCTCTTCCTACAGTTCAGGCACAGCCATCCATACTATTCATAGACTCTTCCAATTTCCTGATGCATTATATGTTGGTTTTTTTAATATTTGAAAGAGAAATTGTATGCTGCATCTCATTTTAGTTTTATTGTTCTAGTTTTAAAATCAATCAAGGTCAGCTGGTGTCAATCTAGCATACATAGCTGGCTTGCTTCCCTAAATTTACCATTCAATTCCCTATCTCCTCCCTCCCACCCTTTCTCCCTCTCTTATTCTCTATCTCTCTTCCCTTTTGATATAAGAAACACACATATGAAAAAAAATAGTTGTGTATCTCACTTTATTTAAGAGCAGAAACAGGCAACTAAATATTTAAGTTACTATTGAATAAGCAGAAGACGTCACTGCAAAAAAATAAAAAAGCTATGTAATCACAATATAGATGGTGTCATTCATGTACAATGCAACTGCTTTGTCAAGCCCGCCAAGAAATGAACGGAAGTCTCATACTGCCCTACTGAACAAGAGTTTTTCTCAGAAATTGATTTCCCTCTCCTTATTCCAATTTGTCCCCAACAAATACTGCATACAAATTCATATTTTCTAAACAACCCCCCCCCCCCCAAAAAAAAAAAAAAACCTGAAAGTGGACTGTGAATTAAATGTGGGAAATGAAAACTTTGAGGGTGTTGTATTTAAAGGCAGTATGGGGAATGTACAGAAAAATAAGATTTGATATTCCTTTGATACCACCTCCTTTAGGCTGACAATTAATGTTAACTTTTCCTAGCAGTGCATTGCTTTAGGGCAGGGATGTCAAACTCATGTCATCACGTAATGTATCACGACTCCCCCTCTTTACTAAACTGTGAGTGGGCATGTCCAGCATGTGAGGCATCTGGCCTGCAGTCTGCGAGTTTGATACTTTAGGGTTTCTACTAAGGATTACAAGATTCCTTTGCTACAGTATTGGTGTCTAGAGAGAAAAGAATTAGCAGAGGTGTCTGTGGGGAAGATGAGGGAAAGCAAATGACAAAATCAGCATCACATCATAAGAATTCAGTCTCTACCTCTTCTGTATGTGTACAGTATGGATCTTGCATTAAGACAGTGTAACAGTTTTGTCATTTTTATAGTATCATCAGATTCTGCACACGTGTTCAGTACTTTGTAAGAAGTACTTTGCTAGAAGGCAAACATCACTCCTCAATTTGAAATTATCATTCTCATACATATTATTTGGAAGAAAGGCTCATGATAAGAATTCCCAGATAAAACTCTGTTACTCAGCATTTGTCATTATACTGTCACTAGAGTAGCTATCATATATATTGATTTGTATGTCTTTAGTTTCTAAATAAATTGTGCAATGTAATTTATATGAAGATATGAATAAACAGGCATGGAGCATATATGACCTGTTCAAAGCAGGCTATAGAAAAGAAGGATAGGCTTTCACTTATGCAGCATGTGGAAAACTTCTAGAATGAATGGAGAGTCCTAAATAAAGAAAACAAAATGAACAACTGTTCCCCAATAGGAGATGGCTTCCAAATGAAGTGTATTATTATATTCAAACTGAAAATTACCAAAGAGTATGAAAAAAGGGTCAAGCAGAGATACCTGGGTAGGAATTTACTAGTGCTTACTTTACTTACTTTTTGTAATTTTGTGGAATTCAAATCTATCTCAGCCAGCTAGAATTTAAATTTAGATTAAATATGTGTGTGTGTGTGTGTGTGTGTGTGTGTGTATATGACACACAAGATTAAAAAGAACCCAATACACAAGCTTGAGGATGGCAGATGAGATTGTACCGAAACGTCGCTATAATAAACGCACAAATATTAAGATGTGGGAAAATACCCAAAGAAACCTAAATACCATACATATAAAGACCCGCAAAAACATAAAAAAAACTTTTTACACACACACGCACACGCACACACACACATACATACACACACACATACTACATGCAAACATGCATAATAATGAAGGATTTAAACATTTTTCCTTCAGAAAATGAAACATAAAAGCTATAAACCTACAGTTGTTTCTATAAATTCAGATTCTTTGAATAAGTATGAATACAATTGTAACACTGTTAAGTATTACAGAGAACCTCTTTTTGACTCTATATGAAATATGTATGGTTATTTGAAATGCTTACTATTTTAAAATATGCTAACTGTTCAAGGGATTTTTGTCCATCCTTATTAATTTATGAATTGATAAAAAGATGAGAATTTTTACATCAGCATTAGGCGTTTTATAGAGACTTCTTTTCTTTATTAATGGTTTCTGGATTGATCATGCAACCAAATGAAAGAGATCCTTTAGACTTTTTAAAAAATGCTCCAAGTTTTTCCATTATTTTGTTTGTGAAAATGATGATGCCAATCAGGCTTGCTTGTAATTATATTTTGCTCTACTATGATAACTAGTGGAGAAAAGAGACCAAGAAATGGGGAGTGGGAATCACTTTTTAATTCTTGTTCATAATTTCCAATTTATTTGTATTAATAGCACCTCAGTGTCCTCCATGCCAGTTTCCAGAAGAAGACCAAAACCTGAAAAAGCATTGGCATTTAGACAAAATGCTTTCCAACCACAAATCAACAACAGGCAGCATTTATTTGGAAGTCCTGATGTAAAAAAAAAATGGGCTTATTGAAAAAAAAGTGAAAAGTGAAATTTGACTGCATACCAAACGAGGGCAAAATAAATACATTTGCAAAAGTCTTTGTGTGGTCCCTACCATTAAAAAAAGAAATTCAAACAAAATCCGGAGAAAATTGTTTTTGATATAAACAATAGGACCTGAAGCTTGCCTAATATTATCTGCCAAATTATAAATTAATATGGGGAATGGGAAAAGCTTTCAGAGGCAAGGATGTAAAATGAGTAAAGTAAAAATAGTTCTCTGAGTCTAAGGTAACCTTTTTAAAGCTATTTTGGACATTGTTTTTGTCCTCTATAATCTGAATTTGAGAAATAATATATCAATTCTCTTCCTGTAATTCTTTTTCTTCTTCTTTGTATTGCCTCCATCATTATTTTAAAAAAAATAGCTCCATTTTTCAGGACTTGGATGCAATGTACTTTTCAAAATAAACTGCTACGTTAATTGTCGCCTTTTCTCTGATTTTCAAGCTTTTCGTAATTATCCCAAGGAGTCAAATGCTAGAACTGCACTGATATGAGGGCGCCCTGAAAATCTGACTTGATACCATAGTTGAATGGGCCAGGTGACGAGCCTTTTCTGATGATGACAGAGAATGGTGTGGCCACCTTATGCCAGTTCTTAGATCACAATCTGGCAACTAGTAAGAAGAATTCAGAACTGGAATTCTGTATGAATGCTTTGGAATTTCAGATAGGACTGAAGATTTTGCTAAACGATTTCCATATTCATGTGCATGGACAGCCTCTGTGCTTCATTGTTAGCCACACTAGAATATTTATATATGTTCAACCTGGGAAGGCCTTCAAAACAGCAATGAAAAGGTATTTGACAATGAAGTCAAGTAAGTACTGGAAGCAGTGTTGTTTTATTTTGTTTTGAGGGGGTTTCTTGCAGACTGTTCCTGCAAATGCTGCCCAAAAAAACAAAACAAAAAACCCTCCATATTTGCTATAGACTTTTAAATTTCACTTCCTTGATCAAAAGTGATTGAGTGTCTTTGATGAAGCTTTTGCATTCAGTGAAACACATACTGCTTTCTGATTGATTTTACATATAGCTATTGGTGCCATAGGATAAATGTCCCTAAGCATTTATGTCCAAAAAATTTGATACTATGGTTGATGTAATACCGTTGGTTTTTCCCCCCATTTGATGACCCATCCACTATTTACAATGGAGAAAAAGTAGTAAAGACCACAAAGACAGCAAATGCTGAGCTGTTTATTGACCCTGCAACTGGATAACTGTGTTTTGCCACTACCCTAAAGTAATTGAGAGTTTAAACCCGGTGAACATGATCGGATGTCTTTGCATCATTAACCCAGCAGAGAATTTATGTGGAAAGAGCTGCAGTTAATCCATAGGATTAAACTGCTCAAGTTATAATTGACAGTCAGATCCTTGGTTACATACACAGCTTTCGTTTGAAGCAAAGATTGCATTTTGGCAAAGGGACTTTCTTTTGGGAATGTAAGAGCAAAGCTGTTGCTCTTGATACCTACTTGTTGGTTCAAGCAATAAGAGAGAGAAAGAGCAGTTAGCAACTAAGAAAGGCATCACCATATGAGATAGACAACTGCCCATTGTTCAATATGAATAGAAGTATTTATATAAGTGTTGTTGAACACTGGTTTTGGCTCATTGGTAACTGGTTTTTGGTAACATTATTTTTATTGATTTAAGCATTATTTTCTCTTAAAAGGAAGGATTATGACAATGCTTTTAACATGTAGATGAGTTAAAACAGTCTTTCTAAGGCACATAGGATACATTTATGCAATTAAACTTGTTCAAAACACTTTCCTCAAGTGAGAACTGCATGAAGTCAGCCATATGTAATTACTGAATGTGAAGATATAGGCTCTTCCTTAAAACTGAGAAAAATATTATCCACAAGACTTTGAGTTGTCAGAAAACTATTCCAAGCATAAAATTAGTTTTCCCCATTTGATGATCTCTATTCTGTACATGCCCAATGCTGGCAAATAGTGATATCCTCATTTGCAGTATACAGAGCAAAGATTTAAGGACAAAGATTGGCAGATTTCATGGCCTTTCTTTTCTTTCCTTCCCACCAAATCTAGCAGACATATATCCACCAATCACTCTACTTAATATGGGATGGGAATATACACAAGATGAGCTCTGGTAGATGGCTGAAATCATGGGTTTAACTACCTGCCAAAATTGTTCATGTTGTGCCCAAATGTTTTATGCAGGTGAAAGGAAAGCCTGCCGATTGATTTAAAGAAGTACTCTTCTACTCAAAGCAGAATGGACCTGGAAGAAAGGACTCAGGGACCAAAAGCAAGGAAATCTGAAACAGGCCTAAGTGCCCAGTAATGATTTCACCACCTAGAAATCACCTGCTTGAAGCACATTAGATTGTATGCATGTCCAAACCCATGACAAGATAAGAAACAAAAGATTTTAAAATCAGTACAATTAAGGATAATTTAAGGCTGTTTCAAGTATGGGCTGGGGGTCATATGATGGTAACCTCATGAAGACAAGGCATTAAAAAAAGAGAATACTAGAGTTTGCTTGACATAAAATACCTGTTTCACAAGGTTTTTTTAAAGGTCAATGTAAGATTTAACCCTTCCCACCAATATCATTTCAAGCATTTCAGTTATACTACAACTCTTTCTGACAGTGAGAACAATCACTTTCTGATAGTGAGAACGATCAACCAATGGAACAGCTTGCCCTCAGAAGTTGTGGGAGCTTCATCAATTGAGATTTTCAAGAAGAGATTGGACTGCTATTTGTCAGAAATGGTGTAGGGTCTACCGCTTGGGTGGGGAGTTGGACTAGATGACCTACGAGGTCCCTTCCAACACTGATTAGCTGTTATCTGTGATTGGGATTTTGCATTATGGCTTCTGAAATGATAATTCCACAGAAATCTCTGTTTGAAAATCAAAGTGGCTGATCCACACTGATTGGTCCCCCATTTTATTCATGTAGCAATTCATTTCATCTGCTTAAGTAGGGCATTCTGCTTCCATTACATTAAGATTCCTATTGAGGCAGATCATAGCTGTTTCATGTGTTATAAGACAAAATAATATTGATCTATTTTCTAGCAACATATTGGGACACAAGGAGGAGCACTGAACATTATCCAAACAATGATTATGAAGTGATGTGCAAGTGATTCATTTATGTTATTTGCACTTCACATGTTAAAATTATAAATCTCTCATGAAGATAATGTGTGATTACAATCATGAGATTATAATTAGGGAAAGATTTGAACTTGACCTCTGGTGATAAAGGCCAGATCCAGATTTTATTCTTAACCCATTTTTTGAATGCAGAAGTGCAAACACACTCTCATCCCCATGCTTTAAAAGTACCATTTTCTATCATGAGTCACTTTTATGAGTCACAGTGATTGTGGTCTGTCATTATTCATTTCAGTGTCTGGTGAAAAACATTCTTTGTCCTGCTCTTCCTGCTCTTACTCCTGACTGACCTCAGTAAGCACAGGTTGCATTATATCCAATTAGGTACGTTGCTATTCTATCCAATCACACTTATACTATAATTAGCATAATTCTATAAAAAGATGTTGTTGCTTCTCATGTTAGGACTTGCTTTTCATCTCTGGTACCATATTAAACCAATTTGTGTTTCATTGGAAATTCCTCTACATACTTGAACCATGATTTTGTCATTACTACCAACTTTTATAAATCTATAATGGAACGAACAATTTGCTTTAAGACAGTAGCATAAGAGTAAAGATGGCTCAATGAGGGAGAAAAAGAAAGAAAGGGGCAGATGTTAGTTGAAATGAGAGACCTGGGATAGGGGGTGTAAACGTATCTGTGATTGTGCAGATATCTGGGAAAGCAAAGTCAAAAAATATAGCCAATGAGAAGGGAAGGAAAGGAAAAGGTGAGTACTGGTAGACCCTAGAGGGCCAAAGAATATAGATTGCTTTCCTTGTTTGGTTGAGAAAGGCAAGAAGTAGAAAAACATATAATTATTATTATTATTATTTATCGTATTTTTATACCGCTCCCTCTCCCAAAAGGGACTCGGGGCGGTGTACAGTCTAAACATATAAAGATACAGTCAACAGTAACAGTAATTAACTCAGAATTGAATATAGATAGATGAAAATAGGATAAATGAGTAAAATAAGTAAGTAAATGATTGAGTCCCATCAAATAGAATTAAAAGTCTTATTTGAATCTAAAATTTAAAAATCTCAGAAAACCTTTAATTGGCTAGGCCGGCCTGCTTAAAAAGTAAGGTCTTGACTGCACGCCGGAAGGTTAGGATGTCCGATGTGTCTCGTATCTCCGGCACTACAGTAATCAGGCACTACAGTAGCCATAGCTAGACCAGTGTACCTCAACCTCAGCAACTTTAGAATATGTGGACTTCAGTTTCTAGAATTCACCAGCATAGATGAAGAACCAACCCAGATCCATTGCCAAACCACAGGAATCCAGATTGGAATTTCTTCAGTGAGCTTCAGGAATGGTCAAAAGCAGCACAGGAAACAAGCATCTTAGCTGAGGTGCTTAATGTCAGATGGCTATAAAAAACTGGATTCCTGGCCAAAACCTGTAACATTTAGTTCAAGGGGGGAAAGGGGAAATTCAGAATCTTCCTGCAGCAAAATGGAAAAGTGGCAACATGCCTATCCCATTCTGTCATCTAGAAATTGTTAGAAAAGCAGAAAGGTGTCAGTTCACATTCTGAACCAGGGAAGTTTTTTTTAACTTTTTAATTTGGTACAAACTAGAATTCAAATTTCAGGGATGAAAATATTCTGTAGAAAGGAACTCAAAATCTTCAAAAGAAGAACTTGTCAGCATGAAAAAAGCACACACACACTCACTCTCTCTCTCACACACACACACACAGAGGCATGCAAATACTTACATATTGTTTCCAAATGAAACTAAAGCACTTGAAAGTAGAATTCTGTGTGAAAAACAAAGGTTAAAAATAACCCCTGAAACCCAGAATTTCTGCTGATATCAAAGTATGTTCTTTTAAGCACTGAAAAAAGCAAGCAACAAAAGAAATAATAATTTGATAAATAGAGGTAAGACATGTGTGGCAAATAATAAGCAACATTTTCCTGGGAGATAATTAGCATTTCCAGATAGCAGACTTTAAATAAACTTTAGTAACTAATATCAATATCAGGAATAAAGATTTAGAGATAATGTCCTAGATAGCAAAACACAATGCTTCAGAGTCTCAGGCTAGGAAATAAAAATGAGAATGATGGACAATAAAAAGGCAATTATGTGCCATTTGAGCATCCATTCAATAATCATTCTATGCCTCAGAAATGTGGAATTGTCGAGTCAGAAATGATGAATGGTGTAATTGACTATTTCCTGAACTAAGGTGTCAGATGCCCTCTGGAGAGGGATTATTCACTCAGTCTCCTAAGGATGAGATTGATTTGCACAAATTAGAGACAGAGAAGTGATTGAGGTCTATCCCTGAAAATACAGCTGACAAATGCAAAGATTTCAGAGATTGGGGATTAAACAAATAAAGAGGAGGCAGCTAAACTTTTGAACATTTGAAGAAGTTGGAGGTCAAACAGGAATGAAGAAAAGCAATCTGTGTTTCTATTGCAAATATATTCAGTTTCTTTCTTTCATGATTTGTCTGTAACTGATTCAGTTCACCAATAAAAAAAAATAGCATACAGTAATACAGATGTTGCAAGCTTGAACTTGACTGAAGTGGTCCAGATATGGATATGGTTAAGCAATATGGAGTGAGGAGATGTCCATAAAAGAAATGGACCTCCTGATTCAAACTCAGCAGGAACTATCTATATACTTCACAAAGCACTGCTAGATAGAAATCTACACAATACAATATGGAAGAATGAAGCCTCTTTAAGCAGTTGATTGTCCTTTGAGAAGATGAGAATATCCATTCCATATCCATTGTGGTTTAAAACATAACTTCTTTTTTCCATCTTTCCCATGATTTAGGGGATACTTTATTATGGCAGTTTATTGTTGACATGGACAACATTAGCTCCCAATGTAACTTCCACAGGGAGTCAGAAATCCCTCAGTCTACCTTCAGAATTATTTTTTGTAAAATTATAATGAGGGAAGAACCCATCCATTGTGCCAACTAGAGTTTCCCAGCAAAAAAAGGGTAAGATAAAGTGTAATCTGTCCTATACAGTGTGTGTGTGTGTGTGTTTTCTATGTATCTGATAAAGAAATTATATAATGCATTATATATTAGGGCAAATTGCTTGCAAATCACTTGATAGGAAAAACTGCACACAATTCACATGTTTGGATCAATGGGCTTGAATGAAATGTGCAAGGTTTTTTTAACCTTTTATGCAGAAATAGAATAAAATGGAGGAAAAAAAACAAAATGGAAAAAATTGATTATGGAAATGAATGGGTGTATTTGTTATTAAATCAAGGGGTGGCTGAAAAACTCACTCTACAATACCTATTTGGCGTTGGTCTATTTTGTTTTGTTTTTTAAGCAAAATCAGTCAATTTACTCTTCCTTAAATCTCCATTTTTACAACCAAAAAGAATTTGATGCTTGCTAGAACATGAGCTCTGGGTTGTATATTCCAAAGAATCACTGGAACAATCTTGTTTAGTGGTACCTTTTTCTATCTCTTTTCATTGTCATAGTAACCCTGCAATGCATATTAGATAATGATATATTGTCTCATTTAGAATCACTCATCATGCTTCATGGCTATGTGAGGATTTGTACCTAAATCTTTTCTGTCTGGTGGCAAATCTCCATAGTGCCTGAAGCAAAAATAATCATAGGTGGAAGTGAAATGAAGTCAGTGATGATTATGTCAACCCTTAGATTCTTCTTACCTCCTTTCTCTTATAACACAATTATAAGTGTCAATAACATCAACTTCTTCTTGTTGTCTAATTTGAAACTTAAGCTATTTAGTTCATGAATGATCCTTTTTCATCCTTTTCATTACACAAAACATGCAATGCTAGAGTAAGAAAAGCTTAGTTATTCAAGATGTGCCTGTCTCTGTGAATGTCTGAGTGTGAACTGACCTTTTGATGAACAAAGAGGGGGAAGGTAATAAAAGAAGCTGGGAAGAAAGAGAAGTCTGCCTTTTGCTTATCTGCTTTTTATCCCATTATAAGGAACAGATTTCCTCAAAGGAATAAAGTAGTAAGACAGTCCAAGGATCTTTCATGGAAATTATTCCTGTATTCATAACATTTTTTTAGCAATTTGCTTTTATTGCTATTTTCTTTTATTAAATTCTTAAAAGGAAGAAAAATAAGTTGTGTTTATACATTAACTCTCAATATATCCTCTTGGGCAGGATCTCAAGTCTAACAGAAACCCTGTCACACTGAATACAGTAAAGTCAAAGCCTTTAAGGCTTTTATCTTTAAGATTTTAGGGATAAAATCTTAAAGATAGTGTTAGGTCCACATAAATTGCAGCTCAGAAGTGGCCCATACCCATAGCAGAACCATTTCTGTTGGACTTAAACCTAGCCAAGATATGCAATGATCCATAAAATCCAAGTCACAGTAAAGCTGTTCTTCTAAAAATTAAGGTTAAGTCAAATCCATGGAAAGACTCCTGCTTTTTAATATATTTTTAATTAAAAATAATTTAGAAAAAGAACATCAAAACTATATTTAAATATGAACAGAAAACAAAAGCATTTATTTATTAGATTTGTATTGCCGCCTATTCACCATGGTGATTGAAGGCAGTTTACAACATATAAAACCACAATTTAAAACAATAAAACTCATAAAATCAAATAAATTAATATAGTAAACTCCCCCCTCCCCCCCAGCAACAGCAGATTACATGAGACATTTAATGGTCTCCATCGCATTCTGGGTTCTCCAGATCCGCTGGTTAAACCAGGTCTTCAATGCCTTCCAGAAGAGAATCAGAGTAGGGACCAATTTAATGCCTGGGGGAATGATGTTCCAGAGGGAGGGAGCCACCATGGAGAAGGTCCTTCTTCTGGGTCCCACCAGGTGTATCTCCCTCAAGGATGGGACCCACAACATTCCCTGCCTCCCTGTTCTGATGGGTCAGGTAGATATGACTGACAAGAGATGGTCCCTCAGATAACCTGGTCCCCAGCCATGAAAGACTTTATTATTACTTTTATTGTCAGAGTACAACATGTGTACAATGAGATTGGCTGAGCCTCCTTTGTGAACCCCCCCCCCCAAAAAAAAAAACTCAAGTGAGGACAGAAATCCCCAAACCAGACCCAATCTTATTAACCTATATGACCTTGTTGCACAACACTGCACAAAACTGTGCAGACTATTGCATTTTGCATCAATTGAAGCCTCTGAATGCTCTTCAAGGGCAGCCCCATATAGAGTGTGTCACAATAGTCAAGACAGGAAGTGACCAAGGCATGAGTGACTGTGAGTAGGGATTGTTGGTCCAGGAACAGGCATAACTGGCACATAACTCACAGTTGCACAAAGGCCCTCCTGGCTGTGACCGTCACCTGCTCTTCAAGCAGGAGTTGTGAGTCCAGGAGAACTCACAGATTATGCACAGGGTCTGTTTGGGGTAGTGCCACCGCACCCAGGACCAAAGATGGTAATTCTCCCTTAGCCAATGTATCCCAAACCCAGAGCAACTCAACCTGTTGCTCCCCATCCAACCCTCAACAGCCATCAGGCACTGCAAGAGGGAGGACAAGGTATCTTAATTCACCATGGGCCGAGACATACAGCTGAGTATCATCAGCATATTGGTGATACCTCAGTCCATGGTGGCAGATGGTCTCACCCAGTGGCTTATTATAAATGTTGAACAGGAGTGGAGAGAGCACCAAGCCTTGTGGAACCCTGTAGAGCATTGGGCGAGGGCTGGATCTCTCCCCTCCTATCAGCACTGAGAGTGGCCACAGTGGAAAAAAGTGAAATAGGGTAGCACAAGGCCTCCCACTCCCATCCCCCAAAGCTGCTTCAGCAGAATACCGTGGTCAGTATTGAAAGCCTCTGAGAGTCAAGTAGAGCAAGAATGGATGCACTACCCATATCTTGCTCCCACCAGAGATCATCCAAGAGTGTGACCAATGCCATTTCTGTCCCAAAACCAGGCCTGAATCCTGAGTGGTAGGGGTATAGATAATCCGTTTCATCCAGAAGCCTCTGGAGCTGCCATGCAACCACGTTCTTATACAAATATTTATGGCACTGACATCCACCCTTAACTTCAATTCATGAACCCCCATAGTCCATCCAGGTAAAACATTACTAGACAAGTGTATTGATCTGAAAGGGTTTTCTGAAAATTAATTATTTTAATGAAATTTATTTTATTATATTCCAAGAAAGGATTGGGAAAAAAACAAACAGGAGTATCCTGAATTCCAGTAACACCATCTACTTTTTTGGGCCCCTTCATTTTTGTAGTCCCAGATATACCTCTCCCCAAAATTTGCAGGCCTTGGTCAAATAGAAGCTCAACATCTCCATATACTGGGCACCCTGCCTGATCTATTGCTATTTGGCTTTTGATACCTTAGAGATACTCCTTCTGTCCCATTGAGATATTGGGATTTGAAGGAGTTGTTTTTCATAACAAAATAGATTAATTGTATTTATCAAAGGGTTTCCGGGGGGGGGGGGTTTCCACAAAAGCAAACAAAAAGCTTTGCCCCCCAAATGTTGTGGCAAAGTTATTTATGGTGGCCCAGCGAGTGTCTAGATGCCCTTGATTGCCACATGCAATCAACACAAGGAACAAAATTCAGAAAGGAGTTCAGATTTTTTATTGTTAACATTATTTATTTCTTCATATTTGATGGTCTTTGAGAAAGCTACATGGAATAAACCTTGAATCCTTACTTTTGGTGTTCACTTTGTTCATGTTGTATCTCTGTATATCTTGCCTGGAGAAAAACAAGAGTCTGAGAAGTAGCACTCATGCAAAAAAAGAAAGAAAGAAAGAAAGAAAGAAAGAAAGAAAGAAAGAAAGAAAGAAAGAAAGAAAGAAAGAAAGAAAGAAAGAAAGAAAGAAGAAGGAAGGAAGGAAGGAAGGAAGGAAGGAAGGAAGGAAGGAAGGAAGAAGAAGAAAGAAAGAAAGAAAGAAAGAAAGAAAGAAAGAAAGAAAGAAAGAAAGAAAGAAAGAAAGAAAGAAAGAAAGGCAAATTAAAAATTAAAAACAAAAATACTAAGGGCAAACCAAGTTCTTCATGCTTTACTAAAAGGTTACAGGTTCTGTTTGCTCACTTCAACTCTCATGTGGATGTGTTTAAAAATACATTGACAAAAAAGAGCACAAAAATACGTCTTTCTAAAAGTGTAAGTATACAAAAGAGAGGCTAAAATAAAATTGCTCTGCTTTTAGATAGAAACAGCACAAGATCAGCTGAAGACAAACATCAATTTTGCACAATCTGTAAGGTTACCTCTGCTCAATGCAATCTCTAAGAAACACTGGAACCACTCTTCCTGATATGTGATCATCAGATCAGCATGATGCCTGGGAATATGTTTGAATACTTTGTGTCAAGTAGTCTTATTCTGCAGCCTTCAGCTGTCTAAAGGCTGAAAGAAACCATCTAATATCTCAAGAAAGACAAAAATCTGAATCAACAATAGAAGAGTCTGTGCAGGACTGATGTCAACATCTGGAATCTTTGAGCAGCTGATGGGCAGAACTGATGCTTGTTCAGGACACTGTCTTGTTTATCATTCTGTTCTGGCAATACAGGCAATTGGTTCCACATCTGTATAAGAAGCCAGTTTATATATATATATACTTATAACACATACAATTGCATGCCACTGGACTTGTTGGCTGAGACAGACCTAAGAATGTCTGGAAGACTTGAGGTTATTAAGACTAACATAGCATCCTGAAATATACTGTATATGCATTAGAACATTGCCTTCACATAGCCAGATGAGCTCAAGTGGGATCACTGATAAAGGACTTATCTAGCCACAAACCTGGGGCCAACATTGTATATAGACAAGCTCCTTCCAGAATAAAAGTAAGGATTAACACAGATTAATTTGAGGCAAATGCAACCTTCCCTACTACTCTTAAGTGTTCATTGGTAGACTTCCTGTTTCCTCAATCATTGCCAATGGTTTTTTGAAATTATTTAAGATGGGAGATGAGACACACTGAAGTTGTCCATCTATTGTGAATTTTGATGCATTAGATATTATATCCACATTGATCTGGTCAGTGATTATAGTCTTCCCAATATAATTTTATGTATCATAGCTCTATTTAAATATATCTTTTGTGAATTCTGTATCGATGATTCTCAGTGATTTTTGTCCCTTGTATTTTGCTGAGAAAAAGGAGCAATGAGGATTCTTCTCAAGAAGCATATTCTGTGCTACTAAGTTCCAGGTAGTCACCCCACCATAACTTCTCTGAATCCAGTAGACAGGGGTGTCAAGGCCTGTGAGCTGAATCCAGCCCATGGGCCCGCCCTGGAAACAGTGAAGGACTGGCCTGCAATGCCTCTGCCAATGAAATTGGAGCCCGAGTGGGCTACGTGAAGCCTCCCCAAGCTCCATTTTCACTGGCAGAGAGTTGCAGGAGGCCATTGTGGCCAAAAACAGAGCCTCAATGAGTGTCATTGAGCTGTCCATATCCATCCTGTCCATGCCCCCCAGCCCCCCAAGGTCAAACACAACCTTGATGCGCCCCTCAATGAAATCAAGTTTGACACCCCTGCACTAGAAAATGGCACAAACCAGGAGACTGCTCCACCCAGCTGTTTTTAAATGATGCCATTTGAAGAGGAAATAGAAAAAGAGTCATGATGGTTGATACAGAACTGCAAGTGCAGTTGCTTGTGAAGTCTGGAAAAAGACATATTTTCAGGGTCTTTGACAATGTTTAATACTTTTATGGAATTTTTATAGAATATTACAGATGAAGGGTGGTGTATTTCCAGTGCTGTATTCCGTTTTTCCTCATTCTGATGCTTCCTAGGCTGCCTGCATTTTTCACCCTGGACAAAGCCCAACAGGAAGAATTCCTTGATTGTATTCTCATGAGATTTAACAGATATATGAGAAGGGTGAGTTTTTTGCAATGAGGATTGTATAACAACATCTAGAATATACTACGAAGAGCTGTGGTGGTGCAGTAGTTAGAATGCAGCACTGCAGACTACTTCTGCTGGCTGCTGGCTGCAGTTCAAGTCTCACTGGCTCAAGGTTGACTCAGCCTTCCATCCTTCTGAGGTTGGTAAAATGAGAACCCAGATTGTTGGGGAAAATATGCTGACATTGTAAAACCTCTTAGAGAGGGCTGCAAAGTACTGTAAATGTGTATATAAGTCTATTGCTATGGATATGATCACCTTGCAACCAAATTGATGCATGGCCACCACACTCTGATCATAAATATTTAACCAAAGCTTTCTTATCTTTTTTGAAAAAAATAAGAACTGAGAACTGGTAGGAAAAACGTTAGAGAAAATGTCTTCAAACGTTTAACATAATTGTTTCTGAAAGTTTATCTCTATACACAAATTAATATATACAAATTTAAAGCATAGTTGGTTATCTTCTGTTGATGGAGTTTCTCTTTTAATGTCATGGATTGGCTACAACAAAACTGTGCTGTGGCACCTAAAGACTGATTTTCCAACAATATTGTCTAAAACTATAAGATGGTACAGGAAGAAAATACATCCAAACTTGGAAAAATGGGTATGTCAAACTCAAAGGCTAGCTTTAAACAGTACTTGTTGTGCTTAGTATGTTTTGAAAGAAAATATTACACAATAAAATAAAATATATGCGGAAATATGCCAACCTGAATATGTCTTCAAGAAAGTTGGAATACTGAAACCGTAGTATGCATTGTTATTAATATAAATATATGATTAACATACTATATTTCTTCATGAAATGGACAACATCCCTTGGTAGGGGGCGTGCATAAGTGCACCAATGTGCCTTTCGTCCCTGTCCTATCATTTCTTTTTATTTTTCTTATATTGTATGTATCCATGTATTCATAATTATGTTTTTACTTATACCTATTATCTTGCAAGCAATTGACAAAATAAATAAATAAAATAAATAAATAAATTTTACTTTTATAATATAGCAAAAAATAGATCCCTTCTCTCTCATCCAACACTCCTGAACAAAAGGTCTTGATTACCTTTTCTCTTGTCTTCTGTAATCTCACAACAACCTATCTACTTATTGTTTTGCTGCCAAAATGATGTCTATTTTAGTCAGGTTATGTCCCCAAACATTTATTTCCTTATCCATCTTTATCTTATAAACTGTTTGTCCTTATGCTTGGTCTTTGTCTTGCTACCTCTTCATTCGTATATTATATTATATCCTTGTCTGTAACGTATTAGTTTTTGACTTAACATCACTGCAGATAGAATTTTGTCCTTTCTTCCTCATTTATCTCTGAATTGCCTTGTGATGTTTTCAGTAGAAATAATTTTTAAACTCCTAAATCACCATACCTAAATCAATAAGCAGGAATAATACTAAGGCAAACCACTAGTCCAATCAACAATAACATCAAATCAATATAGTTAAAAGCCAAACTGCATGTGGTCATATAGCCAGAAAATGCCTTTTAGAAATAAAACAGAAATCAAATGGTCAGCAACGATGGGACCTACTGAGTATCAATATTAGCATAACATTCCACTGCTGTGCTAAGTCTACCAGAAGCAAGGGTTTAAGTAATTATTATAAGCAATCACATTTAACTAAGTCAAGAGAGGAATGTAATTCAAAAGAAAAAAGGAAGCTTAGTTGATAGGTAGAATTAGTTCCAAGCGGAGAAATTTCCTATATCGTACAGTATAATGAAAGATAATTTGCTTTGGAACATTTTTCAAAGGAGAAAAGAATTAGAAAAAAAAATTATGGCTGATGTGTGAAGTTCTTATACATGTTTAGACAGAGGTGTCTATATGAATGTCTCATTTTTCTGTTGGAAGAAATATCCTTCTGAGTTCAGTTCCAAGTGGGGAAAAAGACATTGGATTCATGGAAGTTGCTGGGAAAGAAGGTCTATTATTGAACAGGATCACATGCCTTGGAGATCTTGGGTGAAGAAAAAGGGAAGAGATGCTGAGAATCCCTGGGTTTTATACCCTCTCTGGATTTGAACTTCCTAGGGCATAGGAAGAGTATCCTGATTGGTTGCTATCAGAGGTCATAGCTAGCTTTGTAGGTTGTCTATGTGCTAAGTTTGGTTGAAACTTGGTGGGTGATGCAATGAAGGGCAATTCAGTGGGTCTACCTGAAGGAGGTAGATCTTTGTTACATAGAATAGACTGGCCCGGGTCTTAATGGCCCATTAACAAAGGTGGGAGGACTGAGTTTCTGCCTCTCTGAGTTTTTACTTCTCTCTGAAGAGAAATATTCGGCCTTTTTAGTGTATCCTAAAATATTTTATTTTTCTAGAAGAGGGGTAGGTTTTAACTTCCAACATCTCATTGTGAAATCCTTTCTCTAGCAATCTCCTGTCTCTCAGTCTTCCCATGCTTTTATTATTGCGTCGGCAGGAAATCGGCCTGCCGCCCTGTTTAGAGTGACCCGCTCTCTGCTTGAACCGAGAGCGCGGGATGACCTCTTGCAGGGTAGAGCAGAGGAGTTTTCTCGATTCCTGCATGATAAAATCGCTCAGATCCGGGAGGGGCTTAACTCCAATTGGATGGTCCCGGGGGAGGTGTCCGGGGCAGGTCTTGTGAATGTTATTTGGGGAGAGTTCGATCCTGTGACCGCCGAAGGTGTGGACAGGTTGCTGGGGAGTCTGAATGCCACCACCTGTTTATTGGACCCGTGCCCTTCCTGGCTGGTTTCGGCCGCCAGGGAGACGACACGAGGCTGGCTCCAGGGGATTATCAACGCTTCTCTGAGAGAGGGGTCGCTCCCGACCGCCCTGAAGATGGCGGTGGTGCGGCCCCTCCTCAAGAAGCCTTCCCTGGACCCAGCTGTTTTAAATAACTTTCGTCCAGTCTCCAACCTGCCCTTTGTGGCGAAGGTTGTTGAGAGTGTGGTGGCACGTCAGCTTCCTCAGTACCTGGAGGAAACAACTTACCTCGATCCGTTCCAATCAGGCTTCAGGCCTGGGCATAGCACTGAGACGGCATTGGTCGCGTTGGTTGATGATCTCTGGAGGGCTCGTGACAGAGGGTTCTCCTCTGTCCTGGTCCTATTAGATCTCTCGGCGGCTTTCGATACTATCGACCATAGTATCCTGTTGCGACGGTTGGAGGGGTTGGGAATTGGGGGAACCGTCTTTCGATGGTTCTCCTCCTTCCTCTCCGACCGTTCGCAATTCGTGTTGGCGGGAGGGGAGAGGTCCACCTCTAGGCCCCTGGTTTGTGGGGTGCCTCAGGGGTCGGTTCTCTCCCCTCTTTTGTTCAACATCTATATGAAACCGCTGGGCGAGATCATCCGTGGTCTTGGGGTGAAGTGTCATCTCTATGCAGATGACACTCAGTTATACATCTCCACCCCGGACCACCCCAACGATGCTGTGGGGGCTATGTCCAGGTGCCTGGAGGCCGTGCGGGATTGGATGGGCGGGAACAGGCTCCGGCTCAACCCATCCAAGACCGAGTGGCTGTGGTTCCCGGCGCCCCGATATAGCCAGTTGACTCCGTCGCTGGCTATTGGGGGGGAAATTTTGCCCCCCACAGAGAGGGCTCGCAATCTGGGAGTCCTCCTGGATGTGCGGCTGTCGCTTGAACACCATCTCGCGGCCGTCTCCAGGGGGGCATTTCACCAGATCCGTCGGATCTACCGGTTGCGGCCCTTTCTGGATCGGGACGCCCTGCGCACGGTCACTCAGGCCCTTGTCACCTCTCGCCTGGACTATTGTAATGCCCTCTACATGGGGCTCCCTGCGGGGAGCACCCGGAGACTTCAACTGGTACAGAATGCGGCCGCGCGGGTGATTATGGGGGCGTCACGTAGCGCCCACGTGACGCCTCTCCTGCGCGAGCTGCATTGGCTGCCAGTGGCTTTCCGGGTTCGCTTTAAGGTTCTGGTTCTGACCTTTAGGCGATCCATGGCATTGGACCAGGTTATCTACAGGACCGCATCCCACCGGTAATCTCCAGCAGGCCAGTGCGAGCACACAGGGAGGGCCTTCTCCGGGTTCCGTCGGCTGCCATGTGTCGCCTGGCGGTCCCAAGGGGTAGGGCCTTCTCTGTGGCGGCCCCTGCCCTCTGGAATACTCTGCCACTAGAACTGTGTACCGGCATGGACCTGAGGTCCTTCAGGCGCGCGTTGAAGACCTGGCTTTTCGAGCAGGCCGGCCTGGGCTGAGAGAGGGTTTTAATGTGTCTCCAGTAATTTTAATTTGGGGGTTTTAAGGGGGTGGGGTGGGCTTTTTATCCGGCCAAATATCTAATTTAATCTTTTTTAATTTTTGTATTATTGTTGGGGTTTTAAATTGGCTGTACACCGCCCTGAGTCCCTAGGGAGAAGGGCGGTATAAAAATTAAATTAAATAAATAAATAAATTAATTAAACTCAAAGGAAAATCTCAAGTAACAATTCTTTTCACAATTCTTTTTAATGGCAGTGGTCCTAAAGTAATTTCTATCAAGGAATCCTCTCTAGAGTGACTGTTGGAAAATAACACATCCTGAAAATGGTCTAGCCAGATTCTTGTTCTCAGATTTGATGGAGAATTAGTGTTTGGTGGGAAACAAAATGGAGAAGAAGAGGAATTGACTCAACTGTTGAGAGAGAGCTGATTGATTGATTTACTATTTTTATAAGGCTGCCCATCTACACATCTGAACGCAGTACCTGGAGTTGGGTATTCATTGGAAGACTAACAGGAATGGGACTATTTGTAGCTAAGTGGGAAGCCTGCCCCACAAGGCAGATACCCTAACAGAGAAGGCATGTTTCTCATGGGCCACCAAGAGACATTGCTTCAACGATCGGACTATTGGAATAGCATAACTGGAAGTCAATTCTGAGCAAATGTGAGTGACTTGCAAATAAAGTATAAGTGTAACCTCATGCTATGTATTACTGGGGACATTCAACAGAAATTACACCAAAAACCAGAGTTTGCATGTAAGATTCCTCCATATGAAAGGGAAGTTAATCATGATTCTTCTATAACTTTTGAAACCCTAATACTGCATGTAAGGATATGTATATGGTGCCTTTGTACAATCCCAAATCAGTTTAAACTGTTTTCTACAATTGTGCCACCTTTCACTAACAGTTGCTACGAGTTAGTGTTCACAAAACTAGCATAAATGGAGCAATAAACCAAAAAGAAAATGTTTGTTCAATTATGGCAGTTTTCTATATTCCAGTGCATGCATATGTTCCACATTTCAGCCAGCAATATAATAAATCATGGGGGGGGGGGGGAACTTGCCTGAAATCATGGAGAGGAACCATTCATCAGAATAACCACGGCAACTGGGAATTCTAAGGGTTGAAGGCCTAACGTACCGGAAGGATACCAGGTTAAAGAAACCTGATTAGTGAGTCCAAGGTTTGATCCCCAGCCATATCCTCTAATTAGTGACACACAAAACTTATACTTCAGTGCTACCTTTTATAGTTTCCCAGCACATGGAAAATATTCACTGCAGATATTTTCATAGCACTTCTGGAAAAAAAAATGGTGACCATCTTTGCTATCCAATAGAAAACATAGGAATTATTGAAAGAATCTCTGCTCAACAGCTGTACCTTGGAGTAAGCTTCCCCGATTAATTTTCATCAGAATGAGAACTAGTTTGGCAATTGTGATTCTTAATACCCAAAGGTAGGAAATAACTTGGAACTGTCATTTAATTACATTTCAATTTATTTTAGCCTTCTTTATCAGAATGACTTATAATTTTATTCTGCATTCAGGAGAAAATTTCTCTGTATTGCTTAGCAAAAGACAAATTATTCCCATCAGTCTTGGATTACAGTTTCATATCTGTTGGATAGAGGGAAGCTTATTGTTACACGAAATCTTGGTGCTTTGTACTGCAGTAAAAAATAAAATAAAAATAAAATATTTATTGTTGTGGAGCGGCGGAAATACTCAGGCAGAGACCAGGGCAAGGCTTCAGCTCAGACTTTATTTCTTTGAATAAAGGGTTACCGCTACTGCCGCGCTAACACGGCAGCCAGCTGGAGCGGCAACAGCTGATGCCGTTTGACAGCCGCCTTCTATAGACGGCTGTCAAACAGCAACAGCCAATGGGAGAGGTCCGTGCTTCCCTCTTAAAGCACGGACCTGAGTGAAGACTCAAGTCAATATACAACACTCCTCTCTCCCAGTGAGGAGCATGCGCAGTCCTTCAAGTAAGTTGGGCGCCTGCGTACTCGTCCGGATCTTCTTGGCTCGGTTGAAAATGGCGCCGGGTTGCTCTCTTGTGCCTTCTGCGTGTCTTCTAACGACGGTGAGGCTGCTGGACTGTCTGGAGCTGGGTCAGGACCTTGGTCAGCTTCTTCATCAGGTAGGCTGTCATTCCTGGTGGTCTGGAAACTGGTTTCTTCGGATGGTGGGGTTGCTCCTGTGTGGGGACCGTCTAGATGACCTCTGGGTGCCGTGCTCCAATGCCTCCTCAAATGGTCTACGTGGCGCCGCCAGACACGTCCATCAGGTAACTGGACTCTATAAGACTTAGGACCAGTTACTGCTACCACACGACCTGGTAACCATAGTGGTTGCCCAGCAAAATTCCTGACAAACACTTTGTCATTTACTAGGAACCCTGTGTCTTGGCTGTTTGACCCAAGGGGAAGCAATGGGGCATAATTTGGGTGCAGCCTGTCAAGAGTGGTCCTCAGCCAGCGTCCCATTAACACTTCAGCTGGTGACCTATTTGTGGAGGCACAGGGTGTAGTATGTTGGCTCAACAGGTATTGGGCCAGCTTGGCATGCCAATTTATGGGACCCAATCTCTGTAGCACCTCCTTGGCAGATCTGACTGCCCTCTCAGCCAGCCCATTGCTAGCAGGATGAAAAGGGGCTACTAATATGTGTCTGATGCCCAGGCTTGCTAGAAACATCTCAAACTCACAGGAGGTAAATTGGGGGCCATTGTCAGATACAATGGAATCAGGAAGGCCATGTGTGGCGAACATCCTAGTCAGTGCCTTGCTGACTGCTTCAGTAGTGGTGGAGTGCATTAAGGTCAATTCCACCCATTTTGAAAATGAATCCACTACCACCAGGAATGTGCGCCCATGGAAAGGGCCTGCCAAGTCTATGTGTATTCTGGACCAGGGGCTGCCTGCTTCCTCGCAGGTCCTAGGGGTGGCTGCTGGTGGTAATGCCCTGGTGGCCTGGCATGCCTGGCAAGAATTGACCCAGTTAGAGATTTGGGCATCCATGCCTGGCCACCATACGTAGCTGCGGGCGAGGGCCTTCATTCGCACTATTCCCAGGTGACCCTCATGCAGCACCTTCAGTATTGAGGTTTGCAACTTGTGGGGAATGACTACTCTGGTTCCCCACAGTAAACAGCCTTGCAAAGAGGAAAGTTCCTGTTGGCGTAGTTTGTAGGGTAGGAATTCTGAAGGATAAGGGGCTGTAGGCCACCCCCTCCCTACCCAGTCAAGGACTTGGGAGATTACCTGGTCCTTGGCCGAATGGGCAGCGATGTCAGAAGCGGTGACTGGCAGCCTGAGTTTGTCGATGAGGAAAACGGTAGTTGCTGGTGCTGGGTCCTCGACTGGAACTGGCAGGGGCCAACGGCTGAGTGCACCAGCATGGCAAAGGCTTTTTCTGCATCGATGGATTAGAGTGTAGGAATACGCAGCCAGAAAAACAGTCCATCTGGTCATCCTTGGGGACAAAATCTGGGGAGTTTGTTTAGTGCCAGATAAAATACCTAACAGTGGCTTGTGGTCAGTTATGAGTTCGAAGTGATGCCCATAGAGAAATTCATGGAACTTCTTCACTGAAGCCACTGCAGCCAAGGCCTCCTTATCAATCTGGCTATAGTTGCGTTCAGTGGAGGATAGTGTCCTGGAAAAGAAAGCTATAAGGTGCTTCTGCACCATTAGGCAGTCTGTGGCTCAGAATGGCCCCAATTCCAAAGGGAGAAGCATCGGCTGCTAGAATTAGTGGTAAGTCTTTATTGAATTGGATTAATATGGCTTTTGACGTTAGCAATGACTTGACTTCTTGGAAAGCAATAGTCTCCCTTGGTCCCCAGTGCCATGCTGATTTCTTGTCTAAAAGCCTGTGAAGGGGCTCAGCAATTGAAGCTTTATGGGGCAGGAATGAAGCATAGAAATTCAAGAGGCCCAGGAAAGCTTGAAGCTCAGTTTTGTTACTAGGAGTAGGCGCGTCGTGAATGGCCTTGACCTTTGACTCTGTTGGGTGAATACCTTTGGTGTCAATCTTGTAACCTAAGAATTCCATTTGTGGAATGGCTATGGTGCATTTCTCCCTCTTTAGTTTAAGACTAGATTGTCTAAAACAGTCAAGTACACTTCTGACCCTTTGTAGTAATTGCTGTTGACTGGTGGCAGATACCAGAATATCATCAAAGTATGGCACAACGCCTGACAACCCTTGCAAAATTCTTTCCATAAGGGACTGGAAAATTCCAGGGGCAACAGTAACTCCGAATTGTAGGCGTGTGCATTTGAAAGCCCCTCTGCGAGTTACTATTGTTTGTAGTTCAGCAGTTTCATCATCAACAGGGTACTGTTGATACGTACGCGCTGACTTGTAAATATTTGTTTATCGTAGATTTATAATCAGAGCAGATTCTCAAATTTCCGTTCTTTTTTAGAGGCATCACTATAGGGGTTTCCCATTTTGAAAAGTCTGTAGGTTGCAGTATGCCCTGCTTAATTAATTTGTCAAGTTCCTTGTCAAGTTTAGGACAAATTGCAAAAGGAACTCTGCGGGGCTTCAAACGTATTGGTACTGCCTGGGAGTCTACCCTGAAGGATATTGGGGTTCCCACGTAGCAGCCTAGGCCTTCGCTGAATACGTCAGCATAGTCCCTGAACAGGGAATCAACTTCTGAACTTGCAATAGTGTGGATTCCACCTATGTGGAGGCCCAGGGCCGGGAACCAGTCTAGTCCCAATAGGCCTGGGAGGACGCCATCCACTATCATGAGAGGCAAGTGACCCTTAAAACCTTGAAAATGAACTAGAAACTTGCCTTTTCCGATGACAGGGATGGCTCTGCCTTGGTAGTCCCGAAGCATTAGATTGCAGGCTGGAATCTTCTGTCTTGATATCCTGGGGAGTAGTTTCTTCAAGGTGTCCCACGAGATGATGGATAATGCAGAGCCGGTGTCTACTTCCATTCTGCAGGGTCTACCTTCTATAGAAACAGTGACACTAATTTTGTTAGATTTGTTTTTTTGTATCTTAGATTGGTAGCATGTGAAACAGTCCTCAATTTGTCTTGGATATTGAATGAGTTTCTGGGGCCTTTGTGGCTGATTAAAGGTTTTTCCTGCCTGACATATTTTAGCCAAATGGCCCTTCTTTTGACATCTTAAGCATATGACATTCCTGAATCTGCAGGATGCCCTGAGATGGTTGCCCCCACAGCTTAAACAGGTAGTTTGTATACGTGGGGTTTGGCTTATATTTTGCCTGAACTCTCTTTGATTTGCGTTGGGCTGTCTGAGGCGGTTTATCTCAGTAGCCTCTTCTAAACCTTCCTCTGTGGAGGCTTCATCAAAATGTACTATTGGATTTTCTAGTCTGTTTGGTTTTCCCTGTATTTCAGCTGCTGAGAGTGCTGATAGCTCAGCAGCCTGGGATTCTTCTATGGCTTGCTTTAAGGTTAAATCCCCTTTAGCTAATAATCGTCTTTGTAATTTGGGGTCTCTAACTCCACATACCAGCTGATCTAACAGCATATCATCGAGGTAATCTCTGAACCCGCAATTGGCAGCTGTTCTCAGTGCTGCCATATAGTCACTAATTGTTTCTCCCTCTGACTGAATATGCCTTCTGAAAGCATGGCGCCTAGCAATTCTGGAAGGCTTAGGGGAGTAATGATTTGAGAGAATTTCTTGCAGTTCCTGCCAGGGAATAGTCTTAATAGATCGTGGGGCCAGTAATGCTGTTGCGGTGTCAAATACCGTGGCTCCGCAAAAGCTTAGGAAGTAAGATTTTTTCCTATGCTCAGAAATTTCTGACAGGTCTATAGCGTCTAAAAAACAGTCAAACCGGTTCCTGTGTGATTCCCATGTCTCTGCCGTCGGTCTGAAGGGCGGGAATGCAGGATTCAAAGTCATCTTTCTGTCAGCTGTGCTACTTCTCTTGAGGCGAGTTAGAGACAGCGCTTCGCGAACAGTGACAGCAACTCTGTAGCGATTTCAGCTCTCGGCTAGTGATTTCGCTCTTTTTCTCTTCCTTGCCTGGCTTGCCTTTATTTAGTATCCCATCCTCGTCGCCAGTGTTGTGGAGCGGCGGAAATACTCAGGCAGAGACCAGGGCAAGGCTTCAGCTCAAACTTTATTTCTTTGAATAAAGGGTTACCGCTACTGCCACGCTAACACGGCAGCCAGCTGGAGCGGCAACAGTGATGCCGTTTGACAGCCGCCTTTTATAGCCGGCTGTCAAACGGCAACAGTCAATGGGAGAGGTCCGTGCTTCCCACTTAAAGTGAAGACTCAAATCAATACACAACATTTATATTTTCTTTTTCAGAGCTTCACTCAGGCTCCAAAAGACCTTTATTAACATTATTTCAAACTAGGAAGCATTTGTATTTATGGAACCTTTCATTAATAAGTACATCACAAATATATAAAGACCTGCAAATTCCATAATTTCTAGACATCAGTGCTATGTATTCTGCATCTGTAACTGTTCCTTTTCTGTTATTTCTGCCATCTTTGCTCATTTTGTTTTATTTTGTATTTGTTGTTTTAAATGTTTTTAACAATTTCTAAACCACCCAGTTTCTGGGAGTTGGCTGGCATAAATTATTATTATCTTTTATTCATTAAACATGAAACTCAGTCAATTGAACATTTAAAAATGTATCACAAATACCAGTGACTGGTGCTAATGGTTGATATGGGTTGCTGCCAGCATCTTAGGTATTAACCAAATATCTTCTTAAAATATACAATGTTCCGAGTAGCGCAGTTTTTTGCAGTTATGCTGTTGTTATTGCAGGAAGCTGCAATTTTTTGATGTGTTTTAGATCATGCTCCCTCCCCTTTAGTTGAGAAAGGCTGATATAAGGTTAGTCCTAATTGTCTTTTATTGTTTAAACATGTTCTTGATTAAAAAAATGGAATGTATCTTCTTCAATCTCTGGTTTTCTACTAGGGACCTGGAAGTCTGAAGATTCTACGCAGTATCTTACAGTACTTGTACAGTACTATTCTGGACAAAGAACTCTGACGTTGCTCCTTGGGTCTGTTGGGTCGACTCTCCCTTGTTAAAAGCAACAGTCCCAGATGCTCCTACCACCATAGGGACTACACCAATTTTTACTTTCTATATCCTCATGATTTCCTTCTTCAAATGCTGGTATTCTTCAGCTTCTTATACGCCTTTTTCATGATGTTGTTATCACTTGGCAAAACTAATTTTAACACAACCACTGTCTTCTGGTCCTTGTCTACTACCACATCCAGGTTGATTCCCCAGTACCTCCTGTCCATCTGAATCTGGCAGATCACAGAATCTTAGCCCACTTATTCTCCGTGACCTTCTGTGGAATCTTGCATCTGCACTTCAGAGGGTTTTGCCCTTCCACGATACAGATATTCCTGTACACAATGCTAGATATTTGGGGTGTGTATGTCTGTTGATTCAGAAATTTACAGGAAGTCCTCTACTTACAACCACAATTGAGCCCAAAATGTCCATTGCTAAGCAAGATAGTTGTTAAGTGAATCATTGCAATTGTTAAATTCATAACACAGTTGTTAAGTGAATCTTGCTTTCCCATTGACTTTCCTTGTCAGAGGGTTGCAAAAGGTGGGGCACTGCAATTCTCATAAACACATGCCAGTTGCCAAGCATCTAGATCAAGGGTTTTCCAACTCGGCAAGTTTAAGACTTGTGGACTTCAACTCCCAGAATTCCTGAGCTAACATGATTGGAAGAGGAGTTCTGGGAATTGAAGTCCACAAGTCTTAAAGCTGTCAAGTTTGAAGATCCCTGGTCTAGATTTTAATCACATAACCATGTAGGTGCTGCAATGATCATATGTGTGAAAAATGGTCTTAAGTCACTTTTTCAGTGCTGTTGTAACTTTGAATGGTCACTAAATGAATGGTTGCAAGTTGAAGACTAGCTATAAAGTGTTCAGGAGTAAAATGGTATTTTCGAGCTTTACTAAAGCAAATGCCACAATTTTGTAGGTAGAGTCAGGGATGTAACTGTTTTCATGTACAGAGATTAGATCATGCTTCCTTGTCTACTCCTTTAGATCAACCAGGATGATTAGGGGACTGAAAACTAAAACATATGAAGAACAGTTACAGGAACTGGGCTTGGCTTGGCTAGTCTAGTGAAGAGAAGGACCAGGGGAGACATGATAGCAGTCTTCCAATATTTGAGGGGCTGCTACAGAGAGGAAGGGATCAATCTATTTTCTAAAGCACCTGTAGGCCAGACAAGGAATAATGGATAGAAACTGAACAAGGAGAGATTCAACCTGGAAATAAGGAGAAACTTTCTGACAGTGAGAACAATCAACCAATGGAACAGCCATTTCAAGAGACTTTTCAAGAAGAGATTGGACTGCCATTTGTCAGAAATGGTGTAGGGTCTTCCGCTTGGGTGGGAGGTTGGACTAGATGACCTCCAAGGTCCCTTCCAACTCTGATTATCTGTCATCTATTACTTACACTTTTAACAAACATTCTTAGTTGCTATTCTTAATCCTGACAAAAGTTATAGTAAAATAAAACCTGATACTTGTATTAGTATAAATTATGCTGATACAAAAAAAAATGTGCAATTGAAACTGACAGAATAGCTATCTACCCATGCTGAAATATGAATCAAGGGCTCTAAGGTATAAGGCATCTACCACTTCATCTAAATTAAGGAGATAAATCATCATTTCTATCCAGTGTCCTTTTTCTGGCTATTTTTATATATAGATCTACTCTAATGCATTTTAAGACTTGAAAGAAGCCATAAAAAATAAAATCCATTAAAAGTAAAGTTTTGATGAAAGGAAAATATGCAGGGGTTCTATTTACTAATGTCAGTTTGTTTACAACTCAACTGTCTTGCATAGTATAATGAATATAACTGAGAAGAGAGACTTGCTAAAAGCACCAGCTAACAGAGTTCCTCAGAGGCCCAATGGATTAGATGAAAATCAACTGAGAATCATGTTGACTTGGAATTCTGATATCCAGGATGAAGTGTCAGGAAAAAGGAGGTACCCAGAAGTAGAATTAGCACTGTGGAGGAATAAAGAGTTATTTGAAATACCTTTCTTTGCAAAATCTGAAATGAAGTGCCTTTATCTACACTTTTGCAAATCAATTACCTTAGCAGAACATAATTATTATTTCTTGGAAATGTTTTCACTCCTCTAATTTTACCATGCAATTCTAGGCTCAAATGTGTGCCTAATAATGTGTATATTAGAATAAAATAGGTAGAGAAATATGTATTCTCTAAGAAAATGGCATCTACAATTTACAAACTGATGCTAAACTTTTTCTTTTTAGGAAAAAAATGACGAAAAAGAATACAAGTGAAAGTGACTTGTACAGGAAATGTCACTGTTTTCACAATCATTCAGAATACAGAAAAGTGATGTACATGAATTCCCTTCCTTCATTATTCTGCTGATTTGTTCTCCCCTATGTTACACTTCTCTTTAATTCCAGTTTAACTAGATAAAATAATAATTTTGGAATTGGAACATTCTACTACTTTTAGTTCCTTAAGGCTACAATGATATGATTGCTTAACTCTCTTTTTCTCTCTTTTTTTGGGGTGGGGGGTGAGGGTTAAGCTTTTGGGAAATAATTGCTTGAGAAAAAAATATACCATATATATTTGGGTATGTGTGTGTGTGGTATTCCTCAGCCATGTGAGACTGAGAAAGTGGAGCTAGTTGCACGTCTGAAAAAGGCTATAATATATGCAATCAATGAAAAGCTATGAAAGTCTACATTTAACAACTGAATCTTTTATATACTGTATATCAATTACATTTCTGAATGTAATTACATTTTTTTTCTTTTTTCTTTTGAAGAAAGTTTGGATGAATCCAAAGAACATAAGATTGTAGTTTCTACAAGCATTACTGTTTTTTTTAAAGATAGCTTGAAGGAGAATCTATTTCATTCCCAAATTTGAACTGAAATGTTTTGTTTAAAATTGAGTCTAATCTAGCATTGTCTTGACCCAGATTCTCTTTCTGGGTTTAGCCAAAGGCCAATTGACATGTTTCATTTTATATGTGTTAAATCTCACTGGCTGAGAAACTTCTACCATTTTTTTCACATGAGCTATTTGCATAAAACAATTTCTAACTTGTTAGAAAACCTGAATTCATTTCAGTTTTAAATGTAGAGTTAAGTCTTACTTATTACTCCTTTGTGACATTATAAAAATGAAGAGGAATATGGCTGTAGGCCTAACTTCTTATACAGCATATTTTCTGGATCTAGGAAGTTACTTTTTCTTCATAATTCTATGCCTGGCATAACCTAAACTCCAATTATAAACTTGATGGAAACCATAAGACAGCTAATTTAACTGAAGGAAAACTTATTCCTTCTACAGACTTTACATAAATGTTCCAAAGTGTCAGTGGACTTCAAGATTTCCTTTGCTCATTAAAAAGACCTAATATTTTAATACTTTTTAAAAATTATACAACCTCATCTTTTTCTTTTCAAAGATAGTATGCAACCAAATTTGAAATCTGAAAACATTGCTACTATTTCTAACATTAAAACGTATGCGTAAACTATGATATTATTAGATTTAGAATGGAATCTAGCTTTTCTACAATAACCAGTATAGACAACTTTGGGCATAAAGGCAATAAGAAAGCTAGGGAGATGTCTATGGAGATTCTCAGTCATCTAGGTGATGATTGTCTCAAAGGTGCTTTTTTCAAAAGGCAACTGGACTTTCTTTGTTTTTTCCTTGAAGACTTTTCTCTTATCATCCAAGAAGCTTCTTCGGTTCTCTGAAGTGAAGAACCGAAGAAAACCCTTGGATGAGAAGAAAAATATCTTTAAGAAAAAAACAAAGAAATTCCAGTTGCATCTGAAGCATTTCTCTCACAAGGATGCCATAAAATATTGGTTCATCATAAAATGGCAGCCACAGTCTATGCACAGCTATTCATAATATATGGTGGGATTGAATGAAAAAAAATTAAAATGAAGTGATAAAGCATATAATTAAATTAATAAGTTGTGAATATAAACCTTTGAAAGTAATGATTTATTTTTCCTTGCAGCCATCCAGAAATGATTTCCCCATCAGCAAATAATAGTGGTCATAGCAAATTGATTTCCTCTCCTCCCTCAAACTAATACTCACCTTAATTAACTGATTTTCCCCTATCTTAATTTATGCTTCACACCTTCAAAATAAGAACATGGAATTACGCTGTTGTAATTACAATAAACAATAGAATGAAGCAGGGAAGATAATATGTACCTAGATAGGCACTGCATTGTCATCAGGAGGGTTCAAATTATTACCTCCCCTCTTTGACAGTTTACTTAATACAGGGGAGTACTGAGTTCACTTTAGACAGGCTGACTGCTCTCTTCATCCTGGTTAGAAAGAAAACCATTGATCAACAGATATTCAGAAAGCCTAAACAGTGGGTTGCCTGCATGGTCTTTGTCATACTCTTTAGATCTTTTTCCATTTTCCAAATACTGGATTTCATATAGGAGACAACTTTAAAAGTCTTTAAAATTGGAGAAGATATTCTGTTCCACCATATGAAGGACTTCTTTTTCCATTATGAACTACACCCATCCACACAGCAGTACAGAACATGCTGTTAGGGGACTTCTCTTGCAGAAATCGATAAATACACTATTTGGCCTGAAGTTTAAAAGACTGCCCTCACTTCAATTCATGCTTGTTTGGGAGACTATTAAAGTAAGTGGATTTTGCTTATGAGTAAATGTTGTTAAAATATAATTTATATTACTTAATTATGTCATCTAGGAACTAAAATCCTGTCACGATCTTTACTTGGATAAAATGTTGCATCATAGGGCAATAATTTTGGAACCAAGATAATAAAATTGAGGAAAGTTTTGGCTGCTTCAGTGCTACTGGCTGCTACTGGGCTTTTGCTGCTGAAGTGACATCACTCTTTTTTTCAGAATTCTGTGACAGTTTTCCAGCCATTCTTGCAATACCTTACTTCATACCCCAATCCACCCAATAACAAGGAAATGGCTCATCATATTGCTCCTAAAACAACTTTGCTTGCTGGGAAGGAAAGGAGAGGGGAGGGGCAGGGAGGGGAAGGAGAGAGGAAGAAACAGGAACAAAGGAAGAGGATAGGAAGGGGAGGGAGGGAGGATGGAATGAAGAAATATTTTCAATATTCATTGCCAGTGTTCTACAAGGAAATTCAATGGGGAAGCAAACAGGGACTCAGAAATCTCACCTTCCCCCACAGATTTTTTTGTCTGCCTGTGGTCATCCTGTTTTTCCATTTAGGTAAAGATATATGTCTGACATGATAACACAGCAGGGCACAGATTGTCTAGTGAGATAATAAAGAGAGCAATCACTACAAGTTCCATCTAAATCTGGCTGATTACACTTAAGAAAATTATTCAATGATGTTGCAAATTAAAGATCAGTCAAACATTTTCTATTTCTGTTTATTATCACAGACACAAACTGTTGTCATTTCTTTTATACCTTTAATATGAAATTTCTTTGGAGTTTAGTATATTCCTTTGGCATAATCATTCTATTCAAAGGAGTTATATAGGAAAGCTGTTCAAGTTTCTCTGTCCATTACACAAATAATAAAAATAAAAATGAAACATTTCAGATAGCTTATGCCCATGTGTTTTAGGTATTCCTGAACATGGTATAATCATTTTATGTGTGATGATTTCTGAAGAGTTATAATCAATTATGCTTAAGAGGCATATTTGGAGGGAAGGAGAAAAGAAATTCCTTTGAATTTAGATATTATGGTCAATTGGAAGGGGAAGCTAAAGTGAGCAAAGAGCAACTGATGAGCCAGTGATAGAAATTTAATCAGCTGGAAATTGCAAAAGGTGAGCAATAGATAGGATTAGTTAAATAGGGGTGGATTTTGAATATAGCTTTTCAAATTACATTCACTCCAGACCTCAGTATTATCCTACAATTGTAAAGCTTTTCTTTTTCTTCAGATAAAAACCCTGCCTCTGGTATATTCTGAGAAGATGTCAATTCAACTCATGGATAAAGCATTTGAACACTTCCCCAGTGACTCCACTACAAAGCACAGTTGGCACAAAAAGGCTGTGTTCACATGGATACTAAGCCGAAAAGCTATTACAACCCCCAACTATCACATGCTATATTTTATCCAGACAGAGGTTGAGGCTTAGCTACAAAAATCCAAATTATAACAGCCTGACTTTTGATCACATGATAAACTTCATAATCTGATTTAAGATTTGGTGTGCAGTTGGGGATAAATAGCATGGCTTACTCTGGTTAGGTCAGCAAAGGGCCTCCTGGGAACACAGCCAAAGAGAGAAATTGCTTGCTTTTACAGAAAAGAATATTAATTAATGAATTTAAGACTCCCTCCTTGGGGACAAGTACCTTGATGTAAGGGGAAAGGCCAGTAGTTTCAATGATTCTCAGTAATTTCAGTGAAAGCATGAGATTCTGGTAGGATCATCCTTGTTATTATGGGTATAGGTTGATGTGTTTGACTGAGGGAAAGTGGTTGAATCTGTGACAAGGTCATGAATTTTTTTTAGAGAAGGCAGTTGACAGCACAAGATCAACAGCATGTAGGCAGAAAGTAGAAAATATTAAAGGTGCATTATTAGGAATGATAGTCACCTAACAGTTGGGTTGGCAATATATAAACTAGGATAGTCATATAATGTTTTCTCTTTAAGGGAATGCTGTAATTGTAATTGGGTGTGGTTCTTCCAATGGCCATAAGATGGAGCCAGAAACCTGGTTTGTAGTTCTTGCATTTTCCCTATTGCCTGTTGCCTGATCATCGTTATGCTTGGATTGCTGTGAGTCTGTTTACTGAACTTTGTTTATGATACTGGACTTTGTTTTTGGATTATCCCTGGACTGAATTCTGACTGCTTTAACCGTGTATTACTTGGACTGTTTGTTGGACTTTGCTTACCCATTTACTGGAAGTAAAACCTACATTTTACTATTCACAGTGTATCTGTGTGCTAGTTGTGTGTTATTCATCACCACTCTCACTACGTTTCTGTGAGAGCACTCATTCTCCTAACGGGGAATACCTCAACATGCATTTTTGTATTTTCCATCTTCTGCCTACATGCTGTTGATCTTGTGCTGTCATCTGCCTTTCCTAAAAAAAAATCCATGACTTTATCACAGATTTTAAAATGGCACATATGCAGTATGTCTTGGTTATAAAAGATAAAAGGAACAAGGAAAAGCAGGCCAGTGGTGTGCAATTTCAGATGCTATAGGATTTGCTGCTGAAGAAAACATTAGTTAATTTTGAGTGGAATAGAGCCTGTGAAGTCCAGAGATTCCTACCTTGAAATGGGGGATGAGGAACAGGAGGAAAAATCTGGAATGGGTTGTTAGAGTATGGAGAGACCAGGAGGAAGAGCTGTGTTTGGTTTGTGGAGATTCGGTGGCTAGACGGTGTAAGTTAAAGGTTTTGTCTGCATCAAAATAGCTAGAAAGAAGCTTACAGATATATTCCAGTATCAATACTTGAAGTAAGGAAGGAAGAAGTGGAATAATAAAGTAAACAGAAAATGAGGGAAAGAGACTTGAGCAGAGGAAGAATTATGTGGTTCAGATTTGATTTATTATATCACTTATACTGTTATGTACATATTAATTTTGTAAATAATAGTTCACTTCTATATTATTTTACACCATGGTACACTATCAGCATCAGTATTATAGTGTCCAGAATAAAGTCCTTCATTTAACCACTAGATGTATGTGTGCTTATTATCACCTCTACTCCTGATCCACCCTTCAAGGCTAAGATCAAAGGGGAGAAATAAACTTAAGAGCAGTCAGCAAGGAGGTGGAAAATAAATAGGTTTCTGCAGGTGTGGGGAAACCTACCCATCTAGAAAAGAGAATTCCAAAATCAAATGCAGAAAACAAAAATAAACTAGTTTAGTTTTATTGCTAATTAGATCATGTGGACATGACTGTGATGTTTGGATAAATTTAAATATCACCTAATGACACCTGATAAAACATTCCTCTATTTCAGTGTTTCTCAACTTTGACAACTTGAAGATGTGTGAACTTCAACTCCCAGAATTCCCCAGCCATTACTGCTCTCTTTACTGGAGAGGAGTGTTGAACTTTGCCAAGTAAATTTGTATTTGTTGAAGAGCAGACCAAAGTTGCAAAGGAATATAGTCACTGACAGTGTCAATATTGGAAAAGGAGTTCCTGTATTACTGATAAAAGGAAACATAAAATTGTACTGCAAACTGCACAATTCTTTTGTATCTCTGAGCCATTTTGAAAAGCAAGGCAACGTACAATGTATAAATAAGAAAAAGAGTCTTCACATATAATCTAAGAGTCTATTATTAATTAATCGAGTTTCTATATTTAACAAACAAAAGGGAAATTCCTGCTTTTCTTCTCCTTGTTTTATTCTCTTCAAGAAATTTAGATTTCTTGAAGAGAAAAGAATTTAGAGAGAACCATTATTTTTTATCCTTGTATGTTTCACAATAAAGCTTTCACTCAAAAGAATATATTTTAGTATTTCATTGATGGATGAAACTGTACTTTGTCTTTAAGACAACTATACCATGAGCATTTAACATTTTTAATGGGGATGTTCTGCTCCTTAATTACTTGTCATACAATCTGTTTATGTTCATTAATATATCTCTATAAAGAGCTCCTGCTGAATTTAGATTACAAATTGGAATTTGAGTATGGACACTATGGACAAAAAAAACCTTAGAATTGTTGAAATGACCCATGCCAAACTGGTGTTTTACAAATAAAGGAACTTAGATATACTGGAATGGATCCAAGCCATGAACCTATATAAAGAAATGAAGTGGCAATGCTATTCAAAAAGAACATTGTTGAGTATTCAGCTATAACCTCAAAGATGACAGGATAACTATTAGAATTGATAGATACCCAGAGAATGTTAATGTTATACAAATTATAGATATATTATATGCACAATAGTAATTAAGTAGCAGAACATCCCCATTAAAAAGGTTAAATGCTCATAATATAATTGTCTTAAATGCAGAGCACAGATTTCATTCATCGATTAATGAAATACTAAAATGTATTTATTCTTTTGAAGTAAAAGCTTTATTCACTGAAGAATTATACAGCAAATTAAAAGAGATACCAAATCTAGAATGGTTGCAAGACTACTGCTAATGGGTAATTAGAATTAAAAAGTTGGAAATTAAAGGGATTTCAAGGAAAAATTGAACTGGATAAATGTAATAATGCATAAAATAATAAAGTTCTATAAATATAATACTTTGTTCACTGAAAATGCAAATTAGATCTTGCCCAGAAACTAGAAACATTAATTGTGTTTTGTCACATTGCCATGATGCCTTCATGTGTGGATGGATCAGGACACAAAAGACAGGAATACATGTGTGTTATTGTCTGCATATCACCACAATCACAAAGGCCAGAAGTCAATGGTTATTTTAATCTTATATTTTAAATTTTAATTGTTGCTTCTGACACACAAAAAATGCAAACTAAACATACATATAACATAGATAATATAAATCTATAAACACAGAATGACTTGTGAAGGAATATAATCCTGGCCTTGGGAATGGAAAAGGAATGAATAATTCATTAATGGAACAGTGGAAAGGGTATGTGGAGTTGCTTTCAGAAAAGATGACACAATCCTGAGAAAGATTAAAGTGTAATAAAGAAATTCAAAATATCTCTGACTTTTTTGATGTAAGATAAGACAGAAAAATATTCTGACAATATTCTGCTATTCTACCCTAGTACAAAAAGGAGCATTCATGGAGTCCTGCTGTGCCTCTTTCTTGACCATGTCTACTATAAAGAACTGATATTATACAGTACCTAGAAATCATCTGGTGGACAGTACTTGAATCAAATTGACTACATAATAGGATACAGAAGGAGGAGTGGTGTTAATAAGGATGCTTGTACATGAAAACTCTGGAAAAGACCCTGAAAAAATAGTGTTAAATATTTGGGTTCTATTTTAAAAATAGAAATAGTTAAGCCAGAAAGATTTGATCTTGAGGTTGTAGGAGATCATTGTAAGGAACAAATTCAGATGCTTGAGTTTTGTGAAAAATAACCTAAGGAGTTATGGAAAAAGATAAAAATACTGTGAAAACTGAAGCACAAAAATTCAAAAAAGAAAAGTTCCCAAGTGACTTTCAAAGCGAGCTATCAGCTTCTAGAGGATGAAAGCCTTGGGCGACAAGAGGGGTATATACTGACTGAACACAAACTTTCAGCATTAAGCAAGAAAGAACAAGGAAAACTATTTCAGTCAAGAGGAACAACAATAGAAAAAAAAGAGAATTACAGATGTTCCTGAGGTGATCAGAGAAAAAAGCAGAAAAATGTAGAGTTTTCGTAGGAATAACAAAAGGAATAATAGAATAATAGATTTGAAACAGATTCTTTAGGTCATCAGGCCCAACCTCCTTGTTCAGTGCAGGAGTCCAAACTGAAACATCTATCCTTGAATTTACACATGTTACTTTCAGCCTGTTCTTCCTTATTAATCTCATTAATTTTAGTTTTAGGACATTTACTTATCTTTTAGGACCTACCTTATTAAATTTTCTATCACATTTTTATAACATTCATTCTATTTTTATGTTTAAATTGTTAACAAAATTTTTGAAGACAAGAGAATCCATGACTGATCTTTCTGGAATCCCACCTGATATTTTCCTCCTCTTGGTGGAGAACACATAAATGGGCATTCTATGAGCTTGATATCCAAGTTATCCACTGTTATTTCATTCAGCCCACACTTATTTAGATTGCTAATACAATTTAATGGAGCATTTGTCAAATACTTTGCTGAAAGATATACTATGTTTACAGCATTTCCACAACCTATTAAGACAGCTGCCAAATTAAAAAAAAATGAAGATCACATTTCCTTCCCGGTTTTTGGTCATTTTACCAATTCTCCAGGATTTTTCAAATAAAGCATGACTTCTAGGACTTCAGGTAGTCAATATCCCTGGATGCAGATTGTATGGTACTGATGATCTGAACTCATTCAAAATATTCCTTGAGCATATTTCTTTGAGTTCCAATGTTTAATGCCTCCCCTTCCTTTTTGAAAAAAAAAAAAAAATTATATTTTTTTCTTTCCTTCTACTTTGAATACGTTCAAGTTCTTGTTGTTTTTAGCATCCTTTTCAATTACAGAGTCCTGAGTTTTTGCTTTTCTGGTAGTTTTTTTAATTATTTGATTCTACTTTTTAAAAGAAATATATCTTTAGTTTTAATTTTACTTAAAATAAAAAATCAGCATTATATGGCTCCTTCCTCCCAGTAATCCTGATATTTCCATTCTCTCAACTAAATCTTTCTTATTGATTAGTGTCAGATCAAGAATAACGAATCACCTTGTGAGTTTTCTCCATCTATACAAAGTGAAATTTGTCAGCAATACAAGTTGGAAATTTCCCAAAAGGATTGGCAATTTGTCTCCCAACAGCATAATTAAAGTTTCTCATCATTATAACATCATGACTCTTTGAAAGATGTTCAATTTGTTTTTGGAATGTATCATCCACTATTTTTCCATCACTAGAAAAGACAATAGTAGTAGACAATAGTAGTAGACATAAACTATAATTTTTGGTCATTTTGGTCAACTATAATATTTGTTCCTCGCTAATTTCAATTCAGATACTCTTTAAACCCACACTAAAGTTCATTTATTGGGATTTCTGAGTTGAAATTGATATTTTTAAAAACACACTACAGTTTTTCTCTTCTTTGCTTCTATTCCTTTCAAATAAATGATACCGTTCAACTGCTATATGCCAGGCATCAAAGTCATAGCCATATCCAATTAATCATAATTGACCTCCTGTTCTGAGAGGTTAATCTCATCCAGTTTATTTTCCAAATTTGGATCAATAGAACATAGAAATGTAGGACATGAACATAATGAGCCAACGTTATATCCATTTCCCCCTCTGTATTAAGAAGCCCCATTAGAGAAACTCTTATTCTTTTTATAGATCATGACTCTTTGTCTGAGGTCCTTACTTTGAAGTTTTCATTTCCATCCTGGCTACAATTTGGTTTAAAGCCCTCCTAAACAATCTTGTCATGCTTTGACAAAGCACATTTTTATCAGTCCTTGTGAGGTACAAGCCATTTCCTTCCCTCAGTTTATGGCTACATTATCTCGAGTCAGATTCTTCAAAACCAATCTCTTGTGTCACATTATTTGCATAACCAGTCACTGTAATATTCAATCCTCTTCCATGAATTGGAAATATTAACACAAATGCCACATGATCTTGAACTTCTTTATGAAATGCTTAAAATTTGTGGTGATATAGTTGTTGTATTCTTCATAGTGCCACCAACCCTCTCCATGTATCACTAGGAGAAGATAATTGCACTGAATCTGATGGAAGCTATTGTTTTATTCTTGATCCTAGCACTACATGGATGGATGGATGCATGCATGGATGGATGGATGGGCCCCATCAAGAAAGTATTGTTTTAGTTTCCTGTTATAGCTCACAGTAGTAATCTCTCAACCATTTTGGCATCCCAACTGTTGTTTCCTATTCTGTTTTTTTCACAAATGCTTTCTGTTAGGATCTGAACGCTGCTTTTGACTTTCAACTATGCAGAATATCACCATGTTTCTTGTTTTGGGTTATTGCCACCAGCCACAGTACCTACTTCTCAGTTTGTCCATTTTTGTTATGGAGAGTTACTTCTATTATCCCTTTCTGTTGTATGGCCCCATATCTTTTAACTGATAAATCAGCCTGTTTTGTCAATTAGATATGGCCACTTACCATTCCAATTATTTTGATTTTTTTTTTTATAAGGAGTGCCATAAGAGTTGCAGGTCACAATTGCAGACTTCTGTCTCTTCAACTCTTCTTAGAACATCACTAGTAGAATGATGTTTATTTATTCTTGATGCTCCTTCTGCAAGTTCTGAAGTTAAACAAGTTCAGACCCTTGATTTAGAGGGATTTTTTTTTTTTTTTGGACTCTCTTAAACTCCCACATCAAAATTCCCAAGTAGACTTTCTTAGCAACTCCTGTTGCTTGCTCCATGAATTTGATTATGGAACAAAGTTGTCTTATACTCATTTTCCCCCTTCTGGTTAATCCTGTCTGGTTCTTAGAGTCTTCCTGGACAAGCCCCTGCAGTTTTCTTGGTAAAGCTTTTCAAGAGATTAACTTTTTATCAGCTCAGCATATAATATCTCAGCACCCAGGCCTTCTTTGGTCATTTTTTTCTCTTTTTCCTATTGAGTTTCTCAGCAAATGCCTCTTAGGCCTACCTTTTGACTCATTCAGTGAGTCATGAGAGCTGCTCAGCTAGTCAATTATGAAATAGTTTTTATTTTATTTTTTATATTTTATTACATTTACTTGCTGCCCATCTCATGGTTCAAGGTGACTCTGAGTGGTTTTCAGCATTATAATATATACAAATACCAAAACAATTATAAATATAAAAACAGATTGAAACTTCAAAAATTAAAACAAAACAAAACACGGGTTTGGAATGGGGAAAGGGGGGTGCCTTTTCTGTTACTGGACCAACCACCTCCAGCCAACAGCTTCTTTTTCAGGACCCCATGCCAATCAGCATAGTTAATTTTAAAGGCTCCCCCCCCCAAAGTCTAATAGAGGGGTGGATTTCACCTCCTGTAGCAAGATCTTCCAAAGGGTGGAGGCCATGGACTAGATCCCAGCAGCCCAAGTTCCATAGTTGATCGGGGCTACAGTAGGCCCATTCTATCAACATGATTGGGCCAATCCCATTGGGGAAAGACAATTCTTCAGATATCTTAGAACATGATATAGAGAGTTTTAATGTTAATAATAAACACCTTGAATTGAATAATCAACACACAGCAGTTGGCATTCAGTGCAGCTTGCTTAACAGTGATGCTATCTGTGCCACCCTAACAGCCTCCAAACTTGTCCACACCACTTCATTCTGGACTAATTATACCTTCCAAATACTCTTCAACTGTATTACCATGTATATATCAAAGAAGAGGATGCAAGAAAATGAGCAAGTTAATGAACTATAGAAAGAAAAGAAAAATTGCTTGAGATCCTAGAAGGAATAATATATGGAGATTATCAACTTAGAAAAATCATTATCTTTATCATCTCCATGACAACAATGATCAGAATATTTAAACCAATGGTTTTTCCAATCTAACTGTGAAAATTGAATATGGAGACAAAACATAACGAAGAAGAAAACTGCCACCATAATATGGAAGAAGCAATTAATTAATCTTGGGTAAAATGTGGACTATTCTTTATGTGATCATTAAGCAAAACCTCATATACATTTTTCTTTATTGTTGTTGATTAGCTCCTTGGCCATATCAAAATACAGAATAAAACATAAAACATTATACAAAAAAATATGTAAAAGTGAAATGCAAGAAACAGATTAAATGAAAATAATAAGGAATACAATATTGTCACTCCCGAGCCTCATATATTTTTGAGCATGTAAAGTGAAAAATGATGAACTATAGAATAATACCATTCTTGAACCATTGGAGGAACAAACATAGAATATACATTAAGGAGAACATCAGAATGTCCTTGGAATTGTTATGAATTATGACTAGAAACAGATTGAAATAGTGAGCGTATTTTGTATATAGTATATAGTCAACAGACATTAGACCTGAGATATGGAACATAGGATTACAGTTCCATATTTCTGATATTGAAATTGTTGAACTATTGCAACTCTCAGTTAATGGGAATGGAATGGTGGCAAGAGTCATTATTTCTATTGCAATTTAAATTAAAACCCGCAGAAACATAATCTCTGATAAGAAAAAAGAACCTTCTTCCAAATGGAGAAATCTAAGAAAAGTAATTTTAAAATGGATGTTACATAAAAAAAATATTGTTGTTTGGAGGCTATGCACTAGTGGATTATTCTATCCTAGAGCATGTGTCCTTCACTTTTCTTCTGCCCTTCAAACTGTTTTCATTCCTGATACTCATGCATGTTGCCAATAATCTGTGTTCAATAAGAGATACTTGAGGCTGAGCCTAATACATCAAAGTCAACACCTAAAGTTTCAGATGAAAGTTTTCCACAGATCCCTCAGCATAGCGTAAATGTGTAACTCTCAGCAACACTTAAAGAAATCATTTCTCATTCAAAATTCATTATATTGTAGCTGCAGTTTTATTAGGGAACTGGTCGTTCCTATTGATTAACTTGAGGATGTTGTGGAAACCTGAGACAAATGGAAAGTGCCCTCAAGAGCAAACTGTGAGTTCAGAACAGTACATAAACACACATGGAAAGAATGGAGCATTTGGCTTTTTGCGCATACCATAATGAATAATAATGCACAATTGGGTTGGCCACGAGATATTCGTCCTCTGTGTCCAAGTAGTGGAAACAACAAACTTTACCTGAAAATAAACTTCTCTAATCCTACAGGCCTCAGAAAAAATGAAACTCCTGACCTTTTCTACTGCTACCAATATTATCACAGTTGTGAATAAATCTACACCAATTCATGCAGGAATTTTAAAAACAAAAGAGCAGCTATTTTAACAACTTACTTGAAATTTTAAAAAAAATGATTAGCCTTATAGTTCTTCCAGAAGTGCACACTTCAGCTCATAGGTTGATTAAAAAAATAGGACTATTTTTTCCTAGCAAGCACCAAACAAGGATAAGTTTTTTAGACATACATCACTAAATTGAAACAAATTTGTTTTATTTGAAGATTATATTCTTTTGTTTAACTCTCATACTATTATCTCAGGACTGATGCAAAAGGTAGATGCCTTTAGCAAAATGGCAAAATATTCTGTTAATTGGTCTGAACTGGAATTGTTGCCAATAGATCACAATCAGATTATTTATCCATTTAAGGGATATCAATTCCATATTTGTACCAATTGCATTAAATATGTAGGTATGTATATACTAAACATAATATTCATAAAATATACAGAGGATTTTTTCAACTATCATTAGATGAGAATCATTAAACCTTGTCCTTTGGGGAAAGGCAAACATTTTCAAAATGAATATTATTCCCAGATTAATTTCTATTCTGAGAGGATTTCCAGTTTATGTATCTGAAAAATATTTTCAAAAAATAAATATTATTTTTTTAAAAATTGGGGGAGTTCTTTTATACTGAGACTATCTTTATAGAAAATACAGTTACCAACTAATGAGGGAGAATTGTGGACTCTTTTTTTTCTTTTGTAAGTGATAGTGGATGATCACTTAAATATGAGCCATCGGAATGTAGCAGCAGCCAAAAAAAAATCCCAAATACAATCCTTGATTGTATAAACATATGAAGAACGGTTGCAGGAATTGGATATGGCTATTCTAGAGAATAGAAGGATTAGGGGTGACATGATAGCAGTATTCTAGTATTTGAGGGGCTGCCACAAAGAAGAAGGAGCCAACTTGTTTTACAAGCCACCAAAAGACAAGACAAGAAACTAATCAAGGAGAGAAACAACCTGGAATTAAGAAGAAACTTTCTAGCAGTGAGAACTGTCACTGTGTTTGTTTTGGGTTTGTCTGGTGAGCTCCCACAGAAGTTTCCAGAATAAGCTGGACTGGTTATCAAGTTTCCATAGCAACAAGATATGAGTGTCTTGTGATGTTTGATTTACTGTGCATGTGTGCAGGGGAGGAGTTTTACTTTATACTTCACTTTCATTATCTTTCTCTCTTTTGCTTGCTTCTCAGAGTGTATTGCTTTTTCTTTTGTTCTTAGTTATTTGTAAATAAAGTATGCTGGCAACAGAAAAGCACAATTCATTTCCTCTAATTTATAAAGCTGAATTTTTTTCACTTTGACAAGAACAATTAACAAATGGAACAGCTTGTCTTCAGAAGTTGTGGGTGTTTCATCACTGGAGATTTTTAAGAAGAGACTGAATAGCCACCTGTCTCAAATTGTATAGGATCTCCTGCTTGGGCATGGGGTTGGATTAGAAGACCTGTAAGGTCCCTTCCAGCTCTATTCTGATTGATTTGGTTTTTCTGAATGGAAGCTATATCATTATGCTTACCTATTGTCTAGTATTAAATAGTGGAAGCCAAAAATTGATGGTAGGAGGGAGAGAGAAAGAGAGAGAGATAAAATCCCCTTTGTTTAGATAAACAGTAAATTATTTAATAATTATTTAGTAAAACATGCTAAAACTCTAATATCTCTGGAAACAGTTTTGTCCATTAGAAAGTTATGAAATGTTTAATAAAAGATTTGGCCCTTTTTCCATGCCAAATTGACTCTATGGCAAAATCCAACATTAAAAATTGGGAGAAGAATGGTGATATAGATAAATTGGATGGAAGCTTGGAGATTTGGGGATCTGGGGATCTGGATCTCTCTCTCTCCCTCTCCCACTCTCTCCTTCCACCTTCCCTCCCCCTGTACGTAATTTATAATGCTGCCTATCTCACTGAAAATGACATTGAGCAAAACCCAAAAATAAAATAAAAAACAATCTAAAACATAACAATCCATATTAATAAGTATCATAAAAATGAAAGAGAAAAGAGAAAGAGAATAAAAATGACTCACTTTAACAATGTCATTTTGATTTTAAACCAACTAACAGATTATGTAGATGAATTTTAGCATACTCTGTAAAGAGATAAATATCATCTATATTACATATAACCCAATGGCAATATTTACAATTTCAACATTTGTTGACAGCATTGTTTAGACCAGCAGCATTTTTAGGTTTTGAGTCACATGAGATAACCTGTCAGGCTCAAAAGACCAGGACCACATGTGAAGTTTCAATTAAATGAATTTATTGCTCATGCCTATGCACGTAACACTCTCAACTAACAGTTACATCTGCTGGAAGTTAGGTAGAGATCAAAGAAATTCACGATGGATTGTATATAGTATGTTTGGCTAAGTAGGAATTCTAGGCTGATACCTCTTTTGACGCTGACTCCCACCTGTGCCACTCATTCTCTAAAAAAGCATACTGTTAGTTTTTGTAGGTGTTTGCTATCAATATATCAATGTGATATGCAGATGTAAAGAAATAAGTGGAATAAAAAAACTAGAAGTTCCTATATTATCTAGACAATGAATGTCTTAACTTCCATAGCAAGAGCATCAATTGACCTCAAATTATGGCTATACAGCAAAAAAAATATTAGAATGTATTGGATTCCATTATGTTTATGTAGGAAAGGACATCAAAAGGAGTATTTGTTGGAGATGTAATAAGGATAATGCTCCTTTAAAATGTATGTTTCTATAATGTTCTGTACTTATCAAATTGTGTGAAAATATAATGGATTCTATAAACATGATTGCATGATAAAAGCTACCATTTTCAGAAGATAATATTCTTTTGAACTACATACCTAGTACTTGGAATTTGACAATTAAACAATGTAAATGGGTTGTCTATGCCCATACTATGGCCAAAAGTCTGATACTGCAGCTTTGGAAAGATAAGTATATTGAAGACCTGATTGCACTTGCCACTTTTGTGCAGATAGGGTGTAAACAAAGATTTTGTACACATAAGTATAATGAAATATAGGATGCATTTATATAGAAAACAGTAGGTTTAAAAGTTAATCATATAAATGAATAGAAGTATGAATAATATTTACATTAGATAAGCATCTATATAATTATTAAAATGACATCATCTTATATTGTTTCTTTGTTGTATATTTTCACTTATGTTCTTTTTATCTTCATTTTAATAATGTCTTATTTCCATGACTATTGTTCTTGTACTCCTTTTTTGTTATTAATTAAAAAGAAATAAAATATAAATAAAAAGAACTTAAGATTTGTTCAAAATAAAAGAAAAACATTCAGTTTGTCAACTGCACAATAAACACAGTGACCAGCTAACAAATAACCAGAGAAAAGACCCAGCTACTCATTCTTATTATGTCTCAGACCTCTTCAGACAGTGGCATACATTCCACAAGGCAATTGTGAAGATCAGGATAAATGAGTAGAATTGAAGCTTGAGACTGACAGAAATATAATCAGGAAATGCCTAAATGAGTTTAAATCTCCAGGGCCAATGAATTGCATTTTAGGATACTGAAGAAACTAGTTTATTATCTAGTGGAATATTTATGTATTTCCTTTGAGAAATCAAGAGAATTGCTGAGTTTCTAGTTGGCTGATAGCAGACAAATGAAATTCCTATTTTCCAAAAGACGTATAATCACCAGGGAAATATATACTGTATGTACAGTGAAAAACAAGAGTAAATAGATAAAGTTGTATACCTTGGTTACAATGTTTAATAAAATGGGGAATTGTTGTGTATTACTTATAAAAATGTAATTGTAGGTCTATTACAAGGGATCATTTGTCAAAAGAAGCCAAAATAGCAGATTTAAGAAAGTAAACATGGATGTGAGAGCTGGCCTATCAGGAGAAACATAAAAGACAGTTGAATGCATGGGCAACACATGAGCAAGAAAAAATGACAGCACATAATGATATTATTATCTAAATGCCAAGGTTGCATATTTTTATCATGACACAAGTACCTAATTGTGGCATTTTGCATAATCAGACTGTTAAGGACACAATTGGTAAAATGGAATAAGTAGTTCAGAAGTGGTAAAATAATACAATTTGGTAGGAAGTAATAGTTCTTTTTTGTTCTGTGTTGGTCACACCCAACACATTGGTGTTCAGTTCTAGACACCACATTTTAAATAGGATTTCAATAAACATCAATAAGTCCAGTGATCAACACTATGAACTAGAAACTAAATTCTGTGAAAAAGACTGAATAAACTCGGAGGATTTGAGAAGAAAAAAAATAAGGAGATGAAAACATTTTTCTAGCATGAAATAATGTCACATGGAATAATGCCTAGGACTGTTGTCCATCATTTTAGAATCAAAGGAACTGAATAATTGGAATAATGCCTAGGACTGTTGTCCATCATTTTAGAATCAAAGGAACTGAATAATTGGTGCCAGTATGGAAGATTCAATATTACAACATGAACACCCAAATACTGCCGTCCCAACACAGCAATTCAACAGTGGAACCAATTTTCAATAAAAGCTAGAAAATAGTAATATTTTCTGGTGGAATATTCTGGAAATAGTAAATTTAACTTCATGGAATATTTAGCCTTAGGATTCCTGTAGTTATCAGGGAAGGAGATTCAGTACTGATAGTCCCTTTTAAATTTATATATTTAGAGTGTGTTGCATTTGACGAAGGCTAAGCTAGAATAACTTTGTACATTTATCCTGGGAGTCAGTTTTAATTCAGTTCTGCTTACTTCAGAGGAGACATGTTGTATAAGATTACAGATCCATTTAGTATCCTACAGTATCAACAATACTGATGAAGGTCATGGATAAATTTACTTGCGGCATGCCAGTTTTTGCAGTTACTTGATAGCATTGGGAAAAAAAAGAATAATGGCACTTTAAATAAATATATCTTTGGTTATTTAAAGTAAAAACATTATTAACATTTGTGGCTCAGATTTGGATTATTTAATGATATTTGTATTACTGAATTTGATTTTGTAATTTCAGTATGACAGCAATGATAATAAAGTAGCAATTTTAAATTGGATTATACATTAAAATTGATGCCACAATTAAAACTACATTTGTATTGTTACGCAAACATTTGAGGTTCATTTTGAGGTATATTGTTCACTAGATTTTGGAGGTAGTCATTTGTCATATTTTCAAGATAGCTCATTAGAAGTCTGAAAAAAACAGAAAATGAACTGCCAGTCCAATTTTTATTTATCTTTTTGTATCTGAAATATGTATTTAACAAACCTTAGTGATGTATTTATTTGGATTTTACAATGGAAGTCCACTTCCATTTCCTAACTTTCAAACATTGAATAAACGTATTATTGCATCCAATGTTCTCTTTTTGCTGAAAATTTGAAATTCTCCTGTTTCCAATTAATTTATTTTCATGTTAAAGAATTATTAGACAAAGGATCTAGAATATGGATTGTCATAACAACAGAAGATGTTCCACTTATTTATATGCTTGGGTGTCAGATGCATCTCACCTTGTGTTTTTTTCACATTAACTAGATTATCTTTAGTCTGACTGAGTTCAATGCATTTCAATTTCTACTGCTATTAGGCAAATATCAAACCATTCTCGCTAAAAATCAGCCCTGGCTATTTGGGCTAGGAGAAGTTGAAAGAATTATACTTATTTCTTCCTCTAATCTCTTTATAGGAGCTTAATCATCATTTTAATTTCTTACAATGTTCCCATTTTAGTTTTGAACTAGAGGATTCTGGCACTTAAATATGGTAATAAGTATCTTTCTGATACATCTCAGATTGCTAAATTAGTACAAAATATTTCCAGAGGCTCTCAGGACTAGTAGTGAGTCCTGAAAAATATGATGGAAATAACTGCAGATGCATACTTTCCATAAATATTAGCATGGTGCACTATTCTTAGCTGAAGAATCTATGATATATAAATCTTGTGAAAATTAAACTAGTTTGTATGTAGGGAATGCTTGGATCTGAGACTGCTTCAGAATACTGTCTATGTAACTTGATTATCAATATGGAGAAAATGGATTTTACTACGCTATTTTTCAGACAAAAAATTTGATTAAGAAAATTAGAATTAATTTATGTTAGTTTATGTTTTCTTCTTTTTAAAAGTGATAATAAAGTTTGCATCACAGTTCTACTGCGCTATTTGGGATAAATTTTAATGTGGGAAAATAAAATAAAAAATAATAAAAATGTAAACAATAGCACTTTAGCGCTAATTGCATTTAAGGGAGATTGCTAGATCAGCTCAGAATTTTATTTTTTTTGTTTAAAATATACATAAAAACTATATATGCATACTCAACAAGTATCCTTCTCATGGTAAGAAACTTTATAAAGAGTGATGAAAATGAGTTTGAAATAATAAGACAAATCAATTAAAGTCCTAATAATAGTAATAAAATAATAAAAAACAAATCAGAAACTTAATTAAATCTACCCTATAATTAAACCTTTTTACAGTTTTCTAAAGCTTGACAACAATCAATATTTCTTTTGCATAATTTTCTCCATATAACCAAACCACCTTAAATACTGTATATAGATATAGATGTAGATTTATGCATGTTTTGTGTGTGTGTGTGTGCATGAGTGCACCTGGGCACACACACACATTTGTACTGGTAATTTTTTAAAAAAGATGATAGAATGATAAAATGATATCAAATAATAAAATTTGATAATTTCTAATAAGAAACACATTTGGATCATCTAAAATAGGCTTGAAGCATGTAATAGATTGTCTTGTTTTACTAGGGGTATAAAACATACAGTACATGTCTAGTATCTTATCAAAGATTTGGCTGTTTTTAATTAAAGAGGTTATTTTAAGAAGTCAGACATGCAGTGCCTGAGGGAAGCACTATGCAATGTTTTATTAAGTCAAACATTTAAGAGTTCAAAAAGAAATATTTTCCTGCCAGTCTATGATTTAATGAAGGTGAGTAGAGGGGGGGAGGAATCATGTAGGATTATTATTATGGTTGGTCACACAGTCACCAGATGTTTAAACTGGTTTGGAATTTTTATTTTTCAAGAAAGAAGGGGGAAAAATAACAAAATACAAAGGCCTGCAAACAGAAGTAGAATGACTGTGGCAGAAGAAAGCAAAGTGATACCAGTTGTAGTAGGTGCCTTGGGCACAATCCCAAAACATCTGGACTACTATTTGAATATCTCTGACATTGACAAAATTGCTATCAGTCAATTGCAAAAGGCAGTTTTACTTGGAACAATTTGCATCCTGCAATAATACCTTTAGCATAACTGAGCAACATTTGCCTGTCCTAGGTCCTTGGGAAGGACTTGATAGGTGGATAATTCCAAATCCAATCAAAACATCTGGCTGACTGCAACCAACCATAATGATTCTTACTTGAAAGGGAGATTGATTTATTAGAACATTTGCTGGAAAAGAGTTTAAGTTGCATTATTGTTTCCATTAAATTATTATTTCACTTGTATTTTCTTTTTCTTATTCTTAATTTTCTTTTACAAGGAAATATGACATGATTTAACTTTTCAATATGTTGTTCTTTTTTTCAGGTCTAAAATTTCCCCATTAACAAACAGTACTGAAACATGACAATGAGGTTTTATTTACATTTGAAAATAAAAATCCTACTTCACTTTTATTCAACTTCGTTGCTTGCAGTAATCTTGTATTAAAATGCTGAACTCCATTCTTTGAGCCCAATACTGGTTATGGACCGTATATAACTCTGAGAGAGAGAGAGAGAAAGAGAGAGGGAGGGAGGGAAGGAGGGAGAGGGAGAGGGAGGGAGGAAAGGTGGGAGAGAGAGAGGGAGGGAGGGAGGGAGGGAGAGAGAGAGAGGGATATTTTGAATTACAGAATTCAATTTAGCAACACTGTTAATAATACTTGCAAGGGCAGGTCTTCAATCATTAAGGACAATATAAAAGTATTACTGTAGAACTGATTTCTCTAACCTAGTGCCCTTCAAACGTGTTGGCTTTACAAATCTGATCCTTCTTAATCAATCTGGCATAAGAAAGGCTGATGTGATGAATGTCTATTTACAACTCAGTTCACCTGTAGGCAGTACTGCTTTCTCCCATGCAACTGGGGATAAGATTGCATCTAAACTCTCCTGCCTTTCATCCTGGTGATTTTTAAGTATTTATTATTTAAAAATCAATAGACAAGAAAGCTTCATTTATAATGTAAAAAGTTTTACTTTTCCAACTTTTAGATGCACAAGATATTATATATGGAGTCTCTGGTACTCTTTGAGTTTGGTTGCTTTCTGGCAGATGCTTCATTACCCAACTAAGTAACTTCATCAGTGCTAGTGAGTGTGGATTTCTCTCTGTTTATATACAGTAGCTTGTCCTGCCCGTGATGATGGGGATGTGGTTTTCTCCTTGGTAATTCTTTGTTTAGGCTATTGTTTTGTACTTGATTGTTTATCTGGTGTTAATCCCTGTTTATCTGGATGTTGGCTGCTGGAGGGGATGTGTTCTGGTCTTTTTTTCCCCTTCTAAGCTTTTCGTTGTTTCTTCTGAATTGTGTGTAAATATGGGTTTGGTTTTTTATGTGTCTATTGATGGCTTAGTTGTCTAAATGCCAAGCTTCCAGGAATTACCTAACTTTTTTGGATTTGGTTAGATTTAGGATGCTCACAGGTTTGCACCTGAAATTGTGGTTGAGTCTGTCCATGTGTTTTGTGATTGAGAAACTGTCATCGTGTTTTCTGACTGCTAGTTGGTTTGGATGCAATCTGCTAGCCCACTTCCTGCCTGCTACAAAATGACTATCACAGTACTTACACCGTATGCTGTAGCTTACTTCTTTTTCTTCTCCTTGGATTACTGGGCCTTTTGGTTTACTTAAGATGTTTTGGAACCTTTATTTGCTTTGTGTGCTACCAGTGATACTATGTTGTAATAGTCTTAGTGGTTTCTGATATGTTTTTGAGGTATGGTAGTATTATCCCTTTTGTAGAATAGAATAGATAAAATAGAATAGAATTGGCCAAGTGTGATTGGACACACAAGGAATTTGTCTTTGATGCATAACAGTGGTGGGATTCAATTTCTTTTTTTAATACAGGTTCTGTGACATGGCTTGCTGGGTGTGGCAGGGGAAGGATACTGTAAAATCTCCAGTCAGAGGTGGTATTTGCCAGTTCTCCGAACTACTCAAAATTTCTGTTACCGGTTCTCCAGAACTGGTCAGAACCTGCTGAATACCACCTCTGGTGCATAAGCTCTCAGTGTAAATCAGGGGTGTCAAACTCAGGCCATTGTCACATGATGTAGCATGATTTTCCCCTCCTTCTCTAAACCGGGCACGGGCATGGCCAGCATGTGACACATCCAGTCTGTGGACAAGAGTTTGACAGCTCTGGTGTACATAAAAGCTATAAGTGATAAATCATGATCATAATCATCATAAAAATACATTCATCATACATCATAAAATACCACACTTAGTGATAGTCATAGGATACTAAACAAGCAATCAGCATAAATCATACTAGGAAACTAAATAAAATGATATAAATCATAAAGATACAAGCAACAAAGTAACAAAATAGGTTCTGAAGTAGGTTATGTTAGTTGTGCTGTAATGGGTTGAGTGGTCAGATACCTTTTTAATAAAGTTGTATTGGTATTCATTTTGTTGGATAATGTTGTATAGGCAGTCTGTTTCTTTCTGGGCATTTTGAGTGGCTACAGTGTTGGTGCTCATTTGATAATGTTCTTACACAGTTTCTCTTATGGGAAATTGGGTTGTTACTTTGTTTTTTTTTTTTTAATGCCCTCACATCTGGAAAAAATGAAAAACATCCTAGTTGATCTACTCACATGTGTCATGTGGTCCCACTGGTTGTTATCTTTTTTTCAATGTTTAATATAGTTTCTTCCTAGGAGGATGGGCTGTAGACATTTGTAAAGTGCTACGTTTTATGTAAAAACTTGGCTGCAATTGTTAATGACAAATCCTAGCACCTTCCCTGTTTTTTTCTGTCAGCTCCAGTTAATTATTCTTTGAAATTGGGTGTGATCTCAGAAGATCTATGTTGTATCCAATGAAGAATAATTACATCCAAACTAATATGTGACTGCCGTTTGGGAATAGGATGAGCTCCATAACGAAAGATATGCTTACGTCATGCTTAGAAATGTAAGCTTGTAATCTATTTTGTCTTTTGGGATAGTTGGAGCTTTGCTGAAAGACCCATTTTAGACAATATTTATGTCCTGGTTATTATGCTGCCGCACTTTCCCATTTAACTATTGCTTTTTAGATTATTTGTCCCTTTGTGTTATTTTCTTCTTATCTTTACAGGTCTGCAGTTGTCAACTATTAAATAGGGTACTTAAAATCATGTATTTAAACAAAATAGAGGTTCTGTTGCAGGATGTAAGTGGATGGAATGCTTGCACAGGCCAATCTTGTTGAATAACTATGAAAGCTTAGTAGAATGCCACAAAACAGATGCATAGGAAATAAGGAAACTTGTAAACAAACCCATCTTCAGACTAATATTTCATTTGATACAATGCAGATGTAATACTGAGTGTTATTTTTATTTTTAGATATTACAAATTCCTGACATATACCTCACAACATAGACATCATAATCTAGTAACCTGAATAATAGAGGCACTTACAATACTAGAGCTACAATGAAACCCAGGAACTCAGAAAGGGATACCAGGATGGGTAGAATGAGAGCTCCAACTTGTCCTTACTGTCTAATTTCACATCCCATCAGCTCTGATGCAGGGGTCCTGGTCATAGTTAAATTATGTCTGAAGAACATAATTTATTTCCTTATTTTGTCAATTTATATCATTGTCCATCTCACACATGTAATTCTAGGTGCCTTACAATAAAATAGATTTTTAAAAAGCATATACAGTATAACAAAATAGGACACATAGTATCCAGAATTATAAAACAAATTTTAACATAGTTGAGAGATGCAGAGCCAGGGTCCTAGGTTCAGATGGAATGGAATAGAATGGAGTGGAGCAGAAGAGAGCAGATGACAGTGGTTGTCCAGTCTCTTCTTAAAAACTTCCAGTGTTTAAGAATTCACATATTCTGGAAGTAAGTTGTTCCACTGATTAATTGTTCTAACTGTCAGGAAATTTCTCCTTAGTTCTAGGATGCTTCCCTTCTTGATTAGTTTTCATCCATTGCTTCTTGTCCTGCTTTGGAGAATAGTTTGACTCCTTCTTCTTTGTGGCAGCCCCTGAGATATTGTAACACCGCTATCATTTCTCCCCTAGTCCTTTTCATTAAACTAATATGACCAGTTCCTGCAACCGTTCTTCATATGTTTTAGCTTCCAGTCCCCTAATTATCTTTGTTGCTCTTCTCTGCACTCTTTCTAGAATCTCAGCATCTTTTTTACATTGTAGTGACCAAAACTGGATGAAGCATTCCAAGTGTGGCCTTACCAAGGCATTATAAAGTGGAATTATTAACACTTCACATGATCTTGTATCCCTCTGTTAATGCAGCCTAGAACTGTGTTGGCTTTTTTGGCAGCTGTAGCACACTGCTGGCTTATATTTAAGTGATTGTCTACTAAGACTCCAAGATCTCTCTCACAGTTACTACTATTGAGCAAGGTACCACCTATACTGTACCTGTGCATTTGGTTTTTCTTGCCTAAATCTAGAACCTTACTATTCACCATTGAATTTCATTTTGTTCGATAGTACCCAATTTTCAAGTCTGTCAAGATCTTTCTGAATCTTAAGTCTATCTTCTGGAGTGCTAGCAATTCCTGGCAGCTTGGTATCATTTGCAAATTTAATGGGTTCCCCATCTATCCCCTCATCAAAATCATTGATGAAGATGTTGAAGAGTACTGGGCCTAAAACAGAGCCTTGGGGTACTCCACAGCATACTTCCCTCCATGTAGATGCAATTCCATTGAGGACTACTCATTGAGTGTGGCTGGTCAGCCAGTTACAAATCCATCTGGTGGTGATGTTGTCTAACCCACATTTTTATACTTTATCAAATAGTAGATTGTGGCCTACTTTGTCAAATGCCTTTCTGAAATTCAAATAAATTATTGCAAGGCCTTGTGTTCATGGCTCAGACCTCAGACTCTGGATTTGATCCTAAAACAACTGTTCCAGTTGAACCATTGGAGTATCAGCCTTAGGAGACACAAAATCAATAACCACTTGAGATTGATCAAAAGCAGGCTTCACTGTACTATCTGAAGTAATCTGATGAGGTTGATGTAAGGCTACTCAGTTCCCACATCATGTGAGGTGAATGGAGAGCAAAGCCAAGCAAAAATATTCTATGAGGCTTCTTGCAAACTCTTTTGATTAAAGTTAAAAAGCTGATTTAAAAGACAGTCCTGACCTATGTTGTTCTGTTGGAAGCAGTGGTTTGATTTTTGGCTCTTGTGTGATATTTAAATGTGGATTTTGCTCATGAAATTCTTACCTCCGGGTTGGCTGACAACTTGGAATACTTCTGCATGATAAAACAAACTATTCAGGGAAGCTTCTGTCAGAGACTGTTTTATTTTTACAACCTTTGTCTGCTGTTATCTTTTTAATCATGAGTAAATTGCTAATATTTCCTAGAAACTGTGTTTCAGAGTATGTACTTGAAATCTGAAGTTAGACATTATAGAAGGCCAGCTAGGTCAAGGCCAAATACATATCCAGAGGATAATGTTCCAGAGATGGGTACCAAGCAAACAAACCTTTCCTTCTGGGTTCTGCCAGTTGAGTTTCCTTAGCTGATATTCTCCAGAGCATATCTCTCCTGCCAAGTTCAATAGATAAAATTGGGGAGTGGTGTCTATGGAGATTCTCAATCATCCACGACATGGTTGTCCCAAAGGTGCTGTTCAAAAGGCAACTTGAATTTCTTGATTTTTTTCCTCCCTGTAAACATTCAATTCTGAAGAATCTTCTTGGATGAAAGTTCAGACAATCAGAGTTGGAAAGGAACTTGTAGGTCATCTAGTCCAACCCCCCCAAGCAGAAGACCTTACACCATTTCTGACAAATGGCAGTACAAACTCTTCGTGAAAGTTTCAAGTGATGACGCTCCCACAACTTCTGAGGACAACAAGTGAAACATTTTTAAGGAGAAAGTACAACCCAAGATACTCCAATTGCTTTCCGAACCTTTGGGACAATTGGGAGGAATGTCCCATCACTAACTCTATTCCAAGTCATGAATAGATTTAAAGATAACTATCAGGATTTGCTATTGGACTCAGAAGACAATTCAGCTCATGGAATGGTAGTTTCACATATAACTGGTGTCATTAACTTGTTTTCTTCCAGGGTTCGTTGAAATTACAGAGTGATACCTGACAGTTTTACAGATTATCCAAGGTTGTAATAAGCAAATACTGTATATTTACTTACTGACTACCAAAATGCAGGAATATATTTCTTACATTTAAATATGGGATGTGTAACTCACTCTCTACAATTCTAATGCTAGTGTTCCTACATTTTAAACATGGTAAAAGTGATTGAGGAAGTTTCCATATGCAAATGATAGCTAATATAATCAATTGGAAATTGGGCTGAAGCTAGAACAGATTTGATTCTCAATCCCAATTAATTGAAAATACTAATTGACTGTGGCAGCCAGTTGATGTAGTCATCAATTATCAATTACTCATCTTCAAAAAGAGAGACCCCAGCCTAGCTGAAAATTACAGACCAATCTCTTTATGCTGCGTCACCTATAAAGTCATGGAATCAATTATTAATCAATCCATCATCCTCCATTTAGAAACAAACAAACAACTCTTTAATAAACAATTTGGTTTCAGGAAAAAACTATCATGTAATCTGCAACTCTTACACTGCAAAAGCATATGGACTACACAACTCAATCAGGGCAAAGCAATAGATGCAATCTATGTAGACTTCTGTAAACCCTTTGATTCAATGGTACATGACAAACTACTCCTAAAATTAAAATCTTACGGTATCTCTGGATACCTGCATAACTGGATAGAAGCATTCCTGTCAAACAGACAACAAATGGTCAAAATTGGGAGCGTTCTACCAAATTCAGTACCTGTCAATAGTTGTGTCCCCAAGGCAATGTTCTAGGACCAACTCTTTTCATACTCTTGGGATCCGGAGAGATGGTGGGGCCGCAAGAAGCGTGTGAGGGAGGGCTGTTTGAAATTTTTAACCAGATTTTTAAAGGGGTTAGGGGTGGCCGGGCGGGGGTTGGGGGACAACCCACCTGGGGCTGGGACCGGGCCGTGGGTTGAGCGCTGCCGGGAGGGTCTGGGTTCGGATGGGGCTGTATTGAGGATGGGGGGCTGCTCCGGGGAGGGTGAAATTAAAGCTATTAGTACGGTGAGTGGGAGAGGCAGACCTGGCGGTTATAGGGGGCCATATTTTGTATCGGGAGCGTGCCCCTGCTGTTTGTCTGCTGTGGCGCGCTCCGACCCCCTTGTTATATCCCGTTCCCCGGGTGGTCTGAGCGATCGGGCCCTGGGCCTTCGGCTGATGTTATGTAACGCCAGGTCCGTCATTAATAAGGCCCCTCTCATCTATGATTTGATTTGTGAGGGGGGAGCGGACCTGGTGGGTATTACCGAGACCTGGCTGGGCCAAGAGGGGGGAGTCCCTCTGGTGGAGATGTGCCCAGCCGGGTTTCGGGTTTTTCATCGGCCAAGGGCCCAGGGGAGGGAAGGGGGGGTTGCGGTGGTTATTAAGGAGGATCTGTGTCCGAGGGAATCCACTGTTTCTCAGACGACCGGATGTGAGTCTCGTTTCGTGAAGTTCGGTCCCAGGGTACAGGTGGGCTTGTTGGTCGCATACCTGGCTCCCTGCTATGTGGCATCGGCCCTGCTTGAGCTCCTTGAGGTCATAGTCGGCTTGGCGGTTGAGACCCCCAGGCTTATGGTCATGGGGGATTTCAACCTGCCTTCTGCCGGCGGTGCCTCTGGGATTGCTCAGGAGTTCATGGCTTCCATGACAGCCATGGGCCTGACCCAGTTAATTCGGGACCCTACTCACTTGGGAGGTCACACCCTGGATCTGGTTTTTGTCTCTGATCAGTGGCAGAGTGATCTGGGTGTAGGGGATATAGTTGTAGAACCCCTGTCATGGACTGATCACTCGCTCCTGAAGCTCGACTTCCGTTCCGCACCCCCTGGCCGCAGGGAGGCAGGACCACTAAAATGGTACCGCCCCAGATGCCTGATGGACCCAGATAGGTTCCTGACGGAGCTTGGGCCATTTCCCGAAGCTCACACACACGACTCGGTTGAGGGCTTGATCGCCACCTGGGATAGGGTGGCTGCTGGGGCCCTTGACCGGGTCGTGCCCTTGCGGCCTCTGACCCAGTGCCAATCCCAGGTGGCTCCTTGGTTTTCTGAGGAGCTAAGGGAGATGAAGCGCCGGAAAAGATGCCTAGAGAGTAGTTGGAGGGCTAGCTACTCTGGGTCTGACCGAACACTACTATGATCTCATATTAAGACATATTTAGTGGCGATAAGGATGGCGAGGAGGTCTTACCTCTCCACCCTTATTGCGTCCACGGAAAACCGCCCAGCCGCCCTGTTTAGGGTGACCCACTCCCTTTTGGAGGTGGGAGCACGGGAGGATCCCTTGCAGGGATGGGCTGAGGAGTTTTCTAGGTTTCTGCAGGACAAAATCGCTCAGATCCGGGATGAGCTGGACTCCGACTGGGCATCTCCGGGCGGGGGGGCGGGGGTGGATATCGGTGAGGTCATTTGGGTTGAGTTCGATCCTGTTACCTTGGAGGACGTGGACAGGGTACTGGGGGGGCTTAATGCCACCACTTGTTTGCTGGACCCGTGCCCCTCCTGGCTGGTCTTGGCCACTCGGGAGGTGACACGAGGCTGGTTCCAGGGTATTATAAACGCTTCCTTGAGAGAGGGGCTGTTACCCGCCGCCTTGAAAGAGGCGGTGGTTTGGCCCCTCCTCAAGAAACCGTCCCTGGACCCAGCATTATTATCAAATTATCGTCCAGTCTCCAACCTTCGCTTTGTTGCGAAGGTTGTCGAGAGTGTGGTGGCACGTCAGTTCCCACAGTACCTGGATGAAGCGAGTTATCTCGACCCCCTCCAATCGGGTTTCAGGCCCGGGCACAGCACGGAGACGGCGTTGGTCGCATTGGTGGATGATCTCTGGAGGGCTCGGGACAGGGGTTGTTCCTCTGTCCTGGTCCTGTTAGATCTCTCAGCGGCTTTTGATACTGTCGACCACAGTATCTTATTGCGGCGGTTGGAGGGGTTGGGGGTGGGAGGCACCGTGTTACGGTGGTTCGCCTCCTTCCTCTCTGACCGTTCGCAATTTGTGTTGACAGGGGGGCAGAGATCGGCCCCGAGGCCCCTACTGTGTGGGGTGCCTCAGGGGTCGGTGCTCTCGCCCCTGCTGTTCAACATTTATGTGAAGCCGCTGGGTGAGATCATCCGTGGCTTCGGGGTGGAGTTCCATCAGTACGCTGATGATACTCAGCTGTACATCTCCATCCCGGGCCACCCCAACGAAGCCGTCGAAGTGATGACCCGGTGCCTGGAGGCCATGTTGGATGGGTCGTAACAGGCTTCGTCTCAACCCGACCAAAACCGAGTGGCTGTGGTTTCCTGCACCCAGATAAAGCCAGCTTGTTCCTTCGCTGGCCGTGGGGGGAGAGGTTTTGACCCCCGTGGAAAGGGCGCGCAATCTGGGTGTCCTCCTGGATGTGCGGCTGTCTTTGGAAGAACATATTGCAGCCGTCGCCAGGGGGGCTTTTTGTCAGATCCGTCTGATTTACCAGTTGCGGCCCTTTCTGGATCTGGGCGCACTTCGCACAGTCACTTCCGCCCTCGTCATCTCCCACTTGGACTATTGCAATGCTCTCTACATGGGGCTCCCCTTAAAGAGTCTCCGGAGGCTGCAGCTAGTTCAGAATGCAGCCACGCGGGTGATCGTGGGTGCTCCTCAGGGGCTCCCACGTAACACTGCTTCTCCGCAGGCTGCATTGGCTTCCTGTGGCCTTCCGGATTCGATTCAAGGTGGTACTGATGATATTTAAAGTGCTCCATGGCTCGGGACCTGGGTACTTACGGGACCGCCTGCTGCCATCAACAACCTCCCGCCGCCCAGTACGCTCTCACAGGGTTGCCCTGCTTGGGGTGCCGCCGTCTGATCGTTGTCGGCTGGCAGCCCCAAGGGTGCGGGCTTTCTCTGTGGGAGCCCCCTCCCTGTGGAATGATCTCCCCCCGGAGATACGGGCCATGACGGACATCCTGACCTTCCGGCGCGCAGTTAAGACCCTATTTTTCAAGCAGGCCGGCCTGGCCCAGTAAATGGTCTATGGGTTTTAAATTTAATTTGGGTTTTAATTGTTAAATTTTATACTTTTTAAATTTTAATTAATCCCGGATTTTAAATGTCTAATCTGTAGTTGGATGGGATGCAGCCGGATTTGCTTATTTAATCTAGTTTTAAATTGTATTTATTTTATGTGTTTTTAGTAGGCTGTACACCACCCCGAGTCCCTTTTTGGGAGAGGGAGCGGTATAGAAATCTGATTAATGAATAAATAATACTCTACATAAATGACATCTGTGATCATATCAAGAGCAACTGCGTTCTCTTCGCTGATAATGTAAAGCTATTCAACACCACAGACAATACTGCTACCCTTCAAAATGACCTTGACCTTGTATCAGAATGGTCAAATAAATGGCAACTTCAAATCTCAACAAATAAATGCTCTGTCCTACATATTGGCAGAAAAAAATCAGAAAATAAAATACAGGCTGAATAGTCAAGACTTGTTAATGATTCAAACTCTGTCAAGGATCTTGGAGTATTCATCTCAAATGACCTAAGTGCTAGAGCCCACTGTAACTACATAGCCAAAAAGGCATTAAGAGTTGTTAACCTAATCTTACATAGCTTTTTCTCTGGTAATATTACACTAATAACTAGAGCATACAAAACATTTGCTAGACCAATATTTGAATATAGCTCATCAGTCTGGAACCCACATTACATATCTGATATTAACACAGTTGAGAAAGTCCAGAAATATTTCACAAAAAAGAGTTCTCCACTCTTCTACTCATTGCAGAATACCTTATGCCATCAGACTCGAAATTCTAGAAAACCTAGAACTACGCTGCCTTCGGTCCGATCTAAGCATAGTATATAAAATTATACATTGCAATGTCCTACCTGTCAATGAATACTTCAGCTTCAACCATAAGAACACAAGAGCAAACAATAGATACAAACTCAAGGTTAATCGCACCAAACTTGATTGCAGGAAATACGACTTCAGCAACAGAGTGGTTAATGTCTGGAATACTCTACCTGACTGTGGTTTCTTTCCCAAACCCCAAAAACTTTAACTTTAGACTGTCTACTATTCACCTCACCCCTTTCCTAAGAGGTCTATAGGGGGCGTGCATAAGCGCACCAACGTGCCCATCATTCCTGTCCTATTGTTTCTTTTATATATATATCAAAAACCTTACACACATGTAAACAAAAGACAACGAAACAAATAGCTTTCTGTCGGTATGGTCTCTGGTGATGAGCCGAAAGACAGAAAAGAAAGCAGTATGCTTTCTCCCTTAATTGGGGCTTAACAGGGTGTTGTAACACAAAGTATATACTTATTCCCCTGCCTCAGCTGAACAGGATAGAGCCAGGTGGTGTAGTGGCAATTACAACTGTCTCACATGTAATACTTCCCTGGTTCGAATTCCAGTAAGGGTAGGGATAGCTGAAGACAGCTAACTAGCTCGAAATAGATCTATCCTAGTCTCCCTTATTTAATTATTTATTAGCTCAAAACCTTACACACACACACACACACACATACACACACACACACACACATACACACTAATATGTATCCATGTATTCATAACTATGTTTTTACTTATACCTATTATTTTGTAAGCAATTGATATATAAATAAACAAATAAATTAATGAATGAATAATTAAATAAATAAATAGTTGTTAAGACAGTGATCTTAACCTGTTGAAGAAGTTTCAGTTCCACTTTTGACACAAATCCCAATGTATATTTGTCTTTTTCTCTCATCCTTAGGAAGAAAGTGATGAGAAACTACTTTCAAAAATCTTGCCAAGAAAACTGTGGGAACAAATCCAGATAATTTCTAGGACACCTCATTAATTTGAAGGCACAATAAACAAAAACTGAGTCACTCTAGATCAGTGACTATGTTGTAGGGATTGGTAGGGCAATGTACACTCTGCCAGCCATTTGAAGTAGGCCAGCTCAGAGAGAAAAAAAAAACCCAATAATGCTGTTTCATAGTTGTAGGGTATAATAACAGAATCTTGAAATCCTGCTTTCCTGCCTACTCATATATCAAACAGATTACAAATAAAGTCATTTTGAGTTTCTTTCTCATGGCTCTTCCTTTCCCAGGACTGAGTTGTCTCTTATTTTGTCTTTCTGTTCCTATTTCCCTTCTTCAAGTTTTATCTATACATGCCTTCCCATGTTCTCAGCACCTTTTCCAGTGGCACTGGAGGTGGCAGGAATTACAATGGTAAATAAATGGTACCTTCCTATTTTTATAAGCATTCATTACTTAGTAACTGTTCTGTAGATAACTGATTTCATAAAAGAACCACTGAGATGTTTCAGACATTGTAAGATTGTTTCAGAGTTCTTGAGGAGCACTTGAATGTAATCTAAATGATACTAATCATGTATTTCTTAGATGGTAATACTTAGAAGTACATAACTCTGAGGTATAATGGAGTTAATGCTTTTAAGACTCGAATATTAGAATAAATGTGCTATTGTTTGTGGACTCACAATAGTTTGATAATAAAGTAATAGATTGTGCTGTCTTCTTGTCAACCTATGGTATTTTAGTTGCAAGCATGCTGGCAGTTATATTGGGACCCTCTTGCTTTACAACTTATCTAAGAAAAAAAGCCTGTTAAATTTATGCATAACTTAAGCTGAAATGGAAGACAATTTTATGGCTTTCAGGCACCACTGTGATTGCTTCTCAGTGACCTTTTGGCACAGGGAAAGAATCATTAAGAAGTTATTCTCAGAAAATCTAACTGAACATACTGAACACAGGTGAAGAGACAGTGTCCTGCACACCCAGAACTCAAAGTCTGTCAGATTTTTATACAGGTCAAAATTAATAAGAAATAAAGTAGTCCATTTAGCTTTTGCTCATTTCCCAGTCTGCCAATGTTTCTGCTCCATTTTGCATGAGGTTATAAATTTAGCAGAAGGGGGAAAGGCATAAACATTTAAATGCATTTTTATATTCACTTCTTACATGAATGTTATCCAGATACATGCACGTCCAAACCACACATTGATGAGCAGAAGACAAAAGATAGAGGTGAAAGGTCTACATGAAATCTCTCTAATGTTAAATATGTTATGGAATGTGCATCTAGAGAAGCAGGGGCAACTGTTTCTCTTGCTCTGTATTTTGGCAACACAGAGCTTTCCCTACAAAGAGGTCCAGATTAAGAGACTGTGCAGCCTGAGGGGATTAATGGAAGAGGTTCAGGATCACTATACCTCCCAGGATAAATATAGTGGATTGAAAAGTTATAGTTTAGTTTGGCAAAACTCTGTAAGAAAATAAAAGCTCCAACTTGAATGGACTTTGTATGTTGTCTCTAGGATTGGATTTGGCAAAACGTTAGGGAAACTATGAACTTCTGTAAACATTTCCTCTGGTACACTTTGAATGCTACAGTTGCTTAATTAATTCATTCTCAATTAATTTTTGCAAAATTTCAGCTGATCTATCCCATGTAAGCCAAAAAGGAAGATATTTTATGTAGGGAGTCCTCACTTAACTGGAATTCATGTGGTGATAATGCACAATGTTCTGTGACAGTGCTATTTAGCAACAGCAGCTCTGACAGTCCCTGGTTACTGTTGCTAAGCGAGTCACTATAGGACATTAAGCATGAACTTCACTTGACTGTGATTTCCAACTTCCTGCCAGCTTCCCCATTGATTTTGCTTGTGGAAAGTCAGCAAGGAATTCATTAATTGCAATCATGTGACCATGGGACACTGTGACAGTCAGAAATCCAGGCCAGTTGCTAAATGTCTGGATTGCATAACATGACTGTCAAAACACTGCTATGACTAGAACGTTTGAGGTTTGGCTGTAAGTGCCATTCGTTCAGTGCTGTGGCAAAATTACATATAAAAAATGTATAAATTTACACAGTACATATGGTTGTTGACCAAAGACAACCTCTATGATAGATAGATATAATCAATCTCTATCTATCTATCTATCTATCTATCTATCTATCTATCTATCTATCTATCTATCTATCTTCATATATATATCAGAGGTGGTATTCAGCAGGTTCTGACCAGTTCTGGAGAACTGGTAGCAGAAATTTTGAGTAGTTCGGAAAACCAGCAAATACCACCTCTGACTGGAGGTTTTACAATATCCTTCCCCTGCCACACCCACCAAGCCACGCCCACAGAACCGGTAGTAAAAAAATTTGAATCTCACCACTGATATATAAGTATATAGATATAGATAGATAGATAGATAGATAGATAGATAGATAGATAGATAGATAGATAGATAGATATAGATATAGATATAGATATAGATATAGATATAGATATAGATTATATAGATATAGATATAGATACAGATACAGATACAGATACAGAGATATAGATATAGATATAGATCTGGAACGTGGCACAAAGGCAACACAGTCAGATAAGCAATAAGAGTCCCTTTATTATCTCCAACTTTGCCCCAATGTCCAGGTTACCTTTGGTCTGGAGAAAACTCTCCCAAGAACAGGCTTTGACTGTAGAAAATTCAGTCCAAAACAAGGTACACACAAACTTGAAATCCAAATAAACCAAACTGAAGTAATTAGTTTGGCAGGGCAAGAGCAAGAATTTCAGATTTGAAAGCATGAAAAAACTCACATAGTTGGCAAGATGCTAGGAACACAGATAAGCCACAATGATACAAGATAAAGTCATGTTTGCTCCCAATAGCCTGCTGCATTCAGCTTACCTTTTTTATATACTGTGTTCCCAGCTGCAGCTAATGAAGGGAATCAGAACCCTTTCCTCCCTCATAAGCCACGCAACCTATGTTGCTATCTTCTCCGTTCCTTCCTGCGTGCCCTAAGATGAAGAGAGGGTGGGCCTGGATCTTCCTCTGAATTCCCTCTCCCTTGTTTTATCTCTTTCCTGCTCTACCCAGCCAGACTTTGCCTTCCCCAGTTTCTTCCCCAGCCAATGGAGCCACACTCCCACTCCCTATCAGCTGTTTGGCTTCCTCCTCTGAGTCAGATTCTGACAGGGGCATGGCATACATACATACATACATACATACATACATACATACATACATACATACATACATACATATATATATATATATATATATATATATATATAGAGAGAGAGAGAGAGAGAGAGAGAGAGAGACAGAGAGAGAGACAGAGACAGGTGTGTGTGTGTATGTGTGTGTGTGTGTGTGTGTGTGATGGGATTCAATTTTTTTTTTACTACTGGTTCTGTGGGTGTGATTGGGTGAGCATGGCAAGGGAAGGATGCTTATTATTCTTTTCTCTCCCCTGAGCCCAGGAAGAATAAGCAGATTTTACCTCCGTTTCCTAGTCTATAACTTATTAATACTTTCCAACATCCTGATGAGAGAACTTGATTTTCTTTTCTTTTTACGTGCAATTTCTCTGCCCCCTTCCAAAAAAGGGTAAACATGATTCTTATCCTTGTAAGTCAATCAGAGGAAACAAGAATTAGAATTGCAGGTATTTACAAAAAATAGCTTTGAATTTTTACATGAAGATAGAGTAGAAAAGTTGGTTGCTGAATACAATATGAGTAACAGAAATAAAATATGAATAAGAATAAATGGATACTTAGCAATTGGTTCAACATTGAAGGGAGCATTTTTAACCCCATTAATAAAGAAAGTTAATGCCAATGACTGCTTCAACCATCGCACATGAACAAGATTCTGTTAAAGAAGCTACAGAGTTGATTAAGAGTTACCTGATGTGCAAGCTGATGTGAAAGGGCCACTCTGAGATAACATTGCCAATATTAGATGGATTATGGAAAAGGCGCATGAATATCAAAAAGTATCCTGTTTCTCCAACAATACGGCCTCCACCAATAGGAAGGCCCAGCATGATTTCTAGGCATGAGGTGAAATTAAGCTGTGCCCCCAAAATTTAGACCTATTTAAACCACGCGTTTCCCCGCCATTTCTCACATCATTCGTTAGAACTACAGAAGGTGAAGAGAAATTGGGGGAAGGGCAGGGGGGAGGAGAAAACTTGCCTTTAGGAGTGCCCTGCAGGTAGCCTAGGCTAGAATACCCCGATCTACTACCGATACGGGCGATGGAAGCTCCCCAAGGGCAGTCACCAGCTGCTTCGATCGGCCGGAAGAAGCGGCCTCGCGGCGAGCACCCACACATACTCCCCTCACCATGAGGCTGCTTCTACCGGCCGATCGAAGTAGCTGGTGACTGCCCTTGGGGAGCTTCCATCGCCCGAAAGAAACTACCTTATGGCGAGGGAACACGGGCAGCCATGCCTTGTCCCAAAGCAGCTGGTGACTCTGCCTTTGGAAAACTTCAATCGGCCGATAGAAGCAGCCTCGTGGAGAGGTGAGTGCGCATGGGGTGCTCTAGGTGAGGGAGGAAATTAAGTCATCCCCCAAAAGACGGCCTAGCTGTTTTTTCAGGGATAAAAAAAAAAAAATAAGGCCCGGCCTTATTTTGTGAGAAACACGGTATATGTGTTTTAGCAATTACAGAAAAACTTTTTGATTGTGTAGAACACAATAAGCTATAGGTCACTTTGCATGATCTTGGTGTCCCAACCCACCTGATTAAACTCATACATCACTGTATACTGATCAGGAGGCAACATTGAGGCACCCCTATGGCAGGGGTATCAAACTCGCATTGTCACGGCAATATAATGTGACGTATCACAACTTTTTTCCCCTTTGTTAAACCGGGCATGGGCATCCTGCCTGCAGGCCATGAGTTTGACAGCCCTGCTCTATGGTGACACAATTTAGTTCAGGATTGGTAAAAGAATTAGGAATGTATTTAATCACCATTTTTATTCAATCTGTATGCTGAAGTGATTATGAGGAAATTATAAGGAAAGATCTGGAACTGCCTGATTTTGGAGTGAAGATTGGGGGGAAAACCATAAATAATTTGAAGTACGCAGATGATACAACACTATTGGCTGAAAATAAGGAAGACATGGAGAAAATATCTGGAAAATCAAGGACAAAAGTGAAAAAGTAGAATTGAGTCTTAACATCAGGAATACAAAGATAATGACAACATTGCAGATGGACATGAAATGCTTAAAATCAACAAGGAGGAAATTGAATTAGTTGGAGAATTTATCTTTCTTGGATTAAAAATTGTTCACAACAGCACTTCTACACCTGAAATCAAACACAGGCTAACCTTAGGCAGCACTGCAATGCTTAACATGAATAAGATCTGGAAAAGCAGAGGTATTGATATAAAAACAAAAAGCAGGCTAGTTAGAGAATAGTCTTCCCAATATTGATATATGCGTGTGAGAGTTTTATTTTTATTTTATTTGGTTTGTCAATTGCTTACAAGATAATAGGTATAAGTAAAAACATAGTTATGAATACATGGATGCATATATTTATTTTATTTATTTTTTCTTTACTTGATTTGTCAATCACTTACAAGATAATAGGTATAAGTATATACATAGTTATGAATACATGAAATGGGTACATATAAGAAAAATAAAAGAAACAATAGGACCGGGACGGTAGGCACGTTGGTGCGCTTATGCACACCCCCTACAGACCTCTTAGAAAAGGGGTGAGGTAAATAGTAGACAGTCTAAGGTTAAAGTTTTTGGGGTTTGGGGAAGAAACCACAGAGTCAGGTAGAGTATTCAGACATTAACCACTCTGTTGCTGAAGTCACATTTCCTGCAATCAAGTTTGGTGCGATTAACCTTGAGTTTGTATCTATTGTTTGCTCTTGTGTTCTTATGGTTGAAGCTGAAGTATTCATTGACAGGTAGGACATTGCAATGTATGATTTTATATACTATACTTAGATCGGACCGAAGGCAGCATAGTTCTAGGTTTTCTAGGTCTAGAATTTCAAGTCTGGTGGCATAAGGTATTCTGCAATGAGTAGAGGAGTGGAGAAATCTTGTGAAATATTTCTGGACTTTCTCAACTGTGTTAATATCAGATACGTAATGTGGGTTCCAGACTGATGAGCTGTATTCAAGTATTGGTCTAGCAAATGTTTTGTATGCTCTAGTTAGTAGTGTGATATTACCAGAGAAAAAGCTACATAAGATTAGGTTAACAACTCTTTAATGCCTTTTTGGCTGTGTAGTTACAGTGGGCTCTAGCACTTAGATCATTAGAGATGAATACTCCAAGATCCTTGACAGAGTTTGGATCATCAGCAAGGTCTTGATTATTCAGCCTGTATTTTATTTTCTGATTTTTTTTTGCCAATATGTAGGACAGAGCATTTATTTGTTGAGATTTGAAGTTGCCATTTATTTGACCATTCTGATACACAGTCAAGGTCATTTTGAAGGGTAGCAGTATTGTCTGTGGTGTTGAATAGCTTTACATCATCAGCGAGGAGAATGCAGTTGCTCTTGATATGATCACAGAGGTCATTTATGTAGAGTATGAAAAGAGTTGGTCCTAGAACACTGCCTTGGGGTCACAAAAAGGTACAGAATTTGATAGGACGCTCCCAATTTTGACCATTTGTTGTCTGTTTGACAGGAATGCTTCTATCCAATTATGCAGGTGTCCAGAGATACCATAAGATTTTAGTTTTAGGAGTAGTTTGTCATGTACCACCCAATCAAAGGCTTTACAGAAGTTTATGTAGATTGAATCTATTGCTTTGCCCTGACCGAGTTGTTTTTGCAGTGTAAGAGTTGCAGATTACAGGATAGATTTTTTTTCTGAAACCAAATTGTTTATTAGAGAATAGGTTGTTTGCCTCTAGGTGGAGGATAACGAATGGGTTAATAATTGATTTCATGACTTTACAGGTGATGCAGCATAAAGAGATTGGTCTGTAATTTTCAGCTAGGCTGGGGTCTCCCTTTTTGAAGATGGGGACAACTGGGGCTGTGACGATAGTTTTGGCAAGGAGCTGGTCCTAAAAGATTTTTCAAAGATTATGCTTAGAGGTTCGGCTATGGCAGTAGATAGCTTTTTTAAGAAGTAGGCACATATTTCATCTGGTCCAATAGATAGAGATGGTTTTAGATTGCATAGTGCTTTTTCAACATTGTCTTCTGTAAAATCAATATATATTAGATCATTGTAGTTGTCTGTGACTCGACTAGGAAATACTGGGCATGATCCATTGCTGTCTACAAATACTGAGCCAAAGCATGTGTTAAAGAGATTTGCTTTAATGGTGTCATCATTGCAGTCTTTACCATTAGGTCCTTTCAGGGGTGAGATGGACCTTGAGTCTTTTAGTTTGTTGTTTACAAAATTGTAGAAAGCGTGGTTGGAATTGGTGCATAGAAAGTTTTCCTGTTGCTTAATGTGATAATTGGTGCATTCAGTCTTTATCTGGTGGCATAAATTTTTGTATTGGCTTTTGAAGTTGGAAACATGACCACATTTGTTTTTCCGCCAAAGTGATTTCTTTTTCGATTGAAGCTTCCTTATTGTTATGGGTAATCTGTTTTTTCTGGTTTTTGGAGTTGTTATTGGTGCAAATAGTTTGATGACTCTTGACTTTAAGTAAAAATATGTTGTAATGTTCTTCAACAGTATTGCATCCAGTGAACAGAAATTGCCAATCAAGTGATGAGAGATCGATATCTATAAGATCATAGTTGCCTTTTTTGAAGTTATAATTGGGGATCACATCATTGTGTTAATTTTTGTGCGGACATATGTTGAGACAAAAGTCAATCATGCTGTGGTCACTGTTGAAAAGGGGTTCTTTAATTTGTGTTCTGTAAATTGAATTCAAACTATTGCAGAAGATGAGATCGAGGCAGTTGTTAAGTCTAGTGTTGTTGGTTACTAGTTGTTCCGGTCCCAGGTTCGTTACAGCATTGTAGAAGGTTGCATGTATGGGTTCAGTTTTACATTCGTTTAGGGTCCAGTTAATGTAAGATAGATTGAAGTAACCAAGAAAGATAAAAGTGTGTGGGCAGGATGTTGCCCATGTTAGTAGTGAATTTAGCTTGTTTACATATTCGATGTCATAATCAGGGGTCTGTAACATAGTAAGAATTGAAATGTGATATTTAAGGACAGTTCACAGATGATGGTCCCAGGAAGAGCAAGCTCCTGGGTAACTTGGATGTTTTTTAGATGTAAGGACTTTTTATAGAAGATAGCAACACCATCTCCTCTACAGATTTTACGATCTGATCGGTAAACATGATAGTCTCTTACTGTGGTAATGGAATCAGGGAGAGATGCGTTGAGCTATGTTTCACAGATAAATATGATGTCGAATTTACCCGTATTTAGTAAGAGGAGAAATTCAGGTATTTTATTCACAAGGCTTCTTGCATTGAGTAGCTTGCATTTAAGGTCAGTTGTACATTAAGAATGGCTGATCAAAGAAGAATTGATACCTTTGAACTGTAGTGCTGGTATAAATTATTGCATATACCATGGAGAGCCATAGCAACCAACAGAGAGGTGTTGATTCATATAAAACAAGACACACCATTAGAAGCCAAAATCACAGACTATGCCTGTTTTATTTGGCCATATAATGCATGCAAATTCATTGGAGAAATCCATGAAGCTAGGAATGATTAGTAAACAAGAAGGGCAAACAAAGAACACACTGGCTTGATACCATCAAAACTGATTTCAAGATCAACACCCAACAACTGAAAAAAATCTGTGCTTGACAGGGTAGTATAGAGAGCACTATACAGGATCTGGAAATTATTCCAATATAGACTAAGATAGCCAGAATTGACAGAGAAAATGGAGTTAAGAGTTATGCATAGATTGCCAAGTGACTAAATGAATTTATATACCTTGGAAGAATGTTTACTAAAGAAGGAGAAATGATTGGAGAAATTTTAAGATGCATTACAATTGATAGAAAGGGTAAAGTAGTTTTGATGTGTTGTGATGGAGGAATGAATATTTGTCAGAAGAAAAGAAAAATGTCTGGTAGAGCTTGCTTCTACCTACTTTGTTATATGAAATTGAAAGTCGGATATGTCAAGGAAACATAATAGTAAGATGGAAATATGTTTCTTAAATGTATATTTGGTAAAACAGAAAGAGATAAGGTCAAAAATGAATGGACAATGAATGGATGTAGATTGAATACAAAAGTGAAAGACAAATAACAAAGAAGCCCTTTAAAGTGGTTTGGTTATATGGAAAAAAGTAAATGAGGATTGAATTGTAAAGAAATTTATGAAGGATGAGTATGGGTCAAAAGGAAAGGAAAAATCAAGAAAGTCATGCTTACATGGAGTTGATAAGATTAAAAAGAGAAAAGTGAGAAGTTTAAAGAACAAAAAATGTGTAAAGGGATGTGGTTGAAGGTTTTCAGGGAGAGAAACGTATGGAGAGATATAGTGAGTGTGATTGTTAAAGTTTGGTTTTATAAATCTTTTTCTTTCCTTTTTTGTCATGCTTTATTTTCCTTGTCTTTCTTACTTTTGTGTTGCACTTATTAACACTCTTACTGCATATATGAGATAAATATTATTTCCATGGAAGAAATAGAAAAAGCATCTCAAAGTGATCAGTGTATTTCTTGAAATCTTTTATAAGTGGTGTGTTTCTGCTTCCTTGGGAATATGTCAGTTAGAAAAATGCATTTCTTTTATTACTATACCATAAGCTGGTCTTATATTCACCATTATCATTAAGTGAATCATTATATTATAAAGACTAATAAGGAAACAGACACATTCATAGCTTTCTTTGATGAATGTGCTTCAGTACTTGGTTCCTTTCTATACTTTTTCTTCTATTAGCATTTTTCCTCTATATATGTTTTTGAATATGAACTATTGGTATATTTATATTTTAAATTTATATTTTAAAGTATTCATTTTTATTTATTTATTTGATTTTTATCCCACTTTTTTTTAACTCAAAGTGGTGAATACACCTAATACTTCTTTCACTCCTATTTTTCCCCACTACAAAAACCCTGTGAAATGGTTGGACTGAGAAACAGCCCCAAATCACCTAGCTGGTTTTCATTTCTAAGGGGGGGACTAGAGCTCACAGTCTCCTGATTTCTAGGCCTATGCCTTAACCACCACAGTAAACTGGCTCTCAATTTCTTCTTTTTGAAAAAAGGTTCAAGTTGGGAAATTATAAAAATCTTCAAAGAAGGTATAGAAATCCATGTTTCTTATCCTGCCAAGAATATTGCATAGATTCAATCATCAAGAATTGAACATGATTTAAAGTCATACAAATTTATATTGCTCCTGCATCAAAGATTTAGACACACTTCCTTGGGGATTCAAAATGTGTGGCCCCTCTTTGTTTAATTTTTTTTATAAAATATGAATTGGAAAAACAATGGCGTAAGCTTTAGGAAGCAGCTAGGCAGAATATTGAAATAACAGCTACATTAAATAAATTCAGGCATAACCTGGACACTTTAGGTGACAAACCATAGTCCAAAACGTAGGCAAGACGATGATAAAAGAAAAGGGATAAGAAGAATCCTAGCTTTGATTTTATATTAAATATTTAACTACAATTAATATAATGACTGCACATATAAGTTCTCTAAATGTTTTTTTAAAAATAGCAAAATTTGGGAAACTCTAGGCCATATACATGATTTTGGGAAACCCTTAACAATGCTTTTCAAACTTGGCATCTTTAAAATGTGTGATCTTAAACTCCCAGAATTCCCCAGCCAGAATTCTGGAAATTGAAGTCCACATATCTTAAAATTGCCAAATCTGAAAAACACTATTCTAGACCAATTGTTATTCAAACTTGGCATCTATTGTCTATGATAATCTTTTTAGAGTATCTTCATGTTAAAATAAAAAGTCTTCCTATGCAAACAGTTTTGTGTTTCCAGTGATGGCCTGTCACTAACCTTTGGGAAGATCAAAATCAGGTCAGGAAGACAACAGAAGTAACAAATTTTAAATGTAAAATATCGAAGTCTTTAGACTAAATAAGCTACTGAATAAATTAGCATTAATAGCCATGAAATGAATCCTTTTCATGAAAAGCTAGACTGTCACCTACTGTGAAAAATCACAGTAAGGGCACAGAAGCAAGGAAGGAAGGGAGGGAGGGAGGGAAGGGGAAGAATCTGACATTGCTTGATTTTTGAGGTTATTTATTAAATATTTCTGTCATTTGGGTGTTTGTCAGGGGAGGAAGGAATCATTATTACCAAAATAATGAAAAGGTCAGATGCAAATTATAATAAATGAGGGAAATCTTAACCAGTTCTCCACACCTCTATGGCATCCATTTTAATCAGTGTTTATTTTTTTATGAAATTCTGTGACATTCACACTCTGATTAAGCATGATGAAAGGGCCAAGTCAGCCTTAAGTAAAGCAGAGAGTAGAACCAAATTGAACTGGGGATAGTAAAAGGCAGACTAATATATCTCATTAAAAAACGTAAAACAACAACAACAAAATAATGTCTGTGAAACAAGAAGCATGAGATGATATTCTATTAGCATTAAACATTCATTTTATATACTACTTTGTAGTTGCTACTACTTGCTTGAGCAAGAACTCATGAGTGAAGACCAATACTAGTAAGCATAGCTTATGTAAGACAAGTCACAATTTGTGATTTGCAGATCTTGGGAGCTGAATACTGAATCTTGAATCAATTCTTAGCTTTAGCAGCAGAATGCATTGTAACATAGAATAAGACTCGGGACCTGTGTTTTTAAACATTTTCTTTCAAAATTCATAAAATTGTATATATGTATTATAATACTGCATCCAGTATATGTCTATGCTGCAGAGCTGCCTGTACAGTTTGAGTACAAATAGTCTTTGTTTAGCAATTGCCTTATTTAAATGACTGTTTGTAGTTAGGATGAAACATAACTTTGTGTCAAATACATTTATGACTTTAGCAGGTCTGTAAAACAAAACAAAAGTAAGATCACAAGCAAAATTGTGATTCAGAAATCACTTAGCTATCATTTCACTGAAAGACAAGTCCCAGTTTCAATCACTTGAGGTCTACCTCTACGTTCATTATAAGGTCTGTATCTCTATCTTGCCCAAAATCACCCACCACATAATATCCTTTTGTAATTGGCTGGGACAGTGCTCATATTACCCCACATGCTATCTTTTTCTCCCTCTCCCTCCTTCTATTGTACTATAGGCTAATTGAACTTTTTTTAAAAAAAGCAATTGAAACTTTAAATTGATTGTTCAACTTAACCACTAGGTGACAGGGATAAAAAACCTTTGTGCTTTTCTTATCTCTTGATTGCCATCTACTGGTTGTCTAGATTTAGGAAGCCTCTGGATATTGAAAAGCTGAAGTTTAAAAAAATGGATAAACTGGAAAGTTGGGTGGGGACTATTATAAATTATCTTAAGAACATATCATGAAGAAAAGATGTCAGAAGTCAGATATTAATGGACACTGTGAAGGGAATTCCTCGCCAAAGAGGCTATTGAAGTACCGAAGATGAGTCTTTCAGTTATGCTGCCAATTACATTCATTAAACAAGGGACTAGTCCATTTCATGGCTTTCTAGTTGGACCAGTCCATTAGTTAAATAACCTCAGCCCCAAACTTTTTTTAAAGTACTTGCAGTGGCTCTCTAACAGCCAAAAGAGGACTTAGAGGTGAGATTACAGATCAGGAATGGGATTGAAAACAAGGTCCTAAAGGAAACAAACAAAAGCAACAGGAATCATGTGTTGCCAAAACAGAATATGTCATTTCAGGACATTCCCCCATGCTCATTAACATGACCTGCAACATATGGTGGTGCCATAAGAAGGACAGAGCACTGTACCTAAAATCAGACGATTAATGAGATACGGCAAGGGTATAGAGACATAGTTAGTTGACATCCACAAGTTAGGGCAAGGAGGTTGTATGAATCTGCGCATAGACTTGTTTTCCTTTTTCCAGATAAAGGAGGGGGAAAAACATAATTATTTCTTAACATTTTAATTGATGATTAAGTGAAAATGTTCTTAACGTTTGCAAAGATCATTCTTGCCACATAATTTGGACATATATGCCTTTTCCACAAAACTTACTATCATTATCAATCAGATTTTGTTCGTACTTTGAGAAAGAAAGTAATATCTATATATCTACAGCTATCTATATAACTATATATAACTATCTATCTAAATCTATCTATCTATCTATCTATCTATCTATCTATCTATCTATCTATCTATCTATCTATCTATCTATCTATCTATCTATTTATCTATATATCTATCTATCTATCTTACAAAGCATATATTAATTCTTTTTAATAACTTTTCTGGTGTCTTTACCATTCCATCTGTCTTAGAATTCACTAATCTAAACCAAAGTACATTTTTATCACAATTATTATTGCTACAATAGCACATTTCAATTCTCAATCACATAAGATATCTAAATGAACATCACCCAGCCAAAAAGCCCAGTAATTGTGTATAATCTCACATATTTTATGTAACAGCTGCTAGTAATATGAAATAAGGATGGCTGAATCAATCTATTTCTAGTTTTCAACTCTTTTGCATATCATTCATACAAGTTGCTAGACCACTAGTAGCAATAACATAAATTATCAACAGCTTATTTATTTGTCTAATTTATATTTGAGGTGTTCATCTCAACCAGTGTCTCTGGGATGGCAAACAATTAAAAATATTGCAAACATCATGACAGTTAAAATATAAGCAGCCAAGAAATAACAAGTCAAATAATTTTTGGTTACAATATATTCCCGGGAAGAGAAGGGAAAGAAAGGGTAGCCATAGCATCTAAGAGTTTCCTTAAATTCTCTTTGTACTGTATTGCTTAATTTCATTTCTCTTTTACTATAGGATGATGAATCCTTGAAGTGAGGGCAGCAATGATGCTCTTAGGAGAACCATTTTTAGAAGGACTTTTCTATCAGTATTCTTGTCCTCAGCTGCAGAAAGTAGATACTGACTCAATTAAAGAAAGAAGATACCTTGTGCCTTTCTCCTTCTGCTACAGCAAAGCGAGAACTATAAGAAAATACTTGTAATCAAAGGCAACACTCTGCTTTTCTGGGGTTCTGCAGAAAGCAGACTTAGCTGAAGGCACAAGCTGTGAGACTTCTGCTCTCACTTATAAAATCCAGTTCATTTCATTCTGCAAGTAACTGAGCATACTTGAAATTCTTCATAGCACTGAGGAACAAATGCATTAATTGTATTTTTACAGCAATCACACTTTTTAAAATCTGCTTTTTCTGAAATGATAATGATCAGAGATGCAAAAATCCAAAGGAAATTTATATTCCAATTAATTCATTACTCATTAATCTGAATAGAAGGATTGCATCAATTCATATGAATTTGTAGTGACTGAGCATCTCAAAAGTAAACCAATAGCAAGTTTGAGCAACTGGATTTGAAATAAAAATAGAACTTCTATGGACAACAACAACAACAACAAAAAAATCCCTTCTCACCCAGAGGTGATATTTAGCTGGAGAACAAGTAGTGGAAATTTTGAGTAGTTTGGAGAACTGGCAAATACCACCTCTGACTACAGATTTTATAGTATCCTTAACCAGCCATGTCCACCAAGCCATGCCCACAGAACCGGTAGTAAAAATTTTTGAATCCCACCACTGTTCTCACCCATATATTTTCTTCAACCTCAGGTTCTGGGAGTTGAGGGTTCTGTGCGGTATTCCTAGCATTACACTCTTCTGGAAAGAGACCGCTGATATTGCTCCTGGGATATCTCTTGGAGCCAATTTAGAAGTCACAGTTGTGTGTGCTCCTACCTACTGCTTTTGGGGTCATTTTGGTCTTTACTTTCTACATCATCTCTAGTTCATCCTTCAGACCTTGGTGCTTTTTATTTTATTTATTTATTTTATTAGTTTTATATACCGCCCCCTCTCCCTGCAGAGACTTGGGGTGGTGTACAGCCAAATTAAAAACACAATACATATACAATATTTAAAAACAATTAAAAAGATTAAATAAAGTGGATAAAAGGTAAAACGCAATCGAGGATATAAAACTAAAACCAATTAAAAACCAATTTAAGACCCTATAAAAACCCTAGGCCAGACCGGCTTGATGAAATAGGTAAGTTTTCAACGTGCGCTGGAAGGTCAAAAGGTCAGGGATGGTCCTCAACTCCAGGGGTAATTCGTTCCAGAGGGAGGGTGCCCCCAAAGAGAAGGCCCGCACCCTCGGGGTCGCCAGCCATCCAGCCGGAGGCACTCCGAGGAGACCTGCCCTATGGGAGCGCACTGGGCGCCCTATGGGAGTGCACTGTTACGGACGTATCAAAGTCGCAAACCTAATCACTGATGGTATCAAAATTAAGTCTTCATTTTACAAGAGCACATATAATGTGAAAAGCATGAACTAAGAAAAAGTGACAATTGTCAGATTGGAAATGAAGTCTACTAAAAGTAATATTTTAGGAATTAATGAAGTGAACCAAAATGTGCCATTTTAAATTAGATAAATATATATATTTATTCAGGACAAAGTCCATATATAGAGATGGGATTGTAGTGATCCTCGAAAAGGATGCAGTTAAATATACACGTCAATAGGGTCTAACCAACTATATACTTATTTACATGCTTCTCAAGGATCACCACCACCCCATCTCTACATATGCACTTATGCCCTGATTAACTCATGATCTCCTGCTTTCTACTTTGATGCTTTAACCCACTACATCAAACTGGTTCTCATGGCTATAGTTAAATCTTTAAGAAATTATGAATTACAAAGCATTTGCAGAGAGAAAGTATATTCAAGAACCAGTCAAAATAGGAACTGAGATGTAACACGGGCCAGTTGTGAAATAGGAAAGCAGCAAGTGCAACTGAAATGTTCACTGAGCTGTTTTTGGCTGCAGGAGAAGCCTTTTAAAGTAACAACAATCTATGTCAAGAAATACAAAGAAGTCTTCATATTTCTTGAAGAAGAAATATGTGGCCTAGGGATGGGGTGGTGGTGGAATCAGTTATATTTAACTATATTCTGAGATAGAAGAGGTAGAACTGCAAGAGAATATTCAAATGATTGCCTTTTTAATTCTTCATGCAGGCAAAGTCTTCTGATCTTGCACTCATAGATGCAGTTGTAGATGGAGAAAAATGCTAAATGAATAGGGAAGAAAATGTAGTGTCATGCCCCTGTCGGAATCTGATTCCGAGGGGGAGACTGAGCAGCTGACAGGGAGTGTGAGTGTGGTTCTGGAAGAAACTAGAGAATGGCAAAGTCTAGCTGGGCAGACCAGGGGAGAGGTAAAGCAAGGCAGAGGGAATTCAGAGGAAGATCCAGGCCTATCCCCTTTTCATCCTAGGGTATGCAGGGAGGAACGGAGAAGGGAGCAACGTGAGTTGTGTGGCTTACAGGGGAGGAAAGGGCCCTGATTTCCTTCATTAGCTGCAGCTGGGAACATAGTGTTTAAAAAGGGAGGTTGTGCAGAGCAACTCACGGGAATCATGAGTTATTTTTTATGGTTGAGGCTTATCTGAGTTCCTGGTGTCTTCCCAACTGTATAGTATTTTATTGGCCTTTGAAGTCTGCAATTCCTTATCCTGCCCTGTCCAGTTAAGTACTGCAACGTGGTTTCTGTGGATTTTTATGTATAGTTTATATGTTTTCGGACTGAATTTCCTTCATTTAAAGACTGTTCTTGGAGTGTTTTTTTTCAGCCGAAGGGGACATTTTTTTCAGCTTCCTATTCTCAGATTCCTGTTCTTCTGAATGACAAGAGAATCTTATTTATCATTTACCTATCTATCTAAATCTACCTATGTATCTATCTATTTATTTTTCATCTATATCTATCTATCATCTATCATCTCCTGTTAACATTAATGCAAATTTACAATTATATACAGCGGGTTCATAAAAATTAATATTTCCAAAATGTTTGGCTTTTTGGGGGGAAAAACTGGGGGAAATAGTTAATTTCCTCTGTCTCTGTGTTTCCTAATTCTGAGTTGTTATATGCATTGAAATTGTTGACATGCCAAACATGTGTGGGTGGGTGTGATGGGAGAGGGAATACCAAACAATGTGCTGAAAAGGTGAAGGGAAGGAAAAGCTGAGAAACAGCACTAGTCAAATGAGGCATTCAAAGAGATTGCCAGATCAAAGTTGAAATGAAAAGCAGAGGCTTTGCAGGAGAGGAAGGTGTAGAGAATTTAATGAAGAGAAATGTATTTTCACATATTGGATTAGAACCACATTGACATGAATGTTAAATTCCTCATAGCAATTATTTATTTATTTATTTTGTCAAACCCTTACAATATAATAGAAATAAGAATAAATATAGGTTTAAATACATGAAATAGGAACTAATAATTGGGAACAATAGGACAGGGTCGGTTGGCACGATTGTGTGCTTATGCCCACCCCTTACAGACCTCACGTCTCACAGACATGTTGAATGTGGCTGTGCTTAGTAAGATGAGGAATTCATGCATTTTATTTGTGAGGCTTCTTGCATTGAGTAGTTTGCATTTAAGATTTAAATTTTAAGTATTTAAGTAGTGGGTCTGGAGGAAGTAAGGGGCATGCATCCCTAATGTTGGATGTTTGGGTGATGGTTATTGGAACGTAGGTTGTGGCTCTTGCTTTTGATACAATCTGCGCGGTAGTCAATGTATAGATTAGTATTACCTAATTCATGTAGTCTTTTGAGCTCAGAACATTCATGGGTTCATATACATTGCTGTAAGGTTAGATCAGGGTGAGAACGAAGGTTCTTATGGTTGTTGTTGCTCTTTGTGAATGAATTTATTGAGAAAATGAATTTATGTTTGTTTGATTCATTTTTGCAAATGACCCTGGAGAAGCGTTGGGCCATCGAGCTTGGATTCAGACATGTTAAACTAATAGAGGACACAAGGCTCAATAGAGGCATCCCTGACTGTCTTTTGTTCTAAATCTGTGCATCTAGGCCTATCCATGGGATACCATTTGTAAAGCTGAGTTTCTAAAGCTTCCCACAGTTTAGGACTTTACCATATCTGCATCTGGTCCTGCTCCTGAGATCAAACATCATGACAGTCCAGCACATTTTGAAAAAGATGGTAAACCTCAACTACCCCTGCTACAGAAGATTTAGGGAGTCAAAAATGTTAAGATTGCAGACAGAAGTGTTCACCTTTTATTTGTGTGCTTCAATCAGGTGGTTACCGTGACTGTATTGCCTTTTATTTTAACCTCTCCATGTCAGACACCCTAACTACAATTATTTGCTATGGTTACTCATGCTGATTGTGATTATATTCAGCTAGATCATGGGTGTCAAACTCACTGTGTCACGTTGCCATCATGGGATGTATCGTGACATTTCTTCCTTTCATGGAACTGGGATGGGCGTGGCCTGTGCATGATGCAGTCATGGACAGGGTAGCTCTAAGAGACCCAAAAATAGTTTGGACTTGTCAAAGTAGATGAAAGAGAAGAACAAGACAAGGAAAACATTTTATGTTATATATGGGCAGGTAAGGATTTGTACCTTATGGTACTTGTGAAAATTGAATTGGACTGGTAGCTTAGCATATGTACTTTCATAGATATTTTTCTTTATCTTTCTTTTAGATCTTGCATTAATCTGCATTCTGTTCTGAATCCTTTCCAAAAATAAGCATTTTGTGTGTTTAGTACTAATTTCTTGATCCTAGCAGTTCAGTTCATTTGCATGACATCTTCTCTAATTCGTACAGAGCCTTACACAAAACATTTAACCACAAATGAAACAGGAGACATACACTTAAGGTCTAAATATGGAAGAAAATGGAAGGTTGACAGAAGGAATGTGTAAATGGAAAAAAATCTATTGTACACTATTCTCAGTCTCTTTGTGAAGAAAGAAGCTTTCACAGTTTGATTACCAATTATTTTTTTCTCTTTCTCTATTGCTGTGAGGTAATGTCATAGTAATTATATCCATTCAGAAACATCCAATGTGGTATACTGTATATATATCACAATACTGTTTACTGAATCTAGTTCATGTAAAATTGTTAGTGATGTGGGAACATTTCCCCCATGGATTCCTCACAGTACTAACAGTAATTTCATTACATTTTTTCCCCTCAAAAAGGAAGCATTTTTCCCTCTTGATCATATCCTGCACACAGAGATAGAGACAAAGTTATATATATTTCATAGCCAAAGAAGAAACACATTCTTTAAAAGAAGAAAAACTATTCAGTTCAGAATTTACACTTTTATACCAAAATGAAAAAGGAAGCACAGTAAACCTTTGAAATTAACATTTCTCCAAATCAAAATATTTGGAGAAATGTTTTGGAAATGGAAAACATTTCTCCAATCAAAATATGCATATGTGAATATGGATACTTAGAATATAGATATGTACACATATATGTAGATATACATGTAGACTTTATGTCCAAGAAATCCTAACAGCTAGTCAACAATTCATACAGACACGCAAACACGAATTAAGAGGAATGCCCCAAAATATCCTCTAACTTTCATATATGCTGAATTTTTTTTAACAAACAGTTACTAACCAAGTTATTGAATTTATCATATGACAATGAAAAATTAAAACAACGAAAATGGACACTCAATTTATCATTACCATTATCAAAACCACAGCATATTTTAACTAAACTGGTGTATTTTTAAGCTGAAGATCTTTCATGCAACCTCTGCAAATGCGGTGTTTCAACTTCAGAGATATGCAATTTTGGAAGATGATAGCAAACCTTATATTAAGTTGACTTCTGTAGCAGCTTTAGTGTGATGTGGCATGAAGCCTGTAAGTTGTAACAGGCTAGAGAGAGAGAAAAGAGTGGCAAAGCTGTGGGCTAGAGATTAAAGGTCTGACTTAAAAGGAGCCACATATAATAAGGCCAAGGACAACATCAAAAACTTTTATAAGATGATCCAATAAAAGTCTTTTTGGGTCTGAATATTGGTTTTGAAGTTATATCAGCTTTAATCTTTCCCACCTTAGAAACACATCCCACAACTTTTTTTTCACAGGTCCCTGTTTTCATTACCCATCTCTGGCTGTTGCTATTAACCGAGCGTTCATTTATCATTGCTGGGTTGCATTTCAACTAGGGGAGGCTTTCTTGAAGTCTGTATTATTACATTACATTGCCTTTATTGCGGCCACAAATAGCTGTGGGAGCTCATTGATCTCTCCTTTCTTGCACCTTCCTATTCAAAGATCTGACCTAGATTATACAAGATAAAACTGAAATATATTACATCCATTATTCCCAGAGGAGTCATTATATTTTGCATTGCGAGTTAATAGCTAGACTCTTTACAAGGTTTTTGCATGCATAAAACAAAAGCTTTTATAATCCTGAGGAGGCATCTTGCTGTGATAATATATTTAACTCACTTGCCATGCTGTAAAACAGATAAACTTTAACTACAACATGTTGTGCCAAAAGATTAGAAGTGACTTTGCTTGAGTTCACTATGAGTTCAAAAATCAATGTATAAAAAAATCCCACTCTTCTCAATTTTGGTAAGAAAATAAGCTATTTTCCAATTCTATCAGTATCTTTTCACATAATTAGATTTTTCAAGAAAAGAATAGCAAGAACAGTTTCGCCCACATATATGTTCTAAGACAACGAAACAGGTAAATGCAAGTTTTAGCTCCTGTTTCTTTTAAAATGGCTGCAAGACTGCTAAACTGATTTGGAAATGTGATAATCCTCATAGAGAAGTAATATTACAAAACATATTTTCACTGAAAATAAAAATATATTTAGGAATGAACCTAACTGACATTTATTATTTATTTATTTATTTATCAAACTTTTATACCGCTCCCTCTCCCAAAAAGGGACTCGGGGCGGTGTACAGCCTACTAAAAAACACATAACTAACAACAAGAATAAATATACTTTAAATACAGTTTAAAAATATATTAAATATGTTGGTCCGGCTGTATCCGATCCAATTGAAAATTTAGAAGTATAAAATCAGGGATTAAGTTAAAAGTTAAGAATATAAAATTAACCATTAAAACCCCATTAAATTTAAAACCCGAACCCAATTACTGGGCCAGGCCAGCCTGTCTAAAAAATAGGGTTTTCACTGCGCGCCGGAAGGTCAGGATATCCGTCATGGCCTGTATCTCCGGGGGGAGATCATTCCATAGGGAGGGAGCTCCCACAGAGAAAGCCCGAACTCTTGGGGCCGTCAGCCGACAACAATCGGGCGGCGGCACCCCAAGCAGGGCAACCCTGTGGGAGCGTACTGGGCGGCGGGAGGTTGATGATGGCAGTAGGCAGTCCCGTAAGTACCCAGGTCCCGAGCCATGGAGAACTTTAAATACCATCAGTACCACCTTGAAGGGTCAGGCCCACCCCCCCATGGGTCCCTTCGCCACCCCTGCCACAGGTGAGGACCCGGGGGGGGGACTCACCCTACCATTCGGCCATCGCGGCGGAGCTCTTCAATCCGACATCCTCCGGTCGCCATCTTAACTCTCTCTCATCTCAAATCTCATCTAGTTTTTTCCCTCCATCTTATGGAATTGGAGGGAACATCCTAGTAGTTCATTGGAACAAAAGCAGAGGTGATATTCAGTAGGTTCTGACCAGTTCTGGAGAACCGGTAGCAGAAATTTTGAGTAGTTTGGAGAACCGGCAAATATCACCTCTGACTGAAGATTTACACTATTCTTCCCCTGCCACGCCCACCAAGCCACGCCACAGAACCGGAAGTAAAAAAAATTGAATACCATCATGATCAAAAGACAATAAAATTACCAGCAATGTCACAATCTGATCTCAGAACCACAAGTCAGCAGACTTAGAACTAAAAATTTGAGACTTCAATGTTGGCAAAAGTTAAACTACTAAACATTTTGTACCAGTATCCTCATTATAACCTCTGTTTCATTCTAAATAATTTCAGAGAAAAAGTTTAACTTGGATAAGGTTTGACAAAAAGTGTTATGATATATGCTTACTCCAATAGTTCAGAATGGGCTTTTGCTTTCATGTCTCTTAAATGTGTTCCTTCCATTAAAGAAATATACTGGAATGTAAATAATGATATTAGGAAGATGAAGATTGATGTCATGGCTGCAGATATCCAGTTACAGTAGTGTGTGTACTGAGAAGGACGCTTCTCATGGCATCTTCCAATTATATTAACTGCAAAGGAACAAAAATATTGCAAGATGGCATGCTGAAAAGCAAAGGGGCAACCTCCAATATCATTATTTGCAATAATTACTTTAGGTTCCATAATTATATCAAATATCAGGTTCATCCCTTTTTAAATATGTGCTGGTAAAATTCTGATTTTAACAACAGAGAAGTGAAAGGTACAGAAAAAAGGTCCCTATCAGTGCTAGTATAACACTGGAATTGCAACTAGAGACTGATCAGTTAAGGTCATTGTGCAAGGTGGTATTTGTGTTCAACAAACTGAATCTGGAATGGGACAACTCACCCTGGATGACTCACTCCAGCTGTCTTGCTGCAACCAATTGGGTTGGTCAGGTTGAGTTGTCCTAGACCCAACTAAATCTCTGCTTCACTTGATAGAATATATGCAAGGCAAGATCTTTCTTGGTCTATCACATCTAATTAAGAGGAAAAGAATGGGAACGCTACAAGCACATTCATAAACACAAAACTACTATTAACCCTACACTAGAAAGCACAGTGCCATTTGGGTTCTCCTTTATCATTCTCCTTATTGTTACCATCTGGATAAGGCAGGCAAGAATGAATCCCATCTTGGACAAAATTTATTTCTAAAACTTATTTCAAGTTAAAATTAATATTTTTTCCTTATCAAGAGTAATAATTTATTTTCAAAAATTGCTTGAGTACTCAGGCCAAAGGCTTTGTTCATTCAAAATAGTTATTTTATTGTCTTTATTCATTTCACAACTGAAATCTACCTTTTTTCTCTTATCCAAAAACAACCCTGTGAAATGATGACACATCTTTTCTAATTCTCCTGAGGACAGGCATTTATAAAAAATCGCATATGCTTTTAAAGTAAACAGACATTTAGATACTTTTAATCATGAGACCGGAAAGTCAAAAGAATTAAAAATCCTCCCCAGTATACTAAGCTCTTGATTCAGTCTCCACGACTCAGTGACTGGTAGAATAATGAATGCAGAATTTTTGTTTTTTTGTTTTTAATAGCAGTACAACTTTTTAATTGCTGTGAATGGACAATAAACAGATAATCAATTAGTTCTCATTCACAGTATGAACTTTTTTTTTTGACTTTGGCTTAGAGGAACATTGCTTCCATAATTACAAAAATTGCTTCAACTAATATCTTATTTGGATTTATTAAACTGGGAGTGAAGGACCCAGCTGAAAAAAAAAGTCTACTGTGAAGAGGAACAATAAATATTTTTCATGTCATACACTGAGCAAATCATATTGTTATTTCTGATGCATACTTTATATATTGTCAGATATGATAAACATAAATATTCCTGAAAGATGTGACACTGGGGTTCAAATCTTGGATCTGGTTTTTGTCTCTGGTCAGTGGCAGGATGATCTAGGTATGGGGGGTGTTGTTATAGAGCCCCTGTCATAGTCTGATCATTCGCTCCTTAGGCTGGACTTCCGTTCCGCACCCCCCCATCACGGGGAGACGGGACTGACAAAATGGTTCCGCCCCAGGCTCCTGATGGACCCAGATGGAGCTTGGGCCATTTCCCGAGACTCACTCACATGACTTGGTTGAGGACTTGGTGGCCACCTGAGATAGGGTGGCAGCCGAGGCCCTTGACCGGGTCATGCCCTTGTGGCCTCTGACCCGGTGCCGATCCCAACTAGCCCCTTGGTTTTCTGAGGAGCTGAGGGAGATGAAGCGCTGGAAAAGATGCCTAGAGAGTTGGAGGACCAGCCACTCCGGATCTGACCGAACACTATTGCGGTCCCATATTAGGGCCTATTTAGTGGCGATAAGGGTGGCAAAGCAATCTTACTTTTCCGCCCTTATTGCGTCCGCAGAAAATCACCTGGCCGCCCTTCTCAGGGTGACGTGCTCTCTTTTGGATGTGGGAGCGCGGGAGGACCCTCTGCAGGGATGGACCAAGGATTTTTCTATCTGCAGGACAAAATCGCTCAGATTCGGGACGGGCTGGACTCTGACTGGGCAACTCTGGACAGGAGGGCGGGGGTGTATTTCGGGGAGGTCATCTGGGGTGAGTTCGATCCTGTAACCCTAGAGGATGTTGACAGGATACTGAGTGGACTTAATGCCATCACATGTTTTTTGGATCCGTGTCCCTCCTGACTGGTTTTGGCCACCCGGGAGATGACACAAGGTTGTTTCCAGGGCATTATCAACGCTTCCTTGAGTAAGGAGTTTTTCCCTGCTGCCTTGAAAGAGGTGAGGGTGAGGCCCCTCCTCAAGAAACCGTCCCTGGACCCAACATTATTATCAAATTATCGTCCAGTCTCCAACCTTTGCTTTGTGGCGAAGGTTGTTGACAGTGTGGTGGCACGACAGCTCCCTCAGCACCTGGATGAAGCTATCTATTTAGACCCGCTCCAATCGGGTTTCAGGCCCAGGCACAGCATGGAGACGGCATTGGTTGCATTGGTGGATGATCTCTGGAGGGCCCGGGACAGGGGTTGTTCCTCTGTCTTGGTCCTGTTAGATCTCTCAGCGGCTTTTGATACTGTCAATCACAGTATCTTATTGCGATGGTGGGGGGGTTGGGAGTGGGAGACACCATGTTACGGTGGTTCTCCTCCTTCCTCTCCAACCATTTGCAATTTGTGTTGGCAGGGGGGCAGAGGTCGACCCCGAGGCCCTTGTTTTGTGGGGTACTTCAGGGGTCCGTGCTCTCACCCCTGCAACATTTATGTGAAGCCACTGCGTGAGATCATCCGTGGTTTTGGGGTAGAGTTCCATCAGCATGCTGATGACACTCAGCTATACATTTCTACCCCAGGCCACCCCAACGAAGCCGTTGAAGTGATGACCCGTTGCCTGGAAGCCATGCGGAACTGGATGGGTCTAAACAGGCTTCGACTCAACCTGACCAAACCGAGTGGCTGTGGTCTCCTGCACCCAGATACAGCCAACCTATCCCATTGCTGGCCTTGGGGGAAGAAATTCTGGCCCCCACGGAGAGGGAACGCAATTTTGATGTCCTTCTGGATGTACGGTTATCGTTAGAAGATCATATAGCTGCCGTCGCCATGGGGGCTTTTGCTCAGGTCTGTCGGATCTACCAGTTGCGGCCCCTTCTGGATTGGGACGACCTCTGCACAGTCACTTCTGCCCTCGTTATCTCCCGCCTAGACTATTGCAATGCTCTTTACATGGGGCTCCCCTTGAAGAGCATTCAGCTGGTGCAGAATGCAGCCGCGCGGGTGGTTCTGGGGGCTCTTCGGAGCTCCCATGTTACACCGCTCCTGCGCGAGCTGCATTGACTTCCGGTGGCCTTCCAGGTGTGATTCAAGGTGCTGGTGGTCACCTTTAAAGCGCTCCATGGCTTGGGACCGAGTACTTACGGGACCGCCTGCTGCCACCATCGGCCTCCCGCCAGCCAGTGCGCTCCCACAGGCCTCTTTGGGGTGCCGTCAGCTGGGCGATGCCGGCTGGTGGCTCTGAAGGTGTGGGCCTTCTCTGCGGGAGCACCCTCCTCTGGAATGAATTACCCCCGGAGATGCGGACCATCCCTGATCTACGAACCTTCCGGCGTGCATTAAAGACCCATCTTTTTCAACAGGCCGGTCTGGCCTAGTATTATTAAAATGGTTTTTAATTTTTTAACTTTTTTACCCTGTTTTTAGTCTTGTACTTTTAATCTTCAGCCATTAATTTAATCTTTTTAAATCTATTTTAAACTTTTCTCTGTAATAGTATTGTTTTAGTCGGTCTGTACACTGCCCCGAGTCCCAAGTTGGGAGAGGGGGCGGTATATAAGTTAAAATAAACAAATAAACAAACAAATAAATAAATAAATACTTTATATATTGCCAGATAAACATAAATATTCCTGAAAGTTCTGGGTAGCTACAAAGAGTTATTTGTTCAGAAATATGAATCTGCCTAGAAAAAATAAAAAACAAGCTAATAGACAGACTCTGAGGAAACTAAAATGAAGTAAAGAAGAATCACATCTCATTTTGCTTTCTGATAAGCATGTTTTGAAAGTTTTGAAACACATACCATGTCAATCATTTTGCAAATGGGAGTACAAGCAAAGCATGGATACAATTGCATTTTCCCATTCATGTTTTGAAGTAATTGAATTTGAAATCCTTTCTTTCTTAAAATACCACCTGGACTAACTGGGGTTAAATAGAAAGTTAAAGTTTCTCATACATTTCTAGACAATACTGATATCTGATTTTTGTTAAACACAAACTTAACAACCCTTAATAGATTTTTTTCATTATATTTTACAGTTTAATGACATTTTGAAAAAGGAAAGAAGTCTAGTAAATTAATAGATTCTTAACTTTAATGAGTCAAGCAACATAATTATATTATTTATTTGGGATCTCAATGGGAAATTGATAAGCATGTAACAAACTCAAATGAACATACTTTGATTTCATACTTTATTCTAAATCATGATAAGCATGTAACAATCTCAAATGAACATACTTTGATTTCATACTTTATTCTAAACCATGATATTAATTTTTCATCAGAAGAAAATGAGAGGTTTAGTTTTAAGAAGACAAATGTTACAATTATGCCCAAGTTGAATAAAAACTCTGCTATGTGTTCAAAAGAGGTGTTTTCTTGTTTAGTGTGAATGCTAATATCAACCATAAATTGTAGGATATTCTTCCAAAAATACTTCGCCCAGCTTAGGCTGGCATTTTAAAGCATTTCTGACAATATAATATTTTAACTGATATTTTTACTTTAATTCTTGAAACAAGAGCTTGTGGCTATAATTTTAGGGAATGTTGAGTAGGACAAACCATGTTTGATATGTTTCATGGAGGTTTTTGAAAAGGATTTTAATCATTATTTTGAAAAACTGATGACTTTGGGTGACTCCACTATTAATAGTATCTAAAACTCTGTTTAGCTTTTTAAAGAGCATTAATGTTGTAATGACATTCTGTTGTAATATTTATTACGGTTCTATTGCATGATACCCAGAGTTATATTCTGTTATATAAATGGCTATATGAATATGCTTTGCAAATAAATATAAATAAATATAAAATTATATTTTTGATTGGTATATTTTATTTATATCCTAAATCATGAACGATTATTGGTAGTGTCCCTTCTTTTTGATTAAATTTGTATCATGGTACATCCCACAGATGACTTTTTTTCTTTTTAATTTTGAGATTAGAAATTCTAATCAGAAATTCTGAAAATATCAACAGAATTATTGGGAATATGGTAGGAACAGATCCCAACAGTTTATTGTATACTAATAATGTTTTTTGTTTTACAAATAGGGCAGGAATTTCTATTTCTATTCTTATCTCAATGGCACATGAGTTTAGGTTCCTGTCTTGTTGCTCTATAAACTAGAACAAACAGATATATGGTAACTGGGTCCCAGTAACAATTTTGAATGGTTTAAGGAGTGTGGATTTAGGTTATATTCGGCTTCACTTGTTTATCTTGGCTTAAGAATGCTCAGAAAACTTTTTTTAAATAGAACATCTAAGGTTCCCATTCCACATGAAATAAGATCTAGATAGATGGTCTAGAATTTCCTTAGTATTCAGGGTAAGATAAATGGGATTAAAATGAATAAAATCCCAAGGTTAATTTACATTCTTAGAGGTTTTCCCATATTTATTTTACTATATTATTTTAAATGAGTTGACTGGGTGGTAAACAAATTTCTTCAACAAGGACATCCTGCAAGATTTCCATTGTACAAATTAAAGCGAACTACCTCTTCAAAATATGGATTTAATTTTCCACACTTTCAGGTTTATCACTGGGCATTTATCCTAGCTTTAGTCACTATTTGGAATCAGCAATGTAAGAATTCACCTCTTCTTTGGATCCAGCTTGAGAATTATCTGACTCCATAGAAAGTATTGAGACTCCATAGGAAGTATTGAGAAAGTATTTATTTATTTATTTATTTATTTATTTATTTATTTATTTATTTATTTATTTATTTATTTATTTATTTATTTATTTATTTATTTCAATGTGTGCAAAGATTTAATTCTGCAAAGATACAGTATATCTGAAAATAATTTTGATTAATTTATCATTTTAAAGCTTTTTGGGGTAACTCACTAAGCTGGTCTTTTTATCACATTATTACTTTATATCAACAGCATTGATAGACAGACAGAAATATATTGTGAGAAGGGAATAACTTATTATTTTTAATAAAATCAGTGGTAAAATGCAAAATGTAAATATGCCTTAGACTTATGGCAGGACCAAACACTGAAACCAAATGTCTTGCTCAGTGATTCCCCTTGGTAAAAGATTAAAGAAAATTATACTGACTCGACACTGAAATAAGATAGATTTTGCATGCTGGTGTAATTTGTTCCAGAAGTCCTTGAAAGACTGGCCTTACTGGCAATGATTTAAATACCTCCTACTTTTAGTGACTTTTTGTTGGAATGCTGTCAGCAAAATGTACCTTCAAAGCCATTTTGTCCATAGTAGTTATTATACAGATAGATTTGCTTGGTGAATAAACATTCCCTTACTCTAACACATATTTTTCTTTCCTGGAACCTTCTGTACAAGTTGGATAGAAAAGGAAAGAAAGCAAGGAAAGGTATGTTTTTCTGAATGTTAAAGAGAACAAAACAGCCTTTATTTTGATCACATATCATAATATAACCTGCTTCCACATAGCCTCCAATTCAATGGCTGCCTTTACTCCTGGTGTAGCTGGGAGAACTATGAGGCCTTTATGACTCTTAATGTGAAATATTCGGCACAGGAAAGTGAATACATACTGAGTTCTTTGTCTGCTTCTGCTATTTAATCCCAGCAATCATCAAGGTGACCAGCATATAGTGACATTTGCTGAGGTCAAATGCAGTAAAGCCCAGTGTGTCACAAAGCAATGGCTCATTTAACTCCACAAGCTGTTGACTGCTGGAGATGGCCCATGAATTAAGCACACTTTGACACATAATGCATTATTAATTTATAGAAATCACTTCCAGGAGACAGGATAATGGCACTGGCTTAACTTAGTGTTAAAATGGGATCAGATACTTGTATAGGGGTCAGATCTACAAAATGGTATTTGTCCTTAGAATAAAATGGAACCTCCAAATATATCAGTAGTATTTCTTGAAACTCCAGTTGCTGTAAAGGAGGGTTACAACTACAGGAATTGTAAGCAGAGTCTTGGGGAGCAAAACTCTGATGACAAATATCTGTAATAAGCAAACTGTAATACTCACAAGGATTTCAGAAGTGAGAAAGGGAAGAATACTATCATGGAACCGAGCATGATGACTTTGTGTGATAATAATCATGGAACAGTGTTGAAGATATCTACAACATTTTGTACTACATAGAATACACCAGAATATGTATTTGTTGCATATAACCTTGCCTTCCTCAGAACCAAGTGCCTTTTTTAAGATTAGACAGTGAGGGAGTGCCACCATGCCTGCAGGTGGATTAAAGAGACGAAACAGGTACTTCTGGGACCATTCCACAGACTGCTACTAGAAACTTATTCTATTTATTTTCACACTTTCCATATTAACTATATTAGTTGCAAGAAAGAACCATGTGCTTCTTGGAAGGAGCTCACTCATTTACAGTATTTCTATATCTTTCTTGAATATAGATCTGATTCATCTTGTCACCCGGCCTTGACTCACTTCATCATGACTTGCTGCCTTCTCTGAAGTTCTCTCTCTGTCTCTGTCTGTCTCTGTCTCTCTGTCTCTATCACTGTCTCTGTCTCTATCTCTCTCTATCTGTCTGTCTCTCTCTGTCTCTCTCTCTCTGTCAAAAAAGAAATTCTCAGGCAAATTCTCTTTTATTATCATGAATAAGAATTGAAAAATGTCCTTGTCCAACTTTCCATACCTAAGTGAAATTCAGGCTACAAGGTGAAGTACTTTTCTGATGATTAGAGAATTCTAGGATCAGGGATGGAAAGATTTAATGACTAGCAGTGGTAATCAAGTCAGATTCATAATTCCTCTGTCTTATCATAAAATGATGTTGGTAGATACAATATCTGTTCTTGACTTATCCTTTCTGGTAGTTTCTGATTCCTGCTGCTCTTGGTACTTGTCATATTTTAAATATGGAAGTAAACCATCATGACTGTCTCAATCTATGCAACCTACATAAATAATTTCATCTATTGAATCCATTGAATCTGGACTTATGATAGAACAAACAAACTTCTGGTGTGCCATTGTGATGTGTTCTCAATTCCTCCTGCACATGGGATGATGCCCATGCCAAAAGGGTGGAATTTGCATTACGTCACAGTGCATGTTTCCTCATTTGGCCCTCTTTATCTCTCCCCTGCCAGATACCCAGAACCAGTAAATTTGTCAATCTGTATAGAGCAATAGGTTTATCCATCCAGGATTATCCAACCAAATTTCTATTTTAATTGCTATCAATTAATTGCTATCAAACAAATTGGTTGTTTGTCATTCTGCTTTCATTCTTTGCTTTGGGACTGATTTACAGCTTTCTGGAGTTTTCTATGCGCAAAATGTTGGCATCTCATCAATGAGGTAGACAATTGGACAGAAAGTAACAAACTTACCAAGTCTATGATATATTATCTACTTATCCTTCATTATTAATGCTTCCCTTCATCTGGAAATGAACCCAGTGTCTCTTGCTTGCCCCACAAATCTATCTTTCAAAGAGGACACTATTACCTTCAGAATGAGAAGCAGAATGCCTTTCAGTATCAGCTGTCAGGGATTTTAAGAGAAAGAACATGACTGCATCTTTATCCTCTCCCTATTTTTCCATAGACATATCATGAACAATAATTGAACAAACTTCAACACTAGATTGATCTTTCTTTGATTCAGCACAGCTCTTATGTATAAATAGGAACAATATCATGTACAATGGGCATTCTATATTACAACATTACATTATAGAAAGGTTAGCAGCTCAAAATGCTTCAATCATTAGTGAAATTGTTTACCAGCAGCGTCTACCTCATTCATCCAAGCTATCTGCATTCCATTCAGCTTTCTCGGGACAAAAGCTATGGAGCCTGCCTGTCTAAAGGACATAGCTTATGTGCGGTAAAATGCTATTGTATTCCCTTCAGGTTTCAAAGTTGTGCTGTTGAAAAAGAGATTATACTGCTGCCAGCCACTGCACAAACATTTATAAAGAGAATTTTTTTTGCATGTGACAAAATGACTATTTTTCTTAAAATGCCTTTTGCAAGCTGTAATTCTCTCTGAAAAGAATTAGTACATGGGGAAAAATATCCTGTTCTTCCAATCACACTGCATTATGACATTAAAAGAGGGACTGAATCCAGGGAGAGTATTTAACCTTCTTGTCAAACAGGACAGTAAAATGATGATAAGCACACTAGAGAAAAGGCTTATTTAAGTGAAAAAGTGGGGGTGGGGGAAAAATGAAAAGAATAGCTGTCCTCTTAAGCTCTGCCATATCTTTTTCAACATAGAAGAAAGGTTCAGATTCTAGGATATTTCCAATTGGGAAGCAAGTTTTAGAAATTACCTGGATCTCCTTTGTTAAAGATTTATATATACTGCAATTAAAAGAGTCCAAAACAAACAAGCATTATCTAATTCCCACACCAAGTAAGACTCATACAGATGCATAATTGAAATAAATATTGGGAAGTGCTTGAATTAGGAGCCATGATGGTGCAATGGTTAGAATGCAGGACTGTATACTAATTCTGCCTATTGCCAGAAATTTGGTCCTGACCGGCTCAAGGTTGATTCAGCCTTCCATCCTTCTGAGATTAGTAAAACGAGGACCCAGATTGTTGGGGGCAATAGTCTGACCTTTGTAAAGTGCTCAGAGTGCTGTAAAGCACTATGTAGTAGTACATAAATCTAAATGCTATTGCTGTTGAGATGTTGGTCCTTTTGAAATAACCGTCTTCACAATTGGTCTGCTTCCATGTCCTGTTGCAGCTCTTAGCCACTCTTAAATTTAACTTAAATTAAAACTAAACAGAATTGCAGCTAGTTAGCAATTTAACAGGGAACCATCTAGAAATCCCAAAGTTGTGTGCTAAATAGAGATGTTGAAAACAAATCTCGGAAGGCAAAATACAAACTGCTATCATATCATAGCCAAAAAAACTTATTTGAATGTAACAGAGAAACAAAACTACGTGGGTCAAGAAGTAGCTATTTCTTTATAAATTTATTTGTTATTTACATAATGAATCAGTGGTGGCATTCAATTTTTTTTACTACCAGTTCTGTGGGCATGACTTGGTAGGTGTGGTGTGGCTTGGTGGGTGTGACATGGCTTGGTGGGCATGGCAGGGGAAGGATACTGTAAAATCCCCATTTTCATCCCACTTCAGGGGAAGGATACTGTAAAATCCCATCTTCTCCCCACCCCACTAACTTGCTTTACAGCTCCATTCTCCTGTGCAGGGCAACAAAAGAAGACCCAGCTAATCAGCTGGGACTCTAATCAGGTGGGACTAGGGAGACAGCAAATAAATGGGGGCAGGGCCAACCAGAGATGGTATTTACTGGTTCTCCAAACTACTCAAAATTTCTGCTACCGGTTCTCCAGAACTGTCAGAACTGATTGAATACCACCCCTGTCATGAATCAAATCAAATCATTCTTCATAAATGTTAATGGGCCAAATGAAAAGTAGTTTAACCAAATAAAAGTAGTTTTGAAACTACTTTTAAGAAGAAATGCATATAAAAGCAGAAGCACAATTCAGATATGATTGAAAGGAAGTGAGGCTTTAGCTACTGCTTTTATCACATCCCTACACATACTTGCTATAAATCTATTTATACACTGATAATTGTATTATAAAAGAGAAGGTGGATAACAATGTACAATCCTCTTTGTGACTGAATACCTTATTAAAAAAAATTATAATATGATATGCTGGGAAATTCTTCTGCATTTTACAAAATCTATCCATCCATTGAACTGAAAAGTTGCTTTAATTTTATTACTTTTTTCAAAGGAGAAGCACATTTGGGTCAAATATGTTTCTAATCTTCTCCTCTTGGGCTATACAGTGATAGAAAGAGAGATCTAAGAAAAAAACAATTGGCAATTGTACTGTTGGCCATACTGAAGCTGTGAAATAAGCTCAGAATGAATTTTTTGAGAATTTGAAAACCTTTAGAAAATAAAGAAGAAAACATTCAGATTTAAGGATCAAATCTGGCACAGTTTAATTTCTGAAATTTGTGCAGCTGGAGATCTATGTACCTACCATTTGTCCTCGATGCTGAAAAATTTAACTACAAATTCCCAAGACAGAACCAACAGTAATCCAGCTTTTTATACACATACTGCATGGAAGAGCCTGTATTTATAAATTACAGCTTCTGAATACTGAATTTTGCACAAACAATTGTTTTTCATTATTTCTGTTATTATGGTTATTATGCTTCCTTGTAGTCAGCCAGATGTTTAGACGGGGTTTGGTATTTTTATCCATTCTTATTGAGTCCTTCCCAGTGACCTGGGATAGACAGAAATTGTTGTTTGATGGTTTTAATGATATCTTCTCAAGATGTAAACTGCTCCTAATAAAGCTGCCTTTTGCAGTTAACTGACAATGATTTTGATCTGATTTTACTTCTTTAACTACATCTAAGTACTTTTCTATAGTTTTTACAGTATGCCTTAGTAACCATTCTAATTCTTCTTAGATATTTAGAACATTTTTATCCTATTTAATCATGATTTTCTTGGGAGTATTTTTGCTGATCAATTAACAAATAAAATTGGTTTTATTTACATTGTGTTCCAGTTTACCCATTTCAAAGTCTGCCTGGACAAGTCCACACAGATTTTTTGGCAAGATTTATGAAGTAGTTTCCCACCACTTCCTAGGGCTGTGAGAGAGGTACTGGCCCAAGGTTACTCAACTGGCCTTGCCCCTAAGGCAGCTCTGATACTCATGATCTCTTGGTTTCTAGACTCTTTCCTTAACTACTGCACCAAACAGGCTCTCAGGCTAGTTATATACATTGTAAAATCTGATTTTAAAAAAATAATCATATTCACTTACATGTTTTATTAGTTTAATACCCCATAATTCCACTCTTGGGTTTTCTTTTATGTGATATCTATCTCAGTGGAATAAAGCAATTTGTTCTGAAACTTGAATACAAATCTCATTGGAGAATATGATTTGCTGTGGGTTTTTTCCCTACACCATTCTTCCCCCTCCCACCCCAGAACATTTATATATTACTGGCTTGGTATGAGAAATGCTCAACCTAAGTGCAGGAGTCCTGTGATGTTAGAATGCAGAAAAAAAAACAAACGGGAGAAAACTTCATTAAAGACTTTATGGTATCTTCTGTTACCATATGGTATCTTCTGTTTTAACAGTTTCTTTCAATGCAGTCATTTAATAGACCACTCTGTTTACGAAGGTATTGTATTTTCAAAAAAAATGCTGTGATCCTTTCATTGGAGCCGCGGTGGCACAGTGGTTAGAATGCAGTACTGCAGGCTACTTCTGCTGCCTGCTCGCTGCCGGCAATTTGGCAGTTCAAATCTCACCTGTTTCAAGGTTGACTCAGCCTTCCATCCTTCCAATGTGGTAAAATGAGGACCCAAATTATTGGGGGCAATATGCTGACTCTGTAAACCACTTAGAGAGGGCTATAAAGCACTGTAAAGCGGTATGTAAATCTAAGTGCTATTGCTATTGGTCAATTTACAGATATACACATTCTCTGTGTCTCTATGTATGTATATATGCATGTATGTCTACACACACACGCACACACACACACACACACACACACACACACACACACAAACACTCCATCATTTTTTACTGTTAATTCTTATGATCATATTGATATACTTTCATCACTATGTTCTGTCCCTAACTTGATCTTTTAAATCTTTTAATGAAAGTCTCATCACAATTGAGTCAATCTATTTTGCTGCAGGTTATCTTCTTATTCTTTTTCCTTCTACGTTTTCCAGTATTCCATTGAAATAGGTCTTTGCATAACGTCTTCAAAGTAGGATGACTTGAGCCATCTATCAATACACACACACACACACACACACACACACACACACACACACACACACACATTTGTATTACAAAGATTTGTATTATTTTTTTTCTAGGAAATTTTGGAGCATTATATGTTTAGCATCTTCATAAGTGTATCCTATTTCTTTTTCTTTCCACCGTCCCATTCATAAAAACATGTTTGGAAGCAGCCAACAAATCCCACCTGTTGCTCAGTGAAAGAGTCCAGGGAGATGGTGATAAAACTCTACTTAAATTTATTCAATAAAGAACAGTCTTCCATCTCACTTAATAATTGGTTCCATTTTCAAATTCTGTTCTTATTATTAGGTTCTTTTTTTAATACTTAATCTGATTATTTCTTCCTGTAATTTGAATCTGTTCTGTTTGTGCGTAATGTCTTCCATGTCCCAGTTCTTTTCTTAAGTGTTAGCATATCGATCCCCACAATTTCTTGTCAATATTCCATTTTCTGTTTTCTGATCATTCACTATGCTCATTTTAGTACCTGGCTCATTCTAAATGTTCACGGAGGAAACTGGATTGGCCTCTTGGCCATATTAATTGATATTGCATTCAGCATTAGTGATAACATGTCTTAAAGTACCCACTTGTTTACTCTTCTATTCATTTGGCCTTTAGAGTCTATCAGAATTCATTAAACTTTGAAAATTTATATTATTGTTCTGCAATGAGAGTCTCTGTCTCTGTCTCTCTCTGTCTCTCTCTCTCTCCTCCTTCCCTCTCTCCCCTCCCCGCACCTCTTTCTCACACACACACAAATACACACATACACATATGAAGAGAGAACAATTAATAAGCAGTTGCTTGTATTATTTGAGACCTAAGGCATGATTTACAATTATAGAAAGTGGTATCAATGACTGAACTTAAATTCAGAGTTCCTGGTTAGCAGGAAAACAATACTAATGCACACAATATTTCTCTGAGCACGTACTTGATTTTAGTAGGAACAAATTCTTCCTAAGTTGTTTTTTTTTTTTTTGAAGTCTATATATACCAAGCACAAGACATTGTTCTAAAGAGCACAGCATCTAGGAAAACTTGTTAATATATCATAGAAACTATATGTACCACAAGGGAAGCTGTTGAAAATAGTATTATACTTATGTCATCATCCTTTGTGCTCTTGTACAGGTAAATATAGTTTGCAGCAACAAAACGTTATCGTTGTACAAGATGTTTCCCCATTTCCACTCTACATTATTACCGAGTTGTCACTAGGATTGATTCCCAATTGTGACTTAATATGAAAGACCACTTGTTACATTCACCAAGATATAGATGTGTATAGAAAAGGGATCTATGATTATTCAAAAAATAGCAAATTGTGCAGAGATGGGCAGATTAACTTTGGCATTAAAAGGAAAAAATACATCAATGTATTACGACAGCTGGAACTGCTGGTACAAATGGATAGAACAAAGATCGATTAAATAATAAAGGGCAAAAGAAAATGTACTATAATTGTAGTAGTGACTATATATATATATTTGTTTTCAGAGGTTTTCGCGGGTATTTGTATGTGGATCTTTGGTTCTTCAGGTTTTCTCCCACGTAGAATTGGAAGTATCTAGGCGACGTTTCGATGAAGTCTCATTCATCATCTTCAGGCTTGTGTCTTCGGCCTTGTGCTTCTTGGAGTAATGTGAGCTTGCAGCTGCTTCTTCCTTTTAACTGCTAGTGGGGGTGTGACTTGATTGGGTGGGGGCTTGGCTATGTTCTGATTGGGTGGGGGTGTGTTCTCATTGGTTGGGGGTTTGGCTGTGTTCTGCTTAGTTGGGGGGTTGGCTGTGTTCTGCTTAGTTGGGGGGTTGGCTAGTGTTCTGATTGGCTGGGGGTGTGTTCTGTTCTGGTGGGGGTTTGGTTGTACTCAGGTTAGTCTTAGTTGCTGGGGGATTTGAGCTGGTGAGCTGTGATCCTGTTGTTTGGCTTCGCGTTCGTGGTCATGCCCCATCTTCATGGTGGGTGTCAGTTTGCTTCATGTATGGGATGGGGGGGTTTGAAGCAAGTAGTGATGCAGCTGTGGTGCAGCTTCTGGTCCATGGTCGTGTCTCATCTTCTGTGTGAGTGTGAGTCTGCTTTCTACGTGGAAGTGTGGTGGCAGCTTCTTGTGTGGCCCTCATGGGGGTGGGTCTGGTGTCCTTCTTCATATTAGGTACTCATTTGTTAATGAGGGTGGGTTTCCAAATGGCTGGTAGGCGGGAGGTGTCATCTCATTTATTCATGCTGTGTGGGCATTTTTCTATCTCTATGGCTTCTCTGATTATTCTGTTGTTGAAGTGTTCAGTTTTGGCGATAGTTCTGTTATTTTTAAAGTCAATCTTATGTCCTGTGGCTTTGAGGTGTTGGACCAGGGAAGAGGTTGTTTCTTCTTTTTTGATTGAGTTCTTGTGTTCTTCAATACGTGCACTTATTCTTCTGTTAGTTTGTCTGATGTATGTGGTGGGGCAGGAGGTGCACAGGATTTCGTATACTCCTTAGTTTTCTTACTCAATTTTGTCTTTAGGGTTTCTTAGGATGGTGGATATTTTTCTGTTTGTGCAGAATGCTGTTTTAATGTTGTGTTTTTGGAGGATCTTGCTGATTTTGTCTGTAGTGCCTTTTATATATGGGAGGAGGGCTTTGCCGTTTTCTTGTTCTCTGTCTTGGATTTTGGTTGGGGTTTCTTTTTGGATTAGGTGAGTAATCTTCTTTCTTTGGAATCTATTGGCTGTTAATATGTTAGTGAGAGTGTGTAGTTCGGTTTTTAGGTGTTGTTCGTCGGCTAAGCATTTGGTTCTGGAGATGAGTGCCTCGGCTATGGAATTGATGTGTGCTGGGTGGTGATGTGAGAGTGCATGTAGATAGCGGCTTGTATGTGTTTTCTTCTGGTAGATGGTGTGTCCTAGGGAGCCATTGGATTTTTTGTATACTAAGACATCTAGGAAGGGAAGTTGATTGTTAGCTTCTGTTTCCATGGTGAATTGTATTTTGGGGTGTAGGCTGTTGAGGTGTGTGAGGAAGTTGTTCAGTTTTTCTTTCCTTTGTGGCCAGATTATGAAGGTGTCATCTACGTATCTGAGCCAGAGTTTGCGTTTGTGATCATATTTTTCTAGAGCTTGTGTTTCAAAGTGTTCCATGTTCCATCGCAAGCCTCTACATTATCCTACCTGTAATAAAAACTGGAACTCTGCCAAGAACATTCCACTAATCACTTTGATCCCCTCCACCCATATTATTCCCATCTTACACTTTTTTCAGTGCAAAACAAAATCATTTTTTCTAATGCATCTTTTGTTTGCATCACATGTCCAATACAGTATCTATATTTTACAAAACCATTAGTGAAAAATTCCTCAATAGAGAGCTATACACAAGAAAGAATAAAAATATTCAGCCTGTCACAAAGCCACCAATTACAAAAATATTCAGCCTGTCACAAAGCCATCAATTACAAAAACACTGTTCTCTATATGCTTCCTACTAGATTGGTGTTTTTACTTGTTTATGTGGGAATATTACACCTAAAATAGAAAATCTCAAAACCTAGAATTAGGGAAAACAAATCAGTCTGGTTCCAGACTGTGCATAATATCCATTCATAAGTACATTCTACCCAATGGTCTTACCTGAGTGTGAATCTTTAAAAACATCCCAAAACATTTATTTTACATATATACTTATTTTCAAAAGAGTTTTTAATGTGTAATTATAAGCTAGGATAGATAGTTAGAGAAATCTTTGTACAAGATGAGTTGAAAATTCCATTGCAAAATATGAGAGTAAAATCCAAAGTTTATCTTCTCTGTTTATTGCTCCAGGAAATGTTATTTAGATGGGATTAATTAAATTAATTAATTAAAAAAGTGAAGCTCCTTTTTCTATTTAAAATTGAATGAATGCTATTCTGCTTATGTAAAAGCTAAGCAATTAGGTTACTAGTCAGATTAGATAACTATAATGCCCCCTACATGGAGCTGGATTTGAATATCATCCAATATGATCTCAAGAGCTAGGACATTGCATGCAAAATATTATAAATAGAATGGAAATAACTAGCAAATGGCTAAATATGAGGGTGAAGGTTCATTGTCTGAGCTTGTGGGTTGGTTTCACAAGCTCAGAGAACCAACTTTTATCCACATCCTACACCTGAGCTATAGATATCCGCTACAATTGCAAATAGCTAAATATAATACATCTGCCATTACCAATTAAGTCATATGAAAGAAGGAATGCAAAATTTGAATTATTGATATTGGGAATTGTACCAGGTTGTTCTTGGCTTGCAACAGTTCATTTAATGACTGCTAAAGTTATAATGGCACTAAAATAGTGACCTATGTCCATTTTTTTACATTTATGACTGTTGCCACATTCCCATAGCCACATGATCAGAAGGTGAATGCTTGTCAATTGGTTCATATTTATGGTGGTTGCAGTGTCTCAGGATCCAATGATTCCCTTTTGTGGTCTTCTGACTGGCAATGTCAATGGGGAAGCCATTCACTTAACAACCATGTTACTAACTTGACAACTGTAATGATTCACTTTACAACTGTGGCAAGAACAGTCACAAAATGGGATAAAACTCGCTTAACAAATATCTTACTTAGCAACATAAATTCTGGCTCAATTGTGATCGTAAATCGAAGACTATCTATGTGTACCACTTAGTGGTAGACTATTGCAAACAGATAAAGTTGAAATCTGCATATTCTTTTTGTTAGAGATAGAAAAGGGTTTTTGTGTGTGTGTGTAAATAATTTTGAAGATACAAAAGTATCTTCCCCCAAAAAATGAAACTTCACACAAACAACCACACTTTTTTTTTCATCATGCATGCAGGGAGGGGGATGCTGGGGAAAGGTATTACTCTCTTATATGGCTGGCCCCTTGCTCAGCTCTTCCCAGGTGCAGTGCACCTGGCCAGAAGTGGGAAAACTCCATAAAATAGTAATGGTGAGTCTGCTGCATGTCCAGACCATTGTACAGTGAGGATGCCATATGCAAGAAGATCAAAGGATGCCTTTTTCTTTTAGGCAAATATAACCTAAATACCTTTCAGAAATCTGCTCTTTTAGAATTGCAGTAGATAATTCACACCTAGCTATCCAGCATAGGAGTTTAAATATACGGAAACTGGACAAAAGGACATTTGTCAAGTTTACATTTGCTTGCTTTATTTTTTTCAAGGTCCCCATTTTTACTGGTGATTTTTCTACAAGTATGTTCTATTAAACTTTACTGCATGAACTTGTCTCTAGTGTGCATTTTTTTATATATCCTTTTTGATTTGCAAACTGCATTGTAAATTCAGACCACCACTAATCCTTTTAAATAACTACATTCCTGCTCATATATAACTTGGTAAATTGTGATAGAAGCCATTAAAATGAGAACCAAATAAATGTTCCCTGTACCCCAATTCATAGTCAAAACACATTACATTTTGAGAAGAAATATGTATTATATATTAAAATTATGAAGGAGCAGGAAAGTCAATTTATCTTTGTCCTTATCTGTTTTTTTTTTAAAGTCTCATGTACATAGCAAGTATGATGGCTCTGAAATGCCATCTTTTTTTGGAAACAGACAATTGCTATTTGCAAAAACAGAAGATGGAGCAATCAAGTACTTATATCAATTGCTAGTGTGCAGGATTATTTCTTACAGCAGCAAAAGTACAAAAGTATATTTATCTACTCCCCCACCAATTTCCAAATGAGATTTGTTTACTTTCCACAAAAAAGCCACTTCTCCCCACTCCTCTCATGTGGGAAGTAATATCTTCTAGAAACACCTGGCTCCTAACACTGGTGAATATGAATGCATTTGTAATTAAGGATTACAAATTACTAATTAAGTACCTAAACAATAAAAAAAATGATTCAGACTGGAAATAGGCAGACTGGCTCATCCCTAACACAAGTTACATAAATCACTTTGTGTCAATAGAAAGGTAAATCTTTCCACCTATTCATTTGAGCATATCTGAATTTTTTTTCATGTATTTTGTTTAGGCAGTACAGCCTCCAGTCTTCAATTTATGTTAATAATTATAATATTATTGAAAATCCAGGAATTCAAGAAATTAGTAATATTTTTAATACAGTGAACTTGCAAGGAACAATTTCAACTAACAAGCAGTTAGTAAAACTTTAAAAATCTTCATTCTTAGTTTTAGTTTTTGCTTCTCCCAAAATAGGAATGTAACAAAAAAATATTCCCCTATATTCCTTCATTATTGGCTCCAAATACCAATGCAACTGAAAATAGACTTCTATTAATTCTTTCTTTCATAAGGATTTCCAAGTGACATGCTGTATCATACATTATACTCACCAGTAATTCCTGATACATTGAATTTTCTCAAGATCTTGCAAATCCCAAGATATTGCTCTTTTACCAGCACACTGAAACTTTTAAAATTTCACTTTTGAAATTATGCTTTTACAATTATCTGGTTTTGCTAGCTTGTATTCTATTGTTGGGATGCTAGGTTTGAAAATGGGTAACCTTATGCAAGCAGGACATATAAAATTGGAGTGCACTGATGTGACAATACAACCATAGATATTGCTGCTTGTTCAGCAGTCTTTTCCCCCTTTTCCCATTCTTTCACCATTCATTAAAACGATAATGGTTAATTATTATGTTCTCTGGATAACCCAATGTAATAAAAGGATGTGATTTAAAAGAATCCCACGTGTTCTTAACAATTAATTTTCCCTGTGTGTTTTGAATTTAGAAAACATGCACAGATATGCACAAATTGATTACTGGGACATCTCTTCCTTAATATAAATGAGCCCAGGAATAATCACAGGGAAGATATAGGGCAGTCAATTACTATGCTTGATTGCTTCACTATTTTGCTGGTATCATGAATAGAGATGACTCATCAGTTTCAGGATTGCAGAAAGCAAAGCAATAGTCACCAGGGTATATGATTTTTTTCAGGAGACAGGCAAGGAGAATGCAACCACCTTGATTTTCATCACTTATCAACTTCCAATGAAGTATCCCGTTGGATGTAGGTAGGATTAAATTGCTGCAATTGTAATTGTACATGCATGGTCATTTCCAGAAGATAAAACTCTTGTTGTGTGTTAAATGTCCTATGAGATTTCATCTTATCCCATTTGTTCACAATATAAAATGGCTTATCCAAGCTTTTTCCCCCAATGATTTTTTTTAACTTTCCAATTTGGCCTGTAGTTCTGGAATTGCCTGGTTGACTTCTATCCAAACAATGATGACCTCAATTAATTTTTGAGATAAACCAAATTTGTCATCACTAGTAAACAATTTTAACAAGCACAGTGAAGGTGACCATGTTATCAGTTCAGACAAAACAGGGACAATTTTAATTGGTGGCTCCTCTATACAAATAAATATTAGCCTCTTATAGAAAAAGAAATATACTGCATCTATTATATTTTTAAAAGATGAAGCCATAGTTTCGGAGTTGTCTTCAGTCCAAGGGAACTCCTGTCTGCAATCTGATGAATGAACAACCCTCTTTATTCCTTTCTCTTTGGGGCTGAATTACTCCTACCATCAGAAATGGAACAATCAAGGAATATTTATATGCACCAATAAAAATATTGCTGGAATACAGAAAATTGTTACTGCAAAATTTTGTGCAATAAACTCAAGGAACATTATTAATACGTAGATGTGTTTACAGGAAGAATGAGAGGTAAATGGAAATGTATGTATGATGTCCTCATTGTACAAATGTCACAATTTACTGATGTGTCAGTTTTGTGACATACGTATTTAATTGTGATGACCCACATATTGATATGTTGTCACTATAAATTACAGATGCTTCTGCCTATGTCTTTGCAATATTTTATCACTCTACAACTCAGTGCTAGATTACACTGAGAGATTCATAAATTCAATCCCTAGTTAATCCATATAAGGTCAGAAAATTTATGATTGTAACACTAGAAATGGCTGCTGCAAATTTGCGTTGACAAAACTGGAGTGAATAAATTAATAATTTGATTTGGTTATAAAGACTTCCTGTTCCATGTTCCTATGTTCAACACAGTGGCATCTTGGGGAGGGTTTTACAAAGCAAGATAAGAGTTGTGACTGTATGATAAAGGCTGGACTTTACAAAGGCATTGGGCTTCAGCTACCTTTCTACAATTGCCATCTTATATTTTATCTATTTATTTTATTTATTTATTATAAATAAATAAATTAACAAATAATAAATAAAACTAGAAAACAAGCAAGAAAAACAAGCAAGCTCAGAGAACACCAAAGACCCCTCATAAAAAAGAAAACATGTGAAATAACTGAAATATATGAAACTTGGGCCTATATTTGTGACCTCACCTTTTTTTTTTTAGAAACACATCAAGTGGATGAAAAATTTGGAAGATAATTTTTGGCAGAAATTTTAGCAAGGACAATTGTGTCTATTGTAGGTTAGGTTATTTATTTTATTTATTTATTTTAATCGCACTTTTATACCGCTCCCTCTCCCAAAAAGGGACTCGGGGCGGTGAACAGCCCACTAAAAACATACAATAAAAATATAATAAATACAATTAAAAATAAATTAAATAACCAAATCGGCTGTCTATTAAAATTTAAGTTAAAAATTAAAACTAATAAAACCCTAATTTAATTAATTAAAACCAAAAAACATAGTTACTGGGCCAGGCCGGCCTGTTCAAAAAGCAGGGTTTTTACTGCACACCGGAAGGTCAGAATATCCGTCATAGCCCGTATCTCTGGGGGGAGATCATTCCATAGGGAGGGAGCTCCCACAGAGAAAGCCCGAACTCTCAGGGCCACCAGCCGACAACGGTCAGGCGGCGGCACCCCAAGTAGGGCCACCCTGTGGGAGCGTACTGGGCGGCGGGAGGTTGTTGATGGCAGCAGGCGGTCCCGTAAGTACCCAGGTCCCGAGCCATGGAGCACTTTAAATACCATCAGTACCACCTTGAATCGAATCCGGTAGGCCACAGGAAGCCAGTGCAGCCTGCGGAGAAGTGGTGTAACGTGGGAGCTTCGAGGGGCGCCCACGATCACCTGCGCGGCTGCATTCTGAACTAACTGTAACCTCCGGAGACTCTTCAAGGGGAGCCCCATGTAGAGAGCATTGCAATAATCCAGGCGGGAAATAACGAGGGTGGAGGTGACTGTGCGAAGTGCGCCCAGATCCAGAAAGGGCCGCAACTGGTAAATCAGACAAATCTGATAAAAAGCCCCCCTGGCGACGGCTGCAATATGTTCTTCCAAAGACAGCCGTACATCCAGGAGGACACCCAAGTTGCGTGCCCTTTCCACGGGGGTCAAAACCTCTCCCCCCACGGCCAGCGAAGGAATAAGCTGGCTGTATCTGGGCGCAGGAAACCACAGCCACTCGGTTTTGGCCGGGTTGAGACGAAGCCTGTTACGACCCATCCAACCCCGCACGGCCTCCAGGCACCGGGTCATCACTTCGACGGCTTCGTTGGGGTGGCCCGGGGTGGAGATGTACAGCTGAGTATCATCAGCGTACTGATGGAACTCCACCCCAAAGCCACGGATGATCTCACCCAGCGGCTTTACATAAATGTTAAACAGCAGGGGTGAGAGCACCGACCCCTGAGGCACCCCACAAAGCAGGGGCCTTGGGGACGATCTCTGCCCCCCCGTTAACACAAATTGCGAGCGGTCGGAGAGGAAGGAGGAGAACCACCGTAATACGGTGCCTCCAACCTCCAACCCCTCCAACCGCTGCAATAGGATACTGTGGTCGACAGTATCAAAAGCCGCCGAGAGATCTAACAGGACCAGGACAGAGGAACAACCTCTGTCCCGAGCCCTCCAGAGATCATCAACCAACGCGACCAACGCCGTCTCCGTGCTATGCCCGGGCCTGAAGCCCGATTGGAGGGGGTCAAGATAACTCGCTTCATCCAGGAATCGGGGAAACTGACGAGCCACCACACTCTCTACAACCTTCGCAACAAAGCGAAGGTTGGAGACGGGACGATAATTTAATAACAATGCTGGGTCCAGGGACGGTTTCTTGAGGAGGGGCCGCACCACCGCCTCCTTCAAGGCGGTAGGTAGAAGCCCCTCTCTCAAGGAAGCGTTTATAATACCCTGGAACCAGCCTCGTGTCACCTCCCGAGTGGCCAAAACCAGCCAGGAGGGGCACGGGTCCAGCAAACAGGTGGTGGCATTCAGTCCCCCCAACACCCTGTCCACGTCTTCTATAGTAACAGGGTCGAACTCAACCCAACTGGCCTCACCGATATCCACCCCCGCCCCCCCGCCCGGAAATGCCCAGTTGGAGTCCAGCTCGTCCTGAATCTGAGCGATTTTATCCTGCAGAAAACTAGAAAACTCCTCAGCCCGTCCCTGTAAGGGATCCTCCCGCGCTTCCCTCTCTAGAAGGGAGCGGGTCACCCTAAACAGGGCGGCTGGGCGGTTTTCCGCGGACGCAATAAGGGTGGAGAGGTAAGTCCTCCTCGCCACCTTCATCGCCACTAAATACATCTTAATATAAGATCGTAGAAGTGTTCGGTCAGACTCAGAACGGCTAGCCCTCCAACTGCTCTCTAGGCGTCTTTTCCGGCGCTTCATCTCCCTTAGCTCCTCAGAAAACCAAGGAGCCATTTGGGATCGGCACCGGGTCAGAGGCCGCAAGGGCATGACCCGGTCAAGGGCCCCAGCAGCCACCCTATCCCAGGCGGCAACCAAGCCCTCAATCGAGTCGTGTGTGAGAGCTTCGGGAAATGGCTCAAGCTCCATCAGGAACCTATCAGGGTCCATCAGGCGCCTGGGGCGGTACCATTTTAATGGCCCCGCCTCCCTGCGGTCAGGGGGTGCGGAACGGAAGTCGAGCTTCAGGAGCGAGTGATCCGACCATGACAGGGGTTCTACAACTATATCCCCTATACCCAGATCACTCTGCCACTGATCAGAGACGAAAACCAAATCCAAGGTGTGACCTCCCACGTGAGTAGGGTCCCGAATTAACTGGGTCAGGCCCATGGCCATCATGGAAGCCATGAACTCTTGGGCAATCCCCGAGGTACCGCCAGCAGATGGCAGGTTGAAATCCCCCATGACCATAAGCCTGGGGGTCCCAACCGCCACGCCAGCTATAACCTCAAGGAGCTCAAGCAGGGCCGCTGCCGCATAGCAGGGAGCCAGGTATGCGACCAGCAAGCCCACCTGAACCTTGGAACCGAACTTCACAAAAAGGAGCTCACACCCGGTTGTCTGAGACACAGTTGCTTCCCTCGGACACAGATCCTCCTTAATAACCACCGCAACCCCCCCTCCCCTCCCCTGGGCCCTCGGCCGATGAAAAACCCGAAACCTGGCTGGACAGGTTATGTTGGAAATGCTTCCTCTTTTACTTTCTCCTCCTCAGTTTTTTAAAAAAATATTTTAAAAGCTGTTATTTTATTGAAACATTTTCCCAATTATTGAACAAGAGAAGGCAAAGCCACTATGTTCAGATGTTAAGGATGACCACAGAAAGAAGATTGTAGTGTGAGCGGCGGAGTGACAGAGGCAACATGAAGCAGCTTCAGCTGTACCTTTATTTTAACAATAAAGGGTTGCCGCGACTGCCGCACTAACAGGGCAGCCATCTGGTGGGCAATAGCTGATGCCGTTTGACATCTCCCTTTTATAGTCAGCTGTCAAATGGTGTCCGCCAATAGGAGCGGTCTGCGTTCCTGCTGGAAGCATGGACCAGAGTGAAAACTTCAGCTCAGTCCTCTCAGAATGCAATACTCCTTTGTCCCCGAATGGAGCATGTGTAGTCCTTCAAATAACTCAGGCGCTTGCGCAGTTGGCCAGATCTTCTCGGCTCTGACGGTGCTGCTGAAGAATGGGACTTCTCTGCTTGGCAGAAGGTTCCTGGCAACAATGGAGCAAGCGTTTCAGCTTCAAACGGCTTGGGGTACGGACTTGCTGACTTCCCAGGTAGGCTCGTACCACTGTCTGGTCCATGGTGGGCTTCTTTGGACTCCGGTGGTCTGCTTGCAGCAAAAACATCTGGAGGGTCACCTGTGGAAGTACTCCAACACCCCCTTAATTGATCAACATGGCGGTGCCAAATGCGACCATCTTATAACTGGACCCTATAAGACTTAGGGCCGGTTACTGCCACAATTTAATCTGGCATCCACAAAGAGTGTCCAACGTAGTTTCTGGCATAAACCTGGTCATTTTCAGAAAAACCCCTAGCCTGGCTATTGGAGCCTAGAGGTGTGACTGGGGCATAATTTGTATGGAGTCTGTCTAAGGTGGTCCTCAGACAGCGACCCATAAGGAGTTCAGCTGGGGACCTATTTGTGGTGGTACAGGGGTCATGTGCTGGATTAGAAGGTACTTAGCAAAGTCTGGAGTGCCAATCTGCGGGACCAAGACTTTCCAGGGCATCTTTGGCAGACCTAACTGCTCTCTCAGCCATACCATTACTGGCTGGGTGGAAAGAGGCCATAAGGGTGTGCCTCATTCCCTGGTTAGCCAGGAAAACCTCAAATTCACAGGATGTGAACTGCAGGCCATTATCAGACACGATGGTGTCAGGAAGGCCATGGGTAGCAAACATTTGCTGCAGGACCTTAGAGACAGCTTCAGAAGTTGTGGTGGGCATTAAGGCTAGCTCAACTCATTTTGAAAAGAAGTCAACCACCACTAGAAATGTTTGTCCATGGAAAGGGCCAGCCAAATCAATATGCAGCCTAGACCATGGGACCCCTGCATCTTCCCATCTTCCTGGAGTGAATGCGGGTGGTTTGGTGACAAGCGTTTACCCAGTTGGTGATCTGAGCATCCATGACAGACCACCACACATAACTGCGAACTAAAGCCTTCACCCTGACAATGCCAGGATGACCCTCATGAAGAACTTCCAAGACTGGGCTCTGTAACTGGAGAGGAATAACTACCCTGGCTCCCCAAAGCAGGCAGCCCTGCAAGGAAGACAATTCTTGCTGATGGATTTTAAAAGGCAAGAGTTCATGTGAATAAGCGACTTTAGGCTACCCCTTTCCCACCCAGTCAAAGACTTGGGAAATTACCTTGCCATTGGCAGAGTGGGCAGCAGTATCAGAAGCAGTGATGGGAAGTTTGAGGTCGTTGATCAGGAACACAGCATTGGTTGGTGCAGGATCCTCCACTGGAGTAGGAAGGGGACAGCCACTGAGAGCATCTGCCTGCTTGATGTGTCAGCATACAAGAATATGCAGCCAGAAATAATGTCCACCTGGTCATTCTTCGAGACAAAATCTGAGGAGTTTGTTGCCGGATAGAAGACCCAAAAGAGGTTTATGGTCTGTAATTAACTCAAAGTGGTGTCCATAGAGAAACTAATGGAACTTTTTTACCGAGGTGACTTCAGCCAAAGCTTCTTTGTCAAGTTGATTGTAGTTGCATTCTGCTGGAGATAATGTTCTGGAGAAAAAGGCAATAGGTGCCTCAAAACCATTGGGCAGTCTGTGGTTTAAAACTGCTCCTATGCCAAAAGGTGAGGCATCTGCTACTAAGACTAAAGGCAATTTTTTGTTGAATTGAATCAGGACAGCATCAGATGTGAGTAATGATTTGATTGCTTTAAAAGCATAGGCTTCCTTAGGTCCCCAATGCCAAGAGGATTGTTTGTCCAGAAGTCTATGCAGAGGATCTGCAATGGAAGCCTTATGGGGCAAAAATGAGGTGTAAAAGTTAAGGAGTCCCAAGAAAGACTGAAGTTCAGTCTTATTAGATGGTGTGGGCGCATCATGAATGGCGTGTACTTTAGATTCAAGTGGGTGAATGCCAGAGGCATCAACTTTGTGGCCCAGAAATTCAACCTGTGGTGTGGCTATAGCACACTTGTCTTTCTTCAATTTGAGGCCTGCCTTCCTGAAGCACTCGAGGACACCTTGGACTCTTTGTATTAACTGAGATTTGTCAGAAGCAGAAATTAAAATGTCATTGAAATAAGGTATTACGCCAGGTAATCCTTGAAGCAGCTCTTCATCAATAATTGAAAAGTTCCTGGGGCCACACTGACTCCAAATTGGAGACGCCTACACCTGAAAGCACCCCTGTGAGTTACAATAGTTTATAGTTCAGTGGCTGTGTCATCAACAGGGAGCTGTTGATAAGCTTGGGACATGTTTAGTCTTGCAAAAATGGTTCCTGGCTCAAAAGAATGTAGCAGATACTTGATAACTGGGACTGGATATGCGCTAATATGCAAATATTTGTTTATGGAACATTCATAGTTGGCACAAATTCTCAAGCTGCCATCTTTTTTAGGGATGTTACTATGGGTGTTTCCCATTTTGCAAATTCCACAGGCTCCAATATTGCTTGGTTAATCAATTTATCCAGTTCCTTGTCCAGCTTAGGGTGGATTGCAAAAGGCACTCTTCTAGGTTTCAAATGGATTGGGATTGCTAGGGGGTCCAAATTAAAAGATATTGAGATTCCTATGTAACAGCCTAGGCCATCGCTGAACATATCAGCACAGTCTTTAAACAAGGCATCCACCTCTGAATTGACAATACAGTGGATTCCTCCTATATGAAGGCCAAGGATAGGGAACCAGTCTAACCCTAACAGGCTTGGGAGGGCACCATCCACCACAACTAAAGGCAAGTGACCCTTAAAATTTTGAAAATGAATGAAAAACTTGCCTTTTCCGATGACTGGGATGGTTCTGCCTTGGTAGTCATGTAGGGTTAGGTTCCAGCCCTGAAGCCTCTTCTTTGCCATCTGGGGAAGTAGCCGTTTCAAGGTGCTCCAAGAAATGATACAGAGTGCTGAGCCAGTGTCCACTTCCATCTTAAAAGGCTTCTCTTCTTAAGAAACAATAACACTGATTTTGTTAGAACCTTTGTCTGCTGGTTTAGCTTGGTAGCAGGTGAAACAGTCTTCAATTTGTTTTTGAAAATGCTGAGTTGTCTGAGGTTGCTGTGGCTGGGCAGAAGTCTTTCCTGCCTGACAGATCCTGGCTAAATGACCCTTTCTCTGACATTTAAGACAAATGGCATTCCTGAACTTACAGGATGCCCAGAGGTGATTTCCTCTACAGCTTAGAAAGATGGGCTGAGATTGTGGAGATTGGTTGGGAATAGACCTGTTTCCCTTCTGAATGATTTTGGATTGCCTGAGGTGATTTACATTGCTAATTTCATCAGAGCCTTCCTCTGTAGAGGCTTCATCGTAATGAATGGCTGAGCTGTTCTGGCTGACAGGGTTTCCCTGAATCTCTGCCGCTGAGAGAGCTGACAGCTCAGCGGCTTGGGATTCCTCTACTGTTATTTTAAGGGTCAAATCTCCTTTAGCCAGTAAGGTGCCTTTGTAACCTTAGGTCCCTGACTCTGCAGACTAGTTGATCTAATAACATGTCCTCAAGGTAATCTCTAAACCTACAGTGTAAGGCAGCTGTAAGGCCCACTAATAGTTTCTCATTCAGCCTGGGTCCATCTTCTAAAAGTGTGATGCCTGGCAATACGAGAAGGCTTAGGAGAATAACGGTTACATAGGATTTCCTGCAATTCCTCCCATGGGACAATTTTAATTGATCACGGTGCCAGCAATGTGGTAGCAGTGTCAAACACCGTGGCTCCACAGAAACTTAAAAAGTACGATTTTTTTCCTGTGTGAAGAAATGTCAGAAAGGTCAATAGCATCCAGGAAGCAGTCAAATTGATTTATGTAAGACTCCATATCTCTGCCATTGGTCTGAAAGATGGAAACGCTGGAGTTGAAGTCATCTTGTCTCAGGCAGCGCCGGGTACCTCAGGGAAGAATTGAAATTCATGCTCACGAATAGTAACAAATCAGATCTTAAAGCTCAGTAGTGGCCTCAGCTCTTTTTAAGTGACTCTTGCTTAGCAATTGTGCTCGGTTGCTTCTTAGACAAATCCCGCCCTCGTCACCAGTGTAGTGTGAGTGGCGGAATGACAGAGGCAAAATGAAGCAGCTTCAGCTGTAACTTTATTTTAACAATACAGGGTTGTCGCGACTGCTGTGCTAACAGGGCAGCCATCTGGTGGGCAACAGCTGATACCGTTTGACAGCTCCCTTTTATAGTCAGCTGTCAAATGGCATCAGCCAATAGGAGCGTTCCGCGTTCCTGCTGGAAGCATGGACCAGAGTGAAAACCTCAGCTCAGTCCACTTGGAACGCAATAAAGATGGAGATTAGTGAGGGAGGTTATCTATCAGAAAGGCAGTATTTTTGTCATTTTATTCAACAAATTTTATAACAAAGAAACATGGTGTTATAAATCTGAATTTCTTTACACTTGTAGAGATTCCTGTAATTAAGAAATAACTTCCTTGCAAAGCCTGAAGTCTCATAAACTGATCAGATTTTATTAGGCACAGTAATTCTCTGCTTTATTAGTAATCACCAATAAACTGATCACCTCAGAATTAGGAAACAGAATAGTTTAGTGTTCCTTATTAATTGTTGTGGATTTGTAGAAAAAGGGAGTGGAGGGAGAGTTATAGCAGACAAAGAAAGAAGCAAGTATCAGCTGAGGAATGAGATTTTCTATGAGAAAAAGATGGCAAAGGACCTGTAAGCATAATATATATGCCATAACCAGTAGCCTTGTAAAACATTCCACTACATCTTTCTATAGTTTTGCCTAAATTATCACTGCATGAGTTCAAGAAGATGCTAAGCTTTCATCTAGACTCCTCAATTGAGCAGGGGGGTGTATTTGATGCCTTAAGTGGCCCCTGTCAACTCTCTGATTCTGCCCTTTGATATTAAAATGATGGAATAGAAAGCAAGGTAATTTATTTGAACATTTCCTCCCCCCATTTGATGACAGACATCAATAACGAGCAAGAAAAAAGGCATAGGATTTAATAACAGCAATCTACATTATATAAACTATATATCAACAGGCATGCAACTTTTCATAGCTACTGGGAATCATATTGTAGGTAATGAACATGGACAGTTCCAAAGAATGTGGCCTTTAGTTATTCTATCTTTAACTCTTTTACATACATGTGGCAGCAGAATGTGGAAAGAACATATGGATCCATCTTCTATACAATGATCCATCTTCTATACAATCAAAGAAACAATTTAGCATATGGGGATCATGTATCTATCCAACATTTTTACAGGTGGCAAAGGATCTGATGAATACATATAGAACAGAGAGTTTTTGATTTATCACTACAGTAAAGTGATATGTGGGTGCCACAGGGCTCAGGGCTCTCTCCACTATTTTTTAACATCTACATGAAACTGTTGGGTAAGATCATCTGTCACCATGAGCCAGTATGCTGATAATACTTACATAGCTAGGGTGAAGTGAGTGATTCTGTGAACATTTTTTTTTTTTTTGCAGCATCTGGAAGCTGTAGGGGCTTGGATGGGGGACAACAAACTAGAGCTGAATCTGGTAAAGACAAAATGGCTATAGATAGGGATTTCCTCTGAATATGGGAGTTCATTATTTTTGGCCCTGGATAGGGCTGCACTACCCCAGATAGACCCAATACATAATCTAGGGGTCCTTCTGGACTCATGCCTAGGAGGCCTTGTTCAACTTTATGTTATGCATCAGCTACACTATTTTCTGGATAGGGAAGTTCTTTGCTCTTATGCCCTGATCATTTCCCATTTGGACTATTGCAATACACTCTACATGGAGCTATCTTTGAAAAGTATCTGGAAGCTTTAGCTGATACAGAATGTGGCTGCATGAGCAATTTTGGTTACCTTAACAATGCAGCATGTAACACCTCTGCTGTATGAGTTATATTGGCTGCCTGCTTTCTTCTGTTTTCAATTTGAGGTACTGACTAGTGACTTCTAAAGTCCTGCATGGCACAAGGCCAGCTTACCTGTGAAACTGTTTTTGTCCCATTACATCAGCCCATCCTACCTGGTCAGGCAGGGTGAACATCTTTAACATGTCTCTTGGTGGTGTATTCAGGAAGAGAGCCTTCTCTGCTGTCACATTTGCACTTTGGAATATCTCCCCTAGAAGTGAAGTGGGCCTCCACTCTCCTGGCCTTTCAGAAATATCTGACGATCTAACTCTACCAACTTGTTTGCAGGTCACAGGGGAACCCCTTCACAGCTTCAACCTCAAACTGTCTACTGTGGACTCCACCCCATTCTTAAGAGGTCCTTAAAGGGGACATGCATGAGCATATTAGTGTGCCTACCATCCATGTCTTACTGTCCCCATTTATCTGTATTTACTTCCTTTGTTCTTGTTTATGTTCATATTTATACTTGTGATCTTTGTTGTGTATGGACTGAGTCTTCACTCAGGTCCGTGCTTCGAGCGGGAAGCACGGACCTCTCCCATTGGCTGGAGCCGTTTGACAGCCGGCTATAAAAGGTGGCTGTCAAATGGCATCAGCTGTTGCCGCTCCAGCTGGCTGCCGTGTTAGCGCGGCAGTAGCGGTAACCCTCTTTGCTGTTAATAAAGAGTTAAGCTGAAGCCTTGCCCTGGTCTCTGCCTGAGTATTTCCGTCGCTCCACAACACTGGCGACGAGGACGGGATACTAAATAAAGGCAAGCCAGGCATGGAAGAGAGAAAAGAGCGAAATCACTAGCTGAGAGCTGAAATCGCTACAGAGTTGCTGCCTCTAGCCGCGAAGCGCCGTCTCTAACTTGCCTGAGGAAAAACTTCACAGCTGACAGAAGATGACTTCGAATCCTGCATTCCTGCCCTTCAGACCGACCGCTGAGACGTGGGAGTCATACAAGAACTGGTTTGACTGCTTTTTAGATGCTATAGACCTGTCAGAAATTTCTGAGCATAGGAAAAAATCTTATTTCCTAAGCTTTTGCGGAGCCACGGTTTTTGACACCGCAACAGCATTACTGGCCCCAAGATCTATTAAGACTATTCCTTGGGAGGAACTGCAAGAAATTCTCTCAAATCACTACTCCCCTAAGCCTTCCAGAATTGCTAGGCGCCATGCTTTCAGAAGGCGCATCCAAACAGAGGGGGAAACAATTAGTGATTATATGGCAGCACTGAGAACAGCTGCCTTGCATTGCGGGTTCAGAGATTACCTGGACGATATGCTGCTCGATCAGCTGGTTTGTGGCATTAGAGACCCCAAATTACAAAGATGTTTATTAGCCAAAGGGGACCTAACCTTAAAGCAAGCCATAGAGGAATCCCAGGCTGCTGAGCTGTCAGCACTCTCAGCAGCTGAAATACAGGGAAAACCCAGCAGACTAGAAAATCCAACAGTATATTTTGAGGAAGCCTCCACAGAAAATGGCCCAGAAGAGGGTACTGAGGTAAACCGCCTCAGACAGCCCAACGCAAATCAAAAAGAGTTCAGGCAAGGTATAAGCCAAACCCCACATTTACAAACTACATGCTTAAGCTGTGGGGGCAACCATCTCAGGGCATCCTGCAGATTCAGGAATGCCATATGTTTAAGGTGTCAAAAGAAAGGCCATTTGGCCAAAATTTGTCAGGCAGGGAAAACCTTCAACCAGCCACAAAGGCCCCAGAAGCTCATTCAATACCCTAGACAAATTGAGGACTGTTGTACATGCTACCAGTCAAAAATCCAAAAAAATAAAAAATCTAACAAAATTAGTGTCACTGTTTCTTCTCGTGGGACACCTTAAAGAAGCTACTCCCCAGAATATCAAGACAGGAAATTCCAGCCTGCAATCTAACACTTCGGGATTACCAAGGCAGAACCATCCCTGTCATCGGAAAAGGCAAGTTCCTTGTCCATTTTCAAAGGTTTAGGGGTCACTTGCCTCTAGTGATAGTGGATGGCGTCCTCCCAAGCCTATTGGGACTAGATTGGTTCCCAGCCCTGGGCCTCCACATAGGGGGAATCCACGCCATTTCCAATTCAGAAGTTGAATCCCTGTTCAGGGACTATGCAGATGTATTCAGTGAGGGCCGAGGCTGCTACGTGGGAACCCCAATATCCTTCAGGGTAGACTCCCAGGCAGTACCAATTCGGTTGAAGCCCCGCAGAGTTCCTTTTGCAATTCGTCCTAAACTAGATAAGGAACTTGACAAATTAATCAAACAGGGCATACTGAAACCTACAGACTTCTCAAAGTGGGAAACCCCCATAGTAAAGAAGGATGGAAATTTAAGGATCTGCTCGGACTACAAGTGGTCAATAAACAAATATTTACAAGTTAGCGCGTACCCAGTCCCTGTGGTACAACATTTACTCCATTCCCTTGAGCCTGGTTCCATTTTTGCAAAGTTGGACATGTCCCAGGCATATCAACAGTTTCCTGTTGATGATGAAACTGCTGAACTGCAAACAATAGTAACCCACAGAGGGGCTTTCAAATGCACACGCCTACAATTCGGAGTTAGTGTGGCCCCTGGAATTTTCCAATCCCTTATGGAACGAATACTGCAAGGGTTACCAGGCGTTGTGCCTTACTTTGATGATATTCTGGTATCTGCTACCAATCAACAGCAATTACTACAAAGGGTCAGAAGTGTACTTGACCGTTTCAGGCAATCTGGCCTCAAGCTAAAAAGGGAGAAATGCACCATAGCCACTCCACAAGTGGAATTCTTAGGTTACAAGATTGATGCCAAGGGTATTCACCCAACTGAGTCAAAGGTCAAGGCCATTCACGATGCGCCTACTCCTACTAACAAAACTGAGCTTCAAGCTTTCCTGGGCCTCTTGAATTTCTATGCTTCGTTCCTGCCCCATAAAGCTTCTGTTGCCGAGCCCCTTCATAGACTTTTAGACAAGAACTCACCCTGGCACTGGGGACCAAGGGAAACTATTGCTTTCAAACGAATCAAGTCATTGTTAACTTCAAAGGCCGTCTTAATCCAATTCAATAGAGACTTACCACTCATTCTAGCAGCCGATGCTTCTCCATTCGGAATTGGGGCCATACTGAGCCACAGACTGCCCAATGGTGCAGAAGCACCTATAACTTTCTTTTCAAGGACACTATCTTCCACTGAATGCAACTATAGCCAGATTGACAAGGAGGCCTTGGCTGCAGTGGCTTCAGTGAAGAAGTTCCATGAATTCCTCTACGGGCATCATTTCGAACTCATTACTGACCACAAGCCACTGTTAGGTATTCTATCCGGCACTAAACAAACTCCCCAGATTTTGTCCCCAAGGATGACCAGATAGACAGTTTTTCTAGCTGCGTATTCCTACACTCTAATCCATCGATCCGGGAAAAGCCTTTGCCATGCTGATGCACTCAGCCGCTGCCCACTGCCAGTGCCAGTCGTGGACCCAGCACCAGCAACCACAGTCTTTCTCATCAACGAACTCAAGCTTCCAGTCACTGCTGCTGACATCGCTGCCCATTCGGCAGGGTAATATCCCAAGTCCTTGACTGGGTAGGGAGGGGGTGGCCTACGGCCCCTTATCCTTCAGACTTCCTACCCTACAAATTACGCCAGCAGGAACTTTCCTCCTTGCAAGGCTGTTTACTATGGGGAACCAGAGTAGTCATTCCTCACAAATTGCAAACCTCAATACTGAAGGTGCTGCATGAGGGTCACCCAGGGATTGTGAGAATGAAGGCCCTCGCCCGCAGCTACGTATGGTGGCCAGGCATGGATGCCCAAATCTCTAACTGGGTCAATTCTTGCCAGGCATGCCAGGCCACCAGGGCATTACCACCAGCAGCCACCCCTAGGACCTGGGAGGAAGCAGGCAGCCCCTGGTCCAGAATACACATAGACTTGGCAGGCCCCTTCCATGGGCGCACTTTCCTGGTAGTAGTAGATTCATATTCAAAATGGGTGGAATTAACTTTAATGCACTCCACCACTACGGAAGCAGTCAGCAAAGCACTGACTAGGATGTTTGCCACACATGGCCTTCCTGATTCTGTCGTATCCGACAATGGCCCCCAATTTACCTCCTGTGAGTTTGAGATGTTTCTAGCAAGTTTGGGCATCAGGCACATATTAGTAGCCCTTTTCATTCTGCCAGCAATGGGCTGGCTGAGAGGGCAGTTAGATCTGCCAAAGAGGTGCTACAAAGATTGGGTCCTATTAACTGGCATGCCAGGCTGGCCCAATACCTATTGAGCCAACATACTACACCCTGTGCCTCCACTAATAGGTCACCAGCCGAAATATTAATGGGACGCCGGCTAGGACCACTTTGGACAGGCTGCACCCAAATTATGCCCCTTTGCTTCCCCTTGGGTCAAACAGCCAAGACAGAGGGTTCCTTGTAAATGACAAGGTGTTTGTCAGAAATTTTGCTGGGCAACCACTATGGTTACCAGGGCTTGTGATAGCAGTAACTGGTCCCAAGTCTTATAGAGTCCAGTTACCTGATGGACGGACCTGGCGGCGTCACATGGACCACCTGAGGAAGCGTTGGAGCACGGCACCCAGAGGTCATCTAGACGGGCCCCATGCAGAAGCAACCACACCATTCGACGAAACCAGCTTCCAACCCACCAGGAACGATGACCTATCAGATGGGGAAGCTGACCAAGGTGCAGACCCAGCTCCAGACAGCCCAGCAGCCTCACCGTCGTCTGAAGACACGCAGAGGGCACCAGACAGCAACTCGGCGCCATTTTTGATGGAGCCTAGAAGATCCGGACGAATTCGCAGGCGTCCAGCGTATCTGAAGGACTACGCATGCTCCTCACTGGGAGAGAGGGGTGTTGTGTATGGACTGAGTCTTCACTCAGATCCGTGCTTCGAGCGGGAAGCACGGACCTCTCCCATTGGCTGGAGCCGTTTGACAGCCGGCTATAAAAGGCGGCTGTCAAATGGCATCAGCTGTTGCCGCTCCAGCTGGCTGCCGTGTTAGCGCGGCAGTAGCGGTAACCCTCTTTGCTGTTAATAAAGAGTTAAGCTGAAGCCTTGCCCTGGTCTCTGCCTGAGTATTTCCGTCGCTCCACAACAATCTTGTACATGTTTGACAAACAAACAAACAAACAAAAATGCAGCTATGGAGCTAGTGCCTTGAAGACCTTCTCCCTACTTGTTTAACTGTTAATTTTTGAAGGTTTCTAACATACTGGTTCAACATGACAACAATGACAAAATAATTCCAAACTCCAAAATCTATTTAAAATATATATCTAGATAAAACAAGAAATTATATAAAATGATGGGAACCATTCATAATAAACTATTGTTTACAATAGTTCTATATCCTTTCTTCGTTCAATCAAAGTTATTTTGGGGTCTTTTCAGAAGTTTTCTCCCCTCCCTCCAAATATATTTATTTTGTATGGTTAAAAGGCCTTTTTATGGCTCAATTATGGTTCAAATCTACTCATGCTGATAGAATTTATGGAGCAGCTTCTTTATTTTCCCAGATTTTAATTCACTCACATATACACATTTGTCTGTGAATTTATTCTGGTTCAGCAGATGATTGCGGGAAGGGTGAGGAAAGAAATAAAGAACTGAGCTGATCTGTGTGGAAGAAAAAGGAAAAAGAAAACAAGAAAAGATATCTCATTCTTTCTCTTTCTTCCAGATTATTTACAGAATAGAGAACAAACATTTTTTGGATGACTACAGAAGATAATTGTGTAGTAAAATTAAATAGAGAGACGCAGGTACAATAAACGTGTAGAATTTAAGATTCTTAAGTCTGAAAATAAATGCATTGTACTCATTGTTCTTTGGCTGTTTCATCCAAGAAGATCCCTGAAGAGACATAGAGAAGAAAAAGCTTTCTTGCTTTAAGTAGAATAAAAAAAAATAGTAATTTATAATTTGGCCATACATTATGTTCTTTTAGTAGTATCTGCAACAAACTGATGCAAAAATGTTTGCATACAAGCAATGCTGCCACCATTCATCTGCCAGAGTTACATATCTAAGGCCCAACCTATGTTGCAAACACAGCAGTTAAGGCCTTTACATCATGACATTGTCATATACATTTTGTAATTTGTCCTCTCTGCAAACACATGTGTTTTTGCCTTACTTTTTACTGGTTTCATTAGGAATGGAAGATCTGGAATTCACTCTGGTTTCAGCGTCCCAGGATCTTTTTCAAAAGGAAATAAAAGATTGTAAACTGTACAGTTTTAGGACTATGCATCTTAAACCACATGTAATTGATTAGTAGTTTACTGTATATATTTAGCCAATTCAAGGAATCTGAATACCAGATAATGATTTCTACAAATTAAACTGTCCCAATGAAGCTATGAAAATTAATTTGTTTCCCATAAATTAATTTGTTACCATTTTATATATGCTAGCAACTTTATATTTACTGTGAGATTTTTTTTCAGTTTCTTACAAATTCCTCCATTTACAGTTCACTCCTTCTTTTCCCCTTTAAACCAGGGCTGTCAAACTCCTGGCCTGCGGGCTAGAGGCATCACACACTGGCCACACCCATGTCTGGTATAAGGAGGAGAAAAAACTTCCGATATATCACATGATGCTGCCATGATGATGTGAGTTTGACACCCCTGCTTTAAACTCTCTGCTGGGACACAGATATAGGTTACCTCTCTCGCTATATTGTGACATACCTGATGCACTTGGACTAAATAGGGTAGCTGAGGCTTACTATAGTAGTGCAAAGGTATAATAATTGAGGAGAGGGTGAGGAAATTTAGTGAATAAACACAAAGTCAGTGAAAATACAAAGAGTTCAGGATCTTGTGCAGCACCAACATCTTCATAGCACACCAGGAACCTTTGTTAACTTACAAAGCTTTTACTGGAAAAAAATTGTACCACAGGCATTCAACACATAAAAGCACTTACTCCTATTTATTTAATTTATAAGGGGTGTTGGGAGCGACAGGGACCCCAATTTGGTGCTAATATGCAGCAGTGGTGAAGTGTCTCAGAAGCAGATTCTATATAGCTTTTAATCCCTTGTCACTCCTCTCATGTTTTATCCTTTCAATTAGCATTACATGGCATGTATCTTTGGTAGTCATCACTTCAGATTCTGTCTGATCTATGGCACTTGTCTCTGATAATTGGTATCTAGACCTTGCCTGATTGCTCCCTTACTTTCTATTTTCTTCTGCACATCTGCATTTTGCTTAGTTTAAAAATCCTTTCATCAATTCCTCTCAAGATTGTATTTCATGTAACATCTCTACATGGGGTTCCCCTTGAAGAGCATCCGGAGGCTTCAGCTAGTGCAGAGTGCGGCCGCACAGGTGATCTTGGGGGCTTCTCGGAGCTCCCATGTTACATCGCTCCTACGCGAGCTGCATTGGCTTCCGGTGGCCTTCCGGGTGCAATTCAAGGTGTTGGTGGTCACCTTTAAAGTGCTCCATGGCTTGGGACCCAGGTACTTACGGGACCGCCTGCTGCTACCATCGGCCTCCCGCCGGCCAGTATGCTCCCACAGGGTGGCCCTCCTCGGGGTGCCACCGGCTGGGTGATGCCGGCTGGCAGCTCCGAAGGTGTGGGCCTTCTCTGCGGGAGCACCCTCCCTCTGGAATGAGCTACCCCCAGAGATACGAGCCATCACTGACCTGCGAACCTTCTGGCGCGCACTGAAGACCTACCTTTTCCAGCAGGCCGGTCTGGCCTAGTGTCATTAGAAGGGTTTTAATCTTTTAAATTTTTATCTGGTTTTTATTAGTCTTTTGTATTCTTAACTCAACCATTAATTTAATAATTTTTAATCTATTTTAATTTTTTTATGGATTGTATTGTTTTATTAAGGCTGTTCACTGCCCCGAATCCCTATTTGGGAGAGGGGGCGGTATAAAAGTTTAAACAACAACAACAACAATGATAACAACAACAACAACAACAACATCTTGACATATTTGTCACTTAATCTTTGTCACTGTAAACCTTATGGATCATTTGATATAGGTCTTATTCACACTCTCTGGTTGTCCCATTATTAGAAGACGCAAGCAACTATTTCTGAAGTATAGAAACAGATTACAATGCCTTCTATTAATCCTGCTCAAAGCTGCATCAAGATACCTTGTTCTGTTTCACTTCTGAAGAACACATTTCCCTGCCAGGTTTGTTCATGTGCTCCTGCCCATTTAGGATAGAGGACTTCAGGTACTGCAGGCTCACCTAGATAGATCACTGGCTATTTCACAGAACTGCTTTTTCCCTTGAGCCAATATTTATCATTAGCTGGGGTACTTTTTAGAAAGGGAAAGAAAGGAGTCCCTGCAGATTTTACTCCACTAGACATTATCAACTATAGAGTGGGGTGTTCATCTCTGTTGTGAAGCCATGAGCCAGCACTATCCAAAGACATTTCCACAGTCATATGTTAGCATAACTTCATGCAACACTTTTTCCTCTCCACCAAAGTGGTACCTATTTATCTATTCACATGTGCATACTGTCAAATTGTTAGGTAGGCAGGAATTAAATGAAGATGGATACTCCCCCACTACATGACAACTGAGTTTCAAATGTGGGGTGTCGGCTTTCCAGCTGACAAGCCCAGCATCTTAACCACTGAGCCATCATGCTGCCTTTTAGACTTCCCTTTAGTTCAACTCTTGCAATAGTGTAATCAGTGTATAATAAACAATATAATAAAAAGCATCTCCTTCTGGGAAATGGGCAGTCTAGAATGAAAAGTAAGCAAATAAATAGACAAATAAATCTCCTTTCATAAGTCAAATATGGTTGGTTCAAAACACACCAGGAACAACTTCCTTGAAAACTTCTTTCTTATCTTTATACTTTATTTTTAATAAGTTAATTTCTAAAATTTTACCAATGTTCCAATAAAACCTGATTAAAAACATGAAATAAAAGTGTTTTATCCTAAAATCCTAAATTATTCCAATAATCTAAGTCCTAGATATGGTAATGGAGAAGCCTATGATAACCCTATCTTATCTCTGGTTATTGTGAATGCTTTGGGGTATTGTAGTTCAGTAACAATATTTGAAGGCCACAACGCCTTATATTATAGAAACTCCAGGGTTCTAAGTATTCTTATTTAATTTTATTTAACTTTTAAAATATTAAGAAATGAAATATTTATTTTTCTATATAAACAAGGCAACTCTTTGGAATAATTTAATCAAGCTGAATAATACAAAATGGAATGTTTTGAAAATCCTTAGTTTGGTGGGAGAAATATTGTTGGCTGCTATTTCTAAAATCCAGAAATTATAACTATAAAATGTTAATCTAACTCTCACATTTCCCTCATTATTTAACATTTCCTGCAAGTGGTTTGAGTGCAGAAAGTAAACTAAAATACCGACATGTTTGGCATTTATTTTCTCTTTCATTCTTTACCTCTTAAATACATAAACACCACTACAATATATAATATATCTTGCACTATAAAATACAATAGACTATAGTAGAGACTACTATAGGCTACAATTTGGTGAAGTTTATTTCTTTCTAATGTAGTGAACATATAATTGCTATTAAAAATATTTTAATTAAAGAAAGGCTGAAAAAAAATTCAACAGAAATACATTAAATATGTCACTATATCAATATTCCTTTTGCAACTGGTATTCAGGGGTTATCTCTTGATGAATAATATCTTCCTTCATTTTTTTCAATTATCTTTCTCTTATTTTTAAATAGGACTCAATTATCTTTGATCCTTCACAAGGTGTAAGTTTTGATGTTTGGATCAGACAAAAATTCACATGGAATTTCTATGCATTTTCATGCATACTTTTCTCAAATTTAATATCTACTTTTCTGAAAAAGTGTAAACTTTTTTCCAAACAACCCTCCCTAAGATTACACATTTTTTTGTGTGGATTTTTTTCTTAATATGTACAGAATGCATGTACTGTCAGTGTTCCAAGTAATGCGCCCATAGAAAGCAGAACCCTGAGGCAAGCAGATTCCTCAAAGGACAATTTATTGGATACATCATATTGGCACAACTGGTAAAAGCTGACTCTGAAAGTTCCCACAGCTTTCACCTAATTAAAAAGTAAAAGTTTCCCCATTGCCTCAAGTCACTGGTCATGCTGTCCAATCAAGGTGCTGGCTGGTTGCTTGCTTATTTCATTCCTCCCTGGCCAGCCACCTGTCAGAATGTTGTTTTTTTCCCACAGAAAAACTTTCTTGTTTTGGCTACAAAACTCTGTCTAGCTACTCTTCCTCTCCTTGCCCCTTCTTTTGCTTGTGGCAACCCTGAAGCCTGCAAGATACCATCAGCCAGGTTCACTTCAGGGTTGACATATACTTTCCTTGCCTTATACACAATGTTCCTTGCTTCTAAACAATTGGGGTTTTTAAATTATAGCTTTTCTGGATGAAGTTTTATGTTGCAATATTTGATTTGTGGTAATTTGATCAGTTAACTTATAAGCAGATTGGTTGATTGTATGTAGCAAGTAATTAGATCTATTCACTTGATTCGATTGAATTCTTAATGGAAAAACTCAAAGTAGATTTGATGTCTGCTCATCGATACTCTAGTATGCTTCCTAGATTTAGGGATATTTTTCTACTAGGGTATCTTTATTTATAGCAAATGTTCTCATAACTATTTGTTATTTCCAAAACATGGTTGAATACATTGGTTCTTTGACAACAAATTTATCACATGCCAATGTTTTGTGCCAGGTTATAAAAAATAATCTCTTTGAACATATTGAGAATTGCACCCAGCAGACCTGAAATAGCTGATTCTGATTCTAAGGTAATCACACAATTATACTCTTTAAGCATCACCCATTTGTCATGGATATAGATGGTTAAAGTCTACTGTTGCTAGTTTGTTTCCTTTTTTATATTTTTCATGTAAATGGACAGTTTGACACCTGTAAGGTATCTGCTTTATTTTTTGTTACCAATGATGTCATTGTAGGTAACCAACATAGAGTTTGAATGAACTTGAAGTCAGCATATATTCACCTTTTTCAAGAGTAGACCTTGTGATTGCATGAAGGAAGAGGAAAAAAAGGATCAGACAAATAAAATATTATGGTAAATGAAAATGTTTATAAATGGAAGCAATCTGTACAATCAGATGTTATCCAAAAATACTCTTATTGGCACTTACTCTGAATTCTGAAAGGATTTAACTGTTGACCATAACAGGAATGGAACAAGATGGAACATGAAATATCAAGGGAAAACAAGCAATTTTCCTTGCCCTCAAAGAGAACTGAAATCCTCTAATTACCTAGTCCCGACAGCTTCATTTGGTTGATAGATCATCTAGAACAGGGGTGTCAAACTCGTGTCGTCATGGTATCATCATGTGATGTATTGCAACTTTTCCCTCCTTTGCTAAACCGGGCATGAGCGTGGCCAACATGTAACACATCCAGCCTGTGGGCTGGGAGTTTGGCAGACCTGATCTAGAAGAATACAAGGACTGATTGTGTGAAAGGCCAAGGAAGGACTGGTGAGAGATAGTAAGCTTACATTTTTTTGCATATTCCATGAACAGGCACAAGATTCTGTGAAAAGAAATATTTTAGGTGGTACAGATTTACTCAGACTTGAATTTGAAGTATTGCTTAGCCCCAAAATAGAATTTCAGTTCAGGTAGAATAATATATGGAAAAACAAACTGGTGGGTTATCCATTTTCTTCAAGAAATCAATAGAACTGATTTATCCTAATACCTAATTACAGTATGCTTCCAAATATCTGTTTCTATCAGAAAATATATGAAGTTTTAACCATCTTTGCCCCAAAATAAACCTGTATAATCTGCATGGGACTTACCTTAACCAAGACTTCATAAAATTGCAAGCATGGTTAGAGTGGTAAGCCCATTGATCCAATACTAATAACTAATGTTAAATTAAAATGATTTTAAAAAATAGGTTTCCAGCTTTCTGTCTAATTGCTATCAATTTTGTAAAAGAAATCTTATACTGATTAACAGTGGCTGAATTTTCCGATTATTTCTTTAATGAGTTGAATGGCAATGACCCAGGAAATGGACAAAGACCTAACAGCACACTAAAGTTAATTTGTTTTAAATTGTTATCCCCCATTATAACTAATAGTGATAGAAGTTTATTGTTAATTAATCAAAACTTCTGAAAACAGAGTTCAGCAGGTGGAAATAATTAGCTGTTAATTGTCTGTTGTTTATTACTGTTTAGAGATGTAAACAAGAAAAGCTGGGTTCATTTGACAGTTTCCCCCCCAAAAATATGGCTAATAACAAATCAGAGGCATCCATGTTGTTATAGCATGAATATTTGTTCCTTTGCATTTGTCCTCTACTTCAATCTGACAGGTGAAGGAATTGTAATTCCACTTTTGAATTAAAATACCAGATCAGCAGGTGGGAACATTTGCCTTTGTTTCATCTATTTCCTTTATGTTGATTATTTTCAAATTACTTAACTGACTGGCAAGGAGATGGGATTCTCATTGTCAGACAGAATAGCTTTTAATGATGAAATCCATGGGTGACAAAGAAATTTCCGCTGCACCTGCATTTTGGTTTGAACAAAGATTTGAGCCTGGGAGGAAAGTAAAAAAAAAATTCTTACATATATACCCATAAAAGCCTTCTCTTTTGAGGTAAGTAAAGCTATATAGATTGCAGAAAAAAGTAAAGAATAGGAAAAAATGAAAAGAAATATATCTAAACCTATTTTACACCAATAAACATTCAATCTATTACTCTACATTGTTCAATTCACAACTACTTTTATTCACTTTTTTTTCTAATTGGAAGCAGCTTCTGGACTTTGTGCTCAAGGTGGAAAAAATAAAATTCTGATTTTGGGTTTTACCAATTAGATAGGTTTGTTGTTATAGAAATGGCCAGTTTATACTATTATGTAAAAGTAAAATGTTGAAGTTTGATATAATTATCTTATTCTACCGCTTCAAGGGAATCGGAAGTCAATGCCTTTTCTCCCCCCGCCCCCCGCCACTTTTCCTACACTTTTCCCTTTGCTTTTCCCTACTCTATCTTTCCTACTACTTTCTTTTGTGTTTTTGCATCTTATAGTATTAATAAACAAGTAAACAAAAAATAAAAATGAGAGGGGGGGGGGGAAACATTTGAGACGCTGTCACAAGGAAGAAGGGATCTACATATTCTTGAAAGCACCTGAAGGCAGGACAAGGAGCAATGGATAGAAACTCATCAAGGAGAGTACCAACCTAGAAATAAGGAGTAATTTATTGACAGTAAGAACAATCAACCAGTGGAATGACTTGCCTTCAGAAGTTGTGGGAGCTCCCTCTGCTCCTTGTTGCTTCATGCAGACTTAAGTTTATGGTAAGCAAAGCAACATCATCTATATACAAATTGTTTTGGAGCGGCAATAACGAGGCGCACACGGTTAGTGATTCAGGTCTTCTTGTTTTATTGCAGGAACACCGACTCGACTCGGCGGCGCGGCAGCCCTTCTTTTAAAGGGCTCCCGCGCCTAAGTCAGCCAATGACGGGGCGAGGATCTCCCGCCGGAATGTAGACCAATGAACAGTAAGTATTTCAAATATATAAAATAACCAATCCAGAACACCCCTCCCTCCTTGGTCCAGTCTGACCAATCAGGAGCCACGCCTATGTTACGTAATCACGTAGATAGGCGGGGCTCCTGTGGGCCCGACTGGACCTGCGCGGCTCAGTTGCGTCGTTGCTACCGGCTGGTGCGGAAGGACCTGTTGCTCCTCTCGCCTCCGGCCCTGGAAACTTCGGGCAGGTCGAGCCGGCTGCGTCACTACCAACGGGCCTAGCTAGGCTAGTTGATGTGGCCATGCCGCTCCCTACCCGGCCTGGATTATCGTCGGTCCTGTCAGATGTTTCAGCGGGACGTTCTCCAGGATCAGGTGCGTAGCAGCGAGACCCGACCGGAGCTAGATTTGAGGGTGTGTGTGTGTGAGTTAGGGCGTCATTGTTTGTTAGTGGGCTTGCCTTATCTTGACTGCTTGGTGGTTGCTCCCCTTCCCCCCCAGGAAAATCGCAAGGTCTGGGAAGGGTGCGAGTTCTAAGTTGGTCAATGTGTCGCTTCCAGCTTCTGCCATCAGAAGTGGTAAGCCGGTATGAACGTGGTCCGGTTAGATGTGTGATGGTGGCTGGCACCCATAAGGGGTGCCCTACCAGGTTTTTAGCGTAAACTAAATCCCCAATTCGGAATGTTCGGACTCTGGTTGAAGAATCTAGAGGCTTGTCTGTAGAGTATGTAGGGTGTAGTCTATCTAGAGGGGAACGTAATTTCCTCCCCATAAGTAATTCAGCAGGAGTTTTGTTAGTAGTGCTACTAGGTGTAGTGTGTTGGATAAATAATAATTTGTCGATGCGTGCTTGTATAGGGCCCTGGTCTAACTTAAGAAGGGTCTCCTTGGTAAACCAGACCATGCGTTCGGCCCGTCCATTCGCTGCCGGATGTGCCGGCGCGGTTAGGGCATGGCGTATGCCCAAACTTGCTAAATAACCCTCAAATTCTGTAGCCGTGAATTGAGGGCCGTTGTCTGAGACCAGGACGTCTGGTAATCCGTGGGTGGCAAACCAGTGACTGAGCTGTCGTATGACAGCCTCGCAAGAGGTTGATTTCATTAGGCTTACTTCTAGCCAGTTTGAATAAGCATCCACCAGAATCAAGAAAGTATGCCCCTTAGTCGGACCCGCAAAATCTATGTGGATTCTAGACCAAGGGCCCCTAGGTAGATCCCACTCAGTGGCTGGCGCCTTTGGGGGTGAGGGCCGGGATGTCTGGCAGGGCTGGCAACCCGCGACCCAGTCGGTAACATCCTTGTCTAACCCAGGCCACCATACATAACTCCTGGCTAAACTTTTCATTTGCACCACCCCGGGGTGTCCCTCATGCAATAGTCTCAATATGGGATTTCGAAGTTTTAGTGGAATGACCACTCGATCCCCCCATAGTACACAACCCTTTAGCACGGAAAGTTCCATTTGTCTCTGTTTAAATGGTTTGTAATGTTCTTGTAAATCAGAGTCTGGCCATCCCTTTATGATCCACCTACTCACGGTATGCAGTAGGTGGTCGTTAGAGGTTTCGTGCGCGATGTCTGCTGCTGTCATCGGGAGGTCTGGCAGGGTTTCAATCAAAAATGTTGAGGTGCTGGGGTTTGGTTCAGGATCAGTGTCTGGTAACGGGCAACGACTTAAAGCATCTGCGTGCGTGATGGACGGACCCGGACGGTAAGACAAGGTGTAATTGTAAGCGGCAAGGAACTCTGACCATCTTGTCATTCTGGGTAATAAAATGTGAGGAGTTGGTTTGTCTCCCGCCAGAATACCTAGTAGGGGTTTGTGGTCGGTGATAATAGAAAATGGTCGGCCATACAGGTATTCATGGAAACGTTTAATACCAGAAATTATGGCTAGTGCCTCCTTGTCCAGTTGACTGTAATTTCTTTGGCTTTTAGACAGGGTTTTTGAATAGAAGGCAATCGGAGCCTCTCTGCCGTTAGGTAGAAGGTGGCTCAGGACAGCTCCGATCCCAAAAGGCGAGGCATCACAAGTTAATAACAATGGCAAAGTCTCGTTATATTGTATTAGTACCTTTGCTGAAGTGATCATGTCTTTAATTTTGTTAAATGCTGTTTCTTCCCGATTTCCCCACTTCCACAACGTGTCTTTGTCCAAAAGTCTATGCAAGGGTTCCGCCACCATGGCTTTCTGGGGCAGAAAGACATGATAAAAGTTTATTAACCCTAGGAAGGCTTGTAGGTCAGCTTTGTTAGTTGGGGTGGGGGCATTTTTGATGGCACGGGTTTTTCCTGCTGTTGGGTGGATGCCGTTGCCATCGATTTGGTATCCCAAGAATTCTATTTTGTCTGTGATGAGGGTGCATTTGTCTTTTTTGACTTTTAAACCAGCCTCAGTAAATTTGGTAAGCACTTTTCTTAGGCGGTCTCGCAGTTGCAATTTGTGTTTAGCTGCAATCAGGACGTCATCGAAATATGGGATGACCCCTGGAATTCCTTGAAGGAGGCGTTCCATAAGAGATTGAAAAATGCCAGGTGCCACGCTAACGCCAAATTGGAGGCGATTACATTTAAAGGCGCCCCGGTGTGTCACAATAGTTTGGGCTTCAGCTGTTTTTTCGTCAACGGGCAGTTGCTGGTAAGCCTGAGCCAAATCGAGTTTAGCGAAAATCTTTCCGCCCTTGATAGAATGTAGCAAGTGTTGCACGACAGGCACGGGGTATGCGCTCTGTTGTAGTGCATGGTTGAGGGTCGCCTTATAGTCCCCACAAATACGAACCGACCCGTCCGCTTTTATAGGGGTCACTATAGGGGTCTCCCATTTAGCGTGGTCAACTGGTTCGAGGACCCCTTGCTTGACTAATTTATCCAGTTGTTCTTCTATTTTTGGCTTTAAGGCAAAAGGTACCCGTCTTGCCTTTAGTCTAATTGGGGCTACCTTAGGGTCTATGTTAAAAGATATCGGGTTACCCCGGTACTTGCCTAATTCTTCGCTGAACAGGTCCTGGAATTCTTGAATGAGGTCTGCCTCCCAGTCAGCGTCTGTAATATGGTTGATACCGGTCATCCCTATTCCAAGCGGTTCGAACCATTCCAGTCCTAAAAGGCTTGGTCTGTTCCGGTCAACAATTGTTAGGGGTAGAATCTCAGTGTGGTTTTTGAAGGTTACCTGGAAATGTCCAATTCCTACTACCGGAATTTTGTTTCCCTGGTAGTCTTTAAGCGTTAAGTTCTGTTTGTCTAGTTCGCTTCGCCGTATGTCTGGGATCAAGTCTTTGATAGTGTCCCACGAGACCATGGAAAGGAATGATCCCGAGTCCACTTCCATTTCACAATTTTTTCCTTCAATTCTTACTTGAACGTGGACTTTTTTAACGTTTTTTGTATTAGAGTGTCCAATTATTACTGTTTGGTGAGTTTCTTCTTTCTTGTAAGATGACTCCTTAAATTTTCTATTCCTTCCTTCCTGGCTCCAACGGCTGCTTGTTTTCTTTTCTTTCTCTCTTGGAGGGGGACTTTCTCTCCGCCTGGGGCTGTAGCTTGATCTGGCTCTGCATACTCTTGCGATGTGCCCTTTCTTTTCACACTTTCTGCATATTGCGTCTATGAAACGGCACTCTGATCTGGGGTGGTTTCCACCACAACGGTTGCATTCAAAATCAAACCGCCTGTTTGCCCGCTCTTTTTTCCCTCTCGCGGCTTTTAGGTGGCAAACCTCGTCTTCTTCACTACTGGTCTCAGTTTCCAGATCCTCGTAGTGTGTTGAGGTTTTTCCCCGTTCGCCTTCAGTTTTGGTGGCCTCTTTGGGATTGTGGTGTGCAGCTTGATTAATCTGTTTCATTCTTGCCGCCGATTTGTGAGCAGCTTCGGCTGCGGTGGCTTCTTCAATGGCCTCTGTGGCTGTTATCTTGGGTCGGTTTAGCAACTTACTCTGCAATATTGGATCTTTTAAGCCTAATACGATCCGGTCTCTCAGAGCCTCGTTGAAATCCGAGAATTCGCACTCCCCTCCTATTTCTCTTAAGTCTGCCACGAAGTCAGCGATAGGTTCACCTTCTTTTTGATTCCGGAGGTAAAACTCATGGCGCTTAATCAGGCAGGAGACTGTGGGAGCGTAGTGTTTTCGCAGGATCTTTTCTAGCTCGGGCCAGGTTAGCGTTTTGACATCGATTGGAGACGCTAACGCCTTCGCCATCCGAAAGACGGCTTGGCCGCAGTGGGTCAAGAAAACCGCTCTCTTCCGATGATCCGACACTCCGCTCAGATCACTACTCTCCAAAAACATGAGGAAGCGGTCCACATACGTCTGCCATTCCTCCTTTGCCGGATTGAATTTCTCTGGCGGGGCGTTGCTTCCGGACATGATGCCGCTCGCTCTCCGCCGCTATTCACTCTCTAAACGTGTTGCCTCGATCCCACCCTCGTCGCCAGTGTTTTGGAGCGGCAATAACGAGGCACACACGGTTAGTGATTCAGGTCTTCTTGTTTTATTGCAGGAACACCGACTCGACTCGGCGGCGCGGCAGCCCTTCTTTTAAAGGGCTCCCGCGCCTAAGTCAGCCAATGACGGGGCGAGGATCTCCCGCCGGAATGTAGACCAATGAACAGTAAGTATTTCAAATATATAAAATAACCAATCCAGAACACAAATATATTCAGATCCACAATGAATGCATTTTTAATATCACTGCAAGTTTTCATCACACATCTTTATCTTTCTTCCTGCTCAGTGTTTAACCATGCATTAAGCGTTCCATGTATTCTCATGCCTGCTGTATTTCCCACATATACTATTCTTATTGAATTCAGAATCAACCTTCAATTCCTTATTTGAATAAATATTCTAAAGTTCAGGTTTATTTAATAGAAGAACTATTATCTTCCCTCATTATCTTTATTTATGTGTAATGAAATGAACTGATCCCACCCATCAATATAAATACTATTCTTTCTCATAAAAAGCAAGTATGTGAATCCATAGAACTATCCCTTCCCCCATAAAAACACTTGCATATCCATGATGCTTATATCCATGATGCTTTCCCTGAGATGGACTTATATATATTTCAAAAACTTGAGTTATAATTTGTTTCAATAATGATTATTTAATGGTGGCAACATCCAGATATGGGTTTAAAGTATTCTTCCTCTTCTTTTCTAAATATTTTTTTTCTGCTTCAGCACTCTGGCTCAAGCAACTCATCAAGATGTTTGACATTCAGTCAAAATATAGCAATAGCCTATCAATTTTCCCTGTTTTCCTAGCTGTTTCCTCATTGATTTGCTCACCTTGTGGTTTTTATACAAATTACAAACCTCAGAGTGCTAAGTCACAAACCTGGACTTGTCAGACACGAACTTTCCATAGAGCTTGTTTCAATTTCTCTTCTTGCTTTCCACTTTCTCAAGTATTCAATTCAATGGTAAACTGGTAGGTGATAGAAGAGGTAGACCTCTAATTGCCTGTGTTCAGGTGTGGGGAAGAATTGTTAAGGCTTGTCCTCCTACATTTTAAGTTACCTTTTGAAGTCATCCTCAAACTTTGAGGCCGGTTATTGGCCTGATATCACAGACCTACAATATTTAACTAAGGCAGGAGAAAACACTTTTCCAGCTTTTTGTTTCTTTTGCCATATTTAGTGGTTAGCCAGGAGGACTTTCCAGAGGTCGTAACACAACTTAGGGGAACCAGAAATAGGCACGTTTTATTTAACAAATATTTCCAGCTGTTATTTTTTTTGAAAGTCTAAAACTTATTTAATAATGTGAAGATCATGGAACAGCTACCTTGCATGGTATCATTATAGGCAGGTGATACTCTCTTCTTGGTTTAAGACCTGAATGATTTCCAGAAAGAGAGAGAGAGATTCAATAAATACAAAACTTCAGAGAAAAAGGCAAAGGAAGGAAATACTTTTGATTACTTGTCCCTTTTTAAGATTACAAATAAATTCGCTGAACGAGAGCTTTGCTAGATTAATCATGTGGCGAGAATGACATACTTATAATGCTGGATAAGGGTACTGTCATTAAGGACAAACTGTTGTGTTAATTGAACAGTTATCAAACAATGATTTCTATTTAAACATATTACATTTAAAATTAATATTAAGAAATCCTCTCATTTTAAACTTCTGGCTATTATAAGCTGGGAGACAAAGTTCACTTTTTCATAAAGACCCCCCCCCCCCCAAATAAGCATAAATATTGGAAAAAAGAATTGGCAGAGGTTTTGAGTGGGTAAAAGCTGAGATCTAAGACTAAACTTTGAATCAATGGAGGAGTAATAAAAGAGTGTATGCCTTTTGGGGCTTCAGTTAATTAATTTCATTGTATATATTTGCTTCCATATTTCAATTCTCAGGAACTGTTAATAAGTAGATCTCTGTAAATAGTTTGTGAAACATTTTACAAAGCAATTGAAATACCTCTTTGAATCTAATGCTCACATTGTTTACACAATATATTTTCCTAAAGGCTTGGTGGAACTGCTTTGTCAGCCTCCTTTTTGAGAATCATGTAAACATATCTGCTGCATCTCAAAGACCCCCATCAGGAAATCCACTTAAATGAAATAAAAATAGCCATGTACTAGAAAATATACAAGCACTAATTTCGCTGTTAAACATACATGTTCATTGTCTGTCAGCTTCAGCTGTCAGAATGAACAATTGTAGCTCACAATTACTGCTTTCTTCTGTGTCAACATTTTTATTGAAATATAAAGGATTATAAAATACAAACTGCAAAGTAAATAGAAAAGCGAGGATGGGGGAGAGAGAACTGAGGAACTGACACCAGAACCTTTTCTTTTGGATTTAATGGAAAAAGAATTAGAAAAAAATAGGAACTTTTTATTATACATGTTGACCACAGCAAGACTATTGTATGCACAAAAATGGAAGGATACTTCAATTCCTACTATGGATGAATAGTTGCATAAATTGATGGAGTAGGCAAAATTGTCTACTTTGATTAAAGAAAAGAACATAAATACTTTCGTTTCCACATGGAGACCGCTTCTGAACTTGGTGCTTGATGTGGAAAAGAATGAAAATCTGACTTTGGGTTGTTGGAAGAAATGTCCATTTGGGTTCAGTTCCAAGTGGGAAGAAAGACACTGAAAACATGGAAACTGCTTGGAAGGATTGTTCAATGGTGGACAGCAGGACCATATGGGGTTTGAAGTCCTGGAAAAAATGGATTACATGGGTAAGAGAGGAAGAGAGATTTATACTCCCTTCGGGCTTTGAACTTGCTTCCTGTTCCTGTGGCAAGAAATGTATCCTGATTGGTTGTCAGATTCCCATGGGGCCATGCAGGGTACATTTGTAGGTTGTCTTGTGTTCCAAGCTTGGTTGAATCTTGTTAGGTGATGTAATCTTCCAGGTGCCATGTGGTGACATGGATAAAGGGCTAAACTTATCATGTCCTGAGGGCCATGTTTTAATCCCATCACACTGGAACTGAAGCGGGGCAGGGAGCTTCAGAGAGCTAGTTTGTCTTTAAAAACATGCTTCTCCCTTTCTTCATCCAGAGAAGTATAATATTCTGCCTTTTTAATATTTCCTAGAATATTTAGTTGTTCTAGGAGAGGAGTGGGTGCTAACTTTCCACAGGGTTTTACCGATTAGACTGATAGAAATCTTTATAGAAATGGCTTGATCATATTATTATAATAAGTTATATTATATTAAGTTGTGATTTGATGTTAATGCCTCATTTTACAAAGAACAGAGAAGTCCAAAATCAATGCTTTTTTTCTTTTCTTATCTTTCCTCACAATTACTGCTTTCTAATAACAGACAACATTTTAATGCAGCAATACAGTCCAGCATTTTAGCCAACTGTTCTTTATCTTATGGTTCTGAGACTTGAATAACCATAGCTAAGTGCATTAGTTAGAAGCTCCACTTGACTCTGAAAAATGTTTATTAAGATAATTATATCACTAAATATAGCCATGCCTTTTAAAACAAAAACAAAATTCAAGAATTGTTGGAGACCTTGTCTGCATGCTATTATACCTTTTGAGTTTGTGCTTAGCATATTAAAGTCAATAACTCTGGACATCTAAACTACATCTTTGTATAATTACTGAATCTGTACCCATGAACAGGAAGCATTTACTTATATTTAATGACTGATTTCAGAGAGGGAGACAAGTTAGCCACTAGTAATAAAAAAAAAGGAAAAAAAACAAATCTTGACATTTTCAAGACTGGCAGGTTTATTGTGACATAAAAGTTCAACAGACTTAGATTTCATCTTAGAGCCTGTCCATCTGAAATGGTCAGTTTGAATGGAGAAATTAAAGTTTGGCTTTTAAGATTTTTGTCTTAAAAGTACAGTGGACTTTGAGAATATACATTTTGACAGTCCTCATATATTCTGTAAACAAAAAAGAAAAGCAAATGAAATATTTTTTAAATTGAAATAAAAATTCTAACCAGAGAAATTTGATATGGTTGTATAATTTATAAATGATTCTAATCTTGTAAATTAGTGCCATATTGAAAGGTTCATTAATTTTGATTTAAGAAGACAAGCACAGTTATGAAAGTCAGAGAAAAAAGAAAAATGTAGAAGCATTGTAATAGAAATGCTTTGAAATTTCACACATAATTGTTCAGAACCCACATCTTCATGTATACATTTTACAATTATTCAAATAAGATCTTTGGTATGGTACATAATTGATATTATTATATAAAAGGGAAAGATTATATCAGTGATTATTATTCTGAGCTAGTATTAATTCAGAATTTCTCAGTTTGTTCCAATTTTGTTGTATGATCTTGGTTCCAGAGTGGATCCTGGTTTCCCTCCCTTCCAAATTCAATACTATGTTAAGATTTAGGATTTTTTTGTTTGTTTGTTTGTTCTGTTTTTTTGAGGTGGGGAAAAAAGAAATAATCTTGAGAAATCCATATGTTTTTAATACTTCCATACAGTTGAGAATAAATGTAAGCTGAGATTTCCCAACATTGGGGAGATGGGTGAGGAGTGGAGAGAGTATATTATAGAGGTAAGCCAAATGCCAAAACTCAAGTTATAAAAATAAATAGGGTCTTTAACTCGCTTCGCTGGTTGTTATTATGTTCCCACAATTTTCCAGACAATTTTGGGTGGTTTGAGCACAATCCTACTCAATTTGCCATAATAATTGTTAAACAGTTTCCAAATCAGCACTTCACGCTTAACATTTCTGAAATGACATCCACAGCACTACATTGCCTTAATATGCTGGCTGCAATCAGCTTTTGCCACTTGGAAAGTAGTTATTTGAAAAATAGAATGAATGTATGGTCTGTGTAAGGCATAAGAATGGAAAAAAAAATCTGCTGTGTGATTTCTATGGGAGCATGTTTACAAGAGCCACCAAAATGGATTTTGTTGTGTCATAAGCATTTGGACTTTTGCTCACCAAGGATTATATTGCCAGCTGAAAAATTTGCATAAAAGAGCATATTTCTTGGTGTGTGTGTGTGTGTTTGTGTGTGTGTGTTTGTGTGTGTGTGTTTGTGTGTGTGTGTGTGTAAAGTAACTTGGTTCTGAAAGCTTTTTTTTTTTTAAAGAGGTTATACCATGGATGTATACTTTTGCTATTATTTGAAAGGGTCATCATTCTTCAGAATAGTTCAAGAATTATCAAGAATAGTTCAAGAATAGTCTGAAATAAAAGCAACTTCCTAGGTAATACATCCATTTGTATTGAATGTTTAAAACAATGTGTAACAGAATTTAAAATGGAATTATGTATAAATGAGAAACGTACAATTTCTAAAATATATAAATTTCTGTTAAGATTTGAAATGGAAGAACAACTTAAAGTGTGCATGATAAACTGGACTAAGAACTTTTATTGTTACACATTAATGGATCAATGAGAAAGACTGTGGCTAAAATGCCTGAAATTCACATTGTCTTATAATTTAAAAAGATATTTTTTATAAAAATGAGAATCCATCACCAGATAAATTATCTAGGATTTATAAGGGTGTTCCCAATGATTGGAAGTGTGAACAGCATGAAGGGACATTTTATTACACATGGCAAACTTGTGAAAAAGTGCAAAACTATTACACATAAATACATATTATAATGCAGGGAGTTTTAAAACTCAACATTTAGATTTCTAGAACTTCTGGGTAGTCAGTTGGAGGAGATTCATGGATGATTGATTTGATATATGGTAATTGCACTGAGGTAATTGTACTGTTATATGTACAAAAATAAAAACAATATAGAAATACCCACAATAGAGGAATGGGTTGTGAAGATGGTGCAGCTGCAGAAATGATTAAATTAATTTATTTGATTAGGGAGGGAACAACTTTTATAAAATACCATGAAAACCTTTGATGGGCTATTTGCTGAAAATGATAAAAGTGAACTGGTGATTCGATTTGGACTAGTTCCTATAATGTTATATCTAGTTCCCATAATTATTCATTTAGTTTAGCCTCCAGACTTCTTATCATCTTTGTTGTTTCTCTCTACACTCTTTCAAGGAAAGCAACTCCTACAAACATCTTTTCAATATCTTTTTGTATCATGGTGACTAGAACTGGATGCAGAATTCCAAATGTGGCCTCACCAGTGCATTATAAATAGGTACTATCACTTCTTATGATCTTGAAACTATTCCTCTGTTGCTGCAACCTAAGACTGCATTAGCTTTTTTGGCAGCTGCAGCATATAATTGGCTCATACTAAAGTGGTGATCCCTCTCACAATTATCACTATTGAGTCGGGTATGTGACTCATGTTCTTGTTCTATATGTATGCATTGGTTTTTCTTGCCTATGTGTAGACCTTACATGCTTACTTTTTGCTATTTTGTTTCGTGATTGTCTTTTAACTTTTTTGAAGAACATCTTCTTTAAAAAATATATATTAAAAAATAGATTTGGAAAGGCTGCATCTTAGGCAGTTTAGAAAACTTCACTAAAATAATCCTTCCTGGGGAATTGAGATTAAAAATAACACGTGGTAGAGGAAATTGCATTGAAAAGCTTCAAATATTAAATACATTTTAAATGAAATATTTACATGCAAAAAATATTCAGAACTAGAATTCATAAACAGGAATTATCATGAAGGCTGCCCAGAATCTTAATGGGAGTAAAACTGATAAGATTGTTTCCATAAAATTCCATGTTAGAGGGATGGAGACTCCAGCAAAGATGAAATCTGACTGATATCTTTCCTCCCACTTTCTACCCAAGATCTATGGTTGTGGTGAATTGAAAAGTATGCTTTCCATTTCCCATTTAACTTATTTTTTTTAATAAGTGGGAATTTTCATTTATATTAGAATATGTACATTTGCTGGTTTTCAAAAATGACAGATGAAATGTGCTTGATGTGAGCTTGGATTTTAAAGAAAACAAAAAAAAATGTGCCTCTTGGTCATCTTGTACATTTTCTAATGTAAATTAATTCCCCTCCTGTTCTTGGATTTGATTCAGTGAATTTCCAGTTGGAAAAGAAAGAAGAAGACCATGCCAGCAGAAAGAAAATAACAAAAAGAGAAAAAGAATTGGAATAGACTTCTCCAGCTGAAAATCAATATTCATAAATAATCATAGTTCAAAATATCAGAGTTTCCTACAATCCTGTAGCAGACATTTCTAATTAATTTGAAAGTGAGAGCAGATGCTTCCTTTTAATCTCTTTCTGTAGTACAAGTCAGAGGAAGAAGTCCCAGAGCTTCTCAAAGTTGATTTGTGTAATACTAAATTATGCTTTAGTCAGTAATATATATCACAGTTGACTTGGAGATATTAGTTTGGAAGACCATGTTATTTACATAATGGATGTGTCTGAAATATAGAATGAATAACTCTAGCTGACTCTGTATTGTTTACAAACATGATTCCCGAGTACTGAAAATGCAAGACTGCTGTTCATAAAATGAGATTTTAAAAATTATTTGTCTAGGCTTGGTTTTTGCTTTAAGTTTCCCATTATATCCAAGGGCATTGTTGTCTGCAGAAAAAATATGCTGCTACTACCAGAATTATTATTATTATAAAATTATTTTAACTAATACTTTTAATTGATAGCACATGGTTACAGGTAACATTGCAAAATGTCACTTGGATATTAACTATTATACCAATACTAACAGGGCAAGCCACTAGTATTTATTTATTGAATTTCTATACCGCCCCCTCTCCCAAAGAGGGACTCGGGGCAGTGCACAGCCTACTAAAAACAGACAATATATACAATTAAAAACAGATTAAACAATTAAATCAAGGCCGAAATACAATTTAAAATATAAAAAATATAAAACTAATAGATTTAAAATTTAAAATTTTTTTAAAATTTAAAAACCTAGTTAATTAAAACCCCAAAAAATCGTTACTGGGCCAGGCCAGCCTGTTGAAAGAACAGGGTCTTTACTGCACGCCGGAAGGTCTGAATGTGGTAATGGCCTGTATCTCCGGGGGGAAATCATTCCACAGGGAGGGGTCCCTCACAGAGAAGGCCCGCACCCTCGGGGCCGCCAACTGGCAACGATCAGGCGGCGGAACACCAGGGAGGCCAACCCTGTGGGAGCGCACTGGGCGGCGGGAGGCTGTTGATGGCAGCAGGCGGTCCCATAAGTACCCAGGTCCCAAGCCATGGAGCGCTTTGAAAATGATCAATACCACCTTGAATCGGATCTGGAAGGCCACAGGAAGCCAATGCAGCCTGCGGAGAAGCGGTGTTACATGGGAGCTCTGAGGGGCTCCCAAGATCACCTGCGCGGCCGCATTCTGGACCAACTGCAGCCTCCGGACACTCTTCAAGGGGAGCCTCATGTAGAGAGAGCAAAACCCATTTCCTTACTAGCTACTAGATGTTGCCTAGTGTGGTAATGAAATATTTTCAGAACAGATCAGAACAGATCAGAGAGTACAAAGGAGCCCACTATATTAAAAGTATTATAATCTCTCTCTCTCTCACTCTCTCTCTCTCTCTCTCCCTCCCTCCCTCCCTGTCTGCCTCCCTCCCTCTCTCATCTGATTGTATTATTGCTTTTTCTATGTTACCATCAAATACAATATTAAATGTTTAATTAAATTATACCTTTCTCTGAATAAATTCTACCTACATTTCCTTGAGCATGAATCCAAATCAGTAGGTATTGATCTTCCAGATCAGATAACTTTCTATAATTACCAACTGTGCACTGAAACTCCCCTCAGATTGGTATATGAATATCAGGGATGCTGAAGTGAAAGGAATGATCTAAAGTTCCCATGCATCTTCATAGGTGCTTGTAATTTCTACATAGAGATTACCATACTACATTTCAAAAATTTCACTAATTTAAGTAACTGCACTATACATGAACATTTCAGTAAAATAGGAAAGGAGAACTGATAAAATAGACTTATGGGCAAACCAAACATGTTACACATAGGAAATGCATTTTTACACTAGAATAGGTTACTAATAGAATGCATATGTGTTCAACAACATTAATTGTAGGCAACTAAACTATTACCTTCTTGTTGTTTCTCTGTTTCATTTCATCCCCAAAGCATCTGTCTCGACAGACAAATATATATTCACTTTTATAAAACAGGCAAGCAGTGCTTAGATCAAGGATGTTTATCATTTCCAGGGTTTACAAATAGGCCAACAGGCTGAACCAAATGAACAGACACTTCTGCTTATATCCATCATTGTGGAAACAGTAGCAATCACTCAGGAAAAATATTACTTCTGTGTTCTGAATCAATGTATAAGTGCATCAAATGGTAAATGTTTATCCACCTTATAATGAATAGTTACACAACAGCAACAGCAGCAAATATCTGTGGAGCATGCCACAGAAAAATGTTATTTTGCCCAAATGGAATAATTCAATATGCTGTGTGCCGATTAGTAATATTAAAATCATGGATCTTTCATTCTTTCAACAGTATAACTATTCAAATTCATTATATGTGTGTCACTATTATGATGAGATATGCCAAGAGTGATGCTTTTAACAGAGCAGAAAACCAAATAAGGGAAATGTATTACTTGGTGTTCTGCTCACAGTGATTTCAACACAAGCCTTTGTTTATTTTTCATCTATGCTCTCTAAATGCTTTGAAGGTGATATAAAAAGCAAAGTAAATTCCTCTTCACTTGTAATGGTTTTAATGGATTTTCTTTTTTATATCAATTTAATGCAAAATAACATGTTGAACTGGTTACAGGGAATCAAATGATGTTGATTTGAATTATCCTAGCAATTAAGTAGTGTAAATTGTTTATAGGACAGAGATAAATATAAATATTGATTGCTCAGACTAATAATAGAATTTTGTGGAGTATGATCTCTAATATGAAAGTATGTCTATCTATCTATCTATCTATCTATCTATCTATCTATCTATCTATCTATCTATCTATCTATCTATCTATTTATCTACACACACACACATATATGTTTGGGTGTGTACACATACATTTGTATGTAAGAGAGATGGTTTTCGGGTATTTTAGCATATCTATCAGAGTTATAGTATCCAGAATCCTCATCAACATTTTTTTATTATTGTACATCTGACTTGACTTAACAGAGTTCTTGAGGTTCAATATCAAATAATGAAGTGAATTTCATTCTAAGGATAATTCACATCAAATACACAATACTTCGTTAATTGTACAAAGCATTTTCCTGAAATTCTTTGCAATCCATTACTGAAAGCTGTTATAGATTGTTTTACTAGAAATAAGCTATGCCATACAAGCTGTGGTAATTATAGGCTGAAATATGAACCTAAGTTTAGCATCTGTTGTATCATTGGTGTGATATGAGAATGCAACCCTCTTTATTGTGTTAGAAATATTGCCAAGAAAATGGCAAGTCAATCATCAGCCTTTAGAGGTTAATCCTAAAGGTAAAATACTTTTTGGTCCTGAACAGAATGCCTGTGCATCTCAGTTAGCAAGTCCATATGGTTTCATTTGGTCTGCATTTTACATTAACTAATCTGATTCTTACATGGCAATGAAAGCTTTTAAAAGCCAGATTTCAAATATGGAATTTTCTAATCTTAGGATTTTTTTAGATCATCATGTCTAGTCATTTATTCAGTGCAAAAATCCAAATTCAAGTATCTTAAACAGATGGCTATCTGACTTCCTCTTAACAATATTCAAAGTGGGTTATGAGAAGTTCAGGTAATTGGTTCTATTGTTATGCTGTTCTTGTTTATGTCTTTGGATGAGGAGTGTCATACCATCAGGAAGTCAGTGTATTGTACTGACTGCCCACTCAGATATCATTCTGTCCCATCCCCTTTTGTCTCCTTTTGTACCAGAGGAGGCTTTCTAATGGTCTGATTGCAACATGGGGAAAGAACTGTTATACAGCTGTCCTTCAGGAGATAAATGAGATTTGAGTGGAAAAAGCTGGCAGAGCAAATGAAGAAAATTCAACAGGATGGAATAGAAAAAACAACTCTATTAATCAGACAAAGACACTAGAATCAGGAGTAATCTTTTCTACTGCTTGTCTTACTGAAATTTTAAGAACAAACTCTCAAGCAGCTGGGAGGAATTATAACATATACAGCAGCACCAGGTAATTGAGCAACAATTCAAGATCATAGGCATACTTAATCGACCAAATAACTCAATACCTATAATGCATTATAGAAAAAAAATATGTACAAGGTACACACTATGTTAGAAAAGCAGTATATGGGAATAAATATTTTGTTATCCCTTAAAGTAAAATATTGTGACCATTGGGCAGAACTGACTGCACTATAGACATGAAACACATATAGATTGATAAGTGGGCCCTTAATTTGAGTTTTAAATATTTCAGCATTAGTTTGAGAATTTTGGGAACAAATGTTTAATCAAGTAGAAAGTTAGCTTTATATATCAAAGTTCCCTTTATGCTTTAATGTTCCTATATTACATCTTCTACATGTTTTTCCTGCTGCCTAAATGCATCAGGCTTTTGGCTTATTGATGAATCCCCCTTTTGAGCACTAGAACATATTAATACTGAAAAGATAAAATCATGTTCCATGTTTCCTGAACTATCAAGAAAGGTATAGATATCTGCATTCATATTAATATTGTAACTAGAAACAACAAACATTCAAATGCTGTGAACTCTTTCAAAAAAGGAGGAAGACATCTTCTGTCCATAAAAAATTGGGGAGTAAGGGACAATTGAGGAATTGTAATATGGTTGCTTCTCAGTCTTGGAAGCAATACATGAGTCATACATGCTAGCCAAATGATTTATCAGCCTATCTGCTGTTAGGCTTGTGGAGCTCCATAGAATTATTTTGGAGTGCTTGGTACTCTCTGAGCTTGGTTGATTGAAGGTAGTTCATTACCCAACTAAGCAATATCATCAGTGCTAGTGAGTGTCAGGTTTGCTTCCTGTTTATATACAATAACCTGCCTTGCCAGTATTGGTGGGGTTGTGGTTTTATCCTTAGTAGTTCCTTGATTAGAATATTGTTTTCTGATAGATTGTGTGATGTTAATTGGGGATATAGCTTGTTATCGTTTTGGGAGAAGATTTTTATTGTCTTTTGGGAGTGGTGTGTAAGTATGATTTAACTCAATGTTTTATTGATGGCTGATGTCTCTGAATGCAAAGCTTCCAACAGTTCCCTAGTATGTATGTGTATGTGTGTGTATATATATATAGAGAGAGAAATAGAGAGAGCCAGTGGTGTAGAGGCAATTACAACTGCCTCACATGTAATACTTCCCTGGTTCGAATCCCAGTAAGGGTATGGCTAGCTGAAGAGAGCTAACTAGCTCGAAATAGATCTATACTAGTCTCCGTTATTTATTATTTAAAATTATCAGCTTAAAAACCTTACACACACACACACATATATATATATATATATATATATATATATATATATATATATATATATATTAAATTTAGCTTGGTCTAGGTTGCTCACAGTTTCCTAGTTGAAATTATGATTGATTCGGTTCTGGTATTGTGAGATTAAGAAGTTTTTCAAGATATCTGAAATAAACCAAAAGACCTATTAGCCCAAGAAGAAAAAACAGGAAACATCTACAACAGTGGTCCCCAACCTTTCTGTCTTTGTGGCCTGATGGCATCAGCACCATTGGCAGTGGGAGAGGGGGAGAGGATGGTTCTGCCCTCCAAACAGGCTGTATCCAGGAACCAGACCACAGCCTAGGGGTTGGGAACCCCTGATCTACAATATACAATGAGCAATTAAACATCTGCAAGCAAACAACCAAGCTCAGAGAACACCAAGGACTTAATTGTTCAAACCTCAATTACATATATTCTGAACAATTAAATTACTATGTTGCACATTTTAATGAACTTAAGTGGGGTGGAGGCAGACTTGGCTTCTTTTGCCAAGCAAGGGGCATATTTGCAACAGTTTAATCTAACATATTAGGGATGATCTACACACCTGGCTTGTTTCGTTTTGGGATGGCAAAAACAGATGATGTCATCTTCAACTCATCACTAGCCTGCTGGGAAGGTAACCTTCAGTCAGAATTTTAGGTTTTGCTTTAGAAGTAGTGTTTTCCTCTCAGCTGGTACAAGTAAGACAGTCCAGTCTATCTGCTGTGCATTATGATTACAGAAAGCCTCCATTTCAATTGACTGGAATGTGCTGTGTGGATTGACATGCCAATCCACTGGTCCTTGCTTCCTGCCTTCCTAGGTCATTCTGAAATGGGTTGCTGGACTATCTATGTATCAGGAAAAAATAGAACTGTTATAGGGGAAATGTATATTACAGGTTCGGTGGCTATTTTTTTTTTTAATATTAAATCGACAAGTGTTTTGTTATTTCGCTTTTATAGTACAACTCACAAGAAAACTATAAAATGTGGCATTTTCTTTTTATTTTAAATCATTTTAGCAGATCAATGGTAAAAAAAAAACATATTTCACTCCTCTTTCATACACACATACTTTCACCCCTTTTCTTTTCTTTTCTTTCTTTCTTTGGATAAAATTGAATATTTCAGGAAGAACTATAATATTGTTACTTTTATTTCATTGGTGCTGAAGGTACAATGCCTATAGAAGGGAAAACAACTGTAATTTTCTGTCCTGACATGGGAGAGGCAGAGGAGAAAAGTAAGGAAACCCACCAATCAATAGACATGTGACTGCGGTCTGGGCAGGACAGTGTAGCCAAGATAAGGTAAGAGATTGAAATCCAAAAAGGGACTGCTTCATTTGCAGCCAGTTTGTGCACAGAAGACAAAGCATTGAAAGATGTAGTATGGGAAAGCCCTTAATTCTGAGTGTTCTTTGTTTTAATTAGAGAGGCATTAACCCTTGGCCCACATCTAGGAGGGCCTTTACATCAGCCTTCAGTTCTTTTCCATTAAGTTTTGTAGCATCAGTGAGAGATCAACAATAAGCTCAAATTGAATTACAGTGAGCATCCAAATAGGGAAAAGCTTAATATCGCTTAAAGCTTAATATTTTTCTCTGCCTGTTTTCATTCTTTTCATGGTAGAATAGTTAAGAAATCCCTTTCAAATTGCAGCTACTCATTAATGATAGAGGCTTCTTCATCTAGCACTAGCTGGAGGGTACCTTCTGAATACCAATTGCAAGGGAAGAATACAGGACCTGCAGATCTTTCCTTGCCTTATTGATCTATGGTTTTCATTGCCTTTCACACATGCCAAAATAAAATATGTGATGGCCTACTTAGGTTTGATACAGTGATATTTTTGAACCATATAGTGCTATCTTTTCAAACTCAGAGGCTGACATCCTGCTGGAAGGAAACTGCCAAAAATTGTTATACTACTCACTATATGTGTGTGTGTCTGGATGCCCAACTTGCTAAGGACTTGGACATCGGCTAATCATTAGACCTGTGATCCTTCAGAAAAAAAATATTGCTTGGCTTTATTTCCAATTATTTGGAAAACAATGTCATTTGCACAATATTATAAATATATTAAGGATCCAGAATTACTTTTGCTTTCATTACGCCCCATCTATATTTGTATAGCTTCCTCTTATACATCATATGATGATGAAATTATGGGAATGGGATGGTTTTGGATAGAGCTTATTTCCCTTCCTTTTCACCACAGACACGACCATTTTCATGGAAATATGGTTCAAGTACCATAAACTGGCCAGGTAGGATGCAATAATGGTGCAATTTCCTGCATATCTCCATCAAAATCATCTTATGCTCTACTTTGTGTTTACTTAATGAAAATTCTGATGAAATGCTAGCTGACACATCCAAAGCTCTTATACTAGAAACAATACAAGATTCAGATGATAAATGGTTCAAAAAATATAATGAATCATCTTCTATAACCATTGTCAATAGGGAAGAGAAAGAAAGCATTAACAGGAGTCAATACCAACAGGAAAAAAAACCCCCAAAAAATGAAAGAGAAAGAAATGCTTATACAGACCATCTGCAATCATCCATTAGGTTGACGTCATTTCATGTTTGTACATGTTCTTCCCCTTCCAAATTTTAGTAAAGATCAAGACCTTAAAGAAGAAAACTATCCAATTTAATTTAAAAACTTGGTGGAAATTAAATCCAAAAGACCCTGTGCAACAAGTTTATTGCTTTAACAAATGAAAAATAATCACAAATGGACCAAAACTGTCCCAAACTATTGGTAAAATCCACCAACTAAAAACAAAGAAGAAGAATTGGAAAGACATTTTACATCATCCTTTGTATATAATTATGATTTTGGACCACAATGCTTACATTTTTAAGGTGTTTCTTAAAGTGTGATTTTTTTGGAACTTTGGAGAAAATATTCATTAATTTCAGTCTTATTACATAGCGGAAAATGCTGCAGAATGTGGGTATAACGAAGGTGTAATAGTGAAAAGATTTTCCCAGACAAGATGGAATGCTCATTATGAGATTGTGCATGCACTGAATACAAATTTTGAATAGTTAATATATTTGAAATATTGTGCAATTTAAAATAAAATATAGACATACGTGGATTGGTCCAGATTTTGCTCTTTGGCCTAGATTTTTCTCTTTGCTCTATGCAATTTTTCTTTTCTGAATTACCCTTTTTTTTTCAGATGAGATTAATCAGTCACAAATATATTTGCAAACAGCTGGAATTAGCCTTGAACAAAGTTGAACAAAGTTCAATGCCAACATCGGCCTCCTGCCGGTTAGTGCGCTCCCACAGGGTGGGCCTCCTTGGGGTGCCGCCGGCTGGGCAATGCCGACTGGTGGCCCCGAGGATACGGGCCTTATCTGCGGGAGCACACTCCCTCTGGAATGAGCTTCCTACGGAGATGCGGGCCATCACTGACCTATGGGCCTTCCGGCGCGCACTGAAGACCCACCTTTTTCAGCAGGCAGGTCTGGCCTAGTCCCATTAGTAGGGTTTTAATTAACTTTTAAATCTTCATTTTTAACAGGGTTTTATTGGTCTTACTTTTTAATTTCAGCCGTTTATTTAATTCTCTTTTAATTCATTTTAAAATTTATATCGATTGTATTTTATTATGGCTGTTCACCGCCCCGAGTCCCTATTTGGGAGAGGGGGCGGTATAAAAGTTTTAATAATAAATAAATAAATAAATAAATAAAGTATAATACAATTCTAGGCTTTAAAATTGTTCCTTGAAGATTTGTGCAAAGAAATTATGGAGAAGGTCTTTTAGTACATAACAACAAAATGTAAGGAAATGGATATTATCATGGGGGGGTGGGGCGTGAATCACAATTCAAAGAATACAAGGATAAGGGACTGAGGATACTATTGCCAGAAGAAACCAAAAGGGTAATGTTTGGGTGCCTTGCTCATTTTTACAAAGAACAGGAGTCTTATTCCAAAGCAACAATTGCTACCATTCAACTATTTACCCTGATTTCTGAAGAAGAAAAACTTGGGAAGGCTTTACCAAATATAATAGAAATTTATGTTGAATTTTGTGGTGAAGTTACCTTAATTTAAAAAAAAAAAATTAACTGAAAATATTTGAAAGGCACAAGAATTGATCCCAAATTAACATAGAAATGGACAATATTGCAATTTCTTGAATGCTTTAAGCAATAACATTTAGACTTATAGTATCCCATATAGTACCCCATAGTACTTTAAAGCACTCTCTGTTGGGTTTGCAAACTCATTTTATTGCCCCCAACACTCTGGGTTCTCATTTTACCAACCTTGGAAGGATGGAAGCCTCAGTTACCCTCAAACATGTCAGGATGAAACTCCAGACTATGGGCAAAGTTAGTAGAATGCAATATTGCATTCTAACCAGAGGTGGTATTCAGCAGGTTCTGACCAGTTCTGGAGAACCAGTAGTGGAAATTTTGAGTAGTTCAGAGAACTGGTAGCGGAAATTTTAAGTAGTCTGGAGAACTGGCAAATGCCACCTCTGACTGGCCCCACATTCATCTATTCTTTGCCTTCCGAGTCTTAGCTGATCAGCTGGGTCTTCTTTTGTTGCCCTGCATAGGAGAACGGAGCTGGAAAGCAGGTTAGTGGGGTGGGGAGAAAATGGGATTTTGCAATAACCTTCCCTTGCCATGCCCTCCAAGCCACGCCCACCAAGCCACGCCCACAGAACCGGTAGTAAATTTTTTTGAATCCCACCACTGATTCTAACTACTATGCCACCAGAATTTAGATTTTGATGAATGTCTGCAAATTTATCCTTGTGTTTAAGAAACTTTCTGACTATTTATATCTGTCTTCCTAATGGGAAACAAAAAACTCAAAATAATTTTTTTTTTAAAGTTTTGATCAACTATGAACAAAGATAGATTAACACATCTGGCTATATTGTCTATTGAACATGAATATGCAAACAAAATCAATTTTAATGAAGTGACTGTCAGATAAGCAGGTGTTAAGGTTTAAACAGTAACAATGATATTTAATATTGCACCAGACCAAAATGTAAATATTTTTTAAATAAATATACATCAATGTAATTAAAAAGTACTAATCATTATTTCCCCCCTTTTTTTGTACCAATATTTTATACTAATATTTATTAGTTATTTACCGAGATGAGTATATAGTTTAATATAATAAAAGTTTCACTGTCTGCATTTCTTTTTCATTTATTATCTGTTTCATTTCAAGGCTATTGCTAAAATATTATTCAATATTTTAGCATACATTAAGTGTTACATGAATGGCATATTTTAGAGATTGTTCCTTACATTGACAGGAATGATAATTGTCATTTGTAGATTATTGTGCAGCTGCAATATGCTGGAAGTCTTTCAAAAAGGACATACTTGTATAAGTATGGCTAAATGATTATATTTTCTTGATAATGTCACTATAATAAAGCTAGATTGAAAGCCCTGTACTGGATGCAACCAGTGGCAACCAATCCTGTGACAAGCCTTTTTAAAAAGTACCTTTGGGACAACTGAGGTTATTGGGATTGATGTCTAAATTGAGAAGTTTTTTTTAAACTTCAGAAGGCTGTTGCAAGCCATTCCTAACACCATTGAACAGATGGATGGATGTGTAAATCATAGCCAGTCTTGACTCCCATTAATTGTCTGTACCCTTAAGTGTTACTGATACCACTAATGATGATATCTGCTTCCAAGCCAAGGTTGATTCTTTTCCTCTCCCTGGGGAATATCTGGTAAATTAGTCCCTTATATCCTGTTATTTCTCTATTCATCATAATATAAGATGGAATGGGAATGGGGTATCTCAGCTCTTTAGACTGAATTTCTGTACTGTGTAAAAGTAAAATTACAACGTAGATGTTGAAGTGAAAAATAGAATATAAGGCTTGCCCAGTATTTAGAATGCAAATGTGGAGAGAAATATGTTGCATTATGTTCATTTCAGTAATCATTTAAGAAGACAGATTTGTGTTGTGTAAGACCTGTAGTTGCATTTGTTTTGGATTATTTTATTTAGCTGATGGATATTAATTTAATGTATCAAAAGCCATTCATTAGTAGAATATCTTTTAATTGGAGATAATGCCCTATTCATTCATCTTTTGGTATGCAAGTATTAAGTTTTATTGGAGCATTATTTTCTGACTTGCCAAAAAGAAAACATTAGAAATAGCACAGACCTTCCTCAGTCAGGAAGGAGATGCCGCTGGACAGAAGCTATTAACCGAAAAGCAGCCTCTACAATTGCCCTGACCCTGTAAAGAGTTTGCGAAATGGATTCCCAAGCAGCAGCAGAGGTGAAAAAGAAAATGCCTTTGCAGTTTAAAATCCATTCTACTTCATTAATCCAGTTCAGGCTCTATAGATGCCCAATCAGTTTTCTGTCTTAGAAAGTGGAAGTGGTGAATAATGAAATAGGTGAGAGGGAGGAAGGAAAATCATTCAAGCCAAACCTCCTCAAGGTCTTGAATTAGCATATCAAAATGGTATTCACAATTGCTAGTAGAGCAGAAATAGTTATCACATGTCTAATTTCTTGACATGTTCATGGAGAACAGAGACAAAAGACACAGATGCAAGCAACTTATAATGAGCTATAACAAACCTTTCTCAATGTAAGGTCCATTTAAATTCCTATTCCATGTATTTGCCAATATTGCTGGCAAATTAGCATTTGCCAGCAATATTCCCCTGAAGTAAGATTTTCAAACTGCAAAGGAAGTGACTTTGATTATTTTGTCACATCACATTTATTAATTGAGCAAAGCAATCAAACACAGGTAATTTCTTGGTAACTTTCTTTACACTAAGTGACAACCCCACTAATTATTCCATTTCCCAGCCTATTCAGATTCATCTTTTTTTAAAAAAATATGTTTTACATATTTATGACTTGTATCACATTCTCAACCAACTATGGGAATTCATTTTCAGCATCCTTTAATCAGAGGTCGTATTCAGCAGGTTCTGATCAGTTCTGGAGAACTGGTAGTGGAAATTTTGAGTAGTTCAGAGAACTGGCACATACCACCTCTGATTGACCCCATCCCCATCTATTCTCTGCCTTCTGAGTCCTAGCTGATCGGCTGGGTCTTCTTTTGTTGCCCTGCATAGGAGAATGGAGCTGGAAAGCAGGTTAGTGGGGTGGGGAGGGAATGGGATTTTGCAGTAACCTTCCCCCAGGAGTGGGCAGGAAATGGAGATTTTACAGTATCTTTCCCCTGCCATGCCCACCAGCCATGCCCATAGAACCGGTAGTAAAATTTTGAATTCCACCATTGCCTTTAGTAAAGGCAAAGATGTAACTACAGTTTCTTTTTGGTACATTTCTGTGGGCTAGGTAACACTATACATCTTTGAATGGGTGTCGAGGTCTATTGGAGATTGCACATGTAATTAGCTTGCAGACTTCTCTTTGTAAGAAAGAATCACAGTTTTCAACCTTAATTATTTGGCTACTGTCTTCCTTCACTGATATAGAAACAAATAATCATCATCATCAAAGAAATATTTCTTTTCTTCATGTGAAATGAATGAATCATGAAATGACAATGATTATTTTTCTTCCACTGTTGTAGATAACATTAGAGTGGATTCAATGAACACCACTTCAAAGTAATGTTGAAAACTATAGTTTTAGCTAATTTAATCATTATGTCTCTTTTTAGCTGAATCCAATGCAAAAATGTTTCATATAATTATCATTCACATGAAATACCTTTTTCATTTTAAATAAAAGACTCTTAATATATTTTCCATGTAGTAAGAATCTTTTATTTATTTTGACTTCCATGTTAAATATTAGCTCTCTCCCTCCCTAAAAATGTCTATATTTGTCTTGTCTCAGTAGGCAATCTGAGCAGTTGGCCAAAAAATCTAGATGACTTTGGCAAACCTTATAAAGTTTTGCAGAAATAAAATGGGAAGACAGAGCACTAGACATGCAGCTTGCTGCTACATATAGAAAGGTGTGATAGAAACAAACAAACAAAAAGACCTTTGTCTGATTTGAATGGAAAATGAGCTGGGAATAACAGAGTTCAATTGTCAGAGTTCCAGTTAACACACCAAATGGAATAAAAACTCCAAGGCAGGCATATTCTTCAAAGCATAGATTTATTTGGCATGTCATATTGGCATATCTGGGGAAAACTTGACTCTGAAGGACTCAATGTTTTCCCCACCCAAATCAAAACCCCAAAGTTCTTTTCCCCAGGTCATATGTCCATCACATGCTCTAATCAGGTCACAGCCCCAATCCTGGCTGGCTTTGGTCCATGTCTCTCCAACACCTGGTAGAGTGTCCTTGGCTCCTATAGGAAAGACTGTTATTTTGGCTACACATCCCCATCTATCTCTACCACCCCCTCCCATTCCCACAGCTCCAATTGGCCTTGCTGTGGCATCCCTGAAGATGCTTCCAAAATGGCTTCAGGACTGACAGCATTATTACTGTCCAACAATATTGGCCAGTGGCATCTGATGGGAAAATGGCATTATTTCCACTTTTTAGTTGAACCTCAACTAAAGCATTGAACAAAAATGAGTTTCATGTTACTATGGCCACCAACTTATCTTTTTTGACTTCTATCTACCAGGCCAAAGATGTTGATACTGGTGCTACTGTCATGAACACAACTATCCATAAAATCAGCAGGGTTGATCTCAGCTTGAAGGAAACTTTAGTTTTGGATAGTAATGCTGTAGGAAACCTGAGAAGATAAATATCTTTATTTTTAAGATACATAGACTTCTCACAAAAAATATATTTTTTGATATATTGGCAGATGTCACAATAATAAAATTGTCCTATTTTTCCCCTCTACTACTTCTCCCTCAACCTTCACCTCCATGTTCACAACCTCCTCCTCTTTGTAAGGGTTTAATATGTTCTGACCTTGCAATTTAGAAAGCAATGGATCTCATATCTCTGCAGATGAGACTCAGAAAGAGTAGGACCTTTTGGAGGATAAGCGAGCAGATTTTGAACAGTCAGGATTCAGCCATCTGTTGCAGAAGGACAGCAGCAAACTAAGTCACCTGACCTAGAGCCTAAGCAGGAAAAGATTCTCAGCCCTTTTATGAGTTGAAAAACCTATGAGGAGGATAGATGTTTGATGAAAGAACGAGCATCCCAGGAAAGTAAGCGTGCCTGAGTCGATGCTATGAAAGAACATGTTGGAGGTCAGTTTTTGTTAGTAAACAACTTTCGATAGACCTCACTTCCTGAATACTTATGATTCCCTTTGGAGTGGTAGAAGATTTTATTGATTTAATTTTAAATTAATTTAAATTAAATTTTATGCCACCCATCTTCCTTACAAGGTGACTCTGTGCTTATACTTGGCTGTGATTCTAGGTCTTGGTTTGTCTCTATGGAACCTTTGGGGCAAGTTTTGTTTGTTTTCCTGAGCTCTTGCATTTTCTCTGTCTGGAGAGATTTATAGGTGCCATAAAGAACCCTGATCTAATTGCTGGCATAGACAGGTAGTGTCCCAGGTGACCTACTTTAAATCTTATTTGGATGAATCAGCTTATCATAAAGTGTGTTGGCTTTATATCTTTCCAAAGCCACAGGAAAAGCAATGTAAACTTGGATCAAAAATTATGTATAAGATGTAAAAGATATGATTCACTACTGGAATGTTGAATGTACTCTAATGAATGTACTGGAATGTTGAATGTACTCTAATGAATGCAGAATAATTCTAAGGCAATTGAGTTCTTGGGGACAAGAAGAATAAAAATAATTGATTTTGGCCCTTGTATTTCCTTTAAAGTAAAATTTGAAATTAATATCTTTTATTACATATCAGCATTGTGTTCATTATTTCTTCAAATGCCTTCCTTATACTGATCCATTTGGATAGGAATGTTTCTCTCTTTCTATGCCTGGAATGCTAGTGAAGATTTAGATGAGAAGAAATAAACTGAAATGCAATCTTAGAACAGAAACAAAATGCTTGAATTTTAAACTATTTTCAGGAATTGCATGAAATAAGAAAGGATGCAAGATATTTTTTAAAAAATGTTGTCTGGGTTTGGGGGCTGAATGAATGGTAGAAAACTGAACATAAATCCTAACATAGACACAGCCTCTATATGAGTGTCTATGACACTCATATGCATGTCTTGGGTATGATTAGATTTGCTCTGAAGGAATCTGTTCCAATTCTGGAGAATAATAATTATATGTTATGGAGTTCCACTAATACTATCATTTATGTGACACCCCAAGAGTAAGCACCATTGAAACTAGACTGTATAGTTTCAAGTATTATATTATCCAATTAACTTTCATATATAACTTAAACATCATTTATTGTACTAGTTTCCCATCAATCAGTTCAGTGAAATCTTTGACTTAACCCATTTATTCCTATGTCCTACTGCAATCATTATGGTAGTCAATCTGAATTACATATGTAGGGCTCCCACATGTGGCTGGACCATGAAGTGGCAGGAAGAAGTATTTGTGGTTGTCATTGGACACTCATCTAGATTTTTGAAGATATGATGGAAAGTGTAACTGGATAAGGAATGGAAAGAAATCCCAGTATCCCATGGAAAGAGAGAACAGTTAATTTTGGAGAGAAGCTCTAATTAAGAGACTGCACAGTCCTGAACTGGACAGAGGATGGAGGAAGATATTCAGCATAACCATATCCTAGAATCTCTCAGGATAAATCTATTAGTTAGAACAGTGTTTCTTGAACTCAGCCATTTGAAGATGTGTGAGGAATTCTGGGAGTTGAAGTCCACACATCTTCAAGTGGCCGAGTTCGAGAAACCCTGAATTAGAAGATTATAGCTTTAGTCTGGCAAGATTCTGTTAGATTTAAGCAAATAAGGAATTAGATTTGATTGAATTTCACTGTGTTGTCTTTGGCTTGTGTCTGATGGCTGGCAGGATCATAAAGCAGTAAATAATTTGTAATCACAATAATGATATATTTTTCTTAATTCTTCCTGTCCTTATTGTTTTATTGTTTTGCAACACATCAATATGAAAATATGGTTTCTCAAACATGGCACTGCTGTGACCCCACTGAAATGATAAATGGATTAGTGAGACTCTTTTGCCTCATGTATAAAATTAGTGATTTCTTTGGAGACAGAGTTGGGAAATAAATATACCATTTTGAATAAATACACTAGACAACTCAGGACCACATGGGCCATCGTTTCATTATTGCCTTACCTAAATAGAGAAACAGAATAATCAAGAGCAAAAATGTAATGGGTGTGGGAGTTGGCTTGACTGTTCTTCAGTAGCTGATAGTACTGCTTCACCCATCCTCCAGAGGACCAGTACATTGAACCTCTGGAAGATGGCCCAGCAACACAGCAACATAGAAATGACCACAAATGTGCCAAATTTAAATGCCACAGGAATCATAGGTTCCAGATTTTGGATGCATTCTGTAAATTAGCCCATTTGAAATATTTTGGTTAAAAAATTGTTGCCCTATGTTGCACTTTCTCCCAGTTCTTCTTTTTCAAAATAATCACAGAACTTTGCAATGTTCTAAAATAATACAACTTTGAAAGCAACCATTGAAACAACGAAATTAAAAACTGTACAGGTTTTACTGACTACAATTTGGCCATTAAGGAAAATAGCCTCTAATAGATTATTTTATTTCACCTTTCTTTTGCTTTATAGACCAACACTGTACAAAGATTATAAATGTGAAGATTGGTTGCAAATTTACTTTTTCATCACAGCTGTAACTGTGAACCATTGCTAAATGAGGCAGTTGCTAAAGAAAGACTACTACATTTATCTATCTATCTATCTATCTATCTATCTATCTATCTATCTATCTATACACACATACATACATACATACATACATACATACATATATTTATGCAAACACACATACACATGCACACACCTACATACAACGTGTTACCAAAGAACACGTTGACAGAATACTGGGGGGACTGAATGCTACCACTTCTTTATTAGACCCGTGTCCCTCCTGGCTGGTTCTAGCCACTCGGGAGGTAACACGAGGCTGGTTCCAAGGCATAATTAACGCTTCCTTGAGAGAGGGGTTTCTACCCACTGCTTTGAAAGAAGCGGTGGTTCGTCCCCTCCTCAAGAAACTGTCCTTGGACCCAGCATTACTATCTAATTATTGTCCTGTCTCCAACCTTCGCTTTGTAGCGAAGGTTATAGAGACCGTGGTGGCACACCAGTTCCCGCAGTACCTGGATGAAAGGAATTATCTTGACCCCCTCCAATCGGGCTTCAGGCCCGGGCACAGCACTGAGACGGCGCTGGTCGCGTTGATGGATGATCTCTGGAGGGCACGGGACAGAGGCCATTCCTCTGTTCTGGTCCTTCTCGATCTATCTGCGGCTTTTGATACTGTCGACCACAGTATCCTATTGCATCGGTTGGAGGGGCTAGGGATTGGAGGCACTGTGCTTCAATGGTTCTCCTCCTTCCTCTCCGACCGTTCGCAATTTGTGTTGACAGGGGGACAGAGATCGACCCCGAGACCCCTACTCTGTGGGGTGCCTCAGGGGTCGGTGCTCTCTCCCCTGCTGTTCAACATTTATATGAAGCCGCTAGGTAAGATCATCCGTGGCTTTGGAGTGGAATTCCACCAGTACGCTGATGATACTCAGCTGTACATCTCCACTCCGGACCACCCCAACGAAGCCGTCGAAGTGATGACCCGGTGCCTGGAGGCCGTACGAAATTGGATGGGTCATAACAGACTCCGTCTCAACCCGACCAAAACCGAAGTGGCTGTGGTTTCCTGCTCCCAGATTCAGTCAGCTTATTCCATCGCTGACCATAGGAGGAGAGACACTTTCCCCTGTGGAAAGGGCACGCAATTTGGGTGTCCTCCTGGATGTGCGGCTGTCTTTGGAAGACCATATTGCAGCCGCCACCAGGAGTGCTTTTTATCAGATTCGTCTGATCTACCAATTGCGACCCTTCCTGGATCTGGGCGCACTTCGCACAGTCACCTCTGCTCTCGTCATCTCCCGTTTGGACTACTGTAATGCTCTCTACATGGGGCTCCCCTTGAAGACTCTCCGTAGGTTACAGTTAGTTCAGAATGCCGCCGCGCGGATGATCATGGGCGCCCCTCGGGACGTCCACATAACACCTCTTCTCCGCCGGCTACACTGGCTTCCTGTGGCCTTCCGGATTCGATTCAAGGTGGTACTAATAGTATTCAAAGTGCTCCATGGCTCGGGACCTGGATACTTACGGGATCGCCTTCTGCCACCAACAACCTCCCGCCGCCCAGGACGCTCCCACAGAGTCGCCTTGCTCGGGGTCCCACCACTAAATCACTGCCGACTAGCAGCCCTGAGACTACGTGCTTTCTCTGTGGGAGCCCCATCCCTCTGGAATTGTCTCCCCTCGGAGATACGGGCCATGTCGGACATCCTTACCTTCCGGCGCGAAGTCAAGACCTTGTTGTTCAAGCAGGCCGGACTAGCCAATTGAATCATTCGGGTTAAATTTTAAATTTTAGATAATTTTTCTGTTGGGTGTTGTTCTTATCCATTTTAGATTTTTTATTTATTTCATTTCCGTTATTTGTACTGTTTTCGTTGTTGAATGTACACCGCCCCGAGTCCCTTTTTGGGAGAGGGAGCGGTATAGAAGCACGAACAAATAAATAAATAAATAAATACATGTATATATATATATATATATATATATACTTATATATGTAAAATGTAGTGGAAGGATAAACTTCCTTACTTTTGCAAGAAACCTGAAATCTGGCTTATATTTTTGAGGGCTGTTCTCACTTCTAATTCTACATTTATTTTGGTTTTGTATAGCACCAACTGTAGACAATTCTGACTTTGCTGCTGGCAGAATGGAAGGGAGTTCTGACAGTGATCCAGCTTTGGGGTGTATGCCATATGAGATTTGCACACTGCAGAGAACCACTGAGATGACCTTGGAGGAATAAAGTGACAGTTAGCAAAACATGATTTAAGTCCAGGAAAAGAAAAGAATGTTAGAAAGAAACTTAATCTGACTTTGCCTTAACTCTCTTTGGTGTGAAAGGGAGGGAGGGAAAATTCTGTCAAACTTCCATGATTCTGTTACTACATCTTATACCAATAGGATTCTGATATTTTTGACTGAGTCCATTTCCCGACCTGTCAGACCTGAAAAGTTGACACACATCCAAAGCTAATGCTGTATCTGATGATACTCACGTTCCCCTTAATTTTGCATATAGAAACCAGGAAAACAAAAATCTCTATAATATATAATTGGGAAATCATATGATCCAAAAAAATCTAGATTAGAGAAAAATCATTGATACAAATGATAATACTAGAGAAAATGTGTAGAAAAATATGCACAAATTTTTATAGTCTTTTGTTATAGTGTAGAAACTGATGTAAAAATTAAAATCCAAGTAAAAATGAAATTAAGAAATTAAGGAAAATTAGCAAGAAACATCCATGATTGGGATTATATGAAACCCATATTTATTTCCAGAAAGTTACTTCTGAACCAGTTTTTTTTTACTTCTCTCTTTCTTCTTTTTAAGGGAGTTATTTACTAAATGGTTAATAATGTCAAGGTATTGTTCATAAGAAATCTTTGAACAGGGACCAGTGTGAATCAAAATAAATTTAAATGTATTTTATTATGTTGCATAGTATCTGAAGATCTATAGTATATATTATGTAATATAATAATATATTAAAGTATCCAAAGATCAAATTATATAGAATCCAGAAAGCCAGTTTGGTGTAATGGTTAATGTTAGGTTTCTGTAAGAAACTTAACTGTATTGGTTTACCATATATGGCTGCAAGTCAGAAATGACTCAGCACTATCTTGTAGCCACGATGTTGATTGGCTACAGGAAGCAGGAGAGCTATATAGTAAGAAGTCAGAGATCACATGGTTAGTGTCTGTTGTTAGTCTCTGTGAGTGCTACAGGAATGCTGCTACTGGTTTGCTAGGCTTCTACTATGTTAATCTGCTACTTGGCAAGTATCTTCAACACTGTAACTATATTTCTCCATTGATGCATGGATGTATTGAAGATGATGTATTACTATTATATCTTCTGAACAAGAATGGTTAGTAAGCTAATCTACGGATGGATGAACTATGTATGATATTGGACTGGAACTTGGACTGTGTTTACACTACTGTATATAAAGACTTTGCACTTCAACTGCTGTGCTTGTGTGGTTCTATACTCACTGCTAAAATCTGAACACTACTTCTGTCTGCTGTATTAATCCTTGACACCAAGGATACTCTGCTAAATACTTAACAGTTAAGACATCAGGCTAGAAATTGGGAGACCATGAATTCCAGTGTCACCTTAGTCACCAAGCCAGTTGGTGGCCTTGGCTAGTGGACCTTTCTCTTAGCCCTTGGAAGGAGGCAATGGCAAACTTTCTCAAGAAAGGTCCAGCGACTGCAGAACTGTCTAGCCAGTCTCTAAGAAATAGTCATGATCAAACAACAACAGCAATAAAAAAATCCAAACCTACAATTCGGTTTTGTAGAGAAATGCATCTTTGGTTTAAATGTTTTACGTAGATTAGCAAAATATTAAAAAAAAAAAATCTCAATTTTTTTAAAAATAATGATTTTCTCACAATTCGATTTATATGCAATTTTCCAATATATAATTTGGTAAAATTCTAGTTTCGAACGTTTCACAAGTTTTTTCTTCCCTGTTGTCTCAGAAAGAAACTCTATTCTTGAATTGGTATGCTAAAGAATGCTGATGATTAGATAGTAACTGATTCAGAGACAAATTAATAAAAATGGGAAGAATATACTGAAATCCTATGCAGTAGAGATATCAATATGCTAGATACTTTAGTACCGGGGTGTCAAACTCGCAGTGTCATGGTGTTATCATGTGATGTATCACAATTCCCCCATTTGCTAAACTGGGGGTGAGCGTGGCCAACATGTGACGCCTCCAGCCTGCAGACCACTTTTTGGCTTCCTGATATTATAGTGAATTTAGTGTATCTCACCCTGGCAATTATTAGCATTAAGCTACCTTCCTGGTGTTTATTATCTTCAAATATTTATAGAGACTTTCCTTAGTGCTAATTGGCCAATGTTAGTTATGCTTCATGTTGTTCACTATTTGCATAATGTTTGTTTAATTTATGCCAAAATAATATTACATGTATCTAGAAATTTCCTTGAAACATCCACTTCAGTGTTATGTTCAATCAGCTTCTTTTCTTGTAATCCTTTGTCTTCCTTTGAAAATAAATAACTTGTCATTGCTAATTCCTAATGCTCTGATCCAGGAGATCCTTGTGTGCAAGAACTTTCATTTGGGGAAAAACATATATCTTTGTCTTCCCTTTAGCATGTAAAGCTTTCCACATGGAGGGAGAAATCAATGAAAATTGTTGCCAAATTCCATTTGTCAGCCTTTAGGCCAAGATGTTGAGTGCTGGCTGGCATGGGAATATTTCCAGAATGGACCAAGACTTGCTACATTGTGAGGTTAGCTTATATTTAGTAACTGTACATTGAAATTAATTTTTCAAGCATTAGAACCATGAAGCAATTTTTCAGCAATTAGGAAAAAGCAATTTATATAGTCTCCCATATCATTAGATGAGTAGCTCAAAGTACTAAGTCCTAAGATGGCTACCAGGGACCATGGAAACATTCACTATTATTTTGAAGGGCCTGTTTATATCTTTTTTGAATGATATTATCTTCACTGTTTGGTACCTTGGTAAATACCTTTCCCTTTTGTATTTTGGACAGATTCAGAAGGCTTTAAAAATGTCAGCTGCTTTCACTTCTATTAAAAGGAGATTGAGACTGAAAAAAAGAAAAACAAAATTATGTTTTCTAGTCAGTGCTCTAACATGTAAATCACTTCCATGCCCAGCTTGACATCTTTCAAACAGTAGTTCACAAGGTTCATTCTCCTCCCTCATTTGGTGGCCAAAGTATTTGAGTTTCAGTATTTGTCTTTCTAAAAAGTTGGTTTTGTTAAGGATTGACTGATTTTAAACATCTTGCAATTCAAGGATCTTTCAAGAGTCTTCTCCATCACAATTCAAAAGCATCATTTTGGGGGGTGTTCAGTGTTTCTTATGGTTCAGCTCTCATAGCCATACATTACTATTGTGAAAAGCATAGCTCTGACTATACAAACCTTTGTCAGCAAAGTGATGTTTCTGCTTTTGGCATGCCTGGTCTACCTCAAAGGATTGACAACTGAAGAATCAATGGAGCAATTGGATTACTTGGCTTTAGACTCAAAGCCTTTTGGTACCAATGGACAGATACCAGACAGACATTACAGTAAAATGACAGAGTTCGAAGGGACCTTGAAGGTCTTCTAGTCCAATCCCCTGCCTAGGCAGGAAACCCTGCACCACTTCAGACAAATGATTATCCAACATATTATTAAAAACTTCCAGTGTTGGAGCATTCATAACTTCTAGAGGCAAGTTGTTCCAGTGATTAATTGCTCTAATTATCAGGAAATTTCTCCTTAGTTCTAAGTTGCTTCTCTACTTGATTAGTTTCCATCCATTGCTTCTTGTCCTGTTCTTAAGTGCTTTGGAGAATAGCTTGACTCCCTCTTCTTTGTGGCAGCCCCTGAGATATTGGAACACTGCTACCATGTCTCTCCTAGTCCTTCTTTTCATTAGACTAGACATACCCAGTTCCTGCAACTGTTCTTCATATGTTTTAGCCTCCAGTCCCCTAATAATCTTTGTTGCTCTTCTCTGTACTCTTTCTAGAGTCTCAACATCGTGGCAACAAAACTCAATACAGTATTTTAAGTGTGGCCTTATCAAGACATTATAAAGTGGTATTAACACTTCATGTGTCTATGTTTATGCAGCCTAGAACTGTGTTGGCTTTTTTGGCAGCTGCTGCAAAAGGCATTGAGTCTATGGCCAAGCAATTTAATTACTCCCTTGTTTTTGAAGTAGGCCAGGACAGGAAAAAAGATGCATAAAAGTCTACTCCAACTTTATTGTTGTAGTATATAAAAACAATCTGGAAAATCTAGCAGGATTGTCCCTCTTATGCCAGAAAGAATCAAGGTAAGGTCATCTTTAGTTTCATTCTCATTCATTTTTATTTTTAAGGGCTGAATTGCTGTTTACTTAACTGCTCTTTCATATCTTTTTCTAAGTTCCTCCTGCAGACAACTCAGTTCCAGGCAAATAATAAAAGCAACACAATCAAACTAGAATATGCAGCTTAGAATACTAGTCATCTAAAATGCAGATGAAACCAATACCAGCAATCTGAAATCCGATTCCTTTTCCTCTTACAACATAGCCAAATGTTTCTAAGTGTTCAATTTATGTGATTTAAGGTAATAAGAGCCTGTAAGTATTTGGCTTTCTAACAATCAGCATTTCAGTAGGAGCAATGTTTTTTGCTCTCCATGCTTCTCCTTTAATAGTAGCTCTGCTCTTATGGGCTAAACTAAGCGGTCCATCTCAGTTATATTTACCCACATTGACATGGACAATTACATCACAGTTTCAGAAGAATCTTGATTTGATTATAGGGATCAAGGCAAAATATTTTAGATCCAAAGTGGGTTTTCAGCCCAGAATAATTTGAGCTGTTAGCTGAATAAACAATGACATTGGTTGCTGTGCCAATACTAGAAAAAGCAGTTTTCCGTAAAAGATAGAAACAGCTGCAGGACCTTTGTTGTGGTTGTGCCAAGGAGTAATTTAACTATCACATGGAGTGTCATTGTAGAAGTATGCATAAGCTCTTTTACCCAAAAATCAGCACTACAGATGACAAAGCAACAGAGCCAAAGACAGCAGAAAGCAGAGTAGTCAGATCTTCTCCAGATTTTTCTGAAATACAGAGGCATGGAAAGGAGATAATAACTTCATAAATGCAGTCATCAGCCTCCCCCAACCCTCATGCATTGCCTTAGTAGTTAGGAAATATTTTACTGAATTTGATGAGAAACCTATAGGATTTGGGCTGCTCATAAAATAATTTAAAATATCTGAAAACGTATTCTAGAACTGGTACATTGAACAAGAATGACAAAGTAAAATGTAGGAGAAAAAAATCCATTGAATAATGTAATGGAAGACATGCTGTCTACTTTTCCTTTTATTCACATTAGCAGAGTTATATGCTTATAAAATTAAAATACATCTGGCTTGGAGGTATTAAGGGTTTCAGGTGATACTCAGTAAAACATCTGGAAAAGGCATTGAAGTTATTCTTTTTCTAACACCTCCCCCTCTTCATTTGACCCAGTCTGTAAATCTTAACGTAATATTATTTCATTAAGCCAAAAATTGAGAGCTTTAATTTGTGTTTTTCAATAATTATCTTTAATCCTGTTTTATACAAGATGAAATTATGATTTATCAAATTTATTTTTTTACTATATAAGTTGATGCAAATGAGTTTCTACACATTTTAATAAGCTAAAATTATTTGATAAGCTACATAACAATATATTTTAAATTAAATTCTCTCTCTGCCCCTCTCTAAACTTCATCTTCTATAGCTCCATCTCTTTCCATGTATATGTATATGTGTGTATTTACATGTGTGTATATGTATATGTGTATCTGTGGGGGTGGGGGATGGGTGTAGGTGAGTGTATTGAGTTTGAGCAAGAAAATCTGAGTTATTTTCTCTCAGCCAATTCAACTTTACACATTTGTTGTTTCGGGACAAAATAAAATGTAATCCACCTACAAGTTGTCTTGATGTTGTAGAGAAAAATCAGACAATAAAATTAATAAATAACCTAACTGATTCTTTTGCAGCATGTTTTCATGCACGTATGCACATAGATACACCAACATGCATGCATGTATGTGGCTCCTGAGTTGCTCCTTAAGTAACTTCAGATTTCCAGCCATCATGTTTGCACATGCACAAGGACTCTAGGAACAGACATTTTCCAAATATCACTCATCAGCAACACTAAAATCAATTATGGTACAACACTTTTTAATAATTACATTATTAGCTATCAATCTTGAGAATTAAGATAATGCTCAGAAACCATTTCGTGTGACTTTTTTAATCTCTGGAAAGATGATCAGCTATACCTTCTGAGATTATAGTGTCAAAATTTTTATCTTGATATTAGAAAGCTGTCTCCAGAGAGATTTGACCCTTGCCAAGATTTTATTATTTTTGACTTTCAATATCTCTGTTTTTATGCCTGTCATTTTAATTCATTGTGAACACTGAACCATGCTAGTTGCTGTATTGTTTAATTTTGTTTATTGTTTTACCAAAGTATATTCTATATTTGCTTTAACTTGTTTTTAATTCTATGTCCGATTGCTTTTCAATTTGGAAAGTGCTTCTTCAATTGTTTATCTGTTTTGCAGGTTGCTTGGGAGTTTGCTCCAAGATCAGTTACATGTCATTTCCAGACAGGAAGTTCTGCCTGTCAGTTCCCCACCTCCTTCTCTGCATGTGTTGGCCCCTCCCCATGTATTTCTGACCTGTTCAAATTCAGCAAAACATTTCAAGGAGACTTTTGTATATAAATATAAGTGGAATGTCTCCTCCCTGCCAACCCAACTAGACAGGTTTATCTGAGACAGGCATTTCACTGAAACAACTTTATCATGATCATATCAGAACTATTTTATTGTGAGATACAAGCAATGATATTTGATTTCATCCACACAGATGTTCTTGGCTTAAAAACTAGCAGGACAGGGAAAATGGAATGGAAACTGATAAGAAGTGTAAACTGAAAAAAAAAAATGGAATTGAAACTGAAAAAAAAAACATACCTTGGGGAGGGGAGATAAATAAATAATCGCTTTCATTTAAAGTATCAAGTAATGTTTTAAGTGAATTTATTTTAAAAACAATGGTTTACTTTGCTGTTTTGTAGGGATCCAAATCTCTCAGTGTATTAGTCTAGTTGTACAACAGGATAAAAAAATGTGAAGCTTTATGCTTTCATATATCATATAATATTCTCCAGAATTCTGAAACCCATTCAAATAAAGTAGCTTTGCAATGTATTATCAAATCCAAACCAGTGGTAGGATTCTTTTTTTTTTACTATCAGTTCTGTGGGCGTGGCTTTGTGAGTGTGGCAGGGAAGGATACTGTAAAATCTTGTCAGAGGTGATATTTGCCGGTTCTCAGGACTATTCAAAATGTCTGCTATCGGTTCTCCAGAACTGGTCAGAACCTGCTGAATACTACCTCTGATTCAAACACATTCATTGAGAAAAACTGTGTATGTGTTCAAAAGGTCATTTCCTGAATTCTCTTCATTCACTCTTCCAGACCATCAAATAAAATTGTTTTGAAGCTAGTAGAATTGTACTATCTTTTAATATGGAGGGAGAGAGAGAGTGAGAGTGAGAGTGAGAGTGAGAGTGAAAGAGAGAGAGAGAGAGAGAGAGAGAGAAGAACTTACACGCTTCAGCTCTGAAGTTCTGCTTTGACATTCTTTTGGCGCAATCCATCTAGGAACGGTAAATCAAAGAACAGGAATGCAGTGATGGAAATCAGCCCTTTTCGTACTCTGATGAGCATTTCATAACCAAATTCCTTCCAGGCCTGTGCACATAGTTCTTAAGGCATGACAGGTTCAACATCTGCATCTCGCATGGATGTAGGTGTTTTTAACTTTATCATTTCCGCAAGCTTTTATGGGATGCTGCGAAAGTTGCTTTATGAAGTGCAGCCTCAGAAAAGAATTGGACTGAATGCAGAGCATTACATTTTTCACATGGATTGCTTGAATCAAATTCAGCCCTGGAACAAACAATTTATTTCTCAATTGCGCAGGATTATTTAAAAACTTTCTCTAAAGTCACTCCACTGCCTTTTAAACCCTCAAATGCAGCTCAACGCATATTAAAAATATGTAGATATTAAGGAGAAGCCATTTCAAACCATTTCAACTTATTTATGGCAATTTTAATGAGTCAGTATGAATTGTGGTGGCTTATAATAGTAATCTGAAGCAAATTACTGTCTCGTGGTAATCTGCAGCAGCACAAAGGCAGGGGAATGATTAATAGGAGTAGCAATAGCACATTTATTTATACACAGCTCCACAGTGCTTTTCAGCAGTCTCTGGGTGGTTTACAGAGTCAGCATGTTGCCCCCTACAATCTGGGTCCTCATTTTACTGACCTCAGAAGGATGAAAGACTGAGTCAACTGGTGAGGATTGAATTCTTGGCAGTGGGCAAAGTTAGCCTGCAATACTGCATTCCCATAATACCACAGCTCCTTAAAGCTATCCCTATGCTTTCCAAGATGCAAACTTGCCATTTACCAATATTTGATTTGACATTTTAAGTTAGGCATTTATTTATTTATTTATTATTTTATTTCATATCATTATTTGTTACATATCATACATCTATTATATTGGGACAGCCACATCAATGCATATACTCTGAATAGGGTTTAACAGTATTTTCCTGGTTCATGAATACACATGGGACAAAAGTTCATCTTGTAGGCCCTCATCTACGTGCAATTTATTGGATTTTCTGGAATTCAACAGTGGCAATAAATAGTAGATTCAAAGTAGAATTGATAAACTAGATCTAGATACTGCTTTTATTTCCCTTAATTCTTAGGTATCAGTCAGGGCACTGCTGGAAATTAAAATGCCATCTAGGTTAAGCTACTCCAAGGTATCTGGACAAGAAATTGTCATGTTTGTGTTTTATAAGCTCTAAGAGCTGCCCAGGAAATATATTTCCCAATGCTAGTGCTATCTAATTGCCAGAGGTTTTCAACTAAGACATTCTGGTACATGGTAGGCACCTTGAAACATATTTTCACCTGTTTTGTGGAAAAATCTTCTGAGAAAGGGGCAGTCTCAACCCCATTGGCCTTCCAGAAAGCTATGAAGAAATGGTCTTTCCCCCAGGTACTGAGAACAAGATGTTAATGGAGTTCTGACATGAGTGTGCTTTGTCTGACATGCTGAGAATGTGATTTATGGGGGCTTTAATGCAGTTGTTTAAAATTTGACTTGCATAGTTTGGAGAGGAGTTGTTCCCTAATGTTTCATGGAAAGATGGTCAGCTTTTGAATTGATTAAATGAACTTTCAGCCTCATTTCAAGTTTCTAGATTGGTTATACATAACATGTGCTCTTAAAATATCTGAAGCTAGTTGGCTTTGTTGTCCAGCCATGACCAATTGCAGAAATATATCACAAACAGTACAAGAAAAGATGTGCTAAGTTGCCAATATTATTTATTTATTTATTAAATTTGTCACCCATCTTACCACATTATAATAAAAGGAGTCAGATGACAGAAGCATAAGAAATGGCTCATGTAATGAGAGTCAGGTGAAAGCTACAGCTCATCTATGTCTGGAGCACAAAGTAACAGCCAGAGGCCAAAATTGCTTCCTACAGCTATGAGACTATAATTGTTTAATTGTTTAATAATTGTATAATTGTTAATTTTTTGGTTCTGTGCCAGGCAAGTTCACATAGCTTTTATTGATAACAATGCTAACTATCAGACCTTAGAAATATTTGTAGCCTTCTTCTGAGTCAAAACTTTAGTGTGATGCTGCATGTTTTTGCCAAACCTGGCATTCAAGTCGGCAGGCATGTTTGCATCTGTATTGGTGGAAGATGGACTTGGCAGTACTTTCCTTGAATCTAGGAAAACACAGAGCATCCTGCATTCCCCATGTCACAATCTGTCAGTGCCTTCTTTTCTTGGAGATTGATTCTGTTACTTAGAGCATGTTCTGACCCAGGCTTCGTAAATCGTAATTATTCACAAACTTGTTTTAAAAGCAAAACCTATTTTATTGTAACGTTGAGAATTTCCCAGCTGAAACTAATCTTAAACAATCCCCCAAGATAAGCACATACCTTTCAGTTCTGTGGAATGCTGCCAAAAATAGAAGTATCCAATTAACTGTAAAAGAAACCAACTGAAGTACAAGAAAAAACCAACCAAAGTACACAGAGCTTCAAGGATGACTCGGAACCAATCAAATTACTTTGCTTCCTGCAAAGGTTTCATCATTTAGGCCTGACTTTTACCCCTTATGGGAGGGGCAATCACCTCCCAGCCTTACTCCTGAGTTTTTCCTTTTCAGCTGCTCTTGCCTTCTAGCAGCTCTGCGCACACTCGCACTGGGAACAGACTCCCCTGGGTCCTCTGCTTTGCTGCTGCCAGACTCCGAAGGAGCACCCCACTCCCAAATGGTCCTGGCCCCATTCCTGCATCCTCTCCAGATTCCCTGACTGGTGAAGTCATGATACATCATGTGATGACACCATGATGACACGAGTTTGACATCCCTGCTTTATGCAATATTAGGCAGGCTGGGGGTTTCAATCTAAAGTCACCTGTATCTTACTCATGTGTTTTACACTGAACAATAAACCTCAAGAATCCCAATTAAAAAGTGCTTCTGTCCTATTTCTGACTTCCCCACCCATTTGTAAGTATGTCCACTCAGCCTAAGAAAGTAGCATTCAACAGATTTCACTGACCTTCACTTTGTGTTATAGAGTGGCAATGAGTACCTAAGTGTTTTTGCATTACAACTCTATTTTCCTTCTGCAGTCCTATTGCTATATCAAGGTGGAAGCCTGACGTGATGGAATGCCTATTTGCCAAGGGATGGAGTTCATAGAGATAACAGTTTAGGTTTAATGAAGGACAGGACTAAAAGTAAAATAACATATTGACAATCAAGTTGCTAATGAAAGTTACAGTGTTACTATAATATAAGAGTGCCATGAAATTTTTAAGTGACAGAAGCATTCCTTTATTCAGCAATATATCTCAGAAACGAAGTATGTGGCATAACAGTAATGAAGCCAGAATAACACTTGTTACAACAACAATAGAACTATTGTTGTTCCTATTTCCATAAGAATAATATCTATTTCTTTTGGACTTCTTGTCTATGTAGATTCTCAGTCATCCAGGAAAACTGGACTTTCTTGTTTTTCTTTGATGATGTTTCACTTCTAGTCTAAGAAGCTAATTCAACTCTGTTGGAACTCTTCTTGAATAACACAGAATATCCATCTAAATATCCAGATAGGTAAAATTTAATCTGTCATATGCAATTCCCTCATTTCACACTATTTTAAGTTTTTAGTCTGCTGTTTCAGTATCAATGACTTGCCCTTTAAATCTTTAATTAAAATATCGGCAGTCTATAGATCTTGTATTTTTGTGGCAGACATCTTAAAGTATGTTTTATTTTTATGTTAGGGGTTAAGAGTCCCCCTAGGCTCTCTTTTTTGCCATTGCTATTGTATGCTTTCTTTTTAAACATGTGTCCAGAAAATCTGAAAATGAATTTTCAAATGTTGTTATGAATGCTAAGGGAGGGTTCTGCAGTATTCATAACTCCTCAACCTCTGCTAGAAGTGATGAGGTGATGCATAACATGCACTCAATCTTTCACAGACTTGAGCCATGCTTGAAAACTTTCTCACTCATAGTATGCTGTGAATCCTATTTGACTTTCAAATGTGCTTTCGAGTTCATGTCTGTTATAAAAAAAACTCTCTTCTGAAGTTTACTTAGTATCATCTCTGGAAAGGATTACTAGAGAGGAAACAAGACCTATAATCCTTTTAAAAAAGTACCGTAATTTTTAATTATTCTTATTGATATTCTGTGACAATTTTTTTAAACCTCAATCATAATCTTAAAGAGATCCTCCTAAGTGATTGCCATCGTCCTGACTAACAATCCATGTATTTATTTTGCAAAATATTCTTCCTAAAAGAGAAGAAAACATATTTACCCCTTTTCAGATAGTTTTCCTAACATACACCCATGATGTTATTATTCATTCCCTTGCTTTTATTTTGCTTTGTAATTTTGTCAGTTCTTAATAGAAAGGGGACATAAAAATAAAGTCAAATCAAATCAAATCAAATAAATAAATAAATAAATGTTGCACCATGTCTTCCTGGACCAGAGATATTCAATCTGGATCCCATAAGCATCTTTGTAGTTGGACATACTTCATTTACTCCCCATTACTCTTCCTGATTCTCTATACCTTATTTTTAAATAATACCAGATAATACTAAAATAATTATTGTGGGGATATTTTCTTCAATAATGAAAAAGACACCCCATTCCCCACTTGTCCTATATAGAATAAGATAAATCTTAATACGAGAAGACTTAATAAGATGGTAGAAAGCAACTATCCCATTTGCTTTGTGGTAAATAGGCATTCACTATGGCAGCCATTTTGTGAGAGCATTCACAAACTCTAAATCTGCCTGGGGAATAGAATAGAATAACAGATTTGGGACCTTGGAGGTCTTTTAGTTCAACTCCCTGCTCAGGCAAGAAACCCTCTACCATTTCAGACAAAATGGTTGTCCAATATCTTCTTAAAAACTTCCATTGTTGGAACATTCACAACTTCTGGAGGCAATTTGTTCCACTGATTAATTGTTCTAACTGAAAATTTCTTCTTAGTCCTATGTTGCTTCTTGCCTTGATTAGTTTTCATCCATTGTTTCTTGTCCTTCTCTCAGGTGCTTTGGAGAATAGCTTAACTCCCTTTTCTTTGTGGCAAACCCTGAAATATTGGAACACTGCTATCATGTCAAATCTGGACCTTATTTCCATTAAGCATATACCATATACCATAATTTACATAGCCCTCCCTTCTAATGCCTTGAACAATATTCTGTATTCTATACTTTGCTTTGGTTACCTTAGCCATGACTCAAGCTTCTTGCTTATTGAGTGAAGCTGATTGTGAAATGTGCAGACATGCCTGTTCAGAACTACCAGATAAGATATCAATACATTTTAACCCATAAACTCTGCTCCCTCTCTCCATATGAACAATAATACCAAAGCAAACTCATGAAAGAATTATAATTTCCTTATGTGTGAGGATGGGATGGTAAATGTAGATGAAGGTTATGTTTTTAATTTATCATGTCTGTAATGCTCCCCCACAACCCTTTCCCATGCAAAAAAAGACAAAGACAAAAGAAACCTACATCACTATCTACTGATTTGTGGGAAGGGAGAAGGGATGGGAACTGAGATAGCAGGATATGGTAGTACTTCCTCCCCAGTTAAAGCCATAGAATATTCATTTCAGTTCATAGACGATAACCTTGAAAGAAATGCATCTGCTTACCATACAGAAGGGAGAGTCTGATAAATTACTAATGTGAAAGAGAAATGTTTTAATAAAGAAGACCACATGTAATTCTGCTGAGATGAGTAAATCAGTGACCTGCTGTCACTTGTTTTGTTTGTTTTGAACCTAACCAATGTAACAAATGAGCAAAACCACAGAAAGATATATTAATGGAAATATGAAAAATTGATATCAATGCCTGTTTTAAAATGTTGTGGCAGTATTATTATTTATATTGCAGGGATGATGTCAGACAATAGGCTTCAAATTGGCTGCCTCTGCATTTTGATGAATATAGATAACGTCAGGAGGATCTGAAAACTGGAAAGCATTAACAACCAACATATTCATTTCCATCTTGACACTCTGCAAATGTGTTGAACTACAACTACTGTTGATCTTGCCAGCTTGCTATATTACTGCTACATGGAAAAACAAGAAACATGAAATTGTCTTGGATTGTCAGTATCCAGTATGATATAGTGCTTAAAGTATTGTATTAGGGGCTGCTAAACCCACCATCAATCATGTAAGTATATTGGTAACTATCAACTAATCATTCTCTTGCTTATCAACATAAAGCACTTCACAGTGTTGTCATAGATTATTTTGTTCCTGCAGAAAAGGCATAATTTACATAATTCAGAAATGAATATCAACATTCTAACCTTTGTCTTTAAAGGAACTACATCTATGTGGACAGAAGAAAGAAGTGGGGTACATGGTGATTCTGTCTTAGGCTGAGTATTCTTCAATATCTTCATAAACTATTTAGATGAGGGAATAGAAGAGAAATTCATCAAATTTACAGATGATATCAAACTGGCAGGAATAGCCAACACCCCAGAAGATAAGTTGATGGATCTTCTGTCAAGATGTATCTTGATAGAATTGAACACTAGGCCCTAACAATATGAAATTAAATGTAGAGAAAAATAAGGTTTTACACTTAGGCAAGAAAAACCAAATTAAGTACAGATTAGGTGAAACTTGGCTCAATAGCAATAAATGGAAAAGAGATCTTGGAGTCCTAGTGGACAATCACTTAAATATGAGCCAACAGTGTGTGGCAGTTGTCAAAAAAGTCAATGCAATCCGAGGCTGCATTAACAGAGGGATGGAATCAAGAGCATGTGAGGTGTTAGTACCACTTTAAAAGACCTGGAATGCTGCATCCAATTTTGGTCACCACATTATAAAAAAGACTCTGGAAAGGGTGCAGAGAAGAACAACAAGGTGATTAGGGGGCTGGAAGTGAAAATACATGAGGAATGGTTTCCAGAATTGGGTATGTCTAATCTAGTGTAAAGAAGAACTACTGGTGACATAACAGCAATGTTCCAATATTTGAAGGGCTTCCACAAAGAAGGGGATCATCCTATTTTCCAGAGCACCAGAAGATAAGATCATGAGCAATGATTGGAAACTAACCAAGGAGAGAGGCAGTCTAGAACGAAGGAGAAATTTTCTGACAGTGAAAACTATAAACTAGTGAAATGTTTGCCTCAAGAAGTTGTGGATATTCCATCATTGGAAGCTATTAAGAGACTGGACAATCATTTATCTAAAATTGTACAGGATCTTCTGCTTGAGCAGGAGAATTGACTAAAATATCTCCAATTCTGTTATTCTTTTATTTTTGTTACCATATAATTTTTGAAATTACCTGTAATGTAACTATTAAATGACAATGAGTTTAATAAAAATGTGGTGTTAAGAAGCCAGTTTGTTTATTTGTTTATTTAAATTTATTACATTTATTTATTACATAAATTATTTATTATTCTGTCACAAATAATTGAAAATAATTCTGAAAACAAATTTTGTCACAATGTCACCCTTATTTAATTAAGTATTATTTAAATATATTGGCTGCCCAATTCCAATGTACTCTGGATGGTAAAACTAGAGAAGAATGCATTAAAATATGAAAGCAGTTGAGACCAAACATAGTCATTCCTTGAGAGTTCCTTATTTTTTAAGACAAGTGGAAATAGTATAATTTCTGATAAAAGTATAATATGAATGCAAAATCTTTTATATTTAGTATTTATTTGACTCTTAAAAACATCATTTGCTCCAGCAAATCTCCTTCCCAGGCAAAAGGAAATCAACAACTAGTAGATGACCTGAATGTGTTTTACTGCAGGTTTGAAAGGAAACTACAGCCACCTATCTCCACAGCACCCATCTCAAACACACCATCAATAGACAAGCCTTCTACAACTGGCCCCAACCAGTATGCAAGTATGGGTTCACAACCTCTGGTGATCACAGAAAAAGAAGTGCAAGATCTATTTCACAGACAAAAGCCAGGAAAAGCACCAGGGCCAGACAAGATAACTCCTTGCTTAAAAGTCTGTGCTGACCAATTGGTTCCCATCTTCACCCAAATCTTCAATAGATCACTAGAGATGTGCTATGTTCCTTCCTGCTTTAAACGCTCTACTATCATCCCAGTGCCAAAGAAGCCCTCCATCAAGGAGTACAGACCAGTTGCTCTAACATCTGTAGTTATGAAAATCTTTGAAAGGCTTGTGCTGTCCCATCTGAAAACCATCATGGACCTGCTGTTAGATCCCATGCAGTTTGCATACTGAGCAAATAGATAGATAAATGATGCTGTTAATATGGTTCTGCGTTACATCCTGCAACATCTTGAATCTCCAGATATCTATGCAAAGGTCCTCTTTGTAGACTTCAGTTCAGCATTCAATCAAGAATGTCATTCCAGACATTCTTCTAAATTAAACTAACTAGTGGTACGTGAACATACTTGTAAGTCACAAGCTTCCTAACAGACAGGAAGCAGAAGGTGAAGCTTAGGCAGAATCACATCTGATACCTGTACAATTAGCACAGAGCCCCCCCCCCCAAGGCTGTGTGCTTTCTCCACTTCTCTTCTCTCTATATACCAATGACTGCGTCTCAAATAATCCATCTGTTAAAATACTGAAGTTTGCTGATGACACAACAGTGATTGGTCTCATTCGAGACAATGATGAATCTGCATACAGACAGAAGGTTATACAACTTGCCTTGTGGTGTAACCAAAACAATCTGGAACTGAACGCACTCAAAACTGTAGAGATGGTGGTAGACTTTAGAAGAAACCCTCCCATACAACCACCTGTTACAATGCTAGACAACACAATATCAACAGTAGAGACCTTCAAATTTCTAGGTTCTATTATATCACATGACCGTAGAGACCTTCAAATTTCTAGGTTCTATTATATCACATGACCTAAAATGGACACCTAACATCAAAAATGTCATCAAAAAAGCACAGCAAAGAATGTTCTTTCTGTGCCAACTCAGAAAGCTCAAATTGCCCAGGAGCTGCTGATATAGTTCTATAGAGGAATTACTGAGTCCATCAACTGCACCTCTAATTGTCTGGTTTGGTTCTGCAACCCAACAGGACAGACACAGACTTCAGAGGATAATTAGGACTGCAGAAAAAAACAATTACTACCAATCTGCCTTCAATCGAGGACCTGTACACTGCACAAGTCAAAAAGAAGGATGTGAAAATATTTACAGACCCCCCACATCCCGCACATAAACTGTTTCAACTCCTTCCCTCAAAATGATGCTATAGAACACTGCACACCAGAACAACTAGACACAAGAACAGTTTTTTTCCCGAAAGCCATCACTCTACTAAACAATTCCCTCAACACTATTCAACTATTACAAAGTCTGCATTATTACTGTTAATCCTCTCATCACTCCTTATCACCCACCCTCTCCCACTTGTGACTGTATGACTGTAACTTTGTTGCTTGTGTCCTTACAATTTATATTGACTGTTTCCTAGTATGATTTGATTGCTTATTGTACCCTATGACTATCATTAAGTGTTGTACCTTATGATTCTTGACTCTTGACAAGTGTATCTTTTCTTTTATGTATATATTTGCACCAAGACAAATTCCTTGTGTGTTCAACAACACTTGGCCAATAAAGAATTCTATTCTATTCTATTCTATTCTATTCTATTCTATTCTATTCTATTCTATTCTATTCTATTCTATTCTATTCTATTCTATTCTATGTTTAATTGAACACATGTGGGGCATTTTTATCTTCCCAGTATTTGATTTCAGAATGAAAATGTAGCATTAGTGGATTTTTACAGAAATATGTATAGTTCACACAGTAATGGCATGTATAGTACAGAAGGCAATGGAGAAAAAAAACCATTCCGATGCATTCAGCTTATTCAATTTCAAATGTATTTATCCAAGACTTTTCCCCCTGAATTCTTCCTGTATATTTTACTCTTTTTTTCAGTCAAAAGCTTTTTTGTTTTGTTTTGTTTTACTCTTGTAATCTTACATTACTTTTATTTTTGCCACAGAGCAGTTGGAAAAGATCAATCATTCAGAACTAAACAAGCCTATTTGCATGTATTTGTGCCAATTTCATTCTTTTGGATCTCCAGCTATAATAAAAGCCAAAAAAAAAAAAAGCTTGCTGTTTCTTCACTCAATAAGAAAAAATAGGGAGCATGTGGCAAGTACTAAAGATAAAAAAGGCACTTTTTTCTTACAGTTTTCTCATTTTAATTAAAGTCAATATGAATTTTCCAATGAACTCAGGGAAAAAGAATTTAGAACAAATCCTTATGAGGAAGAAGATGGAGTTTTTATGCTGTTTGGTATTTAAGATGGAATCTTGTCCTTGAAAAACTGGCCCTTATTGAATAATTTCTTCTTTTCCTTCTTTTCTCTTATTTACTTATAGGTTTAGTGAAGAAATTTGAAGAAATGTTTGTGTTCATTCAGAACCCCTAGCCAGTTAGAATATCCTGTCCCTTTTTATCATTGTCTTCATCAAATATATAGTAACCCCAGCCTACCACACAACAGTGATTGTTCTCATTCGAGACTACAATGAATCTGCATACAGATAGGAGGTTGAACAATTAGCCTTGTGGTGCTGCCAGAACAGTCTTGAACTGAACACACTTAAAACTGTAGAAATGATAGTAGATTTTAGGAGAAGCCCTTCCACACTACCACCACTCAGAATATTAGACAATACTGTAGCAACAGTAGAGACCTTCGAGTTTCTAGGTTCTATAATATCTCAAGACTTAAAATGGACACCTAATATCAAATACGTCATCAAAAAAGCACAACAAAAAATGTTCTTCCTATGCCAAGTCAGAAAGCTCAAATTGCTAAGGAGCTGCTGATACAGTTCTACAGAGGAATTATTGAGTCTGTCATCTGCACCCCTATAACTGTCTGGTTTGGCACTGTAACCAATCATGACAAACACAGACTTCAATGGATAATTAGAACTGCCTTGAGCTGGTCAGGGATTGAACTCCTGGCTTTAGGCAGAGTTTGGGACTCTGTAGCAATATGTTCCTACAGATGTAATGTGTAAAGAGTGCATTATACAAAAGATGACCAAGAAAATAAAATAGTTAATAGGAGTTTGAAAGGAGAAAGTAAGAGTTCTCTTGAATGTCTTTGTTTAATCTTAACCTGAGAAAGAAATATGAAGCAATAGAAACCTTTTTACTGGCAATGCTCTAGAAAACAAAAGTGAAGCTAAACAGATAGAAGACTATAGCTGTGATCTGAGGAGTTTGTGGAATTTTTATCCTTTTGCATCAAAACAAGAAAACTGAGAATCTCTGGTGGTATTCACAATATTCTTCTAGTCCAAGAAATGTGATTGAAAAAGAAAAGAGAAATATCAGAAGTCAATGACTGGCTATAAATGATGTTGACAGAAGATATTAGAGTCTAGGGCCATGATCTGAGATTTTGATGATGGGCTGCTGAAAGATGGATTGTACCTCACAAAGATTGGTAAAATGTGTCTTGGCAAAGCATAACAAGATTGATTAGGAAGGGTTTAAAGTGAATTCTTTTAGAGGTGAAAAAGGAAACCCTGAAATAAAGGCCTCATAGAAAAACTATGCATAACAGAAAACAGGATTGTTCCTGAAATGAGGTCTTTTAGATAAGTCAAATAAAAATCATAAAGCATATTGGTTCATAATGTTCATGGCCTTCATTATCTACAGTATGCACTAATGCTTACAACATAGGAAATAAACAAGACGAGCTTGTTTTCTGAACAGAGATTTAATAGGTATAACAGTGACCTAGAGACATGATTGGAATTTAGCAAGTGAAGGAGGCCATTTGTTTGAAAGGAAAAGAAGCAATCAACAGGAAGAAAAAATTTACTGTTTATTAAATATATCCATTCCTGCTCAGACATTCAAACAGGTGAACTTAGCAATGATTTAAGGTGCTGACATCAGGGTTAAAATAAGTGTGTGACAAATAAATTTATACAATAGTTAATGTCTGTTATTTTTCTCCTAGTCAAGGAGAAGATGCAGACGAAGTTTTCCAAAAGGAAAAAGCAGAGCATTTTTTTTCCAAAGAGAGATGAAATTGTGAAGATGGGAGACTTTAATTATCTGACCATCTGTTAGAAAACAAACATGGTCTTTTTAGACTATATCAGATTTGCTTTCTGGAAACTTTCTCCAAAATATTTCAGTAGGTACAAGAAAGTTAGGTATCTTTAATTAGAGACAATTCAATAAAGAATGTTTAATTCAGGAAACAGAAATAGCAAAAAAAAAAAAATCAACTACAGTATAATCAATTTACATTTCTCTTACATTTTTAAGTATAAATTAGTTGTAGTTGAAAATTTGAATTATACATTTTAATAAACCAAAGCAAAGATAAATTGAATTCCATGGCAAAAGAAGTAACAGGAAACAGGAAACTTGCTTAAGTTGGGTGGGAGTTCTTAAAGAAGGAAAGATTAAAAACATAATTACAGACTATTCCAATGAGGAGAAAAATGGGAGTTCAATTAAAGAAATTTCTGTGTTTTCACAAAAAGTTTAGTGAAGATCAGCAAACAAAAAGAAAAGGATAAGTACAGGAAATGGAAAAAGGTCAGAAAGACAGGTGGCTTAACACTGTAAAGTTCTTGTCAGGAAAGCTAAAACTCTAAATGAGCGGAAGGATGTGAAAAATAACAGAAAGACTTCTTTAGACAGGTTCAAAGGAAAAGGAAAAAAAATCAGTAGATCAAATGCTCAATGAAACAAAATGCTAACAGGTAACAGCAAAAGTAGAGCTATTCAACTTTTTTGTGGGTGGACTGTTCAATCATCTTTAACAAATGTATGTGTTTCACCATGAATTTATAAAAAGCAGGATGAAAGGACAAGATTTAAATCTTTAGACTGATAGATATATAGTGAGGTAATACACCTTTATTTTGAAAGACTTTAAATTTCCAGGACCAGATGATTTACATGGAGGATACTGACTGGCCTGGATGAATCATTATGTATTCTCTTTGAAAAATCCTGAAGAATTGGTGAAGTGCCAAATGACTGGAGAAGAACAAAGGGCTCTCTGTCTTCAAAGAGGTAAAGAACGAAGTTCCAGGATGTTACAGACCAGTCAGTCTAATATTGATACCAAGAAGATGAATGCAGATCATACAGACTTCCAACTGAAATGCCTTCAAATAAAATTGAATATTACTTGAAATTAGTGGGTTTTTCAAAAAGTCAGCTTGAATTTTTCAAAAACAAATCTTGCTATCTTAATCTTACCCCATTTCTCAATCAAAGAAGGTTAATATATTATGGAAATGCTATAGACATAATATTCTTTGGTTTTTACAAGCATTTCTCAAGGTAACCCATGGCATGCTGATTAGCAAATTGGATAAATATAGTATTTATCAATGGTTCCTCATCAAACCACAGAGAAATATCAAGTGGGTTATCATAAGGATCTATCTTTGGCCCTATACTTGAATATTTTCGTGGATGAATTGGATGAAGAGGAAGGAATGCTTTTCCACAATACAGATGATTAGACAGAATATTCAATTTTCTAGAAAGACAAAAATAACATTAAAGAGGATTTTTAAAGATTGGTGAAATGGGCTGAAATAACTGGATTAAACTGAATAAGATAAAAATGAGATAAGCACAAAGTCTTTGTAAAAAAGCAAATGCACAAATGCAGAATAGATCACATCAGGTTTGGTAATAGTATTTGCAAAAAATGACTTGAACATAGTGGATCAGAGGTACTATGAGACAACAAAGGCTATTTATCCTCAAAAAAAGAAAAGAAAATAGAAAGAAAGAAAAGAAAAGAAAAGAAAAGAAAGAAAGAAAGAAAGAAAGAAAGAAAGAAAGAAAGAAAGAAAGAAAGAAAGAAAGAAAGAAAGAAAGAAAGAAAGAAAGAAAGAAAAAGAAAAGAAAAGAAAAGCAAATGCAATTGTAGGGTGCACCAACACAACTTTCAGTTTCAGAAAAAACCTATTCTGTAATCTGCAATTCTTACACTGCAAAAACATATGGACTACACAACTCAATCAGGAAAAAACAATAGACGCAATCTACATAGACTTCTGTAAAGCCTTTGATTCAGTGGTACACAACAAACCACTCCTAAAACTAAAATCTTATGGTATCTCTGGACAACTGCATAACTGGATAGAAGCATTCCTGTCAAACAGACAACAAATAGTCAAAATTGGGAGTGTCCTATCAAATGCTGTACCTATCAATAGTGGTGCCCCCCAAGGCAGTGTTCTAGGACCAACCCTCTTCACACTCTACATAAATGACCTCTGTGATCATATTAAGAGCAACTGCGCTCTCTTTGCTGATGATTTAAAGCTGTTCAATACTACAGACAATACTGCTACACTTCAAAAAGATCTTGACTATGTATCAGAATGGTCAAACAAATGGCAACTTCAAATCTCAACAAATAAATGTTCTGTCTTACATATTGGCAAAAAAAATCAGAAAATAAAATACAACCTGATTACTCAAGACCTTGTTGATGATCCAAGCTCTGTAAAGGACCTTGGAATACTCAAGTCTAATGATCTAAGTGCTAGAGCCCACTGTAACTACATAGCCAAAAAGGCATTAAGAATTGTTAACCTAATCCTACGTAGCTTTTTCTCTGGTAATATCACACTGCTAACTAGAGCATACAAAACATTTGCTAGACCAATATTTGAATACAGCTCATTAGTCTGGAACCCACATTAGATATCTGATATTAGCACAGTTGAGAAAGTCCAGAAATATTTCACAAGAAGAGTTCTCCACTCCTCCACTCGTTATAGAATACCTTATGCCACCAGACTTCAAATTCTAGACCTAGAAAACCTTGAATTACGCCGTCTTCGGTCTGATCTAAGTATGGTATATAAAATCATATATTGCAATGACTTACCTGTCAATGAATACTTCAGCTTCAACCATAACAACACAAGAGCACACAATAGATACAAACTCAAGGTTAATTGCACCAAACTTGATTGCAGGAAATACAACTTCAGCAACAGAGTGGTCAATGTCTGGAGTACTCTACCTGACTCTGTGGTTTCTTTCCCAAACCCCAAAAATTTTAACCTTAGACTGTCTATTATTGACCTCACCCTTTTCCTAAGAGGTCTGTAGGGGGCGTGCATAATCGCACCAACATGCCTACCATCCCTGTCCTATTGCTTCTTTTATTTTTCTTATATGTACCCATTTCATGTATTCATAACTATGTATATACTTATACCTATTATATTGTAAGTGATTGACAAATCAAATAAATAAATAAAATAAAAATAAAACTTACCTATCAGAGTGTTGGAAGAAATGTCCATTTGGTTCTGTTCCAAACCAGCAGAAAAGCACTGGAGACAAAATGGAGGCTGGAAACTGATTGAAAAGACGGTCCATTTATTGATGAAACAGAAACATATTGGTGGTTCTGAGCAGCTGACCACATGGTGTTGAGAGTGAGAGGCTTTTATACCTTGTCTTGGTCTTTGAACTTGAGCTTCCTGTTCCTCGGCAAAATACGTATTCTATTGGCTATTGTCAGATTCCTATTAGGTCATGTTTGTCTCAGCTCTCAGGTTTGGTTGAAGTTTGGACTATCTGAGGTGATGTAATGAAGAGGCTTGTGTTCTGAAAGGATGTTGGGCAATTCCTATTATGGCTTAATGGCTTTGTCCTGGAGATGTCTTAATCTCATCACCTTGGAGCTGAAGATCTTTTGTCTTGTACATAGTCTTTCTTCAAGGGCATCAAATATCTGCTGGAGGCAGGGAGCTGGGGCTGAGTTTCTGTCTCCTTTAAGATTTCTATTTTCTTTTTTAGGGAAAATATAATATTCTGCCCTTTTAAATATTTCTCAAAATATTTCATTATTCCAGGATGGGTGACTTCCCTCAAGGGGAAGTTATTGTTCTACAATATTTCTGCTTTGATCAGACCCTGCCTCAAGCACTAGAAGAACATTTTAAGAAGGATACTGAGAAATTGGAAAAGAATGTAAGAAAAGCAGTGAAGGTTATCTGGAGACTAGAAACTAAACCCAGGCATAAATATGAAGAGCTGGGTATGTTTGACTTTGAAAAAAAACAAGTGCAGGGAAATATGTTAGCACTACTCAAATGTGAAAGGAAGTCTCAGAAAAATATGAACCTTTTCTTTCTTGCCGCAGAGTGCAAAACATGGAATAATGAATTTAATTTACAGAAAGTGAATTTGATTAAATCCAAGAGTGGAAGGGTCCATTTCAGCTACTGAGTCTAGGCTCCTGCTCAGTGAAGGAATCCAAATTAAACTTTACAGATATATGACCACCTACCTTCTGCTTAGACAACAGCCCTCTGGATAATTGGTTCCACTGTCAAACTGCCCCTACCATTAAGAAATTTCTTCTAACATTCAGTCAGAAGCTATACGTTAAATCCATTTTTCTGAATCCTGCATTCTACAAAAAGAGAGATTGTATTTAATTATTCATTCTGCTTGGATCTTAAGATTCTTATGCTCAGGAAAGTTATCCCTAGCATCGCCAAACTGTTTCACATCTTGATTTCAGTGTATGATGAAACAAGGCAAAGTCAGTTATGTATCTGAAAACCTGGAAGACTGTGGTTAGTTATCAAGGAAGATCCTGTCAAGGAAGAATTCCATAGAAGGGAGTTGGCTCATGGTGAAATGAGATTTATTGCTAATTATTTTACAAGTCCAGATTTCAGATGAATCTGTCAGGATTCATTAACACTAGCAGAAAGTATAACAGGCACGGAAGTATTGAAGCAATGTAATAATAAATATGGATTGTATTATATTAGGCTTCCTTTAGTGGCATTTTCACTTCATAATCTGCATTTATTAAGAAAGCAGGCAGCATCATATTTGTTGTGGAATAAGCTACAGTGTTTTGTTTGTGATATGTTTGCATTCCTTGCCAGAAACAAAATAAAACAAATGTGCAACTGGCCTCCAGCTTTTTAAATAAACCCTCTTTGTCCAGCATTCTACCTGACAAGAATTCCAACAAAGAGAGTTTCATAAATAAACTAGGAAACTTGTGATGCTTTGGGTCATCATTTCAGAAATGACTATCAGAAATCAACCTTCCTTTCTTCTCCCCCCCTCCCTTCCTTCTTTCTTCCCCTTCCCTTCCCTTATGTTCCTTCCTCCCTTCTTTCCCTCCCATCTTCTTCCTTCCCTTCCCTACAGGGCTCCTGGGTGGGAGAGAGAGTGAGGGATTGCAAGACTGATTGGGAAACTGTCATGGTATATTGTAAATGAAGATCATGTGACAGCATCAGCAACTCATCAGTGCAGCATCAACTAGTAGTACTGAAGCAACCATAACTTCCTCAAATTTCATTCCCTTGGCAGTTATGATCTCAGATGTTGGACACTTACCCACCCCCTGCCTTGATAAGTAAATACTTGTGTGTCTGCAACACTGGTCAGGCAGGCAATTGTACGACCTACCCAAATTCTTCTTAGGTCTCTAGAGGAAGGCTAATTGAGACACTTATCAAGATAGCTCCAAAGCTTTTCATTAAGTAGCTTTGCTTGGATTGATTCACATAGAATAAGAAAGCCAAGTCTTCTGAAAAGTAATTTGTCTTTGGGCTTTTGCAATTTATATTGATAATAGAAAACACAAAGACAGTTTTCTTATTGGATTTCTTTACCCTGGTCTATGGATAGGCATCAAATTGAAATTTTCAAATGTTATAGCATGGCTTCTGGATTCTATCGGCAGCTGCCAGGCATCTTCTGGAGAGAGTTCTAACAGGCAGTAAGTTTTTGCAAATGTTTGACACTTCTGTGACCTTGCTTGACTGTTTTCCTATGCAGATATTGTCAGCCTTTTCCTGATTTCCCTGTGTAAGGGAGAGATAAATCCTTTAATGTTTGTAGCCTGTCAATGGGGAATGTGTTATTCACCAGTATAAACTACAAATTTGTCAGATGGCTCAGCAGTCCTAGAGACAAGTAACATACAACAGGTAGATAGGGACTGTGCTGGCATTTCATCATTCTCAGGTCAAATGTTTCTATTTGTCAGGAAAAACAAAACTGATAGAACCAAGGTAATCATCATAAAGGCTGAACTAAGGAGCAACAGTATACTGAAGTTTTGTCCCAATGCAGCCTTGAAATTCAGAGGTTTCAGGATCTACTACTGTATAACCTCTGGGTCAGGAATGACATTTCAGCTACTGTCCCTTTGACTGCAACCATATTCACATTGTCCTGTTGCTTCACTGTTTGTATTTATTGCATTGGAATCCTGATGCTATCCAAAGACTCTTGATTGTTTACATAACATGAAAACATTTAATTAAATACCCATGATATATGTAACATGGCAATTGAACATGTAGTTTATAAAACCATACACCAATAAATACCAGCAACTATAAAAATATAGAAATAAAGACAAGAATAGTCTATGTCATGAACTTAGTGGAAATTCTCTTTGAAATAGCTAAGTATTCAACCTCCTTCTGAAAACCTTCATGGAATATGGAGCATTAACCATGGCAGAAATGGAGAACTTCACTTATATTCTTTCCTGTTCACAGCAAATACCCTTCACTCACGTTTTCATGCTCTGAATTGGAAAGTAGGGTTCTCAGGCTTTTGCTGATTCAAGTGTTGCTGTCCAATTTGCTTGCTATGCTGTACCCCAGTATCAAATGGGGTTTCATGGAATTCAAGAGGTTTGCAACAAGGTTGCTAGGATTCTGTGAGATATTGTGATTTTAAAAAACTTGGCAATAGCAGTACTAGTAGTGATGGTAATTTTTATACACTGTGATACAGTTTACTAATCATCTTAACATTCCATGAGCTGTAGATATAATAAAATTATTTCAATAATTTCTCTAGAGGTAAAAAGAAATATTGAGAATGTGTATTCTATACAATTCTTTCTCTTTCGTTGGTTACTGCACAGAAACAGGAATATTTCATATCCTGGGTCAAAGGAAACTCCTCTGTAATTCTCTAATCTCTGCTGTAGCTATTATTACCAGAATCTTTCAGTATGTAATGGTTATAATTCTTATATGGCATGTAGAATGCTGTTGTTTCAAAACTAACATAGATTTTAATTACTATTTTCCCCAAGCTAGCTACTTTTCCACTATGTTTTTTTTATTTTTATGTTGTTGCTATTATTGAAGCAATAGTGAGAAAGTAATTAAATTGGATAAACAGAAATTATTACAACAACCTAGCTCTGCTGAGTTTTAAATAGGTGGCAAACAACAATTACAGCCACTAGAATACTGAAAGATTCTAATAACATTTAGCTAATTTTCTAAAAACAAAACAATTGATTTTTTAAAAGTTGGTTGCAATGTCTTCATTTATGTAGATATTGTTGTCTTCACTTTGCATATGTACATTTAACTATATATTAATATATTTTATGTGTATGCCTGCGTATAGCTCTCTGTGTGGTGTGTATCAATCAATCCAGATCATAGTTGTCCCAAAAGTGTTTTTTTCCCAAAAGCAATTGGACTTTTTTTTTCTTTGAAAATGTTTCACTTCTCATCCAAGAAGCTTTTTCAATTCTAACTGACTAAAGAGGAATGGAAGGTGTTATATTCTTTGTAGCAATCTGTTAGTACTTTAAGAGTTGGTTACTAACTCTCTCAGAGTTATTGAGGCCACTTGGTGGGGGAATGGGACAATTCACCATGGCCAACTCACCACAATCTACTTGCCATGGCCAACTTGCTGTAGGCCAACTTACTGTGGGGCAATTCAACAATTCAATTTAATTATTTAAAATAATTTTAAAATATTTTAATTTTTGTCATTCATGTTTTATTTTGTCCCTCCTTTGGCATCATTTATTTAATGATTATATTTGATTATTTCTTTAATATTAGTGTAACTCTTGTCCTGCAATCAGTTGTCCCATAGCGAGTTGGCTATGGTGAGTTGTCCCACAATGAGCAAGCTATGGCAAGTTGGCTATGGTGAATTGACTTTTGAAAGTTGACCATGGCAAGTTATCTGTGACAAGTTGGCTGTGATGAGTTGTTGTAGACCCACTTGTTGGTTTATCTGTATCATCAGAATCATCTGAATTAGAGTGCAAATGGGTGTGGAACCTTCTTGTGACTGCTGAAAGGACAATGTTGTAAACAGGTAGTGTCATATTCCTCTGCATCTGTTGAAGGAAAGTTGTACAATTCTAACATACATAGCAAATGTACAGAAAGAAAAAATGCATGGAAAAATTACAAATGAAGAAGAATTGCATGAGGTTTGCAAGACCATAAACTAACTGCAGTTTTAAACTCAATTTGTGAGTTAAGTTAAACTTCATGAGAATGAGCCTAGCAGCCTCATTTTGATGATAAGCAAACACTTCTGTACAATGTGACAAGAAAAAGGAAATCATCATCACTACTTAGATAAATTGAGGAGAAATTGATTGATGTCTTGCAATTTAATGATTCAATGAGTGAAATTTTCCTTTTACCTTAAAGTGATTTTTTTAAACCTCCTAAACAGAGGTGATATTCAGCAGGTGCTGACCAGTTCTGAAGAACCGGTAGTAGAAATTTTGAGTAGTTCAGAGAACCGGCAAATACCATCTCTGACTGGAGATTTTACAGTATCCTTCCCCTGCCATGCCCACCAAGGCAGGCCCACAGAACCAGTAGTAAAAAAAAATTGAATCCCACCACTGCTCCTAAGGCTTTTTCAGTCTCCTGGTTGTTTTTTCCCCTTTGTTTGATAATTGGCAATGTCCATATGACCACTTAGGGGGCACTGCTCACAGCTTTTCCAAGATGTAACCCATATAGAGAGAGACTGGTCCCATTCACCCTTGGCAATAGAAACTTCAAAAGTGAAGTTTCACTTTTGGACTTAACAGGAGATGGGGAAAATAATCTTAAAATACATATAAGCTACGTGTTTGTAACCAAGGGTCTCTCCTTTGTAAAATTAGGAAAAACATGCTGAGCTTCATGAACTTGATAGAAAGAATTGTAGAGGTTGCAGATTATTATGGTGAATAAAATACAACCTGAATGCTTTTGGTTGTTTATCCCTATCTCAAAAAAAAAAAAAAAAGCAATGTTTCCATTGAGGTTTAAATATCCCTGCAGAGAGAGTTTTCTTTACAGTAAATCTGCTCATTACCAAGCACAAGAGTTGTTTCATTGGTAAAGATGAAATTACTTAGTGGCTTAAATGGAATTTATTCCAGTCATTGGATTGCTGAAATCTTTCATCAGATGTAGGCTGGTTGAGAAATATTTCCTCTACTTCTATTCAGTTCAGGTTCTAACCTGCACTTGGTTTGATTCTGCAATCTGATCTACCGTACTTGTGCATAGATATGGACTGAATAGGTATTTAGGTATTTCCTAAATACCTATTCAGGCACTAAAATATTTAATCTAACTTATTTTTTCCCAAATATTGCATTTTAAAAACTATTTCTTTGTGTGTTCTTTCATAGGAAATTATTTATTTCAAACAACACTGAATTAAAAAACAAAATGAAGACAGGACAAAGCTGGATGTCCAGAATAGACACACACGCTTGAATGAATGAATGAATGAATGAATGCATTCTTTATTGGCCAAGTGCAGGGGTGGAATCCAAATTTTTTAACAACCGGTTCTGTGGGCATGGCTTAGTTGGTGGGTGTGGCTTGGTGGTCATGTTATTGGCTGGGCATGGCCAACTCAATATCACTCACATCGAGGCACGCATCTCCTTGCTTGGCCTCTCATGAATGTGGGGATGTTACAACAGTCGTAAGTGTGAAAATAGGTCATAAGTCACTTTTTCAGTGCCATTGTAACTTTGAATGGTCACTCCACACAAGCAAAGTATCAGCAAAGGAGGGAAAAAACTCCAGAGAAGTTTCTGAGACAGGAAGTCTAGTCCTGCCAAGAATGTGATAAGAATTAATGGAGAGGCAGTTTCTGTAAGCAACACCAGAATGTTTCCTTCCTGCCTTCCTTACAGAATTAGGCCAGTAATTTCTTCTAACAACTGGTTCTCCGAACTGCTTAGAATGTTAACAACCAGTTCTAATGAATAGGTGCGAACTGGTAGAATCCCACCCTGGCCACACCCTGTGTGATTAGACATACAAGGAATTTGTCTTGGTGTATATACATACAGAGAGCAAAAGAAAGAGAGAAACTCCTGTTTGACTACCATGACAAAAAAGAAAGCAAATCTTAATTCATAGGAATTGCTGTGACTCATAGTAAGCAACCACCCAGAGAGAGAATAACTGTAAACTCATTTTCTTGCCAACCTAAATTCACACATGCCAGTTGCACAGATTCCCCTTATGTAAAAATGGGGTATTTGTCTTTATAGCAGTTGGATAGTTTATAATGAGAGTGTAATCAAAATGATTTTTTGCCAGGTATCCATCATCACTTTCATTAGTGACATAATGTACAATTTAGATCTTTGATTATTGTAGGGAAGGAAGGAAAAATGAAATAATTATATCAATTATGGTTGTTTGCATTCTGTTTCTAGTATTTTTAGTGGCTTTTTTATCATTTTATAATAATTTAATACTCAGATATCTTTTTTTGTTTTGTGAATAATCTATACCCACTGGAACTAATTATCATGAGCTACTATTCTTATACATTTGCAACATTCTTGTTCAGGACATCGTATCTCTTTTCTCTTCCCTTTTTTGGTCCTACCAGCCTTGTCTCCACATTTGGTGCTTGCAATGGGGGGCAAAGCTTTTATTTTAATTGTAAGTCATCTTCTCTTTTCACTATAAATTTCTCAGTTCCTCTCAAAACAATTACAGGGATGTAACTATCTGAAGAACATTCAGCATGTGAGTTGTCACTATGTGTTAAATCAGGATTCTTGAGTCTGTGAGTCTCTGATAGGAAAGAATAAGAAGCAGCACCAGAAATGTAATCATGTCACCTAGTGGGTGGGATGAAAAACTAAAAGGGAAAAGATGAGATAAAGGAATCAATCCATCTATCTCAGACTCATTTCCCTCTGTTCACTCATGTATATCAATCACAGGAAAGCAATACATTGGAACTGCAGTCCTTTGAATCTTTCTTTGAAAAGATTTAGATGAACAAGAACAAGCTAATAGTGGATCAAGAAAATAAAGAGAATAATAAAAAAAAATTCTTGTTTGGAAGTTGGAATTCAATTTGTGCATTCCTCTCAATAATCACAACTGGTTTCATAAGAATATTTCCATTAGCCTACCATATGCTGTCTCCAAATACTCTTAGTAGCAATGAAAACAAATACTCCAAATACTATTAGTGGCAATGAACAAAATCTGTCTACCTCGAGCATTTTAGAGACAAACCACGTCAAGAATCTTGGTTATATCATACTTAGAATATGGTAGGCCTGCTTTTTGAACAGTGGCCAGAAACTTCAGTTGGCTGGGACATGTTATAGTGATCATTTAAGTATGATTCTGGAAAAAAAAAAGATCCAACTGCCATTTAATATCCAGTAACAGTTCACTGTGCAAATTCTAATTCTTTGAATTCTGTCAAAGCTTAAATAGCTCAAATCCTGGCTAGCTGAGTACTATCACTGTGAATTAGCCCAGGCATTAAGATGTCAAAAAGAGGCTGTCTGGAGGGCACCCACTGAAGGAGATCCACTGGTAGAAACAAGAAAGATGTCTTCTTCTAGATGAAAGTAGTCTTGTTCCAGAGCTAGGATTCATCCCCACCTTTTCAGTGTTTTGGAATAAACATCCAATAATTTGGCCTTTTAAAATAATATTTTATTTTATATATTCTACAATGCTGTTATAACATTGTCTTTGCATGTGGTTAATGCTTTATTTTCCCTCCTTACAGATTTGGGTCAACTACTTTTAACATTTGTTAAAAGGCAGTGTATATCTAAATGCCACAAAATCAAATATTACATAAATGATAGACCAATTAAACAAGTATTTCTAGCCCAATGCTCAGGAAACTCAAATAATCTTTTTTTCCTCTTCAAAGGAACATGGTGGTAATGATCACTGGTGTTTTCCTATGTTTGTTTTATTTTTCAGTGACTTTCCTACCCTTAAACTCTAGTTTCTGCTCTTATCCCTATCCTTAAAACACACAGAATAGGAAAAAAAGTATAATTTTTTAATCCATATTCTTCCCATAGCTGTCACAGCTTCCTGCCACTCTGCAAAGAGTGGGGAGGCTGCTTTGTAATTCCTTCAAACACTGTCCACTTCTACTTCAGTTAAACCTGAAGGGAATTCAAACATGGATCTGGTGGATTCATTAAGAGCTCCTCTTTCTGCTCCAAGACAAAACACTGTTTTAGGTTCTTGTTGCTCAAAACACTCAATTTCTTTCCCCACTCAAGCATGCTGATAATTGGTTGCATTTTTCCTAGTTCCTTAACAACAAGCGTATTTTATTTAACTGTGAAGCTGTTTGTATTTCAATGTTCTAACTATCTGCTTATACAATGAAAGAAATGTGATTGGCAAAATATATTAATTTGCTCTTGGGTAATGAATACATCTGGGCAAAGTATGCTACAAAACCGTGGACTCACATACATGGCATGACCTGCTACTAAATCTGCATGTGACTCCCTATCTTTTATAAGCAAACATCAGTTTCACCTTATACATGTACTCACACATACTGTACATATCTATATGAATAGTAATACAGATAGTGGCAATTAAGAAGAAATACATTGTCTATAGTAGTTTATATAAAAAGGAGTATGGCAGATGGCATCCACAGTAGGAGCAGAAATGTAAGTTGTTTGAGATAATTCTCCCTAATTCTTTATTCCCATGTTCTCTAAATATGTTCTTATGAGATCACCAAAATTATCATGAAATTTTTTGTACATATAGTTAAGAGGTAACTAACGGATGCCTTGTTCTCCATTGCACAGTCATCTCTCAGCTGTGTGTAAAATCCTTATTTTCTCTACTTTCATTAAACTATGAAAGGTCTCATGAAGAGTACACTAATAAGATTTTGATACCAGGTCACTTAATTTGATCCATTTTGTCTCAGCTGATTTTGCTCTATTTATGTTCTATATATTGATTCTTGTTATATGCTTTTAATCTGTTTTAATGTACTCTGAAATCTTGAATGCTTGGCCTAAGAATTTCATTAAAGACAGGGTATAAATTAAAAATCAGTAGCACTTGTGTAAGAGTACATTTAAATAGAAAAAAAAACTTGAGTACCAATTTAGATTATGGGTGTACAGGCATATCTATAAAATATTGTTTTAGGAAATATGTTGTTTATTTTATTTATTTATTATTTATTTATTTAATTTAATTTATATACCTCCCCCTCTCTCAAATTGGGACTCGGGGCGGTGCACAGCCCAACTAAAACAATACAATATAAAATTTAAAAATAGATTAAAATGAATTAAATATATGGCTGAAAGATTAAAACTATAATCAATTAATAAAAAGCAGGGTAAAAATTACAAAATTAAAACCTTCCAATAGTACTATCATAAAACATTAAGTGCTAAGAACATAATTAATTTTGAATTTCATTATATCAGACTGATTTATTGTCCTAAAATGTATGATACATAGTGCAACAGTATTGGTGAATTTACGATTTAATTGTTTATGTACTTCATACTTACTCTCTAATATGAAATTTTAATTTGATTTCAGATTTTTTGTTTCCTTAACAGAAATCACACATAAAATATTTAGTCTTCCTGCATATTCAACAGTGGAGATTAATATGTTTCTATGAATAAAAATTCAGAGAAGTTAAAAGGCAATGGAAAGAAGTTAATTCTATTACTAAATGAACAATAAATATTAGAGGAACTATATAATAGGAGATGGGTTGTTAGAATAGCTTGGTAATGGCTGTCTCTTTCTTTCCCATCTAAATTCCAGGATTCTGGCTAGACAAATCTTTAAAGTTCTGGGAAGTTTTAAAGCAGAGCTGTCAAAGTCACCGCTCACAGGCTGGATGTGTCATGTGCTGGCCAGGCCCATGATCAGTTTAGCGAAGAGGAAAAAAGTTGTGATATTTCACATGGTGACGCTGTGACGACACGAGTTTGACACCCCCGCTTTGAAGGATCTCATAAATCCTGATTAGTAAAAACAATAATGGACTGCTAAGAGCTCCAAAAGGTATCTAGCATTAAAGGAGAAGGCATCAAAATAACAGATGCCATTCAATGTGAGCTGATTGACATTGGTGTCAAAAATCCTAAGTGCTCATTCAAACTAATGAGATCAGAACTAACACTGACTGATGAAAAAAGAGAGACCTTGAAATAGCAGCAAACAGCTCAATGAAGCTGTCACCCATCCATTGTAAAAATGGCCAAAAGGAATAATAAGACATGATATTGACAATAGAGATGCCAATATCAAAATGCCTTTATGAAAATCAATGCTGCAACTGCATCTGGAGTACGATGCACAGTTTTGGTTGCTGTACCTCAAAAAGGATATAATAAAACTAGAGAAGGTTCAGAACAGAATACTAAGAGGAATAAGAGACTGGAGCAGCTTCCTCATGAGGAAAGGCAGTGACTTTCGGGGGGGGTTAGTCTGGAAAGGGGACACGATTGAGGGTGCAAAACTATGCATGATGCAGATAAAATGGAGAATTAGAAAGGTCGCGAAAATTGGGTATGTCTAGCTTAATGAAAAGAAGGGCTAGATAGGACATAATAGCAGTGTTTCAATATCTAAGAAACTGCCACAAAAAGGAAGGGATCTACATATTCTCGAAAGCATCTGAAGGCAGGACAAGAAGCAATGGATGGAAACTAATCAAGGAAAGATCTCACCTAGAAATAAGGAAATATTTCCTGACAGTAGAATAATTAATCAGTGGAAAGGCTTGTGGATACACCATCACTGAAGTTTTTAAGACGAGACTGAAATGCTACAGTGTCTTCTGCTTGTGTGTGTGGGGTTGAACAGAAGACCTCCAAGTTCACTTACAACTCTGTTATTCTCCCTCCACCCCAAAGATACTGTAACCAAAGTTCACATTATAAAATTCAATCCTGGAAGAATTAAGACAGACTGAAATATTTTATATGCAATGCATAATTAGACTGTTCAGTCCAATATCACGAGGTATGGTGCTATCTACCAATTTGGCTGGCTTCCAAATGGCTTGGACCAATTCATGGAAGACACAGAGCTTGATAGATATTAACTTTGATAAAAGTTGGATTGCCTTTGAAGGCCATCTGCCTGTGCATTTGATTGATCATTCTGAGAACAGACTGCTTAACCAAATGGGTCAAAGATCCAATCCATCCTTTTGCTCTTATGTCTGGTGAATCTCAGAAATCATGTTAATTTATATTATATTTTAAAATTATCTCTTCTCACATACTTGTCAGAGATGTCTCTTTTCCTATACAGCTAATCCTTGATTTACGATTATAATTGGGATTGGAATTTTGATAATTGAAAAAAACAGTCATTAAGTGAGACACACTTGCAATTGCTCCTCTCAATAACTACAATCATGGCATTTCCTAACATGGTCATTAAGCAATCTCCAGGGTCATTTAGCAGAGTACCATGTAAGGAGTGCTGGTTTCTCTGGGGATGGAGGAGACCCTGGGAAGTTCATTCAAGAGCTGAAAATTCTCCCTGTTGAAATCCAGGCAGGATTTTCAACTCCTGGGCAATTTAAAGAACCTTTTATGGTATGCATCAAATTCCTTTTTATACATGTTTTCTCCTAAAAAAACCACACCCTACAAAGATGTATCTTTTCAAATAGAATATATGCTGTCTACTCATTGGCTTGAAAATCCATTTCTGTGGGTTGTATTGCTTAGAAGTGCAGCACAAAATCTGGATAAATGAGAAACCAAAAGATAATTACATTCTAATCAGCATGTTAGTCCAGGAAGTGTAAATCAGGATAATTCATTTAAAAAGTTAGACCAAACAAAATTCTCAACATCCTTACTACAGACTAGGAAAACCTCAGACAAATCTTATTGTAAACCTCAGCTAATTCTTTTGACATGTTAAAAAGCAAACAGACTCCTACTTAGTCCATGTGAACTCGGCAAGGCACCAGGAAGTGAGCACAAGGAAGATTACTGTAGAAAAGTATCCGCGGAGGATTCTACTGAGTTGAATTGTGTTGCTTGCTTTGCTTTTACAAAACTTGGAATAGTAGCCATTCTAAGAATTAAACTGATAGACTGGGGTTTCAGTTCTGTTAATAGTTAAAGTATTTAAATATCATGGATCAAGAACAGACAGATTTGCATATCACTCAGAGGTTGTAATGAAGTGGATTTACATGAATCACAATACTGATTCCCCCCTCCCTTTTTTAACCTATGGTATACATAGCCAGGGAAATCTACAATTCTTTTTAACCAAAAAGTAGTTCTGGCAGCCTAAGAAAGCTAGATCATTTTGTTCAGGCATGTGTGCTATTCATGGTACACCACAGGGAGTGAACTAGCTTTGAAACAGCTAGCTAGCAGCATTTGGGGGATGTTGGGGCATCAGGGCTTTCTTTGGTTCACCTTGCCTTACATCCAGGCAGGTCTGACAATGGCTTCCACTTTTGCATAGAATCTTGGTAACTTTTCCCACCAGAGTGGTACCTATTTATCTACTTGCATTTTACATACTTCCAAACTACTAGGTGTGCAGGAGCTAGGGGCAAATGACGGGAATTCATTCTGCCATTTGGCGCTGTGAGCTTTAACCTTCAGGGTGCTGACTATCTCTGGCAGATAAATCCAGTATCTTTAAGTGCTGTGCCACCATACCCCTCTGGTTATAACACCACTTATTATAGCTTTCTATAGTAACAACATTTTTTCTTTTATATAAAACTTATATTTTCCTTCTTTATAGTCAACTATAGCAGAATTTTACTAATAATTTCAAAGATAACTTTTAAAAAATAGCTTTCAAGATGATCTGCATGCTTATGTTGCTTTCATTGGAAAGAGATCACTTCTTTTCTCCCAAAATATCATTTTGCATTTTTCTTAAGTACATTCTATTTTTGTGGTAGTTTTCTGGCTGTAACCCAACCAATTGCATTAAATAAATCTTTGTATTTAATTTTGTAATAACCCTTAATTAATTTAAATAACTCCATCATATCATTGCTTAATCATCTAAGACTTTACTCCTGGCAATAGTAAATGGCTAATGGTAAAAAAAGTATTTCCAGCCAACAAAATAACTGTCAGAGTCAGAAAGCTATGGTTTTTAAATGTCTATATATTATTTTATATGAAGTCAGAGTTTTGCTTGTAAAACTTCAACCATAAAAAGCTGATATATAACTTCAGTTATGAAAGCATTTACCTTTTATTCATGAATAGACTTACAAGGCACAAATGCTTCTGATTCTGTCCTAAAAGTTCAAATGAATAATGGCTTTTGTGATATCCCATCTCTTTTTACAGAGATTTCAAAGAGGTTATTTATTTTTATTTTATTTCATTTATTAAATTTATTCCCTGTCTGTCTGGCTTCTGTGACACTGGACTCTGGTTTGTTGATCATGATGTTGGACTGATTCACATCTCTGTGAATCACCGACAATTTACTGTAGAGATGCTCCAGTGCTTGCACAATAGACACAGCTATTTTTCCAAGGATATCTTCAGAAATGGTCTTCTTCTCAGAACTTCCTTGTAAAATTCATCCAGAGACGTGGCCATCAATTCCATGCAGATCCAGATATTACCCTATCTAAAAAGAGCTCCATAATAAGTGTCCATGTAGAAGCAGTCAACTGTCCTCATGGAGACATCCAGATCCATTGCCAGTCTCTTCTCCTCTTCTGTATTACAGTGGCTCGGATTCTCTTCACAGCCATGATTGTGTCACTCTTCACATGATTCACTTTCTCCACCACCCTGTAAGCACTTGTAAGCACCTCTCCCTAATTCAGAGATGCTCATCAAGTCATCTGCCTCAGCTTCAAAGTCCTTTTCTCTAGTGGTGATAGAAGTCCTGGAATCCAAATTTTTTGAAGGTGTTAGAGGTACAGATGACTGTTTATTAACAGATGGCATTATTAAAATGTGTTAAGGTATTCAGATTTAATAGCCGACCAGCTGTTGTAAGGCTGATGCAATGAAGATGAATCAACGTGGTTATTGCTGCTTTAAGACTGAGGATGAATCCCACAGGGTTTTACCACTTTAAGAACATATATATATGCAGGTCTTGGCGTGTTCAGGTTTTTTCCCGTGTAAGATTGAGAGGTAGGATATGGTGATTCAAGATATAAAATGGTGATTGAAGATATAAAATGGTGGTCAACCCCTCTGGTATTAAAACCTTGAAGTAGAAATTGATTTCCCCACATTAATGATTCTTTAGTGGGATGTGATACCTTGATGATGACAAGGGATGATAGTTTGAGATGGTATATTAAGAAAATCTAAAGCTGATGAATGAAGATGAAGTAAAGTTGCATAAGTGAAGCAAGGAAAAGAAAATGGTATGAGTTTTGAAAAATAGTTAAAACTATGCACTGAGCCTTTGTCCAAAGCATTAATCAATCACAGAGAGTTTCCACTGTCTTGTTAGTGCCTTTGAACATGGCATGTGGTTTCTAAAATATCTGCAATAGTATAGTGTTTGCAATGTTCCATATTTTTACTTACTGTTTTAAATTTTTAAACTTTCAAAATGGGGAAAGGTTTACATAGAAGAGGTAGAGATGACTAATCTATTAGTTGTTTACTGGTTTCTTTGTTTAACTTATATGTTGTCCCTCTCACTGATAAAGCAACTGTAGATAAAAACAACCCTGAATCAAGATAAAAGTTCTGTCATTTAATATATGGAGTATTTATTTCTTGCTTGTCTCTAATCCCATTGAATACAAATACTTTCAATATTAATGGGAAACCTAGATTCCTACCCCTGCTGTCTGAAAGTTACTGCCATGAAACTGTATCCACAAACAATGTAGCTCAGCCTTATCAGCATTATTAGAGGGGTTATTTAGACATTGCCAACAATGGTGGCATACAAGCACATTAATAGAGCATGAGCTGACACATGGATATAAAGACTATGCAAAGCTTCCAAGAGGTGCTTCACTGCAATGAAAGTTTTGCAAATGAGATCCTGCCTCTTTTAAAAGTGAAGTGAAGTGGCCATGTTGCTTCAATTGATGCAGCCTAAAGTTTCAATAGCCAGAAAAACTTTTGTGCTTGTACAACGGAAAAGCCTATTCAGATTAAGTAAGCTACTGATCTCAACAATAAGAATCATCTCAATTCAACAGATACTATCTAGTCCCTAACACTGATGAACTTAGAAATGACTGTCATTTAAATACAAATATAGTACAATTCACTATAATGTGGAAGATCATGATCTGTGCATCTTTTTATCCTGCTAGTCTGGCGCTAATGATAAATAGATCATTTCAAAACATTAGTCCTTCTTCTCTGTTTATTTATTTGCTTATCTACACAATCTTTAAACTACAGTATCAAATAGACCTTCAGATTAATTCATTTGAAAATTGTTCTCTGTATGGAACAGCATAACCAACCTACGTCTCAATAGTGCATGGGAAAAAAAACTTCTGAGTTTCCAAATAAACCAGAAATGGGTAAAATATAAATGTTTGATTGTATTTTGGGTATTTTGAATATACGCCATTGTTAGATAATGTGGCCATATAAAAACATTTCATCAATTTCTATAAAGGAAGTGATACCTCTCTAGAGAAAATAAATACATTTCTAAAGAAACAAAATTTATTGAGGTCCACAGAGGAAGAGAGACAGATTATAAATGGACCCTTAATAATTAAGGAAATTTCTGAAGCTATTTAAAAGTTTAAAGTAGGAAAAATACTTGTTCCAGATGAATTATCAGGTTCTTATTATTGTAAGTATTTTGAGGGTGAACTTTTACAATTTTAACAAAACATGATGAACTCTATCCTACAGGGAGGAAAGATGCCAGAGAGTTGAAAAGAAGCCAATGTAGTATTCATAATGTTTTCCTAAAGAAGAACATTTGACTTTGACAAGAAAAAAACGGCTATTATCATCATTGAATAATGACTCCAAGTTGTTCACAACAATTCTGCCTTGATAGACTGAAAATAATTTTGCAAGAATTCTTTCATGAAAATCAATGTGGGTATTTACCTAAAAGACAGTTAAAGGCAATGTTAGAATTTTATTGGACATTTTGGAATAGCTGGAGCTACATAATGAAAAATAAGCCACATTGATTTTTTTTTTTTTTGGTAGATGCAGAGAAGGCCTTTGAAAATTTTACTTTCTTGTTCAAGGTTTTGAAAGATATGAATTTTGGAGAGAACTTTATCAAATGGGTAACATCGATTTACACTTCACAACAAGTACAAATAATTGTTAATGGAGATCTAACAAAATCTGTGCTGCACAACAAGTAACAAGACCTCAATCTTTGTCTTCTCTTTTGTTCATATTGGTTTTTGAAATAATAAATAGATAGAAAAGACAAAATGAGAGGATTGTGGGGATAAAGATTTAAAAGGAAATTTATAAGTTAAGGACTTATGCAGACTTTTTGTGTTTGTACTGGAAGATCCTTTAGGAAGTTCAAATATTATTGGCCAAATTAAAAGAACGTTGAACATTAGTAAGTTTCAGGCTTAATGAACAGAAGACAAAGATATTAACAATATGAAAGTGGCAGATCAAATTGATGAATAAAATGAGTTTTAAGATGGAGAAGAAAGTAAAATACCTGAGTATCATTATGGTAAATATGAATTGTATGTTGTTTCAAAATAATTATGTTAAAACATGGTATATTCTTAAAAATATGTTAAGATGGGATAAATTACAATGGGGAGAATTTCTGTGATAAAAATGAACATCTTGCCTAGAAGATTGTTTTTGTTTCAAATAACACCTGTTTGAACTATTGGTGCACCATAGAAGCAGAAGGATTTATCTAAATTTGTGTGGCAAGGGGAAAAATCCAGTTAAATATAAGGCATTACAGATACAAAAAAATATTATCTGGGTTTACCGGATTTGAAATTGTGTTTTTCAACTCGCTGGTAAGCTTGGATGAAGGAATGGTTGCTGCTAAGAAATAAAAGACTTATATTAGACGGATACAATCTGAGATATGGGTAGCATGGTTATTTGTGATATGATAAAGTTAAGATTAATATATATTTTAAAAATCATTGTTATATATGCCAAATTGAGAAGCCCAGATGGTGTCTGTAAACTTCTTTGTGGCTCTCAATAGTTGAAAGAATTGAAAATTACACTGTGTTATAATCTTAAAGAGAACTTTTGAAAATGATGTATAGTTGGTGTATTTCACCAGTGGATTTGTCTAGAATATATAAAGCCACTTCATGTTTATACTGGAAATGTGAACAACCCATGTTCGGTGGACATGCATAAAAGTGAAACAAATCTATTCAATTTGACTCCAATACATGCACTGATTGAGAGGATTTTAAACATTAATATTCAATTGAGACAATAGGTTTTACTTCTGAGATTGACAGGAAGTTTGTTTTTATACCTAATACCTGCAGCAAAAATATTGTATGCACAATGACTGGAAGTTTCAATGGAGAAATAGTTGATGAATTGACTTTTTTGGTCAGAAAAAAGACAATCTCTATGTTTATTCATGACTGGAAGTTCCTCATAGAGCTTTTGCATAAAACGGAAAGAAATAAACTTATGCTTTTAGGTTCTTATATAGGACAGATTATAGAAAAAAGAGAGTTATGTTATGAACCTAGAGTAAGAAGTAAATTTATAATTTACTGCTGTAAAGAAGTTTAGAAGCTACTTTTTGTATCTTTTTCTTTCTTTTACTTTTTCCCTTTTGGTACATTTAGCTTTCTCTTTTTCTTTCTATTCCTTTTCTATCAGTTTGTATTAACTTTTATCTTCCTTTTTTAAAACATTTAATATCTATCTATCTATCTATCTATCTATCTATCTATCTATCTATCTATCTATCTATCTATCTATCTATCTATCTATTTATCTATCTATCTTCCTCCTCCTTCTCCTCCTCTACCACTACCACCACCACCACCACCTCCACCACCACCACCACCATCATCATCATCATCATCATCATTATCATCATCATCAATATCTATCCAATATTGGCAAATGCATATCACAGCCTTTTGCTTCTTTACCCATTGGGGCTTTTTTTTAAAGAAGTGGCAGAAATAAAAGTTGCATATCCTGGAACTTTCTTTCCAAGAAAGAAACCATACTTTCATTTGAAATAACCAGATAAATCTTTGACTATTTTTTAAAAGTTTTGTCTTTTTGTTAATACAACATGTTTATTTATGCATTTTACCTATATGTAAAATTTGATACACAAATATGAAAATGGCCAAAGGCTGGATTAATAAGGAACATTCTTTCGTATACCAGCATTTCAAATTCCTAGTTGCCACCAATGACTAAAATGCTGGATTACTTGTAGTAGACTAGAGTAGATGATTTGGGGGAGTTTCAAAAATTGTTCTGATGACAAGGAGATATTGTAGTCCCTTTGAATAATTGGACAGTGAATGCCTGGCCTGAAATATTTCTCATTTCTGCCTCTGGAAACAAGGAATGAGTACAAAATCATCCTCTGCTGCCATTCAGGGAACAGGCCTACATCCATCAACAAATGATTTCAAGAAGTTTCAGAAAGTGTCCCTATGGAAAATATCATATTAGAACATTTAAGTACTCATATGTTGTGTTTTTCAAAGACTTGTCAACAATAATCTTGTATGTTATTCTCAGATGGAAAGCCTCTGGGCAAGTATTTGTAAAGCTCTAAGAGCTTTATTTATCCCATAAGTTGCTAAGAAAACATTGCTGTCTCTCACTTTTGCACATGCTTCATCTCTCACACCTGCACAGATTGCAAGAAAAAAACTTGGCAATGCCATCACTTTTCCTGATTGTTAAGCTATTTGTCACAACTGTTGTCTTCATTATGCATTTATATGTGGCTGAAATTACCCTTCTGTAAATCTGCATCATTATGCTCTGGAATGATGGAAAGATGCATCAAAAACCAAATGTAAACTTATACATCATTGAGCTCTCTACAGATTTAAACACTGATTTTTTTTTCTATCTTGTGCCTACCTCACATTTTATGACTAGATGAAACCCAACTGTTTCCATCTTCTTCTTCTCCCCATTCTTCAATATCACAATTTTCCTTGTTAGACTACTGTTCCCTTCATTTACACCTGAAAGGGAAGATTTCCATTAGTAAATGATTGTATTTAATACTGTACAACAATTGATTAGTAAAGCAGAATTATGTGTTACTAGGTTTAATGGAACTTATTTGCACATAGGAATATATAAGATTTTACTCTGTGGTTAATCTAGCCTCTCCTGCATGCTGTTTTTAAAACAAAGAACAAAGCCCAATGAATATCTACTCAGAATACAAAAGAGTAAAAGCCAAAGTTGGCCTAGAGTCAAATTTCTTGTGCTTTACATGCATTGCATGTTTTATTGACATGACACAGAAATTTATCTAGCCTATAGCCTTGACATTTCTAGATATATCTCATTCAAATATTAATCAAATATAATGCTACTTGGCTTTCATATTTAGACAAAGTTAGCTAGTTGATGGCACCTCTTGGGGCTTATAATTCATATAGTAAATATATAGTAAAGCATCAGATCAGGTGATCCAAAGTAATTACTGTTCAGTGTGGTTTCTTGGAAACTACTGACATTAATACCTTAGGTCATCTTGCTTTTTCTTCAACCATTGGATAAAAAATGAAAGCCTGACTCTGTCAATATGTTTTTTCAAAGAATCATTACAGTTCTGTTAAGCTTATGTCACTTAACCATTTTACATCACCTTACTTTATGAAAATGATCATTTTAGGCTCTTATAAGTTTGATTCTTTAACCATTATGCTGAAATGAAAATTGATTGATTCAGTCTTTTCCTAAAGGTTATGGTCTCTTTACTGATTTATCAGACTGTTATTTTTGGTTTCTTAGAAAATTAAAGGAAAGATTTAAAAGACCCTGTTCTTCTCTAAATATGCAGTGCTAAGGTGTGGATTTTCTTATGTTCAGGTTGGAGATTAAGGAATGTTATACATACAGAGCTGGCAGATTATTTATAGATGGTACAGATCTTCAAAAGGAGATTTCACCTTATCTAACATGAAGTGCTAGTTCTAAGTCACTTTTCTATTCATTGGAGCGGTAAGTCATTTTAGGTCCAATAAGCAAAATGATTTGCCAAGGCATATCATCCATGGCTTTCATTCTGCATCAGTAGATGAATTACCTATACAAAACAATTTGAAGCCTTGTGACAGACTAACATGCTTCCACACAGTGAAGCACCTAATCTAGTTGGATCCATTGTAATCTACCTAGTCTTAATATGCACTGTGGGCAACAATAATCCATTCTGCTTAGCACATTCACATTCATGTTCAAACTTATTTGTTTGCTCAACTAATTTTAAAATTATTGTAACCAATATTTGGCCTTATTTCTATGTGATGGAAGTTATCTTGATGAAACAAATGTTTCCTAAAATGGAGAATGACACCAGACTGGGTGACAGTTCATTAATTCTTTTACAGATTATTACCTTGATATTCTTTTTCCTTACACCAGTTTATTGAGCTAGTATAAGGTTTAGAGTTTAGGGCCTTAATGGTTTTATCCACTTTATTGCATATTCAACTATGATTTCTATTCTTGTAAAATGTCATTTGAAGTAGCACTTTCCATATGTTTTTTTTTTTCTGGTGAAATTGTTCTATCTGTTCTACATTTGGCCCAACTGTAAATAAAAGGCATCTTAAAAGAGAAGTCTGCCAAATGTGACTGTATAGTGCTTATACATCTTAAGATGCCTATCAATTCAGGAAACTCAACAAAGAAATCTACAATGGAGATAACCCTTAGCTGTTGCCCATTTTCTCTATTTTATTCATTTTAATTGCAAGAGGAAAGAAAATGAAGTATTCTCTTCATGTGTTTCCTCCTTATCTGTTTAGAAGATTGGACCTTGAGAGAGAAAAACAGGTAGTAAATATGAGATCAGTTGTGATTACACCAATGAGTTGACCCAAAGAAAACCTTTTGTCAGATTGCTTGATGTGATAAAGATGGGCTGATTCAGACATTCTCCAGAATAGAGATAACCACAAGGAGGAACATACTCAGATAAATTACTTCAACCCAATTATTGATGACAGTTATAACTGAGTTATAAAGATCTGACATTTTCCAAGGGGTTTAAATAGGCAACTTTGTTCATCCTAGTAGCATAAATTAGAACTTAAAAATTAAAGATATTTATGAATTGTACATATTGTATGTGGACATTTTATAAACTTACTAAGGATCAAAAAACCCATTAGTTTAGTTTACTTTATTGTCATTACACCTCATACAATGAAATCAAACACCATCTTCAGTGCACATCATGACCATGACCATGAAAATAAACATGAAACACATCCTTCATCCTTCACACATTGAACCGGAAACCCCCGATACCACACCAACACTGCACTATACAGCAGAATTCAAAAGAGTTACTGCCCTGGAATAGAAGCTGTTTTTCAGCGTATTTGTCCTTGTTTTTATTATTCTGTACATCTGCCAGATAGTAATAGTTCAAAAAAAGGGTTCCCAGGATGAGATAGATCTTTGAGAATGTTTTGAGCTTTCTTAAGGCAGTGGGAGCTATAAAGCTCTTCCAAAGAGGGGAGAGGACAACCAATGATCTTCTGGGCAAGGACATTAACCATCTGGAGTGCTTTCCTATCTGCTACCGTGCTATTGGGAAACCATACAGAAGTGCAATATGTTAAAATGCTCTCTATGGTGCAGTGGTAAAAGGTCACCAGCAGTTTTTCATTCAGTTGTTGTTTTCTGAGAAGTTCTCAGGTAGTATAATCTCTTCTGGGCCCTTTTGACCAGAGCTGCAATGTGGGCACCCCAGGTCAAGTCCTCTTTTAGGGTAACACCCAGAAACTTAAAACTGGCCACTTGCTCCACTCGGTCTCCATTGATAAGCAAGGGCTGGATGCAGGGGTGAGATTCTACCAGTTTACACCTATTCTCTAGAACCAGTTGTTAACATTCTAAGCAGTTCAGAGAACCAGTTGTTAGAAGAAATTACTGGCCTAATCCTGTAAGGAAGGCAGGTAGGAAACATTCTGGTGTTGCTTACAGAAACTGCCTTTCCGTTAATTTTTATTACATTCTTGGCAGGACTAGACTTCCTGTCTCAGGAACTTTTGTGGAGTTTTTTTTCCCCTCTTTTGCTGGTACTTTGTGTGGAGTGACCATTTAAAGTTACAGTGACACTGAAAAAAGTGACTTATGACCATTTTTCACACTTACAACTGTTGCAGCATCCCCACAATCATGAGAGGCCAGGCGAGAAGATGCGTGCCTGGTGATATTCAAGTTGGCCATGCCCAGCCAATAACATGACCACCAAGCCACATCCACTAAGGCACATGACCACCAAGCCACACCCACCAACTAAGCCATGCCCACAGAACCGGTTGTTAAAAAATTTGAATCCCACCCCTGGCTAGATGTCTGAACTGTTCCTTCTATAATCCACTATAAGCTCCTTGGTTTTATCGGTGTTGAGAACCAAGTTATTGTTTCCATATCACAAAAACAACCGGTCTACCTCATCTCGGTAGGCAGACTCATTCCCCCTGGGGATAAGTCCCATCACTGTTGTATCATCTGTAAATTTAGCAATAGTATTACTAGTGTGAGTGGGAATGCAGTCATGCACATAAAGAGTATAGAGTAAGAGACTAAACACACAACTCTGTGGTGTACCAATGTTAAGAATAAGGGCTGAAGAGGTGTGATTACCTAATCTGACCCTCTGTGAGTGGCCAGATAGGAAATCCATAATCCAAAGGCAGATTGAATTAGAAAGTCCAAGGTCCAGACAGAAGTTTAGACACTAGTCTATGTGAAAGAATTGTGTTAAATGCAGAACTAAAATTCACAACAAGCATCATAGCCCCACCGCCCGCTGTTCTAGATGAGTTGGAGCAGTGTGAAGAGTGATGGCTATAGTGTCCTCTATAGATCTATTTTATTTTATAAGCAAACCTTGGTAATACTGAATATGGAGGGGTTTTTTAGGCTGGGAAACTTTCTCCCCCTACAATTGAGGATGAAACATATATGTCTGATCTAGACCGCTTTGATTTTTTTTAATCCCAATTTTTACTCACTTGCATTTGTTTCAAAGCAAGCAAAGTCTCCACCTTTTGAAAGGCTTGGATAATTTCTCAGTGCTCTTTTTAGCCATATGTTTTAGAGACATAAATTTGAGAGACTGTCACTGTCAAATCTGTTTTTCCTCAATTATCCCACATAATATTTTAGTCATAATTTATGGTGTGCTTTTATCAGCTTTGCTTTCAAATTTATGTTCACATGCTTTTGAGACAGACAGTAAGTGCATTAACAAGAGAATAAAACACCAACAGATTCTGCTTTTCATAATTGTACACTAATATGACCACTTACACCTGAAATTTGGCTGATCATCATAATTATGCCAAAAGCCATAAATTCTTTTTGCTTCATGACTCGATCACAATTCTCAGATACAGTGTTTCTTGCACAAAATATAATCAGTGTAATGGAGAGAGAAACTATCATGAAATAGGGCTCCCACTCTCAAAAGCAAAGTGATCATTGCACCTTTAAATACATAGACATAAATGATAATTAAACAGATATGACTTAGGAGACATGTCTTCTCTGTCATGGTGCCATCTCTGTAAAACAACCTACCCCTTATGGCTCTAACTATTGCATGTTGCAAGGCACTGGAACTTGCTTGTTTCCTCAGGACTGAAACAGTTTATTTGGCATCTGGCATTCTGATCCTTTAGCCATTAATATGAGCACTTACTCCATTAATAGTTTTATATTTTTAGCCAGGCTGGAAATACTTAAAAGTAATACAATTTGTATAACAAAGAATGGTAATCATGTAACTAATTATACAAATGCAATACAGCTGTACAAACCTATCATGTAAAATATCAAGCTCCCTTCCCTTCCTCTGCTGCCTTAAAAAACTAACAACTAGGAAAAATAACCATATCTTTATGAACCGCAGTTAGTTCAGATAGTGTGGATCACAAGTGGGTAATAAGGAATTTCATATAATTATTATAATAGACACAATAGAGACTTTTGCATAGCTTCAATATTTTTTTAAACTTTTTAAGGAACCTGCACATTATTTTAAAGTTGGGGTGCATTTGTTACACAACTACTGTATGCACATTTTTTTTAGTCACAGTAAATACGGACCAAAACAGAATAGAATGGAATTCTTTATTGGTCAAGTCTGAGTAGACACTGCCGGTGGCTCTCCGGGTTCGCTTCAAGGTTCTGGTTCTGACCTTTAGGGCGATCCATGGCACCGGGCCAGGTTACCTACAGGACCGCATCCTACCGGTGATCTCCAGCAGGCCAGTGCGTGCACACAGGGAGGGCCTTCTCCGGGTTCCGTCGGCTGCCATGTGTCGCCTGGCGGTCCCGAGGGGTAGGGCCTTCTCTGTGGCGGCCCCTGCCCTCTGGAATACTCTGCCACCGGAATTGCGTACCGGCATGGACCTGAGGTCCTTCAGGCGCGCGCTGAAGACCTGGCTTTTCGAGCAGGCCGGCCTGGGCTGAGAGAGGGTTTTAATTTGTCTCCATTGCTTTTTAGTAATTTTAATTTGGGGGTTTTAAGGGGGTGGGGTGGGCTTTTTATATTCGGCCAAATATTCAATTTAATTTCTTTTTAACTTTTGTATCATTGTCGGGGTTTGGATTGGCTGTACACCGCCCTGAGTCCCTAGGGAGAAGGGCGGTATAAAAATTTTATAAATAAATAAATAAATAAGAAATTTGTCTCTAGTGCATAAACTTTCAGTGTACATACAAGCAATAAGTGATAAATCATTATCATAATCAAAAAATATAAAAATAAACAATAAATTTTGCATTAAAACAGAGGGTATTTCAAATATTTTCACATGCCTTCTGTAAGAAGGATATCATGGCCATTGAGAGCATTGGAAGTTTTTATCTCAAGTTTCCACTGAGTTACCAACACACAGTTTCTCTGTGGCAAACTATCATCACTGGAGTAGGACAGAAATGGACTGGCTCTTAATTTAAACTTTAGATACACACATTCAAAATATTTTATGTAGAGATGGACAATTCAAAATAACATAAACTGTAGATCACAGCAGTACATGATATACATTTGCAAAGTGTGTGATCATAAAAGTATGCTGTTACTCTGTGCAGGCTTAATAGATATCCATTTCATGCACATAAAAATTCAGCATCCAGGATTTTTTTAAAACCAAAGCTTTTGAAGCCCTGCTGCTGATCATTGCCACATTGATTCATGCTCTGCAGAAGGTAAAAAATGAAATAAAGGTCTCTCACAAACACTTTGCCCCTCTTCTTCATACACAGTCACCCAAAACTCCCTTTCAGCAGTTCTTTCTAATGTATTTTCTGAAGAAACATTCCTATCAGTCTCTCTGTTGAACACTTTTAACTTTTTTTTGTTATGTAAAACACTGTGTTTTATGGATCTTTTTGCAAAGCTTTTGCTTGTCTCTGTTGAGCTGTCTCAATGTGGATCAAATGTAGATGCTTTAATAATATCAAATTTAACCAAGTTTTTTTTAAAAAATAGAGACACTTGTTTATTGCTGACTTCTTTACTCAAATAAGTCCAATTATTTTTGCATTGTAAAGATTTTTTTAAAAAATAAGATTCATCACTGTGTACCCGTGAGCCAAGAATAATATGCTTGAGATGGGATATCTGGTTCTTTGAATCACCTTGGGACAATGAATATCTGAAATCTAGAGAGTCCTCTTTCTGTGAATGATGCATCATACAAATGCAAATTACAACTTTGACTTTTAAATGAGAATCATATGACAAATGCAATCTCTTATAGTACTCGGAGGTTGCCAAAGCTGTGTTTCTTTTTCTAGACAAATTGTAGGGCATGACAGGATTTGTAAATGGACATTTTCAAAGTATGCATTTCTGAATCACTGAGTAATGTTTTACGCCAACTGCTTCACGGTAGACTCTCCTGATTAAAAGAAGGCCATCTTTGCTTACCTTTAAACCAGAGACCCCTTTATGACTTATGGACTTCTATTCTTGAAATTCCTATGGCAGCATGGCTGGCTCAGGAATTCTGGAAGCTGAAGTCTATAAGTCATAAAAGGGCCATGGTTCCTCAGCCCTGCTCTAAATTATCCCTTAACCCCAAATTTCCATCTTTTGACATGGTGATGAACTTAAGACTCTGGGTAGGTTTACTAAGATTGGAAAGTTGTTCAAGACGGTATATCCAAACAAAATAAAACAATAAAGAATTAAAGTTACAAACTTAAAGCCACTAAAATACAGCAACAACAATGCACTTAAGGCATAATATTTCATAATGGGTTGCCTTCTGTTCTGACCCAGGCTTAGCAGTTTTTCCTTGTCCTGAAAAACTGTCTTTTATAGTTACATTTTGGGTAGGGTTGAGCTATAGTTTCTTTTTCCATGAAGGCCAATGTAAAGAATGAGTTAAACTGTTCTGCTTTCTCTCTGTTGCCTGTTACTTCCTTGCCGTCTTCTCTCCAACTGTTTCCATCTCTGCCTCTGATGCAAAACACTCATCAAAGCCTTCCCCAGACTCCAGAACTGGCCCAAATTCCTCCCCATCCTCCTCTGAGTCTGCCACCAGCTCCACTGGCAGGCCACAACACCTTCAGAAATTGTGAATGCTCCATTCCTGGAAATTTTTAAGAAGAGATTGGGCAGCAATTTGTCCAGAATGATATAGGGTCTCCTATTTGTGCAGGAGATTTGACTAGAAGATCTCTGAAGTCCCTTCCAATTTTGTTATTTTACTATTTTTTATATATAGAGTTCACTTCATAAGAGGCATGGAAGATGATTGTAATTTGATAAGAAGTCATGATCTTTGTTCAAATCCAATTGAATAGATATGAGTTCTTTTAATCCAACAATTACACCTTTGAATTTTGTCTAAAGTTCCTTTGTTCTTGAATAACCACTTTAAAATCAATAATAAATTCATTGTTGAAAATGTTTTCCTATTAATTTCTGAATTGTATTGAGAAGGCCCGCACCCTCAGGGCCGCCAGCCGGCATCGTCCGGCTGAGGCACCCCAAGGAGGCCCATCCTGTGGGAGCGCACTGGCTGGCAGGAGGCTGATGGTGGCAGCAGGCAGTCCCGTAAGTACCCACGTCCCAAGCCATGGAGTGCTTTAAAGGTGACCACCAACATCTTGAATCGCACCCGGAAGGCCACCGGAAGCCAATGCAGCTCGTGCAGGAGCGGTGTAACATGGGAGCTCCAAGGAGCCCCCAAAATCACCTGCGCAGCCACATTTTGCACCAGCTGAAGCCTCCGGATGCTCTTCAAGGGGAGTCCCATGTAGAGAGCATTACCATAGTCTAAGCAGGAGATGACGAGAGCAGAAGTGACTGTGCGAAGAGCGCCCCGATCCAGAGAGGGCCGTAACTGGTAGATCCGACTGACCTGACAAAAAGCCCCTTGGTGATGGTCGCTATAACAACAGCCATACATTCAGGAGGACACGCAGATTGCACGCCCTCTCCATGGGGGTCAAAATTTCTCCCCCCACGGCTAGCGATGGAGTGAGCTTGCTGTATCTGGGTGCAGGAAACCAAAGCCACTCGGTTTTGGTTGGGTTAAGCTGAAGCCTGTTAAGACCCATCCAACTCCCCAAGGCTTCCAGGCACCGGGTCATCACTTCAACGGCTTCGTCGGGGTGGCCCGGGATAGAAATGTACAGCTGAGTGTCATCAGCTTACTGATGGAACTCTATCCCAAAGCCATGGATGATCTTACCCAGAGGCTCACATAAATGTTGAACAGCAGGGGCAAGAGCACAGACCCTTGAGGCACCCCACAAAACAAGGGCCTTGGGGTCGACCTCTGCCCCCCTGCCAACACAAATTGCGAGTGGTCAGAGAAGAAGGAGGAAAACCACCGTAACATGGTGCTTCCCACTCCCAACCCCTCCAACCGCCACAATAAGATAGTGTGGTCGACAGTATCAAAAGCCGCTGACAGATCTAACAGGACAAGGACAGAAGAACAACCCCTGTCCCGGGCCTTCCAGAGATCATCCACCAACGCGACCAACGCCATCTCCGTGCTGTGCCCGGGCCTGAAACCCGATTGGAGAGGAGCTAGATATTAGATATATATACATTTAGTTTGGAATTTTGTGTTTTTTATAAGAACACACCAATTTTTTTCCTAGGGAGAAAGATATCATGGGCAAATGAAATACATCAGACAGAAGAAGAATAAGTTGATGAATTTCGAATTTTGAAATTATTTGATTTGTCAATCGCTGTTACAAGATAACAGGTATAAGTATATACATAGTTATGAATACATGAAATGGGTACATATAAGAAAAATAAAAGAAACAATAGGACAGGGACGGTAGGCATGTTGGTGCGCTTATGCATGCCCCCTACAGACCTCTTAGGAAAGGGGTGAGGTCAATTGTAGACAGACTAAGGTTAAAGTTTTTGGGGTTTGGGGAAGAAAGCACAGAGTCAGGTAGAGTATTCCAGACATTGACCATTCTGTTGCTGAAGTCGTATTTCCTGCAATCAAGTTTGGTGCGTTTAACCTTGAGTTTGTATCTATTATGCGCTCTTGTGATGTTATGGCTGAAGCTGAAGTATTCATTGACAGGTAAGTCAATTGCAATGTATGATTTTATATATCATATTTAGATCAGACTGAAGATGGTGTAATTCAAGGTTTTCTAGGTCTAGAATTTCAAGTCTGGTGGCATAAGGTATTCTACAACGAGTAGAGGAGTGGAGAACTCTTCTTGTGAAATATTTCTGGACTTTCTCAACTGTGCTAATATCAGATACGTAATGTGGGTTCCAGACTGATGAGCTGTATTCGAGTATTGATCTAGCAAATGTTTTGTATGCTCTAGTTAGTAGCGTGATATTACCAGAGAAAAAGCTAGGATTAAGTTAACAACTCTTAATGCCTTTTTGGCTATGTACTGTATTTACAGTGGGCTCTAGCACTTAGATCATTAGAGATGAGTATTCCAAGGTTCTTTACAGAGCTTGGATCATCAACAAGGTCTTGACTATTCAGTTTGTATTTTATTTTCTGATTTTTTTTGCCAATATGTAAGACAGAACATTTATTTGTTGAGATTTGAAGTTGCCATTTGTTTGACCATTCTATTTGATGTTTGATATTGTGGCTCAATTTGACATGTAGTGGGAACAAATGTGTGGGAACAAAGTTAGCACTGAATTTATTGTAGGGCCTAATTCATCCATTTCACATCCAAAAACTCTAAGTAGAGACAGAACCTATCACTCAAGAATAATAAAGAGAAGTATAATTGCCACAATGGGCCATAGATCATTGATAGTAGCTTTAGAAGGAAGCTAATGATCTAAATGGATGTGAATAAAATTGAAGGTCACAAGATCCTTAATTCCCAGGAAAACAAAGAAGTGAAGACAAAATCACACAACTTGATGAAGGAATTACATTGTATTGAATTCTTGCGATGTTTATTGCTACTTTTTCTTCTTTCCTCTCCTTGTTCTCCCTATTTGCCTTTAAAAGTTGCTCATTATATATCCAATTCTTTTAACCTGGATTCATAAATCAGGCCTTTAATTATGTGTGTTGCTGTTCTCAGGAGAATTTTCAAACTGTCTTTGTTTCCTTGATATTTAAGTTCAGCAAGCTGAATACCAGAAGAGAGATCATCAATTAAATCACGTTCTTTTTCCACAATGTTGTGCCTTTGGTATCGCCCTTTAACAATATACAGCTCAAATATTATTTTAAAAGTATCTTATTTTGGCTTCACATTGGAACACAATAGTAGCTGAATGCAGATTTTATCATGCTTGGAAAAAATATAATGGTCCATCGGGATTCAGTCAGTCATTATGAAGTGTGTTGAATTTAACTGGTTCTTTTCAAATATGACTATATAAGATTCAACAGTATGGCTATTGCTTTTTTCTTCCTTGCTCCTAATTTTTCTTTAGTGCTCAGTCCAGGAAACAATGTTCCTAGACTATAATTGTATAGAAGTTTAACATTTAGTATTTGTCTAATACTATTTGGCTACAGTTATAAGAATTTAGACAATTAAAAAAATGCTCTGATGTCTTATAAAGGAGGTACTCATTATTCAGGATTTCATTTCTCATATTAAAACCTCATTTAGCATGCCTCCATCTAAACTCAAACTTGTATCCACATTTGCAAAAAGAAAGTTCTCAGGCCAGTGTGAGCTATTCACTGTAGGAGTGCCAGACAAGCATGCTTGAGTATCCAAGCAATCCTTCTTGGCTTCTGCAGGCTACTCAGTTCTAACTGTACTTTTAACTCAGTGATCCATCGTCATCCCCAAGGAGATTTTTTTTTATTTGGGAGCAGCAATGGCTCTGGAGATAGTATGTCTTTCCTGAAAGAGAAAAGCAAGGGTTTCTCATCCTTTCTTGTTCCTCCTCATAGTGCTTTAAAAACTGTAAATGGTATTGTCAATGTCTTGGTGCTAATTAAACTGTATCATAGAGAAGAAACCAGAATTCCCATGAGCTAGGGCAAGAAAATGGACATGTTCTAGATAAAGTAATTGGAAACAAGAGAGTCAAAATGGCTTTGCACTTAGAATTAAACAAGATCTTTTCCATGATCAGGGAGAAATAGTCTGTTTCCTGAACCCATTTGTAAACTGAAGTAAAGGAAATCACCCATTACAGTCCTGGGAATTATTTTCTTAAGAATTTTATAGGGAAGGAAAAAGTTGTATTCCAGCTGCCAGTTTGCTCTTCATTAAAAACTCAGCATTTCTAGTTTCATTCATGGTTGGGGAATATGCATATAATAAAACTAGTTCTTGAGAGATGACCTCTGAAAGATTTCTTATATAAAAGGGGGAAAACACTGCTGTACTGTGAAATATATATTTTTTTGATCTGTAGTCCATATGGAAGAGAGTTTTTCTTATCACTTTAAATCTGCGTAAGATCAGATGTTAACATATTTCAGTTGTGCTATTTGTTAGCCTATTCCCTGTTTTAAGTAAATGTCAGCATCTGCTCTTGGCTTTGGTTCTAGTTAAGGCTGACATGATGACTTTTTTCCTGTCTGCGTAGGCTTTTTCTCATGAATAGTTTTTGTTTGAAGAATGTCCCAGATTGTAGCTGCAGAAAGAGAGAAAAAAGATGAGAGAGATTTATTTGGTGTGTTTTTAGGAAACAGAATGCCAGGTTTTGATAACAAAACATGCTGATGAGCTAAATTCAATATACCTTTGCTAGATGCTAATAATTTCTGTTGCATAAATCTTTGTGCTTTACAGAATAATTTATTTCAATGTTTTCTGGGATACTTTCAATCAATATATTATGTTTCAAGGGTGACACCAGGGGCAGAAGTTTGAAAAGCTCCATCTGTATTTCCAATACAGCCTTAAACTCTTATCAACATGGAATCCATTAAATAGTGTTGGAAACTGGTAGCAATGTAGGACCAGACTAAATAGAACATAGCTATGAGTGTTTTATTGGCTACTTTGTCAAGGTAATTTTTAAGTTTAGTGGGGGGGTTATTTGGGGGGGAGAGAACCACATCCATAAAGAAATATCATCCAAAGTCTCCATCACATAGAAACTAAGTCTTCTTTTTAAAAAATCTGTTCAAGTAATATCTTGAAATTTTATCAACATTTTAAAAAGTCTGGTATACTTAAAAAGCTTTGGAATTTTCATACAGATGCTAAATAACCAACATAAGCCCATCCATGGATAAACTGGCCTTCAAAAATGTTTATGGCACTGCTATCCTTGTATTATAAATGTTTTAAGGATGAACATTAACAACTTCTACAGCAAATGATAAATGTTACATTAGAGAATGTAAAGATTCCTGACAGCTGGAAAGAATCCAGTATAGCATTAATACCTAAAGAGATCCAGGATTTGACTTTAACAAGAAATTATCCACTAATATTTTTTGTAGAATGTCTATAATGTCTGTTTAGAATCTTTATGGCTGAAAGGTTGAAAATAATTTTACAGGATCAATGTGGGTCTTTACCCCCATGAACTCATTACGAGCTAATATTAGAAATACTCCAGAAATATCTGGGGTATTTAAAGCAGCACAGTGAAAAGCAAGCTAGAGCTGTGGTGCAGTGGTTAGAATGCAGTACTGCAGGCTACTTCTGTTGACTGCCGGCTGCCTGCAATTTGAAAGTTCAAATCTCACCAGGCTCTGACTCAGCCTTCCATCCTTCTGAGGAGGGTAAAATGATGACTCAGCTAATTGGGGACAATATGCTGACTCTGTAAACCATTTAGAGAGGGCTGTAAAGCACTGTGAAGCAGTACATAAGTCTAAGTTCTATTTGTTATGATATGTACATAATAACCCTTGAGTAACAAGGATACGTTGGAAACGTTTATGAGAGTAGTTATGAATAATTATTCAGCCACACACAGCTACACTAAATTGAGTTAAAGTTGGCACAGTGCAATAAACAGTCCAGGTCATATACATTTAACAGTCCAAATAATATCCAATTACAAAGTCTTCTTGTCAGTTACAGTAAACAAAGATATCAAAATATAAGCACAGTATAACTTAGATAGCAACAGAATGTCAGAGAAACAGAATGTCAGAGAGAGCAAGCCATGATCTCTAGCTCCCTCTTATGGCAATTCACAATACAATCAACCAATCGAAACATAGTACAAATCAATGCAGTAACTTTGTTTTAAAGTTACATTGTTGGTTTATATATTGCCAACCCAACTAATTATTGGACAGATTCCTAACACTATTACTATTATTTTTTTTATTTTTTTATTTTATTTGTTTGTCAAACATACAAGATAACAAGTATAAATATGATCAAAAACATGAACAAAGGAAGTAAATACAGATAAATGGCGACAGTAAGACAGGGATGGTAGGCATGCTGGTGCGCTCATGCACATCCCCTTTAAGGACTTCTTAAGAATGGGTGAGGTCCACGGTAAACAGTTTGAGATTGAAGCTATGAAGTTTTGAGGCTGTAACAACAGAGTCAGGTAGAGCATTCCAGGCGTTGACCACTCTGTTGCTGAAGTTGTATTTTCTGCAATCGAGTTTGGAGCAGCTTACCTTAAGTTTGTATCGATTGTTTGCCCATGTATTCTTGTGGTAGAAGCAGAAGAAGTCATTGAATGAAGAAATCAGGATGTTATAGCAGACAATTTTGTGAACTATGCTTAGATCGGACGCAGGTGGCGCAGTTCCAGATTGTCCAAATCCAAAATTTCAAGCCTGGAGGCATAGGGCAGTGGAGTACTTTACTCGAGAAATACCTTTGAACCCACTCAATTGTGTTAATGTCTGATATATAGTGTGGGTTCCAGGCAGCCGAGCTGTATTCGAGAATTGGTGTGACAAAGGTTTTGTATGCCCTAGTTAACAATTGTTACCGAAGAAGAAGCTGTACGAAATAAGGTTAACAATTCTTAAAGTCTTTTCAGCAATGCTGTTACAGTGAGCTCTGAGGCTTAAGATCATTTGAGATGAGAACTCCTAGGTCGTTGACAGAGTGAAGGTTGTCTACTAGATCGTTTCCACCTAATTTGTATTTGGTGTTCTGATTTTTATTGCCAATGTGTAGCACTTGTTAGTTGAAATTTGGAGTTTTTAATTATGCGACCATTCTGACACATAGTCTAGGTCACTTTGTAGGCAGCAGCATTGTTGGTGGTGTTAAATAATTTTACATCATCGGCAAAGAGGACGCAGCAGTTTTTAATGTGATCATGTAGGTCATTTACTATTGTTGATCTTGTTTCAAAGATGCTTTTTTCTTCAAAGGCAACTGGACTGTTTTTTTCTTTGAGGAATAAGAAGAAAACCTTTCATTTTTCAACCAAGAAGCTTCAGCAGTTCTGATGGCAGGGGAGAATGGATCTTCTTCCTCAAATAAAAAAAAAAAAAACAGCATCTTTGAGACAATTATGACCTGAGTGATTGAGAATTTCCACAGAAAATTCATTGATCTTGGATTGAGAGAAGGCAATCTATAACTGGAAATCAATTTTCTTTTTTAGATTTCTGGAAGATATGAACTTTTGAATTAATTTTATTAAATGTGTAATATCCATTTGTACAGAAATATAAATAACAGTGAATGAAGAATTAACCAAACTTGTAAGATTTAAAAAGGGACAAGAATGCCTGTTGTTTTCACTCTTGTTCATTTTAGTTCTTCAGACAATGAATGCAGACATAAAACAAGATGAAAGAAACATGGGAGTAAAGATTAAAAACAAAATTATAAGTTGAAGGCCTTTGCTGTTTTCCTGTATTGATTCTTGGTTTGCTACACTTTGAGCAGCTTCCTATTGTTGACCTCCATGAAAGGTGGTTCAACACTGTCTTTCACAAAATCTGCCAGAGCATGCTTCTCTTCTTTGACATATTATTATTATTATTGTTGTTGTTCTTATTCTTGTTCTTGTAGTAGTAGTAGTAGTAGTAGTTGTTGTTGTTAACATGAATTGCATGTTATTTCAAAATAATTTGCAGGATCACCCTAACAATCAATGAACAATTAACTAATTCATTTATCTTGCCTCCCAGAGTTGTGGGTGCCCATTACTACAAAAATAGAGTGGACAACCATTTGAAGGGATGAGAGCCACAGTGGCACAGTGTTTACAGTGCGGTACCATAGGCGACTTCTGCTGTCTGCCAGTTGCTTGCAATTTGGCAGTTCAAATCTCACCAGTCTCAAGGTTGACTCAGCCTTCCATCCTTCTGAGGTGGGTAAAAATGAGGACCCAGATTGTTGGGGGCAATATGCTGACTGTAAACCTCTTAGAGAGAGCTGTAAAGCACTGTGAAGTGGCATATAAGTCCTATTGCTACATAAGGTCTCTTGCTGGAGCTAGAAGACTCCAAGGTCCCTTCCAGCCTTATGATTCCAGGTTCTATGTTCTAAAATAATTATGTTTAGGCATGCAGTGAGAAAGATATTTTTATTTCAGACAATACCTGTTATGACAACTGATGTACTTCTGGCAAAAGATACATCTAAATGTTTATGGCATGGGAAAAATATGAGTCAAATACAAAGAGTTACAAGGTGTAAAGGAAAGAGAAAAATTGGGTTTTACAGATATAACATTGTATTTTGCAGATTGTTGGATGAAAGAATGGGTGTTGTTGAGAAAAAAAATATTTTTATAAGTAGAAGACACAATCCATGGATGTCATAAATATTTATGGTACCATAAAATTAATGTAGTTTTTAAACAATATTTTATTAGATGTGCCATATTAAACTATATAAACCCAGGCTCCACCTGAAAATATATATTTGGATGTCAGCACTTGAAGAGTATTACAGATAACAGAAACATCAGGCAAAGACAAATTGTTAACACACCAGGAATTATTGGAGAATCACCTAGGAGGAATATAAAATAGCAGAAGGTAATAGCTGTCTATGGTTTATCCATTCCCACTTATCATAAAGAATTGAAATGGATAAAAATAATTATGACATGGAGTAAAGTAAGATAGAATTTGAAGTGCAATTATGCACCAATTATGAACATGTAATGTCTAAAATGTTCAAACTTTTGTTAAAATTTGAAATGGAAGAAATATGGGTTCAAGAATCTATGCTAAAGTGGACAAAACTTTTGGCTGTAATATACAAATGGATCAATGATAAAATATATGACCAAAAGAGTTGAAAAATGCCGGCAGACATTAAAAAAGCTTTAAAAATAGATTCAAATACACACATTGATATAGAGGATTCTTTTTTAAAAAAAAAAAGGTGGTAGAGGAAAAATGATTAAAATAAAAATCGTGAAAGGAATAATATTCAGTTGTAGCCAGAACTATTTCTTTTAGAATTGATTGATAAACAGAAAATAATCATGGAAGATTTCAAAATTTCAAAATAAATGGTTACTGATATGAGATTAGAGAATGAGGCATGATGGCTCAATGGTTAAAAACACAGAGTTTGTCAGTTGGTAAGCTGACAGTTTGGGTCTGAGTCCTGAACACAATGAGGTGATCTTCTGTTACTTGCCCAGTTCCTGCCACTTAGCAGTTCAAAAGTGTGCAAGTGCAAGTAGATAAATAGATTCCACTTCAGTGGGAAGATAAAGCATTCCATGCACCTTCCCTGATATATTGTCATTCTGGCCACATGACCAAGAAAGTGTCTTTGGATAATGCTGACTCCCTTAGCTAAGAAATGGAGATGAACATTGCCTCCTAGAGTCAGAAACCTCTACCTTTTTATGAGATTATTATATGTACAAAGATGGAAAGACTCAATACTACCCAACATGGAGGAATGACTGGCAAATTTGACCAAACTTACTGAGATGGCCATATTGACTTCTTAAATAATAATAATAATAATAATAATAATAATAATAATAATAATAATAATAATAATAATAATAATAATAATAATAATAATAATATTTATTTATAGATAAGGGAAAGGTCATTACTGACATTCATCAGTGAATGGAAACCACAGATGGATCTTTGAAATAAAAAAGAAAATGATTTTGTGATTTATGATTTTGATTAAAGAAAGAAGGGAATTACTATGTAATGTTAGAAAGAGAGAGGTTTGATTAGAATAGTATGTATAACTGCCAAGAAGTTTGGAAACCATTTCTTTATAGATCTTTTCATGTTTCTTTTCCCAATCTTCCTTTTTCTTTGCTCTTCTTTTTCTTTCCTTTTTTCCTCTTTCACATTTACAATATCATTTTCCTTAAATATATTTCTTATTCAATATATGGAAAAATTCTTTTAATGAAAATTATTTTTAACTAAAGAAACTGCTACTGCAGGAAGCTTAATATCTTCTATGCTGATTAACAGCAGTTATCCTGTGTTTCAAAAAAGGAGAATGCTAGAAATTGATCTTTTATGGTAAATGTATTTCTAACTCTAAGTTGTAGACTTAATGCTGATTTGGTATTCAGAAATGTGGATTTCAGCAATTGGTTTCTTGGGTTTGGCTGCCTGGCATGATGACATACCATTGTTTCCCTTTCTAAATCATCCGTATTAATTACTTGTCTGTGTATGTACAGGCATATATAGAAATATAGATACAAATACGGGTAATATCTGTCATATAAAGTCTACACCAAATACAAGCTTTATGGCTTGAACACTCTTTTCAAATAAGCTCGCATTCATTCTGTCTATTAAGAACAAGAAACAAAGAAAATGAACCAAGTGGGAGAAATTAAGCTGAAGGAAAAGCATCTGTGTGTTTGTCTATAGAATCCTCTGAGGACAGGGCTCAGTTTCATGAACATCAATATATCTATCCACATACAGAGGAACAACCAAAAACACTAAGCCAAAAATAATAGTGTTTGAAACAGGAAGGAAAAATGAAATTTCAGGAGAACGATATTTTTTTTCTCTTAGTGTATCCTTCTTGGCACAGTACATGTTTATTTATGGTCTTAAGGGCCATACTAGTCCTGCATTATGATCATATGAGAGTCTTGTTCTCCAGCTTTTTGTTTTGTTTTTTTGATGAGGCTAATAGCATATAAAAGCCTTGGTATGATTTACCACTTAGAAAGATACTATCAAGACAAACTAGGGAAAAATACGAGACATAAGAGTTTACCCCTAGGGGACCCCCTTTCAGATCCCCCCCCCCTTGCTTCCTATTGTCCTTAACCTGAAACTGCAGTGGTTCTCATATACCTTTACCTTCCTGTTGAAGCACGTTCTTGCTCTGAAATTAACCCTGGATTCTCTAACTGAAAGTTTCCATTGTGGTGTTAAACTCCACTCCCTGAAAGAGACTTTGTTGATTGGTGGTAGGGGGAGCTCCTCATAAAATTGGGTAAGAAGACAGCTGTGAAACATCTGATCTCCTCCCTGCAATCAAAGCACACCAAGTGCTTTCTTTTTCCCTTCCCAAATATAGCAGCATTTGTAATGAAAATATTGATGGATGCTAAAAACAATATGTAACTCTGCTCCTTTCTTCCTCCTTATTAACACTGGGAAGCTTGGGCTGGGGACAGTAGTACTGTAACCTATCCTTATGACGAGTGTAGAATATAAAGATGCTGCAAAAAAGTGCAGGCTATTGGTAGCCTTTTGCACCACAGAGGAACACTGAAATTGGACAGTGGCTGGCAAAGTCCAGCAAGGTTAGTAATCAGTGGCCAGTGATAACCAATGCAATGATAATGAGGCAGCAGCAGGAGCAGTGACATTCTTTCAAATCCAACAACCTAGGCAGCAACATTATCTTCTTTTTGGTAGCATTCAGGCATGATATGTAGTCCATAGTATGTAAGTTTATACTATATTACTACCTTGTAAAGATAGGATGTAAAGGATTGAATAAGCATAGCATATAATCACTTCACTCTTTTCTGCTCTTATGGTAGCCACCTTCCCATCCCTAGGGCATACTGCAAGCATAGCTTTGGATAAAGGGCCAAGTAAGAATTTTTCCAAATTAATTTGTGAATTTACAGCAACTCTACAATGTGTACGATTGCAATATGGGAAGTGTTGGCAGTTTGTCTGCATGGACCAAAAACTAGAAAAAGGAATCCTGTTACAATGGATACGCCAAAAGAGTGAGAATTTCTTTGATCTGTTTTACTTAGTTTTGGAACCCAGGATGGAAGAAGAACATGTTCCTGACTTTGGGGCACTGAATGTGACAAGGGCCCCATTTCCTGGCTTTATTGTTAATAGGCCAAATATCTTGCTCTTATTCATCTTGAATTGGATGTTTTAATGTTTTATTGGCTTTTTTTTTTCATTCATTTTACTGTTTTAATTTTTTTAAATTTTTTTAAATGTAGTATATATTCTGAATTGTAAGCCACTCACAGTCATTCATTGAAATGGATGGCTATAGAAATTGAACAAACAAACAAAAACTCTGTTATGTTCTGGGAAATATAAAATCAGTTGTGCAAGACAGACCAGATGAAACAAATGCCACTGAACCTAAAACCATTGTTATTAAAATTGGCTACAGGGTCTTGTGAATTGGAATCTTCTCCTCCTCCTTTACCTTTTAAATTAGGGGGTCTCTGACTCAGATGCTTTTGGAACTTTCTGCACCCCAATCTGGTTTTCATCAATATATATCTAAAAGAGTTGCCTTGCTAATGGATCTTCCCTCTCTTTCTCAAGGTCATGCATTTTATTCTTCACAGACAAGGACTTATTGGATCACTTTGGAGGCAGCTGGTAAGACAGCCAATCAGGTCATAGTCTATAAAGCCCAAAATCAGGCAGAATTTCCTCATATGTTCAAGTGGGCAAGTTGTCAAGCAGCATTCTGAATCCAAAATCAATCCCATATCAGTGCAGTAAATATCAGTATCAGCAAAGTATAACCATGAAAAAATGATTCAGAATGCAATCAAAGGCAAATAGATGCAGATTCATTTCTTTGTTATAAAACCTTTGCATTCCCTAAGATGCAAAGGGACCCTAAGAGAACCCAGCAAGACTATATTATTAGCCTTTAGGATTTAGATGGCCAAAAATAATTATCTTGAAATGACTAGTCCTTCATCTTCTGCCTCTCTGCATGCCTGAAGCTTTGACTTGTTTGTACTTCAGAATCAGGTATTGAGGGCTTAGGTTCCTCTGAAGTAACCACCAACAGCACTCCTTTGGAAGGCTGTGAATCTATGACCCCTGAGGACTGCTTCTTGAGCAAATTCACTACATGCTTATCTGTTTGTTCAATTCAGCAAGGCAAGGGATGTGGAAGACATCTGACAGATTTTTGTGGAAGGGCTTGGCAAAACTATGCAGAGATGCAATCCACCATAGCACAGATGGCATTGCTGAATGAAATTCATTATCACCAACTTCCTCTGGTTAAAAATCCATAAACAATCTGGGGGGAGGGACTATATTTCTGAAAAGTGTATAAAAAGGCAGGACCTTCCCCTCCGTCCTCGTCAACATTAAAAACTATCAAGAAATTTAACAGAATGACATTAAAGATTTTTATCATAAAATAATATTTTAGGGGAATTCATATTAACAATGGGGGATGCACAAGTATCTTATATTCAGGAATGTTATGAATAAAAATGGATACAGTTTTTAAAAGTTTATTTTTAAAATGTTGGGAAACTGCCTAATAAAACAGACTGTAAAACAGAAGAAATTTATCCAGATATATACATCCTTATCAGCATCAGTCAATTTTGAAGAGATGTTACAGCAGAATCAGCTGTAGCTAATGTTGGTAAATAACCAAAACAGATATTCATTAATTTGTTAAAAGAAAGTGCATGAAGACTATTCCTGGTACAATGTTTGTTTTTGCAAATCCCATTGACCAATCTGTTGCTTTTACATTGTCCCCAACAGCAAATGTCATCTTAAGTGAATGGACATGTGAAAAAAATTATACTATAGCTATTGTTTTTGTCACAAACATACAATATATCACAGATATATAGATACAAGTGTTCCAAAGAACCTTTACATTTGGCATTACTACTGGAGAATCATAACTATCCAAAGTATGTAGGAAAGTATAGGAACTGAAATTATTACTATGTAACTTAAAGTTATTTTTACTGATCCAACTGCAAATATCATTAGTGGCATTTAAACAAAAATCTGAAGGTGAACTGATGAGAGTCCTTCAACTTTCTTTTACAATGTATTACTAGAACATATCAGGATCAGGAAGGGATGTTATGTAGTTCCAGAAATACTTGATACATCTAATTAGAGTCAAGAAATGTTGTACAAAAGACTTTTATGTTAAGAAAAAAAGGAAGCAGGAATAAAAGTATTATTAAATTAAATTCATATTTCATTTCATCTGGAAGATCTTATAAGTGGAATGTTGCCTGTCTGGGCTGAATGGGAAATAATAATGGAAAAATCTGAATTTCTATATAATATTTCTATATTTAGCACACAAGAAAATTACATCCCATTTCTTCATTGTGATAAATACATACTTTTTCCTCCTTGTCCTTCCCTCACCTTCACAGAGGGCCCTTCCTTCCTTCCTTCCTTCCTTCCATCCTTCCTTCCTTCCTCCCCTCATCCCTCCATCTCTTTTCAAATGCTATGCTATTCTGAAATTGGTGCTAGGCCATAATCTTGTGTCTCTTTGGCAAACAATACAGGAGTTGCATGCATCTTGAGCATATTAGGATGCTGAATTAAATGACCTTTTCTTCCAAAGGAATAGGCAAGAAATTTGTAGAATTTCCTCTGGAGTTGCTGGGTATGTAGTTTCTCAATGACAGAAAGGCTCCTTTCATCCCATTTTTTTAGATCTTACTATTTCTCCCATTCCCCAAGCAGCCTTTCTCCTTCCTTGCTGCCCCCTACCTTTACCCCTCTTACTATGGAAAATAAGTGCAAAGAAAGAATGAAACTGTGGCACTTTGTTCACTAGACAGTTCAATAATTTAAATGACACTCATGCAATATTGCAAAAGCTCTGTGGAGGAATGATGCTGAATGTATGGAAGTACCCTTTGATTCACTAGGTTTTTAACTGAAGAACTGAATCACAATTTTAGGCAAATACAAAAACTAAAGGATATTTCCACTTGTCTATTGTTTTAGAAATTGAATATCATTTTGGAGTTCACTGAGATGTGACCTAATTGAATTTCATCCACCTTAAAGTGCTGAAGGAGGAAGACTAATTCTGGACCCTGCATAAAAGAAAAGGATAGTTGATATTCTAATTCCATCATCCAAGAAAGCCTCCATGCACAACAGATTAGATAATTCTGTTTGTTTTCTCTATTCTGCATAAAAGCCTTCAGTCCCCAAAAGACTCGCTTTTTGCTGCCTGTAGCTTTTGTCCCATTCAACAAGACAGGAGTTATGACTGACATTAAAAGTAGATCCTTTCTTTTTCTCTCAAGAGACAGAGAACAACAGTTTAACTAATAGTACATCAAGCCATCATGGAAACCAGCACTCTTGGAAAGCACACAGGAAGTTTATTATTGAACTGGTACTTGCTGTTGCCAAGGTCAATGAAATTGTATCCAACTGTGTTCAACAATGGAACAGTCATGTGCTAGCTGAATGAATTCCTCCTTCCCAACCCTTAGTTACTTTAACACCTCACAAATCTACTATGAAGAGTTGAGCAATCTTCAGATCAGATTGGGAAAAGGAAAAGGGGAAATCCCATTCTGCACATATGATGTGGAATATTTCCATTAGCATCCTTACCTTTTATTTTGTTGCTTCAGAGTTACATTAACTTTCATAATGGTTTAAACATGAATAAACGTTTATCCCACAGGCAATTTAGCCCACAGTGCTGTTATTGTTTCTCTAAATGATATTGTTCTTCAAAGCTTTTTGAGTTCTCCAGAAATCAAAATTAAAGTAATACAAACTATGACCAAATATTTATTTTCTGGTGTTTTTCTAGAACAGATGGAAGTTGGATTTAACTTAGACATCGATTTTATATTTTTGAAGTGAGGGAAGGGAGGTTTTTTTACTTTTGAAATAATCACTTAAGGATATTGGGCAATGAGGTTTGAAGTTTTGTGATATATAAACAAGCCCCCTCACTGTATATGTCTACATATGTTTACACTACGTATTAAAAAGGTAATTCTAAAGTATCAGTTATAGGAAATGCAAATGGAAAATTCACAGTAATAGTTTAACTCAGTATAATATGAGGGGAAATGATCACGAGTTAAACAGTAGGAAAACTGAAGGTTGCCTGCTCAATCCAATAAAGGCAATTAACTCACTTTGTTTCCATGTGTTCTTTCAGTAACCACAGCAAAAACTTTCAACTACTATGCAAACCAACTTTCACTAAAACAAGAAAAAAAATTCCACAGAAATGAAGGTTGATCCAGACTGATTTTTGCTATGAACCTTGCACTTAAGTCTAAATACAAATTTAATGTGATGACAATTTCCCTAGTAATATAGTTTATAAAATGGGTACTTGAGGCCTTCCAGACATAGCTGAATATTCCATCATCCTTCATACCTGACCAATTGACTTGAGACTTCTGAGATGTATAGTCCAGGACCCTTCACAAAATATTCATTTTTTGGTGCTTTAAGTACTGCAATGTCTTAAGCTCTGAGGAGTTTAGCAGTTCATAGGTTGGAGAAGACCATCTCAACTTCCCAATGCTGTCAGGTCACTCACTAGTTATCCTTTACTTCAGAAGGGCAGAAGAAGAAAAAAAAAGTTTTATTCATCTAGCTTATCTATATAAATTGTATGTGATATATTTGTACTGCAGCAAGGAATCAACTGTTGTAAATGAGATTTGGAATCCATTGTCAGTGACAAGGTAAGTTCTCGGTTTCAAAATATATATTTGAAACTTGGATTTGAGCTCAGTGAAAGAGTGTTAATTGCCCAGTTCAAAGAGACCCTACCGGATGAAAAATGGAATCACTCATTAATCAAGGAACTATAATAGCATCAATCCAGTTTACATTGAGAAGTTAATTTATCCTATTGGGAAAAGATCTCTCTTCATGTAAGATTCTTAGGACTTAATAAGCCTTTCTTCAACATTCAGCTTTAAACCCATTCCCCACACCCTATTTTGTTGGACACAGTGAAGCTTCCAATTTCATCATGCAAACTCTGGTTTTATAATCAGAATCAAAGTTTGGAGGACAAGTATTGCTTATAGGCAAATAATTAAGGCAGCTTGGGGATTTATTGAGTTTTATATTTAGGATTTTACTTTGCAAGCTGCCTAGAGTCACTGAGTAGTCGTATAAATTTTCTTTAAAAAAATGAAAGCATTTATAAAATAATGGTTTAACTTGGCAAGGTGGATACCAGCAATTTCCAGACTAGAGTGGGCCATTATATAAATATGCTTTAGTCTTCCAAGGCCATCAAGCAATGAAGTGACTTGCTAATCATTCCTTACTTTGAAAGGGCAAGGAAAGGCTACAGTTAAAACTCACAACTGTATATGCATAGTCCTTGCTTAAAAACTACTCATTCATTTGACCATTCAAAGTTATGGCACTGAATGAGGGTTCTCATCACTGGACATCCATGCACCTTCTCCCACCTGCCATCTCATGCTTCATCTCACCACTCATAAACACTCCTCCACCCAGCAGCAGTCACTACCTGATAGTCTCATTATGAGCCACATGGGACTTCCTTAACAATATAGGATTCTTGCTGAACAATAGCAAAGGGGAATGAAGAGATTGCCATTGCTAAGCAATGCAATCACTTGATGGTTCATTTTACGTCTGCATCACTTAGCAACACAAATGTTGGTCCCAGTTAGTGTGTAAAGTGAAGACTATCTGTAATTCGCTGCTCTTTTACCCTGTTGTGGGCAATTGACAGTTGGGTTTAAGTCTGCTCGAAAAATGTTTCTAAGTCAAGTCAAGAGCAGAATTAAGGATCAAGCATCAAGTGAATTGTATTTACTCCAATGTAAAGTGTGAAAGTTTTATAAAGAATACTTCAGAGGGAAAGAGGAGGAGACACAAAAAGAAATGTCACTAATTGAATTCCAAGAGGACTGTCAAGCAGCGACTGAAAAAGAAGAAGGTGCAATAGGTGGAAAAATGGAAGCTAGAGAACAATGAGAATCAAGATCTACTAGAACTGCAAAACCTAATTATAAATATAGTTATGAAAGAGAAAAAACTGATTACAATTAACATAAATGGACTTAACACAGCCGCTAAAAGAAGGAAAACTTTCCATAAATTAGAGAAATTAAAATTTGATATAATTTACTTACAAGAAGTATATATTAAAAAGCAACATAAACAACTATTGATACAGCCAAAGCTAGGGAAAATATTTACTTCCTTGACACAATGTAAGAAAAGAGGAGTGGTCTTATACATCAAAGATACTATTCCAGCCAAATTGATACATACAGATGATGATGGAAGACTTTAATGGTGTAAATAATGGACAATAATAGGAAAACACTCTTGATAGCAATCTATGTTCCGAATGACAATCAAGAAAAATTTTATAGAAAACTACATATGAAAATAATTGAATTGGACTATGTTAATATTGTTATGATGGGAGATTTCAATGGAATAGTAGATAATAAACTGGACTATACAATGCAGAAAACAACAAAGAAAAGCAGAAAGATTCTCCCTAGATCCTTTTTTAAAATGTTAGATGAAGTAAACCTAAAAGATGCATGGAGAGAAAGAAACGCTAAGACTAAACAATATACCTTCTATTCAAACAGACACTCATCATGGTCTAAAATAGATATGATATGAATGTCAACAGAACTGATTGCTAACCTTCAAAAAATTGATATAGAAACAAGTATCTGGGCTGATCATAATCCAATGACAATTAAATGGAAAGGACAAAGAAGAAGATCCAGATGGATGTTAAATAACACTATATTAAAAGAAAAAGATTTACACAGAGAATAGAGAAAGAACTGGCTCTTTTCTTCAGAGGAAATAAAAAAAAAGATACTTCAGTACAGAATGTATGGGATACAATGAAGGCATATTCCAGAAACTTGATAATAGACTATACAAGGAAAAGAAATATTATGAAAAGACAAGACATTAGAGGATGAGTATAATAGACTTGAAAAAGAGTTACAGAAACTGCCACAGAAAAAGGATATTAAGTTAAAAATGGATACAATTAAACATAAAATGGGATTAATGGAAAAAGAAGAACTAGCACAGAAAATCAGAGATATGAAACAGAACTACTTTGAAGATGCAAATAAACCAGGTAGATGGTTAGTATATAAACTGAGAAAGGAGAGAGAATCAAGGAAAATGTTGCAATTAATAGATGATCAAGGCCAAGTTTGCTATGGAAGTAAAGAGAAGAAAAAAATTATATGAGATTATTATGGGAAATTATACGAACAAGAGAATATCGATGATGAAAGAGTTAAACAGTACTTACAGAATGCTAATTTACCTCAGATACCTAAAGAGACTGAAATAATGTTAGAAAGTAATATAACAATGATGGAGTTAACTGAAACACTTAAGAAGCAAAATAATGGAAAGGCACCAGATCCAAATGGACTTTCAGCGGAATTTTATATGACATTACAAGAATTGTTGAACCTTCCATTGTTAGAAGTCATAAATGAAGTTATGTCAAAGAGGATACCTCAATCATGGCTAGAAGCTTATATTACACTTGTCCCAAAGGAAGACGCCAATCCACAACAAATCAAGAACTATAGACCTATTTCCCTACTAAACTCAGACTATAAAATTTTTGCTTCAATATTAGCAGAAAGACTTTAAAAATATCTAAATAACTTTATTCATCCGGACTAAAATGGATTCCTGCCAAAGAGACAAATTAGAGATTATATGAGAATAATTTTGGATACTTTGGAATATTATGAGGCACATCCTGAAAAACAAATGGCTTTGATATTTTTAGATGCACAGAAGGCCTTTGATAATGTGAATTGGCGATTTATGTTATTACACTTGGAGCAAATGGGCTTTGGTAAAAATTTTATCCATGCAATAGAAACTATATACCATAAACAAACAGCAAAGGTAATGTTAGAGGGAGAATTGATGAATTCCATTGATATAAGAAAAGGAACAAGGCAAGGCTGTCCACTGTCACCTCTGTTGTTTGTGTTAACTTTGGAAGTGAAATATTAGAGAAATATTAGAGAAGACAAGGATATAAAAGGGATGAAAATTAAAAAGGAAGAATTTAAATTGCAAGCATTCACAGATGATCTGGTTTTCATTTTAGAAAATCCATTAGAAACAGCATTAAAACTGATAGAAAAGATACAGGTATATGGAAAGGTAGCTGGTCTGAAAATAAATAAAGATAAAACAAAGATTTTTGACAAAGAATATGTTACTAAGACAAAATGATGAATTGGCAGATGTTTTGAAAATTAGGGTCATAAATAAGATCAAGTATTTGGAGATATATATGACAGCAAGATGTAGCACACTTAAAGAGAATAATTATATTAAACTCAAGCAACAGATAGTGACAGATTTGGTGAAATGGGAAAATTTACAATTATCATTAATAGGGAGAATATCAACAATCAAGATGAATATATTACCTAGAATTTTGTATCTAGGTAATATATTAATCTATTTCAAACAATTCCAATAAGGCTAGGGAAAGATTATTTTGAAGATTTAAATAAAATTGTGTTGAAATATATATGGCAGGGAAAGAAAGCGAGAATAAAACTAAAACTTCTGCATGATGCTAGAATAAGAGGAAGGTTTGGCCTGCCTAATTGGGAGTTATACTACCATGCTACAAATCTGATGTGGGTTAAGGAATGGATAACATTAAGAAATACTAAGACATACTAGATTGTTGACATTAGAAGGACATGATTTGTTGTTGGGGTGGCATGCCTTCTTATGGTACAAGGGAACTAAAACACAGGGGTACTTTAGAAGACATTATATATGGGAGGCTTTGTGGTTAAATTGGGAGAAGACTAAAAGGCAATGCTATTTGAAAATTCCAGTTTGGCTATCGACTATTGAAGCATTTTCTTATCCTATAACATATAAAAAGGAACAAACAGATATGGTGAAATATTGAATGAAAAGGGTGAACTTAAATCTATGCAAAAACTAGAGGAACAAGATATAAAGATGAATTGGTTTTCATATGCGCAAATACATTTTAGATATGATAAAGATTCCAAAACAGAAGGTTTTTATGGTAAGTTGACTGATTTAGAAAAGATTTTGACAGGTACTGATGAAAAAGTGATTAAAAAACTGTATGGATATTTATTAGGAATTAAGCTAGAAGAAGAACAAGTTAAAGAAAGAATGATTGCTTGGGGGAAAATTTTTGGATATGGGATTGATTTAGAGAAATGGCAAAAATTGTGGTCTCAAAATTATAAAATGACAATGTCAACAGCATGTAAAGAAAATTTGTATAAGATGTTTTTACATGTGGCATCTACCCCAACAAGAAGAGCAAGAATGTTCAAGAACAAGTCAGAAAAGTGTTGGAAATGTCATCAGATACTTGGTTCATATTACCATATGTGGTGGACGTGTGCAGATGCTAAAAGATATTGGACTAAAATCCACACGTGGTTGGAAAAAATGACAAAAAAACACATAGATTTCAAACCAGAGATTTTCTTATCGGGAATCTTACCTGAAATATACAGTAAGGAATTGAAATATTTGATTGTAAGTGTATTAACAGCAGCTAGGATTGTATTTGCTAAAAATTGAAAAAATTAGAAAATACCAATGCAGGAGGAAGTTATTAAGAAAATCATGGACTGTGCTGAAATGAGTAGATTGACATTTGAAATCAGAGAACAAGAAGATAAACAATTTTATAAGATTTGGGGTTTGTTTTATCAATGGTTAGACAATAAAATATGGTAATGAAATATGTAGAATTTTAGAAATATATAAAGATGTATTACTATAATATAACTATGGGATAGATTTGGGATAATAATATGAATTGTCATAAAATAAATAAAAAAATATGGATTATTTTGCATAACATGAATAAATAACAGTATGGTCAAATGATAGATTAATAAGGATATTAATGTACTTAGGAATATTTGATAGATAACATGAGAATATATACAAGTAATTGTAAGTGATGACTATGAAGTGGATGCACAAAAAAAATTGTAAACCAACTGACACACTGTATGTAAGTGGAAGATAGTTTGATGTTTTTATGCTGTGTTTGTGTATGTTTGTTTAAAAAATAATAAAATTTGTTTTAAAAAAACAGAGTGTGAAAGTGAAATCAAGTTAGAGAGAGGAAGCTCAGCTAAAGGGTGCTGACTTCAGATCTTTCCCCAAATGATTGCAACATTACCTGAATATAGTAGCCACAGTGAAGTACTTTACATGTAAATCTAAATGTTTGTATTTTTTCCTAGTTTTTTATGTTTAAATAATTTTAAAAGACATGTAAGATCCATGAATAAAATGTATTTTCATTAATGAAATGCGCTCTTCACATCTGATGTGTCTTATTCTGGGCTTTGTTCTGCTATATCTGAACTACAGAAATACATCATATAATTGAGATCTGCAAGCAGGTTAAAACTAATCCAAAACAGTATGCTGAACATTGCCTTAGAACCATATCCTCTACTGATATCTACCATCTGTTTATCTATATTATGAAGTAAAGTGTGGTCATTACATACACCATTCTACAATGTCAAAAGGAAGCTTAGTACAAAGATAAGTATCAGGATAGGTATTGCCAAGGAGTGATAGTAGATCACTTTTCTATTTGCCTCTAGGTCATTGCCTCCGATGCCAACATTTCTAGAAAACCATTAAAATGGCAGAACTCAGTTCTGGGAAAGAAGGGGACATGAGAAACAGACTTGAAATAACCCTGCCTCGATTCTGTTTAGTATAAATAGGAGAACAGGGAAATTCTGGCAGTCTTTCAAAATTTTGCTGTATCCTACAGTAATGAAATATCATGTCTACTATGGCCAATATTAAGGGAGCAAAAGAGTGCCTGTTAAATGTAGTGTTACTTTAGTATCTAACATTTATTATTCACATGTATTATATACAGGTTTCATACCACTTAGGAATAGTTTAGTGGTAACTACAAAATCTAATACATATTTTAGTAGAAGGGAGCATTAAGATCTGGTGTTATCCAGAATGTTATATTTTCTACTGGGGTTGTGCAATATGTCAGACTTAATTCCATAAAAGGGCTTTAGTACTCACAAGTCCTGGATTTAACACTTGCCTGTAACATTTTAAAGCAGTTTTGTCTTTTATCCCAAAATTACATGACAATTGCAATGCTAAGAAAAGATGAACAGGTAGTCATTGGCTTATGTCCATTTGTTCAGCATCTGCTCAAAGTTACAGAAACGCTTTAAAAAATGAACTGATGACTGTTCCTTGAAGTTCCAGCTATTGCAGCATCTCTGTGGTCAGGTGATCACAATGCAAGTGCTCAGGTGCCTGGCTCACAATTTCAATGGGGGAATCTGGCAAGGAAGATAACAAGTCATCCCATCATGTTGCTCATTGCTTTTTCACCCCAGCAACAGAGAACATAGCTCTTCCTGCTCCTCCTCCCTTTGTAGTTGCAGCTGCACCCACATGCAGTACTTCCTATCCTTCTTGCCCTCTTCCAGCCCTTCTGTGACCCCCACCAACCCATGTGCACTATCAAGTATCCATGAAATTTGTGCACCTTGTACACACTCCTTTATCTGGAACTCTCACCTTTTCCTGCTTAGCATCCTGGAGTTATGACAGCAATCAGACTGCCTAGTATTTTAAATATTGTTTTTTATTGTGTTTTATTTGGCTGTAAACCGCCCCGAGTCCCGTTGGGAGATGGGAGCGGTATATAAAATTTGGAAATAAATACATACATACATAAATAAATAAATAGATTGCCATCACTAAGTAATAATATCTTGTGGTATTTTGATTTACAACTAAATCACTTAACAATATGGCAATCCTGGTCCCAATTGTTGCTATAACCCAAGGACTATCTGAATTGATTTTAAAGAGTTGCAAATAAGTGATATCTTTTTCTTTCCTCCTTCACCAAAACATCTTTTCTGAACTATTTCTCCCACTTCTTCTCCCAATTCCCATACTTACTTTTTAAACACAACATCCTTTAAGCATAGCCAGCTCTGAGCCTGCAGGCAGTTACAGTCAAGAGCTGTGGCATATTTATGAGGAAGCTAGCTTGCTCTTCCTTAGACCATCATCTGTGAACTATCCTTAAATATCACATTTCGATTCTTACTATGATACAGAGCACCTTATTATGACATCGAACATGTAAACAAGCTAAATTCACTACTAACATGGGCAACATCCTGCCCACACGCTTTTATCTTTCTTGGTGACTTCAATCTACCTCATATTAACTGGACCCTAAACAAATGTACAACTGAACCCATACATGCAACCTTCTACAATGCTGTTACAAACCTGGGACTGGAACAACTAGTAACCAACAATACTAGACTTAACAAATGCCTTGATCTCATCTTCTGCAATAGTTTGAATTTAATTTACAGAATACAAACTAAAAAACCCTTTTCCAACAGTGACCACAGTATGACTGACTTCTGTCTTAACATACGTCCACACAAAAATCATCACAATGACATAATCCCCAATTATAACTTCTAAAAAAGCAACTATGATCTTATAGACAATGTTCTCTCATCCCTTGATTGGCAATCTCTATTCACTGGATGCAATACTGTTGAAGATCATTACAACATATTTTTACTTGAAGTCAAAAGAGTCTTCAAACTATATGTACCAATAACAACTCCCTCCACCCCCCCAAAAAAAACAGATTACCCATAACAATAAGGAAAATTCAATCCAAAAAGAGATCACTCTGGCGGAAAAACAAATATGGTCACGTTGCCAACTTCAAAAGCCGATACAAAAGAGATCACTCTGGCGGAAAAACAAATATGGTCACGTTGCCAACTTCAAAAGCCGATACAAAAATTTATGCCACTAGATAAAGACTGAATGTACCAATTATCACATTAAACAAGAGGAAAACCTTCTAAGCACTAATTCCACCTGCACTTTTTACAGTTTTGTAAACAACAAACTAAAAGACTCAAGGTCCATCCCACCACTGATAGGACCTAATGATAAAGACTGCAATGAAGCCAACATCTTTAACACATTCTTTGGCACAATATTTGTAAACAGCAATGGATCATGCCCAATATTTCCTAGTCGAACCACAGACAACTACAATGATCTAATACATATTGATTTTACAGAAGACAATGTTGAAAAAGCACTACACAATCTAAAACCATCTCTTTCTATTGGACCGGATGGAATATGTGCATACTTCTTAAAAAAGCTATCCACTGCCATAGCAGAACCTCTAAGCATAATCTTTGAAAAATCTTTCAGGACCAGCTCCTTGACTAACCTATGGTCACAAGCCACGGTCTTCCCCATCTTCAAAAAAGGAGACCACAGCCTAGTTAAAAATTACAGACCAATCTCTTTATGCTGCATCACCTATAAAGTCATGGAATTAATTATTAACCAATCCATCATCCTTCACTTAGAGACAAACAACCTATTCTCTAATAAACAATTTGGTTTCAGAAAAAAACTATCCTGTAATCTGCAACTCTTATACTGCAAAAACATATGGACTACACAACTTGATCAGGGCAAAACAATAGATACAGTCTACATAGACTTCTGTAATACCTTTGATTCAGTGGTACATGACAAACTACTCCTAAAACTAAAATCTTATGGTATGTCTGGACAACTGCATAACTGGATAGAAGCATTCCTGTCAAACAGACAACAAATGGTCAAATTGGGAGTGTCCTATCAAATTCTGTACCTATCAATAGTAGTGTCCCCCAAGGCAGTGTTCTAGGACCAACCCTCTTCATACTCTACATAAATAACCTCTGTGATCATATTAAGAGCAACTGCATTCTCTTCGCTGATGATGTAAAGCTGTTCAAATACCACAGACAATACTGCTACCCTTCAAAAAGATCTTGACTATGTATCAGAATGGTCAAACAATTGGCAACTTCAAATCTCAACAAATAAATGCTCTGTCTTACATACTGGCAAAAAAAATCAGAAAATAAAATACAAACTGAATAGTCAAGACCTTGTTGATGATCCAAGCTCTGTAAAGGACCTTGAAATACTCATCTCTAATGATCTAAATGCTAGAGCCCACTGTAAATACAGTACATAGCCAAAAAGGCATTAAGAGTTGTTAACCTAATCCTATGTAGCTTTTTCTTTTGTAATATCACACTACTAACTAGAGCATACAAAACATTTGCTAGACCAATACTCAAATACAGCTCATCAGTCTGGAACCCACATTACGTATCTCATATAAGCACAGTTGAGAAAGTCCAGAAATATTTCACAAGAAGAGTTCTCCACTCCTCTACTCATTGTAGAATACCTTATGCCACCAGACTTGAAATTCTAGACTTAGAAAACCTTGAATTACACCATCTTCAGTCTGATCTAAGTATGGTATATAAAATCATAAATTGCAATGACTTACCTGTCAATGAATACTTCAGCTTCAACCATAGCAACACAAGAGCACACAATAGATACAAACTCAAAGTTAACCACACCAAACTTGATTGCAGAAAATATGACTTCAGCAACAGAATGGTCAATGTCTGGAATACTCTACTTGACTCTGTGGTTTCTTCCCCAAACCCCAAAAACTTTAACCTTAGACTATCTACTATTGACCTCACCCCTTTCTAAGAGGTCTGTAGGGGGTGTGCATAAATGCACCGATATGTTCTATTGTTTCTTTTATTTTTCTTATATGTACCCATTTCATATATTCATAACTATGTGTATACTTATACCTATTATCTTGTAAGCGATTGAAATCAAATAAATTCTAAATTCCTTCCACAACACATGGGTGAAGTCCTACCAGTAGACAAATTTATACAGAGCTCCATTAGAAGAGTTTCATTATTTCCCCCCTTCTCTTTTATTGCTTCAAAATGATTACTATTTAAATGGTATGCAGTTCTGGTTTCTCTTTTTAGCCTGTTTAATTTATTTTTATTTTATTATTTATTACTTTCAATAACATTCCAATTGGGTAGGAATCATGAACTTTAACAAACATATATACATAGCTTAACATATCCATGCATCATCATTTCCCTTAACATTCTATATGGCTGCCAAACAACTTCATTTCACCATACTTTTAATCTATTGGGTTATCCTGGGCACTGTAGAGATTGTGCTGTTTTTATCTTTTCCTCATGTATGTTCCAGAGTCTGCAAATTGGAATGAATTATCAAAATTATAAATCAATAAATAAAGCATGCACAGTAAAGAAAAGTAAAATATCCATAAATAAACCACAATCACCCAAACAATGCCCAAATCAGGAATAAAACAAAAACCCAGCTGGCAAGTTGTTCATTCCAAAAAAAGTTCTTTGAAATACTTTTGTCTTCAGCATCATCTGAAATGAACACACCATGGAGAATGGTTTGATCTCAGCTGCTTTACAAGGCACCTCAAATGTTTTGTAAGGCACCTGGGAAAAGTTTGCAAGGAAGCATACAACATTTAAACACTGAAATAATTAAACCCATCCCCCCCCCCCACTGTTTCCTGGCAAAATGAAATTGGATAACAAAACGTCTGCAAGCAAACAACCAAGCTCAGAGAACACCAAGGACTCCATAAATGAAATCTCCTAAATTTTCTATGGTTATTAAAATAGCAAGGATTGATTTTTGTTTATTTAAGTAAGGTTTCACAAGGTAAATCTAGTACACATCTGGAGATATGGGATACAAGATATGTTCTGATAATCCAATGTGTTCAGTTATTGCTTGTGCTTGAAAATCCTATACTACCAACAATTGACACAGATACATGAGATCAACCCATGGATTCATATAATATGGGACAACTTAGACCAATGCCATCTTCATAAAACAAGAGAAATTTCACACAGAGATAAGTGAGTGTGAGAATGGAGTGTTTTAAATCTGTGCATTTTGCCCACATCTAAAGTATTGTTTCCAGGCAAAAAGAAAAGAAAAGAAATGTGGTGTTCAAGTCATGTTATGGTCTGGGAGCGTATCTATCATTTCTTTGAAATGCATCTTTTTTTTAAAAAAAATGTCTATATAGATATGGACATAGACATATATCTCCAGATATTCTTTCTACAACTTTTCCTTAAGTCATGGATCTGGTCTGGGTAAGCCTCTATTAGTAAATGCCCAAATAAAGTATGATGAATAACTATTTTTAATAGTAATTCTAAAATTGGTGTGGAATATGAGCATTATAACAGGGAAGGATACTTTATTTACTTGATAATAAAACCTAGATTATTGCTGTGATTTAACAAGCAAGAATATCCCTGAAATATTTTTAAATGTTTTTCTAAACTATGTTCTGTAAACTATCAATATATAATTTGTGCTGGTGACTATAATACAATTCAAGGTTCTTGGCTAGATGGAAATACTTCCTGCCCCAAATACCTACATTTATTTATTTATTTATTAATTAAACTTTTATACCGCTCCCTCTCCCAAAAAGGGACTCGGGGCGGTGTACAGCCTACTAAAAACATACAATAAATATACAATAAATACAATTAAAAATACATTAAACAATTTGGTCCGGCTGTGTCTATCCGAAGGATTCAATTAAAAATTAAAAACCAATAAAACCCCAATTAAAATTGAATTAAAACCAAAACACAATTACTGGGCCAGGCCAGCCTGCTTAAAAAACAGGGTTTTCACTGCGCGCCGGAAGGTCAGAATATCCGTCATAGCCCGTATCTCCGGGGGGAGATCATTCCATAGGGAGGGAGCTCCCACAGAGAAAGCCCGAACTCTCGGGGCCGTCAGCCGACAACGGCCAGGCGGCGGTACCCCAAGTAGGGCAACCCTGTGGGAGCGTACTGGGCGGCGGGAGGTTGACGATGGCAGTAGGCGGTCCCGTAAGTACCCAAGTTCCGAGCCATGGAGTACTTTAAATACCATCAGTACCACCTTGAATCGAATCCGGTAGGCCACAGGAAGCCAGTGCAGCCTGCGGAGAAGTGGTGTAACGTGGGAGCTCTGAGGGGCACCCACAATCACCCGCGTGGCTGCATTCTGGACCAACTGTAACCTCCGGAGACTCTTCAAGGGGAGCCTCATGTAGAGAGCATTGCAATAATCCAGGTGGGAGATAACGAGGGCGGACGTGACTGTGCGAAGTGCGCCCAGATCCAGAAAGGGCTGCAACTGGTGGATCAGACGAAACTGATAAAAAGCCCCCCTGGTGACGGCTGCAATGTGCTCTTCTAAGGACAGCCGTACATCCAGGAGGACGCCCAGATTGCGCACCCTTTCCATGGGGGACAAAACTTCTCCCCCCACGGCCAGCGAAGGAACCAGCTGGCTGTATCTGGGCGCAGGAAACCACAGCCACTTGGTTTTGGTCGGGTTGAGACGAAGCCTGTTACGACCCATCCAACTCCGCACGGCCTCCAGGCACCGGGTCATCACTTCGACGGCTTCGTTGGGGTGGCCGGGGTGGAGATGTACAGCTGAGTATCATCAGCGTACTGATGGAACTCCACCCCGAAGCCACGGATGATCTCGCCCAGCGGCTTCACATAAATGTTGAACAGCAGGGGCGAGAGCACCGACCCCTGAGGCACCCCACACAGTAGGGGCCTCGGGGCCGACCTCTGCCCCCCTGTTAACACGAATTGCGAACGGTCGGAGAGGAAGGAGGTGAACCACCGCAACACGGTGCCCCCCACTCCCAGCCCCTCCAACCGCCGCAATAAGATACTGTGGTCGACAGTATCAAAAGCCGCTGAGAGATCTAATAGGACCAGGACAGAGGAACAACCCCTGTCCCGAGCCCTCCAGAGATCATCAACCAACGCGACCAACGCCGTCTCCGTGCTGTGCCCGGGCCTGAAACCCGATTGGAGGGGGTCAAGATAACTCGCTTCATCCAGGTACTGCGGGAGCTGACGTGCCACCACACTCTCAACAACCTTCGCGGCAAAACGAAGGTTGGAGACAGGATGATAATTAGATAACAATGCTGGGTCCAGGGACGGTTTCTTGAGGAGGGGCCGCACCACCGCCTCTTTCAAGGCAGCAGGCAGCAGCCCCTCTGTCAAGGAAGCGTTTATAATGCCCTGGAACCAGCCTCGTGTCACCTCCCGAGTGGCCAAAACCAGCCAGGAGGGACACGGGTCCAACAAACAGGTGGTGGCATTAAGCCCCCCCAGTATCCTGTCCACGTCCTCCAAAGTAACAGGATCGAACTCAACCCAATTGACCTCACCGATATCCACCCCCCCCCGCCCGGAGATGCCCAATCGGAGTCCAGTTCGCTCCGGATCTCAGCGATTTTGCCCTGCAGAAACCTAGAAAACTCCTCAGCCCGTCCCTGCAAGGGGTCCTCCTGCACTCCCACCTCCAGGAGGGAGCGGGTCACCCTAAACAGGGCGGCTGGGCGGTTTTCCGCGGACGCAATAAGGGTGGAGAGGTAGGACCTCCTCGCCATCCTTATTGCCACTAAATACGTCTTAATATAAGAGCGTAATAGTGTTCGGTCAGACCCAGAGCGGCTAGCCCTCCAACTGCTCTCTAGGCGTCTTTTCCGGCGCTTCATCTCCCTTAGCTCCTCAGAAAACCAGGGAGCCACATGGGATCGGCACCGGGTCAGAGGCCGCAAGGGCACGACTCGGTCAAGGGCCCCAGCAGCCACCCTATCCCAGGTGGCAACCAAGCCCTCAACCGAGTCGTGTGTGTGAGCTTCGGGAAATGGCCCAAGCTCCGTCAGGAACCTATCAGGATCCATCAGGCGCCTGGGGCGGTACCATTTTAATGGTCCCGCCTCCCTGAGGTCAGGGGGCGCGGAACGGAAGTCGAGCTTCAGGAGCGAGTGATCCGTCCATGACAGGAGTTCCACAACTATATCCCCTATACCCAGATCACTCTGCCACTGATCAGAGACAAAAACCAGATCCAAGGTGTGACCTCCCACATGAGTAGGGTCCCGAATTAACTGGGTCAGGCCCATGGCCGTCATGGAAGCCATGAACTCTAGAGCAATCCCCGAGGTACCGCCGGCAGATGGCAGGTTGAAATCCCCCATGACCATAAGCCTGGGGGTCCCAACCGCCAAGCTAGCTATGACCTCAAGGAGCTCAAGCAGGCCGCTGCCGCATAGCAGGGAGCCAGGTATGCGACCAGCAAGCCCACCTGAACCTTGGGACCGAACTTCACGAAAAGGAGCTCACACCCGGTCGTCTGAGACACAGTGGCTTCCCTCGGACACAGATCCTCCTTAATAACTACCGCAACCACCCCTCCCCTCCCCTGGGGTACACAAATATGCACCCAAAAAAATACATACACTTATATCTTTTTTCAAAATTTTAAAATATTGCAAGCTTACACATTGGACTTCAAGTTAATAGATATTTTGGATTTCTAGCTGTATCATTCAGCTGAATGATGTAGACTTTTTGTATGAGCACTGTTATTAAGCACTGCTTTGAATCACATTGGTACAATTATCATAATGTATGGATATATGTATAATTGTATGGATATATGTATAATTGTAGTCATCTATTTTTACAGCAAGGCTTTTTATTATTTTCTAAAGCACTTTCTCTCCTTCCATCGAATTTCTATTGCACTTTTAACACATTCTCTGATGTCACTAGATAGAACATAGGGACCACTGCAGTAGCACAGTGGTTAGAATGCAGTACTGCAGGCTACTTCTGATCACCAGCTGCCAGCAATTCAGGTCTCACTGGTTCAAGGTTGACTCAGCCTTCTATCCTTCTGAAGGTCAGTAAAATGAGGACCCAGATTGTTGAGGGCAATATGCTGACTCTGTAAACCACTTAGAGAGGGCTGTCGAGCACTGTGAAGCAGTATATAAGTCTAAGTGCTATTGCTATTTGATTGCAAGGAGGAGCAATGGTAATAGAACAAATCTGAATTCTGATTAGAGTTTTATTTCCCTTCACCTCTTAAGAGGATATAGTAGTGATTTTCAAGGTTTGTAGGAAATTCTTTGGGTGGCAAATTAATAGTATAAAAAGAATAAGAGGAGATCCCTTAGAAGAAAAGGAGATCAAAAAGGCAGCAGAAGACTTTCTAAGTTTTATAGTGATAATTGGTCTGTTAATGAGGTAGCAAAGGAAAATTTGCCCACAGGGCTTCAGAATGAAATAATTCTAAAGTTAAAATAAAGATGGTTTTCAAGAGGAATTCACTTAGCCTTTGGATGAGGTAACAGCACCTGGGAAGAAAGAGGAACAGGAGAATGACAAAAGTAAAAGATTTTTTTTTTGATAATGTACTTTGCATTATTTTTGCTACCTATGAGCTAGGAAACCAACATTCACATTTTCCTTTAAACATGTGCATCATGAAAAGATTAACTTTCAGAATAAAAGATATAAGATATACCATATCCTTCAATCTTTTGCTTATCCATAGACATAGAAAATTTATTTGCCCCAGGTCAATGAAACCTAATATGCTTTCTTTATTCTCATATCATATTTTCTGGAATGTGATCATTAATAAATGACAAAACATTATAAAAAAGTGGCCAAAATAGCATGCCTTATGAGCTATATTCCAGCTCAATTTCAATGTCGTATAAAATTATTGTTCTTTAGCTTTTTGGTTTATGTTATATGAGTATGGACTGGATATTTGCTATTTATTTATATGAAATCTATATATACCTGACTCCTATGTTATTATAAAATAAGGACATACATTTGGGGGAGGAGTTTGCTATGATATAGGGATATACAGCTTTTTGTGGGTCAAATGTTTTTTTTTTTTTTGGTGAGATATGTATGTTCAGAATCATATTCTAAAAAGAAAAAGAAACCTAGACAAAGCTTAAACTTGACTTCATTTCAGTTGTAGCTCAATTTAAATAAACTTAAATGTAATTGATAGGATTTCTCTTTGTTATGCATTTTACAACTTCTTCCTTTGTTACAATACAAAAATGCTATTTGACAGAAAATTGGAGGGGTTGCAATGGCTGCACCCCATACTTTTTGAGGTTTCATCACTCTTGGGACAAGGCTTTTATGAGACAGGAAAATGTTTTGCTTCTTTGTTAACAAAAGAAAGAAGTGACATGTATCACATAGAGCCATTTTATATGTAGATTTATTTTAATGAGAAGAAACTTACCAAAGCATTAAAGTACAAATCTTAGTGCCAGATCATGATTATATAATCACCTTCTATCTCAGCCTATTATCTGTTCTGGTTGCCAAATTCTCCAATCATTTACTGATGTTATTTACAATGCTGAAGAGTCAGTATTATTGTTTCCCTTTCCTCCTGGGAATCTTATTTTTCACTCACACCACATCTATCTCTGCATGCCAAAGTGGGCATGCTTTGCAACAGGAATTGCTTTAAATCTCAAAGGATGAACTTGACATGCAATATTTCCCTTCCCTTTTGTGGCTGGAATAAACTGGAATTTCTCAAAAGGAATCAAGCTTCTCTTTTCTGCAATGCACCACACAGACCGAATGATTTATTATTCTCGACCTTGATTATAAGCAGATAGGCAAATTCATCATTTTGCATTGATTGTGCACACTTTCTCTGCAATTCAGAGTCTCTCGAGGAGCCTGTATCAAAAATGAAATAGCAGCTTGCCTATCATTAGCTAGACTCTTAATGGAATAGGACAATGAAAGGAATCAGCCATCAAAGTAACTTTAAAACTCTCTGCAGATATATTTTTCCTTAAAATAGAACATTGTTTTCTCATAAAACATCCCGAGCTTATTCCACAACTAACCAATTCTCATAGACCAAGGTCATGCCTCTGCTTGCTAATGTCATGTCATTATGTAGCATGATGAAGGGCACACAACCAAAAGGGAAAGTGTCACAAACCCTATTTTGTGAAGCAGAGACTGTTTTGTTCATCTTGTTTCTTGCATATTTTTATTTATTCACATTTTTGTGACCTCTCCTTTATTCTTTATTAAACTCATTCTCTAATCTATTTAGGACTTCACCCACTGAATGTTGGTATTATGTACCTGGGGACTGAATTAGATTTGGTTCTGCATATGAAGTAGTGGAGTTGGAATTTTGGTATTTTGCAACTCACAAGAATTTCAAAAATGTCTAATTAAACAGAATGGATATTTGTTATCCCAAGAAATATAAGTGAGAATTTCTGTTAGCTTATGCATATCCTTTGGATTTCCTTGATTAACTGGAAAAAATAGATTATCAATAGGAGAGAATATTGTGACTGTGGAATCCTTGGTGGCCTTTGGGCTTGGTTGCTTTCTTGTAAATAATTCATGTAATGTCTGCAAGTATACAATTAAGCTCAGAGACTAACAAGGACTCCAGAAAGATAGATTAATTATTTAAATTATTGTGTCAGGTGAGAGAGTAAAAGAGAAAGATAAATTTAAAAATTGGACAAGATACTTAGAAACATGCTGACTAAACAAAACAGCACAGCAGTAGACTTCCGGTGGCATTCTTGTCGACGACGGATCAAAGACTGCGATTGTGCATGGCTTTGATCCATGCTTATCCTGTTGGAGGGGTCCTTAAAGGACCAGATCTATCTGACCCACCTCACAGGGTTGAGGGGAAGAGGGGGAGACCACCAGCTGGGTCGAGGGGAGCTGCATCTCCCCTCCCTGGCTTGGCAAACTCCCCTAGAAGACAGGGAGAAGCAGCAGCCTTTAATGGCTGCCCTGAAGACAGGAAGCTGCGGGGGACACAAGTTTGTGCTGGAGAGTGAAAGTGGTGAGCAGTATGTAACCAGATAAAAGACTTTGAACATTTTTTTTTTGATAACCCCAAAAAGCGAAAAGAAAGAGCCCTCATTTGGAAGAGTGGTAGCAGTGAACGAGAAATAAGAGGAAAATATAAGATAAAGAAAAAACCAGAAATAAAAGAATTATACGTGATTAGAGACTAAATTTGAAATAACATATAGAACTGAACATTAATGCTGGACTTATTTGGAACTGATAAAATTTAATATTAATACTATGGAAAATGAATTAAAAAATAAAAGAATTTTAAGAATAAAGCGATACAGAGCACCACCTAAGGGTTAAAGACTTCTTTCTTTAATTTTTTTATGGAAAATTATTGGTTGTATAGAGAAGAAATGGAATAAAAGATTATTAATATAACAGGATCCCCAGAAGCTTTATAAAAAAAGAAGGGGGGATTACAGTTAAGCATAAAAGAATGCAATACTTTGGGACTCTTAGAGGTTGATTATGACATGAAAACAGAAAAAAGAGAAAGTGAGATAAAAGGAGATTTTTGACAAGGACTATAGCAGAAAAATGTGACTTTTAACAAAATAAAGAATAACTTAATAGACCAAAGAAATGGAAGAAATAAGCAAAGAATTTAAGTTGGAGCTGCAAAATGTGAGAGAGATGTTTAAATAAAGAATGAAACTGGTGAAGTTAATGCTGAGTAAAGTAATGGCGTCACAGCTCACGGAAGAACAAAGGAAGCTCAGAGACGATGAAAATAACAGCTTTGATGAGCATGAAGAACAAGGACCATTGTCAAAGGATATAAAAGGACTTAAAACAGATATCGACATTTGAGACAATAAACAAAAGAGATAAGACACTCAAGATTAAGAAGAAGGAAATATGTAAGAAGAAAACCCCCCAAAAAAGAACTGAAAAGGGGGGGAAACATGGCTGACAGGCAGAGGGAAACAAAAACAAAATTAGAAGGGAAAAAGAAGGAAGATTGGAGAAACTTAGAAAAGGAAAACCTAGCCAAAATTAAAAGGAATGATAAAGTTAACAGATTTAGAGATAAGGGTTAGGAATTGTATAAGGGGGATTTCACATGGGAATGAATACTGGCACTTAGTTTAAAATTGCTGTAAATTATGTTAGGATTATATAACTATATATAACTTTATATAACTATATATAACTATATTTAACTGTATATAACTACAGTATATGTATCTATATATAATTATAACTAACTATAACTATAACACACACACACACAGATATATATATATATATATATATATATATATATATATATATATATATATATATATATTCATAGATTTTCACATGTACAGGTTTGCAGCTCTTGGCATGTTCGGGTCTTTTCCCATGTAAGATTGAGAGCCTATTACAACACAGGAGGCTGATAAACACACAGCCAATACCTCAGCCACACATATTCTTAAGAAAAAGCCAGCCAATCTGCAAACATCAATTCCTTTAATCAATCAAGAAATGACAATACAGCTAACCTCCCCACTAGTATATATAGGGAAACAGCAGCAGATCACACTTTGCTCGCACAACACGAAGCCGAAAGCACCAGCCTGAAGATAGAGAGTGAGATCTCATCGAAACATTGCCAAGATACTCTCAATTTTAGACGGGAAAATATATATGCAGGTCTTGGTGTGTTTGGGTCCTTTCCCATGTAAGATTGAGACTATCTTGGCAACGTTTCAATGAGATCTCACCACAGTCCATCCAGAAGCAACTTACACACAGAAGAACAAAAAGCACTCACCAACTTGAGGAAAGACAACAACATAATCATTCTCTCAGCAGACAAAGGCAATGCCACGGTCGTGATGAACACATCGGACTACCAATCCAAACTATCCAACCTACTCCAAGACCCCGCTTACAAACATCTAAATACTGACCCCATCAACTACCTGGAAAAAAACCACCAAATTCAAAATAAAAGCCTCCCCCATCAGTGAAGAGATCCAGCAAAGAATCATCCCCAGAGAAAAATCATCCAGATGCCCTAAATTCTATGGCCTCCCCAAGATATACAAAGAAGGAACACCACTCAGACCCATAGTCAGCTCCATAGGCTCACCTTGTCAAAGCGAAAAAATTCAGCTTTATAAATTAGAGGAAATGAATCATGTTTACGAATTCTGGCTTCTTGCTAAGAACACGAAAACTGGTGTGCCCCAATCTTCTCTGTCACTTATGGATACACCTGGAATGCAAAAGTTTACCTGTTAGTGAATTTTCAACATTCTTATTAGGAACCTTAGGCTTACTTTGAGCAACCTGTTTCTGACTTTTGTTGGTCCTAGGAACCTTTGGGGTAGCAACAGGATCTCTCTCTGGAATATCTCTCTCTGGGCCTGTGCTCCTTCTTATTGGAACATGTATACTTGCCTGTGATTGCGAAGTAGACTTTGGCTTTAGGTAATAAACACCAATTAATATGGTTTCAGCAACAATATTACCTTCTTTAACCACATAACTTGCTTTTTCAAAATGGTGAACCTGGTACTTGGATACTCTTGACAAATGACTCTGACTAAGCAAATTACTAGTTGCTGTTGGTATATAATAAACATCAGGAATAAATGCATCTAGCTCTTCAATATAAACAGTTCCTTTTCCCTTGACCTGAACAGTATTATTTGAAAAAGTGTACAGTTCACACATATCAGGTTCAGGCTCGTGCATCTGTGTGAAAAGATCTCTTCTGTAGGTAACATGCAGTGCTGCTCCACTGTCCAAAGTCCAAAGATGTCTTCTGTCATAATCAGGATGAGATTGTGGATAGTTGGTTAATGCCAATGTGATGTGTGGAGCTTGTAGATCATGCCTGGAACCACGATGACCTTGTCTTTCGCCTCTGCCCTTGCTTCTGGAATTTGTTCCTCTGGGCTGGTACATGACAGGTGCTGGAGATCGTTGGGGACAATCACGGATGACATATCCCAGACGACCGCAGTTGTAGCATCTTGGCATCCTTAGAACGAAGGCCTTTCCTCGGAAGTTGTGCCTTACTGGAGCTTCTGATGCAGGTGGTCCTCTCAAATGTGGCGTGGCGTGTATGAATGCTTCTTCTTTGGTTAAAATTCTGCATATATAATCAACTATGCGCTGAACAATAGGCACTTGATTAATCTTTGAAATGGGATCTTTCCGTTCATAATTTAATGAGTTAATAATAACTTGCGCTGGTTGAGCAATGCCTGCTTGGACACCAGGAAGCACTGGAGCTGGCACAGGTGCCGAAACTGGCTGGCTGGCTTGCTGGAGACATCTGTACAGCAGACTGACTCCTTGACAAGTTTGTAAAAGCTCTTTGTAAATTTTGTAAATGTTCATGTATTTCACACAAGTCACCAGCAGATGTTGCTATAATGTTAGAAATTGCAGAAGCTCTTGCTGCTTCAGCTGAGTCAGCATCACGAGACATATCACAAGACAGCTGTGATGTAGGCATAGCTCTTTGCTCTGATTGGTCTGACACCACACTCATGTTACCAACTTGTGGGTGGACCCTTGGATTCAATGAAGAAGGCAAGATGGAGGACTCAGGAATTCCAACCACACCCTTATCTGGCTGAAGGGACAGTGCAAATGCCTTAGCTTGCTGTAGGCTGTGTGTTCGCTCTGATTCATTGTTGGCTCAGGAATTAATGGAGAATAATGAATTTCACCTTTCTCTTTAGGTGAAAAATGCTCAGCTGTCTGTATAACTTCAGGCTTAGCTCCAAGCTTTTCATATTCATATTCTGTTTTCTCAAGCTGAGTTTGGAAGCATGCATCATAAATAAAACTTGGTACAGACCTGCTTTCTTGCCCTCCCATGGCAGCTTCCTTCAGATGAGTAGTAGAAGCCAGCAGTGTCTGCCAACATCTTATCTTCTCCTTAAGTACCTCAAAGGATAATAAATCTTCCTCCGACCAAGTACTCTGCTTTGTTTTACCTTTCTTTCGTGGCAGTGTAGATTTGATTAAAGTTAATCACAAAAATTCCTCAGACTTTGTGAACTAACAAAAACAAACCTAACCGCTCACTATCAAAGCAACTGGCAAACAAAAAAACATCCGTAAATTCCGCATCAACCATCCTCTGCTACCACAGTGAAAAAATTCAGCTTTATCAAATCGAAAAAAATCAGCTTTATAAATAAGAGGAAATGAATCATGTTTTACTGTTGCCAGCATACTTTATTTACAAAATAACTAAGAACAAAAGAAAAAGCAGTATATTCAGCAGCAAATGAAAGAAAAAAAATGAAGGAAAGTAAAAGTAAAGTAAAACTCCTCCCCTGCACACATGCGCAGTAAGTCATACATCACAAGGTACTCATATCTTGTTACTATGGAAACTTGATAACCAGTCCAGTATATTCTGTGGGAGCTCACCAGACAAACCCAAAACAGCGCAGTGACATACCTCTACAGAATCTTGCCAAATTTCTCGCCAAACAACTCCTGCCTTACACAGAATCTATCACCTCACACGTACAAAACTCTTTCCACTTCATAGAAACAATAAAGAAACAAAACCTACAACCTAGCAACCTACTCGTGAGCTTTGATGTCATATCCCTCTTCACCCAAGTACCTATTAAAGAAGCCTTGATAGCCATCCAAAACAAATACAACCTCCCTAAGCACATCCTAGATCTGACCAATCACTGCCTAACCAACACATACTTCATCCACAATGGACAAAGATACAAACAGATAGAAGGAGCACCTATGGGATCACCCCTCTCACCCGTCATCGCTAACCTAGACATGGAACACTTTGAAACCAATTTTCTAGACAAATCCAAACACAAACACAAACTCTGGCTTAAATATGTAGATGACACTTTTGTAATTTGGCCACATGGGAAAGAAAAACTGGACAACTTCCTCACCCATTTCAACAGCCTACACCCCAAAATATAATTCACCATGGAAACAGAAGTCAACAACCAACTTCCTTTCCTGGACATCCTAATTTACAAAAAACCCAATGGTTCCCAGGACATACCATCCACCGGAAGAAAACACACACCAACCACTACTTAAATGCACAATCCCATCACACCCTGCATGGATCAACTCCGTAGCCAAGACTCTCATCTCCAGAATCAAACGCCTAGCTGACAAAGACCACCAGAGAACAGAATTACACACCCTCACTAACGTATTAATTTCCAACAGATTCCAAAGAGACACAATTACCAACCTAATCCTAATGGAGACACCCCCTAGAAACCAAGACACAGAACAGGACAATGGCATCACCGTCCTCCCCAAAGGCACACCATGGATAAAATTCTCCACAAATACAATATCAGGACAGCCTTCGGCACTGACCAAAAAATAGCCAACATCATAAGAAACCCCAAAGACAAGATCCAGCTAGAAAACCAAGAAGTTTATGAAATACCATGCAACAATTGCCCAGCCACATACATTGGACAAACAAACAGGAAAATAAATGCATGCATCGCAGAACACAAGAACGCAGTCAGAAAAGAAGAAATTTCTTCCTCCCTTTTCCAGCACCTTAAAGCCACAGGACATGAAATTAATTTTGAGGGAACCAAATTAATCTCCAATACTGAACACTTCAAGAAGAGAATAATCAGGGAAGCCATCAAAATAGAGAAACACCCCATAACATGAATAAACGGGATGATGCCTCCTGCCTACCAGACATTTGGAAACTAGCCCTTATAAACAAATGAGTCCCAGTCACGAAAACCAACACTGGACCCAAAACAACACATGATGCCACCACCAATCTCCCTCACCAGACTCAAACCCAAACCCACCCCAGATGAAAGGCAACCACCATCCAGAAACCAGACCATGGCTGCATCACCAGCTGACACACACCCTGACCCCCAAACCAAACAAATTGATACATGCCATGAACACAGAGCCAAGCCTCAAACTCAGAGCCAAACCAAAACACACATCACAGCCACCTGCTCAGGATATCACATCACAGAATTCAGGAGGTTATACCACAAAACTCAGGATGTTGCAACATAGCCAACGACCCAGGAGATTACAATACAAGACCCAGGATGTCTCAACATTAGAACTCAGAAGGTCATCACACAGTCCATTACCCAGGTCATTACGACTCAGGAGATTACAGCACAAGACCTAGGATGTCAAAACAATAGAACTCAGAAGGTCATCACACAGCCCATTACACAAGTCTTTACAACACAGGAGGCTGATAGACACACAGCCAATATCTCAGCCACACAAGTTTTTAAGAAAAAGCCAGCCAATCTGCAAACATCAACTCCATTAACTAATCAAGAAATGACAACACAGCCAACTTCACCACCAATATAAATAGAGAGACAGAAGCTCACATCATGCTTTGCTCGCACGAGGACAAAGCCGAAAGCACCAGCCTGAAGATGGCGAGTGAGATCTCATCAAAACATTGCCAAGATAGTCTCAACCTTACACAGGAAAAGATCCGAACACACCAAGACCTGCATATCTGTACCCGTGAAAATCTATAAAAACAAATATATATATGTATGTAAAATTGTGCTTTTTATATGTATGTGAATTGTGCTGTTATGAACCCTTATATTGGAGGATTATATTGGAGGATTAAAAATGAGATATATTAAGAAGTTATTTTAGCATCTTCAGGAGGGATACCTTAAAATATATATGTTTTGAAATATACAATTGATTATTTAATATTAATATGTTTAAAGTTGGGGAATGAATTATTAAATCAGATAGATTGAGTGGATATACCATGTGGATCCTAAATATATTGGTTTTTATTTTTATTCTTTCTAGATTGTTGATTATATAATTGGCCTAGGAAAACTTTAGGATAATAATGATGTGTAATGTTGAATAAAATAGGTGGTAAGCTTAAAATCGAAATAATAGGGGATAAAGAACTGGGAATCTATATGTGGATGAAATTGATATTGAATTAATGAATTGAAATATGAAATGGAAACTTATTTAAAAATGTGTGAAATGGACAATGATATGAGATGATATTATATAAGATTGGTGGAAATGAAAGTATGATTATGTACAAATGTTATAATCTGGAACCATGTTGCCCACGTAAAGAGATGTGTAAAATTAAAAAATAAAAAACTTTTTGGAAAAAAAAACAGCACAGCAGTGGAGATACATATGTTGACACTGGGCAATGTTGTAAGAGCTCTCCTGCAAGGCCAGGAGCTCTCAGCGTTGCCTAGATTAACATGTTTTCATCTAAATCTCATGGCACACCATTAATAGTGTTCTGTTTCAAGAGCCTAAAGGAGACTCGAAAGAGAAAAAGAGCTGGAACATCTTGGTTCTGCCAGCTTGCAAGGAAATTAGATATGCTGGTCATCAAAGACATGATATAGCACATTTTAATTATAGAACCAAGAATTCGTTTCATTCTGATATTAGTTTAATTGAATGAAACATACAGAAGTTTTATCTCAGAAGACAATTTAAATAGAATTATAATTCCTGTTTTTTTTTAAATAATTTAAATTAATTAACTTTACTCTAAACAATAGCTTTATGTGTATAGTAGTTTAGCCCCATAAATGATTAATTTCAACTATGAAACACTGCATTCCATTTATATCATAGGTTATTCTGAATTCATTTAATTTCTCACTTTATGGTATTTTTAAAACATGGACCAACATGTCCATAAATTATTTGCAGATAATTTAATATATGGATCTTATAATGGCTTCTCTACTTTAATAGTATTTTGAAATACTTCTCCCCAGCCCCCCCAAAATGTATGTGTATGACCGTGGTTGTCAGGGAATTGTAGTGCAGGTGTCCAAATGAAGTCAGAGACGCTGACATGAAATTGTAGTTTTATATTAAAAAAAATATTTTACAAGTATATATAAAGGAAACTAGATAGGCAAATAGGAGGTAAATCACAGAGCACATAGAACACATAGAAAAAAATAGGTGGGAAAAAGGAAAAGTCCCCCTCCACACCCACAGCAATTAATCACAGTGCAGATTGACTCACCCAGAAGCCAGCATTCTCCAACTAATCAGCTATAATTGTGTGTTCTGGCTCACCGCAGAACCATATGTTCCAGCTACTAAATTTAAATATCTTAACAATAGTCTAGCAATAGTTTTGGCAGCGAGATTGTCTGAAGCAGGTACCTCAGCTCCCTTCCAGGACCGAGCATATGTTCATCTCCACTCTCTCAGGAAGAAGGTCAGGAAACCTGCCCTCAGAGGAAGGTAAGACTTGACAAGAGTATCTTGATCCTAGTTTGAGAGGTGTTCAGGAGCAGTTTGGGGTGTTGCGGGAGCTGTTGCTGTGAACATAAACTGCTGAAAAAGAACTTGGTGCCTTTATCCCATAGAGAATTTGGTCAAAAACCATCAGCATACAAGAAGTGGGGACGAGAATACAATCCTCTCTGATTTATTTTTAACTCTTTAGGAGATGGTGACCCATTGTTTGAGAAATTCTGTTCAAATGGGTATACCTTGTATCCTTTTCTAATATATATTATTTTTGTCTAAATAATATCCATTAAAATTAGGCAATATTTAAATGCAGATTTCCTTAATATAATACTTTTGGGCAATTTGTTATCTATTACATAGTAAAGATTGGGCAAATATAAATTGTATTCCAGTTCCTCATAAATTCAAACTGTAGAAATGAATTTCATATCCATTCCTGTGGTGAGAAGCATAGGAAAGGTGCAGAGGTGGCATTCAGTAGGTTCTGACCAGTTCTGGAGAACCGGTAGTGGAAATTTTGAGTAGTTTGGAGAACCGGCAAATGCTATCCCTGACTGGGTTTCCCCTCATCTATTCTCTGCCTCCCGAGTTGCAGCTGATCAGCTGGGTCTTCTTTTGTTTCCCTGAAGAATGAAGCTGGAAAGCAGATTAATGGGGTGGAGATAGAATGGGATTTTGCAGTATCCTTCCCTTGCCATGACCACCAAGCCATACCATGACCACCAAGCCATGCCCATAGAACTGGTAATAATTTTTTTTGAATCCTGCCACTGGAAAGGTGTATGTAAATTAGTAATTCTTATATTTTTTTATATAAGTCATTATATATGCAGAAAATAGATGCATCCATAGAGCTTCCTCATTCATTTCAATGTAACAACTAAAACCTATCTAAAACCAACTAAGATCTGCTCCATCTATAGAAGAAAATGATGTAAATCACATAAAACTAAACTCTGGCCTACATCAGAATGCCTGGTTTCAGAATATTTCTGGTCTTAAAAGTCAGATGCTTGGCAAGTGCCTCATATTTATGATGATTACAATGTCCTGGGATTATGCAATCACTTTTTGCGATCTTCCAATAAGCAAAAGCAATGGAGAAGCCAGATTCACTTAACAACCATATTACTAATTTAACAATTGTGGTGATTTGCTTAACAATTGTGGCAAGAAAGATTGTAAAGTGGGACAAATATCACTTATCAAATATCTCATTTAGCAACAGAAGTTTTTGACTCAATTGAGGTGGTAAATCAAGGATTGTATTTGTCATATGCAGTCATTTAGTTTCAAATTTCATAAAACTGTGTAATCATCTCAGTGATCAAAGATACTATCAGACACACAGGTGTTCATTTATGTGGGAAAAAAATACACTGTATGTGGAGTTTCAGAATTCACAATGTGATCCTGAAGACAGCTTTTCTTTAGCAGTTTGCTTATCTATTGTCACTTGAAAGTACCATCTGAATAAATATAACAAGTTTTCAACTTGTTGCTTGTTTCTGCACTGACAGACCCACAAGTAAAGGGATCCATTGCACTGATATTCAGAAATACAAATTTGGAGACCATGCACATGAAAGTTTGGTTTCGGTTTGAAGTATAATCCAGTTTCCAGCTATTTATGAAATGCCTCCAAGGCATTGAAGAACATGAATGTGAAAACTAACACAATTAAAAACAAATTAAGAAAACAAAGACAGATGTTACAAGTGAAACAGGCTAATTTGGAAGTAAAGTAAGTTGGTTACTTTTAATTGAGAACCTTATTCCTAAATGGCGGATACAGAGCAATAACTAGAAACAAAGAGATTGTTTAGGGACAAAGATGTGATTGTGGCTGATTTTTTTGACTGAGGCTCTTACAGAATATCTACAGGAAGTAAGATGGGTGGGTCTAGCCAGGCAGATATAAAAATATTGTCATAGCTGGATCAGGGCAAGGATCCATTCTAGCCATCATTCTTTGTCCCACAATGATGAACCAGATATATTTGGGAAACTTACAAAGCACAAACAGGACGTTGATCCTCTGTTGCTCTCAGTGAGTTAGCATTTCATGTAAATAGCCATTAAGAATAATGGGTATGTTTAGTCTTACCCTCCATGAATTTGTCTTTTTAAAAACCTTTAAGTTACTGACTCTCATTACTTTCCACAGCACTGGCAACTTGTTTATTCAGTGTAAGATTCTTCCCCTCCTGCCATATAGGTCCTCTAACAAAGAGTTCTAAACAGATTGAAATACAAAAAGAAATCCTATAATCATGGATCCAGCTGTTTTATTGTCTGAAAATATAAGGAACATTTTATCATATTCAGAAAAAGGATAGACCTTGACTTTGGTTTTTTTTTTCTTTCAAAAATGAGCCTATATAAAAAAGAAGAAAATGCCAAAATGGGGAATCACTAATGAAATAGAAAATACTTTTGCTAGCTGATCTAGCCTAGCAACTTCTTTATAGAAGCATCAGTGAGTTAATCCCTTTAACTTCCACCTCACCCTTGACATCCAGCTTTATCGTATTCAGAGAAAAGCCTGATAATTTTCCCAAAGCTCTCTTTTCCTTGCACAATTCCATTCAAATATATGTCTGAATTTTTGGCATAGCTGTTGCCTGCTATTATTGCTGGAAATTTCATTGCATTCCATCACAACAAAATGAGTGCTTAAAAAAAAAGGAAGAAACAGATTTTAAAGGAGCATATTTGAAAACTGCTGCAGTGACTCTAAGGAACCTGGCATGATTTACCCCCTGCAGATTTTATCTTCTTTGTCCGAGGAGGGAAAAACAAAGTGAAAAGGGACATCTGTTTGTGTTTTTCACTGCCAAAGTCTTAAGAAAACAGAGCTGCTTTTTTGTTTGTTCTAAATCAGGGGTGTCAAACTCACAGCCTATGGGCCATATGCATCACATGATGGCTCCTCCCCCACCCAGTTTAGCAAAGGGGAAAGAAGTCCAGATATGTCATGTGACACTGCCGTAATGACAAGGGTTTGACACGCTTGTTCTAAATCTAAAGAAAGTAAGACAAGACTGTATATAGGGTGAATCAGACTAGATTAAGTGACATGTGCACACTCTGGGGATTCAATAAAGATTATTTATAATGATTCAATTATCAGCCCATCTAGTTCAGTATTATCTATAAGGGGAAGTTCCCCATTTTTACAGATGGGGTTCCCCAAGCTTGAAGTTTGAGATTCATACATTAGCATTTGCCATACTATTACATGGTCTTGGTCATCTGTAAACAAACCTGAAAACTCAAGTAACATAATTAGCGCATTTCCTATTTTTCCTTTGTGAGGATGTAGTCTACTTTATTATTCAGAATATAAAACAAGTGCAAACCAGCAGGCTGGCATAAACACTCAATGAAAATGTTTAAATCAAGATGAAAAAGCTCAGCTTCCAACTAAGGCATTTATAAGCTATTGCTATGAGGAAAGAAACAAATCATTTGTTTGCTAAAGGCAGTTTTATGAGTATCAGAAAAATTAAGCAACTCCTGGTCACACCAGTAGGTCATTTCAGCATATCTACACCAGAAAGCTCCAATGTCAGACAATCATTTCTAAAAAGACATGTTGTATACTATAGATAAAATCTCCATCTTTTCAACAGCAGAAACAATTTCCACTGTTTACATTTGGCAACTGCAATACATACCCTTCTCCCTCCTTCCCTTCATTCTCCAGCCTGGTTCATTTACACAAGAGATTTGAAACTTGGATGTTTATGATGTGCATACCAGCAGTGAGTTTCCGACTGCTTAGATTTATTTTGCAGATAACAATTTCCAACCATAGTTTGCTGAACAATGAGGAATTCAGACACTTCAGAATATGAATCTTTGCCTCTAAGAACTTGGATGACAAAGTGAGTCCATCTAACTTCCAATGATCCTCCAATCTTCCAACTGTCTGCCAAACATGCTTTCATGGCAGAGTGATAATCACAAAACTAGGAAGAATTTCTTTTGTTCTCTATGTATGTACATATTTTTGAGACAGCAACTGAAATATGTAGTTTTGAGAAAGCTTGGTTTTTTTGCTGAATTACAAGGGGTTGTGGCAGTAAATATTCACTTTTTTTCTTATTATTTGCATCACCAGTGAGCTCTCTATTGTTTAATTTAACAATGTAAGTACAGTACTGCCTATACTGTATTTGATGATATCTATTCTTCTTTGACATTTTAGTTGACTGATCATAATACCTACAATGGATTTTAATCTTAACAAAAATTCATGTCAATACATAAGGCCAGAATTACCAGATTCTAATGCTCATTATCATTCTGTATATGTTTAACTGCATTAGGCAATTCTACAGAGGAGACTTTTTGAAGCTTCATAGAAGATGAGTGAAAAATCTGATAGGAGAAATGAAGTAAAAACAGTATAGATGGAGAGAAGGGTGAAATAAAAAAAAATATTGAGTTCCTCAGTTCCCTTCCAGCTCCCAGTACATTCCAATTCTCCCTTCCCCCTCCCTAGGTTTTGTTGCCTGGTTGCAAGAGGGTGATGCATGAGAAGTCAACCATGATATTCATCCAGCAACAGTTGCAAAACCAGAAAATGGCACATTTTGAAGTTTACAGCTCAGTTTTTATGTTAGCTCTGAATTAAATATAGTCCTTTCATTGGGCAGAGAGTAGCAATGGTCTTAGGCAAGACATGCTAGATAACAGCAGCCACACATATCAGGACAGAGCCTTATGTGTTATATGTCTTATTCCACCATATTGGGATCAAAAAGTCAAGTGAATCTAGCAGCATTTTCCACATTTGACAGAGGGATTTGTATGTGTAGGTGAGAGGGAAACTGTATGATATGTTCTTGTTTAAAAGGAGATTTTTACATTTAATTAATAGGAAATTCCATCTTATTTGCTCCAACCTCTAGATAGCTCAGGAAGAAAAGAAATTCTGCTCCAGATTTCTCCAGGGATGGAGTGAAATTGACTCAATGGACACTACATGGCAACATTTCCCTGGCACAAAATTACTATTTGTTTCATGTTGAGTTTAAACAACATATAGGCTTGTATTGAGTAAATTTTCATTAGGGGCATTTTTATGAAGAAACTTTCTATGGAATATATATTAAATTGTTGAACATTAAGGAAAATTATTTCCTTTCTTATAACATTTGAATATAAAAGCAATAACATTGTTATTATTTTAACAATAAAAAAAAACAATAACCAGAATATTGCTCAACTAACATGGAAATTGAATTTGACTAGATTTAGAGTGATTCCCATTAACAGAGTTACATATTCTGCTTTGGTACCTGCTATTTTAGATAGGACATCTTCTGAAACTATCATTGGCAGTAAACTACCTGTATGTACATGTGGATAGAAACCCGAAACAAAATACAAAACAACTAGGTATTATTAAAATATGGAAAGGTAGCTTTCTGTTGCAGATTTTATTTTTTAACAATTGTAACCAGGCCCACACATAGTAGAAAAGAAGCCAATACCGTAACATTTATTTAATAACCCTAACCTAGAGATAAAAATGGAGGTAAGAGAAATTTGACAAATAGTTATTGCAGAATATAAGAAATGCAAAACACATCATTTTTGTATTGGTCACAAATCATCACACAAATCCGACAGAAACAGCTTAACCTCTACTCTCCTGACCTTTAATTATGGATTCTGAAATACAGAAAAGATTCAAGCTACTTAAATATTCTTGAGAACATTTCTGTCCAGTAATAGCCAATAGTTGAAATATGCAAATATGTGGTTGGGAAGATGAGAAAGAGATTGAACAGTGTCTTGGTCAGTATTAAATATTTTTGAGCCCAAATATATTAGGATATACAGATAGATTTAAAATTAGATATTCCTCCTCATTCAACAGTCTACAGCTATTTCACTATTTGAATGTTTTTTACACATTTCTTATGGCCCAGCATTGTTCTTGAGGGCATTTGAAAAGTGGAAATGGAGGTTAAGAGAAGTTACCAAGGAGATAGGGATTGTCAGGTTACAATTCAATTTGTTGAATTATAATGTCACTTTTCTTTAGAAAATGAGTTGCAGAATAAAGTGTATGCAAAATAAGCATTTGGGCAGTTGGAAACTAAAGTACAGGCAGTACCAAAGAAAGTTCTAGAAAACCCAAAGCAAGCAAGCAAAAGATTTGCTGAGCAAAAACAAACAAACAAAAAACCTCTCCTTGCAGGAATATAACACATAAAGGGGTGGAGCTTCAATCACATGAGCTTTTGGGGCAAGATGACCTTCTTTTGCTACTTCAAAAAAATAAGGTTAGTACAATTGTTCCATTGTCCATTAATAAAATATATCCTTGAAAATTGAGATTTATTTAAACATAAAAAGGATAGACCCAAAGATGTAAACCATAATGTAAATGGCAATTTGTAGATGAGCCACATAAGAACATTTAATGAGCTTTACATTCATTAGGACTAAATCTTGCTCAGAAAAGATGTTTGTTCTGTTTCCAGTTATAAATTTGAATAAAATAAAATAATGGGGCAAGGTTTAATATTATAAAAAATAGTAGCAGTAGGTGTGTCAGAAGCAACTTTAACTAGAAAACGGAAGTGCTATATATATGGGAAGAATTTAGTAGTGAATAAAAGATATTAGGTAATTCCATTGTATCTAATTGGCAAAATCTAAACTGCATGGATAAGCAATCCTAGCAATAATCTACAAAATTTTATTATTGAACATAAGGTTACTTTTATATACCTGTAATAGCCTCTGTGCTCATACTAAGGAGAAATCCCTCTCAATTGGTTCTTTTTGGCCTGCTGCCTTTTAGTCTTCAATTTCCTATTGAAAGTAGGCTTCTGATTCAAATAAATTGCATTTATACTTCCTAGTTTCTCTTGTGGGACCTCTAAGAATGCTAAATACAATTCCCTCTCAAAGTAGGTAACTGGATATCACATTCATTTGAATGGATTTGTTTAATAAATTTATTTCATTGCTGATGTTTTTTTCCTGCATATAAAAGCAAGCCAAGTGACTCCAGGAAGATCCCAAATTGCTAACCAGCTCTTTCCAAAGAAATACTATCACACTGACAGTCAAAAGCTGACATGTCTCTGGATTTAGGGGGCCAAAAACCCAAATTAACAAACGAATAGTATTGCGTACTTAACCAGAGAAGAATTAAGTGGATACCAATGTACTGATGATACCAAACCTTATGTTGCTAAATGTCCTCAGCCAATGGCTTCATGAAGATGTTAAAGAGGATCAGTAAGAGACCCAATCTCTGAAGCACCCTACACATAAGTTGGTTTTTTTCCAAGCCCTCCAGAGGTCATCCGGACGTATGACCAATGCCACCTTCATACTGTAACCAAATGAAAGTAGCAATAGCACTTATATATACTGCTTAATTATAATATACTGCTTCACAGTGTTTTACAGACCTCTCTAAATGGTTTACAGAGTCAGCATATTGTTCCCCATTTTATCAATCTCGGAAGGATGGAAGGCTGAGTCAAATTTGAACCAGTCAGGATCCAACTCTATACTGAGTTAGTGTGCTATTCTGCATTCTAACCATTGAGCCACCAGATAATCAGCTTCATTAAAAGCCTTCTGAAGCTAAACACCCACTGCCATCTCTAGAACCTTTCTAAGGAGAAGGGCAGGAGACTGATTGAAAGTTGTCCAACATTGTTGGGTCCAAAGAGAGTATGTTGAGAAGGAAGTGTAGCACTGCATTCTTTAGGATACGTGAAATCACTACATCTGGTGTAACAAAAAACAATAACAACTAACAAAAGAATCAGATAAATTAATAAAGTACAATAGAACAAAACCTGGGAAAAATAAATAAAAAATCAGCCCCCGCCCCCCGCCCTGACAACAGCAGATCACATGAGGCATTTGATGGGCTCCATCCCTCTCTGGGTTCCCCAGGCCCCCTGGCAGAACCAGGTCTTCAGTGCCTTCCAGAAGTGTATTAGAGAGGGAGCCATTCTAATCTCTGTGGGAATGATTTTCCAGAGAGTGGGAGCCACCACGGAGAAGGTCCTTCTTCTGGGTCCCACCAGGTGTATTTCCCTCAAATTGACAGCAGTGAAGACCTATCTATTTCCTCATGACTGACCAATACAAGCTATTCAAATGTGTTTCAGGCACTAATTGAATGCAGTGTTATTTTAACTTGAGAAACCTAAGTTACGATATAGCATTACCCAGGGTAATTTATATTGCTGCTTATTGAAAATTCTCTACATGTTGTGCCATGTAGAGAAAATAATGATTATAAATCTTTGCCATTTCATTTCCATCAGTTAAAAAAATAAATTTAAATCATAAATTTAGAACACAGTAAAATATAGGAAATTTCTTTCTATTGTTCAAAAATCTGCAAAACTGACCATCATATCTCCTGTCTACCAGGCTCCACTGAAAAGAACACGAAGAACTTTGTTTTTTTAAAAAAGTAAATGTTACAATTAGAGAAAAATCATTCTTATCTTTGGTGGCATGATTAAGGGAAAAAACGTATTTTCACTCTGTGTCCTACAGCTGTCACCAAATCAGGCTGTATCCTGCATCTTGGTCTACCATGTGGGGAAAAAAAACTACATTAATTGCTTTAAATGGCTTCTTGGGTTTTGTCTCAGCTAGCTTAATACAGTTTATCACCACAACAAGAGCAAAAAACAAAGAAAAATTAGGTTAATCAATACCACAGAGTTTGAACTCATATTATATCCAGCAGGCATTCAACTTGTCAGATCTTTTCTGATACACCATTTACTGCCATTTGTGAAGTGTCTTCTTTAAGCAGCAGATCTGGAACAGAAAGTGGCTTTAAGTAGAAAGTAATAGTGTATTATTATAAAACTTTGTGTATTATTATAAAACTTACGCCATCTCTGAATTTATCTTATATTGACTTGATCTCCTACAGTTCACAATAGGAAATGTACTTGTGCCAAATGTTGCCTGAGTCCTAAAATTATATTGGATGAACCATTGGCTTAGAATGGGCAAGTGTTTTCTGGAATATCCTAAGGCATAGAGAAGCTGAGACTCTAGACTTGCATACATCCTCCCATCCACAAACCAGTAGCACAGCTTTCAGAGACCTACCGAAGCTGTTGTCAGAACTTTTCATATAGTTATATAACAAATACATTAAATACTAGGAGTACCAATTAACTATTATTTATTACCCTCTGTGATCAAAAAATACAGTAGCTATTAGAGCTGTGTGTGTGTGTGTGTGTGTGTGTGTGTGTGTGTGTTGGGATATATATATCCCAACCAAAGCAGTATATAAGGACAGCATGGTACATTATATTTATTTTCTGGGTCAAGGTAGCCATTTCACTTTACTTCAGCTCCTCTAGCCTTTTCATAGTCTTCTGTCCATGTTCCACAAAGAATCCACACATTACAATGTTAAACCCATACTGCTTCCTGAGGTGAATTATAGGTTACATAATGTATAAACAATATTACATATAAGTTTAAATAAGGGAAATCCTCAACCCAGCCATTATTTTTTTGGAGTAACAAAATAACAAGAGCTTCAGTTCATTCTTCAGTAAAGAGTTATGTTTTTGTAGATGTTGTGATGGACAAATTCACCCTCACCAGTATTGCCACCCTCACGGAATCTCTTCATTATAAATTAAGTGCTCATGTTTTTAACTTATTGGTAATTAGGAAATGAATGAATTTAAAGAAAAGGATTCTATCCATATAACTGATCAAAACTACAGAGGAAAATTCTGCCTACTGTGAACTAGATTGATGCAGCAATGTATATCCAAAGGACATTAAGACATTAAAGGTGGCAGGAAGGAATATTTTGGATAGTATAGTGATATGGCCCATTTGGCAGGCTGTGGAACAAATCTGTTGAGTACTTTATTGTGGCATATAATGATAATTCTGCTAGGAACCTTATCATTTCTGACATATCTTGGATAATGGCCAGAGAGAAAGCATTTATTTACCATGTGCATCCACCTAAACCTGGAACAAAACAAAATTTTTATTAAACAATTCACATACCTGCATCCTTGATTTTTATTTAATTTACCTTGCAGATGCAAATGACCTTTCTACAACTTCAATTTTGTTTTTCCTTTTATTTCACTCAAGTGAATTGGAAACTGGCATTCCAATTAAAAGTAAGCTTGGTTGGTTTTCTATGATGAATTTTCAGATAAGTGAGCATAGACCTGTATACACCTATTCATCTGGAAGCCAAACAATTTTAACCAAGTAATGTGATGATGATGATGATGATGATGATGATGATGATGATGATGATAAAATAATAATAATAGTAGTAAAAATAATAATAAAAATAATAATAATAACAAAGCTGTAAGGGACCTTGGAGGTCATGTAGCCCATCCCCATACTCAAGCAGGAGAGTCTATGCCATTTTAGACAAACGACTGTCCAGTCTCTTCTTGAAAATCTCCAATGATGAGGCACCCACAACTTCTGAAGGCAAGCCTTTCCACTTATTGATAGTTCTCACTGTTAGGAAATTTCTCCTTAGTTCTAGGTTGCTTCTTTCCTTCATTAGTTTCCATCCATTGGTTCTTGTCTTGATTTCTGGTGCTTTGGAAAGTAATTTCCCCCCTCTTCTTTGTGGCAGCCCAAATATTGGAACACTGCTACAATATGTCCCCTAGACATTCTCTTCACCAGACTAAACATACCCAGTTCCTGCAACTGTTCTTTATAGTTTCCAGCCCTCTAATTATCTTTGTTACTCTTCTCTGCATTCTTTTCAGAATCGCAACATCTGCATTCAAAACTGTATGCGGTATTCCAAGTGTGGCCATACTAAGATTTTATAAAGCAGTATTAGTACCTAATATGATCTTGATTCTATCTCTCTATTGATGCAGTTTAGGATTGCATTGGCTTTTTTGGCACTGCTTCACATTATTGGCTCATATTTAAGTGACTGTCCACTTGGACTCGAAGATCTGTCTCACAATTATTGGCATTGAGTCAAGTTTGACCTAGTCTATACCTATATACTTTGTTTTTCTTGCCTAAGTGTAAAATCTTAACTTTATCTACATTGAATTTCATTTTTTAGATAAGACCCAGTATCACGTTTGCACATACACATTGCACATATGCAAAACATTGGAAAGTATTTTTTCTTTAGACTCTTTTTTCTGTCAATTTCAAATTCTGGGATTGAATGGGGAGTAGATGGCAGAAATGCATATTATGAAATATGAAGTATCAGATTGTTGAAACCAAGGCTGAGTGAAGACAATTTATCAAAATCTTGAGAGTATGTGTCTGCAAGTCTCCTTGTATATGCATTTTAAATCTCATTAATCGTACCACTGATTTTCTAGAAGATGTATGTCATCTGGGAGGAACCGAGGATTACTTAGTATCCATATAAAATTCATAAATGTTATTGTATTACAACGTTTTGTACTGTCATGAAAGGGGAATATACACAAAGTCTTGGCAATTCCTCTTGGATTTGCGAGAATTCTGTATCTGAGCTCTGAGATGTCGCAGAGTGATATAGTAAGATGATATTGATCAGTGTGCCAAAACCTCATATTTCTATTTTAAAACTCTGGGTGATTTGTTTCCTTTATTCCTGTTCCAAGTATTATCTGAGGTATTTTTATGGTTTCCACATAGCAGTGATATGTATACTATATAAAGCCAACTAGCAGAGACAAAGGAAGGGAAGGGAAGGGAAGGGAAGAGAAGGGAAGGGAAGGGAAGGGAAGGGAAGGGAAGGGAAGGGAAGGGAAGGGAAGGGAAAGGAAGGGAGGGAGGGAGGGAGGGAGGAAGGAAGGAAGGAAGGAAGGAAGGAAGGAAGGAAGGAAGGAAGGAAGGAAGGAAGGAAGGAAGAAGGAAGGAAGGAAGGAAGGAAGGAAGGAAGGAAGGAAGAGACAAGGAAGGAAGGAAGAGACAAGGAAGGAAGGAAGGTTACAACAATAGTGAAATAGTGTGGTATAATAGAATAAGCTGAGACATAATAAAATAAATATTAGCCTCCATAGCTAGATACTGGAAAGAATCTAAACTTTTAACATCTGTAAAAATGAATGTGGGAAAAATTACAGAGTGGTTAGCTTAATATTTGTTCTGGAAAACTTAGCATACAGCATGATTAAAGATAACATTATTGTAGAATAATATAGAATAAATATAAAAGAAATCTTATAAAGACATAAATATGGCAAAGGTAATTTTCTCCACCTCAATATTCCTTCAGAGTTCTTTGAAAATTATCCAGTATATGGATTGGGATAATAGAAACTCAGTAAAATCTCCTGAGCAAGTTTACCAGTGTAAAAGAATAGACCCCTTTTCTCAAATTAAACAAGTGAGACAAGCAAACATAGCTGTACAATCTCTACTTTAAATCAGTTAGCGGTTAGAGCTAGAGATAAACTATTATTCAAAAGTTGAAAGGTGGGACAGGACCCTTGCTATGTGCCACTGGTTGCCATATTTTTTTGAAAAAAACTTCCTTGCTAATATGTTCAAACTTTAGATATATATGTTCCCTCACCAAGAATTTCCCTCCCTCCTCCCCCTCATCTATCTATCTATCTATCTATCTATCTATCTATCTATCTATCTATCTATCTATCTATCTATCATCTATCATCTATCTATCTGATTTATTTTAGAAACAAAAACTCTGAGTAGTGTATAACAATACTAGAAACTGTTTGTAAATACATTAAAAGGGATAAAACCAAATTAGAACAAAGAATAATAGACAAAAAGATGTTAAACAAACAGCCACCATTTTTTTCAACTTAAAGAAAGATTGAAATGCCATTTTATATATTTTAAACAAAGAAAACAGAAAACTTCTTATATTCTTTAGCATGGGGCATACGTTTGTGGGGCAATAAAATCAGAAAAATACAACATTACATTTTTCTTATAATTGGATCAATAGTTAATTATATTAATTATGACACGAGTGTCATATAATAAAACATACAGTAGACGAAACAGCAAATTTAATGCAATTAAAACTAAGATTAAAATATATCATTAAAAACTAATAATGAGGTGCTTATTAAAGAGAGATGATTTTCTGTCTACCTAAATATTACAGGAGAACAAACCAAATCCTCCTCCAGGATGCAGGATGGGTCAATGGGGAGCAAATGATGAAAGCATTGTTGTGTCATTACCCTCCCAGTTCTGTCCCTTTGAATATGTGTTGTAATGTCACACAGTTGCCTATCACTTTAAACAACAACAACAGGTTTGGTAGAATTGGATGAAATTTACCTTCTTGAAGTTCCTTTCAAAGTAACTAAACCTTAACAATTTGAGATATGTTGCATAGGTCTGTTTGCAGGAGAGTACAATCAGTAGATGATTTTCAATATTACTTTTTTAACAACCAATTAAGTATTTTTTTTAGTATTTATTTGATTTGTCAATTGCTTACAAGATAAAGGTATAAGAATAAATATAGTTTTGAATACATGAGATAGATACTTATAAGAAAAATATTCAGAAAGCTTATGAATGTGCTCAATTGGAGAGGCTTATGCTTAAGATTAATGGGAAGGAGGATACCATATATGGGATAAATGGTAAAAGTGGACAGATAATAAAAGGGAAAACAAGTAAACAAATCTAAGAAACAATTTATATCCAGTGATTTATACCAATGTATAAAAATAATCTAAGATGGTAAATCTCCTTTGTCTTTTACTAGTACTACTATTATTATTAATATTAGTTATTTATTACATTTTTAATAGTTAAATAATATGAATATATTATAATATATAATATGAATATATTTACAATAGAAGAGTAGTTATAAACCAATGTGTAAATAAGGATTAGGAGTTATCAAATTAGATAACAAATGTAGAGAATTATGGGTTAATCATATACCAATGTTTTTGTATTTTTGTATTTGTATGTTTTTTAATTTTGTGAATAAAATTATTTTTAAGATTAAAAAAAAAGAAAAAAAAGAAACAATAGGACAGGGACGGTAGGCACGATTGGTGCACTTATGCATGCCCCCTACAGGTCCCTTAGGAAGGGGGTGAGGTCAATAGTAGACAGTCTAAGGTTAAAGTTTTTGGGGTTTGGGGAAGAAACCACAGAGTCAGGTAGAGTATTCCAAACATTGACCACTCTGCTGCTGAAGTCATATTTTCTGCAATCAAGTTTGGTGTGGTTAACCTTGAATTTGTATCTATTGTGTGCTCTTGTATTGTTATGATTGAAGCTGAAGTATTCATTTGCAGGTAGGACATTGCAATGTATGATTTTATATACTATACTTAGATCGGACCGAACGTGGCGTAGTTCTAGGTTTTCTCGGTCTAGAATTTCAAGTCTGGTGGCATAAGGTATTCTACAACGAGTAGAGGAGTGAAGAACTCTTCTTGTGAAATATTTCTGGACTTTCTATGTTAATATAAAATACGTAATGTGGGTTCCAGACTGATGAGTTGTATTCAAGTATTGGTCTAGCAAACTATGTTAGTGTAGGCTGAATAGGATATCTATTTAACACAATCAATTTTTATTTTCCCTTAAGCAATCTATAAACATAAATATTATATGACGCCTCACACTCTTTTCATATGATAATGATTCTATTTAGTGAGCAGATGTATTTTTATTTTAATTTCTGAGTCTCAAAACCTACTGAGACCTTTTCTTAGATAAATAGGAGTATGCGTGTAACTGTCCATATGGGAAGAGAAATACAGACTTTTCAAAATATTACCTCCACTTTACTTATGGTTGGGAACCTGGAGACCAAGTAAAGGAGTGTTCCATCTTGTTATGCAATAAAGTCAAATGTTTATCCTCCTGAGCTGCTTGAGCAGTAGAAACACGGACAGCATGAATTTGATAGAAAAAGTATGGTTCATAATTAAAACCAACCTCTTCTAAATACCCATGCGACTGCTCATGCTGGCTGTAATTAAGTCAGGCTTCTTTGTTAGCTCCCCCAATGCTGTCACTTTTGGCCCAATAACGCTTCCTTGTCAAGTAATGTGATTGTTTAGAAACAGGCCAGCTTCTGCATACAATTCAGCAGAAGATTTGGCAACTTTGAGGGTTTTCCAGTGATTTTTTTTATTATGATTAAAGAGCATTCTAAATTCACTGATCTGTGGAGAAGGTGCAGAGACAACCAGCTTGCGGGATCAAAGGGCTGCAACCATTCCCCAGAGGGGAAGAACGTATAGTGTTTGGAACTCTGTAGTTTAAAGTGATGGGAAAAAAAGCAGGGAAATTAGAACATTTGAGATCTGATTACATATAGTGTAGAATAGGGGCAGGCAAATGTTTTGTAACTGGGGGCAGGGGGAAGCACTTAAAAAAAAATCCTGAAACACTGCAAGGAACATGACAGTGACAGTTGCTGGAACTAAAAGTTCTGATTTATTTATTTGTTTGCTTCTTTGTTTATAGTTTTCAGGTATCTCTTTCAGCCTGATAGAAATTTGTCAGACTGCCAAATCTTATTCATCAGCAGCTGGTAGGCTCTGGGGAATTCAAAAGGGGCTTTCAGACCACAAGTGGCCTTTGAGACACATGTTGGATGATCAGCTCATCCCTAAAGCAGTGAAAGTGTTTCTTTTTATGTCATAACACTAGAATGATTAGATAAACTCATGGAAGAGAAATCATCCACTCACTCTCAGTGACTATGGGCCTTACAAAAATAAAACCTAAAATACAATATTTCACTGTGATTATAGATAGTTCAAACTGAACAGATTTCATTAGAAATATATCATTCTGCACTACATTCACCACTGCTACAAGTAAATACTGATCTTTTTATTTTTTATTCCAATTGTACATTAATGACTTGGCATCTCATAAGCTGCAATCATACATGACAATTTTCTTCTGCTTAACTTTTTCATATATGTCATATAATGTTCCTTATTTTAACTATGATGTTTCTGAAATGAATAAATAAACAAACTTTTTCATGGGCAGAAAGCACAGAGAATAGATACCTAGTTTGGCTCTTGTATAAAAGGCAGCATTTGCATAATAATTTTGCAGAGATGAGAGACAATGGAATTAGTATAATTCTGATCTTCAGCTCTATATTTTAATACTCATGTGGCCAAGGATTTCAGGATGTGGTCAGGCACTCTGCTTCTATAAATCAAAAGGAACCATACGTATCAGGAAATGGAAAGGGGGTGGGGTAGGGAAAATCCTTGCTAATGCAATAGTTGTATTAAACAACCTCTAATTAACAAAGTAGTGTACAACCTTTCAGGCTGACTAGATCTTTTCATCTGGGGAGATAAATTTACAAAATGTGGAAAATTATGAATAGGGTTGAACCTATATCTGCATTAATCGCAATTCTTAGATGGCATATGGGATCAATTAACAGACATTCCATTTAAGTCTCCTTTTTTAATGCAGATGCAGTGTTAAATTACTTCAAAGACCCTTTTTGGGAAGATGACAACAAACACTTAAGAGAAATACCCAGATCCCTTGCTTGAGGGAAGTCAGATATTTTTTTTTTTAAAAAAAACTTAATTAAATGTTCTCTGGGCTTCTAATCCCATACATTCATGTATGCTGACTTTTACTGAGATTAACTTCATGTCATCCCTGAACATTTTCTTTGTAGGGTTTATTTACTGAGCCAGAAGATTATCTAATGAAGACATCAATGTCAAAATGTCTCTTGTACAAATCTGTTCTTAGTTCCTGATATTAAAAGCTAGACTTTTAATATCCCCATTGAGATTGTTCTAAATACACGCAGGAGCACATATTCATAGCTATCCTCTTCTCAGAATGAGCAGGATGAGATAATCTTGTCAAGATACTCCAGTCTTGTCAGCAAATTCTCTCTACAAGTTAACCAAGAAAATGACCAAATACAGCCTACAGCTAGATAAAATATCCTAAAGATGATTCTGGTTGGTACTAAATTTAGATTAATTATAATAAATCTGAACTGAATTCAGCATCAGCAGTGTGGCAAGTAATGTGAAATGATGGATTCCCAATATTTTCAGTATTATTTGCATCACAAAAGAAAAGAGACAATTTTGATAAGTTGATAGTTTGAAGTAGGGATAAGAAAATCAAGATAAAAGGTGGGAAAAACTGTACCTCTCAGGACCATGTAAATGATCGGTGTTTTGAAAAGAGCTTTGCAATGAATAAGTGCACATGCAGTATGAAGCATTTCCCTTTGAATCATTAAAGCATCCACATCTAATGGACAGATGTTTCACTTTGCTGAGAAAAACATGAAACCAAGTGGTTGTAGGTGCACACACATGCAAAGACAGCTAGGTGCAGTTTAACCTCCCCCAGTCTACTGCAGTTTCTGTGCTCAGTACCTGGACCACTTATTACTTCCTACTTAGTGACCCATGCATCTTGTGGTTACAATGGCAACCAGGAGTACCTGAGTTACGATTCTTAAGTGATGTAGTCATTTTTTACTACAAATCATATGATGTCAGCTGGATTGCCTGTTATTGGCAATTCTAATTGCACTCATTACCCAGTGACTTTATGGTGTGTGTATGTGTGTATTTATAGTGACCTAGTGAAAATATTTTAATGCTTATTTCAGTTAATACTTAAACTAAGCAATTTAAATTTCTGATACTTTGCTTTCTGATACTTTGCTATACAAATAGATTCACTGCAAGTTTTTTCCTTTCCCTATTTATAGGTTTTGGAAATTCTCATAGCTTCTCCTCTTAATATTTTCTTTCCCAGTTATCCAGCACCTGAAACACGTGAAGTCCACTCTATAAAGTGGTGGCTTCACTTCCCATTATGTGACACCTCCCTTCTCTTCATTGTCATAGAAAATATTTCAATCCTAGGTGCTTTATCATAACCAGAATGGAAAATTCTGGTTATTGAATTCCCCACATCTTAAAACTGTTGAGGTTAAGAAATACTAGTCTAGAGTTTTAGTCTTTGTTTTCCTGAATCTTTTCTACAAATTCTTCTTTCGATTCAGATGCCTCAGGCATCTTCCATGGCCATGGATCCTCTTCCTTCCAACTGTTATATCCTGTTTTCTATGTCTTATTCTGGACCTTTCACTCCAGCAGCATCACTTGCCAAATCTAGAAGAATCCTATCCTTTTCTTTACCTGTTCTGGCTTCTTTTATACAACTGTCCTTTTAATCCTACATGAAAACCTGCAGGTGCTTCTAATGAGTTCTATACACACTTTCCCCCCCTTTTTATGCAAGTGCCAACATACCTAAGGCTGCCAGATGACAATCAGACAACTGCATAAAAAAAACAACCATATGACATTCATAATTTCAGAACAATTCATCCTCTTATACAGAGTTGGATATACCGGTTCTCCAAATTTCTCCAGGAAATGAGAAGAGAAATTCCTCAGCTTCACTGCTTCTGCTCAGCATCAAATAAACTCTTCTACTAAAAAAGTCCCATAGAAGAAACTCCCTCTATCTTTTGATTAATTATTAATTGACTAATTTAAACTAAACTAACATGTAGACAGTTGTGATGAAGCACCTACTATTGAATGATTTTCTGTGAGAAGTGAAGAGAAAGGGGATTGCATATATCAAGTTTGGATATTAGTCTGATTCTTCCTTTCTTATTTCTATTTTTTCTAGAAAGATACATAGAATAGATAGCTATGGGATATCTTTGTATTTAGATAAAGTTAGGGATGGAATGCCTGAAGAGCCCCCGAATTAATCCAATTGGCCAGTGTGACCTATGACACTTGGGGATGGGGTTATTTCCTTGTTTAATTATACTGTGGGAAAGATTTAGATTTGGTTTTCCATTGAAGCTTTGCTGATATAATATACTCATTAAACAAAACCTTTGAGAAAGAGCCAAGGCTCAGAGTTCTGATTTGCTTGGGGTTAGCTATTCCATTCTTCCTGGGATGGTCATTTGCAGAAGAATGGGGAGGGTCATGTTTCTGCCTCATGGCAGGTGAGTTCTGAATCTCTCATCTCTTCATCTTATCCTCAATGCTTTTCAACATCTACATAAAATTGCTGGGAGAGGTCATTTGGGAATGTGAATATGAACATATCATACCAGGCTCTCTCTCCTCCAGGTTGCCATACCTAAGAAAATGGAGGCAATCTCTATCAGGAAAAAAAAAATCTTTTTCTGTGATGGCAAAGCCATTTATGAAATGCCTTCCCAAAGATGCTTGACTGGTGAATACATTCACCTCATTCCAATACCAGATAAAGACAAATTTTCCCAGGCTTTCTGATTGGCTTTTAGTATTAATTACTACTATTTTAGATCTTGAATGACTGTCTTTTTGCTGCCTACTTTCTATCGTGTTTGTATTTAGCATTTTTATTTTATTCTATTCAAATATACCTTTTAGTGTATGGTATTGTAAACTGGTTAGAGAATTTGCTTATTGGATGGTTTTTTAAAACAAATTAAGACAAATAAATGAACCAATAACATTTAGAATAATTTCAAATATCACAAATCAAAATGTCATACAGTAGACAGAATGAGAACAAATTGTTTGAACAATATTACAACTTATAAAACAATTTAATAGAGGCAGTATTTAGCCTGCAGATAGATAAAACATTGTAAATGCAAAGAGACCACTCTGTAGAATGTATTCTGGTCACATAGTTTGACAATTATAGCCCAGTTTAATTATAGATGTAATTCAAAATGTACTAGTTAATGTTTTGTAATATTGTTTGTGGAAATAATCATGCAGAAAAGTACTAGGAAAGACTTCAGTTTTTCCTAGTAGTTTTTACTGATGTGATATGTATTTCTCTTTCTGTGATTCTTTTGTAGCTACAGCACTGAAAATTATATCAGCAAATCTCTATAAGTCAGGCTAGTATGTTCCAATAGTTGTGCTGATACAAGCAATATTACCCTTTTCATTGACTACTCAACTACAGTAATATGTGAAAATAATAATAATCATCATAATATTAACTGAATTTGTATATGTAATTGCGTATGTAATTTCATATTATGTTGCCATTCTCCAGCAACCTCAATCTATATCTATCTCTGCAAATTTGTCTGTCTGTCTTCTTTCCTTCCTTCCTTTCCTTATTTCGTCTTTGCTAGTTGGCTTTAAATAGTATTCTTAGCACTGCTATGTGAAAACCATAAAAATACTTTCTTTCTTTCTTTCTTTCTTTCTTTCTTTCTTTCTTTCTTTCTTTCTTTCTTTCTTTCTTTCTTTCTTTCTTTCTTTCTTTCTTTCTTTCTTTCACTTTCTCTCTTTCTCTCTCTCTCTTTTTCTCTCTTTTCTTTCTTTCTCTGAATAATTTGAATCTTCCAAGACTACTACATCTTATGAGGGTTTGAGTGAGAACACCAAAATGAGGGATCAAGGGTAAGATTGCTGTAACTAACTATTGTTATTAATTATTTTCAAAAGCAGGACCGATGTCACTGTGTGCTATTGAATAATAATGCCTCTTAATTCCATGCCAGGATCACTTGTAGGTTCATAGGAAATAATCCAATGCAAAGCACACTCCAGATTGTACTTATGATTTTTTTAAAGCACAAGTTCTGATAAGTAATAGCAAAACTGGAGAGTTGACTTATTTGGACCTAGTTAAGCATTATTATTTAATCAATTCATTGCTGGCAATGTAAAATTTCCTACCTCTAATGAACTCCATACCATTATATGGACAACTATTTTTACAATCTTTCCCACTCAGGGTTCAGTAAGAGGGTTAATTTCACTTGCTAACAGTCTCTCTCTGGCAAATGAAGGATAATATAGGTGTCCCAGGATAATGTTGCAGGATCTAATCTGGATTGGTCTAGCTAGCTAGAGAGAAGTTCCCTGAAGATGGGCTCCAGCACAAGCCCAAAAGCTTGAAAGACAAAACTTCTGGTCCCTGTGACTGACCCAGATTTGAGCCTCCCTGACCTAAAGGAGTTTTTTTCCAGCATTCCTTGGATGCCCTCTGTGTTGGGAAGATATATCATTCAATGTTCAACTTATTTCTTCAATGATCTTTGGAACCTACCATCTCTAATGTAAGAATCTTGTCTCTGTCTCCTTTGGAACAAACAAATCTTCAGCAGCCAACATTATCTAGAACTCATTTGGGGCCAACATCTATTAACTTTCTCCTTCTTTGTCAACTTTTCACTTCAAGTCTTCCAGCTTTTTCTTCCTTCTTGCTGGAACACTATTTATTTATTTAAAGAACTTCAACATGCTTTAAAATGCTAGCAGAGTAGAAGTCATATGAAATTGTCCAGGTTATTTATACTGCAACCCCTGTGTTGATTATCAAAATGTTTCTGAGTACAATTCAAAATACAAGTAGAAAAAAAATTAACCGTTTGTATTGGATACAAAAGTGAATGGACAAGATTGAATACAAAAGTGAGTGGAGAATCTGAAAGAAGTATATTGAAGTGGATCCATTACACTAATAGACTGAATGAGATCCAAATAGAAAATGTCATGCCACTATTGGAATCTGACTCAGAGGAGGAAGCCAAACAGTTAAGAGGGAGTGGGAGTGTAGCTCTGTTGGCTGTGGAAGAAACTTGGGAAAGGCAAAGTCCAGCTGGGCAGAGCAGGGGAGAGATAGAACTAGGGAGAGGGAATTCAGAGGAAGACCCAGGCCCACCCGCTCTTCATCCTAGGGCATGCAGGGAGGAATGGAGAAGAGAACAACATGGGTTGCATGGCTTACGGGGGAAGAAAGGGCCCTGATTCCCTTCATTAGCTGCATCTGGGAACACAGTGTATAAAAAAGGTAAGCTGCATGCAGCAAGCTGTTGGGAGCAAACATGACTTTATCTTGTATCATTGTGGCTTATCTATGTCCCTGGCATCTTCCCAACTGTGTGAGTTTTGCCGTGCTTTCAAATCTGAAATTACTGCTCCTGCCCCACCAAACTAATTACTTCAGTTTGGTTTGTTTGGATTTAAGTTACAGTTTGTGTGTACCTTGTTTTGGACTGAATTTTCTACAGTTAAAGGCTGTTCCTGGGAGAGTTTTTCTCCAACCCGAAGGTAACCTGGACATTGGGGGGAAAGTTGGAGATAATAATTATTGCTTATCTGACTGTGTTGCCTTTGTGCCATGTTCCGGGACATCACAGAAAAGCAAATATATAACAAAAGAATTAATGGATTGGGAGAAAATAGAAAAGTAAATGTGTTGTGATTTGATAGAGATCAGGAAATCCTCAAAATATTTTATGAAAAGAATAAAATGAATTGTATGAATTGATTGGTGGATATGTTGGTGTGATTTTATTAGGGCAGTACAGCATGGACACATACAATGATATTGATGCAAAGTAGATTTACTCAGATTTTCTTTTCCTTTACTTTCTGTTTTTAATTTATCTTGCTCAATTCTTTTCATTTCCCTTTTGCTTTTTACCTAACACTGCTTATCCCAAATAGGAGTAGTGTGATTGGCAGTTATATTTGTAAGTATTTTATATTTGTATGTTTGTGTATCGTGAAGATGAAAAAGGAAACAGAAAGGAAAAGACAGAAGAGAAGGGGAGAAGATTTGCTAAAAGTATCCTATTAAACTTATTATATTTCTAGTCTGGCAAATCTCAAGGATGATGGGGGCATGTGTGGTGGGCAAGAATTAAAATCCTCAGTAGGAGTTCACACATCCTTAATGTTTTCTATCTGTAAAACAGCAATATTATCTCAGGGGCTGCTGTGAATCAAACAAGATAAAGGACATCAAACATTATTGCATTAAAATACCATGTGTGTGATAATAATAATGTTTGTTTTAGATCCATGGAGAAGTTTTAAAACAAGCTATTTTTACCTCTGTGTGAACAAATGAATGTTAATTTTCTCTCTGATAAAGAATGCGTTCACTTTTTACTTCTTTCTGGGACCGTGTCAATGAGTGTTAAGTCTGCTGTGCTATGCTTAGAATAATTATAATTGATGAGATAAAAATGGAAAGAAAATTAATTTGCAGTGATTTTAGAACACAAAAACATCAACAGAAATGCCAGAAGTATAATCTGACAGACCAGTAAAAATATCTATATCTATATATCTGTATCTGTATCTGTATCTATCAATCAATCTATATATCTAGCTATATGCAGCAAAGCAGAATTAAACAATTTATCAAAAAAATTGCATTTTCACTTGAAAATAGTAGAGGGCTTGCTTAGCATTTCACTATGTAGGCAGTGCACCTTTGATATCACTGAACTGAACTCAGATAGCTCCTGACTTTTATAAGGTATCTGTAAAACTGAACAGTATTTTAGTACACCTTTTCAACAGGTATATAATTTGATCATCTGTGCTTTTATCTGGCTGGCAAAAGTAGAAAAAAAAGTGATAATAAAAAAGTAACACTTTTGCCAGATGCTATTATTTCACCATCTATGCTGTAAAAGTTCAACAGACTTGAACACTGGGCCCTATCTAACAAAGTGAACTTCAATGTAGAGAAAAGTAAAGTCTTTTCCTTAGGCAAGAAAAACCAAAATTACACATGCAGATTAGATGAAACCTGTCTTAATAGCAATATCTATGAGAGGGATCTTGGAGTCCTAGTGGACAATCAATTAAATATAAGCCAGCAGTGTGCAGCCACAGCCAAAAAAGCCAGTGCAATCCTAAATTGCATTAACAGGGGAGTTGAAGCAAGATCATGTCAGGTACTAATACCACTCTAGTAAGACCACACCTAGAATACTCATCCAATTTTGGTCACCACACTATAAAAAAAGATTTTTCAACTTTAGAAAGAGTACAGAGAAGAGCACAAAGATGATAAGGGGGCTGGAGGTTAAAACATGAAGAATGGTTACAAGAACTGGGCATGGCTAGTCTAGAGAAGAACCAAGGGAGACATGATAGCAATGTTCCAATATTTGAAGGGCTGTTATAGAGAAGAGGGGGTCAACCTACTTTCCAAAGTACCTGAAGGCCAGACAAGAAACAATGGTTGGAAACTGATCAGGGAGAGATTCAACCTAGAAATAAGAAGTAATTTTCTGACACTGAGACCAATCGATCAATGGAACAGCTTGCCTTCAGAAGTTGTGAGTGCTTCATCACTGGAAGCTTTCAAGAAGAGACTGGACAGCTACTTGTCAGAAATGGTATAAGGTCTCCTGCTTGAGCAGGGGGTTGAATTAGATGACCTAAAAGGTTCCTTCCAACTCGGTTATTCTGTAAGTATCTTCTGCAAGTAGCAATCACATGTACTGCCATTTTTTTTTCTCATGTTACTTCTGGGAATAATATGACAACATGACAGCACATGGCAGTGATCTGTCTTAGGATGATGGATTGTAGCTGCCACTTGGCCACTTTGAATAGAAGCTTTGAAAACAATTTTTTTTCCCCATAAGAATTCCCCCATAAATTTGCAATTATGTATTTTTTCTCTATTTTATTGGTTACAAATGTACGGGTGGGGGGGATGAGATGCTTTGTAATTCATATAACCTGTTAGCAATAGTTTCCACCAGATCAGAGGAAATTGATTAGAAGGACTTTTTTATTTGGAAGTTTGAATTTATCAAGCATAGTACTGATGTCACATCATGAGTATAAAAATAGGGGAACAAAGGTTAAAATCATATACAAAAATGAAGAGAAAAGGAGAGGGAAGGGGAGAGGGGAAGAGGGAGAGAGGGGGAGAGAGGGAAAGATTCTTAGCAATTTGTCTGGCTGTAGAGTGGAGAGGCTTAAATTAAGATATTGATTCATATTCGTAGAGCTTTTTTCCTCCTCAACATATATTTTAATTAATGTCCCACTATCACTGATTTAAACATTCTCTTCAATTCAAGGATCTACATCAAAGCAACTATACCAACCATACCAGTCACAATGCATCCAATCAAGTAGAGAGCAAAGCTTCCCCTGGTAATTGGTTCAATTGTCAAATTATTGTTCTTAGGATGGTTTTCCTAGCAGTCAATTCAGAATTTGCCTTTTTCTAATTTAAGACTATGAACTGTAACCTGGAACAACAGAGACAGATTTTGTTCATCTTCTGTATGATACAAGTTTTATTGTGAAAGTTGGGATACTATTAAACTTGATTGCAGGAAATACGACTTCAGCAAAAGAGTGGTCAATGTCTGGAATACTCTACCTGAATCTGTGGTTTCTTCCCCAAACCCCAAAAACATTAACCTGTCTACTATTGACCTCACCCCCTTCCTAAGAGATCTGTAGGGGGCATGCATAAGCGCATCAACGTGCCTACCATCCCTGTCCTATTGTTTCTTTTATTTTTCTTATATGTATCCATGTATTCATAACTATGTTTTTACTTATACCTATTATTTTGTAAGCAATTGACAAACCAAATAAAATAAATAAAATAAATTATATCTTTATTCATCTGTCTTTTGTCTAGGTTTAACAGATTAATTTCCTTGTATGCTTGTAATATTTAGTTTCCTGTTAATCTTTTTTTGCATTTTCTTACAAATGTTGCAGTCCCTTTGAATCTGTTATAAACTATGGCATCCAAAACTGGATTAATACATAATGTTAGGATTGATTAATATATAGCATAATGCAGTGGTGGGATTCAATTTTTTTTACTACCGGTTCTGTGGGTGTGGCTTGGTGGGCATAGCAGGAGAAGGATACTGTAAAATCTACACCCAGAGGTGGTATTTGCCAGTTCTTCAAATTACTCAAAATTTCCACTACCAATTCTCCAGAACTGGTCAGAACCTGCTGAATACCACCTCTGGCATAATGGAACTGTTAGTTCCCTTCTTTGAAAACTATAGTAGTAACATAGAAATTAAGGATAATTATCTTGATGGAAATATTCAAGAACTGTTACCTAGGCAAAATCACTGAGACATTTTTATGAAAAAGTACCATTTAAAATCACTTCAGGTAGACATCTTCCTCATTCACAGGAAGGGGGAAAAGCTACAGTTCAATCAGATTTGCAAGGTTCTGTTGTTATAGCCAATCCAATAATAATAGTTTAGTATTCCTTTGGATTTCCTGATATGGTGTATCTTGCAGAGATGACTGGTGACCAGGATGTAAGCAGGGAAAATCCTGTATTTATGTTGCATACACCAATCGTTTATTTAAATACAAGAAATGCTACTAGTGGCATGATCTCTGGAACAGTCTTCATAATGTATGTTTTCAGTTCTCCACATCAGGTACTTTTAAAAACAGGTTGGACAAGCACCATTACTCGATGGTTTAACTACTCGATATTGTTGAGAATTGGACTATATGATATTTATAATCCTTTCCAAATCTACAGTTCCATATTTCTATAAACCTATTATTCCACATTAACAGCTATATTGTTGCATTGTAGGTTATCAGTTTTAATCCAAAATGATTATTCTTATAAATCCCTCTTGTTCTACTTAATGTATTATGATAATACCTTGCTTTTATTAATTAATTAAGTGGGGTGCCTCTGATGGCTCCACTTTATGGAATATTTGGAATTTTGGAAAGCAATGAAAACTACAGTTTTTAAAGAAGCATTTACAACACAGAAATTTTCATTCAGCAACCTTTAACAAAACATTTTATGACTTTTGTTAGTTATACAATTTTATGGTTAGGAATTAATGGTACTATTTTATTGTTATTTTATTGCTTTGCATAATGCTCCAAGTCTTGAGAGACAGCAAAATAAAAATAGAATAAATAAATAAATCAGTAAAATTAAGATCACCAGATGGAAAAGTATTTTGTCTGTGTTTGGAGAACAATGTTGATTTTGTTCAAACAGTAGTGATGCATATTTAAATAAATCATGTTAAAAACTTTATTTTTGTAGTTCCTTGATTATTTTACTTTATTTTTGCTTATAACTTTTTGCCAGAAGAATATAGTCTAGTGAAATCTAGTGGAATATCTGGCAGAAATTTTATGAAATCTAATCAGTGGTGTCTAGAATCAGAGCCAAATCTAATGGGTTTTAGAATATAGCTAGTCCTTGATTTTCGACTAAAAGTGGGACCAGAAATTCTACCACTAAGTGATACAATCATTAAGTGAATCATGATCAATTTTATGACTTTGTTGACAGTTATTAAGCAAATCACACGGTCAATAAGTAAATCTGGCTCTACCTCTTATTTGATCTTACTTGTTGGAAGCCAGCTGGGAAGACTTCAAATAGCAATAGAACTTAAACTTATATACTGCTTCACGGTGCTTTTACAGCCCTCTCTAAGCAGTTTACAGAGTTAGCATATTGCCCCCAATAATTTGGGTCCTTATTTTATCCACTTCAGAAGGATGGAAGGCTGAATCAACCTTGAGCCTGTTGCAGAGGTGATATTCAGCAGGTTCTGACCAGTTCTGGAGAACTGGTAACGGAAATTTTGAGTAGTTTGAAGAACTGGCAAATACCATCTCTGACTGGAGATTTTACAGTATCCTTTCCCTGCCACACCCATCAAGCCATGCCCACAGAACCTGTAGTAAAAAAAAATTGAATCCCACCACTGGCCTGGTGGGATTTGAACTGCCAAATAGCAGGCAGCTGGCAGGCAGCAGAAGTAGTCTGCAGTACTGCACTCTAACCACAGCACCACCAAGGTGATTACATGACCCTAGGACATTGTAAAACCCATGCCACTTGCCAAGCACCTGAATTTTGATCAAATGCTATTAGGACACTATGATGGTCATAAGTGTGACAACTGGTCGTAAGTCACTTTTTTCATGCTGATGTAACTTTAGTCACTAAAATAGTAATAATTTGAGAATTATCTGGAATTATAAATCATGTTAATTTTCACTGAAAATTTAAAGAAACACAAAGTACTATAACATTGATGTCACGGATATCTATTGTGACTTAATGTTGTTCTGAATTCTTTCTTCCTCCTTTTCATTTTGTATAATGAAAAAACTATCTTAACTGTGGTATGTGGACTACCAGATATTTATTTATTATTTGCTACATGTTTCTCTTTTCTTTCCTTCCTTATTGGTAGACTGTAAATCCTATGTTTCTGCCCATAGAAGAATCCAAATGGCTAATTAGGTGTATGTGATTGTGTAAACACTGCACACCTCATGAAAACAACATATCTTTTTAAATTTAATCTCTTTATTATTTATATATCAAATTTAGAGACCACACATATCATTTAGAGAGGGATATTTACAATTAAAAACACAAAACTATATAAATATAATATTTTGATAGAAGGCAGTTAAAGCAGGAATAGAATAATTAATATTAAAAATATACACCTTGAAGATGTTGGGCTTATTTATTTCCTCAGCTGAATGATTGTCTTAGAAATCTACTAGCCCTCATACAGTTTAAGCAATGCATAATTGAACTGTTTATTGAATAGAAGCCAGTATTTCCATGTGCCTCTTCTTGAAATAACAGTAACCACCCCAAAAAGATTCTGGAGAAATCATATGTGCACACATGGAAGTACTTTGCAAATAAAAACAGCAAGATTGGTAGATAAGTCATAAAAGACCACAAGGACAATCTATCAGGATGTTCTCTTCTACAACCCTTTGAAATAAATATGAGCTGTGCAAAAACAAGGCAAGTAAATTGATAGTGAAATAATCGTAACAGTAAAGCAATGTGGCCACTGGGCATATTTTTAAAGTATTGTATACAACATTTCCATAAATTTCCACTAGTTACTAAATTATGCTCAAAACCATATTCTACATCAGGGAAACATTAAATATATAATACAGTGATATGTGGGAGAAATAATGCTCAAAAGTAAAATCAAGTACAGTCATTTATTGAACAGCTATGAAGGACTTCCCTTATTTTTGCCTCTGCTCTTTTATCAATCACTTACATTAAAGAAAATAGAATCTCAAATCTTCAAAATAAAGATATGTTAAGAGTAGGAGAATCTATATCCTTGGGGAAACTTTTTCCTGTGGTTTACAAGTTCATGAGTCCCTTGAACATTTTGGGGAGAAATGAAAAATTCATTCCTAGGTGTCCTGTTTTATTTACAGGTATAATTATGTCCTCCATTTTAAGCAGATCTCAGGCCAACTTGCTATAAATTATAACAGCAGTAACAAAACTTTAATACCTATATATTTGCTAAAACAGAGAACCTTAAAAACAATATTATAATAATTGTAAAGATTCAAGTTGAGTCACAAGTTGAAAAGCCTGTGAAAATCAAAGATCCTTGTCTAATAATGAACAAATATCAGAGTAGATATCCATGTTATATAATAGTTTGTATGTAAAAAAGGAACTAATCCAACACCCATATCCACATTCCCCAGTTTGAAGCTCAATAAACCGACAGAATTCATAAAAATAAATTTAAAAACCCAAACATATTATATGCAAATTATAAGTTTTCCAATATTCTATGCCAGCCTTCCTAAACTTGATACTCCCTAGATATGTAAAATATCAGCTCCATGAATTCCCCACTTGGATCCATAATAGTAATATAGCAACAGCATTTAGGCTTATATTCTATCCCTTAGTACTTTACAGCAGAAGTCGCCAACATTTTGAACCTCACCAAACTCATAATTTTAAATCCTGCGGACCACTAATATGAATTTTGACTGACGGTGGCTTGTTGATGTTGGTGGGAAAGTCGGTCCCTTATTCCAAAGCTGCAGTAGTCACAGAACTGGCCCTTTGGTCATCCCGCTCATCCACCTGGGTGCACTGGCCTGCCATGGACTGGAGGAGCTGCTCCGGGATGACCAAAGGGCAAGTCTTGTGACAACTACAGCTCTCATCATAATGCACTCTTTTAAAATATGCAGAATAAAATAGATATAATAAGAATATAGTTATGTAAAAATTATCACTATCACACAAATGACTGTTATATGATAATGCACCACAAACAGTTGTTATTGAATTATATATATATATTTTTCCTTTTCTTTTTGTAATAAAATTCAATAAAGTTTTCTTAAAATATGCAGTTGCCTTACTTATTAATCAGTCAATATATATGATGGCTAAAAGAATCAGGGCAAGACAAAAAAAAAACATTTTAACCACACCCAGGGATATATGTCATGCAATCCACTTAAACACTTTAAATTTTATATATAGCTCTTTAGGGATTGTAAGTAGGCCAATACAGATTGTAGATGCTCTTTTAGGTGTTTTTAACTGTCTTCACAAACATTGAGTCACATTGCTTTGATGGAAGCAATCTCTATGCATGATCATGTTTGATAAATGAAATAAAGTGTCTCACGTATTCCATTCCACTAGTTGGCATAGCATTTCACAGAGGGCTCACCCACACAAAAAAAAAATGGTGTGGATGTGTTTTGGCATATAGGAATATCAACCTTTCACAAGATTGCTAATCTCATTGGTAACCTCTGCACAGCTTGCCACCATTCCCAGTCACGCGAATTTCCCCATTCCCCAGCCTTCCCTATCTGATAGATGCTATTGCAATGATCTTCTACCCTTGAAAGAATTAGAAGCTGGAAGAGAGTTCACCACAGCTCTGCAGTCAGGGACAGCAGTGGTACTTCCCAACCAGCATGGATGTAAGGGAAGGAGTAGTAAAAATAGAGGAACATTCAGAGTGAAATATCTGTGCTTGGTTACAGTGGAGAGAAACAGGCAATGGAGAAGAAAAGTTACTTTCCCCTTTTCTGAAAGTAGCAGTAATTCCCTATCTACTAGCCTTATTCTTTAGGTATGAGTAAGAGCAATATTGTAGAGATAGTAGTTTTTGAAAAAAAAATTGAGATGGGAGAAAAGCACATCTCAGATCTGGAGATGTGCCTAGAGTCATTTTGAAGGGGTGCTTTATTTCAAACATTATAAAGTGAAATTATATTTTGAAGTTCTGCAGAATCCTAATTACAATTTTTTTCAGTGAGCAAGAATGTTGCCTTATCAGTATGCTTCATCATGAATTAAGATTCAGTATGTGGTGATCTCTCGAAGACTCAAGTACATGCAGTACTCCTTTGGCCAGTCCACTATACCAGCAGCCAGGAGTAGACATTTTAATGGCATGGATTGTATTCTTGCCATTAAGATGATTCTTCAGGATTTTTCTTATCCTTTGGTGGTACTTGTATGTTGCTTTCTTTCTTGCCTCCTCACCATGGTTTTCATATTACTGGATGATACTTGTGGCTGGACTGTATGTCTGCTATGTGACCTATCCCATCAGTCATAACTATCTTCCATCATTTGACTACTACATAACAACACTTCTCTAGTCTAAATGACATCTCAGTGTCCTCACTGTAGATCCATGACAGTTAGATCATTGAATCACTGCCTCCATCACTCTTAGCCTACAGCTTAATATCATCCATGTAGAGGATGTGGCTGCTGGTAGTTTGACTCTTGAACTTGTACCCATATCCAATCATGGTTATCTAGTTGCAAAAGTCAAGCTATTACCTCTCTCTCTCTCCCCCCCCCCCCTCCCGTGTTTGTGTATGTGTGAGAGACAGGGGGAGAGAAAGAGAGATTTAAATAAATCACAATTATTTAAAGGCGTTTGAATCTGTGTTGCCTTTCTTCATGTGGCCAGATGAATAAGTAAGATATACAGTATTATATGTAGCTTTGATCAAATTCTTATTCATAGAATTGCTTTCCCCTTATACAATATAGGTCTTGAACTGGTATTGTACTCCACTCATCACTTCTAGGAACAGAAAAGCCATAGTCTATCAAACTCTGTAATGACAACGGTGGCACATACAAGGACTAAAGGTCTCACAAGTTTACTTGTAGGATGTCAATTTTACTCTATTTTTTAATATTCATAGTTCTCTAGTGGGTTATGCAAAACACTTCAGAATCATGAAGCATATTACTGGAACTAAAAATGTTTCTTTGCTCACTGTGGAATTGTATTAAAAAGTTAGACTGGTTATGTAAAAGCAAAGAAAATTTCATCCAAGTCCAACCCCTCCCCAAATTCATAGACACAGACATACACACAAAGACACACAGACAGAGACACACACATACCCACACAGGCACACACATAAAACAATACAAAACATATTCAAGCCTTAGCCAAAAGCTTCAACTAGTTGACAATGATATGAGCATACAACTGAAAGCTGATATAATTCAGTGAGTGAACACATAATATGAAGCGCTATAAAATAATTTGCAGAATTGTTCCAAACATCCCTTCCACAAGGAGAAGGAAGTGGAGGAGTTGTTATTGATGAAGATAATGATATTATCAGATCTCCTAGGGGGAGCAGATCTTATCACTTTAATTCAGATTTTCATTTCACTTAAGGAAATTGCCCTTATCTGCCATTGCTATTTGTCCAATGCAGAAAGTCAACAATCCAATCCTTTTTTACTTGATTGTGGTGCATTGGTTAAAGAACCTATTCATTCATTTATCAAAAATCTATATAATAGGATATCATGGAACATTGAAAAGGTGCTTCAACTCCATATAGTGTAGTCAATATAGCATTTCCTAAAAATGGCATTTGTACATGCATGGAAGCACTTTTCCACTGAAGCTAAATCAAATTGGTCCAGTTCAATGCTTCAATTTAAGATGTCACAGTGGAAGGACTTAAACTTCTGAGTTGAGATACGACTTTAAATTATATTGTAAAGAATACCTTAAGTTAACCCTTGAGGTGAACTGACACCCAACAAATAACAGATAATCAGAGTTGGAAGAGACCTTGTAGGTCATCTAGTCCAACCCCCTGCCCAAATGGGAGACCCTACACCATTTCTGACAAATGGCAGTCCAATCTCTTCTTGAAAGTCTCAAGTGATGGCTCTTCAAAAACTTCCGAGGGCAAGCTGTTCCATTGGTTGATTGTTCTCACTGTCAGAAAGTTTCTCCTTATTTCCAGATTAAATCTCTCCTTGTTCGGTTTCCATCCATTATTCCTTGTCTGGCCTACAGGAGCTTTAGAAAACAGCTTGATCCCTTCCTCTCTGTGGCAGAACTACTCCCTGCACAACTACAGGGAATAGTAAGAAGAATCTCAAGATGATTGCCATAATAGTGTGATTGAAACTCTGCCAGTGTTTCCATGCACACATTAAAAAGGCAGAGTTTCAACTGCAAAACATAACTGCAATGTTTATTGGGGGGGGATGGTTCACACTCTTTGAACACCCATGGCTTCTCTATGATACTTTGTTCCAGTACATGCTTCTATGATTTGTGTTTGTTTTGTTTTCTGTTGATCAAGCATTCTTCTGCTACTGCATTAATATTTTCATGGAAAGTATTTCATACAAGTATTTGGACAGAAGTGGAAGGAAGTTTTGCTTAGTGTTACAAGAACTAAACAACAACAAAGAGTTAAAAATTACAGGAGGGCGGTAAATGCCCCATACATTTTTGCTGTTGTTGCTTTTGTCAGGGAAGCAAAAACAGGGGGGAGAGGCCTTTCCGCTTTTTTGCTGTCTGTCTCTCTCCCTGAAACCTCACAGAGTACCTATGCTGCTTTGAGTTGTCCAAAAATAAAGATAGGATAACCATCTAATAATAATTTTTTAATATACTTTCTCAGTTCCTGTATTAGGGTTTTGTTTTTTATTTTTATTTTTTTGAAGGAGCCATCATACTTCTTTCTACTTTTTGTTTCCTTAGAATGGGATATGGTCTAGCAGGGGTCTCCAACCGTGGCAACTTTAAGACTTGTGGACCTCAACTCACAGAATTCTGGGAGTTGAAGTCCTCAAGTCTTAAAGTTGCCAAGCTTGGAGACCTCAGGTCTAAAGAGTCTGCATTTTGATGGGAATGCTCAAAAGAAGTATGAGATAGGATTTCTCTTGGATTTGTCAGACAAGTTGTCACATTCAAGATAAAAGTGCCTCAGAGGGACATGTTTTTGAAAGTTCATGTCTCAGAGTTATGATCCTCTTCCTCATTTAATTACTGACTGCCTGGAATAGTGAAACAGTTCCAAAAGTAGTTGTAAAATAAAATTTCTGCATTTTTCTTATCAGTTCTCATTCCACTTAGTGAAAGAAAATTTGCTTTAGAAATATTTCAAGGGGGAATGACATGTATGCTTTTCTTTTATAATACATATAATTGTCCTGCATTGTAGTCCTGAATCATTACAATAGGTACTCTCTCTGAATTCTCAAATTAAATCTCAAGAGAAATATCAGGGTTCCAAGTAATAAATCCTTATCAAGCGAAACTCCAAGACTAGTAGATTCCTCAAAAAATAGTTTTATTGGAAATATCATATTGGCATGGATCTAGTGAAAATTGACTCTGAATACACCCATGGTTTTCACCTAATTAAAAGTAAAAAAATGTTCTACTTTCTCAAAACAATCAGTCACATAGTCCAATCATGGTACGGTCTGACAACCAGGTAGCATCACTCCACCTTCCTCCGACCAGATGTGAGAATATCCTTGATTCCCAAGAGAAAGTATTTTGTTTTGGCAATAGAACCCCTCTACCCCCTCTCCCAATCTCTCAGCTCCAGTGTGGCAACACTGAAGTGGTCAAAATGGCTTTGGTCAGCTCAGCTTCAGGTTTACCCCCCACCTCAACCACTTCTGCCCCAAAGCAGAAGTGCTATTGCTGCATCCCTCTGGGAATTCTGGTCTTGTAGGGAGAATTGCTTCTTCTCTAGAAGACTTCCCAGACATTTTCCATCCAATTTCCATGCCCATAAATTTGAACAAAAATTTCAAACTGCTATTTGTAGACAATTCTAGTTTACATATTCCAAACTATACCGAACTTTGTGTTGGATTCCCAGTCCTTGGGATCATGTAACAACATTCTTTATAGTTAAGGCTTCAGGCCTTTTCTATCAAAACATAGATCAAGATAGGGATAGCCGAGCTGTAATATTTATTTCCAATTTCTACCCATTTACAAGGTATGGATTGCTCCAGGAGACCATTTGCCTTCCCTTTAGTTTATTTCCAAAATCCCTTCCCTATTTATCTGTGTTACTTTCTTTATTGTCCTTTATTTCCTCTTTCTTTTTTCGGTGTAACCTCCAATTCAAAATGCCAAGTTGAAAGCAAAATGGTTCCAAATAACATTTGTTTCATGACAAGAAGCTGAAAAATATGACATTTTAATGGCAAATAGTAATTAAAATCAATGGACTTTATTTGTTCCAGATTTCTCTTTGTTATTAAATAGATGAACTCATATTGATGTGATCATACATTTGGCTACGCTAGGTTTCCTTTTGGAAGTTTGTTCCTATTAATAATTAATATTCTCTTCATATTGGCAAAATAACTCAAACATACAATTCACTCTTCTACTGAGCATATCTAAATAGATACTGTAGCAAAAACTAAACTATATGAAGAGTAATAATATAAATGTATTATAATATCTCTATGCTGAGAGAGATGTAGGGATACCATATGGCTCTGCTGGCCACTGGAGATATAATAATTGTATCTGTCAGATGTGCAATGCTTTAGAAATCTCTTTTTACTGTGGCATGATCTCCATGGCTATATATGTGGAATAATGCCAAACAAAGCCTGGGTAGATTCAATTGTATGGGTCTGCCCATTTAATGATTCCATAGTTATAAATTAGTGAAAATTATACTCCCCCTATAGATCAGAAATGAGCTAGTTTGTCTTTTCATCTGGCCTGTGTAAAATTCCTCCCCCAAAATTTAACTGTTTAACAAAACTCTTGTGAAGATTTTAGACCTGTGTATGGAAAGCTAATACATTGGAGATGGAGGAGAGACAGGAAGGTACCTTTTAGCCTTGCCTTCAGCATCATGATCTTTACTTAGCACTACATTGTAGGACTCTAAAATAACATAGTCTAAAATAGCACACACTCATGTTCTAATTTCATGGTAATTAGAACCTTTTTGTGCTGTTGTGGGCAATCTTTTTTGTGGTTGTTTTTAAATTGTTTGATCTTTAAGAACAAGGGAACAAGTGGGATGGTGCCACCACAATGTCAGCTGAAGGCAGTAGGGCTGTAATGTATCTTTTATTCCATAGCTTTTTATAGGGGCTGCTTTATTCTTGTTAGTTTGTTTCCTTTTAAATGCAGTAAATAGTTTGCTAAGTTCATTAATTAAGTCTAATGTTGGAATTTGAATTTTAATAGCATCGATTCTTTAACCCTCCACAACCTATTCACCACAAGGGGTTGTGGGATGTAGATAGAAAAATAGTAATTATCTCTATGTTCCCTCATGGGCTGTCTCCCAAACCAACAACAATTTCCTTTCCCTAATGAACACTTTCTGTAAGGCAACTTATAGACTGAGAATAACCAGAGCTTACCTCAGGACAGGACATAGTTCCTTTTTTTTTTTTTCATTTCAGAAAAGAAGCATAGTGAGATTCTCCCTTTAAGGTCATATTTTTGTTTGTTTGTTTGTTTACTTGCTTACCTACTTACTTCCCTACTTACTTATCACCCATCTCATATTGAAACAACTCTCGGCAGCTTGCCAATGCAAACACTGTTTAAAGCAGGACTGTCAAACTCCCGGCCTACAGGCCAGATGCATCACGAGCTGGCCACGACCATGCCCAGTTTATCAAAGGGGAAAAAAAAAAGTTCCAATACATCATGTGACAATGTGAGTTTGACACACCTGGTTTAAGGAAAGGCAGGAATATGCCTTTTGCGTTTCCCTTTAAATTCACTGTTTGTATCAGGAGTGCTCTATTGAAACAAATGAGAAAAATATGCAGAAAGGTATCCACGTAGGACTTCCAATGGAAGTGTGTGGAAAGACTCCCTCTGTCAAGGGAAGATCCTGAGGTAATTCCATGAGGTTGCTATTTCTAGAAAATGCCCTCCCTTGGGAAAGAAAAAAGAAGTATTTAGCTACTTGGCAAAAATATGTGGCATCCCAAACAGAAATGACCACAGAAGCATAGGTGCCCCTGATCTGTGGGGTACCTCAGGGGTCGGTGCTCTCGCCCCTCCTGTTCAACATTTATGTGAAGCCACTGGGTGAGATCATCCGTGGCTTTGGGGTAGAATTCCATCAGTACGATGATACTCAGTTGTACTTTTCTACCCCGGGCCACCCTGATGAAGCCGTGGAAGTGATGACCCAGTGCCTGGAAGCTGTGCGGGTTGGATGGGCAGAACAGGCTTCAGCTCAACCTCGCCAAAACCCAGTGGCTGTGCTTTCCGGTGCCTCGATACAGCCAGCTTACTCCTTCGCTGGCCGTGGGGGGGGGGGAATTCTGACCCCCACGGAGAGGGCACGCAATTTGGGTGTCCTCCTGGATGTACAGCTGTCATTAGAAGATCATATAGCAGCCGTTGCCAGGGGGGCTTTTTGTCAGGTCCACAGGATCTACCACTTGCGGCCCTTTCTGGATCGGGACGCACTTCGCACGGTCACATCCACCCTCCTCATCTCCCGTCTGGATTATGCCAATGCTCTCTACATGGGGCTCCCCTTGAAGAGCACCCAGAAGCTCCAGCTGGTGCAAAATGCGGCCGCGCGGGTGGTCTTGGGGGCTTCTCGGAGCTCCATGTTACACCACTTTTGCGTGAGCTGCATTGGCTCCCGGTGGCCTTCCAGGTGCGATTCAAGGTGTTGGTGACCACCTTTAAAGCGCTCCATGGCTTGGGGCCTGGGTATCTATGGGACCGCCTGCTGCCACCGTCAGTCTCTCGCCAACCAGTGCACTCTCATAGAGTGGGCCTCCTCGGGGTGCCGCCGGCTGGACGGCTGGAGACCCCAAGGATTCAGGCCTTCTCTTTGGGAGCACCCTCCATCTGGAACGAATTGCCCCCGGAGATGAGGACCATCCCCGACCTATTGACCTTCCGGCGCGCACTAAAAACCCACCTATTTCATCTAGCCGGTCTGGCCTAGAGTTATGTGTAATGGTTTTAAATTCGGTTTTTAATGGTTTTAACTTCCTTAATTCCCTAGTTTTTAATTTTTAATGCCAATTTATTTAATCCTTTTAATGTATTTTTAAATTATTGTATTTGTATTTATGTTTTTATTTGGCTGTGCACCGCCCCGAGTCCTTAGGGAGAGGGGGCGGTCTACAAATTTGAAAAAGAAAGAAAGAAAGAAAGAAAGAAAGAAAGAAAGAAAGAAAGAAAGAAAGAAAGAAAGAAAGAAAGAAAGAAAGAAAGAAAGAAAGAAAGAAAGAAAGAAAGAAAGAAAGAAAGGTGGGTCTCTGCTTCTGTGGCCATTTCTGTTTGGGATGCCACATATTTTTGCCAAGCAGCTAATAGGAGGGTGGGTGGGTTGGTCTTGCAGTGGGCCAGCTGGAACCCTACACATCAACAATCTTCTTTAGGCTCCTCCTCTATGTCAGTTGGAATGTTTATCTTAAAGAGTGCATCATTTTGACAAAGGAAAATACTTGTCTATAGAGATTCACACTCATCCAAGTCATGCTTGCCCCAAGGCAGGGGTGGGATACGACAGGGTTAACCACTGGTTCGGGATTTATGAGGTTCGGTGATTTATGATGTGGTTTCCTGAACGCTGCGAGTGGTCGCCTGTAAATAGTCATCAGCACGCTGCGTGCAGAGAAGCAGCCTTTGAAACAGCCCTCTTTTCCTGCTTTTTTAACTGCAGCTGTGCCTCATTCGGCAGCTGAAGTTGAAAAATCAGGAAATAAAGATCAGGTAAGAGCCCAGGTGGGCGGGTGGAAAAACATGTCTGCTGTTCTTCAGAGCTACTGGTTCTACAGAGGTGGACAGAACCACTAGAAACCCATCCCTGCCCCAAGGTGCTTTTTTTCAAAAGGCAACTGGGTTCTCTTGTTTTTTTTCTTTTAAAACATTTTGCTTCTTATCCAAAAAGCTTCTTCAATTCTGAATTGAATTGCACCTTTGGGGCAAGGAAAATACTTATTTCCATGCTGGATTACTTTGACCCAGCTTTAGCCTGCCTCAAGAATAGGATGGCACCAAGGTGGAAACTTTATTGTGAAGATATGCCCTCCATAAACTGTAAGCTATCTATCCAGTCTGGGGGCAGCAAGGGTTGTCTTTGTCTCTGAGATTGCTAACATCAGATTGCTTACCTCCTGCCTTTGACTTCCTATTACAGTTGTTCTCTGGTTCTCTGACTATCTAACTCAGAAGTCTTCAAACTTGACAGTTTTAAGACTTGTGGACTTCAACTCCCAGAATTCTTCCTCCAGTCATGTTAGCTCATGAATTCTGGGAGTTGAAATCCACAAGTTTTAAACTTGCCAAGTTTGAAGTCCCTAGTTTGCAGAACTAGGTGCTACAAGTATTGATATTTCAAAATTTTATCTACAAGAAACATATTAAAATTAGACATAAAACATTTGATTTACAAACATTTTGGCAAATAATTTATATCAGCAGAAATGAACAGAGAGAAAAATTGAGCTATTTTTTACATTAATCCACAACTAAAACCAGAACTTTTTCTGACTAATGAGCACTGTAGATTTGTTGGGAGTGAAAGTTACCTTATTTATATACTCATATACATGATGAAATGCCCCTTCGTATTGTTCATATTTCCATCATAAATTTGAAATACTTGTATACTTTCTAGACAATTTCTCTGGTGCCATGTAAGGCTTCAAAGGCTTCACTTTGAACACCTACCCTCCCAAAAAAAACTGGAAATGAAATTTTATTTCTATTTTTACAGTGAACATTTGTAAATTTCAGCAATAGTGATAAGGATTTTTTTTCTTTGTTAAATAAAGATTATCCATACTTCAAAACTCCTTCATAAAGCAAAACTGAAATAATCAATTAGGTGAATCATGGAAATCAAATTATAACGATTGTTTGCTAATTATTTTTTTAAAGGTATAAAAATAGAGTGTCACCTTCAGTGGGACAAACAACAGCCTAATTCATTCATAGATTTATTTATTTCTTCCTTCTCTTTCAATGTTGGTAATGATTATGAATACATGATGTACATTTTTATGGAACTAGCCATGCTTGAAATAGTCATTTATTGCGCCTGTCAATTCCACTACTTTCTGCTCCATAGGCATCTGTTCATTTTCTGGGATCTTCTACCATGAACTATAAATGATGGCTGGGAATAGAACTTTTGATGGGGTGCTTCAATTACATTAACCTATTCTAAAAATTTCTGGTCTCAAGCAAAGCTCCCTACAGAGGTGTCAAACTGGTGGCCTGCAGGCTAGATGCATCACATATAGGTCATGTCCACTCCAGCTTCATAAAGGCAAAAATGTCATGATACATCATGTGATGCCACATGACATCATTGAGTTTGACACTTGTGCTCTACCATAGGTAAATAAATATACGAGTTCATATATTGCAAGCAATCTTTAAATAGACTTAAAATGCTAACATGTTTCATTAGATCAACCCAAGGAGGAAAATAATGTTGATTACAGGTACCTTCACAGCACACAGTCGTATGATAGTTCTCTATTTATTTGTTTTAAATATGGCTACTATGTTATGGATAATTTTAGGAATTGATGAATTACATTTTATTCAAAGATTTGTAAGTTCTGTGGTAAATCAGGCAGCTTCTGGAAAGAATTTCCATAGCTCTGGGAGACTTAGTAAAGTATGGCAAAAGCAAATATTTCCTCATTCTTGCCTCTGAAGTGTACAAGAACAGGCTGTGACCAGTAGATTAATACTTACCCTGAAGACTCAGTAGAAATAGCCAATCTCTGTGATTTCCTGAAAATATAATAATGATCTATCCTTTCATGGTACTCTTAAGCAGCATTTCACACAGAGACTTGCTGCTGTTCAACCTACTTGTTTGAGGAAATTGATGTAACTAATGATAGACAACTGCACACGTTAAAAATTTCCAAGACTACTCTTCCTTTTCTTTCAATTTAATAACCAATGGTGGCAAAATAAAAGTAGAATGAAAAGCTATTTTATTTATTGATTCTATCTATTCTGTTTTAAATTAAATAAAAAAAATCTACCTAATGGGTAGAGGTATCACCTGCATATTGTGTATATATATATCATATATATATTGAATATGTACAGTATAACTTGAACTATTATGCTTTAACTTGAACTGCAGATGACCTTTTCCAAGAGTTTCATACATATGTTGAACAGGACAGAGGAAAATACTGAACTTTGATGCACTCCAAAATGAAGTGCCAATGATTTTGACTGCTCCCTGCTTTCCTACAATCACTGGATATACTCACTCAGATAGAAAACATAACCACAATAAATAGTACATCTAATTCCCAACCATTGCAGGTTTCGCAGAATAATATGATCGATAGTATTGAAAACAACTGAAAGCAGTAGGAGGATAAGATGCTGGTGTCTCCTCCATTCAAGCATTTCTATAGGTTATCCATGAACATAGTCAATGCCATTTCCATCCCATGGACATATCCCTACTACCAAACATAGAGGTAATCTGTATGATCCAAAGCACTCTGCAATTGCAGCTCCACTATTTCTCAATAAATTTCCCCAGAAGTTGGAATTTGGATACAGCTGTCCAAATTTGTTGGATTCATTAACTGTTGGGAACAGCCTATTGCTCTCCTTTCTTACTGACAGAAAGGACTCCAGCCAATGCTCTCTGTAATGGCAGTGGAGGTGATTGACTTATACAGACTCTATCTTACTCTTGAGAGCTCAGAATTTTCAGACTGGGCTACAATAGCCTGCACAGACTTGTTGAGAATTAACCAACCTTGTTCATTGCAATCCTTTCCATTGATTTCCATTGCTGCCTTCCATCTCAGCTCAGGTCATCTATCTCAACCTCCCCAAATTTGAATATCCACCTTCCAACAACTCAGACTGCCTGAGCTTTCCAACAGGCCTGGAATGTTATTACTAGTCCATGGTGGGCCCAGTGTTGAGGCCTAAAAGTAAGTTTTTGACTTCATGTTCCACCACCATCTCCTTTGTCTTCAGAAAAGCTAATTTGTAACTGTTAAATTCTTTAGTTGTAAAGTATCTAGCTGTTTGGGCAGCTTCAAGAATTACAACTCCAGCTAGCACTTCAATAATAATGCAAGAACCTGTAACAACAATTCTCTCTCACACAAATCCACCTGACACCATTCCAGTGATAAACTGTTGATATGCTTGATAGGCCGTTGTTTCTAGTATGAATGTTTTCATTTTGAATGCAAGTAGTAAGCTGCAGTTGTAGGGAAAGTTACAGCACATAAAGCCAAAATACTTCATAAATTCAATGCAAGGCATGCTGAGCCCTTTATGTCTATTGTTATGCAACAGTGTAAAGAGGAAATTTAATCTTTTCTATCTGGGCTACAATCCAGGATTTTTTTCTGCTCTGCTCTGCACTTCACTGATAGGAAAATGCAATCATTGGCACAAATGATAAGTACAAATATTTAAGACACTAGCTGAGTAGCTAAAGATGAAACATTATTTGGTCACTTCGTTATGAAAAAACAATCTCACCATTTGTGTCTATAATTAAATTTCTAGCAATGTTATTTCTAGCCCATATTATTATTGTGTGCATGTGGGCTCCAAATTATAAATTTTCATATCTTCCTTAATAGCAATAGCACTTAGACTTATATACCACTTCACAGTGCTTTTTACGGCTCTCTCTAAGTGGTTTACAGAGACAGCATATTGCTCCAAACAATCTGGGCCCTCATTTTTTTGACCTTGGAAGAGTGGAAGGCTGAGTCAACCTCGATCATGGTGAGATTTAATTAATAGCAAACCTACAACAGCAACAACAAAGGTGGGACATTTTAGCTCATGACAGATATTCAGCTTGGATGGATGGAAATATAATACATAAAAAAGAACTTGGACAAAATCTCAAAGCATGTTTATCACAAACATTTATAAAGAAAAACTGAAGTGTACTGAGATGCATGTGTAGAAGTTACTAAGCAACCAGTCATTCAGTTGCAGAGGGCAGGAGAGGGCAACCTCTTTATGCAGCCTCTGGAAACCTTTCAGATCATAACACTGGAACTCAGTAAAAGACTACAGATATTTGGTGACATAGTTTTCAGCTTTTGCACAGAGAAAAACATGTGTTAGGTGTTGGAATAAATAATTTAATGTGTTTCTTAAGTGGAATCTAGTCTAAGCAAGGACTTGAACAGTTCTTTGTATCTTTTGATAGAAAGAAAGTTTATTACTGGAAATACTTCCTAGCTAGCCACATTTTATCATACATTGGGTCAGAGTCCAAGGGATTGGAAAGACAAAGAAGTCTTTCTTCTATGAGTTGGATTCTCACAGATAAAGAGTAGAGATAATGAATAATAAAGAGGGAGGCAGATACATTTATTGTGATCACCAAGCCACATGGGATGAAAGAATTCATAGCTCCAATACCCATGCATATTGGCTCATCCACCAATCCTATCATATCTTCTCATAGAATAAGAGTCGGAAGGGACCTTGGAGGTAATCTAGTCCAACCCCCTGCTCAAGCATGAGAGTCTATTCCAAATATTAGCCTCTACAAAGGATCGAACTCCCAGCCTCCTGATTATGAGATGAGAACTCTACCTCTTGAAGGTTGTTCTCTTCCCAAAATGACTGTGAGATAGACACCTATCAGCACCTCTTCTAATGGGTAATATCTAAACTCATTCAATCCATGTTCTTAAGAATATCATGCATACTAATAAAACCACATCATCTGTGACTTGATCATGGATGAGAAGGCTGATGTGACATGTATTATTGAGACCTAGCTGGACCTGGAAGAAGATGAGATTTGCATTTCAGAATGTGCCCTGACAGGTTTTGGGTGTGGCATCAGCTGAGCAGATGTGAGAAATGGGGATTATCAATGAGTGTTGCTATGTCCTCCCTTATGTTTATATATATATATATATGATATCACAAAGCACATACAATAAATCTGACATAGCGTCACAACAGTATAATGATCATGTTATTATCTGTCCTTGCTCTTCCCTGCAGATATCTCTTCACAGAGCATTATTATAAATAATACTACTATTCTTATTATGAAATTATTGGGAATATTTTTCTGCCAGATAAATTTGAAGGAACTGTCTACACAATTCCTCTGCTAATAGCTTTGATTATGAATTCCAAAGGCCATTTCTGCCTACCTCCCTTACAAATACAATAGTCTACTGCTCCATAACCTCTAAAGGGGTGTTATTTTGATTGTTTTTAGCACATGGAAGGAAATCCTACCGTCTTGAATAATTTCAGTAAAGATTTAAATAATAAAATTAAACCAAGTATAGTTTGCTTTATTTTTTAAAAAAACCTTTTATATTCCACTCTCCAGTAGAAGTTAACAAATAGCCTATGATTATCAAGCTGTGGAAATGGGATGCAAAGACGGGAGAAGGTGGTGGAGAAATGATCCATTGCAGCTGAACTGTCCACCCCTACAGAGATTAATGTCAATATCTCAGCAGCATGGTGCAGAGAAAGGAGAAAATTTATAGAATGAACAACTGCTAACCATGACTTATAGGAAATTCATTGTGTAAGGAGATGAAATGAATTGTGGAATGCAATCTGGGGATGATATAAACCACAAAAGCAAAGTTAGTCTTTAGAACACATAATAGGCTTAGAGCCAAGAGACGGGGTGGGGGAGAGGGCTGGAGGAAACAACCTAAAACCATACTTCCTTTTTTTTCTTCTTTGTAATTTTGCAGAATATCTGCTTTTATAGCTTTCATATTTATCATTATAGCAATTTCATACTGCTTTTCAGACACACACACACACTATCCCAGAGAGGCATACATATAATCTGAAAAAAGAAATGCTCCTTGCACAAATGATATAAATCTAAAAGATAAAACATAAAAAGAAAGATGGGCTCAGGGAATAAAGAGAAAAAACACTTAACTATAAGAAAAGCTCTTTTCCTGTCTTGATATTCGAAGGAAGGAAGGAAGGAAGGAAGGAAGGAAGGAAGGAAGGAAGGAAGGAAGGAGGGAGGGAGGGAAGGAGTCAATCAGAATCTGTTATTGAGCTATTAAGTTTGAATGCATAAAAAGTAATCTGGGAGGTAGTGGCAGTGGACAAACAAGACCTAGAACTTTATTGTCTTTTTTATTGAATTAATTGGATATCTATTGATACCAATAGAAGTGAACATTTGTAGCTCAGGGATAAACTGTGGGGGACATTGGTGCTCTCTGAGCTTGGTTGGTTTCTTATATATATTTCATCATCAAACTAGGTAATATCATCAATGCTAGTGGGGAGTCGGGTTTGCTCTCATCTTATATAATAATGGCTTGTCCTGTCAATGTTGGTGGGGAGGGGTCATGTTGGTTCCTTGATTGGGCTGTTATTTACTTTTAATTTATTTATACTTGAGTGGGTGGGTGGGTTTGATTAGATCAGGGGTCGCTAACCTTTTGGACCTCAAGTACCACCAAACTCATATTTTTAAATCCCGAGAACCACTAATATCATTTTTTAAAACTAATATATTTAATATAATTTTTATATTATACACACACACACAGACACACTTACTTATTTAATTATAACAAAAATGTAAATGCTTAATGATAGCAAAATAAAATGTTCTGGGCTGGAAACCTCCCTCCACCTGGCACCTTCCAAAGAGACAGAAGAACAGGCGGGGTATGTATGTGTGTCTGAGCTGAGGGGCCTTAGGGCAACTGCCACTGGGAGTAGCAGAAGCAGAACGGGGGCTTTGCTCTCCTTGGAGGCCAGTGCCACTCAGCTGATACTCCAGGGGTTTCTCAGCAGGCATCTGCCTACAGAAGGACTGCCGCCCTCAGTGATTAATTGGGGGGTTGGAAGGGAGAGAAGGTGGGAGCTCCTTTCAGATCCCAGGTGGAGGATTGAGAGAGCTCAGATCTGCAGCTGAGGAAAAGCTGTGGGGGGGGGGGGGGGCTCTTCCAGCCTCACCTGGAGACAGGCAAAGAAAGGTGTCCCTGGGGGCACTTCGCTCGCTTCAACACTTTGCTGCCAAACCCAGCCACAGGCTGTGATTATTTGGGGGTGGGGGAGGGGAGAAAGAGAGAGAGGGAGCATCTCTCGCATTACCAGGGAGGAAAGGAGGCAAAACTAAGCTTTCATCGAGACCTACAAAATGCCAATCTACCATGTTCTAGGAGTTCTTCAAAATCATCAAATGCTCCTACTTGCAGTTCTCATGCCTCCTGGCTCTTCAAGGGACCCTGGAGTCAGGCCCCTGAGATGCACGTGCCAACCAGCTCCCACACACGGCAGCAACAACAGACTCCTCTCCCAGCGCTCACTGTACAGGCAGCCAAAGAAAGGGAAATGGAGCTGTGCATAGCTCTTGGCTCTTCCAGCTCTCACTGCCTCTCCCAACATCGAAGCCTCGGAGATGCAGTCAAAGTCACCACAGCAGTAGTGCCTTAAGTTGCTTACTTTTCCACTACTGTCTCCTCCTCCTCCAGCACCTCCTTCTCTGGGGAGGGCGATTCTTAACTAACAACCATGCTAAAGTAACTCAGGGCACTACCACTGTGGTGGCTTTGCCTGCATCTCTGAAGGTTCGATGTTAGGAGAGGCAGTGAGGGCTGGAAAAGCCCAGAGCTGCACATGGCTCTATCTCCCTTTCCTTTCCTTGCCTGTCTGTACATGGATGCAGGGGGAGGGGGAAGAAAAGAGAGAGGTAGGAGCAATTCAAAACTAGAGAGCTAACAGTGAGCATTGAGGGAGGGAACTATTGTTGCCACCACCCGCTATGTGTGGGAGCTGGTTAGTGCGTGCATCTCAGGTACCTGTCTCCGGGGTCCCTCGAAGAGCCAGGAGGCATGAGAACTATGCGGCCCAGATTAATTGCTTTTGGGGGGCCATTTCTTCTGTGGCCCACCAAAAATTTTCCATGGCCCACCAGTGGGCCATAGCCACCGGTTGGCGACTGCTGGACTAGATGACCTACAACTCTGTTAATCTGAATCTATCTGAGTACCCGAGCTAATAGTAAACAATAATACCATGATATTGATGGCTGGAAGATACATTCATAGCTTCTATCAACCTCTGGTTGAAAGTCCTGCTGGGGATCAGAAGGGGAAACAAATATGGCAAAGGCTCCCTTTATACCCAGAAAAGCAGAAAGAAAGAAGAGCAGATGGTGCATCCAGCTGAAAACTAGCATAACATCTCTTCTATATTGCCTGGTCTATCCTTTATTTCAGCATTTAAAGGAAATTAAATTTGTGGCATGATTTTAGGAGCGGGAAGTAACAGGCAACAAAAGGGGAGCAGTATTGTTATCTGGTGACCAGTTATTTTTTTCTCAAAAATTTCCAAAAGGGATATTGTTTGTAATGGAGAAAGTATAATGATTTTGGCTTCATTGTTCTTGGACATTAAGATACCCTCATTTCCGAGATGCAAATTATCCTCTGAAAACCTTTGCTAAATGTTATTCTAAATGAAGCAGTTATTTTGAGTAAACAAAGATGTAATAAAGTTGTAATTAACTTATCATAGGATAGTTGTCATTCTATTCTTCAGTTTCTTGTTTTTATTGAATCCGGGGAATGCCCCCTTTTCTTTTTTCTCTTTTTTCTTGTCCTTCGTGAAGTCACATCTTGTACTTTTCTATGCAGTAATACTTCAAACAATATTCTCTAGAAGATATATAATTTGGATCAACTTAGTAGAAAAATTAAAGAGATTTATATTTGAAATAATTTTCAATCCAGTTGAAATCAAAGGAATATTATGTTCTTCATGATTAATGTAAGTATCACTTTCAATAGATCAGCTGATATTAAATAGTCCAATCTTTGTATGTTAAAGTTTGTTTTCTTCCCATGAAAAGTTCCTAGTTAGCCAAATGGCAATACAAAATATGTAATATGTAATATTAAACCAGTAGTGAAGGGATCACAAGAACGTTATTCTACTATATGAGGTTCTGTGTTGTATTAGTACAAAGTGAACTAAAAGAACTTTCTTTGTAGATTTTCTGCATTAAGTAAATGTACAGTTTTTAATGGTTTACTGAATTTTTAATTTCTTTTTTTCTTAGCAATAGTAAAGGCAACTATGGCATCACTGATTTCTGGAGAATAAAAAATTACAAAGACAGAGTAAAATATTAACAAGACTAATGAATCCTGATTTCAGAGATGGTTGGTCTGGAACTATAAAAGCCTTTAAAATGTCTCATTGTGTTATGATTCCAGCATACCAACATATGGATTAGTCATGCCATTGATGAAATGAAATTCTACAGCAGACAGCTCAACAGAAATACAGCAATCATTTTCCAGTCATAATAAGAACATTTTTATGGCATTAAGGAAACATCACACCATGTTTTCTATTACATATAACTCTTTGAAAAATGCATTGATACAAAGACACATACATACAGTCTGCGTAATAGGTGTGATTTCAAAAGGCAACTATGGGGATACCAATGTAACACCTACTTGCATATCTTTAAAACAGTTGCATCTTTTCTTAGGATCTTGCAAGTTCCATTCCTTGTTTGGATTAAAATGCAAAGCACTGCTGTAACAGAATGTGTGGGTGAACTTGGAAAACAAGGAAAAGGGATCTGTCTAATAAACAATCAGACAAGAAAGACAGGATCCCCAGTAGCTTACTGGTCAGAGAATAGAATTTAGGAAGGACCAGCCCTAATTGATCAGAAAGTCAAAAGTGTTGGTGAGAAGTTTATATATCTTCAGACTTGCAAGATTCTATTATGGATGCTTAAAACAAAATAGAATAGAATTAGTTCATTTAGTTGTGTCTCCTATCTGATTTACAACTGCAAAGTCCTAATACCTAAGAAAAATGTACATCCACTGTATTACCCATCCACCGCCACAAAAAACAAACAAGCACACAATTCTAAGCCTGATACAACAAAAGTCTTTTGTCTATTCCAAAGCACTGCCTCTTTTCCAACTGTATAGGAAGAAACCAGAGGTCTTCTTTTAACCCCTACTCCAACCTAATTATCCACTTTTTTATCTTTGAGATATATACATATTTTGGATGATGGAAACATCTAGAAAAAATCATTACATGGGGAGTTGGACTGGGAGCAAGTATTTCATCAGATATATCACAGGGAGACAAGGTAGTTCATAACATACTATCAGTGTCTATGACATGTCTGGCCTAATTGGTAACCAACAAAACAATAGAGCTTCCTTCCCCCTTCCTGCAGCAGTACAATCTGACATAGAACATCAAACAAAGTAACATGTGTGTGTGTTTGTGGGTATTCCACTAATATGAAGAGAAAAATACTGAGTATTATCACTACAATTGAAAATTCACTTTGGCCTCCAAATGAGAAGAGAGAATTCATTGGAAAAGACCCTGAAGTTGAGAAAAATTGAAGGCAAAAGGAGAGAGGGAAGGAAGAAGATGAAATGGTTAGATAATGTCCACAGTAGGCATAAATTGGCGCAGATTCAGGGAGACATAATAATAGGAAAAAGCTAACCCATATAGGTTAATATTAATATTCTAATCACCAGCAGACAGATGTTACAGCCAACCTTTATAAGCATGTATAAGATATCCAGTACACATAAAGAAAAAAAACAAATGTCTGGCATGAGGACAGGAAGAGTCTGATATGACTTAGCGATTGAACAACAAGCCACTAAAACAAAGGAAGGGAAAATGACATTATAATTTTACTTCTCTGACATTTTCAGGAGATGGAAATGAGTTAGGCACGTGCATGTTCCAACATTTTCATCACAAAAATGTTAAAAACGTGTGCTACAAACTCCACCACTTTCATACTGTGTGCTGTCATTATTAGCTATTTATATAAATTTTGAAATAACAAGTTTCATGTCTTGTCATGGTAAGCTAATGGAGACTTAAATAAAACATCAATTGCTAAATGCTAAAGAAACATGTAATTTTCTTGGATGTATTTTCAATATTTGGAATCTCTCAAAATTTCAAGAATTTTGGATAGGTGAGTATGATGGTTGGGTAAAAAGATATTATAAACTATAATTTATATATGTGCTGTTTATTAACATTCCTAGTATATTTCCAGAAATGTTGGAGTAATATGGTACAATCTGAAATTTTGGAGTTATTGTATTTATAACATAATTTCCAGTCTCTTTTTTTCCTTTTTCCCTTTTTATGAATTACTATGATTATCAATTTTGAGGTTGCATCGATCCTGTAATATTGCTGTATACATTTATAATTTGTTGTTGCTGTTATTTTAGCATAATGCTTTTTAATATAAAACATCCCTGATTTCTGCAGAGTTGTCTGATTAGCTTTCTAGGAAATACTATCCTCACAATACGGACTCATTTTCCCCTTGATAATACAAATTATAGCTGAACTTTCTTGGAGATTACTATTAATTTTCTTCCTAGTTTTATGTGGTGCAGAAGTCCCAAATTCCCACCCATCAACCTTCACAGCATAAATCTTTTATATTCCTAATGTATACTGGGAAGGTTTTGAAAATGTCATGTCTGTTCTTTCATCCTATCGTTATGTGCAAACTTGCTCAGTGTGTTTAAATAATTGATTAATTAGTATACCTATATTGTATTGCAACCGCCAGAATAGAAAAAAAGATTATGTGCATGTTAGCTCTATTTATTTACTTTCATTCACTAAATGAAGGCTTTTAAATAAAAAGTCTTGTATTAGACATTTTAGCCCAGGAATCTGAAATATAGCTCACAGATGACAAGGTAAAAAATTATTACTTCATGTTTCTTGACTGTGTAAAGAATATTAGATCATAAGATTTTTCTTAATGTACTCTTTAATGCTTCATTGCCATAAATAATGCCACAATACTTAAGAGAAGATTGTAATATCTTCAAAATATAACATTTGGGATTATTTAACTAAATAACATTCTGTGACAATGAGTGGTATGCCACAGATTTTTTTTTTTAAATATCACAGCTATTTTACATCCATGTAGAAATTTTACAATGTTTTACAAAGCATAACTTTTTTTGATTTAGAGAAAACAAATCTTAATGAAAATCTTAAAGTTTAATACTAATGTTATATTAAACCTGTTTATTTTGAAAGCTACTTCCAAAGTCACTGCGTGGGATAGTACATTTTTATACCAAGCTGATTCAAACTTACATTTATTTATTATCACATTTCTACCCTGCTCATCTCACCTAGATGATATTCCTTTTGATCTTTTCCATTCTCTGTGAGAACAAGAAAAAGGTCAGGAGATATTAAAATAAGAATCTATCTTTAGATCACGCTTTCCAGAAACAAGAAAATCTACATATCTCATTTGTTCCTGATGTGTAAATATAATATTTATATCCGTCTTTCCATCCATACTTGAACTCTCAATAGACTCATCTATTCATTCATACATTTTTTAACCTATTCTAATAAGATTTTGATTGAAACTGTTTCATTTTACAATCTACAAATTTATACCAGATTATGTATACACAGGGGAAAAGACAGAGTCCTACGTAAGGATGGTGAGAGATAAGTGGACAGAAAGACTCAGCAACTCCATTTCATATTTCTCATCATGTTGTCATCCTGACATCTCCAGATATTTTTGGCAGTTAAAGTGAAAAGAGGAAAAGAAAGATACATTAGTTTACTACTGAAAGAAACAGGGATAATTTGAGTGACAGGCTGGAGGCTGGAAAGGATGAAAAGTATTCCTAAATGTATAAATCTGGAGCGTTTGGGAAGGGGATTTCTGGGGCTAGAAAAATCACATTGAGTTTGAATTTTGATCTTCTTATACTGAAATGCACCCCAAGTGGATGTATATACATCATTGCTGTTATATTTGTTCCCATATTTACATTTATAGTCTATACTTACTGTATTTACATTTATATATTTATATTTATAAGTGTATTCTATTCTCATGAGAGTTCCCCCCTCAAAAAAAAATTCTAGGATTGCATTAAGAAAGAAAACATTCTCTTGAGCTGGTTCTAGAAAAAAGGGGGAAAATTTTAAACATTAAAATCAAAGTTATGACTCTTACATAATCCAATATTAATTTCTCATTTAATTTTATAAAACACTATCTCCCTTTTTTACATTTGATTGACCAGTCTTAGCAGTCAGATCAACATTACTGTATAAGGAAAAGTAATCTATTTTTTGACCTCCTACTTCTGGATGAAGGTGATGATACAGTGGTGAGATTCAATTTTTTTTACTACCGGTTCTGTGGGCATGGATTGGTGGGCATGGCAGGGAAAGAATACTGTAAAATCTCCAGTCAAAGGTGGTATTTGCCAGTTCTCTGAACTACTCAAAATTTCTGTTACCGGTTCTCCAGAACTGGTCAGAACCTGCTGAATACCACCTCTATGATGGTAAGAAAAGATATAAGCACATGAAACTATTTAAAACCCATTAAAACCATTTTATATAAATAATCACTGCATCATTTTTTAACATCTTTGAAAATATTGAGGGGCAAGAAATAGATTTGAAAATTAATTGTCCCTCATAGCATTTGGGCATCTCTGATCCAAAGCAACAAAAGGTGTGTACTGTAGGTAGTCCCCAGTTTGTGAACCGTTGTTTAACAAATATTTGAATTTATAACCACCTTGGAAGGGATCATTATGACTTGTAAAACACTTCTGGCCATTGTAAAATATTGTGCCCTCCCAAGTCACATGATTGCAGTCTAGATTGCATCACACTTGTTAGAAGCACTGAGGAGCTTCTGGGTTGAAAGGATTACCCAGTGACATCACTGTTGCTTGAGGATGCCTAGTTGGGGGCTCTTTTCATGTCCCTAGCAGGAGTTGGAGCAAAAGACAGGAGCTAACTCCACCCCAAGGTAGCACCTGGATCTCAAACATTGGCTTGCTGCCTGTCAAGCCAGCATTTGCTAACCACATGAGCAACTATGCTCCTATTGCAGTCTGGGTACTTGGCCACATACTTGCACTTATGACTGGTTATCACGTCTCCTGTGATCATATGATCCCCATAAGAACTGCGTTGGTGCAGTGGTTAGAATGCAGACTACTTCTGCTGATCACTGACTGCCAGCAGTTTGGCAGTTTGGGTCTCACTGGCTCAAGGTTGATTCAGCTTTCCATCCTTCCAAGATCAGTAAAATGAGAACCCATATGGGGGCATATGCTGACTCTGAAAACTGCTGGGAGAGGGCTATAAAGCATTGTGAAGAGATATATAAGTCTAAGTGCTATTGCTATTTGCAACCTTCTATGTGGCTTCTACAGAAAGTCAATGAAGAAGCTGCCAGGGAATCTTGCAGGCTGCTGCCGCCTTCCAAAATGACTACCTCTCACATCCAAGATCTATCTGAAAGAGCTGCCTTAATTGGGGTGGAGAAATGGAGCTCAGATCCTGATGATTTGACCTCCATTTCTGCATCACATGGAAGGAGTTCCCTTCTGCTCATGAAGAAAACTGTCATCCTTCTGATAAGGTGTAGAAACTGAGCTCAGATCATCAAATATATGTGAACTATATACAAAAAAAGAGTTGTAAAAAGTGTCTTTAATAAAAGTGCATTGGTATATTTATGTATTGAGGGTTGGGGAGGATAGTCACATGAAATTCAGCTGCTATTGTAATCCATCATTTCCTCTTGCAGTCATAAATCAATACAATTCTATTCCCTTTAGAATAAACTTTAAAAGCCTTATTCTCTTTATAAGGCTTTATAACCCAGATCAAGGAAAGAGGCAGAATTTTATAAATAGATATAACTCATGGAATTATCAATCTTCATTTTTTTTCATTTTCCTTCTTCCTTTGGCATATTTCACTTGTGGAAGTTTTGACTTCAACATTACACATTTTTGCCCAGCAAGATTGTATGTGTGTGCATCTGTGTGTGTGTATTTGTGTAAATATTCTGACAAAGGATATTACAAGAATAATATCAAGCACATATACTAATAAATTGCTTATTAAATTTAATGTTTCAAATATAACCCTCATCCCTACTATGTGTGAACTACAGTAACTTATCTGTTAAAATGACATCATATTAAGTTTTTCATTAATGCAGATTTGGAAATGGAAAATGAAAAACAAATCCTCTAATCATTAAGTTCAAGAGATAAAGGATTCTTTTTTTCTTAACTATTGATTGTAAGGATTTTTGAGGATATAATGGCTTGGAAAAATGTAAAAGGTCTTCTTCCCATCTTGAATTTTAGTTCAGAATTCAGAAAAAATCCAATTTCTGCCATTTAATCTCATATGTTATGCCAGTTCATGAACAGATTTTAATTAAATCAATAACATTACAGAAAATAATAATCAGCTACAGTTTGTCTTTTGATTTAGCACACATTGGATTTCAATGAGTAATTAAATTAAGGAGGATTAAAGAAAGCATTATCTATAGATAATTAATAATAAGATATAGATAATAATAAAGATCTGTATAACAATATAGATAAAGGTTGTCTATATCTAGAATGTTAAAAGTACTCTAACATTCTTAAGGTATATGCAGATAATTATTTTCAAGCTAAATGGTTAGGCCACTCATGGAAGTTTTGCTGAGCAATGTTTGAGGAGAATCTGCATTTGTTAAGAGAGTTTGCCCCATTTTACAACTTTTCTTGCCACAGCTATTAAGTGAATCATTGAAGTTGTTAAGTAAATCTGGATTCCCCATTGACTTTGCTTGTCAGAAGCTTGCAAAAGGGAACACATGACCTCCAGGACACTACAATGCTCATAAATATGAACCCTTTAATTCAACATTATATTAATCTGGGAAACATGGCTCAACGCATCTCTCCCTGATTCCATTACCATAGTAAGAGACTATAATGTTTTACAGAAGACAAAAAAGCACTGCGCAATCTAAAACCATCTCTATCTATTGGACCAGACGGAATATGTACATACTTCTTAAAAAAGCTATCCATTGCAATAGCCAAACCTCTAAGCATAATCTTTGAAAAACCTTTCAGGACCAGCTCCTTGCCAAAACTACACAAGCCACAGTCATCCCCATCTTCAAAAAGGAAGACCCCAGCCTAGTTGAAAATTACAGACCAATCTCTTTATGCTGCGTCACCTGTAAAGTCATGGAATCAATTATTAACCAATCCATCATCTTCCACTTAGAAACAAACAACCTACTCTCTAATAAACTATTTGGTTTTAGGAAAAAACTTCTAGACCTAGAAAACCTAGAACTATGCCACCTTCAGTCTGATCTAAGTATAGTATATAAAATCATACATTGCAATGTCCTACCTGTCAATGAATACTTCAGCTTCAACCATAACAACACAAGAGCAAACAATAGATACAAACTCAAGGTTAATCGCACCAAACTTGATTGCAGGAAATACGACTTCAGCAACAGAGTGGTCAATGTCTGGAATACTCTACCTGACTCTGTGGTTTCTTCCCCAAACCCCAAAAAACTTTAACCTTAGACTGTCTACTATTGACCTCACCCCTTTCCTAAGAGGTCTGTAGGGGGCATGCATAAGCACACCAACGTGCCTACCCTCACTGTCCTATTGTTTCCTTTATATTTTATTTTTCTTATATGTATCCATGTAGTCATAACTATGTTTTTACTTGTATCTATTATCTTGTAAGCAATTGACAAATAAAAATAAATAAAATAAAATTTGCCAAGCATCTGAATTTTGATCACTTGACCACGGGGAAGCTGCAATAGTGTGATAAACAGTCATAAGTCATCTTCAATGGTCACTAAATGAACTGTTGTAAGTCAAGGACTACCTGTATTGACAAAACAATATTTCAATACTATACTGTTTCACATTTCTTTTCTTTCTTGCAATGTTTTTCTTGTTTTTCCTTATACAGAAGCTATTATTGATATTTCCTTTTGTGCCTAAGGCAGTATTCTATCATGCATATGTTACTGAACTGTTTTGGGCTATCCAATAACTATACAGATTTGTTAGATTATGCAGTTAAACAGCCATTAAAAGCTATTTTTTCTTCTAGGATTATCCTCTCAGTGAAATTGGATTCATTATTTCAGTTTAATAGGAATGAACAAATAAATTAAATCAAGATTTTTAAAAATAAAATGTGTGTGTGTGTGTGTATGCAGTATCTGTAAATGTCACTGGAAGATATTTGATTTCTATATTTGTCTGAACTCTTGTCTAGTTAATAGGAGAAAATGGTCATCCATAATTTGGATGGTCTCTTTCGCTTTACAAAACTTTTGATATTTGAAAAAGGGATTGAAGGATGAAGGTATTTTTTAGATGTTTAGTCAGCTTAATTGTAAAAGGTTAATGGTTCTGTTGGGTAATAGATGACAATCCATGCTCTGACAATATATAGGTATGTGTGTCTATGATGCATTTGTGCATTCTCATCAACCTCTAAAGATAAGATAAAATTTGTTGAAACTGCTATTGGTTGTGTGGTGCTTATATGAGAAGAAAGATATAAATTAATATTTCCGCCCTTCATGAATCTGCAAAGAAAGTAACACCGGAGGAGAAAGGTTAAATATCTCAGTTATTAATTCTATGCATCTGGTATGAAGTAATGTGGGAGATCATGTGGAATTGTCTACTGTAAATATAACTGAAAATTTATTCCAGTATTATATCTTCTTATGTTTTTAATTACAATGGATATAACCCATCCCAAGGAACAGAAACTTTTAAATGCTCTTTCAGCATTGTAGAGATAAAGATTAGTCAACCAGCCACATACAGTTATAGGGTGACTTTGGGTCAGTTGAGCTCTCTCAGCACACCCATCTCACAGTGCTGTGGTTGTGGGGAAAATAGGAGGAGGGAGCTGTAGTGGATGTATTCGCCACCTTAGTTATTTGTAAAGATACAGTAATAAAGGCAGGATAAAAATAGATAACTGACAGACAGACAGACAGACATGATATATTCCAACTGACAGAAGAAAAATAGATGAAAGGGATTGGCTGCATCTCCTTATTGATGAAGTTTCTGATGGCAAATATTGGTATATAGCAGCATATAGTATGAAAGGAATCCTTCACAATGTTCTACCCAGATAAAATATTGCAAATCACCTGTTTCATAAAAATGATTTATGCTAAATTTGTTTTCATGGGATGTGTGTTTTGAAATCTACCACATACACCAAACCAAGGTTTACCAGAGGCACGGAAATTCATCAGTGTTTAGTTGAGGACATGCAATATTGATCATTCATAAATAATCCTTAAAAGTCCATCTCCAAGTTTTTAAAAAATATTATAATCATCTTTAGCAGACAAGCTACATATTAGTTCCAATCATCCAGTGTGTTTAAAGGTCCCTGGAATCTTCCAAATAAGTAGAATCCTAGAATGTATAATGGAAGCATGTTCTTAAATAAAACTTGAATGATAAACAAATGCATATAGATATAGAAGATATAGATATAGAATACTTTATTAGCCAAGTGTGATTGGACACACAAGGAATTTGTTTTGGTGTAAATACTCTCAGTATACATACTGAAAAGGTACATTCATTAAGGATCAAGAATCATAATGATAGTCATAGGGTACAATCAATAATCAAATCATACTAGGAAACAGTCAATATAAATCATAAGGATATAAGCAACAAAGTTACAGTCCTACAATCACAAGTGGGAGGGGATGGGTGATAAGGAGTGATGACTCGTGCAGTATACAGGTCCTCAATTGAAGGCAGGTGGGTAATAATTGTTTTTTCTGCAGTCCTAATTACCCTCTGAAGTCTGTGTCTGTCCTGTTGGGTTGCAGAACCAATCCAGACAGTTATAGAGGTGCAGATGATAGACTCAATAATTCCTCTGTAGAACTGGATCAGCAGCTCCTTGGGCAGTTTGAGCTTCCTGAGTTGGCACAGAAAAAACATTCTTTGTGTGCTTTTTTGATGACGTTTTTGATGTTAGGTGGCAATTTTAGGTCATGTGACATAGTAGAACCTAGAAATTTGAAGGTCTCTACTGTTGATACTGTGTTGTCTAGTATTGTAAGAGGTGGTAGTATGGGAGGGTTTCTTCTAAAGTCTACCACCATTTCTACGGTTTTGAGTGAGATCAGTTCCAGATAGTTCTGGTTACACCATGAGGCAAGTTGTACAACCTCCTGTCTGTATGTTGATTCGAATGAGACCAATCACTGTTGTATCATCAGCAAACTTCAGTATTTTAACAGATGGATCATTTGAGATGCAGTCATTGATATATAGAGAGAAGAGAAGTGGAGATAGCACACAGTCTTGGGGGGCCCTGTGCTGATTGTACAGGTATCGGATGTGATTCCGCCTAGCTTCACCTGCTGCTTCCTGTCTGTTAGGAAGACATAGTTATTCTCCTGGTAAAGAGATAAGCACCCCTGAGCCCTATAATAACTCCAGCAAGCATTGTTAGTTTGGCCTTCTCAGGGAGGCTGAATATTGGAGCAATGATCTAATTATGCCAATGCTACTGATTGCTATTCAGATGTCCTGCCTCAGTAATTAGAGCATGCTGACAATCAGCAGGAGCCAAAAATGGCTCTACACAAATTCCAATCATTTAATTCTTGTCTTTGCTTTTAACTTTGGTATTATTTGATTTTTCTACATACCCTTTGCATGATACAAACAAACATGATACAGGGGTCTAAAACTTGAGAAGGCAGGCTAAAGGAAAATGGAAAGTTGTCACTAACAGATCTGTGAAGTGAGCAGCTAGCTCCATTTACATGGAACCATATAACCCTGATTTGTTTCTTTGGCAGGATGGAGTTCTTTCTGGCCAATAATCTTGTTGAATACCTGTGTCAAGCCCTCCTCTTTTTGTTGTGGGCCCTTGCATTGGGAGAAGGTCTTAGCTCTGCCTTTTCACATTCTGCAACCAGATAACCAGGAGAACAGATAGCTGTTCTCCTGGTTATTAGATAATATTGCTTTTCTTGCTAGGACTTTTTCATCTATATCGATTTAGCCTGATGACCCTCCTGGAACTCCTTTCATCATCTGAATCTGAGCTGGCTATGACAGTTGGAACTAATATTAATTAATTAATTTCTGTACAATGCGTGATTTTTGTTGGCAAAGTTTCAATCAAATATTTCCTTTGAAGCACACTTGCAAATAAAATCTTTCAATCAAATATTTCTTTCAAAGCACACTTGCAAATAAAAGTAGAAACTTTCTTCAGACCTATGACTTGGATCATTCTGAAGTGCTTTAGAGATCCAATGGTCTTTCTATTGTTTGTTAGAAAATTACAACTTTACAATTTTAGCTCTTGAGAAGAGGAATGCTGGGAGTTTTAGTTCTTGAGAAGGGGAATGCTGGGAGTTGGGTGAAGTAGGATTGAGTGGTGGAGTGGCTTATCACCTCATTAAAATGTCTGTTTCTCAGGGCTCATTTGGAATGGCAAGGTTTCATTCACTTTTTCAGATTTCAGCTTTTTCAATGTGGCTAGCCACAAAGCCTAACTTTATTCTGTCTCACATTCAAAGACAACATTTCTTCCCTGCCAGACCTATCAATCACACAGCATTTATCTCTTAGCATTCCAAATAGGGGCTCAAGGGTGACCTTTTAAATTCTACACAGTTGGGGCAGATTGTATACTTATGACCATGAATGGATAGGTATCAGACGCTGTTACAAAGTGTTAATGTTCTGACAATGGAGGTGTGGTGGCAAAACTACAAATTCCACTATATACCAGGCTCTATACCAGTATCTTTTTCTGTGGCTTCCCTATCTCTGAGGCATTGTATCTCATTGTGCCATCTTGTTCTCTGTTATCTGAACTAATTAACTACCTAATCAACTGAAGGATATTGCAGATAATCCATAACCTTGACACAACTACATTTTAACTGAAATTATTAGCTAACTTCAACAAAGGATCAAATTAGCAACCAACTAAGACTTCCTAGCATCCTCCAACCTTCCTGGCATCCCAGAAATATAGATCAGTAGAACACAAAGGACTTTAGTTTTCATTTTTCTGATTCTTGCCCAGAGATATCAAGCTTTGCTAATGTGGTCAGTTCAAGCTGACCCTAGTCACAGGAAAAGACACTCTTGCCAATCTGCTATACCATCATGGAAGCCCAGAAAATAGAGTGACCATATAGAGCAAAATATAAATCTGTGGTGCCTCCCCAAAAACATATTGTAAAGTTTGTATTTTAAATGAGAGTAAAACATTTTCTATATTGATTCAGTCAACCTCTGTATAAGCTCTTTGTTAGCTATTGGAAGCTATTGTACTATCCCCTATACTTTTTATTTTATTTTGTCAAGCGATTATAAGATAACAGGTATAAGTATAAACATAGTTATGAATCCATGAAATGGATACATATATATAAAAAAGCCAATAGGACAGGGATAGTAGGCACATTGGTGCACTTATGCATGCCCCCTACAGACCTCTTAGGAAAGGGGTGAGGTCAATAGTAGACAGTCTAAAGTTAAAGTTTTTGGGGTTTGGGAAGAAACCACAGAGTCAGGTTATTATACCATCTCTGCTATACCTTCCCTAAAATTGGTACAAAAGAATATTTGAAAACTATATTGCAGAATAATCCTTAAGGATATCCAAAAGATGCTCAGCTAGCTTAAAATTATCCAAAGGGTCTAACTTCCTAATTATTTTCATCTCATTATGCCAAAAAGTAAAACACTACAGCTCATGTATGAATCTTCTTTCAGATTAAGCCTTGAATCTTGAAACATCTCAAAACAAACTGGATTGCCATCAAATCTCAAATTAACTCAGAATAAATCATGTGACCTTTGAATCCATTTTAAGATGAACCAGGGATGCTTCACACAGGTCTACTGAGTATAATAACTCCTGTAGACTAAAATAACATGATAATAAATATTTCTGTTTAATTAAGGTTTGGCCAGTGGTCAGATACCATTCTCTTCACATTTAAGAGGCTTTTACAGTGGGGAAAAAACAGTTTTCCTCAAATATTTAAGAAGCAGCTAGTGTCAGGTGGCAGTTACAGATAAAATCATCTGAGAAAAAAATGTATTATTATAATCTACAAGGGGCAATCATTAAAGGTGAAATAAGTGATGGGCAACCAAGTGCCCTTGGTTCTAATCCTAATATTATCCATTCTAATATTAGGATGATTTCTTAATTATATTTCTGTATTTTTTTTAATATTAGCATTACAACTTCCATAATTGGCCACAATCTAGCTAGAAAGAACAATTTTGTCTACTTTGAATTACAACTTTCTAAGATATATTGTATTCATTCAGTTTTTATGTCATATAATTTCAGATTAGAATTTGGAATTATGATAGATTAATGTATTAACCCAGAAATTCTTAAACTGTGTGTTTGGAATCCTTGGCAGGTCATAAGCAGTTTAGAAAGCTTTGGTTTTTGCTCTTTGCTTTTACTTGCTTAAGTCCTAGTGACAGTTGCAGTGTCATACAGTTTAAGAACCTCTAGGATACATAATCTAAAATATAAGTATTAAAAGTAAGTGATGCATTTATCTCTTGCTTAGCCCCAACATCAATTAAATTATTTGTTATATTCATTGACAGGAGAGGGTCATACAAATTCATTGATCATTCTAAAGAGGTCATGGCACTTCAAATTTTGAAAACTCTTACATTAGCTTCTTTCCTTGAGGCCTACATATGAGTTTCGACTAAAGTACAGTTTAGTCCTCTCAGTTTATAAAGCAACTGTTTCCAGCCATGATGAAACTGCCAATCATTCTGGTATAACACACAGTTTTTGAAGCACAGCCTGCTCAAAGGACCATGAGATTAAAATAACAGGTTAAGCTCTAGGGTCAATTGTCATGCTGTCTGATCTTGCATAATACCTGCCCACTCAATTCTAACCGTAATCATGCATCTAGCCATGTATACGTAAATAGAATTAAGGTGCCTATGAATCAATATTATTCTTTTTAAAAATCTTTCTTACAGTCCATAAGATAAACATAAAAACAGACTCTGCAATGACAGTATGGCTTGTTTAATGATATATAACAAAAATACACAGGAAGGTCTTTGATTACTATAATTCATTACAGAAAATCTTCTTGCTCTTCTGCTCTGTATTCATGTAGAACGTACTCATGAAGAATGTCTCTATGTTTTCAGTTTTGTCTGAAATCTACATTTGGAAATTGTCTTGGAAGACATTCTGAATGTCAGCTTCTATAACAAGAACAAAAAACTTGTACAGCAGAAAAGAAACATATCTTTTGTACAGAGCTGAGCTAACATTTCCTAGATGATATTTTTGGGATACAACTTTTGACATTTTCTTTTTTATACTCAAGGAAAAAAAGGTCATGGTTAAATTTTATGTCTAATGGGGATGGGAGAAAGAGTTGCCATTTTTGTCTCATTTTCACTGAAAATATTATGTCCATCTAAGATATTGTTTTGTGTGAAGACATAATGATGGCTAGTCTGTTAGCACAAAATATATAAGCAAATAAGGAAGGAAGGAAGTTGATTTTCTTCCAATTATGAGACATCTCCTCTAAAAACTTTGGGTTAAACTTATTTTATTTGACAAATATAATGAAATGTTCTCCCTTTTCAATTTTATGAACTAATAAGACAAGGATTCCAACAAGTCATTGGAATCTCACATAGTACCTACTTGTAACTCTGGTAGAAGGATACTGTGGTTGGATAAAGATTTTTTTAAACTTGGATATTCATTGTTAAAAACAATCTCAAAGCAGATTAGTCAAATAATCCCAGCATTCAGCTCACACTTTTGTAATATGTATTTCAAAATAGATACTCTCTTTATTACGCAATTCGTCAAATCAAAATTATCTGAGAATTTATATAAAATGATGCAGCTGAATGTTTCTGCTGATTGCTAACAGAAATCAATGTGTTATTTATGTATATAGATATTATGATACATTTCATGTAAATAAAACTATTACACATCCATTCAGTTTGGAATAATTATTTTGAAACAAAGTTAAAAAGCAGTGAATTTATTTTGCTGACCTTCCATGCTTTTGCCTTTAAGTTTTACATGGTTCTGTTTATCGATAGTTCAGCCGAAAAAAATTGCTCATATATTTGTACAATAAATATTTTGTGTACTTTTCTGAATATAAACATTTTCTGCAAGCAACAGTGGTGACTGTTATTACAGACATGAAGTGACTGAAAACCAAATCCTGTTGGGAAAGCAACTAAGCCAACAAAAGGGAGGACTGTTGGGACATTAGATATGTTGGTATTATCTAAAGCATTATTATATATAAGGAAGCCTGAAGGTGGATATGGTGTGGTCTCTGTAGAGTGCAAGATCATATAAAAGGACACTTTACTCAAGTAGGATTCTGGAAAACAGGAGTAAGGGGTCTGGTGCTCCTCATCAGCTAGCAAGAGAAGCTGGGAAAGATGACACCATTAGATAAGGGGAAAGAAGTAGTTAGGGTCTCAATTGTGCTGAGAATGAGAGCTGAAGCACCATGAGAATGCCATATCCTTGGGCTGGTTGTAGATGATTGGATGCATCTATTTGGATTTATAGATCCCCAATTAAGGAAGCTGAAAGGCTTATATGCATGATAGGGAATGAAGACTCTGGGGGAATTGTGATATTGAATATTGTAATATTTGGGTGGTGACACCCTCTGTGTTTAGTACCAATGGATTTTTCTAGCTCTTTATACTTAGCCCCAGGACTAGCCAGCCAACCAACAGGGTGCAGGTTTTTGGCTGCATCTACTTAATGCCACATCATTCAGTAATAAGACTCTTTTCATTTAAGATCTTGTTATTGAGGAGAGAGCCTACCAATATTACTGACAAATTGGTAATATTGATAATATCTGTTACCAAAACTTGGCTTGGTCTGGAAGAGGCCGATTTAGTGTTTGGCACTTGCCAAGAGCCTAGAAGAAGGAAGGAAGGGTAGTAGCAGTCATTCAGGAATATCTGGTAGCATTCAGGAGTGCTACTGCACAAGCTGCCAGTTGAAAGACTCTGTTTCTGAAGTTAGACTCATGGAAACAGTTATATATGGAGACTTACAAGATTAAAAACAATAAAACTATACCTACACATGCTCATATATAAACACACACTCACATACATGCAATAAAATATAAATTAATTTAATATATATTTAATATTTAATATAAAATATAATTTGTGGTATGATGCTAGTTCGCCTCCTCTTGGTATACCCCAGATACTACGGTAGTGTGAACTAAATGACTAGGAACAATTGGCAGCCAGACTACATTGAAGAATTGGCAGTTAACAAGAGTTGGCAGTCAAACATCTTTGTAGAACCCCTGGCTCTCTAAATACCTGGCAGCAGATAAACAAAATTCCCCATCTTGACCCACATTGCACCACCAGGTCTAGGAAGGCAAGAAGTCTTACTGAAGGAGTACAACAAAATTATGAGAAACCAATTTCTTCCTGTGTATGCTGATCTTCCTTATCTATCAATTGTCAGGCTTAAATCCAGGAAGCACTCTCTGGCACTCGTTCAACAGCTGTCAAACAATTTTGACATCAACACACAGTGGAAAACCAAATGGGCTGCTGAATGCCCAGATACAAGCAGTTACATAGTTGACTCTACACAAAAGATGGCAAGTTTTGACCTTTCCCGCCAGCATTGGTCAATTCTGAACAAGATCCATACCTAACAAGATGTCTGACAGGACTCATTGTTTAAGTGTCTCTACTACTTAGTGTGACTGTGGTGCTCCTCGATTAAATATCCATCTCATTGTGTCTGAATGTCCATCAAGAGCTTACACCAGCCCAATGTCTGATTTTTTTCAACATAGACCACCCTGTCCTTGAATGGCTGGGTGAACTGAACATTAACATTTGATCCACTTTAAGTCCATGTATTTGTCATATACTAAATAAATAACAATAACATATAAATTATGATTAAAATTATAGTAAAGGAAGAGAAGAGTGTGCAGAAGCTGAGATGATATCTACTATTGGTCCATTAATCACCTCCAGTGTGATAATCCTGCATTTGGGCCCCAGGAAAACTGGTGGAGCCCAGTCTTCAAGCCCTAATGGAAGGTCAGGATGGTGGCATTACATCAACCCATCCCAGCTGATCAGACAATGAAGTTACAGATCTTCTCAATTAAAGAATTTTGCTGACAAATCTAAAAAGAAAGCCTTCTTTGTTGTCGTCTCTACTCTTTAGATACTCTTCCACCAGTGATGAAGTGGGCCCCTGTTCTCTTGGCTTTTTGAAAGAATTTGAAGACCTGGCTATGTTGACTTACATGGGGTTCATAGAGAAGCACATAATCTTGGATTTTCTCCTCTGCCTTTTAAATTTTTATTATTATTAATTATTATTACTGAGATATAATAATTTTGTATGGTTTGCATGTTTCTGTGTTTCTAATGGTACACTGCCCAGAATTTCTTTGAGTGAGATGGCCATCATTAAATTTGATAAATAAATAAAATATTTATTTATTTGTTCATTCATTCATTCATTATTTATTTATTTATTTAAGAAATTAATCCATAGAGGAAGAGGAAGAATAATTTTGAAGAATTTTTTTCAGGTGATTATATGCCCTCAAGTCAATGTTGAATCCTAGCAATCACTTTGGTAGATTTCCCCTGATGATCTGTCCCTAACCTAGACTTTCATGTCTTCCAATGGTACAGTCATTGCCACTATAACTGAGTCCATCCATTTTTTTAAAGTGCCAAAAGCATCATTGCACAGCCATTCATTTTTTTAAATCTATTTGTTAGGAACAAAAATAGAATATAAGCATGGTGCAATATTGAATTATTATTTCTCCTAATTATCAAACATTCCAAGTATTTTTTTTACAGACACCTGTATTCTATGGCTGTACAAAAAGATACCTGATGGAAAATGCATTAGAAATGAAACAGACTTTTTAGCATATGGTAATAAAGGTAGCATTTGGAGTACATGCATAGATATTTTTACTTACTGCGCTAGATTTTGAAAGCTATGTTATTGAGCATCCGACTCATGGTAACCTTTATAACACATGCCTGTGTGTGTGTTTGTGTTTATGTATGTGCAGAAACACATTTACATAAAGAAAGCTTGTTCACTTCCCACTCTAGTTTTATCACATATATTAACTTTGAAATTCCACATTAAAATATTTGTGGTGTTTTTTTCCTTTTTGAGATGCATAAAAGTTGTATTTTAACAATATCAATTCCTGGTATTGCTTTTCCTAAATATTATAGTGCATTCTGCTTATGTGAAGAGTAGTTTCCTTCTTCTCTTCTGGTTGTGATGGTGTGGGAGTGACACATGTTAGGTAGGCAATGAAACATATGGATCCCACCCACAGACCAATCTGTGAAATCAAAAATATCTGTCAACTGACTATTAGTCATGGTGGTTACATGGAACATTCACCTCAGAATCCCTCTGCCTCTAATTAAATTGGTGATGCATTTAAGAAAAAGCTGCAAAACTCCACACTGGCATGATTTGCAACATTGAATAATAATGATAAAGATAATTGTAGTCCTCTGGACAAAAAAAAAACTGCATAAACCCGCACTTGTTGGTGAAAGGCTTTTCCAGAAAAGATAGATAGAGAGATATGCATACATACATACATACATACATACAGATAGATGATAGGTAAACAGCTGGAAGACAGGTAGATGATACTATGTTTATACTTATACCTGTTATCTTATAATTGCTTGACAAAATAAATAAATAAATAAATAAAGATAGATAGATAGATAGATAGATAGATAGATAGATAGATAGATAGATAGATAGACAGAGATGATAGATAGAAAGAAATAGATATGAATATTGCCTGTAGCAAGCATGTTTTGGTTGCAGTAGGAGATATTAGTAGAAGCTGCATCTTACATAAATTTATAATAATTTATTTTATGAAGACTGAATTTTTTAGACAAATCACAAAGGGAATTCCATATAAAGTACATTACAATAGTTAAATCTAGAGGTTGTTTCCATATTCACCAGAGTTTCACAGTTATGTCTTCCAGAAAATGAAGCAATTGGTATATCGGCCAAAGCTTTTTTTAAAAAGACGTTCTTAGATAATTTATTGCTCTTATGGATCTATCACACTATTTCCCCTTTCTCCTAACTTGCTCTACTATAGGAAAGTATATAGTGGGGTAAAGCTGGGCCCACAACACTCATTTGTCTATATAACTAAGGCTGCCTCTTTTTATCTATGATCAAATCTGTTTATTTGAGCCAATCCATCAAAGCAGAGGAGAAAGTCCAGGTTTTTTGAGATGCTTTTATCATTCCTCAAGAACTGAGAGCCAACAGAAAACATAAATCATGGTCACATGAATGTGGAATGCTGTAAATGAATGTAAATGTGGCTCTTATGTGGCAGGAAATGGAGCCATCAAAATTTTGAATCCAGTTCTTAAGTACTTTAGGGTGGAGGGTATTGTAACTTTGACAAGTCATTACGCAATCAGTCATAAATCAAGGGCTATCTTTAAATATTTAAAAATTCATACTTATAAATTCTAGGATTCTTCCCATAGAACAGTTGGTGATAATAGGTCTGCAGAGGACAAAATCCATCTAAGCAAGTCAACATCATCATCATCATCACTACCACCATCACCATCATTTTAGCCATTGTCTATCCATTGCAGGGTGAAGGCCTCTTCCTCATGTTTCAACCTATATGGTCCTATGGCTTTTTTTTTTTTTTCAAATTGGGGCCATGATACTTGCTGACTGAGCAAGTATAAAATATAAAACACAAAGAGCATAGCAGAAAGCAGATGTAGAGTGTCATTCAAGACTGAGAATCCACACTTGTTCTTGTGGGCAGCTTCTTCCTCCACTATCTCTCCCCTGATTTCATCTTCTGCCACTGTCTTTCCACCCTTTTAAAAGAAAGCTTGTCTCTACAGACAATGATGGGCCCATCAAGGTTCAATAATTCTAGTTCTGCATGAGATTATAATGCTTGGATTCAAACTGATTCATTCAATGCCTTACTAACTTATAGTACTGTCCAAAATCTATATTAATATTATCCAAAATCTATATTAATGTTTCTTCAGGAGCAATGTCTTTTAGTTTGAGACAAGCTTAGAGTCATTAATACTTTTTATTTATTTAAATGGATAGCAGCATGCATTATAAAGATCTAATTTATGTGATCTACCGTCAAACCACAGTTCCTGTTTCTTGGCAAAAGTGTGCTGATTCTTCCAGTTTAAATACAACAGCTATTTCTTGATAGCTCTTACAACCAACTGATACCATCTGGCAAAGTCCTGCCTTTACCACGATAACTTAGTCTCAGTGTTCAGCAAGGGATATTTTTGTATGTGTGGAGAAATACTAGAATTGGCATTAAATCTGAAATATTTTGAAGTGCCTCTATGCTTCTCTGCTCTACAGTAAAGACTTCCTGTGAAACCCAAATCAAAGTTGTCAGAGAAGGTTTTATTTGTTTGCTTACTTTATTTTCTTATATAAAAGCACATGGGTCAGTCTTAATTAGTAGTGTTCTTCAAGGTTCTACTACACTAGCAGACGGCAGTGATCCATCACAGCTGTCACATTTTAGGCTGCATTGCTAAATGGATTTCAGATGTTTCCCACATTCCTGCTTAGCTTTAGCCTTTCACTCTGTTTTATGGACCCCTACGAATTCAACAAATTAATCTAGGCTATGCCAGGAAAAGGGGGGGGGGAGGAACAAGTCAATTGCAGATAAGCTTTTCAAAAATCGACTCAGCAGATAGAGAGATTAAATTTAAAAGTAGTCCATTTTTGTCAAAAACCCTATCTTCGCATAAACCATATACACAGACTGTTTCAATAGACCAACATGCAGGGTTTTTAATAGGCTATCAAAAGCAACCGTATGTCTTTTGTGGGTTACCAGAGTTAGCAAGAAAAGTTTCTCTGCTATAGTGCTGTTTTCCTTGGCTTTACATAGCCTGATGAGTTAATAAGAGTTTTTGCGGCCTGGGCAGCTATGCCATCATTTGCAAATATTAAATTTGATGTTCATTCTGGTTTTCCAGTGTTTGAATTTAACTCTGTTTTTCTTAACAATAAGTCACTGCAGACAAGTTTCTGCAGAACTCCCACACTGTCATAAAAGACATCATATTGAATATCTAGCTGATCGAACCAAATGCAGCCAATGACAATGCTGCAGCTGTTTATGAATTATTGGATTCCCTTTTGATTTGACTGCTTACAATACAATACAAGACCAAAAGAACTCATGAAATATTAATGGGTGATGAGAGCTTCTGAATGTGGGACATACCTTTTTTAAGTAGTGTTAGCAGAGAACCTTAGAGAAATAGAGACATGGAGAAGGAAATAAGTGAAATAAACTGAAGTAAAAGAATAATAAAGAAAGAGACTCTAAATATTATAAACTACATACTGGTATTAATAGATTATCTACATATAATCTAAGATGCATAAATTTTAGCATCAAAAAGAAATAGATGAAAGAACATAATAAATATTGAGAGAATTTTTAAAAATGGTAATGGATATAACTGGAGAAATGTTAAAGTATGGATGATGTTTTATAGAAGTAAAATATGCATAAGAATAAACAGAATGTTTATAAAATTCCCCAGGATTAAGCAGCAGGGAATAAATCACATAATGAGTAACATCATCTAGGTTGTCCGTGCAGATTCTCAATCATCCAGGTCATTTTCAAGAGGTCACTGTTTGATGGTCCTTGAAGATATTTCACTTCTCATCCAAGAAGCTTCTTCATTTCTGACAGATAATCAATTCAAGGAAAAACAAAGAAAGTCCAGCTGCCTCTTGAAACTGGGTATGTGAATGTATATATGTTTATATCAAATGAGGCCATGGGTGAAATCTGAATGTCTTATTGCAAATGTCAAGTTGATTATATGATACAATGAGGAATGTATCTTGAAAACTAATGCTTACTAAGATAGCGGTATTTGACAGAGAAAATGGAGTAAGCATTTAAGCATTTACAGCTGATGAATTTGGGTATATTGTGGTATTAAAAATTGGGGAAGTAGAATTTTCAAGATGTTCAAATGCTCATGCAAAGTGCTGATAAAATAGTAATGGTTACAATATGGACTGTTGCAAAAATTGATGTTTATCAAAAGATATAAAAATATCTTTGTAATATGAGCATGTTTCTGTTCATGCCTAAACCCAAACTATGATGTGTTAGGAGTAGCAGAAAAGTAGACTGATTATATGTGAGAATGGGCTATTTAGATTGATGAGCTGTGATGACCCGGGGAGTGGCACAACAGCAACAAAGTCACAAAAGTAGGTAAAGTCCCTTTAATATCTCCAACTTGGCCCCTAATGTCCAGTTATCATTGGCTGGAGAAAATACTCTCCGAAAAACAGTTTTTAAAGGGAAGAAATTCAGTCCAACTCAAAGTACATATAAATTATAAATGAAAACCAACACAAATCACTGCTGCAGCAATTAACGAGACAAGGCAGGATAAGGAATTGCAGACTTCAAAAGATAACAGAAACACACACAGTTGGAAGGATGCCAGAACCCAGATAAGACTTTACAAACCAAAATAATTCATGTTTTGCTTCCAGCAAGGTACTGTGCAGAAACGCCCTTTTTAAATCCTGTTTTCCCAGATGCAGCTAATGAAGGGAATCAGGGCCACTTTCTCCCCCATAACCCCCATAACTCACATTGCTCTCTTCTCCATTCCTCCCTGCATACACTAGGATGAAGAGGGGGTGGCCCTGGGTCTTCCTCTGAATGCCCAGCCAGACTGTGCCCTTCCCCAGTTTCTTCCACAGCCACCTGAGCCACACTCCCACTCCTCGTCAGCTGCTTGACCATCCCCTCAGAATCAGATACCAACAGGGACATGACATGAACAGATAAACAAGAAGATATAGAAGCAAGAGTGAATGGATACTGAATGAATGTGAAGCAAACAAAAAAGTGAATAAAACAAATGTATTGAGGTATTGTGGTCATATAGAGGGTACCAAATTACAAACAGATTTGGATGTGATTTGAAAAGAAGGGGAAGCCAAAGACAGTTATGGTTGGAAAGATGTGATAAGATCCTGAAATGATAGGAGAATAAAAGACATTGTGTGAACTGTTAGAGGAACATGATAGAACTACGGATGATTTGTCAGAACAGAAAGGTATGGAAAATTATGGCTTTTGTGTAAACCTTTGATTGAATTATTTTTCTTTTTCATGCTTATAATTTCTTTGGTTAACTACTTCATTTTTTTATTTATAAACTCTGTACAATATTTTTACAAGAAAATACCCTAATTATGTATCTACACATGATAATAAATTTCTCAGACTTTTCTTGCAGTTTTTTTTCTTTATCTTATTTTCAGTGCACTTAAGGATTTCTTTCAAATTATTGTTCGTAATGTTTTGTCTCATTGTTCAAGTACAAGACATTATATGTAGCTCAGTGTTGATCTGTGAAGTTCTTGGTGGAACTTTAGGAACATTAGGAAAAATAGAACAATAAAATATTGTTATGAATATTGTTGTGTGTATAAAATTAATATTGTTTTCAAAACTCAGTTTCTTCAAAGATGCAGATTTTTTTTCAGTGCCTTTTTAAAAATAAAAGAAACCAAATACACACACACACACTGTGTGTGTGTGTGTGTGTGTGTGTGTGTCAGTGGTGGGATTCAAATTGTTTTACCACTGGTTCAGTGAGTGTGGCTTGGTGGGCATGGCTTGGTGGGCATGCTTTGCCTAATGCCGGTGCGCAGTGTTCCTCATACCAGCTGAGACCTGCAGCACCAATCAGCTGAGAGGATAAAGAAGAGAAAAGCGCAGGGGCAGATGGGAAGGCCAATCCTACGCTTTTCTCTTCTTTTTCCTTACAGCTGATTGGAGGGTTTTTTCCCCTCCTCTCAGCTGATCTTCTGCTTTATTTACTACTGGTTCGGCTGAACCAGTCCAAACAGTAGCATACTACCATTGATGGTAGTATAGTATGTCTATCTCTATCTATCTATCTATCTATCTATCTATCTATCTATCTATCTATCTATCTATCTATCTATCTATCTTTCTATCTATCTGTCATCCATCTATCTATCTATCTATCTATCTATCTATCTATCTATCTATCTATCTATGTATCAAACTATTTTTCTTGGCATGTATGGCATGTTTGTAAATCTAATCCAGATATCCACTCATCAAAGCATTCTTTTAAGTCATTTTCTATTAGTACTGTTCAAGTAAGTAGAGCAAGAATTTGTACCATTATGCTAACATTATTAGCTTCACTAGAACAGCTCACTATATCTCCATCATGGCTCTGGGGCACTACCCTTGTACACATATATAACCTGGAACTGCCAGATTTATCCCAAAGGCAGGAAGTACTACTTAGTCTTATATACAGACAATAGACAGGACAGGGCTGGATAGATATTGTATATATACACATACAGAAACATATAAATACAATATATATATAGCAGTTGTGCTTATTGTGTTTTTGACAGTTTTACTCCTGTTCAAGTTTATTGGACCTCAAAGAAAAACAAAACCTCTTTCCACTCCAAAACTAAGAGGAATCTTTTTTTTTTTTTTTTTGGTATTTTGTTACATTAAAGGAAATAATATTCTTTGCAGAAGTGAATTTCTGGCAAAGCTTCCAAGACTCCTTCTTACATATTGTGTTGGAATGCCAATAAATATCCATGTATTTATTTAAGTAGAGTCAATCTGTGCAAAATTAAGACAATGTAGTTATTAAAGGAGGCAACCTGTAATTAACATATCACACCTGTTCTGAAAGTACTTACTTGGCTGTTCAGGATACTTATAATGATACATAAAAAGTCTATAAATGGCTTGCAATTGTAGGTGGGAGGGAATGGAAAGGTAGGTGGTCCCAAATAAACATGGTAACTTTATTTCTTTTTGTTCAACTAGTGCTTTATTACATATTATTTGAAAAACAAGTATAGAGGTCCTACTTCTACCTGCCCCAAAACTAAAATCTGAGATCTTCAGACAGTCTCCATATAAGGAGACTAGCTATATACTCTACACTTAATCTGTCATTGATTGCAAGCCTTGTAAGTTTTTGATTCCAGTTTAGTTTAGTTTTCAAGCAAATAATATTGGTGCACTCTGATCGTATATGTATGATATCAACAGAAACAAAATAGTAAAATAGTCATCAAATGTTTTCAGAGTAATCTCATGTAATTGAACCCATAATGATGGAATGTCATCATCAACTTTTTCATTATTTAATGTGACTAGGTGCAATTATTTTCATGGACAATAAAATCATGAAAACAGATTATTTCATGAAGCAGAGATTACAAAAAAGGAAAGAAGGAAACTAAACAAGACTGCTAATTAATATGCAAAAAAATCCTGGCAATTTTAACTTTAAAAAGTGGTATATATCTGATATTTTTGTATATGTCAGCATGCTAAACTGAATTTAATATCAACAATTCATATAGGATGATACTTCTATTACATTTGTAGCCTACATGTTATAGTATTGTGATATTAATCCAATACACACAGTATTAGAATGTGTAGTTGTACTACATGGATAGAGCAAATGGTAAGAGCTCTAGCTTCTTATCTATGTACTCCAAGCAAAATAAAGTATACATTATACTTTCAACATGTACACAGAGATATACACGTATACTTGCCCATCCAATAAACTCACTTTTTGTGTAGAAATTGTCATGCACACTCAGTGACTGTCAGCATAAAGTACACAAGTCATCTGTTAAATCTATAGACTTGTACTCATCTTATTAAACAAATGAATATTAGGCTTTCATAGATGTGTTCAGCATCATTAAATATGCACATTAATTGCATATTTCTACTACACTGACCAAATAAAAGGTTAATGATGTTGGTGATTAAGTAATCATTCTTACCTTTTAAAGTGTTAGAATACATGAACAGGAATTTAAAACATTCCTTATCTTCAGTTTAATTTGAACCTAGTTCAGAATAACATCCAAAGATACATTTTACCAAATTTTCTTTCATACACATACACAAACAATAAAACTTGACTACAGTAGAGTTGAAGTCTTGATGAGATAGAGCTTATCTTCAAAGATCTTTCAAATGTGACCAGGGAGGAAAAGTTTGTGAACTTTTACACTGCCTGTGTATGTATGAGTGGGAAGCATAATGCCTTTCTGATTCTAAATACAGGGAGATTCTTAGCAGGTTTTCTTAAGAGGTAATACCAAACAGACAGACTTAATTGTGGCAAAATTATTCTTGATATACCCCAGGGCTACATTATATACAATATGGTTATAACTGGTGCAACAAGTTCAGGAGAGATGCTTCCCTAAATTGTCAGGAGAGACCAGCTAATAATCTCACAATTACATTTTGGACCAGTTATAGCTTCCAGGTCATCTTCAAATGCTTTGTGGTGTACATATAATCCAACTGGGTGGTAACCAAGGCAAGAGTTACTGATGCCAAGATATTTTGGTCCAGATATGTGCCAACCAAAGATGGGCAAAGTCTCTCTTCCAACTCCCAGCTCCAATTGTTCTTAAAACAGTAGCTGTAAGTACAAAAGAGAACCCTCAAATCATGCACAAACTCCTATGATGGAAGTGACACCCACTCCAGAGTAAGTACAGAATTATATTTCTGAATGTTAATTGATATATCAGTCTTGGAGAAATTTAAGCTTGAGCTTATTTTGCCCCATCCAGACCTCCAAAGTTTCTAGGTACGAGCACAAGCTTTATATGGTCTCTTTGGCTGGCCTAGGTGGCAGCCTACAGCTAAGCATCATCAGCGTATCAGTGACAGCTTACCTTGAAAGCTCACCCTGATGACTTCTTCAGTGGCTTCACATATGTGTTAAAAATACATGAGAGAAAGTTCTCAGGCCTGAATTACCCCACATTGGAACAATCAATATATTGAATGCTGTATCCCCATGCCTATAAAGTGTAATTGAATCATATGTTCAGTTTAGAATTATTTTAAATATTTGAAGTTTTTCAACACTGGTTTAAACTATTACTTTGGGAGAATGAACCTAGTTCGATAGGTACAAATTCATGTCTGCAGTAAAGAGAGTTGCCTGCAAATAAAGCCATGCTCTGGAACAGCGCAATACTTCTGAGCATGATGACACAAATGCTAGAAACATATCATAGGTTTGTGTAATACACACTTTCAGTTTATTTCTTGGTCTTACACATATACCAGAATGCATTTTTGTTCTTTGAATGAATGACATTAAACCCTAAACATCCAAAATCCACAATTAAAAGGTGGCTTTAGACATATTTTTTAAATATTTCAACAATTGTGGAAAGAGAATTATCATCAATTTTCTAGGCATATAATCAATGCAGGTACTTGGTGAACAGTCTTCATTTGAGATTTAGTCTACGATGAGTTGAAGATGCTTTAATTCCTTTGATAAATATTTGATAAAGGTTAAAAATGTTTGGCCAACGATAACTAACCCCTTTAAAAATCAAACCGAGTTCATTTGTTTTGCATTTAATGCTTAAACTGCAAAGCCATTAAATATATAGAGGATGTAAAGCAGTTGCAAAGAATGAAGAAGAAATTCAAAGAGAAGGCACAAGAAAACTACATTTCAGATGTCCTCTAGAGCTTATGCCATAGCTGAGACAATTGTCTACCCCTTTTCATCCTAAACTGCATCAACAGAGGAATAGTTTCAAGATCACATGAAATGTTAGTACTTTATACCACACTGAGACCACATTTGGAATATAGTATCCAGTTCTGGTCACCACAAAATATATAAATATGGTGTTTAGGTTTCTTCAGGTATTTTCCCACGTAATATTTGTGCTTTTATTATAGCGACATTTCAGCAGAATCTCAGGCTTGTGTATTAGGTTCTTTTTAATTTTGTGTGCCAGGCTTGGCAGTCGTTTTTTGTTTGAATTTGGTGCTGGCTGAAACTCAAAATCCGAAGAGCCACCATCTTATGTGACCTCACATTCCTACACAATTGCTGAGACCAAAAAGTGATCCCCACATGCTTCCAACTCAAATTCCATTCCAAAACATCAGCCACTGAAAGGATCCTGAAAAGAATGGAATTAGCCCTAATCAGAAATGAACTCCACAGGAAAGGATTCCTACTAGAACAAACCAACCGGGACCTACTTACTTTCCACCTCAAACTCAGCAACAAAATCCACCCAGCATTCTGGGACAAATCCAAACAACTAGCCCTCTGGAGAGCCGAAACAAACCTCCCACAAGACAGACACACGCACCAGCAAACTCCACAGTCTAGAGAAACACCAGAAGCCCAACCCCTCCCCCCCACAACAATGCATGAAACAAACAGTACACAACATATCAGACAGAACCCTCACCAGAGCAGAAACCAATGTCTTTGCAAGGAATTCAACTTTGCAGTCGCCCCCAAACGCATCCCCACTGAAAACATTATATGCGGAGTTGAAGCTAGCCTAACCAAAATTAACCCAGATGTAGCCAATAAAATCAGACTTGAAGTCACCAATGTCCTCTGCTCCAGCAGTCCACCCAAAAGCAACTTACACAGAGAAGAACATAAAGCACTCACCAACTTGAGGAAATACAACAACATAATCATTCTCCCAGCAGACGAAGGCAATGCCACGGTCATGATGAACACATCAGACTACCAATCCAAACTATCCAACCTACTCCAAGACCCCGTTTACAAACCTCTAAATATTGACCCCACCACCTACCTGGAAAAAACCACCAAACCCAAAATAAAAGCCTCCCCCATCAGTGAATAGATCCAGCAAAGAATCATCCCCAGAGAAAAATCATCCAGATGCCCTAAACTCTATGGCCTTCCCAAGATACACAAAGAAGGAACACCAAAGAGACCCATAGTCAGTTCCATAGGCTCACCTCTAGAGAGTCTTGCAAATTTCTCGCCAAACAACTCCAGCCCTACACAGAATCCATCACCTCACACGTACAAAACTCTTTCCACTTCATAGAAACAATAAAGAAACAAAACCTACAATCTGGCAACCTACTCGTGACCTTCGATGTCATATTCCTCTTCACCCAAGTACCTATTAAAGAAGCCTTGACAGCCATCCAAAACAAATACAACCCCCCTAACCACATCCTAGATCTGACCAACTACCACCTAAACAACACATACTTCATCCACAATGGACAAAGATACAAACAGATAGAAGGAGCGCCTATGGGATCACCCCTCTCACCCGTCATCACTAATCTATACATGGAACACTTTGAAACCAATGCTCTAGACAAATCCAAATCCAAACACAAACACAAACTCTGGCTTAGATACGTAGATGACACTTTTGTAATTTGGCCACATGGGAAAGAAAAACTGGACAACTTCCTCACACACCTCAACAGCCTACACCCCAAAATACAATTCACCATGGAAACAGAAGCCAACAACCAACTTTCCTTCCTGGACATCCTAATTTACAAAAAAAAAAAAACAATGGCTCTCTAAGACACACCATCCACTGGAAAAAAATCACAAACCAACCTCTACTTAAACACACAATCTCATCACCACCCTGCCCAGATCAACTCCATAGCCAAGACCCTCATCTCCAGAACCAAACACCTAGCTGACAAAGACCACCTGAGAACAGAATTACACACCCTCACTAACGTATTAATTTCCAACGGATTCCAAAGAAACACAATTACCAACCTAATCCTAGAGGAGACAACCCCCCCCCCCAGAAACCAAGACACAGAACAGGACAACGTTATTGCCCTCCTCCCCTACATCAAACGCACTACAGATAAAATCAGCAAAATTCTCCACAAACACAATATCAGGACAGCCTTCAGCACTGACCAAAAAATAGCCAGCATCCTAAGAAAACCCAAAGACAAGATCCAGCTAGAAAACCAAGGAATTTGTGAAATACCATGCAACAATTGCCCAGCCACACACATTGGACAAACCAACAGGAGAATAAATGCACACATCGCAGAACACAAGAACGCAGTCAGACAAGAAGGAAATACTTCCTCCCTTTTCCAGCACCTTAAAGCCACAGGACAATGAAATTAATTTTGAGAGAACCAAATTAATCTCCAATATTGAACACTTCAACAAGAGAATAATCAGGGAAGCCATGGAAATAGAGAAATACCAATAACATGAATAAATGTGACAATTCCTCCTGCCTACCAGACATCTGGAAACTAGCCCTAATCAACAAACAAGTCCCAGCCACGAAAACCAACACCGGACCAAAAACGACACATGACACCAACACCAATCTTCCTCACCAGACTCAAACCCAAACCCAACCCACAGATAAAAGGCAACCACCATCCAGAAACCAGACCACGGCTGCATCACCAGCTACCACACAACCCGACCCCCAAACCAAGCAAATGGACACAGGCCAGGCCTCAAACTCAGAGCTAAACCAAAACTTGGAATGTCACATCACAGCCACCTGCTCAGGATATCACATCATGGAACTCAGGAGGTTACATCACAAAACCTCAGGATGTTACAACACAGCCAATGACCCAGGAGATTACAGCACAAGACCCAGGATGTCACAACAATAGAACTCAGAAGGTCATCATACAGTCCATGATCCAGGTCATTACAACACAGGAGATTACAACACAAGACCCAGGATGTCAAAATAATAGAACTCAGAAGGTCATCACACAGCCATTACCCAGGCCGTTACAACACAGGAGGCTGATAGACACACAGACAATACCCCAGCCACACATGTTGTTATGAAAAAGCCAGCCAATCTGCAAACATCAACTCCATCAACCAATCAAGAAATGACAACACAGCCAAAGGAAGATGGGGCTGGCGTCGCGGCACTACGACACACGATTTTGAAGATCCAAGACCTCAGCCGATATCTTCATTGCTGGATGATTCTTTTGAACCTAAACCACCCTGAAGAGATGGTGAAAGTAAAGAGCACATCCTGCTGATGCCAGGGACACCACAAAGTCCCTGGTAGATCCAGGAAAAGCTCTTTTTGCTGGTGACAAAGAGACAGCCATCAAAGCTGCTGAAGCTGGGACAGCTCTGAACGGAAGAGAATGGAAAGAAAAAGTGTGTCAGTTTGGTGAGAGGTTTTTTTTAACTTTATGATTTGAGAGAACACCCTAAGAAAAAGAAAGAATTTGTAAAATTGAAGAAATGGTTAAGCGGTGATTTTTAAAAAGGACTATTCTTTATTCTATTTTTTCTCTTTTTACTTTTTCTTTCTTGTCTTTATAATATTTTAGGTTAGAGATTCCTTTTTAGTTTTTTCTCTGAAGTTTTTTTTTCTTTTTAATTAATTCTTTACTATTTAAAATACATTTTTGTTTTGGAAAAGGAGGGGGAAAGTGAAAGTAAAGGAAAATTTGCAACATTGCCATCCAGAGGCTGGGAAACATTGTTTCTCTTTTACTTTCTAAGACCAGACAAAGCTGAGAAAGAACTGAGGCTTCTTTTCAAGGACTTTGAGCCTGTTTGATAAGATAGACGGAAGAGCATGGGAGAGTGTTATTACAGGTGCTCTTCTGGTTTCTATCAGTGGTTGGAGTCTGGTGTTGAAAGAAAGTTTGGAATTTACAGAAAGAAGTTTACAAAACTCTAGAGAAGAGAGTTACAAAATTGTTTGGAACTTAACAAAAAGCCTTGGTTACAGTATTATATAGGCGCAGTGTGTTCTTTTTTTCTTTTACCTTTTTTTACATTGGGCTATCCTCTATTCACCCCCTCTTTAATAGCTACTTATTTTTGGTAGATATTTGGGGTTTTGGCCTTTTGGAATTTACTTTTGTCTTCCTTTTTTTAAAGTCTATTTTTTATTTATTTATTTTTTTTAAAAAAAATCCTTTTTCTTCTACCTGTTTTTTTAACTGTTATTAGTACTATTTTTTCTTTTTCTCTTTAAAGGAGTAGCTTTTTTTCCCTTTCCTCTCCCATCCTTTTATCTCCTTTTTATATTGGATTTTTTTGTGGCTCCTTTTTTTTTTTTTTTTTGGTATCCCTGAGACTTTTTAATTGGATTAAGGTGTTAAAGAACCTGAAGAATTTAATTTTTCTTCCACCCTCTATATTTGACAACTTTTCCTTTTTCCTTTTTTTTTCTTTTGGGGTTTTTCTCACTAATTAATCAATTAATTGGATTAAGGTGTACAAGAACCTGAAGAAATTTCTGTTTTATTTTGTTTTCCTTTTTCCTTCACTACTTTTATTTGGAATTACAATTTTTCATTAAACGAGTGGATTAAGGTCTAGAAGAACCAGAAGATTTTGAATTGTTTACAACCTTTTAATTTTTTGTGAAATGAGTAGGAAACTCATGGCAGTTGGTTCTTCAATTCCTACTTCTTCCTCTTTACCATCTGGAGGACAATGTTCAATACAGACGAGGTTACAACAACAACAAAAAAAGAAAAAAGAACAGGAAAAGGTTACATTGCAGATGATTATGCAAGAATAGAGAATATTGAAAAGAGGACAGAGAATATTGAACAAAAAACAGGAAAAACTGATGAAAAGGTGGAGAACATTCAACAAATGATGATGAAATATGATAGAGACTCCAAAAAATTGAAGAAGATAAACAAAGAGACAAGAAGATTGGAGATATTGATGGCAAATTAACTGTGGTTGAACAAGATAAGAGTGGGATGCTGGGATGGGAGATTGACAATCAGAATTTTATCTTAGATTCCAAAACATAGAGGAAGAAAAGGAACAAAATTTGGTAGAGATAATGATAGAAATCTTGACTGAGGCATTGGAAATAACTAAAGAGAAGATGATGGATGGAATAGATGAGGTTTTTCAAGTTTTCACAAGATATGCAATGAGAAATAGTTTGCCAAGATAAGTTCATATTAGATTTACAAAGTAAAGAGAAGAAAAAAATTATACGAGACTACTATGGGAAATTGTATTAACAAGAGAATATAGATGACAAAACAGTTAAACAATACCTGCAGAATGCTAATCTATCCCAGATACCTAAAGAGAATGAAATAATGCTAGAAAGTAACATAACGTTACTTAACTGAAGTTAACGTTACTTAACTGGAGTTAACTGAAGCACTTAAGAAGCAAAATAATGGAAAGGAACCAAGTCCAGATAGACTTCCAGCAGAATTTTATAAGACACTACAAGAATTGTTGAATCTTCCATTGCTAGAAGTTATGAATAAAGTTATGTCAAGAAGAGGATATCCAAATCATGGTCAGAAGCATATATTACACTTGTCCCAAAAGAGGACGCTGACCCACAACAAATTAAGAACTATAGACCTATTTCCCTGTTAAACTCAGACTATAAAATCTTTCTTTCAATATTGGCAGAAAGACGTAAAAGATATTTGAACAATTTTATTCATCCTGATCAAAATGGGTTTCTGCCAAAGAGACAAATTAAAGATAATATGAGAATAATTTTAGACATTTTAGAATACTATGAGGCACATCCTGAAAAACAAATGGCTTTGATATTCTTAGATGCACAGAAGGCCTTTGATAATGTGAACTGGCAATTCATGTTATTACAGTTGGAGCAGATGGGTTTTGGTAAGAAATTTATTCATGCCAAAGAAGCTATATATCATAAATAAACAGCAAAGGTAATAATAGAGGGAGAATTGACAGATTCCATTGATGTAAGAAAAGGGACAAAACAAGGCTGCCCACTCTCACCTCTGTTGTTAGTGTAAACTTGGGAAGTGTTAAATAGAAACATTAGAGAAGAAAAAGATATAAAAGGGATGAACATTAAAAAGAAAGAATTTAAACTGCAAGCATTTGCAGATGACTTGGTTTTCATTTTAGAAGATCCATTAGAAACAGCATTTAAACTGATAGAAAAGATAGAGGCATATGGAAAAGTAGCTAGTCTGAAAATAAATAAAGATAAAATGAAGATCTTGACAAAGAATATGTTATTAAGACAAAAGAAAGAATTGGCGGATGTTTTGAAAATCCAGGTCACAAATAAGGTTAATTACTTGGGGATACATTTGACAGCAAGATGTAGCACACTTACAGAGAATAACTATATTAAACTCAAACAACAGATCACGACAGATCTGGCGAAATGGGAAAATTCACAATTATCATTAATAGGGAGTATATCAACAATTAAGATGAATAAATTATCTAGAATCTTATATCAAACAACTCCAATTAGGTTAGGGAAAAATTACTTTGAAGATTTAAATAAAATAGTACTGACACATATGTGGCAGGGAAAGAAAGCGAGAATAAAATTAAAACGGTTGCGAGAAGCTAGAATAAGAGAAGGATTTGGCTTGCCTAATTGGGAGTTATACTATCAAGCTACAAATCTGATGTGGGTTAAGGAATGGATAACACTACGAAATACTAGACTGTTGACATTAGAAGGACATGATTTGTTGTTGGGGTGACATGCCTTTTTATAGTACAAGGGAACTAAAACACAGGGGTATTTTAGAAGACATTGTATACATGAAGACTGTTGTTAAATTGGGAGAAGACTAAAAGGCAATGTTATTTGAAAATTCCAGTCTGGCTATCGACTATTGAAGCATTTTCCTATCCTATAACATATAAAAAGGAACAAACAGTTAGATATGGTGAAATATTGAATGAAAAGGGTGAACTTAAATCTATGCAAAAACTAGAGGAACAAGGTATAAAGGTGAATTGGTTTTCATATGCGCAAATACGCTCTAGATATGATAAAGATTCCAAAACAGAAGGTTTTTATGATAAACTGACTGATTTAGATAAGATTTTGATAGGTACTGATGAAAAGGTGATTAAAAAACTCTATGGATATTTATTAGAAATTAAGCTAGAAGAAGAACAAGTTAAAGAAACAATGATTGCTTGGGGGAAAAATTTTGGATATGGAATTGACTTAGAAAAATGGCAAAAATTGTGGTCTCAAAATTATAAAATGACAATGTCAACAGCATATAAAGAAAACTTGTATAAGATGTTTTACAGGTGGCACTTACCCCCAACAAGAATAGCAAGAATGTTCAAGAACAAATCTGAAAAATGTTGGAAATGTCATCAGATACCTGGCTCATATTACCATATGTGGTGGATGTGCACAGATACTAAAAGATATTGGACTAAAATTCACACGTGGTTGAAAAAATGACAAAAAAACACTTGAAATCAGAGATATTTTTATTGGGAATTTTATCTGAAATATACAGTAGGGAATTGAAATATTTGATTGTAAATGTATTAACAGGGGCTAGGATTCTATTTGCTAAAAATTGGAAAAATGAGAAAATACCAATGCAGGAGGAAGTTATTAAGAAAATAATGGAATGTGCTGAAATGAGTAAATTGACGTTTGAAATTAGAGAACAAGAAGATAAACAATTTTATAAGATTTGGGATTTATTCTATCAATGGTTAGAAAATATAATATGGTAATGAAATATGTAGAACTTTATAATATAAGAAGAATAGAACTATATAGAATATATAAAGATGTATTATCATATTATAATTACGGGAAGGATTTAGGATGACAATATGAATTGTTATAAGATAAATCAATTTAAAAATATGGAATATCTCGCATAACGTGAATTTATTTTATTTATTTATTATTTAAATTTATATACCGCCCTTCTCCCAAGGGACTCAGGGCGGTGTACAGCCCATCTAAAACCCACAAATATACAAAACTTTAAAAAGTATTAAATTAATCGGCTGATAAATGAGACTAAAAAAAACCCCGCCCCCACCCTTAAAACCCAATTTAAAATTAAATACTATGGAGACCAAATTAAAACCATTATCTTAGCCCAGGCCGGCCTGCTCAAAGAGCCAGGTCTTCAACGTGCGCCTGAAGGCCCTCAGGTCCATGCCGGTACGGAGCTCCGGTGGCAGAGTATTCCAGAGGGCGGGGGCACCCACAGAGAAGGCCCTACCCCTCGGCGCCGCCTGACGACACATAGCGGCCGACGGCACTCGGAGCAGACCCTCTCTGTGGGAACGCACCGGCCTGTCGGAGATCACTGGCAGAATGCGGTCCTGGAGGTAACCTGGTCCCATGCCATGGGTCGCCCTAAAGGTCAAAACTAGAACCTTAAAGCAAACCCGGAGAGCACCGGCAGCCAATGCAGCTCACGCAGGAGAGGCGTCACATGGGCGCTACACGACGCCCCCATAATCACCCGCGCGGCTGCATTTTGCACCAGCTGGAGTCTCCGGATGCTCCCCGCGGGGAGCCCCATGTAGAGGGCATTACAATAGTCCAGGCGAGAGGTTGCAAGGGCCTGAGTGACCGTGCGCAAGGCGTCCCGATCCAGGAAGGGACGCAACCGGTAGATCCGACGGATCTGATGAAACGCCCCCCTGGAGACGGCCGCGATGTGATGTTCAAGTGACAGCCGTACATCCAGGAGGACACCCAGGTTGCGAGCCCTCTCTGCGGGGGGCAAAACTTCCCCCCCGATAGCCAGCGAAGGTGTCAGCTGGCTATATCGGGGCGCTGGAAACCACAGCCACTCGGTCTTGGATGGGTTGAGCCGAAGCCTGTTCCCGCCCATCCAATCCCGCACGGCCTCCAAGCACTTGGACATAGCCCCCACAGCATCGTTGGGGTGGTCTGGAGTAGAGATGTACAACTGGGTGTCATCCGCATATAGATGACACCTCACTCCAAGACCACGGATGATCTCACCCAGCGGCTTCATATAAATGTTGAACAAGAGGGGAGAGAGGACCGACCCCTGGGGCACCCCACAAAGCAGGGGCCTAGAGGTGGACCTCTCCCCCCCGCCAACACAAATTGCGAACGGTTGGAGAGGAAGGAAGAGAACCATCGAAGGACGGTTCCACCAATCCCCAACCCCCCCAACCGTCGCGACAAGATACTATGGTCGATAGTATCGAAAGCCGCCGAGAGGTCTAATAGGACCAGGACAGAGGAGAACCCTCTGTCACGAGCCCTCCAGAGATCATCGACCAACGCGACCAATGCCGTCTCAGTGCTATGTCCAGGCCTGAAGCCCGATTGGGATGGATCGAGGTAAGTAGCTTCCTCCAGGTACTGGGGGAGCTGACGCGCCACCACACTCCCAACAACCTTCGCCACGAAGGGAAGGTTGGAGACCGGATGATAGTTGTTTAAAATAGCTGGGTCCAGGGAAGGCTTCTTGCACCACTGCCGCCTTCAAAGAAGCATTGACAATCCCCTGGAGCCAGCCTCGTGTCGTCTCCCTGGCGGCCGAAACCAGCCAGGAAGGGCATGGGTCCAATAAACAGGCCCCCCAGCAACCTGTCCACACCCTCGGCGGTCACAGGATCGAACTCCTCCCAGATAACACTCACAAGACCTACCCCGGACACCTCCCCCGAGACCACCCAATTGGAGTCGAGCCCCTCCCGAATCTGAGCGATTTTATCATTTTATCATGCAGAAATCGAGAAAACTCCTCTGCCCTACCCTGCAAGAGGTCATCCCGCGCTCTTGGTTCAAGTACAGAGCGGGTCACTCTAAACAGGGCGGCAGGCCGATTTTCTGCTGACGCAATAAGGGCGGAGAAATACGAAGATTTTGCTGCCCCTATCGCCACAAGGTAAGTCCACGGAGCCAAATGGGATCTGTGCCGGGTCAGAGGTCGCAGGGGCACAACTCGATCTAGAGCCCTGGCGGCCGACCCATCCCAGGTGGCCACCAGGTCTCCAGGCGAGCTGTGAGCCAGAGACTCAGGAAACGGCCCAAGCTCCCTCTGGAACTGCTCCGGGTCCATCAGGCACCTGGGGCGGAACAATCTAGGTGGTTCCGCCTCCCTGCAGTGGGGGGTGGCGGAACGGAAGTCCAACCTAAGGAGGGAATGATCTGTCCATGACAAGGGTGTGATAACTAACTCCCCAAAATTACAGTCATTCAACCACTGCCCAGAGACAAAAATCAGGTCCAGCATGTGTCCTCCAATGTGAGTGGGGGCGGAAACTAACTGGGTCAGGTCCATGGCCGTCATGGAAGCCAAGAACTCCCGAACTAACCCCGAGGTTTCACCGGACGATGGCAGGTTGAAATCCCCCATGACCAAAAGCCCGGCTATCACCTTGAAGAGTCCGGGCAGGGCTGATGAGATGTGGCAGGGAGCCAGGTACGCCATCAAAAGACCCATCTGAACCCCTTGCCCCCACTTCACAAATAGAGATTCACAGCCAGCCGTCTGAGGGACAGTGGCCTCCCTAGGATGTAGGGCCTCCTTTATAAGCACCGCCACCCCTCCACCCCTTCCCTGAACCCTAGGCTGGTGAAATGCAAGGAAACCTGGTGGGCACATCTCAACCAGAGGAACACCGCCCTCTGGGCCCAACCAGGTTTCGGTGACACCTACCAGGTCCGCGGCCTCCTCCTGAACCAAATCATGGATCAGGGGAGCCTTATTAACCACGGACCTGGCATTGCACAACAACAGCCGGGTATTCAGGGCCTGAGAATCCGGACAACCAGGGCTGCAGCATGGGTATGGAGGGTAGGAGCGCGCTACCGCTTGCAAACATCGGGAGCGCGATCCCCTTACTGGATATGGCCCTCTACCCCCAGCATATCTACCCCTCCCAGTCACCGTGCGAATCGAATTAGCCCCCGGCTGCCCACCCCCAATCTGCCACCCCGACATGGAAACCCCCGGGGCCCCCCAGGCGCGCGGGCCGGGCCGGCTGCCCCCAACTCCATGTGGGCTGTCTCCCCTGCCCTCCCTGGATCTATTCATCCCGTTAAAAAACCCCATTAAAAAACCGCCAATCCCGGGTTTCCCGCGCTTCTTCTTTCCATTTCTCCAGCTTCCACGGCCCCACCATCGCTCCGGATCCCAGGATCCCTCATAGCGGAACATCTTTGACAGTCTTGAAGGCCACTTAAGGGAGAGGGGGACGTCCCTCAGGGCCCAAAATTCTGCCCTTGAATAAATCCGTGGCCCCGGCCACCCCACCCCGACGGTCCCGCAGCATCCATGGTCTCTGTGGTGATCTCTGTGATGGAGAGGTCCAGGCAGACTGGGGTACACCCCTCTCCCTTCCGGCCGCCCCACCCCTGCCACTGGTGGGACCCCCGGGGGAAGGGGAATCACAGGCAGAGTCAATTCCCCCCTCCCCGGGCCCACCACCCCTGCCACAGGTGGGGGCCCCAAGGAGGGGGGGAGACCGATCACAACGCCTTCCAACCACCGGTCTGCGCATCGTCCTCAAAGCCATAGGGGCTGCCCCGAGTCCAAACCGGGCCCGCCATGTCCACCGTGGGTCCACCTCCGAACAGATCGGGGCCCCCCAAAATCGCCGTGGCCCGAGCGAGGCCGCTGAGCCTGCCACACTGTCATGCCTCGCCAGGGACAGCAGGGCCTCTTCATGACCCTTCGGAACTCCAGGGTTGCCGCGGCAGCTGTTCCAGGGCCTCAGCGGCCTTGAGACCGCTGAGGCCAGTCCAGGGCCCCCCAGGCGGCTCCCCCAGGTCCGCGCCACCCTGGGAAATCCAGGGCCACCGCTCCCTCCAGGGGACCGCCGGGGCCATGCCACGGTGGTCTCCCCACCCCGGAGACCACTGGGTCCATCGGCGCCCAAAGTATTAAAGGTGTCACCATGCTGACTACGAAGGCCGCCGCCACCGCCATCGAGGCCGCCGCTGCCGCCGCGACCACCATCAAGGCCGCCGCCGCCGCGACCACCGCCGCCGAAGCCGCCACCGCCGCGACCACCGAGGCCGCCATCGCCGCCGCCACGACCGCCGAGGGCGCTACGGCCTCCACCGCAACCTCCGAGACCGCCCTCACCGCTGTTGCCACCGCCGCCGCCGCCGAGGCCGAGGCCGCTGCCGTTGCGACCGCCGCCGCGGCCGCTGTGACCTCCGCCGCCGCCGAAGCCACTGTAACCACCGCAGCCCCCGGCACAATTAGCACCGCCGGGGGCCTCATCCAGCACCACCGGCCGCCGGGAAAGGCCTCCGAGGCGTCCAGGATCCATTCGGCGCCGCCAGGGCCGCATCCGCGCCGCCCTCCGCGCCGTCCTCCACGCCGGTCCCGCGGCTCCAGCGCACCCCCGACCGGCCTCTGGTGACTCCTGCCGGCCTCCCCCGGTCCTCCTCCGCCTCTGCCACCGGCGGGGGGACCCGGGGGACATGAATAATAGTATAGTCAAATGTTTGTTCATTACAGTCTGAGAGTACTTCAAGTGCTTTTTTGCAAACTTCAAGCAGGCTTTCATGCATTTTGCATTGAGGAGAGTGTTGTAGAGCGATGGAAATACTCAGGCAGAGACCAGGGCAAGGCTTCAGCTCAAACTTTATTTCAAACGAATAAAGGGTTACCGCTACTGCCGTTCTAACATGGCAGCCAGCTGGAGCGGCAACAGCTGATGCCGTTTGACAGCCACCTTTTATAGCCGGCTGTCAAACGGCTCCAGCCAATGGGAGAGGTCCGTGCTTCCCGCTTAAAGCACAGACCTGAGTGAAGACTCAAGTCAATACACAACACTCCTCTCTCCCAGTGAGGAGCATGCATAGTCCTTCAAGTAAGTTGGGCGCCTGCGTACTCGTCCGGATCTTCTCGGCTCGGTCAAAAATGGCGCCGGGTTGCTGTCTTGTGCCTTCTGCGTGTCTTCTAGTGATGGTGAGGCTGCTGGACTGTCTGGAGCCGGGTCATCACCTTGGTCAGCTTCTGCATCAGGTAGGCTGTCGTTCCTGGTGGGCTGGAAACTGGTTTTGTCGGATGGTGGGGTTGTTCCTGTATGGGGCCCGTCTAGATGACCTCTGGGTGCCGTGCTCCAATGCTTCCTCAAGTGGTGTACGTGGCGCCGCCAGGTACATCCATCAGGTAACTGGACTCTATAAGACTTAGGACCAGTTACTGCTATCACACGCCCTGGCAACCATAGTGGTTGCCCAGCAAAATTTCTGACAAACACTTTGTCATTTACCAGGAACCCTCTGTCTTGGCTGTTTGACCCAAGGGGAAGCAATGGGGCATAATTTGGGTGCAGCCTGTCCAGAGTGGTCCTCAGCCGGCGTCGCATTAATACTTCAGCTGGTGACCTATTTGTGGAGGCACAGGGTGTAGTATGTTGGCTCAACAGGTATTGGGCCAGTTGTCAGTTTATGGGACCCAATCTCTGTAGCACCTCCTTGGCAGATCTGACTGCCCTCTCAGCCAGCCCATTGCTGGCAGGATGAAAAGGGGCTACTAATATGTGTCTGATGCCCAAGCTTGCTAGAAATATCTCAAACTCACAGGAGGTAAATTGGGGGCCATTATCAGATACAATGGAATCAGGAAGGCCATGTGTGGCGAACATCCTAGCCAGTGCCTTGCTGACTGCTTCCGTAGTGGTGGCGTGCATTAAGGTCAATTCCACCCATTTTGAAAATGAGTCCACTACCACCAGGAAAGTGCGCCCATGGAAGCGGCCTGCCAAGTCTATGTGTATTCTGGACCAGGGGCTGCCTGCTTCCTCCCAAGTCCTAGGGGTAGCTGCTGGTGGTAATGCCCTGGTGGCCTGGCACGCCTGGCAAGAATTGACCCAGTTAGAGATTTGGGCATCCATGCCTGGCCACCATACGTAGCTGCAGGCGAGGGCCTTCATTCGCACAATTGCTGGGTGACCCTCATGTAGCATCTTCAGTATTGAGGTTTGTAATTTGTGGGGAATGACTACTCTGGTTCCCCACAGTAAACAGCCTTGCAAAGAGGAAAGTTCCTGTTGGCGTAGTTGGTAGGGTAGGAAATCTGAAGGATAAGGGGCTGTAGGCCACCCCCTCCCTACCCAGTCAAGGACTTGGGATATTACCTGGTCCTTGGCCGAATGGGCAGCGATGTCAGCAGCAGTGACCGGCAGCCTGAGTTCGTCGATGAGGAAAACGGTAGTTGCTGGTGCTGGGTCCTCGACTGGAACTGGCAGGGGGCAACGGCTGAGTGCATCAGCATGGCAAAGGCTTTTTCCAGATCGATGGATTAGATTGTAGGACTACGCAGCCAGAAAAACAGTCCATCTGGTCATCCTTGGGGTCAAAATCTGGGGAGTTTGTTTAGTGCCGGATAAAATACCTAACAGTGGCTTGTGGTCAGTTATGAGTTTGAAATGATGCCCGTAGAGAAATTCATGGAACTTCTTCACTGAAGCCACTGCAGCCAAGGCCTCCTTGTCAATCTGGCTATAGTTGCGTTCAGTGGAGGATAGTGTCCTGGAAAAGAAAGCTATAGGTGCTTCTGCACCATTAGGCAGTCTATGGCTCAGAACGGCCCCAATTCTGAAAGGAGAAGCATCGGCTGCTAGAATTAGTGGTAAGTCTTTATTGAATTGGATTAAGACGGCTTTTGACATTAACAATGACTTGACTCCTTGGAAAGCAATAGTCTCCCTTGGTCCCCAGTGCCATGGTGAGTTCTTGTCTAAAAGCCTATGAAGGGGCTCGGCAACAGAAGCTTTATGGGGCAGGAACGAAGCATAGAAATTCAAGAGGCCCAGGAAAGCTTGAAGCTCAGTTTTGTTACTAGGAGTAGGCGCGTCGTGAATGGCCTTGACCTTTGACTCAGTTGGGTGAATACCTTTGGCATCAATCTTGTAACCTAAGAATTCCACTTGTGGAGTGGCTATGGTGCATTTCTCCCTCTTTAGTTTAAGACCAGATTGTCTAAAACGGTCAAGTACACTTCTGACCCTTTGTAGTAATTCCTGTTGATTGGTGGCAGATACTAGAATATCATCAAAGTATGGCACGACGCCCGGCAACCTTTGCAAAATTCTTTCCATAAGGGACTGGAAAATTCCAGGGGCCACACTAACTCCGAATTGTAGGTGTGTGCATTTGAAAGCCCCTCTGTGAGTTACTATTGTTTGCAGTTCAGCAGTTTCATCATCAACAGGGAACTGTTGATACGCCTGGGACCTGTCCAACTTTGCAAAAATGGAGCCAGGCTCAAGGGAATGGAGTAGATGTTGTACCACAGGGACTGGGTACGTGCTGACTTGTAAATATTTGTTTATCGAAGATTTATAATCAGAGCAGATTCTCAAATTTCCATCCTTTTTTAGAGGTGTCACTATAGGGGTTTCCCATTTTGAGAAGTCTGTAGGTTGCAGTATGCCCTGCTTAATTAATTTGTCAAGTTCCTTGTCAAGTTTAGGACGAATTGCAAAAGGAACTCTGCGGGGCTTCAAGCGTATTGGTACTGCCTGGGAGTCTACCCTGAAGGATATTGGGGTTCCCACGTAGCAGCCTAGGTCTTCGCTGAATACGTCAGCATAGTCCCTGAACAGGGATTCAACTTCTGAACTTGCAATGGCGTGGATTCCCCCTATGTGGAGGCCCAGGGCCGGGAACCAGTCTAGTCCCAATAGGCTTGGGAGGACGCCATCCACTATCACTAGAGGCAAGTGACCCTTAAACCCTTGAAAATGAACTAGAAACTTGCCTTTTCCGATGACAGGGATGGCTCTGCCTTGGTAGTCCCGAAGCATTAGATTGCAGGCTGGAATCTTCTGTCTTGATATCCTGGGGAGTAGTTTCTTCAAGGTGTCCCACGAGATGATGGATAATGCAGAGCCAGTGTCTACTTCCATTCTGCACGGTTTACCTTCTATAGAAACAGTGACACTAATTTTGTTAGATTTGTTTTTTTGTATCTTAGATTGGTAGCATGTGAAACAGTCCTCAATTTGCCTTGGATATTGAATGAGTTTCTGGGGCCTTTGTGGCTGATTAAAGGTTTTTCCTGTCTGACATATTTTGGCCAAATGGCCCTTCTTTTGACATTTTAAGCAAATGGCATTCCTGAATCTGCAGGATGCCCTGAGATGGTTACCCCCACAGCTTAAACAGGTAGTTTGTAAACGTGGGGTTTGGCTTATACTTTGCCTGAACTCTTTTTGATTTGTGTTGGGCTGTCTGAGGCGGTTTACCTCAGTAGCCTCTTCTGAGCCATTCTCTGTGGAGGCTTCATCGAAATATACTGTTGGATTTTCTAGTCTGCTGGGGTTTCCCTGTATTTCAGCTGCTGAGAGTGCTGATAGCTCAGCAGCCTGGGATTCCTCTATGGCTTGCTTTAAGGTTAGATCCCCTTTAGCCAATAAACGTCTTTGTAATTTGGGATCTCTAACGCCACATACCAGCTGATCTAACAGCATATCATCGAGGTAATCTCTGAACCCGCAATGTAAGGCAGCTGTTCTCAGTGCTGCCATATAGTCACTAATTGTTTCTCCCTCTGACTGAATGCGCCTTCTGAAAGCATGGCGCCTAGCAATTCTGGAAGGCTTAGGGGAGTAATGATTTGAGAGAATTTCTTGCAGTTCCTCCCAGGGAATAGCCTTAATAGATCGTGGGGCCAGTAATGCTGTTGCGGTGTCAAATACCATGGCTCCGCAAAAGCTTAGGAAGTAAGATTTTTTCCTATGCTCAGAAATTTCTGACAGGTCTATAGCGTCTAAAAAACAGTCAAACCAGTTCCTGTATGATTCCCATGTCTCTGCCGTCGGTCTGAAAGGCGGGAATGCAGGATTCGAAGTCATCTTTTCTATCAGCTGTGCTGCTTCTCCTGAGGCGAGTTAGAGATGGCGCTTCACGAACAGTGACAGCAACTCTGTAGAGATTTCAGCTCTCGGCTAGTGATTTCGCTCTTTCTCTCTTCCTTGCCTGGCTTGCCTTTATTTAGTATCCCATCCTCGTCGCCAGTGTTGTAGAGCGACAGAAATACTCAGGCAGAGACCAGGGCAAGGCTTCAGCTCAAACTTTATTTCAAACGAATAAAGGGTTACCGCTACTGCTGCGCTAACACGGCAGCCAGCTGGAGCGGCAACAGCTGATGCCGTTTGACATCCGCCTTTTATAGCCGGCTGTCAAACGGCTCCAGCCAATGGGAGAGGTCCGTGCTTCCCGCTTAAAGCACGGACCTGAGTGAAGACTCAAGTCAATACACAACAGAGAGGTTTTCATTTAGCCACTCTGCTATAAAGCCCAGATCAGTGAAGGGCTTATAATGAGTTCCCATCAATAATCTGACAGGATCAATTGAATGTCAGAACAGGCTTTAAACATATCATGACATATGTTATGGTGGTCAGTTTGAATGCAATTTAAGCATAGATATGCAAATCCACTCATTCAACACTGACATTTGACAATCAAGTTAAGAGCTGAATGCAAATATATATTCAAATTTAAAATTGAGTGTTCTAACTCTGTCCAGGAGAAGCTAGCTTTGATTCAGAGAAATCAGCCAACATGAATAGTGGCAATCCCCTGGGTGACACTTTTCATTTGAATTTATAAAAGCTATAGAAGTATTGCAGATGTTCTGTGTCATATTTGGCTTGTATTAAGTTTTAATTTCCTTGCCACCCAAGCTGCTATTGATATCAGGCATTGATGTAGGGGGAAAAAACAGCTTATCTTGATTTCTATAGGAAGAAAAGAGTCAAGCATATCTAGCTTTCTGGTTTTACTAAATCACACATGCAAATAGTTACCTCTATGTGTTCAAAAAAGAAGCTTGATATAAATAATAAGTTTAAATATGTTATATTAACTTCTGATAACAAACCTCCAAGAAGGGGTGTGTTACTATAAAACCATGCCTCTAGCCTTTCTTGCCCAACACTCAGAACGATGTAATAAGTAAATGTATAGAAAGTCACTGAAATTCAGCAGCATCAACTGAAATATATTCATCTATTTATTGCCTGGTGTAGACTGGAGTGAGAAGATCCAAATAATCCTCATCCTTTAATTAAGGATGAAGCTGGAATATAATGCAATTCTTGTTATCTTGAAGGCCCTGCATTTGAAATAGCACTATTCATTACAGCATTTACCAATAAATAGGGTATGAAAAATTATCCATTATCTATGAGAAATTATCCAAAATGATGAAATTTGTAGAAGAAAAATAAAAGGAACAGTTTTACTTCAATTACTTTTGTACCTTCTCACAAAAAAAATTGTTTTGCAACATTACTTATTCATAGGGACCAGTGTGTGTATTTAGAATAGAATAGAATAGAATAGAATAGAATAGAATAGAATAGAATAGAATAATTTATTGGCCAAGTGTGATTGGACACACAAGGAATTTGTCTTGGTGTAAATACTCTCAGTACATAAAGAAAAGATACATTTGTTAAGAATCAAGAATCATAACATACAACACTTAATGATAATCATAGGGTACAATCAACAATCAAATCATACTAGGAAACAGTCAATATAAATCATAAGGATACAAGGAACAAAGTTACAGTCCTACAATCACAAGTGGGAGGGGATGGGTGATAAGGAGTGATGAGAAGATTAGCAGTAATAGTAGTGCAGACTTTGTAATAGAAAACAAGATAGAAAAAAAAATCAAGCATACATGTGCTAGATTTCATCTCTTTAAGTATATTCTCATAATCTCATGTAAATTTTGAGAAGTATTCATTACAGAGGAAACCCAACATTCACTTGCACTGTTGATGTTACCTAGTTGTATAATGAAATGTCTAAACTGGCAAGCTCAGAGAGCACCAAGGACTCCACAGCATTAATTATAGTAGACAACAGTGTTACAACCATTGGATCTATATACATGAATGTGATACAGGTATTTTATTTACAAAATGTAATGAGAATTAAATCCAATGGACTTTGTGGCCATATATAAGAGGACTGGACACCTTTGGCAGTCTGCAGGAGTAAAAAAAAAAAAACATTTCAAGACTGTGGCTGCAACAGCCTTATAAAAGCCCTGCACTTTTTGTATATGTGTCAAACTATGTATGCCTTTGTACATATATTAGACACATGTGGTAGATAATTACAAAAGAAAAGAAAAGATGAAATTGGGAACTTTAATTCCACAATCACAATTGCCATCTGGCCTTTTCTGGCCTTCCCTCACACATATTCCTGGGTCAGATGCTTTCCTTACCACCATAGCATAGACATTTTGCATGTTGAAACTTAGCTACACTATTCTTATTTAACCAAATGCAACTAAGGGTGATGTGTAAACATATATTCTTTTGAGATACTGTCAAAGGGACATTGCTATACAGCATATTTCATTCTTATGTAGCCTCTATACATGCAAAGGCAGAGTTACTACCCATGGGATTAGCACAATAGGATGTCTTGGCTGATTTCTTTAAAATCAAAGCTTATTATAGTGCTGTAGCCTCTCAGAAACGCTTCCTTGATCTTTGTTCAGTACATTGTCAGCATCTGTGAATGTAAGACAAAGTCATTAAAGTATCAGTTACCAAAGGATTATCTGAACCACTGCTTTTGACATTTTTCTCCATTTATAAATCAAAAGCTTTCTTTTTCTCAGTTTCATCTTTTTGATTTTTTCAGAAGCTGTCTAACTGTCATTGAAGTCCTGCAGGAAGAAAGCTTTCTCCATGAAATAGTGTAGTAACTGTCCTATGAGATGGCTGCAAAAATCCCCTGGGTTTGCATTTGAAAACTACAAAATACAGAAAATGCTCTCTTTATGCTTTACTAGCCGTATGTTCCTAAATACTCTTTTTTGTCCTTTGTAAACTGTCACAATTCTATCTATGTCAAAACTCTGAAAGAATTCTGCTAAGTGGAGAGATATATAATTATTCTGGGGATTCCTATCCTTCAAAATACATTTCCTTTATTTATAGCTCTAAATACACTTATATCAAAATTGTATGACAATGCTGAGTAGCACTTAGAATAATATCACCAGCAAATTCCCAAGTTGGGCCAAGACAAATGGCATAACTTTCATATGACATTTGCATTTCCTCCACAAAGCTTTTGTCTGAATGATTTAAAAAGCAAAACTAAACATAGGTAATGCTTCTTTTTTTTATTTTTGAAGTTAGTTCCTGAAATAAGGAATGGAATATCTCTGGCCTGGTCTACCTATGCACTAGAATGAAAGACTCAAACTCTTTCAAACTAAAAATGCAGAGAAGAGGAGACAAAGAGGGCCACGTTTTTTAATATTTCCGATTCAAAAGATAGAAAACTAGTATGAAAATAAAAATTGGATTAGAAATATATTTCTTACACATATTCTTATTCTGGTTAAATTTTTAGCATGCTGTCAGTGAGCTAATTTAGGCAGATTATTATCAGACTGTAGTGTAAATTCCTTGAATGCAAAAGTATAGAAAATTATTTTATAGGGAGAAGAAAAGGAAAAATGGTGTGCCTATAGAGGGAGTGACAGCTGATTTGACTATTACTAAAAACCTATTAATGATTCCTTATCTAACTGGCATGAAGCTTCAGGTAGGATACTGTTGGGTTTATTTATAAGATTAACATTCCTGTTGTTAATCACTTGCATAAAAAAGTAGAGAGAATCCTTCTCAAATCTATTTTTTTCCACAAAAGTGGGTGGGATTGTGTATAAGCTAGAATATGGTAGAAACAAGTGTAGGATAACCTTAATACATTAGAGTAGTAGGCAGGAAATAACAAGACATTTACTACATACAAATGCAAAATTCTTCATTCAAGCAACAAAAATCAAATGCAGAGGTGTTGGACAGGGAATACCAAACAGATATAATAAATTATATATATGAAAAGGATATTGGATTGTAGCTAAATGCAAGTTGAATATGAATCTGCAGTATAATGTGGCTGACAAAAAGACCCATGTGCCGGTAAGATGTACAATAATAATTTCCAAGTATCTGGAAATAATAAGTAAGCATTGTTTTCTGCACTGGTCAGATGTTGACATGAACATTTATCTAGCTCTGAGCAATCCATTGTTAGAAAGGAATCTTCCCTGTGTAGGTTTATGAATTGGGAATAAAAAATACAGGTAGTTGCTTGAATCAGAAGTGAAGTTTACTTTGAGAGTGAAAAATCATCTGCAGAAAGTGGTCATGCCAAGCTCTCCTCCATAAGCCATTTATAGAGGAAAATCTTGTCTTTATTCTTCAAAAACATCCAAAGGTGGACTCTCCAGGAATTCCAAGAAAGTGCTCTTAGCCAGCATTGCAAAAGATGGTGCTTTGTAGTCAGGCATCCGTGAATTGTTTTTGTTTGTTTGTGGTTCTTGATCTTTTTTCTTAAAAGAGATCAAATTTGGGCTGCATAGAAAGAAAACATTCAACCAATTACATTTTGCATTTCCTATTGCATGTTGATCTTTGGAACCTATTCCAATTCATGTTTTTGAATTACAAAAGAAGAATGTGTAAAGGGGTGAGTTGATTTCCTTTCTTAAAGCATCTTAGAAAAGATTCAGAAAAAACAAAATAGGACCACAAAAGTGATCGAGAGATTATCAAATATTATGACAAAAGACAAAGGGAACTTGTTATATTTAGACTTGAGCAGTGATGTCTGAAGAGACAAATGATAATATCCTAACTATGAAAAGGTGTCTTTCATAAGAAGGGCAATAACACAGAATAATGGCTTTAAATAACCAGAAAAAATATGGACTGAATGCTGAGGAAAAATTAATCCTAACTGTAAGAATATTAGAAAAAAATTTCAAATAGGTGGTGAATTCTCTTTCACTGAATACGATTAAGCAAAAGCTAAACAGTTCTTTCAAGGATATTATAATTTTATTTTATTTTTATTTAAGCAGAGAGTTAGACTAAATAGCCAAAATAATGTAGTACAACGAGCTCAAATCTGTACTACAAAGTCCAATAAGGCACTCAACAAAACTCAGATAACTGGGAAATGTATCACTTGAAAGTCTCTGGTCCATCATATTAATGGAGCAGATCATCTTAATCAATCCATCCTCCCTGAAGAAGTTGGTGGTTCTGGTTAACACTATAATTATGGGGAGCCTTGGTGGTGCAGGCTGTTAATCATCTAGCACTTAGTGCAAGCTGCCTGCAATTAGTGCAGGTTCGAATCCCACCAGGCTCAAGGTTGACTCAGCCTTCCATCCTCTCGGGGTAGGTAAATTGAGGACCCAAGATTGTTGGGGGCAATAAGCTGACTTTGTAAAAATGCCACTTGGGGGGGGGGGGGGGGCAAAAGCCCTAGTAATAAGCAGGCATATACAATGGAATGAAGGCTATTGCCGAGCACTTAGCATGGTGCTCCTTAGACTGTAAGCCGTCTTGAGTCTCCGGAGAAGGGCGGCATATAAATGTAATTTTTTTTAAAAAAAAGGTGACTACCCTACGTTCCCGAATACCTATTTATTTCTAAAGAATGCTGGCTGAGATTTCATAGTGTACAAATTAAGAATGTGGTAGAAAGATTTCCAAAGTTATCAAACAACTCATCATTAGCCATTTCTGTCTATCCTTCTAAGGATAAATCAGACTATTAGAAAGGAATAGACACTTCAGAAGAATACAAGTTAGAATATAGCCCAAATTTGGAAGATGAAGTGTATAAGTAGTGTTTGATGGATGAGAAACAAGAAAACAGAGCAGGTTTGTAGAAGTGAACAACTTGTGCAGAAGTTGATGGTGTTATTAAGAAAAATGTGGATTCTTAGATCTATCATATATTACTTTTAAGCAGGGACACTTCACAATGACAAAGAAAACTGATAAGAGTTATCTTTTCAATATGGCTTTACTGTACTGTATAATAAGGCAAGGAACAGAAAAACAATCAGGTAGAAAAACTGAGTGTCGGGCTCTACATCTTACCAGCATCCAGGAGCCCAACATTACAGCTATGCCTTGGAGCTGTGAATCCCTGATCTTCACTTCGAGCCCGATGGCCCTCATACAGCTTATGCAGACCATTTCTTATCTCATATTTTTATACATTTCTGTTGGTTTGGCCAATGTGCCCTTAGCTGCTGTCCATCGAGCTTGTATATCTCCAATCCATTTAGTGGCCGTGGTTGGTTCATTATCTATATGTGGCCATTCTGGAATAAGAGTAAATTCCATCCCATTCACTTTGTGGAAAGGAGTATATCCGGTACTGTTGTGAACAGTATTATTGTAAGCTACTTCACAAATGTTAACATCTCAACCCAATTTGTTTGCTGATAAGTGATATAGCATCGTAAATATTGCTTAATAGTGGCATTAGCTTTTTCTGCCGCTCCATTAGTACATAATGGTATGAAGTACTTAGTCCTTGTGACAAGCCAATAAGTTGAATAAATTCTTTCCAGAATCAAGCGATGAATTGGACTCATCTATCTGAAAATATTCGTTTGGGTATTCCATGCAACCAATATATACAAATATATACCGTATATACATCTGCCATCATCAGGCTTGTGTATTGTGTATTGTGTTCATCTGTGAGTCAGGCTTTCACAGCTGTTTCTGTTTTAAATTTGGTGCTAGCCTCATGCTGTGTTAGAATGGTTTTTTCTTCATCCTGATTGGTTGGGAGTCTTGGTCTGTGTTTAATGGTCCTGGAGTTTGCTGTGTTCTGCTTGATTGGTGTTTCTAATATCTTCTGTCTGTTTTGTAGCTTTTATTGTCTTGATTGGCTGGCAACATTGTGTTTCCTGTATTGGAGGCTTTTAGTGATGTTTGGCTTTGGGTAAATGGATGGCTATAATTTATTAGGAAGCTATGTTTCATCTGGGTGCCTGGTTGGGGTGTGTCTGAGCTGGAGTTATCAGGGGGGGGGGCTGTTTGACCCCAGGTGTTTGCTTGGCTTGTGGTGTGGAGATTTTTTTGTTTGTGAGTGCAGGCTTCCAGATAATTGACAGTCTGGTGGAGTCGTCTCTTCAATTCATGCTTTCACGTCTTTTTTTCAATCTCTATGGTGTCTCTGATAATTCTGTAGCTGGGGTTTTCTATAGTGGCTAGTGTTTTGATGCTGTTGAAGTCAATGCTATGACCTGTGGCTTTCATATGTTGAACTAGTGAGGAAGTGTGTTCCAGCTTTTTTACTGCATGTTTGTGTTAATCCAGGCGGGTACTTATTCTTCTATTGATCTGTCCGATGGATGTGGCAGGGCATGATGCGCAGGGAACTTCATATATGCCTTGGTTTTTCAGGTCAATTTTATCTTTGGAGTTTCTTAGGATGTCTTCTATTTTTCTGTCTGTTTTGAAGGCAGTCTTGATGTGATGCCTGTGTAGTATGTTACTGATTTTATCTGTAGTACCTCTTGTGTAGGGCAGGACAGCTGTTCCATAGGTCTGTTCATCTTCTAGGTCTCCATTATGTCTCAGTGTGTTTTTGTGGATCAGGCTTGTGATTTTGCTTTTGTGGAAACCGTTGGCTGTCAGTACTTTAGTCAGGGTGCATAGTTCAGTCTTTATGTGTGTCTTGTCTGCCAGGTGTTTGGTTCTGGCAATTAGTGTTTTGGCCATGGAGTTTATCTGTGCTGGGTGATGGTGGGATTGGGCATTGAGGTTGTGGTTGGTGTGCGTTTTCTTCTGGTATATGATGTGTCCTAGTATGCCATCTGTTTTTTTGTAGATTAGTACATCTAGGAATGGTATTTGTTTGTTTCTGTTTTCATGGTGAATTTGATTTTGGGGTGTGTGCTATTTAGGTGTGTTAGGAAATTATTCAGGTTTTCTTTTCCAAGGAGCCAAATAACAAATGTGTCATCGATGTATCTTAACCATAGTTTGGGTTTGTGGGTGGCATTGGCTAGGGCTCTGGATTCGAATTCTTCCATGAACAGGTTTGCAATATATGTATATATTACATATACATTTCTTATAAACAAATCAGCTAATTGTTTTGCTGATGGTAATCCTTTACAGAGAATAAAATGAGTTGTTTTGAAAACAAGTCTATTACTGTCCAAATAACTGTATATCCTTGGTTTTCTGGTAGATCTGCTATGAAGTCCATTCCAATATCTTCCCATGGTCTTGTGGGTTCTGCTATTGTTTGTATAGGCTTTCTAATTTTTATTTTGATGGTTGCACACACTGAACATCCTTTCACATATTATTTTCATAGATGGCCGTCAAAACTGTCTTTTAGCTAGATGTAAGGTTTTGAGGAAGCCGTAACGATCTGCTTGTTTGTTATCATGACAACGTTTCAATACGATAGACCATAATATTTTGGGTACATACATCTTTTCCCCTCACCAGGCTATGGCATTTTTCATTGTAACCTGAGCTTTATTTACAGACAGCCATGGATCTTTTGCTAGTACTGCTGGAAGGTCCGTTGCAAGAATTGTTGTTCATAATGAGTTTATATGATTGATACAAGGAATAAGTGGTTGTATCACCTCTTCACGTCGACTATTGAATTGAGGTAGCCTTGATAGGGCATCCGCCATAAAGTTTTTTCCCAGCAGGAACGTATTTCAAAACAAAATTAAAACATCTGAAACACCCATCTAACCTGCTTTTGCAAGGCTTCCAAATTCTTGTGATCTGTCCACATCTCAAAAGGATGTGAACTACCCTCTAGCAAATGTCTCCACATAAAGAGTGCCCATCGGACTGCAAATGCCTCCTTCTCCCATATGGCCCAATTTCTTTCTATTGAGCTTAATTTTCGAGATGTATATGCACATGGTTGTAATGTTCCTTTCTGTGTTTTTTGCAACAATACAGCCCCTACTGCCACATCACTAGCATCTGCCTGAATTATGAATGGACAAGCAGGATCTGGATATTTAAGCACTGGTTCAGAGGCAAACAATACTTTTAACTTATGGAATGCTTCTTTACACTCACTTGTCCACAGTAGCTCCTTTTTGGTTTGAGCAGTCTATTGTTTATATTTTTTGTTTTTAACAAATTAGTTAAAGGGAGAGCGATATTGGCAAACTCCAGAATAAATTGCCTATAGAAATTTGCAAAGCCCAAAAAACTTTGCAATTGTTTCCTTGCCAGTCCAGCAACATATTTGCCAGTCCAGTAGCATACGAACTTTATTTGGATTCATTTCAAGACCGTTTGCTGATATATGATATCCTAAATAATCCAATTTGGTGGAATGGAATTCACATTTGGATAATTTAACATAAAGGTGTGCATCTAACAGTTTTCTAAGCACCTAATTGAAAGTGTTCTCCATCGTATTTGCATATATTAGAATATCAATCAGGTAGACCAGTACTCCCTGATATAAATGTTCATGCAATATGTCATTTATTATTGAAAGTGGTTTTCCACTCATCACCTGAATGGATATATACTCAGTAATATGCTTCCCATAAATCTAATTTGGTAAATATATGACCTTGTGCCAATGTACATAACAAGTCTTTTATTAACGGGAGTGGATATAGTGGTTCAACGCATATCATGTTAAAGCCTCGGAAGTCAATACATAGATGCAAGCAACCCTCTTTCTTCTCTCTAAATAATACTGGAGCAGCTAATGGAGACCTTCCAGGTGTAATAAATCCATGTTTCAAATTATTTTCAATGCATTTCTTCCATTTCCTTGGGGGTCATGGAATACATACGAGGTACTGGTAAGCTTGCTCCTGGAATTAATTCAATTGCACAGTCGGTTGATCTATGAGGAGGCAGACAATCGGTCCCTTCCTCACTGAACACTTCTGTTAAATCTTCATATTCATGAGAATATGTAGACTCCAATGGTCTTGGAGTATCGTAACAGGTGTGTCCAATGGCCAATCGTTTTGTAATGGCGCTGGACCTATGGCCAAACATATCCTGCAAAAGCCTCCTTCCTTAATCATTGGCTCCCACTTAACCAACCAACCCAACCCTAATATTAAGGCTTTGGTCATATGGGGCATCACCACCAATGATATCCACTCCCAGTGTTCACCCATCATCATTTTAATATATTCAGTACAATGTGTGGCAGGAACCCCCCCCCCCCAAAAAAAGACCCATCCACCTGTTCAAATTTAATTGGATTAACTAATTGTATCACCCTGAGCCCTAATTTTTCCACCACCGCCTGGGTTATCAAACACCGTGTACACCCAGAATCGATCAAAGTACACAATTTAATCCCTTGATTTGTTCATCTATTCGATAGAGTGACAGGTATTATGAATGGATGTATAGGCATACTTACCATTGGATCGTCACCAGTCACCTCTTCTGTTTCACAATCCTTTTGCTCAGATATGGGATGCTCAACTGGGTTTTCACTGTCCACCACTCATCCCCTTTGCAATGGGTTCATTAATCAACTGAATTGTTCCAGAATTGGCCAACGTTTAGATGGTGATCTTCCTGTCCTTAAAGCTGATGTATCTTGAGATGCACGTGGTGTTGATAGAGGTGGTATAGGGCAATCTAAAGCTCGATGTCCAAGTAAGTTGGACTGAAAACACTTAAACACTCCTCTACCACCTTGATTCCAGCCTGGAGGTATGCCGCTTTTTTGTCCTTGGAGCGGTGTTTTACGTACCCATGATATGTTGTCCTGTTTAGAACCCAACTTGCATAAACCAGTATCCAATTCTATTGCAGTTTGGTACCATTCTTGTAGTGTCCTTGGTAAACCCCTATATAAACAAGCCTGACCTAATTTATAATCTAGGCCATCCCTAAACAAATGGAGTAGCAATCGTTCAGGCCATGATGTTATTTTCCCAGCTAGTCTTTGGAATTCTTGCATTAGCAGGTTGACCTTTTTGTTTTATGCCCAATAGCTCATCTTCTGCTTGCTGTTCTGCAGATATATCTGCGAACCTAGCTCTCACAGCTGCCAAGAAAATTCCAATATCGCATAATGCTTCTGATCTCTGGCAGTGTAGATCCACTGCCCAGTCATTTGCTTCCCCCTGCAACATGCCTGTAACTGCTATGACCATTGCCCAATGGGAGGGGTAACAATGTCCATATAAATCAAAATGACTTATGACTTGCCCTAAAAAAAATGGCCACCTTATTGGCATTCCCATCAAACACTGCATTCAGGGGAGAGTGTCCCCATCCCCCATATAATGGCCCACCCCATGGTATTATGGGCCGTAATACAGGCCATATTAGAAGTAGGGAAATGGGTATATCTATCTACAAAATATATTAACCTGGGGTTATCATGTAAAAAATTGAGCCCGAAATATATTTGTCCCTTTTGGATACTTCAAGTGATTAATCTAGTTATGGTTCGTTTACAATTACTATCAAGGTTCAAAAGAATACATCCTTTTTTTCACAGTAGTCTGCTTAAACCTGTGGACATGTCATAGCTCGAACCTCTCTTGAAACACCCAGGACCTATTAGAGATGATTACTATGAAGTACAGGACATCCTTGATTCCCGACACTGACAAGGGGTCCTACAATACCTGGTGAAGTAGAAAGGATATCCAGTCTCAGACACTTCCTGGGTGATTTTTGCAGATGTGTCAGCTCCACAATTGCAAAGGCTATTTCATTGGCAATATCCTACTAAGGCGGGGGGGGAGGGACAAAAACTATTCTAAGAACATTATTAATTCTGTTAATTGCCTTCTAGGAAGAACCATGGTAGAAGGGGCAAAATGTCGGGCTCTACATCTTACCAGTGTCCTGGAGCCCGACATTACAGCTGTGCCTCGGAGCTGTGAATCTCTGATCTTCACTTCGAGCCTGGCATTGCAGCTTGGCAGCCGATCCAGACCAGAAGAGAAGGAAGGGAGGGTTGTGGGTGACATTTCACAGCCTCAGAGCTGTGCATCTCAGATGTCAGTTTCGGAGTGTGGGAGGGCTGCAGTCTCTTTTGGCAGCCTTGGAGCTCAGATAATGCAGACGGATGTCTCTTTGAACTGTGGAACTGTTTGGCTTTAACACAGTGCTGGGTTTGAGGTGAATTGATAATTGTTATTTGGGATATTAATGGGAGGCAGGGTGGAGGGAGGAATGTAATATTAGCTTAGGTGTGTTATAATTAGGCACAGGGTGGTGGTGTGGATAATTAGGTAATGGGCGGATTAGGGTGTGGCAGATTCTAGATAATTGGGCAGGGGTGGATAAAACAATGTTGGGAGTTAACTGTTTTCAACGCTGACTTTTCATAGTTATCCACTGTTGAAACTCTTAGCCACGATTGGGAATACAGCAATAAACTCTACAATTGCAACACTACTACAAGTGTGAGTAGCCTGGTTTATTGATTTAAAGATCCAGTTCTTGGCAGAGACTGACACTGAGCCTTAGAATACAGCTGATCATAATACAGGGGGCTCATGGTAGAGAAATTCTCAGTATATATGAAGGGGGATACTATGAAGGGGGATACTAGTCAATGGTACCTGTGCTTAATACATAGAGGAAGGGTAAAAAAAACTGAAATCCCTGCACAGAAAAGTAAATAGCACCTAATAGTTATTATGGAAACCTGATGGGGTGAGAGTCATGATTGGAATGTAGAACTCAAAGAGTATTACTTGTTCAAAAGAAATAAACCTAACCAAAATAATGCGTAGTATCTTGGTATATAAAGAAACCTTATATTTGAGAAGAAAGTTATATCTCTGAAAACAAAACTTGCTTTGAAACCATCTGGGTAAAATTGCAAGGAATAAGAAAAAAGTGATATTATTTTTTGAGTTTACTATATAGTCCACAGAGGGTGTGAACAATGACTTTCTAAATCAACTCATCATGTTCTCAGGTCAACTACAGTGGTAAAGCAAGACTTCTTCAACCATGCCAATATGTGCTGAAATTCAACTAGAAGTGGCACTGTATTCAGTCTGAACATATCATATTTTGGATCTCTCCTCTTGAAAACTTATTTTTTTCCCCTGAAAAACTCTGAAAAGAATCCTTAAAAAATTATAAAGAACAGAGCTTGGAGAACACATGCCAAAGAGAAGTAGTTCATTAGTACATCATTACTCATGCATATTGCTTTGCCATATCCTCTCATTGGTTGCTTATATAATGAAGTAATAGTGTCTTCTCATTTATTTTGGAGAAGAAAAAGTGGCTAAGCTGTTTTATAATAATAAAGAGTAACAGAATTAACATAGTCAGCTTAATTCCTAGATAAATCTTCTATCTTGGAAATATCTAGATTCAATTTGCTTGAATTCTTTACTCTGAAGTGCATTTTAGTTTTTCTTGACCTCGTTCATTACTATTGTTCTTTTAATCTCCTGCTGTGTTAATCAGTGTTCTCCTTATTTAAATTTATTACAATTTTGTAACAAATAATCCCAACAGTACATGTATTTTATATGCCAATAATAGGCTCCCAAGTTCAATTTTGAGATGTGGTGCTACCCTTGTTGAGAGAGGAGTCTTAATTAGATTGCCCTATCTTGATTGCTCACCTACATGATCTTCTAAACAACATATAAAATGAAATGAGGCCTATTCTAGGCAATTTTTCCTGCATAAAACAATCTGTGCCTTCTTTCCTTGGCAATCCAAATAAGCATGGAAGACATTTTGATGTGAATGAAAGTATTCATAAAAACTGGCCCTCCTTTCAGTATTGTCTTAATTAGAATCAGGCACCATGGAAAAGGATTTAAAGATTGACCCAATAGCGAGCAACTATATGGCTGCATTCTAATAGAAAAAGCTTTAACAAAATTACATGCTGAATTGCTCACTTCATAATTTGCTTGGCTTGTTTAAGAACCAACCAACCATATAAACTTCAAAGAAATTTGGCATATTCAGCAAAAACAATCAGGGAGCGAGAAATGACATGAAAAAGCTGGTACAAAAATAAAATATGCCTAAATGATATAGATAAATTTTGGCAAGATTTCATTATCATACTGTACTGAGTCCGTTTCCCTACTTCCCCCCAAAATAAATCATGGAATAGAAGTAGTTCTAAGTTGTCATAAGCAAGATAGACATTATTATGCCTTTGCCTGTTTCTAGTAAACAGGGGTAGTTTTTTTTTTTACTCATTTTGGAATAAATATATCAATGTATTTCAAATTTAGCATCTTTAAGATGTTTATACTTCAACTCTCAGTATCCTCCAGTCAGCTGATTCTCTAGTCTACACATCTCAAAGTTGGCAAGTTTAAAAGACACTGAGGGTTATCATAAGGAGGATTAAAATAAAAGTGTGGGAAATGTATAATGGACCAGAGCTAAGGAATAGGGCCAGAAAAATTAGAAGTGCTGTTACTGTTATTACTATTATAAATAAATTCAGAAAGTCTGTCTATTCAGATGCTTTTGGGGCTCCCACTTTTGTATTGTGCTAAAATAATTCATATTGTTGATCACCTCTGAAAATTCATATGAAATGCCTCTAATTTCTTTTTCTCTTCATGGGGGAAAAACAAGCTAACAAAGGCTGAATTAGCTTCAGTAAAATTAGTCAACTGGGAATTGAAGTTAATACCTGAAATGATTACTAAGATTCAACCAATCTAAAATAAAGGCAACAGAAAAAGAAAGAAAATTCTTGGCTATCCTTTTGCATATTAAGTCACATTTTTATTTTAAAAAATATTGTACAAAGCATAAAGCTGTTCAGCTCCTGTTTCTTTTGTTAAGCTAAAATCAGTAAATATGTGTTGTGTATGGACTGAGTCTTCACTCAGGTCCGTGCTTCAAGCGGGAAGCACGGACCTCTCCCATTGGCTGAGCCGTTTGACAGCCGGCTATAAAAGGCGGCTGTCAAACGGCATCAGCTGTTGCCGCTCCAGCTGGCTGCCGTGTTAGCGCGGCAGTAGCGGTAACCCTCTTTACTTATAATAAAGAGTTAAGCTTTTAGCCTTGACCTGGTCTCTGCCTGAGTTATTCCGTCGCTCCACAACACTGGCGACGAGGACGGGATACAAATAAAGGCAAGCCAGGCAAGGGAGAGAATTAAAGGAGCGAAATCACTACCTAGAGCTGAAATCGCTACAGAGTTGCAGACTCTAACCGCGAAGTGCCGTCTCTAACTTGCCTGAGGAGAAACTTCACAGCTGACAGAAGATGACTGCGAATCCGGCATTCCCGCCCTTCAGACCGGCTGCTGAGACGTGGGAGTCATACAAGAACCGGTTTGACTGTTTTCTTGATGCTTTAGACCTGTCAGAAATTTCTGAACATAGGAAGAAGTCTTACTTCCTAAGTTTTTGCGGAGCCACGGTTTTTGACACCGCATCAGCTTTACTGGCCCCTAGATCTATAAAGACTATTCCCTGGGAGGAACTGCAGGAAATTCTTTCAAATCACTACTCCCCAAAGCCTTCCAGGATTGCTAGGCGCCATGCTTTCAGAAGGCGCATCCAAACAGAGGGGGAAACAATTAATGATTATATGGCAGCACTGAGAACAACTGCCCTGCATTGTGGGTTCAGAGATTACCTGGACGATATGCTGCTCGATCAGCTAATTTGTGGCGTTAGAGACCCAAAGTTACAAAGACGTTTATTAGCCAAAGGGGATCTAACTCTTAAGCAAGCCTTAGAGGAATCCCAGGCTGCTGAGCTGTCAGCACTCTCAGCAGCTGAAATTCAGGGAAAACCCAGCAGGCTAGAAAATCCTACAGTATATTTTGAGGAAGCCTCCTCAGAAACTGGCCCAGAAGAGGCTACTGAGGTAAACCGCCTCAGACAGCCCAATGCAAATCAAAAAGAGTTCAGGCAAGGTATAAGTCAAACCCCACAGTTACAAACAGTATGCTTAAGCTGTGGGGGAAATCACCTCAGAGCATCCTGCAGATTCAGGAATGCCATATGTTTAAGGTGTCAAAAGAAAGGCCATCTGGCAAAAATTTGTCAGTCAGGAAAAACCTTCAGCCAGCCACAAAGACCACAGAAGCTCATTCAATATCCCAGGCAAATTGAGGACTGTTTCACTTGCTATCAGTTTAAAATCCAAAAAATTAATAAATCTAACAAAATTAGTGTCACTGTTTCTATAGAAGGTAGACCCTGCAAGATGGAGGTTGACACCGGCTCTGCATTGTCCATCATCTCATGGGACACCTTAAAGAAGCTACTCCCCAGAATGTCAAGACAGAAAATTCCAGCCTGCAACCTAACACTTCGGGACTACCAAGGCAGAACCATCCCTGTCATCGGAAAAGGCAAGTTCCTAGTCCATTTTCAAGGGTTTAAGGGTCACTTGCCTCTAGTGATAGTGGATGGTGTCCTCCCAAGCCTATTGGGACTAGATTGGTTCCCAGCCCTGGGCCTCCACGTAGGGGGAATCCACGCCATTAACAATTCAGAAGTTGACTCCCTGTTCAGGGACTACGCAGACGTATTCAGTGAGGGCCTAGGCTGCTACGTGGGAACCCCAATATCTTTCAGGGTAGACTCCCAGGCAGTTCCAATTCGTTTGAAGCCCCGCAGAGTTCCTTTTGCAATTCGTCCTCAACTAGACAAGGAACTTGACAAGTTAATCAAACAGGGCATTCTGCAACCAACTGACTTCTCAAAGTGGGAGACCCCCATAGTAACTCCTTTAAAAAAGGATGGACACTTGAGGATCTGCTCAGACTACAAGTCATCAATAAACAGATATTTACAAGTTAGTGCGTACCCAGTCCCTGTGGTACAACATTTACTCCATTCCCTTGAGCCTGGGTCCATTTTTGCAAAGTTGGACAGGTCCCAGGCGTATCAGCAGTTTCCTGTTGACGATGAAACTGCTGAACTGCAAACAATAGTGACCCACAGAAGGGCTTTCAAATGCACACGTCTACAATTCGGAGTTAGTGTGGCCCCTGGAATTTTCCAATCCCTTATGGAACGAATACTGCAAGGGTTACCAGGCGTTGTGCCTTACTTTGATGATATTCTGGTATCTGCCACCAACCAACAACAATTACTACAAAGGGTCAGAAGTGTACTTGACCGTTTCAGACAATCTGGTCTCAAGCTAAAAAGGGAACAATGCACCATAGCCACTCCACAAGTGGAATTCTTAGGTTACAAAATTGATGCAAAGGGTATTCACCCAACTGAGTCAAAAGTTAAGGCCATTCACGATGCGCCTACTCCTACAAACAAAACTGAGCTTCAAGCTTTCCTGGGCCTCTTGAATTTCTATGCATCGTTCCTGCCCCATAAAGCTTCTGTCGCTGAGCCACTTCATAGACTTTTAGACAAGCATTCGCCATGGCACTGGGGACCAAGGGAAACTATTGCTTTCAAACAAGTCAAGTCATTGTTAACTTCAAAGGCCGTCTTAATCCAATTCAATAAAGACTTACCACTCATTCTAGCAGCCGATGCTTCTCCATTCGGAATCGGGGCTGTCCTGAGCCACAGACTGCCCAATGGTGCAGAAGCACCTATAGCTTTCTTTTCAAGGACACTATCTTCCACTGAACGCAACTACAGCCAGATTGACAAGGAGGCCTTGGCTGCAGTGGCTTCAGTGAAGAAGTTCCATGAATTCCTCTACGGGCACCATTTCGAACTGATAACTGATCACAAGCCACTGCTAGGCATTTTATCCGGCTCTAAACAGACTCCCCAGATTTTGTCCCCAAGGATGACCAGATGGACGGTTTTCCTGGCTGCGTATTCCTACACTCTAATCCATCGATCCGGGAAAAGCCTTTCCCATGCTGATGCACTCAGCCGCTGTCCCCTGCCAATGCCAGTCGTGGACTCAGCACCTGCAACCACAGTCTTTCTTATCGACGATCTCAAGCTTCCAGTCACTGCTGCTGACATCGCTGCCCATTCGGCCAAGGACCAGGTAATATCCCAAGTCCTGGACTGGGTAGGGAGGGGGTGGCCTACGACCCCTTATCCTTCAGACTTCCTACCCTACAAATTACGCCAGCAAGAACTTTCCTCCTTGCAAGGCTGTTTGCTATGGGGAACCAGAGTAGTCATTCCCCACAAATTACAAACCTCAATACTGAAGGTTTTGCATGAGGGCCACCCAGGGATTGTGAGAATGAAGGCCCTCGCCCGCAGCTACGTATGGTGGCCAGGCATGGATGCCCAAATCTCTAATTGGGTAAATTCTTGCCAGGCATGCCAGGCCTCCAGGGCATTACCACCAGTAACCACCCCTAGGACCTGGGAGGAAGCAAGTAACCCCTGGTCCAGGATACACATAGACTTAGCAGGCCCTTTCCATGGGCGCACTTTCCTGGTGGTAGTAGATTCGTATTCAAAATGGGTGGAATTAACTTTAATGCACTCCACCACTACAGAGGCAGTCAGCAAAGCACTGACTAGGATATTCGCCACACATGGCCTTCCTGATTCTATCGTGTCTGACAATGGCCCCCAATTCACCTCCTGTGAGTTTGAAATGTTTTTAGCAAGTTTGGGCATCAGGCACATACTAGTAGCCCCTTTCCATCCTGCCAGCAACGGGCTGGCTGAGAGGGCAGTTAGATCTGCTAAAGAGGTGTTACAAAAATTGGGTCCCTCTAACTGGCATGACAGGCTGGCCCAATACTTATTGAGCCAACACACTACACCCTGTGCCTCTACTAACAAGTCACCAGCCGAAATATTAATGGGACGCCAGCTGAGGACCACCTTGGATAGGCTGCACCCAAATTATGCCCCTTTGCTTCCCCTTGGGTCAAACAGCCAAGACAGGGGGTTCCTGGTTAATGACAAGGTATTTGTCAGAAATTTCACTGGGCAACCACTATGGTTACCAGGGCTTGTGATAGCAGTAACTGGTCCCAAGTCTTACAGAGTCCAGTTAGCTGATGGGCGGACCTGGCGGCGTCACGTGGACCACCTGAGGAAGCGTTGGAGCACTGCACCCAGAGGTCATCTAGACGGACCCCATGCAGAAGCAACCACACCATTCGACGAAACCAGTTGCCAACCCACCGGGGACGACTACCTACCAGATGTGGAAGCTGACCAAGGTGCAGACCCGACTCCAGACAGTCCAGCAGCCCCTCCATCGCCTGGAAACACGCAGAGAGCTCCAGACAACAACCCAGCGCCATCTTGGACGGAGCCTAGAAGATCCGGACGAATTCGCAGGCGTCCGACGTATCTGAAGGACTACGCATGCTCCTCACTGGGAGGGAGGAGTGTTGTGTATGGACTGAGTCTTCACTCAGGTCCGTGCTTCAAGCGGGAAGCACGGACCTCTCCCATTGGCTGAGCCGTTTGACAGCCGGCTATAAAAGGCGGCTGTCAAACGGCATCAGCTGTTGCCGCTCCAGCTGGCTGCCGTGTTAGCGCGGCAGTAGCGGTAACCCTCTTTACTTATAATAAAGAGTTAAGCTTTTAGCCTTGACCTGGTCTCTGCCTGAGTTATTCCGTCGCTCCACAACAATATGCACAAAATTGACCTGCCAATTCAAATGGTCTTCCCCCCTCCATTTTCATCATTGTGCTTTTGAAATTATCATTTACTCCCTTCCAGTAAAGCCATTGGGAAGGGAGAAGCTGAAGAGCCATCCAATCTTTTGCTGAGAAGGTATTTCAATCAAATACCACTTTTCTTTAGTTCTTTCTCCAAGATTGCAGAAGTGGAAAGAAATAAAAGAAAATATTTGTAGCTCAGGAATGAACTGTGAGAGACTTTGGTGTTCTCTAAGCTTCGTAGTTTTCTTGCAGATGTTGCATTACCAAACTAGGTAACATCATCAGTGCTAGAGGGGCTTTGGTAATTTGTTAACGAAACATCTATAGGCAAACCACCAAGCTCAGAGAGCACCAAGGGCCACACAGAATAAAATAAGTTGCCTATGAGCTTTTTTTTAGGATTTTTTTTTTTTGCTAATTTTTACTCTTTCTCTCTTTGAATTATGCCTTTTAGATAATGTTATATTTTGTAATCTCAAAACTAATGTCTTGGTGTTTTTTCCCCTTTCCCCCTCTTCCCATCAGTTCCCTTTTTCTTTTTACTGTATTTGTATGTGGTTTGCTCAGTTTGATGGCATTTAACAAAGTAGCTGATCACAAAATATGAAATAGAGCTACCCCTGAAGAGATTGCTTTGAAACGACACATCCCTAGACCAGACAGAATTTAAAAAGAAAAATGTGAAAGAAGGCAGTAGTAATACACTTTCATAGTGTTGCCAAGATAACTAGCTGAACATGTCCCCTAAATCATCAGGAGTCAAACTAAGTTCAAGCAAGACCATACCTCTATGTGTACTTTAGAATTATAACCCTGAGAATGCCAAATGTAATGAGCTTTGTTAGCTACTTTGGGAAATGACTCTTGGCTGAAGATTGGGGGAAAAACCCAATCCAGATGTAAATAAAATTATGTTAATGAATTGCAGGGAGGAAAACCCCAAAGGCAATTTCCTTCATTCCCTGCTAATCATCTTTCTGACTTCATCTTATTGGTTACTGTTTCATTAAGTATCCATTGAAAGAAAGTAAAATATAATTTATCTGGGCAATGGAATCTACACCAATAATGCAGAAGGTAAGGTGAAGAGATTTTATAGAAAGCATCCTTGTCTTCATGTTTATAAATTATATTAGCTAAATGCATCTTTTCCCCTTCCTACTTATATTAGTTACAATTCTTGGTTTTCAGTGCTTTGAATTAAGACAGACACATGATTTATAGTAAATAGATCTTCTTGCTATTTAGCAATAAGTTTTTAGCTATAAGAAATAAATGTGCAAAAAACTTTTGGTTACTTAGACAAGGGAGTATGGATGATAAGATACAGAATGTTCTTGACATCACATTAATTAATACTACCTGAATGAAGGGAGGATAGAATGGTACAACACAGAAATATCCTTGGCTTCATGTTACTCTAGGTGCAAGCAGGCACTAAAAAGTAGATAATATATTGTATTAATGCTTAGCATCTTTTCAATACTGAAAACTTTCTGACCAGCTGAAGAGACTAGCTGAAGATACATTTTCTCTATATATGAGGGTCATTCTTCCAATGTGCTGAAATCAGTGGGTCTTTAGCCTACCCTACATAATTTAATTTAAAAGCAAAATAAAATCTCCCATTCAGTCTTTAATCCTGGTGATTCCTTATGTGCCATTTTATTGGCAACATTTCTGGGACTGGTTAACTTCGGATCTGTGAATGACTGGATTCATGCCTAAGACAAACCTCGAATTGATAGTCTCTAGTTTGTAACTGGATATCTTTAATCACTACCCCAAAGTATTTCTGATTTCAAAGCAAATCTACATTTTCTCTTCACAGCATTTCAAGGCTTAATTCCAAACATGCCAATAGTATAATTCCAAAACATGAACTATGACAGGGTGCCAAGAAAGAAAGAATATAACATAATCAAAATGCAGATATTACAAGCATACAATGCTAATGCAGGTGTGTGTAGGAGAGTTGGTACAAGAGAAAGGCTTTGTGGAAATCTAAATCACAAATTTGCTTGTTTAAAAAAAGCCATACTAGTCATTTCTTTGGAAGAGAAAGGATGATTTGAGATTTAAATTGTTTCATGGTTTTCAATATCATACAATATACCCAAGAAGATCTTCAATAAAAAATTGCCATTATAAAGATAGCTCTGGCTACTGTTGCAAAGTCACTATGGCTCATAGAAAATATAAGTTATTTCAGACCTTGTCCTCTTTTCTTTAGCCAGAAGTCCAATCCAACATACCTTTATAACAACAGTCTAAGAAAGGTTTGACAAAAGAGATACCTCACTCTGCCCAATAATTCAGCAGCTTTGCAGATATGTATTAGGCTTAATAGGGAATAATAGCAAAACTGGTTTTCTCGTATTTTATATTTTTTTCATCCTCTTATAAGGATGAACTCTTTTACAAGAAAGGTTCTGGCAGAGATCATTGTCGTGTGTGTGTGTGTGTGTGTGTGTGTGTGTGTGTGAGAGAGAGAGAGAGAGAGAGGGGGGGGGGGATTGACACAATTATGTGAGAGAAAAGTATTGGAGATAAATGTTATATAGCATCTATGTATCTGAAAATGTCTGCCGGAAAATAAAAAAAACAATTTAAAATAACAACAAAATTTAAAGGCTGATGCCATGGAACACATTTCTTGTATTTCTCTGATATTTGTCATGTTTAAACCACAGAGGAAAAAGTCACAATGCCATTAAATTTTATCCAGTTACATCAAGAAATAAAGTATTATATCCACATCTTTAATATAGAAGCTCTTGATTTACAAACCAGGAAACATTTAAAATAAAATTGATCCAGATTGTATGAAAGAATATCTCATCTTCTCCTGCCCACTGTTTATGTTTGTCAAAATTTAAGACTTGCACTATGTTAAGGTTCAACTTTTTGGTAAGACTGACATGAGAAAATGGAGAGAGTCTTAGAGATTACATTGAGACTTTACCATATGTCATTTAGTTGGACCTAATAGTAGTTCAACAATTGTGCCAATACTTGGTCATGCCAGCACAAGTTATTTTTTAAATGTTATCTTCTTGTTTAATATGTTGTAAACATTGTGATTATTCCAATTTTTATTATTTTAAAAGGGAATTATTTTTCTTACATGGTTGCCCATGCAGTTTAAGTGATGTAAATTAATTAGAAAAATAAGATAGACCTAACAGATTGAATTTCCTCATCTTTTCAGTAGAAACAATTTTATGGAGCAGTTGTGTATGATCTCAAGTCCTGTCATTGTCTGGAGAGCAATTACAAAGAGCCAGCTTAAAGATCTAAACCAGAGTCATCTATAAATTGCCATTTCTTCACCAGAAACCTTGCATATGTATTCTGTTCTATGAAAGCTAAGATCCCTATTCTAGAGAGAATTTTAGGCAATACATTGTTGCTCACATCCTATATGATGTAGTTCATTATTAAACCTATGTAAAGTATTGAAAAGTGTGCTTAATATAGTATTATACATTACTGTACAAGCCTTAAAACAGTTGTATCCTTGGCCAGGTGTGCAAGTCTTCACATGTATGTATATAGTCATTTTACTTTGATTACAATTCCAGTAGAAGCATTATCAGAGGTGGTCTCAATATTGAATTAAATAAATAAATAAATATCTGTTTAGATATAGACTTCAAAAATGCATTAACATATGTTTTCTTATATGCAAACGTCTAAAAGACTCCTGACAACCTGTGTAGCAGATGCATATCAATGAAACCTAAAAATAGAGTGTTGATTGAATTTAATAGCCTGTCATTCATAGTTTCTTTTAACTTTTGACTGCCTTTCATTATTTTCATTTTATTTTTAGTTTACTTGTAAACACGTAAATTTACCTTAAAACTTTGGGTTTAGTTACTGTTAATTATTCAGTTGAATTTATGGTGAGTAAAATTCTCTTAGCTTAATTTATTCACTTTAATTAGTTTTACTGTTGCCTGAACTAAATTGAGAATGTGATTTAACCTGATTTGCAATGGGATAAGAATTTTCATTTTTGAAATCTGCCATTCCTTTATTTGATCTTTTGCAGAGTTTGTTCAGCAATGATAAGCCACATACATTCTATCTCTCTCTTTTTAAAATACAGTAATTTTTATTTCTTTTATTGCATAGTTAGAAATGGGAAGCTCCTTAATAACTACATTCAAATAATAATGATAAAAGAATTACATATTGAAAAGTGAAATCCAGAGGCAGTCTATGTGTATCAAAGTTTGTTCCTGTACTGTTCATTGAAGATCTTTTTGAATGGATTACATCCATATGTTTTTTATCTTTGGAAATAATTTAAAAGGCATACAATGAAGCCAAGGCATTACATCAGAAGTCACCCTAGAGTGCAAAACACAGTCCTATCATATGTTAATATGACTACTCATGGATCTTCATTAATTTTTGGGAACTATTCTAACTCTAAATTGCCTTGTGGTTGACCCCACTCAATAACATTTTGAAGCAATGGTTTTCATCTCAGAGTTATTTCAAAGGAAATCTTTTTTAAAGTATTCCTTTCTTTTATGGCAAGCAGATGCAACCTATAGCAATCAGTCCATTTATCTCATGTGCAAGATTCATCTACTTCCAAAAGGTCAGCTCTATTGTTATAACAATGCTACAGGTTGAAATGTTTGGAGTCTTGGAACATGTGCTCTCCTTTGGCATGCATAACTCATTTGATCTTTGGTAATGGTTTCCTTGAAATCATTTTATAATTTTCCTCATCTCCTTTGGTTTCTCTTATCTCAGTCATCATTATCAATTGTCATTACCATCCCCAAAGTTTATTTCAAAATTGCAAAATATTCACATTAGAAATAGGAATAAAATATAAACTGGTTAAAAATCACTACATTGCATTGGAATAATTGTACAGTGATTATTTTTTAAAAAAAATCTAGAAGTTTTTAATTTTTATACTCTGTGTTATGTATCTATATGCCTGGTGCTCTGTTTGCATGCAATTATTTTCAGTGTTGCTTTCAATTAGTAGATGTATAGATTTAAAGGGGGTCATTTAGAACATTGACTCAAAGCCCAGCTCCATGCAAGAAGCAAAATTACAGGATCCCTAAAAGGAACACATGCTGGAACACATCTATCACCACAATGGACAATTGATTCCACTGTCAAACAATTCTTCCTATTACAAAAGGTTTTTTTTTATATAATTTTCAATTGGAATCTGCTGTTCTGCAACTTATTTCATTGTTCCATGTCCTACACTCCAGATTAATAAATAAGATGTCTTTACCTTCTTACAATTACATGATAGATTCTACATTAGAGAATCTAACAAAAACTATATTAGAGAACCTTCAAGAGATTCAAACTATCAGCTGCTACCTTATGCTCCATTTGTCCTTGGCTGCCATGTGGTGACAGTCTGCCATGAACTGGAGGGATGGGGGGGGGGTTTGGAGGGATGGGGTGGCTTGGAGGGAACCAAAGCTGTGCTGCCTTGGGAAGCTGCTCCAAGGTTACACAACTGGAAGAAGGAGGGAGACACATACCAACTGGAGCTCAGACTGATTGTTATGAAAACATCTTTCACAAACTAGAATGGTTAAAATGTAATGGACAGCAAGGAAATAGAAGTTAGCAATTTTGGCAAGCAAATCTCAGCTCTGGCTTTGCATTACTGCAATACACTTGATCTCTAATAAAAACACACCTTTCCCAGTGAATGGAGCCAAGGATCATTTTTACTTAGAGGTTTAAGCTGTGGCAGGTCCGACACAAGTTCTTTTCAAAATACAAGTGGGGAAACACACAGTATGCATCCTTCTCACCTTATGTCATGGTAGACCTATATGTAATGAATAAGTTCTTTCAATGGTGACATCACGAGGGGGACATGCCCTTCTTGTTGAAAAAGAACTGGAATATTGCAAGTGATGAAATAATTCAAGATTTTATTTGTATTCTGGTAACTTAGGAAGAATTACTTAGTATGAATTTGATACTAAGATTTATAGGCAGTATTACTTCAAAATGAATCAATATTTCACTTTCAATAAATATTCAACTGTAATTAGAAATGCACAAATGTTTAAATACCTGAATCTTCTTAAATCTTTTGATAAATACTGATTAAAATACATCACAAGGATTCAGGAATTTTATCACAGTTGATTCCACAAAATACTCCTTCTCTTAAGCCATCTAAAGAGACATATGTGAGAGCCATGGTGACACAATGGTTAGAATGCAGTATTTCAGGATAACTCTGCCCACTGCCAGGAGTTCGATTCTGACCAGCTTAAGTTGCCTCAGCTTTCCATCCTTCTGAAGTCAGTAAAATGAGGACCCAGACTGTTGGGGGCAATAGGCTGTAAACTGCTTAAAGACAGCTGTAAAGGACTGTGAAGTGGAATATAAGCTTAAGTGCTATTGCTATTGCTCTTTCATGGTTAAGACAAAGAAAGGAATAGTGAAGCAGCTGTTAAAATATTCAGTAAAGGACTACAGTTATACTAACCAAACCAAAGCAAAAGTGTCCATTGAAACAAAGTCTTTATTGAAAAATAAAGACTTCCAAATGGCATTTATTTTATTAATGAACTAACCTTAACTACTGTTTTTTTAGTTGAGATTATTAATATAGTCCATTGGAAAAATTGTGGTACTAGTAAAACAAAATAACAAATTATGTTTGAGTAATATTTGTGTCATCAGTGTTGCATGTTTATATAATATTCAATGACAGAAAGATATATAAACCAGTATGTGTGGTGTGTGTGTGTGTGTACATATACATCTATACATATACATACATATTTGTTTTTGTAGATTTTCACGGGTACAGGTATGCAGGTCTTGGCATGTTCGGGACTTTTCCTGTGTAAGATTGAGAGTATCTTGGCAACGTTTCAATGAGGTCCCACTCGCCATCTTCAGGCTGGTGTTTTCGGCTTTGTGCTTGTCCGAGCAAAGCATGATCGGAGCTGCTGTCTCTCTATAAATACTGATGGGGAGGTGTGGTATGCTGGCTCAGTTGTAAGCGGGTTGGTTGACTATGTTGTTATTTCTTGATTGGTTGATGGAGTTGATGTTTGCAGATTGGTTGGCTTTTTCATAAGAACCTGTGTGGCTGAGGTACTGGCTGTGTATCTATCAGCCTCCTGTGTTGTAATTACCTGGGTAATGGACTTCTCAGTTCTTGTGACATCCTGGGTCTTGTGCTGTAATCTCCTGGGTCGTTGGCTGTGTTGCAACATCCTGAGGTTTTGTGGTGTAACCTCCTGAGTTCCGTGATGTGATATCCTAAGCAGATGGCTATGATGTAACATTCCGGATTTTGGTTTGGCTCCGAGTTTGAGGTCTGGCTGTGTGTTCATGGTGTGTGTCAGTTTGCTTAGTTTGGGGGTAGGGTGTGTGGCAGCTGGTGATTCAGCCATGGTCTGGTTTCTGGACGGTGGTTGCCTTTCGTCTATGGGATGGGTTTGGGTTTGGTCTGGTGAGGGAGATTGGTGGTGGCATCATGTGTTGGTTTGGGTCCAGTGTTAGTTTTCATGGCTGAAACTCGTTTGTTGATAAGGGCTAGTTTCCAGATGTCTGGTAGGTGGGAGGTATTGTCCCGTTTATTCATGTTATGGGGGTGTTTCTCTATTTTGATGGCTTCCCTGATTATTCTCTTGTTAAAGTGCTCAGTATTGGAGATTAATTTGGTTCCCTCAAAATTAATTTCATGTCCTGTAGCTTTAAGGTGCTGGAAAAGGGAGGAAGTATTTTCTTCTTTTCTGACTGTGTTCTTGTGTTCTGTGATGTGTACATTTATTCTCCTGTTGGTTTGTCCAATATAAGTGGCTGGGCAATTGTTGCATGGTATTTCATAAACTCCTTGGTTTTCTAGCTGGATCTTGCCATCAGAAAAGCAGAAAAGACTGTCCTTCTTGGCTTCATGCACCTAATATTTATGCGAGCTATAGAACTCTTTCAAATTTCCCACCAAACTGTAATAGGGAAATTATGTGCATAGGGAATTATCACAATCACTCTGTGCCCCATTCATTTGTTACAGTTGTCCATGGCATCTTGATCAGAAGTCAAATGCAACCCTCAGCACATAAAAGATTTCCAACCTATCCAAGTGAAAAATTCAATTAAAATAACAATGACCATAGACAAAAGAAAATAAAACTGACTGATCCAATGTATTTTGATTAACACATTTTTCTGTTATCTTGCAGTTAGTATGAAGAAAAGGAAAAACATCCCTGTCAGGGGAACCTAGGAGCAGAAATCCTTTAGAACAGATCTCAAACTCAACTTTTGGACCATTAAGAGTTTGTGGGTTGTTTTGTTTTGCTAAGTTCCATTAAAAAGTAATGCATGACCAATTAATTTTATTCTAAAACCATTCAATTAAGGAAAACAAAACAACTAAGCATTATGGGAAATCTGTTTGGCTATTGATTTCCTCATTTTAGCCTGTAGTAAATCAGAGGCTCTAGTTTGTCAAGCTGTTCACCTAGAATTTTAAAATGCTGAGCCTGCAATACAGATTTCTGAAATCCCTTGCTCATAAGGTCATTTTCCTTATTAGAATAGTTGTTTTAATGAGTGCATAAGTGTACTTGTCTGGGGAAATGTAAAAAAAAAAATACTAGGGATGTATTTGTATTTGTATCTCACCATCCCTACTTTTTTTAAAAATCTATTAATTTTTAAAAATTAATAACTACTTGTTATTTAGTTGCATCTTGTCGAAGTTTTGGTGATTTGTATTTATCTACTCTGTCATGTGAGATTGTCCAGGTTTTAATGCAAAGGCTGCATTATAAATTCAGAGCACTTTCACTAAGACTCTCTTCAGACTGGAATGCTAATTAGATTCTAGCCATCCACATTCAGTGTTTACCAAGCACACAAAACCAGCAGAACCCACAAAGTCAAATCAAAATTTCTTTGGGAGCACTGAGATAGTTTGTGATGTGTTCCATAGGGATGGGCATGCTTAATTAGAAACAACAAAGACTCCTGTGTTATCTTACAAATAAATGTAGTCTTCTCTTTATTTATTTATTGCATTGTATTTATCAGAGTAAATCTCACATTATTATAAATGTATCCTTCTTTAAAGTGCCACAGAGCTTGTAGCTGTTGTGCAAATATTTAGCAGCTTAGGAACTCAATGTCATTATATACCAGGGGAGAATTTGTCTAAATTTTTGTTCCAAATAACTTCAGCATTTATAAACATTCTCAACACTCTTTTGGATTAAAAACTATTCTGTTTCTAAGTTAAGTTCTTTTTCCCCTTTCCCACCCCTCTTTTTTGTGTGTGTGGGGAATGACCACTGAAAATGCTAATTATTATTATTATTATTAAAACTTTTATACCGCCCCCTCTCCCAAATAGGGACTCGGGGCGGTGAACAGCCATGATAAAAATACAATCAATAAATTTTTTAAAAATGAATTAAAAGAGAATTAAATGAACCGCTGAATTAAAGGTAAAACCAATAAAACCCCATTAAAAATGAAGATTTAAAAATTAAACCCTACTAATGGGACTAGGCCAGACCTACTAATGAGACTAGGCCTGCTGAAAAAGGTGGGTCTTCAGTGCGCGCTGGAAGGCCCATAAGTCAGTATGCCAATAGCCCGTATGCCAATCTGGTTCCAAAACAATTCAAGGACACTTGCATGTCCCTGCCTTTTATCCACAGCCAGAAGATAATGCTATTGTGCATTTTACATTCAGTTTTCTCAAATCATTTATCTGCACGTCTGTAACCCAATTCTCAATGTTCTCTGGTTCACCATGGAACTAACTTGCATACACTGGATCATCATGGCACATGGAAATATTTGGGTGAGTTGAACATCATGACCTGGGTCAATAAAAATCAGATTTTTTTCAGAGTTTGCAAAAATAACTGAAGCATCAAATGATTTACTTTCTGCACACCAAGAAATAACAAGAAAAAGATGGAAAAGTAAACTCTGCATAGAAAGAGTTTGGATCCTGGGGAAATTTGAGGCCAAAGGTTCTGAGAAAAATGTTATGTTAATTATCCATTCCACACACAGAGAGAAAAAAAAAATCAAGGGAATTGTTAGGACCAAATCGTCTCCTAAAGTTAGATGTGGTACTCTTATACATTGCCATGGTACTTAGCGTTCTTTGGAGTTGTCCCAAGGTATTATTGGCAATGTCATAAGGAACCAGGAAATAACATGCACATGTTTTTGTACTGTCTGCCAATCCAGAGGTTCTGGAAAAACATATGCAAAACTATGTTGGACACTCTACAAACAGACATCCCCTAAATCCAGTTCAGTGTACAATGGGATGAGTTTTAAAATGTCTAGGAAAAAGTGCTTCCAAATTGTTGAACTTGGCCTTTGCAGATGCAGGCAGGACATATTGATGCCCTGGAAACCATCCAGTCAGTTTTTGCTCAGCAGATGGTATTCAATATTGGGGTTGTATTGGCCTTAGCACAAAGGGCATGAGCATGACTTTCACTTTTGCCACTGATGCATTTGAAAAAAAAAAGACTAAACTAATGTTCTTTAATTAGTGTGCTTGATGGGTGAATTATAATGCTTTGTATCATATCCAATGTCTGTTATTCTTTCACTAAACAAAACCCAATGAAAAATAAACTGAGAATGCCTAAAACTAAGAAACTAAAGCAAAAATGACTGATAAATGAAAATCAGTATTTTAAATAAAACCCAGCTTCTCTTGGGACTCACTGCTTTTTTATGACCATCTCCTTTTTTTGGCCTTGAAAAGGGAAAACCTTTGCTCAGATAATCAAATTACTTTGATCAATTGTAAGAAAATAAACTTATAATCAAAGGTAGGCATAATTAGAGACAAAAGTGGATTTGTGTTCAAAACCAAGAGTAACCACAAAGCTCCATTTTCCTTCTCTTACATTTCACCTACATCCTGTTGAAGATTTTGTCCATCAAGTTTCTTCCATCCTTTATTGGGGAACAAAAGACAAAATAAATCTGATTAATATATTGAAGGCAGGCAGATGAGAAGGACATTTTGGGAGAGTAAGGAAGGTAAAAGGAACTACTATCTTTAGCCACTATCTGTTATGATTAGCCTGTTTAATATTTAATCTTTTAACTACCTTATTTAATAAAATATCCTTTGATCTTATCTCTCACTGTCTATTTATTTATACTTATGCTTTATTTATTTGGCCAAGTGTAATTAAACATTCAAGGAATTTGTCTCCGGTATAGAAGTACTCACTGTACTTGCAAAATAACAGCAACAATAATAGTGTAGAGCAGAGTGTTGAATTCAATCCCATTGCGGACCACATCAAATTGCCCTTGGGGTGGGCATGGGCTGGTCATTGCAGATGACTGGGTGGGCATGGCTGGGTTTAATTTAGTTTAATTTACTTTATTGTCATTGCACCTCGTACAACGAAATCAAACACCCAGAGTGGCAGGGTCTAGTCCCTCACTGTGTCCGGGATGGTCCCACGGGTGAACTTTGTGGCCTATCACAGGCCAGATTCGGCCTGCAGGCCACAGGTTTAACACATATGGTATAGGGCCAATAAATAGAAAAGTAAAAATAATAAAAGGGATAAATAATAATACAACAACCATATCCTATGGGTTAATATATACACTCATTAGGCAAGAAAAAAAACCTCTTTTGTCAGCTGTGAGAATTAGGTGTTCATCAAAGTGATGGCACAAGAGAAGAAACTATCTCACTGTCTAGTTTTCTTGGTATACAATGCCCTATAGTGCTGTCCTGAGGCAAAGAGTTGAAATACTTTATGTACAGGGTGTGAGGGGTCATTATTTAACTCCATTACTGCATTATTGAATTATTATTAAATAATGTTGAATTATTATTCAACTATTATTCAGAAGTTTCCCAACTCAAGTAAGTGACCCTGGGTGTCTTACGTTGACTACAACTCTTCCTGTCTTTTAATTTGTGGCTCACATTAGAAATTGCTAATTTAAAAATACCTGGGAAAATGTTTTATTGGAAGACAGTGATACTGTTTCTTAATGGTTATTTTAAATTTTTGAGAACTTGTCATCTGAGTTTCATTTGCTTTTAACATGCATTTTGTAATATATATACAGCTAAGACATGTATTAATTAAACTGTGGCCTAAAAACTTAGCAACTTCTGTAGTATCTGCAATTTAAATGACCTCTTAAAGTGGAAACAAAAAATTCCATTAATAAGATATTAAAAAAAGTTATTGAAAGTTATTGAAGTTATTGAAAGTTTGTATTAGTTATAGATTTGATCCATGGAAAGAATACTCAAATTTGGTAAATCAATGCATTCAGGAGTAGAGTTAGGGTTACTGCACTGAAACTACTAGAAATTTAAAATCATGTCTTTCACCGGGAAACCAAAAAATAGCAATTATTAAGTAAAACCAAAATTGAACAGTTACCCTTCTTTAAAGGAGTGTGTGGGAGGGTGATCTTCCATCACAAGGGATCCTAGAAAGTGCTTTGTGAGTATATTATGCAAGTGACATCAAAATCTACACTGGCCATCAAAAGATTCTTCTATTCCCAAGAAGATAAAATTATATCAGCAGTGGGGCCTTAAGTGTATGAAGGATACTGTGAATATCTTGTGCATGTTCAAATCTTTTAATTATATTTTTAATACATAAAAATAATAATATTTCCTAGAAGAAGCAAAAATATTCCAAGACTTTAGAATTCAAGCAGAGAAGCATCTGCCACACACCATCCTGATTTAACAATTTTTGATAACAAAAAAAATACGGATAGTGGACATTGCAATACCTGCAGACAGCAGAATACATGAAAAAGAACTGGAGAAAATCACAAAATACAAAGTTCTGCAAATAAAAGTAGAACAACTGTGGCAAAACAAAGCAAGGATAGAATCAATATTAATAAACACCTTGGATGCAATCCCAAAACATCTGGAACACCACTGGAACACCATTGACACTATCAGTCAATTGCAAAAGACATTTTTACTTGGAACAACATATATCTTGCAACAATATTTTTAACAACAGTAAACAACAACATCTGTCTCTCTCGGTTCTCAGGAAGAATTCAATAGGAGGATAAAAATGCCAAATCTAGCCTAAACATGTGGCTGACAACATGTTTACCACCATAATAATAATATATTTATATGCCCCTGACTTCCAGTAATTCTATTGTTACAAACAGTTAAAAGCATTTTAAATATTTGATCACCATTCTTTCCATTCCATGCTCTAACCATTTATAGAGCAGCACTGATCTGGGGGATCACCCTCAATGATTCCATCTAGAATGATGAGAATCATTTACAAGTGTTTTTATACTGTTCTTTAGCCTTTTTTTACCCTTTTCCTCAAGTCATCAATCCTATCTTTTGTATTGCTAATTCAAAGCTTCTATTTGGGATTCTTGAACTCTTTGCTTCTTTGTATTCCAGACCACCTTCTCCACACTCAGCATGACATAGAGATGGGCAATGTACCACTCTACAGGTTTCTAAAACTCAACTTTCAACACTGGTCATTCTGGCTGCTCTGCTGAGACATAATTCAACAATATCCAAAGAGCCACATGCTCCTATATACTTTCTTTAATGTTGAAGAAACTGATACCTTTCTTCCCCCCCCCCCCTCCGCCCCTTCTGTATAGCAGGGGGTCTGAAATTGTTTATCTCTGCATGTTTAAACATTTTATACAATAATACTTACTCAACCCATCAGCCTTATATTTTGTCACTGCTATAATAACAGTATGGAGTGCTGCACAATCAGCAGAGAAAGCTCTCCCTTGTCAAATATGCATATCATTTAACAAAGAGGTGGTAGCCTCTGCAGTAATCTCTATGTCAAAGTGGATAGCTTCTGTGCAAAGTAATAATAGCAAGCAGACTGAAAGCTACAGTGTCCTTATGAAACCAACTCAATTTTTCCATGTCACCTGAATTAGTTAGCATCCATAATAAATAAATAAATCAATAAATAAACAAATAGGAACTACAATATAGTAATGGCTACATGTGTATCTAATTTTTGTTAAGATGTATTATAAAATGATAGTTTAGCAAATGTGAAATTTTCTTATCTGGGATCAAATGTAACTCCTACTAAAAGAAAAAAAAATGCAGATCACTAAATGAACTATTGCAAGTCGAGGACTACCTATACGGAGATGGATGGAGCAGACTTGGCCAATTTCACTCATTCAAAGCAGTGAATTTGATTTGACTGGGGGGAGTGGAATCAATCACGCTAAACCTAAAGTGCTAAAAACTATATGCTGAATAGTGGTACCATTAAGACAGGACTTTGGGGCACAAGTCCAAGGACCCACTCAATAGAATGAATAAGAAGTCTCTCAGATGTAGCAGTTTTGGCTTACAGAGATTGAGTAATCACACAGCAGGAATCACAATCCCTCCTCTTATGTACATTCTATCCAAAAATTAAAATTATCTAAGTGCATTGGGCAAGGTTGTTTAGTTTCCTTTGCTTTGTTTAGTCCAAATTTGAGACATGTGCAGGATTACCAAGTGATAATGGGACCCACTCAAATTTTCTATTCTGCTAAACCTTTATTCAAACGTGTCCTTTACCGCATGTGTAAATTTGGCACATATTGCTCAGATTGTAGAAAGAATTTTAATCAGCACATCAAAAAGCAAAGAAAAAAAAAGACTTTCACCATAATCCTGTTCCTAAGAATGGAATGATTTAAAGCACAAACTACAGCAGTAATGAAAAATGTAGTGAGAAGAGCTGTTTACAAGGATATATTCTGCTCACAATTCAATAACATATACATGTGATACGACCTCTCTCCAACAAATAACCAATGTAAAATTAAAATGTTTTTTTTCCCAACAAGTATAGTCACTTCTCCAAGTACAGACTATGAATGAACTCACCCTGGTTGTTGGGAGGGTTGAGAGAAATGGAAATCCCAGGGACTTTTAAGAAAATGCTTTATGTAGTTTTGACCTGCCTTGATAAACTAAAAGGGTAGTGGTGGTAATGAAAACTGCAATCTTAATAAATCTCCTGCAGCTCAAGGTTTAAAACTCATACTGTTTCAAATTAGTGGGGACAGCAATATTTATTTGCTGCTGATTTTTAGTCAGCATGGCATTTCAGCAGGAGACACTTTATAAGACTTAAACATATAGCCACCAAAGTTGCAAACAAAGTCTTTAAAGATGTATAAAAGAGGATTTTCTTCTTCTCTTTTGCTTGAATTGGTAACAAATAATATCAAATCAAACATACACCCACACATCTAACCTGGAAATAAACAAAGAAAAATGCTAGCTTTAATATAATAGCAAAGCAGCATGTGTGCTCTGCTTTCAGTTAGCTTAAGATCAAAGTGACAGCATCTTTTCATGTGCTTTTGTAAGAGAACTATTGTAAGATGAAAAATCCTGTCCAGCTGAATGCCCATGCCACCTAAAGTCATTTTTTGTGAGATGGGTGGCTGTATAAATTTGAAAAATAAATTAAATAAATAAAAATAAATAAATATGGTATTTATTTATTTAGGTATTAATAAAGTCCTGTGGTCTGACCTTGAACAGATATTTTTTAATGAAAACATTGTCTTTTGTTCCTTAGAGACTGACATTATTTATGAAAATTGAATCTTTTTTGGGGGAGAAATAAATTGTCTTACTATAGAATCCATTCTTATCCAAATATTTCAGAATATTTTAAGAAGCTACTCTATGTCTCTATATGTGTAATTTAAATTAAACCAAATTAATATGTTACCCATCTCCCAATGACTCTGAGTCAATTAAAAACACAAACAAACATGGAAGCATAACAATAAAACCAACAAGAAACCAAAAAGGATAGAGAAGGCAGAATATCAAACCAGGTACAAACAAAAGAAAACATCTTCAATTAAAAGGAAGCCAGAATTCCTTGATTAATGGGATCTGCAGCAAGCTTCTTTTCTGGCACCAATGGAGAAAAACAATCCTAGTAGGACAAGATGGTTTCCTCAAGTAACTAGGGCCTATTCCATGGAGGGCTTTAAAATTCATAATCAATATCTTGAATTGCACCTGGAAGCAAGCGAAACACTGTTCACGCAGCTGTTCTCTGCAGTAGCTGAAGCTTCCAAATGCATTTCAGGGATAGGTCCATGAGGAATGCATTGCAGAATTCCAGACAAGAGATAACTTGAGTCCTGGGCATAGGGAGTTCTGATCCATGAAAGGCTATAGCTGGTGAACAAACTGAAGCTGGGAAAAGGCTTTCCTAGTCATGCCCACCACCCATCACACACTCGTGTTTTTCTGATGTGCTTTAATGATGCACACAAAGAAGATAATTGGACAATTCATAATATACTTTGTCCCAAATTAAAATAGCAACATATATAGTGGTTAGGTTTGAACTTCATTAATTAGAAGCAAACTGAATACTGACTAAAGTTTTTGTTGAATGCCAAGGACAATAAAGTTGCACATAATAAAGTTAAAGTCAAACATACTTGTTTGATTGTCTTTAAAGAGGATAAATTCAATTTTACCCTCTTAGAGGAAACTTAAAAATGAAACTTCAAATTTTAATTATCATGCCTATTTGAAACAACATTCTCTGAAACCTTGGCACAGTTTACTTTTTTCATATGTTAATCAAACCTGCCATATGTTTTAAAGCTTTTGTACTCAATTGGAGAAATAATCATCATGGTTTGAGACAAATTCAACAGCTCATTAAAAAGAACTCTTGTGAAGTGACTGTCAGGTTTTTATAAAGCAACAAAATGGTTATATAACTTAATGTTAGTAAGTGACTTTACTTGGAATGGAATTGTTCCATGTTCAGTTTTAGTAATCAAGATGGCAATTGCAAATAGCCTCCATGATTTTCCTTTATCTTTTAATTATGTGATATAGGTTAAACTATGGTTAAACTATAACCATATATAAACTATGATTAATCTATGTTGATTAGGAAGCAAATAGGTTATATTAAATATACTTTAGAAAGAAGAGAGGGTTGCATAGTGTAGCCATGTCCCAGAATGCTTAGGGCAGAGGTGTCAAACTCGTGTCATTACAGCTTTGTCACATGGTGTATTGTGACAGCCCTGCTCTAGGGAATTCTTGAAAAATAACCCATAATTGCCAGAGGATGGAGCTTGAAATCAGTTTTGTCATTGGAGAGAAGTAAACCTCCATCACAACTAAGCAATTATTGGTGAATAATAGGATAATAAACATCAGCCTATCCATGTCCATATGTATCATTTATTTTATTTTAAAAAATGAAAATTTAAATAAATAAGCAACATTTACTTCCATTTTTTTAAAAAAAATATTGTAGATCAAATAACAGGAATCAGCAATTTAAGATACAGGGCCAAACTCAGCACAGTACAAGAATGCAAATATTAATATCCCTGGCAGATAGCAGTGTAGTTTTTGCCTGAATACCACCAATGAGAGTCTCCATGTCTCTGGGAAATTGGTTCCATCGCTGAACTTCATTTAGTGTCAGGATGTTTTTCTGTAAATCTTCAGTCAGAATCTGTCTTGCTGTTGTTTAAAACCATTATTCTGTCTCAATGTGATGGAATGTAGTAAGGAAGTGGATTCCCAGGAGGGAAGGGACTAAGGGAAATTCAATCCAGATACTGCATTATGTGAGAGGAAAAAGGGTGAAGATATTCCCGACCTAATAGTTCACAGATTATATTGTAGATGCAAACAGTAGTCTTCAGTCTGGATTTTGTCTGAAGGTGTGAAACAATGAACTCAGGAAGAATTAACACACATCATTCTTATTTTTGGCTCTGATGGTCCCAGACTCTAGTGAAATAAAGTTGCCCAGAGTCACAACATATAAATTAAATAAATAAATAAATAAGATAGATCTTATAATTTATGTGTGGAATATTTTTTTAAGAGTGCTCTCAGATCTCTCCTCATTCATCTCTTTATAAGATTCCTAATGCTTTCAGTCTTTTATCTGCCTGGATGCCTTTTTATTATCTGTTCAATGTAAATATTATCTAGAACTGGAATATTAATCATTGTGGGGGTCTAAGTAATGCATAATAATAAAGTAGAACTGTTACTTTTTATTCTAGAAAATATGAATCTATTGATGCTACTCAAAATTTCATATCCCGCTTTTGCAGTCCAGTTGCTTGAAAGTTGTAATCAATCTACAAAACATTTATTACTCCAAGATATTTTTCAAAGTACTTTAACTAAGCCACTCCCATTTTTGACTTTGTATTGTTTTCTGTTTCTACAGTAAGTGCACAGCTAGGCATTTGTTTCTGTTTCCTATTTGCAGTCCATTTCTTTAGCTTGTTTGTCATTTTGATGAATTTCAATTCTATAATATAAGATTTTAGCTGTTCTGCTCACTTATAAATTATAATAGCCTACAGATACACACCTCAATTTCTCCCCCCCTTCCCTCTCCCTTCCTTCCCTCTGTGTGAATGTGTACATGAATGAATACAGCATACAGTATTAAACCTTGTGGCACTTCATAAGACACGTCTCTAATTTGATTAAGAATTTTACTGAAAATTCAAATTACAGTAAAAAAAAACTAATACAGATTAAAGTTAGGGAATGAAACAAAAGTGCAAAGAGAAAGTTAAAAAGTACAAAGAAGGGAAAATTTAAAAACAAGAAAAAGAAAGATCAATATATTCTTAATATCTAAAACAATGTCTATGAAATATTATTCATTTTGATTTCTATCGCATTTTACATTTTGATAAAAAAGTTTATTCTTTGAAACCTATTATTGGAAAAGACATGGAATAGCAATTTGCACTTGTATAAGCAAATGTACATATCCTCAAGCAGTCTAAAGTTCCCAACTACACATTTTCCAATCTTAAAATATTTGTTAGCATTTAGAACAATAATTCAGTATGAAGATCAGATGTTGTTTTTGCTCTTTTTCTTATAGTTCTTTCACATAGGAACAGTAAACATACATTCATTGCTTAATTTCTGATGAATTGTTCTCTTCCATTGTTCAGTGGGAATGATATAAATGTAAAAATGAGGTTTACAGTTATTAGCCTAAATGTGAATGGAAGCTGATGGTGTAAGTGCAACATGAACATGATGGTGTACGTAATTAGACATATACAAAGAAATTTGCTGAATTATAGATTCCACAACTTTCAATAAACAGGGAAGAAATATGGACAAATAAAAGGATAATAGATTTTCAATGACAGAGTTTACTATATGTCCTTCAGTGAATTTCTCTTAATCCAATCTAATTTTCAACAGCCTTAAGTAGATTAAAATATAGCATTGGATCCCAGGAGCTTTATTGATAGGCAATGATAAGTGTTTTTTTTTTAATGAGAAGGTTTTATGATGAATATATTAGTAGATATTAGCCATCACAAATGTGATGGGCCAATTTGCTAGCAGAATAGTTAGGTATACTAATTGATAAGATATATTGACTTGTTGGATCATTGGCCAAAAGAGTTAGAAATATACAAAATTCACTAATGAGTCAGATTTGAAACAAATTCCATGGAAAGATAAATCTGTGTCAGAGATTGTATTCACAAGGATGAGTGACAGATAATATCTGTCACATCATGAATTCCAAAGGTTTAAATCACAAGCTTGTAAGAGAAAGTAAGACATGCATCTATTAGAGAGCATAATGTAACCACTTCACCATACATTTATCATCCCATAATCTTCCTGTCATAGAAATGGGAAAAAAAGTTTTTAACTTGTGTTAATTAATGGGCAAAAATACTTCAAGCAGCAAAATAAGGGATGCCCACACTATAAATATAAATTAAAACATTGCAGCTGCTTTGGTAAATTAACATTAAAGAAATATTTTCTTTATTGAATCATTTAGTTCGTTGAAGAAAACTAATGAGAAAGAAAAACTGTTTAAGAAGGAGGAGGAAGAGGAGATCTTTTTGAAGATTATGGTCCCATCCTATATAGTTTATACTAACATATCTTCAGACCTAGTAGTTCAACAGTTGTGGTATGTTCCCAAAGTCATATGATTGGACCATTCTGTATTTATATATTTTAATAGTTTATTGAAATATAAAACTCAGCAATAAAAAGAAAGAAAACATTCTGGATATTCCATATTAAGTTTGAATACTACCTATTTTTTAAACAAATCTTTAATTAAGTACAGATATTTATAAGTAGTTCCAATGCATCCATGGATTTAGTTACTACTAGAACTCAACTTTTATTTTAATTCCCTCTGCCGTATCTTATTATCCAGCTCTGACTGCATTGACATAAACAGCCCACATGTTACAATAACTTCCTATTTGCAAACCTCATAAACTGGACAGTATAGTTATGCCAAGGAGGATGGGTGACAGATAGCATGATCTGACTCACTGGATAGGCTTTAATGTTTAAATATGACTCCAGTAAACCTTCTTTGAGCCAGAAATGCCCAACCTTTGGTTGGTTGAAACATACACTTAATTGTTTGACAGGGGTAGGGAGCAAGAGCAAATCAGATGAAATGACAATATATTGGGAGCAGACCATTTGAACACATTGACAGAACTTGGATATTCAATTTTAATTTGAGTTTTCAGAATTCTTTAATTAAGGGCTGAAGTCCTAACTGCATCAAAACCTTTCTGAAGATTTGTTTTATGTAAATGTACCCCAGAAGTGCAGGAAATGATGTCATCAATTTTCATCCATTGCACAACTTAAATCTGGCAGGACAGCTGAAGCAAACTTTGGGAACCACAAAAAAGAAAGTGGGGGATGTATATGCGGTTTTTGGAGTGCATGTTGAACATCACTGCAGTAAAAACAATCACATGTCATTTTTTTTCCAAATAAAATTACCTTATGCAAGACAGAAAGCATGAATAATCACTATTTCAGGGCAAAAATCCAATTATTTTCAAGGAACCAGATTTTAGACATAAGAAAGTTGACTAATTAGTTTTAATGAAACTGATCAGGTACATATTAGTATTCTGATTCAGAAGGTAACTAGGATGTTTGAAGGATAGCAAGATTTAAAGAATACTCAGATGTGATATAACTACAAAAGATTTATGATGAAATTATCCATCTACTTCTGTACAAAATGTACTAGCAAAGAATCTGATTGGGACCATAATACCAAGAGTTATTTTTCCATGAAAGCAAGCAGATATACCTAGTAATCTTAGCTATTCCAAAAAAGTTAAGCAGGACAAGTTCTGTTTAGAATTTGGTAGAGATTCTCCCCCCTCCCAAGAAATCTGAGGGTTGGAAGCGATAAATGGAGATAATAATGAGGATGAGGATGATAATCAATCATTAGCATTGACAAAATCACAGGTAGTCAATGAAAAAGGCAGCTTTACTCGGAAGAGCTTACATCCTGCAATGATACTTTTAATACCATCAAACATTAACATCTGTCTATCCCTGATCTTGAGATAGAATGGATTGGTAAATACAAAAGACAGACCCAGTCTAAACATCCATGTGCATCCATATGCAATCAACAAAAACATCAACGATGATGATGATGACATGACAATTAGAAGTCGGTTACCTGCTTACCAAAAACATCCGCCATGTTTTCCCACTTCATTTACATGAATGATCTAAATCTGAATGGAAAAAACACCATCTGAAATGGCATTGCTTCTCAACACTATTTGAAATCCTGAGGATGCCACAGGGCCACAGGGTGAAGGGGGTTGACATTTTCCAAAGCACCTGAGGATAGAGCAAGAAGTAATGAATAGAAACTCATGAAAGAGAAACATAATCTGAACTAAGGAGAAATTTCCCAACAGTAAGAACAATTAATCAATGGAAGAATTTATCATCCTGGAGTTATGGATACTTTATCACTATAGGTCTTCAAGAAAAGATTGGACAATCATTTGTCTGGGATGCAGTAATGGACAGCAGATGGGACTAAATGTCCAATAGCAGTAGCTAATAGTGAATATGTTAGTCTCTGCTGAGAACTGGGTATTTTTATCAATAAACCACATTACTCATGATTGCAGTTATGGAATGGTAGAGTTTATTGCTATATTCCCAATCACAGCTAGTAGCTACAACAATGGATTTCTGTGCAAAGTCAGTGTTGAGAGTGGGTAACTCCCAATGCTGTTTTATCCATCCCTGTTGCTTTACCTAATATCCGCCCCTCTCCTAATTCCCCTCTCCACCACCCTGTGCCTAATTAACCACGCCTATCCAATTTCCCCATTCCTCCCTCCTAATCCCCTGTGCCATCACCTCGTGCCTCATTATTTATTTATTTATTTATTTATTTATTTATTTATTTATTTATTTATTTATTTATTAAATTTCTATACCGCCCCCTCTCCCAAAAAAGGGACTCAGGGTGGTGTACAGCCAACTAAAAACAAAAACAGTATATACAATTAAAAACAATTACATTAGAGGCCGAATATACAATTAGAGAATATAAAACTAATAAAAAATTTAAAATACCAAGTTTTAAAAACCCTAAAAATCGTTACTGGGCCAGGCTGGCCTGTTGAAAAAACAGGGTCGTTACTGCACGCCGGAAGGTCTGAATGTCGGTAATGGCCCGTATCTCCGGGGCCAAATCATTCCAAAGGGAGGGAGCCCCCACAGAGAAGGCCCGCACCCGCGGGGCCGCCAACCGGCAATGACCAGGCGGCGGAACCCCAAGGAGGCCAACCCTGTGGGAGCACACTGGGCGGCAGGAGGCTGTTGATGGCAGCAGGCGGTCCCGTAAGTACCCAGGTCCCGAGCCATGGAGCACTTTAAATACTAACAGTACCACCTTGAATCGAATCCGGAAGGCTACAGGAAGCCAGTGCAGTCCGCAGAGAAGTGGTGTTACGTGGGCATCCCGGGGGGCGCCCACAATCATCCACGCGGCCGCATTCTGGACTAATTGCAACCTCCGGAGACTCTTCAAGGGGAGCCCCATGTAGAGAACATTGCAATAATCCAAGCCGGAGATGACGAGGGCGGAAGTGACTGTGTGAAGTGCGTCCAGATCCAGAAAGGGCCGCAACTGGTAGATCAAACGAATCTTATAAAAAGCCCCCCTGGCGACGGCTGCAATATGTTCTTCCAACGACAGCCGCACATCCAGGAGGACACCCAAGTTGCGCGCCCTTTCCACAGGGGTCAATACCTCTCTCCCCACGGTCAGCGATGGAACAAGCTGACTGTATCTGGGAGCAGGAAACACAGCCACTCGGTTTTGGTCGGGTTGAGACGAAGCCTGTTACGACCCATCCAACCCCGCACGGCCTCCAGGCACCGGGTCATCACTTCAACGGCTTCGTTGGGGTGGCCTGGGGTGGAGATGTACAGCTGAGTATCATCAGCGTACTGATGGAACTCCACCCCAAAGCCACGGATGATCTCACCCAGCGGTTTCACATAAATGTTGAACAATAGGGGCGAGAGTACCGACCCCTGAAGCACCCCACAAAGTAGGGGCCTTGGGGTCGATCTCTGTCCCCCTGTCAACACAAATTGCGAGCGGTCGGAGAGGAAGGAGGAGAACCACCGCAACACGGTGCCTCCAACCCCAACCCCTCCAATTGCTGCAACAAAATACTGTGGTCGACAGTATCAAAAGCCGCTGATAGATCTAACAGGACCAGGACAGAGGAACAACCTCTGTCTCGCGCCCTCCAGAGATTATCCATCAACGTGACCAATGCCGTCTCTGTGCTGTGCCCGGGCCTGAAGCCCGATTGGAGGGGGTCGAGATAACTCGCTTCATCCAGGTACTGCGGGAACTGACGTGCCACCACAGTCTCCACAACCTTCGCAACAAAGCGAAGGTTGGAGACAGGACGATAATTTGATAACAATGCTGGGTCTAGGGATGGTTTCTTGAGGAGAGGTCGTACCACCGCCTCCTTCAAGGGGGCGGCTAAAAACCTCTCTCTCAAGGAAGCGTTTATAATGCCTTGGAACCAGCCTTGAGTCACCTCCCGGGTGGCCAAGACCAGCCAGGAGGGACATGGGTCTAACAAACAGGTGGTAGCATTCAGTCCCCTCAGTATTCTATCCACGTCCTCCACGGTAACAGGATCGAACTCAACCCAGTTGATCTCACCGATATCCACCCTCGCCCTCCCGCCCAGAGATGCCCAGTCAGAGTCCAGCTCATTCCGAATCTGAGCGATTTTGTCCTGCAGAAACTTAGAAAACTCCTCAGCTCGTCCCTGCAAGGGATCTTCCCGCGCCTCTACTTCCAAGAGGGAGCGGGTCACCCTAAACAGGGCGGCTGGGCGGTTTTCTGCGGACGCAATAAGGGTGGAGAGATAGGTCCTCCTCGCCATCCTTATCACCACTAAATACGTCTTAATATAAGAACGTAATAGTGTTCGGTCAGACTCAGAGCGGCTGGCCTTCCAACTGCTCTCTAGGCGTCTTTTCCGGTGCTTCATCTCCCTTAGCTCCTCAGAAAACCAAGGAGCCACTTGGGATCAGTGCCGGGTCAGAGGCCGCAAGGGCACGATCCGGTCAAGGGCCTCAGCAGCCACCCTATCCCAGTTGGCAACCAAGCCCTCAACTGAGTCGTGTGTGTGAGCTTCGGGAAGTGGCCCAAACTCCATCAGGAACCTATCTGGGTCCATCAGAGGAGCAAGTGATCCGACCATGACAGGGGTTCTATAGCTATATCCCCTATACCCAGATCACTCTGCCACTGATCAGAGACAAAAGCTAAATCCAGGGTGTGACCTCCCACGTGAGTAGGGTCCCGAATTAACTGGGTCAGGCCCATGGCTGTCATGGAAGCCATGAACTCCTGAGCAATCCCCGAGGTACCGCCGGCAGAGGGCAGGTTGAAGTCCCCCATGACCATAAGCCTGGGGGTTCCAACCACCACGCCGGCTATAACCTCAAGGAGCTCAAGCAGGGCAGATGATGCATAGCAGGGAGCCAGGTATGCGACCAACAAGCCCATCTGTACCTATGGTGCCTACATGGGCATTCCCAGGAGAGCAAGGGGACAAGTGATATCACTAATACTATATCATCAAAATGTACACTATGACAGCATCATAACATAAAAAATGTTAATTATATGAACCATGCCATCATTTTCTACTCTTGATTTTGAGATGCTTAATGTCATCACTCCAATCTGAAATCATGGCTTGTTTAACTCCTAAACATTTGTGAAAATGATGGGTCACTAACAAGAAAAGTAGGCTATGGAAAAAAGAATAGAACAAGATCTTCAGCTCTGAAGTCTTTCTGTGCCACTAAAAAATAATTTTAACTTGGCTTCCATTCCTTTTTGAATTTCTATCCTGAAATTGTCATGCATAATTGGATACAAATGGGTTGTTTTAGACTAAGGAGAGGAAATGGTAGAAAAAAAATGAATCATCTGCAAATCATTGAGAAATAACAGCTCTCCTTTCAGGTCAGGGTTAGACTTATTATCATTCAAGCTCAACTGCGATTTGCCAGAGGAGAAACAAGTGATTTGAATTTCCATGTTTCAGTGTAATTTCCCTGAATATAGTGATCTCCCCTTTTAAACAACCACTTGAAAAATAGCTATTACTATAGTCCAAATAGCAATGTTTCTAGAGGCAGTTGGTTTAGTTCACAAGCTTTTTTTCTTGCTTCTCTACAGCTAGGATGCTATAGCTTTTACTCTTATGTCAATACATTAATTAAAATGAGTCATGTCCTACCTGACATTTTGCAATATGACCTGATTTGGAATATTGTGTATGTTTCTAGTGGCCATATTTAAATAAAGATGTAAGAGATCTGGGGGGAAAGCGCAGAAAAAGCAACTAAGTGATTAGGAGATCAAACCTTTTTTTCCAAAAATATTTGAAGAAAAGGTTAGAACATACAAAACTCTTCAACTAGGAAAAAAAGTTGATTATGGGGGACATGATAAATATGCCTTGCATAGAAAAAAATAACTTGTAACCTGTGGGCTGGATGCATCACGTGCTGGCCATGCACATGCCCAGTTTAGCAAAGGGGGAGAAAGTCCTGATACGTCACGTGACACCACTGTGATGACATGAATTTGATACCCCTGCCATAGCACATAAATAACATGTGGCATTTGTAATACAATTGTAGGGATGTCAGTAACTTGGCTTTAAAAAAAGATTAGATAGATAATTCATGGAAGACATCTTATCAAGGTCTTGAAGACTCAATATTACATCTAAGTTGAAGGGACCATGACATCAAATACTGGTTGCAGGGAAACAAAGGTAGAAATGGATATGCCTATATATCTCAGAGGCATCTGGCTGGCCAACCTGAGAAACAACACACTGAACTAAACATATTATCTTTCTCGGTACTCAATTTCAGATTGTTTAGATTTCTTTTCTATATCCTTGTCAAACTGAAATGGAAAATAGGGCCATGTAAATGTGCTTCGTGACTGATACCCTGGTTACTGTACATTTGTACCCTATTAGAGGAATAGGGTATGAGTGTACAGTAGCACCGTATTTACATTCTCAAATTTATGTGGGTGAAAGGTTATAACCCAAAGGATGCAAGAATAAAAGCTGATAAATAGTGTTGCAACTTTAATTTTTCATTTCATAGAACTGCAAATGGAAGAGGGGCACCTAAATAAGAACATGAAATAGTATTACCTTATTGATTTGACTACTGGCAGGAGGTTTTTTTAACAAGAAGTTAGATGATCCTGTGTTCTAATCTATAATGTAATTTTATTCCAAATGTTTCCCCAGGGAATTTCTAATGCCTCATTAAGACAGTGTTTGCTTATCTCTACAAGCTCCTCATTCTGATTAAATGTAAGACTTTTTCTTTTCTGTTTCCAAGTCATCCAATAGCATTTTTTTTAACTAGCCAGATTCTGTATTTTCCCTGTGTGTTGCTGTCCCTGGGTATCAGTAAACTTAATTATATAGTTATTACTAATAATTATTACTATTAGTTGTATTCTATCAACTAATTCTGAACAGGCAAAATTGAAATTCTCTACTTTTTTATTCATCCATGAAAGAGCACTTTTTTGACTTACTGTTAAATTCTGAGGTCATTGGGAAAAAAAGGCATATAAATGGGTTTGGTATGTTGTTTGGCATGAAGCTCAGAAATAACCCCGCTTGGATTAGAAAAGTAAAAAAAGAAATACGTATTCCAATTTAGAAGCAAATGACAAAAAGCCAGCATGCCTGCATTGTTACAAAAAGAAATGTGCCAGACCATCCAAAAATGCTTGAATGCATTGGCAATTGGCAGTAGACTTTATTTAGACCTCATCAGTGAGGCATTCAAACAAGTTCATCTCTTTCTTTGATTGCTCAAATTGGCAACAAGAAGATAAAATGAAATGACATTATTGGTCATATAATATAAACAAGCTATGAGTTTTGACTTAAGTTTTTTATTATGTTAAATTATCTGTTCATTAAAATTCACTTTTGGACCAATGGTGTATTTGAAGATAACATTGTAAGTGATGCAAAGAGAACTTGACAGGTAAATGGGTATTTCTCCCCTCCCCCAATGTGCACATTGATAGAAGAATACATTTAACTAATCATTTAAGAATGTGCTATAAAGATGGAACGTCTTGTATAAAATCAAGCAAGCGATAGACAGGACAAAGATAAACAGTAATATAATTATAGAATCAGAATTGAAAATTTCTCTTGGGTCATGAAATGTAACTATTTTTCAGGGCTACATTCCAAGTTAAAATAGCTTTAACAAATATCTATCTGGCCTCTGTTTAAATGCTTTCAGTAAAAAGCATCTCACCTCTTCTTTTGGAAATTGATTCCATAACTAAATTGCTTTTATCATTAAGAAGTACTTCCTAACACTCAACATTCTGTAACTTAAAGCATTAGTCTGTCTTTAGCACTCCAAAATGATAGGAAACCATCTCAATTTTCATCTGTACGACAATCCTTCATGAGCTTGAAGAATGTGACCATATCTTGTCTTAATCTTTTTTGAAGGTTAAATGTCTCTCCCTCATTCCTTCTTGTAAAAGTTAATTTCTACTGTTTTACCACTCCTTGTTGCTTTCCTTTCTACTTGTTGCAGCTTCTGTAAATCTTTATTGAACTATAGCAATAGCACTTAGACTTATATACCACTTTATAGTACTTTACAATTGTGTCTAAGCAGTTTACAGAATCAGCATATTGCCCCCAACAATTTGGGTCCTCATTTTACCCATCTCAGAAGGATGGAAGGCTGAGTCAATCTTAAACCTGGTGAGATTTGATCTGCCAAATTGCAGGCAGATGGCTGCAGCAGAAATAGCCTGCAGTACTGCACTCTAACCACTGAGCCATCAAGGTCCAAGTTCGACTACATAATGGTCCAAGTTTTGATTAATTGATAGACTGGAAAGCAAACATCCCACAATTGAAAAACTACAGTTCTATTGATGCAAATTAAAATTGCATTTCCTTTTTATAGCCATGCCATATTTGCTGAGTGAGTTGTGGAATCTAGAATTTGTATGTTACATTCTGAAGGGGAATACCCTGTTCCTATTCCTTAATCTACTGTTCTTTTTTTCTCTTGCTGCTGGCCCTAATGTAGTACTGTCTAAAATCTATGTTTGTTGCAAGGTCAACAAATTTATTTCTCCTATTTCATAATTTCCAAGGCTGGGGGGAGAGGGGGAGGAGAAAAAGCCCTTTTGTCCTCATGGCAATGAATAATCCATTGTCATCATCATTGTTGTTATCATCATCATCTAAATAATGAGCAGTGTTCTGTCATCGTCCCCAATCCAAATCAGGTACTGTTGTTGTCCCCAGTCCAAATCACCTGCTGATCCAAATTTGTAATTTTCTACTATTTCTGAATTTCTCTAAATTTCTGAGTATGCATTCATTTTAACAAATCCTTCCTATTTAGAATAAATGATGCCATACATTTATGCCAGCTTAATTCCATATGCTGCACTTATTCTTCCAGAAGATGTGACTATGTTGCACCTACCATGTTTCTCCAACAACACTCCCCCCCCAATAGGAAGACCCAGCATGTTTTATAGGCATAAAATGAAATTAAGCCCCTCTCCCAAAATTTAGGCCTATTTTAAAACATGTGAAATGGGGGAAGGGCAGGGGGAACTTGCCATTAGGAGTGCCCATGGGCAGCCAGCCTCGCCACCAGCCGCTTCTAACAGGCGATCACGGCGGAGTGTGGAGAGCTCCTTACTCCTTACCAAGCACTTTTGCTGCACACCCAAGACCTTCGGCACCCACCCGCCGCTGTTGCTTTCCCTTCTGTCCATGCTGCCACTGCGTTTGGAGCTGCCACTTCCATGTTTGGAGCACCGCCGCCATTTGGAGCACATATGGAGCACTGCCGTTTGGAGCACTGCCGCCGTGTTTGGAGCTGCTGCTCCAAAAAAAAACACACCGGTAGTCTACATTCAGTATCAGATAAAATGTTGGGTTTAGAGTTGAAATGAAGACTTTAAAAACCTAAGCCAAGGATAAGTAACTACAACTGGGTATTTTGCATTCTTGCAGAAAAAGATTCTTCAGAGCAAATGGGAGTTTTCTTGTAGATATAGCTACAGAATCCTGGATAAAGAGACAACTTCTTTCAAAAGTTACAGACAGGAACTATCTGAACATCCCCACATGTTCTGAAGCATCTTCTGTACTTAGGTCTCTGATGCTGAATCATTCTATTGGCAGTATGTTGCAATAGATACGGATATGCCTGCAGATTCTCTCTTTGTGGCCCCCAAGATTCTCTATTCCACTTGAATTTATGTTAGATCATTTATTGTTTTGTTTTAAACTGACAGGATCATCTTTATTTATACATATACCTCTAGGTTCATATAGGGTCCATTGGCATGCTTCAAAAATAAACATGGTTAACTCAGAGATGGGATGGTGCTTAACAATTTTATCATATTGTTTTCTGGTAATGTATATTTTATGACTAACTACATGCATTATGGTTGTGCCACCCCCCCCCAAATGCTTTTTTCCCCTTGAACTCTGAGTAGATGAAATTGTTAACTTTGCTTGATTCCAGCTTCTATTTTATTTATGTGACTGCACAAATGAATATTTTTTCTAGCGCTTTTTAAAAAAAAATCTATCTTCTTTCTTTAAGAGTTTAAGAGAAATGTTTCCTCTCACACTCCTTCCTTACCATTTCTGTTTCTGTAACTGCCCCTCAAGGATCAGTAGGTTTGCTTTATTGTTTAATAAATTTGTTGAATCCATCTGTCTTCAAGATGATTTATAATAGTGGGGACAGAAACTGGTTGATCCAGAAATATCAACTTCTAGCTACTATAACTTGCCAAGGAATCGGATATCTTTAGGAAATAAAGGACAAAGAAACAAAATGAAAATGTAATTTTCCCCATTTTTTACATAGTAGTAACTGAAATACCAAGTCATTGCAGTGTCTACTACTGAAATCAATTAAGAAGCTCATGTGTGAAGAATCTAAGTCAGGGATGTCAAACTTGTGTCCCCAAGGCGGCACCATGTGACATATCAGGACTTTTTCCCCCTTCGCTAAACTGGGCACGGTGGGGCCAGCACATAATACATCCGGCCCATGGGCCGCGAGTTTGACACCCCTGGTCCAAGTGAAAACTTTTGGAATAGGAATGCAAAACAGAAAAATTCTATCTTTACTGCCTTTGACTTTGTTGCCTTTTTTCCATTTCTACTTCTTTTCTTTTTCTTTTTTGTTCTAGTTTAGTTTACATTCATTTTTTATATGTTTATTAAAAACTTCAATAAAATTTTTTAAAGGATATTTAAGACATATGAAAAGAAAACCTGTAAATAACGAAATTCTAATTTTAATCTAGTTTGAGAAATGCAAATCATGTCAACATAAATTAGAATTTACAAAGATGAAATGCTTTCAAGAGTCCCTTGATGTTTTTGTTGTTTTGGTAGCTCGTTCTGAAATAAATTGTTTATGTCACTGGAATTCTATAGCAACAATAAGTGTTAAATTTTGAAGTTAGCTTTAGTTCCATGGATTGCCCTGCTATTCATTCTTCAATAGGCTTTATCACAAGAAACACAACACACAATACGTTTTGCTTCCAAATAAGAAGAATAAGGTACTAATAAAGGTATATTTTAGAATTTTGGGATATGGATCACATCTCAGAAATTTATTATTGGAATGTGTAATGTGATATTTTATCCCTTAGCTCTGGAAGTGTGTGATTTTCACTGAGTTATGCACAACGGAGAATGTAGTCACTCCAGGTACAGTATGCAATCAGAAGAAAAGAATTTTCTGTCACTTGAAGAGGGATTTTACATTTTCATTTTCATCCCAATCAACCACAAAATAATATTACACAATTTGGCTTTAATGATGCATACCTAGAATTCATCTCCAGCTTTATTATTATAAAACTATTACAATTCTTTTCACAAGATAAAATCTGTGAAAATCTGGATAAACAGTGATTTATGTTCCTGTATATGGATGTAATCCATTGCTTCTTTGTCCAAGTATCCTAGCTGGTGCCTGCAGTACTTAGCAGAGATTAATATATTCAGTCTTCAATTTCCATCAGAAGATCAATAACAATAATAGCAACCTCATGGACTAAATGTTCTGTTGTTCTCTCTGAGTCGATTTTTCTCTTTCATTGTCTCTGTCTTTTGGTAATATGGGAAATATTGAAGGTCCTGAAAGTTGCTTGGTCCTTTATAAACATATTGACCAATTGTTGATATTGTCACTTTTTTTCAGCCAGTAGGGGGAACTCTGACACTGTGCATGGCCAGATCAGTCAGTCAACAATTACCATAAGAACACTGATATTTACAAAAGAAATAAAAAATAAACTGGAAGATTTTTTTAAAGCTAATCTTACAAAATAAGATGGCAATCATAGGCCAACCAGAACTGGAGGTGAGGAAGAAAGGTGCAATTAAGGCAGAGGAGGTCTAAAAGTTTTGTTGGAAGATAGTAAAACAGTTGGATTGACAAAATTTTCTTTTTAAACAAAACAGTAGATCACAATCAGTTGCAATAAAACCATCAAATAATTCATCACACATATTCATAGTTCATCACATACTTCTTTGACATACTTATGTGGTCTTCTAGAAGTGTAGATAAAAATAAGATGAACTGATGTTAAAATCCATATATAAGGTTTGTTTTATAAAGTTTTAGATTTTCAGATTTAGAGTGGACCAGAAGGGTTTGTTTCATATTGTTCATATTTCTGGCATTTAGATTATTCTAATTCTATTATTTTAATTTTTGAGTATTAGGATAGAAGAAATTTATACATCTATTATTCAAATATTTTTACATATAACATTTTAAAAATATGTGAATGTGCAATTACACCATAATCAGTGTTTAGCTATTTTGACACTAATTAAGTCAACATAATGGAGTACTTTGAAAAGTTTAGCAGTTCCTTTTTGCCCTTCCCACCCAAAATTTCCCAAATAATACTCTGAAAATTAATGGCAAGCCTGTTAATTCTCCTAACCAGATTTTAATTCAAAGGCAAGTCTGAAAAATACAACTTCCTCTCAATCCAACAATTTGACTAACATCTGGTTAAATCAAATTCAGTGAGCAGTCTTAACAATCAGTACTGAACAAGAATTAGCTACTCATATTGAGGTAGCTCCAGACCTATTGGAAAAGTGTTGCTGCATTTTCAATCAAATAGCATCTGAAGTATAATACTGATATACTGTACAAAAAGCCTCATCTTCATATTAAGAATCAATTGATGGTATATACATAATACTCATAATGAAAGTTAAGAAATGAGGAGATAGAAACTGTTGCAAACTTTCTGGAAAGCCCAGTCAAACTGGCACCTTTATGATATATTGGGACTGTAACTCCCCAAATTCCTAACCATAATTGCTATGTGATATCTAGTTTTAATGCAACTGAAGAACACTAGGTTGGAAAAAGTGAAGTAGACTAATATGTATTCTGTCATGATTACTGTTTTTTAGGGTCTAGTTAGTAAAACTTCCCACATCCATATCTTTTTAATTTGCAAGTCATTATCAATATGTTTAAAATTCAATCCATTTTTCTTTCATATTGTTTTCTTTCACTAACTTACACTTTCACTTTCACATTCTTTCACAATTTTCAGAAAGTTGTCATTATTGGCTGAGTGAGAATGAACATAACCTGGGAGGAAGGGTTTCACTAGTTAAACCATAGGAGAAATATGCCAGATTGGAACTGATGAATAACTCATTCCTTAAAGGAGATATACCGTACATGTATTGATTCAGGAAAGTGATTTGGATAACTTTTCAAACTGAATATACAAAAGAATTCTGTTAAAGTTTTGAAATATTTTGTGAAAGTGATGAGTAAAGGAATAAATTTTATACATTGAATTTATAAAAGATTCTTTAAAAAACTTTGAAATATTTTTGTCCTAAAATATAGCTGAACAGCAATCTAGCTCTGTGTCTTTCTTTGAAGAAATAAAAGAAATATTTTAGAAACTTGTGGAAAGAACACAAGGTTGGCCTATTTGAAAGGACTAAATGAAGAAATTAATTATATATGGTTGGTCTTACTGGACTTGATGAAGCATTTAGAGTATGGGCTTTTTTATTTTTTTAAAGATGTACTATCAGAGTAAGACAGGTTGCATTGTATTTAGAGATGTGCTTGTTAGAATGAAGAAAGAAAATGTTTTTTTCTTTTTTGCTTTTGCTTTTTCATACATTATTCTTTTATATTTTTCTATTTGTGTTTTGTATATTTTATTCTGGGTTTTATTCTTCCCACTTATAATTATTGATAAAAATATTTGAAAAAGAGCGGGGGTATGTTAGAGTGGATATTTCACCCAAAGCAGAAACCTGGAGTATCAGAGGAAGGAAGGAAGGAAGAGAGTTAATTTCTAAAGAGGATGAAGTAATTTTAAGATTTGTGGTTGCATCATTCCCAGTTTGTAGGTGGTAATAACAATTGTTAAAGGATATCCACTAACAGATACAGAGGAAAATCCTTTGTGAAAGGGTAACCTGAATGGTACAATCCATATCTAACAGTCTTGGATTGATTTTTTTTTTTTTGGGGGGGGGGGCAGGGGGAGTTTGGAATGGCAAGGTTCCAGAGAAACATGAACAGACATCTATATAAAAACTTTTAATTGTAAATGTCATTTATTATTAAGCAATATCTCTTGTCCCAAAAAGTTCCATGAAATACATAGCCAAATATCTTGTGCTGTCCCATGACAAACATTATATATTTAATATATAATTATTAACTGTAATTTTAATATGTTTAAAATAAAAAGTAAGTGTATTATTTATTTCTCTCTCAGATTCAAATGACAATTTTAAAAAATCCCCAAGCAGCTTTATGTATTGTATTTGCATATTATACAGCATAACATAGAATTGCATGTAATCCCTGCGTGTGTTTGTGTATATAAAAGATGGGTACAGGTAATCCTCAACTTACAATAGTTTATTTAGTGACATTCCAAGCTACAATATCCCTTAAAAAAGAGACTTATTACTATTTTTCACATTTATGACCATTGCAGCATTCCTGTGGTTACATGATCAGAATTCAAATGCTTGGCAACTGACTCATATTTATGAAGGTTGCAATGTTCCTGGGTGAAACCTGCTGACAAGCAAAGTCAATGGGGAAGCCAGATTGTCTTAACAACCGTGTTACTCACTTAACAACTATAGCAATTCATTTAACAACTGTGCCAAGAAAGGTTGTAAAATGAGCCAAAACTCACTTAACAAATCTCTCATTTAGCAATAAAAATCTGGAGCTCAACTGTGGTCGTAAGTCGAGAATTATCTGAATACAGCTCTGCTATCTGGTATCCACACTGAATATCAGACATAAATACAATTGAGCAAGTCCAGAAGTATTTTACCAGAAGAGTACTACATTTCTCTGTTTGCAACAGAATACTCTACACTATCAGACTTGAGATTCTAGGCTTAGACAACCTTGAACTATGCCGGCTAAGATTGGACTTAAGCATAGTACATAAAATCATACATTACAACATCTTACCAGTTAATGAATATTTCAGCTTTAACCACAACAACACAAAAGCACACAACAGATATAAATTTAATGTAAACCACTCCAAACTTGTTTGCAGGAAGTATGATTTCAGCAACAAAGTGGTCAATGTCTGGAACTCACTACCTGATTCTGTTGTTATCTGCTCAAACTCCCACTCCTTTTTCTTCAAGCTAACCTCTATTGACCTCACCCCATTCCTAGGAGGTCTATAAGGGGCGTGCATAAGCATACAATTGTGCCTACCGTCCCTGTCCTATTGTTCCCAATTATTAGTTCCTATTTCTTATATTTAAACTTATGTTTATTTTTATTTATATTATATTGTAAGCATTTGACAAAATAAATAAATAAATACCTCTATGTGGAAGATTTGAGTTTTTTTGAAGTATTTGTAGACTTGTTATGGGAGTAGCAGAAGCAAGTCATTCTATTTCTTTATTTGGAAAAGATGATGGATTTTACTAGTGGACAACATATAATAAGTTATATGTAGACAATGAATTCTGTTCACCAAAGCCTCTTGAAACATGAATAGCCAACCTTGTAATAACCCCTTATTTTTAAAAAACAAAAAATCCAAGATATTATTTGTAATATGAAATTTACAACACGTTATTTGTAATACACAATAACACACTTATTTCAAATAAAAGGACTTCTACTTAAATACCCTTGACTATGATATGAAATTACAGTACAAACACATTAAATATAGAAATTGATAAATTATTATTCTTCTGCATTATTATCTTTGTGACCTAAATGTGTCAAACTGGCTATCAGGAGTCATTAATTTGCTGCTTGAGAAGGAGAAGGAGTCCAAAAGTGCCAAAAATCAGATGGTGTTATTTTTGATAGCCAGTAATGATGCTGGCCTCAATAAAACTAAATAGAAAAAGTAAGTGCAACATTTTGCCAAGAGGGGGGGAAATTACCCCAATATTTCCTCTTTGTGTATGTGTTTTTTGACACTATATCAGCCGAACAATAGGAACAGTATATATATATATCTATATTCTGAAACCAATTCTGATATCCATAAAACTTCAAATTCAGATGTTACTTTATGAACAGGTGTTTTTGCACCCTTTGATAATTAGAAAGTTTCCTGGTGATAAAAGGCCCTTTGAAAGCTAGCTGAGATATGAGGGATTCCTACCATTTTAAGCTTCCAGAGAACCATGAAGACTTGGCTCTTCCTCCAAGTAATTGGCTATAAAGGTGGCTTTACTGGGATATCATTTGGTTTGGCACATGGGGGAAAGGGTAATGGCTCACAACAATCAAAGGAACTACAGTCAAATTGATAAAAGATCAAAGTTAGCAAGCATGACCAGATGGAATAATCACATAAGATTTCATACAAGATTGCCAAAGTCTACCATGACCATGTGATATTTTCAAAGTATCAACAATAGAAAAATGGGGAGGGACTGGAGATCTGGAACTCACAGATACTACATTTTGGATTCTGCTGTCTTTTCATGCTACAGTAATTGTCTCAAATGTGCTTATTTCATCCACAGGGTTCTAATATTTTTTCTGATATGACAAAGAACAGCCACGACACTTATTTGCAGGAGAGGAAGATGAGAAGAAAAGCAATCAACATTTCTAAAAGTTATGTTTTCTGTCCCTGAACTGGATGTAGTTACTCACTATTTCAGAATTAATATTTAATTTTAGGAGCTTTCTTTGTTCCATAAATTTCATGTCATTTAGATTAGTAATCTGCATGTAGGAACTTTTTTATTGCATATGAAGAGACATTTCCTTACTAAGATGGAGTAAGAATTTTATTAATACAAAAATACACTAAAAATATATATCAGAAGGGAACCTAAAGGACATAAATTTGTTCAGTTTCCTGTTTATTAGAAGTAATTGAATTTGTACTTCCAAATATTATATATAAATGCATATATTAGGATGACATATATTAGGATAGCAGTCAAGTGGTACCTTGCTAAAAGTTGCATAATAACAGAAGTCTGAATATAAACCAGAAAAAGTATAGAAGTATATATGAATTTTAATATGGAATGTAAATTGGAATAAAAGAAGTATGTGATTTAAAAATTTAAAAATTGAATTTAACAGATTCATTCATCTTTCATTCAGAAATGATCACATAAACTCTTGTTCTACATAGCAGCTTGGGATTTGCTTAGGCTGAGGCCCTTCACAATGATATTATTAATTTTTCAGGATACATGAGAAAGACTGTTGACAAGCTCAGAGGAGAACTTCCAAAATACTAAGGGAATTCAGTAATTTAACAGTATTTCTTCTCTCTAGCAAGGTGCCTAAGGAATTGTGGAAATTAAAGTCCATATATCTTAAAGTTGCCAAGATGGAGAAATATTCCTCTGGTATCTTTAGTTAACTCCACTCTCCTGAACTCCAAAGGAACTGAAATTCAGCAATTCATAATCTCTTGCAGTATCCTTTTTAGGAGAAATCAACTGCTTGAATTCTTCTTTGACTGGTAGCTCTGATATCACTGTTTTCTTGTACTCCTGATCCTGAGGACATCAGAAGTAGATGTGTTGTAATAATATTACGTATCTTTAATTTTGATTATCTTTAAATACAAATGAACTTATATCAAATTTATTTGTTGGCTACTAATTTTTTTGAATCAGATACCCACATTCTATCGAAATGTGGAGTATGTGCAGAACCCAGCATGCAAAAAGCTAGTTAGATCCTTTTTTCCCCTGCAGGAGCATTGACTAAGTATCAATATTCCTAAATGCTAGAACTGGGATGAGATAGATAGATAGATAGATAGATAGATAGATAGATAGATAGATAGATAGATAGATAGATAGATAGCTCTTGGTCCGGGCAGCAGTCCAGTTCTTGGTCTGGGCAGCAATGGCGATGGTGATGGTGGTCAAGACTGGCGATGGCGGCGTTGCCCAGCGTACCGGAACTGCTGGCTTCGGGGATGAGGCCCCAGGCCTGGAGGGCCCCAACGATGGTCTCGGTGACGGCAGCAGCCCCGAGAGTGTCGTGGAGAGCTCGGTGGTCATGGCATCATCCCAAGTGGCCTGGTGGTGACGGCTCCGGGGACAGGGTCTTCGATGGCTGTGGCAGCGGCGGCCTCGACTGGCTTGCCCCCTCCGGGGACGATGGCGATGGTGGTGGCCTGGAGGCCTTGCTGGTGACGACGGCAGCGATGGCAGCTTGGCCCTACATCATCTGGTTCGGCAGTGGAAGCGTCTGGTTTGAGGACGGGGGCGGTCCCGATGACAGGGGCCCGGGCTTCGGCAGCTCCGACAGTGAAAGATGAGAATAAAAGTAATGCAGCCTCATCAATAGTTCTAAAAGTTATATTTTCTGTTCCTGAACTGGAGATAGCTAATATGATTGTGGCCAAGATACAATGAAGTTATCCTGTTCTTTATGCTATAGCAAAATAAAGCATTTATCAATCAAACGAGATTTTATTTTGAGATTTTACTGTTAAGTAAATTGCTGTTTGATAAAACTAAAATAATAATGCCATGTTAGAAATCACACAAAGTTGTCATGTTGGACTTTAAACAGAACTACAAATATATAAAAATTAAAGTTTATCACAGAAAGTGCTTTATTTTGGATTTGTATCAAAAAATATCAAAAATATTTCAGCAGTCTGGACTTCCGGTGGCACTTTCGTGAAGAACGGACGGAGACCACAATCGTGTATGGCTTCAATCTGTGCTTACCCTGTTGGAGGGGTCTCTATGGAACTGAACCATCAGACCCACCTCGGAGGGGTGGGGGAAGAGGGGAAGACTGCCAGCTGGGTTGAGAGGAGCTGCATCTCCCCTCCCTGGCTTGGTATACTCCCCTGGAAGACAGGGAGTAGCGGCAGTTTTAATGGCTGCCCTGAAGATGGGAAGCTCCCGGAACCTAAGTATGTGCTGGAGAGGTGAAGTGGTGAGCGGCGTGTATCCAGGCAAGAGAAGTTGAACCTTTTATTTTAATAACCCAAAAAGCAGAAAGAAAGATTCCTTGCTTGAGAGTACAACAGTGGTGAATAGAAAACAAGAGGACAATATAAGGTAAATAAAAACATAGCTGTTTTCTCACCAGTCAGAAAGTCAGCTATTTAAAATTGGAGATTCTTCCAGAAAACCTAACTAGATGAAATCCATGATTAGAATGGAAAGACATTACTTAGTGTTTTTCAAACTTGGTAACTTTAAGATGTGTAGATTTCAACTCCCAGAATTCCCCAGACAGCCAGGGAAGGGGAAACAGTAAAGACATTATTACCAAGCTAATCTCAATAATGGATATTTCTCTTCTGGACCAGAATAGGGAATGTTTAGGGTTGGAAGAAACAATGGGAAATTTCACTACCAGGACATCTGTTAAAAACCCTGTTGTGTGGGAAATTCTGAGCTTCCTCAATGATCTTATTCACTTCTGCCTCATTTACCAGAAAGCTGAAAAATAGATGAAAAGATCAAGTCTCTGAAATCTGATCTTAACCAAAAAGAAACTGGCTGAAATGCTTAAAGCAGTAGCAATTTTCATCTCCATGTTCATTACATTTTAGAATGGTAGGCCCAAAAAGCTTAGAGAAGTGCTGTACTGGTTACTCAGTACAAAGGGAGCACAATAGAATTTGTCTGAAAAAAACATAAAAAATTTTCCTCTTTCCCATAAAAATAGCAGTTATTATGGAAGAACTGACAATGTTTTAGGTGCATATTAGAAAAGGAATAATACAAGGAATGAAGCTTACAATGTTTGATCCTTTTTTATTGCACCTGACACCCTCAAGTTACATAAACAATAATATGAAACTACCAACATACATGCAACTGATCTTCACTTTTTAAATGTAATTAAACCTTTATTCTCCTTCCATTCCCCAACATCTCACCCTGTTCAGCTTAACATTTAAAACTTAATCAAAGAAATGCCCTAATTATTACAGCATGCTGTTTATGGGGTGTTCAGTATGTATTATCAGCAGTATATAAACCTACCATGCCTTCTCTCTACCTCAGTGTGTTTATTCAATTTCAAGCTCTCCTAAATCCATTCTCAGAAGGTCTGGGGGAAGAAGCATTCTATTTTAAGATATAAAATCTAGCCAAGAACCAATATGTATTTATCCATGTATTTATTCAAATTATGTCCTTCCTGACTTCCAGGAATTTCAGGTAGTATGTAGGACAAGTTGTCCTCCAGACTGTCTTTATAATATCAATCCAGTGAGGTGGCATGGGGTGAAATTGGGAATCTGGCCCCAAATTACCCAGTGGGTTTGGATGAGTGAAACCAGACTTGAATTTGCATCTGGTTCTCATTCTAATTTTAATCATTAAAACTACTGTGTTCATAAAAAGTCCTGTAACAGCTTCATAAACTTAAAATACTTTCAGAAGATGATAGTTGCTGTGATATGCCTTCTAAGTACAGCTGTTTTATTTAGGGATTATATTCAAAATGATTCAGGAATTTAACTTTCATTCATATTAATCAAAGACAACAATATAATTAAATATACAATTTAAAAAGTCAGTTGATCTCAAGAACCAAGAAACTTTGAATATTAGCTGGAAAATTAAATAAGGAAAAAGATTATTGAAATCGTGGTGTAGCTATTTCTTTCCCTCCCTCTTTCCCATCCATCCATCTACCAATCCCAATTGTAACGCAGGTATTTCTTCCTCCCTTCAATCTCAAAGTGATAAAGGTATTGGATAACTGTAACTGGGGAGTTTTTGAGCTCATTATACTGTTGGTTTATTCTTTTGTAAGGCAAAATTTGAAAACACTTTTAAGAGCTGAGGTCTCTCCAACTCTGTTCAAGGTCTCTTCAGGGTCTCCAAGCTGAGCATATTTCATCCAAGCTAGCAAAAAATACAGACTGATAAGTGAGACTACAATTAAGAGTCTACCAGTTCAAGTATTAGCTTGAAGTAGTAACTCTCTAGAAGTTGCCATCACATGATGTATCATGTTTTTTTTCCCTTCACGGAGCTGGGATGGGCATGGCCTATGCGTGGCACATCTGATGCATGGGCCACCAGTTTGACATCCCTGCCTAGCCTAACTAGTTCTGAAAAATAGATGCTAGATCTCTTGGGGCATTGCCAATTTGTTAAGGGTTATAGACAGTAAGAGGATAAGAACAAAAAGTTTGAATTTGGTAATCCAGAAACTATATCTTTTTTTCTTGTGATCTTTTCTTCCAGAAATTGAATTTATTTATTTATTTATTTATTTATTTTTATGCCACCCATCTCCCATATAAGGTGATTTAGAACAACATAGAATAGTAGAGTTGGAAGGGATCTTGGAAGTCTTCTAGTCCAATCCTTTGCTGAAACAAAAAAATCTATACCATTTCAGACAAATGGTTGTTCAGTCTCTTTTTTAAAGTCTCCACTTGGAAAATAGATTAACCCCTTTGCCTTTGTAGGAGCTCCTCAAATATTGGAATACTGTTATCATGTCACCCTAGTCCTTTTTAGACTAGACATACCCAATTCATGTAATCTTTCTTCAAATGTTTTAGCCTCCAGTTCCCCAATCATTCTTATTGATCTTCTTTCAGCAGCTTAGAGCAGAATGAGTTGAAAAAGATAAGTGTGGTAATCAGGATTGAATTCACCTTCTTATGGGTCTCTAATTTGTTCTCCCACCTTGTTGTCCTTTTTAAAAAAAAAAAACAAATACATCTAATAGGCTCTAATAATTTAACAATGGGTTTCCACAAGACTCCTCCAATACAATCCTTTCTGTATCTACTCTGAAGAAGCTAATCTACCTGTGAACTGAAGATTCATGTTCTGAGGATTAATATGGCTTTTAAAAACATTTTAGATAATTTACGTACATTTTTTTCTTTTTTACAGTGGTACATATGCTGGCAGAAACAGCAATTACTTTTCCTCATCACATTACAGTACCAAAAAGCAGCTTTAGAAGTAAGTCCCTGAGAAATCCAGCAATGTTCTTTTTAGTGGAGGATTCCTGCAGGGTGACATTAATAGTGCAATTAATGAAAGACATTGCTTCATAATATATAATCTATTGCCACTTACAGAAAAAAGAAACATGGCCTTTTTTAAAAAAAAATAACAAGTGAGCTCTTACTAGGAATGTAATCATCATTTTTCAGATGTTGTACTTGAAGGTTTTGCCATGTGATATACAAATTTGCATGATTATTGATGAGCAAAAGGCATCTTGTGCTTGATTACTCCTCCTCAAATAAAGCTGATTGAATCCATTTTGCAAACCTGATGGAGGGGCAATTTTTGTTCACTTGAGGGTCAGAAAAGTTGTTTCAACCTATTGCATCAAAAGCTTGACAAAAGCTTGGGGGCAGAACTTGACTCTATTTCTGTCCTGGCCACTAACAGGTTACATCTTACAGTATTACTAAATTGTCCACTGTTATGCTAGGAAGTTATGTATAATCTAAGCACAGTAGCACACTACATCTAGCCTGCAAAGCCCCAAATTTGAACAGGAGCAGCAAACATCTAATATTTTCTCTGCCTCTGCTTTGTTGTCTAATGGTTATCCTACTTTTTGCATCTCTAACATGGTATCCCTAATATACTCAGCCATTAGGATTTTTTAAAAATATGTGAATCCAAACATCACTTGCCATAACTAAATTCCTTCAGATACCTTCAGATGACTTTACAAGTCATTTTATTAATAGTTTATTTAAGTCTTATATTTCTAGATTAATGGTGAACAACTTTTCACTCACTGGACTCCATTCCATATTTCACACACCCCAAAGATTGTGCACCAAAATAATCAGCCAAATATCAATATATAGAAGCACAATTTTTTAAACTTTAAAATAAAAATCCTAACAGAAGAGCCTAAACTGAAGGAATTAATAAAGCTATTTTACCTAAAACAAAACAAAATAAACACAACATTGCAAAATATTCCCCAAGAGGGCTAAGAGGGCCTAAATAAGGCCACTGGCACAATCAGCAGACACAATAAAGAAAGAGAAATAACAATGTTTCCCTGAGCTTATCACCATAATATAATTGGAATGGTGCGGTGGCCTAGGGATGGAGCTCTCACCTCACAATCAGGAGCTGTGAATTCAATCCTAGGTAGAGGTAGTTCTCTCTCTGGTCACAATGAGAATATATCTGCTGTACAAAATTCTCCATTGGCAACAGGAAGGGCTCCATTCCGTTGCCAAGACTCCACCCTGCAAGGGATTATGGGGTCATTAAAAGATTATGATGATTGATTGATTGATTATATGTGTAGAATTGCTACATAATTGTAGTAATTATTTATATACAATATGACTCCTTCTCTTTTGTTGAGTCCATTTCTTTTGAACAAATTATATCTTTCTAGAATTATATTCCAATCATGGGTTACATCTCACCAAATTTCATTCATACTACCAATATCATGTAATACGACTTTGAGTTATCCCCATTTATTCCTCATACATTGAACATCAATGTTCAGGCATCTGAGCTTTTTATGGCTGATTTTGTGTTGTTGTTTTTGTTGTTTTTGCTGTGTCTCCTTTTGTATAGTTGAGTGCCCCTTCCTTCGTACTACTTCCTTCCTCATTGTTAAATTAATTGTCTTCAGGCTTATGCTTTGGGTTTGGGTCTAGAAATTGGCCTAGCTCCCCCTCCAGATTTTGTTTAAAGCTTTGGGTGACCATGTGAAATGTCTTCCAGACACATTATTCCCAATCCTTGTGAGGTGGAGCCTATCTCTTGGCAATAGTTCATCATGGAAAAAGTATAGACCATGATCCATACATCTAAAGTTCTTTTGATGGCACCATTCCCTGAATCAGTGGTTTACCTCTGTAATTCTGTGTTCCTCATTGGATGTTGACCTTCCATCAGAAGCATGGGTAAAAACACCACCTGCACTCTTAAGCATTTTACCTTCCTGCCTATTGATGTCAGAATGTAGTCTGGATTCTCAGGAAGAAGACGGCATTTAAGAGGATCAAGATAATTTGGTTGGGAAAAAGAGGGTGAAGATTGCTCCCTCATAAAAGTTCTCAGAGTATAACTCTAACAATGCAAGTAGTTGCTTTAATTTGGCAAGATTTCTGCCTATAAGTGAGGAACAATAAATGACATTGTTTAGAAGTAGTGTGAGACTCTGTGTCTCTTTATTGTAGAAGTAGGACACTAGTTCCTTGATAGTTTTTTTTATCAAATTCTTTTTTGTTATATGGTTTGTTCATACATGAAATAAGTGAAAGGGATAATAATCAATGGGCTTGATTAGTTGAGTAAACTCTCTGTCATGTTTTTGATCTTTGTACCTGGAAAACAACATACTTTCCTTGATAATCTTCAGATTGTGCTGATCATTTTCCTCCGAGAAGTGAGTCACCAATCATCAGCGCATGCCTTTTCTTCTTCAGGACACTGAAAGGATTCCTCTTTTCTGTGACAATCTGAGGTTTTGTTTTTCATATCACTGAAGGACTTGATGAAGACCTTTCTCCTGCATTTAAATAGGAGGCATCTGGATTCAAATTTCCATTCCATCATCAAATACTCTGGGTGAAACAGAGCACCCATTTTCTTTGTTTTTGACCTAGCTAATTGAGTTTTTATTGTGAAGATAAAATGAGGAGAGACCTTCATGCCCTCTAATCTGAATTTCCAGATAAAAGGCACACTAGACATGCAGTAACAAAATGCCTACAATAAGTACTAAAACATTGTTTTGCATTCATGAATATTTCACATTTTCTTCATTTTTGAAACATACTTTGAAAGCAACTTCATTTTCATCAAACTAAATGTAATTTAAAACAAAAACAATGCACCTTTTTTCAGCATAAAGCTCCATGCACAGTAGGAAAATCAGAAATGAAATTTGGGGGAAAAATATTCCTGCAACATTATCTGGCTTTCCCAAATCAAAGTAAGTTCCCTTGTAATTTCAATACTATAAATTCATGAACAGAGTACACAGATCAGCTACATGTTGTGAAATAAATATAGCTTGTGCTTTGACAGATTGATGGAGTAAACTAGCTTTCATTGGGAGATGATAAAGGAAATGAGAAGATACCATGTTTCTAGTTAAAAAGTGATTTTGACTTTTTACACCAAGCATGATCTTGCCTACTTTGTAAAGGTTTTATTTCTATACCATAAATGATTATGAAAAGTCACCCTTTATTATTCCATTTGAATAATTTTTGAGCAATGAAAGAGAAACAAGCATCCATTTCTCAGTATTAAAGAGTGGCAATAGCAGCAAACCATGTCTAGTTTGTTCTTGGAAAAATGCTGATATGAGAAGAGAGGGAATTGATCTTGAGCACTCAAAGCTGTTTTCGGCACTGTCTGTCTTTGAGAGTGACACTTTAGAACATTCCAGTGACACTGTTATTGCCACATAAATTTTATTTCCTGAAGCTACAAGCATAAGCAGTCTTTTGGCTATGGAGTCAAGGCTTTCACATCTAACTATGGCACAATATGCCACAGTGTTATTGTCTCTATGTACAAAGTGAAATGGTTAGAAGTGAGGCATTAAAATTAAGAAGTGGAAGAGAAAATGAAGTAAAAGGTTGCATACTGTGAGAACTTTGCCATTATTAAACCAATGGAAAAAATATAGCTAGCAAGGCAATAGGAGATACTTTATTCTGATTATATCACCCATTAAGGAACTATAATCAAATCTATTAAGCTCCCCTTTAAGGAACTATAATCAAATCTATTCTTGGTACGCTGTTATAAGGACATAGGAAGTTCTTTCTGTCCAATATTCTCATGAAGATATTCAGTACTAAGAATAGCAACTAGGAGGATTGCCACCTTTATTTTCACGTAACATGAAAATGCTTAAGTTTGCTTCAGCATTTAAGCAAGAAGATGAAAACTAAATGCAATATAAGGGAAGGAAATTTATTAATGTGTATCTTGAAATCCAGAATACTGGTTGCAGATTCAATTCTAGGACAGGTAGAACATATTTCAGTGTGGGAGAAAAAGATTACCAAGTAAATGTGGACTCAAGTCCATTTGTGCCTGAGTCAGTCTTCCTTATACAGAAAATCCTTACATGGAAAGTAAGGGTTGGAAAAGATTTTAGAGATAATCTAGTCCAACATCCTGCTGGGATTTACTACTTCCTTCTCTGACAAATGAAAGTTCAGCATCTCCAGCAAAGAAAAATGTATCATCTTCTGAGAAAATCTGTTCAATTGATGAACAATTGTTACCTCTAGGTCATTTCAAAATCCACATTTTTGTACAACATTCAACAAGCCTATGCTATTTTGTACATGGTAACACTTTAGATAGTTGAAGCAGGACATTATGTTCCCTCACAGTCTCCAGATTAAATATATTCATTGTATGCAACTCTTTCTAAAAAGTTTTCTTTACTTTTACCATTCCTTAATATGTAGCACCCATAACTGGATGCAGTGTTCCAGGTGTGGTATAATCAATACAGAATAATTATGATTTCTCTTAACCATGATATTATACTTCTGTCTATGTAACCTAGGACTCCAGTTTCTTTATCTGCAACTGCATTGCATTGCTCATTCATGTGCAATATTTGCTCCACCAACACCAAGATTTTGTTTTTTACATGCATTGCTGCAATATATATTCTACTATGTAATACTCATGTCTTTAATATTTCTGCCCAAATTCAAAATGTCAGAGTTTGCAGTTCACCCCGAAGGAATTCTTCTTACTTTTCTTATTTTTCCAGTCTGTCAAGATATTTTGAACTTGAAAGTATGCCGTAAGATGTTTGCTATCACTAGAATTTTGATAATCATATTTTTTAATATCTTATGCATTGTATTAGGTCCCTAAGACACAGGAACATAATTTGAAGTTCCAAGGCCAAATCAGTCCTTAAAAACCTTAGTACACAGCCATTCCAAAGTTTTTTGTTTTTTTTTACCACAGCTTAGAATCTTAATGTAAGGTATTTGGTTTTTAGATTTATACCCTGCCTTTCTGATGTTAAAGTAGTGTACATGATGCTCCTTCCTCCTATGTTTCTTCACAACAACAGCCCTATGAGGGAGGGTGGGCTGAGATTGAATGTGTGGCCTAAAATCATTCAACGAGTTTCTGTGACTAAGAATAACAGAAAAATGGAGGAGAAAAAACCCACTAATTATAAAATAATGGAATTGAATTATTTATTTAGTTAATTAAAGTACAAATTTAAATTAAAATCTAAATTTTAATTAAATTCCTTTTATTAATTTGGTTTAGTTTTATTTCATGTTCCACCCAATTCTTATCTTGCCATATCTGTTCAATAGCCCACAAACTATATATTTCTGCATAAGATTGAATACCAACCAAGGTTGTCAAATGTAAGGAGCTAGGCAAAAACATTTTTTGAACATTTAATTAAGATTAAGGGAAGAAAAAATGAGCAAACATTTTTTTCCAGAATTTATCTGAACAATAATTAGGTTATCTTCCAAAAATAATTAGTTCATTTAATTGAGGACTTGTATTCTTGTTTGGTTCATTTGATTGAATACTCACCTTTGTTCTTCTTTTTTGATTTCAAGAGGGAGATTGATTGGATTCATACATTCATATATGAATATAACAGCAATGCAGCAATATCATCATATGTTTTTGTCTTCTTTGCATTTAGTATTTTCTATGCAGTTGTTTTATCGCCTTCCTCAATAACACCATCAGTTGGATGGAAAGGAAAGTAATGAAACATCTCCATAGAAAATGTCAAGTTCAAAGAACATCAATAGATCAATAATTGACCCTTGAACGATGCATGATCTCTATTATTTCAGCAATATTTTCTATCTGAACCACAGCTTCACTATGCAGAGTTTGCATGTGTGTTAATTGTGAATTTTGCATCTGATATATTTAAAGTTCATAAACAGGTATCTTCTTTTTATGGTAGTCTATCTTATCTTTTACTATTGCTCTCCTTATTCATCATTTTACCCAGGTCCTCATTTTATTTTATACAATCCCCTTGGGGCTGCACTACAGAAAAAAATTAATACAGGAATGTATTTTTAGATGATGTTTTAAAGGCTTTATTAAACATTTATTTTAAAAGGTAATTTTTTCTTCCTTTATGTTAATTGTATATATATTTTTCCTTCTCAGCTGCAAATACTTATAGTAGAATCTGAAATCCATTGAAATGAGAGTGGTAGATTTAGTGAGAAAGGGTACTAATCCCTTTCAGGAATATCAGAGTTAAAATGTAATTATTTCATTTTCATGGCACAATGATTAGAGTGCAGTACTGCAGGCTACTTCTGCTGACTGCAATTTGGCAGATCGAATCTCACCAGGTTCCAGGCTGACTCAGCTTTCCATCCTTTCAAGGTCAGTAAAATGAGGACCCAGATTGTTGGGGGCAATATGCTGACTCTGTAAACCACTTAGAGAGGGCTGTAAAGCACTGTGAAGCTGTATATAAGTCCAAGTGCTATTGCTATTTCAGAAGTTTTGAAAGTGATATATCTACTTAGGCTATTTCAGTCATATAAAGATACAGCCTTCTTATAAAAAAATTAACTATCATGATTTGATTTCTTTGAATCAAAAATCACTTTTGAAATATTTTGCCAGAAAAACTCATTATTTATAGAATAGTAATAAAGGCATACAAAAATGATCATTTCACTCTATTTTAGAACATTTAAAATTAATAGGCATTTATAATTCCTTTAAAGACTATATTACAGTCATTTTTCTTTTACAAAAATATCCATCTACATAGAGAATATGGATACCAAAAAATCTCCAATTCGCATTAACAGTTCTCAACAAATAATTCAATGGACATATAATCCAATGTAATTCTCCCAATAGGAATCAAATTATAATAGACTTCTTTTTACAAGAAATCAATATATCTCTGTATAACTGAAACAGAGTCTCCAAAATTCCAAAATAATGATATTCTAATTTTACCATTTCTGAGGGGAATGAATGTAAATGAGATGTGAGATCCTGACACCTTGTTATTTTTTACAATTAGCAATTGTATTTTTTTTGAACAAGATGGAAGACATGCAGAGCCGTGCTTGTAAGGGTTTCTCAAAATCCAAGAGATCAGCACAAATGACTTATAAATGAAAGACCAATCAAGCAGATATTCTTATCAATATTTTTATGATGGTCAAGAGTTTATGGATAGCCGATATAATTGTAAACATGTTGCAATATATGCAACAGCCTCAGCAGAGAACATTGGCAGTGTATAGTATTTATTTTCTTCTCTGAAATTGAGAAAAAGCCAATGTTCAAGTTGGAAATATTAGACTTAAGGGAATTGAATGCCTCAATACTGGACCATTGAAGGTAGGCTTTTATCTGCAGAAGATTTCCACTGTCTCATTAAGAAAAGTTAGTGCAGAACACACTACTATTTATGTGTATCTTGAAATATTGGGAGAAGGTAAACATGGAGAATCATAGAATACGATCTTGATTTTAAGGAAATATAAAGCTGAATGCAATTTAACATCTCTTGGGCTTCACTAGAGATTACTTTGATATAGTCAGAAAAAAATAATAAGTAGAATTTCATGGTAAGAGACAATAATAAAAAGAAGGTAATATGAATGGTTCAATCACAAAGATTTACAATGTAAAAAAACTGAAAGTCAGCAAAAGAAGCCATACAAGAAGTTTACTGATGATCTGAAAATCATAAATGACACATATTAAAGAGTGATAATAAGAACTGAAATTCCTCAACCATTCCTTGGAATCAAGCTTGAAAAGCACAAAGCCAGTTGTCCATTAAAGGATTGATAATGGCCAAAAGAAGCACCAGGTTTAAGTTTCTCCTTTATAAAACTTATAAAGCCAGATAGTGCTGTCATGTTGACAGAGGACAATCAATTGCTTAAAGGAGCTTAATTCTAATACAGTGTGCACTAAAGATTCTTATCTAGCTGTCTGAGTAACTCCTGCCAAGTTTGAGCTTGACAGCTTGATTGCCCTCCACAGCAGGAAAAGAGAGAGCCATCACACTATTGGTCCAGAATAGGAACAATGGTTATCAAGCCCTGTATTATAAAGCTATGATAAAGATAGAAAAAAGACATGCTTATTTAAATTGCAGAGGGCAATGCATTCTCATGTTGACAATCAACTGTTTAAAGCAGCTTAATTCTAGTTTCCAATAAAGATTCTATGCCTTGTCAAGCAATTAGGTAGCTTCTGCCAAGTTTGATTGGACACAAACATGAAGGAGGTGGAAAAACAAGAAAGAAGAAGAAAAATCCATTAAATCCATTAAATTTAGCCAGGGCCAAATAATTTCCATACTATGAAATCCACAGAATTTTCCAGTTGTCTCTTCAAATTTCAATTAACTTGGAGAAATCCTGAGGAATGGCAATGAGATAACTGGGGAGGGGAGTCAAATGTTTTCCAAATCTTGAAAACGAAGACAGGAAGAGGCAGTGAGAAACTGCTATGTAATCAGTTTAGTAATAACTAGGGAAATATTAGAACAGAACATAAAATGATCGGTTTTGAAGACAGTGCAGGGTCCCCAAACTCTGGGCTGCTTCCTGCTAGTGGAAATGGTGATTGAGCATGCATGCACACACATCCTGACTTGCACTGGGCAAACATGTGCACATGCACTCCATTTGCATGAGCAGTGTGCATGAATGAATGAATGAATGAATATTTATTTATATACCGCTCCTCTCCCGAAAGACTCAGAGCGGTGCACAGCCATGCAATTAAAAACATTAAATATACAAATATTAAAACTAAATTAAATACCCTGGCTGCAAAACAATTAAACCCCCTACCTAAAACCTTAAAATTAAAATAAAATTAAAATAACCAAATCTAAAATCAGCTCAAGCCGGCCTGGTCAAAGAGCCAGGTTTTCAAGGAATGCCTGAAGGTCCCCAGGTCTGTGGCTGTACGTAACTCCGGGGGCAACCCATTCCAGAGGGCAGACGCCCCCACAGAGAAGGCCCTATTCCTCGGGGTCACTAGCCGGCACATAGATGCTGACGAGACCCACAAGAGACCCTCCCTGAGGGAGCGCACCGACAGTGAGAAGAAACTGGCAGAATGCGGTCTTGTAAATATCCTGGTCCAATGCCATGGAGTGCTTTAAAAGTTAACACTGCAATCTTAAAGCACACCCCAGAGGCCACTGGCAACCAATGCAGCTCATGCAGGAGGGGTGTCACATGAGCAAACCTTGACGCCCCCATAACCATCCGTGCGGCCGCATTCTGTATCAGTTGAAGCCTCCGGATGCTCCCACTCGGGAGCCCCATGTAGACGGCGTTACAATAGTCCAGTCGGGAAGTGACCAGGCATGAGTGACCGTGCGTAAGGCATCCCGATCCAGAAAGAGCTGCATCTGGTGGATCAGGCGAACCTGATAAAACGCCCCCCTGGAGATGGCCATAATGTGATCTTCCAGGGACAGCCGTACGTCCAGGAGGACACCCAGATTGCAAGCCCTCTCTGAAGGGGGCAAAATCTCATCCCAATAGCCAGCGAAGGAACTATCTGGCTATATCGGGACGCCGGAAACCACAGCCACTAAGTCTTGGAAGGGTTGAGTCGGAGCCTGTTCCCGCCCATCCAGTTCCACACGGCCTCCAGACAGCGGCACATGACCTCCATGGCATCGTTGGGGTGGCTTGGGGTGGAGAATACAGCTGAGTATCATCAGCGTACAGATGACACTTCACCCCAAAACCACAGATGATCTCCCCCAGCGGCTTCACATAAATGTTGAACAAGAGAGGGGAGAGGACTGACCCCTGAGGCACCCCACAATCGAGGGATCTAGAAATGGACCTCTCCCCCCCACCAACACAAATTGCATGCAGTCAGAGAGGAAGGAGGTGAACCACTGCAACACGGTGACCCCAACCCCCAACCCCGCCAACCATCGCAATAGGATACTATGGTCGATAGTATAAAAAGCTGCTGATAGATCTAATAGGACCAGGACAGAGGAATAACTCCTATCACGGGCCCTCCAGAGATCATCAACCAACACGACCAATGCCGTTTCAGTACTATGTTCGGGCCTGAAGCCCGATTGAAAGGGATCCAGGTATGTATCTTCCTCCAGGTACTGGGGAAGCTGACATGCCACCACACTCTCAACAACCTTCACCACAAAGGGATGCATGCAACCCATGTGCACAAATCAAGCTGTACATGCATTCATGCTTGCCAGCCACTTGCACAAAACCATCCCCTCTCCCCCCATTGCCTATCTACAAAGCCAGAAAGATTGGGGAATGATAAGAAGAACGATAAGCAAGGCTATTATTTTCATTAGCAGCTATTCATTATTCTAAATAATTAGAAACTATTCTGAGTAAATATTTAAATAATCCCAAGTGTGTGTCAGCCCACATTTATATCTCCAGGATGATGACTGCATATGCAGGTGAAACTCGAAAAATTAGAATATCGTGCAAAAGTTCACTTATTTCAGTAATGCAATTTAACAGGTGAAACTAATATATGGGATAGACTGATTACATGCAAAGCAAGATAGTTCAAGCCGTGATTTGTCATAATTGAGATGATTATGGCTTACAGTTCATGAAAACCCCATAATCTCAGAAAATTAGAATATTACATGCAATCAATAAAACAAGGATTGTATATAGAACAATATTGGACCTCTGAAAAATATAAGCATGCATATGTACTCAATACTTGGTTTGGGCCTCTTTTGCAGCAATTACTGCCTCAATGCGGCGTGGCATAGAAGCTATCAGCCTGTGGCACTACTGAGGTGTTATGGAAGACCAGGATGCTTCAATAGTGGCCTTCAGCTCTTCTGCATTGTTCGGTCTCATGTCTCTCATCTTTCTCTTGGCAATGCCCCATAGATTCTCTATGGGGTTCAGGCCAGGCGAGTTTGCTGGCCAATCGAGAACAGTAATCCCACAGTCATTCAACTAGGTTTTGGTGCTTTTGGCAGTGTGGGCAGGTGCCAAGTCCTGCTGGAAAATGAAGTCAGCATCCCCATAAAGCTCATCTGCGGAAGGAAGCATGAAGTGCTCCAAAATCTCCAGGTAGACGGCTATGTTGACCCTAAACTTAATGAAGCACATTGGACCAACACCAGTAGATGACATGGCTCCCCAAATCAACATAGACTGTGGAAATTTTACCCTAAACTTCAAGCATCTTGCAGTGTGTGCCTCTCCATTCTTCCTCCAGACTCTGGGTCCTTGGTTTCCAAATGAGATGCAAAAGTTGTTCTCATCAGAAAAGAGGACTTTGGACTAATGAGCAACAGACCAGTTCTGTTTTTCCTTAGCCGAGATAAGATACTTCTGACACTGTTTGTTGTTCAGGAGCGGCTTGACAAGAGGAATACGACATTTGAAGCTCATGTTCAGATCCGTCTGTGTTTGGTGGCTCTTGATGCACTGACTCCAGCCTCAGTCCACTCCTTGTGAAAGTCCCCAACACTTTTGAATGGCCTTTTCCTGACAATCCTCTCCAGGCTGCGGTCATCCCTGCTGCTTGTGCACCTTTTTCTTCCACACTTTTCTCTTCCATATAACTTTCTATTAATGTGCTTTGATACAGCACTTTGGGAACATTCAACTTCTTTTGCAATTACCTTTTGAGGCTTTCCCTCCTTATGAAGGGCGTTGATGATGGTTTTCTGCATAACTGTCAGGTCAGCAATCTTTCCCATGATTGTGATTCCTACTGAACCTGACTGAGAGACCATTTAAAGGCTCAGGAACCCTTTTCAGGTGTTATGGTTTAATTAGCTGATTAGAGTGGGACACTTTGAGCCTAGAATATTGAACCTTTTCACAATACTCTAATTTTCTGAGATTGTGGATTTGGGGTTTTCATGAGTTGTAAGATATACTCATCTCAATTATGACAAATCACAGCTTGAAGTATCTTGCTTTGTATGTAATGAGTCTATCTCATATATTAGTTTCACCTTTTACATTGTGTTACGGAAATAAATGAACTTTTGCACGATATTCTAATTTTTTGAGTTTCACCTGTAATACTCTGTTGGTTTATAAAGAGGTGGGGGCATTCTAGGTGCTCTCTGAGCTTGGCTGGTTTCTTGCAGATATATCATTGCTCAAACCAGGTAACATCCTCAGTGCTAGTGTGGTAGTTGGATAATGAAACATCTGCAAGAAAACAACCAAGCCTAGAAAGCAATAAGGACCCCTCATTTCAACCTTTATTTCAATAAATATTATCCTTTATTCTTATAAAGGAGGTCTAGAGTAGAAAATCTAACTAGATTTTCTAACTAGAGTAGAATAATGCAAGCATGCTTGGAATAAAACTGGCTTTGGTTGCACTTGTGCCAAAGCTTTTTGGACCTGCCATTTGCAGGGTATGCTACATATGGCACAAGTATGATTAAAGATGATAAACTAGTGTATATTTTTCCTATTTTTCTAAAAAAAACCCAAAATCATTTGAAAGTAGACCAAAGCCATGATTGGTGGCAGAAGTAAGCTTTCTGGAGATGATCATAGCATATAGAAGATTTTAGCCTGGAATGTAAAAAATGTAAGGAACACAAATTAAGCAAGGAAATAAAAGAAAGAACAATATAGATGTTATGTAACTATGGGAACTAAGAAAAAGTGGTTTTGTCTTCTGGAATTAAGTTGATGACTATATCAGAAAAAGTGAAGATACAATATTAATTGTGAAAGGTCTAAAATGTATGCCAGAAAGAATGGAATTCTGTTAATGCATATGAAAATGTGAATCCCTAGGATAACAATAATTACATATTACAGTTCATTGAAAGAATAAGTAAAGGATATGAAGAGGATGAGAGGCTATGAATGTGGGGCAGACTATTTTCTGGATATATCAAGGGTGGATATTTGTGGGGGTGGAATCATCAAAGAAAAGGAAAGAAATGAAAGAAATAAAGTGAAAGTAGAATGACTAAAGGAAGAGAAAGTGGCTCTGTAGAACATAAATTAATATAAGGTACACCAAAAAGATAAAATAATTTATGCAAGCCTCATTTAAAGTGTGTACAGACAAGAGTGAACATGGATAAATTACCATCAGAACAAATGCATAGCCCAGCTTAATATTTGTGCTCTGAAGCAGACTCTTTGCTGAGTCCACATTAGTTCCATAATACTAGTTTTGTTAATGAATTCCATCTCGGCAGTATCTTCACATCTGAGTACCAAGTGGAGAATCTTTTGGTTATGAAAATTGCACTTTTTACAGATTGCTAAAAGATTTTGCTTCCAGGATCTGTGGGTTAAACATTGGTAAAACATCACGGAACACATCTGTCAAGTTATTTATGAGCAATTGGAATTATTCAGATATGTTCTCCTTCTCCTTAGGATCTGACAAGTGCAGTTAATCAATGTGAGAAAGGGATTTGCATCACTACTTTCATATTTTCCCTCCTCACCAGCTGATGTTCCTTTTCAGCCTGATTGTGGCATTCAGTTGTAAAACACAAACCTGCATTGCTCCAGAAATAATGCTTAAGTAGCTAATTGCAACATAAAATGTTCTAAGCACCAGTCCTATTAAATGACTTCAATGACTGTAGAATTCTATTGTTAGATAGGATGAACACATCAGCATAGGTAAAAACCTATTAAGGATGTGATTTTATGCAGCTTCCTGGAGAGATGTTGCAATAATAATATGGGAGAAAGTTTAGAACTGTGATTGCTTTCTGAAAGGGTAAGAAGTCCCCAGCCAATAATAATCCATTGAAGCAATACAACTTTTGTTGAGTAGAAAGTTTTGCATGCCCAAGATCTCAAAATGTAATGTATTTCTTTGTTAGATGGATCTTGTCTTTCTTCAAAGAAATCAAGGTGGTATACAAAACACTCTTGTCTATATTCCTTCTCCCTCTCAAAATAATAGTCCTATTGCATAAGACAATGATTATTTACTATTAGAATAGAATTATTGAAATCAACAAAGTTTTATTTCAAAATATTTATTTTAAGTGTGAGCACACATGGTCCAATTTATAATATTACATCATCCACTTCATCATTAGCATCAGCATCTCAATATGTATTTAATACTTTGGAGAAAATCTCTCTTAAAATGAGGATTGCTGCTCCCCATTTAAAGTTGAAGTAGAGATAAATGGATATTGTATGAAGAATATCATAATTGTATATATGCTTGGGAAATACAGCTTCTGAAATATGAAACCTAAGAGTCTGTATCTTCTATGATTCAGTATGAATACATTAATGGCTTGTATAGAGTTCAGTGGAAACATAGATTTGAGCTTTACTGAGAGCTACTGAAATCCTAACTCACTAAATATGTATTCAGGGTTGCTAGGAAAAAGCACATCTCCAGAATACTGATTCTAATAATTTATACTTTAAGTCATATACTTTAAGAATGTGTTCTTGTGTTAAGAGAACAATGGTCACTATTAATAAAGGAAAGGTAAAGTATAGCAACTATTCAATTATGTAAATGAGGTGATATAAAACAGTTTACAGGCACAGTGTTGTGTGCATTATAACATATTTTCTACTGATTTAGAGAAAAACTGTTGTTGCTGCTATAAAATGTGAAAAATGTCCTCTTGTATGTTATTTGGAAGAAAAGTTAGAAATGATTAAAATTTTAAATTATCATTCAGTTTTCACCATGGTGTCAGGTAAAAATTGCTAAGCCAAGTCATATTTATAAGACTTCCTTTCATTGTTTTCTGACATGTGACCAATCTTCCCAAATGCTGAAAGAAAGAAACACAGGAAGATTGATTCTATCAGCTTTGTCCAGTGAGCTCTACCAAGACTCATGGACTTTAATTCCAAGAATTTACCATAGCAGTAGCCATGTTGGCTGGATAATTTGGGAATCTGGACTCTTCATATTTGGAGAATACTAAAGCTGAAAGCCTAGAAATATCTAGACATAAACACCTAACAATTTTATTCATGATCCTCATTGTGCTGAATGTAGGGGCCAGGAAACTCTAACAACAGGAATAAAATAGAGGTTGCTTTGAATATCCTGATATTAATAGCAATCAGCATGACCTCTTTACAGAAGTGTTTATTTTTTTTAATGAAACATTTATATTAGAGGTGTGTTACATGGGGAGATAAATATAAGAGTCCCCTTGATGTAGATAATTATTATGATATTTACCAAGATTTGCTTCCTAACAAATGTTAGATAGATTGCTTTATGCAACAAAGTCTATAGATCTAGAAATTAGCATATCAAAGGCTAGGTATCTGACATAAAATGATTTGACATAAAGTGAATAATAAATATGCATTAATGGCAAAAAGAAAAGCAGGTAAATGAATTTGTATTTCTTCTCTATAATATTTATTAAAGACAATAAAATTTTATAATGTAGAAAATTTGATAGGCAAGTAATAGGAAATTTTTGCCCTGTGACAAGATATGCATGTTTATTGAAAAAAGCAAAATTAACTAGGTATTATCAACAATGCAACTGTTGCTGATATTTAATCTGAAGCGAGCATTCAACATTGTTAGCCATATTATTTTTCACCTACTTTGCCTATTTTCTATCTAAGTGTGTAGTTTATTGAAAGTTTGCATCAGATACTGTTGAGAAGGATATTCTGTGATAGGCATTCATGCAGAAAGAATAATTGTTCCTTGGTAAAGGTTTACTTAAAGAAAATTTCTCCCATTTGTGTGCTTTTTTGTGACATCACACTGATATTACCTAATTGGATAATAAAATGTCCGCAAGCAAACAACCAAGTTCAGAAAGTACCAAGTTCTCCACAATATGAACATATTTCTACCACTTTGTTATATGAAATGAGAACTGAATATGTAAAAAAAAAACATAAAAGTAAGTTGGCATCCATGAGAGTACATCACTTAGGAAATATATGTGGTAGGTCAAGGATGAATGGGCACCAAATGAATGTGGCCAGAACACAAAAATGAGTTACTAAATAAATATATTGAGATAGTGTGAGGGAAATAGTTGAGGAAGAATAAATGAGAAACAAATTGTAAATCAAGTATATCAAAGAAGAATGAATGGATCAAATGGAGAAGAATGAAAAGCTTATGAGAGTTTGAAAAAGGGAAAGATGACTTTAAAGTTTAAAGATTAAAACACATTACGTGAAGTGGTATGTGGAAACAAGAATAGCTTGCAAGAGCCAAAATGTATAGTGAATAGTGTTCATATTACCTAGATTTAGTTGTTTTCTTTGGCTTAACTTTTCTTACCTTTCCTGGGTTCTGTATCATATTGCATAACCCAGAAGGAAACAGCCTGTTGAGTATGCATGCATGCCTATGGGTATATATGAAATATAATTTAAAGTAGGAGATGGAGAAACGCTGCTGAAGTATAAATCCAATAGGGCATAAACAGTCCATGCTGCCAAAGACTTGATGCCTGGCATCACTTATCTGCCTTTCCCGGAGGCACTTGAGACAACATCCCTCCTGGAAAATCAACCACAGCAGGTTATGTGTAAAAATCCAAATTTCTAATCAATTTTAAGCCAATCAGAAAAAGCTTATTGATGCCTTCAGATGTAAGATACAAAACAAAACATTTTATTTTACATTCATTTGCATTTGAAAATTGACAACCAGCATGGATGTAGCCAAAAGTCTCATGGGGACAGGAGAGGGAGCGGTGAGAAAAGAAGGCATGTAAGGCTCCTGGAAATGGAAATGTTGTCAGTATGAAGGTGAATAATCTGAATTTTATATATTGAGTCTGGAGACTGAGTCTCCCCCACCCCAGCCTTTTAGCATGCCTATAGACATCTTGGAGCCTCATGCTGTTGGTTTTTCTGTTGTGAATATAACAGAGGAAGAAAGCAGAGAGGCTGGCTCAGCTGGAACCTGCTGCTGATTTTGCTGAATGGGGTCCAGTCATTTTCCTTCCTTTGCAAAGCTCATGCTTATTCTGGACATTCTGGATATGCCCTGTTTGAAGAAATAATGGAAAATAATAATAATAAATCTTGCTTTGCCTTAATTTCTCAGCAATAGATGGCTCTCAAAATTTCTAATTCTGAAAAGCCCCATTTGATCTCTTTAACACCTCCACCTTGGCCCCTTTTCAAGCCTTCATTGAACATTGTGTTTTTCTAAAGAAAGTCAGGCAGTAACACTGGCTTTCATAGGGCATGACTGAAACACAGCTGGGGTTAAAATAATAATTGGTTTGCAAGCCTGAGCTAAAGTAAATATTGCATTTGCATTAAAGGTTACTTGGTACAATTTTCCTCTCTTTGAGCAAATCATACATAAAAAAAATCAGACTAAGATTCTCCCCCTCCTTTAAAAAAAAAAAAGACGGGAAAAAAAATCAAACTCCACAACTTATTTTCATTACAACCCCGTGGGTGAATTCATGGATGAAGTCCTGTGGATTAGATCATTTTAATTCTTGCTAATTCTAGCATAAGCCGTAAATATTTGTACTTCAAAGCAGAAATGGTTTAAAGTGTAAGGACATTTGCATGAAAAATCTATTGGATGAATGCTTTTGTGGTCCCTAAATTACACAAATGCTAATGTACAGTTTGTGTACAGAAAATATTGTCTGCTGTTTGGAGGTCCTTCAAACAGCACATTTTCTATGGACAAATGACTTCTGGGAGAGATGAAGGTAGAACATTTAAAGTGAACAGTCACATTGCCTAAAATTTACTTGAATAGAATGTGAAAAGTAAAAATCTACTTTTTTAAAGTCACCTCAATCAATTTTGGACTCAACAGATTTTTAAATCGGTTGGACTAGAGATTCCATCTGCTGAGTATGACACTAATCATGGATGAGTTCTTTAGTGAATGGCTGCTGGGAAACTGAATATGATGAGGATCTGATCAGAATCTAAAGAAGGCTAGGTTTAGCTGTCCCTCCCTACCCCACCACACCCTCTTTTCTAAAAGATTAGGCTGTGTGGTTGCTGATGACCTGTCAGGCAAGCAGATTGATGGAATATATTGTTAATGGACTCATTAATTCAGTTTTTTCTGAAAACAATATTGGAGAGATTCATCAGTACCGAAGTCTTGCCTTTAATTTCATTCAGGATTAAAAATAGGAAATGGTATGGCTTTAAACTTTTAACAGGTTAATCTCCTGAAATCCATTCATCAGCAAGAATAAACTGAAAATTCTCCAGTAATTGAAGAGCAGATTTATTTAAAATGTCCCAGTAATTGGAAGAATACACACACACATACATGCAGTATCCATTTATAATCAACTGTATATATGCCACTATACATAGAAACTGCTATCATAAAAGGAAAATCCTCTTCTTCATGGGATTCATTTTCAAAATGGTAATAATTACGGATCAGTTTTTCCCCAAGGAGGATTTCTGTCATTTCATATGCACGTCTAATGCATAAATCCACTGATTTTCTTTAAGTAAGCCTTTAAACTGATAGAATTGATGAGCTGGTTAAATAAATAGGGACTCTTGACAAATTACTATTATTATTAGCTTTAGAATTACTGTTACTATTCTTACCCTGTCTGTAATAATAATATTATGCCATATAAAATTGACAAAGAAAAGGTACAGCAATTTAAAATAGACACAGTCAGAAAGGAGAAAACAGAAAGTTAGAAAGATTAAAGGGATGGTCCTAAAACTTCCAAGATAATATACAGTATATTTGAGAATAAACTTTTCTTTAAAAAAAACATAACTTATTCAGAACTGTCCAATTCAAAATGTATCCATTTAGTCCTTTACAAAACATCTCCTTTTTTACTAGCCTGCCAGCAATTTCATTGATTGAACTGAGTCCATCCAGATGGGGTGGACCAATATTTTATAATTCCCTTTTTTCACCATGCCTAAATATAGTTATATTATGCCTGTTAATAAAAAATCCTGTGAATTGATCCTTCTCTAATTTGGCAGTTATTCACAAAAAAAATGTTCATCAAAAAGGACAAAAAATACCATCCTCATAATCTGTAAAGATTCCTCTTGCCATAAAAATTGTCATAGGTATTGTCCAAAATGGGCTGCTTCTTTTCCCTTTGAAGTAGTGTGAGTTTTAAATATGCTAAGATCCTTTTCAGCTGAAAAATGAGAGGCTTAAAGAAATAAAACTTAAGGGAAATTGCTACCTAACCTCTTCACATTTCTCTCTGAAACTTGGCAATGTTCATCTGCTAGGAAAGGCCTTTCATTTAAAAAATAACAAATAAGAGACATTTGTGGATTTCCCACAATATTCAGCGGGAAGCATAACAATTTGTATGGCCAAATCTCAAAGTAGATTTGCCTTATTTTGTACTACACTGTCTCTGAACTGATTTGACTCATTTTATATTGCTTTCCAAACCACCAAATAAGACTCCAGACCAAATTTTGCAGTTGTTACACTATTTAGAATGGCAAAACCTAAAGAATATTTTTAAATAGAAAAGCAATATACATCTGAACAGTAGTCTTGGGAGACTGTTATTTGTTCAAGCTATAATTTTAGGGAACATTTCCAACTACTGGCAATTTTTTTCCACCTATATGAATTTTCTGGTTTTAGTGTATAGACTAAGATGTGAGAGCTATATAGGACACAGAATGAGATAATTATAATCAAATGAAGATAGCCATGGAAATTTGCATTTAATCTATCAATGAATTTCTACAATTTTCAAAAGGGAAGAAGAAAAGGGAACAGCCAAGACATAAAATTGTCTGTGGCAAACTACTGAATAGTATAGATATTCAAAAATCAGTCCTGGAAAAGGGAGATTTATAACAATATTAGAAACACTATTGGATAGAAGCAGATTGAACAAAGAAATCAAAGGAACAAAGATTAAAAGACAAGAATATAAATTACAAGCATTTGTGGACAATATGGTATTTATTATAGAAGATCCAATAGATTCAGGACCAATATTATTAAGAGAAATTGACATATTTGGTAAATTAGCAGGGCTGAAAATTAATAAAGAAAAGACTAAAAAGTTAGTCAAAAATTTAACAAATAATAGACAAAAAGAATTGGAGAAAAATGGGACTACAAATTGTAAATAAGATTAAATATTTAGGTATATGGTTAAGATTTAGAACGTTAACTCTGAAGGAAGATAATTATACAAAAACAGTACAACAAATTGGAAGAGATTTGGAAAAGTGGAGTAAAATGCAGGTCTCATTATGAGGTAGAATAGCTACGATCACTCATATATTAACAGTGGCACAAATCTCACTGGCACAATACTGAAAATGTCCAACATACCACCTATACACTTTATCATTCAGAAAATTTATGAATGTGCCGAAATGGAGAAGCTCACACTAAAATTAAAAGGAAAGGATAATCTTGAATACTATTTGATTTGGGATAAGTGGTACGATTGGATAGAATGTAAAAAAAAAGAATGTATAAAATGAGGTGAAATAATGAACCTACGAAACATATCATGATATATATACTAAAGGATAGGAATTTATAAAGACTAGTTCTATGCCTCTTTTTCTTTGATTAAGTTATGGAAATGATTTATCCATAAAAACACATAGTTATAATCCAATAATAATAATAATAGATTATTATGTCTTACATTGTATAGATAATAGGTAGTTTATAAGAGATAGGAAGTAACTGCCATTTAATACTTCTTATGGGATATTCAAATCACTATCAAAATGAATTGGAGAAAAATATGATTACTTTTACTATAGAATGTGTTGTGATGTTTATTTGTATGACTTTTTATTTTTTACTTTTGTATATTTGTATATTTTAATTTTTTGTATTTAATAAAGCTTTTTTAAAATTAAAAAAAAAATCAGTCCTGGAAAAAGGAGATTCGGTTTAGGGCTAGGAACTCACATCCACAAAGATAAAGTCAGTTACCACTCAATTCAATTTTTAGGATCCAATCAGAGGCAAGAACTAAAATGTTATGCTATACAGGAAAAATACTAAAGTTGGTAACTTCTCAATGTAATAGGATACATTTTAGAGAAACGATAAGCAGTTCAGTAAAGATTAAATCTTTTAAGTTTTAAAGGAACATATTCATTTCAATTGATGAAACAGAAAACAGAAACATCCAGTATACCATCATCATCATTATTTTGACTCTGGGCAACTGAATGGAGTTAGCTGAGTGTTTAATGGCTGGATGGCTTTCCTGTCACCAATGCGGAGTTTTGTTCAGCAAATATATTCTCATTGTGCCCAGAGAAAGAAATATCTACCTCTACCTAGGATTGAACTCACAGCCTCCTGATTGTGAGATGAGAGCTCTACCTTTAGGCCACCTCACCACTCCAGAAACATCCAGTATATGATGATACTTCTTCACACACAAGTGTCTTTCACTATAATCTTACAGTAAAAGCATGTTAATATTATATTAAAGAGAGAGACTAAATTTGGTGCAGTGGTTAAAGCATCAAGTTTTAAGTTCTAGTCCTGCCATTGACAAAAAGCTAGCTGGGGGTGATTGGGGCAGTCACTCTCGGTCCTAAAAAGCAGTGAACCATTGTGATAACTTGCCAAGAAAATTGCCAAGTCCATCCCAGGCAGTCACCAAGAATCAGCATTGATTCAAGACCATGAAAATAAATTTAAAAACCAAATTAACTTTAATCAATTACTTTCTGTAGTACAGGTGATGACACAAAACTTGGACACTTTGCTACAATATCTACATTTTTATCTTAAAAAATGTAAATTTCAACTGCCCTACTTGACATTAATTTTTCATTAAAGTATATATTGTTTTGTCACTGTTAATTAGATCATATTTCCAATGATTTCTATTGTGAAGATAAATAATATTCAGCTTCAGATAGATTGGATAAAATTGTTTTATGCAAAGAGATTTTTATCAACTGAGTTTTAAAAAAATAATTAACAAGGATTAATTGCTAAGTTTTCTTCAAACAATATTTTCAGAGGTGCCAATAGAGTAACAGGTAAAGAAAAGAGTTTTCTTTTTGGATACAATTAAATGTCATTCAATAGGATGGTAGAATTTTAAGGAATTGTTTTCCTCTTGTTGTTTCACATACAAATGGGACACTTTTTACAGACCTGATGTTCTTTTCCCTGGGATTAGAAGAAAGCAGAGGTGGTATTCAGGAGATTCTGACCAGTTCTGGAGAACTGTTAGTGGAAATGTTGAGTAGCTTGGAGAACTGGAAAATACCACCTCTGATTGGAGATTTTACAGTATCCTTTCCCTGCCACACCCACCAACCTATACCCACAGAACCGGTAGTAAAAATTTTTGAATCCCACCACTCTGAAGAAAGACCTGGGAATAATAGTGGATTCCATTGCTTTCTCATATTCTCTCCTTCCCCATCTCTTCTTCCTGCTGTTTTAACAGGAGACTAGCAGCTAATTTTTAATGTCTTGCATAGTCATAGCTTTTGCTGCTTTTCATAGGCAGGTTCTGCCTTGCTACAGAGCCCCAAAGCACTGAATCATAGATGAAATTCCACAGTTCATTTCATCATCCAATTGCTGTCTTATCAACATAAGGATCCTGCTTCATTTTGCAACAGATTTTTTTAGTGAATCTGTGAAATATGAGGTGTACCCTCTATTTTATTTTGTGTCAGAAAATATTGAAAGCAGTTTATTTAGTTTATCTCCCATTGAAATGCTTGATAGACAAGATTTTTGTTTAGAAAGATATGAAATGGACTTCTTTTTAGCAATATAAATGTATAGGCAGGACTATAGGAGAAATCAGCTTTTGACCGTAATGAAACTAAACCAGTTTGAGATGTAAACTAAACCAAAACTTTACTATTGGATGTCTTCTGGTGTGAACTCTCCATTTCAAGGTTAATTACTTTGTTTTGCTATGACACAAGTGAGCATTATATGTTTCTCCATACTCATGTTAAATTTGACAGGTAATCACAATTTATTTACCCACTAGCAACTTATAACAGCTTCTAGAGTTATCCAACTACTATTGTGCCAAAATAACAGAAATAAGGACAGACTTGATATTACTTCAAAGATTCTGGATTATCACAACACTTTCTCTTCTAGTATCTTCATATAAAATGAGATAAGGGAAGCCATGATAGTGGCTGTAAGGCTATAATGAGTCATGATCCCTAATAAGTTTCCACAGAATGACAGAGTCTAGCTGAGAAATTATGGCAGTAGTCCAGAGTTGCAAGAAGGAGAAACTCTTTTGTATAGGCAAAGATACAATGGTGCTTGGAATGTCTGGTAGGGTACCCCTCCCCAGAAACTCAGGATATATCTAATATGCAGATCATTGGTTTAGTCTGGCAAGATTCTGTTTGTTTGATAACAGCAGTACAAAGCTACTCAGAAGTAACTCTATTCTAGATTTTTGGGCCTGACAGAGAGTCTATGCCTCAAATATAACAATAGGTTGGTGAGAATATTTTCTGTAGTTTGCTTTAATAGCAGCAGCACAGGGAGCATTCTGATTTATTTCAGTCATAATCTTATAAAAATGTGTCCTGGAGGATCCTTATGGTTAGGAAGTCAAGAAAGTCAAGTTGGTACTTGATCATGATAACAGTGTGATTGAAACCCAGCATCTCTTGCTTCATATGTAAGTGAGGCTTCAATTTCATGTTTGTGGATTCCTCAAACTTTTAGATCACCCCAGTGGATGTCCCTCATCCTGCAGAATCTATATAATTTAGTTCTATATAATTTAGTACCCTATTACTTACAGCAGCCATTATGAAATCATTTTCTATTCTGGTCATTTTTTTACTTCAACATTAAACTCTCTTATGAGATACCCTGTAGATCATCAGTAATATTAACAAATTTTCCATTCAGAGAAAATATCTTCACTCTTAAAATTTAATACTCTGTCTGTTAAAGTACCATGTTGCATATGCTAAACCAATTGCTCTTAATTAGGATAGTAAGAAAAAAGAATACTACTGGTAACAAAAACTGAATTAAAACAGACATTTGTATTGCCAAGGATTTGAAGTCTACTATCTTTTGGAATTTTAAAATCTCAGTGTTTCATAAACCTTTTATAGAATACTACAATGAAATATAGAAGTATAAGCTTGGAAACTTGGAATTTGAAATAAACACTGAGCATTCTGAATTACTGAATTATACTTGTAGGCATTACCATTTATTCTCTTCTGTGATTTGTCCAGAGTTCCAAATCTAAGCTACTTCAACAACAGGAGAGTGCTATGATGAGAGCTAAATAAAATAGAAGCTTGATATGACACATTGGGTATTCGGTTATATTATTTCAGAGGATAATTCTGTTAATCTAATCTAGATTGTGGAAAACTCAACCATATAAATGCCAATAATGGAAAAAAGCCTTTCACCGAGGAAGAACCACAAGTTTTCTAATACTATTTGACCATTATTATCGCATGTCAGAGGAAATCAATATAATTTTGACAGTTATACCATCTTGAGCTTGATTCACTTACATAATGGGTAGTATGATTATATTGGATACAAAGATTGGATGTCAATTGTTGAGAAGGATATCCAGTGATATCAAAGAGCAGGCTCTTTGGTTTGACATACCATGTAAAATAATCTTATGACAACTTCATCACAAGAATGAAATTGACATCCCTGGATAAGTTGGTAGTTCAACCTCATGGCAATTGGACCTAGTTCACTGTTGATTGTAGCTATTCAGTCACTGTTTTCTCTTCTGCCAACATCAGTCAAAGTACAGCAGCAGTATCCATTTTTAATTTTATTTTCTCTCCCTGCCCCACTGTATCCAAGATGCTTGGACATGCTTTGTGGCCCACGTGGCCACTTGTTTATTGCAACTGGAATTGTGACAATTGAGAAGGAGGTTATGTAATGTCTTGCTTAAAGACTGCTTTGCTCAATGACTGGATATTCTGAACAATGACTGAGATTCTGGGCCCAAATGGTCTAATTCTTAACATCATATAGGAAGTGGTCACTGGAGAATTTGAACTTTTCAGTTTTAAGCAATAAGGAATATATGATATGGAGGTCATTTTCTTTTGAGCATCATATTTTTTCCTCCTTTTCCCCCAATTATGCTCAGCAAGGACCAGCCGACTTTCAGAACTGTCTGCTGACTTTTAAATTTACATTTCAGAGTTGAAGACCACTGTGGTCCTCTCAAATCAATTTATTGAAATTATGTAACTTTTATGTATTAAACAAGGAGAACCTCTTAACATACTGATTTTTACATTTCTTATCTCAGCATTTTGCTGTGGAATGGATACAATATTCAAACATATATTTGAAATTCACTCCTACTAATATTAGTAATAGGACTATTAATACTATTACTATAACTAATTTTGTTTTTGTACTACTACTATTAGTAATATATTTATTTTATTTGATTTGATTTGTCAATCGCTTACAAGATAGGTATAAGTATATACATAGTTATTTTTATTTTATTTATTTATTTTATTTATTATTTCAATTTATATACCGCCCTTCTCCCAAGGGACTCAGGGCGGTGCATTCATGAATGAATACATGAAATGGGTACATATAAGAAAAATAAAAGAAACAATAGGACAGAGATGGTAGGCATGTTGGTGCACTTATGTACACCCCTTACAGACCTCTTAGGAAAGGGGTGAGGTCAATAGTAGACAGTCTAAGATTAAAGTTTTTGGGGTTTGGAGAAGAAACCACAGAGTCAGGTAGAGTATTCCATACATTGACCACTCTGTTGGTGAAGTCATATTTCCTGCAATCAAGTTTGGTGCAGTTAACCTTGAGTCTGTATCTATTGTGTGCTCTTCTGTTGTTATAGTTGAAGCTGAAGTATTCATTGACAGGTAGGACATTGCAATGTATGATTTTATATACTATACTTAGATCGGACTGAAGGTGGCATAGTTCTAGGTTTTCTCGGTCTAGAATTTCAAGTCTGGTGGCATAAGGTATTCTATAACGAGTAGAGGAGTGAAGAATTTTTCTTGTGAAATATTTCTGGACTTTCTCAACTATGTTAATATTAGATACATAATATAGGTTCCAGACTGATGAGCTGTATTTGAATATTGGTCTAGCAAACATTTTGTATGCTCTAGTTAGTAGTGTGATATTACCAGAGAAAAAGCTACGTAAGATTAGGTTAACAACTTTTGACTATTCTTGACTATTCAGCTTGTATTTTATTTTCTGATTTTTTTTGCCAATGTGTAAGACAGAGCATTTATTTGTTGAGATTTGAAGTTGCCATTTGTTTGACCATTCTGATACATAGTCAAGATCTTTTAGAAGGGTAGCAGTATTGTCTGTGGTATTGAACAGCTTTACATCATCAACAAAGAAAACACAGTTGCTCTTAATATGATCACAGAGGTAATTTATGTAGAGTATGAAGGGAGTTGGTCCTAGAACACTGCCTTGGGGGACACCACTATTGACAGGTACAGAATTTGATAGGACACTCCCAATTTTGACCATTTGTTGTCTGTTTGATAGGAATGCTTCTACCCAGTTATGCAGTTGTCCAGAGATACCATAAAATTTTAGTTTTAGGAGTAGTTTGTCATGTACCACTGAATCAAAGGCTTTACAGAAGTCTATGTAGATTGCGTCTATTGTTTTGCCCTGATCGAGTTGTGTAGTCCATATGTTTTTGCAGTGTAAGAGTTGCAGATTACAGGATAGTTTTTTTTCTGAAACCAAATTGTTTATTAGAGAGTCTCTAAGTGGAGGATAATGGATTGGTTAATAATTGATTCCATGACTTTACAGGTGATGCAGCATAAGGAGATTGGTCTGTAATTTTCAACTAGGCTAGGGTCTCCCTTTTTGAAGATAGGGATGACTGTGGCTTGTGACATAGGTTAGGCAAGGAACTGGTCCTGAAAGATTTTTCAAAGATTATGCTTAGAGGTTCTGCTATGGCAGTAGCTTTTTAAAGAAGGAGGCATATATTCCGTCTGGTCCAATAGATAGAGATGGTTTTAGATTGTGTAGTGCTTTTTCAACATTGTCTTCTGTAAAATCAATATGTATTAGATCATTATTGTTGTCTGTGGTTTGACTAGGAAATACTGGGCATGATCCATTGCTGTTTACAAATACTGAGCCAAAGAATGTGTTAAAGAGGTTGGCTTTAATAGTGTTATCATTGCAGTCTTTACCATTAGGTCCTTTCAGGGGTGGGATGGACCTTGAGTCTTTTATTTTATTGTTTACAAAATTGTAGAAAGTGTGGGTGGAATTGTTGCGTAGAAGGTTTTCCTCTTGTTTAATGTGATAATTGGTGAATTCAGTCTTTATCTGGTGGTATAAATTTTTGTACTGGCTTTTGAAGTTGGCAATGTGACCAAATTTGTTTTTCCACCAGAGTGATCTCTTTTTGGATTGAAGTTTCCTTATTATTATGGGTAATCTGTTTTTTTTTTTTTGAGGGGGGGGAGTTGTTACTGGTACATATAGTTTGATGACTCTTTTGACGTCAGATAAAAATATGTTGTAAAGAGTAAAAATATGTTGTAATATAGTCCCAGATCCTGGACTCCCATGTACCCAAGCTATTCGGTCTTGCCAGGGTTCAGTCAATTAACGAAATAATAAAATTATTTAGCTACAGAACATTGAAATGAGACAATGCCTTTCTTTTATTGAATAGTTTTGTTTTCCTTTTTAATTCTTTGGTTATATCATTTTAAATAGCCAAGTAAAGGGAATATCTGGAAATATTAATAAATTAAAATAAAATTATCTGTGTTTGATTTTTAATATTGATATATTGATAGCCACATCAATATAGGTTGAACATAGAAAAAGGGTATCTAACTCAACTGGAAAAAGACTTTTATGGAAGGGATAGTTATATAGTTATGAAGTTTCCTCTCTCATAATGATAGTAAAATTGTAAAACAGATAAGATTGGGAAGGGATTATAGAATCTACTGTCTTAATACATCTGGAAATTGACAGGTTGGGGAAGATAATATAATCCCATTGGTTCCAGTAAAGTTTCATTCATCATTAAATGAATTAAGTCTGGTTCACACTGGTAGGGACTTATCATAAAAGGCAAGGATATTAATTTAAGTTTGAAAAAAAAATGTTTCATCAAAGGCAGAAGAAAATAGATAATTGAGGAAACGCAATAAGAAGCTTCTTGTTAGACAGTTTGGAGTCTATAAAAAACTGAATTGGGGACCATAGCCAAAAGATAAGGTTTATTCCAAAGAGTAGAGAAGCAAGAAAAAGTTAGGAAATATTTTTTTAAAATATTGAGCTGTGGGTTATGCACACACACAAATATATACGGAACATCCTTTGAATGAGAGAAGTAGAAATTTAGCCTCAAGGCATGGTTAGGAAGAAAAAGCAAAAGAATAGGTTAGCCTAGAAAGAGACAACCTAAGGATCAAAAAACAAAGATTTAAAGTATGAATAAAGTAAAAATGACAAAATATTACAAAATATGATTTCTCTTTCCAGTACTTTCCAGTGCTAGGCAAAATTCTGTTTCCTGCACCTATCAAGTGAAAAAGGGAGGTTTTTTGGAGGAGGAGATTGATTCAAAAAAATGTAGGAGTATTGGTTGGGCACTCTTCCCTGGGTTGGAAGAGAAAGTTGAGAGAGACTAAAGGTTTCAGAAATCAAGAAAACCACAATGAATTAGCTGTGAAATCATCATGAGTTGAAGGAGAAGAAATGGACTATTTTCAAATGTGTCCAAATGGAATTCTAATCCTCATGGATGTATTAACCAGGAGAAACTGCTATATATGACCTTTGAAGAAACAGGTATTAATGTGAACATTTTTCAACAGAAGGGGGAGAGCTGGCTTATTTATATAGGTACTCTGTTTTTGAAATGCATAACTAACTTAATTGTCCTTCAATTGTGGATGAACTATTAGCCCTCAATAAACTTCTCTGAAGAACACAAACAAAAAATTCCCATTGAATACAATAGCTTAGCATTTTTAAAGTTAATCTTGTGCCTGTGTGATTTATGTATTTGCATGCTTATTGGTTTTCTCTTGCAAATAGTAAACTTGTTATTGTCTTGTTAAAATTAGTGTTTAACATGCTTTTTTGTTAGATAACACACTGTTCCTTAGATCTTCTACTGATAGCTGGAAACTCAGTTTTTCAACTTAGTTTAAAGTGCATTGAAAAAGAGGTGACAAATTTTGCTTTCTAAGAGAACCATCTGCTTGAAGCCAGAGCAATGACTAAGTGATTGTTTTGAAATAGAAGCTATTATACACAGGTACATTAGAAAAATCCAAACTATTCTGAAGTTCAAGAACTACTAAAATACGGAATGCAAGTAAGAACCTGAAAAAAAGAAGAAGGATAAATACCAACATTTCAAACTCTTGACTGAGGTTTGTTATGGTATTAATTGCATATTTTTTGCTTTCCAATGACTTTGGATTGAGCTTGTCATTACACATTTAAAAAATTAAGGAAATAAGGGAAAGCAATTGCTGCCCAGATATCAGAAGAAATTGTGAAATTCTGTAGTAAATTAGAAGAAGTGCAAAGTACAAACAGATGAACCTAGAACTACTAAAGAGTGACTGAAATGCAAAGTACAAACAGATGAACCTAGAACTACTAAAGAGTGACTGAAATGCAAAAGATGAATGGATCTGGAGTTACAGGAAGAATTGGATTGGACAAATGAAACACAGTCATTCAGGAGATTTCCAAGTACAGATCATGGAACAAGTCAGGAATAATTTAGTGACAACAATGCAGGTTAAGCTTGGAAAATTAGACATTAAACTTGGCAGACATATAGTCAGAATGTAAAATCAGAGTAAATAATAGATTCAATATGCTTTAACAATGCAAAAGTGAACTGAGCAATTAAGGGGAAAATGTTATGAAAATCAAAGCCAAATAAATTAAACCCAAAAATTTCAGAGGGGAAATGAGCCAAGCGTCTTTTGGAAGAAGCTATCATGATAGTCAAGTAAAGATTTGCATAATGAAGCAAGATTAGACAGGGAAAGATATTTCTATCAAGAATGGCAATAAATGGGGCAAATCTAACAAGTAAAAGAAGTGGAAACATCTCTTATAGATAAAAGAATTCACAGGAAAATTTGCAGGAATAATCATGAGATAGATTTGATGGAGCAGGGGAGTGGGGGCAAGAAATCAAAATGGCAGCCATGACTATATGATTGAACCTCTTTTTTAAACAGATATTATATATTTAATATCTGTAAAAAGAATAGGGTTTGTGGGATTTTTATTCCCTCCAAAAATATTATTTTATGATAAGGCAAACAGAATTAAAGGAAGATGCAAAAAAATTGTAATAAGATTATAGAATGACATAAACAACATAGAAAATATATTGGGCAACTGATTTGTCTCAAAAGTCAAATACAACAGAAAATAGCCAGCTGTCAAACAGGAAAGCACAAGAAACTGAACTGTTTAAAGCTGTAGCAGAAAAGATAACATTGAACTAATCTATATGATATAGAGATTGGAAAAGTTTGGTATATACATATAGATAGATACATATACCAAAAATAATGGTGTTAAAGTAGATGAAAATGACTGAACCATTATGTTAATTCCTTACACAAGCCGGATTTACATAGGATCTTAACAACGAGAATAGAGCAATGCATGAAAAAGGAAGCCAAATGAATGATCAGATTTCTGAAAAAATAGAGGGACATTATCTCAAATACCTATCATAAGAAGGTTAATGGTCACAGCAATATAAGAGAAGATTTTTTTTTTACTTCACTGCCTACAGCAAGCAAGGATTTTGTGCAGATTATGCCAGAATGTGAAATGTATTAAGACTAATTGGTGTACCAGGATATCTTATTCTTCTGAGGAATCTTTACAATGAACAAGAAGCTACTGTAAGAAGAGAAGGGTGTGTGTGACCCAGAATGGCTCTGAGTAAGGAAGGTAAGAAAACAAGGATGCACGTTGTCTCTGTCTCACTTTAATGTATACAGTAGATATATTTGTAACAAGGACAGTATTAGAAATTATGACACATGTAGTCAAAATTGAAATTTGAAATAGGAACAATGTGTAGATTGCACTACTTTGCTAGGTAAAGAAGACTTCAAAGAGCTAATTATGTAGTATAATAACACATAATAATCATTATGCAACAATAGTGCAGTGTTATAGCTGCAAGAAATATCATTTGCCTGCAAGTAAGAACCAGTGGGACCATAAAACAGACAAAGTAATAGAAAATGAAGTATTTAAAGCGCTCTGAGATTTCAAAATTCAAACAGACAAGCACCTGCCTTAACATCACATTCTTAATAATTAGTGATAAGAAAAACAAAAAAAAGTCTGGATAGGGAACATTGTAATACCTGGAAAAAGCAGAAGAGGTAAAAAAAAATACTAAGACCTGAAACTAGGAGGAACTACTATGGCAAAAGAAATCAAAGGTAGTATACAGTAATAGGCACTTTATGTGTAATCCCAGAACATACGGAGTGCTACTTGAATGCACATCATTAACAAAATCGCCATTCGTCAATTGCAAAAGGCAGCTTTACTTCAAAAAAGCTTGTATCGTACAATAATACCCTTAACACCAACAAATAACAACATCTGCCTATCCATGGTCTTTGAGAAGGGCTTGAATGAACTATAATAATAATTATAAGCCCTCAAGTGAGTTTTAGGTCTTAGACTTTCCTCAGAATGATCTGTCCTCAGACAACTGTTCTTTTATGTTGTTCACTGCTGATGTAATCAAATCCATTCACTGTGTTCCTGGTAATCCTCCTTTTATTCCCCAAAATATTGACATTTCAGTGTGTGTATAATATATAAATATGCTAATTTGAATACATTCATTTGTGTCTCAAATGAGAGCTCATTTGTTCTATGATCTGCTTTCTTGGCTATCCATGAATTTTGAAAAAAAAACAACAACCCTCAAGAGTTTTTTTTCCAAAACCAAAGTTATAAAGTGTCAATATTCATTGTCACAGAGAAAACTATTGCCTACACAGTTCTGATCTTTGAAGATAGAAGAACATCACAATATCTGAATATTGTTTCTAATGTCATTATTGCCACCCTACCAAGTGCTAACATGTAGGGTATTTCTTAGTTGCTAATTAATTTGCAGATGATTGAGTGAAAGATTAGTTATGTGCCATCATTTTTTAATTTTAGCAACAACCACATAGATTTTCTATATGATGATTTGTCCCTAACCTAGTCTTTCAGGTCCTTCAACAGTGCATTTATCATGGCTGTAACTCAGCCCATACACCCTGATGCTGTTTATTCTCTTTTTCTCTTTCTTTCCACCTTTCCCAGCATTTGAGTCTTTTCCAGAGAACTAAGTTTTTGCATAAGCTGTCTAAAGTAGATAAGGAGTGTAGTACTCTTTTCGTGAAATACTTCTGACTTGCTTGATTGTATTAATGTCTGATATGCAGTGCGGATTCCAGACTGATGAGCTGTATTCAAGTACGGGTCTGGCAAAAGTTTTAGTTAGCAATTCGATATTTCTAGAGGAGAAGCTTTGTAAGATTAGATTTATAACTCTTAATGCCCTTTTGTCAATGCTGTTACAGTTAGCTCTGGCGCTCATTTGATATGAGAACTCCAAGGTCCATGGAGTTCATTTGTACTTGAGTGAGAACTCAGCATCAGTTTGTTTTATTATCCTTTTTTGTTTTTATTATCCATGGTATCAGGAGTATTCTCCAATGCCAACATTGAAAAGTATTGATACTGTTTCTATCCTGCTTCTTCAAGGTCCAACTTTCACTTCTTTGAGTACTCTTTGAATGGGAGATGGCCAAGGTATACTACAGTTGTAGCCTACATTTTGAAGTTGAGAGAACATCGCAGAAGAAAGTGGTGGCTAACTGGTTCCACTTTCTTTCCAACAAAGCTATATGGATTTGTGCATGAAGTTAATAGGAGTCATGGTTGACATAAGGAAGATTTTTATTTGTTCAAAAGAGAAAAATGGTGATTAAAGTTTGAGGAATCGCTCTATTGAAATCATTCAATAGGAAGGTGAGGCTATCAGCAACAAGCCATTCAAAATTGCCTCCTGCTCTGTCTTTCTTTGTTGATTCCCTCATTGCTCATACACTTTCTTGATAAGTGCTTTCTTGAAAAATCACTGCAGCTCTATAAAGCATTTTAGGATACATCACTTTAGACAGATGTTTAACCTCAGGGTCCTAAAGGGACAGCTCTGCTGGTTGCCAACCTTGTCAATTAATTTTATATCTACAATCCCATTAATGTAGTTTGACACAAAGGAGAGCTTTTAAAGCCAGCAAGTTATATTAGATAAATAAGGGAGATAAGTGTCAAGTTCAGCTAAACTCATTTGCACACATAAATTGCTATGCTGGTGTCTGGAAGCAACCTTGCCAATATATTCTGTCCTTCATAATGGACTACAGCTAAAGGTTGGTTTCTGTGTTAATCCACAAGGCCTTTAAAATTTGTTCAGTTATCATATTTGCAACATGCAACACAGAGAATCAGAAATCACAGGATCCTTGGTGAAGCCTCTAAACTTTATATCATATTAGATTAATGCTTTGATTCCTTAACAATTTCTTGTATAGAGCTGGATGCATTAGAATCAATTGGCATTCTAAAATATATTTTAAAAATTCAAATGAAGAAAATGCATAGACCAATGATATGCACTTGAACATTATTCAGAAATGTTCACTACATACAAATCAAAAATAGCAAGGGAGGACTGCAATCAAGAGAATTACTGGGCAGTTTTGTTTATGTCTACACAGGAGCAAACCTGTTGATATTACTAAGACTTCCTTCCCTGAAGCATGCAGTGTTACTTAGGATATGAAATACGTTTACTGAGTTCTAAGGCATAGAAGAATAAATGAGATATGATACCATAAAAAGTGACAGTTAATCATTTAAAGTGGATGAGATAAAAGTATGATGCTATTGGTCCAAAGTGTCAGATACCCTTCTGTTTGCTGAGGTCTTACTTAAGAGTCATAAAATAAAGAGACACCTTGTGCCCTATATGCTCTATAATTCACAATTAGCATTCTAATGGTATAATCAAATGGCACTCCTTTGAAAAATGAGGGGTTTATTGTGGCAACGTGGCTATTTCACCAGAACACAATAGAAATAAAAACTATATCCTCGTCTCAGATACAAGGAAGAAGAGGGTGTCCTTTCCAAGCCCAAGTTAATCCAAAGACTAAGGTGCTGTATTGAAAATTTGGATGTTGAAGTGACCAATGTATTTTTTTCCACCAACAGAAAGGAAATGTCACTCTTTATGAAGCTGCTAAGAAATAGCAGGGGTGATTGCAAGGAAATTGAGAGGAGACGATAAGGATGAATCTGCTAGACATTCTAAAAATATTTTTTTCAGAAACCACCAACTTCTTCAAAGCCCATGAGAACTGTCTTAGTCTGAAATTTTATGAGGTCAAAGACTGCCTTGCCCATACTTACCCAGATGAAAAAATATCTGGTGGTAAGAAATCAAAGTGGCTAGATATGTCATCCCTAAGAAAGTATATTCTGGAAAGAATTTCCTTGTGATAATAGCAGTTTTTTCTATTCTGCAATATATCTATAAAGAAGTGATCTTTTGCATTGTGACGTTTTTCACATTAGTGCCAGAGGAAAAGATTTTCATTATTATCTTTATTGCGATTATCATTTTATAAGTTCTGTTATAAAAATTTTGCTTTCAAAATACACTATAAAAGTGTTGTATTTAATCAATGCATGAGTGCATGCTTTGAATCATTCATGTTTAAATGTGGAACATTTCTTGGAAGCAAAAAGAAAAATCCTGAATTATGTTGAAAATTGTGCTAATTCCCAAACAACCATTAAAAATAGCCTTAAGCCAAGTGATGATGAAAGATGAGTAAAAATAACAATCTCCCCTATTTTCTCACCACCTGTGTAAACATTATATGCCGCTGTGTAATACTTAGGAGCATACAATGCTCAGAATGGAGCAATAAAGAAAATTGAATTGTCCAGTCATGTTTTATAGGAGGAAGGAATCTTTTCTTTCTGCCCAGTTTAATATAAAAACATTTCTCTATGCTATTGGCTTGATTTACTAATAATACTGTGGAAAATAGGAAATTCTAATTGTTGGCTAGATGGTGAATAAATGACTGGGTGTGAAGTACAGGCCAGGAAATACACATGTCATCAAAAAGAAATAGGGATGCAGACATGCACCGATAGCCAACTTCTTTTAGTATGCCTAATTTAATAGGTAGTAAATAAGGATCATTTTGCCATGTTTTCTGCGCAGCTTGAGAAAATAAGACTAGTAAATTATATCTGGATTAGTGAAAGCTATTTATTAATTGAGGGATATTTTGCAATGTAATTTACCCACTTCAGTCAGTCTAAAAGTGTTTACTGGGATTGTGGAAATTCAACATTAGAGCTGATTTTGTTTTAACCTGTTCTGTTTCTTCTTCTGAGAGTAAAATTTAAGGAAATGTTTGGAAAGTGAAAGAGATGTCAATAGGTTTTTTAAAAAAATCAAAGACAGATTCTTGTGTGTGTGTGTGTGTGTGTGTGTGTGTGTGTGTGTGTGTATGTATGTATGTATGTATGTATGTATGTATGTTTCTATCCTCTGGTTGTATCAACAGTCACAGTTCTACTTTTATCCATTTCCCATCCCTTATATTACATATATCTTTATGTTCTTTATATTTTTTTTTCATTTTCAGGTTATGAACTTTCTTCTAATTTTCCAATTCCAATTTCTGTCAATATATACCTACTCAGTATTATATCTATACACTTCCTTGCTTATTAAGTATATAACAACCTTTATCACATCATCTCATGCTCTCTTCTTTTAGAAATTAGTTTACTGAAATTTATTTCAATATATAACTATTAACTTTATATGGTTTTGCTGAATCTTTAGATATCACTATACTCTTATTTCAACATTATAAGTCTCAGCTTTCCCAATTATCTTACCAAATCATAATTCACATTGCCAGTAGCACCTGCCAGGGAAGTGGGAGAGAAAAAATTGATGAAAGCAGCTCCAAACCTTTTGAGGTCACATGCAGATCAAAAATTACAGAGCTTGCACAAGCCAGTAGTGATGAAGACACGTGTGCACAGGCCTATGCTTTGCTGTTGATTACAGTAATACCTTATTTTGATAACCATGAGAATGGATTTGTGTGTGTGAAAGCAGTACAATACAATAGCTTGCATGTGGACAACAGTAAAATAAATGGGAAAATCCCTTTGACGATGAAGTTAAACCAGGGTTAAGATTAGGTCTCCTTGGAGTCAGAGATGAAATCTGATTTCATGGATAGATACTTAGAGGTTCTCAAAGGAAAACCAAGGTGACAGCTTTTTGATTGGTTTTTGGCCATTATTCCATAGAGACCTAACCCCAACTCTTAACCAAACCACAGTTTTGGCAAGTCCTTCTGAAGGAGTTCAACATCCAAATTTGTCTGTACTCTGACCCTCATCTGGACACTGATGGAAGCAGGGAATGCATTAATGTCATCCTAGAACACTTCCTCCATTGCTTTGCAAACTTTCAGTTGGACAACTTGTTGGACTTCCTAGCAGTAACTGAATCCACATATATCACTTTCCAGAATAATTAACAATAATTAATAAAAGATTTTAAAAATGTACAGTCTATTGCAGAAGATGATAACCTGAGCCACAGTCTCAATCCCTTAGTATAGTATCCCAGGCCATCTTCACATCAGAGAAAATTACCTTGTGGTTGGTTAAAGAATTTCTCTGGCAGGTGCTGATAACTGCACATTTATCAAGCACTGACAGTGCAGTTCTAATTCTGGATTCTTCTTTAAAAATGCATATGCTCTTGTGTCATCCAGTCCAAAAATTCCCCATGTAAATTTCTGCCATTAAGCTTACTTACCACATTAAATTAATCATTAGCTTTTGCATCTCTGCAGAGTTTTAAAGTCACATTTTAAAAGAGGCTTTACTTATGCTGAAGTTAAATATTTAAAGCTGGAAAATTAATCAGGATAAATCCCTAAGAAGAAAGACAAGGCCTTTTTCATGAGTTAATAATCATCCTGTAAATGCAAGGCACATAGGGACTAATATCAGTGGTAAAACTTTTCAAAATTAAAATAATTCTCCAATTCATTAAATAGTTTTTAATTTCAGGCAATGAATACATCACATTTTGGCAGTATTTGAAAACCTTCATCACAAGTTTTATATTCTGTGCATTTTTCTTTATTTCTAAAATTACCTAGTGCTTTTATACAAAAACAAAGAAATAACATCTTTTGTAATGCTTAATGTAATGACTGTTATTTGTGCAACTTGTGAGAGCTGTAAAATTAGTAAAGGCTATCAGCATAATAAATCCATGACAGAACTGAAACAAAAGATGACTTCTCTTCCTCAAAACTATAATTTTAAAGCCATCTTGTGGCTAGAAGAATGAATTAGAGAGATTCCTTATTGCATTAAGCTTTAGTTATTTCCTATGCTAAGCAACCACAAAATGAACTTTCACTCACAGTTGGGAATTCTCCTTTCCTTTCTGAGTTAAAAACTGGGTGATTTTATGGTTATGGATTGCAGCCATATAAATCGAAGGATGGAAATAAACCAATGACAAGGAAGTAATAAAAGTGAAGTGTTTGTTAAAGAAATTTGTTTCTTTTGTCCTTCTCTCTTAGGAGAAAACATTCTTCAAAAGCATAAAAGGGAAACCCAAGAATCTTTCGGCTGGATTCCCAGAATCTCTTTTTCTGTTAATCTTTCTCTTCTTTTTTGCCTGGCAATACTTTTGGACTATTTTGCCAGGAGGTCTTTAAAACCATCATTGCTTTAAGAAAATAACCAAAATTGGCCCTGGGTATTAGGTTTCTTTATAAACTCAGAGTCTATAAGCATGTTTTGAGTTCTTTCTTCAAGCAATGGTAAGTTCAGAGTAAGTACTTTTAACTCAATTAGCCAACTTATTTCAGGACAAAAAAGAATAAAGATTTTGCTTAACACATAGTAAAATAGTCACATTTTTAAGAGATAAAAATAAAATTGACAAACTACACTCTATGCAGACATTTTCAACAACATATCAGTGCTGGTAGTCTACCAATCCAATAAGTTAAGGATAATGTCAGAAATATAAAAGTGATATACAGGCAATAAGATGGTAAAATAGCTACATTAAAAACAAGCAAAATCTATACATGTGACTACAATGTAGGGTTGTTTAATTTATTTTCTCCCAGGCCCTCACATTTTTGTCCTCAGAAGCCTGTACTATGCTAACAACCTTGAAAAATAAGTTTCAAGAATTATCAATCACCAATTATCAACCATAAATCATAATTGCTGAAGTCATAATTGGATTAATTAAATTAACCTAAAACACTGGAAGTATTAGTAACAAACACTCCCAATTGTAAAATGACAACAAAATCAGACCAGCATAAATTTTAAACAACTAATCAATTTTAATACTTAAAATAGTGGAGGAGTGAAAAAGACTAGGTGTTGACAGGTGTCCACTTAACTAGTCCACCCAATTCCACCTTTCTTTACTGAACTATGAATCCACTTTCTAGGGGAAATGGGCCTCTGTAGATATCTATGTGAATAGGGAACTGATCCTATCTCTAAAAATTGCCAAATCAGGTCTGTTTCAGAGGAATAGGTTTACATTTCCTTTCAAAGATGATACAAAACTTTAGGCATAATATATAGGCAATGGATTAACTAGTTCTCAAAAAGAATGGAAGAAAGAAAAAACAGCAAGATGAAAGACTTTGGAAGATAGATTGAAGATTCAGAAGGATCTTGACAGACTTGAGCATTGGGCCATATACAACAAGATGGAGTGAAAAATAAAGTCCTGCACTTAGATAGGGAAAAACCAGATGCACAGGTAAAAGATAGACAGTACCTAGCTCAACAGTAGTGTTTCTAAGAAGGATCTAGGTGGCTTGGTGGATCACCACTGAGGTATGAGTTAGCAGTGTGCTGCAGCTGCCAAAAAGTCCTAGGCTGCATCAAGAGAAGGATAGAATCAAGATAATCAGAAGTGGTAGTATTGTTCTATACTGCTCTAGTGGGCCAGATTTGGACTACTTCATCTAGTAATGAATGGCTAAAGGAACTAGGTATGTTCAACCTAATGTAGAGAAGGTATAGGGGGAGACCTGATAGCAGTCCTCCAATACTTTAAGTGCCATCAGAGGGAAGAGGATGTCAATTTATACTCCATAGCACCTGATGTTGGGAGTGGGAGGTACCGTGTTACAGTGGTTCTCCTCCTTCCTCTCCGACCACTTGCAATTTGTGTTGGCAGGGGGGCAGAGATTGACCTCAAGGCCCCTGATTTTTGGGGTACCTCAGGGGTTGGAGCTCTCGCCCCTCCTGTTCAACATTTATGTGAAGCCGCTAGGTGAGATCATCCGTGGCTTTGGGATAGAATTTCATCAGTACACTGATGATACTCAGTTGTACTTTTCTACCCTGGGCCACCCTAACGAAGCCATGGAAGTGATGACCCGGTGCCTGGAGGCTATACGGGGTTGGATGGGACGAAACAGACTTCAGCTCAACCCAGCCAAGACTGAGTGGCTGTGCTTTCCAGTGCCCCGATACAGCCAGCTTACTCCTTCGCTGGCTGTGTGTGTGTGTGGGGAGGGAATTTCTAGCCCCCACGGAAAGGGCACACAATTTAGGTGTCCTCCTGGATGTACAGCTGTCATTAGAAGATCATATAGCAGCCCTCACCAGGGGGGCTTTTTGTCAGGTCCGTAGGATCTACCAGTTGCGGCCCTTTCTGGATCGGGACGCACTTCGCACAGTCACATCCGCCCTCGTCATCTCTCGGCTGGATTATGCCAATGCTCTCTACATGGGGCTTCCCTTGAAGAGCACTCGGAGGCTCCAGCTGGTGCAAAATGCAGCCGCGCGGGTGGTCTTGGGGGCTCCTCTGAGCTCCCATGTTACACCACTTTTGCGCGAGTTGCATTGGCTCCCAGTGGCCTTCTGGGTGCGATTCAAGGTGTTAGTGATCACTTTTAAAGCACTCCATGGCTTGGGACTGGATACTTATGGGACCGCCTGCTGCCACCATCAGTCTCTCGCTGACCAGTGCGCTCTCATAGAACGGGCTTCCTTGGGGTACCACCGGCTGGACAGCTGATGGCCCCAAGGGTTCGGGCCTTCTCTCTGAGAGCCCCCTTCCTCCGGAACGAATTGCCCCTGGAGATAAGGACCATCCCCGACATGTTGACCTTCCGGCGCGCACTAAAAACCCACCTATTCCATCTAGCTGGTCTGGCCTAGAGTTATATAAAATGGTTATAAATTCAGCTTTTAAATGGTTTTTAACTTTTCTAATTCCCCACTCTTAATCTCTTAAAGCCTATCTATTTAATTCTTTTAACTTTTTAAAAAAATTATTATATTTGTATTTACATGTTTTTATCTCGCTGTGAACCACTCCGAGTCCTTAGGGAAAGGGGGTGGTATACAAATTTGAATATATAAACAAATAAACAAATAAATAATTTAAAGGAACCTTGATGATGCAGGCTGTTAATTATCTAGCACTTAGTGCAAGTTGCCTGCAATTAGTGCAGGCTCGAATTCCACCAGGCTCAAGGTTGACTCAGCCTTCCATCCTCTCGGGATAGGTAAATTGAGGACCCAAGATTGTTGGGGGCAATAAGCTGACTTTGTAAAAATGCTATTTGGGGGGGCCAAAAGCCCTAGTAATAAGCTGGCATATACAATGGAATGAAGGCTATTGCCAAGCACTTAGTATGGTGCTCCATAGACTGTAAGCCGCCCTGAGTCTCCGGAGAAGGGCGGCATATAAATGCAAATAAAAATAAATAAATAAATAAATGTGAAGACAAGAAGCAATGAGTGCAAGCTCATCAGAAGGCTATCGAACTTGGAACTAAGGAGGAATTTCCCAACAGTGATTAATCAATGTAACAATTAATCAATATAACAGTATTAATAATGTAACAGTTTGCATTCCAGAGTTATGTCTGCTCCATCACTGAAGATCTTCAAGAAAAGATTGGATAATCTTTGTCCTGGATGCAATAAGGTTTTCTGCCTTGGGAAGGGGGTTAAACTAGAAGATCTCCAAGGTCTTTCCAGCACTATGGTTCTATAATTCTGTGAAATTATGCAAGACAGGCATGATTACCTTTTGTCTCTGAGTCTCTTAAATAAGGTTTATTTGATGAAAAAATGCTCTAGCATTTGTTACTGTCTCTAAGATGAATAGCACGGCAAGGAAATTATTCTGAATGAATATTATTGTGAATGTACAAGTATGCATGAGTAGGTCTGTTTCTTAGACTCTGGATTTTTGTGCCAATCAGAACCACAAAACTGAAAGAAATTTCCTATCAACATACCTGTAAGTTGATTGGAGTCTTTGTCATAAATACTAAATATGAAAGGGGCATCGTCTACTAGAATATCAACTAGGGGAAGGGGAAATCGTCAGTGAGCATACATTTTGTGTACATGCAGGAGAGGATGTTAATTTTCTGTGTCTGTGTGTCTGTGTAACACACACACACACATACAAAGGGAGAAAGAGGGAGAGGATGGGGGAGGGAAAGGCACACGGTTTGAACAAAATTGAATGTTGAAACAAAGTAGTTGGAAAGACCCTTAAAAAAAGTATTACTTTTCTTTCTTTTCCAGTATTTTATCATACTTCACCAATACACACACACACACAGAGTCCAGCTGCCTCATCATGGTGAAGGTGGGTAGAAGGTTCCTGGGAGATATGAGTGAAGAACTTCAGGAGTGTATATCAAGAATATACATTCTCAGCAGCCATTTGCCAGCTGAAGCTAGCAGGAATCTATATTGGGCAGTAATGATATAGGAAGATGCTGGAGGCAATATAACACTGTAACAATATTAACAATGGCAAAGGCATCAAGTCATACTGTGCAGGAGAAGGCAGTGGTAAACGACCTCTGTCTTTTTACCAAGAAAACCACCAAGAAAAAATAAAATAAAATGACAAATGGAAGAAAGTAAATGTAATTGCAGAACAAATAATAGAGGCAAACCTTGCCAATATGAGGTTAAAAAAAAACAAGAAAGAAAAAATTCAGACTTTCAGAGAATTATTCGGAGAAACAAGAAACAATATTACAATATCTGTAAAGATATTGAGGATGAAAACAGACATGGAAAAACAAGAGAAGTCTTTCAAAAGTTCTCTGATTTCTAACTCAGAAGGAGGTTCCAATCTTCATTTGGTATACTAAAAAATTCCAATGAACAGAGATGAAATTAAGATGAAAAGAATATACTGAAATATTGTACAGTAGAGGTGTTAACATCCAAGACACCTTAAAAGATTGCTAAGTCTTTGAAGGATTGAAACAGCCTAAGCAGATATATCACTTTCAAAATATCTGAAATAGCATTAGCAATAGCACTTAGACTTTATACTGCTTCACAGTGCTTTTACAGCCCCCTCTAAGGTTTACAGAGTCAGCATATTGCCCCCAACAATCTGGCTCCTCATTTTACCAACCTCAGAAGGATGGAAGGTTGAGTCAACCTTGAGCCAGTCAGAATCAAACTGCCGAACTGCTGGCACTCGGCAGTCAGAAATAGCCTGCAGTACTGCATTCTAACCACTGTGCCATGACAGACAGAAGGATATATGAATGGGTGGAATACCCACTGAAATATGGCAAGCAACAGAAGAGGAATCAGATGTAATCAGTGCAGAGATTAGAAATTTTCCATCAAGAAGCTGTGGCAGGCTACCCAATATGATATCTCCAGGAAATCTGCAAAAGAATTTAGAAATACTTCACCCCATCATCTTCCATTCCTCCATCATGAAAGTATGTATGCTTGCCCTTATCAACATTCATCATTATTTTCTCATACAAATACTCTTCATTTTTCACAAAGCTTGATCAACCTACCTGAAATTTACCAATGATGTCCCCTACAAAAGAGTTGACTAACACTGCAAATTCTATTATTGTACGTCTCCAGAACAACCCTGCTAGAGGCACTAATAGGATATATCATTTTAAAGGACTACATCAGTCAGGTTTGACTCAAATATCATGAAAAAAAAAATTATAGCCATTTCTGGTTGTTGTTGTTTTCTGCAGCAAGACATGAAGATGAATCAATTTATATTTTAATACATCTCAATAAGGCAATCTGTGCTTCCATTTGGGAGGAACTGAGCCATTTCCAAAGGTCTGGAACAAATCCCAGGAAGAGGTGCCATCCAAATACTTCTCTGCAGAGAATTTAGTCCTTTGCATTGGACTAGGTAAAAATAATATATTGAAAGCTCTTCCTCACAACACACATTTCTAAAGCTATGAGCAATCCCTTGTCTGCCACTGTGTCCTTCTTTGTTTTTTTTTTTCTTTTTACAAAAATGCTTTTGTTGACAATCCTTTTCACACTCTTTTCAGTTTAATTCCTTTTGCATAAAAAAAAATGGGGTTGAGGGGGAAGAGATAGGGAAAACAAAAGCTCTGGAATAACATTAATGTATATCAAAATGTAGCATATTGCCTGATCCTTGTGACAGGCTTTTATTTAGCTTTGCTTCTTCAACTTCATTTAAAAAGAAGTAAAATCTCAAACAAAGTTAATACAAATGCCCAGTTTTTCAATGTTTCTCAAAGTATGATTTGGGAATGGCAAACTTGTACATGAAACATTTGTCGCCTTGAAAATAGTGTTTTGAATTATAACTGGCTGCCATACTTATATTAACAGAGAAACAGCAGTTGCTCCCAAGAAAGAGCTATTCCAACAAAAGAGCAATGACCTTTTTGAATGTATAAAGCTGAGTGCTGGAAAAAAAATGAAAAACAGATGCAATATGATTTGTCTGGAAATCCAAATTCTTGTATGGGTACTTAAGAATGGTTACTTCTTCTTCTTCTTCTTGATTCTGATAATGCTCAAGGAAGGAGTGAAACTGTTATTGCTTATGATGTTATGGAAATGTAGAATTTATTTGGATGATCTCCAAAAATAGATATAAAGGCATCTTTGAGATTATTTTTGGGTGGCAAGAGCAGCCTTCTTCTTCTTCTTCTTCTCCTTCTTCCTAATATTTTTTTCCACAGATACAGGATCTGCTTTTCAGATCAATAAGTGCCATCTTCTGCAATCAAATGAAACATCTGGGTTTCATTGGGCATTTTTCATGCCCACATTTGCCAGGGCACTGTAAAATAATCATAAATTAAAGTAAAACAAAATAGACCACAGAAATATCACTATAATTTTGTACTGCTTTGTCACAGAGCTCACTTGACATCTCCAATGTATGCAGTGTTATTTAAATAATGAAAAGATGGCATTGAAGAATGGGAAATTACATATGAAAAATTTTAAAAGGGCATATAGAAAAGTAAAGTGCAAATCATTTTTACCATGATAAAAATGGGAAAACATCCAGTCCTGGAAGAAGAAAGTGTTCATTTTTCTAAAGAAAGTATGTTAGATATTGTCACATTTGAAAAAAGAGCTTATATGGGAGAAAAACATTTTTTTAAAAAACTGCTTTGGGAAACCTGGTTTTTCTTTTTAAACATTATTATGGATCATGGGGTAGATTGGGATTGGATGGGATGGGATGGAGTAGGATAGGATTTTTCTCCTGGAATGTTGTAAGTGTATCCAATGCTTGTAATGTTATTGTTATGCCGGGAAACGCACAATAATAAAAAAATATGAATAATCCATTTTTACAGCTTGCCCCAAATGATCACATAAACTCTGGCTTTCTGAAGTTTATATTGTTAATCCCAATATCTGAATTTGTTTTTATTTGCTTTTTTACTACTACTATTAAACCAATGCACATGTAGAAAATGTACTTCACCCTATGGACAAATATTTTTTCCCAATCTGAAACCTACTTTTAAAAAAAACCCTGCTTATTAAATTGAAGCACAGTGTTCTGCTAATCTTTAAAATATTTTTTAACAAGATCTGATCTACACTTGCACCCTTCTCTTTAATTTTGATTCAAATAATAGCCATGAAAAGGAATAATATTGCAGCTACTTTTCCTGATTAGCTCTGTATGTGTGCATATACAGTATATGCACAGGAAATTAACATAGAGGAAAGATTTTTCAGCAGGAAAACGGCAAAGTAAAGCAAGCAAATGAATTTTAAACTGCTCTATTTATTATGGTCCTGGCCTTCTTGGGCAGCATATCAAACTTGGGTGTAAATACCTTGATGATTCACTAGATGGCAGCAGAAACTAAAGAAAACTCTAGCTTGCCTGCCACCTAGTGGTCACCCACATGTTTGAATCTCAAAAAAGATATTGTACCAGGAGGAATGACCTGGGGATAGAGACAAAAGAGGAGTCAACTTAGAGTCTCTACATAGCCACAAACAAAGTCCAACTCCTCTTGAATTCCACTGACCCTTATGTAGTGCCAAAATAGTGTTAACTACTTGTTGAGTAGCTAGGCATGGATAGGCATGAGTAATAACAAATCAGTTTAATTGGAATTTCAACTGTGGTCCTGAGTTTTTTTGTGTCTATCTGGCTCTTTGTGGTAAAATAAAAGTTTATGTTGAATCCCAAAATGGATCACTTAAGCTGAAAAATTTTTTTAAACAATGTTTATTAATTTATAATAAAGAGCAACACTTTAGGAGATGTCTACATTTTATTATTTATTTATTATTTAAATTTATATACCGCCCCCTCTCCCAAAGGGACTCAGGGCGGTAAACAGCCAGAATAAAAATACACATATAAAACATATATACAATGTTACAATATTAAAAATTAAAAGAATTAAATATAATTGGCTCTACAAAAGTTAAAACAAGGTGATTAAGAAAGATTAGAAACCAGATTAAAATTTAAAAACCCCTAGGCCAGTCCGGCTTGCTGAAATAAATACGTTTTCAGCGCACGACGGAAGGTCATGAGATCAGGGACGATCTTCATCTTTGGGGGTAATTCATTCCAGAGAGGGGGTGCCCCCAATGAGAAGGCCTGCATCCTCGGGGTCGCCAGCCGTCCAGCCGGCGGCACCCCGAGGAGGCCGACTCTATGGGAGCGTATCGGTCGGCGGCAGGCCAATAATGGCAGGAGGCGGTCTTGCAGGTATCCCGGTCCCAAGCCATGGAGCGCTTTAAAGATAATAACTAAGACTTTGAAGTGTACCCAGAGGGCCACCGGGAGCCAATGCAGCTCGTGCAGAAGTAACGTAACTTGGGAGCCCCGAGGAGCCCCCAATACCATCCTCGCGGCTGCATTCTGCACCAGCTGGAGCCTCTGGATGCTCTTCAAAGACAGCCCCATGTAGAGAGCATTGGCATAGTCTAGGCGGGAGGTCACCAGGGCAGAGGTGACCGTGCAAAGTGCATCCCGATCCAGAAAGGGCCGCAACTTTTGTTGATGTTAACAGTAAAGTATTTGGGTAGAAGGAATTGCATATGCATTAGCCTAGGATTATTGTTAAAATGAATAAATAAATTGCAGTCTAACAATTAGAGCGTGCTTTGCCCAGTGCGGCACTACAGCAATAACAGTTGAGGATGTTAAAAAAAAGTAGTTAGGTACAACTATGCTTTAACTTTAACCATCTTCAGATGGTCAACACAGAAATCAGATTGACTATGTGCTCTGCAGCCAAAGATGGAGAAGCTCTATACAGTCAGTAAAAACATGACCAGGAGCTGACTGTGACTCAGATCGTGAGAGATGACAAATAGATTTAAGGAATTAGATCTGATAGACAGAGTGTCTGAAGAACTATGGATGGAGGTTCATAACATTGTATAAGAGATAGCAACTAAAGCCATCCCTAAGAAAAAGAAATGCAAGAAAGCAAAATGGCTATCTGAGGAAGCTTTACAAATAGGGAAGGGAAGTGAAAGGCAAGGGAGAAAGAGAAAGAATGAAGAATTTCAGGGAATAGCTAGAAGAATGCCTTTTTAAATGAACAGTGCAAAGAAATAGAAGAAAACAATAGAATAGGGAGAACCAGAGATCTCTTCAAGAAAATTGAAGATATGAAGCACACTTTTCATGCAAAGATGGGCATGATAAAGGACCAAAATGGCAGGAACACAGAAGAACTATACAAGAATGAGCTTAATGTCCCTGATAACCATGATGGGGTGGTCACTGACCTCAAGCCAGACATCCTGGAATGTGAAGTCAAATGGGCCTTAAGAAATCTGAACAACAACAAATCTACTGTAGTGGAGGTGACATTATTCTATCTGAGCTATTCAAAATCTTAAAAGACAATGCAGTAAAAATGCTCACTCAATTTGCCAGCAAATTTGGAAAACTCAACAGTGGGCACAAGGTTGGAAAAAGGTCAGTTTAATTCCAATTCCAAAGAAGGCAATGCTCAAAATCCTACAACCTAGGCTCCAGCAGGACTGAGAACTAGCAGAAGTACAGGCTGGATTTTGGAGAGGCACAGGAACTAGAGATCAAATTGCCAACATACACTGGATCATGGAGAAAACTAGGGAGGTTTCAGAAAAACATATATTTCTGCTTCATTAACTATGCTAAAGCCTTTAGCATTTAGATTGTATAGATCACAACAAATTATGGCAAGTTCTTAAAGAGATGGGAGTACCAGATATTTGTCTCTTGAGAAACCTATATGCAGGTTAAGAAGCAACAGTGAGAACTGGACACGGAATCACTGATTGATTCAAAATTGAGAATACTGTATACTATCACCCTGCCTATTTAACTTATACGCAGAGTACATCATGAGAAAGGTGAGGCTAGATAATCACAAATTGGAATTAAGATTGCCAGGAGAAATAACTTCAGATATGCATATGATACCATTCTAATGGCAAAAAGTGAAGAGCAACTAAAGAACCACTTGGTGCAGGTGAAGGGAGAGAGTGCAAAGTTCATTAAGAAAACTAAGATCATGGCATCCAGCCCTCTCCATTCATGGCAAATAGATAGGAAAGAAATGGAGGTAGTGACAGATTTTATTTTCCTGGGCTCCAAGATCTGCACAGATGGGGACTGCAGCCAAGAAATTAAAAGATGCTTCCTCCTGGGGAGGAAAGCTATGGCAAATCTAGACAGCATACTAAAAAGCAGAGATATCACCCTGCCAACAAAAATGCATATAGTCAAGGCTTTGGTTTTCCCAGTTGCAATATCTGACTGTGAAAGTTGAACCATAAGAAAGGCTGAGCACCAAAGAACTGAGACCTTTGAACTATAGTACTGGAGAAGACTCCTGTGAGTCCCTTGGACTGCAAGGTGATCAAACCAATCAGTCCTAGAGGAGATCAACCCTGACTGCTCTTTAGAAGGCCAGATTCTGAACATGAAATTCAAATACTTTGACCATCTAATGAAAAGGAACGACTCACTGGAAAAGACTCTAATGCTGGGAACAATTGAGGGCAAAGAAGAAAGTGACGACAGAGAATGAGGTGGCTGGATGGAGTCACTGAAGCAATCGGCATGAGCTTAAATGGACTCAGGAGGATGGTAGAGGACAGGAAGGCCTGGAGGAGCATTGTCCATGGGGTGATGATGGATCAGACATGACTTCACGACTAACAATAACAACAAATGTTTTAACTTTCAGATTATATGAGATGAAAAAGATTGAGTTCCAAAATTATATAGGAGACCTTTTCCACCTTCTTGGAAACACATGATAGGTCATATTTATTGCATACTACCAATGTAGTAATATTGTGGATTTCTTTTTTTGTTCAGTAGCCATGGCAAACACATTTTCCTATCATTCCAACTAGTTTACTTCTGACAGACATTCTGGGAGGAAATTTGGATTGGATGATTGATTGATACTTTGTAGATTCCACCATATGCCCAGGGAATGCCTTCTCAGTTTGTAAATTATTTCACAGAACAGCTGTTGGCATCTTTTGAGTCCCTTAGGTCTAACATCTGACTATGTAGATTGGGCAATTTTCACCAGATCATTGCAAACGCTTCTTATTTAAAAACAATGGACCTGGTGAAATCAATATAACAAGTCACTATTTATACATCTTGCCTAACAATTGCATTTCTTTATGCAGGAAATTTAGAATGGCATAAACACTGTTCATTTCTCTTGTTTATTTGGTTTGTTTCTATTGATGTATGAACATATATTTTTTTAATATTTTAATAGAGAGATATCTACAAAGTACATGCAAAATTTGGCCAAAAAGAAGTTTAGAAGAGAAGGTTCCAAACACATGTTATTATCTTAAGAAAAGATCAAACAGGACTTTCTACCAAGCAAAAAATCAGATTACCATCTCAGGGCTGTTTGAAAATGCAGATAAATTGTAGACTGCCTGTACCATGTTCAGATCACCTTTAAGGATGTGGTTTCAGCCTTTTAATTTCTCTGTTCTTGTGGGTAAGACTTTTTAGCATTTTACAAAGTAAATATTGTGGTTTTTATCAGTACTAAGATTGACCTAGTGCTTACAAATGGTTTTTAAATGGCCTTTTTACGGGCAGAAATCCAAACTGTTTTACAAATTGCACAACACATCACAGAAGTAGAATAAACCAAGAGGAGAATGACACAGGTCCACATTTCCATAGCTTAATAAAAGGTCTGGGAATAGGGGGAGGGAATATATGAAGTATCATCAAAGATTTCTCAAGCCAGCAGCCCAAAAGGAAAAAAATGAATAACCTAAAAAATAAAGAGTGATTATATAGATTCCATTGAAGGTCTGAGGCTTTGATAGGATTAAGGGTCAAATGCTGACTGTTCTACCTGGGGCTTCTGATGTGTATAAGCTCTAATTCAAGTTTGGATGCACTGCTTAATAAATGACACATGTAATAATATATGCAGTATGGATTACTCAGGATCTGCCATCCAGTACCATGGCTGCTTCTTGTTTACAGGACACCTCTATCCCCTCCCCATCCAATTTCCTTTCCCATAATAAGCAGCACTGAATGGGTGACACCTAGCATAATGAAAAGGCTCTCAAGTGAGATTAAGTCCTGCTGACCAAGAGGTGCTTTTAGAGAAAGTTTACTTTTTGCTTTCTCCTGAGAGAGAAGTGGTCAGAGGAGCCAGAGATATCAGTCACATAGCAGAGCTTCTCAATTAAGCCTAATACCTTCAAACCAACTATCTGTGAAATGAACCTGGTGGCAAGCACAGTTCAACCTCATGATTTGCTCCAGCCCCTTATTTAGCTGATGCAGAGGGGAGGGAAACATGGCTTTTAAGAGATTTCTGCTCTGTAGAGAATAAGGATAGTGGGAAATGACCTCTCTCTCTCTCTCTCTGCATATGCACTTCCAACAATCTATGTGCAAACTGGCAGTTCAGAGGCACATTGTATAAAAAATGCATGATATCAAAAATACAAATTGCTTAGTAAAAAAGAATAGCTACAGAAAATGTAGAAATGCACACAGAAATAGGCCTGGATTTTTTAAAACAAAATTTTAATAATAATAATTATTATTATGCAGCCAGTTTGATACAATGGTTAAGGCAACAGGCTAGAAACCAGGAAACTGAGTTCAAGTCCTGCCCTAGACACAAAGATATCTGGATGACTTTGGGCCAGATACTTTGTCTCAGCTGTATGAAGGAGGCAATGGCAAACCACTTCCAAAAAAATTTACCAAGAGAAGCACGGGGACTACTTCAGGCAATCACCAGGAGTCAAAAGCTAACTTGAAGACAATCAGATACATGATGGATTGACCCTGGCCTGGGTAATCTTAGGCATTGTGGGAAATTAGAAGAAAAGCTGTTAGGCAACCCTGTTGTACTGCTATAGCCATCACCATTATACTGATAAGGAAAGGAGATCTCAATGTAAGACAAGGAAAACCAAGTATGATGCCCAGATTCCTTTCCAAGCCAGGAATCTCAGAAGGATCAACAAAAGCAAGGGTGTTCTATCCAGATGCTTTTAAATAACTGTTTTCATAAAAACATTCTGGCTAATGATCAGGCAAGCTCAATCGGCAGAATTACAGTCCCTTAAGCACTCTCACAGCTTCAGCATTTCAGGGTTAAGAACTTGACTTCGGAATTATGCCTGGAAGCCTGATAGCCAGCAAGTGATAATATTGAATTTCAATGATGCTGATGAAAGCATCAAGTCCAAGATTATTGGCCTTCTCTCTCTTATAGTTGCAACCATCTTTTGTCTCTAGACTTATGCCATCGTACTGCAAGTTCATGACTCAAGAATCCATTTTAAAACATTCAGAAGAACTTGATATTGTATTGTGGCAATACTATGCATGTCAGCTCAAGTAGTATAGGGTTGTAGTCCAGAGCAGCATAAATCACTAGTGTGAAAACAGAATTGGATAGCATAGTGGCTAAACAATGAGTTATTTCCCACTGACTTAAAGTATTTTTTCCCTTCAAAATAAAATAGATGTCATCTATTCCTGATAAATAGAGCTACGTGAGGACACTGATATATTTCATCAATGCAGGCAGATTGGGCTACAGTTTTTAATCTGGCACCAAGGGTATCTGAGAGCAGAGTTTCATTCAAAAATTGTTCTCTAGAGGAAAAAAGAGGCTAGGGATTTTCACAGATGATCTTTTCTTTTTGCAGCTTCATCAACCATTTCCCAGTAACCCAATCTCCTCCCTTTATCGTCTTTAGATCTTCAAGACACATGAGATACTTGAAGTAGAGAGGGGAATCAGCAGTGGTCATCAATCCGCTCTTAGTGCCGACTTCTTCTGAATCAAGCCATGTGAGACTCATTTCTTGAAACCAATGCACTCCCTTCAGGTCTTCAAATCCACAATACTTGGATTTGTTGTAAAGATCACATATCTACTTCTGTAGTTCTCATAACTAATTTACAGAAGCAGTTTTGCCTTCTGTTTTGTGATTTAGTACATATTTGCATTCCTCATTTATCTGAGATCCTAATTTTTTTTCAGATATAGCATTTATCATGGGAACCATGGGATCATAAACTTCATTTGGCAACTATTTTTTTTGTTTGCTGTGAGCTCATAAATCCTCCAAAGACATGTATGATTGTATGTATGTATGTATGTATGTATGTATGTATGTATGTATTTATGATTGTATATATGTGTAAATCCTCTTTTACACATTTTCTGTTATAAATATAATTAAAAATAATGACAACCTTGCTTATAATCTCTGAAGTCAATGGTTATGCACTAGATAGGTAGGTAGATAGATAGATAGATAGATAGATAGATAGATAGATAGATAGATAGATAGATATTAGATAGATAGAAATATAGCATAATATACTGTATGCATACTATAAACAGACATGCATGTGTGTATGCATATGTGTATGTATACACATATACACACACACACACACACACAGAGTTGTCTTTATATATTTCTTATTTACATTTACTTGTAAAGTGCATTTGCTTAATATAAGTTTTAAATTCTGAAGGTTTATGGGAGCTTTTCTATCCATCTTAATGGAAGCAGTTAATACTCTATAAGAAAGGAAGTACAAATGATACTCAATACCACCATCAGTCTGAACAATGAAATTTGTGTAAACAAATCTTCATGACTATCATGTATCTTGTCGTTGGGCCACTCTTTTGTAAGAACCTGTGTGGCTGAGGTACTGGCTGTGTGTCTATCAGCCTCCTCTGTTGTAACGACCTGGGTAATGGGCTGTGTGATGACCTTCTGAGTTCTATCGTTGTGACATCCTGGGTCTTTACCCAAGTTGTTACAATACAGGAGGCTGATAGACACACAGCCAATACCTCAGCCACACATGCTCTTACGAAAAAGCCAAACAATCTGCAAACATCAACTCCATCAACCAATCAAGAAATGACAACACAGCCAACCTCCCCATCAATATTTATAGAGAGACGGCAGCTCCGATCATGCTTTGCTTGCACAAGCACAAAGCCAAAAGCACAAACCTGAAGATGGCGAGTGGGACTTCATTGAAATGTCGCCAAGATACTTTCAATCTTACATGGGAAAAGACCCAAACACGCCAAAACATGCAAGTAATATGACATTTGAAATACCTTATTTCTTTTTTTTATACTGCTGCCTTTTCCCATTCTCCAAAAATATATCGTTTCCCTTTAGCCTTGTCTACAGTTAATTTGAAATAAAGGTTAAAACTGAAGAACCAGCTCCATAATATTTATACAATGAAGTCAAACTCTCTTGCATGAAACATAATTGTAAAAACAATAGTAGCCTTTTCCTTATGCAACATAGGATATGGTCAATCACTTGGCAATTCAATTTTGGCCCATCCTGAACTATTTATTTATTAAAGTCCTGTTCTTGGGGATGCTGAAGTCCTATGAATTTTTTTTTCCCTCCTACTTTCCATTCCTTCTTGTGCCCCATTTCCTGGAAACTGTTACTGGCTCTAATGTTTATTTCACACTCAACCAGTACCATTGCATTGATAAATATTTAAAGATACTGGACTTCCATCAATACAATGCCTTATGAGTCCTTTAAAAGGTGTTTTACTACTTGGCAAAGATTATTCTAGTCAATGAAAGAAGAAAGAAAACCACTTAGTGTTCTGGAATGATACACAAATCAGTTTTGGTTTGAAAAGAAGAAATAGCAGGAAAGCAAACTTATCCATTTGCAGAATAAACAAATCTCTGCAAGAGTGTTTGAATATTGAGTCATTGAACAATCATTGCTGCTGGAGAGAACATTAACTGGAGGAACCTTGTTATTCTAAGAATATTTAGAATGACATAAAATCTATAAAATAATAAAGGCAAAAGAGGCCATTTAAGCCTTGTGTCCAACTCCCTGCTCTGTCCAGAAAACCATATCCCTAAGGTTGCTGTCTAACTTGTATCTGAACCAATCAGCAAAGGGGAGTCTGTGTGCTCTCTGGTTCCATTGTTAAAATCCACTTGTTGCTGGGAAATTGTTTATTGTTCAGTCAGAAAACACCTTCCTGTAATTTAAATACCATATGCTGTATTATTCGTGTTTTGCATTGAGTGCCATCCTTCTAGATATGAAAGGGTTAAGAATGTGATCCTATCCTCACATCCAATCTTCTCTTTTCAGGGCTAAACGTTCCTGGTTCCACCTATATCTTATAAAAAGATTTTATTTCTAGATTCAAAATCATATTGTTATCCTTCTCCAAACCCATCTTAATTTATCTGAAGTCTTCATAAGATGTAGTACCCAGAACTGAAGACAATGAGCAAAATGAAATCTGACAACAGTAGAATTTACTTGATGTATGCTATAAAAATGCTATCAGATATGGAAACTTGCCAAAATTAAAATGATAAATGATAAACTCTAATTTATTGTATTTGACAGTGATTAGCAGCAAAGGTAGAACAGACAAATAGATATGTTGAGATCCATCAAGTTTCTTGAGAACCAGCTGAATATTACAATATTCATCTATACTTGTTACAAATGGATTGACTTGGCTGGAAAAAAAAAAAGCCTGCAGGACAACAAAATTCATATGACGACTAAAGTACTCTTTCATGTTATTGTATCACAACAGATTATGCATTTTTCAGTGAGGTTATAACAAAAATTACTTCTGCTTCAGAATTTAACCACAACTGAATTAGTAATAATAAACACAATACAAAAATCTTCAACTCTTTTCAGTTATTCTTTCCAAGGAGCCAGGCTGTCTAAAAACTGGTAGAGCAGTTGGCAAGCCCAAGCCATGAAGCTGGAAACAAATTTCTCCCAAACTATTGAGTATAGAATTTTTTCCCCCTATCCAACCTACTAAAAATAATCGATTATATTTCTCATCCATTTTTACTATTAATTCTGATTACAAATAATAATAATAATAAATATTTATTTATATACTGCTCCTCTCCCGAAGGACTCGGAGCGGTGCACAGCCGTACACTTAAAACAATAAATATGTGAAAAATTAAAACTAAATTAAACTAAGACCCTGGCTGTAATCAATTAAAACCCTTCCCTAAAATCCTAAAATTTAATAAAAAAGTAAAAGACCCAAATCTAAAATCAGCCCAAGCCGGCCTGGTCAAAGAGCCAGGTTTTCAAGGCACGCCTGAAGGTCCCCAGGTCCATGGCTGTACGTAACTCTGGGGGCAACCCATTCCAGAGGGCAGATGCCCCCATAGAGAAGGCCCTATTCCTCGGGATCATCAGCCGGCACATAGATGCCAACTGGGACCCGCAGGAGAGCCTCCCTGTGGGAGTGCACCGGACAGCGAGAGGAAAATGGCAGAATGCGGTCTTGTAAATATCCTGGTCTGATGCCATGGAGCACTTTAAAAGTTAAAACCAAAATTTTAAAGCGCACCCGAGAGGCCACTGGCAACCAATGCAGCTCGCGCAGGAGGGGCATCACATGCGAGAACCTTGACGCCCCCATAAACACCCGCTCGGCCGCATTCTGTACCAGTTGAAGCCTCTGGATGATCCCATTCGGGAACCCCATGTAGAGGGCGTTACAGTAGTCCAGTTGGGAGGTGACCGGGGCATGAGTGACTGTGCGTAAGGCATCCCGATCCAGAAAGGGCCACATCTGGCGAATCAGGCGAACCTGATGAAACGCCCCCTGGAGACGGCCGTAATGTGGTCTTCCAAAGACAGCCGTACATCCAGGAGGACACCCAGATTGCGAGCCCTCTCTGAAGGGGGCAAAATCTCACCCCCAATAGCCAGCGATGGAACTATCTGGCTATATTGGGACGCCGGAAACCACAGCCACTCAGTCTTGGAAGGGTTGAGTCGGAGCCTGTTCCCGCCCATCCAGTTCCGCACGGCCTCCAGACAACGGGACATGACCTCCATGGCATCGTTGGGATGGCTTGGGGTGGAGATGTACAGCTGAGTATCATCTGTGTATAGATGACACCTCACCCCAAAGCCACGGATGATCTCCCCCAGTGGCTTCACATAAATGTTGAACAGGAGAGGAGAGAGGACCTGACCCCTGAGGCACCCCACAATCGAGAGGCCTAGAGGTGGATCTCTCCCCCCGCCAACACAAATTGCAGACAGTCAGAGAGGAAGGAGGCGAACCACACAACACGGTGCCCCCAACCCCCAACCCTCCCAACTGCCACAATAGGATACTATGGTCGATAGTATCAAAAGCCGCTGATAGGTCTAATAGAACCAGGACAGAGGAATAACCCCTGTCATGGGCCCTTCAGAGATCATCAACCAATGCGACCAATGCCGTTTCGGTACTATGTCCAGGCCTGAAGCCCGATTGGAAGGGATCCAGGTACGTATCTTTATCCAGGTACTGGGGAAGCTGACCTGCCACCACACTCTCAACAACCTTCGCCACGAAGGGAAGGTTGGAGACAGGACGATAGTTGTTCAAGAGAGTTGGGTCCAGGGAGGGCTTCTTAAAGAGGGGTCGCACCACCTGCCATTTTCAAGGCAGTGGGCAGCGAGCCCTCCATCAAAGAAGCGTTAACAATTCCCTGGAGCCAACTCCGCGTCATCTCTCTGGTGGTAGAGACCAACCAGGAGGGGCAAGGGTCCAATAAACATGTGGTGGCATTCAGCTGCCCCAGCAACCTGTCTATACCCTCGGTGGTCACAGGGTCAAACTCAGATAACTGTCTCAAGACTCGCCGCGGTCACCTCCCCCGGGACCTCCCAATTAGAGTCCAACCCGGCCCGAATCTGAGCGATTTTATCGTGCAGAAATTGTGAAAACTCCTCCGCCCTTCCCTGCAAGAGATCCTCCCTCGTTCCTGGCCCAAGCAGGGAGCAGGTCACTCTAAACAGGGCGGTGGGTCGATTTTCTGCCGATGCAATAAGGGCGGTGAAGTGAGAATGCTTCGCTGCCTCTTTCGCCACTAGGTAGGTCCTAATATAGGACCTAACCTGTGTTCAGTCGGACTTGGCACGACTGGCCTTCCAGACGCCCTCCAGACATCTTTTCCGGCATTTCATCTCCCTCAGCTCCTCCGTAAACCACGGAGCTGAGCGAGATCTCTGCCGGGTCAGAGATCTCAAAGGCACAACTCGGTCCAGAGCCTCGGCAGCCAGCGGCTACCAAGTCTGTGGCCGAGTTATGAGCCAAGTTTCAGGTAATGGCCCAAGCTCCATCTGGAACAGTTCAGGATCCATCAGGCATCTGGGGCAGAACCATCTCCTCGGCTCCACCTCCCTGCGGTGCGGATTGGCGGTACAGAAATCTAGTCTAAGAAGAGAATGATCAGACCATGACAAAGGTTTGACAACTATATCCCCTAACCGATCTTTCAACCACTGTCCAGAGATGAAAATCAGGTCCAGCGTGTGTCCTCCCGTGTGAGTGGGTCCAGGGTAATTGGGTCAGGTCCAAGGCTGTCATGGAGGCCAAGAACTCTCGGGCCACCCCAGAGGATTCACCGAGCAAAGGCAGGTTGAAGTCACCCATAACTAGCAGTCTGAGTGTCTCCACCGCTAGCTCGGCTATTACCCCGAGGAGCCTGGGCAGGGCCAGTGATACATAGCAGGGAGCCAGGTACGTTATCAAGAGACCCATCTGCCCACCCTGACCCCACTTCACAAAGAAGGAGTCACAGCCAGCATCTGAGGTACAGTGGCCTCCCTAGGACATAGATCCTCTCTAATAATTACTGCCACTCCACCACCCCTACCCTGAGCCCTCGGCCAATGAAATGCCTGGAAACCTGGTGGGCACATCGTTACCAGGGAGAGACCCCCCCTCTGGGCCCAACCAGGTTTTGGTGACCCCTGCCAGGTCCACGCCCTCATCCTGTATCAGATCAAAAATCAGGGGGGCCTTATTCATAACGGACCTGGCATTGCATAACATCAGCCAGGTGCTCAGGGCCTGAGACTCTGCACAACCAGGCCTGCAAGACGGGTCGAGAGGGTCGGAGCGCATTACCGCTTGGAGATAGCAGGCACGCGATCCCCTAACCTGATATGGCCCTCTACCCCTGCCATATCTGCCCCTCCCACTTACGGTGCCAATAAGGTCCACCCTTGATAGTTCTGACCCTGGTTGCCCCCCCAACACCCGGTCCTCCGGGTTCCCCCCAGGTGTACTCAGCAGCTTGGCTGACCCCAAACCCCCCACCCACTAACCCCACTAAAAATCTATCCCTCAACCTCCTCCCAACCTCCCTCCCCATACCCGTGGCATCCCTCCCTAACCCCATTAAAAATCTAAAAATAAAGGAAAACAATTGAGTACCCCTCCCCCTTATTTATTTATTTATTTCTGAGTTTTATATACCGCCCTTCTCCCGAAGGACTCAGGGCAGTGAACAGCCAACTAAAATACAAGTAGACAAAATATAAATTATTTAAAAGAGAATTAAATACTAGACTGTCCCAAATCTAAAAACCCCAATTAAAATCAATAAAACTTCATACCCCATCCCAAGTAATCTAAAAACCCCATTTAAAATCCCATTAGTCAGCTCAGGCCGGCCTGCTCGAAAAGCCAGGTCTTCAGGTCACGTCTGAAGGCCCTCAGGTCACTGGTCGTTCGTAATCCAGGGGGCATCCCATTCCAAAGGGCGGGTGCCCCCACAGAGAAGGCCCTATTCCTCGGGGTCACCAGACGACACATAGAAGGCGTCGGGACCCGGAGGAGACCCTCTCTGTGGGAGCGCACCGGTCGGTGGGAGACTACTGGCAGAATGCGGTCTTGTAAGTATCCTGGTCCGATGCCATGGAGCGCTTTAAAGACTAAAACCAGTACTTTAAAGCGAACCCGGAAGGCCACCGGCAACCAATGCAGCTCGCGCAGGAGGGGCGTCACATGGGAGTATCTCGACGCCCCCGTAACCACCCGCGCGGCTGCATTTTGTACCAGTTGAAGCCTCCGGGTGCTCCCCGCAGGGAGCCCCATGTAGAGGGCATTACAGTAGTCCAGATGGGAGGTGACCGGGGCATGAGTGACTGTGCGTAAGGCGTCCCGATCAAGAAAGGGCCGCATCTGGCGTATCAGGCGAACCTGATAAAAAGCCCCCCTGGAGACGGCTGTAATATGATCTTCCAAAGACAGCCGTACATCCAGGAGGACACCAAGATTGCGGGCCCCTTCTGTGGGGGTCAAGATCTCATCCCCAATAGCCAGTGACGGAGTCAGCTGACTATATCGGGCCGCCGGAAACCACAGCCACTCGCTCTTGGAAGGGTTGAGTCGAAGCCTGTTCTCGCCCATCCAGTTCCGCACAGCCTCCAGGCAACGGGCCATAACCTCCACAGCATCGTTGGGGTGGCTTGGGGTGGAGATATAAAGCTGAGTGTCATCAGCATAAAGATGGCATTTCACCCCAAAACCACGGATGATCTCTCCCAGCGGCTTCACATAGATGTTGAATAGAAGAGGGGAGAGGACCGACCCCTGAGGCACCCCACACATGAGGGGCCTAGGGGTGGACCTCTCCCCCCCCGTCAACACCAATTGCGAGCGGTCCGAGAGGAAGGACGAGAACCACCGCAAGACGGTGCCCCCAATTCCCAACCCCTCCAACCGCCGCAATAGGATACTATGGTCGATAGTATCAAAAGCCGCTGACAGATCTAAGAGGACCAGGACAGAGGAACAAACTCTGTCACGGGCCCTCCAGAGATCATCTACCAACGCAACCAATGCTGTTTCGGTACTGTGCCCGGGCCTGAAGCCCGATTGGAACGGATCTAAATAGGATGCTTCCTCCAGATACTGAGGGAGCTGACGCGCCACCACACTCTCAACAACCTTCGCCACAAAGGGAAGGTTGGAGACAGGAAGATAGTTATTCAAAAGAGCCGGGTCCAGGGAAGGCTTCTTGAGGAGGGGCCGCACCACCGCCATTTTCAGGGCGGTCGGAAGCACCCCCTCGGTCAACGAAGCGTTGACAATCCCCTGGAGCCAGCCTCGTGTCACCTCTCTGGAGGTAGAAACCAACCAGGAACGGCACGGGTCCAATAAACATGTGGTGGCATTTAGCCTCCCCAGTAGTCTGTCCACACCCTCGGCGGTCACAGGATCGAACTCTTCCCAGATAACCATCTCAAGACCTGCCCCGGACACCTCCCCCGGGACCACCCAACTGGAGTCCAGCCCATCCCGAATCTGGGCGATTTTATCATGCAGAAATCGGGAAAACACTTCTGCCTTACCCTGCAAGAGGTCCTCCCGCGCTCTCGGCTCAAGCAGGGAGCGGGTCACTCTAAACAGGGCAGCAGGCCGATTTTCTGCAGATGCAATAAGGGCGGAGAAGTGTGAACGCCCTTCCCCTCCCCAAACATTTCATGGAATGGCCGTGCCACCTCTCTGGATCCCAAGACCCGTCCTTGAGGTGGACTTTCGATAGTCCCATCAGCCATGTCAGGGAGAGGGGCACCCTCTCTAGGGCATAGAGTTCAGTTCGTGAATACTGCAGCGGGCCAACTGGTCCCGACTCAGATGTTCGATGTCAGATCCAGCTGGCTCCAGATAAGACTCGCCGGCCTCCCCCAGTCCCCCCCACCATTGCCACTGGCGGGGGAAACCAAGGGGAACAAAGAGTCCATCCGCAACCGTCATCACCGCTGCCACCTGATCCTGCCACGGCCGCCCAGCATAGATGCGGTCGCCGTCTTCACCGGCCCTGTAGTCCCAACAGCCCCTCCGACCGGGTTCCAGGTGACACTCGCCAGTCTCCCCCAGTCCTCCCTGTGGGGGGACCCAGGGGGAATGAAGGAACCATCCATGGCCATCGTCAATGCCGCCGTCCGCTGCCATCGCGGCCGTCCAACACCGCTATCCTCGATCCAGCAGACCCGACGACCCTTCCAGCCGACTCCAAGCGAGGCACCCCAAACTCCCCTGGATCTCCCCCACCTCTGCCTCCAGTGGGGGGGCCCAGGGGAAATGAAGAAATCCTCCTCGTCTGTTGTCGCTGCCGCCCAATACCCTTGCGGCCGACCCATGCCACCATGGCCGCCGCTTTCATCGCCCCTCCAGCTGGCCCCAGGCAGGCCTCCCGACCTCCCCCGGGGCCCCCCCACCTCTGCCAACAGCGAGGGGGAAACCCAGGGGGAACGACGGCTCCATCCAATGGCCGCCGTCCTCGTCGTGGCCCACGACAAGGGCCGCACTAACATCGCCGCCGCCGCAGCCGCTGTTCTCGTTGCCCCAGGCCCCCCTCCACCTCTGCCACCAGCGGGGGGGGAAACTCAGGGGGAATGGCGGCTCCATCCACCGCCGCCGTCCCCGTCGCGGCCCGAAACCACCGTGGCCGCCGCACCAACGCCGCTGCCACTAATGAAAGAGAGTATGCTTTATACATGATTGTATTTCAGAATCGGGACCTTTGGCAGAAATTCTGATGAGTGGCATCTCGTAGTCTTGCAATAACTTAGTTGCAAGGTGTTTAAGATAATATGTTAATTGTCTTCTGTATTCTGCAGTCTCTCAGATTTCCAAAATTTCAGCTGGACTTATTTGGTAAAAGGGGCCAAGAACAAGTCTTACTATTGGAAAAAGTGTTGGAGATATTTTCCTTCTCTTGGATAAATTCAAATGAATTCTACAAAAGATTGGGAGGGGGAGTGTTGCCCACAGATTTTATTGAGACATTTAAATTACTTATTTACGATCAGTTCACAACTGAAATCAGTGGAATAAGTAAACGTTAGTCCAATGTTACATCTTTTTCAGGATCTTGGCTCATCTTGCATAATTCCATTTATCAACTTTAAAGGAGGAAAAGCTGGTAACATAAATTACAGTGTTATAAAATATAACAGGAGAGGGAGAGCAACCATAAGCATCTGAAAGAAGGAAACCAAACAGAAAACCTGAGTTCTGATGGTTGTTTTGTGTTTGAGTCTTTGAATAAACATGATGCTCAAACTTTGATTTTCTTGCTTTATTTTATTCTACTTCTCATCAATACTTCAACAATTCTTTTCTCATTCTATTATTTTTTCTGTCTCCTGAATGATTCATTTTTTTAATTGCACCTTTGAAAAGTCAGATTAGATTGGATACCTTATTTAGAAAACTCTAGTACAGAAAATAATGCTGTATGTAATTAGCATAAAGTACAAGTTCTGTACATTTAAAGAAAAAGAAAACAAAGTTAATGAGTCAGAGTTCACCCAAAAATTTTATACAGCACAACAAATATTTTGATAATAATAGTTGTCAGGAATGGTATATTTCGAATTTATTAGTTGTGAAGGAATTTTTGCAAAAAAATAGTGTTAATTAATCAATCAGACATCAATCACTATTGTGGGTTTTTTATCCAACTTTCAGGCATCTAATCTGATTTATTTGAATCACTGAATTATAAGGAATATAATTGTGAATGTGGATGAATTGGTCATTATCATTACACTGCACTCATTACCAGTGAAGTTCAGCAAGATAGCATAAAACTACAGCACTATGCATAAGTTTTAGGCAGTTGTGCAAAAATGCTGTAAATTAAGAATGCTTTCAGATATAAAAGTGTTAAATAGTTTATTTTTATCAATTAACAAAATGGAAAGTAAATGAACAGAAGAAAAATCCAAATCAAACCAATATTTGGTGTGATCACTCTTTGCCTTCAAAACAGCATCAATTCTTCTAGGTACACTTGCAAACAGTTTTTGAAAGAACTTCTGCCTAAGCAGGGGGTTGGACTAGATTACCTCCAAGGTTCCTTCCAACTCTGTTATTCTATTCTGTTCCTTCATGGTTGCTCTAAACCGCCTGGAGAACCAACCGCAGATCTTCTGTGAATGTAAATCACCTCAAGAATCCTTCAGTCTCTTCATGTAATTCCATTCTTAATTTACAGCATTTTGCACAACTGCTTTTTTCACAGTACTGTAGATCAGATTTTTCTAAATGATTTCTTGGGATACCTTGGGATTCTATGAAAAACGTATCTAAAATTAATCCATTTTATTTGGATAGTTAGCCATAGATAGTAGATAGTTTACTAGATAGATAGTAAACATTTTTCCTAACATTATTAGCAAAGGTGAGGGAGCTTCTTGTCTTTTGAATGTCACAATGTACTCTGGAACTTTATCAGACATTCCAGAATTGCACAGGTTAGATTAACCATAACCCCAACCCTAAATTACGTATGTATTTTCTTCTAATGAAAGAAGCATTGACTTTATGTCCTATTTAATCATAATGGCATTCTCTCCTTCTCCCTCCCTCTGTTTCTCTCTGTGTGTGTTGCTAAAATAAGTTGTTAAAATCATCATCATTAAAAGAGCAATTCCAGGGAAATTAAAATTTCTTAGGTTTAGCTAAATAAAAAGGTTTTTAGTTTGGGATAAACTGGGCTATTAATCCTAGAAACTCTTTGAAGTTTCTGGAGAGGTAATTATGATCATTCAATTGCCTGGATCCAAATCATGCAGGGCTTTGAAGACAAACAGAAGGAGGAGATACTCACCAGCATTTGTATTATCTGATCATGAAAAAGTGTTTTCCAGTTGAATAATCTATGGCAGAGATAGATACATTTTTGGTATGTGCAGACAAAAAATGTGTGGGGAAGGGATTTTCAGTAAATTGTTGTCCTAGTGGCACAGTCAGTTGCATGCATAAGACAGAACTATAATTCTCAGTCTCCTGATTTCTAGAATAAAACACTAGACCAAACTGGCTCTTTTTGCTTTCTCTTTCTTTTTTCTTACTAATACTAAGAAAAACTAATGAGAGAGAAAGAATCACCATGTTGTAATGTCAGAATATGAATAGGTTGCTGGTGACTCTTGTTTGTATACTATAACTCTAGTTCAATCTTTTAATGCAGGAAAGAAAAAAGAAAATTGAAACTTTAAATAAGTTGCAAATTGTTATCATGTTCAATCACTAGTTTCAACTATAGTTTATCCAACCAAAACAGATTCAAGCCTTGTTTGGATGTGCCTTAATTGATGCTAACCATACTTTTCAGTCCAGGAAAAGTTACATCACCCATTTGAAAACAAAGACCAAATTAAATTGGCTCACCATATTGAATTGAATTTTGTTTCTCATTCAAGAAGCTTATTCAATAGCCAAAGAAGAGCTGAAGAAGCTTCTTGGATGAGAAGCAAAATGACTTCAAGGAAAAACAAAGAAAGTCTAGTTGCCTTTTCAAAAAGCAACTTTGGGACAACCCTGACCAGGATAACTGTGAATCTCCATAGATGTATACCTAAGAGGAACCTATTATGTGAACATTATTAGAAGCTAGAGCAAAGATATTTAAATGTCAATCATGAGATAATTTATTTTTATATTTATTATATACTACTTATTTCCATGGGATTCAACACTGTTTACAAAAAAACAAGGGCATATATGTATTTAAAGAAAACAAAAGGAATCTATGAACAATCTATCTAAAAGCCATTCCACACATCATTAGGCACTCAATGCTTAGCAGAACATCCAGGTCTTGAGCAATTTGCAAAATGCAAGGTGATTCAGGGCATTCCATAGTTTACAAATTCAATAAAATATATTCTGTGGTAAGGAGCAGCCATTTTTTTAAAAAGACATATTATTGGGCATCTTTCTTGAAAACATGCAGAATGAGCACCCTTATTAATCTTCCCTTGCAACAATTCATAGAATACAACAGATTTTGCTCTATAGGCATCTAGAACCAGATTTTGCGCTATAGGCATCTGGAACCCAAGATGACCAGTAGCACTTTGAATTAGATCCAGAAATCAATTAGAAACCACCACAGTGAATGTAGGATAGGCACTGAATACACTATTTCCAATTAACAGATAGAGTCTTGCACTTTGGATTAATTAAAACTTCTGGCAGCCCCCTGTAGACCAGAATGCAATAATTTGTGACACGGCAATGGCATGAATACTGTAGTCAAGGCATCCTATTCCAGGTAGATTTGTAACTGATACATATGCTAGAGTTCATCAGGGCCTCTGGTCATGGCTGCCACCAATCCCATCAAGAGTTAAAGCCAGAGTTGGGCTAGAGAATGACAGGTTAAGAATAATGGTTATTTCTCCATCTAGCCTATTTTTTTTCTATTGTATTAAAGATATAGTAGATAAAAATAGCAAGTTGCTGCGTATATCCATTTTCAATGAACGATTTAAGTCATTGAAAGTGTATTCCAACTTGTCATATTTTTTTGAAGTAAACAAAGAAACATGAAAAAAGTATTTAGTAACAAAGTTTTTTTTAAAAAATCAGTAACTGCACAGAATATTTGGATATATCAATTGACTCATCATGCAATTGTTTGACAGTATCACAGATCTATCAATGAATGAGCTATTTGGAACAATAAGCCATATATGTATTAAACGGCCCATAATAGAAAACTGGGAAAAAAATCTTGTAGAAGGTCCACTAAAATGTATTAGAATGCACAATATTTTACTACTGGTATGCTCTTTTCTACATGCCACTACACTTCTCAGATTGCTTTCTCTCTCTCTCTCTCTCTGTGTGTCTTTTGCAATTTTCTTTCAGTTTCTGTTCAGTAACTTGACATTTTTTAAGCAAAAGATATGTCCTGCTTTGATTTCAGCACAGCAGGCATCTGAAATACCATTTAAAACTGCCACTAAAAATTAAGCAAGAGCTATTTGCAACTTTTCAAAGAAGAATTTATTTAGGGTCGTGCCCAACTGATTTCAAGACCACAGATTTGAATAACATCTGTATAATGTCCACTCTATCCATATATATACATATATATATGTAGTCCTAATTTAATGACAACAGTTAAGATTGGCAATTCTGACATTGTGCAAAACACTCACTAAGTGAGAGATCATGATTTTACAATCTTACTTCAACTTTCTTTTGTATTAAAGAACTACAAAGCTCACAAATATGAAAACTCTTCATAAAGTTACTTTATGATAACTGAAAAATTGCTAAACAAAGCAAGTCCTACCTGTTTGTGTGTGTGTGTGCATGTGCACACGTGTGTGTATACAAAAACACAAACATGCATGTATATACACACACACAGAGAGTCTGTACCCATTCAATATCATGTAACTCACATGACTCTGGGTAGAATAGAATGGAGATGATGATAATTATATCTAAAGTAATGTAAAGTACTTTAGTAATGATATCTAAAGTAGTATTTTAAAAAAAATAGCAAAGGACACAAAATGTTGTTTTGCAGTTCAAACATCACTGCTATAACACTGAATGGGTTTTTTATTTAAAGATAATTAGTAGTATAATTCTAAACCTTATTCACAATTTATAATTGTACAAATTATAAACTGGAACTACTGAACAACTGGACAGCTTCTTACTTTCAGGAGTTTCAACTTAATATTAAAAGTTCTTTGCAAGGGATTAGTTCAGAGGAATCTTTCCCCTTCCTTGAGATCCCACAAATTGCAAAAAAAGAATGTGAAAGAAGGTGGCTCCTTAGCTTTGTTTCTACCCATTTCTCAATGGTGATGTTAGCCTAGAGAAAATGAATCCTCAGAATAAGAAAACTTTCCTAAACCTCCTATACTGGAATAAAGAGTTGTGCTCCCATTCCCCTCCCCCCATCTCTCTCACATACTATCAGAGAGAGATTGGGAGAGGGGTTTATAATAACTTATGGAATGTAGAGGAGAAACAAGTCATTATTTGAGATACTGCATATGTCATTTGATAGTTGTTAAATGTTATGCATGTTTACCACAGACAGAGGCAGATTGAATCCGGTCACTTGTGCAACAGCCCTGATGTTTCTCAAGCCTTTTGTCTTCTACAAAGAAGAAAATGAGGTAAATCAACCCATTTATTACTCTGTTTGCTTGCAAACATAATATATTTTTAGCTACATTGATACCACACATAGGTTTCTGCAAGAAAGAGATAAGGGGAGAAATGATGAAATTAATGAGATACAATAACATCTCAAATATGAAAGGACAAAGTTTATTTTATGACCTCACAGTCCATTTTTTGCTAATTTTATATCATTATAGTTAGGAATAGAGAGGGAAGGTTTATACATCTATATGACATAATAATATTTTGAAAACTGAATTGCATTTTACATTTTAAAGAATTTTAAATTTTCCCCACAAGGCAAGTATTTTATTAATTTATTGCAAAGCAGTCCTCATTCTTATAAAACGAAATCAGAAATGCATGCACATACAAGCGGACATTAGCATTTGAAGAACAGAAGTAATTGAATGCAGAAGAGTAAAACATAAGACATCCCTAAATCAATAAGATTAGGGATTAAAATGTGATCCACCTACTTGTTCTGTTTAATAAACCGGGCTGTGCAATGACCCTAAGATTTGATTTAGGTTACAGTTCATTGATTTGGAAAAAGACTCCCAGTCACATCACTCTGATTTTGAAAGCTACCTGAAACATCCAAATTCTGATTCAGAACTTTAAAGCTCCATATTTATAATCAGCAAAAGGCAAAATAAATAAGCACGCCTATTAGAAAAAAATATTCATCCTTAGTCCTATTTGTATAAATCTAAGAAAAGATGCATCTACTTGATATTCTGATTGTCCCTCTCCCTTCCTTCTCCCCCTCCCTCCCCCGCCCTCTCCTCTCTCTCTCTATTGCTGTATAGTTGAACTGTTATCGGCTCAACCCTAAAATATTTGCTAAAGTTTGAATTAGATTAAGTACATATTTTCATTAAGTATATTGCATGTAAGATGTGCCACAGAAATGGTAGCATCTGCATATATACTATACATAAGCATATTTTTTCAAATATGCAAGTTTGAATTATCATATTATCAGACTCTGCAAATTATTTTCAACGTTCATCATTCATGCCAATGAAGAAAACCCAACTCAATTTGGCAACATAATTATTATTGATTACACATTGTTGAAACACTGTTTTTATATAATTTGTTTGTGTCAAAAATATTTAATTTGTTGTTTAACAGTTATGTATGGCACTCTTTTTAAAAGTTGCATAAATCTTTCTTTAAAAAAAAAAGTCTGTATAAGATAACAGAATAAAAGAATAACAGAGATGGAAGGGACCTTGGAGTCCTATATGATTTCAGACAAATAGTTGTACAATCTTTTCCTAAAAACTTCTTAAAAACTAGTGTTGGAACATTTACAATTTCTGAAGGCAAGCTGTTCCACTGGTCAATTGTTCTCACCGTTAAGAAATTCTTCCTTATTCTAGGTTGCTTTTCTCCTTGACTAGTTTTCATCCATTGCTTCTTGTCTTACCTTGTCTATCTGTCATTGGCTAGCTCAGTCTGTCACATAAAATTTGCTAGCAAGCAAACTCACAAAATTAACTCACAACACACCATGCATGTAAATATTGATTTTTTTTTATTAAAAAAGAACAACTTTTACCCAAAATCAGGCAAAGCAGGCAGATTGAGTTGCTCACAGAATCATTCAGTGATCTATCTATCTTCCATCGGCTAGCTCAGTCTCTCAAATTTGCTTGCTGTGAGTCTGCACTGAATAATAGAACCTTTAGTCCTAAGGGAGGTTCATCTGTGCTTAAAAGCAGAGCTGAAGAGCTAAAGACTAGCTAGAAAGCAAGAAATCCAACCATTTTCTGCTTCCTAACTAATCTAAATCTCCCGGCACAGCAGAACAGATGATGGTCGGAAAAAGAAAAAATAGCAATTTAGCAGGCAAGTTTGCCGGGTAAAGAGTGAGTAGGTGGGGAAGGTTCCTGCAGGCCAAGTGGGCTGCACAGCCTTGTGTTTCTGCCAGCCTGGGGGTGTGCTCTGGGGGTGAGATTTCTCTGCGGCCCACCAAAATTTTCTCATGGCCCACCAGTGGGCTGCAGGCCACCGGTTCGTGACGGCTGATCTATATGACTTCTGAATCCTGAGGTATTTAGGTATAATTCAGAACAAATTGTTGTAATGGAACCCTTCTATTATGAGAAATGTTGGTCATGCATGTTGTCGTGGGACTTTGGAGTTCTACAGATGGTGATGTTGCAACACTATGATAAAACAAATGAACAAACAAATGTCGCATAAAATGTCATAGTAGGGAAAGGATAAAGGAGTGCATCCTTGAATTAGAAAGTCGTAATTATTGTATATATGCTGCACAAACTTCTAGGGTGAGGTACACATTCATGTTCTTTTTATGTTTGCTGTTACATCAAGTCATTACTAACATGTGAACAAACAAATACATGTATGACTCATCAAATAGAACATTTCATCTTATTTCATATACCATGTTGCTCCCATGTAATGGAGTCAAAAGGAGCTTGGAATTGAATAGTATTGTAATCTCGGAATTGAATAGAATTGTAATCTCTCTCCCCCCTGACTGAACAGCAGCGGGGAGAGAGATTACAAAAACAATCTGTTGGTTATATTGCTAGGTGGACTACTAGTAGCTTATATTCTGAGTATTCCAACATTAGGTCATTCTCAATGCACCCCTAAATGACTTGTAGACTATAAATTTGTAAATAACATTTGCTTTTTAATGTTTAAATTTACTTTCTTTTAATTCATTTAGCTTCGTAGCAACAAAAGACTAGCAATTCCTATTTGAAAGATGTGGTGGTTGCTCCTACATTGTTGTAAAGCATGAGATGGCAGGCGGAAACATGTTGGTATGAGATGAAGAGTTGGAGAGGAGTAATCATTAATCATGACACCTTACTGGGATGCACAGATACCAGCACAAAAAAGATAAGGTGGCGCAAAACACAATGCCAAAACCATTTCTAGCTGGAATGGAAAATATTATTTGCAGCCTGCTGAGTGGTACCTTCCCACCTACAGGATTGCTAATTTGGACAGGGCTTTGGAGACTTGGAAACCACAACTATGAAATATACAGCAAAACAGCCTTTTTGGCAAGGCTGAATATGAAAACAAATCATATGAATATCTGTATGCATATTTATGTGTGTGGGGGGGGGTGTGCCTTTGAGTCAGGCTCTTTTTCACTCCTGGCAACTGACTTTACTAGTCCCTGAAATTTTCTGGCAAGGTTTTTCAGAAATGGTTTGCCCTCATCTCCTTCCTAGGGCTGAAAGAAAGTCACTGGCTCAAAGTCACCCAATTGGTTTTATGCTTCTCCCAGTTTTGAGCCTGATGCTTTAATTACACCAAATTGGCTCTCTTTTTGGTACCTTGAGTCAATGTTTGAAGCTGCTATATACCAAGACAGTTGTTCATCTCACTAGTGACACCCAGAGTTTCACACAGAAGTCAACACAATTTAAGGAAGTTGGGAATAAGAGTATTGTTGCTTGTGGACATGATGGTGTTCTATAGATTCTCAAGAAGATATGTAGGATCACCTCAGTTCTAAGTCAGAAACAATTGTTCAGCAAAAGTTATTTTGAGTGTTACTTAGAGAGAAATAAAAAGGATAAAAAGAGTGAGAGTTATCCTCATGGAATGGTGGCAGTGTGATTAAAGCCACATGGTTTTGCATGTGGAAAAGAGTTGGGCCTTTGATTACAATACAATAATTACCATTTTGATTTTTTTTAACCCACTACTTTGTAGATTCTGAGAGAACAAGAGAACCTCCCCCAGCTCTCTAATATTATATCTCACAGTGAAAATTAGAGATGTCCTATATACTACTCTACCAAGCTGTTTACGTCTACAACAGGGCTGTCAAACTCATGGCCCAGATGCATCATGCACTGGCCACACCTATGTCCAGTTTAGCAAAGGGGGGGAAGTCCCGATACATCACGTGATGCTGCCATGACAACATGAGTTTGACATCCCAATCTACAATAAAAAGACCAATGCTTTTTTTCCTTAGTTTGTTCCTGATCAGTTGTAGCAAAACAAACATGCATCTCTGAAATAGGTAAAACAGATAACATTGTTTGGAGCTGTGATTTTCCATTTGAAAATGAAGGAGGAAGAGGAGGAGGAGGAGGAGGAGGAGGAGGAGGAGGAGGAGGAGGAGGAGGAGGAGGAGGAGGAGGAGGAAAGGAAATATGCCAAAATATATCTTATAATATGTCCTTTTAGTTCAAGTTTACAGTGACTGGAAGCAAATGTCTAGGACCAAATTTGGGATTATGGTATACAAAGCATCTGTTATTACACCAAATTATGGTTCCCCTTTTATATGTACAGTATATATTTTTAAAAAGCTGTTTTTCTCCTCTTGTTTTTATCATGAATTGGTTAAAAGGTCATTGGTTCAAAGGATCCCAAGAAAGCAAATGCATTCTTCTATTCAAGATAACAGGATTTGACACCCTCTGAGCAAGGGGAAGGTTATTTTTAGCATATCTTGATCACTATTGGCATTTTCATAATCATCAGGCCCTCATCAAGAGCATTTCTTAAAAGCAGCCTTCTGATTGAACTATGAAAATGAACATTTGTCGTACATAACTCTTTGGATGTTTATGGTCTGACAAGTAGTAAAACAGATGGTGTTCACATAAGAGTTCAGCAGGAAAGGTTCCCTGAGATTAGCGTAGCCTGAACCTGATGAGCCTGCCTCTTAAATCTATGTCACTGAAGCCAGTTTTATGCAGGCAGCAAAGTAAAATGGCACAATATTGTAATGCATAATAAATAGAGTAAAGTAAAGCTATCCACTGCCATAGCAGAACCTCTAAGCATAATCTTTGAAAAATCATTCAGGACCAGCTCCTTGCCAAAACTATGGTCACAAGCCATGGTCATCCCCATCTTCAAAAAGGGAGACTGTAGTCTAGTTGAAAATTACAGAGCAATCTCTTCATGCTGTGTCACCTGTAAAGTCATGGAATCAATTATTAACCAATTCATTATCCTCCACTTAGAAACAAACAACCTACTCTCTAATAAACAATTTTGTTTTAGGAAAAAACTATCATGTAATCTGCAACTCTTACATTGCAAAAACATATGGACTACACAACTCGATCAGGGCAAAGCAATAGACACAATCTACATAGATTTCTGTAAAGCCTTTGATTCAGTGGTACATGACAAACTACTCCTAAAACTTAAATCTTACGGTATCTCTGGATACCTGCATAACTGGATAGAAGCATTCCTGTCAAATAGACAACAAATGGTCAAAATTGGGAGCGTCCTATCAAATTCTGTACCTGTCAACAGTGGTTTTCCTCAAGGCAGTGTTCTAGGACCAACTCTTTTCATACTCTACATAAATACTCTACATCTCTGGAGGGCCCATGACAGGGGTTATTCCTCTGTCCTGGTGCTATTAGACCTATCAGCGGCTTTTGATACTATCGACCATAGTATCCTATTGCGACGGTTGGGGGTTGGGGGCACCGTGTTGCAGTGGTTCACCTCTTTCCTCTCCAACCGCCTGCAATTTGTGTTGGCGGGGGGGGAGAGGTCCACCTCTAGGTCCCTCGATTGTGGGGTGCCTCAGGGGTCGGTCCTCTCTCCTCTCCTGTTCAACATTTATGTGAAGCTGCTGGGGGAGATCATCCGTGGCTTTCGGGTGAGGTGTCATCTGTACACTGATGATACTCAGCTGTACATCTCCACCCCAAGCCACTCCAACGATGCCATGGAGGTCATGTCCCGTTGTCTGGAGGCCATGCGGAACTGGATGGGCAGGAACAGTCTCCGACTCAACCCTTCCAAGACTGAGTGGCTGTGGTTTCTGGCGTCCCGATATAACCAGATAGTTCCGTCGCTGGCTATTGGGGGTGAGATTTTGCCCCCTTCAGAGAGGGCTCGCAATCTGGGTGTCCTCCTGGATGTACGGCTATCCCTGGAAGATCACATTACGGCTGTCTCCAGGGGGGCGTTTTATCAGGTTCACCTGATCCGCCAGATGCGGCCCTTTCTGGATCGGGATGCCTTAAGCATGGTCACTCATGCCCTGGTCACCTCCCGACTGGACTATTGTAATGCCTTCTACATGGGGCTCCCGAGTGAGAGCATCCGGAGGCTTCAACTGTTGCAGAATGCAGCCGCGCGGGTGGTTATGGGGGCGTCAAGGTTTGCTCATGTGTCACCCCTCCTGCGTGAGCTGCATTGGTTGCCAGTGGCCTCTGGGGTTCACTTTAAGATTGCAGTGTTAACTTTTAAAGCGCTCCATGGCATCAGACCAGGATACTTACAAGACCGCATTCTGCCAGTTTCCTCTCACTGTCCGGTGCGCTCCCACAGAGAGGGTCTCTTGCGGGTCCCGTCGGCATCTTTGTGCCAGCTGGTGGCCCTGAGGAATAGGGCCTTCTCTGTGGGGGCGTCTGCCCTCTGGAATGGGTTGCCTCCGGAGCTACGTACAGCCACGGACCTGGGGACCTTCAGCCGTGCCTTGAAAACCTGGCTCTTTGACCAGGCCGGCTGATTTTAGATTTGTGTATTTTAATTTTATGCTAATTTTAGGGTTTAAGATAGGGGTTTTAACTGTTTTGCAGCCAGGGTATTTAATTTAGTTTTAATTTTTGTATATTTAATGTTTTTAATTGCATGGCTGTACACCGCTCCGAGTCCTTCGGGAGAGGAGCGGTATATAAATAAATATTCATTCATTCATTCATTCAAATGACCTCTGTGATCATATCAACTGCATGATATGCATATCAACTGCATGATATGAGCAACTGCATTCTCTTTGCTGATGATGTAAAGCTGTTCAACACCACAGACAACACTACTACCCTTTAAAAAGACCTTGACTATGTATCAGAATGGTCAAACAAATTGCAACTTCAAATCTCAACGAATATATGTTCTGTCTTACATATTAGCAAATAAAATCAGAAAATAAAATACAAGCTGAATAGTCAAGACCTTGTTGATGATCCAAATTCTGTCAAGGACCTTGGAGTACTCATCTTAAATGATCTAAGTCCTAGAGCCCACTGTAACTACATAGCCAAAAAGGCATTAAGAGTTGTTAACCTAATCTTACATAGCTTTTTCTCTGGTAACATTACACTAATAACTAGAGCATACAAAACATTTGCTAGACCAATACTCGAATACAACTCATCAGTCTGGAACCCATATTATGTATCTGATATTAACACAGTTGAGAAAGTCCAGAAGTATTTTACAAAAAGAGTTCTTCACTCCTCTACTCGTTGCAGAATACCTTATGCCACCAGACTTGAAATTCTAAACCTAGAAAACCTAGAATTACGCCGCCTTCGGTTCGATCTAAGTATAGTATATAAAATCATACATTGCAATGTCCTACCTGTCGATGAATACTTCAGCTTCAACCATAACAAAACAAGAACAAACAATAAATATGAACTCAAGGTTAATCGCACCAAACTTGATTGCAGGAAATACGATTTCAGCAACAGAGTGGTCAATATCTGGAATACTCTACCTGACTCTGTGGTTTCTTCCCCAAACCCCAAAAACATTAACCTTAGACTGTCTACTATTGACTTCACCCCTTTCCTAAAAAGTCTGTAGGGGGCATGCATAAGCGCACCAATGTGCTGCCATCCCTGTCCTATTGTTTCTTTTATATTTTATTTTTCTTATATGTATCCATGTATTCATAACTATGTTTTACTTATACCTATTATCTTATAAGCAATTGACAAATAAATAAATAAATAAATAAATAAATAAATAAATAAATAAATAAATAAATAAAATAAAAATAAATAAAAAGCTGTTTTGGGACATATACTAGTATAAAAACACTCACACACCTTTGTATGAAGCCTTAGAGTCATAGATGATATTCAGCAGGTTCTGACCAGTTCTGCAGAATGGATTCGGAGAACCGGCAAATATCAACTCTGATTAGAGATTTTACAGTATTCTTCCCCTGCCACATCCACCAAGCCATGTCCACAGAACCAGTAGTACAAAAAACTTGAATCCCACCACTGCTTAGAGTAGCTGTGTCATTTGCAAATTGCCTTGTCAGCTAGTCTTTATTTAGATATTTAGATAGTTGCTCATTTAGCAACTGTTTGCAATGATGAAAGATGTGATGAAAAAAGTAACTTTGTATGCAGTTTTTGTATTTAAGACAGCAGGGTCAAACTGGTGGCCCACAGACCGTGATGCCACAAGTTTATCACCCGTGATTTGAGACCTTCATAGGATCTGTAAAGCAAAAGGAAGATGAAATAAGATTTTAAGCATAGTCACAGTTTCACTTAGTGACCACTTCATTTAACAATGAAATTGCTTGTTCCAAATGTTGTTACAAAGGACTACCAGTAGTATTCTGCATGTAGATACAATTGTTTGATAATCTAAACAATTTGACTTGGGACCATAGCACATTGAAGTGAATCATTCTAAATTAATTCTAAACTGATTTATAACTCCTAGTCCAATGGTGGCTAATCTTTTTCAGCTCCTGTGACAATAATTGCGCATGCACTTGCTTGTGCATGCTCACATGCCAGCACCCAGAAAGCAATTCGTTCTGGGGCTCCCCGTGACCCCTGTGCATGTGCACGTGACCCCCCTTCCATGTGCCGTGCATCTGCGCATGCATATGCAACCCCCCCTTGTGCGCTGCGCATCTTTGTGCATGCACGCGCAATCCCCCTTGCACACCATGTGTCTGCACATGCATGTGCAATTCCCCTCGCATGCTGTACATCTGTTCATGCATACACATCTCCCGCACACACCCCTCCTCCCCCTGCACATGTGCACCTGATACAATCAGCTTTCGGGCAGCGGCGCACGTGCGCATGCGCAGTGGAACTCTTCCAAGTGATTCTTGCGTGGTGGAGCAAATGGCTCTGCATGCCACTTCCACCACGCATGGCATAGGTTCACCAGCACGGTCCTACTCCAATAATCATGCACCCGATTGTCCTCTGTTTTTGAATTTCTAGGCAAAGAAAATGATATTGCACTGTATTTGGGACAAATATCTCATATCTGTTATCCATGCTATCAAGACAGTTTTTATCATTTCATTGTCTTCTTTTTTATGCATATTTGAGGACCCATTTTGAGAAATCAACAGAATATTAAGGTGCTCTTTATCTCCTACATTAGAAAGTTGAAGAAATCTTTTCCTGGTGATGCCAAATGCCAAAATCAGAAAGATTGGCACATTCAAAATCAGACATTTCTGTTTGTTTGTTTTTTTACATGAGTTGTTTAGAATTAGTCATTCTGAATTGCATTGCCATCTCATCGCCCCTCATATCAGGACCTGTCCTCCCCCCCATCTATCACATTTCTAACAAAATAACAGTAGATCTTCCTATACTATTAGGTAGATGCTTCAATGAACGGAGTTTCTTCTCAATGACAGAGTTTCCTGTCATATATTGCTATATAGCAATATTCCCATAGCTGATGGGACTAGATGGGAGTTTCCCACTAGTTCATGTATGGAGAGGCAATGATTATTGCACAGGGTGAAATGATTTTTAAGAAACGTAGTGGGGAATAAAGACATTAAGTTGTTCCCTGTCGGCAGTGGCTCTGCTTGATATGGTAAATTCTTTTCACAGCTTGGTTCTATTAATTTTATGGGCACATCCAGTTTGTTTACTTGGCAACTATTTGCCACCAAGGTTTTTTTTAAGTCTTTTCCAATCTATATCCTAGCCCTCAGATTCCCATGGAGTTTGGCAACCTAATACTAAGCAAATTCATGTTTACTTAGCTTTTCGAGATTGACTAAGGTTCAAGGTTGGCTAAGTCCTAACATTTTTATAATGATGTATTATTAGCCTCTTAGATAAATTTATAAATACTATTTTAAAAATCCCAATTTGTGCTATTATTTCTATTATTTTCTGAAAATCAACTGCTGCCCCCTTCTTTGGAACATTTTTTTTTTTCTGGAAATTAGGTTGTTTCCTTTATTGACTTTGAAAGGACATTAGAATCTGGCTTTTCTGCACAGTTTTGCAATAGACAGTAATGAGGGGAATCATTCTGCTAAGGATTTGGATGTCATTGCTATTTCTCAGTGCTTTGTTTCGCTATCGGTTATGTTTTTTTTAATATTTTTCCTATCATAAATCATTCTAATCTATAAATGTAAATGTAAGTTAATTAATTAAATTATAATTACAAACATGTATACATACATACTTACAGAAAATATGTACTGTACACGTAATTGGAAAACAGGCTCAGGTCCTCTCAGTCCTAGGAAAAAGAAAGCAATGGCAAACCATACCTGAAAGCTTGCCAAAAAATAGCAGAGATTAGTCCAGGTAATCACCAGTAGTCAAAACAGACACACAAATTTACATGACTGGTTTTCATGTATATTGCTGTATATTTCATAGTTGTGGTTTCCATATCTCTGAGCCCTTTCCAAATTGACAGTACTGCTGAGGTGGGAAAGCAACACTCAACACGATGCAAATAATATTTTCTATTCCTGCTAAAAATGTTTTTGGCACTATATTTTGTGCTGCCTTATCTTTTCAGCGCTGCTATCTATGGTTCCCAGTAAGGCACCAGGATTAATGATGATGACTCCTCTCCAACTTTCCACCTCATTCCACCTTGTTTCTTCCTGCCATCTCATGTTTTATAGCAATAAAGGAACAACCACTGCTCCTTTCAAACAGGGGTTACTCAGGAGGGAGTCTTTTGTTGTTACAAAATTAAATGAATTCAGAGAAAGTAAATTTGAAAGAAGTCACCATGAATTAACACTGACTTAAAAGAGTGTTTTCTCTCTCTCTCTCCCTCCCTCCCCTTCTCTCTCTTTGTCTCATTGCTATTATTCACCTGATGTGATAGAATATCTTTTTTCTGCAAAAGCCATTCTAACCATTTTGGGGAAATATATTTAGCATAACTATACCATGATGTGCATTACTGTGAAATATTTGCAATTATCTTAAAAATGTCAAAACTCAGTGAAAATGAAGGCTCACTAAAATCTAGGCTTCTCCTGCAATTTAACATGTATTCAGACCTCCAATATGTTCATGAGAAGTTCTGAACAGAATTCCATCTAACTTTACTAATTATCTAACTTGAGACTTTTTCATTAAATGCAGGAAAGTAGGATTTATAATAAATGGACTCAGCATGTATGGTGTATTGAGGCACTGAACAAGACCTTTTTAGTTAACCTTCTCTACAAATTTTTCAGAGTCTATTGCTTAGGTTATAGAGTCTACTGTATCAGTTAAAAATGCATATGCAAAAATGATAACCAGAGATCACAGGAAGAATGCTGATATTGTTGCCCTACATTTCAAATAATTTATATGTCTGCTAAAGATATTTTTCTGCCAAAAGAGGAGCTGATATGGCTAGGATTAATATATTAAAGGTCTTACTACATTGTGCATATATATATCATTTGCTCTCTTCACTAAGTCATCTTTCATGGTGATGCCCAAATAGATCACTTCAACCTTCTCTATATTGAGCAAAGGTCTACATGCAGAAGTCATTCAGTTGTAAAATCCAACAGGAAGTCAGTTTCATCAATATAATAAAGGAACAATTTCTTTTGACAATATCTGAAAACCAGAGAGATAATTCCTGTTTGCATATAAACAGTTACCACAGAAGCTGACTTTAATTGCTATAAGTGTGAAAGGAGAAAACTGAGCCTGCTCAAAGAACAGAGATCTGAAAAAATAATCAATAACAGGTTAAAAACAAAGGTAAGGGGATACTTTGGCCCAATTCTATTCCATTGTTCCTTAAATCTATGCTTTTTTTCCCCTGAAAGTTTGCCAATAAAATATTTTCAGGAACAAAGTCCTCAGTCAGATTTCAGCACATAAAAAAAGCTGTTCATTTCAGAAATATTTTCAAACTTCATTTTGCAGTCTTATTCTATTTCAGCTTCTGAATCTGCAGAACCATATATTAATATCTGTTTTCTGGAGGTGCATACCCATCTCAGATCAAAGATAAATATCAAAATGAAATACAAAACACATTCTCAAAAAAGAAATGGCTCTAATCCAAGTGGTTCAAGTATTTTGAATGAAATCTGCTTTAGAACAATGGTTAGTTTCAGTTTTGTCAAAACTGGATTAAAGTGGATTGAAATGAATTGCTTTAGAATCCATTACTTTCTTTTGACTGTAGCATATGCCCCTGCCTCATCCCCAGGTTCAGCTTTGTGCAGGGGTGGGATTCAAATATTTTAACAACCGGTTCTGTGGGAGTGGTTTATTTGGTGGGCGTGGTTGGTGGTCATATTACTGGCTGGGTGTGGCCAAGTCAATATCACTCACATCGAGGCACGCATCTCCTCGCCTGGCCTCTCATGACTGTGGGGATTCTGAAACAGTTATAAGTGTGAAAAATGGTCATAAGTCACTTTTTTCAGTGCCATTGTAACTTTGAATGGTCACTCCACACAAGCAAAGTACCAGCAAAGGAGGGGAAAAAAACTCCAGAGACGTTCCTGCGACAGGAAGTCTAGTCATGCCAAGAATGTAATAAAGGTTAACAGAGAGGCAGTTTCTGTAAACAACACTAGAATGTTTCCTTCCTGCCTTCCTTACAGGATTAGGCCAGTAATTTCTTTTAACAACCAGTTCTCCGAACTGCTTAGAATATTAACAACCGGTTCTAGCAAATAGGTGCAAACTGGTAGAATCCCACCCCTGGCTTTGTGCCCTTCTGCCTGATTGAAGCATTAAGAGCATTCTGTAATTAACAGCAATTTTGCTGACAAGCTGGACTAGACAATTTCATGGTTATCATGGACGTTAAACCGTAAACTTCCCCAAATCAAAAAAATTTAGGATGTAAGAATGCTGAACACTAATGTTGGGTCCATCTCCATTTCAGAAAGACAATTATGCGATTCTCTCTCAAGTTCCCCACCCAGAAATATAAATGCTTCAGACTGACACCCAAATTGCCAAGAAGCCTGCAAAGGGAATCCTAGATAATACATCAACTCATCTTCCAGCCTGAAAACTATATTGAGATAGCTCTAGATCTCCATGATAAGACTGCCAAAAAACCAAACTTCTCTTTTTCCCTTTGGGTTTATTACACTCTTTTATCTACAGTTAATTAATAGGAGAGAGCGTTTTCATTCTTAACTGATTCAATCAGCTTCTGGATTTAGAAAGATGCACTTTTAAAACCAATTGTTTAAAAATTTAGTATAAACACCTACTGGAATATAATGGTGCATTTTCCTTTAGCTGCAGTTCTGATAAAAATAAATCCTTTTGTGTTCTCTGAAGGAAACATAGAATGTTTTTGCTTTCCAGACATGAAACTTTGTCACCCAGTTAAAAGCCAGCAGAGTCTTTTCTTTGTTCTCTCCACTCCTAAAGGCAGTTTGAACTGCTGGCCCATTTTGTTGGACCTATCTTATCATTACTGACAATCTGAAGTGCTTTCTTTTCTCCTCCCCTCACCTCCTGTGAAGGGGAAAAGAAAGAAAGCTTATGACTTATATAGATGTAGTCACTTGTAAATAATGGTCTTTTCCTTTTCTGCACTTATGGTTAAGAAATAATAATAACAAAAGAGGGAAGTACAATAACAACACAGTGGTTCTGAAGAATAACTTTTCTTCAAACATGATGTCAGGTGTGTGTTCTTCCTGAGGGACCCTAGATGGGGTGTGACTCATACTGTTATAACCTGAAGGTCAAAGTCATAATGACTTCCAATAACTTTGTGTGTTCTTAAAGTTTCCAACTATTCAGAAACTACTATTCATCTTTTACAAGAAATTTGAGGGATGATAGATACATATTACTGTTAGAGAGACCTATTACTGTTAATGTGTTGTATATTATAGTTATGTCTCTCTTTTTTGAGATTTCAAGTTTTGGATTTCAATAGACTTAATCTCTATGGAACAAATTGACAAATGTTGTATTTATATTGAAGGAATTTACATATTTTTGTGCCAACTAATTCATAATTGGGCTTAGGATAGTGATGTATTCCTGACAGCGCTTTTCCTTTATCCAACTTTTGGTGATACCATGGTGATAGTGAATGGCACACTTTGACTGGAACTTGGAATTCTAAAGGAGACAGTTCAGATTGCAATCCCTGTTACCATAAAACAAGAAAACAAAGCTAAATTATAGAACAATTCATAGCCTTCTGAAAAAACTTTAAATCTTGTTAAACCTTTAAATCTTTGCTAAAATGAGCCAAAAGAAACATTAGTATAGATCAAGCATGCTACTGAGTTGTTAGTCTTGGGATTTCTTTAGAGTCTTCAGATTGTGTGAAATTAATCAATGACTCATAGTTTGAAGGAGGGACAAACTGAAGCTTCTCTGGACATTTCCAAAAAGTCAATCACTGGAATTCAGTCTAGGACATGAATGGATTATATTTTATAGTTAGCAAAATGCCAGTGGATTGTATATGGTCACTTCTGATGATTCCACAGTACAACCCCTTGACTTATAACCACAGTTAGAATCAGACTTTCCATTGCTAAATAAGGTGATTGCTCATTTTATGATCTTTTTTTGCCACTGCAGTTGTGAAATAAATGATGCAATAATTAAATGAATCCAGCTTTCCCCATTGACTTGGCTTGTCAGAAACTGTTTGGGAAGGTCTTAAATGATATCACATGATCCAGGATGCTGCATCCATCATAAATACATGTTGATTACCAAGTGCCCAAATTGTGATCACAAGACTGCAGGAATTCTGCAACAGTTGTATACAAGAATACAGTTATAAGTAACTTTTCTCAGTTCACTGTAACTTTGAACAATTGTAAACAATTGCTAAATGAATGGCTATAACTTGAGGACTACTGTACTTTAAGAGTTATGGTAACTTCATTGCCAATCTACTAAGACAAAAATAAAAACCCTGGTGTTATCCACCAGTTTCCTTCACCTTTGCAAATTCTTCCCCTCACCCCTCTGCAAAACAATAATTCAAGCATTTAAGGTGCTTATTAGGATGGCAAGCTACTTTTTCTTCTATCCCATCCATTGTATTGCGTTTTCACACACTAATTTCCTATTGTAATGACAGGAAATCTGGAGTGAGAAAGTGAGTCAGTATCTTTCTAAAGACCACACGTACTATCTTGACTTAGAGATTGGTAATACTGTGTTAGCTGGATACTTCTTTTTTCTTCTATTTTACATGTCTATGGAGATTCTCAGTCATCCAGGTCATGGTTGTCTCAAAAGTGCTTTTTCAAGAGACAACTGGACTTTCTGGTTTTTCTCTGAAGATGTTTTGCTTCTAATCCAAGAAGCTTCTCTTCACAAAGAAACAAGGACCCCAGGTTCCCCACAAATGCACACAGATCCTCTACTATGGAGCACAGGGCCAGATTGAATGTTATGCTATATGGAAATTGTATGAACTATACTCTGAAGAGTACATTGAAAGCAGAGTGATCCAATTCAGAACACAGACAGAGGTTTTATTCTTCCCTATCCCTATTTCTGTGGTCCCATTCCCAATAGCTTTCCATTAGTTCTCTTGGAGAAATGGCCCTTCAATTTCTTTCCCCAATATTTTTGAGATTTTGAGTGGGAAATCTCATTTGGATCACAGCAACTAATGCTTCTCTGCCTTTCACGCAGGAAACCAGCTTTGAGTCAATTTTATTTTATTAGGTTCATTAATGAAATCAAACCATTCTAAAATTATTCCATTCATGATAATATATCTAATTTGTCACTGATTAGTTTCATGCTAAGTCTGGATTGATGTGGGATTCCTGAATGGCAAACTTCATGGTAGGCTATATACAGTAATATAGCCTATCATGATAAAGAGCACTGTAAGGTAAGGGTGGGAAATTCCTTTTCCCTATCTTCACTTTGAAAAAAAATCATCTATTTGTAAAAGTGATGGAGTTGTGGAGAGAGCAAAGTTGACTGTTTTAACTGGAGAGAAGAACATATCAAATTTTGTTTCCATTTAGAAACCACTTCTGGATTTTGGACCTGAAACTTTTAGGTAGGTAGGTAGGTAGGTAGGTAGGTAGGTAGGTATATGTGTATGTATGTATGTATGATATTCACCTTTGTTCGGGTATTTTCCCACATCTTTATAGTTGTGCTTTTAAAGTTGTAGCGACGTTTCGACAGAATCTCATCTGCCATCATTAGGCTTGTGTACTGGGTTCGTCTGTGTGTCAGGCTTTCACAACCGTTTCTGTTCTAAATTTGATGCTAGCCTCGTGCTGTGTTAGAATGGTTTTTTTCTTCATCCTGATTGGTTGGGAGTCTTGGTCTGTGTTTATTGGTCTTGGAGTTTGCTGTGTTCTGCTTGATTGGTGTTTCTAATATCTTCTGTCTGTAGTGTTTTTTTGTCTTGATTGGTTGGCAACATTGTGTTTCATGTATTGGGGACTTGTAGTGCGGCTTGGCATCGGGTGAATGGCCGGCTATCGTTTATTAGGAAGCTAGGTTTCATCTGGATGGCTGGTTGGGGTTTGTTTGGGCTAGAGGTATTCGGGAGGGGTCTGTTTGTGCCCAGGTGTTTGCTTGGCTTGTGGTGTGGAGATTTTTTTGTTTGTGAGTGCAGGCTTCCAGATAATTGAGAGTCTGGTGGAGTCATCTCTTCTATTCATGCTTTCAGGTCTTTTTTCAATCCCTATGGCTTCTCTGATAATTCTGTAGCTGGGGTTTTCTATAGTGGCTAGGGTTTTGGTGCTGTTAAAGTCGATGCTATGATCTGTGGCTTTCATGTGTTGGACTAATGAGGAAGTGTGTTCCAGCTTTTTTTACTGCATTTTTGTGTTCATCCAGGTGGGTACTTATTCTTCTATTGGTCTGTCCGATGTATGTGGCAGGGCATGATGCACATGGGACTTCATATACACCTTGGTTTTCCAGGTCAATTTTATCTTTGGGATTTCTTAGGATGGCTTCTATTTTTCTGTCTGTTTTGAAGGCAGTCTTGATGTGATGCCTGTGTAGTATCTTATTGATTTTGTCTATAGTGCCTTTTATGTAAGGCAGGAGAGCTGTTACATAAGTCTGTTCATCTTCTAGGTCTCTATTATGTCTCAGTGTGTTTTTGTGGATCAGGCCTGTGACAGGCTCCTTCAATTTCTTGTATCTTTGTCCTCTGTGTATGAAATATGTGTTGGTTAAGCAGTGTTCTGCTAGTTTCATGAGGTGTTTGGGTGGTTGGTATTTGTTTTTGATGATTTCTAGGGTTTCTTTTATCAGGACTTGAGTAAATAGTGAAACCACATCAAAACTTACAAGCAGATCTTTTTGTTCCACATGTAGATCTTTGATCATTTCTAAGAGGTATATGAGTTTTGTACACATGAAGCTGTTGCTTCATGTGTAGCTGCTATGCTAGGTATTTAGCTAGGATTTGTAGTGGTGCTACTCTGGAGCTAACTATGGGTCTGAGAGATATACCTTCTTTGTGTATTTTGGGGAGGCCATATAGTTTGGGGCATCTGGAAGATTTTTCTCTTGGGATGATCATCTGTTGGATCTCTTTGTTCATGTCGCTGGTTATGATTTTCTTCTTGGTTATTTTTTTCCAGATATGTGGTTGGGTCCATGTTTATGGGTTTGTATGTGGAGTCTTGGAGTAGGTCTGTCAGTTTTGTTTTGTAGTCTTTTCTGTCCATTACTACTGTGGCATTACCTTTATCTGCTGGAAGTATGATTATGCTGCTGTTGTTTTTTAGGGCTTGCAGGGCTTTTGGTTCTTCTTTGTGTAAGTTGCTTTTGGGTGCTTTGCTTGTGCATAGGATGTTAGTGACTTGGTGTCTTATTCTATCAGCTTCATCTGTATTTAATTTAGTTAGGCTGGATTCCACTCCGCATATGATGGATTCTGTGTGGATTTTTTTGGGTGCTATAGCATAGTTGAATCCTTTGGTTAGGACATCTGTTTCTGTTTTGGTGAGTTCTCTTTTGGAAACGTTGTTTACTAATTGTTTCAGGTGTTGTTGTGAGTTGTTGGGGGCTTTCTTATCATGTTCTAATTTCTTTAGTTTCTTCAGGAGTTTGTCATTTTTGTAAGTTGTTTCAGTTTCAGCTCTCCAAGTTGTGAGTTGTTTTATCTTGTCCCAAAGTAGAGGGTGGATTTTGTTGCTCAATTCCAGGTGTAGGGTTAGGAGGTCTTTGTTTAATTGGTTAAGTTGAAATCTCTTTCTGTGAAGCTCGTTCCTGAGTGGAGCCATTTCAGTTCTTTTCAGGATTCAGTTCTTTAAAAGTATAATTATAATGACGTGGGAAAATACCTGAACAAAGCTGAATACCATACATATAAATACCCACAAAAACTTAAGAAAACACACATACACACATATTGTAAGAATGTTGCAACACAGAAGGCTGATAGACACATAGCCAATATCTCAGCCACACATGTTCTTACAAAAAAGCCAGCCAATCTGCAAACATCAACTCCATCAACTAATCAAAAAATGACAACACAGCAACATCCCCACCAGTATTTATAGAGAGACGGCAGCTCCGATCATGCTTTGCTCACACAAGCACAAATCTGAAAGCACCGTAGCCTGAAAATGGCAAGTGGGACCTCGTCGAAACGTTGCCAAGATACTCTCAATCTTACACAGGAAAAGACCCAAACATACCAAGGCTGCAATTCTTTTTGTAGTCTACAGTGTTAAAAAATGTCAGAAGACTCTGGGATTTTTCATCCTTTTTATTCTCTTTTTCTCTCTCCCTCCCTCCCCCCTCTGACTCTTACTTTCCTGAATTTTGGTTTCATTACAATATGCTGTAATAAAACATTTAAAAAACATGAAAAATCCATGTCTGTCTGTCTATCTGTCTATCAACTGTCTATCATGTCCCTTGGCACCATTGAGTATGTTGGTCAATAAAGAGGAGAAACAATGGATGTTACTTACTCATGAGTTTCAAAAATAAAAATCAAATATATTTCTTTAATATCCCAAGAAAGAAACAAGAGTATCAACTTGTTTGGAGTTGGAGGCATTTTGAGATACGTAGAAGTACTGAACAAAGAATGTCTGGAATGAATACGTAACAATTTTATACGGCTCAGAAGTGAGATACTCTTGGGAGTTCACTAAAGTTTGCTGAAGTTGAGATGGATGTTTTCAACACTTTAGTTCGACTAAAATATATCTTAAATTATTGTGGTTATAAATCCAAATTTAGAACTTTGGTCAGCTTAGAACTGTTAAACTGTTTATGCTGCTTTATTTCTCTTTATTTGTTAACTCTGCAATTTCTTCCCTTTTTTGTAAAGAAAAAACAAATAAGCCTAATAGTAGTGCTAGCATTTTATTTTAATACTTTGCTTATTTAGAATTCCCCAGAAAATGAATTCTGTGTTACAAATGAATAGACCTGAAAGTAATTCTCTAAGAAAACACAACACAATCAACTCAACATTAATTGCTACTATAATACAGTTGTTGTTTTTCTGAATTCTGAATGGATGATTTTTCATTTCATACTTTGTTAAGACAGATTAGGGAACCAGCAGTATATCTGAGTTTGTGAAAGCTTCCACCAGTAAGGCTAATGGCTATCAATGTTGTCATTTAGGAATGCTTGGAGAGCCACAAATTCCTCATTTATAAGTTACAAAGTGATTCATTATTTCCTTGGGACAATTGATTTATTTTATCTCATTGGCAATTCTGAGCTTTAGAATAAGATCTGCTAAACACAAATATTTTCTTTGAATTGATATTATTGCACATTTATGAATTTATATAAGGCTGTCTCTCTATTGCCTATGCTTGTATTGCACACACTGTATTCAGAATGGCTTACAATGATTACTACCAATTGTGAAATAAAATAACATTTTATAAAAATAGCAACATTCTGAAACATAAGACACGTTGAGTAGATATGCAAAGACACTGAATAGCAAATTATCTACTGATTTTTTTTAAAAAAGCACAATGCTGTTACATTCTGAATGAGCAACAAAGGAAAAGGTGTCTCTTCGATGTTTTTCACTTTGACTAATGTGATAAATTGATTGAGTGCCCATTTCTCTGATTTAAGTGTCCATTTCCATTGTTTGGACCAATGATAAAGATCCACATCCAATTACCTCTTTTATTATTAATGAAGCTTTCTGCCATCTCTACTCATAATGTGGACCTCATCCACATTAAAAAGGAAAAAAAAGTAATAACCTGGTACTACTTTTGCATTTTCCTTTTAGCCATTTTGCAGCTCGGTTGCTTCAATCAATATCAGTAATTTAAATGAATCCTCAGTTGATTTAAACTCTGCAGAGGGTTATGGGGCTTGACCTAATTCAAATCATATACAACATATATCTTTGGTATGCCTGCAGCTCTTTCTTTTATTATTAAAGAATTATATTTAAGTGAATTAAATCATCAGTTACAATAATTGGCCAATCCAGGCAGCTAGTTGAGCAACAATGCAAAGCTCTTATATCTTTCTATAATATTTATTTTAATTATTAATGAACATCTTTAATAAAAAAAAACTTTCTTAGTTATGCAGTGGTGAGTTTTTTAGCTTTTAAAGTTTTGATTGTTCTATTTAATTTTAGGGGAGGTTGGACCAGGCCTACATACTTTATCATTCACAGATGGGAAATTGGTTCATTATCTATTATTTTTGATAAATATCTGAATCAGCAAAAGAAGCATTAAAGAGGAAGTATTAAAGATGAAGGACTAAACAACCAGAGAGCATTCAAACATGACTGACTCTTATATTCAATTTAGTGAACTGTGAAATCTTCTCTGGCCTCATCTACTTAAGTTTAAAGTATAAAACTGTATTGAATAGCAAAACATATGTTTAAACTTATTTGGGAGAATTCTGTGAGGATCTCACCTGTAAATTTAGAATGTTTTGTATCTGCTATGGGAACATCTTATACTGGAATTATCCATTTATCTTTTATACTTATAGAATATTTTTTAAATTTACTCTGTTGTTACTGATACATGTTCTAGATTTTTCTATTCATCCTATTTTTAGATCTGATTGTGTTCATATTACCTTAACCCAAGGTCTCCAACCTTGGCAAAGACTTGGCAGAGCAACCCAGGAGTCTCCAACCTTGGCGGAGACTTGGTGAAATAAAGCTGGCTGAGGAATTCTGGGAGTTGAAGTCCATAAGTCTTAAAGTTGCCAACGTTGGAGAACCCTACCTTAACCCTACCTTTAAAAAGCTTAAACCAGTTTAATAAAGATGATATTTGTTTCAATAAATTTGCTTTTAAAGATGCATTATTTATTTGTTTGTTTGTATCCCACCTTTATCATTTTTTTCAAATAACTCAAAGTAGCAAACATACCTTTTTATTTTGCCCACAATAACAACCCTGAGAAGTGGATTGTGCTGAGAGAGGGAGCGGCCAAAAGTTATCCAACTAGATTCATGGCTAAGACAAGACTCAAACTCATGATCTCCCACCTTCTCCAACACTGGAGGTTTTTAAGAAGAGATTGGACAACCCTTGGTCTGAAATATTTATTTTATTTATTTATTTATTTATTGATCGTATTTCTATACCGCTCCCTCTCCGAAAAGGGACTCGGGGCGGTGTACAGCCTAATAAATACATAAAATACAAGAATATAAAATTAAATAGAGTTTAAAACCGAATTAAACATAAATATAGCTGCATCCCGAAAGTTTAAAAATGAAGTTTAAAATTTTAAAAACCCTATTAACTTAAAACCCCTTAAACCCTTACTGGGCCAGGCCAGCCTGTTTAAAAAATAGGGTCTTAACTGCGGGCCGGAAGGAGAGGATATCTGTCATGGCTCGTATCTCCGGGGGGAGATCATTCCACAGGGAGGGCGCTCCCACAGAGAAAGCACGCACCCTCGGGGCTGCCAGCCGACAACGATCAGGTGGCAGTACCCCAAGTAGGGCGACCCTGTGGGAGCGTACTGGGCGGCGGGAGGTTGTTGATGGCAGCAGGCGGTCCCGTAAGTACCCAGGTCCCGAGCCATGGAGCACTTTAAATACCGTCAGTACCACCTTGAATCGAATCCGGAAGGCCACAGGAAAGCCAGTGCAGCCTGCGGAGAAGTGGTGTTACGTGTGCGCCCCGAGGGGCGCCCACGATCACCCGCGCAGCTGCATTCTGAACTAACTGCAGCCTGCGGAGACTCTTCAAGGGCACCCCCATGTAGAGAGCATTGCAATAATCCAAGCGGGAGATAACGAGGGCAGAAGTGACTGTGCGAAGTGTGCCCAGATCCAGAAAGGGCCGCAACTGGTAAATCAGACGAATCTGATAAAAAGCCTCCCTGGTGACGGCTGCAATATGTTCTTCCAAAGACAGCCGCACATCCAGGAGGACACCCAAGTTGCGTGCCCTTTCCACGGGGGTCAAAACCTCTCCCCCCACGGCCAGCGAAGGAATAAGCTGGCTGTATCTGGGCACAGGAAACCACAGCCACTCAGTTTTGGCCGGGTTGAGACGAAGCCTGTTACGACCCATCCAACCCCGCACAGCCTCCAGGCACCGGGTCATCACTTCGACGGCTTCGTTGGGGTGGCCCGGGGTGGAGATGTACAGCTGAGTATCATCAGCGTACTGATGGAGCTCCACCCCAAAGCCACGGATGATCTCACCCAGCGGCTTTACATAAATGTTGAACAGCAGGGGCGAGAGCACCGACCCCTGAGGCACCCCACAAAGCAGGGGCCTTGGGGACGATCTCTGCCCCCCCGTCAACACAAATTGCGAGCGGTCGGAGAGGAAAGAGGAGAACCACCACAACACGGTGCCTCCAACCCCCAACCCCTCCAACCGCTGCAATAAGATACTGTGGTCGACAGTATCAAAAGCCACCGAGAGATCTAACAGGACCAGGACAGAGGAACAGCCTCTGTCCCGAGCCCTCCAGAGATCATCCACCAACGCTACCAACGCCGTCTCCGTGCTGTGCCCGGGCCTGAAGCCCGATTGGAGGGGGTCAAGATAACTCACTTCATCCAGGAACCGGAGGAGCTGACGGGCCACCACACTCTCTACAACCTTCGCAACAAAGCGAAGGTTGGAGACAGGACGGTAATTTGATAACAATGCTGGGTCCAGGGATGGTTTCTTGAGGATGGGCCGCACCACCGCCTCCTTCAAGGCGGCGGGTAAAAGCCCCTCTCTCAAGGAAGCATTTATAATACCCTGGAACCAGCCTCGTGTCACCTCCCGAGTGGCCAAGACCAGCCAGGAGGGGCACGGGTCCAACAAACAGGTGGTGGCATTCAGTCCCCCCAGCACCCTGTCCACGTCTTCTACAGTAACAGGGTCGAACTCAACCCAAATGGCCTCACCGATATCTACCCCCGCCCCCCCGCCCGGAGATGCCCAGACGGAGTCCAGCTCGTCCCGAATCTGAGCGATTTTGTCCTGCAGAAACCTAGAAAACTCCTCAGCCCGTCCCTGTAAGGGATCCTCCCGCGCTTCCATCTCTAAAAGGGAGCGGGTCACCCTAAACAGGGCGGCTGGGCGGTTTTCCGCGGACGCAATAAGGGTGGAGAGGTAAGTCCTCCTCGCCACCCTTATCGCCACTAAGTACGTCTTAATATAAGATCGTAGAAGTGTTCGGTCAGACTCAGAACGGCTAGCTCTCCAACTACTCTCTAGGCGTCTTTTCCGGCGCTTCATCTCCCTTAGCTCGTCAGAAAACCAAGGAGCCATTTGGAGGCCGCAAGGGCACGACCCGGTCAAAGGCCCCAGCAGCCACCCTATCCCAGGTGGCAACTAGGCCCTCAACCGAGTCGTGTGTGTGAGCTTCGGGAAATGGCCCAAGCTCCATCAGGAACCTATCCGGGTCCATCAGGTGCCTGGGGCGGTACCATTTAAGCGGCCCCGCCTCCCTGCGGTCGGGGGGTGCGGAACGGAAGTCGAGCTTCAGGAGCGAATGGTCTGTCCATGACAGGGGTTCTATAACTATGTCCCCTACACCCAGACCACTCTGCCACTGATCAGAGACAAAAACTAAATCCAGGGTGTGACCTCCCACGTGAGTAGGGTCCCGAATTAACTGGGTCAGGCCCATGGCTGTCATGGAAGCCATGAACTCCTGAGCAATCCCTGAGGTACCGCCGGCAGAAGGGAGGTTGAAATCCCCCATGACCATAAGCCTGGGGGTCTCAACCGCCACGCCGGCTATAACCTCGAGGAGCTCAAGCAGGGCCGATGCCGCATAGCAGGGAGCCAGGTATGCGATCAGCAAGCCCACCTGCACCCTGGGACCAAACTTCACGAAAAGAGACTCACACCGGTCGTCTGAGAAACAGTGGATTCCCTCGGACACAGATCCTCCTTAATAACCACCGCAACACCCCCGCCCCTCCCCTGGGCCCTCGGCCGATGAAAAACCCGAAACCCGGCTGGGCACACCTCCACAAGGGAAACTCCCCCCCTCTGGGCCCAGCCAGGTCTCGGTAATACCCACCAGGTCCGCTCCCCCCTCACAGATCAAATCATAAATGAGGGGGGCCTTATTAATAATGGACCTAGCGTTACACAACATCAGCCAAAGGCCCCGGGCCCGATCGCTCACCCCCCCCGGGGAACGGGACATAACAAGGAGGTCGGAGCACGCCACCGCCGACAAATAGCGGGGGCGCGCTCCCAAAACAGAATGTGGCCCCCTATAACCTGCCAAATCTGCCTCTCCTGCTCACCGTACTAATCGCTTTAAAATCACCCTCCCTGGGACACCCCCCCATCCTCAATACAGCCCCATCCGATCCCAAACCCTCCCGGTAACGCTTAACCCACGACCTGGTCCCAGCCCCAGGCGGGTTGTCCCCCAACCCCCGCCTGGCCAACCCTAACCCCTTTAAGAATCTAATTAAAAATTTAAAACAACCCTCCCTCCCACGTTTCCGGCGACCCCACCATCTCTCCGGATCCCAAGATCCGTCCTTGAGAAAGGCCTTAGAAAGGCAGGCGGGCCAACTCTGAGATAGGGGGACGTTTCTCAGGGCCCGCAGATGTTTCGAGGAATATGTCAATTGTGTCTTTGGCTGGATCTTCCCTGACTGCCATCGACCAGGCAAAGGCCGAACCAAGTGGGACCCAAGTCCAGGTCGAAGCAGCTGCACCCCACCGACAGCTGGCATCCGGCCTCAAGTGGGACCCATCACTCGGGGGCGCAGGTCATGTTTTCTGGCCTTGCCGCAGGCCCTCTCACTGTCCACAGCAACGGCCCCGGCCCCGGCCACACTCCTCCACCTCCAATTCTGATGGGAAATGCCGGACACCTCGCCAAACCTACGCCGTCCCCGAGTGGGTGAAAACGCTGAGGACTGACCAAACAGCGCCCTCGTCGCCCGAGAGGCCCAAAGAGCCCTCGGCAACAACGGCTCCAGCCCCGAATCCAATCCCAGCTCCGGCTTCCACACCAACCGCGGCCCCAGCGGCGGCAATGATGGTCTCAGCGGCCCTAACGGTGACGGCGGCGATGGCTCCGGCGCCGGCAACGGCCCCAGTGGTGGCGGCGGCGGCCTCAGCGGCCCCAACGACAACCTTCTCCGGCCTTCCCATGGCTGCCTCCGCGTCGGTGACAGCCCCAATGGCGGCTCCGACCTCAATGGCGGCGTCAACAGCAGCGGCCCCAGCGACGACGGCGGTAGCCCTAGCGGTCCCATCGGTGGTGGCGGCGGCCTCAGAGGCCCCAACGGTGACCTCCTCCGGCCTCCCCACAGCCTCTTCCACGCCGGCAACGGCCTCAGTGGTAGCAGCGGCGGTGGCAGCAGCGACGGCCCCAACAGCGGCCCCAACGGCAGCGGCAGCGGCGGCGGCCTCAACAACGGCCTCCTCCGGCCTCTCCATGGCCTCCTCCGCACCTGCAACAGCGGCGGCGGCCCCGGCCTCGGCAACGGCCTCAGCGGCTCCCGCAGGAGGCCCCGCAGCGGCGACGGCGGCCCCCAGCAATGGCGACGACCATCCCCAGCAGCGGCATCCCCAGCAGCAGCAGCAACGACAGCCACCGGCGACAACCCCAATGGCCGCGGCAGCAGCCCCGGTGTTGGCGGCGGCGCTGACGGCAGCAGCAGCCTTGGCGGCGGCAGCAGCAACCTCGCCGACAGCCCCGGCGGCAGCAGCGGCCTCGGCGGCGGCCCCGGCAGCAGCAGCGGCCTCGCCGGCGGCCCCGGCAATGGCCCCGGCGGCAGCGGCCCCAACGGCCTCAGCGGCGGCAACTGCAGCCCCGGCGGCAGTCCAGCGACCCCAAGGCCTCCTCCGCACCTCCATGGCCTCCTCGGGGCCGCCCAACCCCCCCGGGTCCTTTCGCCACCCCTGCCACGGGTGAGGACCTGGGGGGAGGGGGACTTACCCCAAATTTTGGCCGTGGCAGCGGAGCTCGTCAGCCCGACATCCAATAGTATAGGATTTCCTGTATGAGCAGGAATTGGACTAGAAAACCTCCAAGGTTCCTTCCAGTCCTGTGACTATATTATCTGTTCAGGTAAATCTTTGTCCTAGGAAGGATTCTCTAACTGGTTTTATATTAAATTTCTTTAAGAAGAGGACTTTTGAATATATTTAAATCTAAATGAGAGGGGAAAAACTTTATAATTGATAAAATCTTCAAACAACCACTATTCATTGTCAAAGTACAGGAATGTAAGGGCTATGCACTAAAATGTCTGACTAGATGGAGTATTAGAGAGGAACATTCCATCTTGCAATGTTTTGTTTCAGGTCAAAATTGTTTAAACTATAATAGCAAAAGAAGAAATGACCCAAGGTTCTAGTTTTAGAGAAAATGCTATGAATTAGGGGTGGAAAGTCAAAACCAAGAGGAAATATAGTCTCTATGGCTTAAAGTTGCCATCAAAGTAATGAATCCATAAAATGTACCTTAAAATTATTATTTCCTACTGAGAGACACCCTTTATAAAGTTGTTTTCAGTGGTGGGATTCAGCCATTTCGCACCACTTCGGGAGAACCGGTTGTTAACTTTCTGAGAAGTTTGGTGAACTAGTTGTTGGAAGAAATAATTAGGGCAGAGAACCGGTTGTTAAATTATCTGAATCCCATCACTGGTTGTTTTGTTTCATTTTGACATTTCTTATCCTCCCTTTCTTAAACAAGAGCAAGCATGAAACATAGAACAGAAATATCACTTGATTTCTACCCAAAACCTTAGAAATCTAGAAAGACAGTAGGCCCTTAATGTCTAAGTAAGTAAGTTACTTAGACATTATTACTTCTAAGACTTGTTCAGATTAGCTCTGATAATTCATTTGAAGACTTTCAAATTCTAATTGATTTTACTGGCTGTTAAAAGACAATAGCTCTAATTCACTTCTGACAATTCCATTGAAATCAAGAGATTTATTCATGTAAGATGATTATAGAGATGGTGGATGAAGGGGAAGGGTTACAGTGCTTTATTATATATGGCACAGTAATCCTCAACATTAGCAAACATTCATGCCTTCCTCCCCCAGCCCACTACAAATATATTTTCTAAAGGATAATACTTTTGTCAGTTCAATCAAAGCAAAGTAATCAATTTAATTATTGACCTGAAAAGCATTTGCTTTTTATTTTGCCTCCAAAGGGCAAAAGTTATGGTAGGAATTATCAACTGTCACCATTATGGGGAACGGTTTTTATTTTATCTGTGGATGTAAATGTTTTCAATAAAACACCTGATATATTCTCAACTCTTAGCTTTAATAGTACCATGAAGGAAACATAATTGTGCCCACTTTTGTGTCGCAATAGATATATATCAGTCGTTATTTATGATTATATTGAAAGCTATATTTGTGTGGACTCTAGAAGATTGCATATTCAGAATAATTTAGAAAAAATATGTCACCTGTGAAAGGAATACAAAGAAATTGCCTTGAAAATGTGGGGTAGGGTTGGAGAAATTGGATGGTGGGAAGATGGAGGGCCTTTGATATATTACAGTATAACATATTGTAATGTATTGCATAACATTGTATAACATAAATGCATTCTGCTTTTAAAAGAAAACAAATCAAGGCTTTGCTCTATCAAACATGAAGTCTTCCTGGGGCAAATATACTTCCTACAATGCTTTGGGAAGAGATAATTATAATATTCTCCCATAAAGATTCTATTGAACAACTCCTGGCTACATGGGTGCAACAGTGACAATTCACATGCAGTGCACAGGGCAGGACCAGCTCTAAACATTTTGGTTCTCTAGTTAAAATTATATTCTTGTTTGGCTCATCTTTTGGTATTCTTGAGTGGTGGCAGTGCAGTGGTGAGAATGCAGTATTGCAGGCTAATTCTGCTGACTGCCAGTGGTTGCTCTAGGTTGAGTCAGTCTTCCATCCTTCCGAGGTTGATAAAATGAGGACCCAGTTGTTGGGGACATATGCTGACTTTGTAACCATTCAGAGAGGGCTATAAAGCACTGTGAAGTGGTATATAAGTCTAAGTGCTATTGCTATTATTAGGAATTTCAAAAGGGGCCTTCTTGATTTCTTTTTTTTCTTTGATCATTTAAGCTTTATAATTTCATTTTCAACCCCAGACAGTTTTTTTCCCTTTTCTCAGACATTCTTAACCTATTTACACAGTAAGAAATTTTACTCACATTAGCACCCATTATTGTAATATGGAACATGTAACATGTAAAATGGAAACAATGCTACAAAATTATATTTAATCCATGAGTAGGCATGTTGGCTCACAGTGTGCACCATTACTGCTTTCATTTTTTTAAAAATTGTGTTTGGAAGACTTTTCCATTTTGGCATCCCCCATTTTTTTTTACCCCTATGCCAATGCCAATGCAGCAGTGGTGGAATTTATTCATTTTTTTACTACCGATTCTATGGCTTGGTGGGCTTGGCAGGGGAAGGATAGGGTAAAATCTCCAGTCGATGGTGGTATTTGCTGGTTATCCAAACTACTCTAAATTTCTGCTACTGATTCTCCAGAACTGGTCTGAACCTGCTGAATCCCACCTCTGCTATGCAACCTTAGTCTGGGCCATTCAAGGGGGATGTGCATGATGGGTCTGAGCTACCGTTTTAAAGTTGAAATCAACAATAAAAAGTAATATGATTTAATTCAGTATAAGGACATTTGTATGAACAACAACATAATTCTGTCAGCTGCGCAGGCTGCAGAAATATATTATTCACTTGAAGAATTGAACTCTGTAGAAGGAAAGCATTCCAATGACCAGCATGATCTCTTCCCTTTGTTTTCTCCTTGGGACTTTAAGGCAATGTGAGCAGTTCTGGAAGTAGTTTCCTCTTATAAAAATAAAAAATGATGAGAGTTCCCAAGTGTGGGTGTGTGTTGGAGAGAAGAGCGAAAAGTTTGCAGCTGAAGGAGGGGAACAACCATCAGGATGATGGATCTCAGTAAACAAACAGCAGATGAACTGAAAGGGGAAGCAAAGCCCATCAGCTTCACTCCAGCAGAAATTTTGACAGCCCAGCTGGCATCTGGTAAGTACCTTCCCTCCCACTCACCCACCAACATTTTAGCCACATCTCAAAACAACCATTTGAAGGTGGCTCAAAGGGAAGGACTTTGTTATAAGCTCAGGCAGCCAAGAAGAACAGGACTATTCATAGGAGTTGTATGGATTAGATAAAGTACACAAATAGATATAAATATGTTATGACAGATATATAAATTTAGTGATAGGTATGGGGTTAGATAAGTATATTTATTTTTATTTTTTGCGGCATCATAGAGAGGATATCAATAAACTCTTATTGGTGACCTGTACCATTGCAACATACTCTACATGGGGCTGCTCTTGAAGAGCATCCGGAAGCTCCAGTTGGTGCCAAATGCAGCAACCCGCATGGTTTTGTGTAGACCACGGTATGCACACGTCTCACCTCTCCTGCAGGAACAGCATTGGTTGCCAATTTGCTTCTGGGTACAATTCAAGATGATGGTTGTCACCTTTAAAGGCCTTCATGGCTTGGGACCAGGTTATCTGAGGGAATGTCTCTTGCTGGTCACATCTACCTGACCCATTAGAGCAGGGAGGTAGGGAATGTTGCAGGTCCCATTCCTGAGGACTATACACCTGATGGAACCCAGAATAAGGGTCTTCTCCATGGTGGCTCCCTCTCTCTGGAATATCATTCCCCCAGAGATTAGAATGGCCCCCGCTCTAGCACTCTTTCAGAAGGCACTGAAGACCTGGTTTTGCCAGTGGGCCTGGTGAACCCAGAGCGGGATGAAGACCATGAAATGGCTAGTGTGATCTGCTGTCATTGGGTGGAGGGTGGGGGTGGGAGTTGGAGGGTGATTTTTTTTCCAGATTTGTTCTATTGTCCTTTATTAAGAATCACACATTGATTCTTTTTATTAGTTTTTATTGTTTTTTATTTTTAGTTTTTTGTTTTAAATATGGTTTTAGAATAGAATATTTTATTGGCCAAGTGTGATTGGACACACTTCAGGTGAAGATGGGGGAATTTGTCTTGGTGTAAATACTCTCCCTATACATAAAGAAAAGATACATTCATTAAGAATCAAGAATCATAACGTACAACACTTAATGATAGTCTTAGGGTACAATCAACAATCAAATCATACTAGGAAACAGTCAATATAAATCGTAAGGATACAAGGGACAAAGTTACAGTCCTACAATCACAAGTGGGAAGGGATGGGTGATAAGGAGTGATGAGAAGATTAGCAGTAATAGTAGTGCAGACTTTGTAATAGTTGAACAGTGTTGAGGGAATTATTTGTTTAGCAGAGTGATGGCTTTCGGGGAAAAACTGTTCTTGTGTCTAGTTGTTCTGGTGTGCAGTGTTTTATAGCGTCGTTTTGAGGGAAGGAGTTGAAACAGTTTATGTCTGGAATGTGAGGGGTCTGTAAATATTTTTACAGCCATCTTTTTGACTCGTGCAGTATACAGGTCCTAGATTGAAGGCAGGTGGGTAGTAATTGTTTTTTCTGCAGTCCTAATTATCCTCTGAAGTCTGTGTCTGTCCTGTTGGGTTGCAGAACCAAACCAGACAGTTATAGAAGTGCAGATAATAGACTCAATAATTCCTCTGTAGAACTGGATCAGCAGCTCCTTGAACAGTTTGAGCTTTCTGAGTTGGCGCAGGAAGAACATTCTTTGTTGTGCTTTTTTGATGATGTTTTTGATGTTGGGTGTCCATTTTAGGTCATGTGATATAATAGAACCTAGAAATTTGAAGGTCTCTACCGTTGATACTGTGTTGTCTAGTATTGTAAGAGGTGGTAGTATGGGAGGGTTTCTTCTAAAGTCTACCACCATTTCTACGGTTTTGAGTGTGTTCAGTTCCAGATTGTTCCAGTTATACCACAAGGCAAGTTGTATAACCTCCTGTCTGTATGCAGATTCATCGTTGTCTCGAATGAGACCAATCACTGTTGTATCATCAGCAAACTTCAGTATTTTAACAGATGGATCGTTTGAGATGCAGTCATTGGTATATAGGGAGAAGAGAAGTGGAGATAACACACAGCCTTGAGAGGCGCCTGTGCTGATTGTATAGGTATCGGATGTGATTCTGCCTAGCTTCACCTGCTGCTTTCTGTCTGTTAGGAAGCTTATGATCCACTTACAAGTGTGTTCAGGTACCGCTAGTTGGTTTAATTTACTTAGAAGAGTATCTGGAATGATGGTATTAAATGCTGAACTGAAGTCTGCAAAGAGGACCCTTGCATAGGTATTTGGAGATTCAAGGTGTTGTAGGATGTAGTGCAGAGCCATATTAACAGCATCATCTGTTGATCTATTTGCTCGGTATGCAAACTACATAGGATCTAACAGCGGATCCATGATGATTTTCAGGTGGGACAGCACAAGCCTTTCAAAGATTTTCATAACTACAGATATTAGAGCAACTGGTCTGTAGTCATTCAGTTCCTTGATGGAGGATTTCTTTTGGCACTGGGATGATGGTAGAATATTTGAAGCAAGAAGAAACATAGCACATCTCTAGTGATCTATTGAAGATTCGGGTGAAGATGGGGGCCAATTTGTCAGCACAGACTTTTAAGCAAGAAGGAATTATCTTGTCTGGTCCTGCTGCTTTTCCTGGCTTCTGTCTGTGTAATAGATCTTGCACTTCTTTTTCTGTGATCACCAGAGGTTGTGAGCCCAATGGATTGGGGCCAGTTGTAGAAGGCTTGGCTGTTGTTGGTGTGTTTGAGATGTGGGTTGTGGAGATAGGTGGCTACCTCAAGTCACCATGGGAAAATAGGCGGCAATATAAATTAATTAATTAATTAATTAATTAAATAAAGTAAGTAAGTAAGTAAATAAGTAAGTAAGTAAGTAAGTAAGTAAGTAAGTAAGTAAGTAAGTAAGTAAATAAATAAATAAATAAATAAATAAATAAATAAATAAATAAATAAATAAATAAATAAATTCCCTAAAGAGCTTTCTACCAAACACAAGAATTAAACTTAATCAAATCAGGACATTAAGCCATTCAACTAAGTCCTGGCTTATTTAAAACTGGAGTTTTTCTCTGCCTTGGACTGAAATGAAAAGCAGAACTTTACTATTAAGACTTACTATTTTTTCAGAAATACCATCTTCTAATTTATTATTTTATTTGTTTAATAAATTTATTCTCATTTTGAAGCGACTCTGAGAAGCTTACATCATAAAAACATTAAACATCCTAATATCCACAACACTGCCATGTTCTTTGTATTTAATTGTATTGCATTTCAAAATATGCAACAAAGACTAGAAAACTGTCTGTACAGATAACTGACACTAATTGCTGGCATTTCAGTTTTTTTAAACATAGTTCTCTCCATAAGTAGCAGCTTTTGCAACTAGGATAAATGTTAATATCCACCAATCTTTTCAGTAAATAATAGTTATTATGCACATTTCCAACAGAAGAAGCTCATTATCAAGCACTGACATTTTATGAATCATTAAATATCCAGTTTTGAAGTTATACACTCTAGATTAAAGATAATGGGTGCTAATAGTGAAGGCTTGAACTGTGGATCTTTAAACGAGCAGGATTTTGTATTTTTGATCTTTCAGTGAATTAGGTTTTACACATCTAAATTATGAAATCTTTTTCTACAGCTGGAATTAATTATTTATTTTATTTATTAAATTTGCCATCTATCTTGCCACAAGGCAATTCATAACAATATAATTCTATGAGCATATAGAGCCCAACTGCATAGGAACTTTTTTTGGTTGATTTAGTTGCTGTTCTGCAGTTCATATTAAGCTCACAGACAAGATGTGTTATGTACCATGTTATTGTAAAATAACATTATTACATATAGATAATGATAATTTCACATTCATCTCCATTTCTGTTTTAATATATTTCTTTGCTTATCATAATGACTTCAAGGATAAGAAAATGTTAATAACTTAAAACTCTAACTCAGATACAACTGCTGAAGCAAGACAACTACCTACCATTGGTTGTTTCTTTGTTAATTTTAACATGCGCACAATGGTGGCTTTTTTCAGCATGATATTTAAAGTGCTGCCTCACTGGAATTTATTTGATAGAAAAGACCTCTATCTCCTCACGTTCCTTTCAGCATTCAAACAAATGATAGGAAACCCAGGTCCAAATCCCCATTTGGTTACAAAACTCAGAGAGGACTGGCCTTCCGTAGGCTGAAGACTCCTTTCTTAGAGGAAAGGAAAAATTCTCATAAAGAAATAGGTCCTCTATGAAAGATTTGTGGTACAGGGTACTGCCCTATCACTTTAGCAGACTTGAATGGAGGGGGTGGGAGTTTAATTTTGTAATATTAAAAGCATTATTTGTTCAGATACTGTAAAAGAATGAATTAAATGCTTAATATGAAGAAAGAAAGAACAAACCTCAGTCATTCAATTTCTGAAATGTTCTAACCAAATATTAAAATAACAAAACAGCACCCCCTGGTAGAAGACAGTAAAATGAAGTTTCTGTCAAAGCCACAAAACTTGGCAAACTATTTCCTGACTTGCATTTGCTAGCCCTTGGGGTATTGATTGTACCTTGAACAAACTCTAACCCAGAGGAGCAGAACTATACATTTCACATATGTAATGTTGCAGCAAAAATAGAGGAATAGAAAATGCATTTCTAATATCCCCTGCAGGGCAACATCCTACAATGTGAATGGAATTGCCTCAAATCTGAAATTTGAGGGGAATCAAATGAGTTAGCTTAAGGTGGCAACTGAAATCTCATCTGTTCTGTTGTTCTCTATTCAATCAATTGCACATATTTTATTAAAAATGTTTTCAGAAGCTGGAAGCTGCTTTTGGGTTCCAGTCTGACATTGAACACTAATGACTGTTTGGTGTCTCTTTTTTAAAAGATAGAATTAGGTTCTTCATTTCCACCTCTTTCTGTGGCTGTACACAATTGTTCCCTGCATTTGCATTTAGACATTTTATATTATTTTTCATTAACAAGCACTTCTATTCTCTATTAGAAGAAATCTGGGCTGTGGAGCATAGTTAATTGCAAATAAAATAAGCTGAAGCTTCAAATAAATCTAGTAATCTGAAAATGATGTAAATCCCACTCTTTTGCTGATCTTTTTAAAAGCTTTCTCTAAACTTAATATGAAGTTGTTGTGCTATTTATTTCTAAACAAACCAATGAGTTGTAGGAAACAGCTCTCTTAAGTATTTGAAGGAATGATTACTTCGACAGTGAGCATGTACAATTTTTATCGCCAGACGCTGTATTAGTAATTCTTACAATGTACAATCTCAGCATGCAAACTATGTGTTCTAAGAGTCCCTTGAAGCTTCAACTTTTAGTCTAATTTTGAGATTTAAGTAACTTAGTCAGTTATTTTATAGACACTTACTTAGAAGTTAACTCCATTGACATTCACTTCTGAATAGGAGGCTTTTTACAGCCCAAATTGCCTGCTGATGTGTAACATTTGATTCTAAACCTAAATACCATCCATTTGATTATTTAGTTTCTGTAGGTAGTTAGAAATTTGTCTAATAATATAGCATTATATATTTAATTGTGTCTTTTTTTGGTCACAAATATCATGCCACATTCTTCCTGGCCACTCAACCAAGAACAGTTGTAAATATCTTTATTGAGACATACATGTAATCTGAGTCATATGCTACTTTTCATTCCATTGCATTCTATTTTAAATGTTAATCTTGTTGTGTACAAATTCTTCTAATCTTGATATAATTCAACTTTTAACTGGACTGAACTGGTTTTCCTCCAGATCATGTATCCTTCACCTGGGAATTAAAAGTTTTTCCTTTAAAATACTAGATTTTTTAGATTTTAGAGAATTTATATTTCCAGTTGAAACCAGTTTTATACATCTTTTTCAATGTGTAAACAGTACCTGTTCTTAAGCATTCCTTCTTCCTTGCAGCATGATTGATGGGCATTATAAAGAATAAGTAATGTTTTCTTTTTTGGAGGATAAGAAGAGCTGAAGGGAGGAGAAGTGGAGCAATTGTGAATAACTGGACAATTCACTTGAAATGTAGTTTATCTGTCTCAAGTGAATTTCTGATATCTTCAAATAAAAGTAGAAAATAATGAAAAAAGACTGTTCTCTGTTCTCTTTATAGATTCCTGCAGTGTGAGGATAAATAATCTAACTTGTTATAAAATATAGCAAATTTTATCCTGGGCTGACCAGGTGAAATTGTGAATGAACTGATCCAGTGACTGTCTGGAAGCTGCTCACATCATTTCTAGATGAGAAACAGAATTTGGTTCAATCCTGCCAAAACCAAGTGGTTGTTGCCTGGCTGTTTTGATTCCTCGAGTTGCGGATGTTTTCACCATTGGTCTTGAAATGAGGCATAGCTTCCCATTCAAGACTGGTGTGCCACTTCATGGTGTCCTTGGATTTATCATGGTCAGGATGACTTTTGCATGGATTCATTTCATGCACTACCTGTGCCCTCTTCACATCTGCGAGGCTGTTGAGATTATCACTTCTCCCCTGGTTATCTCATGATTCAATTATTGCAATGTGCTATATTCAAAATAGAAAAAAGAACAAAAACACTGAAAAAGTAGAGTTTCTGTTGTAAAAAGGGGACAAAAGCATGTTTAAAGCAAACAGCTTTTACATTTAGCATCAAATCTTGAATATGTAACATTGGTCAGTATTTCTATTTCATCAGAAGTTTAAAAGGATAGATACATATCACAAAATAGGTGACATAATCATTACATCTGGTAGGGCAATCTTTTGTTATATGTAGTTGATGCTAGGTTTCATTCCTAACACATATATGAATAAATGCCAACCTTTAAAATGTAACTAAATATCATAGGTCATGTCTTTAAACTTTATTTCTTTCCCCAGAGATGTACTAATAAAGGGAGGAATAAACCCAAATAAGACAATAATGGATTGAGCACGAAACTATATAATTATCTCCCAATTTTACTATAAACTTTTTTACATTTTTAAAAAAATGAGTTATGGTGCTGATATGGTTGTGACATGTAGTGTAAGTAATGTGTTGGAACAGAAGTGGGTATAAATTTAATATACTTAATCAGGGCTATAAAAATTTAGATGGCTATATTATAACAGCAAATAATTTCCCCCCAGCTTTTTGCTGTCACTTAATGCTCATTCTGATTTTGACAGTCCACCTCTGGTAGCTTAATCTAATGAATAAGATGATATGCTTATGCACAAGAATCCCTAAGGTTTTTCTTACTCCAACAGATGTTGTAGAGATGAATACTGTTACCAGAATTTAAAGTGTGATGTGCAAACTATTAACATTCTTTTATTACAATTTATTAGGGGGTAGACATTTAAGTTCCTCCAACTCTTGTCCAGGAAGTTAATATAAAAGTAACAAGGGACCATAATATATACTTACTTCACTTGTTTATATGTGGTCTCTTCTTGATAGCTGCCATCAGTGATTATCTTCCATTCTGTAAAGAAGTGTGATCATATGGCCTTTGGATATTTTGTTTCACTAACCTATCACCAAGGATAAGTTCAAAGGCTGTTTTTGAATTAACAGCTTCTGCATAATGGCTATACTAGTAGTATTTTTTTTAAGTGAGCACGTTAGAAATTGATACAGCCAATCAAGAACTTTTCAATATAAATGCCTGGCAACTGACTATTTAATTTATATTGTAATAACCAAAGCTTGCCTTCTTTCTGTTTTTGTAGATTGGCATTATCTTTACTGGTTAGGTCTTGATGATTGGCTGAAATAGATAAATTCTACACTACAGAGATTTGATGAAATTCATCAGCTTCAAGTCCCAAATAATCTTCTAATTTTGTGGAACTTCTCAAAGAACTTGTATTTACTACAAGAGTTTTATATAATATTAAAGGAATTATATTGATTTCAATTGAAATGGAAGTACACTGCTTTTGCAAATAGTTTTATTGATTGCAACTATTGTGATCTGGTAAGCTTACAAAGGAATGATTGAATGTATCTTAATTGAAATCAAATGGAACCAATTGATCAAATATCTTTAAAAATGCATTCATCAATAACAGACTTCCTCTTAATAGTTCAATATCTCTAATTTTATAGTCATCTATCTTATTACATGAATGCAACCAATATTTCTTTGTTCAAAAAGAGAATAACAGAAATTTAGCTGGCCACACCAATTTTACATTTTATATTAATGATTATTTTTTCATATTAAAATATGTTGCCTATATCTGCTAGAAATGTGATCACTGAAATTAAAGTTTATAAATTCCTGCCAAAGATGAGATCGTCAAGTTTAAAGAGTATTTTTTTTAGATTAAGTGGTGATGCAAGCATCTCAGAATTAAGGAGTACTTATCTATTTCTTAAGGTTCCCTACTATACACAGCAAGAGTGAGATATTTGCTTAATCCTCTATTATTCACCCATTACATGGGAATTTACAATTCTGTGTACCAGGCATATAAGGGAAAGAGGCACATACCATTATCCAATTCTTCCTTATCAATAGAATGCTAATGCTAATAAGAAAGACACAGCATGTGTTCTTCATGGCTATTACTGATGCTTTTAGTTGGTGTCACTTGAATTTAAACCAAGGGAAAATTCAAATCACTGCCCTTACAGTGTTGCATGGAGATGCTCTATGTCAGGGATGTTAAACTCAAGCCTGCAGGCTGAATCCGGCCGATGGGGTACTTAGATTGGGCCTGCGGGGCCACCCTGGAAACAGTGAATGACCGGCCCGTAGTGCCTATGCCAGCAAAAAGAGCTCCCAATCTCCGTTTTCAGCTGGAGGATGGCCTCCTGCAATCCTCTGCCAGGGAAAATGGAGCTCGGGAGAATCATCCTCCCAAGCTCCATTTTCCCTGGCAGAGGGTTGCAAGAGACCATCACAGCCAAAAATGGAGCTCAGGAGCCCATTTAGCAGGGCATTGAGGCCACCAAAGGTGATCTCTGACATAAGTGACATCGAGCTAGCCATACTCACCCTGGCCACACCCACCCCAGCCTCCCGAGGTCAAACACCACCCTAATGCAGCTTGCAGCTCTTAATGAAATCAAGTTTGACACTCCCACTTTCTATATATTTGCATAGCCTGGCTTCATCTTGGATGCATGTTTATATTCTATGGTGGTAGCATTCAGGCCCTGGTAACCTGTTTTCACATGTGGAACAGAGTCGAGACTAGAAAAAATATCTAATTTTCCTTAAAGCCAAGGATAAATAAAATGATAAACCATATCAATATTTTACCCACCAAACAATTTTAGATATGCCTTCTCTCTACTATAAGAACATTGCTTTCTAACCTTGGTTGAAAGACCCTTAATTTTTGGTCAAATTTAAGCAATGGCAACTTTTGATAAGATAGTTGGGTCATTTTGAGATGTTCAGAATCATTAGTGGGGAGATTTTCACACTCTTTACTATTCCTGAATGCCAAATTGAATTTGTTGCAAACCAGATTATGCTGAACTGCTTAGTTTTGTTTATTAAGATCAATGCATTCTACAGAATGCCTCATAATTGTACATTTGCTTTTTATAAAGATATAATTACTCACTGCATAAATTACCCCAAAGTTAAATATATCCCATAAGACCTCCTTTTAGCAAGTGCAGCAGATTCACTGTATCTGGGATTCTGTCTTGAAATGTTCCACACATGTTCCCTAAATCAGTATGCTTGGATTATGGTTCATGGTTTTTCTTTATTTGCATTTTAAACAAAACTCTGTGAATGATTCAGGGAAAGCTTCACCCGTTAATTTCCAGTACTTTCAGTGAAAGAACTGAGCTTGTGTTTTCATCACTCCAGTTCAGCAGAAAGAAAGCCACATAATTTCAACTGGATAATGTCCAATTTACCTTATAAAACATACTTTTTCAGTTGTATGGTTACTGTATGTTTATATCTTTAACTAAAATATTTTTATGCCATATTTTGAAGAAAAGGTTTCTCAGGGCAGCTTGAAAGCTATTTATTCAAATAATAAACATAAAATTCAGCAATATAAAGTATCGATGGAAGCTGTAAAATTAAAAAAATGGTCTTCATTCATTAAAAAATAGGCATTTGTTAAAAAATAAATAGGAACATTCAGCAATCCACACTCCTTCCTTAAAAAAAAACAGGGCATTCCATAAGATTTTAAAGTCAGCAAAGCCTTCAAAAAACCTAGTCAGTATATTTTAGAAACTCTGGACAGAGGCAATGGACCACAGAATTTTGTGATAATATGCAAGCAAAATGGTAAGGGCTAATGTTATGATAGAATTTATGTTCTATTTTTGGGGTGGTAGAATCTGAAACCTTCTTAGCATACTGATTGGCATTTAGATATATCTTGTAAAACACATGTCATCTTATAGTATCTACTTTGCTTTTGAGCAGGACAGTGAGATATATGAGAATGCCAACTGCTGCAGAAAATCTGTGATCACAGCAGTCCATGAATACTTTAATCATCTGTCCATCACAGGTGAAGATGCTGCTTTGTATATGGAAGACTACTTTATCTAATTATTTAAGACTACCCTTTTTGGTGGTCTCTTTCTTTTGTTTGATGCTTACAGAAGCTATGACATTATAAACATTTATCTCCAACAAATATTTATAATAATTGATATATTCTAGGCTGACATGCTTTGACCTAGATGAGGTGTTTTGAAATCTTCATGAACATGAGAACAATTCCTCTTTCAAAGGATTTCATATGAATCTGGAAAAAAAGACAAAGATGTTTGAATTGCATTAAAAACTTGGCTTCTGTCGAGTGATAAAGAATGGCCTTCACAAACAAGAGGAAGAGGCATTACCAAAGCAAGTGCAGCTTAAGTCCATTCCAGGACTTAATTTGAGAAAACATCTTAGGCCACTTACTAGTTCACACAAAGATAAGTTCAGGAGGAAGGAAGCACATTCATACTTGCAAGATTTTGTTACTTTAGCTGTTCCAGTGGAAGTAATGTTAGACCTATATGGCATTGGTTACTTAATTTGGTTTACCTTATAGGAATAACAGCTGCTTTAATCAAGTTGATTCATTTTTCAAACTCAAGTGGAATAACAGCTGCTTTAATAAGTTGACTCATTTTTTCAAACTCAAGGAAGGAGCAGCTTGAAAAAAGGCATGGTAATTTGAAAGAGTTGCTGGGTTCCAGCTCTTTCCATAGTATCCACTTCCCTGATATATAGAGAGTAGTCTGAATATTTACTATGCACAATGAAAATGTACATGACACATCATATTAACAGATCAAACATAATTCATATTATTGTGCAACTAAATCCCATTTAATTCAGTAGAATCAGTCTGGAAGTAAGTGTGTTTAGGTATGAAACTTTAATAAGACTTCTGTGCTTTTCAATTATTGTAACTAGAACAGCCACTTTGCTTTGAAATGAAAAATAGATTTTAAGCTTGTTTCTGCTTGAAGCTGTGATGACAAACATTTCTCCAACTTGTTTAATAAGTGACATAACATTATTACTCATTTGGGTATTTGTTATAATAATATAATCACACTAATTATTTTCATGATTGCTCAACTATTAAATGAATTGCAGGAGTCTTTGAAACTTGAACAAAACCCAGCAAGTGATACCAGCTACCTCTTGTCCTCATTGTATATTTAGGATACCTCTGGATATACACATCTGTAAAAATGCAGAAGGGATGTAATTTGTATAAGTTTTAATTAATTATTTTTTGAGTGAAAATAGAGAGAAATGCACCATGGTTCTCAACTGCTTTCAATGATCATTAAACCTTTTATTTTGAGAGCAATTTGCATAATGTTTCATAAACATGTAGACAGATTAACCTTTTTAGTTAATTTATTCATTGGTAGTAAAAAATTCAAAGCACCTCTTATGAAAAAATAATGTCTTGCTGTTAAATTACATGGAAACAAAGCAATCGGGACCAGCTTGCCAAAGTTTGTCCCATGTCAGAACACTAAAGTATACAGAGAATAAAATTTCCCCTGTTAGCACAGTGTTGACTAAATGGTCTGTTTGTGAACAATTAACAGTATTATAGAAGATTAGGTAAAGTATTAATTAGAGATGGGTTAAAGAAATATCACCCAGGGTTCTGGTTTCTCCGGTGACGGACCGAAATTCGCGGCTGTGCGCAGTTTTGGCCCGTGCTTGCCGCTGGAGCACCCCGATCCTTGCGATTCGGGGCTGAAGCCACCCCGTAGAGGTGGTGAAGATGGGGGAGACTTCCAGCCAAGTTGAAGGGAGCCGCATCTCTCCTCCTTGGCTAGCCTAACTCCCTTTCCTGAAGGCGACAAGCAGTGGTCAGAAATGGCCGCCACAAAGGAGAACCAGATGGGATAAGAATGTGCAGGAGGAAGACAAAGAGGAAAGCAGGACAGACTGGGCTAAACATAAAGAAACATCTAAACAAGGTACCCTGAAGCTAAAAATATTTAGAGGGATATCTCTGAAAGAAAGTTCTAACAGGCAGTGAAGGAGAAAGAAAAGGAGGTTAAAAATCCCTTTTCCTATTTTTTTTATTTTATTATTATTGATTGGAAAGAAATTTATGCTAAATTAATTTGAAATAGGCTTCTTAAGCTGGAATTTGAATGTCAAAGGAAGATAAAAAAGATTTCTTGGTACTTTATTTTACTTTTAATATTTTTGGTTAAAAAGGAGAAGAAAAGAAAAAGGAGAAGGGTGGAATTTGGAATAGAAAATGGAGTTTCATCTGGAAAAAAAAATAAAGGATCTAATTGTGAACTTTGAAAAGATTCCCAAGGATACATTGTAACCGAAACTTTGTTGAAAGATACAGTAACAATTGGAAAGGAAGAAAAAACAAGACGGAATAGTTTGGGGAAGAAGAGATTGGTTTCTTTTTTCTTTTGTTAATCAAAGTCATTCGGGTGGTTGTTTGAAATGGCATCACTCCTGGAGCAAGTGAAATATATCTCAAAAATGAGAAAGAAGAGGCAGAAAAAGAAGGAAAATCTTTTGGCTTCGTGTTTGACTTTTTGGAAATGGAGATCCTGGACTTTGAAAAAAAAAAGCTTCAAGAGGAAGAAGAAGGCTGGAACAAAGAAGAAGCCATCTTTACTGAAATAAAGCAAAATGTGGTAAAAAGGGGTAAAAGGGGGAAAGGAGGTAAAAGTTTTAGATTAAAGGCAGCAGACAAAAAGGAAAATACTTTGAAAAAGAAATATAATAGCAAGGAGAAGCAGAAAAGTAAATTACAGAAAGGGAAAAGAGAGAGAGAAAGTTACACACAAAAAAAGGGATGAGAAAAAGGGGGGGAAGATAGAAAGGGAAGGAAATTATGAGGAACGAAAGCAAGAGATAAAGAAAAAAGGAAGCGTACTAGAATCAAAGGTATATGCTCAACTTGGGAACACAGAGATAATGGTTAAATCAAGTTAAAATTGAGAACTCTGTAAAGGTACTAGGTTTATAATTGTAGAATATTATGATGTGTTAGAAATGTAATATATAAGCAACTTAGGAGATAAACATTATATTATTATGTTTGGTATGTTTATTTAGGGAAATGGAAAAGAAAGAGGAAAGTTCTATATTAGCTACTTGGAATGAATTTGAATAATTATTTTTAAAAATTGATAAAATATTTAAGAGTTAGCCAAAATGAATTTGAATAATTGCCTTTTTTATTGGATAAAATTGTATAATTAATTAATGATATATGTATTGATAATTAATGTAAGAATAAAGAAAGGAGAGAAATATTTTGGCTGTTTCCAAAGATTGTTAATGTGAAGGATTTATAGGGTTCATACCAACATGAGAATGATTTTGAATTATTTTATTAATGTTTATATATACAGTGTTTTTGTTAGTGGTATAGATCCTTTTCACATTTGTGGGAAGAAGTACCAACCAGAGTCTGAAGGATGAGATTTATATAAAACAGATATTAGATTTGAATGGATAAACATAATCTTTAATGAGATTATAAATATAAGATTTAAAGGTGTTGTGCTCGATTGATAACTAGAGGGGAAACCTTGCTTGTGTTTTTTTTTTTTTTTCTTAGAATGTTGGAAGAGAATATATAAAATTGTAAACAATGACAGACAAAATATAAGGATAATGAACAAAAAGATATAGAAATTTGGATTGATATTACTATAAAAGAAAATTAAGAGAAGTTAAAGGAGAAATGGTGAGAAATTGATAAAAAATGATAAGATAAAAAGTTGAATTTATAAGATGACTATAGATATGAAATTGTGTCTGTGTTTTTTTTTAGTTTAGGGTTTTTTTTTAGTTTAGGTTTTATATACCGCCCTTCTCCCGAAGGACTCAGGGCGGTGAACAGCCAACTAAAATACATGTATACAAATATAAATAGTTAAAAAAGAATTAAACCCTAGGCTGTCCCTATAAAAATCTAAAAACCCCAATTAAAATAAATTAAAACTTTGTGCACCCATCCCAACTAATCTAAAAACCCCATTTAAAATCCCATTTGAGTCAGCTCAGGCCGGCCTGCTCGAAGAGCCAGGTCTTCAGGTCACGTCTGAAGGCCCTCAGGTCACTGGTCGTTCGTAATCCAGGGGGCATCCCATTCCAAAGGGCGGGTGCCCCCACAGAGAAGGCCCTATTCCTCGGGGTCACCAGATGACACATAGAAGGCGTCGGGACCCGGAGGAGACCCTCTCTGTGGGAGCGCACCGGTCGGTGGGAGACTACTGGCAGAATGCGGTCTTGTAAGTATCCTGGTCCGATGCCATGGAGCGCTTTAAAGACCAAAACCAGTACTTTAAAGCGAACCCGGAAGGCCACTGGCAACCAATGCAGCTCGCGCAGGAGGGGCGTCACGTGGGAGTATCTCGACGCCCCCATAACCACCCGCGCGGCTGCATTCTGTACCAGTTGAAGCCTCCGAGTGCTCCCCGCAGGGAGCCCCATGTAGAGGGCATTACAGTAGTCCAGACGGGAGGTGACCAGGGCATGAGTGACTGTGCGTAAGGCGTCCCGATCAAGAAAGGGCCGCATCTGGCGTATCAGGCGAACCTGATAAAAAGCCCCCCTGGAGACGGCAGTAATATGCTCTTCCAAAGACAGCCGTACATCCAGGAGGACACCAAGATTGCGTGCCCCTTCTGTGGGGGTCAAGATCTCATCCCCAATAGCCAGCGATGGAGTCAGCTGACTATATCGGGCCGCCGGAAACCACAGCCACTCGGTCTTGGAAGGGTTGAGTCGAAGCCTGTTCTCGCCCATCCAGTTCCGCACAGCCTCCAGGCAACGGGCCATAACCTCCACAGCATCATTGGGGTGGCTTGGGGTGGAGATGTAAAGCTGAGTGTCATCAGCATACAGATGGCATTTCACCCCAAAACCACGGATGATCTCTCCCAGCGGCTTCACATAAATGTTGAACAGAAGAGGGGAGAGGACCGACCCCTGAGGCACCCCACACATGAGGGGCCTATGGGTGGACCTCTCCCCCCCCGTCAACACCAATTGCGAGCGGTCCGAGAGGAAGGACGAGAACCACCGCAAGACGGTGCCCCCAATTCCCAACCCCTCCAACCGCCGCAATAGGATACTATGGTCGATAGTATCAAAAGCCGCCGACAGATCTAAGAGGACCAGGACAGAGGAATAACCTCTGTCACGGGCCCTCCAGAGATCATCTACCAACGCGACCAATGCTGTTTCAGTACTGTGCCCGGGCCTGAAGCCCGATTGGAACGGATCTAAATAGGATGCTTCCTCCAGATACTGAGGGAGCTGACGCGCCACCACACTCTCAACAACCTTCGCCACAAAGGGAAGGTTGGAGACAGGACGATAGTTATTCAAAAGAGCCGGGTCCAGGGAAGGCTTCTTGAGGAGGGGCCGCACCACCGCCATTTTCAGGGCTGGTCGGAAGCGCCCCCTCCGTCAACGAAGCGTTGACAATCCCCTGGAGCCAGCCTCGTGTCACCTCTCTGAAGGTAGAAACCAACCAGGAAGGGCACGGGTCCAATAAACATGTGGTGGCATTCAGCCTCCCCAGAAGTCTGTCCACACCCTCGGTGGTCACAGGATCGAACTCTTCCCAGATAACCGTCTCAAGACCTGCCCCGGACACCTCCCCCGGGACCACCCAACTGGAGTCCAGCCCATCCCGAATCTGGGCGATTTTATCATGCAGAAATCGGGAAAACTCTTCTGCTTTACCCTGCAAGAGGTCCTCCCGCGCTCTCGGCTCAAGCAGGGAGCGGGTCACTCTAAACAGGGCAGCAGGCCGATTTTCTGCAGACGCAATAAGGGCGGAGAAGTGTGAACGCCTCGCCGCCCTTATCGCCACTAGGTAGGTCCTAATATAGGACCTCACCTGTGTCCGATCAGACTCAGCACGACTGGCCCTCCAGATACCCTCCAGACGTCTTTTCCGGCATTTCATCCCCCTCAGCTCCCCGTAAACCACGGAGCCAGGTGGGATCTATGCCGAGTCAGAGGTCGCAAAGGCACAACTTGGTCCAGAGCTTCCGCGGCCAACCTATCCCAGGTGGCCACCAAGTCTGTGGCCGAGTTATGAGCCAGAGTTTCAGGAAATGGCCCAAGCTCCATCTGGAACCGTTCCGGATCCATCAGGCGCCTGGGGCGGAACCATCTCCTCGGCTCCGCCTCCCTGCGATGGGGGGTGGCGGCACCGAAGTCCAGTCTAAGAAGAGAATGATCGGACCATGACAAGGGTTTTATGACTAGATCTCCAACGCGATCATTCAACCACTGACCAGAGGCGAAAATCAGGTCCAGTGTGTGTCCCCCCGTGTGAGTGGGGTCAGAAACTAATTGGGTCAGATCCATGGCCGTCATGGAAGCCAGGAACTCCCGGGCCACCCCAGAGGTTTCCCCGAGCGAAGGCAGGTTGAAATCACCCATGACTAAAAGCCTGGGGGTTTCAACCGCCAGCCCGGCTATCACCTCGAGGAGCCCGGGCAGGGCCGATGACACGTGGCAGGGAGCCAGGTACGTTATCAACAGGCCCATCTGAACCCCCCGACCCCACTTCACAAAGAGAGACTCACAACCAGCCGTCTGAGGAACAGTGGCCTCCCTAGGACAAAGGTCTTCTCTAATAATCGCCGCCACCCCACCACCCCTTCCCTGAGATCTCGGTCGATGGAATGCTTGGAAACCTGGTGGGCAAATCTCTACCAGAGGGACACCGCCCTCTGGGCCCAACCAGGTTTCGGTGACCCCTGCCAGGTCCGCACCCTCCTCCTGAATGAGATCGCAAATCAGGGGGGCCTTGTTAACGACGGACCTGGCATTACATAACATCAGCCGGGTACTCAGGGCCTGAGACTCTGCACAACCAGGCCTGCCAGACGGGTCGGGAGGGTCGGAGCGCGCCACCGCTTGGAGACAGCGGGCACGCGATCCCCTAACTTGATATGGCCCTCTACCCCCGTCATATCTGCCCCTCCCACTTATGGTGCCAATGAAACCCACCCCCTGTGTTTGCCCCCACGACTCATGACCCTCTGGGTTCCCCCAGACGTGCACTCCAGCCTGGCTGACTCCAAATCCCCCCGGGCTATCCCCCAAACCCGGACCGAGTACCCTCCCTAACCCCAATAAATTTCCATCCCCAACCCTCTCTTCGTCGCCCTCCCTAACCTCGATAAGACCCCGAATAAAAATCTAAAAAGTTTAAAACCCCCTCTAAAAATCCTTTTTTGATGGCCATGCCACCTCTCCGGATCCCAGGAACCGTCCTTGAGGTAGGCCATCGATAGACCGGAGGGCCACTCCAGGGAGTGGGGGACCCTCCCGAGGGCCCGCAATTCCGCCGAGGAGTATGTTCTTCTAGCCCTCGCCGTCGTCGGATCAGGGACCACCACCGAGATCACCGGCGTCCTTCGAGCCAGCCAGTCCTGTTGTTGCCCCTGCCAATTACATCCCTCAATGGATGGGGGCCAAGGGGGGGGGCCAGGTCCACGTCCGTCGTCACTACCGCCGCGGCCTCCGTAAAATCGCCGCTGCCGCCGTCCCAAAAGATCACCCGGGCGGCCTCCCGGCGGCTCCTTCGACGCCCCAAACGGGGCGGGACCCCTCGATACCCCCTCAATACATGGGGGTCGAGGGGGGGCGCTGGCTCCATGCCCAGCCTCTCGGCCACCGTGGCCCCCGCGCCTGGCGTCTCGGCCGCCGCGGCCTCTGCTGGATCGCCGCTGCCGCCGCCGCCGCCGCCCCGAAGAATCACCCGGGCGGCCTCCCGGCGGCTCTTCCGGCGGCTCCTCTGTACCTGGGGGTCGAGGGGGGAGGCGGGCTCCATGCCCAGCCTCTCGACCACCGCGGCCCCCACACCTAACCTCTCGGCCGCCGCGGCCTCCACCGAATCGCTGCCGCCGCCGCCGCCGCCGCCACCGCCCCGAAGAATCACCCGGGCGGCCTCCCGGCGGCTCTTCCGGCGGCTCTTCTGCAGCTGGGGGACGAGGGGGGAGGCGGGCTCCATGCCCAGCCTCTCGACCATCGCGGCCCCCACACCTAACCTCTCGGCCGCCGCCGCCTCCACCGAATCGCTGCCGCCGCCGCCGCCCCAAAGAGTCACCCGGGCGGCCTCCCGGCGGCTCTAGCGGCTCTTCTAACGCCCCAAACGGGGCGAAACCCCTCGGAGCCCCTTCAGCATATGGGGGTCGAGGGGGGAGGCCGGCTTAACCGGCAGAAGCAGGCGCTCGGCGGAGCTCCCCTCGGACGGAGCTGCCGGTCGCCATCTTTGTTGTTGAAAGGTCCACGTTAAAGCGGATGTGTGAAAATGTGTTAACCTGGAATCATGCTGTACTCAAATAAGATGTTTTATTCGTTTGATAAAACCTAATAAAACTTTTTTTTTAAAAAAAAAAAAAAGAAAGAAATATCACCCAGAGCAAATAGCTTCAAAAATGGATGGGTGGGCTTCTAGATAAGGAACAGAGGGAAGAAATATTTTCTTTGCTTTATAACATTTTATAAGAAGGAAATGTTGTAGCCATTTTATTACTTCTAAAATCAAGCATTGAGTTGTTCTGCATGACTCTGGCCCTAAATTAGAGACCAATGAGCTGATTATATCTTGTCCTTCTGTTATCATCAGATGAATAATTGCACAGTATTTCTGACAGTGCCTCTGATCCAGATAGATTTTTTTGAAGTCCAGTGTGAGTAAGTCCAAGCAGCCCATTATCTCAAAACTCTAGGCCACATTTCCAGGACACCAGGAATTAAAATACACAAAAAACCCTGTTAAATGCAGTAGGGCTAGCTTACATTATTGACATGAAAACTCTTGGATTAACCTAGCTGGATCTTAGACATGGGGCCCAAGAATTCTATGAATAAAGATTACATCATCTGATGAGAATAACAAGCAGTCCATAAGCATATATAAAACATATTCAAATTGTTTATCTAAGGTCTTGAGTTACATTATTTATTTGATTTCTAAATCACTTAATACCAAAATCATCCATAATGGTATCATCACACAAATGGTATACATGACACATAAAAAGGGGAATCATATTGCCCTGGCTGCCATCTTGATACTTTTTACCCTTTGCAAACATCCTTGGCTGGGAATTTCTTTTTCTTTTTGGAGGGGAGGTAATTAAAATATAATTTGATCATTTATAAAATATGCACATCGAAAACCTTTTTCAGTAACACAGGTAAAGAGATTGACAACTTTATAGATATTGCTCCATTTATATAGTACCACCTAAATGAACAGTTTTCTCAATATTATACAGAACATTACTTAAGAATGATGGTACTGGGGTTCAATTCTGTCAGAATAATTAATAGTAAGATTAATAGCAGAAATATCACTAAAATGCTCCTTGGAATAAGCTGAACATTTTTAATATGATTATCTTCATAATATAAGATAATCATTTTAATTTAATTAATTATGCCAGCTCCAAACCTGCTGGGTTGTAAGAAATTTTATTATTCCTGATGATTACCACTGCCATTGTAGTGAAAGGAAACAAGGAATAATTAACACATTTCCAGTGGAAAGATAACATTAAAACATCAGAAAAAGAACATTAGAGAAAAAGTAGCCTTGAGTGTTGCTCAAGGCAAGAAAGATTAGAGATAAATGCCTTTGGGTCTTTACAAGGGGAGAGTCAAGTGTTATTCTTTGTTCCTAGATCCTACTAGAAAGTGATACTAACCATAGCCCTCATTAATTCAGTCTGTATGTTATTCTGACATTGTTATCCAAGTTAACCTCTTCACATTAACTTGAAACTAAATAGTTCCCAACTGAAACACTTGGTCTACTTTTTAGATTTTTTTGCTGCATTGCTCATGTTGGCATTTTGGAATATATTCTCCCAGTGTTCAGTACTATTAACTATAAGGCAACTTCCAGGATGAATGTTAAGAAAACCTTCCTCTTTGTAAGATCAATTAGTGGAATCATTTACCAAGACAGGTGTTAGGTTCTCCTTTATTGGATACACACAAATAGATGATAGACAGTGATCTAACAGGTAAAAATGCCCATGGTCTTTTGGCTCCATCATACAGTTTGTCAGTTTGAAAGAGACCTCCATTTTGATCTATGTATTTGACTGGAGTACAGAAAGATTTACTAGGGAATGTAGAGTGGACAAAACATTTGCTTCTCTCCAGTTGATGTTTTAAGGACTTATACTATTCATAACAGTCTTTGTTCTGCTTCATTCAGTATTTCCCATGTAATTTACCTAATATGTCTTCATTGATTAATAGGGCACACAAATAGAGGGCCCAATATTCAATCCTAAGAAACATTACCATGTACAGGAAATAGCAGCAATCAGCAGAATAAAGGAACATTTTCTGGGAATCTTGGGGAAACATATTGGCAGCCTTAAGTGTTTTTCACATTTATTCTGCACATACTTAACCCCTGAAGCAGCATATAAAGTGAGATAAATTAGATAGATAGATAGATAGATAGATAGATAGATAGATAGATAGATAGATAGATAGATAGATAATAGCACTTAAACTTACATACTATTTCACAATGTTTTTTATGCATTACAATTCTTCAAAATGCTTTTTACAGCCCTCTCTAAGAGGTTTACAATGTCAGCATATTGCACCCAACAATCTGGGTCCTCATTTTACCCACCTCAGAAGGATGGAAGGCCTTGAGCCTTGTGAGATTCAATCTGCCAAATTGTAGGCAGCTTGCAGTCAGCAGAAGTGGCCTGCAGTACTGCATTCTAACCACTGTGCCACTGTAATTCTTGTGGATGATAGATATATAGATGATAGATAGATAGATGATAGATAGATAGATAGATAGATAGATAGATAGATAGATAGATAGATAGATTTATATTGATTATTTCCTAGTATGATTTGATTGTTGATTGTACCCTATCACTATCATTAAGTGTTGTACGTTATGATTCTTGATTCTTAACGAATGTATCTTTTCTTTATGTATACTGAGAGTATTTACACCAAGACAAATTCCTTGTGTATCCAATCACACTTGGCCAATAAAGTATTCTATTCTATTCTGTTCTAGATAGGGATGAATAGATGGATGGATGGATGGATGGATGGATGGATGGATGGATGGATGGATAGATAGATAGATAGATAGATAAATAGATAGATAGATAGATAGATAGAGATGACAGATAAACAGATAGGCAGATAGATGATAGAGATACAGAGAAAAGGCTTTTTATATAAAAGTTTTACTTCAGTGTCACCATCAATTTTAAAGTTTATAAAACACAGACAATAGTGGAAACAGAGGTCATACAGTTCTGCAATGAGGTTGCTAAACTTCTTTTTCCTCTTCCTCTTCCTCTCTTTATTAATTTTTTTTTTACAAAATGTCCCTTCTTGGCCTCCCCAAGATACACAAAGAAGGAACACCACTCAGCTCCATAGGCTCACCTCTACAGAATCTTGCCAAATTTCTCGCCAAACAACTCCAGCCCTACACAGAATCCATCACCTCACATGTACAAAACTCTTTCCACTTCATAGAAACAATAAAGAAACAAAACCTACAACCCGGTGACCTACACTTGAGCTTCAATATCATATCCCTCTTCACCCAAGTACTTATTAAAGAGGCCTTGACAGCCATCCAAAACAAATACAACCCCCCTAAGCACATCCTAGATCTGACCAACCACTGCCTTCAACACATACTTCATCCACAATGGACAAAGATACAAACAGATAGAAGGAGCACCTATGGGATCACCCCTCTCACCTGTCATCGCTAACCTAGACATGGAACACTTTGAAACCAATGCTCTAGACAAATCCGAACACAAACCCAAACTGGCTTAGATATGTAGATGACACTTTAGTAATTTGACCTCATGGGATAGAAAAACTGGATAACTTCCTCACACACCTCAACAGCCTATACCCCAAAATACAATTCACCATGGAAACAGAAGCCAACAACCAACTTCCCTTCCTGGATGTCCTAATTTACAAAAAACCCAATGGTTCCCTAGGACACACCATCCACCAGAAGAAAACACACACCAACTGCTACTTAAATGCACAATCCCATCACCACCCTGCACAGATCAACTCCGAAGCCAAGACCCTCATCTATAGAACCAAATGCCTAGCTGACTAAGACCACCTGAGAACAGAATTACACACCCTCACTAACATATTAATTTCCAACACATTCCAAAGAAACACAATTACCAATCTAATCCTAAAGGAGATACCCCCCCAGAAACCGAGACACAGAACAGGACAACGGTATTACCCTCCTCCCCTACATCAGAGGCAGCACAGATAAAATCAGCAAAATTCTCCACAGGCACAATATCAGGACAGCCTTTGGCACTGCCAAAAAATAGCCAACATCCTAAGAAACCCTAAAGACAAGATCCAGCTAGAAAACCAAGAAATTTATGAAATACCATGCAACAATTGCCCAGCCACATATATTGGACAAGCCAACAGGAGAATAGATGCATGCATCGCAGAACACAAGAACACAGTCAGAAAAGAAAACACTTCCTTCCTTTTCCAGCACCTTAAAGCCACAGGACATGAAATTAATTTTGAGGGAACCAAATTAATCTCCAATACTGAACATTTCAACAAGAGAATAATCAGGGAAGCCATTAAAATAGAGAAACACCTCCATAACATATATAATAAACCGGACGATACCTCCCACCTACCAGACATGTGGAAACTAGTCCTTATCAACAAAAAAGTCCCAGCCACGAAAACCAACACCGCACCCAAAACAACACATGACGCTACCACCAATCTCCCTCACCAGACTCAAACTCAAACTCACCCCATAGATGAAAGGCAACCATCATCCAGAAACCAGACCATGGCTGCATCACCAGCTGCCACACACCCTGACCTCCAAACCAAGCAAACTGACACACACCATGAACACAAAGCTAAGCCTCAAACTCGGAGCCAAACCAAAACTGGGAATGTCACATCATAGCCACCCGCTCAGGGTATCACATTACGGAACTCAGGAGGTTACACCACAAAACCTCAGGAGATTACAACACAGCCAACGACCCAGGAGATTACAGCAGAAGACCCAGGATGTCACAACAATAGAACTCAGAAGGTCATCAAACAGACAATTACTCTGGTCGTTACAACACAGGAGGCTGATAGACACACAGCCAATACCTCAGCCACACATGTTCTTAAGAAAAAGCCAGCTAATCTGCAAACATCAACTCCATCAACCAATCAAGAAATGACAACACAGCCAACCTTCCCACCAATATTTATAGGGAGATGGCAACTCCGATCATGCTTTACTCGCACAAGCACGAAGCCGAAAGCACCAGCCTGAAGATGGCGAGTGGGACCTCATCGAAACATTGCCAAGATACTCTCAATCTTACATGGGAAAAGACCTGAACACACCAAGACTTGCGTGTGTGTGTGTGTGTGTGTGTGTATTCTCCTGAATAAATGAATAAATGCATGCATCGCAGAACACAAGAATGCAGTCAGAAAAAAAATAAATTCTTCCTCCCTTTTCCAGCACCTTAAAGCCACAGGACATGAAATTAATTTTGAGGGAACCAAATTAATCTCCAATACTGAACACTTCAACAAGAGAAAAATCAGGGAAGCCATAGAAATAGAGAAACATCCCCATAACATGAACAAATGGGACAATGCCTCCCGCCTACCAGACATTTGGAAATTAGCCCTTATCAACAAACGAGTCCAAGCCACGAAAACCAACACTGGACCCAAAACAACATATGACACCACCACCAATCTCTCTTACCAGACTCAAATTCACCTGATAGATGAAAGGCAACCACCATCCAAAACCAGACAATGGCTGCATCACCAGCTGCCACACACCCCGACCCCCAAACCAAGCAAACTGACACATGCCATGAACACAGAGCCAGGCCTCAAACTCGGAGCCAAACCAAAACCTGGAACATGACATCACATCCACCTGCTCAGGATATCACATCACAGAACTCAGGAAGCTACACCACAAAACCTCAGGATGTTGCAACACAGCCAATAACCCAGGAGATTACAATACAAGACCCAGGGTGTCACAAGATTAGAACTCAGAAGGTCATCACACAGCCCATTACCCAGGTCATTATGACCCAGGAGATTATAGTACAAGACCCAGGAGGTCACAAGATTAGAACTCAGAAGGTCATCACACAGCCCATTACTGAAGTCGTTATAACACAGGAGGCTGATAGACACACAGCCAATACTGGACTGGGCTGGACTCCGACTGGGCATCTCCAGGCGGGGGTGCGGGAGCGGATTTCAGTGAGGTCATTTGGGATGAGTTTGATCCTGTTACCCTGGAGGACGTGGACAGGATACTGGGGGTGCTTAATGCCACCACTTGTTTATTGGACCTGTGCCCCTCCTGGCTGGTCCTGGCCACTCGGGAGGTGACACGAGGCTGGTTCCAAGGGATCATTAATGCTTCCTTGAGAGAGGGGCTTTTACCCACTGCCTTGAAAGAGGCAGTGGTGCGGCCCCTCCTCAAGAAACCATCCCTGGATCCAGCAATATTGTCGAACTATCATCCAGTCTCCAACCTCCGCTTTGTGGCGAACGTTGTTGAGAGTGTGGTGGCATGTCAGCTTCCTCAGTACCTGCATGAAGCGGTATATCTAGACTCCCTCCAATCGGGTTTCAGGCCCAGGCACAGCATGGAGACGGCGTTGGTCGTGTTGGTGGATGATCTCTGGAAGGCCCGAGACAGGGGTTGTTCCTCTGTCTTGGTCCTGTTAGATCTCTCAGCGGCTTTTGATACTGTCGACCACAGTATCTTATTGCAGTGGTTGGGGAGGTTAGGAGTGGGAGGCACCGTGTTACGGTGGTTCTCCTCCTTCCTCTCCGACCGCTCGCAATTTGTGTTGACAGGGGGGCAGAGGTCGACCCCGAGGCCTCTATTTTGCGGGGTGCCCCAGGGGTCTGTGCTCTCACCCCTGCTGTTCAACATTTATGTGAAGCTGCTGGGTGAGATCATCCGTGGGTTCGGGGTAGAGTTCCATCAGTACACTGATGATACTCAGCTGTAATCTCTACCCCGGACCACCCCAACAAAGCCATCGAAGTGATGACCCCGTGCCTGGAGGCCGTGCGGAGTTGGATGGGTCTTAACAGGCTTTGTCTCAACCCGACCAAAACCGAGTGGCTGTGGTTCCCTGCACCCAGATACAGCCAGCTTATTCCGTCACTGGCCGTGGGGGGAGAAATTATGCCCCCCATGGAAAGGGCTCGCAATCTGGGTGTCCTCCTGGACGTACGGCTGTCTTTAGAAGATCACATTACTGGCCATCGCCAGGGGTGCCTTCTGTCAGATTTGTCTGATCTACCAGTTGCGGCCCTTTCTGGATCTGGGCACACTTCACACGGTCACTTCCACCCTTGTCATCTCCCGCTTGGATTACTGCAATGCTCTTTACATGTGGCTCCCCTTGAAGAGTATCCAGAGGCTACAGTTGGTCCAGAATGCAGCCGCGTGGGTGATCTTGGGAGCTCCGAGGAGCTCCCTTGTTACACCGCTCTTGTGCGAGCTGCATTGGCTCCCTGTGGCCTTCCAGATCCGATTCAAGGTGGTAGTGATCATCTTTAAAGCGCTCCATGGCTCGGGACCTGGGTACTTATGGGACTGCCTGCTGTCACCAATGGCCTCCCGCTGCCCAGTGCGCTTCCACAGGGTCGGCCTCCTCGCGGTTCCGCCAGCTGGACAATGCTGGTTGGTGGCCCTGAGGGTGCGGGCCTTCTCTGCGGGGGCTCCGTCCCTTCGGAATGAGTTGCCCCCGGAGCTATGGGCCATCACCGACATTCAGATCTTCTGGCGCGCAGTAAAGACCCCCTTTTTTCAACAGGCCAGCCTTGCCCAGTAATAATTGTTGGGTTTTAAATTTGGTATTTTAAATTTTTACCTGTTTTTATACATTTTGATAATTTTATAACTCGGCCATTAATTTAATCATTTTAAATTGCTTTTAACTGTACAATTTTTATATCTTTTTTCTATTTTTATCTGGCTGTATACCACCCCGAGTCCCTTTTTTGAGAGAGGGGGCGGTATAAAAATCTAAATAAATAAATAAACAAATAAATAAATAAATAAATAAATACCTCAGCCACATATGTTCTTAAGAAAAAGCCAGCCAATCTGCAAGCATCAACTCCATCAACCAATCAAGAAATGACAACAAGGCCAACGTCCCCACCAGTATATATAGGGAGACAGCAGTTCAGATCACGCTTTGCTCACACAAGCACAAAGTCAAAAGCACCAGCCTGAAGATGGCGAGTGAGATCTCATTGAAACGTTGCCCAGATAGTTTCAATCTTACACGGGAAAAAACCCGAACACACCAAGACCTGCATACCTGTACCCGTGAAAATCTACGAAAACAAATATATATACATACATACATACATATATATATTACAATATATATATATATATATATATATATATATATATATATATATATATATATATATATATATATATATATATATGGATCTTTGGTTCTTCGGGTTTTCTCCCGCGTAGAGTTGGAAATATTTAGGCGACGTTTCGATGAAGTCTCATTCATCATCTTCAGGCTTCTGTCTTCGGCCTTGTGCTTCTCAGAGTGATGTGAGCTTGCAGCTGCTTCTTCCTTTTAACTACTAGTGGGGGTGTGACTTGATTGGGTGGGGGCTTGGCTGTGTTCTGATTGGGTGGGGGTGTGTTCTCATTGGTTGGGGGGTTGGCTGTGTTCTGATTGGCTGGGGGTGTGTTCTGTTCTGGTGGGGGTTTGGTTGTACTCCAGTTAGTCTCAGTTGCTGGGGGATTTGAGCTGGTGAGCTGTGATCCTATTGTTTGGCTTCGCGTTCGTGGTCTAAATATTTCCAACTCTACGCGGGAGAAAACCCGAAGAACCAAAGATCCACATACAAATACCCGCGAAAATCTCCGAAAACAAATATATATATATATATATATATATATATATATATATATATATATATATATATATATCACAATATATATATATCACAATATATATATACCACAATATATATATATCCCAAGATTCAGGCAAGCACCTGGACACAAATAGACACCCCCTCCCGCCAATACCTTCCGCCCAAACACGCCCCAGCCAGCTACCCAAATAAAACCTAGCTTCCTAATAAATAATTATCAGCCATTCACAAGAAACCAAGCTGCACTAAGAAACCCCAATGCACAAAACAAAATGTTGCCAACCAATCAAGAACACAGCAACTCGAAGATCAATAAAAACAGACCTAGACTCCCAGCCAATCAGGATGAGGAAAAAATAAAACAGAAAGCCAGCACCAAATTCAAACAAAAAATGGCTGCCAAGCCTGACACACAAGATTAAAAAGAACCCAATACACAAGCCTGAGGATGGCAGATGAGATTCTGCCAAAATTTCGTTATAATAAAAGCACAAATATTAAAACATGGGAAAAAACCTAAATACCATACATACATACATACATACATACATACATACATACATATGGTATTCAGCTTTGTTCAGGTATTTTCCCATGTCATTATAGTTGTGCTTTTAAAGTTGTAGTGACGTTTCGGCAGAATCTCATCTGCCATCATCAGGCTTGTGTATTGTGTTCATCTGTGAGTCAGGCTTTCACAGCTGTTTCTGTTTTAAATTTGGTGCTGGCCTACTGCTGTGTTAGAATGGTTTTTTCTTCATCCTGATTGGTTGGGAGTCTTGGTCTGTGTTTATTGGTCTTGGAGTTTGCTGTGTTCTGCTTGATTGATGTTTCTAATATCTTCTGTCTGTTTTGTAGTGTTTTTTTGTCTTGACTGGCCACCTGGATGAATACAAAGTGCAGTAAAAAAATTGGAACACACTTCCTCACTAGTCCAACACATGAAAGCCACAGGTCATAGCACTGACTTCAACAGCACCAAAACCCTAGCCACTATAGAAAGCCCCAGCTACAGAATTATCAGAAAAGCCATAGAGATTGAAAAAAGACCTGAAAGCATGAATAGAAGAGATGACTCCACCAGACTGTCAATTATCTGGAAGCCTGCACTCACAAACAAAAAAATCTCCACACCACAAGCCAAGCAAACACCTGGACACAAACAGATCCCCCCAATACCTCCAGCCCAAACACACCCCAACCAGGCACCCAGATGAAATCTAGCTTCCTAATAAATGATAGCCATCTGTTTATCCAAAGCCAAGCCACACCAAAAGCCTCCAATACAGGAAACACAATGTTGCCAGCCAATCAAGACTAAAAAATGCTACAAAACAGACAGAAGATATTAGAAACACCAATCAAGCAGAACACAGCAAACTCCAGGACTATTAAACACAGACCAAGATTCCGAACCAATCAGGATGAAGGAAAAACCATTCTAACACAGCAGTAGGCCAGCACCAAATTTAAAACAGAAACAGCTGTGAGTGCCTGACTCACAGACAAACACAATACACAAGCCTGATGATGGCAGATGAGATTCTGCAGAAATGTCACTAGAACTTTAAAAGCACAACTATAATGATGTAGGAAAATACCTGAACAAAGCTGAATACCATACATATAAATACCCGTGAAAACTTAAGAATATGTATGTATGTATGTATGTATGTATGTGTGTGTATATATATATATATATATATATATATATATATGGATCTTTGGTTCTTCGGGTTTTCTCCCGCGTAGAGTTGGAAATATCTAGGCGACGTTTCGATGAAGTCTCATTCATCATCTTCAGGCTTGTGTCTTCGGTCTTGTGCTTCTCAGAGTGATGTGAGCTTGCAGCTGCTTCTTCCTTTTAACTACTAGTGGGGGTGTGACTTGATTGGGTGGGGGCTTGGCTGTGTTCTGATTGGGTGGGGGTGTGTTCTCATTGGTTGGGGGTTTGGCTGTGTTCTGATTGGTTGGGGGGTTGGCTGTGTTCTGATTGGCTGGGGGTATGTTCTGTTCTGGTGGGGGTTTGATTGTACTCAGGTTAGACTCAGTTGCTGGGGGATTTGAGCTGGTGAGCTGTGATCCTGTTGTTTGGCTTCGCGTTCGTGGTCGTGCCACATCTTCATGGTGGGCATCAGTTCCCTTCATGTATGGGTTGGGGGGGTTTGAAGCAGGTAGTGATGCAGCTGTGGTACGGCTTCTGGTCCGTGGTTGTGTTTCATCTTCTGTGTGGGTGTGAGTCTGCTTTCTGCGTGGAAGTGTGGTGGTAGTTTCTTGTGTGGCCCTCGTGGGTGTGGGTCTGGTGTCCTTTATGTTAGGTACTCTTTTGTTAATGAGGGCGGGTTTCCAAATGGCTGGTAGGCGGGAGGTGTCATCTCGTTTATTCATGCTGTGTGGGCGTTTTTCTATCTCTATGGCTTCTCTGATTATTCTGTTGTTGAAGTGTTCAGTTTTGGCGATAGTTCTGGTATTTTTAAAGTCAATCTTGTGTCCTGTGGCTTTGAGGTGTTGGACCAGGGAAGAGGTCGGTTCTTCTTTTTTGATTGAGTTCTTGTGTTCTTCAATGCGTGCACTTATCCTTCTGTTAGTTTGTCCAATGTATGTGGTGGGGCAGGAGGTGCACGGGATTTCGTATACTCCTTGGTTTTCTAACTCGATTTTGTCTTTAGGGTTTCTTAGGATGGTGGATATTTTTCCGTTTGTGCAGAATGCTGTTTTTATGTTGTGTTTTTGGAGGATCTTGCTGATTTTGTCTGTAGTGCCTTTTATATATGGGAGGAGGGCTTTGCCAGTTTCTTGTTCTCTATCTTGGATTTTGGTTGGGGTTTCTTTTTGGATTAGGTGAGTAATCTTTCTTCTTTGAAATCCATTTGCTGTTAGTACGTTAGTGAGAGTGTGTAGTTCGGTTTTTAGGTGTTGTTCATCGGCTAAGCATTTTGTTCTGGAGATGAGTGTCTCAGCTACGGAATTGATCTGTGCTGGGTGGTGGTGTGAGAGTGCGTGTAGATAGCGGTTTGTATGTGTTTTCTTCTGGTAGATGGTGTGTCCTAGGGAGCCATTGGATTTTTTGTATACTAAGACATCTAGGAAGGGAAGTTGATTGTTAGCTTCTGTTTCCATGGTGAATTGTATTTTGGGGTGTAGGCTGTTGAGGTGTGTGAGGAAGTTGTTCAGTTTTTCTTTCCCGTGTGGCCAGATTATGAAGGTGTCATCTACGTATCTGAGCCAGAGTTTGGGTTTGTGATCATATTTTTCTAGAGCTTGTGTTTCAAAGTGTTCCATGTAAAGGTTTGCGATGACAGGTGAGAGGGGTGATCCCATGGGTGCTCCTTCTATTTGTTTGTATTTTTGTCCATTGTAGGTGAAGTATGTATTGGATAGGCAGTGGTTGGTCAGATCTAGGATATGCTTGGGGGGGTTGTATTTATTTTGGATGGCTGTCAAGGCTTCTTTTATAGGCACTTGGGTGAAGAGGGATATGACATCGAAGCTCACTAATAGATCGCTGGGTTGTAAGTTTTGTTTCTTTATGATCTCGATGAACTGGAATGAGTTTCTTACATGTGAGTTGATGGATTCAGCATAGGGCTGTAGACCCAGCGATCTATTAGTGAGCTTCGATGTCATATCCCTCTTCACCCAAGTGCCTATAAAAGAAGCCTTGACAGCCATCCAAAATAAATACAACCCCCCCAAGCATATCCTAGATCTGACCAACCACTGCCTATCCAATACATACTTCACCTACAATGGACAAAAATACAAACAAATAGAAGGAGCACCCATGGGATCACCCCTCTCACCTGTCATCGCAAACCTTTACATGGAACACTTTGAAACACAAGCTCTAGAAAAATATGATCACAAACCCAAACTCTGGCTCAGATACGTAGATGACACCTTCATAATCTGGCCACACGGGAAAGAAAAACTGAACAACTTCCTCACACACCTCAACAGCCTACACCCCAAAATACAATTCACCATGGAAACAGAAGCTAACAATCAACTTCCCTTCCTAGATGTCTTAGTATACAAAAAATCCAATGGCTCCCTAGGACACACCATCTACCAGAAGAAAACACATACAAACCGCTATCTACACGCACTCTCACACCACCACCCAGCACAGATCAATTCCGTAGCTGAGACACTCATCTCCAGAACAAAATGCTTAGCCGATGAACAACACCTAAAAACCGAACTACACACTCTCACTAACGTACTAACAGCAAATGGATTTCAAAGAAGAAAGATTACTCACCTAATCCAAAAAGAAACCCCAACCAAAATCCAAGATAGAGAACAAGAAACTGGCAAAGCCCTCCTCCCATATATAAAAGGCACTACAGACAAAATCAGCAAGATCCTCCAAAAACACAACATAAAAACAGCATTCTGCACAAACGGAAAAATATCCACCATCCTAAGAAACCCTAAAGACAAAATCGAGTTAGAAAACCAAGGAGTATACGAAATCCCGTGCACCTCCTGCCCCACCACATACATTGGACAAACTAACAGAAGGATAAGTGCACGCATTGAAGAACACAAGAACTCAATCAAAAAAGAAGAACCGACCTCTTCCCTGGTCCAACACCTCAAAGCCACAGGACACAAGATTGACTTTAAAAATACCAGAACTATCGCCAAAACTGAACACTTCAACAACAGAATAATCAGAGAAGCCATAGAGATAGAAAAACGCCCACACAGCATGAATAAACGAGATGACACCTCCCGCCTACCAGCCATTTGGAAACCCGCCCTCATTAACAAAAGAGTACCTAACATAAAGGACACCAGACCCACACCCACGAGGGCCACACAAGAAACTACCACCACACTTCCACGCAGAAAGCAGACTCACACCCACACAGAAGATGAAACACAACCACGGACCAGAAGCCGTACCACAGCTGCATCACTACCTGCTTCAAACCCCCCCAACCCATACATGAAGGGAACTGATGCCCACCATGAAGATGTGGCACGACCACGAACGCGAAGCCAAACAACAGGATCACAGCTCACCAGCTCAAATCCCCCAGCAACTGAGTCTAACCTGAGTACAATCAAACCCCCACCAGAACAGAACATACCCCCAGCCAATCAGAACACAGCCAACCCCCCAACCAATCAGAACACAGCCAAACCCCCAACCAATGAGAGCACACCCCCACCCAATCAGAACACAGCCAAGCCCCCACCCAATCAAGTCACACCCCCACTAGTAGTTAAAAGGAAGAAGCAGCTGCAAGCTCACATCACTCTGAGAAGCACAAGACCGAAGACACAAGCCTGAAGATGATGAATGAGACTTCATCGAAACGTCGCCTAGATATTTCCAACTCTACGCGGGAGAAAACCCGAAGAACCAAAGATCCACATACAAATACCCGCGAAAATCTCCGAAAACAAATATATATATATATATATATATATATATATATATATATATATATATATATATATATGTGTGTGTGTAAGGTTTTTAAGCTGATATTTTTTTTTTTTAAATAATAAATAAGGGAGACTAGTATAGATCTATTTCGAGCTAGTTAGCTCTCTTCAGCTAGCCATACCCTTACTGGGATTCGAACCAGGGAAGTATTACATGTGAGGCAGTTGTAATTGCCTCTACACCACTGGCTCTCTCCTTATCAGCTCAGGCAGGGGAATAAGTATATACTTTGTATTACAACACCCTGTTAAGCCCCAATTAAGGGAGAAAGCATACTGCTTTCTTTTCTGTCTTTCGGCTCATCACCAGAGACCATACTGACAGAAAGCTATTTGTTTCGTTGCCTTTTGTTTACATGTGTGTAAGGTTTTTAAGCTGATATATTTTTTTTTTTAAATAATAAATAAGGGAGACTAGTATAGATCTATTTCGAGCTAGTTAGCTCTCTTCAGCTAGCCATACTCTTACTGGGATTCGAACCAGGGAAGTATTACATGTGAGGCAGTTGTAATTGCCTCTACACCACTGGCTCTCTCCTTATCAGCTCAGGCAGGGGAATAAGTATATACTTTGTATTACAACACCCTGTTAAGCCCCAATTAAGGGAGAAAGCATACTGCTTTCTTTTCTGTCTTTCGGCTCATCACCAGAGACCATACTGACAGAAAGCTATTTGTTTCGTTGCCTTTTGTTTACATGTGTGTAAGGTTTTTAAGCTGATAATTTTTTTTTTTAAATAATAAATAAGGGAGACTAGTATAGATCTATTTCGAGCTAGTTAGCTCTCTTCAGCTAGCCATACCCTTACTGGGATTCGAATAAATAAAAAAAAATTATCAGCTTAAAAACCTTACACACATGTAAACAAAAGGCAACGAAACAAATAGCTTTCTGTCAGTATGGTCTCTGGTGATGAGCCGAAAGACAGAAAAGAAAGCAGTATGCTTTCTCCCTTAATTGGGGCTTAACAGGGTGTTGTAATACAAAGTATATATATATATATATATATATATATATATATATATATATATATATATATATATATATATATATATATATATATATATATATATATATATATATATATATATAAAATTAAACTATCCATTGATATAGTATTGTTACTTATAATATTTTTTTTAAAAAAAAAGATCCTGAAAGACACTTGCTGCCATTAAATCTTGGACATATTGTAGTTAAAACCAGCTTTCAGCAAATTCCATATCCTTTCCTTACATGGAATTGTTTGCTAACTGAAGTATTCCCTCTCCCCCTACCAAATATAGAAGGAACCAATTCTATATTTGGTAGGGGGAGAGGGAATACCCACCTATTCTGTCTCCCCTTCCCTTTTCTCCAAAAAGGTAAGAGATTACTCACAAACAAGAACAGACAGACAAGCTGACGTGAACTTCACCAAGTAACTCTTTAGTAGTTGATAAAAGTCTTGGCAAGCTATTGCGTCCTGCCTGCCAATTTCAAACTGGCAGCAATTTCCAAAACAAAGTCTTTACTCACAGAGATAACGAAAAAAGCAGTTCAACAAGCACATGCTCTTGTAACTCTTTGCTCCCTATCCTGGGCTGCTCTGTCATGCCTTCTTCTGGAATCAACTCTGGCTGTTCCTCCCAGTTGTCTGAAGGAACCTGAGGCATTACCAGGGAGGAAGGCATTGGCAGGGAGGAAGGTCCTGGGAAGAAGTCCTTGCCAGTTCCTCCCCCTCATCTTCCAGATCGTCTTCTTCTGATAAGACAGGCTCGGAAGACGGGGCCACAACACCCACCCTACCAAATCTCAGCCATCTCAACCCTCCATTGCATCAAATTTGAACAACCATCATCACTGAAGAAGGATCCAAAAGAACAGTTGTATCTGAGTGCCTTAGTAAGATTTATTAAGAGAAAGTCTGAAGTGATAAAACTAAGGATTCCAGCATGTAACAGCTATCAGATGGGGAAGCTATGTATAGGCAATTCATAGCTGTTAGATCCTGGCTGTTGTAGCCTATTGGCCACTGGCCCCTCCAGCAGCTAAACCAGATGAAGAGCAGAATGGGAGGTGGGCAGCATCAAGACTATCTGAGAGCTCCAACGGGGAAGAGGGAATGGTTCTGTCAGAGAGAGAGACAGAAGTGGAACCTGGCCATCCATCAACTGTCAGATGGAGCATCAACAGCCCCCAAGTCTGGAGGTGGCTGAGGAAGAAGAGAAGGAACAGCTGGGTCCTGTGCCTGACATGTGGATGTGCAGAAGACAGAGGAGCGGAGAACAGCAGTAATCTATGGGCTGGTCCTCATGCTGGAAGAGCCACCCTTACTAGCTAAGCCCCACCCTCGCTCTGGGGATAAAAGGCAGGGGTGGAGATGAATAGGTGTAGCAAACAAGTATTTTACTCCCTGTTGGTCAGCCACTGAAAGTCCAAACTTCTGAATCCTGTCCGAAACCATACCAGAATTTATTTATTTTTTTAATCTGTGGCACTGCGAGTTGGCTGTGCCTTCAGAATACGTGTGTGTGTGTATGTGTCCGCTGCTGGAAAAAGAAAGAGCATACCTTCCAGGACTTCTCTTCCAAGTGTGGTAAGAGAGAGAGAGAGACACTCTTTGCCAAGATTGCTAGTGCTTCTAATAAAGGGAACATTTAGTTAAAAACAGCATGCCCATCGTATTTGGGAGCCGGGTCAGAACACTGGCTCTTGTCCTCTAGCATTTTTGGTATAATGGGTAGAGTACCATCTCTTCTGAAATGTTATTAGTTCTATTACCCTTGCAAGAATCCTCTTTTACACATATTATGTGATGACATGGGGCATGGCACAAAAGCAACAAAGTCACAAAAATAGGTAAAGTCCCTTTAATACCTCTAACTTGGTGCCCAGTGTCCAATTATCCTTGGCTGGAGATCAAACTCTTCCAAAAACAGTCTACAAAGGGAAGAAATGCAGTCCAAACCCAAAGTACAGGTAAATTAGAAATTTAAAAAACCCAACACAAACCACACTGAAGTAATTAACATGACAGGCCAGGATAATAAATTGCAGACTTCCAAAGATAACGAAGCACACACAATTGGGAGGGTGCCAAAACCCAGATAAGCCTCGACAAAGATAATGCACGCTTTGCTTCCATCAAGGTGCTGTGTGCAAACGTCCTTCTTATATCCTGTTCTCCCAGCTGCAACTAAGGAAAGGGATCAGGGTCCTTTTCTTTTCCATAAGCCACATTGCTCCCTTCTCCATTCCTCCCTTCATGCCCTAGGATGAAGAGGGGGTGTCCTTGGGTCTTCCTCTGAATGCCCAGCCAGACTGTGCCCTTCCCTCATTTCTTCCACAGACACTGGAGCCACACTCCCATTCCCTGTCAGCTGCTCAATCTCCCCCTCAGAATCAGACTCCAACAAAGGCATGATATATCACAATATATCATATTTAGCTGTGAATCCCTTCTCTCTCCAGATTAATTTGGATACCTGTGGATACTATATAACTAGAACTGAACTTATGATGGAGATTTAATATGTTCTTTTTGGGTTCATGCACATTGTAATATCTGATAACATGTAGAGAACAGTTGTGTATATTGGATTCAAGACAGGACATGAAGAAGATTCATACATATAAAGTAAAATGGTAATATAAGAGAGGGTTCTGTAAAACCAATACTTAATCTTTCTCTGGGTTTCATAAGTTTAACGTGTAGTTCAAAATTGCATACTGACTTCATGGAAACATGAAACACTCTCTTTTAAATAAATTCCTCAGATTAACATTTTATAATTAACTTCTTCACTCCCATTTGTTATAAATAAATAAGCATCCACAGTATTTTCAATCTTCCTATTTTTATGAAATGTTTCCTGAAAAAGACAGGATTGAAAGTTTTTATTTTCAGTGACTACATGGATCCAGTATGGGAATTTCATACTTCCCAACTGGTTTGGCAAGATTCCATCAATGAGCAATCCAAGAACTCTGAAATTTCATACATATTTGTAGAACTGGTATAATATGCTATACTTCTGATGATGAGATGTACAGATCCTGGCTTGGGTTTTTTTTCCTCTCCACCTGTTAAATTCATAGCTATTATCATTTCGCATGTTACAAATCCTGCAGGATATTTATATAGGACCAAATAATTCATTGTTGGCAAATATACAGCAGCCCGCTACTGGATTCTTCTGTTTCCTTCTCTCTAATATGCTTTTCCAGTTACTCATGACAGGATATCATGTAGTTTATGAATTCAATCTCAGGTCAAAATGGATTGCTTCAAAGAAATTCTGTGGCTCTCTGGGGTGAAGGAATTTCCTATAAAATGACCAAACCACATTTAGAGTCATCTAAAGCTCTGAAATTTAGAACTACTTTGAGCTTTAAAGAAACTTATTGCTACTATGTCTCTAAGAAACTGCTTATTGCTTTCATTTTTCTATCTACAGAAAAAAAATGAGTGGCGAAAGAGAGAAAAGAAATGAATGTCTATCGCATCATAAAAATATCTTTGGGAGGGGAAGGCCCATTACTCCCCTTCACTCAGCCTCCCCCTGTGAAAGCGAGCCAGTTTTTTGAGGGGGAGAATGGGTGGGGTGGGGGTGGGTGGGAGGGAAAGAGGCCAAGCTGCACTCCTGGACCGGTTACTGAATTTCAAGTCACTTCTTGTTTAAATCTTGCAGAATAAAGGCACTGTTTCTTCAGCTACATTTAAAAAAAAATTGCAAAGTGCCTTCAGTCAAAGCATTTGGAGTCTTATCTTAAGCTTGCTCTTCAGTCCTGAATTAAATATTTTTGTAATGAAGGGTGTTGATGGAGCCACTGAAAAGCAGTTCCTGATGGCTTCCTGTTTTTCTAGCTTAATATGTTTTTAATATTGTTTTTTTTTTCATTTCAAGCCTCTGACTTATAGCCTCTATTATTATTTGTGCATTTATTAAAAACAAACATTCCACCCTTTAAAACAGGTTTCTCAAGACAGCTGGCAAAGAAAGTCTGTGAATCTATAAGTCTTCTTATACAGGTCGTCCTTGACTTATTATCACAACTTAGTTCAACATTTCTGTTGTTAAGAGAGACATTTGTTAAGGGAATTTTACCCCATTTTACGATCTTCCTTGCCACAGTTGTTAAGTGAATTACTGCAGCTGTTAAATTAGTAACACTATTAATCTGGCCTCCTCATTGACTTTGCTTGTCAGAAAGTTGCAAAAGGTGATTGCATGACTCCAGGACACGGCAGCAGTCCTAAATATGAGTCAATTTCCAAGCATCTGAATTTTGATCACGTGATTATAAAGATGCCGCAACAGTTATAAGTGTAAACAATGGTTATAAGTCAGTTTTTCAAAGATGTTATAACTTCAAATGGTCACTAAATGAACTATTATAAGTCAAGGACTACTTGTATTTGCTCTCAGATTCTCATCTTAGAATTGAGTTCTACATATAAAGCCATCACTTTTCTTCCCCCTCCTCAAATTATTCAGGCTAATTTTATCTAGAAATCAATCTCTGCCCTCTTTCTCAAGTTATTCTGCAATGGTTAATTATCTTACAGATAATTCATTATAGCTAAATATCATATTAGTGGGAAACCTTTATTATCTTGGGGATGACATTTCTTCCAAGGGTATCAGTTCAGTCTGTTCTCTTAAAGAATGAGCATGGCTAAGAAAAATATAGGCTGAAGTGAAAGCAAAACTGAATAGAACCACTACTTCAACTTATAGTGACCATTCAAAGTTACAACAGCACTGAAAAAAGTGACTTATGACATTTTTTCACATTTATGACTGTTGGCAATTGGTTCATATTTATGACAGTTACAATGTCCTGGGATGATTTGATCTCCATTTGCGACCTTCCAACAAGCAAACTCAATGGGGAAGCCAAATTCACTTAACAACCATGTTACTAATTTAACAACTGCAGTGATTCACTTAATGTGGCTAGAAAAGTCATAAAATAGGGCAAAACTCACTTAATAAATTTTTCATTTACCAACATAAATTCTGGGCTCAATTGTGGTTGTAAGTTGAGGACTACCTGTATTTTCTCTGCTTCATTTATAGTCTCTTACCATATATCAAATTTCTCTATTCTATTGGAGGTACTCTGCCTTTTCTTTAATTCTGAATTGATCACATGAAAACAACACAAATTGAATCCTTCATAAACTAAACATTACACTGGATTTCATTATATATCAATTTTTTATTTTATTAAAATTGTTTGGCAGCTATCTCATCATGAGGTGATTCTGAGCGACTCATAATGTTAAAAGAATAAAACTATACAAAGACAACATACATTGATTAAATAGCAGTGCTGACATGCACCTTACCAATATTTTGTCTTACTGTAGAAGATATCTTCACAAAGCAAGATACGAAAGACAATTAAGGAGAAGCAAGATGTTTCTTTCCTTTTCTTTGAATGATGTCCCAGATAACTTTGAACAGTTACATTTCTTTGCAGGAATTTTGTGTTTCTCATTTTAAAGAACTTGATAATTGTATTTCAGCTAGATGGAAATCTTATGTAAAGCTTAACATATTTTAGAAGTTGAACCATTGACACTGAAAGGAATAACTGTAAGTTCAATATATCCTCCCTAATAACTATACATACCAGTGGTGGTATTCAGGCAGTTTGCACCACTTTGGGTGAACCGGTAGCAAGGATTTGACGTGGGTCACCAAACTGGTTGTAAGTTCCAGCTGGCCACGCCCCGACCCAGTCGCCCTGCCACTGCTGGCTCACTTGCTCCACCTGCCCGATTCTCACTCACCCCACCTGCCTTAAGGTATTTCTTTTTTTTTTTTCCCCTCCCAGCAATCAGCTGTTCATATGATCAGCTGTGCCAGGATTCCCCTTGCTGAGGCCCAGGAAAGCAAAAAATGGAGGGAGGGATGCAACCCCCCCTCCATTTTTTGCCTTCCTGAGCCACAGGGGTGCCCTCTGGGAGCAAAAATGCCCCCCAGGAGGCTTGCCTGAGGCCCAGAAGGCCCCAAAATGGAGCAAGGGGGGTGCTGTGTGCTCCCTCCAAGCTCTGTTTTTTTTTCTTCCTGAGTCTCAGGGAGACTTCTGGGAGCAAAGACGCCCCCCAGAGGCTCCTCTGAGGGAAGGAAGGCCCCAAAATGGAGAAAAGGTCATGCTGTGTGCCTCCTCCAGACTCCATTTTTTCCTCAGTCCCAGGGGAGCCTTCTGGGAGCAAAAGTGTCCCCCAGAGGCTCCTCTGAGGCCAGGAAGGCCCCAAAACAGGGCAAAGGGGGTGCTGTGTGCACCCTCCAGACTCTTTTTTTTTCCTGAGCCTTTTTCCTCAGGGGAGCCTTCTGGGAGCAAAAAGGAGGCTTGCTTGAGGCCCAGAAGGCCCAAAAATGGATGGGACGTGGCTGCAAAAAAGAAAAAGAAAAAAACACACCCACACAGTCACATGGCCACACCCAACTAACCACACCCACCAAGCCATGCCCACAAAACCGGTAGTAAAAATTTTTGAATCCCACCACTGATACATACGTATTTATTATTGCTACTGATCCTACATTCAGATTTATAGCCATGAAAAACAGACTTCCTTTTTATATTTCATTAGTGTGGTGATTTATAGTTGGTGATTTATAGTGGAGTTCAATGGAATGTATTATGCATTATGTTCATTGTGTATTAACAAAAATCAGCAAGTCTACTGTAAGCACTACAAAAAGCTAACTAACCCAGGTCAAAAGAGGAAAAATAAAGCTGAGAATACATAATAAATAAGTCATTTTTCTCCTTTAACAATATAGTATAATACTATTTGTATAATTTGGTAAGCCTAGAATAATAGAATGCTTTTATCTTTTAACTAATATCATTAGGACTAATATTATTAGCTTTATTTAAGTTCAAACAATTTCCATAATAAAGAGAAACACAGAGAGAGGGAGAGAGGGAGAGAGATCAGGCACATTAGAAGAGTAAATTGTCTTGGAGTCTGAACCAAAAGTGTGGCATAGTATCTTTATTTCAAAATCTGTGCTGGCTTGGTGGAAATAGAAAATTTTCACTGGAGTGGAGAAGAAGCCAAGACTGTTAGCGTGCTTGCCAATGCTTGAGATGCAATTAGCAAGGTCCTCTCTCTGACTCCTCTCTCAGAATAAAGTAAATGGCTGGCAAGTGTTGAGAATAGTCAGGCAATAGCATATGGCATTACATTACAGAAGATGCTGCTTATGTCTTCCTTCATATCTATCTACATGCTGGTTAATTAAAACGATCTTCTTAAGCAGTAGATAAAAGATTACATTATGTAAAATGGCAAATTGTGTCTATGAAATAAAAGTCAAATGTATTTGTGAAAAAGGTTAGACCCTCATTTTCCCAGACTGCAAGTCTAATATGCTATTATGAATAATAATTTTCCATTCTTTTTAATGTACATAATTCAACTTTTGAAGAAATGCTTCTGCATGGAGAAGGGGGAAAAAAGCCATATTTACCTCTTTTGCCATCAGAAAAACACTCTTCAATAGCAAAACAAAAGTGGGTTTTCTTTTTTCTTTTTTGGCAAATCCATGTGTGGAGTCAAAATGGAAATGCTATCTCTACTTTACTTACAGTACTCAATCCAAAGAAGATTTGCAGGTAGGCTATAGTTATTTTCCTATTATGCAAAAATTTTCTAAGCATGTTTACTGAATATCGCTAAGGAGACTCCAGGATATGGCTAAATTTTAATGGACTGTATTTAGTCTCCTGGAAATCTTAATTAGTGAACATACAGTGCTTATTTTTCACTATAATGAGCTCTAAGAATTGTGGGAATGAAAGCATAAACAATTTGCTTAACCAATTCATCAACAGATCAGTCTGAAAAATGGGGCATTTAGTCTTTCTGGCTAAGACATTAAATTCTACTTTTAAAGAGATTCCATGCCCTTTTTTTAGACAATAAAACATTATTTAATGAGTACACTAAATATTCTATGATATTGAAATAACAGTTCAAACAATAAAATCGCTCGGATCTGGGATGGGTTGGACTCTGAATGGGCAACTCTGGGTGGGGGGTTGGGGGCGGAATTTGAGGCAGTCATTTGGGAGGAGTTTGATCCTGTGACCCCCAAGGACATGGACAGGTTGCTACGGGGACTGAATGCTACCACATGTTTATTGGACCCGTGTCCCTCCTGGCTGGTGTTGGCCACCCGGGAGGTGACACGAGGTTGGTTTCAGGGTATTATTAATGCTTCCTTGAGTGAGGGATATCTGCCCGCCGCCTTGAAAGAGGCGTTGGTGAGACCCCTCCTCAAGAAACCGTCCCTGGACCCAACTTTGTTATCTAATTATCGTCCCATCTCCAACCTTAATTTTGTGGCGAAGGTTGTTGAGAGTGTGGTGGCACAACAGTTTCCCCGGCACCTGGATGAAGCTGTCTATTTGGATCCATGCCAATCGGGCTTCAGGCCCGGACACAGCACAGAGACAGCATTGGTCGCCTTGGTAGATGATCTCTGGAGGGCCCGTGACAGAGGTTATTCCTCTGTCCTAGTCCTCTTAGATCTCTCGGTGGCTTTCGATACTGTTGACCACAGTATCTTATTGCGGTGGCTGGAGGGGTTGAGAGTGGGAGGCACTGTTATGCGGTGGTTCTCCTCCTTCCTCTCTGACCACTCGCAATTTGTATTAGCAGGGGGGCAGAGGTCGGCCCCGAGGCCCCTGGTTTGCGGGGTGCCTCAGGGGTCGGTGCTCTCACCCCTTCTGTTCAACATTTATATGAAGCCGCTGGGTGAGATCATTCGTGGCTTTGGGATAGAGTTCCGTCAGTACACTCATGACACTCAGCTGTACATCTCTACCCCGGGCACGCCCTGATGAAGCCGCCGAAGTGATGACCTGGTGTCTGGAGGCCATGCGGTGTTGGATGCGGCGGAACAGGCTTCAGCTCAACCCATCTAAGACTGAGTGGCTGTGCTTCCTGGCACCCCGGTACAGCCAGCTGGTTTCATCGCTGGCTGTGGGGGGGGGAAACTCTTGCCCCCACAGAGAGGGCCCACAATCTGGGTGTTCTCCTGGATGTGCGGCTGTCATTGGAAGACCACGTGGCACGTGGGCTTTTGGCCAGGTCCGTAGGATCTACCAGTTGCGGCCCTTTCTGGATCGGGATGCGCTTCGCATGGTCACCTCTGCCCTGGTGACCTCCCGCCTATACTATGCCAATGCTCTCTACATGGGGCTGCCTTTGAAGAGCATCCGGAGCTCCAGCTGGTGCAGAATGCAGCCGCAAGGGTGGTAATGGGGGCTCCTCGGGGCTCCCATGTTACACCACTTCTGCGCAAGCTGCATTGGCTCCCGGTGGCCCTCCAGGTGCGCTTCAAAGTCTTGGTTACTATCTTTAAAGTGCTCCATGGCTCGGGACCGGGATACCTGCGAGACCGCCTCCTGCCATTATCGGCCTCCCGCCGACCGATACGCTCCCATAGAGTCGGCCTCCTCGGGGTGCCGTCGGCTGGACGGCTGGCAACCCTGAGGATGCGGGCCTTCTCATTGGGAGCATCCCCTCTCTGGAATGAATTACCCCCGGAGATGAGGGCCGTCCCTGATCTCATGACCTTCCGTCGTCTACTAAAAACTCATTTATTTCGGCAAGCCGGACTGGCCTAGGGGTTTTTAAATTTTAATCTGGTCTCTAATTTTTCTTAATTCCTTTGTTTAAAATTTTTGTAGAGCCAATTGTATTTAATTCTTTTAATTTTTAATATTGTAATATTGTATATATGTTTCATATGTGTATTTTTACTCTGGCTGTTCACCGCCCCGAGTCCCTTTGGGAGAGGGGGCGGTATATAAATTTAACTAATAAATAAATAAATAAAAGGTACAATGACTTCTTGTCCCAAATGTCCCTTTTTTAAGAGGCAACTGGATTTTCTGTTTTTTCTTTGAAGACATTTCACTTCTCATTCTTCACCTCTGACTGGATGGTGGGGAATGGAAGGATTTATACTTCTTGTGGACAGCTGGTCATTTGCATTATTTTAGCAAGTCATTAAGGCCACCTGGAGGTTTAAATTTGTCACCAGGGTCACCTGAGTAGTGCAAACGGGTGTGGAGCTTTCTTGGAACTGTTGAAAGGACTGTGTTGTAGACTAGAGATAGATGATGTTATATTCCTTCCCCTCTGTTGAGAGAGAGCTGTTCAATTTTGACACAGATGGCCATTTTCACCCCTCTTTCAAACTAGCAGTCCTCTCATTCCAAAATGTGGACTTCAAAAGAATGGCATTTGTCTTTTAAATGCAGATGGACTACTGAATTTAGCCTCAGTGGGTTTGTTCTCCTATGTTGAGCCATGTGTTTATGAAGTTGTTATTTTGTTTCCCCAATGTACAGATCTGCACATGGTTCCCTGCATTGTACTGCTTATACCACAGTATTCAGTTTGTGTCTGGGTGTTTTATCCTTGGGATGGACAAGCTTCTGCCTTAGTGTAGTCTTGGGTTTGAAGTGAGCACATATATTGTGTTGGCTGAAGATCCTCCTGAGCTTTTCCAATGTTCCTGTGATGTATGGAATGACAATGTTGCTTCGTTTATTGTTCATTTCCTTGTCTCTTATGAAGGAGCTCCTGTCTCTTTTGAGATTTGATAAAGGTCCACTTGAAATAGCCACACATTCTGAGGATTTCCTTCTTGGATGACTTCTTGGCAAGAATTCATTTCTGACCATTGTCTCCTGAATTCTGTTTTATGTACGGATTTGATTTCCATGATGAATCAATGAAATACTCCACATCCAACCTCAATTAGCAAGCAGCCATTTTTCCCAGTTCATTTCCTACAAGGATTTCAACAGATCTCTACAATATAGCTTTTTATTTGCCTGTTTTATTTCATCTTCCCCTGTCTTGAAATAAATTTGAAAAAGCAGTAGATCAACTATGTGGCTGAAATGGGAGCAAATTCAGTTTTTTCCATGTCGTTTACTGCAGGAGTTGCCAATCTTTTGGACCTCAGGGACCACCAAACTCATAATTTTAAATCCTGTGGACCACTAATATGAATTTTGACTGATGGTTGGCTTGCTGACATCGGTGGGAAAGTCGGCTCCATATTCCAGAGCTATAGTAGTCACAGGACTGGCCCTGTGGTCATCCCAGATCAACTGCTCCTGCATCCGGGTGCACTGGCCTGCCATGGACTGGAGGAGCTGCTCTGTGATGACCAAAGGGCTAGTCTTGTGGCTGTTGCAGCTCTGGAATATGGGACTGACTTTCCCACCAACATCAGCAAGCCACCCCAAGGCAGATTTCCCTTCCACACCATTGGTCTTATCTTTCAGTTCCAGCTGATATGGCTCTACTCAAGATCAGGTTTGCGTTTGGCCAAAGAGTGGGGGCCAGCAGGTGGGCAGGCCATGTGGGCAGCACAGACTTGTGTTCGCGTGCAGCCTGGATTAATTGCTTTGGGGGGAGTGCTTTGGGTGGGGGGATATTTCTCTGTGGACCACCAAAATTTTCTCATGGACCACCAGTGGTTCCTGGCCCACTGGTTGGTGACCACTGATCTAGTGTACCTGGCTATAGGGCTTTTCTTAACTTTTAAAATGAGATTCAGGATGATGACAATTTACCATCAAGTTGATACAAACTCTTAACAACTTCATAGATCTTCTCCAGAATGATCTGTCCACAGCCTCATTCTTCAAATTTTCTAAGTGAATCCCCATTGTTGCTATAATTGAGTCCTTCCACTTTGCTGCTCTGAGGAGGAATGAAATCAAGAAAAGAAGACCAAAGTTTTTTAAAGAACAAGATTTTCTCCTTCACCATTAACTTGTGGCTTTAAAGAAGCTGTAACTATTCTTTTTTTAATAGAATGTTATGTGATTATGGGGGGAGGACCACACAGGAAAAGTAATTGAAGCACTGAAGCTTTAGATTAATTCCTGTATGTTTTAATTACCTATCTTGGCTCCTGAAATTTTAAGAGTTATTTTACACATATTTTCATAGTTCAGTAGTGATGAGTCCTACAAACATTTAAAAATGCTATTCACAGGAAGAAGAGTTTACAGGAAAAGCAAATATGCATTGTGACTAGAATAAACTTGGAAAAGCAATGTGCAAATCTCCACTTGATCATAAAGCTCATTTAGTGATTTAGGGCAACTTATTGTCTCTTTGGCCAGGGCCTTGCAGAATTGATACTCTCATAAAGAGATACCTCATAAAGTAAGTGGTGACCTCACACTTGCCATCTGCAAAGTAGTAACTACATGAAAAAACAAGAATACCTTATAATAAAGATGTAAATATAACAAATAAATAAATAAATAATTTGTATTTAACTTACCTTTCTTCAATAGTAATGGGAGACTTCAATTATCCTGATATCAATTGGAAAACTAATTCTGCACCAAGTGAAATATCAAATAAATTCCTAACCAACCTAGCTGACAACTTTGCTGTCCAAAAGGTAGAGGGTGAAACTAGAGGGACAGCCATCCTGGACTTAATTCTTACAAACAAGAAGAAGTGATAGAGGGAGTTGAAACTGCAGGAACCTTGAGTGAGAGTGACCATGTCATACTGGAATTCAACATAACACAAACACAAGCAACAGAACATAATGACACCAGAGTCTTGGATTTTAAAAGAGCTCATTTTAATAAACTCAGAGAGAACTTGGGAAAGATTCCATGGATGAAAATCCTAAAGGGAAAACAACTCAAGAATCTTGGGAACTCTAAAAAGTATGATCATAGAAGCCCAGACCAGCACAATACCACCGAGAAAGAAAAACAAGAAATCTAAGAAAAAACAGCATGGCTGCACAAAGATCTCTCTGGCAAATTGAAAGAAAAAAAGGACAAGTACAAAAAATGGAAAGAAGGACATACAACTAAGGCAGAATATCAGCAGATAGCCAGAATCTGCAAAGACGAAGTCAGGACAGCAAAGGTTCAGAACGAACAAAGACTTGCAACAAAAGTCAAAGACAATAAAAAAAAGTTTCTTCCAACATATAAATAACAAGAAAAAAATCAAGGAAACAGTCGGTCCACTAAAGAGAGAAGATGGCAAGGAAGTAACAGGCAACAGACAGAAAGCAGAACTGCTTAACTCATTCTTTGCATCCATTTTCACGCAAAAAGAAACTATAGCTCAACCCACCAAAAACATAACTGTAAAAGACAGACCAGAAATAAAAATTAAAATAAGCAAAAAATAGTAAGAGAACACCTGTCTGATCTTGATGAAAACAAATCACCGGGGCCTGATGGATTACATCCCAGAGTTTTAAAGGAGCTGGCAGAGGTCATCTCAGAACCACTGCACCATATCTTTCAAAAATCCTGGAGCACCGGGGAACTACAGAGGACTGGAAAAGAGCTGATGTGGTTCCCATCTTCAAAAAAGGAAAAAAAACAGACCCAGGAAACTATAGACCAATCAGCCTAACATCAATACCTGGGAAGATACTGGAAAAGATAATAAAAGAACAGATCTGCCAACATCTAGAAACAAGTAAAATAATAACTAGCAGTCAGCACGGGTTTGTTAAAAACAGGTCATGCCAAACCAATCTTATTTCATTCTTCAACACATTGACTAAATTAGTAGACCAGCAAAATACTGTGGACATAATATATTTAGATTTCAGCAAGGCATTCGAGAAAGTAGACCACAACCTACTTCTTAGTAAGCTAGAAAAATGTGGAATAGATAGCACCACCACTAGATGGACTCACAACTGGCTGGCAAACCATACTCAATGAGTAGTCCTTAATGGGTCTAAGTCTACATGGAGGGAAGTAAGCAGTGGGGTGCCACAAAGTTCCGTCTTAGGCCCAGTACTCTTCAATATCTTCATTAACAACTTAGATGAGGGAATAGAAGGGGAGCTTAACAAATTTGCAGATGATACTAAGCTGGCAGGAATAACTAACACCCAAGAAGGATCTTGACAGACTAGAACACTGGGCCATATCTAACAAAATGAAATTCAATGGAAAGAAAAGTAAAGTCCTACACTTAGGCAAGAAAAACCAAAAGTACACATATAGACTGGGTGAAACCAGGCTCAGTAGCAGTAACTGTGAGAGGGATCTTGGAGTCTTAGTGGACAACCAGCTAAATATGAGCCAGCAGTGTGCAGCAGCAGCCAAAAAAGCTAACGCAATCCTAAGTTGTATTAACAGAGGGATACAATCAAGATCAAGGGAAGTACTAATACCACTCTATAAGTAAGCCTTAGTAAGACCACACCTAGAGTACTGCATCCAGTTTTGGTCACCACATTATAAAAAAGATGTTGAGACTCTAGAAATAGTATAGAGAAGAGCAACCAGGATGATTAGGGGACTGGAGGCTAAAACATACAACAAACGATTGCAGGAACTGGGCTTGGCTAGTCTAGTAAAGAGAAGGACCAGGGGAAACATGATAGCGGTCTTCCAATATTTGAGGGGCTGCCACAGGGAGGAAGGGGTCAAGCTATTTTCTAAAGCACCTGTAGGCCAGGCAAGGAATAATGGATGGAAAATGAATAAACAGAGATTTAACCTGGAAATAAGGAGAAACTTTCTGACAGTGAGAACAATCAACCAATGGAACACCTTGCCCTCGGAAGTTGTGGGAGTGCCATCACTTGAGATTTTCAAGAAGAGATTGGACTGTCATTTGTCAGAAATGGTGTAGGGTCTCCTGCTTGGGTGGGGGGTTGGACTAGAAGACTATAAGGTCCCTTCCAACTCTGATTATCTGTTATCTTCAAAATCAAACTGTCTATAATTAAAATTTAGTCCAAAGTGACATAACAGTAGCTAAAATATAAAGTTATACACTTTTTACTCAACCAGCACTCAATTAACCACTGAATTTTTATCTTCCTATCATTATATTTCCTCTACTGTGTGTATAAAGCAATCATTTTGTAGTTAGTAGGAATTATGTATCTTGAAGAATGAATTGAATATCCTAATTATAAATTTTGCACAGTATTTTAATAAACTCTGTGATGCAGGATTTTTTTGGGGGGGATGATGATTTCGATGACTAATTTATTGGCATCTAAAAAGTAAATTGGTGTTAACCTTTAACTGTAGGACTTTGATACTTGTCAAATTGAGTAAATTTGAGGCATGGTCTTGCCATAGTTGTAGATATCAATGACAAGATTGAAACCTAACAAACATTGCAATAAAATTAAAAGGAAGATTTCTAGGCATTAACTCTCTTTTTCACTATCTCTTTAAATACAGCATGTAGATTTTCATCTTAAACATTACCTAATATTAATATTATTTCAATATAATTTTATTTTTAATATAGAGACTCTGATGATTTGATATCTTGCATTCCAGTTAAGTCCTCTCTCCTTACCTTTACCATTGCTATCATCTGGGTAACATCTCCAAGAGAAAGTTAAATGAATAACAAATGCAGCACCACTAAAGAAAGTCCAATCAGTAGCGGTATCTTGGGTGTCACCCAAGTAGGGCCAAATGGTTGGCAGCAGTTCCAGGTATGCTGAATGCTGACACCTGTAGATAATAGACAGATATAAGCCAACTATTATTTTTCCATTTCTGTGGATTTTAAAGAATTCACATGTAGTCAATAGGCAGATACATTTCTCAAATAATTTACTGGCATGAACTTTATTAGTACTTGTATTTAGACTGCCTAACTGAACTAAACTTAAAATTAACTTCTAAAAGATAATATTGATAGTGCCTTCTTAAAGAAAATTTTCTACAACTTTAAACCTTGACTCTTCTCCTTTGTGAAATGAATCTGATCTCCTTGCTGCAAGGTATCTATAGCTGTGGTCCTCAAAGCTTTGGATATGGCTGAAAGCTCTTCTTAAATTATTTTTTCAAACTGGGCAGACAAAAATTATGAAATACATCCCAACTAATCATATTGGTAGCTTCAGGAAGCCACAGCCCTGGATGGACTTGTCTGAGCTCAGAAGCTAGGTAGGACCAGGTCCTTCATACTGGAAGAAAGAAATGAAAAACCACTTCTGCACTTAGGATGAGAAACTGCATGGGCATCACCAAAAACCTGCCTAGATTTAAGATTAAATCAGAGAAGACGTGACTTTGCTTTATCATATTATTTAGTAAATTCATACAATATAATAAAATTTAGAGATTGCCCACCTCCAAACATTGCTATCTATTAAATAAGATTGGACAGAATGGTTATGTCCCAAATTTCTTGAAACAATAGAATCTAAGAAGCATGTATTTTTTGTGCAGCACCTGCCCTTTGGAATAGTACCCCACAAGATCCATGTGGCTCCTAGGAACTGTTTTGCCAGGCCTTGAATAAGGTGGCTATTGAACTTCTGCTCCTAGGAACTGTTTTGTCAGGCCTTGAATAAGGTGGCTATTGAACTTCTGTAGATTGTTTTTGTTGTTGTTGTGTATAGCTTCTTCTGGATATACATGTTTTATGATGATCTAAATATCAATTTTTATCATTTCTTACATGTGCTGTCCAGAGTATTTGACAGCTGAACAGCCTCTAAATAACATAATACTACATATACATACATGGATTATGTACCATCAGATTGTTTTTGACTCATAGCAACCACAGACAGATATTTTTTCCCATGACAATCTTTGCCTAACTTATAATGGAATCCATCTACCTTACTACTGTCATCTTCTCTTTCCCACATACATACATACATTAAAATGCCAAATATAGACTTCAACTCAAAAAAAGCTGTGCACATCTAATATAAAGGGGCTTGAAGTGTGCAAGCAGAAAATAATAATACTAATGCCTGGATATCATTTAATGTTTTTAAATTATTCTGTCTGGAAATTCTAATAGCTTTATATGTTTGGGTTTTTTTCCACCAGAAAAATAACTTAATTAAATTAATATGGCAGTAGAATATATATTTTATGATATTTTTCCTCCATTCTTTTTTAGCATAACAAAATAAACAGACCTGCAAAACATTAATTTTAAAAAATGGTTTCAGAAACCAAAAATAAGTTTATACAAAACCAAACCAAATAAAAATGATCAAAGGCAAAGGCTGTCTCTTATCATGACCATGTGATTCTTGTTACATATTTTGCTTTCTATTGCAGCTTGTGGTTTCAAAAATAGGATACAATGTCCACTTCTCGTGCAACTTCCTTGTATATGAACATTCCTGATTTTTTTCAAAAGTTATATTAGAATTCTTTATTGGTGAAGTATGATTGGACACACAAGGAATTTGTCTCCGGTATATAAGCTCATAAGCTAAGTGTACATACAAGCAACAAGTGATTAAATCATGATTATCATCATAAAATACATTCATCATAAATCATAAGACACAATACTCAGTGATAGTCATGGGATACTAAATAAGCAATCAACATAAATTATACTAGGATACTATTTATTATTTATTTTATTTATTAATTCAATTTATATACCGCCCTTCTCCCGAGGGACTCAGGGCAGTGTACAGCCCATCTAAAACCCCACAAAAATACAAAAGTTAAAAAAATATTAAATTAATATCGGCTGATTAATAAACTAAAAACCCCACCCCCACCCTTAAAACCCCAATTTAAAATTAAATAAGATGGAGACCAAATTAAAACCATCTCAGCCCAGGCCGGCCTGCTCAAAGAGCCAGGTCTTCAACGCGCGCATGAAGGCCCTCAGGTCCGTGCCGGTACAGAGCTCCGGTGGCAGAGTATTCCAGAGGGCGGGGGCACCCACAGAGAAGGTCCTATTCCTCGGCGCCACCAGACGACACACAGCGGCCGACGGCACCCAGAGCAGACCCTCTCTATGGGAACGCACCGGCCTGTTGGAGATCACTGGCAGAATGCGGTCCTGGAGATAACCTGGTCCCATGCCATGGGTCGCCCTAAAGGTCAAAACTAGAACCTTAAAGCGAACCCGGAGAACCACCGGCAACCAATGCAGCTCGCGCACGAGAGGCGTCACATGGGCGCTACGTGACGCCCCCATGATCACCCGCGCGGCTGCATTTTGCACCAGCTGGAGTCTCCGGATGCTCCCCGCAGGGAGCCCCATGTAGAGGGCATTACAGTAGTCCAGGCGAGAGGTGACAAGGGCCTGAGTGACCGTGCGCAAGGCGTCCCGATCCAGGAAGGGCCGCAACCGGTAGATCTGACGGATCTGATGAAACGCCCCTCTGGAGACGGCCGCGATATGATGTTCAAGCGACAGCCGTACATCCAGGAGGACTCCCAGGTTGCGAGCCCTCTCTGTGGGGGGCAGAACTTCCCCCCCAATAGCCAACGAAGGTGTCAGCTGGCTATATCGGGGCGCCGGAAACCACAGCCACTCAGTCTTGGATGGGTTGAGCCGAAGCCTGTTCCCGCCCATCCAGTCCCGCAAGGCCTCCAGGCACCTAGACATAGCCCCCACAGCATCGTTGGGGAGTGGAGATGTACAACTGGGTGTCATCTGCATACAGATGACACCTCACTCCAAGCCCACGGATGATCTCACCCAGCGGCTTCATGTAAATGTTGAACAAGAGGGGAGAGAGGACCGACCCCTGAGGCACCCCACAAACCAGGGGCCTAGAGGTGGACCTCTCCCGCCCCGCCAACACGAATTGCGAACGGTCGGAGAGGAAGGAGGAGAACCATCGAAGGATGGTTCCACCAATCCCCAACCCCTCCAACCGTCGCAACAAGATACTATGGTCGATAGTATCGAAAGCCGCCGAGAGATCTAATAGGACCAGGACAGAGGAGAACCCTCTGTCACGAGCCCTCCAGAGATCATCGACCAACACGACCAATGCCGTCTCAGTGCTATGTCCAGGCCTGAAGCCCGATTGGAACGGATCGAGGTAAGTAGCTTCCTCCAGGTACTGGGGAAGCTGACGTGCCACCACACTCTCAACAACCTTCGCCACAAAGGGAAGGTTGGAGACTGGACGATAGTTGTTTAAAATAGCTGGGTCCAGGGAAGGCTTCTTGAGGAGGGGGCGTACCACCGCCGCCTTCAAGGCGGTAGGGAGCACCCCCTCTCTCAAAGAAGCGTTGACTATCCCCTGGAGCCAGCCTCGTGTCGTCTCCCTGGCGGCCGAAACCAGCCAGGAAGGGCACGGGTCCAATAAACAGGTGGTGGCATTCAGACCCCCCCAGCAACCTGTCCACACCCTCGGCGGTCACAGGGTCGAACTCCCCCCAGATAACACTCACAAGACCTGCCCCGGACACCTCCCCCGGGACCATCCAATTGGAGTCGAGCCCCTCCCGAATCTGAGCGATTTTATCATGCAGAAATCGGGAAAACTCCTCCCCCCTACCCTGCAAGAGGTCATCCCGCGCTCTCGGTTCAAGCAGAGAGCGGGTCACTCTAAACAGGGCGGCAGGCCGATTTTCTGCTGACGCAATAAGGGTGGAGAAATACGAAGATTTCGCCTCCCCATCGCCACAAGGTAAGTCTTAATATGAGATCTCACCTGTGTTCGGTCAGACTCAGAACGGCTCGCCCTCCAAATGCCCTCTAGACGTCTTTTCCGGCACTTCATCTCCCGTAGCTCCTCCGTATACCACGGAGCCACATGGGATCTGTGCCGGGTCAGAGGTCGCAGGGGCACAACTCAATCTAGAGCCCCGGCGGCCAACCCATCCCAGGTCTCCAGGCGAGCTGTGAGCCAGAGACTCAGGAAACGGCCCAAGCTCCCTCTGGAACCGCTCCGGGTCCATCAGGCGCCTGGGGCGGAACAATCTAAGTGGTTCCGCCTCCCTGCGGTGGGGGGTGGTGGAACAGAAGTCCAACCTAAGGAGGGATGATCTGTCCATGACAAGGTTGTAATAACTAACTCCCCAAAATTACAATCATTCAACCACTGCCCAGAGACAAAAATCAGGTCCAGCATGTGTCCTCCAATGTGAGTGGGGGCAGAAACTAACTGGGTCAGGTCCATGGCCGTCATGGAAGCCAAGAACTCCCGAATCAACCCCGAGGTTTCACCGGACGATTTTATTTTACTAAATAAAACAATTAATATAAATCATAAGATACAAGCAACAAATTTATAGTCATAAGACGATAAGGAAATAGGTAAGAGGAAAGATGAGAAGGATAATAGTATCTGGCAAGAATGTCCTAATTCTATATATGCAAGCGTATATAAATACTGCACTTTCACAATTAGGTCTTGTTGGATCTAGTATTAAAATCAGTACATAGAAGTCTCACTTTAATGTTTTTCATGCCACACAACTTCTACTGACTTGGTCAACTAGTGAGTTTATGTGATACAGTCCTACCATTTTTGTAATTAGAATTATGGACAGGTTTTCCATATCTTACTTTCTCTGAGAAGCTTAAATCAATATTTATATTGAGATTGGTTCCCTTGCATTTCATTTGTCAAAGCCTAGCACTTTTTGGCTTTGCGGATTTAACCAGCAATATCTCGGGGAAAAAGATTTTTAGCCCTCTAAGGGAGAGAGGTCATTAGTTGTACTTTGCTCTACTTGCATCTGTCAGAAAATAGGCCCAAACTAATGATGTGATTTATGTAGTCAGTTCTAACACTCTTTCCTTGCTTTTGCCTAATTCATTCTTTCTCAGTACTGCATGAGCAACCACAATCCTGTGACAGCCCAGCATAAAAACGTACTTGCTTACACTATAGATTCTGTTTGCATAAAATATTAGTTGGACTGTGCAGTCAGAGTGAAGCATATTTAAGGTCAGTCCAGTAACATCTCAGTGCATTGCTGCCCACTTTCATTTTCCTGCCAGCATTACAGGAAAAATAAAGTCAGGGTCATTTTTCCACTTCAAGTACTAGCCAAGCATTTCCAAGTTCCCACAAAGTCCCTTAGATTGGAACAAGTTCTAGAGTTTCTTACAGAGCTCTTTTCTCTCACAAAAAGACAAGAGTCCATTTTTCAAAATGCTGTTTTTCTACACTGCATATTTCATAGGCAGATATTCTAGCTAATCAGACAGAAATTAACTTATAATTTCTCAAGCTTAAACTACAATTTAGCCTCATAGTTCCCAATCATATTCATGGGTCGCCACTATGAAGGGTTCCCTGCTTCTTTTTTCCTAGATTAAGTACCTTTTCTGTGCTTAGTCCTTGATCTTAATCAGTATCCGCAATTATTTCACAAGAGAAGCTAGATCTACTGTGTTTTAATATGGGAGGCTTTTGGCACAGACATTATTTTCCCTCCCTTACCTCACCATATCAAATTCCTTAAACCGAAAGGACAACTTCATGTAACTTATTGAAGTTTCTGGGAGCAGATGTTTTACATTAATTGATAAATGCAATGTAAAAATGACTTTTCAGCATACAAAACTCATCTAGGCAGCAAAGCCAAAATATATTGAAAGAAAGAAATATATTTCGTTCAAAATATATTGAACCAAAATAAAAATTTACCAATGACAAACAAATTTCGTTCCCCCACCTCAAAAAAAAGTAAAATCTAGATACTATTAAGTTCCTATAAAAATTCAACTTGAAAAAAGATAATTGGAAGCACATAAATCTTTCGAGTTTTCGTAAAGTCCTACTGGGGTGGGAATTAAGGAAGATTGACTGCTATTTTTTTGAGCAATATGGGTACCTTACCAAAAAGTGTCTCTCCCTTATGATTGTTAATCTGGCAGTTTTCAGTGGTAGGCAACCAAACAACCATCTGTTGCAGATTTTAAAGCAAGGGCAGGTGGAAGTGGTCCTTGGAGTAACTTAGCATTACTAAAGTCATTCATAGATTTTAAAGCTAAAACTAAGACTTTAAATGAAATGTTCAGAAATGCATGGAATATATCATTAGTGTGATTGGCATAATATAGGTATTATCTGATCCAGTTCAGCCATGTTAAATCAGATGTAGTTGTCAAAGGCAGTGCCACATACTGTAGATGCATTGAAAAAGCTCAGCTTGTGTTTAAATGTTGCACAGATAAAGTTGTATTATCCCTTCAATATACTATGTGTGCTTCCAAGAATACAAAACTGGTGCCCAGACATGTACCAGCTTAAACTACTATCAAGCTCTTTTGATAAAATCAGGGTAGAATTGGGTAAGATATTTATTATTATTATTATTTATTTATTATTTAGGTTTTATATACCGCCCTTCTCCCGAAGGACTCAGGGCGGTGAACAGCCAACTAAAATACATGTAAACAAATATAAATAGTTAAAAAAGAATTAAACCCTATAAAAATCTAAAAAACCCCAATTAAAATAAATTAAAACTTTGTACCCCATCCCAACTAATCTAAAAACCCCATTTAAAAATCCCATTTGAGTCAGCTCAGGCCAGCCTGCTCGAAGAGCCAAGTCTTCAGGTCATGTCTGAAGGCCCTCAGGTCACTGGTCGTTCGTAGTCCAGGGGGCATCCCGTTCCAAAGGGCGGGTGCCCCCACAGAGAAGGCCCTGTTCCTCGGGGTCACCAGGCGACACATAGAAGGCGTCGGGACCCGGAGGAGACCCTCTCTGTGGGAGCGCACCGGTCGGTGGGAGACTACTGGCAGAATGCGGTCTTGTAAGTATCCTGGTCCGATGCCATGGAGCGCTTTAAAGACCAAAACCAGTACTTTAAAGCGAACCCGGAAGGCCACCGGCAACCAATGCAGCTCGCGCAGGAGGGGCGTCATGTGGGAGTATCTCGACGCCCCCATAACTACCCGCGCGGCCGCATTTTGTACCAGTTGAAGCCTCCGGGTGCTCCCCGCAGGGAGCCCCATGTAGAGGGCATTACAGTAGTCCAGACGGGAGGTGACCAGGGCATGAGTGACTGTGCATAAGGCATCCCGATCGAGAAAGGGCCGCATCTGGCGTATCAGGCGAACCTGATAAAAAGCCCCCCTGGAGACGGCCGTAATATGATCTTCCAAAGAGAGCCGTACATCCAGGAGGACACCAAGATTGCAGGCCCCTTCTGTGGGGGTCAAGATCTCATCCCCAATAGCCAGCGACGGAGTCAGCTGGCTATATCGGGCCGCCGGAAACCACAGCCACTCGGTCTTGGAAGGGTTGAGTCGAAGCCTGTTCTCGCCCATCCAGTTCCGCACAGCCTCCAGGCAACGGGCCATAACCTCCACAGCACCCCATTTTCTTTTCATTGTGAGGACTAATAAGTGAAACTCACCATTTCATAGTGTGAATTTACTCCTTCCAAAGATTGTGGCATATAAAAAAGCACAATTATAAAGTAGATAGTGAGTGGACTACCAACTAAAGTGAGATGTCCTCATATGAAATGATGTAACACTCCATTTTCTCAACTGTTCATATTTTTGAGTGCTACCATGATTAGGAACTATTTTAAGAACATGTGGACTTAATAATATTTATAATGGTGGTTTCCATCAGACCAAAGTAAAACTTATAGCAAAATGAGTTGTCTGTGGCTATTTTGATGCATTGATTCTTGAAAGACAAGGGTTCATCTCAGGGGCATCTTCTTCAGGGCAAGGCTAAAGAAAGACAACATGGAATCCACAACTGTATGACTAAAGTCCTGCCCGTTGTTACATGCAATACATAAAGAAAAGGGTCAAACCTTTAAGCACATTGTCACAGTTGCTACCTTGACCTTTTGGGAGGGGGAGAGACTTCTTTACATTCAGTAATCTTGGTTTTTACTTGCCCACACCCCTGAAATTGGGAGAAATGATGAAAACCAGGAGTTCATGGCAGAACTTAGCAAATGCAAAGCAGAAAGCAAATGGAAAATTTCATTAAGCAGAATATGGCATAAACTATGCTTAAAGAGAAATTTGTTCAGGATTACTCAAGCTTTAACTAATTACATAAACTAGCAATTTGAAGCTGCTGTCCTGCCCTTGAAATACATGTAAAAGCAATGGGACAATTGATGGAAAGCATGCACTTATAATTGATTTGAGGACCTGAGTCCAAATGCCTATTGAAGATCCTCTTTAGTTTACTACCCTGCTGGAGATTTTCCTGAACTATTCAGTTTATTGTGGAGGGGGGTGGACTTATAAGCATATTTTAATAAGACTGAACTTCCTAGTGTTTGAAACAATCCATTATTTATCCCAGAATCTCTAGAATTTCCACTATAGGAGTTATAAGCCTCAGTAGGGAGGAGATATGGTTGACAATCTGAGGTCAAAATCAATATAAGGTACAGGGCCAATATTAGACGAATAAAATGTGCTAGCAATGGTCAAGAATTATGGCTATTCACATCAAACTTAAAATACAATGTGCACCGTTATTCCAAAACAGATTGCTCCAATATCAATATCCTATATTTACAAAGGTAAATATAGAAGAAACTCTTTACTTGCAGAGAACACTGCTCATTGAAGCTGATTGCAGGAAGAGGGATATGAAGGACTATAAACTCTTTCTAGTAGATGGTATCCAAATATACAACTCTTCTCCAGGTGTTGTTTGAAGCAGACTGGCATATATTTACCTCTTTATACCTTAGCTCTGGATTTGATGGCACAACACTGCAATGGTCTTCAAAAGCTTGTTATTGGGTTAGGATCAGATTCCAGGGGAAATTGGTTTTACTACATTTTCTGAGCTAGTCGGTGGCTTCTTGGACCAAACTTCTTAGCCTTTTTCTCTTTCTTTTATTTCTCTAATATCTTCTTGGAGGAAATTTCATGGGAGGATGAATAATAATCCAATGAATACCTACAATTGTATGTGCCAAGTTCTGTGAACTTTCTGATTTTGCTTTATGCATTTGCTTCAATACAATTTAAGGCAGATGATATTTAACAATGTACTTTTTTTTTTTTTTTACAAAACTGGCATAACCAAGTGAAATACCAATTTCCTGTAATTTTTGTATTTCTAAGAATGCCTCTAGAATACATGAAAGGGCCCAAAAAGGTTCACTTAAAATAAAAATGGAAGAAGAATACAATGCCTGTGAAGCATTGCTCAGCTTCAGAGAAAAAAGATAATGTCAGGCATGGTCCGACTTGGGAACTTTAGGAAAGAAATATCCTAGATTCTATTGGTGAGGTTGAAGGTTCACTTTTACTAAGTTCAAGTGGTTACAATATAAGCAAAGTTGGATCTGAATATTCCCACACAAAGCCTGCATTTCCCCTACTTCCCTGGCCTTTCCCCTCATGATCAGTCCATCAGTATCCAATAGTATTTGTTTTAGATGTTTTGGGAATGGATTTGAGGTTTGGCGCCTCGTTGTGGAGTATCACATTCCATTCTCATGGCTCTTTCCTTGATTGGCTGATTCATTCCAGATTGATACCTCTGGTTCCTGAAATCCTGTCATTCCCTCCCTTCCTCCCCTACCCATTTCTTATTTCCCCTTCCTCTTCTCTTTCCTGTGTTTTATGGCAGGATGATAGTGAAGTGAGGTGTACTGAAGATGGCAGGCCTGACAGATAAATTGAAAGCAGGAAAGGATCAGCAGTCGAGGAGACTGGAAGGAATATATTCTTGGCTCCGCCCTCCATTCCCATAGCCACCCACATTGGACAGCTAATTGCTTTATTTCTGCTTCAGCTCCAGAATGACATGAATCATAATTCTTCATTACTATTTGGGTGAACAATTTATACTGGTGAAAATTCTGGCCTTGTCATGCCTCCTGGTCCTTTTCCTGCCTCTTGCTTTATGATAAATGAGCAAATACCACTGCCAGTGCCTCTCAGCCACTTTGACACTTGAGAGAGAGAATGTCTTGATAGGTTGTCATCTCTCCATCATTGCAAGCCTGAGGTTTATTAAAAGTGAGCAACAGGCAATCAGAGAATTGGGCCAGGAAATGGTTTTCATGCCATTTTTGGCACTCTGGTATTGGTCAGCCAGGTGGCTGTGATATGAGTCACTGACAAGTTCACTTTAAAGCAATTTGCATCAAAAGGCAAAAATGTGCAGCATTCAAACGTCCAAAGACCCAATTAGTCATTAGCTGTTATTGTCTGAGCCGCACCACAAGAGAGAGAGAGAGAGAGAGAGAGAGAGAGAGAACAAAAACAAAGAGAATTAAAAAGTTATTTTAAATAAGGAAGGCTGACAGATTATATGCTTTGTATTAAAAAAGTTTCACATTCGGTTGCTGGGATCTCTAGGTAGAGCTGATTAAATTCCTTGTCTGAAACTGAAGAGCAGCTGCCAGTCACCATAGACAATGCTGTGTTATATCATATAATGATCTGATTCAGAGCAAGGTAGCCAGCTATAATTCTAACAGGATTCCTAGCTGATTCTCTGCTAGCTGTTATAACCAAGCCTTCATTCATGACCACTTTATCTATTTTTTGGTTCCTTTAATGTTTTTGCATCACATCCATGAGTTTATCAAAGAACAGGAAAAACTATGTCTATTCAAAAACTGTTATGGTTCATCACACAACCAGCAGTTGAGACATTTTTATAAACTATCCTTCCCAAGGATCTGGGATAGACAGATGTTGATATTTGATAGTGTTAAAGGTATCCTCACAAGAGTAAGCTGTTCTGAATAAAGCGGCAACTGATTGATGGTGATTTTGTCAATGGCAGTGGTGTCAAAGTGGTGCTCCAGTTCTTTTGGGATTGCACATAATAGATACTACCTTTCTTTTGCCACGGTCGTTCTATTTTTATTTTCAGGTCTTTGTATGTTGTCCTCTTCTCCAGTTTATATCTTCTATTCTGCTCTCTCCAGGTACTTTCATGTCCATTGTTCAGACTTTCTTTGTCATTTTTATTGACAATTGTTAAGTCTGAGGTGAATTATGTAACAGTATTATTATTAGAAAAAATCCTTCCCAGCCATGTGTTGAGAAATGCTGGGAATAATAGTTTGGCAATTTTTGTAGAGCCACAGATCCCCAATTCTTGCCTTATTATATTGCCTATTATTCTTTTTATTAGCCCATTTTAAATAATGACACCATAAAGAGGAATTTTAGAGAGGCCAGAATGTTATCAGGCTTCAGACTGTAGCATAAGTCATCCAACACCGTTAATTTCATACTAGGGGGAAAAAACAAGTCTACAATAGCAAGCATTTTAGAAAACAATGTCAGTCTCCCAATGAATAAGCTCTTGTACTGCTAGCAAATTGTAAGCGTACAGTGAAAAATAAGAACTTCCTGAGGATTTTATGGCACAATGAAATAATTGAGATATTGTATGTTCCATGGGTTAGAATCTTAAAATCTATCCATGGAGAAATATATGTAGATCAGGGTTGGGGTTAGAGTGAAAATTGTATAATATTCATTCTATTTTTGCATTTGGGGGGAAAAGCCAACAAATCAAACTGAAGACCATCTGGAGATGAAATATAATTTGGAGGGCCAACAAAAACATAATTACAACAATTGGCTAGAAATAACAAGAGAATTTATTAAGAACAGAGCAGGCCAGTAAGAGATCAGAATTCCATTTCAAATTGTACCAAAGTGTGGGAAACAGAGAGATTTCTTCATATTCAGATTCCACATGACTATTCAGAAAGACAGAGCATAATTCATGCAAATTCCCCCAGCAAGGAACCACAGCAGTCTTTAAAATTCCCTTTATTGGTTGCCATTAAAAACAAAAACACCCAAATCCATACTCACAGCCTTCCTTGCTTCAAAGGCAAGTATTCAAGTGCTTCCAAGTATCAGAATTTGATTTGAAACCTGATGATACTTCAGACATGAAAGGCGATAATAGATAACTGTATGGCAAAGCAGGATTGTGAAATAATTGATTCTGATGGCAAGATCAGTCTTTTAGTTATCATTAAAAGGGAGGAAGTATGACTATGCAAGAGGAAATATGTGCTAATTACTCAGTAAACAATTTAGAGAAAATTTCCCTACAGTTAAAAACAGTCTTAAAGGCAACTGCATCACTACCACACCCAACTTTCATCCTGTACACAACAGGTACTACAACAGCAGCCTTAAAATTTCTAGTCAAAATATTCTGAGTTTGTTTATATAGGAAGTTTTTCTTCAATCTTAGTTTAGATTCGGACTCAGATTTGACATTGACAAGAGGCCATCCCAGCTTCAGAAAAAAGTAAAAGAAGATACATCAATCTTCACAATAACTGAAACAGAAACACATTCAGTACAGAACTGGATGTAACTCCCAACCAGCAATGGACAGATTGACTCTATCAGAACCTTAACATATTATGAATACAACATTAGAAGTTTTGGATGAAAATAATCTGTTAATTTATTTCTGGATTGAAGATTAGTTTCAAAACATATTTGGAAATTAATTGTAACCTGGACAGATTTTACTAACAAATCAATTTTAAATGGCAATGGCAACTCTTACAGCTAATACCATGGTGGTATTCAGCAATAACATAAGTGGCCAACAATCCCATATGAAATCTGAATAAAATACTGTATATTAAATGATAATAATAACAATGTATATCAGATTATCCAATGTTGTACTTAAGAATTATGAAAGAGGGTAATTTTTAAGCAAAGCCAATTGGTTTATAATATAGTCCTTCCTTTGAAATAAAGAGGAAAATAAAATGTGGTATACAGAGAGAGAAATGAGGAAAAAACTACATGTTAGATAAATAATTCAGGACAAATATCTACTTTAATCTCTCTTGAGTTTATTGGTATTACAAGAAGGAATAAATAGGTGCCACTAAGAAAGGACACGTGACCATAAGTTAAATCTGCATTACAAAGTATCAGTAAAAGCTAAACAGGTGTGAAATCTGTGTTCATGTATTTAATAGAATGATTTACAGCTCCCTCAGTAAAATAAATAGAATTTATAGCCAGTGAGAATGTTCGGTGATTTAAACATAGCTGGAGTCTTCAGAGAAGATATGATAGCATTATATTCCACACATAAAAATTAAACACTAGATAGTCTTGTGCAGACAGAATCTTTTTGTGTGTGCATATAGGCGGATTTATTGACTTACATTAATTTAAGGGTAAATGCTGTATGGCACGAATCCATAGTTTCTAAAACATATATTCTTCATGTCTGTTTCAAGGATATTCTGTAAATGAACTTAATTTTCTAATGGAGGCTAATACAAGATAAAAGTTGATTCATTCCAGAAAGGCTTGAAGAAAGCCTTGGGTAGAATGACACTGGAACCCAATACAGCTGGAAGAATGGTGGTGAATGGCCTTTGGAATGTCTTGACACTTAGTTGCATTTTTACTTTTATGTTTTTTACTGTTGTTTTGTGAGATACCCAGATTTATGATATCTAAGATAGGTTACTATATAATTTTAATAAATAAATACATTTGGGAACAGAAGTAATAGAATTACCATAACAATCACCCTAGTGAAAAACAGTGGACACCGGTTTGGCCCGATTCTGCCAAGCCAGTAGGGGTGATGAGCAGCAGAGACCAAATTGGTTCTCTCTGCCGTTCTGCTATTGGGCCCGCCCACCCACCTGGGCTCCCATACTTAACTTTATCCTCTGAATTTGAAGCACAGCTGCTTTGGGCGGCACAACAGAGTGACACGCAGCAGCTGCTGAAGCAACCAAGAGAATGCAGGCTTGCACGAGGTGAGTTGGAATGTCTTTGTGCCTGCGCAAACACCTCTGAGCCTGCACAAAGTGCACATTTGGCACACATGTGCATGCAAAGTGTGTGCACACTTGCAAAGTACACTCACCAAGCCATATGCTCACCCAGTCCTGCCCACTGAACCGGTGGTAAAAGTATTTGAATCCCACCACTTGTGGACACATCTAAACATATAGGACAATTAAGATAAACAAAGTGTGGGCAGAAAGACTGGATAATTACAAGCAAAAACTCTTTTTAAATTGATCTTTTCTATAGTGACAGAAATCAGCCTCGTGATCAACTAGGCAAATTATGGATCACCCTTGTTGAAAAACGTACCAGTACTGTATAATCCTTTCTTGCCAATGATCCCTTACGTTCAAATTTATTTTAAAAAGGCAGCAGCAGCAGAAAACATTTCAAGATGCATTGTTGCAGTTCTGTTGAGTTCTTGTTTTGGAAGAACTAGAACCAACTCAAGTAACAAAAGGATACACCAAGGCATGGGGAGGGAACAAACTTTCAACTCAGCCCACTTGACTGAGATACCAGGATACTTTTCTCCTTTTTTTTTTTTTGAACACCTGATTATATTTAAATATTCCAGGCAAGTCCAGAATTACAATGGATCACAAAAGTCATGGCATATAGAAAATTAACACTGACTCCTGGTATTTTTTCAATGTATATTTAAAGAGTAGGAATAGCCAAAGATGAATTTCTCTTAAGAAATAAGGGATACACATAGTTTTAACTTTTGATGTGCCATTTAAATAATGTTTCTCAATTTGTCATTTGCTTTAAGGTTTTGATGATTTGATAGTTGTTGGTCAATATTACATATATTTAGAAGTATTAGCATACATTTAAAAATTTAAAAATCGCCCCTATTTATGTTTTTTTTTTAAGATCAGCGATGAACTTGAATTACACATTCACTTTCTGCATGGCCAGGCAAGAATCCCCAAATCAAGGCAGGTTATCTGATCATAGATCAAACAGAAGGGGATGTCAAATCTTGGAAGTGGAAGCAAATGGGCCCATCTCAAGCCCAAGCCATTTAGTAGATTTTAATGCCATCGATCATCTATATTAAATCTCTTTCAAACTTAGTTTGCATGCATTTTTACCAGCATTTTTTTTTTCAAATCCCCCTTTTTCAACCATAGCAATGGTTGACAATTATTAAGGGGCCAGCTTTCTGCCCCTTTAAGGCATCTTCTCTGAGGAGCTGCTCTGGGATTAAGAAAGGAATCACATCTCTTCTACTGCTCCATTCAAACTCTGACCTTTCTTTCAGCTCACTAGTGAAGGCAACACTTAATATCAATTAGAATGATGTGTGTTTTGACTTGAATACCATTCCAGGCCAATCCAACAGGAATTGGGTTACAATCAACATCACATAGCATAGAGGCCACTAAGGAGATCTCATTAGATGGTAATGAAATTTTAGATCCAAAACATGACTTCAGCTAAATTTCAATTTGTGGTAGAGGAATAAACAAATTCATGTTACCATTTCTTGTTACCTCAAGAAGCTGCTCAGAGCCATGTAATAATATAAAAGAAAGTGATACTAAAAATCTGATATTTTCTTCTGTATGACTTTGCCTATATAAATTGAAATAATTATTTAACTGGGGCAACCATTACAAATTATCAAGTATGTATTTGGATTTCCCCACCTTTCCCCCATCAGTAACTGCATGGGTATGAGAGTGTGTAAACATATTTAACTGAAAAGCTATTCCACTTGAGTGAAGCTTGCCAAACTAAATGGGCAGAACCAATGTTCTATAGTTTGTTATGATAAAAAATGGCATAATTTTGCATTATTTTATTGCTATTAAGGCCTTCCATCCTTCCGAGGTGGGTAAAATGAGGGCCCAAATTGTTGGGGGCAATATACTGACTCTGTAAACCACTTAGAGAGGGCTGTAAAGCACTATAAAATAGTATATGAGTCTAAGTGCTATTGCTATTATAAAAATGGCATTGTCGACCCTAGAGCTGACATAGGTATAGTCATGTTTTAGTGTAGCCGTTTCTTATTCTTATTATTTGCTTTTTCTAGGCATTCTATTTAGGGGTTTAACACTGCTTCAGGCTTGCCACAGTCTGGTAGCAGGAAGGGGGGTTGTATAGATAAAGGGGATGTTGTCTAAATAACATTTTTCCCTGAGAAACTGAGAATGTGACTGCAGGTGATTGGAGGTGGAGTTTGGAGGTACCATATTGGATGGACTAAGAGCTAATTGGGGAATGTGATTTTGGGGGGTAATTTTTAAAGTTTGCTTTTTACTGGGTATAAATCCGGGATACGGTCAGAGCTGGATTTATACCAAAACTGTGCCAATTTGATATATTCCTAATAAAATGGTCTTTGAAGGAATTGCCTGAATTGGACTTTTTGTTACTGGGGATGTATTACTTGGAAGCTTGACAGGCATACAGAATATCTGTTGTTATATTAAATAATTAAGTGCAAGATCTATTACACAGACAAAAGTCAGGAAAAGCACCAGGGCCAGGCAAGGTAACTCCTTGCTTAAAAGTCTATGCTGACCAATTGGCACCCCATTTTCACCTGAATCTTCAATAGATAACCAGAGATGTGCTATGTTTCTTCTTGCTTCAAACACTCTACTATTATCCCAGTGCCAAAGAAGCCCTCCATCAGGGAACTGACCAGTTCTACAGACCAGTTGCTCTAACATTTGTAGTTATGAAAACCTTTGAAAGGCTAGTGCCATCTGAAAACCATCACGGATCCGCTGTTAAATCCCATGCAGTTTGCATACTTAGCATATAGATCAAGATATCATGCTGTTAATGTGGCTTTGAATCTCCAAATATCTACACAGGGATCCTCTTTGTAGACTTCAGTTCAGCATTCAATATCATCATTCTAGACATTCTTCTAAGTAAATTAAAACAACTAGCAGTACTTGAACAGACTTGTAAATGGATCATAAGCTTCCTAACAGACAGGAAGCAGCAGGTGGAGCTAGGCAGAATCACATCTGATACCTGTACAATTAGCACCCCCCCCCACTCCCAAGGCTGTATGCTTTCTCCACTTCTCCCTATATACCAATGACTGCATCTCAAACAATCTATCTGTTAAAATACTGAAGTTAGCAGATGATACAACAGTGATTGGTCTCATTCGAATCCACATACAGACAGGAGGTTGTACAACTTGTCTCGTGGTGTAGTGGAACAATCTGGAACTGAACACACTCAAAACCATAGAAATGATAGTAGACTTTAGGAGAAATCCTATCATACTACCATCTCTTACAATACTAGGCAACATAATATCAAAAATAGAGACCTTTAAATTTCTAGGTTCTATCATATCACAAGACCTAAAATGGACAATTAACATCAAAAACGTCATCAAAAAAGCACAACAAAGAACGTTCTTTCTGTGCCAACTCAGAAAGCTCAAACTGCCCATGGAGCTGTTGATACAGTTTTACAAAGGAATTATTGAATCTATCATCTGCACCTCTATAACTGTCTGGTTTGGTTCTACAACCCAACAAGAGACACAGACTTCAAAGAGTAATTAGGACTGCAGAAAAAACAATTATTACCAACCTGCCTTCAATCAAAGACCTGAATACTGCACGAATCAAAAAGACGGCTGTAAAAATATTTACAGACCCCTCACATCCCGGACATAAACTGTTTCAACTCCTACCCTCAAAATGATACTACAGAGCACTGCACACCAAAACGACTAAACACAAGGACAGTTTTTCCCCAAACACCATCACTCTGCTAAACAAATAATTCCCTCATTAATCTTCTCATCATTCCTTATCACCCCTCCCCTCCCACTTGTGACTGTATGACTGTAACTTTGCTGCTTGTATCCTACTATTTATATTACTGTTTCCTAGCATCATTTGATTGCCAATGCCTATTATTGAGTGTTGTACCTTATGATTCTTGACTGTTGACGAATGTATCTTTTCTTTTATTATACTGAGAGCATTTGCACCAAGACAAATTCCTTGTGGGTCCAATCACACTTGGCCACTAAAGAATTCAATTCAATTCAATTATATTCTATTCTATTCAAGTGCAAAATTTAAGACTACTAATAATAGAGGTTCTTGTAAAAAAGAGATTGTAAAATGTTGGGAAAAAACAATTTGCTTCCTATTCCTTTCCCTGATACCTTCTATATAAATGCCTATCTGACAATGTGACATACACTGTGGAATAGTCTTAAGACAACAAATTGTAAAATGGCAGAAGGAGAAGTAAGTAAAGCATTATGATACCAAGAGTTTGAAGGTTTGCTTTTTATTTTGCACCAGAAAATACAAAAGTACAGAAGCAATTGAAGATTGTGATGAATGGTGTAGGTCTGGAATGGTGTAGGTCTGGAGAGACCATGTTCAAACCCTCCTTAATCATTGAAAGCCACAATTATGTTGTGTCAGTCGTCTCTTGAGGCAAATCCAATTCAACAACTGTTGCTATTGCAGTAACAAGACAGGACAAAGTGAAGGGAAATCTTCATGTAAACCACCTTGCTTTCCTAGGGAAAAGGCAGATTAAAAATGTAATAATATGTGAAAGAAATAATAGAAGATAGTTTGAATATCCATCATTCCCCTAAGTATATACCCTAATACTATTTCGTCTCAAATGTACAGACTTCAATATACATTTTAACATGGCTGTTCCACAGAAAGAACACTAAGCAAAATACAGTGAATTCTGGAACAATTGCAACATTAAAACTTCAAAATCTTTCTACAAAATTACTATTATTGGAAAGCCATTCTAAGTACGTTTACTGTGCTTTTATACACTCTTCTTCCCATTTCCCCCTTTATCCCTTCAAAGAGGTTTACACACACACATACTCACACATGCACACTTTCAGAAAATTTAACTTTTGAATTCAGTCCCCATTGGTAAAACCTGCTTCCGTTTAGATATATCCAAAATCTGTTACAATAAGGTGGATTAGGGTCAGGATTTGGATAAAATCCACATTTTAGATATTGATGATATGCAATGGACAAATTTCACAGAATCTGAACATCTACACAAAACAAATTAGTAACTATTGATGGAAAATTTGGTGCATCCTTTTCCCCTTGGTATGAATATGAAGCTGTAGAACAATCAAATAAGTCACAAAGTTTATTTTGTTATAATCCTTACAACAACTGGAAATTAATCAGAATTATTATCTCTGTATTGAAGATTAGATTTAAGTTCTCAAGTGATCTGATCATTGTGTATTCTGATACAAAATATTCTTAAACTGCATCTTCTAGATTGATGTGCAGAGGTAAACCGCACTAATATTCTCCTACAAATGTGGCTCAAAAATATTGAACTATCTTTTAATATGCAAATATTTAAAGTTTACATATATGTCTTGAGAGAAAACAGATGGGGTACTTAAATTAAATGTATGTTTATTATTATTATTATTACAGTTTGAGCATATTTTTTTTAATTCACAGATTAATGCAGAAATGGGGCCAACTAAATTTAAAAAGCCACATACAAATAAATAATGGTTTCTCTTTAGCAAAGATTTATTGTTTCCTAGGTTGGTAAAGATCAAACAAAAAATAATTTTACTAGAAAATAAAGAGTGTAACACCAAATGAATCTAAGGAATGATTATGTCATTAGGACCATGAGTGGCAGATGATATAGGATGTGAGGATAAAGGACATGCTAATGTGTATTGACTATGATTGTTTGTGACAATCTTATGGTCATTATATAGCTATTAACTGCATCAGATCCTTCCCAAGAGTATGGAGATTAAATATTCTCTTCCATTAGTATGGAGTTGCAAAAAACAATAAGGGTTACCAACCAAAAGTTTCAGAATGTCCAAAATCAACCCAGAGCAGCTAAGAAGTTAGTAAAATAGTAACATCTCTAGCTTGCTTCTCTGGACCAGTTCCATACATGAATATTCTGATTCAGTCACTTCTGGGACAATGCTATGCATTACCACCAGAGTCTTTGCTCCCAGTACTTGAAAAATATGAGACGGGGGAGAAGCATATTTTTGAAAATGTTGATGGTATTAATACATGCCAAATCCATTACCATCACCATGTCATGGGTGGATATAGATTTGTTCCACATATACAGATTCTGGAGATAAAGATACTGAACAATTTGTCTGTCTAAGCTAAGGCCCTGGGCCTCCAGTTCAGAATTGTCCTGAACCAATATGCAGATTCCCTTTTACCTGTAATGGCCCACCCAGTACCCCTGCCATACTCTTTCCTGTCTTGTATATTTCAATTTGTTCTCCAGTGCTTCATCCCCATAAGCCAATTGCAGTATCAATTCCATTGTATCCCCACAAACTCCATCCTATTGCTCTCACCAGGATAACGCACTACATGTCTAAATGGTCAAAATTGGAAACGTCCTATCAAATTCTGTACCTGTCAACAGTGGTGTCCCTCAAGGCAGTGTTCTAGGACCAATCCTCTTCATACTCTACATAAATGACCTCTGTGATTTTTTTAAGAGCAATTGTGTTCTCGTTGCTAATGATGTAAAGCTATTCAACATCACAGATAATTCTGCTACCCTTCAAAAAGACCTTGACTATATATCAGAATGATCAAACAAATGGCAACTTCAAATCTCAACAAATAAATGCTCAGTCTTACATACTGGCAAAAAAAATCAGAAAATAAAATACAAGCTGAATAGTCAAGACCTTGTTGATGATCCAAACTCTGTCAAGGACCTTGGAGTACTCATCTCAAATGATCTAAGTGCTAGAGCCCACTGTAACTACATAGCCAAAAAGGCATTAAGAGTTGTTAACCTAATCTTACGTAGCTTTTTCTCTGGTAATATTGCACTACTAACTAGAGCATACAAAACATTTTCTAGACCAGTACTTAAATACAGCTCACCAGTCTGGAACCCACATTATGTATCTGATATTAACACAGTAGAGAAAGTCCAGAAATATTTCACAAGAAGTGTTTTCCACTCCTCTATTCATTGCAGAATACCTTATGCCACCAGACTTGAAATTCTAGACCTAGAAAAACTAGAACTACGACACCTTTGGTCCAATCTAAGTACAGTATATAAAATCATACATTGCAATGTCCTACCTGTCGATGAATACTTCAGTTTCAACCATAACAATACAAGAGCCCACAATAGATAAAACTCATGATTAACTGCACCAAACTTGATTGCAGGAAATAAGACTTCAGCAACAGAGTGGTCAATGTCTGGAATACTCTACCTGACTCTGTGGTTTCTTCCCCAAACCCCCAAAATGTTAACCTTAGACTGTCTACTATTGACCTCACCCCTTTCCTAAGAGGTCTGCAGGGGGTGTGCATAAACGCACGAAAGTGCCTACCGTCCCTGTTCTATTGTTTCTTTTATTTTCTTATATGTATCCATGTATTCATAGCTATTTTTATACTTATATCTATTATCTTGTAAGCAATTGATGAATGAATGAATGAATGAATAAATCAATAAATTAATAAATAAATAAATGTAAGGCCATGGAGAGTTTAGTCTGGTAATCACTCATTCTGCAAAACGAGATATCTAGCACTTGAAATGACCTTAGTAATCAAACAATATAAGATCCACCAACATTTTTCACTGTCTCAGAAGACCTACAAGAGTCAGCACATATGAGGATCCTTCTTATCTATACCTCTCCTGCCTTCCTATTCCCTGATGGAGGGGGATGGGGTAGAAAAAGGAAAATTTCAACCTCACCAGTTTTCACCTAGAGAATACCATCTTGCAAATCCAATTCATTGTGCTGAATTTTTCTACACTTCTGGCCTACTGCAGTTTTTGGCTATACTTGGCCATGATTTCTGGTGCCCCCATTTGAACCTGATGGTGAATTTATCCTCTGGGAAAACTTTCTTTCAATTCTATCACCAGGCATAACCAAATCTCTGTTCGACAGCAAATAGGTCAATCTCCCCTGCCATAGAGATCCTCTTACTGATTTCTATCATAAACTGTAGCCTCTTAATCACAATTTCCATTATCAATCCTCTTATTACATATACAAATTATGGCAATCGCAGTTCACATTCTTTATTTTCCAATGATGATTCCCACCTACCATCTGATCAGTGGTTTTATTGTCTTCCAAAGATTTGGCTATCTCCCAGAATTAGAGTTGTACATACAAAATAAATTAACTATTGTACTCATCTAGCCAATTATGGTCGTGAATATCCATAGAGGTTGGTGATATCATTACATAAATAGCAAAATAATATATAAATTGCATCAGTTGTATGACTCAAATGATCTGAATTGCATAGTTTGCATGTTGATGTAATGAGGTGTATGTTGCCTTCATGCATTCTACTAGATTCTGGTAAATATTATCTCTTCCCGTTCCTCCTGACTTGATGGCTTCACATTATAGTTCCTATGACAGCTGGAATTTGAAGATTTGCAGTCTGACAGATCTAGTAGAACAAAGATCCAAGAAGCACAAATTATGACAATTGTATGCCTAAAGGGAGCCTTAAAATCTCTCAGGTGTATTAACAACTAGTATATTTCAATTTAGGACTGTGAATCATGTAAATGGAATGATGGATTAGGAAATATGACAGACTGATGCATTATTTCAAATTCCTATGTCTTCTTTTTCATTTTTATTTTGTGATCCTCTCTGCATCTATATGTTCCAAACTTCTCCAGTTCTCTACCTGCTTCTATTAAGTTTGTGCCAAACTCTGTCCAATTTTCCTAAAAGTTTATTCCCCCAAAGAGGCACCAAGAATGCTAGATTTCTTCTTTCCTTTCCCAGTCTCTTTGGTACACTAAAGCTTCTTTGGCTGTCTAAATTTGTTGATCTAAAAACAAACAAACCAAAAACCAAAAGCTCAGGTATGCTTCTGGCCTTACCTGAAGCCCAAGAAGGTATAAACCATGGAGACTATCTGAAAATCAATGAAAAATAGGACAAAAACACAATTTCATCCACTCCATGAAAATTGTTTTTTTTAAAAAGCTTATATTAAACTAATTTTGAATATAGCAATAGCACTTAGATTTATATACTGCCTCTCAGTGCTTTACAGCCCTTCCTAAGTGGTTTACAGAGTCAGCATATTGTCCCGAACAGTCTGGGTACTCATTTTATTAACCTTGGAAGGATGGAAGGCTGAGTCAGCCTTGAGCTGGTGAGGATCAAACTCCTAGCAGTGAGTTGTATTAGTCTGCAATACTGCATTCTAACTTAGTAAAGTAATTATACTTTTACCTCAAGTATATTCAGCATTAGTTGGCTGAAACCCTAAAGAGAAGGATCATAATTCTTTGGGAAGTATGTTCTCCTTTGCAAACCTCACTTGTTTTCAATATGGAACCTCAGAGTTTTTATGTGAACTTCACAAGAAAAAGAAATAATCAGAGAATGTAGGAATTATATTTCTACCTCACTTTTCTAAATTGTTTGCCTCACTATAAAAGAGGCAGCCTACGCACTAGGAGGAGAGGGATTTGTTCATAAGTAGTTGAGGATTATAATGATTTTTTCCTTGATTTTGATTAAGAATGGGATATGATGGCCTTATACTTAATTACTTCCCTGTCATTAAAACATCAGCAAGATGGGCTAAAAATGGTAATTTTAAAATTTATTTATTTCTCTTTTTTTGGGGGGGGGGGAGAGGGGGGCTTGCTGCGTAATGGTTACCATAACATATCTTTCTCAACTTCTCCACATCCAAAGGCAGCAAGAAGATTGCCAAAAAAGGAATAGATGAGTAATGTTAATATAACACTAGGAAGATGTAGGGGAGAGGTTTAGCAGGCTAACTACAATGGCAATAGGAATAATTTGAGTTGCTTGAGATATATTTCATAAGAAAGGTTTTCCTACCAAGAACTGTACTGAAGCAAACATTTTAGAAGTGAGAGATATCTTGGCACATGGTTTCAAGATCTTAGATGCTGTTAAACCTCCAATGCTGCAAATTTATTTGATTCAGTGGGAAGTGAATTTCCCAACCTTTCCAACTGTTACCTGTAAAATAAAACAGGTGCCCTCAAAAGATTTTCTTGTTGACAAGACTAAATTTCTATCTTCAATTTGCTATTAAAAAAATAAGTTGGTGAAAAAGGAGGTAATATTTTATTTTCTATGTGCAGGTTCTATAGTCTAGATTTTGATAATTTACAATAGTACAAACTGCCATCAACCTGCCTTAAAATAAGTCACAGTTTCTTCTCTTCTATTCAGAACATCTTATTCTTCATATTGTGATTGACTCTTGCCAATTCTATGAATTGAAATGTGGATGTAATAGATACATTTCTAGGTGCTGAAAGAACCATGGGATCTAAAATACTATATCTACTTATTATTCTTTTCCTTATTCTGTGTGTTTTAGATGTCACCTAGAGTCACTTTGAATAGTGAGGGGGGTGGCATATAAATTTAATTAATAATTAAATCTGCACTTTGATTGTTAAGAATTGGTTGGATAACACAATAAAATTATAGTAGCTTTTATTAATATTTTGTGCCCCATGTCAAAGGATGGCAAGTGCACAAGATTTTTCTTTTGTCAAAAACTAGAATCTTATTTACATAATGAATCTTGGAACATTGAATGGCAAGGGGAAAAACATGAATATTATAAAAAGCTAATCCATCCTACTTCACACTGACATTTAAAATGTTTCTCTGTTTATATATCCTTGATATGAAGTACACTGCTAAAATATTGGGGTTTTTAGCATTAGAAAATAAATATATGCCCTAATTAACTGAGTACATTGAAGACTCAATATTACTTGCAATTTAGAAATGGCTTTCTGACAGATATAGGTTATGTATGGATGATTACAATGAAGTATAATAATTCTTTACCAAAAGTGATATATCCTCCCATGTCTGTATGTGTGAATGTGTGTGTATATGTATTCACTTTCAACCTTCTAAGTGGGATACATAATGAATGGTGTGATAGCTTAGTGGTGAAGATGCTCACCTCCCACTTGGAAGGTTGACACACACACACACACACACAAAGAGAGGTGGGGAGAGAGAGAGATGGATGGTGGGGTGTATCATTGTCAGTAAAGAATTACTAGAGATAGATAGATAGATAGATAGATAGATAGATAGATAGATAGATAGATAGATAGATAGATAGATAGGATAGGATAGATAGGATAGGATAGGATAGGATAGGATAGGATAGGATGATAGATAGATAGATAGATAGATAGATAGATAGATAGATAGATAGATAGATAGATAGATAGATAGATGATAGGATGAGAGAGACAGTGAGAGAGAGAGGGAGAGGGAGAGAGAGATGATAGGATAATAGATAGACAGACAGATAGATAGATGATAGATGGCCTAGTGGTGAAGATACTCACCTCCCACTCAGAGGTTTGAGAGTTCAATCCTAGGTAGCAACAGGTGTTTCTCTCCTAGGGCGCAAAGAAGAAAAATCTGCTGCATGTGGTGTTAAGAAGAGCATCACACTCTACGGCTTTCTTTTTTCTCTTTTCTTTTTCTTTTGTTATTTTTTCTTTTTCTATTTTATTAAGTAAATGAGAAAAATGTCTTGAATCAATATTTCAGAAGATTTGAGGCTAAAAATCAATCTAACCATAGGCTAAAAATCCCCCAAAGTTATCCAGCATATTATAAATATACATACAGTAAATCAGTTCCCAACATGTACGGTTAGTTACACATATATATTGCCAGCTGTATAACATATGCCCTAAAATCATATCAAGAAGGACATAATGCATGGATGTGGTTATAATAATCCTAAAAGCCTCTACTGCAAGATGACTTTGGGTGTTTGGTTTCAAAAGAGAACATCTGGGCCAATGTTCTTTGTCTATCCACACATCCATTTTCATTGTCTGCATCAGTCCAAGTAAAATCTTATTCAGAGATTCTGTCTGACTCAAATTGGCTAGATTTTCTGAATCGGTTCAAACATTTGATGCAAAATAAATACAATTTGCCCATCCCTAATGTTTATTGGCAAGACAGCAGTTTTAAATTAGATATGAGGGGGAAAAAACCCTGAATTTAATCAGTAGACATATGGCGGTACCTCCTCTTATTTTAGTTATGCATAGTTACACAAATGAAATCAATCAAAGTCTTTTATTCCTGGAAACTTTTGAGGCCTTCCCCACATGAGATATCTATAGCAAAAAATAAAACACAAACATAATTTATATCTTGAACTATGATATTTGTATAATGTCAGACTTCAAAGTACACATTAAAATAGATCAAATTTATTGGAATTCTTGCATAACAGTTCTCTTTGTGAATGTTTGAATTACTTGTACTGAATATGGAAGGAAGGTTTATACAATTTTATTATGTATTTATATCTGTTAGATGATTGATAGAGTGAGTGCAGTGTAATGGTTAAGGTGCTGAATTAGGCATGAGGAATTCCAGGTTCTAATCCCACACTTTTAGGCATAGAACAGACATGCATAATGTTACCAGTCAGATCCTGCTGTTGAATGAGATTAACTGATTATCAGTGTTGATTATTAGCAATCACATAGTCAGACCTCCTACAACATAATCTGTTCCTACTTAGTCCTTCAGAATTTCAAATGGTGCATCCATTACCACTGTAACAAAATCCATCCACCTTGATTCTGGACTATTTGTCTTCTTTTTTTTCCTTCCACCAAGCAAGACAAATATTATTATTACTAATCATAATAATAATATAAGGTAATTATTACAGTAACATAAACATAATAAAAGATCATTTAACATTTACATTTCAGTAGCAGCAAAGACATTAACATGAAGAAAAAAACTAAAGAGAAAGAAAATATATAAACACATGTTAATCAATAATGTTAATCTTGGATATAGCATTTTGAATTTTAACTTTCATAACAATATATAGACTCATTTATAATTTATTTTATTGCACAGAAACCACTAGAGGGTATTGATGTTCACTCAGTTTTGGCCATAAATTTTACATGACATTTGGCTATGTCATGGCTGACTTATCATCAAAGATTTCACAGGTTTTTACTGCTACTACCAGAAACTGTTTCTTATGATCAGATGTTCTCAAGCCATGAAGTATTCACAGTGACTCACTTTATTTTTCCTAATCTAGACATTAATTCCTTCAAAGGATTCATCAAGCATGACTTTTTTCAAGCATACAATGAAGACCATGTAAATCAAGCAGTTAAGGTGTCTCCTACTTTAACTGCTTTGTTATGATATGAAATTCAATTCTTATGCTGACATGCAAAAATGAAGAATGAAACAGATAATGGTAAGCAAAAATATTTTACTTTGAATATGACTGTTCATTTGCTAATCAAAATATAATAATTTAAATGAAAAAGTTTGAATTAAAAAGGTTTGCAACTGTCTTTTAGTAATTTTATGGAATCATAATCTTAATCATCTATGTTTCTTGCCAGTAATATACTCTTCTCCAAGGGAAAAAATATAATGTAAGATGAATACAAAATAGGTATTCTTTGTAACTGGCTATTTTTTAAAGTTTGGTTTCATTTATTTTTTCCTTCTAAAATCCAAAATTTTAACATGAAACTATGTAAGCATTCTTGAAAGTGTATGTATGCAAGATGATTACATTCATAGAGAAGAGAGACAATAACAATAATAAGACTTGGAAGACACCTTGAAGGCCTCCTAGTCCAAACCCCTGCTGTCCGATGGCCGTCCAACCTCTTCTTAAAAGTCTTCAATAATGGAGTAATCCATAATTTCTGAAGGCTAGCCATTCCACCGGTTAATTGTTCTCACTGTCAGGAAATCTCTCTTTAGTTCTAGGTTGCTTTTTCCTTGATTAGTTTTTCCATCCATTGCTTCTTGTGCTGCCCTCAAATCAGGGGTGGGTTTCTACCAGTTCTGTCCACCTCTGTAGGAGTGGTAGCTCTGAAGAGCAGCAGACATAGAACCTGTGGTTCTATGTCTGCTGATGTTTTTGCCCACCTGCCCACCCGGGCTCTTACCTGACCTTTATTTCCTGCTTTTTCAACTTCAGCTGCCACACAGGGCACAGCTGCAGTTAAAAAAGAAAGAAAAAAGTCCTTTTTCAAAGGCATCTCTGCACGCAGCGTGCTGATGATGATTTACAGGCGCGACTGCAGTGCGCAGGGAAGCACATCATAAATCACCAAACCTCATAATCACCGAACCGATAGTTAACACTGTCGGATCCCACCCCTGCCTCAGATGCTTTGGACAATAGGTTGACCCCCTCCTCTTCTTTGTGACTGCCCTTAAATGTTGGAACACTGCTATCATACCACTACCCATGTTGCACCTGTACGACACCTTTTCATTAAATTAGATATACCCAATTCCTGCAACTGTTCTTCATATGTTTTAGCCTCCAGTCCCCTAATCACCTTTGTATGAGAGAATTTAGATGGGCAATATCAGTTGCATCACAACATTTGGAACCTTACAGATTTCAATATAGTGTATAACAGTTTATCCTTAAATTTATATAATGATTAAAATAAATGTTTAAATTTGAACAATGAACTTCAGAAACCAGCATTCTAGAACCAGTTAGAGAGGTACCATCATGCAAAATCTCAATAAAGATGTGAACAGTCAGAAAAGAGGTTCATGATGTTAAAATTGTGTGAAATCCTAAAATATGATTTCCATTCTACCTGAATATATTATGGCTTTTCTTTTGGCAATGCCTTAATAGGCATTTAAAGATTTAGAAATGTTCTAATCTATATTCTTTATGCAATTTTTCTCTTATTCTACAAAATAGAATAAGAAACAGCTAACCAAGCTACATTGGTGATTGAACTGCTTATAAGAGCTTGCAGAACTTACAATGACCAAACATAAACAGGAAGGAAAGTTGTAAGAAACTTTTTACTGGTTTTAACATTTTCATTCAAAAGTTCAGTGTTCTTTGTCCAACATTCTTTTGAATTACATTAAACACAATTTTCTTTACTAAAAATTTAAAAAAAAATCTTTCTGGCAAACTTTTTCTAGTAGCTAATCAAATGCAATGCATTCTTCTGCTGCTTTGCATAAACAGTAGTAAGGTAATTATATGCAACATTAAAATGTAATTCCTGGGCTTCATAGAGCTGATTACATTGCATTTTTTCTTCCACAAAGAAAGATTTAAGAGGCTATAGTTCTTCAGTTCTACTGAACTGAACAGAGTGTTGCTGTGTATAATGGTGATTCCCTTTTGAAAAATATTAGTGTATTAAAATGTTGTTGCCTTCAACTGAACAATATTTCAAATGCTTCAAAAGGCACCCTGTCAAATCACTTTACATATAACAGTGGAATGCTTATACCCAGCATTGTTAGTAATAGGCTCTTTACACACTTTCTTGGCTCACCAACTTTTTCCATGTTCATTTAGCAAATAGCCCACTTTCCATCTGTGTCATTCCATGAAGAGTGTGAGCCAACATAGCCTTTTAAAATTTTAATTGCATCACTTGATTATGCAGTAGAACCATTAACATGCATGCATCACTAGAAATTATTGGTGCTTTGGTTGTGATTGTTTACTGTAGATCAGATTGCATGCTACTTTGAATGTTTGTTAATAGTATCTGAAGAATTCAATCTCTCATTCTATTGCAGTTAGAAGTTAAAGGAATAGGAATTTATTTATTTATTTATTTATTTATTTATTTATTTAATCGTATTTCTATACCGCTCCCTCTCCCAAAAGGGACTCGGGGCAGTGTACAGCCTAATAAATACATAAAAATACAAAGTTAAATAGAATTTAAAACCAGATTAAATACAAATGTGGCTGCATCCCGTCCGACTATAATTCATTTAAAACCGGGATAAATAAAGTTTAAAAATAAGATTAAAATTTAAAACCCCTATTAACTTAAAACCCCATAGACCCTTACTGGGCCAGGCCGGCCTGTTTAAAAAATAGGGTCTTAACTGCGCGCCGGAAGGTCAGGATATCTGTCATGGCTTGTATCTCCGGGGGGAGATCATTCCACAGGGAGGGGGCTCCCACAGAGAAAGCACGCACCCTCGGGGCCGCCAGCCACCAGCGATCAGGTGGCGGTACCCCAAGTAGGACGACCCTGTGGGAGCGTACTGGGCGGCGGGAGGTTGTTGGTGGCAGCAGGCGGTCCTGTAAGTACCCAGGTCCCGAGCCATGGAGCACTTTAAATACCATCAGTACCACCTTGAATCGAATCCAGAAGGCCACAGGAAGCCAGTGCAGCCTGCGGAGAAGTGGTGTTACGTGCGCACCCCGAGGGGCGCCCATGATCACCCGCGCGGCTGCATTCTGAACTAACTGCAACCTCCGGAGACTCTTCAAGGGGAGCCCCATGTAGAGAGCATTGCAATAATCCAAGCGGGAGATAATGAGGGCGGAAGTGACTGTGCGAAGTGCGCCCAGATCCAGAAAGGGCCGCAACTGGTAGATCAGACGAATCTGATAAAAAGCCCCCCTGGCGACGGCTGCAATATGTTCTTCCAAAGACAGCCGCACATCCAGGAGGACACCCAAGTTGTGTGCCCTTTCCACAGGGGTCAATACCTCTCCCCCCACGGCCAGCGAAGGAATAAGCTGGCTGTATCTGGGCGCAGGAAACCACAGCCACTCGGTTTTGGCCGGGTTGAGACGAAGCCTGTTACGACCCATCCAACCCCGCACGGCCTCCAGGCACCGGGTCATCACTTCGACGGCTTCGTTGGGGTGGCCTGGGGTGGAGATGTACAGCTGAGTATCATCAGCGTACTGATGGAACTCCACCCCAAAGCCACAGATGATCTCACCCAGCGGCTTTACATAAATGTTGAACACCAGGGGCGAGAGCACTGACTCCTGAGGCACCCCACAGAGCAGGGGCCTTGGGGACGATCTCTGCCCCCACGTCAACACAAATTGCGAACGGTCGGAGAGGAAGGAGGAGAACCACCGCAACACGGTGCCTCCAACCCCCAACCCCCCCAACCGCCGCAATAAGATACTGTGGTCGACAGTATCAAAAGCCGCCGAGAGATCTAACAGGACCAGGACAGAGGAACAGCCTCTGTCCCGAGCCCTCCAGAGATCATCCACCAACGCTACCAATGCCGTCTCCGTGCTGTGCCCGGGCCTGAAGCCCGATTGGAGGGGGTCAAGATAACTCGCTTCATCCAGGAACTGCGGGAGCTGACGGGCCACCACGCTCTCTACAACCTTCGCAACAAAGCAAAGGTTGGAGACAGGACGATAATTTGATAATAATGCTGATATAGAATTGCTCATATAGAAGACTAAGGCTCTTTTTAGTGATAATATTTATAACTTGTTAAATTGTGTGCCGAGATTTTTTTTAATATAATTCCTGTTTGATAGAAATAATATTAATACAGATTGTTTTTATTTGCTTGGCCAATTAGCTTCTGTAAACAATTTGACCAACACAAGAGTGGAAGGGGTTCATTGAAATTTAAGGTATTTTGGATTCATTTTTGTGAAATCATTGCCAGTTTGTATAAGTCAGGAGTCCAGATTCAAAAATATCTTTGTTTTCCATAGCATTCTCAAAGCCAGATTGTCTGCACTGCTCAAATTAAATGGTGTAAACATGTGCGTGAGTCAGAGGCTGTGTACGAAAGCCCTGTGACACAATGAAAGTGAGGGCCGGCGTGCGCTGGTCGAGGTGGGATCCCGAGGCCTCCGAGCAGAGGTTGCACCACCGGCTCGTCTCGCCCGCCCCGTCAGGGAGGTGGAGCGTGAGCGCGTGTGCTAGGACCCGAAAGATGGGGAACTATGCCTGGGCAGGGCGAAACCAGGGGAAACTCTGGTGGAGGTCCGTAGCGGTCCTGACATGCAAATCAGTCATCTGACCTGGGTATAGGGGTGAAAGACTAATCGAACCATCCTCTGCTATCATGTGTCAAAGCAAAAAATTCAGCTTTATAAATTAGAGGAATGAATCGTGTTTTTCTGTTGCCAGCATACTTTATTTACAAATAACTAGAAACAAAAGAGAAAGCAGTACCATTCTAGAAGCAAGCGAAAGAAAATAACTGAAAGTGAAGTAGAAGTTAAACTCCTCCCCTGCACACATGCGCAGTACATCAAACATCACAAGACACTCATATCTTGTTACTATGGTAACTTGATAACCAGTCCGGCTTATTCTGGAATCTTCTGTGGAAGCTCGCCAGACAAACCCAAAACAAACAAGCAGTGACATAAACTGTGATTATTTCCTGGATTCTATATTTTAAAAGATGTGTTATCTTATCTTAAGGGCTAATCTTGTTTCATAGTTTATATACATTATATACATTTAATATTTGTGCTTTGGTACACCTCCAGATATAGACTATATATAGACTATATATTAGTCTATATTTTAAATATTGTATTTAAATCAAGACAAGTATCTAAAATTCTGAGGTAGCTAAGATTGGGTTTTCAGTATTTTCTGAATTTGTTTTTCTACTTCAAGGCATTTCAATTCCTGGCTAAATAGAATTATCCAGTCATGGTGAGCAGAGATTTCTGGCTTTATATTTGGAAATTTGTGATAGCAATTTTGAATGTGGAATTGTTTCTTGTTTTCTGTTTATCTGGTTAATCAGATATTTATCACTTAATAGGTGTGTAATGAAGAAGGATATACTTAGGGCCAGTTAGCATTCCCTTGATCTCTGATTGCTTCTTTCTTATTTAAATATAACAATAGCACTTAGACTTATATACTGCTTCACAGTGCTTTTACGGCTCTCTCTAAGTGGTTTTACCAAGTCAGCATATTGCCCCCAACAGTCTGGGTCCTGATTTTACTGGCCTTGGAAGGATGGAAGGCTGAGACAGCCTTGAACCTGGTGAGATTTGATCTGCCAGATTTGCAGGCAGCTGACAGTCAGCAGAAGTAGCCTGTAGTACTGCATTCTAAGCACTACGCAACCACAGCTCAAAATGATTTAGCAATGGAGGGTCTGCTAATATGCAATTTGTTAGAATGCCAAGACTTTAGGGGATTTTCTGCATTTTGGGAGTTAGCTTGGTCTAATTTTTTTTAGGTTCTTCATGTTCTCTGAGCTTGCTTTCCTTTCTTGCAGACATTTCCCAATTAAAATTGAGCTTGTCAGAATGTTGTAACATTTAAGACTTTTCATCATGTCTTTTGACTGGATATACTATGTCAATCTTCTATCTGTTTGTCCTACATAATGGTTTTCATGACCCTTACATTGTATGTTATTAATGCCTTGTGTTTTGTCTTCTTTAGCTTTTGAATCTTTGGCTTTGCATATGATGCTATGGATATATTTTGTTGGTTTATAGGTTACCATGATGCCAAGGGCTTGTAGTAACCTGTTGGTATTTTCTGATGTGTTTTTGATGTAGGGCAAAATTAACTTTCTCACTGGTTGTACAGTTTATTGTCAACTCATAAAACATTTCTATGGCCATTTTATAGTTGCCAACAGAAAGGGGGGGAGTGGTTTGAAAGTGCAGTGCAGCAACTTGGAATCAAAAGTGCATTCCATTCATAGTTTTTCAGAGATTGTAACTAGGTGACCGAAGTTTCTGCTGTGCAAAAATCTAATTGGAGAACATGATTGATGACTCTTGGCTATGGACACGTTTCATTGGAGAATATGAATTATGATACACCCAGAGGTGTGGGGGAAAACCAGGGTCAAGGGTGACAGTGAATTACGTGTCTCAGAGTCGGCTACACCCAAGTCATGCCAACAAGTTAACTCTCAATAAATCCTGTGTAGTTTTGGAAGTTTGGCTCAAGACTCATGATTTAATTGGGGTAACTGCCAGAATCCTGACAATTATGCTATGATTGTTTGCATTGAAAGATCTTTCTGTTGAAGTTGCATGAGTATCATTATTATTACTGCTTTCTAAAGTTCTGGATTATTACCAAGTGTTTCTCATTAGTTTTTAAAGTGCACTTGGTTTCTATGAGCTTTCTGATGGCTAAACTTTTAGGACTATAAGAAATACAATGTGTAGTTGAGGGGAAACTAGAGGAAAAGTTTTGTATCTTGTGAAAGGAAAAGAGCTTAGAAACACATTATAATAATAAATATATAGTCTGGGTGGCATATGACAATCAAACAAAAATACAGTATCAATAAAACATAGCAACCTAAAATACATTTAACAATGACACTTTTTTATATTTATAATAAATTTTAAAAAGATGTGGCTGCATTATCAAAGAGGTGATATGCTAGCATAAAATCAGAAGCACTTCTTTCATTTTCCAATGTGTACAACTTACTGCTTAGTAAATAAATATTTTGTCCAGTTATAGGTTGTTCCATTACTATTACTATATATACAATATGTGAAATCACAACTGCCAGTTCTTTAGCTGGTGTTGGTTTTCATATGCAATTCTTCTCTAGACCCTAGGATATTACAGAGTATCAGCACAGTATACGTGACCTTTTGTAATAGACAACTGGAATCTTTTCTAAGTGCCATCCAAGATTCTTTGGCATGGCACACAATGTAGCAATAACCACTGGGTCCACCATGGTTAGTTTATGCCATAATCATTCAGATCTTGAAATTTTGTGATCTTCTCTAATTCTTTGCCTTCTATTAGACTGTCTCCTGGAATTGCCATGTCAGTTATCCACACTTTATTCTTTTTAATCACAGTTCAGTCTGGTGTGCTATGAGCCAGATAATGATAATAAAATACAATGGTGAGGCCTAATCCTCAAACCTCTTATGTTTTCAATACTGTATCACATACTATGAATTTTGACACTCTCAGTTCATATTTTATTCATATTTCAGGTTTTTGGTCTTCTACCAGTTTGCTGAGACCTGATCTGGAACATTTGTGATCTATTTTTAAACTCATTTGGGAATTCTGGTTTAAAATCTGAATGAAGAATGAGATAAGTACATTACTTTTAAATTTAGACACCATTTTATTCCTGTGAGACTCTTTGTATAATCCACAGTAAGTCACTTCTGAACTTTTCTTTGCAGTCTGGTGATAATCAAAAGTGCATGGAAATACAGATATTTTTCATCCTCTAGATCTAAATTTCACCATATGGGAACTAACCAGATGGTTTAAAAATATACTAATGATAATAGTTCATCAGAAAACATAAGTTATTTGAAAATTAATCCTAAATTAACATGCACCGCAATATCATCCATTTTTAGAAAGAATAGCTTTCCTCAGTCCCGAAGGACTTATTCCAATTTTGTGCACACAACAAGTTTTAACATAACAATGGACAAGTCTTATAAACTGTTCTTTTTGTATTTTCTCCAGTTATTGTTTTATTTTTGATGATCTATAACCAGGTGGAGTGTGACATTATTAAATGTAAAAACAAAAGATGATAAAATAACTCACTACAATCCACTGTAAAATGACAAGTAAATTATAGAACTCAGTACCCTGAATGGCCCATAACATTTAAAACAAACATTAAAACCTGCATGTATGTAACAATATTTTTCTGCATAAAAATCATCCTTAAGGCAGCTTCACAAAAGTCAATTAAAAAGGAAACATTTTACATGGTCTATTTCAGACTCCAGGCATAATTCTTTTGGCAGATGATTCTGCATAACTTGTGTTAGATGAGAGGAAAGCAATGAACTGTGATATGGTTATTTTAGTACACAAAGGTATTAGTGAACTCTGGGTTGAACTCACTTTTATGTTGCATTCACAGTTTGGTTGCACCAGTGGTGGGATTCAATTTTTTTTTATTACCAGTTCCATGAGCATGGCTTGGTGGATATGGCAGGGGAAGGATAATGTAAAATCTCCAGTCAGAGGTGGTATTTGCTGGGTCTCCGAACTTCTGCTACCGGTTCTCCAGAACTGGTCAGAACCTGCTAAATAATAATTCTGGGTTGCACTCACACAAATTATATTCAGATCTTTAAATAACTTGGTGTGTGCGCAAGACCTGACGATTTAATCCATGTGATTCAAATTGTGGTATGGGTAATTCCAAAGAGGTCTAGAACAGTCATCATTTATATGTAATAACTGTTCCTGAATTAATGCCACTTAATTAATGATATGGTTAAGAGTTGCTATTTAAATGGATAGGAGTCCAACATGGAGCCATAAAACTCAGAGGCCTTGCTTCCATTGAAAATGAATTGATGACTGCTTTTGTATGTCCTTGTGGATAAAGTGTACGTAGTTTTTGCTTTAATCCTCATGGTAATATATCCTTATCTATCACAAACCACTAGAACTTTGAAATAACTTCCACCTGCCTTTGTAATTTCTGAAATTGCAAAGTGAGGCTTGAATAGTGGTGTCACCTGAATAGCATAGGATACCATTTACTTATTTGATATAATTATGGATTGCTGAAATTATAGTTATTTAAATAAACCAACATCAAACCAGTGGTGGGATTCAAAAAAATTTACTACCGGTTCTATGGGCATGGCTTGGTGGGTGTGGCATGACTGGGTGGGCATGGCAGGGAAAGGATACTGCAAAATCCCATTCCCTTCCCCTCCCACTAACATGCTTTCCAACTCTGTTCTCCTGTGTAGGGCAACAAAAGAAGACCCAGTTGGTCAGCTGGGACTTGGCAGGCAGAGAATAGATGGGGGCGGGGCCAGTCAGGGATGGTATTTGCTGGTTCTCCGAATTACTCAAAATGTCCACTACCAGTTCTCCAGAACTAGTCAGAATCTGCTGAATACCACCTCTGTATCAAACATATTGGGAAAATGAAGTGACAGTAAGTAAGGTTGAAATAAAGGAGAATAAAACCCCAAACTAAAAGGAGGAGAAAGAAAATCAGAAGTATTAGGTCAGGAAAACTCAGAAGTTTGTACATAATGACTTTGTACAATCTTTCATGCTGATGTTCTTCAAAACAGAAGGAAGATTTCAGTTATTCAGAGAACATCGTTTAATCAATAGGTTGTTTGTAGATTATTAATTGTTAGCAAAGGAATACTTATATTTAGACTAGTATTCTATGCCACACACCAATTATGTTTTCAAAATAAAGATTAAATTGAGAATGAAAGTCTCACAAAAGCCAGTTTCCCACATGAATTTTCTTCTAACAGAAACTATATTTCTAATAAATTTTCATTTAATTTTGTTTTGCTGTACTCGTCAGGGAGACCCAACACTGACATTTTGATGAGAATATTCACATACTTTTTATTTTACTTCATAAATATAAGTTTCTATGAACAATAATTAATCTTGCTTTGTTTTTAAAAACATCAATTTAAACTACATTACATATTTATTTGATGCCCAGCACCAAAGAACCAAGTGTAATTTTGAGATTTTGGCAATAAATTATTTTCAGATCTTTAAAAATTGTAATAAAAGAGTTAGGCTAATTGCATATTTAGATTAAATTTAAAAGAATAGGAAAATTGTAGCCATGTGCTGACTTCTGTGGGTTGTGCATGTATATATTCTCTTCCATGCCAGATCCCATTAAACTATCTAACGTAAAATGTACAATGTTGGGAGTTTATATCAAATACATTCCTTTCAAATTATCTTTCAATAAAAATCTTAGATTTGGTATGTCATCATCAATTTGGCAAGCACTTTTCTTGCATGTGATGGATGATTAACATTCACAATTGTCTTGTATTTTTTAGAAGTTAATGAAGGATATTTAAAAAGTGCCACAGAGAAGGCGTTTATTCATTCATTTGAAAGGAAGATGATTAAAAACAATAAGATTGTTATTCATAAGACAAGTCTACTCTGAAAATCTGTTCTCTAAATCAGGTATAAATGCTGTATAGCAACATTCTATCTGCATTTAATTATAAGCTAGCATATACATACATACATATATACAAATTTATGTATGTATGTATTTATGTCATTCATGTATGTATAAGTTAGTAAAATGGTCATTTAAGGAAGCTAATTCTATTGGTCACAAATATAACAAATAATTATTTATTTAAAGAAATAAGCCTATCTATTTGAAAAGATATTTGAAAATGTTTGAATTTAAGACAATTCCCACCACAAATGAAAATTTAAGAGGAAAAATCCTTTACCATATTCTCCATAAATCTAAAGACAACCACCTGTTGTAAAAAAATAAACTGTTTGGGAGAAAAATCAATCTTTTTACAAGAAAAAAAAATGTCTTCTGCCTTATCCTTTTGCTCCACCACCCCAATTTTTTTTCTCCAATTAAGGAACAAATATAAGAGTTTTTGCTTCAGATGCCAAATGTCTATGGAGATTCTCAGTCATCCAGGTCATGGTTCCTCTGGGACAAGAAGCTAAACATTTTCAAAGAAAAACTAGAAAATCCAGTTGCCTCTTGAAAACATTGCGATGCCAAAGAACATCCACCTTTGAATGTTGCAGCCACTGACCATGGGCTAAATTTTCCCCAACTGCAGCTAATCTTTTGAGTTAGTATTCTCATGTCTCTTGACTGTTCGGTGATATATCTCTCCTTGCTGTAAGTGATGTCTGACTGTTTAATTTTTAATTTTCCGCTACCGGTTCTCCAGAACTGGTCAGAACCTGCTGAATACCACCTCTGAAATACCTATGTCTAAGCTTTCCTTTTCAGCTCTTCAGTTGTTCTCAGTTTAGGTAGCTATCAGGTGCTTGATATCAGGAGACAAGCCAGAAATTTATTTCTCTCCCATATATGTAGCCTCATACTTAAAGGAAAATGTACGAGGCAGACATATGTACATCCTTAAGCTATTCATATTTAAATGGTGACAACTACCCCTAAAAAAATCTTCCTGGGAAAGACCATTTTTCCTTCCTTCCTTTTTTCCTTCCTCCCCTCCCCTCCCCTTTCTCTCTTTACTTTGAAACCTGATTTACAATATGATTTTTGAGAGGGAAGCAGAGATTTGGGATAATATGTAAAAGACAATTTCTCAGCAGGTAATGTTTATGTTTTTTTAAAAATTTTCCTCCATGTGTACCCTTTCTCCTACCCACACAGAAAGAACTATCACTGATATTTGAAATATCACTAAGTTTTGAAGTAGAAGTGGGATTATTTCACCAGAAGGGCAACATACTTAAGAATATTTCTCACAAATTTCAAACCTTTCTATTAACATGTTGCATGTGGATCCAGGTAGGACACCTGTTTCTGACAGCCTCAAATCCTTTTTACCAGTTCCTAGGGCTATCACTGTATCTCTAAGTTTGGAATCTGTTGACCTCTTTCTGTTTTTGAAGAGGCAACCTGTGACAATTTGTGAAGGAATTAAATTGTTTGGCAAAGCATTCTGTGTCTCAAACATATACCTCACTTTTTATGTCTTGCTCCCTGTCAACTGAAAGCTTTAAGGTGATAAAGAAACCTTGCTATCTGTGTGTACAATTCAGTTTCCTCTATTGTTTTCTCTCTCCTAGGACCTAATTGGCTCGGAATCTCTTACAGGCACTTCAGGGTCAGTAAATTTTCAGTTCTGAAAAATCTACTTGTGAGCATTAGCTGGCAAATCAGGACTTAACTGTTCCAAATCTGATGAAATGACCTCAAGCCATATGTCTCCATAATCTGCTTCTTTTGCTGTTTTCCTGCTATTTTTTGAGCTGTGAACTTGCTTGAAATAATGGGCACTTTTCACTTTAAAGTTAACAGTTAGCTGTTGTTAAAATGTTTGCTTTTGTCCTGGCAAAGAGTGAAGAATTCAGTTCTGGAGAATAGCCATAAAGTTTAAACTGGTGCAGAATGTTCATTATATTCTGCCACTGATTATGTTTTATGCTTTTAATAAAACATTTCACAGGTTTTGGATGTATGTTGTTTTATTTGTAATTTGTTGATTGTTTTTGAGGATTGCTGGGTTTTTTTCAACAGTTGTATATAGCTGTTTCAATTTCCATGTAGGTGCAACAAAGAAAGCCTGGGAAATGGGCTTCTTGTCAGTCAACAGAAGTGCTGATTTACCACCAGTTTATTAGTACTTATGAGCCAAACGTTGAAGCAACACAAGGAATAACTTAATAGCCACCCACCAATATCCTAATCAACAACAAAAAGCTACACACAATCATCTTCATCATCAGCCATTCAGTCATGTACAACTGTTGGCTATTCTTTGGATCAGCACTCTCAATGCCCCTCTGTCCTACCTCGCTTCCTTCAAATATTTCTTCCATCTTAAGTCATACATATCTAACAGACCAGGGACCAGGTTACCTTCAGGACCGCATTCTGCCAACGCTCTCCAACAGGCCGGTGCGTTCCCACAGGGAGGGTCTGCTCCGGGTGCCGTCGGCCGCTATGTGTCGTCTGGCGGCGCCAAGGAGTAGGGCCTTCTCTGTGGGTGCCCCCGCCCTCTGGAATACTCTGCCACCGGAACTCCGTACCGGCACGGACCTGAGGGCCTTCAGGCGCGCGTTAAAGACCTGGCTCTTTGAGCAGGCCGGCCTGGGCTGAGATAATGATTTTAAATTTGATCTCCATTTTTAAATTTAAATTTGGGTTTTTAAGGGTGGGGGGAGGGTTTCCTAATTTTAGTCAGCAGCTGATTTAAATATTTAATTATTTTTTAACTTTTGTATTTTTGTGGGGTTTTTAGATGAGCTGTTCACCGCCCTGAGTCCCTTGGGAGAAGGGCGGTATATAAATGTAATTAATAATAATAATAATAATAATAATAAAGATAACAGATAATCAGAGTTGGAAGGGACCTTGTAGGTCATCTAGTCCAACCTCCCGCCCAAGCGGGAGACCCTACACCATTTCTGACAAATGGCAGTCCAATCTCTTCTTGAACGTCTCAAGTGATAGTGCTCCCACAACTTCCGAGGGCAAGGTGTTCCATTGGTTGATTGTTCTCACTGTCAGAAAGTTTCTCCTTATTTCTGGTTTACATCTTTCCTTGTTCAGTTTCCATCCATTATTCCTTGTCTGGCCTACAGGAGCTTTAGAAAATAGCTTGACCCCTTCCTCCCTGTGGCAGTCTCTCAAATATTGGAAAACTGCTATCATGTCTCCCCTGGTCCTTTTCTTTACTAGACTAGCCAAGCCCAGTTCCTGCAACCTTTCATTGTATGTTTTAGCCTCCAGTCCCCTAGTCATCCTGGTTGCTCTTCTCTGTACTTTTTCTAGAGCCTCAACATCTTTTTTATAATGTGGTGACCAAAACTGGATGCAGTACTCTAGGTGTGGTCTTCCTAAGGCTTTATAGAGTGGTATTAGTACTTCTCTTGATCTTGATTGTATCCCTCTGTTAATACAACTTAGGATTGCATTAGCTTTTTTGGCTGCTGTTGCACACTGCTAGCTCATATTTAGCTGGTTGTCCACTAAGACTCCAAGATCCCTCTCACAGTTACTTTATCTATGGAACTGTCCTTCCCCAATGGGATTGGCCTGCCCTACTCATGCTGGCAGAGAGCAATCAAGGAATTTTGACTGGTGGGATCCAGGAAAAAAGCCTTCCCTTCCACTGCTCCAGCCCTTTGGAAAATCTTGCCACAGGAGGTAAGATCTACTTCTAAGAAAAAGTCCTTAAAACCTGGTTATGCTGGCTAGCATGGGGTCCTGAAGCAGAAGTTGCTGTCCTGGAGGTGATTGGTATAATAACAGAGAAGGCAGCCAACCTCTCATCTCCAAACTCTTATTTTTTTTAACTTGTTTTAATTTTTGAAATTTTAATCAACTTTTATATTTATAATTACAGAATATTTTTTTATCTTGATGAAAGCCTCTCAGAGTCACCAGAACTGTGAGATGGTGGCAAATAAATGTGATTGATAATAAATAAATAAATAAATAAATAAATAAATAAATAAATAAATAAATAAATAAATAAATAAAAATAAATAAATAAATAAATAAATAAATAAATATTAGTTTGCCTTATTATTAACATAGCAAAAGATAATATACTATCTTTTTGTCACTAAATTGATTCCTGGGTAATTCATAGAATCAAAGAGCTGGAAGGCACTTAAGAAGTCATGAAAACCATCATCCTTCATACAGCATGCATGAACACATACCCACTCACTGCACCATCCCTGATGTATAGCTATTTCTTAATTGGATAATTGAATAATCTTGAAAGAACAAACACATTCAATGCAAATCACGTGCACTTATATTTCAGATTTCTACATTGTGTTATACAGAAACAATTTCATTATAGAGATATCAAAACACTAGTCAAGCTGCTTTTGATAACAATATAATCTGAGTCAAAACACAATTAAGCAATTATATTTCTAACTCAGAAATTAAACTGCATGAAGGGTTTTGTCCCTCCAGAGTAAAGTCTATTGTAACACTTGTTCTTTAATTGTCAACAATTTGCAAAACACTTAAACATCCAAAACTGCTCATGAATATGTGCAAAAAGAGGACAGCACCATCTATCAAACAACATATTTGTGAGACACACCATTGTCAGCGAGCATATTTTACACATGATAAATTTATTCAAAGGATTTTCATTGTGTTTTGTTGAAGTAAGGTCAGATAGATAGTCTTAACTGAAAAGAAAGTGAAAAGAATATTAACTGAACTGTTATAATTGACAGCCACGGGATTTGAAAGAAAATAAATGGCAATAAGAAACTATATCTTATATTAATTATTGGTTGATTAGCATTGGGGTGGAACAATTTATGCTTTTTAAAAATTATTCTATTTTGAAATAATTTCTCCCTTAGGTTAATTAAAAATTGAGAAAGTGCTCTGTTGTCCTATAAGCTCCACAAGAAAGATAAAATTGTACATAATTTGGAAATATATAATATCAATTTTTAAATTGTAAAACTGGAACTGTCTTGATAATTAATCTTAAAGTTCAATGACAAGCTGAAATCCTGTTTTATAGGACTGGGCTCTAAAACACTTTTAATTTCATGAAATCAAAACCAGACTCACATTTCAAGAGTTTTGGCATAAGTCAGAATAAAATATTTGGTTTTGTTCTGACCTTGAAACTGAACCTTCCAGATCAAGTGACATAGCTTCAAGTCTTCTATTTCAAGCTCACTTTGCATCTTGTGATAAGAATGGTTCCTTCTAACTTTCCCATGTAACCAAAAATGATTCCGATGTGATTAGTTTAGATTTCACATGATGATATAAGGATGAAATGTTGTGAGGAAACAAACTGTTAAATACATGACTAGATAAATGAAAACTACTCGCTATACTATCTCTGTCAGCTTTCCTGATACCTTATTCCTCTCAAAAACATTTGTATGGGAATGTTAGTATTTATATTTTCATGTGTATGATGCTGTGCTTAATTTTGTTAACCGCTATTGCAAAGTTTGCCATTATGCTCAACACAAAACCATAGCTAAGGTTCCTTCTAGATGTCTAATGCAATTTTAGTTTGGTTAGTTTGATGAGTGTTGATGTTTATGTACATTCTGACCATGCTCTCATCTTCATAACCAGTTGAAAACACAAAAATCCTGAATTGGTTGACCTGGTTTGCTGAGCTTTGGTAGAAAAATATTTGCAAGCTATAAAAGCCTCCAAGCCTGAGAAGGCTTAAAACTTGAATTCACTTCTGCATATCTATTCAAAATATTTTTCTTTCTCAATAGTCCTTGCTGCCAAACAGAATTTGAATGCACAAAGAAATGAATGAATGAAATCACAAAACAGGTCAGCTTCTGCTGTAAACCCTATTGGTGAATATATTCATTTAGCACTTGTCTAGCTCCCTAACTGTTTCATACCAACAGTGAGCCTCCTCCTTATACTATGGGTTGCCAATTATTTTCTTTTATTATACTTGAGGCATGCTTTAAATTTTATCTATTGATTTCATCTTCTTTGTAATTGGATGTAGTGATTGGAATACTTTCAATATTACGTCGTCATCTTTTTTTAATTAAATCTGAAAACTCTTCTAAAGAATCCACTGAAATTTCAGAGAGTAATAAAAGTACAAGTGGGAAGGAGATTTTGTGATACTGGCACTCCTATGAACTTTAATAAAATTCTTCCCAATTCATATCTATCTTTCTTTATGCCTACACAGCAGAACTATTATTTTTTAAGATTGCCATATGAGTGACATGCCTGCATATTCCAACTTTAGTGAAATAAACTTTCTAAGGCTTTTTTTGTTCATCGATCAATAATTCATCCAACCAATGAAAAAAATATGTGGTTTATCTCTGTAGCATTTTCCTTAAAATAAAAATCAGATTGGCTGTAATAAGAACATGTATGGGACACACTCACTTTGAACTGCAGGGAAGAAAACAAAGTGCCTGTCATGTGCATGTATGTTTGTGTGTATATACCTGCATGTTAGGGTGTATGTGAGAAATTTTCTAAATGTGAATGAGATCCAGCTGATAGTCTCTCTCTCTCTCTCTCTCCCTCCCTCCCTCCCTCTCTCATTTTCAGAGCCTGAGGTGGTGAATTTCCATGTTTGGACATTCTTTTATTGTTAATCAACAAACATCTCATATTGCTTTTCAGGATGAAAACTACAACATGTACTGAATCTCTTATGGATTTCATATAAACTGCCTTCCAAGTATGCATTTCAGGATTAACTAATACAGCTTAACATATTGGATTCATTGCAATATAACTTCAACATGCATAAAGAGGATATTCAGAGGAAATCTGCACACCTTGCATGCCAAAAAGAAATTGGTTTCTTCAGACTGTACACTTGTGGGTTGTTTGGATGGGAAAAATGATTATTGGATGGAAAAATGTATCCTCCACTCTTGAAAACCTGCTCTTCAAGCTTTGACCTTTAAATTCAGATGTATGCCATTTACATATTCTTTAATAGCTGGAAGAATGCAAAATGTACATTGCTAGAGCTGTTTGCTAACACCTTCTGCTGTTTTCAGAGTGCACTTTAAATTAAATTGTGTCTATTAGCTAACTGATTACCATCTGATACAACTACACTAAGAAGAAAACCTTGTTTTCCAATCCACATAACAATAGACAATGAAAAGTGCATGAACTCTAACTTTTAGAATGAAATGTCTCTTCCTAGATGATGAGTCACTTAATAAATATTTCATTATACACAATTAATTTTCCCATCATTAATTTTTCCATCATTTAAACTGTGCTTTGCTGTATGTATTGTAGCCTCAACTCATTTAGACATTTCAACACACGCACGCATACACACACACACACACACACACACACACACACACACACACACACACACACACACACATCCTTCTAGTCCTGGTAACTCTTGCTAACTGAATCCGGTAATCATTAGGTAAGCAAACTTTGTGCCATCTTCCCACAACTAAAGTCAGTGGAGAAGCTGGATGGAACTTGCAAGACCTATGCTAGCAGGCTTCTGTTGAGTAGAAAAGAGAGTAAGGGGATTCCCAAGAGATGCATGAGATGTATTACAGGTCAAGGATAATGGTGGAATGGTGCAATGCAGGTCAGGGAGGGCATGTGATAAGATGCACAAGAAGTGTGGCACAGGTTAGGGAGGATTTGCAAGGTTGCAGGGAGGGCAATGTGAATCAGGGAGGGTGTACAAGAGTATTAGGGGGTGCATAAGAGGTATGGTATGGGTCAGAGAAGGTGCATGACGGGTTGAGAAGATATGTGAAAGGTATAATATGAATCCTGGAGGGTATGTGAAGCTACAAGGGGTTGCATGGGAAGCATAAAGGTTTCAGGTTGGGGTGGCTATGCAAAGATGTAAGGGACCAAGAAAGGATGCAAGGGGGCACAGCAAAGGAGGGAGTTCATGGGTGTGATAGTGGCAGAAGGATTGGGGGAAAATGTGTCAGTAGAGGTACATGGCCTAGAGTTATGTGAAATGGTTTTAAATTTGGTTTTTAAATGGTTTTTAACTTTTTTAATTCCCCACTTTTAACTCTTAAAGCCAATCTATTTAATTCTTTTAATTTATTTTAAATTATTGTATTTGTATTTATATGTTTTTTATCTGGCTGTGCACTGCCCCGAGTCCTTAGGGAGAGGGGGCAGTATACAAATTTGAATAAATAAATAAATAAATAAATAAATAAATAAATAAATAAATAAATCTGCATTACCATGTTTCCCCCAAAATACCAATCTTATTTTTGGGAGGGCTCCAAAATAAGCACTAGGGCTATTTTGGGGGAAACACAATTTCAGGGTGATCAGCCAGGTTGAGTGCCCCATATCTTGGCACGCACACAAAAGGGAATGAATGTGCAGTGGCCATTCTTGTCTGGAAGCCTCTTAGTTGGTTCACTCTGGAGCTGCATAGCCCAGGCAGTGCAGGTGAGTTGATTACCTATCCAAGCAGCAGATAACAGTAGAGGCGTGAGGGTAGGTACCTAATCTAGACATGCACAGGCCATAGACAAGCTGAGAGACTGTGGGACAGAGTAGGCAGCCGGCTGTAGGAGGCTCATCTTTGCATCTTGCTTGCAACCTGTGCAGAGCATCAAGATCATCTGCCTCCCCCATATGCCTCTGCCTCCATCTTCTGCCAGTGCCACTATGTGAAGACAATCATCCCGTGGCCGACTGCCTGCTCTGGCCCACCAATGCTTGGCTTTCCCACTGCCTGCATGGTGCAGCCAGATTGCCTGCCTCCACCCACCTCTGCCTCTACCTGCTGCTTGGACAGGTAATCAACTCACCTGCACTATGCAGGCTGCGGATGCTGCTGGACACTGTCAGCCCCCATGCCCTCACTGCTTCTGGTGCTGGCCATGCCCACCCACCCACCCTGTGCTGATGATAATTTGCACTAGGGCTTATTTTTGTGGTAGGGCTTATATTAGGTGCACACTTAAAATCAGGCTAGGGCTTATTTGGGGGAAAACACTGTAGTGAGGGAGACTTGCAAACTTCATATTGATGAAGGACTGAAAGAAAAAATAAAAGACAATTCAATTTCTGGTGAAAAAGACGGCATGAGAAAGAAATTCATAGTTAACCTTGACTTCTCTGTTTAGTTTGGTATACTAGTGGAACAGCCTGCCTTCTTTAATCATGGATGTTCCATCACTGGAGGTTTCAGGCAAACATTGAATTGCCATTTGTCTGGAACAATCTGATTCCTGCTGTAAACAGATTTTGGATAAAAATATTCTCATGGTCCTTACATCCTTATGGCTCTATGCTTCTCAGGAGACAGGGAGAGACTCTGGCAGGCTTTCAAGATTATATTATTTAGAACGCTAAAGTAGCAATCCTTAAATCCTTGGCCTATTTCATAGCTCGGCCTGCTTTGAAGGACTGACAGTCTAACATTCAGGCTTCATGTCACCTTGATTGGAATCTTTATTCTGTTTTTCCTTGCCTGCTACTGCTTCAAAGTACATATAAAGATGATACCATACAAATTAATTACCCATACTATACACAGGTATATTTCTAAAGCATATATTAATATATAAGATAATTTATCTGACAAATTGCAATGAGAGGAGCAGCCTTGGACATACTCCCTGGACCCAACTCTTTTGAACAACTATCGTCCTGTCTCCAACCTTCCCTTCGTGGCGAAGGTTGTTAAGAGTGTGGTGGCAGGTCAGCTTCCCCAGTACCTGGATGAAGATACGTACCTGGATCCCTTCCAATCGGGCTTCAGGCCTGGACATAGTACTGAAACGGCATTGGTCGCGTTGGTTGATGATCTCTGGAGGGCCCGTGACAGGGGTTATTCCTCTGTCCTGGTCCTATTAGAACTATCAGCGGCTTTTGATACTATTGACCATAATATCCTATTGCGACAGTTGGGGGGGGTTGGGGGTTGGGTGGTTGCGGTGGTTCGCCTCCTTCCTCTCTGACCGTCTGCAATTTGTGTTGGCGGGGGGGAGAGGTCCACCTCTAGGCCCCTCGATTATGGGGTGCCTCAGGGGTCGGTCCTCTCTCCTCTCCTGTTCAACATTTATGTGAAGCCGCTGGGGGAGATCATCCGTGGCTTTGGGGTGAAGTGTCATCTGTACACAGATGATACTCAGCTGTACATCTCCACCCCAAGCCACCCCAATGATGCCGTGGAGGTCATGTCCCATTGTCTGGAGGCCATGCGGAACTGGATGGGCGGGAACAGGCTCCAACTCAACCCTTCCAAGACTGAGTGGCTGTGGTTTCTGGTATCCCGATATAGCCAGGTAGTTCCATCGTTGGCTATTGGGGGTGAGATTTTGCCCCCTTCAGAGAGGGCTCGCAATCTGGGTGTCCTCCTGGATGTATGGCTGTCTTTGGAAGACCACATTACGGCCATCTCCAGGGGGGCATTTCATCAGGTTCGCCTGATCTGCCAGATGCGGCCCTTTCTGGATCAGGATGCCTTACGCACGGTCACTCATGCCCTGGTCACCTCCCGACTGGACTACTGTAATGCCCTCTACATGGGGCTCCCGAATGGGAGCATCCGGAGGCTTCAACTGGTACAGAATGCAGCCGTGCGGGTGGTTATGGGGGCATCAAGGTTCTCTCATGTGACGCCCCTCCTGCGCGAGCTGCATTGGTTGCCAGTGGCCTCTCGGGTGCGCTTTAAGATTTTAGTGTTAACCTTTAAAGCGCTCCATGGTATCGGACCAGGATATTTACAAGACCACATTCTGCCATTTTCTCACTGTCCGGTGCGCTCCCACAGGGAGGGTCTCTTGCGGGTCCCGTCGGCATCTATGTGCCGACTGATGACCCCGAGGAATAGGGCCTTCTCTGTGGGGCCATCTGCCCTCTGGAATGAGTTGCCTCCTGAGTTACGTACAGCCACAGACCTGGGGACCTTCAGGCGTGCCTTGAAAACCTGGCTCTTTGACCAGGCCGGCCTGGGCTGATTTTAGATTTGGGTATTTTAATTTTTATATTAAATTTTAGGATTTTAGGGAGGGGTTTTAATTGTTTTCAGCCAGGGCCTTTAGTTTAATTTAGTTTTAACTTTTATATGTTTAATGTTTTAATTGTATGGCTGTGCACCGCTCCGTGTTCTTTGGGAGAGGAGTGGTATATTAATAATAATAATAATAATAATAATAATAATAATAATAATAATAATAATAATAATAATAATAATAATAATAATAATAACATTTCTCTTTCCCAGCTAAGAAGCATGAAAAATGTGACATGGGGTCTCATAAAAGAAATGTTCTTATTAGTGTGGAGACATTCATTAAAGACAGCAGCTCATTAAGTTTCAAAATATTATTAGCAGTGTGAAATGGTGTTCATCTGTTTTTTAAATAAACTTTTCTGTAGTGCTAATGATTTTTAAACTTGCTGCTGAAACTTTTCTAAGTTTTATCTTTTATTCAAGCACTAGCTATGTGTTTACATTCGATTGAAACCTTTCATTTATTTTCCTATTCCAAGCCTCAACTGCATTTAAAACATAAAGTATCCACAGCTAAAGAGCACCTAGATATTATTCAACACCTATTTAAACACAGACACATCCTTAGTTGTGGGATAAGGATTCCATGCTATCTCACACATCTAAATAATGACTTTAATTGCAGTGTTGGGGTACTTTCAGCTGTAAAATGTTTAGGCACCCACAAAAATGTTTTTCACAGTGATTTGGCAAGCCATCAGAGTTTTAAACAAATTATATTCTTGTATCTGAAATGTTTATAGTGCAAGAGAATTTTTAAAATGTAAAAAGTAGGTTAAAAAAAAAAAGCTGAAGAAGTACCATCATGTTCTAGTGAAAAGTAATGTGAGGCTATCTCTACGAATAGAAAAAAATACTGATCTGTCAGTTTCCTCGTAAAGTCTTCTGTACATTTAATTTTCATTAATGCAGCATAACATGCATTGCAAATCAAAATACACATCCCACCTACATCTGCTGTGGCCATAAAACAGGGTTATCTATATTTCTCTATTTTTCTTAAATTTATAAACTCTACATATTTCCAAGGAACTAAAAGCAACCTAAAACTACTTTTTTTTTTCATTTCATCTGCACAATAATCCTGTGAAGTTAGGATCAGAAGTATTGACGATCAAACATCAAGCTGTGAATTTCAGAGGATTTCATGAGAATCTTTGCTTTCACGCACATTCTAACCATTACATAGCTGTCAGGATTACTTCTGAACTATTTAAAAAAATTGGAAAATATTATGAACTTTATAACTATTTGATAAATTATTGTTTGCTCCTTGGCCACATTCAGCTTCTTTCTCTCTTCACATCTCCATTCTTCCCTCCCTCCTTTATATATTACTTTGATTTTCTGTGACAGCATTATTAAACTTCCTTCCCAAACAAAATGCCAAAATACAGAGTCACTATGTGTAAGTTGGCAGATATATATGTACATATACATCTATATGTATATTATTAGATTAAGCAAACAAATAAATAAGTACATAAATACATAAATTCATTCATTCATTCATTCATTCTATAGTTGTCTACTTGGAATTTAGGACTATTTAGTCCCAAGTAAGATTATACAGATCATTAATCATTACAGTACAAGTAATTAAAACATTATATTGCTAAATATATGTTTATATTTTAACATTTAATATAAGAATGATTTACATTAGATAATATAAAACAGAAAAGAGTATATGGTGAGAAAAAGAGAGTAAGGAAGAGAACGCTAAACCATTAAAAAAAAAAACAAGAAAAAAAATACCAGAAGGTATTGAGAAAATGTAAGTGGGGAGGGACAGAGAGAGAGAGAGAGAGTCTAGATACACTAATTTATATGATATAGAGAAGAAAGTAGATTGCAGACAATTTCTCTTGATACCACAATAGAAAAGCCAGGAGATTTCTTCACATGAAATTAAGTGAGTGGCACTCTCTTAGAGATAATAAGATAGCCAAAGTTTTTGTTTTTTTCCCCTTAAGGCCTTCCTTCCTTCCTTCCTTCCTTCCTTCCTTCCTTCCTTCCTTCCTTCCTTCCTTCCTTCCTTCCTTCCAAAATTTCAGTATAGTTTTTCATGTTTCCTGCCACAAAATAGATAGAAATTACAATATCAATTCTTTTAATAATTGTGATCAAAGGTTAGACATGTTGCTCCCTCCACTGTATATGAAATCAAACTCCTCAGGTAGTAGTAAGATGCTATTATGATATTTAACAAAATGGTCAGGGTGCTCATTAGTCTGAGACATCCAAAGAAGAAATAAGAAACTTCAATGATTCACACATAGACTAATCTTATCCTAAGCCTTAGCCACCTGTTAGATGTGAATAGTGAAGTCAGGTTTGCTGGCAACACAATTTTCCCCTGATTATTTAAAAGCAGAAGGAACAGTGAAAAGGAACTACAAATGTAATTCAATATCTGTATATGTAAAGAGATCCATTTGGAGAGGTGGGGTAAAAATATATCTAACTTTATACATTTGCTGAGAAGATCTGAACTGAATTCAACAGGGCATTTTAGCACAAGCCATTTCAGCCTTTAGAATGATTTAAAAATACAGTTTGGGGAATACAGACCAGATGCAGTTGTGCTTACCAGGGACCCTAAAGAAATCAATTTAAAACTTGCTGGCCTCAAGAAAACCTACCTTAGTGTCCCTGGAGCGATCCTTCCTCCTCTCTCTACTCACAGTTGGTGAGGGCTTGCAACTTCTGTGAATTTATATGCAAGTCTGAACCAATCCCTCAAGGTCCAGCCCATTTCTTAACTTCAAAGAGAAGAGCAAATCAAGGTGACTATCTTTGAGAAAATTGTTCCTTCCCCCTTTCTTGAAAAAGTTTTTTTCACCCCCGAACAATTGCATCTTTCTGTAATTCTTTATTAGTTTTATTTTGCTGATTCTGTTCTGTTCATTTTCCACAGGGCTACCGTCCAAGATGCTTGCCTTCCCTAAAGGGAAAGAGGAAGAAAGAGAGGGTTACCACTGCATATGGGATTCACAGTCTGTTCTGTGACTTGCCGAGCAAATGGTGCATACAAATTTCCACCTTGAGACTTCAGTGCCCTCATTCTAGACAAACTACTCAGATAGAAACAAATAAGGCTTTTGCCATGAATAGAATTTCACAAATGAAGAATCTGAATGATTTATTGCCTTTCTAATTAGGCCCTTTAGGAACTTATATTTGATTCAAGAAAACAGTTTGAGGTCCCTGAATGCTTCCTTCCATTGATTTGATAATGTGTGTGTATGTTTGTGTGTGTGTGTGATGTTGATTTTTTTTTTGTTGGTTTTTCTGTCAACTGCAGAAAATATTTTCTAAACTACTGGGAAAAAATTGGATACTTAAAATACATTAACCACAGGCAGTGAAATGAAATACTTGGCAATACAAAACGTTATGCGGACAGTGAGAGGACAAAATTTACCTCACAAAAGAAACTGACAGCATTGTTCTTTGGCATTTCATTCCCAATACTTTGATTCATCATTCTATTTCTAATCACTCAATGAGATCTTCATCTTTACTTTCAAATTAAAGGACAGATTCAGAGTAAACTTCAAAATATTACCAGATTTGATGCAGAATACTATATATGCATATTAAAATAACATTTTTTTACAATAATGCTTCTGGTTGTCAAATAATGCATTGGGTTGAGATAATCATGATGGCGGTTGTACTAATGAGGTCTGAGTTGACTGACTAGGAAAGAAAATTGGGTTTGTGATAGATGAAAATGAAACACACACATTCACACAAAACTATTAGGTATGCTAAAGTTTTAGTGCATTTCTAGTCTTAGTCACGTCACCCCACCCTATTCTTTATTATTGCAGGAATGAAAAGGTATAGGTCAAGAAAGAAGAAAGTAAAACTATTAAAATTTTTTGAAAGGTGGATCAATTCCACATAAAGAAAAGTGAAAGGTTGTTATTGTCTATCTTATTTGCACAAGTTCCATTGTGGAAACAGAATGCTTTTCCTATTTGGTAGAAAACTGGCCAGTTTTCCCAATACTGAAAGAAGAATATTATTTGAATCTGATATAGACCTGACAGATGTTCCTGAGCAATCTAAAGCTGTTTGAAAAAACATTGAAACTCTGGAAGGGCAAAACACTACAAGATTCTAACTGCCCTCAGTCAAGAGAATGCCAAACTGGATTTTTTTTATTCCATTCCATTGACGTACTAGAACAAATTTTGAATTTTAAATTTACAAGGATGTCTGCAGCATCTGGTTGAAAATTTAAGATGAGGTCCAAACAGCATAATTAAACCCCCATCTATTTTTTATGTGCAACACATATAGAAGGGGGCACTTAATTTCCATTTAAGTTTGCACTCAGCATATTCCCGGTCCATCCCTATTTCCAGATACAGAGCACACAAATCACAGCTAGTGAAAAAAAATAGTTTGAGGTTTGTTTATTTATTGAACATCAGCAAATATTTAAAACAGTTAACTGGTAAAATGGAACAAAATGCAAAGAAAAAACAAGGAAATAAATCAGGAAACAATTTGCGACTTCTTCATAACTACCAAACATACAAAAGAGCACCTGAAAATTATATTATAAATAATTAGCATGAATTACTTCCAAGGGAGTGACATTTGGGTATTCTAGTTTTTATCTTTTTATATACAAAACTGGTATAAAATAGGACACCTACTGATTCCTCCTCCATTCTGTATCACAAAGAAACAATTTGGTGTACATGGATGATGCAGCTTTCATTGTTGAGGCATAATACTATTTACTTTTTGAGGTACTTTTTTACACTTTTTTTCAGTTCTGTCATAAGTGTGGTGGGAAGGGATTTTAATATATATTATATAGAAATCTTTTCTAGCTACTAGAAGTGCCAGAGGAGGCTGCCAAAGTATCACAATGCTGTGTAATCCAGATTCATTTCATTTTTTCAAAGTGGGGACAGCCTATCTTTGCAAAGTGGCTTCCAAGAGATGCTTCACTCAATACATTGTTGAAGGGAAACACTTGAAAAGATTTTGTAACAAATAACACACATAATTCTGAGTTTGTTGAATCTCAGAAGCTTACAGAGGAAACTTTTCTTTATGTGTAGTGGGACAATAATGTATTCATCACAAAAGAAACAAACAAGTGCAAATAAAAAACTTAAAAAGTACATTACATAGAATTTCTTCCTTTCTTTTTCCTTCCTTCCTTCCTTCTCTCCCTCCCTCCCACCTTCCCTTTCCCTTTCTCTTGTTTGGACAAAGAATAGCAGACATACCAATCATACTGTTGCAACAGAAAAGGCCAAACATTCATCATCATTCATTCAGTGCATTTACACTGTTCTGAAACTCTCAGCTCTGAGAAAATGTCAATAAGCTAATTGAGCTTGAACAAAAATATTGCAAGAAAGAAGGGGCGAGAGAGGAGGGAGGGAGGGAGGGAGAGAGAACTAGGTGAAATCTAATAGCAAATGGAATGTAGCTCAGGATTGAACTGAGATCTTCGATGCTATTTGAATGTTTGTTTTCTTGCGGATAGATAGATAGATAGATAGATAGATAGATAGATAGATAGATAGATAGATAGATAGATAGATAGATAGATAGATAGGTAGGTAGGTAGGTAGGTAGGTAGGTAGGTAGGTAGATAGATAGATAGATAGATAGATAGATAGATAGATAGATAGATAGATAGATAGATAGATAGATAGATAGATAGATAGATAGATAGATAGATAGATAGATAGATAGATAGATAGATAGATGAAATTTGAGATTTCACAAGGTTGCTACTATATGGAATGAAACTGTGTCTGAATTGAGATGGTCTGCTTCAGATACCATGAAGCCTCCTCCAGGTAATAGATGAAGAGGATGTGTAGTGTCCCAACAATATTGTGGACCCTGCTCAAGCATCAGTTATATGCTATGTCCAGGACATCTATATAACCATCCCTATCTATTGGCCCCAATGGATTATGTGCATACTTCTTAAAAAAGCTCTCCTCTGCCATAGCGAAATCCCTAAGCATTATATATGAGATATAATTCAGAACCAGCTCCTTACCAAACCTGTGGTTCTTACTACAGTCATCCCTACCTTCAAAAAAGGTGACCCCAGCCTGGTTGAAAGCTACAGACCAATCTCACTGTGTTGTGTCACGTACAAAGTCATGTAATCAATCATTAACCAATTCATCACCCTCCACTTAGAGTCAAACAACCTACTCTCCAAAAAACAATTGGTTTCAGGAAAAAATTGTCCTGCAATCTTCAACTCTTACACTGCAAAAGAATATGGACTACTCTACTTGACCAGGGTAAAGTTATAGATGCAATTTACATAGAGTTCTGCAAAGCCTTTGGTTCAGTGGTACATGACAAACTACTGTTATAACTAAACTCTTACAGCATTTTTGGATCCCTTCATAAGTGCATTACTGTGTTCCTGTCAAACAGAGAACAAATAGTAAAAATAGGGAGCGCTATATCAAACCCTGCTCCAGTTAACAGTGGTGTCCCCCAAGGCAGCATTCTAGGACCCACACTCTTTATACTCTACATAAATGACCTTTGGTACAACTTATAAGCAACTGCGTCCTCTTTGCAGATGACGTAAAACTATTCAAAACCACCAACAATGCTACTGTCCTTCAAAGCGACCTTGATTATGTGTCTGAATGGTCAAACAATTGGCAACTCTAAATCTCAACCAACAAATGCTCTGTCCTACACATTGGTAAAAAAAATCAGTACACCAAATACAAACTAGGCAGATATGACCTTGTTGATAATCCTCACTCTGTCAAGGACTTTCAAGGACCTTTCTCAAATCAGATGACCTAAGCACCAGAGCTCACTGTAACAGCATTGCCAAAAAGACATTAAGAATTGTAAATCTAATCTTATGAAGCTTCTGCTCTGGAAATATCGAATTGCTAACTAGAGCATACAAAACTTTTGCTAGTCCAATACTCGAATACAGCTCATCAATCTGGATCAGCACTGTATATTGGGCATTAATACAATTGAGCAAGTCCAGAAGTATTTCACTAGAAGAGTACTATACTCCTCTGCTTGCAACAGAATACCCTATATCACTAGGCTTGAGATTTTGGGCTTGGACAATCTTGAACTAAGCCGCCTATGGTTAGACTTAAGCATAGCACACAAAATTATCTGCTACAATGTCCTACCAGTCAAGAGCACACAACAGATACAAACTCAGTGTAAACTGCTTCAAACTCAGTTGCAGAAAGTACGACACCAGCAACAGAGCGGTCAATGCCTGGAATGCATTATCTGTCTCTGTTGTTACATCCTTTAATCCCCACTCCTTTAACCTCAAACTATCCAGTATTGACCTCACCCCATTCTAAGAGGTCTGTAAGGGGCGTGCATAAGTGCACCATCTTGCCTACCGTCCCTGTCCTATTGTCCCCATTTATTTGTACCTATTTCCTGTATTCTTACTCATGTTTATACTTATACCTATTATCTTGTAAGTGATTGACAAATAAATAAATATATATCTTGGTATTAATCTCTACTCATCTGGGAAACAAAAGGAAAAGGAAACAAAATCCCTAAAAGAAAATAAAAGGACCAAAACACCTCCTCACCAGCACTCAACACCCAGATAAGCAGAAATAAAGTACATAAAACAAATATATAAAATGAGACCAAATCCCACTCCCTACTAACACTGGGAATGTTAGCTAGTTTAGTAATGAAATGTATGCAGGAAAACCACCAAGCTCAGGGAGCACCATGGACCCCGCATATATCTTGTTATCCATGTTTATAAATTGAAAAATTCAAGACATTCAGAAACAAATAATGAAGGAGGTCAAAGCCAAATTGTGAGAGATTCTGGATTGATCTTCCTTTGATAAAAGAGATCTCTGGCCTTGCTTATGAATGAAGCTAAATTCTAATGTTTCAGTTTTGTAATTCTGAGGCAGCTATCAGAAACAGTGACTGTACCTTCTGGGGGAAAGGAACACAGCAAGTTCCATTGAACTGTTCCCCTCCATCATATGGAAGAAGTCAGATTGACCTCCCCATGCCCTATGTTCTTCCTGGGAGGCCTTCTAGGAGCCACAGGTTCTCCAGTTGATAAATGAAGGAGAATGTATTGCAATTCAGCACATCCGGAAAAGTTGCCATAAGGCAAAAGGAAACAACGATTTTCAGTCAGATATTTTGAATTGAGCCCAGAAAGGAATTAGTCCCAATTAAACTTGTCACTGACATATGTGCATCAGTTCATGTTCCTGGATCAACTTCAAAGGGTGTCTTTAATATTCTAGCTCATATAACATCAATCATGTTGATCTGATGATCCTAGAAATTGAGTTTATATATTTGATGAAAGTGATTTCAGTTTATTTTTCTTTGTTTTGTTGCTTTGCAGCTACTTATTTTAGAAAGTGTTTCTTTTTCAAACTACAGAAGAACTATGCTACATATAGAATCAACTTATAATTATGTATGCCCCAGTTTAGAGACTGTATAGACACTGAAAAGAAAAATTAAAATATTCTAATCTCTGCTTATTTAAACTCTAGCCACCCTAGGAAAATTTATAACACAGTGCAAAGAAGATAAGCTATTATTGAAAGTTTCATATAAAAATATCTGTCTAATCCAAACCTTTGAAAATAAAGCTTTCTTAAAAATTAAGGTATTTCTAAAACAGCTGGATTGCACAGCCCAACTGATGGCACCAACGTGCAGCTACTCAAGTGGAGATAGACTTATATTTGATCATTTTTCCACTTGTGCACTATAATAATTATTTCATCTTCTTGTAGAGGAAAGTCCTAATAGGCAACAGTATGTTCATAGTATGTTGCATCAATCAGTAATAAATCTATTTGTTCTGAAAATAGGATAATAATCCACGGTGCTACTTTCATGCATTTGGAAATGTATGTGATAGAATAAGCCATTATTGAACTCATCTCAGAAGTTGTGGGTGTTTCATCACTGGAAGCTTTTAAGAGACTGGACAACTACTTTTCAGAAATGATGTAGGGTCTCCTGCTTCAACAAGGACTTGAATTAGATGATCTCCAAGATCCCTTCCAACTCTGCTATTCTCTTATTCTGTTATTTCTTGCTAGCCCACTATGTAAACATAGGGTGTAAATAATAAAATTAAATAGAGAAGCAGATAGAAGAATTAGGAAAGGTTTACAGGGTAGGTATTCAAAAGAGTGATTAGCTATCAGAAACAGTTATTCAAGAGCATGGGGATGGTATAGGAAGACTGGAAAGCAGTTGAGAATTAAAAGAATTCATAGGATTCTACCAAGGATAATTTCATTTAATTTCATTTAATTATTGTTAAATGTACAGACTGCTCAAAATAATCATCAACTCCAGGATAACGTTTACTACTGAACAGGGTCTCATTTTCTATATCCCAATGTAATACTCCAGCCCCTGACCAGAATGGTTTTTCTGAGCACTGGGGGTGAGGGGGACAATCTTCACTCTTGAACTTTTAGGTTTTTCGTTTTACAAGAAGTTTGTATTTTGTTGAATTGTCACTCTATCATGTGTTTTCTCACTTCAGCATAGCAAGCAGGAAAAGACACAGGATGATAGTCTCATAACACAGGATAAGTGTTATCAACAGGAAGAACTCATTTTCAGTTAATTCCCTTTAGAATTCTGAAAATGGTATAAACAAGTGCAGACAGATGAAGATATCTGTCTTTGAATCCATGCAATTACTACAAAAATCTGAAAAGAAACTGTTGGTGTGCATTGTGTGATCAGAAATCCTATCATATAGCTCTCTGTTGCATTAAGATTTGTAATTTCATATAGGTATTCTTTATCAAAACTTGAAACTCAAAACTGAAGTTCCCATCTTCTCCATCTGCCTTTGTTTTATGTTTGGTTCATTTAAAAAAGTTTTATATCATGGGCAACATGCAATTCTGTTTCCCTAGAGCTGTTACATTGATAAACTGGTCTACTTTAATTGTTCTACCATAGTAGCTATCTTCAATGATGAAAGTAGATCCTACATATTGATTCCTTAAGTTTCTAAGTAAATAGAGTCTTGTTACGATTTTGAAAGATTAAGTAATGGTATTTTATGGAACTATGGGTCTTGATCATGTATACCATTAGGTCATTATGTCCAACTCTATTCTAAATAACTTAAATGAGTTTTAAATTATCTCTATTTTTTCTCTTGGGAAGCTATTTGGCAGCCTTTTAATGCTCACTTAGAGAAATTGTTTCCTGATATGCAGCCTTCATTTTCCTTTATTCATTTTCTTCTCATAATGCTAGGGTAATACCCCTGGGGCCACCATAAACAGTTTTTCCTCTTCAATGGTAAGTATACCCTTCATTTTCATTATGACTCAGCTAACCTTTGAGGGGCTAAAGCTGATAGGCCGAGGCTTTCATCTATATTAGTCAAGGTGACATTTTGCTACAGCCTTGGGCTTCTCATCTGAACTGTGCCCTCTTAGGATTAAAATGCATCCTTTGTAGCTTTAGATTTACTCAATATTTATCCTTCAGTGACAGTAGGAAGAGAGATAGATGGTGACTTTAAAACTCTAAATTCTCAGATTTTAAACCAACCTCTTTGGCAAGCCTCCATAAAATAGGCCATCAGATACAATATAATCTTAGAAATTCATCAATTATATTTCATGAAGATCTGATCATGTAAAAAATGGACTGCCAATGTTGTTGTGATATCTCTGGAAACAACTGCCCTTCAACTAATGAAGTAGGACAAATTTCTATAGATTACCACATTTGTATGTTTTACAAGAATTGCTAAAACTCAGCATGAAGAGATTGAAAATCTAGGCTTACTGGTTGTACTTCTAAAAAATATATAGGAAAGCCATACTCAGGAGTGGGATTCTACCGGGTCTGTCCACCTCTGTAGAACTGATAGATCTGAAGAGCAGCAGACAGAGAACCAGTTCTGTGTCTGCTGCTGTTTTGGCCCACCCGCTCGCCCGGGCTCTTACCTGATCTTTATTTCCTGCATTTTCAACTGCAGCTGTTTTGCGCAACACAGCTGTGGTTGAAAAAGCAGGAAAAAAGGGCTTTTCCAACCACTGCACACTTTCATGGAGTGCTGCTCAGCTGTCCGGGCAGCTCAGCAGGTCATAAATTGCACTCGCGCAATTCACGCAACACACGCACATGCAGCGCACGACGCAGAGTAACAGAACCGGTAGTTATACCGGTAGGATCCCATCCCTGGCCCTATCCTACATATTCCTTCTTAAAAATCAGATAGATCTAGATCTTAGTGATCTAATGTATGGATCTGACCACATCCCAGGCTAAGCAAAACAAATGAAAAATCAAAATCAAGCCCAGTTTACTACATTTAATTGGTGTAACTGTTTATTTATTTAGAAAATGTATTCTACTCGCTTACAGTAATTCTAGGCAGCTTAGAAACAATAAAAACATAGTATAGACAAAAGACAGAAATTAAAAAAAACAATAACCTCCCTCCCACCCATCCACCCATGGTGACAACACATGGATTATAAACCATTTGATGGGCTCCATCTCACTTTGAGTTCCACAGGCCTGCTGGCAAAACCAAGTCTTCAGGGCCTTATAAAAGGATGTCAAAATGGCAGCCAGTCTAATTTTTGCAGGTATGATGTTACAAAGAGAGGGAACCATTGAAAGGCCCTTCTGAGTCCTGCCAGATGTATCTCCTTAGGGAATGGGACCGGCATAATTCCTTGCCTCCCCACTCTAGTGGGTCAGGTGGATATGACCAACAAGAGACAGTCCTTCAGATAACCTTGTTCCAAGCCATGAAGGGCTATAAAAATGACAACCAATACCTTGATTTGAACTATGTTTCACCATCTTTATTATCCCAATATCTATGGAAAAATCTTGTTGTAAAAGCAAATAGGAAAGGAGATTTCTTATGGTAAGATATAAATGTAATAAATACATTTGTTTTTCCAAGGTTTCTATTAATTCAAATTCCTGTTGCTATGTACAGCAATGTTTCATTAAATCAATTTGTCTGCCAGTTTTTCTTTATCCTTCTAAATAAAATTTAGTGCAAGCCTCTTTTAAATGTCAGCTGTCTTTCTTGCTTCTTTGAAGTGGGGTCTGTGCTCAGTTCCTGGCATATCTGACTCCAATAGTCACTGTCTATGCTGGAAATATGAAAGCTATAAAAGAGATAAAATCCATCTCAAGTCTGCACCTGCTTCCTAATGACATTATTTTTTTTATCAAATAAAGGGTTTTGATAAGATTGAATGCAGACACAGTCATAGCTCATCTTATTTGTAATATATGACTTGGATTGCTGCACTATAATTTTTAAAAAGCTTGATAAAAAAAGGAAAATCATTTTCATTTCTAGTCAATGCAGCAGAAGGGAAGGTAATGCATGGAGATTTAGTAATATGGAATGATCTACAGTTCCAAAACATCTAAAAGACTGATGGCCAAATACCAAAAAGAGAACAGATGTATTCGTTGAAAAAGCAGGAAAATATTTATATGGCATGAAGACTGGAATCTTCTTTATATGGGGTTCGCCACTAATACTGGCCCATATTGTGAACCTTTCCTTGCAAAAATAAATAAATTCTGGAAACAATTTTCAGATGACATTCAGGAAGTCATCTTATGTTGATTGAATGAAATAGAGATATAGATACGTAGATGGATGGATAGATGGATGGATGGATGGATGGATGGATGGATGGATAGATAGATAGATAGATAGATAGATAGATAGATAGATAGATAGATAGATAGATAGAATATATAAATGTTTCAAAGTGGCATAAGCCACTTTCTTTAGCTTCTTTCTTGTCTTAATGTTGAGTGATTATCTAGTCATTACTGAAAAATGATTAATAGAAAAAGAAATAAAGAGGTAAAGAACAGCTTCTTTTCTTTTTGCAAGAATTGACAGAACAAGCTTATTTGTAGATTTTTTTTCTTTTCAACTCCTGATAAGGCATCCATTTCCATCTTCATTCATGACTATGGAAGACAAAGAGAACAGCTTCTGTAGCCCCTTTATTAACCTTGGCTGAGTGACCTATCTAGGTGTAGTCCAATCAATTTCCTCCTTTTTGTCCTGTGAAAACTTTTTTTCTTTCACCCCCTAGTTAATTTTATTGTATGTGTCTTAATATACTAATTAAGATATATTAATTTGAATAAATGAATAGTTTTAGTTAATAATCTAAATATATATTTCAAGTCTTTCCAGTTTTTCATAAACTCTGTCATACTATTGTAGGTTTATACTTTCAGGCTATTTAGCACTCAGAGATACTTTCAAATATAGATTTTTATAAATAAAATACATAATCAGACATATGGGTACACACTTGATAACAGAGGAAGGGAATTCCATTATTGACAGGTAGTTCACTGTCTCAATACCCAAAAGTAATTCATTTAATCATAACACTCCAATGAAATATAACCTTGTCCATGGCTAATGAGTACAATGAGTCAATGCTATAACAAACCCTCTGTTGTATGTTATATTGCTCAGCAGATAGGAATCAATACATATCAATATATTATAATGCACACATTTCATGAAATAATTCATTTTCATTTCTAACTTCTGCATTTTCATCTAAATACAGCTGTCAAGAATCTTGGAGTAGTAATAATCAGAGGCAATTAATCTTCCAACACCTCCCCATGTGCCTTTGCAATATGTTTTCCATGCAAGATTTTTCTTTTGCTCTGACATTTCTTATGCATTGTGCTGGAAAACTTCGAACAGAAAAATCCTCTAATGGCAATTATTTCAATATTGGCATTTTAGGGAAAAATAAAACATCCTTCTTCATTATCTCTAAATAGATAGGTCACATACAAGGGAAGCAAAGTAATAAATCAGTGCAAATATTAGGACATTCATGGTTGGGGAAGTCACTAGTTAACAGACTTCACAGTTTTTCATTGAGTTTGATCTGTATAAATTTTATTGTGGATGTTTTAATCTTTTCTTTAGGAGTCTTGAACACCATCCAAAATTGCAATGGAATACAAAATTAATTAATAAATAAAAGATCATTAGAGAATAAAGCATAGCCATATAAGGCAAAAGCATGCATCAAATAAATGTTAGATGAACACATTGTGCCATGCATATTTGTGAAAAGATAATCATTCTAGTGCTTGTATTTGATCTAACAATCATTGCCGAATAAACATTTGCCTTCTCTACTCATTGAAAATGGGTTATGCCTTTTGCAATAGGTGAGAGGTCAACTTTCACCCTGCTACTTTAGAGGCATGTTCCATCCTGTACTTTCCCCTAGATGGCAAAAAATACTGGAAATAACATAAATTATTACAGAGAAAGAGCTGTAGCTAGCAGAAAGCAATTCCCTATACAATCATTGGTTCATTCTGACCATTCCTAATTATTTTGTGTTTACATTGATGATACATATCATAATATACTTCTAGGAACACAGGAAGCTGCCTAAAACCAAATGGATTTATTTGTACAACGAACTCAAAATAGCTTATTTTGATTAACAGAAGAACCATACAAATCTTTAGTATCACCTGCTAAGTAAATATTTAAGACAGGGGCAATTGATTTGTACCTAGAGGCCAGTCTTGATTTTTTAAAATAAACTGCGGGCCATCAGCAATAGGATAATTCAGTGATGTCACTAGAGAGATCTGTGGGATAGAATTTCTCTTCATCTAATTTCTCTTATTGTATCAGCAGCCTGTTTCCCAAGGCCCCTTTTCAAAGTTGCACCTCACTGGCCAATTGGCAGAGCATTTTGCTGGTGAAGTTTTTCTTGAGGCTTGCTCTACATGGGGACTAGGGCTTGATAGGTTATGTGGAATTCTGTTTGGCGTGCAGTCTCTGAGGAACTGGAGGGCTTCCAGGATGCTGTATCCTCTACTACCTGTAGTAGGGACCTCTGAATCTCTTGGCTTTTTCATATAACAGAAGGGAGATATTCCCTGGGAGATTATTGTAGATAGGAGCATTACCAGCAATTCTGAAGGATGTTGTGGTATGCCCTTTCTTCAACAGGTTTTACCTGGATCCAGAAATATTGGATAACTGCTTCCAGTTTCCAACCTTTCATTTTAGTGAAGATTATTGAAACGTTGGTGAACATGTTCATATCCAGTTACATCTCCTAGCAATTTTCAGTATCATCAACCATAGGGTCCTCCTGGAATGGCTTCAGGAACTGTGGATTCAATACTGTGGATTCAATAATTCAACTGTGGATGCATAAAGAGATTTTTAGTGGTTATTTACACTTTTTTAATTCTAAACTATCATTTTCTTTCAATTTTCTGAATCTATTTATTGTGATAGTTTTGCATATAATCCTATAGGAGTGTGACAGGATATAAATTTAATAAATAAATTTATTTCAGGCACCTTATTTCAGATTTTTTAACTGGGATAATCAGTGAAATAGAATATTAAACCTGTCAAAGACATAATATACCAGTGCTGTTACTTTGTTCTTTTGCAAGAGAAAAATGCAGTATGATAATTCATAGTTTTGCTGCTGACAGTTATATCATCATGATGTTGTGGGGAACACTAAAAAGTTACAGGAAAACAGGGCTCTGGATTTCTCATATTGAATTGTTATATTGAACAAGAAATCTAATATATTGTAGTGGTTAAGATATTGGCCTAGGACAAAGCAGGGTTAATGCATTAACAAATATAAATTTTGGGAACTTATAAAATAATGGGAAACTCAAACATAGCACACAGAATCTGCTAACCTCTTACCTTTATTGTTTAAAATTGCTTAAGCTATACACTCTTGCACATTCATATTCACTAAGTTTCACTGTGCTACTGGTCAAAAAATACAAAGGATATTTGTTTAAGACAGAGCATTAAAATGAAAATTCCATCCATGGATGATGTCTTCTGACTAGTCTTTTATTTTTATCTTATGCTAACATCCTTTCTTCATACATCAGCTCAGTTTCATTTTCCTCATTTTCATTGGCTCTTGCTATGACTCAGTTAAGTAAAAGTTACTCTTTCATTTTTTGTTAGCTGACATTTAGGATTGTCTGGTTTCAACTGATACCATGTTTCCCTGTGAATATATATTTCTTTTCTATGTCTATCTTTTGAGATATTCTAAATCACTTTTTCAATTCTACTTCTCTCAATATGTTCTAACTTTAGTTCTTATAAAACATGGCATCCTCAGGTTGACCTCTGCTAGACACTTACTCTACATATACTTACTTCTTGCTGTGAAGATAAAACAAATCCATGTAAACTTATTGAGCTCCTAGAAAATTTGAGATACAAATCCCTAAAGCTAGGGTCAGTTCATCTTTTTTCCCAAAGGGCCATAAAAGTTTATAGCTTCAGAAGTCTGAGAGGATACATACAAACCTCAGTTTGCTGAGACCTCAGTTTGCGGAGAGAAATGTCACAAAGGCAGTCAGTAGCATCCACACTGGCATCCCAGTTATGGGGCTAATACCTGTCAATACTCATATCTCACATCACCCAGGCCCTTATCCTACAAATGGGAAAGCAAACAGAATGGATATGTGGCATGTAGAAAAAAGGGAGATAAGGAGATGACAGCAAGCAGATGAAACCTGAAATGATATATTGACTTACAATTATTGCAGGCAATAGTTTTTAGAGGGTGATCATTCATCTATCAGCTTGATAAGCAGCACATCTTAATGTGATTATGGTGTGGAGTTTGGTTTGGATGCTCAACAGCAATACTGCTTAAAAACAGCATTTGGAAAATGACCTAAGTCTTTGCAGAAACCAAAATAAGAGCAACCATACTGAGACAGTATCTAATCCCAAAGAATGCAAGAATTTTTGGACGGAGGTAAATTATATGTTAGTTTATAAACTTTTATTTGTTGTAAGGACTGAGCATCAAAGTCTTACATACATGTGTGTATCCAGGGGTGGGTTTCTACAGGTTCTGTCCACCTCTGTAGAACCGTTGTTCCGAAGAGCAGCAGACATAGAACCAGTTCTATGTCTACTGCTGTTTTGGCCCACCCATCCACCCGGGCTCTTACCTGACCTTTATTTCCTGCTTTTTCAACTGCAGCTGCTTTGCAGGACACAGCTGCAGTTGGAAAAACAGGAAACAAGGGCTTTTCCAACTGCTGCACACTTGCACGCAGTGCTGCTCAGCTGTCCGGGCAGCACAGCAGATTGTAAATTGCACTCGTGCAACTCACGTGACTTGCGCATGTGCGCATGACGCTAATAGACAGAACCGATAGTTATACCAGTTGGATCCCATCCCTATGTATATCAACTTGCAAGTCTAGGATGGTGGAGTTAACTGTCAGCAAAAACCTATTGTTGGGAAAGGTGTACTACAATAAAGTATAGTGCATGATTATCTGTTATTTATTTGTTATTTGTGGATTATAGTTCTGCCTTTACACCATTCTAGCCAACAGGTTGTTTCTTAAAATGTCCAATTTGGGTATAAATCATAAGATTTGTTTGTGAATAAGGGATTTTCTGACAGATAGGTCACAGTCTGTAAGGATGAGATCTCACCATTCGTCTACTCTGATACTAAGAACGGGATCCCCCCAGGGTTGTGTGCTAAGCCCCTTCCTTTATTCTTTGTATACACATGATTGCACCCCATTGTATAACACCAACACAATTATCATGGGGCTCATTAATAAGAACAATGAGTCTGCTTATAGAAAGGAAGTACAAGGACTGACACTGTGGTGTAAAGAAAATAATCTCACACTTAACACCAAAAAACTAAAGAACTTATAATTGACTTCAGGAGGAAGAGATGTACATTTACCATTGTACATAAATTGCAAGGAGGAGGAGAGGTTTGGTAGTTTTAAATTTCTGGGCACATATCTCGGAGGACCTCTCATGGACTATGAATGCTAACATGCTTGTGAAGAAGGCACAGAAGAGGCTGTACTTCCTGAGAATATCTCAGCATCTACTTCTGTCCTATTATTGCAGCACCATTGAGAGTGTCCTGACATATTGCAATCTTGCATGGTATGGGAGCTTAGAAGTGGATAAAAAACTTCTACAGAACATCATTAAAACTGCCCAGAATATCATCAGGCTCCAGAGGAAGTTACACAACATTCTCAGAGACTTTTCCCATCCTGCTTACAATCATTGTGAGCTGTTGCCTTCTGGCAGAAGATACAGAACAATTAAAACCCAGACCACACATTTTCTGAACAGTTTTTATCCTAGAGCTATAACTATACTTAACAATGAACTTAAGGACCACCATCAATGAGTTGTTGGACAGTATTACTTGGTCTGTTATGTGGATGCTTGTGTGTTTTTAGAGGTTGGGGAACTTTGGGAGGTGGGGTGTGTTTGGGGCTTGTCATGTGTGTGTGCGTGTTGGATCTGGTCTCTGGGTGTTATGTCAATTTTGTTGTATGTGTATACTATGTATATATGTACAATGAAAATAAAGTATTATATTGTTATTATTGTTATTGTTGTTGTTGTCATCATCATCATCATCAGCAGCAGCAGCAGCAACAGTAGTAGTAGTATCTATGCTATGGTGTTTCCAGTTCTTAGAAAACAAATAAATCTCATACATGGCTTGAAATTCAGCTTTCCAATTGCAATTCACTTGTTTTCTGAGTGATGATAATATTTTGTTGCCCATTCCTTATACCTTTTTTTTTTGTAGAAGCACAAACACTGAAATTAGGATGTTCCAATTGTAATTTACAATGATTGGGAGTATGACAATAGTTTTCTATATTCAGTGTATGGTTTGGTAAGTTCCTTATTATGTACATTAGTTCAAAGGATGATCTGGTCTAATTTGAAAAAAAAGTGGCTATATAAGGATAAAGGTCAAGTTCAGCCAATCTGTGTTTCCCATGTCCACACACAGCTGAATTATAATTGCCAGAAGTTTATTTATCAATTGCTGAGTCAACAGCTACTAAATGTTGCTGTTGCACAAGAAATTTCTGTATAATTTTACTACTAAGATATGCCTGGGAAAACTTTATAAAAATGTAATTAATTGCTCACTTTAAAGGTCACCATTAATAAAAACAAATGTGCAGATTATTTAGCCCACTGAGGAAATCGTTGGAGGTACTCTGAGATATTGTTAGAGCCAAGTCCACCAAAATGAAAGGCTAATTTGTTATGTCCGAAAGATACCGCCGATTCCTTGTCTCCGTAGTAGCATAGAGACCTTGATACCATATGGCAGCAGATACATCATTCTTTGAATTATTAGCTGTATGAGAAAAGTTGCTTCATAAATTGCAGATTTTGTAGGTGTTCCTGATGTATCCTTCAAAGCTTCATTAGGACAATCCATTATTTCTAGGAGCACCATGATGCTATGCTCCAACTCAGATAGAAAATTTTTACATTCTTACTATTTCTTTTTTGCACAATAAAACCTGCCCAGTGTCATAGGTGGACATATCTAATAAAAAGGCTTAAGGGATAGGAATCAGTGTAATTCTGTTTAGTCTTGAAAGTCCATGAAGTGAGGCTAGAGATTGGTAGGCTGGACTCATGGAATCTAACTTTTACATCTTCATTTGCAAATCTGAACCCCTCAAAAGTAGTATATCATGCCATATCTATTTAGCCTGAATGCTAAATAGAATCCATTTCCTACTTTGTTACAAAGCCAAAACATTCGTTGTCTTATTAACCCTGAAGCTTGAACTGCAAATTCATTCTACCACAATGTACCAGAAATGCCAGTATAGTTTTGCTAGAGAACAGGAGCATATCAAAGAGTCAAAGGAAATGTGAAAGAATTACAGTTTGATGACTAAAACAGCTTTTATTTCAATGCAGTGTCTACCCATGCATGGAAGTTACCAGATTGTTATTGGATTGTTATTGGATGTACTAATGTTAACCTTGTTAGTTTAAGTATCTCAAGAGAGTCCTCTAATGAATAAATAATGCCCATGAATTCAATATATTAACATTTATAAGCACTAAGCCCACCCTTTCAATTTGAATAACTATATCCTGAATAACTGAAGACAGTTTCTTGTAATTTCTCTACTTCTAATTCAAATCCTCGATTTAAAAAAAGATTTAGAAAAATGAAAAACACATTGCCATAACAAAATGTAATGAAGGGAAATAACTGCATTATCTTAGATATTATTAAACATGCCAATAGTGTCATCAGTTGATATGGATCAAGAGGAGCCCTAAGTTAGTAATACTGGTTCTTTCTTAGTTGAATAGTTAGAAGGAGCAACTTTGTTTCTGAAATTCAGTTTCCCTTTCCCCTTTTTATGGTTCTTGTAAGAATGAAATGAAATAGCCAATCATGGCATCTACATTTAAAACAAAACAAATAAATATCATTTCGAAAATACATGCATTTTGCTTTGCACACTTCTAATCAACATTATATACAAAAAAAGATGTACCTTTTTGATTATGCTTGGAAAAAGTTCTTATTAGAATAAACAAACAAGATTTGAATGCAAGAAATGTTCTGCCTTTGATGTGTTGTTGATGTATTACATTATTAAATGGACATAGACTGGGTTTTCTTAATTTTACCTTTCCTATAAAATAAGGGTAAGCTGCAAAATGCTCATTGTTGAATGTCTCCCAGTAATTTTTTTTGCTTGTGCAAGTTGATCTTTCAGATTCAACATTCAGGAGCTGATTCAGTACAGAAATCAATTTGACATTGTTTGTGGTTATTGGAATACTCTATGCAGGCATGTAGAAAGCCAGGCAACCAGCCTTGAGAGAACTGATAATTACTAACGCGATTGCCCTGGACCTCACGCATTTAACAGTCAATAATTATAGAACTCGTGAATGACTTCACTGTTTTTGACTTGGCTTTGTGCCTATTTACTGGACTGTTTTTTCTTCTAAAATTAGTTTATTAAAAGTTAAAAAAAAATATACCATTAGAGCAGGAAAATAAGTGAGTTTCACCCAACACTTTTTATAAAGTTGCTGTGCTGCTTATTTGTTAGATTCTGTGCAGCAAAAACGGCATTAACTCCAACAAAAAAGTAATAAAATACAACAATAAACAATAATGTCATAAGAGTCATGCAATGACCTCTGAGGATAATCTAACTCAAAAAACATAACTACAGACCCCCTAAGAGGTCTGAAGGGGACATGCATAAGTGCACCAACATCCCTACCATCCCTGTGCTCTTGTTTCTTTTTTTTCTTATTCGTATCCATTTCATGTACTCATAACCATGTTTTTATTTATACAGGTGAAACTTGAAAAATTAGAATATCATGCAAAAGTTCATTTATTTCAGTAATGCAACTTAAAAGGTGAAACTAATATATGAGATACTCATTACATGCAAAGCAAGATAGTTCAAGCCATGATTTGTCATAATTGAGATGATTATGGCTTACAGCTCACGAAAACCCCAAATCCACAATCTCAGAAAATTAGAATATTACATGCAATCAATAAAACAAGGATTGTACATAGAACAATATCAGACCTCTGAAAAGTATAAGCATTCATATGTACTCAGTTCTTGGTTTGGGCCCCTTTTGCAGCAATTACTGCCTCAATGCAGTGTGGTATAGAAGTTATCAGCCTGTGGCACTGCTGTGGTGTTATGGAAGACCAGGATGCTTCAATAGTGGCCTTCAGCTCTTCTGCATTGTTCGGTCTCATGTCTCTCATCTTTCTCTTGGCAATGCCCCATAGATTCTCAAACTCAGGCGAGTTTGCTGGCCAATCAAGCATAGTAATCCCATGGTCATTGAACCAGGTTTGGGTGCTTTTGGCAGTGTGGGCAGGTGCCAAGTCTTGCTGGAAAATGAAGTCAGCATCCCCATAAAGCTCATCTGCGGAAGGAAGCATGAAGTACTCCAAAATCTCCTGGTAAATGGCTGCATTGACCCTGGACTTAATGAAACACAGTGGACCAACATGAGCAGATGACATGGCTCCCCAAATCAACACAGACTGTGGAAACTTCACACTAGACTTCAAGCATCTTGCAGCATGTGCCTCTCCATTCTTCCTCCAGACACTGGGTCCTTGCTTTCCAAATGAGCTGCAAAAGTTGCTCTCATCAGAAAAGAGGACTTTAGACCACTGAGCAACAGATCACTTCTGTTTTTCTTTAGCCCAGGTAAGATGCTTCTGACATTGTTTGTTGTTCAGGAACTGCATGACAAGAGGAATATGACATTTGAAGCCCATGTCCAGGATCCATCTGTGTGTGGTGACTCTTAATGCACTGACTCCAGCCTCAGTCCACTCCTTGTGAAAGTCCCCAGCACTTTTGAATGGCCTTTTCCTGACAATCCTCTCCAGGCTGCGGTCATCCCTGCTGCTTGTGCACCTTTTTCTTCCACACTTTTCCCTTCCACATAACTTTCTATTAATGTGCTTTGATACAGCACTTTGGGAACATCCAATTTCTTTTGCAATTACCTTTTGAGGCTTCCCCTCCTTATGGAGGGTGTCAATGATGGTTTTCTGTACAACTGTCAGGTCAGCAGTCTTTCCCATGATTGTGATTCCTACTGAACCAGACTGAGAGACCATTTAAAGGCTCAGGAACCCTTTGCAGGTGTTATGGCTTAATTAGCTGATTAGAGTGGGACACTTTGAGCCTAGAATATTGAACCTTTTCACAATATTTTAATTTTCTGAGATTGAGGATTTGGGATTTTCATGAGCTGTAAGCCATAATAATCTCAATTATGACAAATCACGCCTTGAACTATCTTGCTTTGCATGTACTGAGTCTATCTCATATATTAGGTTTACCTTTTAAGTTGCATTACTGAAATAAATGAACTTTTGCATGATATTTTGAGTTTCACCTGTACCTGTTATCTAATAATCACTTGACAAAATAAAATAAATAAAATAAAACAAAAAATAAATAACTATAGACATATCAAGATAAAACTACAATGATATTTCCCAGTCTGTAGACCACTTGGCAAGGGAACATCCAGATCTTCAAGGACTTATGGCAAGCCAACAGGGTTGAAGCCAAATGAATGTTAGCAAGTATGATGTTGAAAGACTCAGCATTGTAACACAAAAAGTTCATTTCCTGTGTGTCATCAGATGATGCTACTTAAAAGAAAGGGACCAGAGCATGCTCATCTTGCCAGATCTAGTGGGGTAGGCAAAAACAATTGGAGAAAGATGATCTCATAAAAACTTGGCCCCATGTCCTGAAGGACTTTATAGATGGTGACCAGAATTTTGAACTGCAATCAAAAACCATTGAGAGCCAATGCAGCTCAAAGAACAGTGGTGTAATGTGGGTATGCCAAAGTGTGCCCATAAGTGTGCCTCTGGTCCAGTCCACCTAACCCAAACAAGTCTAACAATCCACCTCCATCTATATAAATACCATCAGAAAAAAACATCTTCTAACACAACACAACAATCACCAGGACAGCCCGGCTGCAGATCCCTCTATCTCTGCCATTTTAACCAGAAGAGTTGTTTTATGACACATGGTATCTGTGTGCACTTTGATATCCTGCATACACTGTCTGTGAAAGTGGTTTTATAATGACTCAATAGAAAACAGCAGGTTTGCATAAAAGTTATCACTTCTCATTAAAATAATACATAAGGCACTTGGTTTTGTGCACAAAATTAAACTCTGCATCATGGTATCGCCAAAACTAAAATATTTAGAGAGAAAAACAAAGGGGGTTACTGAATACACACCAACATATAAACGCATACACGTACAAATCTAAGTAGCAAGTCATGATGGTTTTAATGGAACTATAGAAGATGTTTAAGTCTTTAATATGTTAAAGAATATCCACAAATATTTTAGTAAGGAAAGCAAAAATACATATATAGGCTACCGATATGTACACTTAAATAGCAATGAGCCCTGTTGAACTTTCTAATTCCTTAGCTGTGTCTTTATAACTGCAAAATGTTTATTTTTAATCATAAATATTTGTTATTAGCCTAAACCAATATGCTGAAGAAGTTCTCTTTACTGAAGCCCATATTGCTGGTCCAATGTGAGTTGGTAAATGTTTTCAACTTCCTAGTCTAAGGCTAGAGAGAGAATCTGGTCCAAAGTCAGCCATACCTAAGTGGATCTCACCACTTCTAATCCAGTACATAGCACTGGCTGTCAGTTTCTATAAAGAAATTTGGTGTAGATGTTAATTATTTATTTTAATTTGACTGCATTGTTATTGTGGGTAAAATTACTTTAAAATATGTTAGCCATGTCATTTTGTGTGTAGATCCTTATATATACATATATAGATATGCGTGTGCATGCATGTAAGACAGAATTTGTCTCAAATATGATCAGACTTCAGCTATTACAACAAAATCCTTCATAAGGCTAACTCTTCTGCCAAGCACTATCCTGGATTATTTTGAATTCCGAGACTGACTGAACATTATTCCTTAAAAACTGGGAACACAATATTATTTTTGGATTTAAGGTGCACAGTTATGTGAGATGAGTGATTAAGCTAAACAGTGCTGGCTTGCACTTTAGTTTATATTGTAAAGTGAAAGTCAAAACATAAATTCTTATTGGAGGAAGTGGTGTGTAGTGTGTGTGTGAGAGAGAGAGAGAGAGAGATGCTTCCTGATTCTTTTCATATGTGGCTCAGATCAAACAGATCTATTCTCAAGGCCTTACCATAATGGATAAAAAAAATAAGAGTATGAGTCTTGCCCAAATATAAATGGTACACCTTGGAAGATATTAAAATAGAGATTAGCTATTGCATATATGATCTAATATGATACCCTTTTTGTTTATATTTTTGTGTGTGTATCAAAATCTATCAATCAATCATATCTCAGGAAAATCAAAACAGCCTTGCATAGAGTTGTACAATTTCTTCTTTTCTGTATTTCTATATTCTCATATTTCTTTTCATCTTTCACCTGACTTTTTTGGCATGTCAGAAGAGGAAAGTGTGGAGCAGAGTATTTGTCAGGATCGGGGATCAAAGATGGAGTGGCCTTGGCTGGGTCATTGGACAAACTAGTTGGCCAGGAGGCTCCAGGCTAGGACAGGGAGCAGCTGTCGCCTGTTAGCAATGAGGAGGAGGTAAAATCCACACCTTCTCCTGATCCAAGGACACATAGAGCAGAGAGGAGATAGGCACAACACTAGTCAGCTAATTATTCACAAAGAGGCAACCTCGTTTCTCATGAAGAGCTGCACCAGCATCACTGACTTAATCCTGCCCTGAGGACTTGAATATTGCTGGAGCAACATGCCCAGTTCTTGCCCTGTGTGCTCGCACTGTGTATCCTGACGAGTGGTGGGATTATTATTTTTTTTACTACAGGTTCTGTGGGTGTGGCTTGGTGGCCAATACATGGCTTGGTGGGCGTGGCAGGAGAAGGTTATTGCAAAATCCCATTTCCTCCCCACCCCACTAACCTGCTTTCCAGCTCCGTTCTCCTGTGCAAGGGCAACAAAAGAAGACCCAGATGATCAGCTGGGACTCGGGAGGCAGAAAACAGATGGGGATGGGGCCAGTCAGAGGTGGTATTTGCTTGTTCTCCAAACTACTCAAAATTTCCACTACTGGTTCTACAGAACTGATCAGAACCTGCAGAATACCACCTCTGATCCTGACCCATTCGATTTGTGGTCTGCTTTCCTGGACTTCATGTTTGCCCATTGGACCCAATTACTCAGTGACTGTTGCAGTACTGAGCTTGGAATCTGGACTTGTGTAACTAGGTGGTGGTGAGGGGGTGTTTTCTGAGGATTTGTTTGGTGGTTTTAAATAAATACCTGTAGAACTCTTACTGTACATCTGTGTGGGGGGAAGGGAATAGAGCAGCGCAATACTAATTGTATTCAAAAGCTCTGCAATGAGCCTTTTCCTTAATGTCCAGAATGTTTCCATACAGAAAAGTCATTAACAGAGTTACCCTGTGGTAAGATAAATATGGTACAGAATATTATCTGAACGTTTCTGGTAATAACATGGCCTTAGCTTATTCTGATCCACACATCCCTAGATACAAGTAGAAAATCTCATACTTTGAAAAACAAATAATTGTTTTTCAACTGAGGCAATTTCACAATAAAACCCTGACATGGAAGCACCCTAGACATAGAATAGCTCCAGTTTAAATCCCTCCATGATCATGAAACAGAGGGGAGGACCTTAAGGGAGTCATTCTCACCTAATTCTACTTTATGTATAAGGATATAATTCAGAAAAAAACAACTCTGAGCTCCTGGGAGAGTAATAAATGTATAAACACAATTTCTCACTTCAGGAGTGAGAGGAATATTGCTTTTAGCTAAGATTTTCCAGCAAGCTGCAACTAGCAGATCTTCCATATATTTTTTCTCATAACCATATTGATGCCATTCTTGTCCCATTAGATTATCTTAGTCCTTAGAACTATCATTAATAGTTGGTTGGTTGCAGTTGGTTCAGAATGCGGCCGCGCGGGTGATCTTGGGAGCTCCTCGGAGCTCCCATGTAACACCACTTCTCCAGCAGGCTGCACTGGCTTCCTCTGGCCTTTCGGATCCGATTCAAGGTGGTACTGATTGTTTTTAAAGCGCTCCATGGCTCGGGACCTGGGTACTTACGGGACCATCTGCTGCCATCCACAGCCTCCCACCGCCCAGTGCGCTCCCACAGGGTTGCCCTCCTCGGGGTTCCGCCGCCTGATCGTTGCCAGTTAGCGACCCCGAGGGTGCGGGCCTTCTCTGTGGGGGCCCCCTCCCTGTGGAATGATCTGTCCCCAGAGATACGGGCTATTACCGACATCCAGACCTTCCGGCGCGCAGTAAAGACCCTGTTCTTCCAGCAGGCCGGCCTGGCCCAGTAAACGGTTCTTGAGGTTTTAAATTAATTAGATTTTAAATTTTTAAATTGTAATATAATCCTTGAATTTTAAATTTTAGTAATATTTTGTACTTGATGGGATTTCAGCCGGATCAATTCTGTTTAATTTGTTTTTAACTGTACATATTGTTCGTTTTAGTAGGCTGTACACCGCCCCGAGTCCCTTTTTGGGAGAGGGGGCGGTATAAAAATTTAATAAATAAATAAAATAAATAATTAATACTTTAATAAATATCCAGTGGACCATGCACCAGAATGGATTGTCACTGTCATGGTCAACCGGTTGGGATGTAGTCATTTTTATAAGAGAAGCTTCCAGATGAAGAGATTTTTCATTTTTTTGTTCCAATGGTGATACACAGCAGGAAAAAAAACAGTAATGTTTTTTAAATGTGTGTGTGTGTGTTTGTGTAATGAAGAACTGAAAGAATATATGTCTTAAATCCTCCTATTCATTAATGAATATATATCTATATCTATATCTCTACATCTATCTATCTATCTATACATACATACACAGACACAGACACACAAACACACACACACACACACACACACACACACATGTTAATTGATTGATGATGTCATCAATCAAGTTAGTGCCAACTCTCTGTGATCATAAAGATAGTCCTTCTCCAGGATTATTTGTCCCCAGTCTTCCAAAAGTGCACCAATCACTGCTGTAATCAACTCTATCCCTCTTGCTGTCTATCCTCTTCTTTCTTCCACCATTATAGTCTTCTCAAGAGAGATAGATTTTTTGCATGTAGCAACAGCAATAACACTTAGAGTTATATACTGCTTCACAGTGCGTTACAACCCTCTCTAAGTTGTTTAGAGAGTCAACATACTCTCTATGACCTAGCAACAAACTGGGTCTTCATTTTACCTGACCTTGGAAGGATAGAAAGCTGAGTCAACTTTGAGCCTGGTGAGAATTGAACTGCAGTCAGCAGATATATATACTGTATATGTATATATATATGTGTGTGTGTGTAAGGTTTTTAAGCTGATAATTTTAAATAATAAATAAGGGATTATTTAAATAAATAATAAAATAAAATTATCAGCTTAAAAACCTTACACACATGTAAAGAAAAGACAACGAAACAAATAGCTTACTGTCGGTATGGTCTCTGGTGATGAGCCGAAAGACAGAAAAGAAAGCAGTATGCTTTCTCCCTTAATTGGGGCTTAACAGGGTGTTGTAACACAAAGTATATATATATATACACATACACACACACACACACACACACACACACACACACACACACACACACACACACACAGAGAGAGAGAGAGAGAGAGAGAGTCCCCTTGACTGAAAACAGAATAACCACTGCATGTGGCTTCATTTATCAATTTTCTCAGATAGAAAATCTCTGATGCCTGAAATGTAAGTTATACTACTAGAACTGTGCTGCAAAATCCAGAGAGCTGCTAAGTAGCAGCAAAGAGAAATAAAATTTATGTTAGTCCCTCCAACAAGTTTTATTTTGGAATTTTGAAGCAGAAATTTCTAGCACAAAAAGTCACCACCATCACTTGTGAAACCATAAACTAGAAATCAATTAAAGCCTTTAATGTATTAAAAGTATATGAATCGTTCTCATAAATACGGTAACTTTAGGTTTGATGATTCTTATATTTTATATAAAGTAGAATATGTGATATGTTGAACAGAGACTTACAAGGTAAGGCAGGGATGCTAGCTTTAGAATTTGAATAGCAGCAAAAAGTCAAGCTGTCAGTCCAGCTTACTCAGTTCCAATGCTTAAAACAGAAGAGATGCAAAACTGACATTCAATCAGGGATGTCAGCACTTCAACCAGCCTTTGAATCTAAGCCTTAAATATGAAGAATGAGCAAATGAAAATTTACTTTGCATGGCATGGAAATAAACATTACCACCTGCTAGTCAAACTATTGTTAAAACACAGCTGCAGGGACTGGTAAGAAAGCTGACAAAAATAGGCTAGAAAGCTAGCTTATTCTTGGGAAGATTACAATACAAGAAATCTCATATAAATGTTAAAGTTTTTCCTTGGAAAATATGCACATAGCATATGAATATCCATCATACTATTCCCTTTTAAGAAATATCCAGAGTATAGTTTATTTCTTTTATTTATTTACCAAATTTATATGCCACTCATCTTGTGATACAGGATAAAAAGAAAAAAAAATAAAGTTGCAAACTGTTCTCACAAATACGATTCTGTCATATTTCTCCATACCTTTGTATTCTTGCAAACCATTCTTGTTTCCATCACATTTTCATACCACTTTATACTTTGATTTTTGTTTATAAAACCTTCCATCTTTTTTTCAGACTTTCATCAACTCCATCCAACCAATGAGTCTATCAATCTTTCTCTTCCTCTCAATTCATTAACTCTTCCTTTATATAACCGTGTTGCAATTCAATTCTTGTCCATACTATATATAAATCCAAACCAGGGTAAAGCTATAGATGCAATTTACATAGACTTCTGCAAAGCCTTTGATTCAGTGGTACATGACAAACTACTATTAAAACTAAACTCTTACAGCATTTCTGGATCCCTTCATAAGTGGATTACTGCGTTCCTGTCAAACAGGCAACAAATAGTAAAAATAGGGAACGCTGTATCAAACCCTGCTCCAGTTAACAGCAGTGTTCCCCAAGGCAGCATTCTAGGACCCACACTCTTTATACTCTATATAAATGACCTTTTTGATCACCTTATAAACAACTGTGTCCTCTTCACGGCTGACGTAAAACTATTCAACACCAACAATGCTACTGTCCTTCAAAGTGAGCTTGATTATGTATCTGAATGGTCAAACAATTGGCAACTCCAAATCTCGACCAACAAATGCTCTGTCCTATACATTGGTTAAAAAAAAATGAGTACACCAAATACAAACTAGACAGATATGACCTCATTGACAATCCTCATTCTGTCAAGGACCTTGGAGTTCTCAAATCAAATGACCTAAGCGCCAAAGCTCACTGTAACAGCATTGCCAAAAAGGCATTAAGAGCTGTAAATCTAATCTTATGAAGCTTCTTGTCTGGAAATATCGAATTGCTAACTAGAGCATACAAAACTTTTGTTAGACCAATACTCGAATACAGCTCATCAGTTTGGAATCCGCACTGTATATCAGACATTAATACAATTGAAGTATTTCATGAGAAGAATACTACACTCCTCTTCTCACAACAGAATACCCTATATCACCAGGCTTGAGATTTTGAGCTTGGACAACCTTGAACTACACCACCTATGGTTGGACCTAAGCATAGCACACAAAATTATCTGCTACAATGTCCTACCAGTCAATGACTACTTCAGTTTCAACTGCAAAAATACAAGAGCACACAACAGATACAAATTCAATGTAAACTGCTCCAAACTTGATTGCAGAAAGTATGACTTCAGAAGCAGAGTGATCAATTACCTGACTCTGTTGTTACATCCTCCAACCCCACACTCCTTTAACCTCAAACTATCCACTATTGACCTCACCCCATTTTTAAGAGGTCTGTAAGGGGCGTGCATAAGTGCACCATCGTGCCTACCATCCCTGTCCTATTGTCCCCATTTATTCGTACCTATTTCATGAATTCTTACTCATGTTTATACTTATACCTATTATTTATTTTTTTATTTGTCAATTGCTTACAAGATAATAGGTATAAGTAAAACATAGTTATGAATACATGGATACATATAAGAAAAATAAAATATAAAAAATAAAAGAAACAATAGGACGGGGACGGTAGGCACGTTGGTGTGCTTATGCACACCCCCTACAGACCTCTTAGGAAAGGGGTGAGGTCAATAGTAGATAGTGTAAGGTTAAAGTTTTTCGAGTTTGGGGAAGAAACCACAGTCAGGTAGAGTATTCCAGATATTGACCACTCTGTTGCTGAAGTCGTATTTCCTGCAATCAAGTTTGGTGCGATTAACCTTGAGTTTGTATCTATTGTTTGCTCTTGTGTTGTTATGGTTGAAGCTGAAGTATTCATTGACAGGTAGGACATTGCAATGTATGATTTTATATATTATACTTAGTTTGGACCAAAGGTGGTGTAGTTCTAGGTTTTCAAGGTCTAGAATTTCGAGTCTGGTGGCATATGGTATTCTGCAATGAGTAGAGGAGTGAAGAACTCTTCTTGTAAAATATTTCTGGACTTTTTCAACTGTGTTAATATCAGATACGTAATGTGGGTTCCAGACTGATGAGCTGTATTCAAGTATTGGTCTAGCAAATGTTTTGTATGCTCTAGTTATTAGTGTAATGTTACCAGAGAAAAAGCTATGTAAGATTAGGTTAACAACTCTTAGTGCCTTTTTGGCTATGTAGTTACAGTGGGCTCTAGCACTTAGATCATTTGAGATGAGTACTCCAAGATCCTTTACAGATTTTGGGTCATCAACAAGGTCTTGACTATTCAGCCTGTATTTTATTTTCTGATTTTTTTTGCCAAAATGTAGGACAAGCATTTATTTATTGAGATCTGAAATTGCCATTTGTTTGAACATTCTGATACATGGTCAAGGTCTTTTTGAAGGGTAGCGGTATTTTCTGTGGTGTTGAATAGCTTTACATCATCAGCGAAGCGTACGCAGTTGCTCTTGATATGATCGCAGAGGTCATTTATGTAGAGTATGAAGAGAGTTGGTCCTAGAACACTGCCTTGGGGGACACCACTGTTGACAGGTATAGAATTTGATAGGACACTCCCAATTTTGACCATTTGTTGTCTGTTTGACAGGAATGCTTCTATCCAGTTATGCAGGTGTCCAGAGATACCATAAGATTTTAGTTTTAGGAGTAGTTTGTCATGTACCACTGAATCAAAGGCTTTACAGAAGTCTATGTAGATTGCGTCTATTGCTTTGCCCTGATCGAGTTGTGTAGTCCATATGTTTTTGCAATGTAAGAGTTGCAGATTACATGATAGTTTTTTCCTAAAACCAAATTGTTTATTAGAGAGTAGGTTGTTTGTTTCTAAGTGGAGGATGATGGATTGGTTAATAATTGATTCCATGACTTTACAGGTGACGCAGCATAAAGAGATTGGTCTGTAATTTTCAACTACGCTGGGTCTCCCTTTTTGAAGATGGGGATGACCGTGGCTTGTGACCATAGTTTTGGCAAGGAGCTGGTTCTGAAAGATTCTTCAAAGATTATGCTTAGAGGTTCTGCTACGGCAGTGGATAGCTTTTTTAAGAAGTAGGCACATATTCCATCTGGTCCAATAGATAGAGATGGTTTTAGATTGCGTAGTGCTTTTTCAACATTGTCTTCTGTAAAATCGATATGTATTAGATCATTGTAGTTGTCTGTGGTTTGACTAGGAAATACTGGGCTTGATCTATTGCTGTTTACAAATACTGAGCCAAAGAATATGTTAAAGAGGTTGGCTTTAATAGTGTCGTCATTGCAGTCTTTACCATTAGGTCCATTCAGGGGTGGGATGGACCTTGAGTCTTTTAGTTTGTTGTTTATAAAATTGTAGAAAGCATGGGTGGAATTGGTGCATATAAGGTTTTCTTCTTGTTTAATGTGATAATTGGTGCATTCAGTTTTTATCTAGTGGCATAAATTTTTGTATTTGCTTTTGAAGTTGGCAACATGACCAGATTTGTTTTTCCGCCAAAGTGATTTCTTTTTGGATTGAAGCTTCCTTATTGTTTTGGGTAATTTGTTTTTTCTGGTTTTGGGAGTTGTTAATGGTATATAAAGTTTGATGACTCTTTTGACTTCAAGTAAAAATATGTTGTAATGGTCTTCTACAGTATTGCATGTAGAGAATAGAAATTGCCAATCAAGGGATGAGAGATCATTGTTTATAAGATCATAGTTTCCTTTTTTGAAGCTACAATTGGGGATTCCGTCATTGTAATGATTTTTGTGTGGACGTATTTTGAGACAAAAGTCAATCATGTTGTGGTCATTGTTGGAAAAGGGTTCTTTAATTTGTATTCTGTAAATTGAATTCAAACTATTGCAGAAGATGAGATCGAGGCAGTTGTTAAATCTAGTGTTGTGGTTGCTAGTTGTTCTAGTCCCAGATTTGTTACTGCATTGTAGAAGATTGCATGTGTGGGTTCAGTTGTACATTTGTTAAAGGTCCAGTTAATATGAGGTAGATTGAATTCACCAAGAAAGATGAAAGCGTGTGGGCAGGATGCTGCCCATGTTAGTAGTGAATTTAGCTTGTTTGCATGTTCAATGTCATAATCAGGGGCTCTGTAACATAGTAAGAACCGAAATGTGATATTTAAGGACAGTTCACAGATGATGGTCTCAGGAGTAGCAAGCTCCTGGGTAACTTGGATGCTTTTTAGATGTAGAGACTTTTTATAGAAGATAGCAACACCACCTCTTCTACGGATTTCACGATCTGATCAGTAAACATGATAGTCTCTTACTGTGGTAATGGAGTCAGGGAGAGATGGGTTGAGCCATGTTTCACAGACAAATATGATGTCGAATTTAGCCGTATTTAGTAAGAGGAGAAATTCAGGTATTTTATTTACAAGACTTCTTGCATTGAGTAGCTTGCATTTAAGGCCAGTTGTAGTTGGGATAGAGGTAGTTAGGGGCGTGCATGCCTAGTTTTGAGTGATATTGGATTAGATGGGGTGGGGTTGGATGCGGAGTTGTGGGTTGTGTGACTTTCTTTTGATGCAATCAGCTCTGTAGTCAATGTATAGGTCCTTTTCTCCATTGTCTAGACGGTTTTTAAGTTCAGCGCGGAGTTCACAGGAGTGGATTCTTTGCAGTATGGATAAGTCTTGAGCAAAGTTTTTTGTGGTTGGGATTGGTTTTTGCAATGATATTTATTGAATATGCATTTGCTGGACTCATTTTTGCATACAACTCTACAAAATTTTGGGGCCACAGAGCCGTCATTGTATTTGAACTCAGGGCCATCTCTGGTTATTTCAATGATATCTTCAGGAGAGATGTTTGTTGTATTTGCATTGCTTATTATCTTGTAAGCAATTGACAAATCAAATAAATAAAATAAATAAATAAATCACACCTGTTTGAGCTGCTAGATTCCATTGGTACCCAAATACCTAAGGATTGCATGTTAGATTTATTTTTTTATTGAAAGAATTCAGTGCAGTCTAGTCTTGCCATGGACCAATCTCTTTTTTGTTGCCCTCTAATTGATAGGAACCACACACACACACACACACAGAGAGAGAGAGAGAGAGCGAGAGCCTGTTAATAGACTTGCCCAAGAGACTGATGACAAAAAGCAGCAAAGTGAATGGATTTGGTTACAGTGTTGATGGATGCGCCTTCAGAAGACATGAAGAACCAGGTTAGAGACAGATCATCCTGGATAAAATCTATCTAGTGAGCTTTCCAGAGTTGCTTAAAATGGGTGACCTCACAAAAATCTTTTAAATAAATCTATATGTCTCCAAGAATTTCTTTTTAAAAGTTGAAAATGACTTGATGGTACACCATCAAGAAATATTAATATATGCTGGAATATTTTGAGTCTGGTTTTATACCTTCATGTTTAATTTGACTTACAGATGTCACAATGCAACTCAGATTCATTAGCAATCAGAGTGGCTGAAAGCACAGCAAATAAATAGTCACCAAATGTGCTCAGAGATATTGACTTCTGCAACTCCAAAGAGTTTAGTCAATTAAGGATTTCGCATGATGTTTTTAAGTAAGACAGAAACAGTGAACAGTAGCTTAGTTCTTAGTTCTATCTGTATCACAAGTGGCATTCCATGTGAATACTACAGTATATGATTTCAAACAAAAATATATTTTTCTTCTTTATTGTATTATTAAACATATCTTTAAATAGCCATGTCTCCCTTTCTCCCTCTTTTTTTAACACTCTATTTGTAATTATATGCAGGTGTGAGGTATTAACTTAAATCATGACCTTTCATTCTAGTAATTCAAACAAAGCAACTCCTATAAAACCTTGAGCAGCTATTGCTCCAGGGGAAAAACAATGCCTCAAAGAGAAGTCTTTGTCATCCTTATCCTCTCAGGCCTATTGTTGCCTATGCCTTCTCATCAGCCATTCTACAGCCAATTACAATTACATTTGTTTTCATTCTTCTGCAAGAATGACAACTCTTTAGTTAGATTAAATTGCCTGGCAGGATGAAAAATGGCTGTTGATTCTTTTACACTTACTATAAAATTAGGAGTGGGCAACATCTAAAGGAGGTGATAAAGTTCATCAAAAAAAAAAAAATCACCTTTGCCAATGAGATCTAGTCAGGGGTGTGATATTACCAGTTCTGCCCAGCTCTATAGAACTGGTAGCTCTGAAGAGCAGCAGACACAGAACCGGTTCTGTGTCTACTGATGTTTGGCCTGCCTGCCTGCCCGAGTTGTTACATGACCATTATTTCCTGCTTTTTCAACCTCAGTTGCTTTGCACGGCCTAGCCGAGGTTGAAAAAGCAATGAAAAAGTGTTTTTTGAAATGCTGCACACCCGCGCGAAGCCTTATCAGCTGTCCAGGCGGCACAGTTTATGGTGTATTACATGTGCACACAGCAAAACATAATTAGCGAACCGGTAATAATGCCGGTTGAATCCCACCCTTAGATTTAGCCAATTTTGAGCTGCAAAAATCCATAGAATCACGAGATGGAAACAAAGACTAGCATTTTCTCTCTCACTCTCTTTTTCCTGCCATCTAATTGTTGCTTGAAGTTTTGCAATTAAGATAAGGCACTCCCACCAATGAATTTAAATATGTATATTTCTCACTGCTGAGGCTGGTGATTAGAATTTTACTGACATTGGACTGTCCACTTGGATACCATGTACAGGCTTCATGCATGTCTCCATGTTCTCCAAAGGATTCTTTTGCTGTCAAATATGTTGAATAGCTTTTTACCGGTTAAGAACCAGATGAAACGACTTGTTAGAACATAATGTGTTTATTTCAATGGAAGGGATTTTAGGAAATGGCATAGCATTATTCTAATAGATGTTTAGGAAGAGTTCACATAATGTTTAAGGTTTAGCTTTTGTAGGACTTGGATAGAGAGAAAGGATTAACCATTAAAGCTAAATAGCTCTCGTTCTATTTGGTATTTAAAAGGAAGGCCTTTAGATAATCTACGAATGTATGTCCCCTTACCTTTCATGAATGTAATAAATACAAAAGAATTTTGCAGTGACAAGACACAGTTATTCATCTGAAAGTCTCACCACATGACTCTGTCTGATTTTGTAATCTTTTTTTGTGGTAGTCGTTAAGCAAACATGATGATTTGTTTATCTATTATACCCAACCAGAAGTAAATGCTGGAAAAATGTAAAACTCATTGAAAAATGCATTGAGAAACTGAAACAAAGGTCTTCTACTCCAAGCCCCTGCTCAACAGAAACCTATACTTACTTTCCATAGTCTACATCTTTTTTATAATATGGTGATCAAACTGGATACAGTATTCTAAGTGTGGTCTTACTAAGGCTTTATATACTAATACTTCACATACTAATACTTCACATGATCTTGATTCTATCCCTTTGTTAATGAAACCTAGGATTGCATTGGCTTTTTTGGCTATTGCTGCACACTGCTGGCTCATATTTAAGTGATTGTCCACTAAGACTCCAAGATCCTTCTTATAGTTACTGCTATTTAACCAGGTTTCCCCTAATATGTTCCTGTACATTTAGTTTTTCTTGCCTAAGTGTAAAACCTTACTTTTCTCACAACTGAATTTCATTTTGTTAAATAGGACCTAGTGTTCAAGTATGTTGAGATCCATGTGGATCTTGAACCTATCTTTTGAAGTGTTGGCTATTCCTGCAAGTTTAGGGTGTCTGCAAATTTTATGAGTTCCTCTTCTATTCCCTCATCTAAATCATTTATGAAAATGTTGACTGCAGGACACAACAAATGTCTGTAAATGCCAGAGGATTACCAAGCATCCAAAATATTATCATGTGACCATGGGGTGTGTGTACAGCCATTGGAACTTCAAAACCAGGTTGAAAAGAATTCTGGAGAGATCAGGTATAACTTTGAATGGTTGCTAAGTGAGGACTACCTGTATTTTCAACCTACAGTTGAAAATCAGGTTTAAGATGAGCCATACCTTTCCTAGTGTTGATGGCTCACCAGTTTTCCTTTGGTATGCCTGCCTTCCCTCTCCTTCCCAACCAAGAGTTTCTGCATTTCAGGATAGATTTTTGTGTATGAAATATATTTTCATTACAACCATAATAATTCCAAAAGTGGGGTAAAAACTAGGATGATGTAGTGACTGTGAATGACATTTTTCTCATGCTTTATGATGAGAAAAATTATCATTGCATTTCTGCTCCTTAATGCTATTGTTAAAGATATAGGGACCTTGCTATAATAAAGAAAATGGTAGAAAAAAAGATATTGGAGATATTTTTATCCATTGAAGAAAAAAAATCATTTCCTATGTTTGGAGTCTTTTGATTATATTTCTCCAAAACACATTTTCCTATAATTTCAGTTTACTGCTTGTATTTTTGTCCTCCAGATTCACAAATATCAAATGAACATCATTTATATGATAAAAACGTGATAACTCTCATGTTTCTCCTTAATCTTCTCTAAACTGAACATTCTCAGCTCATTCAATCACTTGTCTTGCAATAACCTTCTCAATTTACGCTCTACCTTCCTCTGGACATCATCCAGTGAGTTTGTGTGCTTAAACTGCAGTGCTCAGAACTAACATGATATATCAAATATAACTTGAGTAGCATAATAGTAGAATTATTAGTTTTTGTGCTCAGGAGAATATACTACTGATGGAGTAGACTAAAATGGAATTCATTTTCCTTCCTTTGGTTTGTTTTAGCAGCTGTATCATATTACTAGCTTATGTTCATTAATACTCTCTCCTAAATTATAGTAAGTTTGGGGCAAAAAGTCTTAAAAGAACAACATTCATGTTGAGCTTCTTATCTATCTTTGAAAAACAGCTGGTTGCACAACTTTGGAGGGATTGTTTAACAAATGCAAGTTATTCTGGCTTCTTATCAGCCATCATAATACTAAATACCAGTCCATTGCTTAAGTGGACACTAAAGATGTTTCATCACCTACAGATTTGGCCTGCCTTGCTTAATTTATGAGATCTAACAGGATTTTAACTCATAATGGACCTATAGATTGCCAAATAATTTATCCTGCAGAATATTTAAGAGGGAAGTTAGCATTGGCCCTGTGGAATGCCACTGTGGTCTCTCTCTCATCACTTTTAATTAAATGCAGTTCAGCTCAGAAGTGATGTTTTTATACTTTTTCATCTTTGTCTTCCTCTTGCAACATTTCTGCAACTGCTTGGAGATGCTTTGGTGAAAGTTTAATTTTCCAGTGGTTTTTTTATCTGTTTTATTAATGTTTGTTCTTCATTAAAAAATAAAATGGTTTTCTTGGTAATCTCTTAGATTTAAAAGGGGTTAACTGTATGCCTGTATTTCTTTAATGTTTGGCTGCAAATTGTGTTAAAAGGCAGAAAAAAGGAATCTGCCCCCCACCTACACCTTCCCATGAAAATATCAACAATATTTCAAAGCACATTGAAGAACCCTTTTATAATTAACCAAGTATTAATAGGAGTGTTTAAAACATGTTTTTAATATTATCATTGACATTTTGAGTTACATTATGCCCAAAATGCAGACCGAGACCTCCAGATAAACTGAAGCGATGTTCTTCATGTCAATACAAAATGTTCTTGAAGCACAAATCCCAGTTGCACACTGTACCATTTTTAGTAAATGTAAATTTCCCCGCAACTTATTCTACATGGGGTTGTCTTTCAGTCTAACCCAGAAACTTAAATGGGTACAAAACTCAGCAGCTGGGTTGGCCTTTGGAAGAATTCCAAAAGGCTATATTACAATGCTAAAAGCATTGCACTAGCATTCAGTTTATTTCCATGTGAAATGCAAATGCTGTTTATGAGTACTTTGAAGCCCCATATATGACTGGGTAGGGATTAGTGGAGAGAATGCCTCTTTCTATATAGTGTCCTTTTCCTCATTTACTGAGATCATCTGAGGACATTTACCTTGAGTTGCCATGGAATTTACTTCAGTGATCCAGAATTAAACCTTCTGTGTACCCACTTCAGTTCTTTGGAATGTTCTCCCTGCTGAGCTGAAGAGACTAATCCCTTTGCTGGATTTTCCAAAAAGCCCCCAAACCACATATTTTAAGACAGTTTTTAATTCGTGTTTTTAAATGCTTTTATTATGTTTTTCTTCATGATTTTGTTGTGAACTGCCAAGACATCTTCCATGGGTAGCAATATAAGTTTTATATTTAAAGGATGAAATAAATTTGCATTGTTATATTTTTCTGCAGTTTGAATACAAAAATTGCCCAATAAATAATACTGATTAATGAACCCCCCCCCCCCCCAAAAAAAAAAAAAAAGCAGGCACAATGGCCAAATAAGATGTATAGCAGATATTTGCTTTTTAGGTTAGAGGTTTGTTTTTTCCATTTTTAAATGTTAATTGGCTTTTAATTTTATGTTAAAACTATACTATTCAGGTGAATTGAGAGCACTGTCTGAGAGCACCAAAAATGTATAGCCTTTGTCTTCCAATCCATCAGAAAAAGGGTACTGCCTCTTGGTGCTAGCCATAACCCAGCAAAACTTTCATGACCTTATCAGTGAGAAAGGAGAAATTACCTTTTGATGTATTTCAAAATCACTTATTTTGAAAGTGTTATATATGACCAAATATGGCCAAGGAATGGAGTTGGCTAACAGACTCCACTTGTTGGCCCAGCCACTGGCGGGAGAAATGAAGTCCTGTCAGTGGCTGAAACTTTGGACAGCACCAGCTACAAAAGCCAGTGCCTGCCGCATTTGAGCAGCTTTTTTTGAATTAAACTACAATAAAGATGGCTTACCAGTGTCCTGCCTCTCATTCACACGTGGACCCATCTAAAGGAAGAAAGCTTCCAAATATCACCTTGCCAAGTAAAGCAAAGAGTGCCCTTTAGATTTAATAACAACCCCAAAAGAGGATTTTTTTTGCCCCACAGGATCAGAACTACTATCAGAATATTCAAGTTTCTTTTGTTCTTCCTTTAGGATGATGATGTCTGATGGGGACCAAACTTGGATGCCTTATGAAAAGCACACTTTTATTTCTTGCTGAATATAGTCATATGGAATATGGCTTGTTTGCTTCTCATTTACTTCTGAAAAACTGTACCCTTCAGGAATTTTATTACCACTGTTCCTCATTTCTCAGGCATATAGTAAGAATTTACCAGTAATGTTTTTTTTTGTGTGTGTGTGTGTACCACTATTGTAAAGTTTTATTCAAGTGACTTTATTGAACTTTATTTTCAGGTCTAAAATACATTCTGTATGGTTATAATGTTCTCTTGAAACAAAAAACAGGATCTATATTATTTCCTTAAGTAGAAGAATTCAGAACTATAAAGAGCCTTGCCAAAGCATGTAGTTAACTTTTTTAAAAAAGATAATGCAACAACATTAAGAGAGGATAAGGAGGAAAAATGCTTGGGTTAATTAAAACTTCCCAAATGAAGTAAGCAGATAAGAACATCTCACATAAGAGGAAAATCCAGGCAACCCAACTCTGTCAGAAATAAAAACTGTGCTTTAGTTACACAATTTCAGATACTTCTTTATACCCACTGTAACTTAAACCAGCAAGTAAAATCAGTGCATTACATTTTATTTCCTATTTTCTTAAACACAAAAATAGTGAAAGGAGTAAGGGAAGGGAAGCTACAAAGAGGCCTGGTTTCAGATCATCCTTTTTTCTAATTCTGTTTAGAAATATATACACATTGAATTATTTCTCTTACGCAAATCTCTTTAAAGTGGATTGAGTATACAATGCTGCTGCTTCCAGTAGATTGAGTATACAATGAAATCTCTCTTAAATAAACCCCAGAAGATCAGCAAAACATGTTGCTCAGCAGAAGTATTTTAAATAACAGTCAGATCTACCATTAAAGAGCTTTGCAAACCTTTGCTTAAGTCAGAAAACAGTTTGGGGAGGTGGGCTTATTACAACTTTGATAGTGTTTCATATAAGTGACAACATAAAGTCTTTTTAGCTGGGCAGTAAAATACAGAACTCATCTGAGTTTTGATAAAGTCATATATATTAGATAGTAGTATATTGGGTAAAAAGATGTAATATATTTATGATACAACAAAGTCAATGTAAATGTAGATTTCAAAAATTATTGTATTAGTTTACTTATTTATTTATTTAGCATATGGCATTGTTATATTAGCCAGGAGACCATAATGCTAATGCAGAGTAGTAGTTTGGTTGCCTGTTTACTAGCTCTGTAGTTATACGCTTTCATGCTTCTCAAGGTCCATCACAGGAGGGCAAGCTAGCTCCTCACCAAAAAGAAAGATGAGTGGCTTTTTCCTACAGCATCATCCAAGGCCCTCTCCCGCTACCCAACCACCTTGAGAATGGGTGTCACAACCAGGAAGGTTCAGGTATGCCATATGAAGTCCTGGCCCATATCTCTACTGGAGTGGTACCTATTTATCTACTCACCTAAAACATGATTTTGACTGCTAGGTGGACAGAAGCTGAGGTGAATGATAGGAGTTTACCCCATCCTGCAATGCTAGGGCTTGAATCATTGGAGCAGAAGCCATCTAGAGCATCTCCACCATCATTAAACCACAGTGTGGTCTGTATTTTATTAGATGTACCATTGATTGAATATAGAATAGAAAAAGGCAAAATTGTCTCTAAAATCCCTATATAGTTGTCTTTTAGAAGAGAAATGATAGTTAAACAAAAATGGTTAACCTATACAGGTTTGCTGAAATTTATCTAAGGAGAGTTTAAAAGTCAGAAGTCATTCTTTTTCAATATTTCTTATTTTTTCCCCACTTTCTTCTGTGCACTTTTACTCCTTTTCCTTTCTCAGTTTTTTAAAATCTTGTTTTTCTGTTTATTTTTTATTTTTGTACCATACAAACAAACGCATATATAGTTTGAGTCATCATATTCATATATTCTCATGTTCACCATATTTCATGATGTTATAATGTTATCTAAATTTTGTAGATAACTTGATGTACATTAACAATTAAAGACTGAAAGCAATTGTTTGACTATCTTTGTGTGTGGGTATGAGTGCGCATGTTTTCACTTTTCCAAAAAATATTGTGATTTTTTAAAATAGATTTTATGTTAACTATCTGGGAAGCAGCCATGTCATATATTTATTGTTCAGTTGAAACACTGTCAAATCATTAGAAATTATGAAAAGCAACATAGGGTTTCAGTCTTTCAACCAAATGAATGGAATATGGTGGAAAAATTGTTAGGTTTGTAACAAAGCTTCTGAATTACTTTAGAATTACTTTCACAAATCTTCTAAATATTAGTGGATTAAGAATAGCTTTCAGCTAGAGCCGCAGCTCAGAAGGTACTTTGTACTTGTTGAAACTAGGTCATTACATTAATAAATACGAATGGGAAAGGACTATTGATGAATAGTTCTACTTTCCAATTGTTACCAGCTATAAGCCTTGCAATGGAAAGCTCTGCTGAGTTTTCCTAGCTGTAAATCCTTTTTCTTTTGCCATGAAAGTCAATGAAATACATTTTTCTTGATTGATTTGTAAAGACAGAGAAGAGCCTGCAATGTAGATATGTCATGTTTACGGTTTGTTGGTACAAACTGATATATCTCTGAATTACAATCATGACTGCATAGATAGGACAACATCTTGTCTGAATAATTCAAGCATTTTTTTCCCACTCAGGCTAGTGAACTGGAAGGAAGAATCCACAATGGAAAGATAGAATCACTTGTTCATAAAAAATGCATGCAATTCTGATTACACTTCCTAAGGATCATTTGAGGCCAGAAAAAATATTAACATGAAAAAAGATTTGAAAAAGTTGACATTGTCATTTACAAAATATGATCTTCAGCTTGATGGAAACAGTTGGATATGATGCTTCACTAGTTTTTAGATCTGGCATACCAGAACTGGACTGAAAAAAATCTGGACAAAGACTACATTGTGATAGAGATGCAGAAGCCTATTTTCACCCATCTAAGGGTCATATAGATTTTTTTCAGTCCAAAGTAATGACCCCTTTCTAGAAAGAAAATCTGCTTCCAAACTAATTCAAATCTATACTTTAAAACTTCAATGAAAAGTAGTAATATTTTCAATCAATTTTTACTGTCAGGGGCCACTGCATTGAGTAACTGTACTTACTGTAGGATATTCTTCTAAGAAACTTTGTACATAAGGTTATATGTGTGAATTTTCACCTGTCATTTAAAAAGTTCCAACTTTCTCTTCAGTGAAACATATAGTGAGAACACCTGAAGCCATTTTTTTTCTTTGTCTCCACAAACATTAGGTAGTGCTGCCAGAAAATGGCATCTTGGAGTCAAGTTTTGATTTTGTGATCAGCAGAATCTAGAAGCAGTGAATGCACAGTTGTGATTGCCTATGAGCAATCATAACAACTGTACTTCCCACTGCCACCAAAGCTGAAATTAGGTAAATGAAATGGTGCCACTATACCCCAGTCAAAGGTGATACATTAACATTGAGATTAAATGGATGACCTATAATTTTTACAAAGAAACAAACATTGCAGGAGGCATAAAAAAAAACAAACTCTGGCAACAGTAACAGTACAATGAGTCATTTCTTGTCAGCAGAAACTGTAATGTGCCTAAAAGTGACCGAAGTGGACTTTCAAATCATGTTTGAAAGGCAGATTTACTATTAAATGGTGCTTATAAGGCGTCTGAATAAGACCTGACAAACCCAATGAAAAGGACCAGGCTGCCATTCCAAATATAGATTCCCCTACAGACACCTTTAATCCAGTTTCTCCTGCAGTGCAAGTCAAAACAGAGATGGAAACATTGCCCAGTGATTACAGCAAATGGATTGGGGAAGTGACCAATGGGAGCTTCTTAGATCTCAACCCTGTACCAAATCATACCCCTCTCTTTCAAAAAAAGAAGAAAATGAAACTATGGATGACTTTAAGTTTAGTTTAGTTTACTTTATTGTCATTGTATCTCATACAACTCAAATCAAATACCATCTTCAGTGCACATCATGACCATGACCATGAAAATAAACACAAACACACATCCTTCACCCTCCATACATTGAACCAAAAACCTCCTACATTGCATCAATTCTGCGCTGTACAGCGGAATTCAAAAGAACTACTGCCCTGGGATAGAAGCTGTTTTTCAGCCTATTTGTCCTTGTTTTTATTATTCTGTACTGTCTGCTAGATGGTAATAACAGTCTTTACACACTCAGCCAGAGATATTGTCAGGACCGGCAGCCTTTCTAGGGTCCACAGTCCTCAGAACGCTCCTCATCTCCTGTTCCTCCACAATGAGGTGGGGGCTACATTTGGCTGGTGGTTGTATTTTAGCTGTCTCTGATGTCCCCACTTCAAAGCAAGCAAAGAAATGATTCAGTTCCTTGGCCAATGAAGCTTCCCCCTCAGCAGGGATGACACTGGTCAGTTGATGGTTTGTAATTTGTTGAATCCCTCGCCACACCTGCCTCATGTTATTGCTATAAAAATTATCTTCAATCTTCCTCTTATAATCAGTCTTGGCCTTCCGAATACATTTCTTCAGATTAGCTCTGGCAACACTGTATCTTGCTCCATCACCAGACCTAAAGGCCTTGGTCCTGTCACACAAGAGGCACTGGACTTCCTTGGTCATCCAGGGTTTCTGATTGGGATAGATCCTAATATGTTTATCCACAGTGATAGTATCTGTGCAGTGTTTGGTATAGCACATAACAGTTGTAGTGTGCTCCTTTAGGTCAGGGTGGCAAAAGATGTCTCAATTTGTGTTCTCAAAACAATCCTGAAGTTGTTTGGAAGCATCTTCTGGCCAAGATTTCACTGTCTTTATTATAGGCAGAGCCCATCTCCTAAGAGGGATATACGCTGGTGCTAAAAGCAGTGACATAAGCAGGAGATATCACTAAAATAATACCATGAGAAAATGGCAGAAGAAAATGGTTATTAGGGCATTTTGATGTAGGGAAAAAGGGCATGGGGCCATAGAGTTATCTACACTCATCTACAATGTCTTGGAAATTTATTCCCTTTCTCTATGTATTCTCTAAGTGCTCATAGGCATTTTTTAAAATATGGAACCATCTTGCCTGTGTTCCTGTTCTTTAATCTTAAATCTACCTTCTATCCACCCTTTTGAAATATGACGTTAAAACATCTACCTTGGCACAGTAGGACAATTAGCTTCACAGCCTTGTTTTACAAAATACTTTTCTGCTTCTAGTGCACCAACACTCCTGCTTTCTTCATTCTGTCTCTCTGAAAAATTATTCTTGATCAGATTTCCAGAGCTGAAATAAAGAAGGTTTTATAGTGAAAAATATAGGAGGGGAGGGAAAAAAAGATTATTTAGGAATTGGCTAATTTGGATCACTGCACAGAGTATATTCTTAAATCTGCAGGAAGCAGCAGGCTCCTGAAGCCTCCTGAAACTCACACATAAAGTGATTTATATCAAAGGTAACATTCACACAGAGGCTGCTTATTTTGATAAAAAATGTTTAAAAAAAATCAACCTACCACTCCTTCCCTCCCCAACAATAAATGAACAAAATGAAACCTGGAAGTTTTTAAAAAGTTGATATATGAGGTTTCATACAAGATTCCTATTTGGACCCCATAAAAGAAAGTATTCATCCCTAGCTTAGACAGCTTTCTGTGTCAGAGGTCTGCTGCTGAGCTGAAAGCTCAGACATTCCTTGCTTCTCTTCCCCAAATATTTTCTTCTTACCACAAAGCCCATTGCTATTGATATAAACTGCCCAATCTCTGATTTATAACATGTCTCAGTGACTACTCTGATTAGAACTAACACTGTGCTGAAATCTGCCTTGCAATTTCTCAGTTTCTTCTCTTTTCTTCTGGTAAAAGGGACTTCTGGATTCCTTTTTTATTTGTTCTTAGGATTTCTCTAGGTGAAATTTGAAAGAAAAATCTGATGGGGATATGCATTCCCATCTCTCCACTTTTAGAAAAAAAAACTTTTCCCAGTTTTAGAAATTCCATTAGAGAACTTTCCAGAGTTTCCTTCATAATGTCTTCTTTAGAATATATATGAAATATAGTTTTGAGGGTGCAAACCACAGGAGAAATTGCTGCACAATAAAAGGCAGGCTTAATTTTGCTCCTAATTAAATGTCTAGGGAGATTCAGGGCATGGCTGCCCCAAAGATCCTTTTTTCATGAGGCAATTGGACTTTCTGTTTTTTCTTTGAAGACATTTCACTTCTCATCCAAGAAGCTTCTTCAGCTGACCTAATTAAATTTTATTTTATTATGAAATAAGAGGAGATGTGGGGGTACGTGAGTCCAGGAGAACTGGAAGGTAGACATTCTATTATGAGAAATTCACCAAAATGTGCTTCTCCTTTGAAATATATACCTGTTGTGATTCGTCGACTGCAGCAGAGATGGCAGTTGAGTCAGATGAGTCAGAGGAGATGGAGGGGATGTCTGGGTTACCATTGGAGCCGGCAGAAGGCTCTGGGGAGCAGGAGGTCTCACAGCCAGATGCAGAGCAGGGCCCATCTACTCACATTCAGGTGGAGAGATAGCCATTTTCAGGACCTCAGCTGAGTGAGGGGGAGGAGAGCAACGCAGGACTGTGAACCAGCTAACCAAGAAAAGGAGACATTAACAAGCCCCTCCCTGGCTGGGATATAAGGAGGAGGGGTGTGGAAGATGTGGTTGTCAGAGACATCCTTTCATGGTCCAGAAGAGTTCCCTCTGGCAGATTCCTTTCCATGATTTCCTTGCCTTTAATCAGATTGGTCAGGACTCTTTGTGTTGGGATTGAAGTGCTAATTGAGGCTCCCTGTGGGGAACTCAGAGACTGTTATGACTTGTGAATCACCATGTGACCTGGAGCTTTGTCAGTGAATACCATGAATTCCTGCCTTTCTAAATAAAAAGGGGAGTTTTCCTCACAAGTAGGCTGTTCAGCGGGGCTTGTGAAGGTGGGGTCGGAACAATATCGAAAACTTGGCCTTAAGTTAAATTAATTGGTAGGAAAGACATCAACATTTTTTCTGCATTACATTACAAGGAACAGAGGGAGAGAGGGAAGGAGGTAGGGAGGAAGGAAGGACGGACAGGATTATAGGAAGGAGAGAGTATGCAGAGAGGGAAGGAATCAGGGAAGAAAGGAAAGAGGAGGAAGAGAGGGAGGAATTTCTTATGATACTGCCAGTTTCCCACAAGGAAACTCAATGGGGAAGTTAGCAGGAAATCAGAAATTGCCTCTACTCCTTTCCTCCTGTTTTTTGTTTACCCAAGATCATTCTGGTCCCCTGTTTAGGTAAGGAAATATTTATGAAATGATGACCCAACCAGGCATGCATTGTTTAGTGCTTACTACATTTGGGAAATATGATGGAGAAACTTTAAGATACACAAATGTTAGTCAAAAGATAACGGGTAGTCTGATACACAAAATGCATTTTTGCTTCTAATACAAATACATTGTATGCTTCTAACAACTTTCTTTATATGTAAGTGAGAGCTAGATATGTCAAGATAAGCTAAAGTAAATGGAATGCAGTAGGAATTGGGTACTTAAGAACTGGGTCACGTGAATCGAAAGAGATGCAGTCAATAATTAATGAATGTAGATTGAAAACAGAAGTAAAGCCTTGAATTCAGGAGTAAAAGAATAATGTTGGTGGGGCTTGGTCACCTAGTGAAAGGCAGAGGACTACATTGGAAAACAAATCTATGAAAAAAAGAGTGAAAGGGTTAAAGTAGGAGGATCAAACCTGCGGCCTGGATGTATCATGTGCTGGCTATACCCACCCCCATTTTACTGAAGAGGAAAGGAGTCATGATATGTCATGTGATGACAACATGAAGTTTGATACCCCTGGGAAGGGGTAAGACTGAGAAAATCATGGTTAGATTCCAGAAAGGGAAGTGAAATGTTTCAAGAAGCTAAGAATGACTCCATGTTTTGTGGTGATGTGCAAAGATAGAGAGTTAGGGAAAGATATAAAAAATGGTGTTGTATAGCCTCTTCGGCTATCTTTTTTTTTTTTCATATTCTATGCCTTAATTTCTTTAGCTTACTATTTTTCTTTTCTTACCTTTGTTTACCCTGAAAGGAAATAGTGATTAGGGTATATGTGTATGTTAGTCATTCTTTTTTTTAAAAAAAAAAAAGATATTCATGGTAATTTTTTCTTCCTACCTTCACCAACTAGGAGTCAAAACAATAACCATTCTGCAAAGACATTTGCAGTAGTACCTAACATTAAACAAACAAATAAGAGGGAAGTGGAGAAGAAGATTTTCCCCATATTAACTATAAGTTCAATTTTAAAAGCTACTGAAAAAAAAACTTTCCTTGTTCTTGGAGACATTCAGCATAGTACATCACAACTTTGCTTTAGAATGAATTTTGGAAGTGGATTTGTACTCTGGAGAATAAACCATTTTAGAGTATGAAAATTGTGCAGCTCATAGGTTCCACTAAGACTTTTTGTTAAATCATACAACCTTTACCTAATATATTCTCTTTAGTGTTTCAGTTTCTCTGACAGCTGTTACCTATTTGACTGCAAGACATTATTTGCCCTATTTGAAAACTAGAGCTCATAACTTAGTAATAAAAAGTTGGCATTTAGATAGCAAGGACTACTCCTTCAAAACGAGAAAACCTTCTAGGAATGCTAACATTTTGAAGTGTTCATGTTACAAAGTGTTTAAAAGGGAAAAAGCTTGTGACAGCAAGATATTTGGAAGAATTTTAGAAAATCTGTTCACTCATTTCATCGAGTGTATGTTCTTAAACTACTTATTCTCATTCGATCAAGCTTCAATATCTAGAATGAGTCTTGTTGCTTGTGTGACTCAGCCATTACAGATTATGTACCCTATGATGATTTTCAGCAGAATCAGAGCATGTGTCAATCATGAGAACCTTTATGTTTGCTCCAGTTCCAGAAGAACAGGGCAACATTTAATGTGCATTCAAGTAAATAAAGTCAGGCTCCAGATTAATGTAAACTGAGAGTGATCTGAATGAAAACTGATTACAATTAAATAAACTGATTACAAATAGATAAGATATAGGTTTTGTAATGACAAACTAGATTTACAATTATCATTCCATTCTTTAAAAAGAACACAGATACATGGCTACTCATCCTAATCTCATGTCTCTGGGCATTTTGCATCAGCTTCAGGTTCCAAGTGCTCTTTCAGGACAGCTTCATGTAAAGAGCATTGCAGTAGTCCATTCAGGAGATGAATGTATAAGTGACTGTCAACAGAGTCCCCCAGTCCAGGATGAATGCAGTTAATGCACCACACAATGCTGTGCAAAAGCCCTCTTGGCCACAACTGTCACTTTTTTCTGTAATATGTGTATATTAAAGTACTTCTACACAGAAATCATTTTTGACCCTATTCCCCATCCTCAAATTCATATTTATGCCATGCTAGAAATACCCTCAACAATAATTACAAAGGAACCTCAGGAACTTCCTGAGTAGGCCAATAGGTTATATATAAGTGGTTGTCCAGGCAGTGATTACACCTTTCCTTGGGCATATTTCTATTTTATCTGAGTTGAGAGAAAAAAAATTGCTAGGAGAGACTTCCACTGAAGAGGCTATGAAGTAGTAGGAAGGTCTTGTGATGGCTTAACTAAGAGAGTAGGACCTGAAAGAACAAAAGTTCCTATCAGTGGAAAACCAGAGTATACGCAGCACTGCTATGTACACAAGATGATCTCTGGAATAGCAGTAAAGACAGCAGTTAATTGGCTTGGTTGTGGATGACCTTCCAAGGTGAACAATACAACCAGAAAATATGGAAAGGTTTCCTTAGTTGTTGACTTTTAAATCACATATTAAGTATATCTACTGGTTTTACAAGCAGTAGCATTCCCTGAATGGAATTCTATCTAGAACATTTCTGCAAGCAAACAGATTCACCCATATTCCCACTTCTTTGTCCCCTACAACCCACAGTGCTATTTCTTTCATTATTCTATAAAAATCTTCTGCTTTTTAAGCAGATTTTCAGGGAGAACTGCTGAACATATTTTTCTCACATTCTAATAAGAAGTGTCTGTTGATATTTTTCTTAAAGAAACTTTTCATAGGTGAAAGGAGACCTTTTACATGCAGGTGGTAAAGTCCAGGTCCAGTCCAATATTTCTTTTTTTAAAAAAAATATTTTATTGATATTCCAAAGTTTAAAAACATAAAATAAAACTATATGCATTGTTATCAACATCAAGACATCTTTTACATTTCCTTACATTTTTCAATATATGATTACTTATTCCATTACCATTACATCTTACTCTTGTTACAAATCAATATATTTCATCTTACATTTCAATCTTTTCTATAACATATATACCTATTTACATACTTCCTCATTCTTTTCCTAATGGCCATTTTATTTTCTTTTTATTTCTAAACCACTCATCCCAGGCATCCCAGGCTCTATAATATATTGAATCTTCTTTGTCTTTTAATTTCAACGTTAGCCTGTCCATCTCTATATAATCTATTATTTTGTTTATAACCATGCCTTCTGACGGTATTCTTTTCTCCTTCCAAAGTTGCGCATACGAAATCATTGCAGCTGTTAGTATATGTAATATAATATACCTATCTTTTTAACTACATTTTTGTAATAAAAAATTTTTTTGGATTAAATTTAATTTTCTGATTTATAATTTCCTCTAGCCATTTTCTGATTGTATTCCAGTATTTCTTCACTTCTGGGCATCCAGATATGAAAATAAGTGCCTTTTTCTTTCCCAAACTTCCAACAATTAGGGTTTAAATTAAACATTTTTGCCAATCTAGCGTAGGGATAGGTGCTACCAGTAGAACATTTTATACAGGTTTTCCCTGTATGCTGTGGATATGGTTAATTTGTAATTTAATCCCCACATTTTTTCCCAATTTTCCAAATCTATATTGTGGCCAACATTTTTCGCCCATGCCACCATCGTTTCTTTGGCTACCTCCTCTTCCATTTTAAAATCTAGTAAAAATTTGTATATTCTTGAAATCGTTTTTCCCCATTCCTTGTAGATTTTTATGTCAACAAATTTTCAACTGAAATTCAGATTTAGTTATTCAGTTTTAAATAGTTTAAAAGCAGCAGAGAATAAACCAATATAAGTACACCTGTCAAAACAAGGTATCATCTGAAGAAATTTTGGAATTCTACAAATAAGTATTCAGGAGAACAAAAAATTATTTTGTGGAAATAAGATACTATTTCTTTAAGATATCTTATGCCTATATTGCTATGTTGATGAAACCTGCTTTTCCCAGTAGCATTCCCTGTACTAGAAGCTAACCAGCCTCAGAAGCTAAGCAGGTTGGTAACTTGGATGGGGGAATTCTAAAGCTTTAGGCTACACTGAAAAAGGTTTTTTTTTTTTTAAATGCATACACAAACAGCTTGTCCCAGAACAACCCAACAGAAAACCACTGCTGCTACGCAGAGTACATGTGTTCATATAGTCACCAGGATCCAAGATCAGTTCAAGGGCAAATTTCTCTTTTAAATGATAAATTGTATGTGTTTATATGTGCTTTTTATTCTGGCTGTTCACCGCCCCGAGTCCCTTTGGGAGAGGGGGCGGTATATAAATCTAAATAATAAATAAATAAATAAATCGGTAGAAATTAGCTGCAGGATCTCAATAGCAAATTCTAAAAATAAAATCTAACAGATCATAATTCTTTTCCCCAAAATGTGTGAGAAAGTAGCTAAACTGCTAAAAGTTTCAAAGAAGCATGCACATCTGTGTTGGTTCAAATTGGTCCAAGTCAAGTCTACCCAGCCTAGCAGTTTAATTTTTCTACTTTTCTTCATTCTCTCTTATTTGTGTTTGGTGTTCTTCTTGTGCATTTCTGTTCCGTTGGCACATAAAACTTCAACTGAGCTCAGTCGGGAGAAAACAAACACTTTGAGACAAATTATTAAATGAAGTCCACATTTGATCAAATAAAAGAGTTATTTTTAAAACAAAATCCAGGCATGTCTTCCTCTTCCTTTTTATATTTAATGATGAAAGAAATATTGAAAAGCAAGAGAAAACCATCTTACAGTTGCAGATCAGAGATTTTATGTCAAAAAGAAAAGTAAAGTCAGAGACCAGTGGATAGAAATTTCATTTCCTTTTTTCAATTCATCTCCTGTTATAAAATCCACTGAATGGAACTTGTTAATTGCAAAGTTGATTGCTGAAATTGGTTTGGCTTAAAGAAAAGAATATTATTGCTGCCACTCTTCCCCCCCACCCCCCGCCCCCACTCTTCCAGCTTTGCTGAAAGATTTTAAGAAAATTTCTTTTCTGGCTACTAAGATAACATATATAGATATATTTCCATAAAGCCTTTTACTTGATTTGACATTTTCAAAGCCTGTGGGCAAAGTGCAATTATCTCCTTGGAGAGATACCATCTCCAGATGACAAAACCGGAGCTGAACATTTGGCCCAAACTAAGCTGTCTTTGCCACAACCCTTGTATCAGGAAAGGCAATCTTTGGCTGCTACACGACAATGAGGCTGGATGGCTGGAGGGGCTGGTAACAGAATACAGAATGTTTTATCTGTAGGTCACAAGTTCAAGACCAGCTGCCAGTGATATTATAATTCAAAGCCATTCCTTGTGACGGCTGGTAAGATACAGGTTGGTGGTCACAGTTGGTTTAAGATTGCCAGATGTTCTCTGTATAAAGGAACATCCTTTCTTTTAAAATATATTCCTTTTCTTACATAGTCCAGACCCCAGAGAAAATTACAAATGCCTCTTACACTAAAACTCTCCATTTACTCAGATGGGAGAAAATGGATCTTTAAAAAAATCCATCCTTACAATATTGGAAATGTTTGTTTATCTGGTTCATGTAGTGAAGTCAATGAAAACTGCCATTACCAGCTCCTTTATGAACAATTGAGCTCTTATCTCTATAATGGGGAAAACAAGAACTAATATATTCAATTGTGGACTTATTTTGTCAATGGTTAGATAAAAAGATATGGTAATGAAATAGATTAGGACATTTTATAATAGAAGACTAATAGATTGATACAGAACATAATACAAAAATATATAACCATTGGACGAATGCAAAATATAAATGTATAATAAAATCTAGAATATCTTGTATAAAATGATGGAATAATAGTTTAGTCAAATGAATGGTTAAAAACTTATAAATATATAAGAATATATATTGTTTATATATATTTAACGATTGACAATGTGATAACCTATACAACCTATGAGTAAGGACTATGAAAGGATAGCACAAAAGATTTGTAACCAACTGACACACTGTATGTATATAACTGGAAGATGGTTTTATGTTTTTATGTTTTGTCTGTATATGTCTTAAAAAATAAAAAAAAATAATTAAAAAAAGAACTAATATATTTAATTGCTTCGAATAAAATTTAAAACTAGATGTTAATGAGAACATAAGATTTTCTTTGCATCAAACTCAGTTGCTGGTGACTTCACAAAGCTATCAGATCTATCTAACTTTCTTGGCAATAATACAAAAGTAGATTCTCCAAAGCACCTGAAAGCAGAACAAGATGGACCAGCAGTGGGATCCTACCTGTTTCACTACTGGTTTGATGATTGCACATACCTAACATGCATGCACCTAACATGCACACGCAGTTTTCTCACAACAGCTGAGGCTTGCAGTGCCAATCAGCTGAGAGGCTAAAGAAGAGAAAAGCACAGGTTGGGTGGGAGGGCCAATCTTGCGCTTTTCTCTTCTTTATCCTCTCAGCTGATTTTTCCCCTCCTTTCAGCTGATTATAGGAGGCTTTTTTTTACTATTGGTCCGGCCGAACTGGTCCAAAGTGATAGCATCAGTGTGGGATTCAAAAATTTTACTACAGTTCTGTGGGCATGGCTTGGTGGGTGTGATATGGCTTACACGTGGCAGGGGAAGGATACTGTAAAATCTCCATTCTCACCCCACTCCTGGGAGAAGGTTATTGCCTCCATTCTCACCCCACTAATCTGCTTTCCAGCACCATTCTCCTGTGCAGGGCAACAAAAGAAGACCCAGCCAATCAGCTGGGACTCGGGAGGCAGAGAAGAGATAGGGGCGGGGCCAGTCAGAGGTGATACTTGCCGGTTGTCTGAACTACTCAAAATTTCTGCTACCGGTTCTCCAGAACTGGTCAGAACCTGCAGAATACCACCTCTGAGTAGCATACCAGCACTGAGATGGATATTTATCAAATCCAATCTAGAACTAAAGAGAAATTTCCTGACGATCAGTGGAATGGCTTGCCTTCAGTAGTTGTGGATGCTCTATCACTGGAGCTTTTAAAGAGATTGGACAGCCATTTGTCTAGAATGATAGAAGTTATCCTGCTTAATCAGGGGTTTGGGTAAAAGTCTCCAAATCCCTTCCAACTCTGTTATACTTGTATTGTCATCTGGGGTTATTTTTTAAATATAAATTTTCTGATCTTGTCAAGTCCCATAGAATTTCATGGTGATTCCTATCCAAAAGCTAACTAAGCCCATTCCTGTTTTGTTTTCAAGATCAAGAATAGCTAAGATATCCATTAAACTTAAGAACTTAAGAAAGGAGGACAATAATCATAATAAAGAACCTTAACTTGCTCAAACAAACCAAACAATCAAAGATTAATATCAGATACTTGCTCACAAACAGGATGTGCTGGCTCAGTGTTTAAAGACACTGAGCTTCTCAACTGGAAAGCTGACAGCCCAGATTTGAGAACCAAACACTGCATGACAGGATGAGCTATGAGTTATTTGCTTCAATTCCTGTCCACCTAGCAGCTCAAAAGCATGCAAATATGACTAGATAAATAGGTATCACTTTGGTGGGAAAGTAACAGCGTTCCATGTGCCTAGGCTTACTGTATAGACATGCTGACCACATGACCATGGAAATATATTTGGACAATGCTGGCTGCCTCAGCTAAGAAATGGGATGAGCACCACTCCTAGATTTGGACATCCTGGAAAGGACAAATCTTTATTTTTACCTTTATTTGCTCACCAAACCTATATAGATTAGTGCTGATATTAGTGCCTCTTTATTGCTTAACAGCTTTCTATTGTCTTTGAAGTGTATCCTTTCTCTACAATAAGATGGTCAAATGCAGAATGCATGATAATCATCCTTTCCACTGCTTTTTATAAGTATGTGATCTTTTGACTACTCCAAATTAGAGTACATATTTTGGGAAAGCTACCGAACCAATTCAGTTTCCAGAAAACTGTTGTCTTTGAATCTCCCAATTTCATTTGTTTTTCTAAAACATTTTTCTTCTTTGTTTTTCCACCTACAGTTTGTTCTCTGTTTCACATATAAAACTTTGTTTTCTCCCTTACATAAATACATGGGATTATTATTATTATCTCTCTTTTATTTATTAATCATGAAACTCAGTCAACCGAACATTTAAACATGTATCATCATCATCATCATCATCATCATCATCATTACTTTTAGTAGCATTATAAATTCTAGGTTGCAAAAATCCAGGTTATTATTAAATGGCAGCAAAGAGTTGGCTTTACTAATATCAATATACTGCCATCTAGATGTCATCTGGAATTTGCAGTCCTGTTCTTAGTTTTAACTCCTAAGATAGATGGGTTCCCTACCAGGGGTGTTAAACTGGTCGCCTGTGGGCCGGATGCATCACCCGCAGGCCATGCCCACCCAGGTTCCACAAAGGTTTAAAAGGTGATATATCACATGACATCACGTGATGCCCATGCTCTAGTTCAGAGCTTTAAACTTAAACTTTAAGAACTTTCTGACTTTGCCCATCCAACTTAGAGCATTCAGAAGTTTAAAGTCTGGATTTGGGTATTCATGTTTTCTGGATTTAAAATATGTTTTGCTTAAATAGGTTAAGCATGTTTCTAATAGACTGTATAATTTGCATTATTATATGAGAGGCAGATACAAAATATTTATCAGAAACAATATCTACCCTAAAATATAGAAATGTCTTCATTAAGAAGATGGACAGAGGGAATGAGGGAGAGATTCTTTGTATTGTGCATTAGGATCACACTAAATAAAATTGAGATATATATCTAACGGATAAACTATCTGGTTGTGCTCATCTTTAATTTGTGATTCTATCCTCTTTATTTCTGCTATTATATAATTAAAATGTTGTTTTTCCATTTTTCAGTTCCCCTCAAAATAGCTTATGGTTGAGAAGCAGTAAAATATTCCCCACAACCTAGTTATGTTCAAATTAGTCATTCTATTCGTAACATTAACATAATATAATTAGTATCCACAATAAAATAACAAAGATTGTAAAAACCAATTAAAGAATCATTGAAAAAAAGTTTCCTGCATGCATAAATATAGATTAGCCAAAATTATATCATATGATAACTATGATATGCTATCTAAAATAGCAAAGAAGTGTGAATGAACACATTTTGCCATTGGATATTAGATTTCCAAATATTAACATTCTCTCTTAAGTTTTTCATGATGTAGAGTAAAAAGCATAATTCAAAGCATCATCGAACCATCATATATTACTATACGTGTTCCAATATTTGATGGGCTGACACAGAGAGGAAGGGGGTCAAGCTATTTTCTAAAGCATCCAAAGACCAGACAGGGAATAATGGGTGGAAACTGAACAAGAAGAGATTTAACATGGAAATAAGGAGAAACTTTCTGACAGTGAGAACAATCAACCAATGGAATAGCATGCCCTTGGAAGTTGTGGGAGCTCCATCACTTGAGACTTTCAAGAAGAAATTGGACTCCCATCTGTCAGAAATGGTGTAGGGTCTCCTGCTTGAGCAGGGGGTTGAACTAGATGACCTACAAGATCACTTCCAACTCTGATTATCTGTTATATATTACATGAGAAGATGCTTGATGTTGCCTCAAGAGTAACTTGGTATTAAAATTCTAATATGGGGAAAGTCATGCTGCATTATAAATGGCACATAGCTTACACCATACCTGATCTCTGATAAGAGTAATAGAATATGTGGAGTCTGAATTTCCTGTGCACACTATGAATTTTAAGCTACCTGCAGGCCTAGCCCCAAATTTCCACAGACTATAATAGAATATTTTATTTCTCATTACAATGCTGATTCCCGTAACAAGCAAACAAAAGCAATAATGTGCTATCATTTTCCAGATCTACTCTGAAATTTAGCAAGGGAGACAGTCAGTCTGTGCTTTGTATCAGATTAACTATGATTATCATTTTTAAAAATATAATGGCATTCAGTGTGACATCATATTCCCATAAAATAATTGATGGAGCTTTATGTCAAATATAGGAACAGAAAGACTTTCACCAGTAAGCTTATTTTTTCAGTCATTTACTGAAACATAATTTGGTTTTTGATGAAAATTCTGCTATATGAAAAGTATGAATTTCAGTACAAAAATGAATCCCATAGAAATTTAAATGTATCTGAGCTATTTGTACGATTTAGTCATAATCATTTGTTTCCTTCTGGTATCTCACTTGGAGTAAACCAGCAATTTGATTGCAAGGTTATTTCATCATCATGATCATCCAACCGGATAAAATTTTGTAGAATATTCTGTTAGATGGTTTAAAACAGCTTTCTCCATCAAAAAGCTCATATCACACACTGCTTTAACAAATGCTATTTCCAAAACAAGTAATGTGTAGAGGAGGGTGTTTCCACTGTTTCTGTTAAGGAAGGATCAACATACAACTTCCATGGTGATTGACCATATTTTGAAAGATGAAGTAGCTCTCCTACCAGAGATTTCTCTATTTACTGAATACAGTATAACAGAGTTGGAAGTGACCTCAGAGGCCTTCTAGCCCAACCCTCTGTCCAAACAGGAGACCCTATGCCATTCTGGACAAATTGATGTCTAATCTCTTCTTAAAAACTTCCAGTGATGGAACACCCACAACTTCTGGAAGCAAGCCGTTCCACTGATTAATTGTTCTCACTGTTAGGAAATTTCTCCTTAGTTCTAGGTGAGAACTCTTCTTGATAAGTCTCCATCCATTACTTCTTGTCTCACCCTCAGGTGCTTAGATAGATAGATCTGATACCTCCATGAAGTCATCAGCAACTGAGCTTGACTCAAAGAGAATCTTGTGTTCTTATTGACATCTAATTTAAATCATATTGGATGCAGTTGAATATTTTTGTTTTGCCACAATAGAACTCAATTGTAAAAGGCGTTCTTCATTGGCTTCTCTACATGAACCAGACGTAAGAAAAAAAATACTTGTAAAGTTTTATGCCTCTGAATTAAACCTCAAGGCAAACATGGGAATTGTCCTGTGAAAAGAAGTATTTTTGTCCTATATTTGACTTTAGCTCTACAGTCTTTACCAGGGAGCACTTTAAGCAGTCTTCAACTTATGATCAAATTCAAAAAGCAAATGAAATTTTTTCCTTGATGATGTTTCATTTCTCATCCAAGAAATGTCTTCTGTTCTGACTGAATGGTGGGGAACAGAAGGATTTATATTCCTTGTAGTCCTCTGGTCGAATAAAAAACTTTCCATTCTCCAATATTCAATCAGAACTGAACAAGCTTCTTGGATGAGAAGGAAAACACCTTCAAGGAAAAACAAAACAAAGTCCATTTGCCTTTTGAAAAAGCACCTTTGGGAGAATCATAACCTGGTTGACTAAGAATCTCCATAAAATTGAGCCCAAAATTGTTGTTACTAAGTTAGATAATTGTTCAGTGGGTTTTGCCCCATTTACGATCTTTCTTGCCATTGTTGCTGAGCAAATCACTGCACTTGTTAAGCTAGTAATATGGTTGTTGAACAAAAGTGATTTTCTTATTGGCTTTGCTTGTAAAAAGGTAACAAAAGGTGATCATATAACCTCAGGACACTATCATAAATATGAATCAGTTGCTACACATCTGCAGTTTGATCATATGACCATGGGGATGCTAAAAAGGGCATAAGTGTGAAAAATTGTTACAAGTCACTTTTTTCAGTGCCATTATCATTTTGAACTGTCATTTAAATGAACTGTTGTAAATCAAGGACTTGCTGAATTTCATCTTCATCCAATTAGTTCAGGATTCATCTATCTCTTCTTTGCCTTTGAGGTACTTCTCAATTATCATCCTTTGCTTTTGGCAACAAAAATTTTAACAGTATTCATCAAGATGCAACAAGAATATTCTTTTATCTATGTATCACCTTTCTTCAACTTTTGATCAGTTGAGAATATCATTTCCCTGATCTTACCTGTTGCATTTATAAAATTTGGGGATTTCCAGGTGAGGCTTTTATACCACCTCAGGATCATACCCATTGATCTCACAATGCTTTTGGTGTCTGGCAGCACATCAAGCTAATTTCTGGTTCAGCTAAGATTGAATTTGGAACCTTTTAAAATACTTTGTTTGAAATAAGCACAGCCTGCGGCGTTTGCAGAAGAGCTTTCCCCATTTGTCAGAACTCTTTCCTTTCCACGCTTTCTGACTCCTGGGTTTCAGTCAGCCTAATATATATTTTAACAGGAAAGATTACTTGTTGCTTTTGGAACTCCTCATCATTATAATAGTTCTGTTTTGTTGTGGTCATTGTTATTGTTGCCATTTTTTTGCATATCGACAAATGCACCGAAGTATGAAATAAAGACATGGGGAAGGTGTAAGCAACTTAATTTGTTTATGGGTCATGAAGTGAATGGATTATCGATACACTAGAATTCAGAAGAATGGAGTCATTAAATTATAAGAAATAACTTTTGAGAGATTGGGAAATGGAAATAGTATTAATAACTAATAGTATTTTTCGCTGTGTTATTCTCAAGCAGGGTTTATTAATGCACCAGACCAGGCCATATGTATCAGCCAAGCCTCCAAAAATCTGCATATTCGCTATTTGAACTTTTTTAAAACATGACATCTAAACATGGCTTATTCTCCATGTTAGTGCTAGCAATAGCACTCAGACTTATATACTGCTTTACAGTGTTTTACAGCCCTCTCTAAGCGGTTTACGGAGTCAGCATATTGCAACAAACTGGCTCCTCATTTTACCACCTCAGAAGGATGAAAGGCTGAGTCAACCTTGAGCCAGTGACAATCAAACTCAGCAGTCAGCAGAATTAGCCTGCAATACTGCACTCTAGCCACTATGCCACCTGGGCTCTTAACTGAAGAGAGAAGAATTGAAAGCTTTGATTAAGAGAGTGTTCTTAATTATGCTGATGCTTTTAGATGCCTTCAAGTAAAGGCTTTCAGAATTCCCAACAAAAGACATTGAACACTGAGAGATCACAACAGGAAATAGGGCATGGAGGACTCATGTCCTTTACATCAGTTGGTAAATTTTGTTAGGGCATTATTTTTGTTTCATCTTGTTCTCTGCCATGTTCATCATTTATTAGTAGAATTAAAAGAACACTTTTCTTAGAATCTTGGTCTTGCCTTGATAGATCATTCCTTGATAGATCATTGATAGATAGAATCTTGGTCATGCCTTGATAGATCACTCTGATTTATGCATAAAATTTAACACATTTTGGTTGCTACTTATGGTTTTAGCAGTTATAGTAATAACAGCAGCATTAGGGAAACAAGGAAGGACTGGAGAAAATTGCAATTTTCATGATTATTTCAATGAGTAATTGGAAAATATTCTGAATATTTTTTTCTAGCTGTGAAATCAACCAAAAAGTTGCCAATTCCATTCAAATATTTATTTATTTAAATTTACTGGCTGCCCAACTCCAAAAATTCTTTAAATAAATATTTTACATGTGCATCTAGGGAATAAGGGTTGAGTTTTTCCCTATTAAGTGCTAAAAATATTATTTCTAATCATAGTTGTTTTCATGCAAAATTTTACAGTTGAATTATTCTCAGGTATTTGAGGAAGGAAAATAGTAGCAAGACCAAAAGAAGCAAACAGTGTGTCTTTGGACAACTTGCTGAAAATTTTTGACAATTTTGTATGCTGCACTAGAATTAAATTAATGTTCTGAAAAGTTTCTTGATGTACCATCTATAATAAAATCATATAATAATTTGATGCATACTATTTTAAACATATGTTCAGCAATAAATAAGTTTGGAAGTAATATTTTTGCCATATGGTATAAATTAACAATAGACTTGATTTGTACACATTAAGTGGGACTTAAAGTTTCCTTCGCTTTCTTTATTCTTCCTACGGTATGTCTTCCTGAAACTTCTGTTATGTTTATTCGGACATTATCCCAGAAATGACTCTTAAAAGAATCCCTTTATAAATGTATTTTCCTTTTCCTGACTTTACTAACAATGCTTAATCTAAATAGCTGTTAAAAAGTTTCCATAATAAAAGTTTAATGAAAACAAATTTAACATGGGCCTTTCCAATTAATGCATTAATTTCATAGAATAGAATAGAATAGAATAGAATAGAATAGAATAGAATAGAATAGAATAGAATAGAATAGAATAGAATAGAATAGAATACTTTATTGGCCAAGTGTGATTGGACACACAAGGAATTTGTCTTGGTGTAAATACTCTCAGTATACATAAAGAAGGAACATTCGTTAAGAATCAAGAATCATAATGTACAACACTTAATGATAGTCATAGGGTACAATCAACATCAAATCATACTAGGAAACAGAGGATACAAGCAACAAAGTTATAGTCACAAATGGGAGGGGATGGGTGATAAGAAGTGATGAGAAGATTAACAGTAATAGTAGTGTACACTTTGTAAATAGTTGAACAATGTTGAAGGAATTATTTGTTTAGCAGAGTGATGGCTTTCGGGAAAAAACTGTTCTTGTGTCTAGTTGTTCTGGTGTGCAGTGCTCTATAGCGTCCTTTGAGAGAAGGAGTTGAAACAGTTTATGTCCAGGATGTGAGGGGTCTGTAAATATTTTCACAGCCCTCTTTTTGACTCGTGCAGTATACAGGTCCTCGATTGAAGGCAGGTGAGTGGTAATTGTTTTTTCTGCAGTCCTAATTATCCTCTGAGGTCTGTGTCTGTCCTGTTGGGTTGCAGAACCAAACAGACAGTTATAGCCTCAATAATTCCTCTGTAGAACTGGATCAGCAGCTCCTTGGGCACTTTGAGCTTTCTGAGTTGGCGCAGAAAGAACATTCTTTGTTGTGTTTTTTGATGATGTTTTTGATGTTAGGTGTCCATTTTAGGTCATGTGATATAGTAGAACCTAGAAATTTGAAGCTCTCTACTGTTGATACTGTGTTGTCTAGTATTGTAAGAAGTGGTAGTATGGGAGGGGTTCTTCTAAAGTAAATAATATGGAATAATAGCAGCTTTCTGAAAAAGAATTGGCATTATTAATGAAACAGTGTATAGTATAGCCAGGGGTGGGATTCAAATTTTTTAACAACCAGTTCTGTGGGTGAGGCTTAGTTGGTGGGCGTGGCCAACTCAATATCACTCACATCGAGGCACGCATTTCCTCGTCTGGCCTCTCATGACTGTGAGGATGCTGCTACAGTCATAAGTGTGAAAAATTGTCATAAGTCACTTTTTTCAGTGCCATTATAACTTTGAATGGTCACTCCAGACAAGCAAAGTACCAACAGAGGAGGGGAAAAAAACTCCAGAGAAGTTCCTGAGACAGGAAGTTTAGTCCTGCCAAGAATGTAATAAGGGTTAACGGAGAGGCAGTTTCTGTAAGCAATGCCAGAATGTTTCCTTCCTGCCTACCTTACAGGATTAGGCCAGTAATTTCTTCTAACAACCGGTTCTCTGAACTGCTTAGAATGTTAACAACCGGTTCTACCGAATAGGTGCGAACTGGTAGAATCCCACCCCGAGTATAGCTTTAAAAGTGTATTGTATTATTCAGCTAGGAATTCAAGAGAAGAAAAATTGTTTTAAAGAAGAATATTTAAATGTGTTGTATTCTAAAGAACACTTATTTGGAAATAACATATCTTGTGTGTTTTGTAACAGCTAAATCATAATAAACCATTAGATTACACATAGTTACACTGAGGAAATTACATTGTTTTTAGAATTTCATTAAAAAAAAGGTTTGTTTATATGTCTGCGTACATGCAGGGATGCGTGCAACTTTCTATTTCTTTTGTTAAGTATCACTGTTAAGTTTGCATTCAACAGCTGCAGGATTTCAAAAAGGAGGCTGTGACTTATATAACTTGCTTCTTACATGCATTTTTAATGAAGAAGAAAAAATATTCCTGAGGAAAAAATGTATATTGGTTGGTAAGAGAATACTTTTAAATCTTATTGTCCTGCTTTTTCTGATGTAGGACCACCTCCCATCTGTTCTTTCTCCCATTTATATCTTCACTAAAGCTTTGGAAGTATGGCCAGATAATTGAATTCATACCAATATTAGGAACATCAGTAGTCAACATGAGACTGGCCTTTAGAACCATGATGGTGCAATGGTTAGAGTGCAGTACTATAGGCTACTTCTGCTGACTGCTGATTGCCAACAGTTCAGCAGTTCAAGTCCTACCAGCTCAAGGTTGACTCAGCCTTCCATTCTTCTGAGGTGGGTAAATGAGGACCCAGATTGTTGGGGGCAATATGCTGATTCTGTAAACCACTTAGAGAGGGATGTAAATGCACTGTGAAACAGTATATAAGTGCTATTGCTAGGTTGAACTCATCAACTTTTCTTGTTCTGATATATTAAGAACAGTTGTGCTTGAAACTATGTTTGCTATAATTGCAACTAAAATGATCTTTTGAAATTCTACACTATATTTATGGGAAGAGTAGGTGAAAATACTACCAATGTTATCTGGACTTGGAAGCTAAGTAGGATTGAGTCTGATTTGTTTTTGAATGGGATTTCACTAGAAAAACTCAAAACTTTAACTAGACTGAAAGGACCAAAAACAACCTGAAGAAAGAAGAAAATGACAAACCATTTCTATATTGTTGCAAAGAAAATGTAGAGCTGTATCCAAGTAGGCATCAGAGTTGAGGCTGACTTGATAGCATTGCTACATTTATCTTTAGAAATTGGTTGGTGTGCAATTGAAATATTTGAAGGAGAATTTTTCCAATAATTTCTCACATATAGCACTTATAGCCAGGTTGTAGCAGTTGTACTAGAACAGAGTAATGGGAAAAATTTTTGTGATGTTTTCCTTTCAAATTTAATTAAAGAGTGGGAAGTTAGGGTGGTTGTAGAATACTGGGGGGGGGGAAATCAAACCTCTGAGAATTTCTCCAGAATTCCTTTCTCTTTTGAAGAATGTAAAAGCAAATTTTATTTCATCAACTTGAATGAGAAAGAAAAAGGAAGGGAAAAAATCAGGATAATTGATCTAACTAGCATTAGCAAGAATGCCACGTGTGTGGTATATATGATAGAAATGGATAAGTTTCACTTCTAGAAGACTTGGCATAGAGTGGGATGGTCAACTGTTTTTTAGGTCACTATAAGGTGATGTGGTTATGGTGGTCCAAAAATAACACCTATTTCAGAAATTATTTCAGTTTTCTTGCGTATATGAGATCTTATACTATATCTAAACCAGAGTCCTTTAATCGTTCCAGCTTTGTGGACCAGTGGAGAGGGGATGGTTTTGCAGGGCAGCCTGCAAGTACAAGCACTCACCTATTACTTCCTCAGCCTGGGGTTGGGGACCGCTGATCAAAACCATCATTTTGCAAGCTACAAGTTTCATGTAATGGCTTCTGAGAGTTGGTGATCCTAGACTGTGCTGTGCATCTTAGTTTTATTGAGAATTTAGTTTGCAGAACTCATTCAGCATAGATTGCCAGGAATAAAATACTTGGAAGTATTTAAATCTTTATATTGCATGGAAATTTAAAACAGAATCAAAAGGAAGTCCAAGGCCAAAATGAGATGGGACTTACAATATAAAACAGTAAACATGTAGTGTCTACAGTTTCCAACTTTGCCTGGATTTATTCCTGATCATTCTTTTTTTTTTTAAAGGAAAATATTAAAAACTATCAGATTAAAGAGACTGGAAACTGGCTGTGTAATAATGTATATGGTTCAAAGTCAGCAACATTCTTTTTATTTAATTAACCTGCAGAAAATATCCTAGTTTAATCTGATTTCCCTTTAAATAATGTAAGGCTGAGGATTAGGTGCGACCTGGCTTTAAGAATAATATGGAGAGGTCTTTCTAATTTTGTTTTGCCAAGCAGTTAGTATTTTTGTTCCTATTGCACAGAATTACTCATGCAACATGGGAGAAAGGAATTATCTCCTTGATAAAGCATTAAATTTAAGTAGTTTCCAGTATCTAGATGTTATGTTTAATATAGAACAGCTAAAAAGGATAGCAGTAAGTATCAACTTTCCTCTTTTCTGTAAAATCTAACTTTTTCCTACCCAAAATTATTTATCTTTAACTGAACCTTCCAATATATACCAAATTGATGTTTATATTTTGTTACTTATTAAAGAAGAGAGACAAATATATTTAGTGATTCATTTGTAGTACAAGGACCAGTAAGATCTCACTCAAATCCACCTTCAACTTTGGAAATTCATTGAGTGACTTATAATCACTTTTGCTCAGCCCCCTTATCACACAAAAGTAATCAGAGGAGGGAATACTTAGTAACCTTCTATTAGGATGCTAGAAGAAAGGCAGGGCATGCCTTTCCTCTAGCAAACAATCTTAATATTGAAATGCTGTTTTGGTATTAAATATTTTCTATATTACTGAATTTATATACCCATAGCATAACATAAATTAGAGATTATTAGGGAGCTTTTCTTAGGCTCTTTTAAAAAGTTTTGAAAAGCACAGGATTATTCTTATTCTTACCTAACCTATATTTACTGGGTATTATGGTATCTGCATTATTTTTAAAAGGCACTGTCCTTTAAGTTGCAGTTTAAATGTTTTTCACTGCTATTGCTTTGGGATTCAATTTGTCTGCAGAGGAATACCTCTGAAGCACCCAGAAGCTTAATGAACCAGAGGAATGTTTGGCTTCACTGACTAAAGCTTTGCAAGCAAGAATATCATATTTCTCACTGGACTAAGATTAGTTACATTGTACTTGAGTAAAATAGACTGCTTTTACGGAAGTAATTGATGGATTGTTCTGTATAACAATGATGCTCCTAGTCAAACAGTTTGTTCTGTTCAGAACTTTCGAAGGAACCACAAAACCAGTTGTTATATAGGCATGGAAGTTCTTAGCACAGTTGTCTGAAAGAGTGATAAAAGAGTTGCTTTGCTTTGCTTTGCTTTGCTTTGCTTTGCTTGATTGGGGATCACTTGAAGGTGGGGGAATCTCATGCCAGAATAAGTTTCCTATCATTAGATATCACATATCTAGAACTCCAGTTCTTAGGGATCTCTACCTTGAATCATGTTCACTCTGAAAAAGCCCAGAGTAAGCCATGCTTACATGTGCTACAGCAACCACAACTTTCAGTACAGATGACACGAAGCGGAAGAAGGTGGTGATATGCTACCGGTTCAGGTAGGGCTGGGATACAAATTTTGTAACAACCAGTTCTGTGGGTGTGGCTTAATTTGTGGGTGTGGCTTGTTGGTCATGTGACTGGGTGGGCATGGCCAGGTGGCCATGTGACTGGCAAACCAAATACAAGTGACCCTTGCTTAATGTCTGGTTGCTTAGCAAGTGTTCTAATTTATGACTGATCTCCCCAGAGCTACTTGACCTGTTTTTGGAGTTTGACAGCCATGCACACACACACACACACACACACACACACACACACACACACACACACACAACCTTCTAACCCTGCAATTCTTTCATTCTGTAAGGATCTCCTGCTGGAGCAGGGGGTTGGACTAGATGATCTCCGAGATCCCTTGCAGGCCAGCCCTAGATTGCTGTGCTGCTTCAAAAAAGCCAAGGTTTGTGTCCTTCCTTCCTCACCTTTTTTGTCTCTCTCCCTCCCTCCCTCCTTCCATGTATTTATCTATCCATCCATATATCTCGTACACCTTCTCCTCTCTTTCTTTCTTTCTTTCTTTCTTTCTTTCTTTCTTTCTTTCTTTCTTTCTTTCTTTCTTTCTTTCTTTCTTTCTTTCTTTCTTTCTTTCTCTCTCTCTCTCTCTCTCTTTCTTTCTTTCTCTTTCTTTCTGTCCCTTCCTTCCATCCCCTTTTCTTCCTTTCACTTCCTTTCTCTCTCCCTTTTTCTTTCTTACCCTTTTTTCCTCTTCTTTCTTGTCTCTTCCTTCTCTCTTTCTCTCTCTCCCCCCTCTCTCTCCCTCCTCTCTCTTTCCCTCTTTCCTTCTCTCTCCCCCACTCTCTTTGTCTCTCTCCTCCCTCTCTTTCCCCCCCTCTCTCCCCCCCTCTTTTTTCCCTCTCTCTCCCCCCTCTCTCTGTCACACATACACACAAACACAAACACACACCTGATCTCCAGCGAGCTCCAGTCAGCAGCAGGTGGTGGAAAAAGGAAGAATGGGGGAGGAGGGGTGGTGTGTAGCTGCAGTGGAGGCTTGAACACTCCTCACCCCAGCCCTCCCAAAGCACCTCTGTATGTAGCAATGGTGCCAATGGCTGCAGTAGATCCTTGAGCACCCCCCAGCCCAGCCTTCCAAAAGCACCTCCATGTGCAGCAGTGGTGATGACAGTTGCAACAGGGCCTTGAGCACCTGCCACCCCAGCCCTCCCAAAGCACCTCTGTGGGCGGCAGAGGTGGCGGACCTGGCTGCCTCCCATTTTGCCCCTGGGCAAGTGGGAAGAGGAAGTGGAGACACTGTGGTTACAGCACTGCTTACGGGCGGCAGCCGGGTCACTACCCAATCAGTGGGATCTCTGCCACATGGTAGGGAAAGCTGGGAGAGTGCCATATGGCAGCTTAGCCAGCCAGCCAAGCTTGGGGATGTTGGGGGGGCTGCTAGGTAGATCCCAGCCAGCACTGGCGGTGGGATGGGGCCATGCTGGTGGGGAAGCCAGCCAGCTGAGTCCAGGGATGTTGGGGGGCAGCTATCTAGGCCCCAGCCAGCACCGCCAGTGGGATGGGGCTGCACCAGTGGGGAAGCCAGCCAGCTGAGTCTGGGATGTTGGGGGGCAACTAGGTAGGCTGGGCGAGGCCCAGGGATCCCCAGGGACATTGGGGAAAGAGCTAGCACAACTCGCAGGCTTACCTATGAGCAGGAAGATCAGTGGAGAGGCTCATGTCAGCTCCGGGCTACTTCTCTCACCTGCTCTTGCTGAGAGAGCCACTCCCGGCAGAGCGAAAAGCTTGCAAGTTCCCCTCCCTTCGGGAAATGGCTTCTGGGCAGCAGAGAGAAACAGGATTCAACTGGGCTGCTTCTCTGCTGCTCAGGAGCCATTTCCCAAAGGGAGGGGGACTTGTAAGCTTTTCAATCTGCCGCAGCAAAAGACAGGCCTCAGTGGCTGGCCTGGTGGGCAAAAGCAGGCTGCAGGCATGTCGCACATGCACACAATGTTGCGCATGTGCAATAGGGACTGATTTGGCAGGGAATGGAGAAGCGGGCAGAGAGGCATGGGGCCAGCCAGGGGCCCATTTTACTGGTTCTCTGAACTACCGGGAACCATAACAACCAGTTCTGTAGAACCAAGCTGAACCGGTAAAATCCCACCCCTGGGTTCGGGAGAACCAGCAGAAAAAATCACTACCAGTTCAGCCAACCGGTAGTTTAAAAAAAGCCTCCGATCAGCTGAGAGGTGGGAAAAAAAGCCTTTGACGATCAGCTGAAAGGATAAAAGACCAAAAAGCGCATGGGAGGGTGGAAGGGTTGCTCCTAGCTTTTCATTTCTTCATCTTCTCAGCTGATTGGCTTGTTAGCAGCGCACGTTAGGAACATACACGCATGTGCACAATCAATCTGAAAATAGTTTAGCAGATCTAAATCTAATTTAGATTTATGTATATAGATCATAAAGAGATTTACTTTGATAAAAGAGACTATGATTACTAATAATCAACATAGGATGAAAACTCCAGATCTTGCCAGATTAATCTTATCTCCTATTTTGACTGGGTAACTTCTTTGGTAGATTATGAGAATGCTATAGTATCTTGATTTTTAGCTAAGCATTTGATAAAATACTACATCACACTTAACTGATCAAGCTTTTTCAAAGTGACCTGAGTTATAGTATAACATGGATGCATTACTGGCTAGAAAATTGTTCTCAAATGTACTTATCTGTCTCTTGTCATCAAACTGAAGAGAGTTACTTAGTGAGCTACCATGAGCTTCCATCCTGGCCTCTGTACTCTTCAACTTTTATATTCATGATTTTGATGAGAAGGTGGGTGAAAATTTTTATCATGTTTGCAGATGACAGAAGATTGAATAATTAATATTATAAGAGACAGACATAATATTCATAATGAACTTGATGAGTTAGAGAAATGAGATGAAAGTAATGTTTATCAAATGCAAGTTACGTGTTTAAAAAATATTAATCAAGCATAGGGCATAGAGTAGTTTGGTGATAGTAATTGTGACAAAGCATTTGGTATTGATGACAAACTGCATATAATTCATAGGTGTAATGGGGCAACCAAAAATGCAAATGCAATCTTAGGCTGCATCAATAGAAGTATTGTTTCAAATTTACAGGAGGCGATAGTTTCATTTTAATCTACATTGATCAGAGCACAACTTAGTTACTTGTGTCCATTCTGGCAACCACACTAAGATTTCCCCATTTTTACCCTCTCTTTGTCTAGAAGACTTTTTTATGCTCTTTATTAATATTGCTTTTTACATTTTTATATCTCTTACTTTTATATTTGTATTTTTTCTGATTGTTGTGCACCACCCAGAGTTGCTTTTGATGAGATGAACAGTTATACAAGTTTGGTTAATGAATAAAATTAAAATGCACATAATTTGGGGTAACTTCAGTGAAGACTAAGAAGGATAATTAGAAGACTAAAAAAGTTTTGAAAAGAGAAATTTAAGGAATTAGGGTTGTTTAATCTTGGGAGGAGGAGATAATGGCAGTGTTTGGGGCATAGAAAGATATAATACTATTCTTCAAAGCCCTGAAAGGAAATCCCTGAAACAGAAGAAGATCCAGACTTCTCTTGGAGTATAGGTCACAGAATAATGACTTTAAGTTGCAGGAATTCCAAATGCATATTAGAAAGATTTTATGAAAGTACGAATGGTTTGACAGGAACCAATTATGTAGAGAGATGGTAGATTCCCCTGTGCTTGATATGTTTAAATGGAGGCCAGACAGCCATCTGTTGGAGATTATTTAATTTGGAATCCTGCACTGAGCAGGGGATTGGATTGGATGACCTAAATTAATCTTTCCAACTATATGATTCCTCTGAACACAGCTTGAAATTATGTGTCTCTGAAGAGACAGAAGAAAAATAAGGGGCTCACTTAGCTTTATCACACAAAGCTTACCAAACACAGGCAGGATGTGGGTGGCAGATGATGATTTATCCGAAGTGTCAGATTTTATTCTCTATATAATTTTTTTTCATCATAAAATGTCTGAAAAATACGTGGGAATTCAAATGATATATTTCTATGGAATGATCAGTGATCATCTTTTGAATATCAGAAGTCACATATTCCTGCAGTAATGGCATCGGCACATTATAGATTTTACAAGATGCCTCAATGAAGGGGAGAAATGTTCTTTCCCCTAGCCAAAATAGTGTCTGTTTTCTACCCAAAGTCTTTCATCACTTATTAAGAAATATTTTCATTGAAATGTTATTCTAAAATAAATGGGACTCTTCAATAAATAGGCTGAACAGTTAAGCTCGGATTTGGGCTGTAATATTTCCTCCTCCAATTGTGTTCTGCTGCGTGTTTTCCCTATCTTCTGAAAGGCACCAATTGTAAGGTTATACATTTGTGCACCTTGTGTCATCAACACGTTTATCAGATAAATTGGGACTTACACTTTTTTATTGTTTTGGAAAATTATTTACAAAAAAAGATGTTAGGTCAAATAATATCTCCACCCAGAAAACTATTTTTCTCTTCTTCTTAAGTAAATAGACCAAGCCCAAGTGGTTTTTAAATATCCCTAGGCTTAGAGATAAAGTGAAAGAGTAAATTGTTTCTAGATATAGCGCTCATTATCTATAAGTGAAGAGCAATTGTTAAGTAATTTTAATGGACATGATAAGCAGCAGATTTAGAGAACACTTTCAGTCTGGAGTCATTAAGATTTAGCCACAGAACATATTTTAAATAATATTTAATATACTTTGAAATTCATATGTACCAAAGAATAGTATCTATGAGCATGTGCAGTATGTCCTTTTTCTACCCACATATCAAAGGCAAATGGCAAAATCAAAGGCAAGATAAAGGTATTATAGGTAGCACTGGTTCTTCTTAATTGAAAGCAAACAACTAGAGCTCTGGCGACATCACAAAGATTCTAGATGCCAAGTTTTAATTATTCAGTATAAACTTTTATTTGTGGGAGACCTGCTCCTTAAAAACATGCTGCGTTATTAAAAATGCTATAATACCAGGCTTAAATCTCCAGATTCTTTTTTCCATGGAGCTTTGATCTTTCCTTGTGACTCAATAATATTCTCAGGGATATGGGTCTACGACTATTTTTTCTCAACCTATATTTTTGAGATGTCCCAAGCCACATCTGAAAATGTGTTCTCAAGTTTGGACAAGGATTCCTCCCCAATTTATATACTCTATATTGATGATTTTAGGTGTACCCACAGCAATGATCAAGAATGTCAAAAAGGGAGTGTAACCAAAATATCAAATCCATATCTTTTTTACATGCATGTAATGCATGTTCAAAACAGGCAAGATTCTTGACGTCACTAACTGTTGTTGTGGAAGCCCCTAAATGACTTATTTCCATGCTATTCCTGGTTTCTAGAATACATAACTTCTGAACAGAATCAAACAATTTAAATTGGATTGAGAAAATGTTGGGAATTCTTTCTTTCTTTCTTTCTTTCTTTCTTTCTTTCTTTCTTTCTTTCTTTCTTTCTTTCTTTCTTTCTTTCTTTCTTTCTTTCTTTCTTTCTTTCTTTTTCTTTTATGGATGTTGAAGATATATATTAGGTCAGTGTATTTCCATTTTCCAGATTAATATATGGATTCCAGATTAATATGCAGATTGGAACACATACTTCATTGTGCATTTCAATTAATTTTGTGATGCAGTTCTTGTCACACACAGAAATTACAGAAGTGTGCCTATTATGGAAAGTTGTAAATAAAATGTGTACATTTGGAATGATATATACAAAATCATTATATTATGAATAACTATACATGAAAACAAATACATTTTTCCAAAACAGCAAAATGATGCAGAAATGGGATGAATAACATCTTGTTAAATATGTATCAGACTAATACAAAATAAATGTAGAGTCATACATTCCTACTTATGATTCCTGGATGTTTATCAGCCCCTTAATTTCCTTATGATAGCCCTTCCTCTGCATGCAGTCTTAGAATCCTAGCCTTTAGCTAGTTATTATATAATCATGGGAATGTTAACAGGCAACATCTGTCTTCTACTTTCCCTATTGTCAACTAACATGAAGTAGCCTTTTCAGCTCTAAAATGCCCTTTAACAGTCATTTACTTCTGTTTGGAAGCAAGGAAGAAGGCATCTGATATTCACAAGGAATATCTAGTTTTGATCCCTATTGTAGAATATGTATGTATGTATGTCTGACACTGAATTCATATAAAAGAGCAATAGTCTCAGAGTGGATAAGAGACTTAAATGAGCCATCTGCACATAACATAAGAAATACCGAATAATTCCCAGGACCCAAAGTATATCAGAATTGGTTTGAAGTTCTTGTTTATAACAAACATTCCCTGAATTATACTTGGTTATTAGGTGTGCATGTGTATGTGAGTTTGTGTGTGTGTGTGTGTGTATGTATTGATAAGGCAGAGTGAAAACCTATTTTGAAAAAAAAACATGCAAGAAAAGTGAAAACAATGCATAGAAAGCATCTAAAGAAATACAAGTTATGCCTGATTACAGATTATTTTTTCCAGGATTAAGCAGTACAAATAAACTACATAAGAGGTCTTCAAATGTAACATTCTTTTTGTCAGGAAAAAAACACACCCCATAATTGTTAAATTAGACATTTTCAGGTCTGTTAATGTTAGGTGTGAGGTGTGTTAGGAAAATAGAAAATCTTCAGCTTCTGTGCAGCATTAACTATGCTAATATTTAGGGATGCAAAACCTGTTTCTGTGCATTTTTCTGTATGAGAAGTGGATGGTCCAGATTTTTTTCCCCAAAAGTAGTGTTACGCTAAAGTGCTATGGTCCTGGGAAGACAATCAACGTTTTCAACATTTATAAGACAGATCTCACTTACATTAGAGAGGAGATCCAAAATTACATTCTCACTTCCTGTTTCTAGAGAACATTTGTCATCTACAGTCTACATTGGGCCATGTCCTAGGATGACTATTTTTGTTGTATTTGTATATGAAACATTCACTTTTATCATACCTGATATGTACAGATCTACAGATATGTACAGACTCCATATTAGGTATGATTGTTAAACTAATTTCCTGCAGATAATCCATTGGCCAACAAAAATGTCTTTTTACCAACGTGTACCAAATCTAAGGGTAATTTAATGCTGAATGTCTATGGAGATTCTCAATCATCCAAGTATGGCTGTTCCAAAGATGTTTTTTCCAAAAGGTAACAGGACAGAAACTTCAAAACTGAAGAAGTTTCTTGGATGAGAAATGAAATGTTTTCAAAGGAAAGAAAACATGTTTTGGACCTTTTGGAAAAAGTACCTTTGAGACAATATAATGCTCTTCCAGGAATAACTCAGATTTACTCTTTCAGAGTAATGATTGTTTTCTGGTTTTATCATTTTATAGCTGTTATTTTTTTCCTAGTCATTCTACTTATTAGAATGTCTTTATATATGTAGTATTATTTTATTTGCTACAAGGAGCACTGAATCATGGAAAGACAATCCATTTGCTGCAGAAAAGTATAGGTATTGATCTAAGATTTCAAATGCTCTCCCTTGCATTTCAATGTACTTCACTAAAGCAAATAAATGATACATTGAGAAATTCTGTGAAATTCCTCCAGTTTAGAAAGTTATGAACTTTATATTAGTTTGCAGCAGTGGTGGTATTGTACTGGTTCGGCCCGGTTTTGGTGTACTGATAGCACCGAAGATCAGAGGAGACCAATTCTCTCTGAGGAGCTGCTGGAGCTGCTGTTGGGTCCAACTGCCTGGCCAGGCTCCCATACTGACCTTTATTCCCTGCTTTTGAAGCGCAGTTGCTTTGTGGCACAGCAGATTGCCTCATGTCAGCTGTTGAAGCGACAGGGTAAGTGCAGGATTCAGGAGATGAGTCAGAAAGCCTCTGTACCTGCGCTAAGTGCGTGTTTGGCAGGCAAAGTGTGTGTGCGTGCGCACAAAGTGCGCCCATCAAGCCACGTCCACTGAAATGGTGAAACTATTTTGAAACCCACCACTGGTTTGCAGAGTCAAAGGCATATGAAGAATCAACATTTTATTAAATTAGCATTTTTTCATTTTTTGTTTGTGCAACTTATTATATTTCAAATCATTACTATATCACACATATATGTATTTGCTCATATGTGCATATTATAACATAACATTTTCTCCCTATATGTGACAACTGCATATAAAGAAGGAGGAGTGTAAGACTAACTAAAGATGACTTGACTTAACCCACTATGCCATGGAAACATAGTTGCCGAATCCTGGAAAAAAAACTGGAAAAAAAGAAATGACATTCTAGAAACATTCTATATTAACATTATAGTTTTCTTTTCGGAAATGTGATCCAGCCAAAATATAAATGTTATGCAAATTGTACATTTTAGAGACAATGTATTTTCTAGCCTTCTAGATTTTTTTTAAAAGAAACTATAGGTACTCCTTGATTTACGACCACAATTGAGTCCAAAATTTCTGCTGCTAAGCAAGACATTTAAGTGAATCCCTGTAGTTGTTAAGTTAGCAACATGGTTGTTCATGACATCTGGCTTCCCCATTGACTTAACTTGACTGAAGGTAGCAAAAAAGGATCACATGAACCCAGGACACTGCAAAGGTCTAAGTATGAGTTAGTTGCCAAGTGTCTGAATTTTGATCACATAGCCATAGGGATGCTGCAACGGTCGTAAGAGTGAAAACTGGTCATGTCACTTTTTTCAGTGATATAACTTTGAATGGTCACTAAATGAACAGTGGTAAGTCAAGGATTACCTGTAATGTTCTTTTCAGAAAACTCTTCCAATTTTACAAACACTTGAGGAATAATGCAGCCAAACTTGTTTCATGGGATTTAAGAGAATTACCATTCAATGTTAGCTATTACATGTTGTATCCTTATGATCGTGATACTGAAAATTAGATACTGAATAATCTATTGTATAGAAGGGGGAGAGCATCTATGGGAGCTTATAGAGTCATACAGTAGATAAGATTTCAGACTTGAAGGCATATTAATCAGTTCTTGTTACTATCAGATTGCAAATGCAGTAGGTTGACTTAATCTGAAATCTCGCATCAACTCTTTCATCAGCCTTACCATAGACTTACCTCAATCTAGAAATTCAAGAACAAAGCAATAAAAGCATTATGGCATGTCCATGTGTGAAATGAAACTGCAAAACGGGCTTCCTATAATTAAGGTCATGCAAGCCACACACCGACACTAGAAAGTTCTGCCTGAGGCCATTTCAGGATACTAATCACTATATATAGTGGTTCTCATTATCCTTGATTATTACCCACGTTGGGAACTAAAGTTTAATAATATGTAGCTACCTATATGTTTTCTTCCTGATAAAGCAAATAAAGACCTTTCATGTGAAGAATATCAGATCATGTGGGCCAAGATTTATTCTTCCTTGTGTAATTTCTCCTGCAGATCAGTACTTTTCCCATCACCTATATCCTTTTAACTGAGAATTTTAACTTGAGATGTTCTGCTTGCAAACAATATGTTCTTTCATTGAGTGTGACCAAGCAATTAAGGCAAATACTTACATAACTTTAATCTGTTAACTCCTCCCCCAAGACTGTCAGTTTTAGCGATTGGGTGACGTATGGATAAACACAGACACACAAATGAAAAATCTTATCAATAATGAATAGGCAGATTTGGAATTTTTTAATATGGGGTGAGATCATATTTCAGGTGAACCCCTGGACACCATTTGTTTTTCTAGTAAAAATGGTGGAATATCCATGGTCTTAGTAGTCTGCCACTTAAATAAGGAGAGTCAATTTTTAAATAGGTAGGAGAGGGAGTTTTGAGGCCACAAAAAAGAGCTGGGAATTGTAAAAAATAAAAACTTTATAAGAAAAAGGAACTGGGAAATGCACATATCCTACAATGTGAGGATTCCTCACTCCTGCAGTGTGCTTGTAAAACTATCAGAAACCTTACTTTTATTCTATCTTGAAATAATCCTCTACAGCTTTTCTGAGGGTAGCTTTGAGCTGTAGTATATTTTTGGTGGGTGTGGTGGTTAAAATGCAGTATTGCAGGCTAACTCTGCCCACTGCCAGGAATTTGATCCCGATAGGTTCAAGGTTGACTTAGCCTTCCCTGTTTTCAAGATTGATAAAATGAGGACCCAATTTTTGGGGGGCAATATGCTGACACTATAAACTGCTCAGAGAGTGCTGTAAAACATTATGGAGTGGTATATAGGTCTAAATGCTATTGCTATTTAGGAACAAATGTATCATGTTCACACACTCTGCCACATTTTTATGAAGTGCAGGAGGAAGTGGCATGGAGGACATATTCAGAATTTGCAGATGAATTATTCTAGGAGCTAGGGCATAAGAGATTGCAACTTTAAATCCACAAATATATTCTCTTAATGTCCAAAGGTTGTGTAAAACTTTCAGAAGACTGCTTCTAAACATATGGGAGCCTACACAAAACACTTCCTTAATGCAACTTCAATAGCAAAGTTAAGTGGGTTTGCATGCACTAACAGGTGGAAATAACTTGAGAATAGCAATTCAAGCTTGGAAAAAAGAGTAATCCAAAACTTAGGAATTTTTTTGGGAATAGTTTCTCTCTTCCACTTTTCAAATTACTATTGCAATCACAAAGAACAATGTGAACTAAAGAGCCTTAACATTAGCCTATCAGCAAAGCAATGCTATTAACGGGAATAGGAAAAAACAATAGTTGTTTTATTTTATTTTATTTTATTTTCATTCTCTGAAATTTTGTTGAAAGTGTAGTGCAGTGTTGCAAACTAGTGTTTTGCTAACTTGAAGTCCATACATTTAAAGTTGCCAAGTTTGAAAAACACTATTGTAAACTGTTCCAGTATACAAACCTGAGGCCTCTTAATATCACCTGCAAAACATGTACTTCAACTCCCTCTGAACTTGTGACTGCTTACTGGCTGTTCTTTTTTCATTGACCTTTAGTACTAAAATGAATTCTTTTCCTATCTGTAAAACAGGAAAGCACCAGGAGGCAGAGCATGCTGATGTTGGAGGTGGAACTAACAGCACAATCCTACTTTTCTTCCTGACATTTTCTGGCTGCACAGAATACTTCTAAAGATACCTTTTACAATGGGATACTACAGTAGATATCTGAAACTTAAAAACTTATGCACCATTGGATTAACATTTTTTTTAAGGTTGGGATGGCATCATTCCTTAAAGATATTGATCCCACATAGCTTACCTTCTGAGATTATGTAGGATTTATAAGAAACTCTTGGTATGTACAAGGTAATTTAACTTTGGAAAGTAGATGAAACTCTCTCAATGATTGCAATCACTTCCAGAGGGTGGATGGATTGATGAATGAAAGGACAAATTATATTATTTTTTGCATTATCCCATTCAGCTACCAGAGTTAATACATGCTTTTAAGCATTGTTCCAAAAAGATTAGCTATTATATATGTGAAAAACATCCAGTTACTTTGTCATCAGAATTAAGTTTCTAACCTCCAGATCTCATATCAATCACTTTGTTTTGCCCACTAGAAGTATCACAAAAATTTTAATATAATAAAATAACCTCCCTGCTCAGTTCTCTACAGAAAATCATTTTAATTTGTGGAAAAATCTGTATTACCCTTAAAAAATAATGAAGACACAAAGTTACTATTTAACAAATGATATTCATTTTCATATCAAAGTTTTGTGAGATGCATATATTTCTCTGCAATCATTAGTGCTTTATTCATATTTTCATAAGATCGGAGCAAATTTTATCCAGGTCAAACAAACTCATGGGAACAAGAAGAAATCTTTAATGTTATCATTATAGTCTGATTCTCTTGTGAAATTTTGATTTTACATGACATTAGTTAGCTATCATAAACTGATTTACTTTATGGAAAATAGAGAGTTAATCCTATATAATGGCTCAAATTCTAAGTCCACTCAACTGCTTTTAGAAAGAGTCATATGCTTTCCTTTCAAATACCTGTTCCTTTGCAGAAAAAAAAAATCTATTTATATAGGTTTGAAATTTGGCCAAGTCATTCACCACCTTCAACATTTCTATAATTCGATAAAATTGGGCAACAGTTTCTCATAATGGTCTTTTATGTCTATAAATGTCCCATCCTGCTGAAAAAGTTGCAGTCAATTCTTTTTGCCTATATCACTCTATGGGACAATGAACCACCCTTTTTTCTTTACAGTCAACCAAACCAAGTTGAAACAGATTATCTTTGAAATGATCCAATTAGATCAGGACAGTTTTGGGATTAGATTCTCAAACTACATTAATTGGTATTGACAATTAATGTCAATACCAATTAATGGTATTGATTACCAATACCATTAATTGGTATTGGTAATCAATTAATGGTATTACCAATACCATTAATTGGTCATCTAATGCATTCAGATGACCAAATGACTAGCTTTCCACCAAATCTTTCAAATTTTATTGCTTGTAAATTTTCTGCATAGAATACCTGTCTTTAAACAAAGTATTAAATGCCTACAAACATTATGAACCCAACTGGAAGATAAAGCAGTAAATTTATCCAGGACAAATTTTAAAATAATGGATAAAGTTAATTCTGACATGTTTAAATTGTTGTTATAGGTCTCCTTGACTAGGTTTATACAATATTTGTATATTGTATAATATACAAATATATATATTTTATACAATAAAACAGGTAGTTTGAAACTTGATAGTTTTCCATTTAGAAAGTTGTAGGAAACTCAACTTTTGACTTAGCATGTTTCTTAAGTTTTAATCATCTTAAAGTCTCATTGTTTGGCTTGCACATGTTGTATAAACACAGTAATTGTCCTTTGTAACCTGGGTGTGAAAACATATTATAAAAGCCTCGAGAGGGGTGTATGTATGTGTGTGTGTGTGTGTGTGTGTATAGTGTGTATGTGTGTGTGTGTGTGTGTGTGTGTGTATATATGTAAGGTTTTTGACAAATATATATTTGTAGATATTCACGGGTACAGGTATGCAGGTCTTGGTGTGTTCGGGTCTTTTCCCGTGTAAGGTGGAGACTATCTGGGCAACGTTTTAACGAGATCCCACTCGCAATCTTCAGGCTGGTGATTTCGGCTTTGTGCGAGCAAAGCGTGTTCTGAGCTACTGTCTCCCTATATATACTGGTGGGGAGGTTGGCTATATTGTCATTTCTTGATTGGTTGATGGAGTTGATGGAGTTGATGTGCCAGCCAATCTGCAAACATTAACTCCATCAACCAATCAATAAATGCTTTCTGAAGAGCTCATGTTTCAAAGATGAGACAGATAATTTTGTTTCAGTCATGGAGGAAAAATCATAGTACCCCTGACAACAATCAGAATGTAAAGGAAAAGGTAAAATCCTGACAAAGATTACTACAATGACACAGGTTCAATCTTAATGGCATTGATGAACATCATATTTACTTTCTTTTGTTCATGTAAATGACTGCCATATATACTGCAACACAGATACAAGATCTACTGTTTAGACTCTCCATTTTATTATTGATAAGATAGTGTGTGTATGTGTGTGTGTTGCTTAGGTTCATGATATATAGAAAAACATAACTAGAAACAACTAGATTAGACAAAAAAGCCTATTTAGTCTATCATAATATTTCTCATCAAATACATGATTCTGATTAGGAAGAAGTAAGAATATAACAGTTGTTACTCTCAGCAACTGAAATTCAGAGGTATTCCTTATGCTGGAAATAAGGTTTAACCTTATGCTGTATAAAGGAATTCAGTTTGGAGGACATCCCATTATCCAGCATGTGCAAAAAATCAGCTAGTCCAGTCAAGAGGGGGAAAAACATAGTTTCTAGCTAAAATTATACATTTCAAACCATATGGCAATCTTTTAGTTAGTAACCTTCAGCAACTACACTGATACAATACCCACATAGGTTGCTTAAAATACTAATGGAAATTCTTACGTTATTATTGAAAGATGATTGCAGTATGAACAAATCCCTTAGGGAATTATTGGCATCTGCTATCTTACAAAGTAGTGATCTATTTGGATGTCTATAGATATGTTTTGTGATTAATAACAGGTTAGGTAAACTGAGAAGGTACACTGACCATGGTTCTCATTTCCATTCCTTAAGTTCTTCTTTTTTCAAAAATGATTTTTGGTTAGCCTTTAATTAAAGGATACATTACTGAGATGACTAATTTTGCAGGTAGTTTCTGATTAGTAGAAAACAGTTTTAAGCCTCTGTTTCAAATCAATATAATTTTGGAAGAGGAGGAGACATAGTAGTTGTTGTTTTTAAAAATGAATGAGTTGATAATTGTGCTTAATTGTCAAGTATTCTGCATATGACTGGAGAGAGTGAATTTAATTAGATTTTAAAAATAGAAAAGAGTGTAAGGGAAGGCCATACTAATTTATTGATTAAAATAAATAAAAATCAAATCAAATATGGGTAGTGTAATGCAGCCTTCCCCAACCTGGTACTCTCTACATTTAGTAGACTACAATTCCATAATCTCAGCAAACATCTTATCCCTTGGCTAATATCCCAGTCATGCCAGTATATGAAGCTATCATACAGTTGTGTCCTCAACTTCATGCAGAGACTGCATATGGGGATAGGGGAGCATTAACTAATCTACGATCAGTGGATTTTTGTCTAAGAGCTGCACTAAGTTCTCCATGCATAACATATGATGTTCCATATGATGCACTGGAAACTGTTCTTCTTCTACCACTAAAGGGGCGTTCTTTTTGTTATGTTTCCATATTAATAGAACTGTACAGCTTAGAATCCCAGGAAGTCATTTTGCAAAGGTACAGAACTGAACAAAATAATCTGGAAGAGCATCAGATAAAGTGGACATTTCTTAATTGAAATAATACAAGATATGCATTTGGCCAAATCAGTTTGGCAAGTAATTGTAAATGGGTGTACAAGACTGTAAAGTCAGTGGGGAAGCCCAATTTACTCAGCAATCATGTGACTGATTTAACAACTTTAGTGATTCACTTAACAATGGTGGCAAGAAAGGTCATAAAAGGGAGCAAAATTAACTTAACAACTGACTGACTTAACAACAGAAAATTTGGACTCAATTGTAGTCATAAGTTGAGGACTACCTATAGAATGAAAATATTGATTGCATTCTGCCAAAGATCTGTATGAATTGCTAATAGAATTTTTGAAATTATGACTTAATGTGATTTCACTGGGAGTTCAAAAATGCATTTCTGGAGAAAACAAAGTCTAGATGCGGTTTATTTTTTATTTTTTTTAATAAGGCTGGTTAGAAAACATTCCAAATTTGGTGAGAATTTAATAACAAATGCCTTGATGGATTCCATACCAGCTTTTCTGAGAAGAAATGAACAAAGTGATAAACTTTTGGGGAAAAAAAGCAGTAACAAAATGAAGGATACAGGTTGCTTAAGCCCGATATCCAGGGAGTTCCTAGTTTTAGTCTCTGACTAAAGGAAGCTAAAGAGACAGAGGCAGGCAAAGTGGTCAATCTAATTTTTACAAATGCTATTCCATTTTTTAAAATTACCAATAAAGTTAAATTGTTTTCCTCTCATGTAACACTGCTTAGGCATTCCTAAAGTTTTCTCTTGTAATACAAACTTATCTTAAACTAATGGATATACGAGCCAAAATCCCCCAAACAGCTCCAAATCAAAGTATTGAATGTTTGAAGAATGAGGCATTTTGTTTTGTATTTCCTTTGCCATGGCATTGGGTTCTTATTGTACAACCCTGTACAGTACTTCTTCAATATATATATATATTTATATATATATATTTATATATATTTTAAAGATTTAAAAAGCAAAAAGTTACAAAACTGTTTGCAATTAACTTGAAATAGAAAAGATAGCACTTTTTTTAAATCCCATTATATAGTACACCATATAAATTACAGAGTATTCAAATACGCAAATGCATTTGCGTAACATTTATCAAATGTAATTTTTGTTGATTTGTGTGTGAGTAGATTAATTTTGCTTGTTCCCTCTGGGTTTTTGCTTGTGATAATATTGCCTCACCACACACTTCACTATCACGTATGACAGTGTTCCAGGTCTGAGACACTGCTGTTGCAATATCGCATATTGTTGGGGATGTGGCAGTCTGTATAGTTAATGCCCCCATTTGGGGTATATATAGGCTGCAATCTGAAATCTCCTTTAAGGAGCTGATCATTATTTAAGGAGACAATCTGAAAGCTGGTTTCTGTCATCTCCAGGATGGAGTTGTCCTTCTTGGTTCCTGCCTCACAGTAGTCATCTTTCCGTCGTCCACGGTTGTATTTCCACTTCTGAGAGGTGTAGCGTCCTTTTTTGTGCATGTGCCAGCAGAAGATACTAAGCAGAACCACCAGCACAAATACAACAGCCCCCCCAATTAAGCCTGCTAACAGAAATGGAGAACCAAGGTTATGAGAAGTTGTCTGTTCGTGGCTAGCTGAGTTGCTTCCGTTATTCAACAGGGAAGCCATTGTTGTGCCTTCTGAGCACACAGTGTCCTCACCAATGCGGTAATTATTAAAATCATCCAAGGGAACCAAACAAATCCGATATGTAGATTTGGGCTCCAAATTTGTCAAGCTGATGTTCTGCCTCTTATCAGTAACTATCCGTTCCTGAATAATGCCTCCTTCCAGACTGTGACCCATTTTAACCCAAGTAAGCTTGTAGGCCATCACATTAAAGAGAGAATGCCAGCTCACTTGGATGCAAGTACCATTTACAATGTGAATAAACAGCTGAAATCGTTCAACAGTGGGAAGGGTCATTTTTTCTTCATCGTTTGTCTCAGGCACAGTGGGAAATGTGGTTACAGTAGGGGGAAGAAGAATGATTGTTTGTTTATTACTTGGGGTTAAGTGTGATGAAGTAGGGGCCATTGTGGTTGCCAAAGATGTTGTGGGAATATGGGTAACAAATGAGACATCTGGGGTAGTTGTGGGGCATGACAACATGTTCATGTTGAGTTCCCTGACAGCCATACCTCGGACTTGTTCTGGTCCCTGACACATGAATCCTCGGACATTGATGGAAGAAGGAATTAATTTGAGCCATTCAGTAACCCATTTAATACTACAATCACATAGCCAAGGATTATTCCTTGCGGTTAGTTGTTTCAGGCTGTGAAGATTGTCAAAAACACCTTTAGACAGCATCCGGAGTTGATTGTTGGAAATATCAAGTCTTTCCAGTTGATGAAGATTTGAAAAGGCTGAAAGTGGTATGTGTGATATCTGGTTGTCTTGTAAATAAAGCCTAAGTAGATTTGTACCTGGAAGATCGGGAGGTGGGTATGTCAATGAATTCCTTATTATAGAGAATTCCTTAAGTTTGGATAAGTGGCTGAAGGTGCCATCTGCAATGCCTTTATTTGTAAGGAGATTACCATCCACTATGAGACGTTCCAAACTTGTGAGATTCTGAAAGGCCATGTCTGATATGATGGCAATTCGATTTTCATCCACTCGTAGTTCTTGTAAGTCCATTGGAAGGCCAACTGGTACACTGCTTAAGTGATTCTTGGATAAGAACAGAAGCTTGAGGCTAACAGCTTCCCGGAATGCCCCATCCTCCACTCCAACAGTAGAGATAGAATTATCATCCAGATGAAGCTCTTCCAATTTCAAGAGTTGTGCCAGAGCAGCCCGAGAAATTGTCTGGATGTTGTTTTCTTGCAGGTGGAGAACCCTGACATTCTTGGGGAGATTCATAGGGAACTCATCTAGCTGGTTGCCATACAGGTAGACTGTGTGCACAGACTGGACATTGTGAAGTTCTGCAGGAAATCCAGCATTATTAATTTGGTTATTGTGGAGGTAGAGTATGGTTACACCCTCCGGTATTCCAAGAGGCACTGAGGTCAAGCTTCGTTCATTACAGTAGACAAAGTTTCGGTCGCAACGGCATACACTTGGACAGGCCAATGCTTTGGAAAACTGCACATACAATCCCAGAAAAAAAACAAGCCAGGATTTCAAGAAAGCAAACCTGTCCATGGGCCACATTCTAGTCCACGGGCCCATTTCTAACTGAAGAAAGAAGGGAGAGTTGAGCAAAAAGAAGAAATAAAACAAAATAGATATGTTTTGTCCTCTGTGCAGATGATTGTTATATTCCTACAAACTAAATGCAAAATAATCCTTGTACAATTAGACTGCTTCTGAAAATCACTGTGTTGTTAGCCAGGTTTACACATTTTGATGCCTTCCTCCATGTATGCTAAATGGCAGAGTAACTATGTTCTCTACAGAAGGCCAATCCTCAATGTGAAGTTCAATGTGAACGTTGACAGCAGGCAGGATAGTTGGATTAGCTTTCCCTTTCACTCTGGTATTTGCAGTGAAAGTGCACTCAGGTTCCTTCCGTCTAAAAGGCATTCATTTCAGCTTTAAGCTGGGTTTGAGAAATCTGTTGAGAGAAGAAGGAAGAGAAAATAAAAAAGGCTGCATTTTCATCTGACACACATCCTGTGAAGACAAATCCATTAATGATGTGAGTTGGTAACATAAATAAGCCAGATCACATTAATAAATAATTCAAAATAAATTGAAAATCAGCTGGGAAAGAAGAATTAATGGCTTCCTATGATGTGGATATGACAATGTACAGATGTACAGCAAGGAGTAGAAACAAGAGGAAAAGCAAGCTAGGAATATCTATATATTTTACAGGAACATCAGAAAAGCAGTAAGTGTTTACTGAATAGATATTTCTCTATCAGGGTGCATGGAGAAAATATCTGCTGCGAAATCTTTGTAGGTGCCAGGAAGGGCATCCAACCAGTAAATGTTCGCCCCATTCAGTTGCCCTAACCCCACCCTGAAGCAAGGGATCACAGGGTCATAAAAAGAAAAACAAAGGCTATGTGAAACTGAATGGCAATTTCCTTCATTTATGACTTGGAGGTGTGTAATTCAAAATGTTAATATTATTCAGATAATTATTTTCATTAAGACAATTGTTAAATTTCAAGTTTTCCAAACACCTTTTTGAATTTCTCATGTCTGTGTTAGATTGTAGTCCTACAAATTGTTTCTTTACATCCATTTTATATAGAACCACTACATTAAAGGTCATGTTTTCTGAGATTCAGTCTCATAGATGCAGTGCTTTTTCATTGGATGGGTAGAAAAAGCGTCACTTTGTACTTTGAAACTATGGTAGTTTAAACTTTTATTAAAGAAGTAAGGTTATACACACACACACACATACATTCACTTAAATATTTACAAAATGTGAGGGGGTGTACTCACTTCTGTGAGATACACACACACACAATATCATATTTAATCATTAACGCTGTAAATAATTTAACTATTTAGTTAAGTGAAATGCTGAGCAAACTGCTACACAAATTTAACTCCCAGTTTCTCTTTTGTTTCATAAAGGCAATTAACACTTATTACAAACTATATTTGAGGTGTTTTTTTCAAGAAGCAACTGGACATTCTGGTTTTTCTTTGAAGATGTTTCGCTTCTCATCCAAATAGCTTCTTCAGCTCTGCATCTTTGGGACCACCATGACCTGGACGACTGAGATTTTCCATAGATATCTACCTATATATTTCTATGAAGGCATGGGCATATAGGAAAAGTATATATACCAAAGGAAATCTTCCAGCCTGTATTTTTCTTATTACAGCTGACAGCACTGTATAACACTGAATTATTGATCCTACATAGATTTTGAAGTTTGTGACAAAAAGCAATAGAGCAAATTATATGAAAATCTTTTAACCCCAAAGTTAAAACTGCTATGAAGACAATCTGGTTACAAGAAAGAAAATCCATTCCTTTCTCCATTTTGCTATACCTGCACAAACCCAGCTATCTGCCACTAAGAGAATAAGATTATTCTGCTTCTGCCCCACATTGTGTACAGCATAGTGTAATGGTTGCAGTGCTGGACATGGGAGACCAAACTTCAAGCTGATTTTAGCCGTATGGCCTATGTAGGAATTTTTCAGACAAACCTAACATATTTGTTTGCTGGGTTAAGTGAGGAAAGAGAAAGTTCTATTTGTGCTGCTTTGGTGATCTAAATCTAACAAATGAATATTATTCATGTAATATAGTGACATATATGTGCCTATACATGAACACACACGTGCATGTGTGTGTGTGCATGTGCACACACACACACAAGGAGTTCAAATTCTGAAAATAAATCAGCAAATACAATGTTATGGACTGAGGAAATACATCAGATGCCCTCAATATTCTGGTTAGCTGAAGCTCAATAGGAAAGCATAGTGCTCTACATTTCAGTTTTCTCTCAAATGTCAGAAAGTAGGTGGGGGTACAGGGAACAGTGCTGTATGTTCATACACAAAACGCATGGGAATTACTTCTCTTTTGCCTTCAAAAAATCTCACTGCAATATGGAGTAGTTTAACCACATGATCTTATATTAAAACTCACATTATTGTGTGATGCTAGGAGGCAAGACTATAAAGATGATTCACCTTCTCCTTGTTCATATCCCTCTTGACACAATTTTAATTACACCTGTCTTTCTGCCTCATTTACTAATGGAGTTCAGAATTAGAAATGGAACAAGCCAAAGCCGTAGGCATGAGATGGAAAAGGCAAATTGATGAATGAGAAAAAGGAGATGAGGGTTGAACACAGGGGAAATGTGCTAAGTGGAAGAAGGGCTAATAACCAACACATTATAGCTTTACTGTGCATGTGTCCACTGTCAGCCTGATCAATGGCTGCATTGTTTTCATCTGCAATTTCCTTTATCAACCAAGCATTCCTCAGAACAAAAGCTGCATCACCCACTATATTTATAAAGCAAGTCAGATGAATAATTTCACAGGAGAAAAATAGTAATTCAGTGCCAAGGGTAGAAAAGATTATCCAATGCAGAGCTATAATAACAAACTAAGAATAAACAACAAGATATAGTGGAGCTTGTTTGATTTCAGGCTAGCACAATGTATGAATCCAGTCATTCTGAGTAGTAAATCTCCCAGTATGGGATTTAGTATTACATTTATAACTGGTCATTATAGTTATTTAAAAGCTATGGGTAAAACAAACGATGGCTTTCCATAATGCGTGAACTCAAACCTGTATCTGAAGCAAACAGCCAACATGGATATTTACTTAGGGAAAATCTCAATCAAAAAGAGAGGAAAAGTTCTATGTTAAATTTAACATTTTTCCTTTTAATTTTCTCTTCTCATCCACACCCTGGCAACAATTTTTCAGTACACTGGGGAACAGATTCCAGCCCCTGCCCCCAAATTTTATTCGTTCCCTCCCTCTTACTCATCCTGTCTCTCACTTTCATTAGTAGTCAGATTATGCTGATCTCTCCCGAGTTGGATCAGTGCTACTGTATTACTGGCAATTACGAGTTCCCACAGTTTGAACGTTAAAATCAGAATAGCTGACCCAGTTTCAGCTTATGGCAGCACTGGTCCCTGGATGAGCTGATCAAGTGCAAATAGAAATTGGTATAAGATGACTGAAAATGTATACAACATAGGCTCAAAAGATTGTTGAGAATTACCCCTGACCAACATTCTGACAGGAGTGCGGTGTTAAGCACTACAGTCTCATTCCCTGGAGCATAATTTCAGAGGTGAAACTAGAGGGCGGTATATCAGTAAGAAAAAACAAGAATCAAAATGAAGGGGGGGGGAGCATATTTTAAAGGCATTTGTTGCAGAAAACAAGAGATATTTGTTCTTAAAGAACCATGTTCTCAGACACTAGGGATGTCTTTACACTAGCCAAAGTTATTTACCAGTTTTGTTCAGTTTGGAAACAAAGAATGTTCAAGAATTTAGGACAGCAACACCAGCAGCATAGCAAATGACCAAACTGTAGAGAAAAATTACAGTCTCTTTATCTTTTTCTACTTTACATACCTGATAGGAATGCCACTTAGGATTTACTGAGATTCTACTTGAAACTAAGGAGTAGGTATAGAATCTTATAAGCAATTGACAAATAAAATAAATAAAACTGCTAATGGTTGCAGACATTATTGTGGGGTAAAGCTTTTGAAGGGGTGCTTTGTTTTGATAACAGAATGAAGCACTTCCTTTAAGATGCTTTATGCCCCCCACCTTATAGAAAGTCAAGGTCCTGCATTACTTTTGTTTTTCTTATTTTTGACATCTTCACCAGAAAGTCTCAATAGATTCTCGCATGGAATCACCAGGGGTGGCTTTTCTTCAGTATACTCACAACACATTCAGTAATTCCTTCTAGCTACTAAAAAGGCCAAAGGAAACTTCAGAAAGAATGTAAAGTATTTTGAGATTAATTTAATCCTTTTTTTTTTTGCTTTATCAAAATGAGAGTTACCCCCCCCCCCCCAAAAAAAAAAAAAGCTCTAGTAAATGTCCAACAGCAGTTGGTTTTATCTTGCCTTTCCCTTCCCTTCTTCCCCACCTTGACCTTTTTGGGAGGGAGGGAATGAATGAAGGAAGGTTGGTTGGTTTACTTATATTAGTGCAGCTTGTATGTGAGAAATAATTATTGATGTACACAGATGAGAGATTTTTTTTTATGGGATGACTTTATTTAGTGAATTAAAACTTTCAAGTTGAGCTTGACTCTTAAGTTTTCTTTGTCACAATTATGAAATTGGATGACAACAAAGCAGAAGTAATTGTTTTCCATGATAAAAATGTAGAAGTGATTTGCTACCGCCTGTTTCAAGTTTTCTTTTTTGGGGGTGGGCAGGGGAAATTTTATAAGTTCCACTCTAGCCCACATGACCACATTTCTTGATAGTTTCCTGTCCAAATACAAACCATGTATGACCTTGCTTAGCTTTTAGTGATTAGCCAAAATCTATCTAGTTAGAATACATAAATTTACGACAGAGAGAGAGAGAGAAGGGTGGGTTGGTGAGTAGGGAGGGAGAGGTGGGTGTGAGAATTTGTTTGTGTACATACTTGAATATATATATATGCACACAAATATATTTATGTGGATTGATTTCTAGGCTGGTTTCAATAAAATGTTTATTGTCAATGCACAACATGTGTACAATGAAATTTCATTTGCAACCCTGAGGCAGAGATCTTTTCTTTGCACTTTTATGTTTGTCTGATTCTCCATTGTTCTTATCAAACATGCACCTTGAATTTCGATTAGTCTTCCCCATGATATGTACAGTATTGTTAGGCAAAAAAAAAAAGTCTTTATATCTAAGCAATTGACTAAAAAGATACCAAGGTCAGCTGGTCATAACCTCTGTCATTAAATAGGAAGATATTGTATTTCTATTTAAATAATTGTAATTTTATATTTGCAAGAATATATGTGAATTATAGAATATGGAAATTAAAATACTTATATAACCATATCCTCTTTTCCTTTCCTCCTAAGGAAGTACAGGTAGTGTCATGCCCCTGGTGGAGACTGACTCTGAGCAAGAGGAATAGCCAACAGGGAGTGGAAGTGTGGCTCCAGAGGTGGTGGAGGAGGCTGGGGAAGGACAGAGGCTGCTGAGCAGTCAGAGGAGGACCCAGGCCCATATCCTATCCATCCTAGGGCATGCAGGGAGGAGAGGATCAGGGTAAAACATGGTCTACTCAGGAGGAGAGGGCCATGATCTTCTTCATGGGTTGCAGGTGTGAGATCTGCATAAAAGGTTGGACCTGTATGCTAACAGATGCTGGAGACAAATTAGCATTTTATTCCTAAAGAAGGTTTATTTTGGTTGGCGTTCTTCCGATGGACTATCCCTGGTTATCTTCCTGTAGTTGGCAATTATCTATCCTGGTCTGTCATGAAACTTTATTCAATGAAGTTTGTTTTTGGTTTTTGCTTCGTTATCGGCTCTTTGAATTTGAATTGTGTTTCTTTCCTTTGAAATGTTATTTTGAAAATAGTTTACTCCTCCACTGTGAACAATTAAACAGTGAAGCCAAGTTGAAGGCATTAAAGGACATTTAGATACGTTTTGGTTTTGTTATATTTCTGATATACTCTGAGTCATCACAGGTAGTGAAGGCTGAAAAGCAATCAGATTACGTGTGGCTGATTATTCTGTGTGAACATTTAAGGACCAAGCTGTTTTGGTCAGGGTTAGTATTTAGAAGCTAAGGATTTTTATAAGGAATACTTTGGTGGTTTTCCGAGATAAACAGGCGACACTCTATACTTTAAATAAGTAAAATAAATTAGGATAGATGATACTTAGGGATATTTATAGAAACTTAAATCTCCTTGTGCTTATATATTCTCAAGCTTTTCTGAAACCAATCAAAAGTGTTATTAAGAACAAAAGAATCAATTGTCTTGGTTCTCGTGAAGAGTGAGTTGGTGGCTCTGGGCTTCTCTAAAACAAGGAGAGTGTCGTTGTGCATTAAATTAGGCTTTTAGTTTGAAAAATAAAAAGAAACAGTGCCTCTCTGTGTATTACACTCTCACAAGAAATGTCGCTCTCTGAGTTTCTTAACATGGGTAGAGAAAGAAGGAAAGATAAGGCAAACTTCAGATAATATTATCGCAGCCTTAAAGTAACTAATAACATTAATTGATATTCTGTTCAATGCTAATATACCGAAACCTGAGAACCTGGGTGAATGTTTAACATTGTAGTTAGTATTCAACAGTTTTAAATATATTTTCTTACACTTTCTTAATGTTATCATATTCCTTTGTCTTACCAATCAAAATGAATAATTCTGTGTGTATGTCTATGTTAACCATTTTAATGTTTGACCTTTGGTCATTTTCTTCCCCTTTGGTACCGTACTTTTTTTATGGGAGGGAAGGGCTCTAGGTCTTTAATTATCTCATTATCTCTTTTAAATAAAACATTCTGCTAAAAGGAGGAAACCTTTTTTTTAAATGAATTCTCCCTTTTCCATAGTTTCATAAGCATTTATTTCCTTGCCATGCACAATTTCCAATTTTTATAAGTTACTTTAATATTATCTTTAGTTTGTAGCTGAGAGACAGAGACATCTTTAACCCAGAAGGTAGTTCTGATTTATAGCTATTTCTACCATGAATCAAAACAATCACTAGACCCCCATTTACAATTTGAAACCTTAATTTAACTGCACACTTTTCAATGTTTATAGCAACATCTGTTCAATATAATTGATTCCTTTTTGTCTTCTCTAGCAGAAAAAAAGCACAATAAATCAAAGCAGTGATACACACACTACACACAAATGCCACACTTGCCTTAGACTGTCTGATGTAGGTATGTAAATGATATAATTTACACGATGCTATTGTGTGCATGACATGATTGGTCCCCTTTCCCATTTCAGATCCTCATTTTAAAATAGTGAAAATGGACACTAGTTTAAGATTATTTTGAAGTGAACATTTGAGCTCAGAATGTCTTTCCAGATATTCAAAGAACATGTAAAGTGCAAATCAACATTGTATTTCAAATCCCCACTTATCAGAGAGACAATCAGAACTGCAGATTTTTCTGTTTAAAGAAAACCCATGCATAAGCATAAAGAAAACTAGGAGAGAATTGCCTGATTCTAATTAAAATTAAAGCTGTGGAAATTTAAAAAACAAATTATATGCTGCATGAGAAAACTGCATAACATGATGTAAGGGGGCAGGGGAATCCTACATGTATATTTTATTTAAGATCTCCCATCTTAATCAAGGTAACTATTTGTATCAATATTCTTATCAAACCTAACCAAACTATATATGTATGACACACTGAATTTGATTTAACACTATTTCACGATTTCACATCAAATAGTTTATATTTCTTAGACTTAATGGGCCATTTCTTAAACACCACTCTGAATTATGGGACTTGAAAAAAAATGTTTTGTAGTATGCAACCAAAATTCAAATCAACTCAGTGTGAAATTAAATCAAATCTCTCCATCAGAAAAGGTTTTTTTTTGGTAATCATTGCCTTTTAAAATTATTCTATTTTTTTTAAGCTTACATACCCACTTTAGTCAGAATGTTCCTCTCAGTAAATAAATAACTTCCATGCCTATGGCATCATCTGCTTGAAATACAGGTATCGTTTTTCAAGTTCTATTCAGCAAATAGAACTTCAGTGATTTATTTACTGAGAGGAACATTCTGACTAAAGTGGATATAAGTCCTGTCCCAGCTTTGACTTCTAGGAAAGAAAGACCCTTGATTCCATTTTGTAGTGAAAGGTATACTTTTATTAAAGCTAAGTGGTTACAGCATAAGCAAAGCCAGTGATTTTTCCTTCTCTTGGAGCCCTCCCCCTTGGTCATTTCACCAATATCCAATAGTATTCAAACTATGTGTTTTTGTAACAGTTCTAAAGTTTGGAGCTTATTCGGTGGGTATTTGCATTCCGCTCTCATGCCTGTGCTCTTGGATCTTCCGAGACATTGTGTCTTGCCTCGAGTTGGCAACTTTCGTTCCTGTCATTCTCCCTCCCAGTATTTCCTTATTTGGCCTTGCACCTTTTTATGGTGGGATGCCATCAAAGTGAAGAAAGGCTGAAACAGTGTGATGGCAGATTTGACAGTGGGCCCTATTATCTGAATTGTGCCTCACTCTGACTGCTTTACCACCAGGAAAGAAGGAAGACCAGTGTAGTCTGTAAATACACAGATTAAAAGTAAAAAATTCACTAATCCATTTCAAACGACTATCTACAATGTAGAGTTATGATACAAAGAGAAATAAAATTCTTATGAAATTTGTCCTAGGTCTTTGAAGGAAAAATCTCTAAGCACAGCTAAACTATAACCACCTAAACAGGATTCTTAATGTTTTTCTCAAGAAACAAACTGCACATGCTGTATTTATGCTGTATTTATTATCTTAGTGAGGGTATATCATATAATTATTGTTAAATAAAAATGGATGAGGGGAAAATATCTTTCCCTTCTCATCTCCTAAATGTTTTCCCATGCATTTCAAAGATGAATATATTTTATCTTACAGAGCAGGAGAAATGCTGTTCATGAGAAACTGAAATGCTTTGCTTTCAGGCATCCCTCATTATTCATGCAATTAATTCTCCAAGTGCCAAATTTTCAGTAAAATATAAGTACCCAGTGGTCCTGGCCCTATTCCCTATCTTTTATTTAATCCTCCATGGCAAATACTTGCTTCAAGAATGTAGAAGTAATAAACAGAGGAAGCAAACTATTATGGCACTAAGGTCTTTTTAAAAGAAGTTATTTAAATATTGCACTTACTGTATTTTATGTGGTTAATTGTGATGCACATATGCAGATTGCATGCACACTGACACATATATGTATATAGGAGTGTCATTGGAACTTCCTTCCACACTAAGAAAAGGGTGCCTACATACAGTATAAAACCTTTAAACTTTCTAAAAGAAACTGAAGGCAATAGTGTTTCCTGAAACACTGATTTTTAACTAAACGTTTGTATATAATAGATTTAGCTAAATTCCCAACTGGAGGTTCTTCACTGTCTGAGTACAAATCAAATAGTTGTGATCAAAACTGATGTAATAATTTCCAGGATACCCTGCTTTTATGGAATTTCCTTCTGTTCTTTGTTTATGCTGCAAATTTCATTTTTGCAAATGTTAATATAATACAAAGCAAATAAGCCCACAGTATCAATATATTGAGATAACCTCTCAAAAGAAGTCCACCATAATTTTGTCTCTAAACAGCAGTAGAGGGAGCTCTTTCACAGCTACAAATGTCTCTTTTCTGCTCTTTCTCAGACTCTGGAACCTTAAACAATGTTTTTAATACAGTTGTAGCATTCCATGAGATATATACACACACACGTATATTTTGGCAAAATGTGAAAGTAATGTGAATTGGATACAGGCCATCAAAGATTCTTTTCCAAAATTAGTATTAAAGAATATATTGAAAAACAAATGCAGAGCACACAATGCACAGGTACAGTTTGTTCATTTCCTCTAAATACATGTACTCAAGTTCCTCCATTGACTTCCTGCTCATATTCTTTAGTGTCAGCCCTGAGTCAGTGAGTCAGTGATGATAAAGTGTTTGCCCATTGAGAAATGGATCTAGCTTTCTTCTGATATAAAAAATGGTAAGCAATCTATTCTGGCTAATCTGTCTTCATCACTATATTTTTAACGCCAAAAGACTAAGAGGAACAGATGATCCATTCAGGACTAATTAAACCAGGTTTCATCTCAAGGAGGATACTGCTATGAAATAGGTCTGTGTTTTAATTCACCTCCCTTCAAAAAAATAGTTTTTTCTTAAACTTGATCAAAACAGGAAGTTTAAAAGAGCAAGAGTACAAAGACACCTCATGTTGGGCTCTGGGTGAGTCAGCTGGCCATGTCACTTTATCTCTGCTGCTGCTGGCCGATGGCTTTGGAATGACTCAGCAGAGCTGAGAATGGATTCTGCAACAACTGCAGGGCTGCAGGATGGATTCTGCAACAACTGTGGGGCTGCTGGAACTGGCTCTTTATTGATGTGGTGCATATTGTTAAAGTGGGTTGGGGCACATATAGGTGGTAATTAGGATTTAGGTTAAAACATGGTGAAGATGGCACCAGGTGGGGATCAGTTATTGAAGGTCGGAATAGGGTAGGGATGTAGACATGTTATAGGGTTAATAGCATTTAAGGGATAATGGGTTAGGCATGGCCAGAATTAGAACTGAGTATAGGCCTGGGTGTGGTGGGGTGTGTCTCATGATAATGGTGAAAAAAGGAAAGGCAGCAAACTCAAACCCAATTCTAACCTTGTCTGGCTTTTAGCCATTCTTGCCTGATTAGAGTATTTGTTGTTTGATGCTATATTGAATAAACCATCATTGTCCTAAAGAGGAGCTGGAGTTTGGATTCATTTAAAGACAAATCTTCAATACTCAAGGACTAGCTGAGACCTCATTTGCCATATAATTATGTCACATGTCCTGAAACAAATGGATTTGGTATTATTATTGGTATTATTTCCCACTAAAGCATGAAACTGTAACATGAAATTTTAATATCTGCTCTACACATAAACATACTTTGAACAGTGAGGAACACATCATTCTGTGCCCCTTATTGTGTGTATGATAGGGTAAAAAGATAGGAAGGCACTGATCAAAATGGTGGCATTAATAATGACATATAAATATGCATGATACCAGAAACAAGAGTTGAAAATGGTAATAACTTTTCAAGATCTTATAGAGTAGACTTTTTTAAATAAAATACCTATTTCAAAGAAATTAGGTTTTTCTATCTAAAAAAAAGATCTGCTGCTTGGTAAGATAATGAGACCAAATTCATTAAAATATATGTTCTTAACTTTAATGCTTAGTTTTGAATGTGGCAAAGTGCATTTCTACTTAAAATAGGTGGAGAAAGAAGCAACTTGCTGTGTTTTTGCAAGTAAATTGGCTTCTGCCTATAAATTATTCTACACAGTTTGCTTTTATCTAGGCAGCCTAGCAAAATGTTTAGAGATAATTTGAAAAAGCTGCTTTCTCTGGCCTGAACAGAGGTGGATCTTGACACTTCAATGCCACAAGCCCAGTACTGCATTACTAATGGGGTGCACAGCACCATGAGAGGCAAAAAGATGAGTCTGTGTTTTCTTCTTTCTTGTCACTTTAATTAAGAGGGGAATTGGCAAGGGAGGCAGGTCCCCATGATGCCATTGCTAATAGGAGGTAGATTCCATTATGTTCTCTGGGGCTTTCAATTCCCCTATCGTTGCACACTGAGTCTGAAGTGCATTGGGCATCCTGGCACATGTGCCTGAAGAAACTTATGCTGTTTTCCAGAATTATTCAACAGCTGTGTGGAAGGCATCTGTAACCTCAGGGAAAAAAGATATTGTCTTGAAATTTTTCAGGCATGTGTTATGTTCATGCTTTCCCCACCTTTTGGAGATCAAAGCATAAGCACAGTACAGTGTCTTAAGAGCTTTTATGATTACACCAAATGTGATGCCTGTAGGACTATTATTAAAACTGTTGCTTTCATGCATGCATATATATAAATAGCCATCACACAAGAGTTGCAAATAATATCGTGGAGTAACTGTCTAAAAAGATGTTGTCTTTTGCAGGAAAACCAAAATGCATGAATGATAGACTCCTCAGCCTTCAAGATATGAATTGCTGGAGGATATGAATGGAATCCATGTTTTTGAAAGTTTGTATCCATTTTCCCTTTATCTGATAGCCTTCCAATACTTCCCTGACTAAGCACTGCTACTCCAGATGAGGAGAAATGTTTTCTGTTAATCTTATGAACTTCAGAGTGATTGAAAAGTCAAGTCTTTCTCTCCTCAGATTTTTGGAGACATCTTTAGCTGTTCCAAAACTCTCATTCTGGTCTGCTTTGTTTATGAAGCAGAACAAGAATCATACAACATGCAGGGAACGTTTTACCACATCAGCCATCAAAACTTTAGTCTATATTAGTGTTGTTTCATATTCAGTTACTCTATTGAGTCTGAATATCACTTGATTGAAAGTTGTTCCAGGGCAGGGCTTATTCTTAAGGGATACCTGGTAAATTATATTTGATTTCTCTTCATTACTTTTCAGAATCTTAAAAGGAGACCACTAAAGATAATTGAGGCATTCTTAGTTTGCCATAAAATGTTTTTTCCTTAGAGAAAATTATATCAGATGTTACCAGGAATAGGAGAGATATGAGCAATTCTTTAAAAAAAATTGATATTTATAGTATTATATTCTTATCCTTTTAATGCAGATAGCCAGTTACCCATGATATGGTTACAATATGGTTTTGTTTGATTTAGATTAAAATAGAGCATTATTAATTCAGTACATAAATTGTTTTAATTATTCATTCCCTATAACTACATTGATATTTACTATCTCATTCACTTTAAAAAAAAAACATGCATACTTTGTGTCTAACAGCTTTCCTGCCTTCCTTAACCTGCATCCTTCAAAAGTGAGATTACCCAGGGATCCAACTATGAGATGGCTGGAGATTTGGCAACTGTAGTCCCAAAACATCGGGAAGGCACCAGATTGAGGAAGACTGCTATACTTACACTTTTAAATTACTACTAGTTTTTGGTATTGTGTGTGCATACATACACATATTCAGTCCAGCAAATATTTTATTCTAAGGTTCCTCTAACACCTAAAATTTGTATTTCATGTTTTCTTTATTTTCACCATGCCAACAGTATATTATGACTTAGGATTTTTTAATTACTATTATAAAGCCTTTCAACCAGTGGTGGGATTCTAATAATTTAACAGCTGGTTCTCTGCCCTAATGACCAGCTGGGTAGGCATGGCTAGGTGGTCATGTGACTGGATGGGCATGGCCAACTTGACGTCTGAATGTCACTCATCTTGGTTCCTTGTCATTAAAAGTTTCTCTCTGGCAGTTCTGCTTTGTTATTCAATTATTTCTTCAAAGTGCTGATCATTGCATCCCAGCTGGAAGAACTCCAACAGGGGAATATTTCCTCCCAACAGCATTGTAAAAAGCTTAAAACAACCCTTCCACTTTAAGAAAGTCAAGCCCTAGCAAAGTAACAGCAAAGAAAAAAAAAACTCTGGAGCTCAAGCGACAGTAAGTCTGGGCATACTGTATAACGTTTAGCTGTTATAAGGGTTAACTGAGAGGCAGTTTCTGTAAGCAAGTAATAAAGATTAAGTTAGAAACAACACCAGAATGTTTCCTTCCTGGCTTCCTTACAGGATTAGCGCTGTAAAGTGTAAAAAAACAAAAGGAGATTTCTTCCAAACAACCAGTTCTCAGAACTGCTCAGAAAGTTAACAGCGGGTTCTTGCAAATAGGTGTGAACTGGTTGAATCCCACCACTGCTTAAAACATGTGGATTTAAATAGCTAGTTTTGCCTGATGCTTTCAATGTACATTAGTTATAAGACTGATTATAGTTACTTATTAACAATTTACTTATAAATGAAATAGTTATTACTATATTATATTATTATTATATAAAATAGAGTGTAAGGACTACTAGCCTGTATTTAGCCAACAAAATGGATAATACCTGATTAAATAAAAGGGAAAAAAATAATTTCCTTATCTATTTCCTACAGTTTGTGTTGCTCTGGTTTCAGGAGACATGAACCAGCAGATTGTTCTGTAATATAAAAACTAGATGACTGATTACCATTAACTAAGATCCAAAGAGATTGGATAAATTCATGAAATGTTTACCACTATTAGTTTTGAAGGCATATTGTTTTTTTGAGTTGGGAACATGCTGTCTCCAACAAGAAGTTTCTGAGACCTTCTTAAAGTATTTGACTGACCATTGTGAAAAAGCAAAGTGCTGGACCAAGGGGATTTGTTCTTATTCTTATGTTCATGTATCACTATTTCTCTTAAGAGTAGAGAAACAATGATTTTTCTTTGCATCCAGATTGCAAAAACAATGGTTAGAAATAAAGCCTTTCTTTCTTCAAGCTGTTCTGAGAATGTATGTATGTATGTATATATGTATGTATGTATGTATGTATATAAAACCTCAGAAAACAAATATATATATATCTTCTTTCAGATCCACAAATCAGGAAGGGCAAAAGTGCCCAATAGGGTTTATTTTTTGGCTTAGTGCACGGTGAGTATCCATGCAGTATAATTTGTCAACAATGCTCAGATCTATTCAACCAGAATGAATAGATTTATGCATGAATAGATTTATGCATGTGAATTATGTATTTGTGTGTGTGTTTGTGTGTGGCCCTTGTGTTCTATCTATCCACATGTTGCAGCATCTAGCAGGTTAGTAGAAATAGCAAAAAGCTTTTCAACACCAAAAGCTTCCTAACTGGGCTTCAGAGATAAAGCTTGCATAATCATTGCAAATTAAGATTATGTGTTTGGCACAATGGATTCCTTTTCTACCCCAGAAAATGTGACTTGTCATTTCCCCCCAGTATTAGGGTTGGAGTTATCTTCAGCCAATTTTATCAATTGGGGGAAAACAACTTAAATCACAAATGTCAAAGAAGGCTGGAACCTGACCTCCATTAAACCCATTTCAGACAATCGATTACCAATGGAAGTTGGTGCAGAATTACTGATCAATTTATTCAATATGAATTTTGCATATGTGATTAAAAGATAACAAAAAGAAAAGAGCAGCAAATTTTTAAGTTTTTGCCTCAGATTGTCCTTGGTCAGCTTTTTATGAGTTGAAATAGTTTTGAATTATTTATATGTAGAGTTGAATCAAAATGTTATTTCCTTCTTTTCTGCCTCCGTATTTATTTATTTATTTATTTATTTATTTATTTATTTATTTATTTATTTATTTATTTATCGCATTTTTATACCGCTCCCTCTCCCAAAAAGGGACTCGGGGCGGTGTACAGACTAAACATATAAAAGATACAGTGAAACAGCAATTAAAATCAGAATTAAAATAAATAGATGAAAATAGAATAAATGAGTAAAATAAGTAAGTAAATGACTGAGTCCCGTCAAATAGAATTAAAAGTCTTATTAGAATTTAAAATTTAAAAATCTCAGAAAACCCTTAATTGGCTAGGCCGGCCTGCTTAAAAAGTAAGGTCTTGACTGCATGCCGGAAGGTTAGGATGTCCGATGTGTCTCGTATCTCCGGGGGGAGATAATTCCAAAGGGAGGGGGCTCCCACAGAGAAAGCACGTAATCTCGGGGTCGCCAGCCGACAACGATCAGGTGGCGGTACCCCAAGCAGGGCGACCCTGTGGGAGCGTACTGGGCAGCGGGAGGTTGTTGGTGGCAGAAGGCGGTCCCGTAAGTAGCCAGGTCCCGAGCCATGGAGCACTACCACATAGAGAAACTACCACATTCTCTGTTTGAAATGCAAGCTAATGCCAGCTCATGGTCTTTCCATAATTATTGCTAACTCTGTCAACAAGAACAGGGGGAAGAAAAGGTATATATAATGCATTTTGAATGTTTCATAAGATTTATATTGTTTGACACATTCTGTAGCTGAACAGAAAAAATCTATTATCAACGATCATCAGATTTTAAATTGTTATTAGAGGGAATAGAATATTATTACTAATAATAACATTCATCATTATTTATTTATTTATTTATTTATTTATTATTATTTATTAATTCCATTTATATACCGCCCTTCTCCCAAGGGACTCAGGGCGGTGAACAGCTCATCTAAAAACCCCACAGAAAATACAAAAGTTAAAAAATATTAAATTTAAATCGGCTGCGTAATAAGACTAAGAAACCCCCCCCCACCCTTAAAACCCAATTTAGAATTAAAAATGGAGACCAAATTTAAAATCATTATCTCAGCCCAGGCTGGCCTGCTCAAAGAGCCAGGTCTTCAACGCGCGCCTGAAGGCCCTCAGGTCCGTGCCGGTACGAAGTTCCGGTGGCAGAATATTCCAGAGGGCGGGGGCACCCACAGAGAAGGCCCTACTCCTTGGCGCCGCCAGACGACACATAGCGGCCGACGGCACCCGGAGCAGACCCTCCCTGTGGGAACGCACCGGCCTGTTGGAGAACGTTGGCAGAATGCGGTCCTGAAGGTAACCTGGTCCCATGCCATGGGTCGCCCTAAAGGTCAAAACTAGAACCTTGAAGCGAACCCGGAGAGCCACCGGCAACCAATGCAGCTCGCGCAGGAGTGACGCCCCCATGATCACCCGCGCGGCTGCATTTTGCACCAACTGGAGTCTCCGGATGCTCCCCGCAGGGAGCCCCATGTAGAGGGCATTACAATAGTCCAGGCGAGAGGTGACAAGGGCCTGAGTGACCGTGCGCAAGGCGTCCCGATCCAGGAAGGGCCGCAACCGGTAGATCCGACGGATCTGATGAAACGCCCCCCTGGAGACGGCCGCGATGTGATGTTCAAGTGACAGCCGTACATCCAGGAGGACACCCAGGTTGCGAGCCCTCTCTGTGGGGGGCAGAACTTCCCCCCCAATAGCCAGCGAAGGTGTCAGCTGGCTATATCGGGGCGCCGGAAACCACAGCCACTCGGTCTTGGATGGGTTGAGCCGAAGCCTGTTCCCGCCCATCCAGTCCCGCACGGCCTCCAGGCACCTAGACATAGCCCCCACAGCATCGTTGGGGTGGTCCGGAGTGGAGATGTACAGCTGGGTGTCATCTGCATACAGATGACACCTCACTCCAAGACCACGGATGATCTCGCCCAGCGGCTTCATGTAAATGTTGAACAGGAGGGGAGAAAGGACCGACCCCTGAGGCACCCCACAAACCAGGGGCCTAGAGGTGGACCTCTCCCCCCCCCGCCAACACGAATTGCGAACGGTCAGAGAGGAAGGAGGAGAACCATCGAAGGACGGTTCCACCAATCCCCAACCCCCCCAACCGTCGCAATAAGATACTATGGTCGATAGTATCAAAAGCCGCCGAGAGATCTAATAGGACCAGAACAGAGGAGAACCCTCTGTCACGAGCCCTCCAGAGATCATCAACCAACGCGACCAATGCCGTCTCAGTGCTATGTCCAGGCCTGAAGCCCGATTGGAACGGATCGAGGTAAGTAGCTTCCTCCAGGTACCGGGGGAGCTGACGTGCCACCACACTCTCAACAACCTTCGCCACGAAGGGAAGGTTGGAGACTGGACGATAGTTGTTTAAAATAGCTGGGTCCAGGGAAGGCTTCTTGAGGAGGGGGCGCACCACCGCCGCCTTCAAGGCGGTAGGGAGCACCCCCTCTCTCAAGGAAGCGTTGACAATCCCCTGGAGCCAGCCTCGTGTCGTCTCCCTGGCAGCCGAAACCAGCCAGGAAGGGCACGGGTCCAATAAACAGGTGGTGGCATTCAGACCCCCCAGCAACCTGTCCACACCCTCGGCGGTCACAGGATCGAACTCCCCCCAGATAACACTCTCAAGACCTGCCCCGGACACCTCCCCCGGGACCACCCAATTGGAGTCGAGCCCCTCCCGAATCTGAGCGATTTTATCATGCAGAAATCGGGAAAACTCCTCCGCCCTACCCTGCAAGAGGTCATCCCGCGCTCTCGGTTCAAGTAGAGAGCGGGTCACTCTAAACAGGGCGGCAGGCCGATTTTCTGCTGATGCAATAAGGGCGGAGAAATACGAAGATTTCGCCGACCCTATCGCCACAAGGTAAGTCTTAATATGAGATCTCACCTGTGTTCGGTCAGACTCAGAACGGCTCGCCCTCCAAATGCCCTCTAGACGTCTTTTCTAGAGATGTAAGCCTTATGTAAGCCTCTTGGCATTCTCTTCTGCCTCCAATATTTTAAATTTCTGCCTTTGCTCGTCAGACTTTGTCAGCTGATGCTGTTTCATTTTCCTCATGTCAATAATCATTTCAGAAACCGAATTTCAATGTTTCAGATTCATGAACCAAAGAAGACAAAACATTCCTATCAGATATATTTTTCTCCCCTGTTTTGATGAACAGATTTTAACAATTAATGACTTGACATGATATATATTGGGAGTTGTACTCTTACAAAACTTGCAAGGCTAAATGCATACTGTAGTAAGTATTTGAATAATTGAATGCTACTACAAATTATTCTTTCTTCCTCTTATAGATATTCCTGTCCATTGTATGTTGCTGGTAGTGAGGCAGCACTGATGTGATATGAAACACATGCAAATTCTAGGTCTTTGTCAGTGCTTAAAAATCAGCTCTGTTTTCTTCCTTTCTTAAGCCACAAGTGAAATGAATATGCCAGTAAGTTCATCCTGTATTCGGATGCATTTTTTTTCTTCATTACACACACTGGCTGCCACTTCCTAGCTTGCATTTCACTCAGATCCTAGTGTCTGTTTCTTGCTTTGGAGAAGCCCTCAAATGCAATTTTGCTGACGTGTACTGACATGTTCTGGATTTGCTGAGATTATTTATTTGTTTATTTATTTATCAATTCCAACACTGTCCAATTCCAGACAAACTCTGGTCAGCTCACAATACAATAAAACAAAGTTTTAAATAAATAATGAACAGAATAGAAAGTGACATCAAACAACACAGGAATAGCAATAGCACTAAGATTTACATACTGCTTCACAGTGCTTTACAGCTCTCTCTAAGTGGTTTACAGTCACCATATTGTCTATAATAATCTGGGTCCTATCTATCTATCTATCTATCTATCTATCTATCTATCTATCTATCTATCTATCTATCTATCTATCTATCTATCTATACACACACACACACACACACACACACACGGCTTTGTCTGTGGAAGACAGAATAGAAGCATTTTTATTTGTTTTATGAAAGGAGGTGGAATAACTTTTCATTTATGGAGCATGGGAACCCTTGGTGGGAACAGTAAACTCTGTATTAAGCAAGCTTGATGCATAAAAGTGACTGTTATGTGGCTGGTGTTTGGGGTATTTAACTATTGACTAGCAGAGACTGAATAAAGTCTAATTGCAGTTCAAGTCTAAGCTCTGGTCTCAAAAGCATATACAGTAACTAACACTATGTCAAATGTGTTTCCAGTTTGCAGATGAGCACAATAGCATGGAGGAAAGTAAGTTGGTGTCAATAGATGTTAGGAATGAAGAGAAAATGGAATGCCATGCGGTATGGCATTTTTCACTATTTTTCCACTATTTTACCTAGGCTAACATTTCCACTTTCTCTTCTTCCTAATTGCAACTTGGGAGAGGAAGAGAAGGAGAAAGATATAGCAGCAGCAGCCACCACCATCCAAAGGCAAAAGTCATAAAAATGCACTTAAAATTAAAAAAATGAAAAAGTTTTAAAAAGTATCCATGATTCTGCAGTGTTAAATAAATATGACTAATACTCTCCAGTAAAATATTTACAGTAACAGTATCCTTATTCATTAAACAGCAGAAGTAAAATGAAGCTAAGAATTTTAAGGAACATCCTCTGTTATGCTCCATAGCTAGCCCGTCCTAGATAACTTACTGCAAAAATAATGAAAGCAAACAAGGTACAGTATCCTTTGCTGGCTTGTACTCAATGTAGTATAACATAATTTTTTTTAAAAATATGCTTCATATCTTTTTGTATTAGTACCTTGTACAATTTTAGCATGGTCATCTGAATAGAATTATTTTATTTTCTGCAGAACATCTTCAGCATGCTCTTTTTCTCCAATCTTTGGGCTCAATTGTTTAAAAGCCAAAATATTCCCTGTGATAAAAAATCCACCCTGATTTAGCATAAGGTAGAATAGAATATATGTAGTTCAGAGTTGAACTATGGAGTCTCTGGTGCTATCTGATTAGGTAACATCAGTGCAAGTGACTGTGTGGTTTGATCCCGGTTTTTATACAAAAGCTTGTCTTGCCAGTTTTGATGGACATAGTTTTCTGCTTAGAAATTCCTTGATCAGAGGATATAATTTTATGCTTGATTGTCTTGTGTTAATCTCTGCTTTTCTGCGTGATATCTGGCTGCTGGAAAGGATATTTTCTGGCATTTTTGTTTCCTCCAACAATCAACTGAATGTTACCTAATCAGATAATGGAACTTCTGCAAGCAAACAACCAAGTATCCTATTAGCATAAAAACTCTGCCACATGTCATTTTCAATGGCCAAGCTTTAAAATATCATTATCAGACTTGCGTAAGTAAATAAAGTATCCATTTGCCTGGACAAGTTTGGGGTTAGGGCATGATAAACAGACACTCATGTTGCCTATAGCATACTGTACAACTAGCCAATCTTATTGGGGAAACTTAGCCAATTTTCTAGTATGTTTGCAATTGCACAATTAGCCAGATGGATAAGGAATTTCTCCTTGAAATGAACCAAAAGGCCCACCTTGTGTCATGTCTCCTGTTAGGGGACAGATGAAATTCTGTACTTCAGCCTACTAAGGGTTTGTAACTAATCCTCATGACCCCATTTTGAGACAGTTATGTTTAATTGCTGCTGAAGAAGAGAGAAAAAGTATCACAGAGACAATGTAGCATTTCCATATGCTTCACAGCCATAGAGAATGTGTACAGTTATTGCTATGTAATTTACAGGGACTGCTGTTTGCTAAATCTGCTGTCATTCCAGGCACAATCATATTGATTAAACAGGCTGCTAGATTTTTTTCAACTAATCAAAAATCTTGGATTTCAGATTGGCAGTATGTCCCTCCCAATTTCTATCCTCAGGTACTTGACTTGCAGCCTTGTGAAAGAGTATCAAATTATTTTATTTGTCCTTTGTTAATGAATGGTGTGCCCCAAGTGTCAAAATAAATTGACTGATCTTCAGTAAATTGTATTTTGACTTGGGATAAGGTTCAGATACTCAAGCAGTCACAGATACTTGTTATATGCCAAGAAAAAGGTAAATTACAATAAAAGTGTCACTTTTTTTCACTGCACAAAACAGTTATTGTATTTTGTAAGAAATACTTTTCACATGCTCAACAGCACTCTGTCCTAACTTTAAATGTTATTTGCCAAATATAAATCATATCATATCCCCAAATCATATCCCCAAATCATTCATGGTAATCTGCAGGAAGCGTGTGGGGCAGAAAAAATACCAAGTAAATAATAATAAAAAATAACTGAACACCTAGAACAGCACAAAGACACCAGAATAAGGTTGCCTGCATTGAGGCTTATTCCAAAGAAACAGCTAGCACACATATTATGCCAATACTGTAATTTTGAATATAAGAACTAGTTCACTTGAAGAACAGGAAATATCACCTGGCAACAAAGGAGGTTAAGCAGCAAATAGAAGTCAACTACTTCAATAATCAAGAAGATCAGACATAAAGCTTGAATTGCGCACCATAGGCAAAATCTCCAATTTCAGCTGAATTAGAAATGTTTCTACCAATCCATCAATGGAATGACTGCAATGAACCAGTCTACAAAGAAGAAACATTGAGTTCTAAGGGCATTGAGGAACAAAACATCAGGTTCTAATTGACAAGATGTTTTTGGAAAACTGAAAGAAAAGAAAGACTAACTTGAATGCAGCTTGGATTGATTACAAGAAGGCATTTTTGATTGGATAATCAGGTGTGTAGAAATAATAGGAGTCAGTAGAAAGATTGAGAGCTTTATGCAAAGAGTGATGGCACAATGGAAGACACAGCTGCTGGGCAATGGTGATAGAATCGGAGAGGTTAATATCAAGAGAGAAATCTTTCAAGGAGACTCACTTTCTCTGGTACTATTAATCATTGCACCAATTCCTCTGTCAACAATACTGAACTAGGTAGCACCATCTGAAATTGAAGAACTATCTGTGTATGTAGCCAAGATACAGCAGTACAGTTTGGACTGGACCCAGACAGGTAAAGAAGAAAAACGAATATTGTATGCCTCAAGGAAAGTGAAGAAGATGGAGAGTTTTATTCTTTGGTGATAAGTCTGTTGTTGTTGCTTGTTGCTATCTTCCTTGCTGATCAGGATGTGTGTGTGTGTGTATAAACACATACAGTATATACTTACTGGAGCACACACACATATGGGATGTGTGTGTGTAGCCTCTTTTCTCTCCTACTTTAAGGAATATGCTTTAGTTACATGAATTTCCCATCTCAGAATGGAAAGAACTGTCCTCTCTTGCTTTAATTTCAAACACTTGTAGTCAGAGAAAATTCCAATCTTATATGCTATACTTGTGACACAATTGGTTACTTTTTGCCTAATGCAGAATGAGGCTTGGAGCATTTACCAATGCCAATGTCATCCAGGGCCTCTTCAAGATGGGAGTGGCAGGGGAATTTCAAATGGATAAATGAATATACATACATACATACATAATGAGTGCCTTCTTACTTTGTGATACCTCTGCAACTCAGATTTATTTCCTATTTACTTATAATGCAGATATGTGAATCCTTTTCATTCAGAATTATGTGGAGACATGAAAGTTTTGTGAGTCAATGATATGTGACTACTTAAAACCATGGGTTATCTCAGTGTTCAGCAGGCTGGTGCTCAGCCAACCTGTGACAGACCAAAAACAATTTCCTTAGGCTATATATATATGTGTTATGTGCCAACGAGGCTCCATACTGAGATCTCAAAGGCAGGCAGTAATCCTCACAGAATTGAAACAGCAGCTTCTCACCTACTTCTGTTCTGAGTTGTGCAGCTGCCAGAAGAGCAAAGCTGGGGTAAAATAGTTAACCCTCTTTTAAGGTGATATGAGCCTGTTCTTGCTCATTCCCTCCAATATACATTAATTTCTCCCTTCCCGTTAGCATAATGCATAAAGCAGATACATTTGAGGAACAGGTTGTATAATAATTTACTGTCAACTGACCTAGGTGTTTCTTCCTCAGGACTGATATGCCTATATGGCATGCTGGCTCAGGAATTCTGAGAGTTGAAGTCATAAAGGGCCCATAGTTCTCCACCTCTGCTATATAACGATCATTTTTGGTTTGTTTTAAAAGTATGTCAAGGATTCCCTTTCTTCCATGCTTCAATTGAAAGAAACCAGTACACCATGCTGGGCATAAAAACTAACCATGGAAATGATATCCATTCATGTCATTTGCAGAAAGGAATCCCTGGGGATATTCATATTCTAATTATGGTTGCCTACAACTGTGTTATCTGTCAATGTTTCATTTACGCCTGTGACAAAAAACAACTTTTCCTATCCTGATGCTCTCCAGATGTGTTGGGACTATATGTAACTTGAGGATTATTGATAATGTGCCATCAAATTGGTGTTGACTCTTAGCAACCACACAGATTTTCTCCATGACAATTTCTATGGGAATTATTAGAGTTGTAATCTAAATACATCGAGAGAATTATACCTAGTTATGGAAGATCATTTATATGTCTGTTTCACAACATTTTTAAGCCTGTTACAAGCAGGCTTTGTGCTAAAATCATTCAGCTCTTTACACCTAAAAAATCCACAATCTGGTCTGAGATGGTAATACATAACTTATCTTGCCTATGGCCCTACTAGGTTTCTGTTCTCCTTTCTTTATTTTCTTGTGCCAATCTTCAATGCAAGTGCAAAGCAGGGAATAGAAATCACAGTGGGGAATTGACTGTAATGAAAGCTCTTGCTGAAGCCCCTCTGTTTCCTGGAACAGTACAAATGGATGGTGTGATTTACAAGGTTAAAATGAAACAAGAGTACCATTGCTCTGGATGCTGTACTATAGACATCCAGAGAAAGGCAACATTAGCAGTACAAATGATGCAATTGAAGGTAAAATCTTCTTCAAATTGAATTTTCTCTTGGTGACTTCATAGACTCATCAATGTACTTTTTTTGGCAACAGAGCAGATGTGGTTTGCTATTATATTCTCTTCAAATTTTGGTATTCCTTGACAGTCTCCCATGAAAGTAAAAACCAGGCCCAATTTTGCTTAGCTTCTGAGTGCAGACAAGGTCAGCTAAATCCTACCACATGGTGAAGCACAAAACGCTTTTGAGTCTCATATAAATTATTAATAATGGTTTCTCTTATTTCATTTTCTCCTTTCAAAGGGCAGATCACATAAAGACACTGCTTGACTGTCATCAGTCCATAGACTGATATGAACATTGAGATATCCTGGACCAGTTGAAAAAATAAGGTCATAGAGAACAATCCCGCAGAATCAATCTGACATAGGATCAGAGCCCACAGAGTAAAAAAAGAAATGTAATTAGTAAATGATTTGCTATAAACAGTGATGTAAAAATATAGGACTATTTTTTTAAAAAAAAGTATAAAAGGGCCTCATGCCTACCAAACAGTGTATCTCATCTGAACATGACATGATTTTATAATCTCATATTACCAGGCCCTATGTGTTGAGCATCTGCACAAGAAAAACCTAGTCAAGGAGAAGTTTTCCATACATATCTTAAGTGTGTGCATCTTCAAAAAGGAAGCCTCAATGAATATTATGAATTGATGACATTTTAATTTTCAGATTACTTTTGAATAAGGATAAATCTAAATAAATTAAGAGTATTGGTCAAGTGGTGTATTTTGTTCACAATCAATAATTATGTCTGATCCACCTCACTGAATCAGCTGCATATCTACTTCTGTCCTCTCTTCCTACTCCCCTCCCCCAGTTTTTTTCTGATACAAATCTATTTTTAAATTGGTTTTTGGAAATCCTATAAAATCCCATTTTTCTCTGATGATATGCATACATTTGCTATGGTTTTTCTAATGTTCAAAGACAACTTTCTAGGAGTATCTAAAATGTGCATCTTCTACACTCCTTCAGGCAAATCTGTCTGAACTATAAAGATCAAAAAGATAGGAATGCCTCACAAGAGATATTACATATAGTTTCCAATAAACATCACTACAGTTTCTTCAGAGGCATCTTGCGTGTTCTCCTGCAACACAAAAAATTATTGCAGGTATTAATATAAGCATGCAAATGTAAAGCAGACTTTGAATCTTAGAAACTGGCATTACTGATAATGATTGATAGCCATAAAGCTGATTATTTTAAAAAATGAGTATATATGAACTGGAGGCGGGCTGACAAAATGTATAGTTATATACTTATCACTGCTTTATCTTCTCAGAAAAGTTTATTTCAGATTTTATTCAAGAGGAAAAGATTGATTTCTATTCATAAAGCAATAATAATCTCTTTTCTTGTAAGAAGTAACACAAAGAACAGATTGAAATTCATTGCAGGAGCATACAATAACATCAGGATAGTTCAGATTAGAATCTATTTTTAATCATTTTCTAAAGTACTGAAGCTACACTTTCATTTGTTAAAAGTAATCATCCCACAATCTGTCACTATCTAGATGAGCTGGATTATAATTTCCAACCTCCCTAAGTGAATTCAGTTATGACTGTATTAATGGGGCATTATCAGAGTTGAAATCCAAAAGATCCAAATGGCATTATGATAGGAAAAAATATTATGATATAAAAAAAATATTATGATGATTTCTCAAAGAAATCATTTACTCCAGCAAGGGATACAAATTTTACTCAAGGAAAAGTATATGTTCATACAGTTTTCATCACTTCTAATTCTGAATGCCTCATACGCGCCAATTCTATCCTTTATTGTAAATTTGAAGTATTCTTCTAGACTTACTAAGAATTCTTATTCCTGAGTCAGATGGTTTTGCTTATCTTTCATTTTGATTATTCACTTCTCCATTTCCTCAGAATATCATTTTAGTTATGCAAGTTTAATCACAGAAAATAATTATTCCTTTGTTTTTATTCAAGGACTTGATGATTTGTGATTTAGTGACTCTTAGGCACTACTTACCATAATTATTTGTACTGTTGCTGTAACTATTTGCACTGTTGCCATAAATCTTTTGGAGAATGGGGATAGTTTAGTTTGGGAGAGGGAGTATTTAGCATTCATATTGGCTACATGACCAGAGTCAAATGCATCAACAATGTCCTACAACTCAAAATTGCACATGAGCTTCTTGATAAATAAACCTTTTAGTCACCCGTACAATATCAAGAGATTGAATCTTATCAAAACTAACTGAAAATGTAAGAAAACAAAGATTGAAAAAAAATATTTTTCTGGGTAAGACTCAGTTTGCATATTATGTATGTTTTTTACAAAGAATAAATTTAGGGAAAATTTATATTTTTTAAAAAAACTATTTCTATTAAAAACAAGCCAATTGTCTTTGGATGTTAGAGAGATTCTTTAAAGACCCAAATGACAAAGCAATATAATAGGTCCAGTCATTTCTAAAGGATACTTTAGCATTTAATTTGCTGTTCAAAATGAATATTTAGCCTTCATCTAGTGAAGCAATGCCCCATCATCATCACCTAGTCTATACTCTATAAAATCTAACAACCCTCATTTGATCTTGTTTGATGAAAGGATAAAATATGACCACGCATTAGACACAGCTTTCTCTCAAAAGGGGCTGGCTGAAATCATACCATGACACTCTTCAGGCACTGTTTACAAAGTCAATGACTGTATGAGTAAATATGATAACAGGTATAAATACACCCATATTACTGACAAAATGGCTCTTCTTTTTTTCTTCTCCTAAGAAATAAATATCTTTTAACAGCTAAGAGTCAAGGATGTCCTTGAAGGCAAAAATCCCACTTAACACAGGCAAATCACAAAATTGCTCAACATTCAATTGTCTACCTAAAACATACAGGCAATGTTGACTTGCAGTGCACACAGGAATTGCAAAATGTGTTTAAGATTAGAAGGTGCTGAAAAGGTTCTTTTCGTTGATGGCCTGTAAAACCTTGGAGAGATAACCAATGAGCCAGGATGATCCTAGCAATCATGAAAGAAGGGTAGTAAACTGAATAACCGTTTAAAAAAAAACTAAATTGTAATGGGTCCCCAGCAATTGCTTAGCACTCTTGGCTCCAAAACATGATGACAGGCATAATAATCTCTGGGTTTCTGATCATTTACTGGTGGAATTACAAGGAAAACAAGCAGCCCAGACAGCCCTGATAAACAGTGGCTCTTTGATGGACTCTTTCTGATAATAGTGACCTCCTCAATGGTTATTTTCAATATGTAATGCAATCCCAAACCAGCATCTTTTGCCTAGAATGAATTGGGTTTAACAAAAAGCATCATGCTGTCTTTGCATTGTCTCTCTCACAAATCAAAGTTGTACCCCTTGCTGCAGAAGCCTGTTCACGATATGTCATTTTGTACCCTAAGACTATCATTATGTGTCGTACATTATGATTCTCGACTCCTGATGAATGTATCTTTTCTTTTATGTATACTGGAAGTATTTACACCAAGACAAATTCCTTGTGTGTCCAATCACACTTCGCCAATAAAAGTATTCTATTCTATTCTATTTGGAAACAAAAGGATTACTTTCATTTATAATGGTTCAGTGCAGCACTTCTAAAAGTTTTTGTTTTCCTTGAACATTAAAGCAAGTAACATTAGCAGGGTCCCTTAGACTGCAGAACTGGGTCTATGTTTTTGTTCTTCTTCTTATTTTGTTTTTAACAAAACCCAGGTTTTTTGCCAAGATGGTATCAAAAGAAAAGTTTAGAAACAGCCTCCTGCACCTTTCCATCTTATCCTTCAAACAGATGCTCTAAGCAAAATGAATTTAAGGCAGAAAGTTCCTTCCTGTCCAAGTTATTAATAGTATTGCTCTCTAAGTTAATCATATCATGTAACCATGATACACCAACTATCTTTCCAAACAATAAGCAAAAATTTTTAGGACAGGGAAAAATATCCCAGAAATGAAAGTGGTATATGGTTAATGTTAAGAATATTCTTCATTGCTATGATGAGGATTTATAAAACCTGATAAACTACAGTCTCTTCTATACAAACTCTCCATAATCAACCCATGTTCTACTCAACCTGTGTGCCCTTCGGTTGAAAGAATCCTCAGCTATGGCCAGTCAAGTAGAAGTTGACACTACAGAGTACCAATTTAGAGAAAGGCAGCACTTGCACTTCTAAGCAAAGTCATTATGGCAAATATGTCACAGGATTTAAAAAAGGACAAGGCAATGGGTTATATCCATGAGGGCAAACCTTTTCCATGTTGCGTGCCAAAAGTGCGTGTGCACGCACTCGTGTGCCTGCACTCATGATGCAGTGTGCACATGACTCCCCCCGCCCCCTGTGCATGTGCATGCGACACCCTGCATGTGCATCACACGCCTCTGCACATGCGCATGCAACCCCCACACATACCACATGCCTCTGTGCATGTGCATGCATCTCCCCCCATGCATGCGCGGCAGATACCTGACAATCAATTGGCTGGCAGTGGGGGTACACGCACATGCGCAGTGGAGGTCTTCTGGGCGAACTCTCGTGTGCAGGAAGAAGTGGCTCTGCATGCCACTTCTGGAACACGTGCCATAGGTTCACTATCACGGGGTTATATTATAATCAAATGCTGATGGATTTTCTTTGGAACAAACCCTTCAGTTTCATCAGTATGAATGGTAGCTGTTCCAAAATTAAGTAGATTCAAGACTGGAATAATGAGTAGTATCCCCTTTAGTGTTTTATCAAAAGAGAAGAGAATCTGAGAAAAAATATTAGTTTGGTTGGTGTGTATGTCTGTGTGTGTGTGTATGATGTGATACAAACCCACAAACACAGAGACACATTTCTCCAAAGGACGAGGTCCCCTTTACCATGGTGAAATGGCACTGGAACTTTCTAAAAAGGTCAGATTATTAACTCTACCCTTTGGAAAATGAAATATTTTAAAGTCTTTCAGTGAATGCCAAAATTATCTTTACTGTCTTCTGAAAATCAGAAACAGAATGAAAAAAAAAAGTCACCGGTCTTCTAAAACTGCTTATTCTTCCTTTTAATTATTTTGTAAGTCTGGAATTGATAATATAATTAGGTCTTTAAAACACAGTTGATAGAAATAATATGGAAAACCAAAATTATCTTCATAGTATTAAAATTTTGCTCTGTAAATGACATAAACACAAGACAAAACGCCTGTTGTGTCAAATCTTACATGACAGAAAAGCTTGTGCAAGATGATTGTTTCAAGCCTTTTACACAATTCAGTCCCAAAACAAATGTGTAGAGGACACTAGTGTTAACAAAAACAGCTAAGAATGGAAAGAATGTTGACCCAACAATTTCTTAAGAGCCTGTCATTTTGATATGCCAGTCAATCCTGCTAATCCATAACAAGCCATTCAAAGAAGCAAGATTTGGCACAGATTTTTAAATTTATTGTTGTCAAATGCCAATTCACACTTTACAGAGAAAGACATCTGTATTTTCCTCGGAGAACATTTCCACTAGATAACCTCACCCAGTCCTTTCAAAAAAGTATGTACAGTAATTAAGGTGTCCCATATTATGTCATATTAAAACATCACATTGCAAAATATATGTCAAAAAACATAATGTGACATACACAAATACATTTAGTCTAAACTTTGAGTGGTGATGGTGATCTTAATTGTAAAGTTGGCATAATCAAATATACCTCTGATTTCACACTTTTAAAGTAACTTTTTAAAATTCTTTCTATAGGTGACGAATCTCTTTCCCAAATTATTTACAAGTTTGAGATATGCTGAATCAACATTTACACATTTTTAAAATTTATTTTATATGCCATCCATCTTACTATCAAGAGACTTGGGCAGCTCACAGCATCATAAATAACAGTATAGACAATTAGAATGTTAAAAATATTAGAACATTTGACATTAAAAATTAAAATATTAAAATTAATAGCAGAGTAGATGAAAAGACCGAATAGAGAAATGGGGTGAAAATGAAATCCTCATTAAATCTATTACTTCCAGAAAGAGAGGTGAATCTACCTTCCTTCCAAACTTATGCCTGAACCAAATGTTCAATAGGGACATCTATTTCTATTATTTCTCTGCTGTATCTAATTGCAAAACTATTCCCTGCATGGATGTCCTCTTCAAGTTTCCAAGCCCTCAAATATATATTGGTTAAATGATTGTCATAGCTGCATTATTTGCATTCTGGCATTGCCAGCTGTTAGTATGCTGAGTGCATTCTTTTGTGACTACAGGAAGAAAATGTGAAGGATGAATGAAAACATTTAACTTCTCAACTGGATATGTGTCAGTGTTCTAATATGATAGGCATTTGTTTCTGTGCACTGGGCCAGCTTCTTTTCAGCTTCATGCTTTCCTAATTCATTCCACATCACTGTCTAGGAAAGAATGTTTGACTTGATAAAATTATGCACTGTCTTGGCTTCAGTATATTAAAATGGGCAGGAAATGTATGGCTCACGTGATTGGTAAAAGGTTCATATTTCAGTGCACTGTTCATAATTTAGTTTCTAATAATCATTCAAACATTCTTGTAAACAATTCAATGCCTTCAGTGAGAAGAGTAAGTGTGAAACTCATTACAGTTTTTACTTAGCACACGAAGAAGAAAACCATGTGTCATAATCAACGCTAGAGCCTAAAATATTAGTGAATCTGGATGTAATTCTAAGTTGAGCAGCAACAGAGAACAAAATTTTAAAATAAGAGGCAATCTGAAATCACACCCCTTATTTATTTATTATTGCATTCATTTTATAAGTCACCTAACTGGAAGATTTAAAGTGACATACATAAATTTAAAATGCATTATGTCCTGCCAGAAAAGCCAAGTCTGAAAACAGTAGGGTTAGAGACTTCAAGGAAAATACTATTCCTGAGAGGAGAACGCATATGCCATGGGTGAAGAACTTATTTTGGGATGGAAGCAACATTTAAAAGTAATTTGGCCTTTATGGATAGCGAACTGTATGTCTGTTGGTGTGATTTTATCTCCTGATTTTGTGGGTGTGGGGGAATTTAATGGTTAAAAAGAGGGTCATACTGTAATCTGTTTTAGCTCAGTCCACCATATGGTCACTGGACCATATTTTGGAAGACTGGAAAATTTGGGGAGAAGATTTCAATGCAAATGAGGTAGTTAAATCCAGTTGGGACTTATTCATTATAAATACTTTTATTCCTATTCCCAAACTGACAGAGGTGGGGGGGGGGTGCCAATAAAAAACAACATGAAGGAAAGAAAGTAACACAGTTCTGATCTTGAACTGAACATTGGAAAGGAAGAATTCAAGTTAATATCATTCAGAAATCACCCCAAATTAGATGTTGGTAAAGCTTCATGGGAAAGCATTTTTACTTAGACTAGCCAGTCTAGTCTTTGCATTTATCCCCAGTTTTCATTAATTGTGTAGGAAGGAAATCAAGTTTTCCCACCACATATTCTTTCCGCTATAATCAAGACAAAATGTTCAAAATCACACAACAGAATCAATGCTAGACAAATATCAAAATGCAATGGAAAATGCCAATGTAATTTGGTGAACGTTCAATATAACAATATAAGAGAGTTGGAAGGGACTTTGTAGATCTTCTAATCTAACTCTGCACAAGTAGGAGACTCTATATACCATTCTGGGCAAATGGCTGTCCAATCTCTTTAAAAATTTCTAATGATGGCACACCTATAACTTCTGGAGGCAAGCCATTCCACTGCTTGTTTTCACTCTTAGGAAATTTCTTATTAGTTCTAGGTTAATATCCTTTCTGGTAAGTTTTGAAATGTTACTTCTTGTCCTACCCCTAGATGGTTTGGAAAATAAGTCAACCTCCTCTTTGTGGCAGCCCCTCAAATATTGGAAGATTGCTATCAAGTCTCCCTTAGTCCTACTCTTTGCTCGACGAGACATACCCAGTTCCTGCAACAGTTCATTGTAGGTTTTATTTTCCAATCCCTTAACCATCTTTGTTGCTCTTCTCTGCAGTCTCAATATCATTTTTGTATCATGGTAACCAAAACTGGATTCAGTATTCCAACATTCCTCCCTGTCTATCTAAAATCTCTTTAGTCAAAATGAAAAAAAAAAAAATCTCCCAAATAGATTACCAATTTTGCCAAAAGAGCGGAAAACTACATTTCAACAGAATGACTGATTGGTGCCTCTTGGAGAGCCAGCTAAATGTACCCTTTCAAGGAACAAAGAGCAAAAATTCCTTTATAAAGGGTTCTTAGAAAAGACAATGTGTGTGCCTCCAACAGCTGATTTTGTACATAGCACTCTCAGAGTTAACTTCACCTCTGATTCGAGCAACTATGCACATTCTTTATTCCTGACTTGGAAATGAACATGGAAAGATTTCTTTTCAACAACTGGATTACAAAAAAAAAAATAATCTGCTTTTTAAATTTCATTAAAGAGGTAAGAGAATTCCATGGAAATTCTCATTGGTGAAAGGTGGTATTTTTACACTTAGGGATGAGAGAGCTAAGTGCACAGTGTATGTGTGTGTGTGTATAGGAATTGTTTTATCTTTCATTGTAGAATCATTTTTTCCAGGAAATTGCAACATCTATGTATTGCTATGGGGGAATCCTGTCATTCAGAAATAGTTGGAGATATTATTTTTCTCTAAAGAAAAAGAGGCAAAAAAAATCCTACCAAGTTGGTGGAGAATTTTGAAATGTCATTTCTGCTTAGCTCCAGTTGTCACACCCGGCCCTTACACAATAAACTCTGTGTGTTTATTGTGTAATAGTAGTGTGTGTGTGTGTGTGTGTGTGTATATACACCCATACACATATACAGGTAGTCCTCAACTTACAACAGTTCGTTCAGTGACCGTTCAAAGTTACAATGACACTAAAAAATGACTTATGACCAGTTTTCACACTTACAACAATTGCAGCATATGATTTACATTCAGATGTTTGACAACCGGTTCATATTTACGACAGTTGCAGTGACTGGGAGGTCATGTGATCAGCTTTTGCAATCTTTTGACAAGCAAAGTCTATGTGGAAGCTCTCTGGCCCTCACTTAAACATGTCACTAATTTAACAACTGCAGTGATTCACTCGCAAGAAAAGTCATAAAATGGGGCAAAACTTACTTAACAAATTTCTCAGATTTATTTATAAGATGTATACTGTTGTCCATTGTAAACATCTGTGGGTAGCTGACATTTTGTCCCTAGCAAACTACTTCTCAGAAAAAAATGCAATAAAATCATATTGTTAATGCAAATATCTGACACAGCAGAATATTCTTGAAATTCAGGACAAGAAAAATTGTCTCTAATTTCATTTCTAAAGAACCAGTAAATAACTAACATATCCTCTGTGATAAAAGACAATATTACTGCTAGCAGGTCTGGGAATTCAGCTGAGCTGTGATTGCTTAGTACTTTACATTTCCTTTCTTTTACTAGTATCTTTCTCTGCAATAAATGGACTGTTAAAAGAAATGAATCCAATTCTGTAGTAAAACCGTCCTTTAACAGCCTAAGCAATTTAACATTCCCTTCTGACACCTTTGCCTTAATTCTGCTGTCATATTCCCTAGGTCAGTACAGCCTGGCCATTTGTAGTTAGACAGAAATTATGTAACAAAGATGATTTGCAGGAAGATATAGCACAGCACAGCTCCTTCATTTTTCATATCAGGGAAAAACAACAAGCTAGCCTACTTTTGATGGAAAGCTTGAATAACAGATTCAGGAACAGGGCGTGTATGGTATAGATTCAGCAATAGGGCAGCGACTGGGCTAAAACTTCAAGGAAATTATGCAATGAGAGTGTCACTGGATGTGTTCAAATACAAGGTGTATAGCTACCTGTCAGTGACGCTAATTTGGGAATCCGGCACTGTGCATGGAATCAGTAGCCCCACCCAGCTTGCTGGTTCTGTTTTGCCAATGTTTTTGCTAGCATTTATTCGCAATTCTTCAGGAAGTTGATTTGTAAGATCGTTTCATGGCCCTAATTTTTTATGAATGAATACGTACAGAACTGTATTATTAGTTTCTGATTCCCTTTCATTCTTCCTCTGCCTTTCAGAAATCAGTACAGGTACTCCTTGATTAAAAACAACAATGAAAAACTGCTGGTGACTATGTACCGCTGCATCATAGAGAGTATCTTAATTTACTGCACCTTTATATGGTTTGCCAATTGCACAGTGGCAGATAGGAAAACACTCTAGAGGGTTAACATCATTGCCCAGAAGATCATTGGTTGCCCTCTCCCCTCTTTGGAAGAGCTTTATAGCTCCAGCTGCCTTAAGAAAGTTCAAAATATTCTCAAAGATCCATCTTATCCTGGGCACCCTTTTTTGAACTATTACCATATGGCAGATGGTACAAAGAAGCACAAATAGGCTGAAAAACAGCTTCTATCCCAGAGCAGTAGCTCTTTTGAATTCTACTGCATAGTGCAGTGTTGGTGTGGTGTTGCGGGTTTTCAGATCAACGTGTGAAGGGTGAAGGATGTGTGTTTGTTTTTATTTTCATGTTTATGATGTGCACTGAAGATAGTGTTTGATTTTGTTGTATGAGGTACAATGACAATAAAGTAAACTAAAACTAAACAAACATTCATTCAGTGACCGTCTAAAATTATGATGACATGAATAGAAGCTATGGCCATTAGAGTGCCCATGATCTCATAATCAAAATTTGGGTGCTTGGCAGTCTGCCCACTTTTACAATTTCAGGGTACAAATCAAACACCCCCACCCCTTATTTTACATTACAAATTTACAGAATCAGGCACTGTGACTTTATGATCCTCTTTGAGACAGCAACGGATGCTTGAATTTTTTTTTTTTAAAAAAAGGTTAGTTCATGTTCACTACTGTTGCAACCAAGTAGCCTAATTCCTAGATAGCTCTTTATAAAATGTTTCAGATTACTATGTCATCTCCAGGTTATTTTTGGATAGTACCAGAACAGAACATTCTTATAGTGGTATAGCCCTTTCTTTGAAACAATCCTTAACTATATTTCCCTTTTTAATTAAATGAAGAACAGTATTCAATCAATATGGAAGTTGCACTTTAACATGTCTGGAAAATAAGTACATTGGAGATAGCCACCTTACACACCCTATAATGAATCATGTATACCTATAATGAGTTTCAGTGAAATGCAAACAGTTGTCAGTTTAACTTTATTTATCAACTAAAAAGCCAACATTTTATAATCCAGAAGTTTTTTAGCTGTTGATAATGTCTACCCTACTTCCTATTTATTTCAACACAATTATCAAGATTTATGGCAATATATAAAGTAATACATAGCTGTTGGTGGGTTTTTATTATTATACCATTTTTATTATAACCAATCCCTTATATTCCTTCTGCTGCTTTTAAAAGGGAGGAAAATTTGATGCAATTTTATATCTGAGTATTGCCCTTCCTTAATGACAAGGTCTTATTTTGTTTTGTGCTTCAGAGTCAGTTTATGACATCTATTGACTGTCTGAAAAATACCCTACAGTTTTCTTGACAAGATATTTGGGAAATGGCTTGCCCTTGCATCCTTGCTAGGACTGGAAGAAAGTGATTGGCCCAAGGTTAGCCAGTTGGCTTTATGCCTATGCCTAAATTGATCCCGTGGTTGCTAATCTGATGCCTTAACCACTGTACTAAACTGACTCTCTTATAATGTCAGAACTCAAATATAAAACCATGTCTGAACTTTCTGCTCTTTTAAGACTTTGGGCAGGGCAACAAAAGAAATTGACTTATTTCTAACCACTTTTTTTTTTTTTTGCTGTAATATACAACAGGCTGCTGAAAGTAGGAAGTATAGTTGAAATTGTTACTAAAGGGACTTTTTAGTGGCAACAGGAACAACTGGCAAAATACATACTAATTGTTCAGCTGAAGCTAATTTTTATTATTATTGGACTTCTAGAGTTAGGCAATTATTTTATTAGGAACAAGGTCAAGTTTTTGCTATACATATCACACTGTCTCAGCAGCAAAAGCTACTGGTTATCATTTCAACATCCTCAGAATCAGATTACAAGAAAATTTTATGTTGTGATGGGAATTTGCCAAGGAAGCAACTTTCAAAGAGGTTAAAGAAATAATATTAGCAACATAGACTGTTTATGACAGCAATTTTCAAATTCATGGTGCCTTCCAATGCCAGAAGCAATAGCATAGGGAGAGTGTTATTATAACAGCATGATTCTCTGTGAAAGCTTGTCACCTTCTGCTCTTGAGTCTTGCTAATGCACAAAGGCAAGATGCCCAGTTTAGAAAAGGGATGTTTTTCAACAGTTACATGGTAGCTGCTAATTCAGATATTAATGCACAATAATGGTCTATTCTTGCTGCAACTAGCACAGGAAATGCTTACCTCTGAGGATAAGAATTGTGAACATTGAGCCTGAACACTTAAAAAGAACCAATTCAGACAGTATTATTTTTGAAGAAATGTTGCCAAAATGCTATTTTGATTTTTTTTTTCTGGAAAACATCTAATTCTATAAGGATTAGCCAAGGCAGAGTAATTCCTTTTTTTGTGTGTCTCAGGAAATTCCAAAAATCTTCACCAGGTTACCAACACAGGTGAGCCTCCCCCCTAAGGTCAAAACTAATAATTTAAAAACTGTAAAAGACAGAAAAGTAGATCATTATTTCAGATCACTATAGCCCCTTCTTCTAGGGAAGAAACACAAGCACAAAAATTACAAGCATAGTGACTCTAATTTGAAATATTGTATCTGCATACTCTTATTCATCCAGTTTCTCTTTAAAAAAATACCAAACTAAAGGAAAAGAAGGACTAGGGATGACATGATAGCAGTATTCCAATATCTAAGAGACTGCCACAAGGAAGAGGGGTCAACCTATTCTCTAAAGCACATAAATGCAGGACAAGAAGCATTGGATGAAAACTAATCAAGGAGAGATCCAGCCTTGCAGAACCATTAATCAGTGGAACAACTTGCCTCTAGAAGTTGTGGGTGCTCCAAAACTGGAGGTTTTTAAGAAGAGATTGTACAATCATTTGTCTGGAATGATATAGGGTTTCCTGCCTGACCAGGCAGTTGGATTAGAAGCCCTCCTATGTCTCTTCCAACTCTGTTATTCCGAAAAAATATATGAACTAACTGCCTGAAGAAGTTTGCTTCACACAATACCTTATCAATGTTAAGATGAAAATAGTCGTGCAGTTTCACTGCCCAGTTCTCCCTTGTTCCTACTTTTCCTCGTTAGTTTCTTTGCTTTCCTTGTCTGATGATGTGGACTTGAATAGGTCCAAATTATATAGGACACAAGCAAGAATGTACAGTTTCAAGATGTAGAGGTTACAAGCAAAGAATCATCCTGAAATTCCTAGGACTTGGTCAGAATTTACAAACCACTGTGCTCACTTAAACAAGCTTAGTCCTCTGTAAGTAAATTTCAGACTGTGGTCTAAGGCACACTTTTTGCTACTAATTGTGAAATATGAAATTTTAATGAATAATGGAATATTTCTCCAGCCAATGCTCTATTTAATTACTGTTGTACTATGACAAACAAACTACATCCAGTCATCTGCAACATCAAATGTCTCATCATGCATTCTTCATCAAACCAATATCCTCCACATGTTTAGAAAAGCCAAAGCAGAGAAAAACTATAAACTGCCTTCCCAGCACATCTGCAGAGTGTGAAGTTGGCATAATGAATTAATTGATTAATTCATAGAAGTATATTATGTTATTCATTTTAATACGAGTGTGAAAGCAATCAGCTATGCCGATTTTCTGCTAATCCAGCCAAACGTCCTCTTCAGGTATTTTTATGGTGCTGCAGGACACTGTGATACCACAGTATCTTAAAGTGTCAGCCTATCAATCAGATTACAAAGTGAACAAGGCAGAATGGAACAAGAAACTGCCCTAGTTTATTAATAAAGCACAGCGCACAGCACACAGAAATCCCAAGGCAGTAATAACCATAAGCTAGAATGACAACAAAGCACATCAGGTTTGTCATGCCATCACCATGCAGTAGACAGACCCAGTACTTAATACTTGTATCACAACATCTGATGCAAAAATATAAGCTGTGCCGTTTGTGTCATGAAATGACATAAGAATACAGTATGTCATAATATGCTTCTACGGAAGCCTTCCTCCACCAGTTGTCTGTAGTTGCATTGGAATGAAGTAAAAAATAGCAATAGCACTTAAGACTTATATACTGCTTCACAGCACTTTACATCTCTCTCTAAGCTGTTTACAGAGTCAGCACATTGCCCCCAACAATCTGTATTCTCACTTTACTGTGCAGATTGTTCTGACTCTGTCAATCTCTATTGTGGGTTGCATGGCTTAGAAGACTCTGAATTGGAATTTGTACAAAGAGCTTATGGCTTTAGCATGTTGCAAGAATACAGCCAATTATAATTTATTCAGTAAGCAAACTATGGATTGATTTTGTTCACCCATTCATTTCAATGGTAGATCTAGAACAAGGGTGTCAAACTCGAGTCATCACAGCAGCATCATGTGACGTATCATGACTTTTTTCCTCCAAACTGGGCATGGCCGTGGCCAGTATGTGATGCATCCAGCCTGCAGGCCATGAGTTTGACAGCCCTGGTATAGAAAGCATCTGTTCTGGAATTTCACATTCTGATTTACTGACTTACAGTACTGGATTTCACTTCACAAGTTCAGCAAGAGTAACTGGCTAAAACGAGAGAAGAAATTTCCTAAGAGGTGGTTCTTCTCTTTGAACTGTATGATGCTGACTAAAATTCCTGAGTTGGTATAGTGTGGCAGAATTTTGGCATAACAACTTTAAAAAAAGAGATATGTTATTCAGTAAATAGCCCTAAAATCATCACACTGAATACATTCTTATTCTTACTGAATACAATGCTTTAAGAAAATTGTTAATTCCAACTGATGCTGTGAAACTACAGACAATAGTGTTTTGCATTGTATTTTTTCTTACTATTAAAAGATAGGTAGTATATATTTCTACTCTTATTATGCAATAACCTAATTTGTCTTCATAATCGAATGCTGGCAGCAAATTATTTTTATTCTCCTCCTTCTTCATATCTACAAGTACAAAAAAAGTATTTCAATTTGGCATGAAAAGCAATTCTTGCTTCTGAATTATGAAAAGAGGTTATTTTATTTGTATTTGGTTGTGGACTAGCAAGTTAGGTATAGTCCTGGGAAACCTACAGATGTTTGAATTGTTCAGTGGATGGTCTTTGACAGCTGAATGTGTAAAACAGAGGTAATTATTTCACTGCCAGAGGTCAAAAGCACTTCTGCTACTAAGCTAAACAGGTTTTACCCCATCAACATTTTCCTGTGCAATTGAGATGAGAGCATTAGCATGGGTGTATATCTGTAGTAGCTTTGTGGTTTTACTGAGCTTTGATGCAGTTTCGTTGGCTTGTCCTTTAATGAAATTCTGTGTTTTTATTTTGTTCACCACCCAAATAGCAGCCATATAAATTAGATGAAAAATAATTAAAAATAAATGAAACTACCAAGATAGTGAGAAACTCAGAAACATGTCTACGTTGCATTAAGGTTATTTGTGGAAGAACAAGATTATGTCAAGCTTTCATGTAAAGCTACACCAAATCTTTTCTTTTTAAAATTGATGATTTCTTTTGAGAGGCATAATGAATCAGAACCCAGGGGCTAAGAAGAGAGTCAAGACAAAATGAGAATTTTTTTTCCAGACAGAAGCAGGCCAGCTAAATAAAATACTAAATTTAAGTATTGCTCACTCATCCTTAATGTGTCAGAAAACTAAAATAGGACCTTTTAAGACCTGCTGTCCCTATTGCCAATAACCTGGTTTCATTCAAAGTAATGGATGACAAAGCTGTGATCCATAGTCTGGGCACAAGAGGTAGACACTATCATGAGATGTAGCAGGAAAAAAACATTGCCAATATATGTTTGATCCTTTCATTGGATGCAAATGAAACAGGGTCCATTATTCAAACATCTCACTTGGTAGAACTGAAGTTTTTTAAACATGAGATATCTGGTCCCCGTTCAAGATTCAGTTGCAAATCATTTGAAAGACCTTCAGAAAATTCTTAGTCACGGTGAATGCATCTTCATGATGGGTTCTGTCTTAGTCAAGCATTTCTTCACCTGTCAACCGACTCAAATTATACCTTTTTAATGTTTACTTTCCTTTAAGACTAAATAAAGCTTCAATTTATTTATTCAAACCAGAGAGATTTTCTACAATGAAAAGTCTAGTTTCCACATCATCCAGAAGATGGCTTATTGATGTTTATTGCACAGCAGCGATTCTAAAATATTTTGGTCTCAGGATTCCTTTGGTTTATGTGGGTTATATCTATGAATATTTATTATATTAGAAATTAAAACTGAAAAAAATTAAAATATTTATTTGATATCACAGATCCAATAACGGGCGTTGGGGATATCCAAGGCTAAATTTTTCCAGATATATATTAATTCTGTTTAATTTATTTAATTTACAGAAATAGCTTGTAGCAAAGTAATAAACAAAATGGCACAGAGAGACCACATACCTCTCATAGTATTGGTCCAGCTGGTATGGACTAATAAAGTTGGTGAATTCTGAGTCCCTTCAATTAAACAGTGCCATCTAGCAGAGTCAGATGTGTGTCTTTGCTGTTCTGGTGCCTGGTCTCTTGAAATAGATTTCCCTGAAATGCATATTGCTTCTCCTCTAATAGCATTTCACAAAGCACTGAAAACTTAAATGTTCTGCCAGGCCTTGGATTAGATTGTGGGCACTCTTAGCTGGACTCATCATATGTTCTTGTTCTTTTTTCTCTCTCTTTCTAAATCTTTGTTTTTAATAATTTTATTATATTGTATTTTTTTTGGTTTGGTTTTATTGTATACTGCCCAAAGTTAGTTTATAGTCAGGAAATGCTGATATTTAATTAGTTTAATTTAGAAAGTATCTCTGTTTGTATTTTCTAATCATTGTCCATTGATATATTTTCTACTAAAATTCATAGGAATTTCAAGTCATTCTGTTTAAAATTACAGTTATTTTTTTCTTCTATTTGTAATTGATTTAATCTTTAAAGTACTTGCTACATATTAAGTCAAACTCTGTTAACAGTAACTAATTACCCATAGCACACAAAATTATCAATTACCAATTCCCACATGAAATTAATGGATTTCATACTAAAAAATGCAGCTTGATTAAATAAACATATAATACAAACAAACAGAACACAGTTTGATATTCACAATGTCAATAATTTCTTAATGGTTCAAATTTTATGGTTTATAAGTTTAAGTAACAGGAAAAATGTTTGTACACATTTTCAGCTGTATAAAACTCCCAAGAACATCAGTCAACTATAGCAAATTTCAAAAGTAGTTTAGGCCAAGTACTTTTAGAGCATATTATACATCCCTATTATCTTTTCAAGCACTTCTATATTAGTTATCTTGAAGCAAATCCTCAAAATTATACCAAATAAACATAATAAAGAAATTAAAAAGCAGCATGATTCATTTCACTTTTACAACTATAGAAGTCAATCTGGAGTCTGTGTGTCCATAACTCTATGTTTCTCTGTATGTACAAGAGAGAGAACATCACATTTGTTATCATCTAGATTTAAGCATTCCAGTAACAATTGAAAAATCAAAATGTAATAATTAAACTCATGTTATTAAATAGTCAGTATTTCAAGACCATCAGAAAATATTTCCCTTATTATTTTGAATTATATTATGCTGTAATTATTGGTGCTGTAAATTCTAATCCATTTTCTCTTCTGGATCCATGAATATATTTTTAATTTACCAGGTCTAACTTGACAGCTGAGGAGGTGAAAGCAACTAGGATTCTTAATTGAATTCTAATCTGCCCAAAAGCCTTACATCATCTTTAAATATAGAATGCTGGCCTCCAACCTATGTGATAGACTACTGAATGAAAAAAACTCCAGTGTTATATGAGTTGCATTGTGAAATATATAGAATAGAACCAGGGATGCCTAAAAATATAGACACAGTAAGATTACAGTGTATGAACAAGACCTCATACAGAGAGTTCCGATAGTGTCAGATACAATATATCTTTAGTCAGGGGTGGGATTCTACCGATTCTGTCTGGCTCTACAGAACCAGTAGCTCTGAAGAGCAGCAGACACAGAACCAATTCTGTGTCTGCTGCTGTTTTGGCCCATCCACCCGCCCGGGCTCTTACCTGTCCTTTATTTCCTGCTTTTTCAACCACAGCTGCTTTGTGCGGCACAGCTGCAGTTGAAAAAGCAGAAAAAAAGGGCTTTTCCAACCGCTGCGCAGCCACATGCAGCGCTGCTCAGCTGTCCGGGAAGGTCGTAAATTGCACTCATGCGACTCACGCAACACAGAGCAACACCTGGTAGTTATACTGGTCGGATCCCATCCCTGTCTTCAGTTCTGCAACAAGAAACCTTTCCTGTCCTAGAAATTCTGTCATTTTTGAACAAAAATTGAGACATATATGAAATTTCTTAGAATGTCTCATAAAACAGTACAAAAAACAATAAATTGATTTGGTCAATACTGAACTACAGCACTATAGTTTACTGCAGTGTAGGCACCTAGATACCTCCAAAAATTGGATATTTTTGTCTATGACTCCCAATGCAATCCTGATTTAAAGATACTTCTTACTGACTGGAAGTTATTGCCTGGAGAAAATTGTGTTATTTTTCTGTTTAGCACTAGTATTATCTTGCTAGACTGACTAAGCCCACCAACTCATACTTATATTTTCTTGCTTCCCCACTTTCCCAATTTCAGAAGATTTCACTTCTATCTGCATTTCATATGAACCTGACAAACTGATTAATCACCTTCATGATTTGTTGAAAGAAGCGACCTTCAAAAAAATTTTTTTGCTTCTACAGATAAATTTAAGAAGAGACACCATTTAGAAATTGGATGAAATTTATATATTTAGTGCAGTACAATATACCACATAGTTCTACTATTACATGATGGGAGATTAAAGTTTTAATTGTCCTGCTTGTGCATGAACTAATGAGAAGAGGTAAAAGGAACAGAAAAGCAAGCAAAAATTGTATAAGAATATCAGACCTATCCAAAGACCTATGTAATCTAACATTCTGTTTCCTATGAATTGGTTATGATTGGAGTGCTCAATAAACCTTGTAAAAGGACAGATAGACAGATGATAGCAAAATTACAGTCCAGTCACAAGCGGACAGACATGGTAACATAATAATAATACATGCCTTTTAGTAATGAATATTGAAATGTATATTGCCTTAGATATCAGGACTGAAAAAAGGAAGAACCTTTTTATCCAGATAAACTCCAAATGCACAATAATTAAAGTGTAATTGCTGATAATAATTGAAAATAAGGTTGAGTAAAAATTTTAAGAGCTGTCCTGTTTCCTTAATGTTTTTAGCAGAATGACTCTCCAAAGCTGTTTGGTACAAAATGTTGTTGCTGTTTTTAATATACATTGCGTCCAAAACACAAAACAAAACTGCTACTTTGATTCACATCACTTCTCAGACTACCTCTGACATTTTGAGCAGGAGACATGGTAAAATTACACCCATCTTAAAGAAGTGAATAGTGCTATTTCTGTAATGTAAAGCAAAGATATTTTGCCTATTTTTAGGTAATATTTTGGATAATCCCTGCAGCTCATTCCCATAATGCTAAACCAATATATATAAACCTTCTCTGTGTTTCTTTTTTTAAATAAAACCACAGTTCTTAAATTTGTTATGCTTAAAAATTCTTTACCATACCATTAAATGTGTGTACATCAATATATATATAATTACATCCATTCCATCATTTCATTTTAATTATAGGATGCACAGACATCAATAACAGTTTAAAAAAATAATGTGCATGTGAAACATATCTTCAATGAAGATAATGCAACATTGGCATGGAAGTAGTTGTAATAACTTCTTTGTTTTGTGAGAGAGTCACACAATATACAATGCTAATGTAATCTGTCCTACATTCCATCAAACTGTAAGGAGCAGGGAAGAAATGTGTATGAAGGCAGTGCAGTTCTTCTCTATGAAACTGGTATTTAACAAGAAAGATAAATCATCTTTGACATAGCAAGAAAATAATTCAACCAGGTTTTACTGAATGTGAAGACACTGAAATAAAATGACATCCCTCAGCATGGCCCATCCTCCCTAATTTACTAAGTCTATTCATACCCAGAGATTACAAATTGTGTATATATGTGCATGTGTTTCCATTTAGTTGGCACTCACCATTTTTCAGAGAGGCATGGGAAGTGAGGCCTTTTTGTTTAGAGGTGGTATTCAGAAGGTTCTGACAAACATTCCTCAGGAGGTTCTGGAGAAGTAGTAGCGATAATTTTGAGTAGTTCAGAGAACCGGCAAATACCTATGACTGGAGATTTTACAGTATCCTTCCCCTACCATGCCCACCAACCCATGCCCACAGAACCAGTAGTAAAAAAAATTGAATCCCACCACTGCTTTTGTTAGAGTAAGTGCAGATAAAAGATTGTAAATAGATGATCTAATTAGGTATTACAAATAATCCTCTTTCATCAGTGTTGTTTAAATGAAAGTCTCAGGAATTTTATAAAAGGGCTTAGTGCTGTAACACTGTAACTTCTGCTGTTTTTCAGGCACTCTCATTCAAGCACATAAGAAAAAATGCTTCCTCTTTTCCCCCAAAAGAAAATTCTAACAAGTGGGCTGAACATTTCCTGCGTGTCTTAGTTATAAAGCAATTGAAATGTATATGTGAATGTTGCCTTTTACTGTACAGTACAATAAAGTCTCTACCGCCTCTCAATTTACATGCTTCTCACAATCCATTAAATCCCAAAAGAACCTCTGCAAGGTTCTACCTTTACCCATCCAATTTGGAGAGCAGGAACAGCCAAGGAAGCTGCAGATGTCAAACAGAAAAACAACAAAACCTATATCCTCTGCCACAAATTATGCTTAAAAAAAGCCTACCAGAAAAAATTCAAAGAATACTTTCAAGCAGAAGTCTCCTGCAGATGAAGAATAGTTCTGGGAAATTGGAAGGCAGGTAGTGATACACTATTATTTTAACTCTTCTGTCTCAGGCATCAGTATGTTCCAGTTTAATTCAGCAGTATGCACCTTCCATGGTAACAATTCCATATGATGAAAAATACATGAAATTTGAATGCTGGTCTTTTTTTCTAAAGACACAGCTAATCCAAACTATAATCAAATGCTTCTCTGGAACAAAAAGTCTAAGCATTTGGAAACGTAAGTTGTTAAGGTTGTTGTTGTTTTTGCAGATATGAAATCCAAATCCATTCATCAAAGTATTTTTTTTTTACAATGCTAATACATTGCCAGTAAAAAAAAGTGTTTAGAGTTATTGCCCTTTATAATTATAATACTATTATTGCCCTGTGCAGTTTTTAGTGCATATGCTAAATTAGGTTGAGAGTGACAAGGCTATGTTTAAGATAGATAAAATAGCAATAGCACTTAGACTTATATACCGCTTCACAGTGCTTTACAGACTTCTCTAAGTGGTTTACAGAGTCAGCATATTGAATCAACAAACTGGATCCTCATTTTATCCACTTCGGAAGGATGGAAAGCTGAGTCAATTTTGAGCCGGTGAAAATCGAACTGCTGGCAATTGGCAATCAGCAGAAGTAGCCTGCAATACTACATTATAACCATTGCACCACCACAGCTCTTAAAATAGATAAATAATATGATAAGCGAAGTTGAAGTTGTACAGTTTTCATGACTGACACATTATGGAAGAAAAATGTGCTGCTTCATTTTTAATTCCATGCATAAACCACTGTTAAATGTTTCAGAAAGTCAGAATGAAAAAAAGGATTTAAAAGAATCAGAAAGTAACTTTTATTCTATCGAGTTTATAAATCACTTAAACAAAACTCACAACTGCCATTTTCTAAATTAGATGTTTTGAAGCCAATCACTGAAGAAATGTTGACCTTAAGCAAATATGTAAGGCTGATCAAGAGAAGAGAGAAAATGATAAAACTTAATATGTTTATTACTATGGGAATGGTCAAGCCATGGCTTATGGGCCCCTCAGGAAACTCTCCATTAGCAGAGGTCATGTTACCGATTTATAGTAACAATAGTATTCAGGATTTTCTTTTTTCTTTTGTTTAAGGGTTGGATAGGAGGAGGAGATCCATGGGATGCAAGTTGCTCCAAAATTGACATCTCCCTTCCTTTATTTCCACCCTTTAAATACTAAACATTCAGGCCAAATGAAGATGGTGATAATGATGACAATAATAAATAACACTACATTTAAAGCCCTTTCTATGTTTTTTTTTTTTTTCTGGTAGTACTACACATGGCTTTCCCCAGCTATCACATCTCTGATCGAACCCACAGCCTCAGACATATATGAGCTGGCAGAAAACTAAAGAAAAATAACAATTGGTGTTCTGGTATAGAAACTCTATATCAGCAGTAAAATCTAAAACTGCCACCATGCAGATGTGATTATATAAAGGACCAGAGAAAGAAAATTGCTATAACCAAAGGGAAATAAAAAGTTTGAGCAGAAAAACATAAAATGTTTTTTCAATTCTTTTCTAACCATTTTGGGCATATCATGACAGTGTAATTTATCCTTGAAAGTTACTTTAATTTCCAAAAGAGTCAATGCTTCTAAGCAATAGTGAGATTCATCAAAATGAAAACCAAATTCAGCTGTAATTTGTTTCCAACTTCACCATGATTCCTTTGCAAGCAACTTATCATGGAAGGCAACCTATGGATGGTGCTAAGAGCAGTGTTTCTTTTGCTGAAAAGTCATTGTGCCTATACACCTCTTCTAATCCCATGAGACCTAGAGGAGCACAACTTTGACAATAATATCCCACTTGTAAGGATATGATACTTGGGGTACTCTATTTCTCTACTTCTATATTAGCTTCTGGATTTTGAGGTCCTCTATTTAAAATGATGAGGACCAGTTTTGTATAGTGATTAAGGCATCAATCTAGAAACAGAAAGCCATCTAGTCCCACCTTAGACCCAAACCTAGCTGAGTAACTTTGGGCTGATGACTTTCTCTCAGCCATAGGAAAGTGACAATGGGAAACCATTTCTGAAAAACCTTGCCAAGAAAACTGTAGGAACTTCTCTAGATAGTCTCTAAGAATCCGACGCAATTGAATGGAAGGGGGAAAAATGGCAATGATATTAATCTTGAGATACACTTATATTCTTAATAAATGAATTTATAGTGATTGGCTTCCTCACAGGTTTTAGGAAACCGATATTTCCAGATTTAGAAAAAAAATACTAATGGATTAACATAGGAACCTTTTCTCAAATTAGATGGTGGTGACATAAAAATCCTTAGCACAAAGGCAAGGAAGGATGGGCACCAAAGCATATACTGCACATTTAGAGAAACACTAGCTGATAACCCAGCGTTGCCTGGGTATTTATTTATCCCAATCATGTATTAGACAAGAAAAGGAATGAATTGTATCTATAATGTCAAGCCTTCAGGAGCAACAGTAAATGTATTCACCCCCCCCCCCCTCTCTGTCTCTATGCTCACCAGGTGCCACGGTCCATCACACAGGCTAGGAAGGGCACACCTGCAATATGGTAGGGAGCGGCAGCAGAGGCGGTTGGGTGAACTGCTCAATGAACTCATGCAGGCAGACATAGAGCATTCCCAGGCAGTAGACACGGGCCAGGACGGCGGCCTCGCTCAGGTGCAGGAACGGTGGCAGCTCTGGTGACACCTGCGGGAGGGGGGGAGGAAGCCCATAAAGGAGACATGGCCACCCCTTCACCCCGCTACTGTGCCCACTTGTAAGCCGTCATCCAATAAGAGCCCGTCTGGGTACAGCTCGTGGATCGTAACACCACACGGGGACAGGGCCTGATCCCCTCTTTGCAGGAGCCCCAATGATGTCCTCAGGGCAGAGCCAGCTCTGGGTACTAGATCAGGGCCTCTGAGAATCCCATTATGTGCCAAGGAGCCCAGGCGAGGCCTCGCTCACCACCCGCTGAGGTGTCTGGACTCACGGTGACAGGTAGGGTCCTTCAAGCATTTAGCTTGGCAGCCTTAGTAGCTCCAGATCCTTCCTCTGAGTGCCTTGTCAGAGCTGCCTTAGGTTTTGCATGATTGGAGAGGGGTTGGAGACTGGTTAGAGGAGTGCCAACATGCCAAAATGGCCCCAGGAGAGGCCGGGCGATGTGAGAAGTGGCTGGTTATGGAGAGGTGAAATGATTTAGCTGGCTCACCAAACTACACGCACACACACACACACACACACACAAACACACCCAAGGGGGTGTTAGGAGTGTCTTACTCCCACAGTATTTTTTTCCAGAGAGTAAGTCATCTGTGTACCAAGTTTGGTTCAAATTACTCGAGGCATTCCAGATTTATGCTGTAACATATGTATACACACACACACATCCATTTATCTAGATAGAATATAGATGTTGTAGATCTTTTTCTTTAATTGAAATAGGCTCTCTCTACTAGAAAGGCTGAATTTGTTTTCAGGCTGACAGCCAATGGAAAGAACTTTCAAGGTCACATGAGCAAAAACTACTAAAACTCTCCAAGAAATAAATCCAGCAAAAGAATCATAGCCTAGATTGAACTGAATATATACTATGTTTGTGTGTGTGTGTACACACACATATTTGTCTGCTTTTATATTTCTACTTTGTATTTACATTGAAGAATTTATATCTCCTTTTTCTATTTTCTTCCTTAACTGTTATTTTTTTCCTTGTTTTTGTTTGCAACTATAATGGCAAATCTATTTTTTAAGTTGATATAAATTTCTTTAGAAGACAGAAATTTATTGTAAATGTGGAATTTAAAAAAGGACAGTAAATAGAGGCCAACTATAGTTTGTCATTAGATTTGAAATTGCCCTTCACACCTTCTCTTTTAAATTAAATTCCTATTCCCATTAAAGTGATCAGAGGGAAATGAGCTGCAGCCTAGATGGTTATTTATTTTTACCTTTTACTTATTAAATTACACTTGTTTTTTCTTCCAAACCCAGAGTTCTGTTCCTCCTTTTATCTTTCAAAAATAAGATACACAATTTAATAGAATGAACAGCAATCCTCTCTTCTAAGACAATGAAATAATTTCAAAACTAATTTAGCACTTTTAGAATACAAATAAAAAGCTAATACATAGAGGAGGAGGATTGTTTTTGCAATGGTATTTATTCCCTTTCAATATTTCGCTTAAGGTGAACATTTTATATTGGTGAAATAACTGAACAAGATGCAACATAGTCCTGATTTGAAGGCCAAAAGTCTTCTGATAAACATTTCAGGAATTGATTTTATTTACTTATTGGTTAAATTTCAATAATCTGTTCCTGGATGCACAGGGCTAGGGATAGAAAAGGATATCCCTATAATTAATACTATAAACAAAATGAAACTCACAAAAACTGGTTTGCAGTTTTAAAATCATAATATTATGTTAATAATTGGAACAGAGTTGCAAATATCTGAAGGAAATGTGATTTGCCTACAAGCAAGAACTGAGGGACTACAAAATAAACAAAGTTTATGAAGAAGTCACCATTCTGGGATTTTAGAATTCAAACATAACATCCCAGATTTAACTATTCATAATAAGAAAGACAAAATGTCTGGATAGTGGACTTAATAGTTCCTGGACATAACAAATAAAAGAGTAAGAACTACATAAAAACAAAAAATACAAAGACCTGTAAATAAAAGTAGAACAACTGCGGCAAAAGAAAGCAAATACAGTATCAATAGTAGGAGGCATTTTGAGTGCAATTCCAAAACTTCTGGAGGACTACTTGAATACTGTCTGCATTAACAAAATCACCATTAATCAATTGCAAAACAGATCTTTATTTTGGAACAGCTTCTATTCTGCAGTGATCTTTAATATCATCAAACAACAATATTTGCCCATTCCACATTCTTGGGAAGGATTTGATAGGTGGATAAAAATGCCAAATCCAGTCTAAACATCTGGCTGACTGTACAACCATAACAATGAGAAGAAATTGCATTTCAGTTTCTGCCTCTGATTTCCCTGATTCCTCAAAGGGAAGAGTTAATACTGTAAATAAACTATTTTTGTTGTTCCTTTTTCAAAAATAGAATGCAGGTACGGCTCAGACAGAACTGTAATCATTTTCAAATTGTTGGAAAATTCCTTCGTTCTCTGGAGAAATTCAGAAAGTTTATTCATACAAACTGCTTTGCCCTCAAATTTGGTAGGGAATTATGAAAACCTTTTGGCATCCACACCCAACATTAACAGGTTGAGCTACACCAATCTAAATTTAGCCAATGATCTATAGCACTTAGACATGAGGATAATTTTTCCATTGTCATACTACATCACTTTGGATGCTAGGATATGCTGTAGCAGCTAAACTGATTTTATGAACTAGGGCTTTCATTTCTGCCTTGAATTCACTGGATCCCAAGGAAAACACCTTCTTTTTCTTTTGGGGGGGGGGGAGAATAGCTACATAAGCAAACACTGTTCTGGGTGTAAGTCCCAAGAGAGCCCAGAAGAATCTATTTTAATTCCTTCATTTCAACAGCTGTCCTCAGTGACCCTTCTGCAAGCACTGGGACCCAAAATCTCTCTGGATTTTAATTATACTGCAAGAATGATTCCCATCGTGTCAAGCAGGCATTATCAGATAATGAACAAGGTGCTTAATCCACATCATTGCATAAAGGGTGTTTCACTGCCTATATCAAGGGGAAATCAACAACCATTTTTTTTGCTAAGCTGGCAAGTGCCTATGCATGCACACATGGTACATGCAAAGTGAAGTGCTACCCACACACTGAAATTCATTGAAAAACTAATGTACTGTGAATTTAGCTTATAGAGAAAGAAAATATGCACATGACATTAACTGTAGTTGTTTAAATTCTCCAGATACAGTATATTTCCAGTGTTGTCTTTATTATTCCCCAGGTTCTATAATTGGCGAACTGGCTTCAACATATTGCAATCAGATGCATATTGAACACAGTAGATGGCAGACTCTATGGATGTATCACCATTATTATTCCACAGAATGTGTGGTTAATGTGATAGGGTTATAGAAATCCAGATTTAAGTACAACTTCAGCCATAACAATTCACCGGGTGGCTATGGGTGACTTGGTCTCAGTGGGATACAGGAGAAAAAAAATGGAAAAGGCATGTTATGCAGGTCATCTAAATATCCTGAAAGACTAGTTCTGATATAATCTAGCATGTAAGTATTATTTATTACTTAATACTATAATTTTCTGTATTACGGATAAAAATAACATATGATTAAATATTAGATACTTCTATCATATAAAAGATGGATGGATGGACAAATGCACAGAGGGATGGCAGGCAGGCAGGCAAGGTCAAAATCAGAAAAATCTAGGAGCAGTGAGGTCTATGGAAGAGAAGAGATCACCCTCCCAAATGCTCTCTAGAATTGAATGCAAGGTCTGCCTCTTAAAACACCTGTATGGGATGAACTTGTTCAAAAACTTGAGGTCAAGAATGGCTCATCACCACCCTGAGGCCTTTGGGATCATAAAGAGATGAGAGTAAAAACCTAACCCTTGTTGATTCACTGGAACCGGCTGAATAGTTCTTATGTCCATGAGGTGTTGAATTCCATCAGGGCACGTTTGGAACTGTCCCGACAAATTGGGCAGCAGACAAAAAAACTTGGGAGTGGGAAAGGAATTCTAGTCTGAGACCCGACCTCACCGTCTTGAGCACCCAGGCATCCGATATTGACTCCTCCCATCGGAGGCAAACCTCTGATGGGGGGAGTGAGAAACGGCATTCACTGTGAGCACTGGGAAGAATGACCTCCTCCTCCTTGAAAGGGCCATTTACCGGTAGCCTGTTGCTGCCTGCCTGCAGTTTCAGGTCGTTGCTCCTGATGAGGAAGGAACATTCTCTGGTCCTGAGAGAAATGAGCGTTGGACTCAGGATGGAAGGAAGGAGGTCGGGAATTCGGTGTGGGACGATACTCTGATTTCTTCCCCACAAAGGAGAGAACCATTCTCTTCTCCCTGGTTTCCACTAAAGACATATATCTTTCTGTAATTTAAACTCAATAGATCGAAATCTATCTTCCTGAAGGGAAAAATAGTCACTGCCATTTTCTGGCAATCCTTGAGGATTTGTTGGACTGCAATAACAGAAATAAGTGTATGATTAAATGTTTTTACATTCTTAAAATCCCATCACTGTAATATTCAGTTAAAAGATCTCACATAGCTGTGTTGGGAAATTTAGCTGTGCAATTTCTAATTATAGTGACTCTAGAAACAAATGGCTTGTATCTCATAAGCTTAATTTGACACAATTGTATTGCAGCTACATGGGTGATGCAAAAATGGCATCTTAAAATTTGTCACCCTGTCTGTCAGCAAAGGATCTGGAGAAACATTAAATACTTCAAGTGAAATGAGAAATTCTCAAATGAGATGATTCTCACATTTATTTTTCTTCCTTTTGCCCTCTTTTTAAAAAAAGAATGTTATTCTTGTAGCAACCATAAGTCCCTAACAACTTATTTGAACCCTGTGCAATGTCCTTGCTCCAGAGTCCCTTCAAGGTACTATGGGGAAAATGAAAGTTCCCACAAAATAAGAAAATGAAAATATCAATTGCCACAAAATGTTCAGGTTAAAAGGAGAATAGAATGTGAAAAAGAAGACTCACAGATGTACTTTCAGAACTATAACTGAGAAATGTGGATTTAGTTCTAGCTGCTTCTTTCCATTACTTCCAGCAAGATTCTTTCTATCATATCAAATGTGTGTTAGCCATTCTGGTATTATTCAGCAATCACAGCAGGAGAAGAGAAATGTCTTCCCAAGAGAAGCTAAAATGTTAAAACCGGAGAGAATCTGACTGCTCTTCATTTTCCAAGCCATGGTGTGCTTCTTACAAGAGAAGACATTTAACTCACTAATCCCAAACAGTTAAAATTTAATGCAAAGTGCCATATGTCTACAGCAGTATCTATAAAAGCCATTATACCTGCAATCTTCTGTCTCACAGACAGATGAAAGCCTGGTAAATTTTTCAGAACCTTCTTAAATGCCTATAATGATCAAATGCATATGAGAAACCAGTGGAAAAAAAATACAGACTGTATTCTGATAGTCAGGGTGCTTTTTTCCAAAGTGATCAGAAGAGAGAGAAAATTATTGAGAAACAGGAACTATAATATAAATAGATTTTGTTCTAGTGAATCAATCAGCTATTGGAAGCACCCGTTTATTTCAATGCAATGTGAACCTGCAGTTCTTGAGACAAAAAGTATAATTTTTTCACACATATTTTCCTATCCTGAGCATACCCAAACTCAGATTTGTTAAACTTTAAATGGCTGCATTGTGTGCCTTCAGATTAAGAACACACAACAGGAAAATATGAACACAACAGGGCAAGAGACATTGAATTGCTATACTTTTTCCATTTTTGTTTAATATCTAGGTACAACTGCTATAATGTGATATATATGGATTTTTTTGAAGATTGTTTGAAAACTTTGATTAATTTAAAATATAATAGCCAGGCTCCAGTTGGGATTTTTTAAATTGAATGTATTTTGTCAATTTTAAAATTATTCCCAGATGGGCAGTTTACTTTAAAATGAGTTTTAAAAAGTTTGTTTTGATCTCAGGAATCATTACTGTCAAACAGACATATGCAGCTGCTGACATCCTATTCAAATTATTTACCCTAGATGCACAATTCTTTGGGCATCTGAAGTAAATACAATTCCATTAAGATATTTTATATGAACTCTTCCTCCTCTTTAGTAGATACCCTATTCAGAAATTCTTTATGGAATCATAACAGTATTGTGCCAAAACTGTTCAACATGCTCAAGAAAAAAGTAAAAGAAGTACAATATAGAAAAGAAATGTTGTATAAATGCATGCTTTATTAAAAGCCAGACACAATACTGGAATTAGTTCTTTAATATATGCCTTAGGAACATAAACAGAGGCTAAGATGAACTACATATTTTACTATCAGTATAAAGAAAATATAATATCCACAATTTTGCAACTTGCAGCTATACAGGTTCTGGAAGGTTTCCTGGGTATTTTTGATGTATTTCAATCATATCAGACAGTTAAAAGTTTCTGAGGCTGAAATAATTTAAAAAGAGTTTATGATATTGCCTTTGAACATGTGTGTTTTTGTATATGTGCACCTTTTATTTTGTTGATTCCTGACAACTGCCTGAACTAGTCTATGCTGTTTTCTTGGCAAGATTTTCGAAGTGGTTTGCCATTCCCAACGCTGAAAGAATATTATTGGCTCAAGGTCATTCAGCTGGCTTTGTGCCTAAAACACAACTAGAACTTAGACTCTCCAAGTTTCTATCCAAGTGCCATAACCAGTAAATCAATAGCTTTCTTGAACAAAATAACGCAGTGCTATTATTGCTATATTATGGGTACTATGCAGATTTGAATCAGCATCCTGCATCAAAAACCCCATATATCAGACAGTATCTTCATAATTCTTGAATCGAAGCTTAATTGTTCCTTATTTATTACTATAAAAGATTGTCAAACACACATCAATATAATATTCTCCACGCTACAATACATAGCACACAATATGTCTTTAAAAATGTCTATCTTCTTGGTAAACAAAATTATCTTAAAGAAACACATCTCTTTAATTATGTTGTTAAGAAACAAAATGTGCTTAAATGACAAAAGTCATAATCAGTTTTTGGATCTGTTACCAATAAACAGGTTTTGGATATATCACATCCAATATCTGTACAATCAGCACAGGGGGCCCCCAAGGCTGTGTGCTATCTGCACTTCTCTTCTCCCTATATACCAATGACAGCATCTCAAATGATCCATCTGTTAAAATACTGAAGTTTCCTGATGACACAACAGTGATTGGTCTCATTCGAGACAACGATGAATCTGCATACAAACAGGAGGTTATACAACTTGCCTCGTGGTGTAACCGGAACAATCTGGAACTGAACACACTCAAAACCATAGAAATGGTGGTAGACTTTAGAAGAAACCCTCCTATACTACCACCTCTTACAATACTAGACAACACAGCATAAACAGTAGAGACCTTCAAATTTCTAGGTTCTACTATATCATATGACCTAAAATGCACATCTAACATCAAAAACGTCATCAAAAAAGCACAACAAAGAATGTTCTTTCTGCGCCAACTCAGAAAGCTCAAAATGCCCAAGGAGCTGCTGATCCAGTTCAACAGAGGAATTATTGAGGCTATAACTGTCTGTTTGGTTCTGCAACCCAACAGGACAGACACAGACCTCAGAGGATAATTAGGACTGCAGAAAAAACTATTACCACCCACCTGCCTTCAATCGAGGACCTGTATACTGCACGAGTCAAAAAGAGGGCTGTGAAAATATTTACAAACACCTCACATCTTGGACATAAACTGTTTCAACTCCTTCCCTCAAAACGACGCTATAGAGCACTGCACACCAGAACAACTAGACACAAGAACAGTTCTTTCCTGAAAGCCATCACTCTGCTAAACAAATAATCCCCTCAACACTGTTCAACTATTTACAAAGTGTACACTACTGTTATTGTTAATCTTCTCATCACTCCTTATCACCCATCCCTCCCACTTGTGATTGTAATTTTGTTGCTTGTATTCTCACAATTTATATTGACTGTTTCCTAGTATGATTTGATGTTGATTGTACCCTATGACTATCATTAAGTGTTGTACGTTATGATTCTTGATTCTTAACGAATGTATCTTTTCTTTATGTATAAGGAGAGTATTTACACCAAAACAAATTCCTTGTGTGTCCAATCACACTTGGCCAATAAAGTATTCTATTCTATTCTATATTACAATTTGGATCTGTTACAATTATTTGTTTCAGTTTAAACATAATAGATCCATAAAGTTAGCATGCAAACATAAAAATCCATTGCTTAGCATAAGGATTACAATTGTGACCAGAATCGGTTTTACCATGGTGCTGTACAATCCCCCCCCCCCCCCCCGAGTATCAAAGGCTTGACCAATCTTGGGTGCGGGAGTTTTGGAAGAGGGTACCAGAGACTCACTTCTAGTAACAAAACAACTGGAATCAGCCCAGTTTAGTAAAGGAATTTATTGAAAGTGGGAATTAATTTTGGTCTAAATCTCAAAATAATGTTAATAAATGAGGGAACACAAAAATTCCCAATCCTGAGCAAATTTGAAGAAAAACTAGATACACAGAGCGCAAACAAAATCTTCAACTCATATTCAATAGTGTAGAAATTAAGAATCACCCTATTTCAATATGTACTTAATCATATCCTTTGAGAGTACAATGAATCCTACATGTTGTTAGAATTATATATTGCTTAGAATACAATCAAGTCTGAAGATATCTATTTAAAAGTAGACTCAATTCTTAGGCAATTCTTGCTTTCAGATATTGTAATAGCAGCACGAATGTGCTAATGAATTTGTGGATACAACAATGTATTTTCTATAATAGCACTGTGGGGGTGATCACTTTTTCATAACTTTCATTTACAAAACAGAAGGCATCATTACAAATTATGAAGTGTTAAATTGATTATGAACTGCACCCTGCCATCAAGGATTCTTAAGAAATCTCAATATTTTGTTTTCAAATTGTTAAGAAATTAAATACTCAGGAAATTACTAAAACAAATCCATCTCTGTAATAGCTACTGTATTGTTGTCTTCTATGCTTAGTGTTTATTTTTTGCTTTATTTTTTAATAATGAAATTCATATGCTACCCAATTTCAAAAAGACTCTAAGCAACTGACAAATAATGTAAAAATAAAATAACAAGAGAAAGGAACAACATTCCAAAACCAAGAAGAATAAGTATTTGGTTTAACACACAAACAGTGGACACTCACCATGTTATTAATCCTGAAAGGCTTTCTAAAACAGACAGGTTTAGGCCTTAACATTCCTGAATACCCATACAGCTGCTACTGAACTGGACACAGGTAGAATACTGTCTCTGATCATCATCTTAGGATGAAATTTGAAAGGTACATTCTCTCTAGAGCAGGGCTGTCAAACTCCCGGCCCGTGGGCCAGATGTGTCACATGCTCACTATGCCCATACCCAGTTTAGTGAAGGGGAAAAAGTTCCAATACAGCACGTGACGCCGTCATGATGATGTGAGTTTGACACCCCTGCCCTAGAGGATCTTTTATCATATCTTGGCTTCAAGTGTTCAAGGCAGTACAGATTTCAATTTTTCTTTCAATTTTTTTCTCCCAAACAACTATTTTCTGAAATAGGGTAGAGAAAGAATAAGAGTAGTCCAGTGAGTTTTTATGGCTGAAGTTCATGCTGATTGTGTTTATCTTACTTCGATAACAGTGCAATCTGTCTTCCTTTAGATGGCTTTAAAACTTATCAATGCACATACTAAATAGCCAAATTCCATGTTTTCCTTTGGAAGAGTAAGATATTGGCAAAGGCAAACAAAAGTGTAAATTTACAACCACTAAATATGAATGTCAAGTTTTATGATTTCTGGAATGAACTGAACTTAGTGTTTTAAAATTTCTTTGGCAGGAAACACCTTCCTCCCTATCCTGTATTTAGAAACGGCCTCATTGACTTGATCACTGTCCTGAACTTTTGCACCCTTCTATATCAGGATACAGGATTACTTTTAAAATCAATGGTCTTTATTCATTTTCAATGGAAGTTACACATAGTTCTTGGCAGTACATTTGGTCTGCTTGCAAAATACATTCGTTTTCCTCACCTCTCAATTCAATACAGGTATTTCTGAACCAAATCAGAACCAAACTGATTCCTGTGATAACAGCAAGTTAAAATGATGGCTATTTGGGTGATATCTGTCAAAGAATGTTTTGAATCAGGACTCCACACAGCAGACTTAATTTTTAAAAAGCTTTTTAGTTACATCAGCCCACAGAATGTGTTTGTCAGATCAGTAAACCTGAAACAGCACATGTTATAGGCATGCAAGCATGGCTTGTTCATTAATGAAAATGCAAGTTGCTGCCCACCAATGTAGAGAAATGATGCATAGATTAGAGAAATGTATTATAGCAAATTTAGAAATGCAATATAAACAAAAACAAAAGTTTTATTTAAAAAAAAAACTTTTTATAAGAAGTTAGCAGTCCTACAATTTATTTGTTTATTCATTCAATTTCTATAGCTGCCATCTCAACGGATGTGTCTGGATGGCTTACAATTCAAAATATATATACTACAATTAAAACAATAACAACCACAAAAAGATTTTAAAACAATAACACCCAGAATTGTCTTACCGTGGAGATGGGCAGCACATAAATTAAATAAATAAGTAACAAAACACCTCCAAAATAAATATACACAGCAGCCAGATATTTGGCCAGTTAACATTAAAGGCAGGAAACAGGGCCTTTAATCCATTCAGTGCTCAGGCTCAAAACACAGCCAAGTTTTTAAAGCCTTATGAATCGCCAATAGGTGTTGGAACCATTCTAATTTCTGAAGGGAGGATATTCCACAGAGCAGTTGCTACTGCAGAAAAGGTTGTCTATTAATTCCCACTAGTCAACATTATTTGGCTGACAGGATTTGCAGCATGCCCGGTTTGCTAAATAGAATTAGACAGGTAGAGACTCTTAGAGAGAGCCAATTCCTCAGGTAATCCAGTCCCAAGCTATATAGTTTTAAAGGGGAATCACACCCAGAAACATACCTATTATTAATGCAGCTCACACAGTACAGATAGTCTTCAACTTACAACAGTTCATTTAGTGACCATTCAAAGTTACAATGGCACTGAAAAAAGTGACTTGGTGGTTTTTCATACTTACGACCATTGCAATGGTCACATGATCAAAATTCAGATCCTTGGCAACTGGTTCATATTTATGACTGTTGCAGTGTTCTGAGGTTATGTGATCAGCTTTTGCAACTTTCTGACAAGCAAAGTCAACAGGGGAAGCCAGATTCACTTAACCATGTTATTAACTTAATAAATGCAATGATTCACTTAACAATAGTGGCAAGAAAAGTTGTAAAGTGGGGCAGACTCATTTAACAAATGTTTCACTTGGCAACATAAATTTTTGGCTCACTTGTGATCATAATTCGAGGACTACCTGTAGTGATATTACATGGCACTATTTATCAACAATGCACCCACATTCCGCCCCAGTTGAAGTTTCCCAATGCTTTTTAGAAACAACCCCTATGTAGAGCGCATTGCAGTAGTCTAAGCAAGAGGCTGCAATAATACTTTGCAGAAAAGGTTTAAACAATTATTTAAAGTGAGTCATATGGTATCCTACCTTGAAAAGCATAGGAAGATTTAAAAATATTATGTTTTGCTTGAAGCTTCAGAAGAATAACTAAAGAACTCTGCAAAATTCAACTGAAATGGGTCTAAAAACTAGCAAAGAATCTTAGCAATTACAGTGACCATCATGTCTTAATAGCTAATATTCTTGTTAGATCTTTATTCTCTGACACAGCTTTGTAACGTTTTAGCTGTTTCACAAAATTGCTAATTTTGATTTCTCTCTGTTTTAGAGCATGCAGCAAATATTTGAAGGGTCACAGTTTGTAAGATGGTTTCAGGGGAGAAGGATCAGTTTTTCTTAGCTTCTGATTCCTTTCTTTGGAAACTTTGTCTTGAGTTTTGAATTTGGGAGAAGTTTAAAATTTATTTATTTATTTTGTCAAGTGATTATAAGATAATATATAATGATAATGATAATAATAATAATAATAAATATATTATAAGATTATAACATAGTTATGAATACATGAAATGAATACATATAAGAAAAATAAAAAGAAACAATAGGACAGGGACGGTAGGCACGTTGGTGCACTTATGCATGCCTCCTACAGACCTCTTAGGAAAGGGGTGAGATCAACAGTAGAAAGTCTAAGGTTAAAGTTTTTGGGGTTTGGGGACAGAGTCAGGTAGAGTATTCCAGACATTGACCACTCTGTTGGTGAAGTCGTATTTCCTGCAATCAAGTTTGGTGCGGTTTATCTTGAGTTTGTATCTATTGTGTGCTGTTGTATTGTTATGGTTATGCTGCTGTTGTTTAAATAATAACTATTTGCTTTGTTAGACACTTATTCAAAGCCCTAATTTTGAATGAGCTGTTCCCTTTCAAATTGCTAAAAGGTAGGAAGATTATGAACTGTGCTCAAGAAAAAAAAAGTAGATAAAAATAAAAATAAACAATTGTGAATGCCTGGATATACAAGTAGGTAAAAATGCTCGCAATGATAGGCAGACATACAAGGAAATGGCTACTCTTCCATCCCAGTTCTGAAGGTCACATGCACTTATCCAAATTCCGCATTTTCTAAAGCAAGTTCTGTTGCTTTCAAAAGAATCATTTATGTTACTCCAAATATTTCACAGTATTTCAGTACTCCCTGGCACAAGTTTTATAAATGTAGGCATGCAGTTTTTCCTTGCTGAATGAGACATCTCCCATACCAAGTATGTGTAGAGTTAAACTCTTAGCCTTGTCATAAATTTGTTGTGTGCTTTCTTGCAAGCTGCCAAGAGCCCAGCAGGAGCCAAATCATCATAATCATCATCTATTTAAACTGAACGCAGTATTTTTTTCAGTAGGGATTCAACCTCAGTGTAAACTCAGAAATCACACATGGCACTGAAAATTTCTACTGCACATTCCATAGATTACAGTTGGGGACACAATGTTAAATGTCCACAGTGTCCTGCAGTCAAGAATAAATCAGTGAACACGTATCTAAGGTAGTGTATGACAGAGATATACAAACTTTTTCAGGCAAATAGTCACACATGGCTTTTTGTGTGACATATTGAGGATCATATTCCCCAAGATATGCGGAGGCCAGGAGAAATGAATGGGCGAGGCCAAGACAAAAAAGCAACTTTAATTAAGCGATTAAAATGTTATTTGCTAACCTGGAAGACAATCTATCAAAAACTGTTTTCTTAATGGAACCTTGAGTGGGACTAGTTTTCTTTCCTTAGTCAATCTAATGTCTTCGCATAATGCCAAACTTATCATTTTTTTTTTATTTGTAAACTGCCCAGTGTCACTTGGTGAGACAGGCAGTGTATAAATTTGACAAATACACTGGCATAGTTATACAAATGTTTAACACACTAGCAGGTACTAGGTTGAAGAAGACTGTCTTAGTCCACCTTATCTTAAGAAGTTTAATGTTACTGGGTGGCTGGGAGGCTGGCAAAGTAAAAAAATAAAATAAAAAATATTAAAAGTATGGAAAATATTGATTATGAAGATTATGAACAATGACATATGCCAGAGTTAAGATTTGGCAATAACTTTGTGAAAGTGTATAGTTCATCTATTTTCCTTCTTTCTGCTTCCTCTTCCTCCTGCTTGGATAGGCTGAGGAGTGAAAAATCTTGCCCCAGTTACAACACTTCTCCCTAAAGTATCATCCTGCAGCTTGTAAAAATGATTTTTCATGGGATATTGATGGCTACAAGGAAACACTAAAGAACTGAGTGTCATAATTAGAAATCCGCTGCATCTGATCCAATAATTTCATCAATGTCACTGAGCAATGAATGGCTGTGAATCCTGAAGTCATCAAGGCCAATCTAATTTATACATGTACAAAAAATTATGTCAAATATTTTCAATAAGGCACCTCCTTATATATCTTTTGGCTGATTGCTGAAAATGCATACATAACACACTCTGAGCTCAGCTGTTTTAAATTGTAGCACTCTGTATTTTAAGTCCAATCCATCTACATTTAGTGAAAGTAGTTCCTTATTTGGAGATCTAGAATTACATCATGTAGAACTGTATTAGGGATAAAAAATCTGCAAGAAAACAAAGTCTGGATAAATCAGTAAGCTCCTTCCGCCATCCTCCACACTAGTGGTGGGATTCAAATTTTTTTACTATTGGTTCTGTGGGCATAGCTTGGTGGGCATGGCAGGGGAAGGATACTGTAAAATCTCCAGTCAGAGGTGGTATTTGCTGGTTCTCTGAACTACTCAAAATTTCTGCTACCGGTTCTCCAGAACTGGTCAGAACCTGCTGAATATCACCTCTGCTCCACACTCCACTTGCCAGGTCTGCTGGCAGTAATTCTAAACACCCATTTATTTTAAATTTATAGAAATCTTCCGTGTACAGTGAAGGCATTAGCTTTTGTCATTTATATATTCCTTCTCTAGAGATATTAGCGTATATACAGAATATTTTTTGTTAAATGGTGGTAGGGACATAGCAATTAAGATCAATACTCTTATCTAAACCAGTGGTGCAACATAATTAAGTACCTGCATACAGTGAGGGAAATTCCAAAAAGTTGTTCTAAAATGCTTAGGTTTTACGAAGACCATTATCTACCCTATCCTTCATTGCTATTTTTCAAATTTCAGTAGTGGACACTTTTATTCCAGTGTAAAGACTATTATCATGCAGCATGACATTCCTATGATGAAAAGGCACTGAAATTTCAATAGATGGAAAATTTATCAAATAATAACAGTAACAATCCAGATTATTTCAGCCAAACATGTGTTTTACAATATATCGAACAGAAACTTATTTTAAAAACAAGATAAAAAAAGGAAAGCAAGAGATTTTCACTTAGCACTCTGGCATCAAGCCAAAGACAGTCCAAGCATTACTCCTGAGAATCACTGGACTGATGCAAAGAATTTGCAAGATGTTTTCATTCCTCTATCTGCAGTAAACTTTGTGTTTCAGCAATTCTATACAATTTTGATTTGGTGAAATACATCAGAACAGATGCATATAATACCTTTGCACGTAATAGAAAGAAAAGTCTTTTGGCATAATATAAGGATCCCTAAAAATAATTACCTATTATAATTAACATTATCCTTCAGGGTAAGTGTAATGTCAGAAGGCCAATACATTGTATAACAAATAAAATTAATACATATTCTTGGAAAGATGTATCAATTATTACTTCTTTATCCAACATATAGCTGCAGCACCTCAAAAAGTGTTACTATCTAGGTATGTAAGTTCATATTTATTAAATAGTGTAGCAGAAACATAAAATTAATTCCAAGCAATATCAAACATAGATATTGAACACCAATATACTTCACTGGTATCTTGATGATCTAGAAGAGTAGGTACCAAAAAAGGAACATGATTTTATTTGTTTTCAGTCATTACCTATTATAGAAATGGTAGAAACTTAGGTTCATGTAGAATTTTTTTTTTTTTACTGAAATCTTGAGCACCAGCAATTGGAATAGTTTGAAAATAGCACTTTAAAAAAAATTTTTTTTCTAGTTCACAAGCTTTTTTAAATTCTTCTTTCTGAAGAAGACAATAGCATTCGATTGCTGTCTTTGTTGAATAATTGTGACTAGAAAATCTTTGCTTATATTCTTCAAACCATTCAAAAGTTCACCTGTAGATCCCACTCTATCCAGCAGTGATGTTTTAGAAATTAATAACAATGTAACCAACTATGCTAAAGAAGTTTCGGTTGTAAGATCCTGTAATTTTAAAAAAACTGATATAAGGATATAAGATTAATGATTAACACAGGTTACAAGACTCTGATTATACAGTTTATTTTTCAATGGGCCAACTTTCAACATCAATACAAAGACCAGTTCCATTTGACTAAACTTGGCTATTGTGTACTGCCAAGTGTCCCTGTAGAACTAGGTGGCCTTAGAAATGAAATGAAATAAACAGTGGGCATTCTGTATCCAATGTAGCTTAACAATGACTGTCTCCTCACAGCCTCTAGTGAAAAATAAAAAGAACAAAAACAGGAGGACATCTCTGATTGATCCCAATGGAACAGGATGCTGGTTCTGTTTTGAAGGAAAAAAGTTTCCCAAACCAAAACAAACTAATGTGATTCTTTTCAGAATTCAACTGGAAGATATACTGCAGATTTCAGTCCTTCTACCTTTGTAAGCTTACCCAAATTATATCCTTAATTCATAGTGACAGTGTGTTTGTGTGTGTATGATAAAAAAATGTGTTTGTCCTCTTCAGAGTAGATTGGTAAGCAAGGTTTACTGAATGAAAGTTATCTGGTGCTCTGTCTTTGAATAATAAGACAATATCCAGAAAATATGCAAAAGTGTTCTGTATATGCTGTTTAGGCATCTAGCTTGGCGGTTTGACTGTTAAGGCAAGCTGTGCAGTCACCATTTCAGGTATTACAGTCAGAAGTGTAAAAAGAAGTTGCATCTCTCCTCTTATTTTAAAATACCCAGAGTGGTCTCAGTTTCAGTTGTTTTAGCTAAAGCTACACAAAAAAAATCCTTGCACTTTCACCACTAGTTTGATAATTCATTCACTGAGAGCCAGCCAACCCATATATATTATATAGAAGTGAAAGGTTTCAGATTCCCCCTCAGCCCCCGCTCACCCTCCCTGGTTGGACTGAGTATCTTATATTTCCTTTATTTTAAACTCTAATGGACTCATAATAGATTTAAGATTATTCAAAGAAGAAGAAGAAGTACTAGAAACAATTGAAGTATATGTAGAACAACAATAATTTTCACACTTCTAAGTATGAAAAAACTACAAGTATCTTTCAGTATTTAACTGTTGGCATAGATATCTGAAAATCTAGTAGATAGATGGCCTGATCTTTGGAAGAAGAATTGGTCTGGAAACAAGTTTGGTATCTTCTAGTGCTATGGTTCTATGATTAAACAGCTGTCCAAATGAATAATTTGGTATTTCAGATTTAAATAAATATATTAATAACCCAACCAATCAATTAACCTACTATTTCCAGATGTCTTTTAATGAAACACAAAGCAGTCTGAATGTGATCTGAGTTGCAAGCTTGATATTAATTACTTAACATTTTAAAACACAAAACTTCTTTCCAATTTTGTTGGGCCAGAATTCTGTCCTGAAGGAAAAGAGATAAAAAAACAGATTTGTGTGTTGCTTTGACAAATATTTGTCAAAACTTTCTCAGGGTAGCATTTAATTGTTTGTGATTCGTGTTTTTCAAATGCATAATGGTCAACAAACTTGAATGTTGAATGGCATAACAAACATAGGAACATTTTCATGGCATCTATGTTGTGCTGTTTGATTAACTGTATGCCAAGTTTGCATGATCCTTCCCTCACAAGACGACCTATAATTTCCCGTTTGTTTCTCTTTATGAGACTGACACGTTCCACCAGCTGCAGTTGAGAGTCATGTTTGGCATCATTAACCCATTTCTATCCTGATAAGGTCCTGGATTTTGTTTCCATTCTGGGCATTGACCTTTTACATCTGTGGATCTTGTAGTGGCTTTTCAGACAATTTACAGCAGCTACCTTCAGAGATATGTATATATGCATTGATTCAGATGGCACAAAAGTATCAAAGAAAAAAAAAGAATCTGGGAAATAAAGCTTGACACATTTATAAGCAATTACTTGGGACGAGGAAAAGCTTGATTTGGGCTCTGGTCTTAAGCAGTTTAGTCTGTGGCTTTTATACATTTTATACTTTGGCCCTTCATCACTGTTTAGCTGCCTACCACACTTTAAAATAGTTACAATTTTAAATCAAGTTTAGGGTAATTCAATGAAATATGCCTGCATCAAAAACAAAAAACAAAAACAGAAGACATTATACATTTTTAGTGGTGGAAGAGAAAAATGTCATACAAACTAATAAAATTAATTTTATATTTTAATATTGAACTGGTAAGAAATTACTTTAAAAAAAATCTGTATTTCAGAATTTCTCAGTGCAACTGTCTCATCAAAAATATGTTTTATCTAAATAAAAAGGAAAGTGTGTGTGAAAGGAACATTCAAAATAAAATTGCTTGCAAAAAGTCTTATATAATTAAATAGATTTTTAGAGGGATTTTTCAATGCTTAAAATGAAATTGAAAAGCTTGAAAGGAATTTTTAAAAAGGAACAAAACCTAAAATCAAATGGATTTTCAACCTGTCCACCCGTAGTACATTATAGTGCCATTATATTAACAATTCTAATTGTTGCAATATTTTCATACAAAGAATGGAAGCATATTGAATAAACACTTGGTTTTATTCAGTCAGTCTTAATAGGATTTCAAGAAAACATTTGAAGCTGTTCTTAAACATGGGAACATTCTAACCAATTGAGTAACACAATATAAATTGTATGTCTGTTCAAAATATATGTTTTCAGAGCTGCAGTATGTTCAGTGGGATTCAGTTCAAGGTAACTTCTCTCTAAACTGGGCACTTTGTCTTAACTTTGAAAAGTCTTTAAATGAGTAACCTGATTCTGGTGGTAATAATACGAAATCTATGCAGAACTGACCAAAGAGAATAAATTAATTCCATAGCCCACTGTTTAAAAGAATCAGAAGTAAAACATTCTGAAGTTTCTGATACCATATGAACAAAAGTTTATCAAGAACTGACTGTGTAATTATCAAAACTGTTTAAATATTACTTTCAAGAGTTTTTGAGAAACTTTTAATTTCTGTGATAGCAGTCAATACTCACGTCATAGGAAAGTACACTATTAATTTATCGGTTGCTTAGCTATCCATAATAATTATGAAGGACTCAAAAACCCATATGTATTATAACATCTAGAGGAATATTCCAATGAGAGTTAAGAAAAGACTAATATTGTAAGAAGTTAAGCAGCTCCTTATTCAAAGCATGAACAAAATATGGTGATAGGTATTCAGAAGTTTAGGGAGTACAGAATTCAGGTTTGCATCAATGGTTTTGACAATTGGAAGACTGGAATCTAAAGTGTATTGTCATCATAAAATTTTACTTGAACTGAAAAGAAGTGGGTTCAGCAATCTCAAAAGAAAGACCACAAGAAGAGTTTTCAGGATTCTATTATTCAGTCCCTATGGATTAATCTCAAGTAATCATTAGGTCTGTTCTGAATAAAGTTTTAAGTCAAAATCTATGTGGAGAATAATGTACATTATTTCTTTTAAAATTCTGCTTATTCCAATTTATATGCAGAGGAAAAGTATCCCATTAAACTAAATTAATGGGGTAATTTTAAACTAAGAAAGGAATGCAAGCCTAATCCAACTGAAAGCAAAAGAGGAGGCTTTTAAGACGCAGGTTGGAAAGCAGGCAATTATTCTTTATAATATTTTAAATTAAGGATATTTTCAAATTGCTTGAGAAGCACCTTCATATAATGCTAACTATAAAAAAGAATTTTGTTTAAAGATCTCACTAGTGCTGACTTTGGATTCATTCAAAGAACTGTGTCAAGGGAAGGAATCAAAGAGAAATAAAGCCAGTTAATTGTGTAAATCACCAACCAAAGACCAAAGAACAAGAAGATCACAACAACTTGGGCCACTGACTGAAAATAATAAAGCACATTGTACTAACTAAGCATTTTATGGGTTGACTGAACTTGAAAAAATTCCGGCAGGACTGGATTATTTCCCTTCAGGGTGCTAGTCTTTCCTAGGAAACCGAAAGGTTTTGTTTTGTTTTTAATTTATGTCAAAAAATGCATTCAGTTATAAACCTTAGTTCTTTATTTAAAAAAAATAAATTAAAAATAAATATACAGCTTATTTGTTGCTATACCATCAGTCTGGAGAACCAGTGTTTAGAATAGCCACCATGAGTTCTTATATTTTTTTTCCTTCTCTTTCTCAAATAAACATAGGAAAAAGGGGGCAATTATTAATCTTGGGCTTTTCTGATGTGAAGTAAAGGAAATGTGTCAAAGAATAAACTCTTAAACAGATGTACTTAAAAAGAATATGATCTTCTGACATGTTTAATGCCACTACATTATTCAGCAGTATACCCAAAACATCATTTGCTAAATGTATTCAATTTTCAATTCACATTAATTATCTCAGTCATGAAATATGGATCTGGATGTAGGCAAGAGACAAATTAGTACTAGAAAGCTGGATTTAATAATGCTTTAAAAGGGAACATCTGTTAATAGCAATGCATTCTCTTGATCACCAGCTTGTATTCACAGTACAGGAAAATTTGTTTTAAAGCTATTACCTAAGATCATGCTTCTCCTGTATTCAGATGCTGATTATTGTACATCTTTACTAAGTAATTTTCCATGGATATGTTCCTATGTGTAAATGATATGTAAAATCATTTAATCAGCTCAACCTTTGGAACAAAGATTGCCAGATAGCTGAAACTGTATATTGTATTTTCTGACTGTAACAAGACAACCTGTCCCTACAGAACATTGTCCTACTGGCTGATTTTCTTCACATATCAACCAGATCCAAGTTAGCTTGTATTAATCTATTTTTAATTGATAACACAGTGGATGCTCTGACAATATACTTGAAAATAACAAGCAGATAACCTTAAGTTATCAAGACCCCAAGCATTGCTGTTCAACTTTCTCTCTTTTAATCTACTGCATAGAAGAAAAAGTGAAGAGAACATGTATTGATTCTGTATACTTCTCACAGATAGAGGTCACTAATGGACTGAATTTGAATCACTGTGGCAGAAACCACAAAGCTATATGAAGGTAATCCAATGAAAAAATAAATTCATTTTCACATTAAGAGTACAGGGTACATTGGTAACTAAGAATCTGCCCTTTTTAAAACTAAAACTTTATTTTTGGAGGAATTATTTTCTTTATTTGGAAGATGCAGCAGAAGAAAACTCCACAATTGTTCTTGAACATTGGCTTTCTTTCCTGCCTTCCTATTTACCTATGCTTTCTAACAATTGTAAATGTATCTGTATTTCTGATTCTTGAATTAAATTGTAGTCTATGGCATGCATTTTCATTGTGAGTACAGATGAAGTTGTCTGCTGCAGATAAGACTATTTCTGTATCAAACACTTCTGCCGATCAGGATATGATCATGGGTTACAGAAAGAGTTCAGATTAAAATTGCAGAGTGAAAGCCAGAAGTAGATAAAAATAACATTTCGCAATCATTCTGCCTCTCCCACTTGTATACATTCCAACAAATTCTTTAAGTGCTGGATTTCCATAAACTGATCACAGTATTTTGACTGGAGACCAGATTGGAAGCAAAATATTATATATTAAACTAGATAGACAGACAGATAGCAGTACACTGATCTATAGTCTTCTAGCATGTAGCTTCCTCTCTTTCATAACTACATTTATTATTTTGAAAATCATACTTTTGTTAGGTTTATATAAAATATATAAAAGTACAGCACTAGGCCTCATTAATGTATCACAGAAAATTTGGGAAGTTGGTGGACTCAAAATAGGCATTATGACATTCCTTGAGTGGTACAGTAGTGGAAGAAATTAATTTTTTTAAAAAAAACCTGCTCACAAAAGGAAGGTATGAAAGGCTCAATATGCAGAAAGAAAGAAGAGCTTTAGGAGCCAGAGATGGTATCTTACAATATTTAGCCAAATGTACATTAAGATAATGACCTCATATCTGAACATTTTAAAAAATAGTTACACAATAGTAATATTTTTGATTTTTTAAAAATAAAATCAAGTGAGTTACTACAATTCTAAAAGAAAGGCCACCACTTCTGAAGGATTGACATTGAAGTTTTATTTCTGCTGAGCTTAAGATTATGTACTACTGAATTGTCTTCTAAATTAGCAGAACCCCTCATATTCTTTTGTTGTAAATGTCAAGGATATGTAGCTTGCATTAAAAAAAATATCTAGTACAGTCAGGTATGTTTGACAAAATACACATAATTTGACCAAGGACCTGTTTTTTCTCCAAATGGATTCCCAAATAACTCTGCAGAGAGGGATTCCCAATACACACCTTTCAGGGAATAAATCTATGAATGAACTGAGAGGTCTTTCTTTTATCAAGGCATTTTTTAAGACTGTCAGGTTCTGTTGCCTGCAGAAGATTAAGTTTCTGCTCTAAATTGGTTTGATTGGTTTATAAGCGCAGGGGAGCTAAAAGGCAGTAAATAAACTTCTGGAATATGATTGCATGCAAGAGGGGAAAAACCCAACAGATGTTTTTTTTCCATATATTAAAATGCCTCTATCTAACCCATACCAAAGCAAAATAACCATAAGTGTGTGTTGTTTGAGTAAGAAATGTGGAGAATCAGCCACTACAGAAATCTAATCAGCACTTTCTATATGCAAGCAAAGGATTTTGCATGGATTTGTGCTTTGGAGTTCATCAGCTTATTGTGAGCCTTAAAACACATTTCCTCCATTAAAATTAATTAAAAGCTCCTGTTGACTGATTCTCTATTCCAAAGAAGAAAGTTGATAGCTTCTCCCTTAGTTTTCAGCTGGCATTTTATTTAATGTGTGCTTTCACATTCTGCAGAGCTTTTTTTCCCCAGCTGTTTCCTTCAAATGTCCATTTTTGCCTCTTAGCTTGTGCAAAATGATCAGCTCTGACCACTTACATGAAATTAATTATTCTGCTGTGCATTTGATAGACTTGAAATGCCATTTCTGCCTCCTCCAAGCAACCAAGTATGTCTTTATTAATGAGAATCTGAAGAATACCAAGGCGATTTATTCACAAGTCATTCCTGCATCCCTTTCATTTGAATCTCCTACAGCCAGTCTGTTTTGATGCCTAGATATCTTCTTAGGCTTGAAACTATTCAGTTTGTTCCTTCCTTGAAACTTCTCTCTCTTCCCCTCTTTCTCTCCTCACCCCTGCCATTCTGGGAAATATTCCTAGTCATTCAAGATGCACACAGCCTTGGAGCCTGATATCACAAGTTGTGAAGTGCTAAATGGCCCCGGGAAATAAAAAGGGAGAAATTAGCAAGCATGCATTGTACCTACATTCACCTGGGATTCTCACACTTCGGTTAAGAAAAAGAGGGAACTATGTCTAGCTTCGAATGATCGCCAGTTCCTCCAGTTGTCAGACAACTGGTTCTGCCTACGTGTAGGTCACTCTTTTTCACACACACACACACACAAACGCCTCTTCTGATGAAACGAAACGGTAATTTCGTGCCACCTTGATCTCCAGCCATTCGTTTACTGGGGGTGGGAGGAGGGCTCTGTTGTAATAGTCCGGCAAAAGAATCAACCTGCCAGGGGTGGGAAGAAATCGCTGAATAGAGAAGACAGAAGAGACGTTCAACTCTACCTGGCGGGTCTGGGTTAAGAATCCTCCTCCGATTCCGGTGCTTATACAATCCCCCGGGCGCTTGTGGCCGAGCAGAACTGAGCAAACTTTGGCAGCAGCCGCGGGTTTCTTTCGGGCTACCTTGTGCAGCTTAAAAAAACAGGCGGGATCCCAACCTCTGCGCCCTAATTTCCTCCTCTTGTTCTCCACCGAGGGCTGGTGGCGTTTGCCTCCGGTGCCCCTGCAGCCAACTCCAGCTCTGCGGAGCGCTTCCTTCCCTTTTCTTCGCCTGGCTCTCTTACGAGGCAGCGACCACATCCTCCCCCTTTCTCCTCCAACGCGAAGCCTGGGACTCCAGCATCCCCAAGAATGCCCGGGCAGGCGCAAGCACGCGCGCGCACACACGCCTCTTTTCCCACCTCCCAGTGGCTGGGGGGGGAGGGGTGAAAGCAGCGGGGCGCGCGCGAAACAGGCGCCGAATCTCCCCAAGTCCAAGCAAAAGGAAAGAGACGTCGAGAGGAGGCGCGAGGCTGCCGCGGAGTTTTTTTTTTTCTCCGATCTTCCGATCACCCGGGGAGGAGAAAGCCCAAGTCAGCAGAACCCGAAGCAAACACGAGAAGCGCCAAGCTTTGCAAAGGCGTCCGCGTGTGGAGCGGGAAGCGTGTCTGAGGACTCCTCGTTCCTTCCTTTCGCAAAAGTGCCGGAGCCCGCCCTGGAGAGCGGCTCCTTCACAGGTTGATCTTCAGCGTAATGAGATCCCGGATCCGACTATTCCCAGCTAATGGAAGCTGCGTCCTCCTCCCCTTTTCTCGCTTGATACCCCGGGGAGATGTTTACAGTAATGAATTCAGCTGATAACCATCTCGCGCTCTCCGCCTCTCTCGCTCTCTTGGAGCCCCTCCCATGTTGCTAGTTTAAAGAATGCTTAGAAGGCGGGACCGTAACCTGAAAGCTTTCCAAGAAAAAGAACAAGAACACCTATAACCCACCCTTCGCCAAAAACCTCTTTCATTCCAAAGCGGCGTTTCTGCCCGAATTAATTTCTCTCCGCCCATTTTATTCATTTTTTTTATTATTGTGGGCTCATCTTTCATATAGAACACGGGAGGCAGCATTCAGTACCTCAGAGTTTATGACTTTAACTTCTCGGCTTTGCCCCTTACTTGCCCGAGAGCGCCCTTGCCTATGGTAAGGGCTTTAATTGACCCAACCGAAATTCCGAAAGAAAAGGCCTTCCACCTGCTCAGAAAATCTTGGACGAAAAGAACCTAGAAGTTTCCTGGTGTTAACATTTTAAAATCCCCTCACCCCCCAAAAAGCAACAGCCACTACCAATTATTGTTACCATAATTCTGAGAGGCCAAGATGAAATTGAAACTTCATTTCTACACTATCCTTTGAAAGAAGGGATTTGCAGCCAGTAACCTAAACCACATTAGAGTAATTATGGTAGAGAAATGGGGGAGCGGGGATCTCCACCAAAGGGGATTTGTACTCTAAGGAGCCTGTAGTTCTCTTCTCTCCACTTACCTGATTTTTTTTTTATTTAGCAAAATAAAATCAGGGAATAGACTGATAGGTCCTTAGAAATCTTTTTTTGTGTTATCTCCAGAAAACCAAATACATATTACGTCTGTGTGTCATTCTGAGCCTAACTATAGTAGAAAAATAACAAGGCTTTATCCTAAATACTATTTTGAGTAAACTAAAGGTGGGGGGGGGAGAAGAAGGAGGAGAGACAGTATTTCAATCATCAACTACTTTCCAGACAGGAAAATGAATACATTCGCACAATTTTAAAGCTATAGTGCTAAAGCAGACGACAGACTGGAGAGGTGTACCTGCTAGCTCTTGCTGTTTAAAATATATGTTATCCAGATTGCATGTTTTACATTACTTTTAGTGCCAGGGGTACTAGAAAATCAAATTGGAGAAACTGATTGATGCCATGTGTCTGAAATTTTGGAGGGATTTTATTTAAGCATTGAAAGGCCCTCACTATTTTTCTATTCATTTTGTTTTCACCTCTGTCATTTAGTCTTCTAATGTGGTGGACCTAGGGAAGCTTGGGATTTATTATGTGCATTTTTTTCATAATTTGGCAACTGCAATGTCAAACAGATCAAGTGAAAGATCTATCACACAACCAACCCTACAGCAATTCTCAAATATTAGGTGTTAGCTAAGAATTCCATGGAAGAGAATCTGTTAAGTATACTAGAACTTATTTTAAGGACAGGATGCAAGCAACTCAGAGACATCACTGCAGCAGGCCTAAAACATTCAAACATCTTTATTGTGACAAGCCATTTCTTCCCTGCTGATTTATAACATCATCCTAACATCATTATGGCTGTATAACTGCATATTCATTATTCTTTGATCAGTGCGGCAATGGTTGAATGACACCATATTTCATTAGTGAGGAAATGGCCAAGGCTGTCTAAACAGAAGTCTTACACTGAGTCTAAAAGATGGTTGGCAAATTTCACTTGCCTTTCCTCTTCTTGTAGGTGTTCACACATTCTTCTCAGTGCCTCACCCAGGTTAACAGGGCAAGCTTAAGTCAGAGGATACTTTCAGTCTGTTAGTAATGTAGCCTAAGAAGTAGAGATAGAGTCTGCTAACAGAAGAGGCCAACTCTTTGATAGCCATTTGTATATAGCTAACCAGGCAGCTACAATGGCAATATCGTTTCCCTAGGCTAAAGAAAATCTAGTATTTTGTGGGCCTGTGGGCCTAAGCGGAGCTTGCTATAGATCCAAATTGCTTCAGGATTTATACGGACTAACTGTTAAAGCCTCTGACCTGAGCTAGCTTGGTAAAGGCTTTCTAATAGTATAACACCTACTCCCACTCCCACTCCCATCCCAAAAAAAAAAAAAACCCCACAGCCAAGCTTGGAAAGGCATCTGGGCCCAGACATGATCACTAGTAGTACTGACTGCTATCCCCAACAGTTCTCTCAGTGCCAGACAGGCTCCCACTGCCAATGCCAGTGTAGAGGAATCCCGCCCCCCTCTAGGGTCCGATCCACCTCTTGGAAACAAACAGCTGGTGCGCTGTCGAGCCCAAGCAAGGAAGGGGGAGGTTCAGCGAGCTGATACACTCAAGCTCTGTCACTGGGAGAGCCCGGAGTTTGGCGAATGGAGCCGTTCTGCCAAAGGAGTTTGCCTGCAGAAAGCTGCCACCGAATCCAGGCTCGAACTGTGTTTTGCTAGTTCGCAGGACCTCGGAAACGGGGAAGACTGGAGGGCTTGGAAGGAGTTAATCGCCGCCCTAGAGCACAGCACCTCTCTTTTGCGGGGGCGGAAAAATATAATTCGCGAGATACAAGAGTGACTGGTGGGGGAATAAAGGGGTTTATTTTCTTCAGCAGAGTATTGGGATGAAAAGAGGAGGGAGCTAACTAGGGAAAAGGGTCCCAGAAGGATTGAAGCATTGTTTTCCAATTGATTGATTCCGCCCCCTTGTTTGTATGGTCTTTGTTTCTTTACACATGGGATAAGGGAGGAGGAGGGAGTCCCCCTCCGAGTCATTCTCCCGCCTGAGTCAATGCCTTTTGCTTGCCTGTAAAATCCTTTTAAACTCGCCCGAGCTGCTTCGCGACTGGACACAGCCAGGTTTCAGCGGCGCAACTAACAGGCGTACAACAAATACACACACCCCCTGTCTTCGCTAAAAGAGGTTTTAGGAATGGAAAACACAGTTCAGCTAGCGACACATGCCAGGATCCATTTGTCGTGGATCTTTTGGAGGGAGGAAAACAGAATTTTGGGGTAAGAAAAATTGATCCTCTCCAGGCCGGCGTGCGGCGTGTTTCAATATGCCGAACTGCCCCTACCGAACTGAACCTGCCATGCTGAAAATCAAATTGGCAGTGAGGTAAAAAAAAAAAACCGGGGACTGAGTGGTTTCAAGAACATCATATAGCACCATCAACCCGCTCATATTACTGGATGGATTATTGCTCGAATTTGCTAGACGCTCCCGAGAACCTAATCTCCTTTCCCGCGGCCGTTCCTTCAACCGCAACTTTAAACTTTGGTGAAACGCGTTCCACTAAGTTCGTTTCCGGATCGCTCGCTCGATCTTTCTTCTAGCGGTTGGGGAAAAGGAAGCCCTGCAAGAGAAAGACTTTTTTTTTTTTAAAGGATGCCGTTTTTACCTGTGGAGAAGACGGTCGCGCAGCTGGTCTGCAGTTGGATGTCACCCAAACCCCACTGGGTCAGGAAGGTGGAGAGCGAAGCATCTCAGTCCCGGCATTGTACTGGTTTAAGGATCGCCGCCAAGGTCTGGCTTGGTTCCATAGTTGGCAAGAGCCAAGCTCGTCCTCATAATCACCACCACTCCGGGAGAGCGTGAGAAGACGATTCTCCGGAGATGCTCGCTCACCCGGGCGTCTAATCGCAACGCCCAGCGACGCAAGTCCAGCCGGTACACTTTGAAATCTTCTGCTCCCTCTTCTTCACTCCCAACAACAGATTTCTCCAGAGAGGGTCGAAGTCCGGGGCCTAAAGCAAAACGCGGTTGAACGTCTTCCCAAACGAGCCGGAAAGGCTTCTAAGCGAGAATAGTTGCCACGGCAGCAGCAGCCGCCGCCGCCACACGCCGCGTCGCCTGCCTCGAAACTCCGCCGTCTAGCAAAGAGCGTGAGGCACCGCCGGCCGCTTAACCCTTTGCGGGCGTGACGCTAAAGGAAGAGCGGAGCCGCGTTCCAACGTTCTCCTGCCCGGGGGGACGGGGTTTTGTTATGACTGGCCCCACCGCGTTTGGAGACAGGCTTGTTTGAGGAAGCGACACACATGCAAGCAACGCGCTAAGAGCGGGGGAAAGGCGGGGGGGAGGAGGGAAGTAAAGCCCCTCCCCGGGCAGAATTGCTTTGCAGATTAGCCGTCCCTTCTTTGGAAAGAAGGAAAGGAAGGAATGAACGGCAGAGCTGAATTGTGTCTTAACTCGGGAGGAGGGGAGGTCGAGTGACATCACGGTTTAATGAACCTTCCCACCTGCTCAATTTTTCGCCCCACTATTTTTTCACCCGGGCGGTTGTGCACACGGTGAAAGAAAACAGTTCCGATCATTTTCCGGGACTAATTTGCTCGCAAATCATTGGAGCTCGCGCCAAGAGTTTTGCGAAGGCGTTTTAGCTCAAAGGTCTCCCTTTCTCTCTTCTAATAGACCTAAGAGGAAACAAAGTTTTACTTGAACCTCCTCGATCTGCTTCGTGTTCGGAGATGGGATGCGGCTTAAAAATTGATCGCCGGGTCGAGTACATCTTGGAAACCCCTTTGATGGCGCTATCTCGTTCCTACTCTACATTTTATACAGTCTCATATCTATCCCTCCATTTATAGAGCAACTGTTGTTTTCCTGCTTATTCCTGTTCCAAGCCATAAATGTTAAGCTTCTTGCATCCTTCCCTACCACCACCCTTCACCCACCCACCCCAGTCCATTTCTGATCAGTCTGCACATACTGTACGGCCACTTTGACGTGCCAGGAGTTTGGGGGAGGTAAATGCTCCCTAAGCATCGCTATGCTCCAAATTACAATATACTTCATTGGCCAGCCTGGACATCAAGGAGAGTCTGGAAAAAGCTTTCTCCAATTTAGCCACAACTTAATTCAGAGACAGGAGTATATTCCAAGCTGTAAACCCCGCAGCACGTATCTTGTTCCTTTCGATGCCTCTTTTCCCTGCCTAATTCGAACCGAAGACAAGAAGGTGGCTTTGCCTCTCGGGTATGTTGGTGTGTGTGTGTGTATCCGCGCGCGCGCTCGTGTTGTGTGTACATTTTGCTGGCGTGGAAGCGTCGAATTCCTCAATTCCTTCGAATTCCATCGTCTCTGTAAAAAAAAAAAAAACGGGAGAGGCAATTGGCGAAGAACGCAGTTTCTTCGGGACGCAAGGTGGAGGCTGTTTGCAAGAAGGGGCCTTGGGAGGCGAAAAGGGAAGGGTGGAACGCAAACGACCCAGGGCGATCGGAACGACCCGTCGCTGAGCTTCCCTTGTAAAGGGCGGAAGGGAACTGTCCCGTTGCCCTCAAGAGGTTTTATCACAGCTGAACCTCTTCTAACAAGAGCGCGGAAACGGGGGCGGGATTGATACGCGCGGCCGCTGCACGAAAAGGACAAGGGAAGAGACCCGAGCGGGAGCGCGGGATTTGAACCGCCGCGCTGCAAATTCCTCGGCTTAGCCAAGGTGGCAGTAGAGTATCAGAGGCTGGAGGAACGCATGTTCGGCTTTGCAGTTCGCAGTGCCGGGGCGAGCCGACAAGCGAGGACATGTTCGCCTTAGCTGCCTAGCCCACGCTTCTTCCCCACTCCTCTTTTGCTTTCCTGTGAGGTGATTTATCTCTTTAGATTTCCCTCTCCGCGCTTTTTTTTTTTTTTTGTACTATTTATCTTGGCTATTGCTTGATCATGTAGCTTTTTAAACTCCGCTTTTAACACAAGTGCTGTTTTGTACTGCAATTATTGTTCGGATCTTTTCCGTAGTTGGAAAAATCACTCAGGAGAGGTCGAACTGGATGTTGAAACAGGAGCGGGCGATGTGTGGCCCTCTCGATATTGCTGAACTCCTATAGGCTCTTGCCATTGTCCATAAGAAAATCAGCCAAGCTGCATGCAGAAATGGATCAAACAGGTGCTCTTTGTTGACCGATTAATCAAGTCATTCATAAGGCTGCAATCGTCTCTATACAAGCTCTCTTGGGTTTAATCCAGCCCAGCTTTCTCAGAGCCATCCAGTCTCTTCGTTCAAGGGGAGGAAAAAATAAAAGTCAGTTCTACTTTTTTTTTTAATGTGGAAGAAGAATGAACCCAAACCAAATATAAAATAATAATGTGAAATTCAATCAGTACGTAAAGCAGAGAAAGAAATCTGTGTCTCTACAGCTGTGGGAGAAACTACCCTTTCTGGCAATTCACAATAATGGCTAGGCTGCTGAAGATACAGCTCAGCCCTCTGTCCCTACCCCTGATCTAATGATGAGAAAAATATTGTTACCATGGAAATGGAGTGCATGTGTCACTGTGTGGGGAAGAGGGAACTGTCACTAAAGATTTCGTTCTACTAAAATAAAATAAATAAAGGAAGGCGGCTGCTCTAGTAAAAAATAAGCAATATTCAAAAAGCTACCAACTAAATGATATCAACTGATCTTCAGCTAAATTAAAAATCAGTGGAGCCTTCCAAGTATGGATATTTGCACTAGATGAAAGCAGATCATACACGTTTTATAAATAAGCAATCTATATTTTTATTAATAGCTCTGCTATTGAGCAGTATGAACTAGTGACTATTTTCTATCTCTGTATTTGGCAAACATAAGTTTAAAAAGTCTGCATTTTTTCTATAAACAAATAATCTAAAATTTGGCAGAAAACCAGGATTAATATTGCATTGCACTTAAATCAGGACACAGAATTCTAATAATAACTTGAGGAGATTTGGACAGCCTTTTTTCATATAGAGCCTCCTGGTTGAGAAGGCAGTTGACTAGAAGACATTCAACTTCCTTCCAACTCTGTTATTCTTTTAAAGCAAACTTCTAAACTCAGCCTCATCTATATTACAGACTTTACACTGATTTTGCTTCCTTGCTAAATTAGATCAGTTACAAAAGTAATGCTTGGTTAGCATTAAGCTTGGTTATTTTTCCTCCTTAATGACTTACATTGCTTTTTTGAATCTAGAGTCAATAACCATATGATTCATTACACTGCGGATCCATAGTATAGACTATGAATTAAATAATCCAGGCCATGCTTGTTGTTCTTCATATAGTGGTTTACTGACAGAGATTCTCAGGATTTTAAACAGAAGGCTATTTAAATCCTCTCTAGAGACTGAATGTAGGCCCTCTTGCATGCTTGGCAAGATGTTCATGGAAATGCTTCCTACTACTTATATGTTCCTTTTCTCACCGCCACTTGTGTTCTAATTGCTGTTCCTCACATTTCCCCAACTATAGCACTAGCTCTTTTCCTTTATTTTCTATCACTTTGGAAAAGAATCTTAGATGCACTGTAAGAACATAGCTGCAGTCTTAGGCATTCAGGAGAGCAAACGGATGAAGGACAGAACCAGACCTCTCTGGATCTCAAAAAATATGCGACTATGAACTTGGATTCATCATGGAGCAGCATTTCATGTGAGCAGTCCAATAGGGAAGATTTGGACTGTTGGCATATGGAAAATGGGTAAGAACTATGCATCTATTCTATTGAACTCAAAACTGAGAAATGGAACCCAAGAAACATGGGAGAAAAACCAAGTCTTGACCTATCAGCAAAAACTGTCCAATTGGGGAACCATATTTCTTTCTTTAGCAAGGAGAATTAATGATACTTATCTTGCGGGTATCAACTATTGAAGTCAGTAAATCTTGGCATTTATTTGAATGATTTGAAATAAATTATAGCAATGATAAAAATAAACAATAATAAAAACATAATAAAAATAAAATGTTGCACAAAAACTCCTACTTTGCACAAAATTCCTGTTATTTTTATTACATATGATATAATTCTTGCAGTTTTATTTCAAAAGGAGCCTCAGTGAACACAACAGTACAGCCTCCTGAGATACCACTTTCAGGTTTGCGTTATTCATATAAAATCTCCTTTAGAATGACTTGAGATATAAGTCTATAGTATATCCCCAAAAGACAGAAGATTGTCTTGTTACAAATCAGGCACTTCACTTCGACTTCATAGGTACTTCATTGGCAACTTCTCTTTTTATTTAGTCAAACAAACCATTCTTTAAACTGACCCATCTTTTAATTTTGGCAAGGGAAACAGAAATTATGCACATTACTGATCTTTTATAAAAAATATATGTGGAAAAAAGAGAGGTAGAGAAAGAGAAACCTGATATAGGAATAGAAAGAAAGTATATATGAAATATATTTTCTGACTCTCTGAGGATTAGCTACTTCATTACTCTAAAGCTGTGCAGGGCCCACTCTGGAATCTGAATAGCCACCCACATTCACCATTTTAAAGCAAAGAACCTCTTGGTCAGGCCTTTTCAAATGAGTTCATGAAGATTCTAATTGGATTAAGGATAATTGTAGCTGCTTTTTAATGAGTTTTAACAGTTGTTTCTAGCTGCCTTGAACATTCCAGGAATAGAAAGATGGGTAAAGATTTAAATAAGGCAAAGAAAGGTCTGTGAATCAAGCTCAATTTCTAGCAACTTCATAGACAAATCTATTTAGCTTTCTTAGTAAAAAATACAGATATGGTTTACTAATGCCAATGAAATTAGTTCATAATTACAGCTACCTGATAATCTCTCTTCCAAGTACTAATAAATATATTCCTTCTTATCTTTTTAAAATCAGCTAGGTGCTGTTGCTACAAGTAATCAGCTACAGGTTTCAGTCCTAGGCTGAAGAGAACAAAGTGTAAGGGAGGATGGCTTAGCACACTGAAGGGAAATGAAGACAAACTGATAGATATAAGAATATGAACATATGTTTTACTAATAAGACTCTGCAGAAGCTACCGGACCTGTTTTTGATGCTCTTGACATAACCCATTATGCTCTACGTTAGTTTCTACGTAGCCTTCCTCAGCATTTTCTGGTCTTGGGGAATCTGGAATTCTGATCTCCTCTAATTTTATTTATAAGAACTAAAAACATGCAATGGTTCTTAAAGTTTTTTTTAAAGAACATGATGAAATTAGCATAAAATTTAAACCATTATAAACAAATAAAATATACAGATTTTTGAAGAAAACAGTGTAGGTTATTTTTAGTTATTTCTTTAAAATGTCATTACTAGAGGATCCATAATTTGTTTTGGTTTTCACTAAAAAGAATGCAATTTATAGATTGTAGAATTTCTACAATTTAATACTGTAAAATTTTATTCTGGAATTTTCAACTTGTAGTAGTTTAAAAGATGATTTAAAAACTATTAATAAAAATCATCCATAATTTTTGTTCTAGACACAATGTTATGAAAATTATAAAGGCAAAGGACTATTTATGATAAATTACAGAAAGTTAAGAGGTTTTCTGCAAAAAGATGGGATGAAGTCAAGGTGTAGGGTTGGACTAGAAGACCTCCAAGGTCCCATCTAGAAGTTTCTTCTATGATTCTATGAAGAATAATGATCCCTCTTCTTTAATGTTATAGAGTTGATTATTATTATTATTTTTATTAAAATAGTTCACTTAATACAGCCTTATGGTGGTGGATTGCCATACTTTTATTGCTAAGAAATAATCCATGGAATAATAAAACTAGGCTGTTCCCTGCCAAGACTTCTCCCTCACTCCCAAGATACTGCTTTGGGAACAATTGATGGTGATCTGATTAAAAGAGTTATTCTGGTTCGCAAATGGAGCTCTCAGTCTCTGAATCTACTAGACTTCCTTCTTCTTGAACAGAAAAGGAAAACAACCAGGTTTGGTGTAGGTTTTTGAATAAATTCAGGATAGCTTGGAACCATTTACTCTACCTCAAGAGAATTCAAGTCTGCCCAAAATTGTCCAGGCTTGATTTAGTATGGGATTTGCCAGATGTTGAAGTCTAGTCCTAGTTGATGGATATTTCACATGACTCTATTCTTTCTCTTGGGAAACTATTATATAGTACATCAGCTGCTAATTCTTATACAGTCTGAATGTGACTATGTCAAGCTCAGTTTCTCTTAATTCTTCAGTTTGCAAATATGAATATTGGGGAGAAGTATAATCTCTGTATGTTCCAAATGCTAATAGAAATGTACAGTCTTCAACAGTTAACTTATTCGTCTGTCTGTCTGTCTGTCTGTCTGTCTGTCTGTCTGTCTGTCTGTCTGTCTGTCTGTCTGTCTGTCTATCTATCTATCTATCTATCTATCTATCTATCTATCTATCTATCTATCTATCTATCTATCTATCTATCTATCTATCTATCTATTGGATATCAGTAGCCAATTACAGGGATGCTAGGTGTTATGATATGTACAGAATAACCCTTGAGTAACAAGGATATGCACATGAAAACGTTTATGAGAGTAGTTATGAATAATTATTCAGCCACACACAGATACACTAAATTGGGTTAAAGTTTACGTTAAGAAATAGCACAGTCCAATAAACGGTCCAAGTCATATACGTTTAACAGACCAAACAAAGTCTTCTTACCAGTTGCCTTTGTCATTTACTGTAAACAAAGATATCACAGTATAAGCACAGCATAAATACAACAGAGATAGCAACAGAATGTCAGAGATACAGAATGTCAGAGAGAGCAAGCTATGATCTCTAGCTCCCTCTTATGGTAATTCGCAATATAATCAACCAATCGGAATCAATACAATGATTTTGTCTTAAAGCTACAAACATATATTGTTGGTTTATATATTGCCAACCCAACTAATTGTTGGACAGATTCCTAACACTATGGAAAAGTAGTTTCCAGAGCATCCTAAGAGAGAAGAATTAAGTGCTATAGTTGGTCATTTGATACTGAGAAAATTAACTCGCAGTCTTCTGGTGGTCCATATAATATACTGGAGCTGCAATACCCATTTTTCTTGAAAAAAATATGTCTTTTTTCTCTCCCTCCTCTTCCATACTACTTGACAATATTTTTAGAAAGAAAGTTACAATGGTATCATCCAGTTACAGTACACTCTATGCTTTCCAGTGTAGCAATTTATTCACTTGGCAGATTTTACTTTTAAAAAATCAGCTTTTGATAGAAACATGGTCACACATGTATGAGAATTATTTCTCACAATTTCTCAGTATCTCTTCCCATGGGATACAGACTTTACAAGATGCTTACTCATTTCATCTCTAAAACGTCACAAGGGTGTGCTAATGGTTTTTCAGCTTGCAGAGTTCGTTTTTCTTTAAGCAAATTCAATCACAGGTACATCTCCAAAAATAAATCCAATAAGGATTACACTCTGATGATAAGAGCAGCAAAGCATAGTTACTTTTTTTTAACTCTTATTGCATCTGTGAATTGCCATCTGCAAATCCTGTTATGATGATCTGTCATCTTGGAAAGGGATGGTTCAGAATGTTACCTAAAGGGCCACTGTGAGGATTATTCAAAGAAAGTCCCTCACATCTGAATTGGTGGGGAGGTCAGGGTGTGTAAGCCTCATTGAGTTCATTGAAGAAGGATCTAGCAAGTTTATGATGGAATTGTTTGACTTTCTTAACCAGAAATGAAGATACAGGCTGTGCACAATTAGCACAACCAATATGCATTAGATCCATATCCTTCCTAATTGGTTAAGGTATTCCAAGAAGTGAAAGATAGAGGATTCAAGTGTTGGGGAACTCTTCCTTGAAAGAAATACAAATTTTATTGGTAATTAAGGAGGTGTTAGCCCTTCAGTGATTGATTTCTTCTCCATCTCCTGTTTTCCTTTTTGTGTGAAGATTACTAGGAAGATGATTGGCCCGCAGCTTCAACATGATCTGGAGCCAAATTGTCTTGACCCCTTTTAATTCGGTTTCAAGTTTGACCAACAAAACAACATTGATCATTCTTGTTAACGGCTGATGAGAATACATCTCTCCTGTCTCTCACTGGTCACTTGATAGTTATCAGTACCATTGATCATGAAATTCATCTAAACCAATTGGAGGTTGAGAATGGGAAGCAAAATATTGCACTGGTTCTTCTCCAATCAGTTGTTCCAGTTGTTCTGTGTATGGGGATGAGACATATAGCCGTTAGTCCATGTTGAGCCTTATTTTATGGCTCATTTCTCTTTCTGATTCTGTTTTACATATTCCTGAAGCCATTGGGTAAGGTTATCCATTTGCACAACATTAGGTATCTTAAATAGCCAGTCAGAGCTTTCAATTTTTGACATCCAAACCATGGTACTGAAGTTTTGCTTTGTATCTATGGAAATCTGGAAGTTTTAAAAAACAGGCTCTGGTTCAACCATAACAATCTTGACTTTACCTCAAGAAGTCAAGAAATGTCCAACTTTGGTTCTAAATGGGATTGGTTTAGGTAGACCTGGACTTTTCCTGAACTCATAGTTTCTTCTTGAAAAGCAAGTAGCAACCAAGGAAGATTTGTGCTATTGTACAAATCCATCTTTTGCATCAATTGCACCCATTCCTGGACTGAGAGGCCTTACATCATTCATGATTTATTCACAACTCAAAATATATTACTGAAATGTTTTCTACATTGGACTGCTTCTGCAGACCATTCAGAAACCAGAGCTGGTTCAGAATGTGAAAGAGTAAATAATTACCAATACACTTTGATGTACCTCTGCTCTATAAGATGTACTGATTATCAGTAACTTTTTGGATGCAATTCAGGGACCTATAATGCAGGGCCTGGTTGCTTGTGGAATTATCTATCTACAATTACTTCTGCCCAAAACATTTTCTCAGGGTAGATTTGTTCGTACTCCAGTCTTAAGCAGTGTCATCTGGAAGTACTAGGGGTTAAAGCTTCTTTGTCACAGCTTCTGTCCTACAGAAGACCATTTTAGTAACTAATAAGTTAGTAACATGGGTATTAAGTGAATCTGGCTTCCGCATTGACTTTGCTTGTCAGAAGGTCACAAAAAGGGATCACATGTCTCTGGGACAATTCATAAATATATGAACCAGATGCCAAGCATTCGAATTTTGATCATGTGACCATTGGGGATGCTGCAACGGTCACTTTTTTCAATGCCATTGTAACTTTGAACAGTCATTAAATGAGTTGTTGTGAGTTGAGGAAAACACACACACACACACATACTAAATAAACAAGTGTTGATGATATAAGCTTATTCAGTTATACATTACATTAACCCATCTCTAATTTTAGCTCAGCAAGGACCTAAATTTTTGCTTTTCAAATGAGCAGAAATTAAAAATTCCACTGGTAGATCATACTCATTTTAATGAAAAGCTTTTTGGTTCTCATTTTGTTTGCATTGTATTTTATGTAATAAACACCTAATTCCTAATGAAATTTCAACAAGTTTTAGTCTTAAGAAAATGAACCTGCATGTTTCTAGCAGTATTCCTATTGAAAAGCAGAAAGAAACTTTTCTAATTAAAAGAAAGGGCATATTACTTCTGCCAAAGTCTATTAGATTCCACAGTGGATAATTGTAAGTTAGATGTTTAAATACTCTGAACAATTTCTTAAGATGATGATGACTTCCAGATTGGTTCATTAGGGTAGCACTCAGAGTCTCTAAGACTAATAACTAGTTAATTTAAAGTATTATTGATATTTACATGAACTAATCCGAAAAGTTTTGCTTTCTTTTAGCCAATTTCAGACATGTAATCATTTGCTTGGAAATCAGAAACAATACAAAATAGCTTCAACTGAAGTTAAGGAAAACAGAAACAATAGTGGAATAGATAAAAAGCTGCAATCTGAACAGGGTAGCAGTAGGAATAGTCAACCAGTATTTTCTGTGGCATGTTGCCTCTGGTTCTTCTTTGATTGGAAGTTAATTTTATAATATAATATAATAATATGTTCTGAAACACAGTTAAAAAACAACTCTTATAAACTAATGGGATTTCCTAGGAGAAATTCAGCAATATCTGGGAAAAATAGGTTTCTATATCCAATCAGCCATCCTTCCTTCCTTCCTTCCTTCCTTCCTTCCTTCCTTCCTTCCTTCCTTCCTTCCTTCCTTCCTTCCTTCCTTCCTTCCTTCCTACCTACCTACCTACCTACCTACCTACCTACTTATAGGAATTATATGGCCATTCACTCAATTTCAGTAATTAAAGGCAGTTTACAAAAAATATAATTTCTAGAATAAGGAAATAGAGTACTTAAAATGTTATAGGGTGAGACAATCTTGTCCATGACATCCAAACTTTTTTTCATTTCTTCCCTCCTGCCCTCAAGAATTGTATACACTACCATTTCAATTTTCATCTAAGTTTTTGAGATTGTTTCAAATGTTTTCAAGATAAATGACCTGGCATCTTACATCCATATCTACAAAGAGAAAGAGAAAGGAGGGGAAGGGAGGGAGATACACACAGAGACACATTTTTCTTGTTTGTGCACTTGCTTGACTCTGTCTGTCTGTCTGTCTGTCTGTCTCTCTGTCTGTCTCTTTCTCTGTCACACCAATACAGCCACAAAATGGACATACTCACTATGCACTCTTCCCATTTTATTATTCTCTCCTAATGACACAATACTAACTTTATTCTGAAGTTCTTTTGACCACTGTCTTATGCCAATCTTTTGCATACTGGGAAACATTAACTAACCGTTGCTGATTAAGCTGCCAAGGATCCGGTACAGCAACAAAGTGTTAAAGCCTATTATTTAGGGCAGCACATTTGTCATTCTTAAAGTCACCTCCAATCTATGAACTGCAAGGCTTTCTAAATCAACTTTTGATATCATAACTCACTTCTGAGCAATCAAGCATCTTTGCTAGAATAAAGTCTATAGCAAAACTATCATAAATACATTTCAAAAATCAAGATGGCGTCTACAGGTAGTCTTCAACATACAACCATTCAAAGTTACAATGGCACTAAAAAAGGTAATTTATGACCAGTCCCAGGAGTGGGTTTCTATCGGTTCTGTCCACCTCTATAGAACTAGTTGCTCCGAAGAGCAGCAGACATAAAACTGGTTCTATGTCTGCTGCTGTTGTGGCCCATCCACCTGCCCAGGCTCTTACCTGACCTTTATTTCCTGCTTTTTCAACTGTAGCTGCTTTGCGTGACACAGTTGCAGTTGAAAAAGCAGGGGAAAAGGGCTTTTCCAACTGTTGTGCACTTGCACGCAGCGCTGCTCAGCTGTCCGGGCAGCTCAGCAGGTTGTAAATTGCAGTCATGTGACTCACGCATGTGTGCATGATGCTAATGGACAGAACCGGTAGTTATACCAGTCGGATCCCATGCCTGACCAGTCCTTACTTTAAATTGGACACTTGGCAACTGGAGTGTATTTATAAAGGTTGCAGCATCTCAGAGTCATGCAATCATAATTTGTGATCTTCCTATCTGGCTTTCAAGAAATAGAGTCAATACAGGAAGCTGGATTTGCTTAACATGTTATTTATGTTAACTGTTGTTTACTTACTAGATAAATCACAAGCACAATATATTAAATTCCACAAATTCCAATAACTGTTCACATTGAAATAAAATTAAATATACTATAGTATAATTGAGTATATTGCTCAACTGTTGCATCTAGCATTGGCTTTATCTTTGGGAAGAGCTCTTCTGTTCATTACAATCATTGTACAACCCTTATATTCTTAGTTATGCATTTGTAACAATTAATACAAGGGAATAAGATTTAACACAGTGGAAAAGCCATAATACAATGGTTCTGGAATAACTTTTATGTTGGCACTGTTCAGCTGTAACTGCACCAGTCTAAATAAAGTGATTATTTTATGAAAAGGTCAGTTATTATATATTCACACATATTCTCTCTCTCTCTCTCTCTCTCTCACTGTGCAAAATAACACTAACCAATATTTACAGAACAGATGGTATCTATTTTGTGTATGGATATGTTTTTTTACAAAATATTCAGGAGAAGAGTATACTGATATGATTATGTAACTGCTGGATGGAATGCTATGAATTCTAGACTAGGCAGCATATGAATAAATCTAATTCCTACAATTCTAGCCTTTTAGTGAAAACAATAAAACCCGTAAGGTTTGTGATAAGCATGATATTTGTATTTTGCAAATTTCACATTAGGGACATTTAGAACTGAGCTAAGTTCATTCAAAGCCTCTCATGTTTCCTCATTAATAAAAGTGTAAAATATGGCTTAGGTAATACAAGTGTTAGAAAATTGACTGAATAATCACTCCAAGAGTACTTAAAACTAGCAGACTGAACATTGGTTTTGAATAAAGTGCTCCAGTGCCTGATTCTGTCCATCATTTTTATCAATGACCTAAAAGAGCAATAATGAGAAATTTGAAGAAGACACAATGAGGACTATGTAATACTTTACAAAAAAAAAAAAAAGACCAAAAAAGAGTCAAAGAAGCTTGAGTGATGGGCCAAAATGAACAGGATTAAATTTAACAGGAAGAAATGTGAAATCTTGTATCTAAGCAAAAAAATAATGTAAGATAAAAGTAAAGAATGGGTGAGATTTGATTTGTCAGCACATGTATAAAAAATAATCTGGGTGTCCTTGTTAATCACAAGTTGAACAAGAGTCAACAGTGTAATGGCAGATGCTGGAAAAGCTTGTGTTATTTTAGGATATATTAACAAAATCATAAAGTCCTGATCAAAGGTAATAATTGTCTGTTTTTAACCTGCCTTGGTCAGGTTCTACTTGTGTCCAATTCTGGTTACCAAAGCCTTAAAAAGCCATTGATCAACTGGAAGATTTCCAGATGTTGGCTACCAAAATGGTGAGAGGAGTGGAAACAAGCTCTATGAAGAATGAATAAATAAACCAGATATGTTAGGTTAGCCAGCAAAAGTTAAGAGGGAGGGTCGATACCATAGCAGTCTTCAGATCTTTAAAGAGAAGGAAGCATCCTTGTTCTTGCAAGGCAGGCACACAATTAGTGGACTGCAACTAAGCAAGGTAGATACAGATTAGATATTAGGAAGAATCCTCTGGGAATATAAGTGATGTCAACCAGTGGTATAACTGCCTTTTCAAGTGGTACGTTTTCTTTACTGGAAGGCTTCAAACAGGCTATCTGTTCAAATATTTTAATGGGTTCTGTATGGAGCAAGGAGTTGGACTAGATGACTTTTGAGGACTCTGTCAACTGCATGAGTCTTTTAGTTTTTTCTTGGTCAGCTGGCAATATGGAGGAATGGTGCCAATTTAACTGAACACAATTTTTAAGGAAAAACATTACCCCAACCTTCAGCCTAGATCAGTCCTTGGAATTTGGAGCATAGATTACATATTTTGGCAATTAATCTTGTGCTGCTACTGTGAATAAATATAAGAGTTTGAGGCCATGCCGAATAGAATAAGCAATAAGCTGTAACATACCAATCTTCCCCAATTAGTATGGGAAGAGAGTCTTGGTTAATTCATTGTTTTATTTTAGTTTTGATGGTTAAATTAATACAGAACATTAATACAGAACATTATTTTTAGACAAAAGGGTGAGTCGATCATATTGGAGAAATAAACAGAAATCAAGTGAGTCATTGAAATATTTATCAACCATTTAGAAAACAAAGATGAGAAAGAGTTAATTTAATGATATGTGAACTATATATGGCAGCAGGAAAGCACAACTGAAAGGTTAAAAAAAACCTAGCTTTCTTGTTGATGTTATTGGAGAATATTTCAACATTGAAATGAATCATTTCTTTTTCATGCTGTCATTCCCCAATTTTTATGAGGTTGTGAAAGACTGTTAATTTTATTAGTTTTTTGAGAGGGTGAAAAGAGGAATCTGATGTGTAAACACACTTGCAAAATCTTCTTAAAAACTTGCAAGCTTAGGGTTAGCTTAAACAAGATCAGGGTAGACTAAAACAAATTACATTCTACATTTTTTTCTTTTTACTCAAGTTTGTCTTTATTGGTCCAAGAAACATGGCTGGCAGAATGGAATGTAGCTAAGTAGCTATGTCTTGTTCATCTAAGTTTGTGTAGGCCACATCACTGGATATGATGTGATGAATCATTGGAAAATACCTAAAACAATCCCTAATTCAGGTCAACAAGTACAAAGCTTGTATCAAAGTCCATTTGTTTCAGTCTGAATCCTGAAGCACTCAGATATAGATACATAGGAGTCTGTTTTCAACAATTACAACATATACCTATAGTAGCTAATTTTTTTTCTAAATACCACAAGGAAAAATATATTTCCATAGACTGTATTTACAGATATGCCTGAGCCACAAATTCCACCATTCCAATCAGGAAGAATAATGGAGAAAGGCATTAAAAAGCATAGTTCAGTAATGTCTGAAGTGGCACAGATTCCCCATTGCTGGTATATAGTAATTGACAGTGGATGTTTCAGGTAGGGACTGAACTTCAATTTCTATTTACTACTCTTTAAAAAAAAACTTGGCAGTTCACAGTTAAAAACACAGAAAACAATAAAATGATAAAAGCAAAGATTAGAAAATGGCAAAAGATGAAGAATGCCCTAAAACATCCACAGTCAGATTAAATTAATGAAAAACTTATAAAACATACAAAACTCAAAATCCAAAAGCAGGAATTAAGACCAAGTGCTCTCTAGAAGAGCTCCATTTTGAGTTGGCTAGGAAGATTTCAAAAGGCAGCAAGGCTGGAACTAACCTCAGCTCAAAAAGGTGGAGGCTATTCCAGAGGGCCAGCAGCATTACAGAAAGGCAGTTCTCAGCACTTCATCCCGCCCTTCCCAAAAGTAGGGAACCATCAACTACTCCTTTCAACAAGATCAAGATGGTTGGGCTGATTCCACTTGGCAAAAAAAAGTCCTCACGATAACTTGGTACCCAAACTATAACTGAACTGAGCATGAGAGCTTCAATATATAAACATTCCTTTATTATTGAGACATATGATATAATCATGCACGGTGTGTTTCTGTATGTGCATACAATCAAGCAAACATATAAGTCATCTTAGACTGGTTTGTCATCAAAATGTCTGGTCCTGTTGACTCTATTATTTCATAATTTATTCCTTCCTTTGTATGCTTTAAGCAGAGAAACAGTTACTAAGATATTTCAGCAAGGTTTTTCTCTGTGGTCTTGAAAGAGACTGTTGACATTGGCCTCTAAACATCCAAAGATTTAGGCTTTTAATGTACAATGTTGAATCATACAACAGTTTTTTTTTTTTTTTGAATCCTGTGATCAGTATTAAGTATCAACCAATTCACGGATATTGTCTCTAGTATCAAGAGCTCACATAGATTATTTTTCCTTGTTTTTGTTTTTTGACTCTTGGTAATACGTGTGGCTGTTTAATCAGACTTGTAAACTAAAGTATGTAGGTCATATCCCTCACTGATCACCTGAGCTGATGCTGTGCTCATTGTTGTACCATTTCTGCAGCAATGCAGGATCTATCAGTAAATAGTAGAAAGACCTGACTGGATAAAGATACCCATTATCACTACTCTTTATGATGTTTAAACTTTGGCAGTTTAGTAAGTCCTTTACAAGCACAAATCCACACCCTTAGCCTTTGTTTTGCCCAGTAATTGTTATTCTTGAAAATCTCAACTTTGATGTTTGCTATTCATCATTGCATAGTGATACAACAATAAGTAAGTTGAGGGGAAGGGATTCTATGAGCAAACTCCACCATGAATTTAATACATACTCAGTATATAATTATCACTCGATTTCAGAGGTATAATTTTTTAAAAAGGTTTTTGGTAAATCAGATTTTTTTTAACTCCTAGTGATTGCCTGGACAAGTCCCAGCAATAATTTTGGCAAGATTTTTTCAGGAATGATTTGCCATTGCCTCCTTCCTAAGGCTGAGAAAGAGTAGAGTGCTTAGCGCAAGCCAGCTGTCTTTGTGCCTAATATAGGACTAGAACTCACAATCTCTTGGTTTCTAACCTGATGCCTTAACCACTACATCAAACTGACTCTAAAAAGGGGTTAAAATTATTTATTGAAAAGGCAAATGACCTTATGAAAGAAATCATCTCAGCAATGCTATTTGAAATCGCTAAAGTGACGGTCTCAAGAATTCATCTTATTTCTGCTATAAAAACTTAAATTAACAACATTTCAATCAAGTGGATATCTATTTGAATATCCTCTAATTTTTGGTCATGAGTCATGCTACAAAGCTTCAGGGAAGTGTGTTTTTTTTTTTAAAAAGGAACAAAAATATGTAGTTGGACAATATTCCTTTGTTATCATTTTCTCAATATTCATATTTCATGAAGCTTATAACCCCTTACAAATGGGCTTTTGTTAAATATACTAGTTTGTCTTGTTTTAAATCCCATTCTATTCACATCATTCATTAGTGGTTCAAAATAGCTTACCTTCTGACTTTTATTTTCTTTGTGTTTTTTTTTTTAAAAGTCATGTCTTATCGGGAACAAAGAGTAAGTCATATGCCTTAAGAGCCTGTCAAAGTCATAATTACAATTTGTCTGTGTTCAGCTGTCTGTCATCTGTTAGCAGTTCGAATGCTCTGTATGTCTTTCTGAATTTGTTGAAATTCTCTTTAATTATTTACTGCTCCATGATAATCCATTACTGATTGCTAACTGCTTTTGGCTCTCTCAACCCCTGGTTTCCCTGGCCTTGAATCAACATTGCTTGCAACCTTCAAGCTGTTCCAAGCACAAAAAGCTGCTGATGCTTATTAGCATTTCTACAAATTTATGAAAATATCCTTGTTTACACAAGTAACAAGAAAGGCTGTGTAGATAAACAATCTGCTTGTGCAGTGTGCCAAAACACAAGAGGAAGTCTAGTCAAGCCACAAGAATGGGATTTCAAGAATTCTGGTTTCTTTGTCTGTTTCCTCCATAGTTTTGGTATTAGGTGGAGTCAAGGATTAATTTTTAAAACAGAAGAAACACTGTTGCTCATACCTGATGAAAAATTATGTTTTTCCATTAACATGGGGAAATCCATCCCCCATTAACTCACTTTTGACTGTTGTTCCCTGGCAAAAAAAAAATCAGATAAAAATTCAGTGATATGAAATATTTATTGCCAGCCATTTTATCTTCACTTTCAATTCTGTTACTATCACTATGTGGGTTGTGATTGTTTAAAAAAAAATTAAGCAAAGGGGGGGGGGACTACTTTGATTATAATGCCAAAGGGTACATATATTTCTAAATCAGATATCTCCAAATATAAATATTGACAACTTATTTATTGTTATATTAGTATTTTGTTTTAGTGGACATCTTTGTACATAGTGTTCACTCCTTTTATTTTTCTCCACAACACAAATCTATATGAAGGTTGGGCTACCCTGAAAGCTTTATGTGTTCTTCCATGCCTGAGTGTAGACTTCAATTTGGATCTTCCTTCTCTAGTCCAATACCTTAACAACTGTACCACACTACTAGGAAGAAGAAAAACATGAATGTTATTTTTATTTAAAATAATCACATCAAAATGGGGATGCGGTAGTCCTTTGCTATTTGCTATGCTCCAATCTGGGATGGCAAGTAAAGTTCCTATAGGATTAAAATCCTCCTAACTGCATGTCAATTCTGAACTTAGTTAAGTTTTCCACAGTTACTTTTGAGTAAAAAAAAAATAACACAAGCAGATCTTCACAATAAGTACCTTGACTTGGCCTTCAGAGCAATAATCTTTGCTACTGTTGTGAATATCCAGATGCTGATCACAAGAGCCAATCCATTAAGACCATGGTGGTGAACCTATGGCACGCATGCCAGAAGTGACATGCAGAATCATTACTACTGGCACGTGAGCCCTCACCAGAGAAGATCTACTACCCATACGCGTGCACCGCCCACCCACCAACTGATTGTCGGGTATCTGGCACGCATGTTCGGGGGCATGGCGGGGCATGGGAGATGCATGCATATAGGCAGAGGTACGCAGCATGCAGGAGGTCCATGTGGTGCGTGATGTGCGGGTCACGGTGCACAGGTCACGTGCACATGTGCAGGGGGTGGGGGGGCATGCGCATTGCCTTCTGGGTGATGGCACGCAAGTGCGCATGGACAAGCAGATGTGCAATTATCAGCACAGGAGCCCAAAAAAGTTATCCACCACTGCATTAAGAGAACACAGAGAAGCAATTCCAAAAGGTTCAATAGCCAATGACAAGGGATGTTGTAATTGTAGCCTGCCTATTGCTGCCTTAAAATTTTCTCTTTGCATTTCTGGCAAAGTACTTGAATTCACATTTAACAACAAGAAGCAGTGAATTGCACACATTTGTATCTGCCCATCCCAGGTTCTTCAGAAGGACTTGATTTGTGGATACAAATGCCAAATCCAGTCTAAACATTTGGCTGACTATACAACCAACCATAATAAAAAGCAGTTTTACTTGGAACAGCTTATGTCCTGCAATTATATCTTTAGCACCATTAAACAGCATCTGTCTATTCCAGATCCTTGGGAAGGACTTGATTGGTAATTTAAAATGCCAAATTCATTCTAAGCCTATGGCTGACGGTGTGGCCAACCATAATAATAATTCCTGAAAGTGTGTGAGGCCCTCCAAAAGCATCCTGAGGCCTGTTCAAGGCTATAGTTGCACTGCAAAGGGCCAGGCAGCAGATTTGGGATTCAAATATTTTTAATACCGATTCTGTTGGTGTCGCTTGGTGAGCGTGGCAGGGGAAGGATACTGTAAAATCTCCAGTCAGAGGTGGTATTTGCCGGTTCTCTGGACTACTCCAAATTTTCACTACCGGTTCTCCATAACTGGTCAGAACCTGCTGAATACCACCAGGCAGCGAGTGCTTAATCAGCAGTGGGAAGAAGAAGATGGTAAAAGTCAACTGGGGACAATAGGGGCAGCAGAATGCAAGGTGGAGAGGTGCAAGGTAGCTGGGGATTCTCAGATTGGTGCTAGGGTAAACCTGTGATGGAAGCAGCTTGGCTTTGCACCATGATGCTGGGGAACTAGTTATGATGTAAGGTTTGAAGTGGCGCTCGTCAGCTGTGATGGTGTGGGTACTGGGGCTGAAATAGAGGCCCACAGGTGGTGATAGGCTGAGACTGTTGAAGGCCCTGGGCTTCTATTTCAGCCCTAGTGCCATTGGCACCCCCTCCCCGCTAAAGAGGATTGATACTGTGTAGGACAGCGAAAAGAGCAGAGTTGGGGGAAAATAGACAGGTGTGTGGGGGGATTAAAGAGGAAACAACCCCTTCAATTGGAAGAAACAAGGCTCATTGCTGGGAGGAAGCAGTTTGGGAATGGTTTGGATCCAGGTAAGTCTTAGCTAATGACCAAGGGGGATTCATTTAATGATGGCAACAGAGATATCATTTAACAGAGTTATAAAGTGTATCACTTAACAACCACATCGCTTGTGACAGAGTTGCTAGTCCAAATTGTGAAGGTTAAGCGACAGCACAGCTACTTGTAGACTAAAGTATTTCTAATGAAAACATCTTCCTCTTTGTGGGTACTTGAATCTAGTGATGAAAGCCACGTGTCCTTAAGCAAATTAGACTGGGCTATTATGTGCTTGATTGGTTCTAAAAAGTGGTTGATTGGCTCTAATATACATTTAATTAAATGGCATGGGATTGCTCCCCTCCTCTATCCCATTTCACAACTTATTAAAAAAAAAGCTGTTGACTACTGGTAACTCGGCAAGTGCTATTTCACTACCCACACTCCCCAGCTGCAGCATAGTATTTCCCATCTCTAGTTCTCAAAGAAGAATAACCAGAGGGATTTCAATATTACCTGTAATTTCCCTAGCAAATTTAAGCAACTGAAAGTACTTATTAACACAGATAACCTGTCAATTAGATTATTGCTGTTGGATTTTGTATGAAAAGTTCACATAATTAAATGTGATGTTTTAAAGACAGGCTGGTATGTGTATGTGTGTGTATACATAGACGCGCACACACACACACACACACACACACATATATGTTTTCATAGATGTTCACGGGTACAGATATGCAGGTCTTGGCATGTTCGGGTCTTTTCCTGTGTAAGATTGAGACTATCTTGGCAAGATAGTCTCAATCTTACACGGGAAAAGTCCCGAACACTCCAAGACCTGCATATATATGTATATATTTGAAGCATGTATTGTTTTTAGCATTGTTAGGAATCTAAATATTCATTCCACAGATAAACATTAAATCATGGGAAGTGATAATTTTTCTTTACTATATGCTGTTCAGAGCCACAGTTCAAATAGCATGCCTTTTACGGGCACCACATTTCAGGAAATGTTGAGATAATTTGGAACAGTTTCAGAGACCAGAACACAGATTATTAGAGAGCTGGAGATAAAGAACACTTTTTATGTACTTCAAAAAATGACAAACACAAAAGAGCTACTGTCCAAAACATAGAACAAGTGTGACATTTTTGCATTATAGGTAAGCTAATTTAATTCGAAAGTTAGGAAAGGTTCTTAATGATATGAATAATAGAAATGAATACATAGGACACTTGTAGGCCCTCTTTCATCAAATATACTACATAGCTTTTTCTCTGTTAATATCACACTACTAACTAGAGCATAAAAAACATTTGCTAGACCAATACTCGAATACTGGTCATCAGTCTGGAACCCACATTATGTATCTGATATTAGCACAGTTGAGAAAGTCCAGAAATATTTCACAAGAAGAGTTCTCCAATCCTCTACTTGTTGCAGAATACCTTATGCCACAGACTTGAAATTCTAGACCTAGAAAACCTTGAATTATGCCGTCTTCTGTCTGATCTAAGTATGGTATATAAAATCATACATTGCAATGACTTACCTGTCAATGAATACTTCAGCTTCAACCATAACAACGCAAGAGCACACAATAGATATAAACTCAAGGTTAACCGCACCAAACTTGATTGCAGGAAATATGACTTCAGCAACAGAGTGGTCAATGTCTGGAATACTCTACCTGACTCTGTGGTTTCTTCCCCAAACCCCAAAAACTTTAACCTTAGATTGTCTACTATTGACCTCACCCCTTTCCTAAGAGGTCTGTAGGGGGCGTGCATAAGTGCACCAATGTGCCTACCGTCCCTGTCCTACTGTTTGTTTTATTTTTCTTATATGTACCCATTTCAGGTATTCATAACTATGTATATACTTACACCTATTATCTTGTAAGCGATTGACAAATCAAATAAATAAAAAAATAAATGTTCAAGTAGATCTGCACAGTATCTGATAGGATTCATTAATCTGAATTTCTGTGTGGAACAAAGCTTTAAATACACCAGGAATATGTATGAGATAGTTTTAACTCCCCAATCCTTCCAAGTTTAATTAAATAACTTTCCAGCTTCGTCTCATAGAAAAAAAATAGCATTCACAGTAAGATTGCTAGTGCCTTTTAGTATTCTTTTCCCCTTAAAATGGATATTTAAGAATATGGAATACAATGGAGCCTCAGGTCACAACCATAATCCATTCCTGGACTCTGGTTGTGACTCGATTTGGTCATGTCCGGAACCACGACCAACTGCATGTGTGCCAAAACATAGCACCAAAGGGGAAAATCAGCATGAAAGGGAATCTTTTTACACCGATTTTGTTCACCACCCAATGTTTGAATTGTGACCTGATTCAAAAATCGGCTGGATTTTTTGTTTGCCACCCTATTTGGTCGCAAACAGGAGCATTCGCGACCCAAGGTTCCACTGTATATCTTTCAGCCTCCTATGCAACCCTCCCATAACTATTGTGACCCATGTTGGCTATTTTGTTGCAAAGTATGAGGCATCTATGAGTTTTATATTAGCAGAAGGATCCTCTATTATGCTCCACAATGGAATGCTATTTGGTAATTCCACCAATAAAAACTTATATTCCATTTCTTTAGTTTCCTCTGTTAGAACATTCATCTAGATATACTATCTTAAGAGCCAGTAATAAATGCCTCAGATTGTCGAAACCTTGAAAATTTCCCCATTCTCCTGCTATGTCTTGAGACATCAGCTTGTAAAATCATGCTGATAACTACTCTGTTTTTTTTTTTGTCTGTTTAATCCCAACACAAATAGCATACCCTGTTGCTTAATGATACCAATTACTTTGAAAGTTGGAAATGCAGTATAATCATGTTTTATTTTGAAAAGACTTAACATTTCATAGGTTTTCAGCTGACCATTTTTAAACTTGATATGAACCTTCATGGTGAATTGTCCAACTTTTCTTCCTGTTCATTGTACTTATTCCTAGTCTCTTTGTTTTAATTATGAAACAGCAAAATGTTGTCTCTTGGAATAAGGAAAAATTGGATAAGATATAGCCTGTTCAGATTTCAATAAAGCCCTGTTTAGTTGTTGAAAGTTTCATCCAAGGTGGAGAATGAGGACCCTTTTCATTCTCCTCACTATTTTTCTATTTTCTACCACCTCCTCCTCTGAAACTAATCTTTCTAACAGGAAGTCTTTTGAAGAGGTTTAAATTCATAATTGAAGAACATTTGCAATCACTTTTTTCAGCCATATTAATTTAACCAGATTAATTAATAGCTCTTGTACTAAAATCAAAGGATTAAAATACTGAACTGTGGATGACCTATGCCCATGAGTTTGGAAACCTATGTTAAAGAGATATCCTTTTAAGGAGTCATAATTGGCAACAATTCCATGTTGATGATAAACCTGAATTTACCTTTCAAGTAACTGGAAATAGCTTACAGCAGATAACTTGAGTTTCAGGAATTCATCTGTGCTTAGTACCAGTAACATATAAACTAAAAGGCATCCACATTTTTCTTCCAAGAGAGGGTGTCTTAATTCCTATGACCCTTGTTACTGCAAACACACAATTCGCAAAGAGGAAGTAGTAATCCACACTTACAGTTGCCATGACATTTTTTGACAAAATAGTTAGACCACAAAGAGCAATGACAAAGAGTGAGAGTAAGTGGGAGGGAGGGAGGGAGGGAGGGAGGGAGGGAGAGAGAGAGAGAGAGAGAGAGAGAGAGAGAGAATGATTTCGTTTCTTCATCAAATTCCACAGTGAAACAAATTGATTGAATAATGAATATTATTTGTCAAACGTAGTTGATGTATTGCTAATAAAAATGATAAATATTGTTTAAATTCATTTCCAGTATATGTGTACCTGGGCAAATCAACCAGTTTGTTCAGCAGTTTATGGAGAAAGGTCTGAGCTTCTAAAAGATATCATCTTTAAATACTAAGAAGAAACAACAGAAATGTACAAAAGTAACGAAGGAACACCAGCATTTACTTTCTCTTAATTTGTTCCTTAAATTAAAAATGAAGTCAGAAGCTCTATAATTCTCCATTACCATCAAGCAGTGTAAGAATATTGTGTAAGCAGTGTAAGAATATTTAAGTCCTGTAAATTAAAACTCATTCAGTGTACAATAAAATCCCAAGATGAATTTTCTAAGGTAGGCTATCTCACCTTGATTCTGCCTTAAATTGCCTCATTTTTTATGAAAAAAATATTCTTTCTTTCTTCTGCGTTGATGGATGGAAGAAGATAAATCCTGGTCATAACCCAAATTGGCTTGTCTCATGATAGACTGAAAAATAATGCCTTACTCTGAGGCGCACAATTTCTTGTGAGATTTAGCTCCACCTACTCTGTGGATCCAGCAAATTAATATGAGACTGAGAGATTCTTCTATTTTTGATAAGTTATCACTAAATGATACATCAAAGAATGAAAGAAATATAGCCACATTGACTTGATGATTAATAATTCATTTAGCAATAACAATAGCAACCAGAAACTTAGATCAAGGTGTCAAACTGGCGGTCTGTGGATGGATACATTATGTGCAAGCCATGCCCACTCCAGCTCCGCAAATAGGGAAAACATTGCAAAATGTCATGTGATGCAATGTGACACGGTGAGTTTGACATCTGTGACTTAGACAGTGCCAGGTTTTTATATAAAAAACCATTTTGGATAAATAAATTTTACATTTATTCACATGACATACTTTTAACAAAATCAATATTACCTTGATAATATTTTAAATTATATTTCTATTTTAGTTACACTTTACCCAATTTTACATAATCTTTATCCTACTAGTTGCATTTTTAATAAAATAAAAATATTCATCTCCAAGCTCTTTTTGAAGTGGACAAGCAATGATTGGGAGCATAATGAAATCCCTAATACCTTCCAAGTCTGCCTTATCCTCCCATTGCTTTTTCTTAGGAAAAAGAAATGGTATTTCCAAGCTACTTGTACCACCCCCCCCCCAAAAAAAATAGACGTAAATATTATTTTTGGTAAAGGGATAACCATTGTAGTAAACAAAATATTTTTGATGTGTATCTTTGATATGCTCATGTTTGCATGTTAGATTGATTAAGTTCTCTTAGTCTATTACAACTTTCCCAAATCTTCAACCACTTAACAACAGAATTTTCTAGGATTAAGAATGTAATAATTCTGCCTGGAAAAGGCAAATCTACTACAGTTTTTTTCTGTTGGATATTAGTTGGGTCAACCTTAGTTAAATCAACTGAATGAAGTACAGTTAATTTCTTGTATTATTGTATTCAGTCAGTTTTGTGAAATACATTATGAATGAGCAGCGCATGCACTTTAATTTCTAAAACACTAGTTTATATAACAACATGGATCTATTTTTTTTCTTCCTTTGCTCTTGGGTAACCTTGGTTTGGCAATGTAGGTTTTATATGCTTTGTTTGCACATCTGTGTAACATTGGTAATAGCTCTTCCCTGTCTGATATGAGAGCTCAGTAAATAAATAAACTGAAGGCCACAAGGCACTTCTCTACTATGCTAATAAGCTAAATATGGGAATTAAGGATAGAACTAAGAGCTGTCAGTATTCTCCATGCTTATAGCAGTGATATCCAAGGTTACCTTGCACTGATGTTTGGATCATTTAATGCCATTAGATTCATTAGAACCTGAACAAAGGCACATAATTTGTACTACATTAAAAGACTTGATTTGATTTCTTACTATTTGGTCCTTAACATCTGGCAACTAGTTGTAATATGTCTTTCTATTTCCAAGATTTAGATGAATGGTTTAGTGATGTCCTGCAATAATGTAAGGTTATCTCTGGCAGGTCTAGAATATTGTCATTATTAGATGTCAGTGACTGCCCTGGATATTTGAGAATGGTTTGGACTTCATGAGGTGACTTTAAGTTGGAAATAAGTCCCTGAAAGCTGAAATCTTTTTCAAAATTAAGCTCTGATATGTTAGCTTCTCATATCATGGATTTTATCATTTTTCCCTTTACAGTAAGTATCCTTTCTAAGGCATTATTCTCCCTGGTACTATATTATTATGCTAACTTTTTCCCTCCATCATCTTCATAACATTTTTTTTTTGTAAAACAAAAGGTTTTTTTTTACATGTTGAGCTTCTTTAGTCATCAACATCTTCTAAAGAAGCAAATAAACAAATGCAGAAAATCAAAATGTAACCTTTATTTGCCTGTCCCATATTTAAATCACATTTTATTTTTTCTTTGCTATCCATATGCCAAACTGTATGAATATATTATTCAACACTTTTTATAATAAATTAATAGCTATTTTATTTATTTATGTATTTATTGGTTTATTTGTTTGTTTGTTTATTTAGTTATTGCAGATATTTGAAGCTGGCAGAAACTGAGAATCACGTCTCTAATCTAAAAGGTTCAGAGGAGAACTGTTTCAGTTAAGATTAATTGTAACACATCTGTTTCTTAGGATTTCTCTGTGTGAAGAGATTTTGTTTTTACAGACCTCATCAAATTTGCACAACTCTTTAATGAGAATAATTGACCTTAGAAATAAGTCACTTGGCCATAAAGTAAATTCTATTGTTTCAAGACAGCTGTTTACTTGCTTCAAAGATCTATTTAGTCCTGAAGCCCTAAGGTAATAACCTCATTGACAATCTGCTTAATACCAACATGCAAAGAGCTTTCCACAGTGGCAGTAACATGCTATGCTTATTCCTCTCTTAATAGGACAGGTGAGAAGAGCAGGAAACATTTGCAATGATCTTTGAACTGAGACAGGATCATCCATGTGTGGTAGGTTCTGGAACTGTCTGAAGTAGGAACAGAAGTTGGTGTAGTAGAAGATAACCAGGCTGAGTCCAAGGGATGCATCATCAGTCATGAATACCTTCATGCCCACAAGAGATCTAAGTCCAGCCCACCTTGAATTTCTTTGATTCTTATCTACTGCCAATTTGCTTGGACTGTTAGTAGTTCAGATTCTTGTAGAGACCATAGGGTTACAATAAATATTTATAATCATTTGAACTGCCTGAGTCTTGACAGTTAGTAAGTTTACCACGGTTCAGCATAGCTTCTTCCTAAGAGACAAATTTGCAATGGTTTGGATTGTTAAATTACTAAGGAAATATTTTAAGAAATTTTTTATCTTCTCCTTAAGAGAAGCATTATGGTACAGAGAAAAGCAATTGTAAGGTGCTTACACCATGACAGTCAGGCTGTTTCTAAATATAGGTCTAATGCTGTTCCTCCTACTTTATCCCATGCCCTTCCTATGTTTGGACACAGGGTCTTTTTATGACAGGTCAAACTTGGGTGCTGCAGAAAAAGCTGGCAAAAGAAAGAGTCAGTCTAAAATTGGGATTGGATCCAACTCGATCTGTGAAAAAAACGTGTTTCAGAAAAATGTCTCCTTATACAATCTTATGGGTGAAGTAATTGGGCAGTGGTTTGATGTGTTTCTGACTTCTGTTCCAAAGGGTCCTAGTTACACGACTAAGAACCATGTTTATACCCTAGCTCTCAAAAACAAAGAGACCTAGTGAAGAGATGGCAGAAGTGTGCATATTCTTAAGTAGAAAATGCATACTTCCTGATTACTTCAGTCCACACCCCAGGGGCAACACATATGTATTCATTCTGATTAGGCTACCTCCTTCCAATGTAGGATCATCATTGAAACAAAATGATTAAGGTAAAAAAGAGTCAAAACTATTTAAAAATGTTTCAAAAAAGAGTCCCATGATTTAGCAGAGGCTTGGAATGGAGTTTGCCTCTCTCAATCCAATATGGCATCGGTATTCTATTATGGATCTCTTACACTGAGAGAAACAAGGAAGAATAGGTGCAATTCTTGTAATCCCTGCTTCTCAAAATAGTCATATACTCTGATTTAGAAATGATGGTCATGCATTTCTACATGACTTCCATTTAAAGGTTGTTATTATATTCTAACTTCTATTTAAAGGTTTTTATGATACTCTGATGATGAATGTATGCTTTCATATTAGCTGAGTCATGATTATCTACATTCCTTTTTTTAAAGTACAATTCTCCTTTTTTTAAAAATACAATTCTCATACACACACACATTTACATAATCTGTACTTCTAATTACAAAAATAAAATACTGCTAATAAAAAGTAGCCAAAATGAAATTAAATAATTACATAATTAAATGATTTGGAACATAAAAAAAGTAGCCATAATGAATGTTATGAGGCCAAAGATCACTTGCCTAACCCATTATTATGAGTAGCTGAGGGTAGTCCTTGCCATCAAACATTATAAAAGTCAATAATCTCTTATTCACATTAGCAAATTAATGACTCTGCAAGAGGCATCATCTACAGGAAAAGTCATGGCACAGGAATAGTACACCTTTTGGAAAGTGCAGTCTCAGCCTCAGTAATGTCATCTTCAGAAATACCAAGAAAGGTCATCTATTTAGAGTCATTCATTCAATGCTAATACTTTGTAAAGTCTGTGGTTCACTCAAAGAGGAACAACTTCTTAAGCCTCAAAATCCTTAAAGTAGACTATTTTATGATCATAGTCTGAAGGGCACCAATAAACCAAAATTAGCAAGCAATGTCTTCCTTAGTAGAAACCCCAAATATTAACTTATTAATATCACAATATATCCTTTAATTGAATAATAATTCATGTGCCTAGTAGAATGAGCAGTCACAAAGACCATCTGGTTACAGTCTTCTTTACTCTGGTTAAATGCATTGCATTTCTGTTTAGATTATATTAATTAAATTATATTATCATCTATGAATATTAATTAATACTTGCAAATATTATGAAAGCCTATGTCTTCTTTTTGCAGGAAGACTATATTATCTTACTCTACTTCCATTCAACTTCTTGTTGACTCTTGTACTTACAAAAGTTGATCTGGATCAATTTTAGAGTTGAAGGCAGATCAAAATTCAAGTCAAAGTATTTTTCTTCTATAAAATAATTTAATCAGCTTAATTCCATTCAAAAGAATTCAATGTCAATTAAATTTAAAGTTGAACACAGAAAGAAGTTGGGCATCATAAGGCATGAGTCCTTGTAACTGACAAAGGTGGGAGATATAAAATACCTCCTTCCACCAGCATAGCTTTGTTTCAAGTTTTTAATGAGAGAAGAAGGATGTTAACTCCATTTCTTACTTACAAACCTTTTCCTATTAATACCACATATTTATTTAAAATCTCCATACGCTTGCATTTTCAGTTATATAACTCTCCATGTTCCTATGTCTTTATATTTGACTTTGAAAGCCTGACATTTGGAAGAACAGCTTTGACAGCCATCAGAAATTAAATATAGAATGCAGAGGTATTTAGCCTAAAATAAAAATCAGATATAAATGGTACACAGATGTATCTCTGAGTAATTCTGAGTCACAAGTAGTTTATCTCCTCTTAATCCTTGCATCAAACACAGTTATTGCTTGATACAATTCATGATTTTTAAATAGTTGCTGAAATAATGAAATAATGTTTCTAATGGATTAGACTGTTTTTCTTCCTATCTATAATTTTTTATTTAATCATATACAATTGGAATTAACAAAACATTCACCACTTTGGAGAAATTTCATTATCCACATATTTACTCAGACTGGATCTTATTCATTATTTATTTACTAGTTAGATTTTTATTCCCCTTTTTCTTTAAACTCAAGTCAGTATACCTAATACTTCCTCTTCCCATTTTCCTCTACAGCAACAACAAAGTGAGTAGAGAGGACAAAGAATGACTTGTCCCAAATAATCCAGTGAGCTGTTGAGGATGAATTTGAACCTGGATCTCTTTGATGCCAAACAGTTGTTTGAGAGTTGCTGAAAGCACAGTCCCATAAACTTGGAAATAGGTGCTGAGGGATTTGGTGGAATTTACGCATAGCTATTTGAGCAGAATGAACTGTGAACTAAATGCCTTACCTCTATTATTAAATGATTTTAATACAAGCATGTCTTTTTATTCACAATCTCTGCATTTTTAATATAGGGTAACAGGAATGTTTTACTGAAATGTAATAATGAAATAACAGTGAAATCTTCATGACATCATCTAAGCCACCACCATAATAAGCATTATGACATCAAAATGAAGATACATACCTCATGATGTCACCATGCAGAAAATGCAATTTAGCATATGAGATGCATCATTTTATTTATTAATGCAAGTGCTATTTACTTCCCCCTCCTTTTCTAATTAATCAGGTTTTATCAGCAAGCTGTACCTGTTTTGTTCACAACCAGTTTTGACTTCCTTATGCTGTTTCCTAGTGATTCTCTTTTAACCCTCAAGTCTTTTTTAGCTGTCTGCAAGATCTGGATTATTTAGGCCAGAAAATCCCTGCCTAATATGGAGCAACCCATATAATTCTATCCCACAGTTCATGGGGCACAATGAAAGTCAAGTGACAAAACATGAAATGCAATGTGATGATAGAAGCACCACATCTTACATACTTACATACAATCCACACGTGTCACAAGTACAAAAAGGTAGTGTTGCAGTATTGCAATATATATTTCATCACTTTAGCATTATCAAGGTTAAGAAAAGGCATCTATGGTTATATAATGTAAACTTTCCAAGTATATCATCAGGACATGGAAAAGTCATGGTAAGTATCTGTGCTCTGGAAAGCTGTATCAATAGTAGCCTAATTCATGTCAAAAATTACATTGCATAGATCTTTGGCTTATTTTTTTAAAAATATATTTTTATTAATTTTCTTTTTTTACCTCGTAAAACATCATGGTATCAACAACGTTCTTGGCATCTATACAGGATTTTGGTTTAAATATCATAATACATTATATTGCATTTGTCTAGTACTAAATAGTATTCTTATATCTTTATATAATTTACAAAATTTTATTTTACTTTCTTAAGGATTGTTTCAATTAACATTTTTGTCTCACTTCTTGGTTCTGTTTATTAGCCATTTATATCAATTGTTCCAAATTGTAAATAATTCAGAGTCATCTTTTTCTTTCAATTTCATTGTTAGCATATTCATCTCAGCACTTTCTGTTACTTTGTGTATTATTAGTTCTTCATTAGGGGTATTTGGTGTTTTCCATACCTGCGCAAAGACTATTCTGGCGGCTGTTGTAATATGTAACACTAAGTATTTTACTTCTTTTGGTAATCTTTCTTTGATGATTCCCAAAAGGAAGGATTCCAGTTTGAGCTCAATCTGATAGCCAGTGATCTCTTTTAACCAATTTTTAATTTGGATCCAGTATGTCCTGGCCTCGGGGCACAGCCACCACATGTGATAAAATGTATCATCAACTTTTTTGCACTTCCAACATTTGGGACTCATGTTGGAATAGATTTTTGCCAATCTCATTGGAGCTAAATACCATCTATAAAACATTTTATACATGTTTTCTTTGTATGCTGCAGATATCATTAACTTATAATTTATGTTCCATATTTTCTTCCATTCCTCTAATTCTATGGTGTATCCAAAATTCTGTGCCCAAGCAATCTTTGTGCTTTTGACTATTTCCTCTTCCATTTTGAAATCTAATAAATATTTATATATTTTAGTTATAAGTTTTTGTTCCAGTCCCATTAATATTTTATCTAATTGGTTCTGCCCTTTGTCAAATCCAAAATCTTTTGAGTATTTTTTATATTTATTTTGAATTTGTAAATATGGCTACCAATCGATTATGATTCCATTTTCCTTCAGTTCTTGGTTTGATTTTAATTTCCCTTGACTATCTGATAGTTCTTCATAGCTTACCATTTTCCGTAGGTCTAATCTATTTGGGTGTATTACGGCTTCCATGGTTGACAGCCATCGTGGAATTTCCATATAGTGTCTACCTTTGATTTTTTTCCAATTTGTAATCAATGAGTCTCTTATTAGGTGGTGATTGAAATAAGTATGTATATCACTTTTGTTTTCCCACGAAAATGCATGCCAACCTATAGGAGGTCATGTCCTTTTAATGTTAAGATTCTCTTGCCTCTTAATTTAACCCAATCCTTAATCCAACTCAACACTGCTGCCTGGTAATAAAGCTCCCATTCTGATAGTCCAAGACCGCTTCTGCTCCTATTATCTTGTAATAGTTTCATTTTAATACGTGGCCACTTGCCCAACCAGACAAACTTGGATGTCATCTTTTTAGTTCTATAAAGAAAGATTTCCTTAATTTAATTTGAATCATTTGGAATAGATATATCAGTTTTGGTAAAGTATTCATTTTCAACATTGCTATTCTTCTTAATATAGACAGTTTCAATTTGGCCCATAATTCCAATTCTTTTCTGATTTGCTTAATCAGTTTAACATTATTATCCTCTTTTAATGATGAGCATCTGGGTGATATCCAAATTCCCAAGTATTTCACCTTTTTTACTATTTGCAGTGCTATTATGTTTTCTAATTCTACTTTTTGTTTTGTTGTACAGTTTTTGACTATCATCTTAGTTTTATTTTTATTTATTTTAAATCCTGCCACTTCCCCAAATTTTTCTATTTGTTGCAACAATATTGGTCCCAAATTCATTGGATCTTCCACTATAAATATCAAATCATTGGCAAATACCTGAACTTTATCTTCCTCATTTCTAATTTTAATTCCATAAATCTCTGGGTTTTGTCTGGTTGCAGCAACACTTCTAAAGACAAAATAAATAACATAGGCAATAATAGACACCCTGTCTCACTCCTTTTGCAATTTCAAAATCTTCAATGCGATCTCCATTTAATAATACACTTGCTTTTTGATTTGAGTATATTTCTTGTAGTGTTTTTTCTATATTAGTGCCAAAGTTCAGCTTTTTAATTTGATATAGCATGAATTTCCAGTTGAGATTATCGAATGCTTTTTGGGCATCTAAAAAAATTAAAGCTGTCTGTTTTTCTGGGTGACCTTTGTAGTATTCAGTCGAATTTAGTACTGTCCTCATATTGTTTTTAATTTGTCTGTTTGGCAGGAAACCATTCTGGTCTGTATGTATAAGTTCATTCAAAATTGGTTTCATTCTTTCTGCTAATATTGTCATGAATATCTTATAATCCGTATTTAGCAACAAGATTGGCCTATAGTTCGCAATTAGTTGTTGATCGGTGCCATCTTTTGCAATTAAGGAGATATATGCCTCGGACTAGGACCTCGGAAGTCTAGCTTGCATTAATGTTTCATTATATAGTTCCAGTAATATTGGTTCAAATATTTCAGATAAATATTTGTATATAGTTTTCCTGGTAGACCATCCGGGCCTGGTGTTCTGTTATTTTTTTGTTTTTGTATTACCTTTTATAACTCTGTTAATGTTATTTCTTTATTAAGTACTTCTCTGTTTTCTTCTGAGATTGGGCTCAGACCGTTTCCCTCCAAGTAGTATCTAATGTTTTCTTCCATAACTTCTTCTTGCTTATAAAGCTCACCAAAATACCTTTGTGCAATTCTCTTTTTCTCCTCCATCTGATAATACATTGTCCCTTCCTCTTCCTTGAGTTGCTGAATTAGTCTTTACTCTTTCTCTATTTTTAATTTATGGGACAACCACCTTTCTAGTATATTTGCTGATTCAAAGAAATTATGTTTAAGAGTTTTTAAGTTACGTGCATTTTCCTCAATATCTATCAAATTTAATTCATGTCTAATCATCCCTATTTCTTTTTTAACTTCCATTTTTTGGGTCTTTTTGGAGCTCATATTCAAATTTTTTAATCCTTTCTTGTAATTCGTTTTGTTTCTTCCATTTTTCTTTATTTTTCTTAGCTATATAGGCTATTGATATGCCTCTCACGAAGGCCTTTGTAGTGCCCCGTAAATTTTGTAAACTAGTATGTTGTTTTAAATTAATCTTAAATAACGTTTTAACTCATTTTTAATTCTTGAGATATATTCTTTTTCCTTTGTTATTTGTGAATTTAATATCCATCTCCTTTTCCTTTTACCATATCCTTTCCATGTAATTTTAACCGGGCTATGGTCAGCCCATATATTAGGCATTATCTCTGCTTCACTAATGTCTTTCTCAATTGCCCCATTAACCCTACCATATCGATTCTGGACCATGATTTTTGTGGACTAGAATATTTCTTCTCATTTGGATTCCTCTTCCTCCATATACTTCCAAATTGGTCTCATGTGTTAAATCAAAAAAATTTTTTGGTAGAATTCTTTTTTTTCTTCCTAGTCCCTTCCATATTAATATAGTCTTTTTTTAACATCAGCAATGGCATTAAAGTCCCCTATCAAGCAAATATTTTCTTCACCTACACTAATTATTTTATCATGCAGTCCCTTATAAAACTTCTTCTGGTTATCATTGGGGCGTATATCCCCACCAATAGTAATTGTTTTTGATGTAAATTAATTTGTATCATTAAAATTCTGCCTTGTTCATCTGCATAGATTTTTTTTTAGACTTATCCCCTTTTTTACATAAATTGCTACCCCCCTTTTCTTTTGATCTGCCAATGCTATAAATAATACACCCAACTTGGGATATTCTAGATATTTTTATGTTGTTTTTGGATATGTATCTCCTGTAGGCATATAATATCGAAGTTTTGTTTGGTTAATATTTGTTGTTAGTTTGTTAGTTTGGTTAATATTTGTTTCCTCTTGATCTGGGAGTTTAATCCGTTGATGTTTATTGAGAGTAATTTAATCTCTTCTTCCATTGTTAATTCTGAGTCTACCTAAATCTTCTGTTTGTTCTTGTTTCTCTTTGGGGTCTTGCTCTTAGTCCTTCTCTCCTTGGGTATTCTCTCTTTTCTTTGCTTCTCTCTTCTTGGTCCGTTTCCTGTATTCCCTGTTGCTGATCTTGTTGGTCTTCCTGACGCTTGCTTTCTGACTCTTCTTTGCTGCTCCTCTCTTCCTCTATTTCCATCAACTGATCGTAAAGTTCTTGCGCCTTTTCAATACTATCAATGTTTACTCTTCTTTCTTGCCACGTCACCAGCATTCCTTCAGGGACCAGCCATCAGAACCAGATGTTTTGTTTATTCAGGAGTATCGCCAGAGATCTGTAGTCCTTCCTCAACTCTCTTACCTGCCTCTGAAGTTGTTTCAAGGTCGTGATCTCTTTTTCTTTATACACCATCGGCTCGTCCTTTGTGATTCTATATACAATATCTCTTACATTTTTTTCTGGTGAACCTGATGTGGACCTCTCTAGGCAGCATGTTTCATCTGGCATAGTTTGTATGGATTCGGTAGACCTCATCTAATTTTTTCACTATTTCCTGTTGGTCCCTTTGCAATGCCTCTGTTATTAAGTGGGACATTATGTCTCCCAGGTCTTCATCTTTGGATTTCAATACATTTTGGAACCTCAAGTAGAATGCTGCATGTTCCATTTCGAGATGGATAATTGAATCTTCTAAATTTCTGTTCATCTCTATTACTTTCCTATCCATCCCTTCCAATCTCTTATCTGTTTGTTCAGCTTTGGTTTCTATATTCTTTATTCTTTGTTCATTCTTTTCTAGTGTCTGTTGGATCATTCCCATCTTCTCCTCTACATTTTGAATCTTACCCTTCATTTCTCCCATTTCCATCTTCATATCTGTATGGTTATTTACCATTGTCTCCTGCATTTTAAGCATTGTTTCCTGAATAGCTGTTAATGTTGCTTGCATCATCTACATGTTGGCCACGTTGCTCGTCTTTTCTGTGTTCAACATTCCTTCTATTGTTTTTTGGCCCGCAGGAGATGCAATAGACATTGATGAACCAGACATTGGTTTTTTTCCCTTTCAAGTTCACTGTTGTAGTTCTGGTCATATTCCTAACTTTATTGTAGATATCTTCCCACTTTACCATTCACTATTTAATTTTTCTTTTGTTATTAATTCTATTCAGTAGTTTTTTTTAGAATATAAATATCTTTTCCCACTTATGATATTCTAAATTATTCAGATTTGATTAAATCTTTTATAGAATCTGAAACTAACTGAATCACCAAAATTAAAGAAGATAAAGAAGGGAGAGAGCAAAAGGGATGACAGGAAGGATAATATCAAAATGAGAAAGAAAAGAGAGAAAGGGTTTAATATAGTATCCTAAAATATACTTACTATAAATTGTTCTTATACAATTATTTTATATTACTATATTATGGTATATCAACTATATTCTTTATCTTTAACTGTAAAGTTCAGTTTCCTTTAAACAATTCTATATTCCACTTCTTACATATAACCTTACTTATTTCATTAGTTGTTAATAACCAATCAATCAATAATCATCAAAATAGTATTTCACCAGTCTTCACAATTTCATGTCATTTAAACTTTTAAATTCTTAATAATTCAATCAAACCTTAATCAAAATGTTATTTCATTAATTATATTCTATGAAAAGAAGTCCAGTAATATTCAATCACTTTCCTTTCCTTTCCTTGTCCATTCATGTTTTGTTTAGTCACAGTCTGTTATATCAGCTTCTCTTCTCTGTATAATCTCAAAATGTCACTTCCGTTCTTGGGTTCAGTCCTGTCTCTTACTTTTTTCCACTGTTCTTCTTCTTTTACAAGTCACAAATCCATCAAGTTAAACTCCAAATTCCTAAATAATCAGTCTAAATCAACTCCAAATTTATCAGAACAAGTCCAAGACACCAGTCAATATTTAATTAACTAAATCGGCTTTGATCTCTGTCTTAAGAGTTCCTTGCTTTCACCACCGGATCGCCATTTCCCTTCAGACTTCCGTCCTCTTATTCAAGACTCACAGTTCTGCTGTCTCTCTCTGCCATTTCTCTCCTTGACTTTCACTTTCTGCCTCCTTTACTCCAAGTTCAATCCATCAATTGATGCCAAAAATGCTGTTCATGCTCTGATATCTTCCTCATTGGGCTAAAGTGCTGTGGCTTCAGTCTGCCATTGAGATGGCTGATCATTCACACGTTGGAGTAAATGGAGTCTCCCTCAGAGCTGTCAACCACTGCCGCCGTCAAACTTCTCCTTGGACTTCCTCACATCATCCTCTTCCCCTCCAGGGTCTACATGTCCCTCACCGGGGCCTCCAAACATGCCGATTGGGGATGAGAGAGCAAAGCTTGCTCTTCTCTCCCAACCCCGCTACAGCACTGCAACTGGAAGCCTGATCTTTGGCTTAATTTTATGTAGCCTTCAACCAGGGGTGGGATTCAAATTTCTTAACAACCAGTTCTGTGGACGTGGCCTAATTTGTGGGTGTGTCTTAGTGGTCATGTGACTGGGTGGGCATGGCTTGCCGACTGGGCATTTTCTTTCTTTCTTTCTTTCTTTCTTTCTTTCTTTCTTTCTTTCTTTCTTTCTTTCTTTCTTTCTTTCTTTCTTTCTTTCTTTCTTTCTTTCTTTCTTTCTTTCTTTCTTTCTTTCTTTCTCCCTCTCTCTTTCTCATCTCTCTCTCTCATATATTTCTCTTTCTTCCTCATTTCTCTTTTTCTTTCTCCCTCTCTCTATTTTTCATTTCTCTTTCTCTCTTTCATCGTTTGGAAGCTGTTTTTTTTTATAATCCTATTTCTTTGCAGTTTTTTTCACATATATTTGTCTATATGTTTCCAATACTCTTTCTTCCTTTCTGCTATGTATTCAAAATGGGCAATGATTTTATGTGTGTGTGTGTATGTGTATGTGTATGTGTGTGTGTGTGTGTGTATTTCACTTTTAATGTGTGCCAGTGTACTTACAGTAAAAAAATGACAATAAAAGTTATCTTATCCCATCTTCCTTCTTTCCTTCCCAACCCCATTCCTCCCCACACCCTATTTTGTGTTGGCTTCCCAGCCAAATACTTACCAGGTCTGATCCTGTTTGGCTTTCTAAAATCAGGCTACTGAAATAAATACCAAACTAAACTGCCCAACAATTTACCTACCATCACTATCTTGCACCTGATTTTAATGTAAACAGCCAATCTTCAGTATTAATAAATTTTGCTAGGCATCTGCTGCATGTTACTCTCTTACTTGATAATCTAGTCCAGAGGTCACCAAATATGGCAACTTTAAGACTTGTGGACTTTTCAACTCCCAGAATTCTCCAGCCAGCAAAGCTGGCTGAGGAATTCTGTGAATTGAAGTCCAGAAGTCTTAAAGTTGCCAAGTTTGGGAACCCCTGATCTAATCTTAGCTAGGCAAAACAGTCTGGAGTCACTGGCAAGAACAGCTCAGCATGGAGAAAAGTTGTGCGTCTCCCCATATTCCTTTCTCCGTGAGCAGCCTCATCCCCTCCTCCTCATTTGTGAAGCACGCTAAGTTTAAAGGTGCTGCAAGAGGCTGCTCATGGACAGAAGAATATGGGGAGACATGAGACTTTTCTCTGTACCAATAGGGCTGCTCTCTCTCTCTCACCTCCACTTGGCATGGAAAACAGTCAGTGGAAGCAGCAGTTGAGGTGGTCAGTCACCCATCCTGGGGCTCATACTCACCATACCTGCAGGCGGTGGAGGATGCAGTACCAGCGAGGCAGCAATGGTGATTCCGGCAGTGTCAGGGCTTCCAGGACCAGTCCGCCTTTGCCATCCATGTGACAGCACACGTGGTGCATCTGGGCTTCCAGGCTCTGCTCTCTGCAACCACCATCAGCTGCCCTGGACTCGATCAAGGGGTGCCTTGTTGACACATATGTGTCCCCACATATTCTTTCCTGCTGCTGTTTTTGGGAGAGCAGTACATTAGAAAGCTTCCAAGTACCCCCCCCCTCCCATTGGAAATGGCTCCCAGGCAAGCTGAGAGAAACAGGATTCAACCTGCTTTGCTTCTCTGCTTGCCTGGGAGCCATTTCTAATGGGAGGAGGATTTGGAAGCTTTCTGCTCTGCAACAGCAAGTGAGAGAAGCAGCTGCTGATCTGGCCAGAGCCTATATGAGCCTTTCCATGTGTTCCCCAGTGGAAGACAAGTGGTGGGGGAGAGGTGACCGGCAGCAGTGGCAAAAGGCAAGTGGGGGGGAAGGTAACTGGCAGTGGTAGCAAAAGGCAAGTGGGGGAAGGAAAGTGACCAGCAGTGGCAGCAAAAGGCAAGTAGGGGGAGGTGACCAGGGCTTGCAGAGCCTCACTCACCCAGGGAGATCAGTAAATGCAGGGCTGCAGGAGAAGGCAGGCAGCAATGGCTGGCCTGGTGGGCGTGCAAGAGCAGGCTGCAGGCAGCAGTGTTGTGCATGCGTGCAATGTCACGAATGCATGATAAGGACTAACAGTCAGGCAGTGGAGAAGCAGGCGGAGAGGGCCGGGGCAAACCAGGGGCCCGATTTACCAGTTCTCTGAACTATGGAGACTCATAACAACTGGTTCTACCAATCCGGTCCGAATCGGTAGAATCCCACCTTTGCCTTCAACCTGTTTTGAAAAGACCTCTTGTAAAAGCTATCTATCTTGCCCTTATGGGCTATTTCAGAGATAAATGAGGAAGGGGCAGCAGAAAAGACAGACAATACATGGAAGAAAAATAGGATACTCTCCACCCTCTTTTGGATTGGCCCAACTCACTGCTTGCATCAGAGCCATTTAGTATATACCCCATGATTGTTTATACTGTATGACTCAGTGATGGGATTCAAATTTTTTTACTACCAGTTCTGTGGGCGTGGCTTGATGGGCATGACTTGGCTTGGTGGGCGTGGCTTGGTAGATATGGCAGGGAAAGATACTGCAAAATCTCCATTCCCTCCCACTCCTGGGGGAAGGTTACTGCGAAATCCCATTCCCACCCCACCCCAGTAACCTGCTTTCCAGCTCCTTTCTTCTGTGTAGGCAACCAAAGAAGACCCAGCCAATCAGCTGGGACTCGAGAAGCAGATAATAGATGGGGGTGGGGCCAGTCAGAGGTGGTATTTGCTGGTTCTCCAAACTACTCAAAATTTCTGCTGTCGGTTCTCCAGAACTGGTCAGAATCTGCTGAATACCATCTCTGGTATAACTGTAACAATTTTATTGACTATTTCTTAGTATGATTTGATTGCTTATTGTACCCTATGACTATTATTAAGTGTTGTACCTTATGATTCTTGACTCTTGACGAATGTATCTTTTCTTTTATATTCTTTTATGTACTGAGAACACATGTTCCAAGACAAATTCCTTGTGTGTCCAATCACACTTGGACAATAAAGAATTCTATCTGTCTATGATTATCTTTGAGTAAATGTGTCCCATAAGTGAGATAAAAACTTATCCATACCAGAGGTGGTATTCAGCAGGTTCTGATCAGTTCTGGAGAACCGGTAGCGGAAATTTTGAGTAGTTCAGAGAACCAGCAAATACCACCTCTGACTGGAGATTTTATAGTATCCTTCTCCTGCCATGCCCACCAAGCCATGCCCACAGAACTGGTGGCAAAAATTTTTGAATCCCACCACTGATCCATATCAGAAATGCTTGTAGGATCACTTTAACATTCATATCTGCACATTCTTCATTCCATTCAGATTATTACTGGTATGTGTGAAGAAATGTTAGAGGCACAATTTCTCCAAAGTAAAACCTTGTTATTTTCCTTGCTCTGCTAATTTTACTGGGAGTAAGCAAGGTGACAAAAGCAAAGCTCACCGCGATAAACAAAGCTTGCTTGAAGTCTGTTGAACACAATAGGTGTTACTATTAAGAAAATGCAACAAAATAGCACTGCATTGTTTGATTAGTACTGTTCATATCTATATCTAGCATTTAGTCTTATATACCACTTTACAGCACTTTCTGAGCAGTCTGGGCTTCCATTTTACTGACCTTGGAAGGACGAGTCAACCTTGAGCTGGTCAGGATCAAACTCCTGGCAGTGGAATCAGCCTGCAATACTGCATTCTAACCACTGCACCACCATACATGCTATTTAATTTCACCATGGACCTTAATTAAATATTTAAATTACTATTACAGATTTGTCAGCTTTGGTCAGTGTAACAGTGTAACTGAGCAATTTTAAAACATTAGAAATAACTTAGTCCATTTCTTAAAACTAATTTAATCTAATTCTAAATTAAGACTCAAAATAATTTGCAGCTCATAAAGAATCATTCTTCTTTAACCCAAAAGTCTTATTCAAGAGGCAACTGGACTTTCTGCTTTTTCTTTGAAGATGTTTCACTTCTCATCCAAGAAGCTTCTTCAGCTCTGGCTGGATGGTGGGGAATAGAAAGATTTATACTCCTAGCAGACATTTTCATTCTTTTAGCAAGTCATTGCCTCCTAAAAAAACACCTTTGGGACAACTATGACCTGGATGACTGAGAATCTCCATAGGCATTCTTCTTTAAGACGAGCTTTCTGGGTTCCTAAATTTTCTCATAGTATTACCAAAATATATACAGTGTTTATTATACTCTTGAAAATAGACCCAATTATGCATAATTTATCCACAGAATCTGTTTTCATTTCCTTAATAAAGAACATATCAGGAGCAACATTTATATTCTTTAAATACAGTTGAAATATAACTTTTTTTCAGTAGGGTTTTTTCACATTTGTTTTTCCATTTTTATCTTGTATGCACATTATATATTTTATCTTATAGTCTTTCCTAACTGATTGCAAAGAAATGTCTCATGAGATTGTTACATAACTAGCCTTTAAAATTAGATAGATAAAACTGCAAAAAATAAAATAAAAATAGCAAGGTAAATGGACTGATAAGGACAGAATTAGGATTGTAGATTTAATATTTCATTTGGGGCATCCCTCCAAAGTAGAATAATCTCTTTGCTGCTGGTGCAGGAGTAGTTATCTCAGCTGCATCAGCCCTTAGCAAAAGATAATAGGAGTATCTATGTAATGTTTAATGCATGCATCTTGGTTAAACAGAACTTTGGACTTTTGGAGCCCTGAAATTAAAACAAAGTGATTCACTGATTATTAACAAGTAGATATGAAGAAGAGTGTCTCATACTTTAAGTGGGGAATATCATAAGAAAACTCAGCAATTTCTTTATGGCTCTCTATGCAACTCTTTGAATAAATTTACATCCACAAAATCAAGAAAGGGCTGTATATTATCAAGTAATGTAAAATATGTCCAGTTAAGTCTGTGGGGCACATTTCACTGAGGTGTTTTGATGACCTCTCTTCCTTATCTGCTTTTCAGATTTATAAGTTTTTCCTGAAGCAATTATTAACATCTCTGCTGTGGTGGGGCTTTATAAAACCATCATTTTGTAAAAGCAGAGTAAAGGTAACAGGACATTCTTTTATTATATTACTGCAAGTTATTTTGGGTCCACTATAGTGAAATTGATGATATCCCTGACCATTTCATTGTTGATCAGCTAGAAAAGAATAGGATCTATGATTTTGAGAAATGTGCTCTACTATCATTAAATTTTTTGAGTGACAGTTTTATTCAAGGAACAGTCTTCAGGATCTTCAGATCTGGAAAACTTTGGAAAACTTACTGGCTACTTGCAAAATGCTCAGGTTCTTTTTTATACCAGACCCCATGAACGACTCTGATACCATTGTAAGTTTTCTTTAGAAAGTGAATTATAGTACTTCTCCCTCTTCATCCTGCATTAATATATTTAAGCAGTTGGAAACTGATCACTTTTGTTAAATTTCCCCACTTTGTTATTAGGTTACTCACAATGATGTGTTTGATAGCTGCTCTATTTTTGGTGTTGCTGCTCATGACAATTATCCATCTTTCTTACAGCATATTTATTTTGACTACCGATGGAGTGACAACAGGCCTGACAACTTATACAATTGGTGGCAATCCCTGGGAGCAACACTCCCTTCCTGGCATGTTTATGATGTAGGAAAAGGGATTATCTTGGATAACAGTGTCTACAGTCTTGTCAACCCACCGGACTGAGGTGTAAAGTGAGTCTAGTCAAAACGCAGATGAGCAGGAACACGGGGCAAAATAACCTTCAGCCATGACCCAAACATTCATTAATATTTGGTATTTATTTAGTAAGGCTCCAAGGGTACTTTTTACAGATGCTGGTTGATAAACAGGATTGGAGTTAGTGGAAGGAGTTCTGTAGTTAATGCTATCTTAGAAACTATATGCAATGAACATGCTTGTGTGTGGAAAAGATAGTGTATAGATGCTAACAGTTATATGGCCATTTTAATATAAAAACCTATCACTTCTAATGCCATTTACCTATGCAATTCTGATGGAGAAAAAGTGTTTAAATTCTATCCATAAGTGTCCAAAATTTCATAGGGCATTGAAAAGGATTGTCCTATCTTGATAAATGTTGATGGATTAATATAATGGATTCAGCTAGGCTTTGATTTATAAAATAATTAAGAATTATAGTCCATAATGGTTAATATTTTTAATGTTTTAAATAATTTGTAAACCACTTTAAATTGTTAGGAGTCAAGCAACATATACAATGAATTATTATAATTGGTCACACAGTCAGTCAGATGTTTAGACTAATAAAGGAGAATATGGCTTAGGATTGAAAGGAGGGCTCCTTGGTGCTCTCTGGTCTTAGTTATTTTCTTGCAGATTTTTCATTATCCAAACTAGGTAACACCCTCAGTGTATTCATTCATTGGTGCTTCTTTGATTTTGGGGTTGAATTTGAGGAATTTTAGTTTGCAGTTTAGTTTTTCTTTTTCTGATATGTCTCTGGGAAGTACTCATGATGGTAGTGGCCAGTCTGCCCATGTACTCTGATATGATGGTCTGTTCGAGTTGTTCCCTGAGATTTTCTATGTGTTGGAGATATGTGTTTAATTTGAGGTGAGGAGAGTGGAGGTGAGATGTCTTGACTAGATTTGGCATTTTTTTCTATCTAGTGAGTCCTTCCCGAAGACCTGGGATAGGCATATGTTGTTGTTTGATTGTGTTAAAGATATCATATTTTGTGTAATATAATACTTATGTCTGAAAAATATAGTCATTGGCATTGTAGGTATGATTGAGAATTTGTTTGTCCAAAAAAACAAATGAAGGACAAGACCTCTTCAAGCCAAGTGTATATAGTTGATGTCATTGGGCACATTCTGGCATCTAACCTCTGACATTTCAGCTAATTGGGGATTCCTTTTATTATCTTTATACTTTACTCTCTTACTTAGATTCATAGTAAGAAAAAATCCTGGAGGACTTCTAGCCTGACATTCACTTCATGAGACAGACTATTTCATTAGTGAATAGTTTTCATGATCAGGAAAATTTCTCATTATTTCAAATTTAGAAGTCCATCTGTAAAACCTATGCTTCTCTTTTTCTACCCTCAGGCAAATAAACCCATGTTCTTCCCTCTGACCACCCTTCAAGTTTTGGGAGAGAACTATTCTCCCCTTAGTCTTCTCTTTAAGTTAAACATGCAGTTTCTTTAACTGTTCTTCAAGGATTTAGCTTTCAAACTCATCACCACCTTTGTCAATCTTTTTTTTGCTCGTTCCACTTCCTCATTATCCTTGTATTGTGGCAATCAGAAGTATTCCAGAGGTGCTTTGGGCAGAATGGAACTATGTCTTCTGTTTATCCTGACACCATACCTCTGTTAATGCTGCCCAAGGCTGATTTGGCCTTTTGGCAGTTTCAGGATATGCTGACTTGTGCTTATTCCATAGTCTACCAAGATACTCAAATCCTTCTCACAAGTACTATTGCCAAGCCTGATACCACCTATCTTTATCTATGCATCTGACCATTTTTATCTAATATTATATTTCTCACCACTGACCTGCATTAAGTTGTTCTGGTTGCAGGAACTTGTCTTGGTTAGTCTAGTAAAGAGAAGGACCAGGGGAGACACGATAGCAGTCTTCTAATATCAATATCAAGCTATTTTCTAAAGTGCCTGTAGGCCAGACAAGGAATAATGGATGGAAACTGAACAAGGAGAGATTTAACCTGGAAATAAGGAGAAACTTTCTGACAGTGAGAACAATCAACCAATGGAACAGCTTGCCCTCGGAAGTTGTGGGAGAGCCATCATTTGAGACTTTCAAGAAGATATTGGACTGCCATTTGTCAGAAATGGTGTAGGGTCTCTCACTTGGGCGGGGGGTTGGACTAGATGACCTACAAGGTCCCTTCCAACTCTGATTATCTGTTATCTGTTCCCATAAAGTGCAAATAAGCCAATAGAGTGAGTTTTATTGAAAAATCAAACATCTATCTCATAATCATGAATAAAGTTTCAAAATATGTAATCTCCAGATATCAAGGAACACTTGTAGGTAAAGAAATAAGACAGCAGAGATGGTGAGAAGTACACTGTGTCTGATTATCTTGGGAGCAGTGACTTGCTCCGGTTTCCAATATTAATTAATTATCCTTTTCCGAATTTGAATTTATAATTGAAACTCTAAGAACTTTCATTCCATATTCTTCTTTTCCAAATAAGGAAAAGGAAATCTGTTTCTCTCTCACTATATAGGTGGCTTGCTGGTCACTGATGAAACAGAGAACCCATCCTCCTTCACTTTATACATATAATTAATACAAGATTGGGGGGAGGAATTAAGAAGACATACTTCTGTAATAGCTGCACTATTTAAGAGAGGAAAAAAAATTCTTTATGAGGTGAGAGATCATGACAAGAACTTTAGAGCCCACAAAACAATCCCTGAAGCCAGAACTATTTCAATAACTTATAAATCACTCTTTATGTATGAATGATGAAACTGTGTTTCATCTTTTAAAAAGCAGAAATAACAATAAGCCAAGATTTATACTCAACTTTTTGAGCCAGACTTCTTTTACAGCTATGACAAATAATACAATGACAATGCTCCTTGGAATTTGGTTTTTCAGAACAAATATTTAAGTTTCTGCAGGTCATCAAAAGTTTATAGTATCATCTAAAGTGGGACTATCCTGTCTAAAAATAATTGTTTGTAGTGCTGTGTACCATTTTACACTGAAAATTACATCCTCAGTCTGATTATGTAAGAAGGGATGGAAGGATCATGATAAAATCTCCTGATCACCCTTAGATTGATCTGAAATTGTCTCCTTCCTTGCAACCCTTCTCAAACATTCTTATATTTCAGGTTCCTGAATTTCCCAGTCAGCATAACCATTGAATGTTGCAAATTGAGATCAACAGATCTAGATGGAAGCAAAGGAAGCTTGTTTTGTGAAGTATTGTTTTGTGAAGTATTTTCTCAGACTTGCATTTATGTCAGCAGTAAAAGTTAAATTTTTTTTATATCTGTTATGGATAAAGCAACAGATACTTGGAAGCTACACTGTGAACCGAAAAGAAGTGTGAACAATGCACACTGAAGCTGCAAACTACACCCATCTAGATGCCATGTAATGCTTTCCTTTTTTCATTAAAATTTCTGACAGCTAATGGTTTTCCTGATGTGAAACCTAATATATTTGTGGTGAAACACAGAAGTAAGATGATTCCAAGACAGGGAGTATTGAGGATAAAAGGAGCTTTGGGTTCTTTTACAAGAACTTTACAATAAGTGGGCTGGGAAGCTGTTCAAAGATACAGTACATGCATTAATGTATAGATAGAAAATGTTTATACATCAATTCTCAACTAAATAGCATAAACAGTCAAATGACCCACTTACAGTTACCTGAATTTCCAGTGAGAAGCATGTCATATTAGCATTTCAAAGTATCATTAATAGTCACTTAGTTGGCTGGTTGGCATATGTCTCTTGTGAGAGTTAATTCTCAAATGGTAAAAAGAAATAGAAAAAAGAAATAGACAATGAACAGATGCAGACTGTTCTCTCTCTTAATAAGAGAGATAACCCTTCTCCACTTTGAGCTGAAAAAACAAGGGAAGATATTTGCTACCTTACAGTATATATTCTAAGTAAAGTACTTACTGAAAAAAAATGTGTTGAACAATTAGCCTTCTAAGTGTGTGTGTGTGTGTGTGTGTGTGTGTGTGTGTGTGTAAATATATATAATATTTATTAGATTTTCTAGATTATTGTTTTTGGGATTAAATATTCCATTTGCTTTGTATAAAGAATAATTAATTATAGGCTAGGCCCTTTACTAAATTCCCCAAAGCACAAAATGTAAGAATTCACTACATTCAGCTTATAAATGTATTAAATTCTCCTCCTCTCTGTCTTGCACTCCTGATAAAACATTAGCATCTTGTCATAATCTATTAAGTTTATATTTGTGTCATATCCATAGGTCCTATAAATCTGCCTTGCTGCATTGCTTTCGATACAATGGTGTCTGAGAAATCACTTGCTCTGTATTCTGATGTGCCCATTTTGCTTTCCCAGTTGAAATCGATGGCACACCTTCACAATGGACTGTTTACAAAGCTTTTGGAAACATTTCAGGAAAAGTAAATCTCTACTGCTTAAGGGAACTCTATAAACACACTTCAATTTATCAGATGACGTGCCTACTAGCATTAACTTGGCTGGTCACCTTCCCTGCTTTGAATTCAAAGGACCTTGAAACAAGCTGTAAAAATAGAGAATGGAGCGCCCCCGAAACCACTGAGTGATTCAGGGTGATGGTGGTGGGGGAAGGGTCAGGCCTTTTGCTATTTGCTTAGGAAGAGATATTCATCTGTTACAGCTTTGGAAAGGAAGTGATGATATAGGCAGGTCAGCATAGGTCTAGTTTGTTCCAGACAGCTGAGAGATCAGAGGTTAGACACGTGCTATCTTCTGCTGTACAGCATGTATGAATAACACCACCATTTATTGGAATGGTCTACAGCAGTGATTAGTCAAAAGGGGCCTTTTGCAGTACAGATGATGTCTGGGTTTGTCTAATTTACTTTAGGTTTTAGATAAGGAAAGATCAGGAATTTCTCTGTAACAGCCCCATGGGAAACTAGATCCGGAACACCAGAGTGCAAAACACTGTTTTTTTTTCCTGCTAGACAAGACTGGATTGAAATATAAAATCTTATCTTACTCCCACGCATGCCAAAGGCATCCTAACATTATTTTTTCAACAAGAAAGCAGAACTTATTTGTTGCATTTGTTTTAAATGTGTACAAATTCCTTTAGGAAGCTCTGAAATATGAACACATTTCAGGAAATGATCAAGCAAATATTGTTTTCTTTGGGGCATCTGTTTGTGATTTGACAGCTGGAAAGAAGATATTTTGGTATTGGCAGAAAGTGAGGAATCATAATGTGTTCTAAAAAAGTCCAAATATTGACCTTCATCATTGCTGCCATTTTCTGTTCTGCATTTGCTTGGATTTGTGTTCACGCCACACTGATTGCTTCTTGATTTGAGATGCCCAGTTAAAAGGAAAAATAGAGACAAGAAATGTTGATTGGACTTATGTCAGTGAAGATATGTAAGCATACTTAGATCATTTAAATCTACATTTCTTGTTTTTAAGTATTAACTTACTTCTCAATATATACATTTATTTATAATAATTTATCTTGTTATATTGCTTCAGTGAACATGGTTTCTCAAAAATAATCCTGTTTATTCCAGTCTGGTGAATTGCTGAAGATTCTTTCTTAAGACTCTCTGCCTCACAGATTGGCATACATGCATATACACACTTTATGTCTGCAGGATGAATGTGGCTTTACAAAAGTCTGAAACAAATTATTCAAAGGAAAAAAACAAGATAACTTTCTACTTATGTCAAGTATAAAGTGTTTAATGCTCTTTGTAGTATTATCAGTTTGGTCCCAAAGGACAGGATTGTAATTTGCTATCTTGGGTGACAATTCTATGTGTGCCTTTTGATTGAGTCTCACTGAAATCAGCAATGTTTACTCTTAAGAAAACATGCACGTGTTTGGACTGTGAATCAAATGCACACATTGCTTATCTACTATAAGACTTCACAGAGAAGAATCCCCCACAGGGACACTCATTTTATTAGGGACTATTAACCATTAAAAGTTACTAGGATTTATTACCACAGCATACTATAGTTATGATTTTGCAAATGTTGTATTACATTTTTAGGATATCTGAAATTTTATAAATGATAATTACAAAACTGTCCTGATAATTGCATAGTTTAGAGAGATTTAAACATTTTTCTCTCTCTGTCATCTTACAAATTTGTAGCTAATATATCAAACACTATAATGAGTTTCTTATTATTATTTCTACTGCTACTAACAACAAGAAAAACAATGAGCACTACACATATTAGCCTATTTCCAAAATATTTATTTCAGAGAAGATACCATCTATCTAACTTAGGATGCAGCAATTTATGTAGCTATATAAATTAGAAAAACAAAATAAAAATAAATAATTAAGCTTTATTTTAAAATGTGAACCTGCGAGAAGTTCCAAGTATAACATTCTTCTGTCATCGTATAAATGTATGGTCACTTTCACCGGTGGTAGATGTCAGCTGACTATGGAAAAATGAGCAAAGCTGTACTTTCAAAGATTTGTGTGGGGAATATCAATATCAATAACACTCAGATTTATATACTGCTTCACGGTGCTTTACAGCCCTCTCTAAACAGTTTACAGAATCAGCACATTTCCCCAAACAATTTGGGTCCTCATTTTACCCACCTCAGAAGGATGGAAGGCTAAAACAACACTGAGCTGGTAAGAATCAAATTGCTGAACTGCTGGCAGTCAACAGAATTAGCCTGCAATATTGCATTCTAACCACTGCACCACTATGGCTCATGAGTGTGTAACGTCTTCATAAGTGAACTTATTTATAAAATCAAGGGTGACCAGTAGGGTGGCTGAGTCAATAGTTAATCAGAGTATTTACATAAGAAAGTGGGTTTTTTTGGAAGAGTTGTATAACAGCCTTTCCAAATTAGGCTTTAGAAATCATAAAACAGATCAATGTAAGCCAATTCAAAAGTGTATTGAACACTTCAACAAGAGAATAATCAGGGAAACCATCGAAATAGAGAAACACCCCCATAATATGAATAAATAGGATGATACCTCCCGCCTACCAGACATTTGGAAACTAGCCCTTATCAACAAAGTCCCAGCCACGAAAACCAACACTGGACCCAAAACAACATATGACACCACCACCAATCTCCCTCACCAGACTCAAACCCAAACCCACCCCATAGATGAAAGGCAACCACAGTCCAGAAACCAGACCACAGCTGCATCAACAGCTGCCACACACACCGACCCCCAAACCAAGCAAACTGACACACGCCATGAACATATAGCCAGACCTCAAACTTGGAGCCAAACCAAAGCTGGAACGACCTATCAAAGCCACCCACTCAGGATATATCACGGAACTCAGGAGGTTACACCACAAAACCTCAGGATGTTATAACACAGCCAATGACCCAGGAGATTACAGCACAAGACCCAGGATGTTACAACAATAGAACTCAGAAGGTCACCACACAGCCCATTATCCAGGTCGTTACAACCCAGGAGGCTGATAGACACACAGCCAATACCTCAGCCACACACATTCTTATGAAAAAGCCAGCCAATCTGTAAACATCAACTCCATCAACCAATCAAGAAATGACAAGACAGCCAACCTCCCCACCAGCATTTATAGAGAGACAGCAGCTCTGATCACGCTTTGCTCACACAAGCACGAAGCCGAAAGCACCAGCCTGAAGGTGGCGAGAGGGACCTCATTGAAACATTGTCCAGATAGTCTCAATTTTACATGACCCGAACACGCCAAGACCTGCATACCTGTACCCGTGAAAATCTACGAATATATATATATTCTGTATAGATAAATGGAAAGCAAAATTACTTCCTTACTAAGAAACTGACCCCGCAAACTAGTACATATCCGGGAATGATCAGCTTTGCAATGATTAGGAATAACCCTACATCTTTGTGATTTCAGGTTGTACAATTATGATTTGGTGTATGTGTGAACTAGAAGCACATGTGAGGGAAGGTATAGTGAGGTAAATTATAGTGAGTAAGTCACTTTTGATAAAATCTATACTGTAATCATTCACAGTAAGGCCTGAGTAGGGCATACTTCTAAATAAACAAGCAAACAAACTTTTGAATTAAGATTTATAGTATTTACAATTTCAGTCATGCTCCCCAAAGCATGGAAATTGTAAGTTCGAGGTACCCAACATCATTTCTATGCCATGTAAGCAGTAAACACATTTTACAGTCTCTCCTAAAACCCTCACGGGCTCATACTATCTCTTGGTCTTTCACCTTTTTTTCTTTGCAGCAGAAGAAAACATTGCCAGGTTGGATGCCAACCAGAGACTGAGCATAACAGATTCCCCAAATGACACATAGTTTTGTTTAGGAGAAACTCTGAATCACAAACAGATGCACAATTTGTTTCAAGATAGCTTTTCAATTTTATTTTAAACTGGTGATAAAGCATGAAATAAAAAAGTCAGTTAAATAACCAGTGAAAAAAATTAAATAGAGAAAAAGACTTTGCTAGTTGATAAATCCTACCTTTCATTTCTTCAAACCATCAAGATTATTTTAAATATTGTTAAGTTGCCAGCAGCCCAATGTCACACTGTTTTCTCATTTTTAAAAGCATGTTGAAGCAGCTTTTCTATTTTGCCTCATATTGAAAAGATGTGAATAAAGGTTCATAATTTAGCAAACCACCAGAACTATTAAGACCGACATGAAACACTTTTAGCTTATTATTTGTTCAATTGATATGACCATCCATCTCAGTCAAGTGGTTTTAGGTAGATAACAATTAAAAAAAATCTACAACAACAACAAAAAACCCCAATATAAAGAAATAGAAAATTGGCAGACCAAATAAAAATGTTGACTAAAACCAGCAATATAAACTCAGTTCAAAAATTTCAATAACACTAATTGACAAGCTTCAATAGCCTGACCCCAAGCTTGAGAACACAGCTACAGTATATTTTCATGGCCTCATGAAGGGCCAATAGGGCATGGCAAATCAGATGTTTGAGAGGATGATGTTTCACAGGACAGTGATATGGGTCCTGTTTTCTTTAATGGATATGACCTATAATGTGTTTCTCTTGTCAGATGGCATGGGATGGGTATACATAATCAGGTAGGAATGGTTAGCAAATAACCTGGCTTTATAGGTAACTACCAGTACCTCAAATGCATTGGGCAACCAGTACTGTTCACAGAATAGAGATATTTCTACCCACTTCTATGTCATCTTCAAGACTAGTAAAAGAGGAGGAGGTAGAGGAGGAGGAGCTAGCAGTCTCAAGAACCTGGATGCTTCATTCAGAGGAAGAGGTCACTTTTTCCCCCAGATAAATAAGCTAGATTATGCTTCATCACCTGCAGGGACCTGCCTCAAGGCAAAGTCCAACATGCAGCAAAACTGTGACTTTATCCTGGAAATGGTGAGCATATTTTTCATGGTGGCACTACAAGTAAACTTCCAATTCAGCCCTTTTCAGGAAGACCATAAACCAGGCTGCTGGGCAATTATCTGTGGATACTATAAAGGAAAGGGAGTCCCTGTGGACTTTGCTCTGGTAGTCATTGTTGACTATAAGGAGCACAGTTTATCTCCATTTCAAGGCCATTGAGCTAATGTTGTTTTCACAATCATATGGCCAGCATGACATCATGGAGCACTGGTACCTTCCCACAGAAATGGTACTTATTTATCTTCTCTCATTTGCATGCTTTTGAACTGCTAGGTAGGATGCTATAGGATGCTACAAAGGCAGAGAAATACTGAAATTTTGTCACCCTTAGTGGCACAAGGTAGACCCAAATAGCAATTTTAGCTTGTTTCTTTTTCAGTGGGTTTCTTTTCTTTTTCTTTCTCTTTTTCTTTTCGTTTCTTTTCTTTTTTGATTTGGTTCTTCAGGAGCGCTCTGAATATGTTCTCAATCATTTCATTTCCTTCAACTCTCTGGTAAGGGAAGTTTGGGAATCTACCAGAAAAGAGAGAGGGAGAGGGAGCGGTATAGAAATACGATTAAATAAATAAATAAATAAATAAATAAATAAATAAATAAATAAATAAATAAATAAATAAATAAATAAATAAATAAATAGAAGCTTCAGGGGGCCAATCTGAACCAAAATACCTGCTATCCTCTTGCTCCAAGCACTGGGCCTTTGTCAGACATTGCACCAGGCCTCAGAGACAACCACAAGTTTCCTATGAAACCCAGATGGATCCATAATTACTTGATGGTCAGAGGAAACAAACTTAGGAAGTATTCCTCCCCACCCCAACTGATCAGATGGATAAAACTGGTGGCAGGAAATTAGTATCTTCATACTTTCAAGATGATGTTAATGTAGCCTTTCAATAAAGTAGATTTAGCTCATCTAGTCATGCTTTCTGTCTCATTTTACTTAGGATGGCTAACAGTTCATGACAGAGGAATGATAGCAATCTTTCCCAATTTCAAATCACATTTCTATTGCTATGATTTTTTTTTTTAAACGCCCTCAGTCATATTTTGGGCCTTCAAGGACTTGGGTCATGCAGCCATGAATTCCAAGCCACCTCTGACTCTCCCCTCAAGAAAAGCATGAAGGTTGTAGTTTCCAAGCAGTGGTGGCTGCTGGTGACTGGTCCATGTTTGGACCAGTTCTAGCGAACCCTCATGAACAACAATCAGTTGGCCCCACCCACCAATCCCTGTGCTATCCTGTCTTACATTTCCTTCTTTTGCAGATCAGCTGATTCGTGCAACAAAGTGGATTACTGCTGAAGGTGAGCTGGAGAGGTTCAAATTGGTGTTTAGTGAATGCTGTGCATGCGCGAGAAGTACAGGTTAGCACACGCTCAGAGAACTGGTTGTTAAACCAGTTGCAGGCCACCCCTGTCCCCAAGAACCATAAGCCTAGGAAACATCAACACCAACCTAGCCACAGATCTCAGGCTATGCAGTTGGGAGACTGGTTAGTCCAATCTAACAAATAAGGTCCTGCACGCACCTATCTGTGGAGCAGTACAGCGATAAAGGCATTCTGGTTACTACCAGAATGTCTTTAATGAACACAGCCACTTCTTCAGTCTTGCACTGGGTTCTTAGTTAATGCCACCTCTGAAACTTAAGTAGGCACATCTATGAAAGAACACCCGTCTCCAGGGCCAATCAATCTCGATGATATGTGCAAGGTCACGCTTCTTATCTTTGATGAAATTACAAATGAGGGAGGCCTTCTTATAGATCGATTTGGCGTTCAGAAGCAGCAACCATACATACTTGACAAATACAGTAAGTGAATGGTTTCTAATTCTCTATTTCATCTGTTCTTCAAAGTCTTTTAATTATGTTGTTATAAGTAAGTAAGCATAGAGATCTGATTAATTCAATTTGAATGCAGATGCCCCATGGGAGTTCTGGAAAAGCTAACAAACCCATTCTAGCAAGCATATAATCATCATATCTGGTGACTGTAATTAAAATAGAGTAATCATCTGCTAACCACCAAAGAAAATGATAGGAGAATCTGGAGCACTGGATTGCACACTTTCCTTAGAACCACTAACGATACTGAAATAAAGAAGTTATGAAACGGATGTAGCATTTAGAAAATGAGCAGCAGGCCTTGAAATTTCATCAATGTATTTAGTTTAAAGAAATTTAGAAGAAGAAGAAACAGTGTACTGTTTACTCTTTTTGGAGAAGTTCAGCTTGCATGAAGAAAAAATAATCTATTGCTGGCAACAAGACCTGCCCTATAGGAGCTGGTAAGCTCTTCCAAAGCACCATAGATGATTTAATACCATTTACAATTTACTTTGAATTATCTGATGCCATTGCTTCTGATTGTTTGTGGTGGAATGCCATCTCAATTATTAAAGAAGGCTCAGTTTTTAGACTATTTAACTGACTGATCTATTTTATCTGCTGCCAATACTGAAACTTGGTTATGCTCTGATGATATAGAATCTGTAGCCATCTTTTCTGAAAATGGATTTCAATTAGGGCAGGCTCTTACACTTTCAGGCTGGAGTAGTGGCCTGACTTTATTGTCTAAGTACTATAGGCTTATGCAAACAATTTGCAGCAATTATTCTTTTCCTTTTGAATCTTTAGTTCTTGAACTGAATTTTCTTTTACATTGTTTAATTATAATTAGATATCATAGATCTGGCTTTAATGATTTGTTTCTCTGTGGCTTTTGGCATTGGTAGAACTGGACATTCTGCTGTTGGTGCTTGGGGGAGATCAGTATTTTGGATATCTTGTCAAATTTTGGAAGTAAGTTTTATTCATGGTTAATTTCCTTTGATCTAAGGCTGTTAATAATTGCTCTTACCCATTTCCAAGATAATTTATACATATACATACATATATACATACATAGACACACTCATACACAGTGAACACTCTCTCTCTCTCTCTCTCTCTCTCTCTCTCTGAAGTGATTCAGATTTTATTTCCTATGCAGGGGACTAGCACTGTCTCTATTATATCTATAATATAGTTTCTAATAATTTTTCATTTGTTTGTTTTTTCATTTTCTCTAGTTACAGAATTAGTGAAAGCTAAAATGTTTTCCTTATATTTTGTGTCATTCAGATTCCTTTCCTTCTTTGTTTTATGCATCTCTTCTTCCCTCTTTTCTATCCCTTTTAACTAGACTGGTTAGTCTATCTTTTATGGTAAGCATTTTTCTAATCTCTCTGAAACTCTCTCTGAAACTGTCCTTCCTTCCAATCTCTCTCTCTCTCTCCCTCTCTTTCTTAAAAAAAAAAAATCTCCTTTGGATATTACAGTTTCTCTAGTGCCTTTCCTTACACTTTTGCTAGAATTATTGAATAAGTCCTTCTTAATTTTTCTTTGATCTTTCAGCAAACTATTTCACTAACACAGTCCAATTATGGTTCCACATAGATTGTTCTACAGAGATAGGGCTGGCTCCACTTGTTAATGATTTTCCTGTGACCAAAGCTAACAATCTTTCCTCAGAACTGGTGCTGTTGGAACAGTCAGCAGCATTTGACTTCCTTAATCATTAAGCACACTTGTCTTTCTTGAGTTCTTTTGATTTTAAGGTCATGGTTGCTTTTAGTAATATCTCACTGAATTTTTTTAAAGTTATATGAATGCATTTCTGTTCTCAGAAATAAGTTAGAAATTAATTAATTTTTATTTATATTAATTTTTTATTCAGAATCACCTTTCAGGTGAGAAGGGCAGTATAAACATTTAATGAATGGGCAGCAATAAAAGTTTAATAAAATAAATGTTTCCACACAACTTCATTTTATCTATGTGTATTTTGTAGTCCTAGACATTTCTATTCACTTTGCATGCATTGTATTTGGGTTCAATGGATGAAGACATTCATTACAGATATTTGGGCATCCTTCAAACTGACAACATCAAATACATTGAAGTCAAGAAAAAGGTTAGAAATGAACCCATTGCTACAGTGAAAAAGATCTTAAAGTCCAAATTCAGTAGAATTACCATCAAGGCAATTAACATCTAGGCAATTTCAATACTTAGATACACAGCTAAAAGAGTGGACTGTACTCAAGCCGAACTAAAAGCCCTGGATACAATGACCAGAAAAATTGTGATAATGAATCATGGTCTTCATCCATGCAGCAATATTGACAGACTCACTAAGAAAAATGGGTGAGCTTGGAATGTTGCAAGTACACCAAACAGTTGAAGAATGAAAAAAGGCCATTGGAAAAATAGCTAAAGGATGGTGAAGATAAACTGAAGCTAAATATCTCATGAAGCCTTACTAAACACCAGAGAGACCAGGCCTACAGGACTAAATAAAGAAATAAAATCAGATATGGGTAAGCAAAGTATTACATGCCTGTAGACACAGACAAACAAAGAAAGTGGTAGGCAAAACTACAAGACCCAGCAATGGTTAAGAGGAAGAGACAGAGGGGCTAATTCTGGCTGCACAATACCAAGCCTTAAGAGCAAATGCATTGCCAGAATTGAGATGACAGCAACAGAGAGCAGGTGCTTTCCCTGCAAATAAGCTAAAAAAAACAGTGGATCATACAGTTAGCTGCTACAAAAAGATTGCATAGACTGACTACAAACAATGGGATGACAAAGTAGCAACAATAGTGCATTGGAATATACCATTTGCCTGCAAACGAGAACTGGCGGGACCATAAAATAGACAAAATAATAGAAAATGAAGAAGCTAAAGTGCTCTGAGACACACAGTCTCTGTCTCTGTCTGTCATCTGCAATGGGAATAGCTTACATTTTTTGTTGTTACCTTAAACACCAGCAAACAATAAGCCTATCCCAGATTCTTGGGAAAGACTCAAGAGGTGAATAAAAATGTCAAATCCAGTCTGAACAACTGGCTGACTGTGTGACCAACAAAAATAATAATCTGAAACTTGAAGTGATGAAGCAGCTAGTTGAGGTTTTAGTGATTTCTCCCCTATATTACTGTAGCTGTCAGCTGTCAGGTCTTCCTGAAGTCGCTTAAAGTTTGTGTAGTTCTGGATTTACTTAGTCCCACATCTCATTTCCACCAGACTTAATGTTAGTTGGGTCTTCATAAGTAATAAGACTTAAATTGTTGTTGATTATGTTTAAGGTACTGTACATATAGATAATTTTAATTTGGACAATTTTATTATGCTTCATGTTCCTGGACATTATATTCAATTGTGTAACCAATTTAATAAATATTTCCATGTGTTAGAATAATTGCTTCAGATTTTATGACCTCCTCCTAGATAATGCAGGTAGTCCTTGACTTACAACAGTTCATTTAGTGACCATTCAAAGTTACAACGGTATTGAAAAAAAGTGACTTAAGACCATTTTTCAAAATTACATGGTTCATACTTATGACCATTGCTGTGTCTCAAGGTGATATGATCACCTTTTGCAACTTTTTGACAAGCAAAATCAATAGGGAAGCCAGATTCACTTAACAACCAAATTACTAATTTATCAACTGTAATGATTCACTTAACAACTGTGGCAAGAAAGGTCTTAAATGGGGGAAAGACTCACTTAACAAATGCCTCACTTAATGACAGAAACTTTGGGCTCAATTGTGCTCATACGTCAACTACTTGTAATTATTTTTAGAAATTGAATGCATTGAACCTCTTCTTAAGTTTGATTTCATAAAGTTTAAAAGAGCACTTATAATTCACCTTTTACAGGACTTTTATGAGGTTGGATGATGCCATTTAAACCATGGCAGTTTTATCACTAGATGATAGTTACAATATTATTATCTGTTGTTATAGTAATGTGCTTAGGTGTCATGCACACTAAATAAAATTACTGCCACTATTGCTATTACTAAACACACTCTCTGAATATTTTTTCAGATACAGTAACAGTTAAGTCTCGTTGTTGCTGTACCTGTTTGGGGAGAAAAACAATCATGTAGTTTGCTTAAGTAACCGTAGGAGTTGATGTGGCCAGAACCAAATATTGATTTCCTTGAAATGTTGTGGTTTCCTCAGTTTTATTTATGAGGAATCCAAAAAGCAGCCACTGTGCAAAAAAGAAAAGAAATCCCCAAACAAAGCAAAACTCACAATCAAACTTAATTATGTTGTATTTTGGTAATAGAAAAGCCAGGGTAGAAGGTTGGGTGAGGAAATGAGCTATTTCAAACCCTTTCATGGAAGAATAGTGAGCCGTAAATAATCTATTGATTGCATTCTCATCTCTACCCTTTGTTAGTTTTAGCATACTGAGCTCAAATGTTTAGAACTTTTGGTGAAATCGGTGAAAGGCAATTGTTTGTTCCACCTTGATTTCTCCTCTTATTTCCAACTCTCCAGTTCTTTCCCTAAAATATTTTCTTTTCCATTTCAAAGCCATTTTTTATTTTGATTCTGATTTACCTTTCCTGAGGTTTCACATAATGATCTAGAGAAATAAATATTATTCCTTATGGATGCCATTTTTGTATTCAAGAATTGGCCTGGTCTCCACATGTGAAGCTTTGTTTAGTGTTCCTCCTTTTGTTAATCTGCGTTGTGGAGACTTAGTTGAATAGATTTCATTCCCCCGCCCGCTCTTTTGCTTGCTACTCCTCAACCCACATGTTGATCCTAATTATAATATTAGGTTTCATTGCCTTTTTCTTTCCATCTGTGAATCAGCAATTCATTATAATAATTATACTTATTATTTCTGTGCTTCCCGTATTCTTTTAGTGGCTATTTTATATACTTTCCAAGCATAGGTTTGTTTGTTTTTTAATTATGCTTGGAAATGAAGCTTGTGCGTAATAGTTGAAAACTAAGTAGTATACTTTGGACAGCTGTTTGCTAGAATTGCTGGTAACCATCTGAGGTCTCTTACAAAAAAGCTATGATATTCAATCAGAGTTTTCAGGCAGGAGCTATTAGAACTTTAAGAATAATATTAATTATAGACACTCACTGGCTTTTTATAGAGGAGGCAGCAATAGTGGTATTCCTCCTTCTCCATCATTCTCTCAGCCAAAAAAATCTAAACAAACAACTTTGTCCGCAATAGTACAATTTTATTTTACATATTCTGGCTTAAATAGATAGTGTCCTAAAGTCATGTGATCAACTTTTGTGACCTTCTGATAAGCAAAGGCAATGAGGAAAAAGATTCACTTAACAACCAAGGCAAGAAAGGTCATAAAATGAGGCAAAATTCATTTAACAAATGTCTCACTTAACAACATAAATTTTGGGCTCCACTGTGATCATAAATCATGGACTACGTATAGAGGTAGTCCTCAGCTTACCACCATTCATTTCATGATTGTTTGAAGTTACAGTAGCCCTGAAAAAGTGACTTATTACCAGTCCTCATACTTATAACTGTGGCAGTATTTCCACAGTCAAATGATCAAAATTCAGGTGCTTGGCAATCAGCATATATTTACACCAATTGCAGCATCCTATGGTCATGTGATCAACATTTGCGACCTTCCCAAATGACTTCTAACAAGCAAAGTTAATGGGGGAAGCTGAATTCAATTAACAACCACCCCATTCATTTAACAACTACTGTGATTCACTTAACAACTATGGTATTGTAAAATTGGACACAACTCACTTAACAACCACTTTGCTTCGTAACAGAAATTCAAGACCCAATTCTGGTTGAGAACTATGGTACCTGTATATGCAAGATCTTTGCTAAACACCTTACTTTTCTATTTTTGTAGAAAGTGTTTCCTTGACTGTTTCAAGTCAGAATTGGAAAGCTCATCAGCCTCACAGATGGATAAACAATTGGATCTTCATGCCTGTAGTATTGTTGCAAATGAGAAATTGGCCAGGAATTTTATATATGCTGCTCTTATACCCTTGAAAGAAGGGCAAAATAAAAACAAAAGTCTAAGTAACTAAAATAAAAAGTACTGGTTGATTCAATGCATTTCCTAGTATGTATATGGGAAATTTGTCTCTGCCTTCTTTTTTTCTTTTTTAAAGAGCAGTTCTTGTATTTTAATTAGGCCTACACAAAACTTGCCAATTTCATTTTTCAGATTGCATAGCAGTTGCAAAAGCCACCTTTCTTTTTTCAATATTTTTCAGATTTACCCAACTATTTACCCAACCAAATCCACTATTTTTAACTGCTTCTTGCTTTATCCTAGACTGGGTGTCGGAAACTCATAGCTCTGGAGCTGCATGCTGCTCTTTGGACTCTCTGCTGTGGCTCCCTGTCCATCACTGGCTGGCTTCACCCCTTGCCCTCCCTCGCTTGGCCTTAGAAGATAATGGCGGTGGCAGGGGATGGAGAAGCAGTCAGGGCTGATTGTCCGGCACTTCACTCTTGCTGCTTGTTGGTGCTGGACATACCTTTCAGCCCTTGTTGATGCTGGGCATACCTTCCGGCTCTTGTTGGTGCTGGCTGTGCCTTGCAACCAGGGCCGGCCTTGTTAATATGAGGGATGGTGGAGTGGGAATGGGATCTGGGAGGAGGGGACATCAGAAAATATGATGGGCCCGGAGTGCCCAGCTACAGCTTTAAGAAGCTCAGGACAGCAGGAAAAGGGGGCTGGCCCCACCAAACCTCGCACACCCACCCTGGGGGTTAGGCTTGGAGAAAGCAGGAGCACCCTCACCAAAGACACTCACCTGTCAGCCAGTTTCCCCCCTCTCTCTATGACTCTTTTTCTCTCTGTGTAAATCCGGGCTGGTTGAGGAATGATCACCAGCCATGACAGAGGCTTCTCTTTGGGCAACCCGCCTCCGCCCCTCCTCCGCCTCTTGTGAACCCCTGGCCAGCTGTGGTGGGGCTGGGAGGGTGTGCATGCATGGGGAGACCCCACTTAAATGAACAGCTGCCCACCCTGTGCACCACCCACCCTATGTGCCCCTTGGCCAAGCCAAAGAGGGAAGTCCCTGCCATGGCTGGTGATCGTTCCTCAGCCAGCTCTGATCTCATAAAAGAAGAAATAAAATGAATAGCCAAGAGGAGGGTCACCAGAGCCTTAGTGCAGGAGAGAAGCCACATCCTGTTAAGACCCTCAAGTGAGCAGCCGCCTGCCCCACATGTGCCTTTGCTGCACTTTGGTGTGCACTTGAGGAGGATCTCCCCATGTGTGCCCACCCTCCCAGCCCTGCCACAATGAGAGGAGGAAGGGGAGGAGGAGGACAAGGGTCGATGGAAGGGAAGCCTCTGCCATGGTTGGCAATCAGATTTCCAGAAATAAGAAATAAAAGTAGTAGGAGGAAGGAGGGAGGGAGAGACAAACAGACACAGAGTGATACAGAAAGGGGGGGGGAGATAGGAAGAGGGACAGAAAGACATAGAGAGATAGAGAGGGAGGATAGAGATAGAGGGGGGAGATAGAGGGGAAGATAGGGAGAGGGGGAGAAAGAAGGGGAGAGGGGGACAGAGATACAGAGAGGGGGAGAGAGAGGGAGAGACAGATACAGAGAGAGGGGGAGAGAGGGGGAAAGATAGGGAGAGGGGAAGAAAAAATAGGAAAAGAGATATACAGAGGGGGGAAGAGAGAGGAGGGAAAAGGAGATATATAGAGAGAGGGAGAAAAAAGGAGATAGAGGGAAAGAGAGATATAGAAGAAGAGGGGAAGAGAGAGGGGGAGAGAGATACAGAGAGAGGGAAGAGAGAGTGGGAGATATAGACAGGGGAAGGGAGGGGACAGAGAGGTAGAGAGATACAGAGAAGGGGGAGAGGGGGAGAGACTGACATACAGCAAGAGAGAAGGGTTTTGTGGCTGGGTAGGCATGGCTAGGTCATGTGAATGGGTGGGAGTGAATGACATCGAGTTGGCCATACCCACCCAGGTTTTGTGGCTCCCAGGGTTTTTTTTTCCTGTGGGAAATGGGCCCAAGTGTTTAAAACTGCAGACACCTGTCCTAAACCAAATAAAATGCTATATTATGCTATTAGATTTGGTCATATGGCAAATACCTGGAGATCTGAAATTGAATTACATGGGATAGTCCTAGGCTTTTAGACCACTGATTGCTTTTCATGAACTTTCTTTAAAAAACTGTCCCTTTTTAACTTACACTAGTTGCACTGATGTAAATTTAGTAAAGTTAGGTAGTAAGTAGGTTAAGATTTTATTACTGAACTTTTTTCATTGGGATTTTAACTATATTATGACATATATTAATTTAATTCTTTTGGTGTGATTTTAGCTTTGATTATTTCTTATTTGCTAAAATTTCACATCCTACAGGGAAGCATATTATAAATAAAATATTTGTTTCTTGGTAAGTTGAGTTTTGGATGTGACAAGATAGAATTAGGTTCAAAAGTTTCTTTGCTTTGCCACAAAACTCTAAAGGTTTTTGATTACAAAATATGGCATGGTTTGTATGATGCAATAGAATAATCTCCATGTCTTTCTTTCTTTGGAGGAAGGGTGAGATTAACAAAATATGTTAGGTAGATAAATTCTGCAGATATGGACCACAAAGCTAAAAATAATGTCACTATATGTGTTGTGTAATACAGATATTTGGAATTTTATACCTAGGATCCAGGCTCCAGCTGATTTATTTGAATGAAACACTCACAATTTTGGTGAGAAGTGAGCATTCTTTGATCTAAAATATTAAAATGAAGAAACACTCTTCATTATTTTTACTCTTTTTTATAGTGTAATTACCCTCATGTGTTTTTCACAACTAATTAAAAATTAGTAGTATCACCTAATTGGGTGAAGTTGCACCTCAAAAGGACCTGAAAGTGACTGTATCATCCCTTCAGATTTACATGTGCTGTGTATAGAATAAAGTGGCAAATACTGTGAATATCTGTTCAATATTTAATCCCTTTTGTTTTATTGCAATCATTTTATAAATGTGTCCTCTTTCACTGTTCATTTTTGCCCCTCCACAATGAAATTTCTCCTCCACACTTTAGCTTAGCTTGCACCTAGTAACAATCATTTTTGCCGAGTTTGTCATGACATTGTGACTAATAACTTGGTTTCCTTCCACACTATCTCTATCACATAAAAAAGAGTCTTCCAATCTATCTGTTCAGTCACTCCATTTATCCAACAGTAAATTCATGCATGAAGGGTTGATGTATTAGGGTTGCTTCTATTTACAGAGATAGATGACATATAATCATCCAATTGTAGAATTGATATGATTTGTTTATTTTGGGGAGATATTTGGGTATTTGGTGTCAACGGTATACATTTACTGCTTCTCTGTTCCTGAACTGCCACAGTACAAGAAACTAATTAGGACTGCAGAAAAAAACAATTACTACCCACCTGCCTTCAATCAAGGACCTGTATACTGCACGAGTCAAAAAGAGGGCTGTGAAAATATTTACAGATCCCTCACATCCCAGACGTAAACTGTTTCAACTCCTTCCTTCAAAACGATGCTATAGAGCACTGTACATCAGAACAACTAGACACAAGAACAGTTTTTTCCCAAAAGCCATCACTCTGCTAAACTAATAATTCCTTCAACACTGTTCAACTATTACAAAGTCTGCACTATTATTACTGCTAATCTTCTCATCACTCATCACCCATCCCCTCCCACTTGTGATTGTAGGACTGTAACTTTGTCCCTTGTATCCACATGATTTATATTGACTGTTTCTCCTAGTATGATTTGATTGTTGATTGTACCCTATGAATATCATTAAGTGTTGTACGTTATGATTCTTGATTCTTAACGAATGTATCTTTTCTTTATGTATATTTTTATTTATTTATTTATTTATCGTATTTTTATACCGCTCCCTCTCCCAAAAAGGGACTCGGGGCGGTGTACAGACTAAACATATAAAAGATACAGTCAAACAGCAATTAAAATCAGAATTAAAATAAATAGATGAAACTAGAATAAATGAGTAAAATAAGTAAGTAGGTAAATGACTGAGTCCCGTCAAATAGAATTAAAAGTTTTATTAGAATTTAAAATTTAAAAATCTCAGAAAACCTTTAATTGGCTAGGCCGGCCTGCTTAAAAAGTAAGGTCTTGACTGCACGCCGGAAGGTTAGGATGTCCGATGTGTCTCGTATCTCCGGGGGGAGATAATTCCAAAGGGAGGCGGCTCCCACAGAGAAAGCACGTAATCTCGGGGTCGCCAGCCGACAACGATCAGGTGGCGGTACCCCAAGCAGGGAGTACGCTCCTGTGGGAGCGTACTGGGCAGCGGGAGGTTGTTGGTAGCAGAAGGTGGTCCCGTAAGTAGCCAGGTCCCGAGCCATGGAGCACTTTAAATACTAACAGTACCACCTTGAATCGAATCCAGAAGGCCACAGGAAGCCAGTGCAGTCTGCGGAGAAGTGGTGTTATGTGGGCGTCCCGGGGGGCGCCCATAATCATCCGTGCGGCTGCATTCTGGACTAACTGTAACCTCCGGAGACTCTTCAAGGGGAGCCCCATGTAGAGAGCATTGCAGTAGTCCAAGCGGGAGATAACGAGGGCGGAAGTGACTGTGCGAAGTGTACTGAGAGTATTTACACCAAGACAAATTTCTTGTGTATCCAATCACACTTGGCCAATAAAATATTCTATTCTAACATTCAACTTTCATTAAAAAGACAAACTCCAAAATTTAATTGCAAAGACAGAGTATGAAGTCATTGGAATTAAAATGGTTACTTCATTTTTGTTCTTTGTTTAAATAATTCTTAACATAGCAATATCAACTTGGCACATTAAGTATCAGCTTTTTTTAAACACAGATCTTTATTTTGAAAGGTTTTTTATAAACAATTAAGAAGCTTCACGCTGCCATTCTTTAAGATTATATGTTTGACTATTCTAATCTGTCAAAAAATATTCAACAAAACACTTTCCTAATTTGCTTGTGAAGGGATTGGCTATTTAGATACTTGAAGTATGTAGCAGTTCAGGTTTAACAAATCTTATTTTAATCCATTCATTTGTGAAAGGATTATTGCTATCTTGCTTTAGATACCATTCTGTGGACAAAACACAGGTGTATTTTATTTTTGTGATCTGTAAGATGTGAACAAAAATATGTAGTTTTTCTCTCATTCTCAAATTCTTAGATCTAAGGGCCATCCAACAAAACTGACTAGTGGGAGATTTAAGATAGATAAAAGCAAAGGTTGACACCTAACTGAGTGTTGGTACTCTATGCAATATACAGTGACATCAATTCAGACAGATCTAAAAGGAGATTAGACAACAATATGGAGGAGCAAGTATATATGAATGGTAGTCGTGTTGACAAAATATTATTTCCAGGATCAGAAAGCCAAAGTCTGTATATACTAGAGAAAAATATTGATAGAGAAGTATTGCTCTAATTTTCTGCTGATGGGCATCTTATAAAGTTCTTGTCAGTTACTCTAGGACCAAGATATTAGATCAAATAAAAACCTTGGACTGATCCTAAACCATTAATCAGTCTGTATATACAAGATGCAACAGTGGCCTGGAGGATTTGGTTACAAATTCCAGAGCATTTTTTAAAAAGTTACTGAGTTTTGAATGTGAGGGATGGAATGAAGATTAGGTATATGGAGAGTAAGAATATTATCTTCATTTAATTGATTCATTTTAAGACTCATCACAGTTATTTTCAAACAGTCTGAATAAATTACTTTTGATTCTGGTTTACCTATTTTGTGGAATACAAAATACTGCACATTGTTCCAATGATGTGGTCCTTGACCCAAGAAAGGGTATGTAACTGTACCATAGATATGTTGAATCACTGTCAGAAAAGAATCCATTCTGGCTGTGACATTATTCCCTATGCAGAAAATGTAGCCCTTGCAAGGCATGGAATGTCTGCCAGGCTACATGCCCTTGGGCAGACTAAATTTGAAATGTTAGGACATTTAGAACATGTTCTTTAAAATGCTTCATTGCAAACAAGACAAAATGCTGGTAATGTGCCTTAAAACCTATCTTTGATGTACAGCTGTTTAAATAAAATGGGTTTTAAAGGAATGACCTGTGGGAACATTTATAGTTAAGCTTTTTCTTCTTCGGATAAGAAAACAGCCTTTTGTTTTTCAAGTGGCATCAAAGTGTTTGCTGAAAAAAATGGGGTCAGGATAGTAAAGACAATAGGTGGCCATGCACTCTCAGAATAAAAGGTCAAAATGAAACTATGATGAACTGTGAAACTACTCCTCTCTGAAATAAAATTTGCCCTTGGAAATAGATTATACAGTACATTTCAGGAATGTTCAGCTCAGTCAAGTACACAAGTAGTATATTTGTAGACTTAACTGAAATCTACATTTGTTCAAGATGAAGATCTTTTACTTCTGGAATGAGTAGAACAAAATGCTAGGTTTACATAGCTCCCAAATTATCTATTAATAGAATATATCATGTGAATATTGTTGGGTATTGTGTAATTCTTTTTGGACTTTTGATCTCATGTATCTATTATCCAATCATTATTCAGATCCCTACATGAACTTCTAAATCTAACTTACCTTGCAACATAACTATGAGTAGGAGATAAGAAGAGGCACCATAAATGCTTCCCCATGCACTTTCTCTGAGAAAGAGTAGATCACATAGGCCATAGAAGGGTAGGTAGTAGCTGGGAAATGTTTCAGAACCCTCCCTAATTTTCTGGAAAGTAAAAGGAAAGGAGGGAAGAAAAACTTTCAGCCTTCCAAGTTAATTTAATAATAAAGATACAAATTCTCCTGGTTGTGTTTCTTGTATGGACTGTCTCACAGGGCAAATAGTGTGTGTGTGTGTGTGTGTGTGTGTGTGTGTGTGTGTGTGTGTGTGTGTGTACATACACATGAAGAGACACATACATACAAGCATGCATGATAAGTACCTATACCAGATATTCTCCTATAATAAGCTTTTCCATTTCAATTTTTATTGTTAAATCAATAGTCCAGAGACAGGCAATAATTTGTCTAAGATCATCCAGCAAATTTTAAACCTCAGCTGGGAATTAAAGTTCTTCTGATCCAATCTTATCACAGCTATAAAATACTTGGAGGAAGGAATAAAAACCATAAATTCCTTATTACAAAGAAAAAGAAATCTCCAAAGAATGCAAAGAGCAGCATGTTATTTCAGTCTTCTTTGGCACTTTGGCACTTCCAGAGTAAAGAATCTGGAGATACTTTCCAACCTTCTGTCTACAAGACATTCAGGGAAGTAACCTTCTCTAAAGCAGCCTTGCTGACAATTTCCATCTGTAGAAGAGAAAAAAAAATCCACATGCCAGTGCATGTTGAGATAGAAAATTAAATGATCACAGGCAGGTATTCTTGTGTGTATATTTTCTACCCCATACAAAATTGTTTCAAGATATTGAAGCAATGACTTATTTTGAGTACTATAACAATTAGATAAAGTGATTGGTTCTGACTTGGCCCATTTTTTTCTGGGGAAATTAAGTTGAGATGAATAATCAGATGTAGGCTATGTCTATGTTTTCTGGGAAACTTCTCGGGAAAGTAAACCACTCAAAAATCAGATTCTAATTCTTACAAAAAAAAAAAAAAATCAAAGATACTGGCACTTGCTCTAAGCTCTCCCTATAATTTTCTCTTTCCTAAGGGAGCAGACCTTTCTAACATTAATGTGAGCAACTAGGACCTAATGATACATAGTTTAGGCAGAAACATTTCCTGCAGGTTGGTGACCATTTCACTTAATAATGATCCCTAGGAAAATTTCATTCCCATATGGCGCAGCAAGAATCCTGTTATTTCCAATGAACCCAGTCTATTCTACCTTATTTTTTTTTATTTTTATCATCTGACTATAATAATAGGCAAACCCAGCATGCTTTCAATAGTCATACGTGTGAAATTGATCATAAGTCACTTTTTTTAATGCTGTTGTAACTTTGAACAGTCACTAAATGAATACTATATTAACTGTTAAAGCTGGCTATTTTCCAAACTGAACATTTTCCAATGACAAATGTAGGGGGTGTGCATAAGCGCACCATCGTGCCTACCGTCCCTGTCCTATTATTTATTTTTATTTTTCTTATAAGTATCTATCTCATGTATTCAAAACTATATTTATTCTTATACCTGTATCTTGTAAGCGATTAACAAATCAAATAAATACTAAAAAAAGTTATTTTCATCCTGACTGCTGTTAACAGTGACAAATACAAGATTTTAATGCAATAATTGCTTTTGAGATTCACTGTAGATAGATAAAGGTCTTATATTTGATTTATGTGTGTTGTGATTTGATTACACATTTGTATAAGCAAATATAAATCTTTGTCAATGTTTGAACATGCTCACATGTCTACCACATGTGAAATAAGTGTCCTCTAGTAAAACAGCTTCTTGCAAATTGGTTATAATTTTTTCTTAATGTGATTTCATTTCACTGTGGCTTAAATTATATCTGACTGTAAGTTTTAAGTCAGTTTTGTCTGTGTCCAAGGCAGCTTTCCTCTTCTTCTAATCTTTCTGTTATCTAGAATTTAGTATCTGTAAAAGGTAAGCAATAAAATAATTAGGATAAAGTATTTTTAGTTTTGCTAATATGAATTAGTTCTTGCTTATTTGATACTCCTGTCATAGACTATCTAAAAAATGAAATGACATGCAGTTTCCTAATTTAAATTTGCTTACAATAATTCTAACTTAGATTCACAAACATATTAAATTGCAGATATCTGAACTGTGGATTCAGAATGTAAAAATACTGAGCTTACACCATAATATCTATTAAGATATATGCACCTTCTCAACACTAATTAAGGAAAATTTTAAGTTTATTTTTAATAGGTCTAAGTTTACCATGTTCTGTATAATAACAAGCCTTTTAAAAATGTCTTGATAGTTTTAAATATTTGTGTTGAAGTCTTACCTCTATAATTAATGTGAGAAAGTTAGTCCCCATATTATGGTGGGGAGCCCAATAATCTGCATAATAAATTTCATAAAGTAAGATAAGGAATTAGTCATTTAATCCAAATAATAAAAAGGTAACATTATTTAACAGAACTTTCAAAATCAGAATACTAAGAATTTATCTTAAGAGTAACAGAAATGTGAGATGTGATGGTTATGTATGGAATTATAATTCAAAATGGTTTCTACATTAAATTAAATTCTGTGTCATGTTTATTTTGGCTATTGAGGCATGCTCTCTTAATTACCCTTCCTGATATTATGTCAGTCTTTTGGCAGAGAGATAGGATCATACAAATTTTATAAATAAAACAAGTCCTCTATAGCTCTTGAATAAAAACAAATATGTTGATGTGCTTCTTGGCCATAACATGGTTATCTACTAGTTTTCTGTGGCTCGTAAAATAGTAAGACATATAACTAAACAGTTTATTTCATACATATTAATCATCCTTTTCCACTTTCAGCCCTACATTTTATCACAGTTGCCTACATTTGATCACAGTGACTGGAAATGAACAACCAGTCAACTTTATTGGGGGAAATGTGCATGTGGATCACTGGCAACTAATATGCAGATAAAATCATGTTGACATGAATCTGAAGGATTCCAATGGTTTTCCTTTTTATTTGGATGGGAGACTGGAAACCTGGTCAGCCATGCCATACGTAATGAGGAAATAAAGATATTTCCATTTTCTGATTCACTAAAACTTCAAGAATAACAGAATTGGAAGGGATCTTGGAGGTCTTCTAGTTCAACTCCTAGCTCCGTGATTCTCCCCACCTAACATGTGATAGCATTTTTCTTGCTGTATAAGAAAGATACATTTTTTTGAAAAAAAAAAGATCATGATCACACTTTAGGAAAAATTAGGAATAACAAAATTTGGCAATATTTTCTTGAGGTGACATTAAACAGCTTACTGTGTATATATAAGGGCAGAATAGGATATGAATCTGCATATAACCAGAACTGCTTCAGAATTTTATGAACATCTATTTCCAATCTGCTAAGCACATCTCTTTTATACCATTCTTGTTGTTTGGAGTTCTTGAAAATCAGCATGGGACTTACAGACTTGGTTTTTTTTGGGGGGGTGGGGGGTATATTTATATTTCACACTTATTTTGAGACATCCCATTTCCCTTGTCTTCACAGCTTTGTTGAATAAGCCTGCTTTTAAGCTGAAGTAATGGTGTACAATTCTAGAAATGAAGCCATTTCACTCTATTTGCAACAAAACAAAACAATTCTGTGAACCAGATGTTTTGTGGTATCTACATGTTTACTCATAGGAGAAATACTTATGTCATGTAAGAATATAAAGAGAATGGTAGGAGACAAGAATCTTTTGAAATTTTATCAAAGATCCAGAAATCCCAAAAGGAATGTACAATGCATTTTGTAAAGCTTTGTCTACAGTGTGATCTCAAATGCCAATTGCTTTTCTGTATCTATAAAATATCTGGCTTATTTATAATGAAATAGTTATTATTGCAGTTTTGGCCTTCTCACAAAGACCTTTATTGGGCAAGATATTTAACAAGAGGGGATTAACACCTAAGGTTTATATACAAGTAGCAAACAATATTCTGGTAGTTGAGGGAGAAATTGCAAATATTTGTTTTCACCACAAAAATAGCATTAAAAAACTCTGTTTAAATCAATTTTCTCAAGATAAGTTGACAATGTCTTTGGAAGTTTATAACAGTTAATAGTACTAAAATCCTCCCTCCCTCCCTCCCTCCCTCCCTCCTTCCTTCCTTCCTTCCTTCCTTCCTTCCTTCCTTCCTTCCTTCCTTCCTTCCTTCCTTCCTTCCCTCATTTTCTTGGAATTTTATCCTAAAACATGTCTGATGAGGTCAGAACCAAATATTTCTGGGCCAGAATATTTTAGCTATGAAACATGTTATTTCTCTAAAATAGGATATGATAGAATTATACAGTGACATTGAAGATCACTAATTTATGCTTAGATATTAGGTTGCCATATCTGATCTGCAAAGTGTGGATGACCATTAGACAGAGATATCCCATTGCTGCCAGCAATTGATCATTGTGATTTTGCAGCCCACTTTCAAATACATTGTTCACAAAAGCTGTTTTAAAATTAAACATATCTGATTAGAGAAATGTGGGGTTGGGGGTGGAATGGACATATTTGTGCTATCTTAGGGTTTTTTTAGAGATACAGATCATAATTAAGAACAATAATAGCCCATATCTTTTCTACGAACTATATTTGCAGCAATAACTATTAATTGGTTCCAGATTTTCTATTGGCTTTAAAAATACTTTGCTTTCCCATATGCAGCAGCAATTTTAAACTCTGTGCAGGTCTGGATTCCTCCTTATTTGGAAGATATATGATTGCTTTGGCTTGTATAACTGTGTGTAGCTGGCTCTGCCTGTGAATATGATTGTATCCCTACACAGAAGCCTTAGGGAATCTCACAAGCCAGAGTAAGTGACAATTCTACCTGGTAAGTATTTTTCTTTGACAGTGCTATTATATCTATTATAGTGTTCGGGAAAATAGAAATCTTATTTCCAGATTCCTTTGCTGATATTCATAGGCAGGTCTCTATTCTGCATCTGGAGGGTATCAGAACCTGCATGTACTTCTTAATTGGTGGGATTTGGGAAAATTGGATTAAAGATCTTAATATGCATATAATAGAATGAGCATGCTGGATAAAACTGAAGTTTGATTGTACATAATACAATACTGAACTAATTAACACTGTCCTTGTCATTAGCAGGGAAGGTTGTATGTGCATAGGGCCAATAAAAGTAGGTACTGTATGTACAGTTCTCCATGTTACTAAAACACATTATCCATTTATTTGTTTAAATTTATTGACCACCTAACTCCAGTGGAGTCTGAAGTTATGTGAAAGCCTTGATCGGCTAAAGCCACAACAGGTAACAAAGATTAATATCTATGGTTTAATTTGTTGATAATTGCAATGTAAAATGAGCAAATGGTAAAGAATAACAACAGAAATAGCACTTAGATTTATATACTGCTTCACAGTGCTTTACAGCACTCTCTAAGTGGTTTACAGAGTCAGCATATTGCCCCAACAATCTGGGTCCTTTATCGATCTTGGAAGGAAAAAATCTTGAGCCAATGAGACTCGAACTGCTGAATTGCTGGCAGTCAGCAGTCAACAAAAATAGCCTGCAATACTGCATTCTAACCACTGCCCCACTATATGCATTAATTAAAAAAGACAAACTATCTATGTGCACATGTATAAAAATGAAGAGGACATAGAATAATGTAATAGAAGTGGTCTTATCTATTGGAGTGGAGTTGCTCAACTAATTGATGATGTACCATCAAGCTGCTTTCAACTCCTAATGACAACACTGATTTTTCCATGATGATCTATCCCTAACCTATTATTTCAAATATTCCAATGATGCACTAATCACTACTGTAACTGAGTTCATCCAGTTTGTTCCTGGTTCTCTTCCCCTTCTTCCTGTCTTTTCCAGCATTACAACTTTTTCGAGAAAGTTGATTTTTTGCATGATGTGTCCAAAGTAGGACGATGAGCCTGATCATTTGTGCCTTGATAGATAGATAGATAGATAGATAGATAGATAGATAGATAGATAGATAGATGGTTTGTGTGAGAGAAAAAGGATCAAGCCTCCTATCTATTAGGTCTAGTGTATGTTTTATGTTGCAAGAAATCTGCTTTAGTTTGGCAAGATTTCTGTCTTTAGGTGAAGAAAATAAAGGAACTGTTTAGAAGAATCAGAACATACCTCTCTTGGTTTTTGGAGCCTGATAGGGAAGTAAGACAGGCAAAGTAATTAGTGCAAAAGTAGGTTGAAACCTCACCCATTGTACGTTCCCCTCCTCCTCCTCCTCCTCCTCCTCCTCCTCCTCCTCCTCCTCTTTCTCTTTGATCTCGCAAGAAATAAATAAAATACAACTAGATGAGCAAATTCCACTTTGTTGTAAGGCTACATTATATGAAGATTCAAAGGCTGCATATATGGAAGGTACAAATTTCCCATCAGGGCAGATACATCTTAAGTTTCTTTCTCTGACAATTATGCTGCTGGGAGCTCTTCTCATTCTTGTTGGATCATTCCCTAGGCAACATTTTTCCCTTCATATCCCAAGGTCATCCAGACATATTCTCACATATTCTCTCTCTCTTTCTCTTCTTCCTCTACTCTCCTCTCCTCCCTCTCCCCTTCTAACACATAATAAGCAGCCAAGGTAAAAAAAAAAAAAAAAAGCCCAGCACCAACTAATCAACATAACCATTTCATGGGCTCTTTCACACTTAATTAATGTATATAGTAACACAATAAGAGATGCAGTCAGAAATGAATAAGTATTTAATAAATGTGGATTGAATGCACATTTTATGTTGGAACATGTTTAGTTTTTGTGACATAGAAAAAATGAATTAGGATTAAATTATGAAATAAGTATACAAAGAAAGAGTGTATAACTCAAAATGAAGGGGGAGACTGAAATTCATAGCTAGATGAAGTTGATAGACTCTCAAACAGAGGTGAGAAATTTAATGAACAAAATTCAGTCTATAAAGCTTTCATGGATATGGTAAAAGCACTGATGCTTTGCAAGGATAGAAAGGAGTGATACGTTGAAAGATGTTGGTATAAATTGAGTTTAGATATGTATTTTCTTTTTTCTCACACCTTTAATGTTTTTGTTTACTTTTTTTCACTAAGCATAATATTCATTACCCCAAGAGGGAATTGTATGATGGCTATGAACCTTTCTAATCACTTTTTCAAGACCACCTCAAACAACCAAATTTCTTGTCTTGTGAATTTGATACATTAATTAAGCACATTATTGAGAAGTCCTCAAAATACCCCCAATCAATGTCACTGACTAAGCTAAAGCAATCTGTTTACTTCTATTTTAAGAACATAATGTTGCTCCGTGCAGGAATGCATTGCCAAGTATAAACCATCTGGTGTAAAAAAAGACTCAATCACATTCATACATTATGAATAGAAATTAATCTGATGCACTTTTAATATTATTTAATATCTTATATATTTTATATCATTTTGTGATGCAACATATGTTAGTTCCTCCTGATTCTGTCCCTTGCAAATATTTTTTTTCACACATTATTAAAATTGTGTAAGGGATGAGTTAAGACAGAGTAGCTTGCTTTTCTCTTTCTATTGCACTTTATGTGCATCTATTGTTACTTTCTACATGCTAAAGGTCAAATATCTACAAAAGAGGAAATCCTCATATAATTCTTTATGTTCAAATTTCTAAATAATTCAGAGAAACCACATGAGTTTTGCAGATTTTATACTACCGAGCTGACAATAAAATGCACAAAGGGCACAGAGTTAGCTAATAGAGTTGGTACTCCTCTTTGTGGAAGAGGACAAGAAGAAGCTAGTACTGTTAGAAGTTCTCCATAGATATCACTATCTATCATTTAATAACATGGTAGTTATAATAAATTCTTAGGTCAATATTACTGATTATTCTAAAAAAATAATAATGTATAGTTGAACAGATGCCAAGTTAGAAACAAAGAGTATGAATTCTAGTCCCGCTTAGTAATGAAAACTGGCTGGATGACTTTGTGCCAGTTACTCTCAGCCTCCCCGCCACCCCCTCAGGGTTGTTATTGGGAGAGAAATAGGAGGAGGAGGGTGTTGTGGCCCGTTGGCTGCTAGCAGAGATAGCTGCAGAGTCAGACAAGGAGGAGGTGAGGGAGAACCTGGGCCAGCTTTGGAGCCTTTGGAAGGTTCTGATCAGGAAACAGCATCGGAGACAGAAACAGAGACCGGTGGAGAGGCAACTATCTTTGATTCCTGAGCTATGTTTGCACGGAGAGGAAAAGAGAGGAGAGCAAAGGAAAAAGTAAGCCGGCTGTCAGGGAGAGGCAGATGCAGATGATAGCCAGCCTCTCCCTGGCTGGGAAAGAAATAGGAGGGGTTTGGGAGGGGCCAGTTGTTACAGACGACCATTCATTTCTAGTATATAGCAAGCAATTCTAATTTCTTGGGTAAACCCAGGTTTTGTTGATCAATTATGTTTGATTTTTTTAATTTATCCCTGTGAATAAAAGACTGTTACTGCCCTGTTATAAAAAGAGGTTTGTTTTACTCATGAGTAAACATCTTATCACTACTTGCGAAGGTTGGGTCAGAACAGAGGGAGTATTAGGTATGTTCACCACCTTGAGATATTTATAAAAATAATAACATGGGGGAGGATCTAAAATCTCCAGAGTTTACAGATCCATTTTCAAAAATAGAGTACTTGGTTAATGTTTCTGACTCCTCACCATTTTCCCTCTCAAAGAGAATTTCCAGGAGCCTATTTTACATTATTCCATCAGCTGGCCAACTTCGAGGAGATCAAAGCTGTTATGTTGTTTTTTCAGTTCGCCCTCATCATATTCTATACCAAAGACAAGCTTTTTTTTTTTAAAGTGCACTATCACCGACATTATTTTACCATGTTTTTCGGTTACCATAAAAGTGTTGTATTTTCCATACAAGCAGTTTGCTTGTATGGAAAATTGCTTCCATCTAGATCTATTGCTGATACCGCATTGCTATCTCTTTCATGCATTTAATATTTGTATGTTCCACAATCACAGGTATATGACCTTTGGGTAAACATGCAGAAAGCCACAAAAAATTAGATAGATGACAGACAGAATGTAGTTATTATTATATATGGGATAATAATTTAGACAAATAACTTTAAAGATTATGTAACAAGGATTTAAGGTTTTAATGGATCATGATATTTTTTAAAAGATAGGCCATTTTCTCTTTCTCCCCCCCCCCCACACACACAAACAGAAAAACACACACAGACACATCCCACTCACATTCCTCTCAAAAAGTTATGACTGAAAGCAAAAAATAAGAGTCCCATCCAAGTAGTTCCACAGATAGAAGCTATCAGTAAAAAAATTACAAAGCTAGGGGAACTGTAGTGACTTCCACATTTTTTTTTAAATCTGTAGCATAGATCTGGAATTTTGGAACTGCTTGGATTGGAGAAAGATATTTCATAGTACTTGCATATCACTTTGGATAAATTATGTCTTTTTCAAGCAGGTTATATTTAGTTTAGAATTTATCTAAAATGGAATGCACATAGTTGCTTCTTTGAGATTAAAATCCTAAACAGGAGAACAACCTCTTGGATCTTGGCAAGATTTAGATTCAAATCATTCCATATGGAATTGCCGTGGGTCAGACTATCTGTTACATGTTTATATTCTTCACAATACTGGCACTTACAGTCTGAAGAAAAAAGTAATTTTGAAACTCTAATCTGAAACATACCATATGGCTATATACATTAAAAAATTCATACCAATCTTCTATTAGATTTTTTCTTCTTCGCCACCTAATATTTGACCACTATCTATGAATAAGATAATTCCTTTCCTGTTGATGATTTATTTACAGCATAAAATTAGCCAATATCACCATACTTTCTGCAAAAACTTGCAGAACATAACTTTATGAAATCACATTCAATTGTGCTGGAATGTTTGTGGAAATATTATGTTTCTGTCCATCTTTCCTAGAAAATTATCCCCCCAGTTTTTCCTTTACATGCTTTCTTTTCTCAAAAGTTTCAGTTCTTCTTTCTAAGCTCTACATACTTTTCCCAGATGTGTGACAAAACACTACAGTTTTAGGACTGATTTCTGAAAACAAAAACATTCCAGAGCTTGTGATGTCTTAGATCCTCAGGGGGTTTTGTGTACTGATGCCAGATGAGTTCAGAAAATCTGTGGGGTCTCTCTTTAAACCATCCACAAAGACTGGTAACATGAATGCAGCTTGTGTACATAGCACGGCTGGGAAATGTGCTTTCTTAACAAGGGAGGAAAGTAATAGCAGTTGCAATAACATTGCTCTTGGTTTGTTGGTTTCTTTCAGTTTGTAGGAACAAACTATAAAATTCACATGCTGTTTATCATGTTAAGTGGAAGCAATTGATCCAAGTCTGGATCTGTTACCAGCTTATGATATGAACACAAAACAGGAAACTGCACTCATATTTACTGGGAAAGTGAACCAGTTTATGCTGCAGAATTAACATTGGCAACAACTTTTTATTTTTCTTGACAATTCTTTGTCTTAATAGCAGGCACATACAATTGAATCCTCTCCAAATAGGAAATGCTTCACATATGAGTTTGGCTAATGCACTAATGGAACTTATGGTGGGAACTGATTTTATTTATTTTATTTTTACTTTAGCGTTTAAGAAACTGTAAAGATTTCACTGTTGATGTCAGATATATAACCGAGTTTTCTATTTCTTAAGAGACCATGATTCTGAGTTCTACAAAACTGAGTCCTTCCTTTTATGATTGCTGTGTACAAGATCTGCTTGTTGATATCCAGATATTGCATCCTCTTTGCTCCAAATCAGGGGTTGGTAATTTTTATTTCTATGGATCTCTTTGAAAGTCTGCTGAAATCTATAAATTCCTTCTCAGTATATATACTGGCAGGTGTAAGATGCAGGCAGGAACAGCATAGACTGAACAGAATGACAAAATAGCTGGCATTTTGTACAGAAACATTTGCACAATATATGGCTTAGATTAAGTCCAGATGGGAGATTCCACAAAAGGTAATGGAGAATAAGTGGGCTAAGATCCTGTGTGACTTGTAGATCTAGACTGGAAAGACAAGCAATCAACCTTGTGGTAGTAGACTATAACCATAAGACAGTTGTGGTGATAGATATAGCAATGTCAAATGATAGCAACATAAGAAAAGCTGTATGAGAAACTGGAAAGTAACAGACCATGAAGGAGGAACTTGAAGGGTTATGGAAATTAAAAGCATAGTAGTCCCAAATATACTTTTTCAAAAGGCAAATGGACTTTCTTGTTTTTCTTTGAAGATGTTTTGCTTCAATGACATATCACTGTTGAACACAGACACATAAATTTCTTGGATGAGAGCTAAAACATCTTTAAATATCTTTAGCTATGCACTTTGGGATAAATATCCTTTAAATGGTACAGGAGTATGAATGGATTTCCAGAAAAATTGCAGAGTACAGGAACCACTTATGCTTCAGTTTGAGATGCAGAGAACATGGACTAATCCCCAACAGACTTTGCTTGTCTTCAACAGTGAAGGAACATAGGGTAGAAAACATCCTGTGGAAAACACATCTCCACAACACAGTCCTTTCAGGAGTTCCACAAAGGTTCCATACCCATTTGCACTATTCAGGTGATCCTGAAGACACAGACAACCCCCTCCAAGTGGTGTCAGCAACTCTCTAAAAGAATGCAAATGACTAGCTGTCTGCAAGGAATATAAACCATTCCCCACTATCCAGTCAGAGCTGAAGAAGCTTTTTGCATGAGAAGTGAAACGTCTGCAAAGAAAAACAAGAAACTCCAGTTGCCTCTTGAAAAAACATACATATTTGGAACAACCATGACCTGGGTTACTGAAAATCTCCATAGAGATTTAAATGAAAAGTAGTTCAGAGGTAGTAGGAACATTCAGGACTGTGACTTCTAAACTTGGAGGATGATTACAACATACCTCAGAAACAATGTCAAAGCTTTCTGCCCAGAAGAGTGTAGTGAGGAATAGCTAAGATATTGTGCAAAATCCTAAAACTCCCAGACCTGTGGTAGAGGACCTTAGATTGAGAAAGATTCATAGGATAATGAAGGAATTTTTTAAAAATAAAAATGCATAGAGATTGTATTACAAAGAAACCAATTATGCTCAAAAAAATGTTATCAAATCATTAAACAAACGATTTTGAGAACATGCTAATTTTAGACAGTGGGGATTTATTGAAGTTAACAAATATTTTTGGAATCTAGAGGCCAATAATTACTTTTTACCTACCTACAGTATTGAATGAAAAACTAAATTTCCTGAAAATGAAGTTGTGATTTCTACCTGGAATCTATCCATGGACTTCCCAAGGGCTCTGTAGACCCCAGGTTAAGATATTCACTCTAAGTCAAGATGTGAAATATTTTGGTGATGAATGACACTGTTGTTGGACTGATGATGACTACAAAATTTGCTCCAAATCTTTCCCCTTTTAAAAAAAACTATTTAACAACACACACACACACACACACAGTCTTTTGACCATCCTAAGGTCAAAACCTTACATTACATTTTCTCCACTTTTAACTGTAGAAAACCTATTGCTGATTTTTAGCCATGAGAGAGAGAAACTATAAAATTGCATAAATAAATAAAACTTATTTCTCACTGCTTATAATGGCTGAAAGTATAATTTCACATACTTTAAGTTGTTAGCTGAATTTGGCACCAATTGTGTACATCACATGCAGGTCACATGAAATATTTAGTGGCAGAAACCAAAAATGACATAGTAGAAGCAGCAATAGCTAAAATACTGAGATTCTTAAACAGACTGAAAATATATTTGAGACCATCTGTTACATTCAGAATTCTAGCGACTTAAATTTCCTGAATAATATTGGATATTATTTATTAATAATCAATATAATAATTTATACAAAATTCATTAGATAAGCTCCCTGGCCATAAGCTTGTTATTAAAGTTATATATATCAGATATCACTTTTATTACAATATGTAGATGCCACACCATTTGCCAGGACTCCCATTGATATTTGTGCCATCTATTTCATTAATGCCTAAACAATTAGAATTAAGTAAATGCAGATATCTGTCTTCTTCATAAAATGGCAAAACTTTCAAGAGTTGGCCATCATATATGGTAATGTCAAAATCTTTCACAAAAGTATTTTGGTCATCTTTGATTTTTCTTGAAGAACATGTAATATTTTGGAGCTCACAAGATTTGGAATAGGAGCCAGTGTTTTGGTCTTCAAAATCCTAAGCCAAAAAGATTGCCACTCCTTTATTTATAGAATATCCTGTCTTTCTTGCCATAGCATTCAGTTCCTAAATAGAGATTACATTCAGTTCCTAAATAGAGATTACACAAACATAGCATCAGTATAATGTAAGTGCAAGAAGCCCCTATTCACCTTAACTGAGTAGACAGTTTCCTTCCTTCCTTCCTTCCTTCCTTCCTTCCTTCCTTCCTTCCTTCCTTCCTTCCTTCCTTCCTTCCTTCCTTCCTTCCTTCCTTCCTTCCTTCCTTCCTTCCTTTCTTCTCTCTCTCAAACACACTCATCTTTTCTCTCTCTCACACACAATCTCATGTGCCTCAGTGGGGCAACTCAGCCTCAGTTTCCCATCAGAGAAAGGAATCTTTCTGAGCCAGGGTTTGAAGGTTGACTTGGAAAACTTGGTTTTGCTTGTAACTTTGAAAAGTTACTAAGCAGATGATCATAGGCTGGGGACTATCAGTATTCCCTTTTAGCTTAGAATTACCTATGTCTCTATTACAAAAAAGAAATCCCTATTCCCTGCATTGGCTTACCTTGTATCTTTGTTTTTCTCCTCCCCATTCCAACCTTCCCCCTTCACATACACACACACACACACACAGAGAGAGACAGACAGACAGACAGACAGACAGAGACAGACCCACACACACACTCAGAGAGAGACACACACAAACAGAGATAGAGAGAGACACAGAGAGAGAGAGACAGAGAGAGAGAGAGAGACAGAGAGAGAGACACAGAGAGACAGAGAGAGAGACAAAGAAAGAGACAGACAGACAAACAAATTTGGGGCATGTTGTGTACAATGTAATTATTTCCTGGCATCTCTCTACTTCTTTAGCAGAAATGTTTTAAAAGAATCAATGGTTTCGTTAGAACCCCTCTGATTTGGATTAGACTTTCTCTAAGTTTTTCTGAAGGTAATGCTTCAGAAAGCTTTTGTTTTAGAGGTAATGTTCTATTAAAAATTATCTATTCTATTAAAAATTATCTCAGATCTATTAAAAATTATATTATTGTTACTATTCAGCAGGTATTATTTCCTGCCTTTATAGCAGTAGTACGTAGAAAATATATTGGGATCTATTGATAGATCTCTGAACATATAGCAGTGCAATGGTGGGTTTCAAAAAAAAAATTCCTCCCGGTTCGGTGTGAGCACATGCTTTGTGTGCGCATGCATGTGTACTTTCCACGCACACAGCTTTTGGAACTCATCTTCTGCTGCAAGCCCTGTGTGTAAAGCAGCTGATGCCTCATGAAGCAGCTGAGGTTGATAAGCAGGAAATAAAAGCCAGTATAGAGCCAGGGCAGGTGGGAGGGCCCATCAGCTGATCGTCAGAGTCAACTGGTTCGCTCACAGATGATCCTCGAAGCTACCGGTTTGGCCGAACCAGGCCAAACTGGTAAAATACCACCACTGTAGCAGTGGATCTATAAGGCATTTCTGACTCCCTGATATTTCACAAAAATAATAATCAGAGTTCTTTTGAGTCTGTCCTCTAAATTAGCCTGCTGAAAAGATGAAAGCTTAGAGTTCAGAGGCGCAGTATGTGAGAAAACTACAGCTTCAGGTCTGGGATTGAAAACAAATTCTTGATCTGATTCATAATTTTATATCCCCCCGAGTCAACATTTTGCAGCTGATTCCAGCTGGCAGACACTGAGTTTCAAGCCAGCAAACAGAGCATGCAATTCTACACCATACTTAAAAATTAGTCATTGTCTGTTGAACAACCTTAAAGTATGTTTATGCGCAGTAACTAATCACTCCCTGCTTTTGAAGTGCTGCCTGCTCACATTTGATGGTAATGAGTGATCCTAAACTTTCCTCCTATATTCATTCTCTTATTTCCCACCTCAAAGTGCACATATTTTTCTTTTCCTTAATCATACAGCAAAAATGTATTCTTACATTCATGTTTGGCCATTTGGCGCAGGCCAAAGAATAAAGATGAAATTTCATAAAGTTACTATTAGAAAAAACAGGAATATGGGATGTTTAATTACAATTAGAAATGAATGGTTTTAGAATGAGGTTATAATGCAGAAATTTGGGGGCAAGCAGAAAAAACACTCAAATCATGGTAGTATTTTAGACTTTTTCAAAACAAAACAAAACAAAAAATAATTGGAACAAAGAAAGCTATCAAGACTGACTACTGATACATGCTGTTTAGCTTTGTTTAAACTAATCAAGCTGGTTTGAATGTTTGATTAGTTTCTGAGAAGAGGATTTCCCAATCCTTTTTAGAGATACCAGGGACTGAACATGAGAACTTTTCCATGTTCTGTTCCTCATGGTGTAGTCTGTATGAGATTTTCAAGACATATGTGGTAGTTATATAACATAAAAGCCAATTTATATTAAATTTAAGAATTTGGAATTAAGGAATTGGCTTTTCCGCTGAATCTTTCTGTAGATGTTACATTTCAGTACTAAATCTTATTCTGAATTGATGTGCTCTGTAAGAAAAAAATGCAGTGGACAGATCAAAGTCAGCTTTGAGGAAGCCTCCACTGTCTTCAACTGTGCCCTTATAGTCCAATTTCCACAGGAGGCATTGTTGTTATTGTCCACTGAGTCAGCACAGACTCCTGGTGACTAGAGAGACAAGTTACTGCAGTTCTCTTGAAAACATGTTTTTTTGGAAGTGATTTTGCTGATACGTTTTTCATATGCATGAGAGAGAGAACGACTGGCCCAAAGTCACCCAGCTGGCTTCTGTGCCAATATTATTGTGCAATAAAAGGGTTAACAAATGCATCTGCAGTGGCTTTGATAAATACTTTTTTCAGTATTATCAGAGAAACTATAAATGAATACAACTCATGCAACAGGGTGAAGTAGTTTGAGTGAGAGTGAGAAAGTGAAATGGTAACCAGTTCAAAGAGATAAAATTAAACTGCTTGATTCCCCCCACCCCCAAACATGCTGAATTGTGGCTTCCCTTTCTGTTTGCTATTAAGGAGTCGATTCATACAGGTTGATCAATGAATTTTAAATGAGTAGGTTACTTCTGAATAAACAGTCACACACATTACATGCTTTTTGCTGAGACCTTACACAAAAATTATGTCAGTTTCTAGTTATATGAATATAAATTATTCACTGGGAAGTTGATGATTAAACAAATGGGAAGACATCACCTGATGGCACTAGAGAACTATTGGCAAGATGTCATCTTTCTTTTCCCAAAGCTTGAAATGTGTTATTATTAATCTGACATTTGTCATTAATTACATAGTCAAAGAAAAATAATTGGTTTCACACTTATAGATAAAATGCAACAAGTGTAGAGGTCTGCAATTTTTTGCTTCCATCTCTCAAAGCACCAGCTCATCTAAATTTCTATTCCTATTTAGCAACTCCAGATACTTTGGTGGATAATATAGAGCTGCTTGCTGAAGTTATTTATGTTGCCCCTATGCCAAGAGGCCCAATTGCCTTACAATATTTATGATGTTGATCTTTGAGGCATCTCTATGAGTTAAGGGAATTTTTAACTGTCTTTATTACAGATGGCAAAGAGAAAAGAATATAAATTTTCAAAAATTAGATTTTCAAAAATCCAGCTGAAACACAAACATTAATCCTAGGATGTAGAAACCAGACAGGTGATTCATAGGCTATAAAGACATATGTCCTTCCCCTACCAGTAATAGATTTTAATCCCTGCTAATCCAATTCTGCATTTTACTGATGATTCATTTGTTTGGGACTTCAACTCTGTTTGAGAGGTCACCTCTTCAGTATGCCTTATAAGCATCTATGCTTTGTAAATTCTAAAGAGTTGTGTTTTATTGCTAAGCATGTTGCACTATGTGTATTTTCTGGCTCTCTTGCCATTACTTGCAATTGAATTGATAATTACAGCTGCTATGAATTAAGGATGGTAAACTTTGAATGGAACTAGTCATTTTCATAGGATGAGCCAGGCCTGTGTCTGTTTGGTATTCAAAATATGAGACAACATTTTTTAGGCTACATTTATTTATTTATTTCCTTTCCTACTAAAGACTTGTACAAATGTGGATTTGATGCCCACAAATGGCAGACATCTTGACAGCTATTTGCATATCATTCCTATACCTATTTGGGAATACTACCTTCAAAAGTTTTGAAATATTATATGACACCATCTGAACATGAGAGGAAAAAAAAACGTGTATTTTATAAGGCAGTCACCAAAGTTTTAGTGCTATTTTAACTGCTTTTTTCAAAAATAAATTTTAAATTTCAATGTTAAGGAACAGCTTTGATTTAAAATTACAGTCACTGTGACTTTTGCTCTAAATATTTTATTAAGCTCCATCACGGAATACATAAAAATCTGAAACATTGCTTTATGAAGAACCCATATAACCTGTTAGAATTATTACTATCACATCCATCCAGCATGAAGTTATACATGGTTGTTCTAATCCTGCCTTTTGAATGTCTCAGTTTCTTGCTCTCACAAACCACTGCTAGGCTAATGTGGTTATTAAGTAGAGAGAGAGACTGTGCATATTCTCACATTGCAAAGACTGTACATTTGTACACACAACACATAAGGTAGAATCTGCACAAAGTAAAAAAAAATGCACTAAACATTTTCATTCAAAGAAGACTACTGTATGCACAAAATTCAGCAACAGAGTGATTGCTGGAAAAATACACAACCCACAAGAATGTTGGTGAAAAGTCATATTTTGAATATATTTTATGTGACTTTTATTGGCCTCATTCTGTAATAAACAAAAGCACAGGATATATCACATAAGACATTCCTTATCATATTAGTATCAGTGACCTGGTTTGAAAAAACAATAGATAATTCACTGTTGGATCATTAAAAGTTGCAGCCTTAACTGTACAATTTTTTTTCCATCTATATAACAGAATTTTGAAGCCTAGTTCAAGCCAAGCAAAGAGTAATATACTGTGTATATATGTATACAGACAGACAGACAGATAGACAAACTTATATAACATGCATACATACATAGACTATACTTGAAAGAGAAATAAAAATTTAGGTAACTAATTTTGTATGAACTTGCTTGTTTGCGTGCATGTACTTCTTTACCTGACTAGATAACATCATCAGTATTATTAAGTTTGGAATTTATTCTGTGTTTATATACAGTAGGTATCGGGGGTGGTTTCTCCTTGGTAGTTTCTTGATTAGGGTTCTGTTTTCTGCTAACAATTTGTCTGGTGTTAATTCCTGTTTATCTGGTTATAGGCTGATTGATGGACAGGATGTGTTCTAGTCTTTTTGTTTTCTTTTTAGCTTTTTCTATTGTCTCTATTGAATGGTGTGTAAATGTGGTTTATCTCCATATGTCTATGTCTATTGTTGGCTAACTTGTCTGAATGCCATGTTTCCAGAAATTCCCATAGTTTCAGAAAACCATGCCACCACCAAAACTGGCAGGGCAAGCTATTGTATACAAGAAGAGAACAAGCCCACATTCACTAGAACTAATGATATTACCTAGTTGGTTAATATCAGCAAGCAAACAAAGAAGTTCAGCACACCAAAGCCTCTATAGTTCAATCATGAGCTACATATATTCTCTTCTATCATTAATCAACTAAAATTTATCATGCATGTTTGAATTACATCATTTTGGTTTAAGGATGAGTATGAAATTACTGTTTGATTATTATGTGAATTTAGTATTTCATATAATGTTAATAGTTCCTGTTTGCATAAAATTAGCACAAGGCTGCCAAGTTAGTGAAAATCTTTCTATATGAATTATGATTATTAACATTCTATAGTAGCTTATTTTACCTCAGATTATCTTCTAATCACATGCTATCTATGTGCCAAATTTTAGCAAAATAAATGCCTAAATCTTTTTATGATTTCAGTATAAACTTCCTTTTTGGATTCACACCTAATTGACATCCTGACTAGTTCTAGTAAGATGATAGAACATTTTAAAGAAATCCTTGGTCTCCTGTTACTGTCTTTTATAAATTGCATAATGGTGAGGCATTTAACCTGGTCACAAATTTAATCTTGTACAGAAGAGCAATCAATTCATTTTTAGCTCCTTCTTGTCGAAAATAGAGACAATCTGGATCGATCATGTAATAGTACCACTACTGCAGTTGCCTTTGGTGCTTTTCCTGTCAGGGTGGAGTCAGGATCATTGTGCCTTTTACATTTCCTTTGCATTATAATTGATCTCGGAGTCAGTCAGGAGTATAATAACAACTGAGTGTGGAGTAGCCACTTGCATGTGGCAATTTATGGGTTATAACTTCAGGTGGGAAGGGAGGGAGGGGAACTCTATTGTATTGTCAGGACTGCAGTATTCTTTCTAAATTGCTAGATTAAATCCAGCCTGTTCTGGGAAACATTTGGTTTACTGGTTAAAGATTAGAAATTTGGAGATAAGATTTCTAATCCTGCCTTAAACACAAAGCCAGCAGAATGACTTGGGACTAGTCCCCCTCTCCAAGTCCTAGGAAGCCGGCAATGGCAAGCACTTCTAAAAATGTTGCCAAGGAAACTACGTGGACTTGTACAGGCAGTCACTGACCAAAAAGGTTTATTATAGACTCCATTGCTAATGCACCTGCTTTTCTTTCTCAATCTCTTTTTATGGGCATCATGCCTCATAAGGCATGCAGAAAACTTAGATTTAGTTTCCCACTTTTGGCAACGAAGACTAAGAAAACCTTTTCCTGAGCACATGAGAAACCAATGCCAGTTAGGATAAACGGTGCAAAGCTATATATTTAGGATCAATGCCAATGTATCATTTTGTTCTTTCACTGTTCAGATATGTGGAATGTTTATTAATATTGCCCAAGGGTACAATTGTTTTGGGAAGCAGTTTAGCAATATTCAAGTGTCAGTGACTCAACCGTCTGTCTAAAAAGTTCAGGAAACCTCATGTGCTAGAAAGCATTGCTGAGATATGCCACACTTCACATGGGGGAGTTGGTATCTGCTCTGATTAAATTATGCCTTTTGTTTGCTTTCAGAATTTAGTAGAAGAAATCCCTACAACATGTTTTCTTGGCATAAGAACCGTATTCCCCCTGTAGGCTGTCTTTTTAAGTTATTCATCAATCCTCTTATGTTCCCATAATAAGAAGGAAAAAAAAACCCTCAAAATCTTTGTAAATGAGACGAATAAAGTAGAAGCGCCCTTTAGAGTTCCAGACAAAAGTTAAATATGCTACAGTATCTCTGAGTGAATTTTTTATACATAGAGTTCCTCCTTTTTGACATTTCAACTGCATCATCTTTTTGAATGTGTTTAAATAGGACAAAAAGTCAGCAATATCTGACAATCACATAAATTCAATTCTGACATTGTGCTTCAATAACATATATAATGCTTGTAAGGAACAATGGGTTATACAGTGACCCTATCACCTATTCAGGTAAAGTGTTTAGCTATATTTAAATGGAGATACATGAAAGCTACTTTCTACCATACTATTGAGTAAAAATCACGAGGGACTGGGAGACTGTTCAAGCCTGCACATTAGGTATAGGGCCCAAATCCATGTTCTCCCGGCTCCTTTGCACATTTAGATAATCTATCCAAGAATAATATTTATAAATGCAAGATTTTATTGTTTTTTATAGTTTTGCAATTATAAGTTGCTCAGTCATTGATATTGAATAAATAAATAAAATATAAATAAATAAACACAATTCTCTAACATAATTAAATATCTTAATACAGGGTTTCCTGCCTAAGCAGATGGTTGACTAGAAGGTCCCTTCCAACTCTGTTTGTTCTGTTCTGTTCTGTTCTGTTCTTTCAGGATGGGGTGATCCTTTGCACAGATAACATACTTTATAGAGATAGCATTCTTTATCTGTGATGAGTTACCGGTAAAAACTGTAAGTAATGCTTTGTTGGCTCACATTAAATGTTCAGCTGTTTTGATTTTCCATAGAAGTCAGCCAGATGCCACCAGAGGAAATTCTTAAGCAGGATATTAATACAATGCTCCCACCCCCTTTTGTTATTGCTTTCTTGTAATTGGTATTCTATGGCATGCTGCCCATTCAAAAATCTGACAAGCTGCTTTTGGATGCAAATTTTAGATTTGATGTTTTGCTGGAACATCTTTTAGCTGCCACATGAACTTACAATGAATCTTGAACTAGTGATTAAAATGCTATTGTCATTAGATTGCTGTGAGACATGTTTGGCCAAAGGAGTAGAAAAATATGATCAGAAATGAAACAGACTGTAGGAGAATATATATTTCTGATAGGGGGAATCCTAAGCCATGATTTTAAATGATTTTAAAATGAATCGTATGGAAGTCAAGGAAGAATTTGCATTCATGTCTAATGAACACAAGCCTTTTATAACAATTAACAGAACAGTTCAAGAGATGGGTGCTGATTTGTTAGATTTCCCAAATACATGGTGGGTTTGACTTGGGAAATTCAATCTGTATGGCCAATGGTGGGACATCAGTCATAGATGGTCCATGACTCTTTGCAAAAAAATGCTTGTACTAAATTTGTAGTTGAAATTCTGGAACTTATTAGTAAATAAGAGTCAGAATCCAAGTTACCTGAATAGAACTGCATTGTTGGCACTTTTATGAGTCATGGTGAGGATTCCAGTTCAGGCAACAAATCAGAGCTGCTTGCTTTCCCTCCTTTCCACCCTGGTGTTTCAGTCTGGCTATATCCTTTGCAGTGTCTGTTAAGTTACAGGTGTTACTATTTAGCCTTCTGAAATAAAAATATTCTAGAAATAAGAGCAGTCTCCATTTCTTAAAACCTGCCTTATTTGAGACTGTATTAAACAGATAAATGTACCTAGGATGAATGATGGATGCTAATAATAAATAGAGATAACAAATAACAATGTAGTGTGTGCACACACCTGTGTGTATGTATTTTTCTTTAAACTGTGTTTGCTTTTATGCCAACATTGATGGGGTACCCCTTGAACCTTTAGGATATCAATATCTCGCTCTGTCAAAATAAGCCATTATACAGTGACCTCGGCAACCCATCTGAATTATATCAATCCTAAATGTAGCTTTCCAATATATACTGTTTGTGGCTGCAGCAAAATAATGCCTACTGTAGAGGAAAGTAGTGGAATAAAGGGTTGCTTTGGTGCTATCATGGGTAGGGGAAGGAGGGAATAACAGCCAGACCTAGAGATGACTTTGAAAAACACATAAGATCATGGCAGGTTTTTTTTCCTAAGGGTTGTTTCAAAAATTTAGAGCCCAAATCCAAACATGAAGAACAGCTATAAGTGATAGTGGTTTATGTTTATTTTCTTTTTACCATGGATGGGGGGAGGATGATGAAAGTAGCAATGTACCATTGTGACACAAAGTGCACTCCCTTGCCATCATGGTGAACACCATTTTTTTTCATTTTGAAGAAAACCTTAAGTCCTACCGATGATTTTCTTGCTATTACATTAATTGTTGTCACCTTTACTCAAAAAAAAAATATTGATGCAATTAGTCCATTTATTTTCAAAGTGGTGGGTGGTTTTATTTCTAGAGAACTATTTCCACTCTTCACAGTCATATCTTAGCTTATAAGCCTCAAGTAAGTCCCTGTCTTGCATGCAGTGCAATGACTGTGAAACTTCCTGTTCTGCTAATGGGGCCAAACTCAGTCAGACTGCAGCCATACTGTGAGTTTCTCCATCATTTCCAGGATGCTGCATAAGGCTGTAAGGCCAACAGGACTTTATACTTAAGATGTAAAGCAAACATATGTGGTTACTTAAATGAGTGTATGTTACACGTGTCACTATCTTTCACTATCTACATATTCAACTACCAGTTCTCTCTTGTTTACTCTGGATTCTTATTTTCTGGTCTATAAAGCTCTATTCTTATATAATATAATAACTTTGTACTTATATTATGCCATTTATCCTACACTGCTGAAGCACTTTTCTGGGCTGTTGACAATATTTTAAGACCGATGTTGCTTGAAAGGGAAACACAATGGCAACTTTGTGCTTGGGGGGAGGGGGCTGATTAGGGTTAGTGAGGCTGATGGATGATAAAAATACAACTCCATCTTTTTTCAAACAAGGTCATTCTTTCAAACTTTGGATGACAACATTATTATATAAAGTACAATTTTACTCAACTGCATATAATTTTATTCTATGTAAAATGTAATTACACTGCTGTGAAAAGACATGGCATTCAGTGGGAACACTTTTGTAAGCAAGAGGTGAAGAATGAGGCTAATGCAAATGTTCAATACAGTTTGTGCACAATATGAATGTTTATTCAGACATCACTCCTGCTATGTTCACTGGAGCTGAAGATGAATATGCATATCATTTTAGCCACAATATAGAATTACACAGTTGCTTTCAGTTTGGCTGGTTTGTTTTAACACAGCTATAAATCCTCCAACTCTATTCCACATATAAATTGTTCATGTATTAATACTTATTTCAGGAGAAGACCGAAAACACTATTTTGTACTGATATAACTTGGGATGAATTTAGACTGGGTTGGGAATGAGAGATGTCCTTTAAAAATTATTAATAGGGTGTTTTCATGTCAGGGTTATTAGGATGGACTGATAGATTGCACAGCTTTTACTGGAAAGTTAAGGAAATGTTCTGTTTTTCAAAATTGTTTTTGAATATGTATTTCAAAGGGAAGTTGGACTTACACATAGAAAGTTTGAGAAAGATGGCCAATATTAAATACATTCACATCCCAAAGTTTAGAGTTTACCCCCTCACACCAAAGTCCTTCAAAAGTTTTTATTGAATTGTAATTTTTAATGTGGTGGAGGAAGGGAGATATTATTAGATATGTGATAGAAGACTGGGCACATTATTACTTTTCTACACTATGGCACTTAATATTTCTTGGTAAAGCTTTGCAAAATATACTGGGGTCAGTAGTATTTTTTTTACCAAATTGTATTTCTTTTATTAAACTTAATCTGAATATAGATAGAATCTCTTGCAAGATTACAGCATGCACATGGATATTCAACATCCCAGAATAACCAATGTTAAAGTACATATCTGGTAGGGAAAAAAAATCAATAAAGAAGGTGCATATACATCCTGCTTCAAAAAATACATTCTGAAATCCAATGGCTCTTATTTGCACGTACAGAGTATTTCTGCAGCAATCAACGTTTAAAGAACTAAGAAAGTAGGTCATTGCCCTGAATTTAAAGGATACAACCAAAGATATTGGGTAAAGAAATCTGACAACTTTCTTAATTACCATAGAACTATGACACAGTGATCACAGGGCCACAGTTGCACCCCAAAATTTAGAGCATACACTCCCAAAGTCTTTTAAAAGTTTACATTAAATTGTAATTTTTAATGTGATGGAGGAAGGAAGACATTATTAGATATGTAATAGAAGACTAGGACTAAGACTTCCAGTGTTGTGACCTGCCAGCTGTCAGTGGAGCTGGAGGCAGATCTGGACAATGAGGAGGTTGGGGAGGAACTTGGGTCAGTCCTGGAGTCTGGGGAAGGCTCTGATGGAAGCTCTGCATCAGAAGCAGAAATAGGGCCAGGACCACCTGACATTTCCCAGCTGCCTTCGGAGTTTGAGATAAATAGGAAAGAAGAACAGCTGGAGCCTGTTCCAGATGCACATACAGTATATCACAGAAGTGAGTACACCCCCTCACATTTTGTAAATATTTAAGTACTGACTTTTGTTGTCAGCAGTTTAGACGTTAATGGCTATGTGTTGTGTTATTTTGAAGGGACAGCACATTTACATTGTTATACAAGCTGTATACTCACTACTTTACATTGTAGCCAAGTGTCATTTCTTCAGTGTTGTCACATGAAAAGATATACTTAAATATTTACAAAATGTGCGGGAGTGTACTCACTTCTGTGATATACTGTATACGCAGAGCTGTCAGGAGAGGAGAACAACTGAGGAACAAGGGCCAACTTGGGAAGAAAGGCACACATGGACACTGAAAGGTCCCTCCCTGTGGAAGAAATAGAAATAGAAGGCGAGTGGTGGTTGCAGGAGACAATAATTTTTATTTCTTTTGGAAGATTTGCTTATCGTGGTTCATACCTTATAGAGACTCCTTGCCAGGAATTAATTTACAGCTTTGGACTGGAAGCTCTCGGCCTGGCAATTATCCAAGGATTGATAAGGTCTGTTCGTACAATTAACCCTTAGAAGTATTATTTCCGGGACTTTTCTATGTGTGAATGCCATGGGTTCACAGTAATTAAATAAAGAGGATCTTTTCAGGAAAAAAGTCTGTTTCTTGGTTCTGCTAAGCCTGGAGCAGAACAACCAGGGGTGACAAACTGGCAGTCCACAGGCCAGATGCGTAACGTGTAGGTATCAGGGTTCTGACAGTTACCCCAATTAAATCATGAGTCTCAAGCCAAACTTCCAAAACTTCAAAGGATGGGTGTAGCCGACTCTGAGACACATAATTCATTGTCACCCTTGACTCTGGTTTTCCCCCACCCCCGGGGTGTATCATAATTCATATTCTCCAATAAGACACATCCATCATCAATCACGTTCTCCAGTTAGATTTTTGCACAGCAGAAATTTCAGTCACCTAGTTACTATCTCTGAAAAACTATGTATGGAATGCACTTTTGATTTCCAAGCTGCTGCACTGCTCTTTCAAACTCTTCCCCCCTGCCTTTCTGTTGGAAACTCTAAAATGACCATAGAAATGTTTTATGAGTTGATAGTAGGCCACGTCCACCTCAGCTCCATGAAGATGAAAAATGTTGTGATATGTCACATGATGGCAATGTGATGCTGTGAGTTTGACACCTGTGGACTAGGCCATTAATTTATTTAACTTTAAGGTTAAAAAAATAGACAAGTACCTGTACATGAAAAGAAAACAATTTCTCCTCTTCGTTCTGACTTCAATTACTACATGGGTAACATTCTTCTCAGCCCATTCACATTTCCAAGTTTCTAAGATAAAGTAAATATATTTCCTATGCTGGAGATTGGAGATGCCAAAATGTCCTGGGGTCAGGACATTCTAACCCTAATGGAAATGGTCTGTCTCCAGGAATGAAATATTTCAAAGCTGGTATACATTCTGACTTTGAAATTTTTCATTCCTCTAAAAGAGATCATGAGAGGATTAAATAGTAATATTAAGAGCTTCTACCATTTATATCTTTTAGAACTTATGGATCACTTATTTGCTGCCATCTAAAGCTCGTTCCTATTTTTGTAACCTAGATCTGTAACCCCAAGTATTATACATTTCCATATTCTAAGGTGGAGGCTCTAGGTTCCCACAGGGCCCCCCAAAACTTAAGTGTGAATGCTTTTGACTTCCCCGAAAATGTTATCAAAATGTTAATGTGGTAAAAGAAGCAAATCATTAATGCATGATTGGGGAGTATTTAATTAACTTTTATTTCAATGAAAAGTAAAATAAAGGCAATCCATGTTGATTTTGACCAGAAAAACATGCATGGCTGTGCCATAAAAAAAGGGAAAGCAACACCATCATTAGCCAGAAGTAGTTTTGTCTGAAACATTTGGAAAAGCTAGGGGTTGAAATGATTTTCGTCATTTTTTACACTAAGGCTTAAAATCTTATTTAAATATGAAAAGTACTTCAAAGTTTTTTCTTTAAGAGAAAACCCCTAAAACATCAGAGATGTAGGTTCATTAAAATAAGTTTTAGGAAGATAAAAAACTTCCTTTAAAAAAAATCTGCCTGAACATAATCTCTTTTCCCACATGATTCTTTACCTTCTTTCTTGTATCAAGTCTGCCTTTTATGAAGTAGCTCCAGAATTCTATGGTGGTTTCATCAGTTTCTTCAAGGGTTTCAAGGGTTGCATACTTTCACTTGGACTGTCTATCACAGGGGTCTTCAAACTTGACAGTTTTAAGACTTGTGGACTTCAACTCCCAGAATTCCTCTTCCAGTCATGTTAGCTCAGGAATTCTGGGAGTTGAGGTCCACAAGTCTTAAACTTGCAAAATTTGAAGACCCTTGTTCTATCATATGAGGTTTTGCAAACATTGTATTAGTCATTTGCAGCTCTGCTTCTGAAATTTATTTATTTGTTTGTTTGTCAAAGATGTACAAGATAACAAGTATAAATATGAAGATTGTTCTGGATTGGTTCAATTGTATTTAAAATACTTACTCTTCATTGGCCGTGATTCCGGCGGGAAAAGCCTTGCCTTGTCATTGGCTGGGTGAAGCGCAGGAAGCCTTTAAAAGAGAGGCTGCCTGCGCTCACTGTCGGTGTCCGTTCTGAAATAAAAAGAAAGAGCTGAAATCACTAAGAGTACGTGCCTCGTTATTGCCGCCACTAAAACACTGGCGACGAAGGTGGGATCGAGACAGCACTTTTAGCAAGTACGATAGCGGCGGAGATCGAACGGCACCATGTCTGGAAACAACACCCCGCCTGAGAAATTCAACCCGGCAAAGGAGGAATGGCAGACCTACGTGGACCGATTCCTCATGTTCCTGGAGAGCAGCGACCTGAACGGCGTCTCCGATCATCGGAAGAGAGCGGTTTTCCTGACCCATTGCGGCCAAGCTGTATTCCGAATGGTGAAAGTGCTTGCATCTCCGATCGACGTAAAAACCTTAACCTGGCCCGAACTGGAAAAGATCCTACGAGACCACTACGCTCCTACAGTCTCTTGCCTAATGAAGCGCCATGAGTTTTACCTCCAGAATCAGAAGGAAGGTGAATCCATAGCCGACTTCGTGGCAATCTTAAGAGACATCGGGGGTGAGTGCGAATTCTCGGATTTCAACGAAGCCCTAAGAGACCGGATCGTTCTAGGGCTGAGAGATCCAATACTACAGAGCAGACTGTTAAATCGCCCGAAGATAACAGTCAAGGAGGCTATAGAAGAAGCCACCACAGCCGAAGCCACCCAGAAATCAGCAGCGAGAATGAAAAAAATTAACCAAGCTGCAAACCACAATACCAGAGAAACACCAAAACCAGAGGGAGAACGAGAGAAGACCACGACACACCATGAAGATCTGGAGACTGAGACCAGTAGTGAAGAAGACGATGTATGCCACCTGAAGACAGGTAGAGGGAGAAAAGAGCGGGCAAACAGAAAATTTGACTTTGAATGCAACCGCTGCGGTGGAAATCACCCCAGATCTGAGTGTCGTTTCATCGATGTGATCTGCAGAAAATGCGAGAGAAAAGGGCACATCGCGAAGGTATGCAGAGCCAGATCCAATTATAGCCCGAGGCGAAGAGGAAGCCCTCCCCCAAGAGAGAGAGAAAGAACGAAAGAAAAAAAAACGAGTAGCTGTTGGAGCCAAGAAGGAAGACAGGGAAGATACAAAGAATCAACTTACCGCAAAGAAGAAACACACCAAACAGTCATAATTGGACACTCAAATACAAAGAATGTAAGAAAAGTCCACATTCAAGTAAAAATTGAAGGACAAAACTGTAAAATGGAAGTGGACTCGGGATCATTTCTCTCAATGGTATCGTGGGACACTATCAAAGACTTAATTCCAGACATCCAACAGGAAGAGCTTGAAGTACAAAACTTAACCCTAAAAGACTATCAAGATAATAAAATTCCTGTTGTGGGCGTTGGACATTTTCAGGTAACTTTCAAAAATTGCACCGAAATTTTACCCCTCACAATTGTTGACCGGAACAGACCAAGTCTTTTAGGATTGGAATGGTTCGACCCGCTCGGAATTGGGATGACCGGTATCAACCACGTCACAGATGCAGACTGGGAAGCAGACCTCATTCAAGAATTCCAGGACATATTCAGCGGCGAACTAGGCAAGTACCGGGGTAACCCGATATCTTTTAACATAGACCCTAAGGTAGCCCCAATTAGACTAAAGGCAAGGCGCGTCCCTTTCGCCTTAAAACCTAAAATAGAGGAACAACTAGACAAATTAACTAAGCAAGGAGTCCTCGAACCAGTGGACCATGCCAGGTGGGAGACCCCCATAGTCACCCCTATCAAAGCGGATGGGTCGATTCGTATCTGTGGGGACCCTTAATCATGCGTTGCAACAAAGTGCATATCCCGTTCCAGTTGTGCAACACTTGTTACATTCTATCAAAGGCGGAAAGATTTTCACTAAACTCGATTTGGCTCAGGCATATCAACAACTACCTGTAGACGAAAAAACAGCCGAAGCCCAAACAATTGTCACACACAAGGGCGCATTTAAATGTAACCGCCTCCAATTCGGCATTAGCGTGGCTCCAGGCATTTTTCAGAGCTTAATGGAACGTCTCCTTCAGGGAATACCGGGAGTCATTCCTACTTTGATGATGTCCTGATCGCAGCTAAAGACAAAGCACAACTGCGAGACCGACTAAGAAAAGTGCTCACCAAATTCGCTGAAACAGGTCTCAAAGTTAAAAAAAAAAAATGCACACTAATAACTGAGAAAATTGAATTTCTGGGATACCTAATTGATGGCAATGGCATCCACCCGACAGAAGGAAAAATCCGTGCAATCAAAGACGCCCCCATTCCGACTAACAAAGGAGATCTACAAGCTTTTCTGGGATTAATAAACTTTTACCATGTTTTTCTGCCGCAGAAAGCAACGGTGGCGGAACCCTTACATAGACTCCTGGACAAAGACACGGTTTGGAAGTGGGGCAGTCGGGAAGAAACAGCTTTTAACAAAATTAAAGACCTCATTACTTCAGCAAAGGTACTCATACAGTACAATGAGACTTTACCATTGATATTAACTTGTGATGCATCACCTTTTGGAATCGGAGCCGTTCTAAGCCATCTTTTACCAAATGGCAGAGAAGCCCCGATTGCGTTTTATTCAAAGACATTGTCTAAAACCCAACGAAATTACAGTCAAATAGACAAGGAAGCACTAGCCATTGTATCAGGTATTAAAAGGTTCCATGAGTACCTCTATGGCCGACTGTTTTCTGTAATTACCGACCATAAACCTTTACTAGGAATTCTGGCTGGAAACAAAGCGACGCCTAACATTTTATCACCCAGAATGACAAGATGGTCAGAATTCCTCGCTGCATACAACTATACATTAGCCTACCGCCCCGGTCCATCCATCATGCATGCCGATGCGCTGAGTCGTTGCCCATTGCCGGACAGTGACCCTGACCCGAACCCCAGCACATCCACACTACTAATTGAAACACTGACCGATCTCCCGATGACAGCAGCAGACATCGCTCACGAAACCGCCAACGATCATCTACTGCACAAAGTGAGTGGGTAGATTAACAAAGAGATGGCCAGAAACTGAACTACAAGACTTGTATAAACCCTTTAAACAAAGACAAACGGAACTTTCCGTACTAAAAGGTTGTGTACTTTGGGGGGACCGGGTAGTTATTCCACTAAGGCTGAGGGATCCGATTCTGCGATTATTGCATGAAGGTCACCCTGGGGTTGTTAAAATGAAAAGTTTGGCTAGAAGCTACGTTTGGTGGCCGGGGTTGGACAAGGACGTTGTTGAGTGGGTTGCGGGTTGCCAGCCATGCCAGATATCCCGACCCTCACCCCCGAAAGCACCGGTCACTGAGTGGGAGCTACCCAGGGGCCCATGGTCTAGAGTCCATATAGATTTCGCGGGTCCGACAAAAGGTTATACATTTTTAATTCTGGTAGACGCTTACTCCAACTGGCTAGAAGTAAGCCTAATGCAATCTACTTCTTCGGAAGCTGTCATTCGACAACTCAGAAAATGGTTTGCCACACACGGATTGCCAGACATCCTAGTCTCAGACAACGGCCCTCAATTTACTGCTACAGAATTTGAGGGCTATTTAGCTAGCTCGGGCATACGCCATGCCCTAACCGCGCCGGCACACCCGGCAGCGAATGGACGAGCCGAACGCATGGTTCGGTTCACCAAAGAAACACTCCACAAGTTAGGCCACGGTCCTATACAAGCACGCATCGACAAACTACTATTTATACAACATACCACACCTAGCAGCACTACAAACAAAACCCCAGCTGAACTACTTATGGGGAGGAAATTACGCTCCCCTTTGGATAGGTTACACCCTACATACTCCACAGACAAACCAATAGATTCTTCCAGCAAGCTCCGAACATTTCAGATCGGAGACTTAGTCTATGCAAAAAACTTGGTTGGACATCCATTATGGGTACCAGCTACCATCACACAAATCACCGGGCCACGATCATACCGACTTACCACTTCTGATAATAAAAGCTGGAAGCGGCATATCGATCAACTTAGATCCCGCACCCTTACAAGACCTTGCGACCCCCTTGGGGGGGAAGGGGATCAACCACCACACAATCAAGAAACAACAGACCCACACCCAACCAACAATCAACAAGCAGCAGACACTCAAACAAACAATGACACCCTAACTTCCACACACACACCCTCAACACTAGCCCCGGTCGATTTGCGCAGCTACGTACCTGAGCCAGGGGAACTTCCAGACGAAACAGCAGACACGGCCGACGATAATCCAAGCCAGAGAGGGAGCGGCCTAGCCATCTCAACCAGTCGAGCTAGGCCCGCTAGGAGTGACTCGGCTGGCTCGACCTTCCAGAAGTTTCCCAGGTCAGAGGCAGGAGGACCAACAGGTCCACCCGCTCCGACAGTCAGCAACGAAATGACTGAGCCGCGCAGGTCCAGTCGGATCCGCAGGGGCCCCGCCTATCTACGTGATTACGTAACATAGGCGGAGCCCCTGATTGGTCGGACTGGACCAAGAGGGGAGGGGTGTTCTGGATTGGTTCAATTGTATTTAAAATACTTACTCTTCATTGGCCGTGATTCCGGCGGGAAAAGCCTTGCCTTGTCATTGGCTGGGTGAAGCGCAGGAAGCCTTTAAAAGAGAGGCTGCCTGCGCTCACTGTCGGTGTCCGTTCTGAAATAAAAAGAAAGAGCTGAAATCACTAAGAGTACGTGCCTCGTTATTGCCGCCGCTAAAACCAACATAAATGAGAACAAAGGGAGTAAATACAGATAAATGGGGACAGTAACACAGGGACGGTAGGCACACTGATATGCTTATGCATGCCCCCTTTACGGACCTCTTAGGAATGGGGTGAGGCTCACGGTAGGCAGTTTGAGGTTGAAGCTGTGATGGATTGAGGCTGTAACAACAGAGTAGTTAAATTAAATGTCTCAAATTAGGTGAGACAAGACAATCAACTCAGCTGAATTTATCAAATGGCCTTACTAAGCAGAAAAGCTCATCTGGCACCAAGACTATTGGGCATCAAGCATGGACATTTTTGTTCAACTAACAGTAAAAGTTAATTGTTGGATCAAAACACAACAAACAATAAATATTTAGACTGATTTCTTTTTATCACTTTGTGTTAATTGTAAATGTACTTTATTTTACATTTCAACAGTGTCTTTTTCCCTATCATCTTGATTATTAGATTGAGACAAAAGCCTAAAAATATTTTCAAGAAAATAAAACAAGACAATCTCAAATTAGAAGTGAATCTAGCAATACTTATAGAAAATACCTCTCTGGCTATTTAATAAAGGATAAAAACTGCTTCATCTGAGGACTGAACAATCTGAGGGCTCTTATTCTCTCTCTTAATGTCATTTTTCTCAAATGAAATTTTGTTTCTTGAGAAGCTATTTTTTCCCCTGTCAAAAAGCATAGTTAGCATAAAGAGAAGGGGCAATTTCAAGTAAGAAAAAGCCATGAGGAAAAAATGAAAAACCTTGCACCAGTGCCATGATCTTAGCAAAAAGTAAGATTGCCATTAATTTTCTTTTTAAAATATAGCATGGAGATTCTATTATCTTCTTGTTGAACTTGTATGTCTGTTTACAAAGTACACACACATTCATAAAGTGTACTAATAAATGAGAATATTTATAGCTCAGGGTTGACATGAGAGGTTCCTGGTGTTCTCTGGGCTTGCATGTTTTCTTACAGATGTTTCATTACCCAAACTAAGTAGTTTGCAGGAAAACAAGCAAGCTCAGAGAGCACCAAGAACCCCTCACGTTCATAAAGTATAAATTTTGCATGTAAAATGTAGAATTTGTAAGTAATAAGAAACTATTGGGAATCTTTGAAATAAAACTATTTTAAGGGGGTAATCACATGGTGTGCATGTATCCAAGTATGAAAAATGCGGCCACCCTTGTAACAAAATTTGGAAAGGTTGTGACTCAAATTGTGCATCATTCTATTGGTGTTTCCAATGTCTATTTGCTGCCTTACAAGCTTGGTTAATAATAAATATATAGAAAAGCAAAATTGGAAATTTCTTTATATCAGAGGTGTCAAACTGGCGACCTGTGGGCCAGATGCTTCATGCACAGGCCATTCCTACCTTCAGCTCTCTGAAGGCAAAAAACCTGATACATCATTGCATGACACAATTGAGTTTGACACCCATGCTTTATATGTACGAGTAGCAATAGGGTTGAGTTCTGACAGTATAAGGCAATCACCTGGAATTGTACATCCAAACTCTTCCCTGGACTGTGGTTTAATAATTATTATTTCTGATAATCACCACATAACTTTTTCTTATTAGTATGGATTGATGACATGTTAGAGAAAGGATTATAGAGAACAGGGAAAAGTATCGAATGAAGATTGGTTGTATTTTAAAAGATAGTGATAAATTGTTAATATTGGTTATTTATTTATTTATTTAAAACATTTATATAGCCACCCAACTTATAACAAACTTTGGCAGCTCCCAATCAAGACTATAGTTGCTGAAAATAAAAGGAAAGGGTTTTGTTCTGTTTTTCTGCATTTCTATTTTTTCTTTAATATATTTCTGTACCATATAATTGTATTAGTTTTATTTATATAATATTTAATAAAATTATTGGGGGAAAAACATACACAGATAAACAACAGAGTTTAGCATAGTTCTAAGCTATTTTTTCCTAATGGTCTAGAGAATAGATGAAATTTGGAACAAACATTACCTCTGTGCCATTTTGTTACCTGGAAAATCCTTCTTCCTGCAAATTTTAACTTCAGTTTGAGGAAGAATCTCCATTTTCTTTCTTGTTCTCTTTACTTCCTCTGGTCCCCAAATCTGGTACCTGATTTCTTTCTTGTTTCCCTCATGCCATAAAACTGCTTATAACCAGAGGTGGTATTCTACCAGCTCGAACCGGTTTGGGCAAACCAGTAGTTCTGGTGAGCATTTGGCCCTGCCCACCTACCCCTGCACTTTCCTGTGCTTTATTTCCTGTTTTTTTGTACAGCTGATTCACACAGCAGAGTGCTTTGCCATGCCTCAGCTGTTTTAGTCCCAGGGCTGCAGTAGAAGGTAAATAATTGAGTTGAAAATGAGCTTTTTTAAATGTAGAGCATGCGTGCAAAGTACACACTCATCAAACCGGTTGTTACACCAGTTGAATTGCACCACTGCTTATAACTTTCAAAGGAACAAAACTTTATGCATCTAAAGAGGGAGAGATTTGGGAGGTTCTGTCATTTGCCTATATACTAGCATCTGTCATCAGATATATATGGAGATTCTCAGCCATCCAGGTCATGGTTGTCCCAAAGGTGCTTTGAATATCCAGTTGCCACTTGAAAAAATCTCTTATCAAGTAGATCTGTTTGTATGGGGAGCAACTATAAAATCTAGTGAATGATGGGTGTGTCACAAAAGTATCTAAAAATAAAAATTAAAGGAGATGTAGCTTGCAGCATTTTCTTTATATAATGGACTAGATTGCTTAAATCAACTTTATCAATCTAATGCCCTTGAGATCTGGAGGTTATGTCTTGGCTACTCCAAATGTAACTGGATGAGCATTTGTAAATTTAGATGTGAAATGTCTGATTAAGATGGAGGGCATACAGTACAGTAGATGATGGAAATGATGGTATGGGTTTCTGTGCATAGTTAGTTCTCGATGCCATCTCCAAAAATAGGACAAGGATTTCATAAATCTGAAGTGTTCACAGCTTTGGCATATCCTGATATTTTGTACTGAAGGATAGCATTGTAATAGAATTCTTTAGCCTTGCAGGTTTGCTTCTTTATAAGTTGAACACATTCATCTTTCCCCAAGGGATCCATTTTAACAATTTCTCAGATTTCCAGGATTTTTAATGTTTCTGATTTCCAGGATTAGCAAACAAGGCTACTAGTTCTATGCCAAAGAAAGGGAAAAAAGATCAATTTTCAGTTTATCGATCCCAGAACTGGAAAGAACAAACACAATCTCTGCATAGTTAGTAATTAGATCACAACACAGAAATATGGGTGTAGATCATTTCTATACCACATGTACTCTCGTGGTTAATTCCACCTCAAACTGGATTTAAGTGCTCATTTTCCAACTTCAGTAATACTGAACACATGTCAAGATTCAAGGGCAACCTTTTCACATTTCTGCATTTCCCCTTCCCTTCATCTTGAACCTCAAAAGAGAAAGCTGTAAAGTATGACCAAAATTACCTCCAGGCAGACTGTCTTTAGAAAAAAAAAAAAAACCAGGTAAAGTCAATTAAATATCTTGCAAAATCCTCAACTGGACTATCTGGAGCATCAAATGGTAACAAAATCCCTCACCTTCAAGCTTTCTCTCTCCACTTCTTCTCTGCCAAATGAGACTTCTTTGTTCTGTTCCCTATCAATTTGAGATTAAAGCTCTGATCTTCTCTTTGAAAATAATGTCACTTTTTTTTTTTTTGCCTTGGCACAGAGAGAAAGTTCATTACACATCTGCAGTGTGACTGATGGCTTTGAATAGACATGGGCGGAGAAGGGAAAGAACAAGCAAAGGTGTAAAACTCAAAAGGGACAAGCTGAAAGTTCAAGCTAGAAATGAAAAAAAAAAAGATAAAAAGAGTAAGAAGAAATTCTTGTTCAATGTAAATATCTCTCCCATCATTTAAAGTACAGCCATTGAAGATGGGCTTTTTTATTCCCTTGGTGGTTTCAATTTTGAATAAAGGCCGCAATTTAATGATTGTTGGAACATTCACTTTAGTCAGGCCAGGCACTTTGAATTCTGCCCATACAGATACAGATCAGCATAAAGAGATTTGGGGACAAGAATGCATTCCTTCTTCCTTAGTAAAAGTCAGGAAAATATTTGTTTTGATACAAATAAATTTTATTAGGGATTTGTGAAGATTGGCACACGGAGATCAGAAAACATACACCAGTGAGATGTGTGTGTCTTTATGTAGGCTCATATAGGATTAAGTAGAAATTATATAATAGGAACCGTAGTGGCTCAATGGCAAGAATGCCATATCACAGTCTAATTCTGCCCACTGCCAGGAGTTCAATCCTGACAGGCTCAAGGTTGACTCAGCTTTTCATCCTTCCAAAGTTGATAAAATGAGGTACCAGATTATTGGGGCAATATGATGACATTTTAAAGTGCTCAAGGAGTGCTGTAAAGCACTATGGAGTGGTAAATGTCTAAATATCATTGCTACATTTATAGAAATACATTTTTAGTGATTTGGAAATATGCTTTATTATTCTTTAAGCTGATATTTAATATGGGATGGTCATCCTATTTAAAATATCATTAAGAAAACAAATTTGCTTCAAATTTGTCTAACTAACATGCATATGCATTCATGCATATATGCATAGAGGACTCTGTCGACAAATACTGAAATTCCGAAAATACAAATTTATGTACATACAAAAGAAATTTTCTTTTTGTTAACTTTTCAAAGTGAAAACAGGCCCAGTACAATTACTGGTGGTATCCTACTTTGTGATCACACTTCCCCTACTCTATTTATCAAATAAACAGAGCTACAACAAGATAGTCTATAGATTAGGGTTTTTTTAATGAAACTGCTGCATACATTTTTAATCGGGTTAAATAAATTTCTCATCCCCAATGAACTATTGCAAAATATTTCAATGCCGTAGTAACACAATCAGGGACTCAACCAGGGCCCCATCCTGTTCATATTTTTGCAGTAACAAATTTCAAATACTGAATACTCAGAAAAGGTGATTTACTTAAAAAGGCCACTCGGCAATGAAATGCTTATTGGGACTTGCATCCAGTGGTGCCTACTGCCACTTGGTTTCCCCATGGCCCGCACAGCCTGTCTGGATTATGTGCCTCCCCCATACCTCTGCTTCTGTCTGCTGCTGGTGTCACTGCACAAAGATGAGCCTCTCATGGCTGACTGCTGCTCCAGTCCACTGTCGCTCAGTTTTCCTGTGGTTGCCTGCCTCCTCTGCTTCTGCTTCCACCTGCTGCTTGCACAGGTATTCAACTCACTGTGCTGCATGGGCTGCAGTTTGCTGCCAGACACTGTCAGCCTGCACGCGCTCACCACCTCCTCTGCTGGCCATGATCACCCCTTTATTAGGATTTATTTTTGGGGTAGGGCTTATATTAGGCACATGGTCAAAAACAGGCTGGGACTTATTTTTTGGGTAGGTTGTATTTTCGGCAAAACACAGTATATAAGATCAGGAAGTAACAATTAATGGTCTCCCACAGTCAAACACTGTATCTCTACTCTCCAAACTACAACACTGTTGAATCCCCATGTAATGAAGTCCTCTATTAACATTTCTCAAAAACGATTCTAGCTTTTGGAAACAGCCAATATACTTAATTAATTGGAAAAATAAAATCAAAGCAGTTTAATTTCTCTTCCTAGACAAAATAAGGTTTCTTGTTACTTACAATATGTCCTTACAATATTTTCCCAGACTCTTTTGACATGCTGATGTGCAATAGAAATTTAACTTAGACCCCTAACCAACATTATAAATATTGATTACATTCTCTCCACCCAATCTTCTCTATTATTTTTCTCTGTGTTCTTTAAATTCACTGGGACAGCAAATAAGTCATAAGCAGGGAGTATTGTATCAGAAATCATATTACATTATTGCTATATTTGTTTATTTTGTAAGCCTATATCCTATATATTAATACCTTCACTGCATGTGGATCTTTATGCAACATCAAAGGCAACATCTAATTTCCCATACAAATGTAAGGAGTTATTAGACTAGAACAAATATACTATTAGTCTACAGTGGGAGAGGAGACACTCTTGCGTCTCCTCTCTCTGAAGATTCCTGAAGATGTGGTAGCCCCCACAGACAACCATGTTGGAGATCCTAAATAAAGAATATCCTTTTATTGATGAAAGTATGTTTTGCTCCACCACAAAAAAATCATCTTATTAAAAAACAGCCACTGGGACAGGGATTGAAATTAATGCAAAAATGTGAATCAAATAAATAGATATCTTACATACTGGGATACAATACAGCTCTTAGGTTGTCTTCCCATTTCCTAACTATGACAAAATCCATAAATAATTTGTTTCTCCAGAACAGCAGTGCCCTTACCACTAGCAGTTACCCAACATCCCTACAGTGGGGCTAATAAATCCCACCCAAGAATGGAGGGAAATTTTCAAAATTGCTATCTTTATTACAACTTTGAGTCTACTTTCCTTTTTTCACATTATTGGGAGGGCATATTAGTTAGCTATTACTGTTTTGAAAGTGATCTGGGCCACACCTCAACATTTGCACACAAGCTATGGAAAATTTTACAGCCATCAAAACTATCAGACCTAACAGAAAAATAACAAACAATTTGCAGACCCAGCTGATATAAAAGTTTCAGAAACACATCTTTGTTTACAAAGATTTCTTGCCAGAAGGAAGAGACAGGGAAATGTTTAAATAATAATTGTCTCTTTTAGTTTGCTTATCATGTTTTCAACACACCTTCTAAGGTCCTTTATCAAATATTTTCTCAGTGGAGAAGCACTCTTTGCTAAGTAAATGATTGTCAAAGTATAAAATAAATAAACACTGATGAAATATATTCACATAGTGTATTTTAAGTTTATTTTCCTTTTCATGATTTTGTATCATTAAAAAAATATATTTCTCCTCACTCTACCCATCTTTATAAAGCTTAATGGTATATACCTTTGACTTTGTACTATGATTTTTTGTGGTCCATGTAGCACTGGGACAGTTTCCATGAAATGGCCCATTTAATATAAACTGTGCAGGTGTGACCTTTTTAATGTTCCTTCTGGAAGAATTGAATTCTTTCCATTATCTTTCCCAAGGCCCAGATTTTGTCTCTATACTGAAAACTTCAAACCAAGACTGAGATGGAATGACTTGTTCAAAGTTACCCAGTTAGCCTGCACCAAAAACAGGACTAGTTTCTAGCAAGGTTTCTCAACCAACACAATAAACTGACTTATATACTATATTAACCATGGTATATTGATATATTGACTAAGCCAACTGATGCAAAGGCATACTCCCAAAAACTGACAAATTAAATAGGCTAAGATATTATGAGCCTAATAATTGTTTCTCTCCATTCTAGCCATGCTACTATCTTCTTTTTTAAACAATCACTTGTGACCCTAATCCCAAATATACTTGATTATTACTTGACTGCTCATTGTTATCAGCCATTTTTCTACTTTTGCTTAGAAAAATGTGTGAACCCAGCCTATATATATATGAAGCTTATATAGGCTGGGTTCTAAACAAAAAACAAATAATCTATATAATGATGCAGTTTTATTTGTGAACTCTATCAATGAGAAGGATTGGGAAATAGAATTAAAGCTAGCATAGGCGAAGAGAAGGACTTAGAGGAGTCAAAAACGTTAGAAGCTGCAAGAAGTTATTATAGAAAAGTAGTTTTTATTATTTATAATAAAATTAACCGATCATGATATTAACTCTGATAGCTAAAACCATGATTAATATTTTATCTATTTTTGTTTTGTTCTGAATAGATGATAAAAGTCATATATTTTGACTTATGTATGAAATTAAATCTATAAAAGGGAAAAATATTAACTTCCGTAGCTTAATAATTGATAACAATATATATAAATATGCACAGCAAAAGGAGTCACAATAGACCAGTTGAGAGGCTTACCCATGATTGTAGGTACTTAGACCACTCAGAAGGCACCTGTTTATGCTAACCTTCTATGTATCAAAAATAATATTTAGAAGGCAACAGAGTTCAGTGTAGGGGAATATTCCTAGTCTGCCTAACTGTAACTGTTTCATGAATTACTATCTTTTCAATCAGACATTTTCCACTCAGCATTAGAAATAAGGAGAAATCTTAAAATATTTTCCTGAGGGACCTTCTGGTTTAGGACTGTGTGCTTAAAATCATTCTCTTTTTTTTTCCTTCCAGGATAAAATGAGGGTATACAATGTTGAAAAAAAGTTCAGCCACTAGCAATGCCACAATTATTTTTTTTTAAAAAAACTGTAAGAATCTCTTTCCCCATTGAAGGATGCCCTGATCTCAGAGCAGTGCTGCTTGCATATCTTCTTGATACTGTGGAATTTCTGAACATTTCAGAAAGCTAAGAAGATTAACCTTGCAAGCAAAATATCTTGAATTATGTTCCAGAAGAAAGTTGGTAACAAAAATTTCTCAGTGTTTTCTTTAGAGTTGTAGTGAGGTGGTTTCCCACCAGCAGGAATTTCTGGATTGCTATATTGCAGACAGCTCCTTGTTCGAGAAGCAAATTTGATCTGGAGTTGTGGCTTCTTCCCCTATCCTTCTTTTTACTAAAGAGGAGAATAGTGATTGCTTTTTCTTCTCACAAGAACAAGAACTCAGATGAGACTTGATTTTGATCCTTTCTTCCACTGCCAGGCTAGCACAAAGGAAGGAGAAACTATTTGGAGGAATTTCACAATAGTGAACACACACACACACACACACACACACACCAAAAATTGATCCAATGATCAATACTTGACTCAATGACCCAATGATCTATCTAAAAGAATCTGTTGGTCTTATCAGTGGCATTTCCCACTCTATGTTTCCAAGAAGAGCGTTGTGTTACAGTATGTATGGGAAGAGGAGCAAATTCCAATGTGAATCATATTTTGGGGAAAAATAGGGTCTAGCTTATCTAATCATGTGCTATGTTCAAAGTAACAATGCTCAATAATTTTAATGGGTTATAAAACAATCCAATGTATCTTTATATTTTAATTATGTGCGATTCTTCTGACAATAGCAACATCCCAAGATTTAAATGAAAATAGCAGAGATTGAAACCAGATACCGGTAGCAAGCTTAAATTTGTTTCTGCATTCTATATCCATGTTATGAGCTACGGCTCCTATTTTGAATCTAAAGGGTCTGGATTAAGCAGTTCCTTCCTGACTGCTTAATCCAGAAATAATTTCCCAATCAAAGTCTATAGACATAAAAATAACAATAAGCAGTAATAATTGGTAAGCAGTAAATTAACATGAAGAGAATAATTTACCATTTAGTATTTTGGAAGGATCTCTACAGTAGTCAAGCAATCAATTCAGTAAACAGAAATAAGATTAAGTCTTTATTCTTCCTAAACACAGAGGATTGTGCAATATTAGGTGTTGGGAGATTCACAAAATGTTACATGAATAAAGATTATAATATTTTCTTACTGATTTTTTTCCAGGAAGAAAAAAAACCCGATTTGTTAATCTAGTACCATGCATCGTTTGAAAACTGGTCTGAATGAAAAAAATGAATAAAACATTGCATTTGTGCTTTTTCCAAAATGTAATAAAATATTATTTTAATATTATTAGTGGCAAAAAAATGACTGCATACATTATAATGCTCACATATTTAAAACATGGCACATTTAATAATGCATAAGTAGCACAAAATAACATATTTGTGGCAACAGTAAAAAAAGGGAACCTAGAATTTTAAAAAGCTGCTTTAAATATTAATTAGATCAGAATTAAGGTTTTCATGGTGTATATTTTCCAATTTAACTTGTGAAAAGTGCTACCAATTAACCAACTTAAAATGCCCTGCTGAGATTCATAATGCAGGCTGTTATTCCCCCTGCTTTTCCCCCCCTTTCTCAAAATGGGTGAAAATGGAGTAGTGAGGACTGCCAGAATTATTCACCTTTCCAAAAGGAGGAGACAGGTGTATGATGATGATTTTGTTGTCAGTTTCATCAGATTCGTTTAGCCATCATCTGTGGATAATGGAACTCAGAAAAAATAACTGGAAAATGATGGGTGAAATAAGTCAAGCTTATTCTATGTAATGTTTATTTGCTGCAGGACAGTAAACCTGTCAGACAAACTGGTCTTCATCATTGATTAATTATCTAAACATCATTATCTTTTCCAATAAGCATTTGGACTCAGATTTCTTGCAATTTAGCTCTTATTCATAAATTTCTCTATTGAAAAGATAGATCCTCAGGTAACTACTGCTGGAACCTTACTATTCAAAAATAATTGAATGTGGGTGGGGATGTGACACACAAAACTGCTCAGGGATCAAACCTAGGTCTTTTTAACAATTAGCCTATGGGTTTGACTGAGCTATTATAGCGACTTTTGGTGAGGAACTGGAGGGTAAGGCTCAGTTCTATAATTATCAAGGGATTCGAGGGTGGAGGGTGGTAGGATGGAAATAATTTTATAAGAGTGTTACTGTGTCTTACTTCAGTTGATTGAGGCCTTCCAAGTCTCCCTTTTGGGAGAAGAAACAATGTTAGTGGAATAATGATTCCAACTTTAACAAATTCTACTGTCTTTGCCGACTAGCATCAACTACAATATTTCCTGAAAAATATTATGTTATGTTGGATTTATACATTTGAGACTGTAGTTTTTTCTGATATGAGTCAAAGCTTGAGAGAGCTTTGACATCTCTCTCTCTCTCCCTCTCTCTTCCTCTCTTTCCCCCTCCCTTCCTCTCTCTCTCTCTCATCTATCCTGTCTCTTCAATGAAGAGTTGTTCCAACTGCCCTCAATTATAGATTGCAGAAACACCCCTCTTTAACAAAAGAGTATGATTTATAACAGCACTGGATCTGAAATTTGATAAAATTTGTTTCCCCATTATCAGAAAAGATACTTACCTTTGTTGAAGCAATCTCATCCAAGGAATATCCCTGAAGGCTTCCCACCTTAACATAAAAGTTCTTAATGTAAAAACTAGATCACTTCCCCCCCCCCCCAAAACAAAGGGGGGGGGAATTATTGCTACAGCAAAGACTTTAGAAAAGCAGCAAAAGGTCTTTGGGTCTCATCATATAATGCAAGCATGCTATCTTTAGAATTTTTTGCCATATAATATTTTCTGAGTAAGTGGGAGAAAATATAGTGATCTCAATTTTCTGACTCAGTTGCTGAGTTTGAGCATAAAGTATTATGTGAAAGAGGATTTTTACACAATGTGCTCTTAATTCTCTACCAACTATGGTCACTTTGAGAAGAAAATATTTGAGAAGTAACAGAATAAAATACAGAATTTTCCATGTTCTCATCCTGATTGAAAACTGCATACACTGTAGTCATAATACAGTACAGTTTAGGATGACTTAAGCTTATTATTATCATCAACTAATTTATACCAGATTTGGAATTTTATTTTACTGCTTGTTGTTTGGTTTGGATGAAAGAATGGATATTGCAGATATCAAGAAACTTTTAGATAGAAAGTTTGGATGGCATGGATACTTATGATATGCTAAAGTTGAAATTAATGTGGACTTTAAAAATCATTTTATCAGACATGTCATATTGATAATATGGAATAGATATAAACCCAGGTTGTGTCCAAAAACACTTTTATGAATCTCAGCTCAAGAAGCATATCATAGAAGAGAACTGGCAGAGATAATTGGTTGACATACCAGGATTTGTGGACAAGCTATCAAGGGAAGTTTAAAATTAAATTGAGAAAAAATTAATAGCAGAAAAAATATAGCTGTCAATGTTTGTCCCATTTATGGTTATCTGAAAGATTTAAAATAGATAAAAAGACTTACAGCATGAAACAATCTAAGATAGAATTTGAAATGAATTTTCTATGGTGATGAACACATATTCATTAAAATGTATCAATTTCACTGAAATTTAATTTAGAGGAAGAGTGTATTAAATAGCAATAGCATTTAGACTCATATACCACTCTACAGTGGTTTACAGCACTGCCTGAGCAATTTACAGAGTCAGCCTATCGCCCCCAACAATCTGAGTCCTCTTTTACTGACCTCGGAAGGATGCAAGGCTGAGTCAACCTTGAGCCTGTCAGGATCAAATTCTTGGCTGTGGGAACCCTGCAATACTGCATTCTAACCAGGTGTAGAATTTTACTGGATCGGCTCAGTTCGGGTGAAATGGTAGCTCCAAGGATCAGCCGGGAGCAAACCAGTTTGGTTTGCTCCAATGATCTGCTGTTGGGCCCACCTGCCCACCCAGGCTCTAGCTGTGCTTTATATCCTGTTTTTCAAGTTCAACTGATTCACGCGACATAGCCCACTGTGCACTGTGCATTGTTTAACACATAGGGATTGCTGGAGAAGGTCAGTACCAAATGCTCTGCGTACTTGCAAAGTGTGTGCTCACCAATCTGGTTGTTACACCGGTTGAATCACACCACTGATTCTCTCCATTGTATCACCACACCACCACTTCTTAAAGAATGTATGACACAGTGGGCTAGGAATTTTGGTTACAATATACAGATGGCTTAATGGGTTAAAAAGATTGAACTTTACACTTTTGAAACTTTTATGTGTTATGATCTCAAAGATAACATATATATAGTAAAATGATGTATCATTGCTATCTAATGCGAGATAAATTATCTAGAATGTATATTGTATGTGTCACGACTCCAAAGACGAATGGGTTGGAGCCGAGACAGCCAAGGTGCAATACAAACATAGTTAAATAAGCACCTTATATTGACTGTGTTTCAGCATTAAGATGGAGATCCTCAAATGACTGAACATCGACTTCGTGACAAGGAGTAGTGCCATACTGAAGATGCATGGATGAATAACACGCAGGTGGTGGTGTAATAATGGTGCGGGACACATAGGATCTAGCGTAGATTGTCACTGAGGTGCATGGAATCACCATTAAGTAACATACAGTTACTACATTTTACTTTAGAGATTTTTCGTTAGAAATGATGGATGTTAGGCAGAGCAGCTGACCAGAAGGTGATTACAATAATTATGTAATTATCCAGTATATAATATGTATAAATACAGCTCTGGGATGTAGTGAAAACCAGAGCTGACTTTAACCAATTTTGATTACTGTTACCTGTTGTTGTGGTGTGGGAGACGAATAAAAACAAATTCACTGAAAACACATGAGTGAATTGGCATATTTTCGTTCACCCCCTCAATATTGGATGAAAAGCTGACAGTGAAAGTCAGCTTTCTCCTTTATATTGGTTGTTTCTTCCAGAGGCTCCCATTCCTGTTGAATTCTAGGAGCGATGAATGATGGCTGAAGGTAACGATGGGGAGGCTGAATTGAGGTTTGAGTCCAGGAAAGAGGAGGAGGAGAGCCAGCTAGCAGCTGCCAGCGTTACAGATGTTATGGGTGATAATCCAACCGCTGCAGAAACGGGAGGTTTGGACAGAAGAACTGATGACAGTTTGCAACCCATCGTGCAATCAAAAACCCAGCCGGAATGGGGGAGTGGGTTTGAGTTAGCACAGGAAATGGGGTTTCTTCGGCGTAAGCCTCTGGCTCATGTATCTGTGAAGACTGACACATTCGAGAAGTGGATGGAAAGGAGGATAGGTGAGGGAGATGACGGGAGCATATCTCCATCCAGCCTTGGAGCTAGTACTCTTGAATTTCTCCATTTGAAATATGGGGAATTGAATATCAGCAGCCATGATCCTAAACATTCCTGGGGAAGCAACATGGAGAATACTTCTTTTTTCAGTTCTCTGCCCCGGGATGGAAGAGACCATCATCATAAAAGAACAACACATGACGTTTCAGCTGGATTTGATTCCTCACTTGCTGAAATGGTGGGGGGATCAGAGCCCAGAAGAAGAGGAGCCATGCACAGGATATCTAGTGGTGAACGTTCAGAGTCCTTACCTCAATGTGAGCCTCAGGAAGGAGCTTGGGTGTCCCCCAGAGAGACTGGCCAATGGGAACAGCATATGGTCCCACTACAAACCTCTTTTGATGGAAATCCCAATCACATAGCTTTGCTTCTCAGCCAAGTAGTAAACCATTTGGAATTATATGCCACATATTACCCCACCCAATGGTTAATGATGGTAGTAATCACTGGGGTCTTAACCAGTGACGCAGTGGATTGGGTGGTGGAGCTACATAGTACCTGTGCTAGGGAATTGATTAATGTAGAGTTATTCTTGGATTCACTTCGTAATCAATTTGAGGATAAGTCTAAAATACACCAGACTGAGGAGGCCATAATGGCTTTGAAACAGAATGGAAGACCAGCTGCTGAATATATCAAGGAGTTCAGACGGTTGGCTGGGAAGTTGCGAACTAGGCCAGAACGTCTATTGATTAGGGAATTCAGGGCAGGGTTAGATTGAGGATTAAGACAGACTTGTCTTTACAGGGGTGTGCCCCAACGAATAACAGACTGCTATAAAACTGTTGTCGAATTAGACGTAGGATTGAAGGAGTTCAGAGAGAAATCTGAAGTTCCACGAAAAACTGGTTTGACTGGGACTACTGTAGGAATGAGAAGGGATCTACCAGGAATTGTGACCAATAATGCCAGGGGTCGTCTAAATCTAAGGTGTTTTTGTTGTAATCTATTGAGACATAAAGCATTCGAATGTCCTGCAATAGATACAGGACGTGTGAAGCAAATAGCAAGGGGTCCTTCCAGAACTGTTTCACAAATTGGATATAGTGGCAGAGGAGCTGGTAGTAGTGAAAAATCACAGGGTGTAACACAAAAAGAACTATCAATGGCACCGACCACATGAGAGACAAAGCAATACAGTGAGCAGCATCAGTTGATAGTTGTGTTGGGACTATATGACAGTGATGATGACAGCCAAGAAGACCCCATGGTAAGCTCTCCTATTTGGCCATTTATAATATCTATTGTATTAGATAATATAGGAATTACAGGCCAATATGGAGCATTAATAGATACTAGATGTACCATATGTCTAATTAGTCAATGTGTTGTGGATGAACTAAATGTACCATTAGAACCCACTCCAAATGGGTTGGAGCCGAGACAACCAAGGTGCAATACAAACATAGTTAAGTAAGCACCTTATATTGTTTCAACATTAAGATGGAGATCCTCAAATGACTGAATATCGACTTTGTGACAAGGAGTAGTGCCATACTGAAGATGCATGGATGAATAACACGCAGGTGGTGATGTAATAATGGTGCGGGACACATAGGGTCTAGCATAGATTGTCACTGAGGTGCATGGAATCACCAAAACCGAGTGGCTGTGGTTTCCTGCTCCCAGATACAGTCAGCTTGTTCCCTCGCTGACCATAGGGGGAGAGGTACTGACCCCTGTGGAAAGAGCGCGCAATTTGGGTGTCCTCCTGGATGTACGGCTGTCTTTGGAAGAACATATTGCAGCCGTCGCCAGAGGGGCTTTTTATAAGATTTGTTTGATCTACCAGTTGCGGCCCTTTCTGGATCTGGACGCACTTCGCACAATCACTTCCGCCCTCGTTATCTCCCGCCTGGACTACTGCAACGCTCTCTACATGGGGCTCCCCTTGAAGAGTCTCCGGAGGTTACAGTTAGTCCAGAATGTAGCCGCACGGATGATTATGGGCAGCCCCCAGGGACGCCCACATAACACCTCTTCTCCACAGACTGCACTGGCTTCGTGTGGCCTTCCGGATTCGATTCAAGGTGGTACTGTTAGTATTTAAAGTGCTCCATGGCTCGGGACCTGGCTACTTACGGGACCGCCTTCTGCCACCAACAACCTCCCGCCGCCCAGTACGCTCCCACAGGGTCGCCCTGCTTGGGGTACCGCCACCTGATCGTTGTCGGCTGGCGACCCCGAGATTACGTGCTTTCTCTATGGGAGCCCCCTCCCTTTGGAACTATCTCCCCCCGGAGATACGAGACACATCGGACATCCTAACCTTCCGGCGTGCAGTCAAGACCTTACTTTTTAAGCAGGCCGGCCTAGCCAATTAAAGGTTTTCTGAGATTTTTAAATTTTATATTCAAATAAGACTTTTAATTCTATTTGACGGGACTCAATCATTTACTTACTTACTTATTTTACTCATTTATCCTATTTTCATCTATTTATATTCAATTCTGAATTAATTGCTGTTGACTGTATCTTTATATGTTTAGACTGTACACCGCCCCGAGTCCCTTTTGGGAGAGGGAGCGGTATAAAAATACGATAAATAAATAAATAAATAAATAAATAAATAAATTAAGTAACATACAGTTCCTACATTTTACTTTAGAGTTTTTTCCTTTAGAAATGACGGATGTTAGGCAGAGCAGCCGACTGGAAGGTGATTACAGTAATTATGTAATTATCCAGTATATAATATATATAAATACAGCTCTGGGTTGAAGCAAAAACCAGAGCTGACTTTAACCAATTTTGATCACTGTTACCTGTTGTTGTGGTGTGGGAGACGAATAAAAACAAATTTACCGAAGACACTCGAGTGAGTTGTTATATTTTCGTTCACTCCCCTCAATATCGGTCGAACAGCTGACAGTATGTTGGAAATGTGAACAACAGGAAGGAGCATTTTGTCATGCTTTGTTGACATGTAGAAAAGCTTAAAAATTGGATTCAAATGCATTGGATTTTAAAGATCAATATTCAATTGAAGCCAATACTTTTTCTTTTAAGACTAATGGGTAAACAGTTAGAAAAAAAGCTGAGGAAGATTATTTTAGTTTATGATTATTTTGATGAAATTACTATATGTCCAGAGATGGTAAGGTTTGACATTATGGAATGGTTGGTGAAGTCCATAGACTTTCCAGAAATGGATAAATTTATTTCATTGATTAGGGAAAAGACATTGTCTACATTAATTGCTGACTAGAAGCCTCTAATAGGCTTTTTGTGTAAAAATAAAAACAAAATAGAATAGAATAGAATTCTTTATTGGACAAGTGATTGGACACACAAGGAATTTGTCTTGGTGCATATGCTCTCAGTGTACATAAAAGAAAAGATACACTTGTCAAGAGTCAAGAATCATAAGCAGAGGTGGTATTCAGCAGGTTCTGACCAGTTCTGGAGTACCGGTAGTGGAAATTTTGAGTAGTTCAGAGAACCAGCAAATACTACCTCTGACTGGAGGTGGAGGTTTTTGCAGTATCCTTCCCCTGCCACACCCACCAAGCCATGCCCACAGAACCGATAGTAAAAAAAATTGAATCCCACCACTGATCATAAGGCACAACACTTAATAATAGGCATAGGATACAATAACCAATCAAATCATACTAGGAAACAGTCGATATAAATCATAAGGATACAAGCAACAAAGTTATAGTCATACAGTCACAAGTGGGAGGGGATGGGTGATAAGGAGTGATGAGAAGATTTAATAGTAATAGTAGTGCCCACTTTGTAAATAGTTGTGCAGTTGAGGGAATTATTTGTTTAGCAGAGTGATGGCATTTGGGGAAAAACGTTTTGAGGGTAGGAGTTGAAAAAGTTTATGTCTTGGATGTGAGGGGTCTGTAAATATTTTCACAGCCCTCTTTTTGACTCGTGCAGTATACAGGTCCACAATTGAAGGCAGGTTGGTTGTAATTCTTTTTTCTTCAGTCCTAATTGCTCTCTGAAGTCTGTGTCCGTCATGTTGCATTGCAGAACCAAACCAGACAGTTATATGGGTGCAGATGACAGACTCAATAATTCCTCTGTAGAACTGTGTCAGCAGCTCCTTGGGCAGTTTGAGCTTTCTTTGTTGTGCTTTTTTGATGTTAGGTGTCCATTTTAGGTCTTGTGATATAATAGAACCTAGAAATTTGAAGGTCTCTACTGTTGATACTGTGTTGTCTAGTATTGTAAGAAGAGCATGTGAGTGTTTCTTCTAATGACTACCACCATTTCTATGGTTTTGAGTGTGTTCAGTTCTAGATTGTTCTGGTTATACCACAAGGCAAGTTGTACAACCTCCTGTCTATATGCGGATTCGTAGTTGTATCGAATGAGACCAATCACTGTTGTATCATTTGCAAACTTCAATATTTTAACAGATGGATTGTTTGAGATGCTGTCATTGGTATATAGGGAGAAGAGAAGGGAAAGCACACAGCCTTGGGGGGTGGCTGTGCTAATGGTACATGTATCAGATGTGATTCTATCTAGCTTCACCTGCTGCTTCCTGTCTGTTAGGAAGCTTATGATCCATTTACAAGTGTGTTCAGGTATTGCTAGCTGGTTTAGTGTAGTTAGAAGAATGTCTGGAATGATGCTATTGAATACTGAACTGAAGTCTACAAAGAGGGCCCTTGTGTAGGTATTTGGAGATTCAACGTGTTGTAGAATGTAACACAGAGTCATGTTAACAGCATCATCTATCAATCTCTTTGCTTGGTATGTAAACTGCATGGGATCTAACAGCAGATCCATGATGGTTTGTTTTCAGGTGGCACAGCACTAGTCTTTCAAAGAATTTCATAATTACAGATGTTAGAGCAACTGGTCAGTAGTTATTCAGTTCCCTGACGGAGGGCTTCTTTGACACTGGGATCATACTAGAGCATTTGAAGCAAGAAAGAACATAGCACATATCTAGTGATTTATTGAAGATTCGGGTGAAGCTTCTTGTCTGGCCCTTGTGCTTTTCCTGGCTTTTGTCGGTGAAATAGATCTTGCACTTCTTTTTCTGTGATCACCAGAGGTTGTGAACCCAATGGGTTGGGGTCAGTTATAGGAGAATGTGATTTATAGCTTTGATGTTTAGATAGGATGTATTAAAGAAAGAAGAAGAATATAATGCAACTGTAGAGAAAGAGAGCGGTTAAAATACTTATAATTGCCATGAAGAATATTGGAAGCCACTTCTTTACATTATTTTTCTATTTTTTCCATTTTCAACTTCTCTTTTCCTTTCTTGCACTTTTTTCTCATTTTAATTTTTAATTTTTTTTTCTTCCTTTCTTTAATTAGTTTGTCTTAGTTTTTTGTGACTTTCAATAACAATATATTTAAAAAATTAACATGAACTGATTTAAATCACACATCTCTGCATTGGCTTGTGGCTAACATATGTTAATTGTCTGCATCTTCCACATGCAATCTAGCTCCTGCCTTATGATATATTTCTAAAGGCCTTCTAGTATGGTATTACACTGATACAAGCTGCCTTCATAATGCATGCAATAAATATAGACAATTTAGCATGCCTTCCCTTTTTAAAAGCCTAACTGAAAACAAAACAAAACAAAGCATATTGAACTTTATCTTCAATGAAGAAAATGCCCTAATTGACTTTGGGCCATGTAAATATCAAAATTAAGCTCTGTCTTTGTATCTGTGAATATCTTTTCAAATCCCATTAGGATACTAGAGGCTTAATGAGAAAATGGGGATGATTAAAAGGTGAGACATTTTAAACAGTGGTCTCTTTACACTAACCACTTAGTTTTCAGTTTGTACTTTTCCATCCCTTTTCTTTCCTAATTACAAAAGATCTATTGTTCATCATCCAGATGCCACTTAATCTAAGAGCAAAACCAAACCCATCCTTTGAAAGACATTAGAGTAGAATATTTTCTGCAGGCAAAGGTTACTATATGCAAGAAAGGCATAATGAAGAGGGCATAAAAGCATTTTCAAAACTACAATTATGGAAAGGATTTTACACTATTTGAACGATTGTATGCTAATCCTATATTTAATCCCCTACTGCTTCCATGGATGGAGATTAACCTATTTCAGACATGGTTAACCAAACAGGATAATCTTCCCTTCCCTGTGTTAATGCTTGTAAAATTATGTCCAAGGTTATCATGCAAATATTACCCTGTTTCATCCTTTACATCATATACCATCCTCCTCCTTTCCAGCTGAGATGGATGAGATTTGAAGGAAGATTTTTTTTTTCTGCCAAGGATATAACACAGCCTGCTGAGACAGGTAAGATGTGGATATTAAAAACTAGCAAAATGTCCATCATTATGATGGATTGTGTGTGCAGAGAGACTTTAATATTGCAAGGATCCCCGGAGGCCATAGTACATCTCTTTTGTGCAAAGAAATGTCATACTTCTCAGCAAGTTCTGTATCAGAGACCCAGTGTGGAGTAGGTGGTAGTGCATCTGATGAGGAGACCTAGATCCACATTTCCAGTCATAAATACAACTTATTTGGAATGAACTGTTCTCTGTCATTCTAAATATCAAACATTGCTGAGGTGAGAATTAAAAGAAGGCAGACCAAGCATGAAGAACTTCTGGGCTCTCTTTAGAATTACCCCATGTAGTGAACCAATGAACTTCAGGCTGAAACTTCTTAAGGATGTTCTGGATTAACTTCACATCCCAGGATTAGCATGTGATAGGAAAGATCAGTAATATAAAAAGACTTAATATTCCTGTAGAGGCTTTTTCAAGCATTGTGGTCTTCTTGAAGTCTTTATTCTGTTTTTTGGATTGTATCTTGACTCTATTTCCTAATTGGGAGGATTCTCATATCATATGATGCTTTAATACTAACTGTTGGCTTGTTTCAACATTCTTCCTACCCAGTTCCCCTCTGACTGTGATTTATAATCAAGATGTCATACTGAGCTTCCCTCAGAAATGCTGGAATAAAGATATGAAAGGCTGTTTCCTTTCTGCAATACTGTCTCTGGAAAGTGTTCCTATATCCATGTATCATGGATATTGTAATAATGGATTTTTGCACTGGGAAGCAGTTTCAATCAGATTTTCTTCAAAATTCCATCTAATTCTTACATTTTTATGAAGAGTTGATGTCATTCTCATTTCTAGAACTTGGGAAATTCAAAATAATTGATGTCATAACATTTGACTATCTCTCTTGTATCTTTCACTGTTGGCACTGTAGGCTCCTAAGGTCAAAAACCCCAAACATTTCTCCAGAATAGATTTGAATTTCTTCAGTAAATAATTAGTGAATTTAATAAAGTTTTGTTCAAACCAGGTTTCTCTAGAAGACTTTTGCAAAATTTCAAAAGGGCACTTGGAACAGATGCCTCATCACACCACTGTATTGAAACCGTTTTGCAAATTGAATCAGATAACTGCTTTCCTTTGAAATTTCATATCTTCTGCTTCTGGGATTGTTACAGACAATATACAACTCTTCAGTGCCATAGATGAAGAATGCTGGAGGGGAGGTTGTGTGATGGGATGGGAACTCCTGACAGTGATATGAGCTAATGAGATTTATCACCTTATTAAACTCTATGCCCACCAGAGATCTTTTGGGGTAGCGACACTGTCATTGCTCTGGGCAGTATTCACTTTCTCCAGTTTCAGTTTCTTTAATGTGGCCAGCCAGAAGCCTTTACTTTTCTGTGTCTTATGCTAACAAAATGGTAATACTGAGTTCAGCTCAGTTGTAAGAACAAAAATCCGATCAGTCCAAGAAACCCTTGTGATTTTTCCACAACCCCTTCTGATATTTGAGGGGCTACCACAAAGAAGAGGAAGTCAGCCTATTCTCCAAAGCACCAGAAGGCAGGGCAAGAAACAATGGATAGAAACCAATCAACGAGACAGCTAATTTAGGACTAAGGAGAACTTTCATGAGTGAGAACAATCAATCAGTGGAATAGTGAAACAGAAGTTGGGGCTGCTCCATCACTAGAGACTTTTAAGAAGAGATTGGACAGCCATTTGTCCAGAATGTTATGGGGTTTCCTGCTAAAAAAAGGGGATTGAACTAGAAGACCTCCAAGGTCCTTTCCAACTCTGTTATTCTGTTCTCTTCTGATTCAATCTGTACTTTTTATTCTTGTACCCTGCTAATTCTATCAATTGAGGCAGGAAACAAAATTCCTCAGCTGAAATCTCTCAAGCAGCTGTGCCATCTCCATTTTTGTCCTATTCTGCCAAAACACAAAGCAGCAACCATGTTTTGATGCTTCTATTAGAAGGATATCATTTTAATTCTAATTTCCAAGTGTCAAAACGTGGTTTGTCCTTCAATTTCAGTTTCAATTCAATTTCAATTTCTCACACTTGAATTATAATATGCCTCTCTCAACATTCTGACTGAATTCAGGTCAGTGGTGGGATTCAGCCAGTTTGCACCACTTCTGGTTGTTAACTTTTTGAGCAGTTTGGTGAACTGGTTGTTGGAAGAAATCATTAGGGCATAGAACCGGTTGTTAAATTATTTGAATCCCACCACTGATTCAGGTGGTTCACACACAACTGTTTTATGTCTCTAAACAGAGATGGGTTAACTATCTCTGATGTCCCCATGAATGCAAATGAAGCCTGTATCCAGGGGTGGGATTCTACCAGTTCTGTCTGGCTGTACAGAACCGGTAGCTCTGAAGAGCAGCAGACACAGAACTGGTTCTGTGTCTTCTACTGTTTTGGCCCACATGCCCGCCCGGGTTCTAACCTGTCCTTTATTTCCTGCTTTTTCAACCACAGCTGCTTTGCGTGGCACAGCTGCGGTTGAAAAAGCAGGAAAAAGGGGTTTTCCAATGCTGTGCACCTGCACGCAGCGCTGCTCAGCTGTCCGGGCAGCTCAGCAGGTCGTAAAGTACACTCGCACAACTTGTGTGACTCACGCATGCGCGCGTGATGCAGAGCAACAGAACCGGTAGTTATACTGGTTGGATCCCATCCCTGCCTGTACCTACTATATATGCATAGCACAGTTTAGGAATGCTTACCTTTTCTTTTTAATGAAGAAAAAATATAAACTTTGCAACTATGTTTTATAAAAATAGAAATCTCTAAAAAGGGAAATAAGAATTATCTTTTTTCAGCCCATACAACTGGCTGGGATCTGATCTATTCCACAGTCATGTTGTTCTCATCTATCAGTTCTTGTCTACTATCAGAAACAACAGGAACCAAAGAGAAAACAGCCAACAGCTTTTCCCTATATTGAGTTAAGCCATAAGAAGTGAACAATTTCCTCTTGAGAGAGAACCCAGATGTTTGAAATACACTATGACTTCTCAGAAGTTAGAAAGGTGTTCTTGGTGATTTTTTTCTTGCATCAATTTCCCTAACTGTTTTCATCAGGGATTTTATTCATTTTCTAGCAATCAGGCAGGTTCTAAATAAAAGGGAATAAAACAAGTCCCTTTCAAATTATTGTTACTGAATAAAATTTCCTTTCATTTTTAAGAGGTTCACTTTATTTTAGTTTTTTTACTATTCCACACATTATTTTCAGATGGCACTGGGGAAGGCCTCAAAGAATACTGTCTGGGAATTTGCCTCATGTCTGACAATGTTGTTCTGAAGTCTTTCTCTACACTGTAAGTAGCCCATTGATCACCTACTTTAATGCTCCCACAAATAGCAAAAAATCAGACAACTAAATGCTGATAGCATTAGACTCAAATAGAGATATTAAGTAAGGGGTATCAGAAATATGTATGTTTAAAGGCATGCTTATTTGTACAATCTCTTTAAAAATATTGAAATTTAAGCTAGCCATTTATAGACAAAAGAAGTGAATCAGCATACATGATATTTTACAAAGCACAAGCCATTCTTTGAAGAAGCTTTATTATATTTTTCAAACCCATGTTTTAAAGATAGTATAAGCAAGGGGTTAGGGGTTATAAAGTTGTCCATCAACAGATGAACAACATGATGGTCAAATGAGCTGCATTTCTACAGTATATTTAAACTTGCTTTGATATCTATTATACATCCTTGGGGAAATGCAGAACAAATAAAATTTATTTATTTATTTTAGTTTATATACCGCCCCCTCTCCCAAATTGAGACTCGGGGCGGTGCACAGCCGAGTTAAAAATGATACAATTACAAATATAAAATTAAAAATAGATTAAAATGAATTAAATTAGTGGCTGGAAAATGAAAACTGCAATAAAACACATAAAACAGGGTAAAAAATTACAAAAGTTAAAACCATTCCAATGATATTAGGTCAGACCGGCTTGCTGGAAAAGATGGGTCTTCAATGCACGCCAGAAGATTTGCAGGTCAGGGATAGTCTGCATCTCCGGGGGTAACTCATTCCAAAGGGAGGGTGCTCCCGCAGAGAAGGCCCACACCCTCGGGGCCGCCAGCTGGTATCGCCCAGCTGATGGCACCCCGAGGAGGCCCACCCTGTGAGAGTGCAGAGGCTGATGGTTCGGTGGGAGGCTGATGGTGGGAGGCTGATGGTGGCAGCAAGCGGTCCCGTAAGTACCCAGGTCCCAAGCCATGGAGCGCTTTAAAGATGATCACCAACACCTTGAATCGCACCTGGAAGGCCACCGGAAGCCAATGCAGCTCGCACAGGAGCGGTGTAACATGGGAGCTCCGAGAAGCCCCCAGAATCACCCACGCAGCCGCATTCTGCACCAACTGGAGCCTCCAGATGGTCTTCAAGGGGAGTCCCATGTAGAGAGCATTGCAATAGTCTAGATGGAAGATGACGAGGGCAGACGTGACTGTGCGAAGTGCGTCCCGATCCAGAAAGGGCCGCAACTGGTAGATCCGACGGACTTGACAAAAAGTCCCCCTGGCGATGGCCATTATATGATCTTCTAACGACAGCTGTACATCCAGGAGGACACCAAGATTGCATGCCCTCTCCGTGGGGGTCAAAAATTCTCCCCCCACAGCCAGCAATGGAATGAGCTGGCTGTATCTGGGCGCAGGAAACCACAGCCACTCAGTCTTGGTTGGGTTGAGCTGAAGCCTGTTAAGACCCATCCAGCTCTGCACGGCTTCCAGGCACTGGGTCATAACTTCAGCGGCTTCATCAGGGTGGCCTGGGATAGAAATGTATAACTGAGTGTCATCAGCATACTGGTGGAACTCTACCCCAAAATCACAAATGATCTCACCCAGTGGCTTCACATAAATGTTGAACAGCAGGGGTGAGAGCACAGACCCCTGAGGCAACCCACAAATCAAGGGCCTCGGGGTCGACCTCTGCCCCCCTGCCAACACAAATTGCAAGTGGTTGGAGAGGAAGGAGGAGAACCACTGTAACATGGTGCCTCCCACTCCCAACCCCCTCAACTGCTGCAATAGAATACTGTGGTCGACAATATCAAAAGCCACTAAGAGATCTAACAGGACCAAGACAGAGGAACAACCCCTGTCACGGGTCCTCCAGAGATCATCCACCAACGCGACCAACGCCGTCTCCATCTGTACCCGGACCTGAAACCCAATTGGAGTGGATCTAAATAGACAGCTTCATCCAGGTGCTGAGGGAACTGTTGTGCCACCACACTCTCAACAGCCTTCGTCACAAAGCGAAAGTTGGAGACCGGACAATAATTAGATAATAATCTTGGGTCCAGGACGGTTTCTTGAGGAAGGGCCTCACCACCACCTCTTTCAAGGTGGCAGGCAAAAACCCCTCACTCATGGAAGCGTTAATAATACCCTGGAACCAACCTCGTGTCACCTCCCGGGTGGCCAAAACCAACCAGGAGGTACACGGATCCAGTAAACATGTGGTGGCATTAAGCCCACCCAGCATCCTATCCATGTCCTCTAGGGTCACAAGATCGAACTCACCCCAAATGACCTCCCCAAAATCTGCCCCCGTCCTCCCACCCAGAGTTGCCCAATCAGAGTCCAACCCATCCCGGATCTGAGCAATTTTGTCCTGCAGATATCTGGAAAAATCCTCGACCCGACCTTGCAGGGGATCTTTCTGCACTCCCGCATCCAAAAGGGAGCGAGTCATCCTAAAAAGGGCGGCCGAAATAAAATAGTTCATTCCACATTTTATTGCAAATCTGCCCAGCCCATATTTTCAAAAGCAGTACCCAACCACAGATCTAAGTATCATACTCTAGTGTATGCACTATTGTGAGTTCAGTCATGGAATTCCCTAATTTTTAAAAGGAGATTGTGTGCATATATTTTATACTGTATACATTACTGTCACATATATATACATATATATTTTAAATTTAAAATATTATTTATTTAGTTAGGAGATTTATATTTATATAAAAAATTAAAATTATATTTGATTTAGGAAATTTGCTTAAAAACATAATTCCAGAAATTTATATATTCACTAAAACATAAATAGAAATGATGAGTACATTTCTAGAATCTTGTTTTAAAGAAAAAAAGCAAACTTATTAAGAAACAGTATAGATGAATTTGAAATTGGGGAGGAAATGGTAGATTTAATCCCTAATAGGAGCTTTAGGAATATAGTGTCACTAAAAGCTGATGCTACAAAAGGTAATAAAAAGCATCATGCATCTGTAGGTGACCTCTCTTGGGGGCTGGATAGTGGCTTGGAATGTCCTGCACAAAAGAAACATTAAAGGATGTTTTAAAGGTCACATCTGGATCTCACTTTCTTCACTATTACATAGAACAGCTGGAAATATGGAACACATCCTAAAAAAAGGCGGCTTCTCTTCTCACAGAATACGTTTAATACTATCAAGATTCTTTCAAGCCCATAAGCACAATTATTCTTATTGGAAAGAATATTAAGCATTGAAATAATAGCCTTACAAATAGATGTGTTTAAGTAAAACTAGGAGTGTTGAAGTGCTGAATTGGAGGCCCTTGCCATCTACTCCTCTTCTGTAGCACTGAGCTGTATTTAATACAGGTAGTCCTCATTTAGCAACTGCCTTAAATAGCAACCATTCACAGATAAAAGCTTATAGTAAAAACTGTAAGATAATTAACTTATAGTAAAAAACCTCAAATCATTTCTAACCAAAGCATGGATTTACACACACATTTCTGTACCTGACAACAAAGCATACCAGAATGAGAATGACACTAGCATTCTCTAGCCTAAGAGAACTTTATTTAAATGAGGCAGCAGCAACCAGAACTTTTTACGCTCTCTCTCTCTCTCTCTCTCTCTCTCTCTCACTCTCTCCCGCCCTCCCTCCCTCTCTCCCTCTGTCATATGCTTACTTAGTGACCATTTCACTAGAATCAACTGGTGAGGGGGCGTGCATAAGCGCACCAATGTGCCTACCATCCCTGTCCTATTGTTTCTTTTATTTTTCTTATATGTACCCATTTCATGTATTCATAACTATGTATATACTTATACCTGTTATCTTGTAAGCGATTGACAAATCAAATAAATAAAAATAAATAAATAAATAAATGGCTAAACCACATTGTTTAACCATTGCTAAACAATGACTACCCATAGAAGTTGTGATATTATAGTTTGCTTTTTTCACAACCAATAATAGGTGTGAAATAAAAAGAATAAAATATCTGTCTCAGATATTATTAGATAAGTAATTTATGGCAGCCTGGCTTTTAGAAATATATTTGTTCTTAAGGATCAATTATTTATATGAATGTGTAAAATAATACATGTCCTTGTTAGGAACCAAAATTCGTCAGAGAGTTGTTAGTGTTTTAATTATGGGACACAAGTGATTGGATTCCCCAGGGGTCTCTGTTAGTTTTTAGTTACACATTTGTGAAAACATTAAGCTGAACAAATGCTTGAATAATCTTTCCTGGATCACAATCCACTTCATCAGTCTGTATGCAAAGGTTTAATGAATAGCAGAAATCTCTCATATTTAATGTTCTAAAGATGTTTCTCTATACTTCTAAGTATCTCAATCTTTCACAATCTAGATTTAGCTTCATATAATAACAGAGACAAAAACAGCATCTTCCTTATGTTATTTCATCTTTGAACCAACTTGGACTGGAAAACCAGGGAACAGTCTTCTGAAAAACAGAACAATTATGATCGTTGTTGGAGATTACCTTTTTCTGGTAACCTGCAGAGTATCTTTGAAAATATATGATAAACATAGAGCTGTCATATTCAATAGGAACCTTTAGAGTTCAAAATAACCATGTAGACATGCAGAAATGTGTTATTTAGAGAAACGTTGCAAGGCAAACAGCCAGTTTCACAATCTGCATTTCATAAGATTATGATTTACACCTCATCAAATGAGGCAAACTTAGGTATACCTTGCAAACTTCCAGGTTGAACAAAAATATGGCTTTACACTGTCTTTGATATCAGTAGACTGGAACAAGATATCTCGCAGTGCAATATGGGCTGACTGATCAGATAATGTATGCTGGTTGTCAAAAAGTACTATTACATATGCACTTATGTTGGAAGCCCTCTTCTTGTTTTGCCTTAAAGAAGCTTGTTCCCCACTCCCTGGGGGAAGGCAATATTTTTGGGGTTCATTTTACAGAAAGACTTCATGTGTTTTAAATACATGACACAAATTAAAGGGGAGATATGACAGCATCTGCTCAGAGAGAGCACAGGGACAAGTCACTTCTCATGTATTGCCAGATTGCTCGGGAAGAGCAAATTCAGCTCAAAGAAGTAAAGGTCATAAAGTATATAACATCTCAGTAAGTCCAGAATTATGCACCATAAGGATTATAAATGATGTGGCAATAAAGAAAAGCAGAAGGGAAAATGGCAAGATGTCAGTTTAACAGCAGCCATAATGCCATATATAGTGTGGTTTAAAGGGAAGTAGAAGCATCACCCTTTCCACTTGTGTGGATGTTTAGTACTTCTTCCTTTAAGCACTCTGCTGATCAGAGTGGAAGTTTGTATAGAGATTTAACTGCCATCTTTATAAGTCTGAAAGCACATCAGTAATAACAGATCTGTTTTGGAAAAGATCAAATGCTGTCACTATCCTAGAAGAAATGAGAGAAGGAGGGCAGATATTTCTCTCCCTAGAATTGGTGTTGTTTTCATTTTAGCTGTGCTGATTCCATCATTATTCATTTTGCACTGACGGCTGATAGGGAATATTTGTCAGAGGAGGCAATTTTCTAAAGTAACTTTCTGAAATTTTATGAATGCTGTTAGCAAGGAAAGAGGAAATAATTCAAAAGATGAAAAAAAAGAAACTGAGTAGACTCATGGCCAGCCATTTCATATCTTAATCTTGCCTGTGTATGCACGCACACACCTGTGTGCATGTGCATCTGCATGCAAGTATGAACAATATTTTTAGGGTGCCTTTATTCTCCTATGGAAAACAATATAGTGAATGTTAATAAACTTGAATTTTAATAAAACAGTGGATCACATTTGTTCAGATGTGTCATCTTTATAGTAGACCTCTTGGAATCAATGATATCTACTAGTCAAGCAAGAGTAAATAATTTAACTGAGTATATAAAAGAGATCTTTGAGAGCTGCATTTGCTAGAGGTTAACTTAAAGAACAATAAAATCAAATGCTTCTTCAAAAAACCCAATCTCTTAAAGCATGGATGGGACCCAAGTGATATGAGAGAACATCTAAATTCTAACAAGCAATTCTACTAATGAGGTACTCAGCCAGAAAAGCCTTCTTTATGAACTATAGAATAGTACATGAAAGAGCTGTGTTCCTATCCTGTCTTCCTAAAGTTGTACATTATATTTTTTGCTGTGAATCTTTATCCACTATTGCATTGGTATGAGGCATAATGTTCCAAAGATGAGCCACCTTTACCACAATACTCTTTACAGCTACCAACAGGTATTCAATAGAAGTGCATATTGATAGGGTCTGAACCTTGGACACAATGAGATCTTGAGCCATATAATATTTTAGTATAGTATTTTAAAGAGAGTGACCAGGAACTTGAATTGCGTCAGGGAACAATCGTGCATCCAATGCAGTTCCCCAGTAGTCATGTTTCGTGGATGTACTATGACTGCCCAGGCCATTGCATTTTGTGCCAAATGGAGTTTCCAAATGATCTTCAAGGGCAACTCCGTGTGGAACATTTTTAAGTAGTACAAATGTGAAGGAGAGGAGTGACTGTGGGTTTTTTTTTTAATACATTTTTTTTGTTTCAACATATCATTGTGTGAACAGTGTGGTCCCGGAGTGTCTTACATTTTAAAACAAATATGACAATAGTTTTCATCTTTAATATAGTTGACATTCTTATAAGATTTGATCTTGCATATTTTGAATATTATCAATCTTAATTATTCAATATTATAGTATGTTACTTTTATATCAGAGATGCGAGGAGTGATTGTTGTCAGATTATACAATACCAGAAAAGTCTGCACAAACTAAACTGGAGAAAGCTCTCCTGGCTGTAGCTTCAATATGCTGTCAAAGCAGGATCTGTGAGCCATTTCTTTCTGAGGTATCACAGCCTCTTTGAAAGCCAAAGTTATCCTGGCATCAGTGGGCTTCTGAATTAACAGTAACTCAGAATCAGAATCAGAATAGAGCTGGAAGGGGCCTTGGAGGTCTTCTAGTCCAGCCCCCTGCTCACGCAGGAGATCCTATAAAATTCCAGACTGTTCAGTCTTTTCTTAAAAGCCTCAATGTATGAAGCACCCACAGCTTCTGAAGACAAGTTGTTCCATTAATTAATTGTCCTCACTGTAAGGACTCCATCTTGCTTGCATTGAATTTATCTTGGGTTAGGTATATTGAATGCTTGGGGCAAATGCCCAGAATGCATTTTGGCTGTCTTTATCAGATTCTATTTATTATATGGATTTAGTTTTTTTTAGAAAGAGAGAGCAGGCTGATAAATGTAGTATCTTTCAACAAAATAATCCTTGCGTTGTTTTGATATTCTAATTATCTGGGAGGAACATGTTTTGACATGATATTCACTACCTGTTTGTAAATTTCACAGCAGGTTATGTACTTATTTATTAAATTTCTATAGCCACCCGTCACAACAAGGGACTGTATTTTTACTTGTAAAACATAGAATGTGGGATTAGAATAGTGTTTGATTTAATCTAACAAGGCAAATATAGGTAGTCTTCAATGTACAACCCTTTGTTTAGCAACTATCTGAAGTTATAACAACACTGAAAAAGTGACTTACTTATAACTGGTCCTCACACTTAACAATCATTGAACATCCCCATGGTCATGTGATCAAAATTCAGATGCTTAGCAACCATCATGTATTTATGACCGTTACAGTGGTGATAAGTGTCTCAGAGTCATGTGATCACTATTTGAAAATTTTCCAACTGGCTTCCAACAAGCCAGGTCAGATTTGCTTAACAACCATGTGAGTCACTTAACAACTGTAGCAAAAGAGGTTGCAAAATTGGATTTCACAATGAAAGTTCCAGTCCCAATTCTCATAAACTGAGAAATACCTATATAATAGTTTTGATAAAAGAGTATTACCATATTTTTTGCTCCATAAAATGCTCCCGACCATAAGATGCACATTAGATTTAGAGGAGGAAAACAAGAAAAAAAAAAAAACTTCCTTTGCTTCCCAGCATCGGTATTCATCTGCTAGTGTCCTTGCAGCAAACAGCAAACACCCTGGTCAGCTTCAATATGTTATTGCAACCTGATTCAGCACGAGCAACTGACTGGCTGCTTTGATCCCGGAATACTGCCGATCATCTGTTCTACATGGCAGGGATTGCCACTGTTGATTGCTGCCACTGCCTATCGCCATAGATTGCCACCTATTGCCACCACCGCCATTCAGCAGTGGCAGACACGGCCTGGAACGGGCTAAAAATGAACCACATGGAGGCTGAAAATGGGACATGCAGAGGCCAAAAACAGGGTGTCTGGAGGCTGAAAATGGCACACGCAGAGGCCAAAACAGCCAAAGGATGGGGGGTGGCAAGTGGGCAGGGCTTCAGCAATATACAGTATATCATTTGAAAAACTAGAAATATTTTCTGTGTTTTGGGAATTAGTTCTCCATATAAGCATAAAGTAGGAGTAGAAAACCCTTGTTTTGAAGAAACCTAGGACACCTTAATTAGCATGTATCTGCTCTCCTCCTTGGTTTTTTTTTCATATTTCCTCTCCTTCATTATGTCTTACCAAAAGCAGAACAGAGTAATAAAACTATAATTTTGTGGGCTACAGTTGCACAAGCAATGCTATAAATAGATGGAAACTGAGATGCAGGACCAAATGAAAAGGGAAAGGGAAAAAATTGAGAATTGAAATGTTGAATGCTTAGTGCTGCAAACACAGAAAACTAAAGAGAAAGTAATTTCTCATGGTGATACTTTCAACAGGCCAATGTAATGAGTAAAAAATAGGTGGGTCTTCTGTCTTCAACCTAGATGCTAAACTGTTATTGTTGAGCAAATCCTTCACTGTTGCTCTGATTGACATTATATGGAGACAGATGCTGACTGATTTGTTTAGTTGCTCACCTTGCTAACTGGCTCTTCGTGCCATCCATAACAATAATAAAAAAGTAAACATATTTTTACTCAAGGAGCATATGGAATGAAATAGTTACAAGCAATCCCTCAGGTATGAATGTTCATTTCGCAAACATTCACAAGTATATGTGGAGTAAACAAGTAATTTACTCTAAAAGTGTACTTATGCTAGGAATTCAAAATCATAAGCAAAAAGAGGCCTCATATGACCTGAATTCAATTGGTCCTGCAGCACTGGCCATTTTTAACCCTGTGGCTTCCCTTTGTCATTCAGGGTTATGATAGCAATTTTCAGAAGCCCCTATGGTTGGCTGTTGTTTTTTTTCCTGGTCACATGGTTAAACAAAATCCAGGGATTTGCAGCTGGCACCGTTTTTGTTTCTTATTCTATGTGGAGGAGATGACTAGAGTTTTATTGTTGCTTTTGTAAGTATTTTAAAATATTATTTTTGGTTACTGTATAGCATTGTTTGTTTGTAAGTGCTCTGAAAACTACCTTGCTTATTTTTAAGGATTGTATTTTGCAAACTACTTTGCAAAGATAAATCCCTTCACCCCATTTTGGGCACCTTCCTGGGAACTTTGCAGGGAAGACCTGATCAGTGGCAGCAATGTTTTTTTCCAGGATGAAAGTAGGTAGCAATGTAAAATCCGTCCCCCATTTGGGCACCTGCTGGAGAGCCTTTCAGGGCAGAGCTGATCAGCAACAGAAATTTATTTTTCCAGACTTACAAGTAAGAGCCCTGTAAATCCCCCACTCCACTTTGGGTACCTACAGCAGCTGGAAGGGATTTAATTTGTGGGTGAAAGGCTTGCACATTGAGAATTACCTGTACCGGCCACTTTTTTGATGTTAATATCAGTTATATTCCAATGGTTTATCTGAAATTAAAAGAAAAAATAGAAGGTTTATATTGGTAAATTTGATTGCCCAGCCCTAACAATTGTGAAGTTGCAAAAGCCAAAATGGTTAAAACTTAGGCTGGCAGAAAAAAAATCCCTTGCATTTTATTTACCAGTACTCATTCTCATAACTCATGTTGTTATTATGTTCCACTGAATCATAGCCACTCTAGATGACTCTATGGAGAAAAGCTCTCTGAAATGCTCTGTTTCATGCTGCATTACAAAATTCTTGCAGGTGCATTCCTGTTACCTCATGTATTCTATGTGTTCATCTCATGGACTGTTGTCATCTTCTTCTCCTTTCATTTACTTTACCCACCATTACCATTTTTTCCCATGAATACACCCACCCATATAGTGTGCACAAAGTACGTTAGAATATTTCTGGAAGGAAATGTACTTTGATATTCTTTCAAAGAAAAATAGTATTTTAGAGAAATGTTCATGGATGGAGTCTAGTCTTCTTACATTTATTTAATTATAAGATAGCCAAAAAGCACATGTGAAGGATCATGTTTCAGTGTGCAATCGTTTCTCTAGGCTCTGTGACTTCTGTAAAATGTGACAGTGACTGTTATTACTAAGGGGAAGAAAATTATTCTTTGTTTTCTTTTCACAATGTATTTAAATAATCACTCTGGCCATTCACTTGGTAGACTTTTTAAAAAGGTACTTTATGCCCTCAATGGAGAAAGCAATTATGTTTGAAAGACTTAGCCGTAAAAGGAAACATGGCCACCAAACAACAGGGTGACCGGACACCATCAAAGTTGAAACCAGCTAGAACACAGAAAAATCCAAAGAAATAGTGCAAAATTGGAAGATAAGGATCTGGTTCCCATTGACCAGTGCACTCCCACAGGGCGGGCTTCCTCGGGGTGCTGCCAGCTGGATGGCTGGCGACCCCGAGGGTTCGGGCCTTCTCTTTGGGAGCACCCTACCTCTGGAACGAACTACTCCCGGAGATGAGGACCATCCCCGACCTATTGACCTTCCGGCGTGCACTAAAAACCCACTTATTCCATCAAGCCGGTCTGGCCTAAAGTTACGTGTAGGGTTTTAAATTTGATTTTAAATAGTTTTAGCTTTCTTAATCCCCTATTTTTTTTAATCTTTTGATAATAGCCAATCTATTTAATTCTTTTAACTCATTTTAATTATTGTGTGTGTATTTATATGTATATTTTTATCTGACTGTACACCGCCCCGAGTCCCTCTGGGAGAAGGGGTGGTATACAAATTTAAATAAAATAAAGTAAAGTAAATTGAATCAACAAATTGGATATGACAGAATAGATAACATTCTTGGTGCTCTCTGAGCTTGGTTGTTTCCTTGCAGATGTTTTATTACCTAAACTAGGTAACATCATCATTAATAGTCTGATCAGGACATGCACAGATGATGTTGCCTAGTCTGGGTAATAAAATGTTTGCAAGAAAACAACTAACATCGGAGACCACCAAAGACCTTCCATTTCAGTCCTGAGGTGCAAATATTCTCCTTTATTGGTATGGATAACATAATCATCACTTTATGACCAGTTTTGCCTGATTTCTATAGATTCAAATAGAGGAATCTAGAACAAAAGTTTCTCCATCACTAGCAACCTTTCCAAGACCTAAGGGACCCAGGATTGCCTCATCCTGCTCCTCAGGTAATTCCTTTGGGGCTAGAGAGGTCACACTATCTTCTTCCAATGTCTTGTCCTCCTGCTCAGACCCAGGCATAGATGGGGCCTTGACAAAGAGGGTCTTAATCCAAATTAGTTCTCTATCAATAACTTATAGTGTCTCCTGTAATTTATAATTCACAGTAATGGTTGCTACATATGAATAATTTAAAGTGTATTAGTCTTATTTCATGCAGGTCTTTTTGTTTGTGAACATCATATATGTGAATTGTTCATATAAATAATACTATAATTAAATAAGATTAATAGTTAAATCAAGATGGTCACATATAATCTTCATTCAGCCATTTTGCAGGCTTTATATTACACTTAATATGTATAGTTTGTTCATTTCCTGTTCAATTTGTGACCTGACAGAGCTTGAAATGGGACAACTTGCCACCGCTAAGTCACCACTGCCAGCTTGCCCTGGCCACCTCATGACTGCTGGCTCATCCAGGCCATTAATCCCAGCCAATTTACACTGGCTGATTTACCCCAAAGGTGAGGGGAACTTCTTCTTCTCTCTCTCTCTCCCTCCCTCCCTCCCTTCCTTCCTCCCTCACTGCAAGACAACTTGCTGCACAAGAATTCCAAAGGCAAGGGGAATTTCTGCCTCCTGTTATTCTTCCTCTTTCCCTCCCTCACCTCTCCTTGAAGTAGCTTTCCACCCCCACCAATACTCCTTGAACTCGGTGAGGAGTACGAAGTTCCCTTCACCTTTGGCATTCTTCCATTCATCAGGGTGAATTCCCACATTAAGCTGGCAGGGCGTGTCAGCCGGAGTAAGTTGATCAGGGTGAGTCAACCAGCATGAGTTAGCAGTGCAAGCTGGCAGTGGCGAATTGTCCTAGACCTGCGAGAGTTTGGGTATCAAGGTAACAAGTATTGCTCCATTTTTCTTATCTACATCTATGTTTAAAACTGGAAAATGACTATTTATTGTAAATAGGACTAAATATAATAAATAAATATAATAAGTACATAAATAAATAAATTCAGAGAACATCCCCTGTAACTAAAATTATCTGAAGTCCTGCACCATTCCTAACTAATTAGCCAGGGTACCCCATGGAATCCTGCCTGGGCCTCCTCTCCCCCATGCAAAAATTTCCAACATTTCTGACCATGTATCTCTCTTATGATAGAAGCATATATGACCATAGAGGTTGCTTAGAGAAAGCCTTATATGAAAATAACTGAAGCTGAAAATGTTTGCAAGCTGGTTCCAGGCTATGACAAACTTCAGGACAAAATGCTAAACAAGATGACCAAATAATAAAATGAAACAAAGAGTTTCTTCTGGGAGAAAACATGAAAGATGTATCTCCCTCACCAGTGTTCTTTCTATATGAAGCATAATGCTCTTGTGTCTCTGAATCTTAGAAGAAATGTGATTATAACATAGAACATTGTTTTGTAGACTGGTAGCAATTAATAGTCAGAAGAACAGTCACAGGAAGGCATCAGATGTCAGGAAGCACATGATTTTTCTGTCAAATTAGCATCAACATTTAGTGGATTTTTATTATCAATAGAAAATGAATTCTATTATATTTATAGGCCACAAATATCTGCTTGCTCCCTCTACTTTCATTTCTTTTTTCATGTACTGGTCATTTTGTTTGATGCATGTTTGTATGAGTGTTGCTAAGGCTGGGTAAGTGTACTCCCTTCACACATAATAATCTGAGAATTAGTCATCATTTCAGCTTCACACATGAGCCTGATGTGCTGCAGTCACACCCCCTATACTGTTTTAGTTCCAGAATCCTCCAAATTGGCAAATATGATACAGAGATACCTATATGTTTCTGAATAACATTTTACAAAAGATGAGCATTATTTTACTCTCAAGATAATAAAATTCCAAACTCAATAGAGCTACTCAAGCCCTGGGCTGTTTCATAATTGATCTGAGCATCTTAGATTCTGTTCCTACTGACAAAGAAACATTTTTTGCCTCAAAAACAATGTTTGTCTGGATATTTTGTCATGCTTCTGGATAAAAAATTTTCTGCAATGTGGAAATCGATCAGCTATTTATTTCTGGTTGCACAGCCTAACCAGAGGGATTGCACAATGTTCTATTATACTTTTGTGCCATACCACACTTCACTAGCTTTTTATTTTAGCCAGGGCTAATATCTGAATATTCAAGGATTAAAAGAGACACCAATGGTTTGGGAATATTAATACAGATGCAGAACTCAAGGGGAAAACATTCTCATGCCTCTGATTAAAATGTGAAATTCCAGGAAAAAGAATTGTCCCGGTAAATGTTTTTTTAGCCAGGAATTTATGCTAAATTCTTGACTTATGTTCTTTGTAGTTCAGCATTTCATTGTCTCATGCTCTTATCTTTCTGAGCAAGGTACGGAATTTGGTATTCAAGTTGCAGCCTTTGTTTTATAGATGAGATTATGTTTTAGAAGTTACCTTGATGAAGCCTGCTTGTGACTGAGCCACAGAAGCAGAGTATGAGAGCCTATTGAGCATAACAAAGGCTATTCTAAAGAAAGGCAGAAGGGAGGTTGAAGAAAAGGATCAAGGGAAAGAGCTGTAATGATATGTGAGAATGACCTTGAAGGACAAAAGGAAGAAATGTAGTCTAGAGAAAAAAAATCTGACAAGAGGAAGGAGCCTGCAATTCTTAATGGTCACAGAAAAAAAGAAAGAAAATGAAGGACCGCCCAAATTGATCCAGATGTAAAAAGAAATGGGTAGATTTGTATTTTCAGATTTGTAATATTAATATTGACCCTCTCAGGTAAATCATACAGGAAATACAATTAGATGAGCTAATTTTATTTGATTGTAAGGCTACGTTAACAGAATCTTACCAAGTCTAAAGGACTAAAAATACAAACTCCTGGATCCTGTCCATTTACTTTATCCACCGTTTCCCCTTTCTATTCTCTTCAATACTGCTAAGTATAAACATGTTTTCTAATTGATCCTTTGCTTGTATTAAATGTCCTAAATATGCAATTTTCTTCTTCTGATCTTTGCCTTTGGAACAATGAAATTTTATTTAATGCAACACTGATTGATAGCTTCTTTTTATAGTTCTCAGTACTCCTAGCAACCATCCTCAGATCCATAATTTGAAATAATCAATCTTCTTTCTTACTCTGCATGTTTATCTTGCTTTTTATAGCAACACATAATCATTGGAAATACTATTACATTAACTATTCTGATGCTTTATTTTTTTCCAGCTTACTATCCTTCTTTACTTATTCTTCCATTGAAGGAAACAAAACAATTATGTCAATTTCTTCACAGTCAATAATTAGTAAGCAAAAGTTCAATTCGGATATTTTAAAATTTCAAGTTTTTATTTCTGGGAATTGTTCTTTTGTTTCCTCAACTGGAAGTTTTGTTTATGCAATACATGTTATTGTCTTATTTATTTGCATCGTTTGTTATTTTACTTGGGGAAAATGATCTGAATTTATTATGTGCTTTATATTACTTGCATTCCAAAGAACAAGGAAAAGTTTCATCTGTACTGCAGAAATATACTAAATTCATGATTTTTTTTTTTAAAAAGTGTAATATTTTAATCACTACTTTTTCACGTGAACAGGGACTAAATTTAGGCTATATCCTTCAAAAGATGTTTAGCTTTTAATTCTGGGTAAATTATTTAATTTTAGCTAAAAGGGGATACTATTTAGGTCATGGCTGTCAAACTCCTAGCCCATGGGCTGGGTGCATCATGCACTAGCCATGTCCATGCCCGGTTTAGCAATGGGGGAAAAAGTCCTGATACATCACGTGATGCCGCTATGATTACATGAGTTTGACAACCCTGACTTAGGTGCTTAAAACACATCAGGTCCTGCTGAATGACCATGTTGTTCAATTAAGCTTTGATTTTTCAGTTTGGGCGTGATTCTTTTGAAACACCTAAATTAAGTGTTACATTGGAAAAAGTTTTTGAACTGACAGTTTATTGCTGTAGCTGGCATAGAAAGAATATAACTTATACAGATATTGATAATTTGCAAAAAGTTTTGAATACAGAATTGAATAATCCTATTTAAACAAATCAGCTTTCTTCTATTTTAAGGATGAGACTAATTAATAAAAATATCTCTTTTAATATTATTCATTAAAAATCAGAGTGAATGGTGAAAATTTGAAGCATCAAATGTTTCATGCTGTATAAGTAATATAAATATATCAGGTGATTCTGGGTCATATAATCTGGGCTTGTTCTATGTCCTATTTTAATAATTACATTACTGTTAATAAGATCTGAGCAATTAAGTATAAAAGGTTAATGTGGTATTGAATTATATACCTAAGTCTGGAATTTATCAGTGTATGAAATGTTCAGACTTACTGAATTTGTAATATACTGTAATGGCAAATAACTTTCTTCTTTGTCAGGATGCAGCTATCATTTTGTTTCTGGGACCCTAATCTGAATTTAGGGGTGTGCATAAGTGCACCATCGTGCCTACTGTCCCTGTCCTATTGTCCCCATTTATTTGTACTGATTTCCTGTATTCTTACTCATATTTATACTTATATCTATTATCTTGTAAGTGATTGACAAATCAAATAAATGAAAAATAAATAAATAAATAAAAATGAATAAATATTTTCACTCCGCCTTTAACTGAGGAATAAGATTTTATCTAGGCAAGATTTAAATTATATTTTAAACACATACAGACACACACATACACACACACACACAAACACAATTATAGACATGTAAGCATAAATTAGTCCTTTCTTGTTGTTGTTTTTGTTGCTTTATTAGTTTATTGTTGTTGAGAAGCCATGGATAAAATACAAACATTGATAAACAATCTTGCTAGATATTTCTACCATTTAGAAATGTTCTTCTGCCTATGATTTTCTTAGGACTAATGAATAAGGTAGAATCAAACTGAGAAAAGAAAAAAAATTGGAACTGACTTTTTTTTTCTCCCACAGGAATATACTTTTTTAAAAAAAAATCAAACCTGTTACCTTATTAATAAAAAATCAGGAACAATAAAACATCATAGATAGTTGGCTCATGAAGTGATAGAAAACAGAATAAATAATGGAGCTAGTAACTATGCAAACCATCCCTTCTTGAGTACTTAGATACTTATTTAGAAAAGAATATAGCTAGACAGGATCTTACAAGTCTTTTAGTCCAACTCCCTGCTCAAGCATACCATTTTAGACAAGTGGCTGTCCAGTCTCTTCTTAAAAACCTCCAGTGATGAAACCCCCACAATTTCTGAAGACAAGCTGTTACACTGGTTAATTGGTCTCACTAATTTTTATCAGCCTTAAAAAAAAAAAAAAAAGCAGTTTGGAGAGCGAGGCAGATCTCCTTAGAAAATACCCTTGCTCATGTAGATTCTTATAGGGAACATGGAACAACTTCCCCCCGCATACATTTGAATAAAGTGTATAAGGGAAACACATGAATTCCATAAACTTCATATAAAGTCTTGGTAAATGTTATTATTATTAAACTTCATATAAAATTTTGGTAAATGTTCTTATTAAGAAAGGGGTCACTGTGAAGGTCTTAATAAAAGAACTTTTCATAGCCAAGATGATTGAAGCTGCAGGGGTGGAGTGAAAAAGTTCCAGTCTTTTGTGGAAGCTCAAGGCATTAGCAGATTTGGCTTCAGTTCCAATCAGGAAGTGAATTGGTGACTTCGTCCTGTCAATCAGATCATACTGTCACTGGATACTTTTACTTATTTACTTTATTTGCGGTCACAGACCAAAACACAAGTACAACAAAAAAAGAACATGGGAAAATTAATCAAGTGGTCACCAAACACTTGACTAAGGAGTTCTCCTCTGATGGTTACAGCTCTTAAAAAAATTTGGAAACCTGAGAAGTAATGTATGAGAGCCATTCCCTAGACAATGAGAGAAAATGTTGCTAACATTGGGTCTAGAAGGGTCTGTTTCAAGGAGAGACAGTAACTTAGATCTGCCTGCGTTATATATAGGACAATATAAAAGGACATGTTCCACAGTTTCAACCTTAGCTCTGTCACAGGGGCATAGCCGCTCGTTAATCAGGAGCCTCTTAAATCGCTGAAGGCAAGACATTAAAGCGAGCTAGGGAGAAAGCTCTTCTATACTTGGGAATGGTTAGAATGTAAAAATAGGAAGCTATCCTCAGTCCGTAATTATTAAATTGGCTGAAGATCAGAGTGGAGCAGATTTTGTTAGCTCTAGCTCGTAGATATTGCAAGTCAATGTCCACAAGCCATTGGACTATCCTAAATTGGGTGTCCTTAAGGCCATAATTTCCCAGGGCATCCCCCGTAAAACCTAGCAGATGTAATTTCTTCATCAGCTGCCTCTCCTAACGAGAAATACGAGAGTCAGCAAACGCCAGGGAGAGGTAGCTACCAGGAACTGCCAGAAAGAGCACCTGAAACCACCATTTAAAGGTGTTAATCCACGCCATACATTTGACTGATCGAGTGCCCAGTTCCAGGTACATCAGATCAAAACCAACACAAGGAGGAAAACCCAGAAGTTTTTTAAGAAAGGCAGCCTGGGTTCTTTCAATACAATCATTGAAGCCCCGGATCCATATGAGAATTCCATAAAGAGTTTGAGCCAAACTTTTGGCGTTGTAAATACACAGAGCAGAAGGAATAAACTTGGGTATAAAAAAACTTAAAATATGCTGGTGACTATAGGAGGCTGAATTCAGCACCTGGGTTCAATGTCTAGTCCAAGCACCGGTGTTCTGAAATTGAATACCTAAGTACTTGAAATGGAAAACCTGCTTAACATTGATGGAAAACCTGCTTTAACATTGATAGCCCAGTTATACATTTTCCAGGCTCTAGAGAACACCAATATTTGGATTTGTCATAATTAATGGACAAGTGGTTCTCAGCAAAGTAAGACCCAAATGCAAAAAGTAATCTTTTCAGACCTGGCCTTGACAATGAAAGGAGGGCCGCATCCTCAGCATAAAGGAAAAGCGGGATCTTTGTAGTTGACAGCTTTGGGGCATGGGATCCAGTACATCCAATGTGAAAGGTCAAGTCAGGTAAGAACAAATTAAACAAAAGAAGAGCCAGAACACAACCCTGCCTTACTCCGTTCTTAATCGGGATAGGATTTGAAAGTTCTCCCTGAAAACCACACCTGACCTGGCTAGAGGTCTGGTTGTACAAGGATCTAATTAGGAACAGAAGACGTCTATTGATAGAACTTTTGAGCAGTTTTGACCACAACAGTCTCCTAGAGACTGAGTCAAATGCTGACTTTAGGTCGATAAAAGCAATAAAGAGTTTGCCACCTGGTATGGTAGTGTATTTATTGACCAGGTGCGCTAAGACAAAGCAGTGGTCCAGTGTGGCACAGCCCGCTTTAAACCCGATCTGTTCAGCACCAATAATATTGGACTCCTCTAACCAAGTGAGGAGTCTACATTGGAGATATTTAGCATACAGTTATCCAATGATAGAGAGCAGGCTTATGGGGCAATAGTCGGCTGGGTTGTTCCTATTTCCTCTTTTAAAAACTGGAACAATAATAGCTAACTGCAGGAGGTAGGGATCCTGCCAGAGGTATTGATATGTGTAAAAAAATCTGGCTAAGAGAGGAATCCACTACTCTGGATTGGATTTTAGCAGATCAGGGGATATAGCATCAGGGCAGGGGCTTTGCCTGACTTGAGTTTGGAGATAAACTTGGTAATCTCAGCATGAATCATGGGTTGCCAGTGAGGAACTGCAGGAGGCGGCTGTGACCCAAGCACGGTCGAACTTGTTGATGCCTGGAAAATTGCCAAGAAATGGTTTTCCCTATCTCTGTTGGAAATACAGCAGAGAGGGAGTTCTTGATGACCAGGTAAGGAGCTGGCAACAATTTGCCAAAATAATCGAGTGTTCTTCTGCTGGATGGAAAGAAGTAGATCCCACTCTTTAGCTTTATATTGCTTCAAGTGATAGTAGTCCTCTGGTGGGCATTTATCCCCTCAATTATGATAGAGCAGGTAAACCGATTAATCTGGTTCCTGAGTATCAGACATTCTTTGTCAAACCAAGAATTACTTCTTGAATGACATGGACCACTCAGCCTGCAGACGGCTTCTAGCTCCCTTTGAATACTATTAATTAGTGATTCAAAGGCCGAGATTGTCCCTGGGTCACTACTTGTTAGGGCCTGATTGTGTAGGCTATGACACTCCAGAGATGATAAAAAGGAGTGGAACTTTCTTTCAGTATTAGAAGACCATTTGATCCTCCTTGTATACAAGGTCACATAGGGATCTAATATCTGGGGACCCCTAGGGAGATGTATATTTGAGGAAAACCCAATGATTGTAACCAGGGGGTAGTGGTCACTCTTGGTAAGGCAGTCCACATAAAAAGCACGGACTGCCTTTCTAAGAAGCGGGATACCAGCACAAAATCAATAACACTACTCCCATGTGAGGAACTAAAAGTAAACTCACCAGCTAGATCACCTAGGGTACTCCCATTAAGAATTATCTTATTGTGTTGGGCTGCTAAAAGGACTAACTGAATGCCAGCAAAATTTGTTAATTCATCCTTAGAATGTCTGGCTGAAATCAGATGTCCTATGCCTAGAGGGTTTCTTGGGAGTAAAGTGCCTCAGTCGATGGGAGAACTTGGACTCCCAGTTGGCATTAAAGTCGGCCCCTATAAAGATGTACAGTGCTGGGAATTTAGTTTCCATACAAGTAATGTAATTCTCCAGCATACCCCGTTGAGCCTTAATGTCAGCTTGTCTCATCGTCGGGGGAAGATAAACACTGAACACTAACAATTTGCTACATCCTCTCTTAATTAGGAGCGCCATAGCTAAAGAGCCACAGGGGGCAGCTCCACTGTCTCTATTTTCAAGGAAGTAGAGACCAAGCAAGCTAAACCACCCTTAGGCCTTCCTGTCATAGATAGTCTGGTGGCGGCCAAGGAAATGTCCGTAAACCCTGTAAGGGATATCTTATCGCATGCCCAGGTCTCCTGAAGCAGGACCACATGAAATGAGTGAATATAGTTGGCAAATTCTGTGGTACCACACTTTCTCCCCCAACCTGCTATGTTCCACGAAAGGCACTTAAATGTGCGGGGGTGGGGGGTTGCCAGATAGTCATTCTGTGTGATTAATTTTTTACGGAACGCCCTTCAGATCCGAAAAAATACACCCGTTGTTAAGTGGCAGGGTCATCCTCTTAGGAGGCAAAGGCAAGGAAGGAGGGAGGGGAGGCGAGCCTTGTTCATGGGGCTGTAGCACACTAAGCGCACTCCAGTTCGTACTTGTGGCATTAATTGGTTGCTTAGCTGGCAAGTATTCAGCAGCATCAACAGACGGAGTTTGAGGTAGCCCTGGATCTTCAAATTTACAAATTAGACATTCTGGAGAGAGTGCCAAGGGACCTTCCATTGGTAAATCAGTATAGACTCCCTGGAGTCCAAGGGAATCCTCATCAGGTAGTGAAAGACTCCAGAGCTTGGATTTAACTGCATCCAGATGCTTTATGATTTGGGCCCTTTCTGGTTGTGGAAGTGCACGAAAGGAGTCAAAGAGCTGTGTCTCCTCCTGGTTCCAAAAATTGTCTTGACATAAATCAGTCTCATAAATAGATGGAATCCCAGAGGCACTGACCTGGGACTTATTTATTAAGGAACCTTGGGTGCCCTGGGCTGGTGTCGCTTCTTTTGGGGCCATTTCTTCCCAGCTGATCAAGTCAAGGAAAGCTTCGTGGTAAGATGTTACTCGCTGTGAGGGGTTAATTTGACTGGTTGAAGGAGGAACAGTCAGGCTACCATCTAAGAGGACGCCAACTGGAGATTTTGCAGGAATAGGTATATAATTACTAGGAGATGTAGTATCTGAGATGGCATTCAAGGTTGGTACATTAATATGTGCTGCTGAGGATATTTGGGGGCAATAAACCTCCTGCCACTCACAAATTGTTGATTACTCAAAAGTGGCTTAATCGACATATCTTTGAAGACTCTTCTTGGCAGAATGCTGAAGGATCTTAACAGGGATTCTCTTCTGAGAAACAGTTTTGGGGTGTTGGAGTTGTCAAAACAGAGTAGCACTCTAGTGCAGTATTCAGGAGAGGGTAAAAGTTCAACCTTCTTCAAATCATCAGCTTTTAGCCCTAGTAACTGTAATATAACCCCTCGCCAGCTGTGTTGAACCCCAGTGAGGTAAGTTGCCATTAATGGGATTAATGATGAGGGCCACCTGTTTTGACTGTAGGACCAGGTGACTGTTTGCATCAAAAGATGTAAAGGTTGAACTATTGGTAGGATTGCATTGGCAGTGCTTTTGCTGAGGCTTGGCAGGGAGAACCCTGCCGCCGCATCAGGCTGCTAAGCGGTCAACCCAAGGCACCCTCTGGTAGCCCAGGAAACTAAGTAGTTTGAAGTACTTATTATTTATCAAGCTGGAGCTGAATGCTCACTGTGGTTTCTGCAACCAAGAAACATTGCTGAGCCAAAAGTTCTGTAAGGGTGGGCTCATTTAAGGATTGGTTGGGGGCTGCAGTTTTAGATAAGCCATTGTTCTCAACTCAGGGTGTGACGCCCTCAACCATCAGAAGATCGTGACAACTGGCAGCAGCCAGACAAAAGGGAGCAGGAGCTTTCAAACTGAGAGGCCGAGCTAAAACAATCCCTAGTCTAAATTTATAGTTTTCCTTGTGTTTGTTAGGAAGTTAGAGAAAAGATAAGTGTTGGGTTCAATGATCAGCAATGTATCCTAAATTAAAGTGAATCTTGCTAACTAACCAGTCATAGCATACTGGATGCTTTTATTATATTTGGTGTATCCCATCATCTTACAAATTAAATTTTATACAAAGAGTCAATAACACATTTTAAATCAATGTGACTCATATATTCTCCAAACCAATCAAGCATGCCACATGTTGGAAATGAAAGCTCAGAAGGAAGAAATTGTAATCAGAACAATGAATATGGAATGAGCATCAGCAGCCTAGGATTTATTAAAGATAACACTGGGAAAAATATAAAATGTTTTGTTTGTGGACTAATTAAAATAGATGCCCTCTTCTTTTTTTGTCACAATTGTAAGAATACCAGCTAAGAAGCCACAAGGGAACTGTTTATTTGCTTCCCCTCCAAGTCACCCAGCTGTTCTTTCATTTGTGGTCTTTGGGCTAATTACATAATGTCCCTAATTTATACCTACTGGTAAATCAGATCAGAGCATTACCTGGAAGGCATTCTCTAATTAGAAGAATTTCAGAACAAATTGTTTAAAGAGCTTGTTTGGTATGATTAAATGGAAGTGATGGTCTCTTTGTGTCTTTTTTTAAGATCAGTAACACTTATTTTATGAAAAAAATTCTATATATTGTAATAGCTTGTTCCCACCAGCCCACAGAAACTGAATGATTCTTGAAGGCAATGGTAGAGAAAATAATATTTCTCTCTCATTCTTTCCCCCACTCTCTCTCTGAAAACATAGAAAGACAGTTGGGTTGTCCTAAGTGACATATACTTTGTGAAGTTACCTAAATTCTAATCATTAAAGTGAAACAGTGCTACAACATGAAAGAGCAAGACCTGTGACTTTATGCCTCCAATCAAGGTGTTGAAATAGTTTCCTAGCATTCACTTTGATAAACATGTCTCTTGCACATGTCTACTGTATAATCGAAGAATGCTACCTGAATGCATGAAATGGATTCTGCTCTAGCATATAGTATATAAATGTCATATTACCTAAATTAAATTTGAAAGCCTTCATGGCCCTTTGAACACACCTAGGAAAATTTCACTATGTGGGTCTAATCCAATCCATGGAAATTCCCCATTTGGATAATATGTTTCTTATGGAATTCTTCTCTGTTCCCATTTCCCCCTTTCTAATATTAGATTGAACCTCCTGTCGCTAGAAAAGTATATGGTATGATTAAATATGATTTTCTGAAGCAAGCTTGTGTAAAGTCACGTGTCTTGAGAATGCGGAGGAAAGGAAGAAGCCCATGCATTGCTAAGCCTAGGTGGCAGATGCTTTCCAGCTACAATAGGTTTCTGTGGGCTGGTAGGCACCAGGCTTCCCCATTCCCTGAGGCATCCCTGCATGGTTAACATCATATGATGTTGTTTAACAATTGCAATGGTGAAAGCTCAGACTGTGGTCCTTGAGGAAGATAGTCAGATGTGTGTCTTCCATCTGTCAGAAATGCTGTAGGGTCTCCTGCTTGAGCAGGGGGTTGGACTAGATGACCTACAAGGTCCCTTCCAACTCTGATTATCTGTTATCTGCTAGTTAACAACTACAATGACTTACAATAAAAAAAATTGGTCTCAATTATGGTCATAAGTTGAAGATTCCCTCCATAATCAAAACATTATTTGGTAAACATGTCCATGGAGTGAATCAAAGGGAATCTACTGAATCACCTTACAAAATGTGAAATAACCCAAATAGTTACAGTCCTGTGTATCATTTGAGTTTAAAAGTCAGTTTTCTTAATCAGTTGAATTTCCTGTGGTAATGATATAGCAGCCTATTTCTATGGGTTGGTTTTAGTTACTGCAGAAAACTATGGTAACTCAACCCCAAGCTGTCATTAAAACATCACTGTGCTCAAACACAGTAGATTCAACATAAATTCACACTGTAGTACAAACCATTCCAAACTATTTTTCAATAAACAGCAATAAGGCAACCACAGTTACTATCCTGTATTTGGTTACAATTATGCACTTGATGCAGAGTTGCTATGAAATTAGCAGTTTACTCGAGGTTGAGGAAATAACAGCAGACAAGGAATGAAAACCATAACAGAGTCTCTGAAAAACTTGCCTGAGTGGTTTTTCTTTTAACAAAAAGAAGACTAGTCAAAATCCATATCAAAGTTCAAAGATCCAGGCCAGAGTTGTCAGACAATTCAGAGGTCAGAATTTCGTATCATTAATTCTAATAAAGGATCAAGGATCAGGGCTGCCTCTTAAATCAGGCTGCTTTTATTCCACTGCTTGGCAAGGAACCTTATAGAATATCTTTGCTCTTCATTCTACTCACTGGGTGTGGGTCTAGATGGCCTTACATCATCATCATCATCATCTGACTGCTTTAGCTGTGTTTGATTATTTGCAAGTGATCCCTGACTCAGTGTTTCCTGAGGCTGGAATTTTACAAGTTCTGCTCAAGGCTCTTTGTAGGAGTCATCATCTGAATACTGGCTTATGACAGTTACTTAGTAAATGAACTAAGATAACATACAGTAATTTGGCATGGAAATTTGACTAAGGAAAGAAGAAAAAGAAAGAAACCAAGGTGGGAGAGATACTATTGCCAGTGACTCTTAACTCCTGTTGAATGTCCATTAGCTGCTTGCTGATTTGGGTGTATATGTATAGGCATAGCAGCCAGTGATGAATGTTTAGAAATTGAAACTGGAAGTAGCCTAGGCATGGCTCTATGTTAAGCTCTGCAGTTCTGAAGTTATGTTAAGCTCTGAGTCTGTGTATTGAAAATGAAACTGCTTCTCTCCTCTGCTGTGTGTTTTGCTTTCCTGCTAACTAAAGTGAAACTGATGTCTATTTCTGAGCTCCTGAGTTGCTGTTCTGCTCTGAACCTGTAACATGTCTGCTTCTGTTTGAGTTTGCTCCATGTTGGAGAAATCTACAACTGGTATTGTAAAATGCACATGTTTCAAATGTCTTAAAACCATCAATGAAAGTGAAATTTACATCAAATGCCGCCTATGAAATAATCTAGCCCACCCTGCCTGCTTAAATGCAAACAAAAACCTGGCTGATATGGTTAAAAATTCAGATACATTCTTTTTTCTATGTCCGTCATGTTTTCCTAAGCTAAACAAACTGAGTACCCTACTGGACAGAGTTGAAAACATAGAAACACTCATTGACTCAATAGAAGAATGCTTAGCAACACATTTTGAAACAACTATACAAGCAAGCCTACTTTCTCTTGAACAAAAAATACAGCACATATAAATGAGTACCTATCAGCTCAAAATCTAATCCCAAAACAACCACAACCACTACCTCAACTACAATCACCACTACAACCAAAAATAAATACCAAACCACAGCCACAAACAATTACTATCCCTTCAAATAATTCCACGAATAATATCCCCTTACTCATCAGAGACACCATGGAACGTGAACAGAAACGTCCAAATGCCATCTTATTTGGTCTCGAAGACACCAATGAATCAGATGACATTACCAAAGTTCGTGATATCATAAGCAAAGCAAATACAACAAACATCTCTCCTGAAGATATCATTGAAATAACCAGAGATGGCCCTGAGTTCAAATACAATGATGGCTCTGGGCCCCAAGATTTTGTAGAGTTGTATGCAAAAATGAGTCCAGCAAACGCATATTCATTCATACAATAAATACCATTGCAAAAACCAATCCCAGCCACAAAAAACTTTGCTCAAGACCAGACTTATCCATACTGCAAAGAATCCGCTCCCATGAACTCTGTGCTGAACTCAAAAACCGTCTAGACAATGGAGAAAAGGACCTTTACATTGACTACAGAGCTGATTGCATCAAAAGAAAGTCACACAAGCCACAATTCTGCATCCAACCCCACCCCATCCAATCCAACATCACTCAAAACTAGGCATGCATGCCCCTAACTACCTCTATCCCAACTACAACTGGCCTTAAATGCAAGCTACTCAATGCAAGAAGCCTTGTAAATAAAATACCTGAATTTCTCTTCTTACTAAATATGGCTAAATTCGACATCATATTTGTCTGTGATACATGGCTCAATGCATCTCTCCCTGACTCCATTACCACAGTAAGAGACTATCATGTTTACCGATCAGATCGTGAAATTCATAGAGGAGGTGGTGTTGCTATCTTCTATAAAAAGTTTTTACATCTAAAAAGCATCCAAGTTACCCAGGAGCTTGCTATTCCTGAGACCATCGTCTGTGAACTGTCCTTAAATATCACATTTCGGTTCTTACTATGTTACAGAGCCCCTGATTATGACATCGAATATGCAAACAAGCTAAATTCACTACTAACATGGGCAGCATCCTGACCACACGCTTTCATCTTTCTTGGTGACTTCAATCTACCTCATATTAACTGGACCCTTAACGAATGTACAACTGAACCCACACATGCAATCTTCTACAATGCAGTAACAAATCTGGGACTAGAACAACTAGTAACCAACAACACTAGACTTAACAACTGCCTCGATCTCATCTTCTGCAATAGTTTGAATTCAATTTACGGAATACAAATTAAAGAACCCTTTTCCAACAGTGACCACTACATGATTGACTTTTGTCTAAAATCATCACAACGACGGAATCCCCAATTATAACTTCAAAAAAGGCAATTATGATCTTATAAACAATGATCTCTCATCCCTTGATTGACAATTTCTATTCTCTGGATGCAATACTATAGAAGACCATTACAACATATTTTTACTTGAAGTCAAAAGAGTCATCAAACTATATATACCATTAATAACTCCCAAAACCAGAAAAAACAAATTACCCAAAACAATAAGGAAGCTTCAATCCAAAAAGAAATCAGTTTGGCGGAAAAACAAATCTGGTCATGTTGCCAACTTCAAAAGCCGATACAAAAATTTATGCCACTAGATAAAAACTGAATGCACCAATTATCACATTAAACAAAAAGAAAACCTTCTACGCACCAATTCCACCCATGCTTTCTACAATTTTATTAACAACAAACTAAAAGACTCAAGGTCCATCCCACCCCTGAAGGACCTAATGGTAAAGACTGCAATGACGACATTATTAAAGCCAACCTCTTTAACACATTCTTTGGCTCAGTATTTGTAAACAGCAATGGATCATGCCCAGTATTTCCTAGTCGAACCACAGACAACTACAATGATCTAATACATATCGATTTTACAGACAATATTGAAAAAGCACTACGCAATCTAAAACCATCTCTATCTATTGGACCGGATGGAATATGTGCCTATTTCTTAAAAAAGCTATCCACTGCCATAGCAGAACCTCTAAGCATAATCTTTGAAGAATCTCTCAGGACCAGCTCCTTGCCAAAACTATGGTCACAAGCCACAGTCACAAGCTACAGTCATCCCCATCTTCAAAAAGGGAGACCCCAGCCTAGTTGAAAATTACAGACTAATTTCTTTATGCTGCGTCACCTGTAAAGTCATGGAATCAATTATTAACCAATCCATCATCCTCCACTTAGAAACAAACAACCTACTCTCTAATAAACAATTTGGTTTCAGGAAAAAACTACCATGTAATCTGCAACTCTTACATTGCAAAAACATATGGACTACACAACTCGATCAGGGCAAAGCAATAGACGCAAGCTATATAGACTTCTGTAAAGCTTTTGATTCAGTGGTACATGACAAACTACTCCTAAAACTAAAATCTTATGGTATCTCTGGACACCTGCATAACTGGATAGAAGCATTCCTATCAAACAGACAACAAATGGTCAAAATTGGGAGAGTCCTATCAAATTCTATATCTGTCAACAGTGGTGTCCCCCAAGGCAGTGTTCTAGGACCAACTCTTTTCATACTCTACTTAAATGACTTCTGTGATCATATCAAGAGCAACTGCGTTCTCTTCGCTGATGATGTAAAGCTATTCAACACCACAGAAAATACCGCTACCCTTCAAAAAGACCTTGACTATGTATTAGAATGGTCAAACAAATAGCATCTTCAGATCTCAATAAATAAATGCTCTGTCCTACATATTGGCAAAAAAAATCATAAATATTGTTGATGACCCAAACTCTGTAAAGGATCTTGGAGTACTCATCTCAAATGACCTAAGTGCTAAAGCCCACTGTAACTACATAGCCAAAAAGGCTAAGAGTTGTTAACCTAATCTTATGTAGCTTTTTCTCTGGTAATATTACACTAATAACTAGAACATACAAAACATTTGCTAGACCAATACTCAAATACAGCTTATCAGTCTGGAACCCACATTATGTATCTGATATTAACACAGTTGAAAAAGTCCAGAAATATTTTACAAGAAGAGTTCTTTACTCCTCTACTCGTTGCAGAATACCTTATGCCACTAGACTTGAAATTCTAGACCTTGAAAACCTAGAACTACGCCGCCTTCAGTCCGATCTAAGTATAGTATATAAAATCATACATTGCAATGTCCTACCTGTCAATGAATACTTCAGCTTCAACCATAACAACACAAGAGCAAACAATAGATACAAACTCAAGGTTAATCGCACCAAACTTGATTGCAGGAAATACGACTTCAGCAACAGAGTGGTCAATGTCTAGAATACTCTACCTGACTCTGGTTTCTTTCCCAAACCCCAAAAACTTTAACCTTAGACTGTCTATTATTGATCTCACCCCTTTCCTAAGAGGTCTGTAGGGGTCGTGCATAAGCGTACCAACGTGCCTACTGTCCCGGTCATATTGTTTCTTTTATATTTTATTTTTCTTATATGTATCCATGTATTCATAACTATGTTTTACTTATACCTATTATCTTGTAAGCAATTGACAAATAAATAAAAATAAATAAATGTACTTTATATCTTTATAAAGAAGTTAAATGAAGCCACGGTCATCTGTGTTTACTTTTCTGATGCTGAATTTATGCTGCAATACTCTGAACAAAATATTAACTAGGATTGGTGAAGGAACTCAAAGGGGAACATATTATTTTCTTTCTTCTGGTCATTTGAAGAACACAGAAATGTAAATTATCACTGCCGTCTGCATGCACCATGATTTTCCCCTATTACTAAATATACTACAAATATAGTCTGATTGCTTCCTAGAAGACAAGGTGAACTTATCCAGCTACTAGTTTATGGGGAAAATGAAGTATTATTATATTGGATTCAGGAAGCCCTTTGTGCAAGAATATGAAAACCAATAAAGCCCTCAGAATATTAAAAAAAACCCAAAGGGAAGAGATTGAAGGGGAACCAATGTGGCACAAAAGAACTAGCTTTTCTTAACCTGGATTTCAGAGCCTCTCAATAGACACTGTTCCTGGACTCCTAAGGGAAAAAACGTTCCCAAAAATTTCAGGAATAGAACTATGCAGACTCTGCAAAAGGAACGATTCTGAACTCTGCCCCAAAGAGAAGGAAATGACAGTATCATGACGTTCATTTCACATAGGATTTCAACCTGAGCCTTTTATTCTTCGCTCTCTTTATTAATAAAGAAGAGAAATACACATTAATTTTTTTGGTTTATATCAAACTAGTAGGATAGCTAATAACCTAGGAGACAGAAATGAAATTGAAAATCTCGATAGATAGGAAAGCAAGTTAAATGTAACAATGAAATGTAACACAGGCCGTGAAGATTCTTCACATGGAAAGAATTTTATTAGGTATAATAACACAAAAATGCAATAAAACAGATAGATATATTATGTTATATATATTAACAGCTGCAAGGATTTCATACGCACAACTATGGTAGGAAAAAAGGGTTCTACTGGAAGGCATGGTTATAAAAAAATAGTAGATTGTATAGAGATGGACAGGCTAACGATGAAAATAAAAGACAGAGAAGATTCAATTTATTATAGGGCCTGGGATGCCTGGTATGAGTGGTTTAGAAATAAAAATAAAATAAAATGGCAATTAGGAAAAGAATGAGGGAATATGTAAATATGTAAATATACCATGGAGAAGATTGAGATGTAAGGATAAAAGATATTGATTTATAGTAAGAGTAATGGTAAGGAATAAGTAAATACATATACTGAAAAATGTGAGGAGATGCAAAAGATGTCTTGATGTTGATAACAATGTATAAAGTTTTATTTTATGTTTTTAACATTTGGAAACTTAATAAAATTTATTAAAAAAAATAAAATAAATGTAACAATGAAATGTAACACAGGCTGTGAAGATTCTTCACATGGAAAACTTCCAGATAAAGAATGTCAGTTACTAGTTTTACCTATCAAAAATATATTGGAATAGTCAGTGATTACAAATTGATTGCTCAGCAGGGTGATGTGACTGTAAAGAAAACCAGAATTTTAAGCTCGATCAATAAAGTACATTTCAAAATTACAGGAAGCAAATGTTCCATTTTTATTGTGCATCAGTTAGACTCACTTGCATACTGGGTTCTGTTCTGAGTACCATGTTTTAAGGAGTCGGACAAGTTACAACAAATTCTGACAAGAGCAACCTGGATTGTCTGGAAACTTTTACAAAGAAAATGGAAAAAACTAGGAATCTATAATCCTAAAAAGAGAAAGAGTGTGCAGGGAGGGCATATAATAGTACTTTCAAAAGTGCTTACTGCTATTCAGTAAGAAGAATTTATCTCTGTAGCTCTCCTGGTGGCAGGGGAAGTAGTGAAGTCCTTCATTGAATGTACTCTTGGCAGATAGAGAACCATCTATCTGGATTGTCTAAAATTTGAATATTCCTGCACTGAATAGGGATTAGATCCAGTGGCCCGAATAGTCCTTTATTAAACTAAGGTGTTTGTGATTGCCAGGCAAGGGTAGATGGGGGAAAATCCTGTTTCTGTTCAAATTTAAGAATTAAAATTAAAATTGTAATTTATCCATTTTATGAGGTTAAAAAAATCAAATTGCTGTTGTGCTATATATAGCAGTGCTGCCCAACATTACAAAGAGCCTATGTAGGATAGCACATGAAGCTGAAATTTACCTTAAGAGAAGCACACTAGTTGACTTTGGGCTTTTCACATTTGCATAGCCCAACTTAATAAATAGAGGTGCTGCTTTGAGGTTAAAATAAAGGGATATCCCCATGATTCCTATCTTAAGCTCTTGTGTGTGAAAAAGAGGGGAAGGTGGGATATATATCTTAGAAAGAGGCACTAGATAAATACAATCCAATTCACCTGCCTGGTGAATCCCACTGAAATAATGTTGGCAATGGGGAGAAAAAGCCCCATGTTTTATAAGCTTGATCTGCATCCTTCCGGTTAACTGCTCAATTCAGACAAGTGAAGTTTATATCACTTAAATGGAGATTTGACCTGGTCTGAAGTGAAAGTTTTATAGCTCCTTAACTCTCAGTGCCTATAAAGTGTTCAGGATTTGGAACTGTTCCTCAATAAAATGAAACAAACTGGCTGTTTCTTTTTCTTTCATCATGGGTTCTCAGTCATGCTACATAATTCATTAAACAATTTTCCAAAACTTCCCGTATAAATTTGTGTTGATGGCTTTAACAGCTGGAGGCTTACCAGGAAGACATATTTTTATCTATTTTGTTCACTGAAATAAATAAATAAATAAATGAAAAGTCTAGGAACTGCATTTTTAGAAGAAGCACAGAGTTGAATTATAGCCACAGATTTCAAAATTTTCAGTCATTTCACATACTTGGAAGTGTAAAGCTCACATCATTAGCTCACGACTCAATGCTAGAGCAAGTGTTGATGTGCAGGTGTGAACAGATCATCACACATTATGCTGAAATACATAATGCTCAACCACTATAACTGTTCCAGTATATTTGAATTTAAGCAGAGTGAAATCTAGGCTCTGCTGTTGTAATTTAATTCTACTTGTATGATTTTAGTTTTCTCATTATTTCTTGTTTTTTAAACTAACTCCACACTTCTGTTTTATTGTACTTTATGATTTTAAAATTAAACTATTTTATACTGTGCACAAATACCTTAGGAACTGACTTATAAATTTGTGTTGATGGCTTTAACAGCTGGAGGCTTACCAGGAAGACATATTTTTATCTATTTTGTTCACTGAAATAAATAAATAAATAAATGAAAAGTCTAGGAACTGCATTTTTAGAAGCACAGAGTTGAATTATAGCCACAGATTTCAAAATTTTCAGTCATTTCACATACTTGGAAGTGTAAAGCTCACATCATTAGCTCACGATTCAATGCTAGAGCAAGTGTTGATGTGCAGGTGTGAACAGATCATCACACATTATGCTGAAATACATAATGCTCAACCATTATAACTGTTCCAGTATATTTGAATTTAAGCAGAGTGAAATCTAGGCTCTGCTGTTGTAATTTAATTCTACTTGTATGATTTTAGTTTTCTCATTATTTCTTGTTTTTTAAACTAACTCCACACTTCTGTTTTATTGTACTTTATGATTTTAAAATTAAACTATTTTATACTGTGCACAAATACCTTAGGAACTGACTTGGAAGAATTCAACTCTGAAAGCTAAAATCTACAAATATTTTAAATAAATGCTGGATAATCCAAATCACTGAAATAGAAGCTTCTCTTGTCAGTTCTTCTGGGGTTTTCTGAGGTTTTCCAGGACCAAGCTAGTAGGCAGAAATGTGGACAGAGAAACCTTTGTATCTCTGCATTTTTAAATCCATCACAAAAATGGTGATGGTACTTTAACAGTCACATAAATTCAATGGGCAGACTTTTAAAAGTAAAACCTTAATTTCAGGTTTTTAAGGTGGAGGGATGAGTGAATGAATGAAACAATTAATTAATTAATTAATTTTATTTTGATTAAGAACAGACAGGTCCAAAGTATGTCTTCAGAACAATTGCAAAGTGTGGTCAACTGGAGAATAAATGAATGCAGCACAAAACACTCTTCAGTACAACATAATAATATGGGTAATTATAAAAATAGGGATCCTTGTTGGTTTTAAAGTTAAAACATTGCAATTTTGATTTTTGTAATATTAAAAATCTGAAGAAGGAATGTCAATGTGTGTGAAATTGCAATCAGAGTTCCCAAATACTGCAATAGCATAACGTTTCATCCTTGCAGTGTTTTGGCTTTCCAAAGTCACAGATTCACTTCGCTAGATTACCTATTAAAGATTATTAAGTCATCCTATTACTGGCATGTGTATTGATAAAATGCTAGTCAAATAGAATTAGAAAGAATTCCAAAAAGTAGCCAATATACCAAAACATAAAAATTTCTTAAATATATTATAATAATAAGTTTGTAACTTTATAAGTAGGATCTAACATATAACCTTAGAATTTTTTTTATCATCGTCTGATTACCAGTTGCGGCCTTCTGGTCGGGGCATTGCCTGTTATCCCGCTTGGTTAAATTGGGCTCCCCTTGAAGAGTTAGGTTGCAGTAGTCGAATGCGCCTCGGGTGATTTGGCGCCCCTCAAGGCACACACCCACTCTCGCAGGCGAGTGCTTCACGATCGTCAATGGTAGATGGTATTTAAAGTGCCATGTCGGGACCTGGGACTACGGACGCTCGCCATCACACTTCCACGCTCCAAGGTGCCCTACTTGGGTGCCGCCGCCTGACGTGTCGTTGGGGCAAGATGGCGGGTTTCTTTGGATCCCCCTATGGACCCCCCGAGATACGGGTATGAACATCTGACTCCGGGCAGTAAAACCCTAAAGGCCGGTATAACTTGTTTTTGTTTATATCAATAATTATGGTTTATATTTAATTTTAACTTATTTTATAGACAGTCCGATTTGGTATTAATTTATTTTAATAGATTATATACATTTTTTGATGTTTAGGGCTGTCAGCCCCGAGCCCTTTTTGGGAGAGGGAGCGTATAAAGTAACTAGATAATAAATAAATAGAATAAACTCACAATATTACATTTTCATTGGTAATGGTAGAGGATTTTGTATGCAGAGTGTGAATCCTTGTAGCATTTCTTTTGGTGAATGATAGTATAGTGCACAGCTGGAAAATCACAAATTGGTTTGCTATAGTTACAGAGTTACTGAATTTTACACATCTAAACTAATGGAAGATAAGAATACATACACTAACAGCAGAGAAATATATGCTGTAAGTGATATAAATGGGTAATAGCAATAAAAAGAGTATTTTTGTTAACTCTTAAGCCATAAATATCTAGACCAAAAAACCCAGTCTAGCACAATACTGAAAAAGAAAAGACACTGGATAAAAACAGCATGGTTTAGTAAAGAACTCTCAGATAAACTGAGAGATAGAAAAGACAAGCATAAAAAATGGGAAGAGAGACACCTAACTAAAACAGAATATCAGCAAATAGCCCAAATCTGCAAAGATGAAGTCAGGAAAGTTAAGGCAAGAATGAACTAAAACTTGCAACAAATATCAAAAATAATAATAAAAAATCAATATATAACAAACAAGAAAAAAGGGAAATGATCAGTCCAGTAATGGGAGAAGTTGGCAAGGAGGTATTAGGTAACAGAAAGAAAGCAGAACTGCTTAATTCATTCTTTGCATCTGTCTTTATACAAAAGGAAAAAAAAATATTCCAACCTATCAAAAGCGGCATCGTAAAAGAGAAAAAATTAGGAACATGTCAAAATAGACAAGAAAATGCTAAGAGCACACGTATCCACTCTATATGCATTCAAGCCACCAGGACCAGATGGCTAAGAGTTGTGGTGGCAGAGTGGTTAGAATGCAGTAATGCAGGCTACTTCTGCTGACTGCTGTCTGTCTGCAATTTGGCAGATCGAATCTCACCAGGCTCAAGGTTGACTCAGCCTTCCATCCTTCTGAGGTGGGTAAAACAAGGACCCAAATTATTGGGGGCAATATGCTGATTCTGTAAACCACTTAGAGAGGTTGTGTAAAGCACTGTATATAAGTCTAAGTGTTATTGCTATTACTACATCCCAGAGTTCTGAAGAAGCTGGCAGATGGAATCGAAAAACCACTGAATCAAATCTTTCAAAGATCTTGGAGCCTCAGAGTTGGTGTGGTTCCAATCTTCAAAAAAAGAAAAGAAATGGGTGCAGGAAGCTACAGACCAATCAGCCTAACATTAATACTTGGAAAGATCTTGAAAAAGATAATCAAGCAATGGATCTATGAACACCTAGAGACAAGCAAAGCAATTACTATAAGCCAACATTGGTTTGTTAAAAACAGATTATGCCAGACAAACCTTATTGACAAAATTAATGGATGAGAGACTTAAAACCCAGAAGGATCTTAATGGACTTGAAGACTGGCCCCTATCCAGCAAAATGCAGTTCAGTCATGAGAAAAAATGAAGTTTTGTACTTAGAGAAGTAAAACCAAATGCACAGGTATAGAATAGGTCCATAATGGCGAACCTATGCCATGCATGCTGGAAGTGGCACACAGAGCCATTTACCTCAGCACGTGAGAGCTCAGTCGGAAGAGCCCCACTGCACGTACATGCACACCGCCGCTGCCTAACAGCTGATTGCCGGGTATCTGGTGCGCATGGGTGGGGGGGCAGGGTGGGCACGGGAGACATGCACACATGTGCAGAGCTGTGCAGCATGCACTGAAGGGTCATGGGTGCATGCTCAGAGATGTGCGGCATGGAGGGATCACACACGCATGCACAGATAAATGGTGCACAGGAATAATTGCGTGTGTAGATGCATGGCACGTGGGGGGTGATTGCACATGCAAGCACAGACGCACAGCACACGGCAAGGGGAATTGCACGTGCATGCGCAGATGTATGGGGTGTGGCAGGGAGATCACGCACTCATGCACAGACATGCAGTGCATGGCAAGGTTGTCACACGCGCATGCGCAGACGCACAGCATGCTGCAAGAGGATCACATGCGTAGGTGCAGGGTATGTGTGGGGGCCAGCATGCTTTGCCTTCTGGGTGCTGGCACGTGAGTGTGAGTGCATAAGTGCACACTCAATTATTGGCACAGGATCTGAAAAAGGTTTGCCACCACTGGAAAAGGTGGTACCTAATGGTCTCATGAATCATTTATATATGAATAGTAGTTGCATTCAACTCTTCCACCTCTAAATTAAATTACAATTATAGATGGAGAGTAGAACTATCCCATTTTTTATTGTACACTGCCCACAGTTCCTTTGTGAGAGTTTTGGGAAGTTCAAAATAAAATAAATAAATAATGATAAATTAAATTAAATTAAATACGTTAGATTTATCTATGGGCTACACTCCCCAATCCAAGTATAAAAGTCCTGTGTATATTTGGAGCATTTCACAGTATGGTATGGGGCTGGAAATGTTTGCTCTTATACAGATTCCTGCAATCTTTTCCTCAGGAGAGAAATCTCAAAGGACCACATTCAGAAATTTGGAAGTGTATGTCAGCCCTAAGAGGACTGATAACATGCTAATGTGTACTTCACGATGCATGTACAACAGCTGCTAACTAATATTCCTCCTTTGCCTACTGAAGTTGAAATTTCAACAACCAAGACCCCTAAGAGTGGAGTGCAAGGACAGCACATAGCTCTCTCAGCAAAAAGGAAGTGACTCAGTAAGGAAATTAAACAAAGAGGTATCTAATACTGCGGAAGCAGATGGATTGCTTCAGAAACTTTAGGTGTGGCAGCTTCTAATGCACACTGTCTGATCCTACAGGCATACAGTAAAGTATTACTACATAAGGAAATGCATACAAATTGAACTGCCAATATTCTTTCAATGGGATCTACATTTGAGAAGAGAAGTTAATGGCTTCCAGAGTAAACACTCTCACTGATTTACAGTGTTTTTATTGAATTGAAGAGGAAGTCAGTGATTCACCACTTGAGCTGTCCTTCTTCAAAATGCTTGTCATATGTGTCCCTTAAAATTGCTTCTAATTGTGGAAAAATGTACAGTGTTAAAGAAAACTATTGTTCTCGTAACTATGTTGGCTGATGTCAATGGCAATATAAGAAAAGCTCTCATTTTTTTTAGTTGGGAGGATTGATGAATAATTCTTCTTCAATTGCTCATCACCGCCCCAAAATATTCCCTTTCACTCACATTGTCCCAATCTTTCACTTAGATGCCCCAATGTAAACCAATCTCTACTATCAATGAGTAATGGAGCAAGGTAGATGTTAAAAGTTTTGGAAACATTTACAAAAGGAAAATCTCTGAGGTAAAGTTTTCCTTGTGTTCTGGCCAAAGACCAGGCTGGGAAAGGATTGTTTCAATTGTAATCCAAAAATATTTTAATGGCAGCAGAGTGGAAACCACAAATCTTATGGTTTCATAGCTGAAATAAAAAAAAGTACTCTGTATGTACACACCATAGGAAACTGATAAGTAAATGATTTCTGGTTCATCTTCCCAAGATTCTGACTGGGTTCTCAGTGCCCAGTAAGGATTCTCAGCCATTGATCTAAGAAGAAGAGCAATCTTGTCCATTTATACACAAAACATTTTTCATTAAACAATGATTACTTCTCCCTAGAAATATTTTGGAAGTTAAATGTTTTTGTTTTAATCTTCTGGGTGTTGTTTTAACAGATTTGCTATTGGTATATTTTTTTGTAATTTTATTTTATTCCTCTTAATCTTAATCCTGTCCTTATATTTTAATATATTTTAATTATTATTATAAAGAGGCTTTCTTTGCCATCATTGGTTCAACTTGTGACAAGGTTATAATAGGAAATTTGAAACAATCAGATAATGAAAGGATGTACAGAACATGGGTTATAAAATGAGATCAGGCCAAGCTCAGGAATAAGCTTGAAATGACCTGACACTAGTTTTACTCACACATTAAGCTTTCTACCCAGAGGTGCTCCTGTTGCTCCTGTCATTCGTTGGGTGTTTCTGTAATATTTTCAGTGGAAGCAAAATTGCTAAAACATTTAATGCCCAGTGTTAACTTTGATTGAAGCTATATATATCAGCTGAACTTCTTTCAAAAGTGCCACAGTCACTAAGTAAAAATATCTAGGTAGAGGATTTAGTGAATAGGGAAATGGTAGCAGATACTTTGCCCAATTGCAGTTGTGAAATACAGGGTGAAGGCCCTTGATTTCTGAGGTATCTCAAATAGTAGTATGGCACTGTGTATGTGTCTTTCAATCAGTGTTGACTTGTAGAGACTGCTTGGATTAGCCTGTAGTTTTCTTGGCAATATTTTTTGAATGGTTTACCACTGTTTTTTTTTCCTAAATCTGAAAGAAAGTCACTGGCCGATGGTTTTGTGTCCAAGGAAGAATCAGAACTCAACATCTCCTAATTTCTAGCCTGGTTCCTTAACCACTGCACCAAATTGATTCCCAAACAAATATGAGATTGAAGGGTCACTAAAGCCTAATCTGCAGAATTACTATTCTAATTTCAAATTAAAATCCATGCTGATTACTGATTTTCATTCACAGATCCATGAGGTTCCCTATTTAGATGGAATAATATAGGCAGAATCCTACAAAAGTCAAAGCAGGGGAATATCTATCATGTCTCTATAAGACCAGAGATCCCTGAACTTTCACTTTATGGCCTCATACTTTCAACAAATCTGATTGCACAGGTTCCCCCATGGGAGCTTTATCAAAGAAACAGGGCAAAGCAAACAGAATGCAAGGGAATGAGAGACCACTGATTTTGCTGCATAACCTATGTCTCCTTCACTGCTACTCTTGAGTCAGCAGAACTTCCTCATTTTTCTGTTTCCATTAGGGAATAGATACATTGGTGTTTCTCAACTTCAGCAATTTTAAGATGCATGAACATATTGCCTGGGGAATTCTGGGAGTTGAAGTCTATACATCTTAAAGTTGCTGAGGTTGAAAAACACTAGATTACAATGACTGAGGAGATGAGAGATGTCCAGAGGGCTCTGACTTGCCATTGTGGCATCAAAGAAGTTTCTCCTCTCTTGTCCTGCCATCTTCAGTTGCTGTAGCATCAGTGCTGTTTCACTATTGGAGATGCTCCTATGATAGGTTTTCCTCATGGAGTGGAATTCTCTACTTGAATACCTAGCAAACAAACTTACAATTTGACAGACAATCTCTTGATATTGTTTTACTCAACAATATGGGTGTGACTTTCTGGAATCAATAAGGAGGAATGTTTCTAAATGTAAAAATAAATTAAAGGTAAAGGAAAAAAAATATTCACAAAAATTAAAAGAGCATGTTTTTTTTTTAAAAAAATAAGCCTAATGAAAAAAGCCAACTTAGCCAAAAATAATTGAAGAAAAAGAATAGAGATTGTTGGGAGATTCTGACATGGATTAAGGGGAAAAAGCTTTCTTTCTGAATTAATTGTGATATAAAATATATGTAGAAGTTATTGGTTATTCAGTTCATTTTTTTTCTTGTCAGACAGAAAAGAGAACAGGGAAAAAAACACATTACAATCACAAATCCTTCTGTAGTTCCCAATGAGAAATAGGCCCATTGGCAAATGTAAGCTTCAGTCTTCTTTTTTCTCTGGGTTACTTTCCACATTATATAGAAGTAAATATTTAGGAGAGAGCTAAAGCCAATCATAGTTCTCTAGAAAAATATGATCCATCTCTTTGATATTGTCAACACATTAGAATTTGTGCTATGGTAATCTCTTTTTTATAACGTTCCCATATGATAGAGGTTTCTTGCTCTGCCCACCCAAAAAGATATTCAGATAAATTATTATTAGAAAGTTATGAGATATCTTACAATTTAGTTACAGTGAGCCTGAAGTATTTTTCTTTTCATTGTACTATCTCTCCAGTTTTCTGTAATTCCATAATTTCCTGCAGTTTGATAAAATTCTTGCACTTTGAAAAAAAAACATTTTCAAAGAACCCCTCCCACAGCACTTTTAAAAATTTAGGATAGGAAAATTTAGCCTAGGAAGGTGAAACTGAAACTCTCCACTGCTTCATAACAACAACAACAACAACAACAACAACAACAACAACAAAAATGGAAAGAACACTTTAAAAAATTCAAAAGTAACTTAAAAGGGACTTTAAAATAGTCTTTTCCACTGGTTTGGAAAAATTCAGTAAACTAGATGTGTATATTATTGTATTAAGATATAGAAATTAAAATTGGTTCTACACTGTGTCCTTGATAAAACCAAAGAATGGTGAAATCACTCAGCCGCCTTATATTAAAGGTTCACCCCTTAAAATTCTATGGGTTTGTTATTCCTTGAAAATGTCTTTTGAGAATGAATTTCAAAAGATTTACAATGTAATTACAGAATGAGTCTCAAAAGAGAGGGGGGGAGAGAGACCTAATTTGGCTAAAGTCTGAATTCATTGCCAATATAAAGGCCTTCAGAGTCACTTTTGTGTCTTTCAATCAACCGATGATCACACTCAAAAATTTTCAGCAGCACAATATATAACTTTGTATGAGCGTGTGGCAATGGGGCAAAATAAGTAAGTTAGATTTCAGCAGTTTGCCAGGGACATAAAAAATCTACTTGGGTCTGGCTTTCCACATTGACAAGAATTATAAAGTGTGACTGCTGCTCTGAATTCTTTGTGATTAATGAGCTTCTATTAGCACATGAAGGACTAATTTTGGCAGCTACTCTATGCTATGCAGTGAAATTTCACTGCTTCACAGTATGCCTGTAGGGCTACACTATCTTGACATAACTGAGGATTTGGTTGGGAAAGAAGAATAATTCAAGGATTTATATAGTGTGCTAGAGAGAAAGGTGCTCCCCAAATGGAAAAATAGAGATTATAAGACCCTAATTACTGCTGATTGAAGGTGATAGAAAAGGAGAAGGTTGGACAAAGTGATCAGGTCCTTGTCTCAGGCCAGATGAGAATCCGTTTGTTAATAGACCTGAGTTACAACTAAATTGATCAAGTCAGAAACCATAGCAAAGATTAAAACATGATATGGTGACTTGCATTGCATAAATATGCCAGTCTAAATTATTTATCTATTCATTAAAAACAACATTTTAAAAAGAGGAATTTTCCCCTTCTCTGAAAAATGAGTATATCAATATGGCAACATCTTATGATTCCTCAAATTCCCTATTAATTCTCCTCACTTTTGAGATGTGTAACATTTAATGGCTTTGCATCTTCAATGTTTTACAGTAAGAAATCAGGAAATACTGCCCAAATTCACATGAATCAGTTCCAATACATCACTTATTATTTACTGGAGCTTATATTTCCATTTTACAGTGCAAAGATTAAAATAGTAAATAATACAACAAAATAACATAGTGAACAAAAGCCATAAAAGAGGAGGAGAATGTTGTTCCTTGGCCATCATGGAATAAACAAACATCCAGATTCAACCTAGGATGGGTAGTCCCAATTTAGACCAGATTTCTTTAAAAGCTAAATTTCCTAGCATAATCTTAAGTTAAGAAAAGATGCAGCATTATCTCATTTTAGATAAGATAGCCATGCTGCTGGGAGCCTGAAGGAGATTAAAATAACCAAAGACCAGTAACCAAATTCAGAGATAGGAGTAGAAGTAACGAAAGTAGCAAAAAAAAAAAAAAAAGACGTAGATTAGGTGCTAGGGATCTACAAAGTAGCAGCGAAAGGATTTGGACAAATAAGACCCTAAAAACCAACTGCAAATCCAGCTGCCCACATGGGAGTCATCCCGGAGGCCCTGTGACTCCAAACAAATGTAGAAACGAATCCAAAAGGGCAGAATACAAGCCAATCTGCAACCATCTAGTGAGGAATTGGTGAATCAGAGTAGTTGCTCAACATCAGCCATCAGTGTGACAAATCCCCACCCAAAGCCAAAAGTGTTGTGGCCTGTCAGCAGCTGACGGGGCTAGCATCAGAGTCAGACAATAGTGAGGAGGTTGGGGAGGAACCTGGGCCGGGTCTGGAGGCAGAGGAAGACCCGGAGGAAGGCTCTGCATCAGGGTTTGGATTCAAAATTTTTAACAACCAGCTCTGTGGGCGTGGCTAGGTGGGCATGGCTAGGTGGGTGTGGCCATGTCACTGGGTGGGCCTGGCCTCTTCCCCCCCCCCCTTTTTGCAGCACCCCCTCCCCTGTTTTTTGACTCCTGTGCCTCAGGGAAGCCTCCTGGGGGGCGTTTCTGCTCCCAGGAAGCTTCCTGGAGTCCAGGAAGGTAAAAAACAGAGCCAGGGGCAATTCAGCACCCCCCCACACTCTGTTTCTGGGCCTCCTGAGACTCAGGGAAGCCTCCTGGGGGGCGTTTTTATTCCCAGAAGGCTTCTTTGGGGCTCAAGAAGGCAAAAAATGGAGTGCAACACACACGCACCACTTCCCCTGGGCCCTTTTTGCCTCCTGGGCCTCAGGGAAGCCACTTGGGTGAAGCAGTAAGACAGCGGGGGGGATCCTGGCACAGCTGATCATTGGAACAGATGATCATAAAGAGGGGAAAAAAAAGAAATACCTTAAGGAGTTACTGGGCACGGATGAATCGGGCATGTATGCAATGTCATGTATGTCGGGCATGTATGCAATGTCATGCATGCATGATAAAGACAGACTGGGTAGGGAGGGGAGGGGTGGAAGAGAGGGCAGGGCCAGCCAGGGGCACAATTTGCTGGTTCTCTGAATTGCACAGAATCATAATAACCGGTTCTATAGAACCATTCTGCACCGGTAGAATCCCACCCATGCTCTGCATCAGAGGCAGAGATGGGGTCAGGGCAGGCTGGCAATCAGCAGCTGCCTTTGGGTGTGGACACTAGCGATGTGGGGGAGCTTCAGGAACCAGTTCCTAGACCAGTATCATGCCCCTGTCGGAGTCTGAATCCAAGGAGAAAGATGAACAGCTGATAGGGAGTGGGAGTGTGGCTCCGTTGGCTGTGGAGGAAACTGAGGAAGGGCAAAGTCTGGCTGGGCAGAGCAGGGAAGTAGTAGAACAGAGAGACGGAGTTCAGAGGAAGACCCAGGCTCACCCCCTCTTCATCCTAGGACATGCATGGAGGAACGGAGAAGAGAGCAACATGGGTTGTGTGACTTATGGGGGAGGAAAGGGCCCTTATTCCCTTCATTAGCCTCAGCTGGCAAGAGTTTAAAAGAAATGTATGCTGAGTACTGTAGCTGCTGGGGGCATACGTGAGTTTATCTTATGTTGACTTTGGCTATCTGTGTTCCTGGCATCTTCCCAATGGTGGAGTTATTGTTGTGCCTTCACATCTGGAATTCTGGGTCCTGCCCTGTTAGACTAATTATCTCATTTTGCCTTGATTGGACTTATAGATACAGTTTTTGATGACCATGTTTTGGACTTGATTCTCTGCAGCCAAAGGCTGTTCCTGGGAGAGTTTTTCTCCAGCCAGCAGGTAACCAGGACATTGGGGGCAAAGTCAGTAAGGGACTCTTATTGATTATCTGACTGTGTTGCCTTTGTGCCACACCCCGGGTTATCACACCTGTGCATGTGCAGAGCTGGTAGAAGACAAGAACAATTGAGAAAGCAGGGTCGACTCAGGAGTAAGGCCACACCTTGGAGATGATTGGCCCCTCCCATAGGACAGAAAAAGGGAACCAATGGGATGTGAGCTTTTTCAGGAAGGAATTAGTTCATCTGGTTGGTTCAAGCTTGGAAAAGTTCTGTTTGATTCTGTGTCAAGTTTAGCCTTGCCCTGTGTCTGGTAATTAGTTCTCTGGCCACATTCCAAGTGTGATAAGGTAGGTGTTTATAAACATACCCCTGAAAGATTGTTTGTGAAACCTGGCCAGCTGTGAAGGAATGTAATTCACAGCTGTGGAAATAAAAGAGGTTTTGCCAGGATTAAGATTGTGTTTTATGCTTTCTAAGGAAGCTTAGGTCAGAACCAAAAGCAGGAAGCCAGGGTTAGCTGGTAACATTGGAGAGGCCCCTGATCCCAAACAAATGGCAAGACAATTCCTACTGGAGGCTAACGGAGGGAAGCTGAGACAACCCAAGGAGTCCTCCACTGAAAAGTAAGCAATAAAACTAACAGCAATAAACAGGGAGAGTCAGAGAGCAAGCCGGGCTATTGCTGCAAAGGGAAGCCAAATTCCCAAGACTTGACAAGATGAGCTAAGTGGACAGCAAAGCTCCCACTGGCTGCTCTGAAGAACCCAGCCACATAAAAAATAAAATAAAACAAACAAATAAATAAAACAACCTTAACACAGAAATAATCATGAGTGGCAAACACTGCATTGCCAAGCCTCCACCCCCCAAAAAATCTATGATGAAGTATTTAAGTAGGATGAGAGCACCATGAAGTGCTCCCTATGTGACTGATATGCCCACTACAAGTATTTGGGTTTAACCAAAGGTGTAGCTCAGTTTCTTCAATCAAAATAACTAAAAATGCATTTTTACTATTCTGTCCATCCTGCAAGCCCAGAATTGACAAGTTTATTGTTTTTTTCTTGAATGGGTGTGCACTTTGGAAGTGCGTCTAGCATCCCTTGAAGAAAAGGATAAAATGCAGAAAAGTGAAGCACCAGTATCCCGGAATCATGACATAGCTAACAACCCAAGCCATAGGAAATCACTAATCCTGCTAGTAACATCTCCATCCTTGCAAAGATGTGATTGAACGTGAACAGAAGCATCCCAACACTATCTTATTTGGACTGGATGACACCAACGAATCCGACATCCCAAAGGTTTGTGACATCATCAACTTCCAGGCATCAACAATCAGCTCCCGATGAAGTAATCAATGTTTTCCACAATGGCCCTGAGTTCAAGAACTATGATGGCTCAGTGGCCCCATGTTCTGCAGAGTCATTTGCAAGAGTGAAACCAGCAAACACAAATTTCCACAATAAACTCACTCACCAAAAGCTGCACAAACCATAGAAAACCCTAACCTGTCTATACTGCAACATGCCTGTGCCTGCGAACTCCACTCAGAGCTCAAAAGATGCCAGGACCAAGGAGAGACTGACCTGTACATAGACTACTGCACTGACTGTATCAAATGCAAGTGACTCATGTTCCAACAGCTGCCCCACCAACAACCAAACTAGGCATGCACCCCCACAACTTCCTCCAGGTCCACTCCTACAGGCCTAAGATGCAAGCTACTTAATGCAGGAAGCTTCTCAAACAAAATGTCCAAATTCCTCTTGCTTCTAAATGAAGTCCTATGCGACCTTATTTTTGTCTGCGAGACGTGGTTGAATGTATCCTTTCCAGACTTCATTATTACAGTAAATGACTATCACATCTTCCGGTCTGACTGTGATAATCATAGAGGGGGTGGTGTTGCTATCGCCTATAAAAAGTCCCTAGGTCTGAAAAAGATAAATGTTATACAGGAGCTTGCTCTTCCTGAGACCATTGTCTGCAAACTGTCCCTAAATACAACAGTACCTTTCTTGCTATGTTATAGAGACCCTGATTACAACCTTAGTCATACGAACAAGCTAATTGCTCTATTAACATGGGCAGCTTCCTGCTGTACTAATGGGGGCACCCCTTATCTTTCTTCGTGACCTCAGTTTGCATCTTATTAATTGAACCCTAATGTACAACTGAACCTATACATGCAACCCTGTACAATGCTGTTATAATTCTGGGGCTGGAGCAGTTGGTAACAAATAACATTAGGCTCAACAATTGCTTAGCTCTCATCTTTTGCAATAGCTTAAACTCAATTTATGACCTACAAGTTAAAGAACCTTTTTCCATCAGTGATCACAGCATGATTGATTTTGTCTCACTTTGTGTCCTTGCAAAGAGGGTCATAATGATGGGACTCCAAATTGTCACTTAAAAAAAGCCAATTATGATTGCATAGCTGTCAACCTTGCATTTCTTCATTGGCATCTTCTGTTCACAGGTTGTATAAAGGTACATGTTGTATGATGGTGTCACAGGTGCAGAAGACCACTATAATACTTTTTTGCTTGAAGTCAATAGAGTCATTAATCTGTATGTACCTAAAGCCAAAAAAAAAAAAAAACAATTTACCCATAACAATAAGAAAGTTACAATCCAAGAAAAAATATATTTGGCAAGAAAACAAACCTAGCTACGTAGCTAACTTTAAAAACTGCTACAAAGTCTTATGCTGCCAAATAAAGGCTAAATGTACCAATCACCATTGCAAACAGGAGGAAGGGCTGTTAAACTCAAACTCCTCCCGAACCTTCTATAATTTCATAACTGCCAAACTTAAAGACTTAAAAACTATCTTACCCTTAAAAGGGCCTAACAAGGGAGACTGTAATGATGAAGTTGTTAAAGCCAACCTTTCCAATATGTTATTCAGTTCAGTCTTTGTCGACAGCAATGGCTGCTACCTCCTTTTTCTTAGTTGTACCATAACAAATTGTAAAGATTTACTACCTATTGATTTTGTAGTAGATAATGTTGAAACAGCACTAAGTAACCTAAAGCCATCTCTATCTATTAGCCCTGATGGATTATGTGCCTACTTTTTGAAAAAGCTTGCCACAGCCCTAGCTGGATCTCTATGCACAATCTATGAGGTGTTCTTCAGAACCAGCTCCTTGCCTGACCTATGGTCATTAGCAGGGGTGGGATTCTACCAGTTTGGACTAATTCTATAGAAATGGTTATTATGATGTTGTACAGTTTAGAGAACTGGAAAATCGTACCCCTAGCTGGCCCACCCGTCTGCCTTCCCCTTCCCTCCCCACCCAGTCAGTCCTTATCATGCATGCCCAACATCGCACATGCCCGACATTGCTGACTGCATTCTCCCCCCCCCCCCCCCCCCCGTCACTCCTTAAGTCAAGGATCTTCAAACTTGGCAAGTTTAAGACTTCTGGACTGCAACTCCCAGAATTCCTGAGCTAACTTGACTGGAGGAGAAATTCTGGGAGTTGAAGTCCAGAAGTCTTAAAGCTGTCAAGTTTAAAGACCCCTGCCTTAAGGTATTTCTTTCCCCCACTTCCAACAATCAGCTGTTCCAATGATCAGCTGTGCCGGGATCCCTCTCGCTGTCTTACTGCTTTACCCAGGAGGCTTCTGTGAGGTTCAGGAGGCAAAAAAGGACATGGGGGGAGCTGTCCCCCCACGCTCCATATTTTACCTTCCTGGGCACCAGGGAAACTTTCTGGGAATAAAAACGCCCACCCAGGAGACTTCCTTAAGGCCCAGGAGACCCAAAAATTGGGGTGGTGCTGCAAAAAGAAGAAACCACACCCACCCAGTCACATGACCATGCCCACTTAGCCATGCCCACAGAATTGGTTGTTAAAAAATTTGAATGCCACCCCTGGTCATTAGCCAGTGTTATACCTATCTTTAAAAAGAGAGACCCTTGTCTAGTAGAAAATTACAGACCAATCTCATTGTGTTGCATCATCTGTAAACTTATGGAATCAATTATAAACCAATCTATCACCCTCTACTTAGAGACAAACAACCTGATATCTAACAAGCAGTTTGATTTTAGAAAAAAAAATGTTCTGCAATCTGTAACTCCTACACTGCAGAAACATTTGGATCACACACCTTGACCAGGGTAAAGCAATAGATGCAATGTACATGGACTTCTGTAAAACCTTTGATTCAGCATAACAAACTAAAGTTGAAACTAAGTTCTTACAACATCTCTGGATCCCTGCACAAATGGATAGCCATGTTCCTGTCCAACAGGCAACAAATAGTCAAAATAGGGAGGGCCCTATAAAATCTGGCACCAATTAACAGCGGTGTCCTCTAAGGCAGTGTTTTAGGACCCATACTCTTTCTGCTTTATATCAATGACCTATGTAATCATATTAAAAACAGTTGTGTCCTCTTCATTGATGACATAAAATGCTGCTGCTCTAAAAAGCGACCTTGACTATGTGTCAAAATGGTCACGCATTTGACAACTCCAAATCTCAACTAATAAAGGTTCTGTCCTACATATTGGCAAAAAAAATTAGAACACCAAATACAAGTTGGGCAGAAACAATCTCGTAGATGACCCTTACTTTGTCAAGGACTTAGGAGTACTCATCTCAAATGATCTAAGCCCCAGAGCTCACTGTAACAGCATTGCCAAAAAGGCATTAAGAGTTGTTAACCTAATATTGTGAAGCTTCTTCTCCGGTAACATTGTATTGCTAACTAGGGCATACAAAACCTTTGCCAGACCAATTCTTGAATACAACTCATCCCCCTGGAACCCACACTGTATATCAGACATTAACATGATTGAGCGGGTCCAGAGGTATTTCACGAGAAGAATACTCCACTCCTCTACTCACAATAGAATCCCTTATGCCAGCAGGCTTAAAATTCTGGGCTTGGACAATCTGGAACTGTGCTGCCTGTGGTCTGATCTTAGCATAGTGCATAAAACTGTCTGTTACAATGTTTTACCTGTCAACAGCTTCTTCAACTTCAACCACAATAACACATGGGCATACAATCAATACAAATTCAAGGTAAACCTCTTCAAACTCAATTGCAGAAAATACGACTTCAGCAACAGAGTGGTCAATGCCTGAAATGTTCTACCCAACTCCATTGTTACAACCTCAAACCTCACAGCTTCAAACTCAAACTGCCTATCGTAGACTTCACCCCATTCCTAAGAGGTCCATAAAGGGGGCATGCATAAGCGCACCAGCATGCCTACCGTCCCTGTCTTATTGTCCCCTTTTATCTGTACTTACTTCTTTTGTTTATGTTTATGTTTATACCTATACCTGCTATCTTGTACATGTTTGACAAACAAACAAATAAAATAAATAAATAATTTTGTTTTTGTGCAAGATTCTAGCAATCGCAAGTCACTTGTGGAGGATCAGACTATTATTATGGAATTAGGTTTCTGATGTACAATGAAGAATAAGCTAGGAGTGTCTTCTTTTGAATCAACTATCTATCTTTCAAGCACAACATCAGCTTATTTTTCCACATGAAAAGAATGTCTGGTTAGATAAACACATGCTTGAAAAATGACTCAGAAGACCTTTGGTCCTTGCTTAAGTGCTACACCTTTCTGCTATTTATTAAAAAAGCATGAAAAGAAAGAGAGAGAGATGCTACTGTTTAAAGAGTTGCATTAACTTTAATGAATGGATCCCTTAAAGCAGTCAGTGTTTTAATGAATAGGAGTGGTAATATACTTGCATTCACATGTGGCCTGGGGCACTTCATTTTTCAAGCAAGCACAGCCTCATTAACCAACTTATCTGACGTGCTTGCATGCCAATGGCAGGTTGTCTAGGGCAAGAGGCAGAGCTGTCTCATTGCTCTGCAGCAGGAGCAAACAAAATTCCCATGTGTTGGCCCTCAGAACGTTGCAGTGGATTGGATATTTCAATGTGTAAATGTAACCATTGTGCCAAATCAATCAAGTAACAAGCAGGAGGTGTCTGTTTCTGGGTAATGTTAGTCTGGGAGTTTCAGTCATGATTTTCAAATGAACCACAACATGAAAACACAGACAAGCTCAATGCAGCCAAAACAATTACATCTGTGACTCATTCATAGAATCACATCCAGTCACCCAATTAAGTATCATCTCTTGAACTGCTAACATCAGTAGTCTTCCTTAGCTTGGGTTATATTTTCCTAGATCTTTTAGGTCAACTTTTTATATGCCTAAAGCACCTTTTCATTTAAGCTTGTTTAACGTCTCTGTGGCTATCTGGTTGCCTCTTTCTTTTATTAAAAAAATATGAAACACTTGAGAAAACATATTTAGTGTCTGTTTCTTACTTGACTGGACTTTTGTGAGACTTCCTGAGGCTTCAGTTAGCTTTATCTGAATGCAATGACATTGTCGTCATCATTATCATTATCAACAACAACAACAACAAAACTTTTAATACAGCCTTAAAACTGATGATTAGAATTCGATACCACAATTTTCTTTGGAGTATTTCTCATTCCTTCCTCTCTTTTATTTTCCATGTGTGTACCTACTCAAGCAGAATCAAAAATCTTTTCACAGGATCTACAGATGTGCTGGAATGGGCTTGTACTGGCTTGCAGGAGCCAATTGTTAAATTTTCTGGAATTTTGCAAGCTGGCTGAGAACAGACCTGATCCACAATTGCTGGCACACCCAACAGCTATTGGATAGTTAATGGTACTTTGTGCCAGCAGCAATGTAGTCAGAAGTATTAGTGCCTGGAGCTGCTGGATTTTTTTTCCCAGAGAGCCAGTTTAAACATTTGCAAGCATACCATTGGACCCATGTCTGCTTAACTTGGAATAATATAGAGGCCAACAATCTCAAAAATAATAAACAAAATGGTGCCTATATTATGATCTATACATATGCAGTATATAGATGCATATATAGTATATCAATGCGAACATTCACAAATGTTAAGTGTGAACTTGGCTACTTTTAACTCACAAGTTGTGACCCTTTTAATCTCACTTTTGCTGGCCTGAAAATGCAAATCATATTATTGAAACATGGCAGCACAGCTACTTATGTTTGGAATTTGTAGCACAAGTAAGCCTATTTAGCCCCCTTAAAGTCTTTCTAGCCATCCCTGTATTAAAACAAATGATTACATTTCTGCATCATTCTCAGGTACATACATTGTCCATCTGTTCTACACATGAACTGGTATAATAATCTCATCATTTCAAATGGTAAATCAAATTATGGACTGGAAAAAAAATAACTTGAGGCAGGCACACAGAGAGCAGAAAGAAGACTCCTATTGTTTCGACTCAAGGAGAATTATAGTCTCCAGATAAAGAGCACAAAGTTTGAACAGTTATGAGACTGAGGTCTGGTTAAACCAAAATAAAATTAATACTGAGTAATGAAAATAAATCATAAGGAGAGTTTTGATTATTTGATTATTATGAGTTTTTTTTTGATCCAGAGCCAGACTGCTAAGGAGAAAACAGTTTTACTGTAGATAATATTCTCATGTCATTCTGGTCTCCTGGATGAATATTGAAACACTGATATTTTAGGAATCAAAAGAATGTTTGCTAATGATTTCAAATTATTCCAGATAGTAAAGTCAAAGAAAGATTACCAAAAGGTTCAGAAACATATTTTCAAAGAAAATAAATGGAGCTTAAAACAGCAGCTTCAATTTTTAAAGCAAACAAATCCAAAGTGAATTATGTTGAAAAATTCAATTGATTAATGGGATCTGAACTGACATTGCAATTGATTAATGGGATCCTAGCTTGCACTGAGTGATCAGAAAAGTACTCTTCAAATCATAGTGAGCAGCTTGATGAAAATGCTGTGATTGCATGCTGTAAAAAACACAATTTATGTATTTAGGAAGATAGCTATCATAACAATAATATCCTTTTATAAATTAATAAAAGGGAAATTCTTGGAGAGGACATAGTTTCATCATTTAGAAAAAAAGGTAAAATTATCCTAGCTAGAAGAATAACAGCTATAAATATGAATATTTACAAGGGCTGACTTATTTCCAATTATTCCAGTAAGATATCAGCTTTGGAAGCCATATTGAGATCTGATGCTCCCAAGCTGCTGCAATTGAGCTTGAAAAAGTGGGAGAAGGGAATTTATTGGAGTATATCTAGTTAGACATAATAAAATTATTTTGCTGATTCAAGGTCAGATAGTGTTGAGCATTGTGAAAATAAAGTCTTACTTTGGGATGGATGGTGATTCGGCCATGTGATGTGGTGATGGGTATAGGGGATGGATTTGTAATTTTTACTTATTGCAAGGAAGCCCGGAACTTCAGATTCGGGATTCCACATATGTGCCAGTTATTATCCAAATAAAAGGGACCTTTGAGAGATGTCTGTCTCAGAGTTATTGGTTGGAAATGGAAGTTTGCTGGAATGCTGACATAAGAATTGTGGACTGCATTAAATAAATAGGAAGGACAAATAATTATATGGGTTATATAATTAGCAATAAAAGACAAAAGATTTGGCTTAAGGTTTTACAATACCCAGAAAAATAAGACAGATTTGCAATGACAAATGTAAAATTCTGTTCTCAAACTATCAAACTGGGATTACAGGCTAGATTCTATTATTTTATTATTAGAGTCCTTCCATGGAAGGAGTAGGAATTAACACAGACTTATCTCCTAAGTATTTATTATACAGACTTATATATTATACATCTAATGCCTCAGTATCATTTCATAAGAATAAATATTATCCATCTCTGTAAAAAAAGATAGGAAAATGGGATAATAATAATACATTTTTAAAGTCTTTATAAAAAATTTTTAAGGTTTTTTAGTGTTATCAAGTAAAAATAGTGAATAGCAAAATGACTTTTTGCTGACTTTTTTGTAGGGACGCTCAATTCTTTTTCACTGATAAACAAGGTAGCTTCATATTACATAATTTTGTCATATTTGTAGTAAAAAATATACAACAATATATGCAAAGAGATTGTATAACTGGTATATTGACTAATCTCTAGAATATGCATATAATCTATTAGAGAAATTCCTCTGCAACAGTCTCATTCAATAAATGGGAAATAATATGGACGAGTGTTATTCAATTTAAATCTGAGGTTGATTATGATAGATTATGATAAATAATATAGAATTGCATAACATATATAAATGACATCAAAATTTAGTACTATAAAATGTTCCATCAAGGAAGGAATTAATTCATTCATAGTAGTAGATAGCTTTATAAAATTAATTAATTAAAAAACTCATTATGTAATGATTATGTTGCATGTTATATTGGCTGATGTTTCATGTTATATTGGTTGATAAATACATACAGTATATGAATGCAATCACCATAAAAGGAAATTTTGGGCAGGTAGACATTTGATGGTCATCTGGTTATCTTAGAATATAAATAGAATGTGTATTTTCCTTCATATTTTCATTATAACTTTAAGAATAGATTTGATTTAAGAGGAACATTAAAGTCATATATTCATTTGCTTTAGAAAAGTGGAGAATTTTATAAGCAATCAAATGTAATCAGTCAAGAGAATCAAGGACATCTATGCTACTATTGGCATCTAGAAAAAATATCACAGCAACATCATTCACAGTTCAAGAGCAACTGTGTTTTACCTCTAAATGACTTTTTTGTTTTAATCACAATAATACACCTGCTATCAACTGTTTTAAACTTAATGTAAATAATTCTAAACTTGACTGTAAAAATATGATTTCTGTAATAGAGTTGTCAAAGTCTGAAATGTTCTACCTGATTCAGTTGTTTCAGCTACAAATTTTCACAGTTTCAGTCACAAATTGACTTCTGTGGACCTTACATCAGAGGTGGGATTTAAATTTTTTAAAAACCGGTTCTGTGGGCGTGTCTTAATTGGTGGGCATGGCTTGGTGGTCATGTGACTGGCTGGGCATGGCCAACTCAACAACACTCATATCGAGGCACGCTTCTCCTTGCCTGGCCTCTCGTGACTGTGGGGATGCTGCAACAGTCATAAGTGTGAAAAATGGTCATAAGTCACTTTTTTCAGTGCCATTGTAACTTTGAATGGTCACTCCACACAAGCAAAATACCAGCAAAGGAGGGAAAAATAACTCCAGAGAAGTTCCTGAGACAGTAAATCTAGTCCTGCCAAGAATGTAATAAGGGTTAACAGAGTGGCAGTTTATGTAAGCAACACCAGAATGTTTCCTTCCTGCCTTCCTTACAGGATTAGGCCAGTAATTTCTTCGAACAACCATTTCTCCGAACTTCTTAGAATGTTAACAACCGGTTCTAGTGAATAGGTGAGAACCTGTAGAATCCGACCCCTGCTTTACATCATACTTAAGTGGTTAGTAGATGGGACATGCATAAGTGCCCTAATGTGTCTATCGTCCCTGTCATTGTATTTTTATTCTTTTATTCTCGTTCTCATTTTTGTTTGACAAATTCTGATAAATAAATAAAATAACCTGCTTTGTCCCACTGAAGTAGAAAGAAGTAGGAACATTGTAACTAAGGACAAGCTTTGAAAGAACTGATCAGGCTTTCTGTTCTTCTTCTCTTCCAGTGTCCCTTTTTTTAATATCATTTCATCTATATTGTAAATCTGAAGATGAGGCTCTCCTTTGACTGATTTTAACAAAACATTTGGAAACTTTCTTTGGCTGAAGAGCAGGGTAAATGTTTTAAATATGGATATGCCTTAAGGGTGTTCCAGACTTTTATTTAACTTGTTCACTTACAGCTTTGGCTTCATATTCTCATATTCTCCTTCCATTGTTCATTTGCGGATCTCTTCTGGTGACTTATGTAGGGGGGAAAAGTGCCAACATACTTGTCTTATATCTTGAATCACTTCTTTATCTTTCTTTCCCAGGAATGTGTAATTTAATTAACTATATCAGACATAAAGGAAAAAAAAATACATTATTCTAGCAGGAGGAGTTTGTAAGGAAGAAGAAAATTATATAGTAACATACAGTTTTATTATCAAGTCCTTTCAAATCACTATCCATCTGCATGTTTGTATGTGCAGGGAGAGAGGGAGGGCAGGAGGGGAGAGAGAGAGAGAGGAAAACAAGCAAAATTATGAAGCTTGAAAAAAAGGCTTCTCAAGTCAACATTTCAAAGTAAAAATGTTATTGACTGCAGTATCCTGCTATGATGATATTCCAGAACAGTAGGACTCTATTATGTTTTTTGTAAGAATTTCTGTCACAACAACCCAATTTTCTTTCAACAAATATATTCATATCCATTTCAGTTTTGCCCAATTTCTCTCTCTTTTTTCAATTTCCACTTCAATTCAGCTCATTTGGCTAGTTTAGTTTCCAAAACAAACAAACTTGCAAAAACTTATATACATGTATTTTTGTGCACATTTTTCCTAGAGTATGCATTTTGCAAATAATGTTCATTCACACAGTACAATTTTATACACCCATCCCTAAGAAAAAGAATACAAAATGATTGCACGCTTATTCAGAGTTGTTAACTACAGAGAAAAAGTAAGAAAAGTACTTTTGGATATTGCTGGCTTTAGATCTAAGTATGTGCATGGATAGTTCAGACTAAATAGATCTGCACTGGAATGCAAATTGAGCAACTTTCTCACCACATTATATCTAGTAGTAAAATGTAATTTAAGTTTTGCTTTGTTATGATAAAATTGCAATAAGCTACATATTCTATTTCTATTAATGTATACTATCAGAAAGGAACAGGATCTTAAATTTCAGACAATCTCCATCAGAAAGAAATATGGTATGAACATACTCTCACACACAATTTCTGTAAGAATCAGATTCTATTATTTATTTCTTTCTTTCTTTATTTATTTATTTATTTGTCAATTGCTTACAAGATAATAGTATACCTATTATCTTGTAAGCAATTGACAAATAAATAAATAATAGAATCTGATTCTATTATTAACTAAAACATAGTTATGAATACATGGATACATATAAGAAAAATAAAATATAAAAGAAACAATAGGACAGGGACGGTAGGCACTTATGCACGCCCCCTACAGACCTCTTAGGAAAGGGGTGAGGTCAATAGTAGACAGTCTAAGGTTAAAGTTGTTGGGGTTTGGGGAAGAAACCACAGAGTCAGGTAGAGTATTCCAGACATTGACCACTCTGTTGCTGAAGTCATATTTCCTGCAATCAGGTTTGGTGCGATTAACCTTGAGTTTGTATCTATTGTTTGCTCTTGTGTTGTTATGGTTGAAGCTAAAGTTTTCATTGACAGGTAGGACATTGCAATTTATGATTTTATATACCATACTTAGATCAGACCGAAGACGGCGTAATGCAAGGTTTTCTAGGTCTAGAATTTCAAGTCTGGTGGCATAAGGTATTCTACAACGAGTAGAGGAGTGGAGAACTCGTCTTGTGAAATATTTCTGGACTTTCTCAACTGTGTTAATATCAGATATGTAATGTGGATTCCAGACTGGTGAGCTGTATTCGAGTATTGGTCTAGCAAATGTTTTGTATGCTCTAGTTATTAGTGTAATATTACCAAATAAAAAGCTACGTAAGATTAGGTTAACAACTCTTAATGCCTTTTTGGCTATGTAGTTACAATGGGTTCTAGCACTTAGGTCATTTGAGATGATTACTTCAAGATCCTTGACAGAGTTTGGATCATCAACAAGGTCTTGACTATTCAGCCTGTATTTTATTTTCTGATTTTTTTTGCCAATATGTAGGACAGAGCATTTATTTGTTTGACCATTCTGATACATAGTCAAGGTCTTTTTGAAGGGTAGCAGGATTGTCTGTGGTATTGAATAACTTTACATCATCAGCAAAGAGAATTTGGTTGCTCTGATATGATCACAGAGGTCATTTATGTAGAGTATGAAAAGAGTTGGTCCTAGAACATTGCCTTGGGGGACACCAGTATTGACAGGTACAGAATTTGATAGGACGCTCCCAATTTTGACCATTTGTTATCTGTTTGACAGGAATGCTTCTATCCAGTTATGCAGGTGTCCAGAGATACCGTAATATTTTAGTTTTAGGAGTAGTTTGTCATGTACTACTGAATCAAAGGCTTTACAGAAGTCTATATAGATTGCATCTATTGCTTCGCCCTGATCAAGTTGTGTAGTCCATATGTTTTTGCAATGTAAGAGTTGCAGATTACATGATAGTTTTTCCTAAAACCAAATTGTTTATTAGAGAGTAGGTTGTTTGTTTCTAAGTGAGGATGATGGATTGGTTAATAACTGATTCCATGACTTTACAGGTGATGCAGCATAAAAAGATTGGTCTGTAATTTTCAACTAGGGTGGGATCTCTCTTTTTGAAGATGGGGATGACCGTGGCTTGTGACCATAGTTTTGGCAAGGAGCTGGTCCTGAAAGATTTTTCAAAGATTATGCTTAAACGTTCTGTTATGGCAGTAGATAGCTTTTTAAAGAAGTATGCACATATTCCATCCAACTCACTTTGATTTTTCATTGATCTTCATCTAACTTTGACCAGTTGCTGACCATTAGTTGAGAAGGTCCCTGTGCCTGGGCTTTTATTAATAAATTAGGAACAGATATGTAGTTTGGAATATATATTCTATTTTTGTTAAATGGAGGTAGTTGATGACACAAGCGCTTGGCTTGTCAAACGACTGCAGAAGATATGAATCTCTGTTTTCAGCTTCAGTTAATTCACCAACTGAAGTCTTTCCTGGACTAGAATCAGCTGGCCTCAATGAGCCATGCTTTAATAGATCCATGCTAGCTGGGAATTTTGGGAATTGAAGTCTGCATATTTTAAAGATATGCAGCTAAGATTGAGAATCAATCTGCTTTAGAATGCTGCCAATGTATTTTTATGAATATTTTTCTCCTTCATTTTTGTGAGCATTTCCCTCAATGTACACATTTTCATGCTTCTTATACTTTGAGCCATGGGGGGTGGGGGAGATAATACAAAAAGTGCACTAATTGTGTTCTTTGTTTCTGGAAGCCTCAGTATTTGGAAACCCAAATTTGATGTATCAGTTCACATATTTGGAACAACTATATTTCCTTTCTGTCCTTATTGTGTAAGCCATTACAGGAAGATTGATAAGGAAATCTATTCTCCATGAAAAGGTTTTAGAGAAGGGACTCCTTGAAAAGGTTTTAGTGTGTATCTTGGCAGCTGTACATTGAGGGGTGGTGGTGGATTACTTTGCATTAAATTGAAGCTATTTGTCATTCGTCTATCTTCACTTAGACCCTTTGTGAAGCTGTGATCTCCTGGAGTTTATTGTTCTATTAAGAAAACCTTTGCCATTTGCCTTCCAATCTTTAAACAAGTAGCAACTGCTTACATACATTAAAAACCTGTACACTTATCTACCCTCAGAGAAAAATGATCATTTGAGTATATTAAAATAAACAAGTAGGTACTTGTTTGACATAACCACCCTGGAGCCATGCTGGAAACTAATACATGATATCATGAGCCGTTTATTTTTCATACCTCTCTCTTCTCACTATTGTATATTCCATTTATGGCACTTGATATTAAATTGCACAAAGTATTAAAAACAGTGCTCTGCAGCCCACAGGCCTCTTCCGCCATATGGTGGATGGTGGAAACAGCCTACATGTGGTATTAATTTCAAGTATATTTCAGTTGCTGATTCGTGGTTACTGTCATCCATTCAAGATAACAAACATAAAATTATGGAAAGGAATGTGGTATAGAAAAGTAGTTTGGGTTTGCACTGAACATGTCTTTCCTATCTGGAACTGAAATTCAGCACACAAAAATCCCTTTCATGTCAGGAGGGGAGAGTGGTTATGATCCTATCACCTAGGATCTGCTAATAGCAAACGTCAGGGCCAAGCAATTCATTTGCTCTGACAGCCTTGTTCAGTAGACTTTGAAGCTCTTTTCTACAGTGAAATGCACTCTAAAATACAAAAAGCATGCAAAATAAAAGATATATATATATATATATATATATATATATATATATATATATATATATATATATAATCATCCTTGAAAAGAGGGAATAATCTTGAAGTTAAAATTGACAGAGATCTCAAAAAGAATAATAAAAAGTATCTCTCTCTCTCTGTGTGTGTGTGTGTCACTATTCCTATAATATCCTTTTCTTCTGAAATGGAGCTGGGTTAAAATTTATATTAAACAAAGATGAACTTAGTCCTGGGATGGAAGGAAGGGATGTTTGTTATAGAATACTAGGTTTTTGTTGTTAAGTAATGCATTTATCACTAATATAAAACAAACCCCATTCCTTCTATTTTCCCTAAGGAACAAGCCATGTGTAGCTCACCAACTGTATTCTTTTTTTCAGTTTATTTCCATTATCTTGCAATCAACAGCAATCATATTAATAGTATCCTTCTATTTTATATTTTATGTAGTACTACCATCTAGTATTTCTTCTGACCATCCTAGGAAGTAAAGAAAACCCAACTTGTATTTACCACAAATAGAAAAAGCAATGCCATGTATTTTGAGAGACAGTTCTGCAGATGTCCTTTTCCTGGAGGGAGGGAGGATTGAAAGTGGTACTAAAATTGTGTACTTATAAAATTTTGGACTTGCAGTCTTCCTATAAATTTTGTTTCAGTTATTTCTAAAACTATACACTGGAGGAATGGATGATTTCTTAAAAAAAACTTTATTTTATTTTTAATTCATGCTTTTTTTGTGTGTTAATATTATCACAGGTTTCCAGGAGTCACCTGTTGCTAGGAATAAGGGTTATTAATCTAATAAAAAGCCAAATTAAAAAAAAAACTATCTCTAAGAAGAAAGCAACAGGTATAAATAGTGACATTTGTCACCATGCCCTCCTTTTCTAAAAGACCCAATACTCTTCTGTCTTTCTCTATTATTCTGATGGGACAATTTTGCTCTTCATATTCTATGGCTGTGATTACTGTTTTCTAGACAGGAGCATGGAGGTGAGATTAATTGCTGCTTCCTTCTGAGAGCTTTGATGGAATGAGATACTCTGTTGTTGGCTAGTTTCTCCTTCCCATCTCTATCCCCTTTAGGCAGGGAGTGGGAGAATAAACAAAGGGCTCTCTCAGCAAGTTAAGTTGTGATTAGGCAATAGTAGCCTGAGTGAGTGAAACAATTCTTTTCAAGTCAAAGGAGTGGTTTCCTGGCACCCCTAATAAATATTTAATTTCATCCTTGTGCAGACATATTTTGCAAAGCCTCAAATGGTCTGAGATGAAATCCTGGCCAAACTCCTTTAAATCTCCTTTAAATTCTTACGCATTTATGCCAGGAACTTAAATTACCCTCCCTTTTCTAGACTTGCAAAATGCATAATACATAACAGTTGCTGGTTTGTTCCTATCTCCAAACATAACAACCTGGCAGCACTGCATATTCTTCCTCGGTTATCTTGAGTGTTCACTATGACCCACTTTACCTCTTATTTCTGTTTAGAAAATGCTCACAATCATTTGCTCAGCTTCCTAGATTGAAACAATAAATGTGAAATTATACTGCTGGCTGTCTGGATGGCATGGTAACATCTCCTACAAAAGTCATGCATGGCCTTGATGGCATTTATAAGAAGCCCTTATTTAACCTAGGAGATTTTCACAGTCTGTTTTACCTTATTCCTTATAATATATTGTATGTCAAATTCAGAATTTTAAATAGGTACACAACTGCAAAAATACAAATGCCCAATAGGTTTTAATTTAAAACCATAGAACTTAAAAACTGTATTAAAAAGAGAAAATAGCAATTTATTATTGTTATATATAAGCAACACATATCCATTTAGTTTTTTTACATTATTCTTATTACACTGCTGGCTATTATTATCACACAAAAGTTAATGATAAATTTCAAGGGGAAAAATAAGGAAAAGGAAATTTTAAAAAATGATCCAATTCAGAAATGGAACTTCTCAAAGTAGCAGGAATTAATAATATAGATATTAAAGGTGTAATATAGGGAGGAAAGGATTCTGGACTAGGATAGTTATGGCGGAGAAAAACAACTCATTCACGCAAATAAATGGTTATTATTTTAAGATTGTATATTCTGATTATGCAGTCAGAGTGCGTTATTTTGTTTTCATTGGAGACTTCTCTCTCTCTCTCTCCCCCCCTCCCCTTTGCCTCTTTGTGTGTGTATATGTGTGTGACTCTCTGATGGTGATGGACATATTGTTTCAATGGAACGGGAGGTTTGAGGTGAATGTTGGCCTGAAGGGTGATGAGGCAGATAAAAGATATATCTGGGATCTGTCTACTCTAAAAGATCTTACTGGGTCACAGATACCCTTGTAAACATCACCCTGAGCTCAAGAAGGATAAGAGAAATAAATAGGACATGTACAAGATTTATTTGATCACAATACCATTATTGTAATGGGCTTTCTCTAAAGAAGTTTAGTAAACTTTATTAGCCATCTTGAAATATCATTTTAAAAACAGTTGTAAAATAATATTGTTTTTTTATTTAATCAAATTTGTGGAGCTACTCAATTCAACTTTCTGAAAATGGTAACAATAAAAAAAAATCCAGTTAAAATGCTGAATAAGATGGCATGAACTGATAAAAGTGATAAAACCAAAAATAACAAAGCCTATTAATGCATGACAACTAAATAAAAGCACACTTCATCCAATTAACTTGGGAAAAAAAAAGGTCTCCAAGGCTTGCTAAAAGAATGGCAAGTTGAAAGCAACACAAAATTCTGGGGGCAGGGGTGTGTGGATACAATTTACAGAGAAGTTTCACAAAAGACAGTGCCTACTTCCTGGAACCTGTTAGATGACTGGTTTCAAAGGGCATCCACTCTGTGGAATCTTGTAGAGTGGGCAGAAACAAGAGAAAAAGGTGCCCCCTGTGTCATGAAGAAGTAGAATAGAATAGAATAGAATATTTTTTATTGGCCAAGTGTGATTAAGCACACAAGGAATTTGTCTGTGGTGCACAAACTCTCATGTATATGCAAAACAAAAAAGTAGTAATAATCATAAGAGCAAAAGATAATGATGATGATGATGATGATGATACCAATACAGATACAATCAGTCACTGACCAATAAAGTTCAAATTTTCAGCACTGATATCAGCATGGAGGACAAATGTGCCACAGTGACACTGAACAAAGGGAAGATTGTAGAAAGTGATGGAATCGAAATGCCCAATGGACAAACCAACCCGAAACCTACAAATACTTGGGCATACTGCAGGTGGACAATATCAAGCATGGGCAAGTGAAAAATGTGATCAGCAAAGAATACACACAAAGAGTCAAAAAACTTCTAAAAAGCAAACTGAATGGTGGTAACACCATCAAGGCTATAAATACCTGGGCCATACCCGTCATCAGATATACTGCTGGGATCGTAAATTGGACACAGGCAGAGCTGGACAGCCTGGATAGGAAAATGAAAAAACTGAACAGAACACTGAAGAAAGAGAAGGCCTGATTCTTGCATCCCAAGAACAAGCTATCAGAACAAATGCAATCAAAGCCAGAATAGAAAAATCTGCTGATGACCCCAAATGCAGACTCCGCAAAGAAGCAGATGAAACCATCAATCACATACTGAGCTGTTGTAAGACAATTGCTCAGACTGACTACAAACAATGTCACAACACAGTCGCTCAGATGATCCACTGGAATTTGTGTCACAACTACCATCTGCCTGTAGCAAAGAACTGGTGGGATCATAAACCTGAAAAAGTGGTTGAAAATGAGCATGCAAAACTACTGTGGGACTTCTGAATGCAGACTGATAAAGTTTTGGAACACAACACCCTGGATTTCATGATTGTGGAGAAGAAAAAAGTGTGGATTGTCGACATTGCCATACTTGGTGACAGCAGAATCAACGAGAAACAACTTGAAAAAAATCACTAGACTTGAGAACTGAACTGCAGAGACTCTGGCATAAACCAGTGCAGGTGGTTCTAGTGGTACTCGGCACACTGGGTGCTGTGCCTAAAGACCTAGGCAAGCACTTAAAAACAATTGGTGCTGACAAAATCACCATTGGTCAGCTGCAGAAGGCCACCTTATTGGGATCTGCTGGCATAATCCTCTGATACATCACACAGTCCTAAACACTTGGGAAGTGTTCGACTAGTGATTTGTGATATGAAACCCAGCATAGTTATTTTGTTTGCTGTGTACATTGTTGTTTTTGTGTATAATAATATAACATATTATATCAATGTAATAACACAACAAATTTATATTATTTTATATTCTAGTGTTGTATCATTCTTTTCCTTCCACCTTCCTTCTTACACACAGATACATACATCCCTATACCCCATCTAGAATTGCTTTATTTAGTGGAATAGATATGCTTATGAAAGCTCTTGTCACAAGCAAACAAGATATACATAAGATTTCAGCAGTGAACATTGACTCATGATAACCATGCACTTATTCTCCACCTAGTAGAAAACTAACCTCAGAAAGATAAATTGACATTGTTAGAGCAAAATAACAAACATACAGCTTCTGTCAAGCTTGTGGCTATTTTCAACTTACTATAATTCCCTCCCACAACTATAAGACACATAATGGAAGAGGAGAGACAATAATGAAAGAATTCTAATGACAGAGTTGGGGAAACTTATGGCATTTCCTTCAGATCCTTCCTACTAGGATCTGTGTGGGGACAAAACCAATGGAAGCAGATTTTTTGGAATATTTTTCAGAAGTGATTTGTCATTGTCTTCTTCCTGGAGTTGAGAGAGTGTGACTGGCCCAAAATTCACATCTTTTTGTTTCTACCAGATGCCTTTAACCAGGAGTGGGATTCAACCAGTGTTACTACCGGTTCAGTGACTATGTTCTTAAGCTGTGCTGCCCGGACTGCTGAAAAGCGCCATGCGCGGGTGTGCAGCATTTGAAAAGCCACTTTTTTTCCTGCTTTTTCAACCTCAGCTATGCCATGCAAAGCAGCTGAGGTTGGAAAAGCAGGAAATAAAGGACAGGTGGGTGGGTGGGCCAAACAGCAGCAAACACAGAACCGGTTCGGTGTCTGCTACTCTTCAGAGATACTGGTTCTATAGAGCCAGGCAGAACCGGTAGCATCCCACCATTGCCTTTAATCCAGGGTTTCTCCAACTGTAAGATGTACTTCACTTGCAGAGGTGTAAAAAGATTCCAGGGAACATGTGAAACACTTTCAATTACATTGTTGCAAAAAAAATCCATCTTTTCCAAAGTTTATTGCATTGATTTCCTTGTTCATCAGTGTTAATGTTAGTGGTTGGTATTTGGGGAGAGATGTTTAAATTTAGATTATACTAAAGGAAGATGTGATATCAAAAAGTTTAAGACCCCTGCTTTAACCACTTGTTTGGCTCTCAACAAAGATACAACTACTATGCATTTGTGATTTCTTTTTCAACTAACGTTCAACATGGTTGCCATTGTTTTGTATTACAGAGATTTGGAAGGATCACTGAGTACTTTGGCAGAAAACTATAAGTGCTAAAATCACACCATTGGAACAATCATCTAAAGTTAAGCATTTTAATGCCCCTTTGAGATCAATGAAAGGAATTTCTTATCTTGAAATAGATGGGGCTTAAATGAGCTTAATTTTAGCTAAATTCAACCCAGTGTAAATACTCAGTATTTTTGGGTGTGTTTCATTACAGATGATCAAAGACCCACATGGAAGACACATAATTCATGTAGGTCTTTGATGGTATAAACTCACTCAAGGCCTTTAAATGTGATACCTTGGTAAACTCTTGTTTGTAGCCTCTTCTTAAGCAATCTTTTAGGCAGCCCTCCAGTATAGATGAAGTTTTATTAGATATTAACGCAAAATTAACAAATGAAAGAGAATGAATTAAACTGCCTTCTTACAAGTTGACACAGAAGCAGCTAGGTAGGTCCCACATGGGCATAGAATCAAATGTCTTTTAAAAGGCACATCCTCTTTTCTCTGTAGACTACAATGATTATAGTCTTGGTTTTCTATTGGATTCAGTCCCAGGCCTCCCTTGCTGGGATATCAAGAATTGGCAAATTTCCTGCTCCCTGAGTCTGTTTTACTGTTCACACTCAAATAATTTTGGGTTGCTGTTTCTGAAATCCAGTTTTGGGGTTAAAACAGGAGATACTGACAGGGTTTTATCAAGGATAACCTTGATTCTCTACTGAGAAACAATAATTTAGGAAGTCATTCAGGGATATTAAAAAGCCTAGTGTTAATGACACTGTGAGCAAAAGGAACAAAGACTAATTCTTTGGATTTGTAAGCACCTGATTTTATTTTTATCCTGGAGATTTTGGCTTTTTAATACATTCTTTGCCACCTAATTGAGAAGTCAGGCTCTGAGCAATATTTACATCCTTTTTTTTTTCATCAGTTACAGACTCTGGTCAACCTGCTTCCTTCTGATTCAGACCCAGTTTATGCAAACAGCAGTAGATCCAGCTTTAGCATTCAAGAGATGCTGCTAAGATATTTGGGTCCCATGAACTTTTGCCTATCCCAAAACATTGTTTCATTCTTCATAAATTGATGCTATGACTCTTTTGGAAGACATTGTGCATGAACAACTACTGAGGATTCCTTCCTCTAGATGCCCATGCATAATATATGCATTTAGAGGGGGCGGGGAAATGCAGACAGTAGGAGTTAATGAAAAGTCAGTCTCTTCTTTGCATCATGGAGTCCCTTCTTATACAATGCAAAATCTATCTAACGGACAATGAAATTTCTACCAATAGTGGCATCCAGAATTCTGGTTTGCACAAAGCATATTTGTTGTATTCTGATGAAAAACACCAAAGGTAATAGAGCATCATTCCACAGTGAGTTAGTTTCTCATCTCCTTTTCTGACATATATAATCTCAGAGATCAAAAACAGTTTTGATCAAAAACAAATGTACATCTGAGCAATTATATTAATGAAAGCTAGTGATTCTTTCAAAGAAAGAATGTTTAAACAAAGCTCAGAAATTGTGGCTTTATTTTAATCAATCAATCAATCAATCAATCAGAATAGAGTTGGAAGGGACCTTGGAAACCTTCTAGTTCAACCCTCTGCTCAAGCAGGAAGTCCTACACCAGATAGGTGGCTGTCCAGTTTCTTCTTAAAAATCTCCAGTGAAGAAGCACTTACAACTTCTGAAGGCAAGCTGTTCCACTGGTTAATTGTTCTCACTGTTAGGAAGTTTCTTCATAATTCCAGGTTACTTTTCTCCTTGATTAGTTTTCATCCATTGTTTCTTGCCTTGTCTTCTGGTGCTTTGGATAATAAGTTGATCCCCTCTTCTTTGTGGCAGTTCCTCAAATACTGGAATACTGCTATCATCCAATGGTACAATGGATGGTAAAGTATAAATTTCTTGAATTTTACATTACCCAATGCAAACAAAGCATTGTTCTCTGCTACATATAAGAAGAGATGTGTGTCTCTGTGTGTACATTCATGCCAATGTACATGTGCAATACACACATATAATTATCTTATTACCAAAGTAAAAATGTGTCTGCAGCCACCTTGGAGATATTGCACTGCTTGACCAGTCGTCTAGAAAAGGCACAGAATGAAAAGTGTCATCATGGGAGCCATCTGACAGGTGTTGCTTCATTGAAAGGCACATTAAAATAAATGGACTTTCACTCTGCTTTATATAACTTTGGTTATTAACAATGTTGCAAGAATTGTTAAGAAGAAGTGAACACAAATTTCTTTTTTTCCCCTTTCTGCTAATTTGGAGTGCAGTAGATAATTCTCAGGCTTATGGGACCATATTAGGCACATTGGCACAATCGGTGGCTTTCACTGCAATAATTTAATTAGTGTTGCAAAAACTGGCTGTCAATTAAAACAAAACAAAAACAAAAACTCAATCTTATGAAATCATTTAGTTTATATAGAAAGTCATGACTTTAATGATACCACAGGATGCTGCACTGCAAATTCTGTTCTCTAAATATTGCACCATTTTGTTTTGAATATTGTACACATGTTGATAGTTTGACAGGGGAAGAAAATGAATCCCTTTCAAAATGTTGTATTGGTATTCATTGTTGATTCTATCTGTTTCTCTCTCTCTCTCTCTCTCCTCTCTCTCTCTCCCTTAATACCAGAGTAAGTAGAAACATAACAGAGAATTTATTACTCTTGCACAGCATAGGTTCATATAATGATATTATACATTCAAGTCACATATTATAAAAGAAATATTTATTTATTTATTTATTAATATTGGTAAATATATTAAATGTCTGGGAGTTAATTTTATAATGATGGAAAAAGAGAAGGAAAGAGAAGAAGAGGAAGACCAGCAGCAACGAGGACGGATTCAGTTACAGTGGCTATGCCTTCTCTCTTGGAAGATCTGAAAGACCAGTCTGTGGACAAGACACTTCTGGAAAAAATGTACATGGCTGCTAAGAATCAGAAGTGACTAGATGGTACATAATCCATTAATCTAAATCTATTAAATGATCATTATCTACCTCCATGGGTTTATACAAATATTTCAGGGTTATGACTATGGAGATTCTCAGTCATCCAGGTCATGGTTATCTGAAAGGTGCTTTTTCAAGAGGCAACTGGACTTTCTGTTCCTTTGAAGAGCTTTCACCTCTCATCCAAGAAGCTTCTTCGGCTTCTTGAATGAGAAGTGAAATATATATCAGTCAAATAATTGAATCAAATTAAATTTACACAATTATTTAATTTTCCACAATCTGCAGTTTTTGACCAGTGAGGGGGAAAAAAATCCAACTGATTAGAATGTCAGTTCTAATGTCAATATTTCTCAGCCATGTCATGGGTTTGAAATCAATTCCTTCTTTTAAATAATTTAGCAAATATATATTTATACTTTGACAAAAGTAATAAGTAGCAAGTTAGGAAAACAAACAGAGATTATTTTTTCCCTTCCAGCCTAGGATGTTTAGCTTGTAAGCTAACAGTTTGTTTTACTGACTGACCTGAAGAACTGAAGAGTGGACAATATTTCCAGCGCTAGACCCCCAGAGTGGAGGTTACTGTTCCTGCCAGAAGAGAGTCAGCTTGCTGTCTGAAGGGCATATGAGTAAACACAGCAGAGTCACAGAACTCGTGGGAAAGAAAACACAAATGTTTGAAAACCTGGTGTTTGGCAATGTGAGATCCATTTTGTTTACTGCAAATTAGAAGGAAGTGATGATAAGTTAGAAACACTTTCCTCCCATATGTAAAATAGGAATGCAACTTCATCTTAAAAATGAATAATTCAGAGTAATGATTCAAGAATCTCACTTCTTCAGTTCCTTCCTTCCTTCCTTCCTTCCTTCCTTCCTTCCTTCCTTCCTTCCTTCCTTCCTTCCTTCCTTCCTTCCTTCTTTCCTCTCTCCTTTCCCCCCCCCTCCCTTGAAAACAGTAGAATGACACCTCTCTGAACAGACATGTGCCATTTACATAATAATATAGTAACTACACAGCTTTAAAATTTATGTGATAATTATGTTCATAAGACTTTAAACTTTACTGTCATAATTACCACGATAAACTAACTAATGCCATGACAATATTGAATTATATTATTATTTAATGTTTCCGTTTAAGTCCTCCTGCTTTCATAATTTTTAAAAGAATCTTCAGAAGAACATTCTTTTTCTTTCAATTAGCTGGTTTGGGATGATTGAAAAGTACCATGACAATCCTTGGTTAATAAGAAGTTTGAGATCCATAGCAACAAGAAATCTTGAATAAAGGAAGAAAAAAAACAAAAAACAGGCAACTTCTGAATCAAATAAGGAACCAAAGGAGAAGCCAAGTCCTTGGCTAGCCATGGGTGAAGTCTTTTATATAAAAATATTAATATTAATGACAATATTATTTTCTATAAATAATATTTACATAATTTAAATATTTAAATAATAATCTAAATGAACACAATGATATAATTATTGTCACAATACAACTGTGCAGTTATGCCTCCAGGATAGGACAAATTACAAATTGACTTAATAAAAATTGTCTATGTTATTAATAAACATTCTTAAAAATCACTATTACATTTGTATTTCTACTATGATAGAAAACATAAGCCAGAGAATTTTGATTTACTGAAGTAGAATGATAATTTTTAAAATTCATTTCTAGTACAAAATTTACAAAATCAAATGAGATGGAAGCAACTTTAAAAAAAGTTTTAAAACAGTGGAACTGACATATTCATCCATTATTGCAGTGGACTTGCATAATATAGACCTCAGGATTTGAATATCTGTTTGTTCAACCATATTTGTGGTTCTGAATTGAGGTTGTGACCTCTTTTTTCTATTGACAAGCTCTTCAGACACTCTGAGTGCTTTTTAAACAGAAAAAAAATCAATACAATATTTAAAATGAAGGAATAACTTTTAGACCATTATAACATGATTTTTCTGTTGGAAATGGCTGTGTTTGTTAAGTTTTATCTGACATGTAGTGGTAGTTTCATTTCAAGAAATTTAGCATTTTTTCTATAAGAAAGACAGAAATAATTTGAATGATTCTTTGTAATGAATATGGGAAAAAACCAAAATGTTCATAGTCTTCTATCTTTATGCATGGTGGTTCAGCGGTTCAGGCACTGGGCTTGTTGGCTGGAAAGCCGGCAGCCCAGACTCAAGACCTGGATGCCATGCAAGTGGGTGAGCTCCCATCTTCACCCCAGCTCCTGCCAACCTAGCAGTTCGAACATATACAAGTATACATAAATAGGTACCATTTCAATAGGCATAAGGCATAAGGTAATAGCACTCCATGATATCATGCTGGCCACATGCCTGTGCAAATGTCTTCCCACAGTGCTGGCTCAATGGCCTTGAATCAGAGATGAACACTGCCCCCTATAGTTGGCAATGACTAGTAAAATCTGCAGGGATTCCTTTACCTTTTTTAAAAAAAAATTTTTCTAAGTAAATATTAGAAAATTTCTGTTTTAATCTTTTGTAAGGCATTTCCAAAGTTTGAGACATTAAGAAATGCAAGCATGAGCTGCTATTTTTTTTAAAAAAACCATGACATTTAAGTGAGCATATGGAGGCACAGGAAAAGGTATTGAAAAGTGAATTAATTAGACAATATCTTGGATAGTAAAACTTTTTAAATAAATGCTCATCTAGTTAAATAGTATGTTAAAAAGACAGAAATCAAGTGCCAGTTGATTTGTGAAAAATACATGACACATGATAAATTGCACAGCTTTCTTAACTTTTTTGCCCATTAACATCAGATTTCCATTCATGGTCAGAAAACTGCCCTAACTAATCAAAGAATACAATAGATTTGTTGAAGATCACTTTTCATGTGTTTATATATAGAAAGTAAAAAAAAAAATGTGACCGAGAAGGCTCTTTTAATAAATGCTTGCATTTTAAATATATATATATTCACCAAGCCTATAGATCAGTCTATCCACTGGGCCAGACACTTTATAACTTTCACCAAATAAACATATCCTTCTACTGCCTATATTATAGATAAGTTAGAATCTAAATTAGCATGCTATGTTAGAATTTAAGGAATTATGATTATATCTGACAGCATTAACTAGCATTAATTTTCAACACTGGTCTTTAAACTAGTTTTTCTGTCTCCTTTTTCACTTCTGGTCTTTTAGTTTTTTTTCTTTTCTTAACCCATCAGCCATTCCACTCACTGCTTCAGCATATTTCCTTGCTGTCTATCATTCTCCTACACATTCATGCACTACAAAACTGTTTCAAAGAGTTGGTTTTAATGTGGTTGATCTTTCTCCTAACCAGCAACATCCTGTCTAAATATATAAAGGCTATTAATGTTTAATCATTGCAATAGATAGATGATAGATAGATAGATGATAGACAGAAAGACAGATAGATTACTGATAGACAGACAGACGAAATATTAAAGTGCTTTCCTTTAAACAGCAATATCCTGTTTGGATAAATAAATGTTAGCATTGATTTAATGATGCTAGCAGATGGGTGGGTGAGTGGATGGATGGATGGAATAGTAGAATATAACCAGAAATGATCAGGATATGCTTGTTGTTTTCTAAAAGGAGATTAAAAAAACCACAGTATTCTTCATGCAATGCCATTTGGTTTCCAATTAGCAATGAATTTGTGATTATTATCAATAGTCCAATGTAGTGACAGGAATAAAGTCTCTGTTTGTCATCCTGCTACAGCGATCTGTTCAAATGTTAGTCTGAAAACATTGACCTCTTGTTAGCAATCTGACCACGTATCATACTATATCTCTCTTACCCCCTTTTGGAACAGAACAGAGTATATCATTTGGAAGAACAAACATTCCTCAAACCTAAGTTTCATCCCCTGCAGACAAAACCACAGGAGGCGGCATATATAGTTGTTCTAAAAAGAAAAAAGAAGAAGAATTAGACTAATATACAGCCATAATGCATTTAAGCAATTTTGGAAATGACAAAATAGGAATGAAACAATGCATCATCATTTGTGAAGTTGAGCTTTTAATTGGTTTACTTATGCCTTAGTTCCTCTCTTATTCCCCTCAATCATAAAGTAATTGTTAATGACCTAATCTTTAAGAGGAAATAGTTGAGGGCTTTTTTTTTTTTTGGTAAAAATGAGTAATTGTTCCCTTTCAACCATCATCTTTTTGAAACTTGCACAGTAGAGGAAACAGAAGACGGAGAAAATGTTTGTCTCTTCGCATCAATAAAAATTGCTTGCATCCAGCCTGAGTTCTCTCATCCACACCCTGTATTTCCTCTAAGTAAAAATTGAGATTTTCTTTTAAGCCCTTTTCCTGTCTGGTTCAACTGCAGTTAAAAGGTCAGGAATCAAAGAATTGTGAATGTTAAATTCTCAAAAGGGAAACTGCTTTGAGAATTACTTAATTCTCAGAGGGAAAGGTTTGGCCTCCTCCACATTGAAATGATTCCAATTTCTCTTCCCCCACCCTTTTCTCCTTCTCCCTCTCTCTCATAACTTTTAGTTAGAGTTTTAAATAATGAAGATAAAAAATAATAGAAACTAATATTTATAATGAATGAAGTAAAAAGGGAGATAAAGCCAAAATGAAAGAAAGAAAGAAAGAAAGAAAGAAAGAAAGAAAGAAAGAAAGAGAAAAAGAAAAAGAAAAAGAAAGAAAAAGAAAGAGAAGGAATTAGCATTCTTTTTTTAACAGTTATAATTATAAATGTAAATTAACCTCTTTCTCATAAGTTTCATTCTTTACTATTTTTTCATTATCTATTTTTTTAGTAATCAAAACTATGTGTCATAAATTCATTTTTTTCTTTTCATGCAAAAAGTCCAAAAGGATTTCCAGTAGACCTTAAAATTGTTTAATATCTTATCTCTGTCAATTTAGCCTTCTCAGCAAAATTAACAACATTATTATACATTTCTCCATGGTGGTTAGTGCAAGTCTTTCCACATATACCACACATGGTAAACAGTCCCTTCTATTCTTCAAAATTCCAGGATAAATAAAAATAAAAAATGGTTTAGTTCTAGAACCAGTTTTTATATTTTTTTAAAAAAATGTTCATTTCCCTAGTCACAAACAGACAGAAGTAAAAAGAAAAAGAAAAGAAAAATTGCCTTGCACAGTATGATCCATTAGGAAACTTTCACTAAAGGCTCACAAACCAGAATATCACATATTAGTGCTGTCTTTTGAGTTCTGCAGAAGGTTTGTTAGTAACAATGCCACAAAAAATCATAATGCTTTTCAACCATTAGTGAATTTTTACTTTTTGCTTAAGTATGGGAATAAATAATATATATTATATATATATATATATATTAAAAAGGAGATTAGCCATTGTTTGATTGTTTTCTTCCTTCCCAGCACTCCTACAAACATTCCAAAGTGCTATCTGAAACAGACTCATCAATCTAGTAGAATCTAATTTGTAGATAGGCAATTTAATACTCTCCAGATGTTTGGGATAATTTCTACAAACTCTTAATGATGAACAATTTGGTACTGTCTCATGACAAACAGCACAAAATTGCCTACCCCCATCTAATTGAATGGCTGAAGCACCTCCCTATTTACTACCAAATGATATTGATTAAAACAAGGGTGTCAAACTCATGTGATGGCATCACGTGATGTATCGAGACTTCTTTCCCATTCGCTAAACTGGGCGTGGGCATGGCCAACGCATGACTCATCCAGCCCGTGGGCCGGGAGTTTGACAGCCCTTGACTAAACAAAGGTTTCCAATTTCAGCATCATCTAGCATTTCATTCAACCTGTCACGCCTGTGTCATACAAGTTGCAGGCGTGTGCATGTAGTGTTGTTTTTTGTTTTTATTTTACTTTGTTCAGCACACATCCTAATGAAGGATGTGAATTACATTTTATCTATCTATCTATCTATCTATCTATCTATCTATCTATCTATCTATCTATCTATTTATTTATAATTTTTATGCTGCCCATCTCCCTTATAAGTTGATTCTGGGAGGTTTCTGGGCTGAACCATTACCACATAAGGGATGTAAAACTCTAAATACACTAGATGGGGCCAAGTTTCCTGCCAACTTGTACTCATCTAGATCAGTCTTTTTTGAGTTATTGAGATTGGGTGTGGCAATTAAATGGTTAACCCGGCAAATCAGGAGACATGGAAACAGGGTATTTCCTCGGGATGAAATGCCCCGAACCGAAGTCCAAAGCACTCTTTTATTTAGCAAAAGCAAAGTTACACAATCTCAGCCAAGCAATAATAACACAAAGTCAGTTCATTAAAATCAGTTCATTCCGTTACCTCATGGATCCAGATAAGACCACATTCCTGACTCTCTTTGAAGCAACTCCCCTGTTCCAGCAGCCTACTGATAATAACTTTCACCAATTAAGCATGAGTTGAATATAAGTTGAATATGTCATAACACATTGAGCATCATTAATCAGAACAATTAATCCCACATCTCCCCCTTTTCTATTTCATGACCATCACGAGCATAATAAGTAGTAACATGAATTTCTTGCTTAACGTGAAAAAGTTCTTTAGCCATACCTATTAGAGAAGGCAGGCATTGAATACAACAGCAAACACTTACTAGAGCAACCAGTATCAAGATGATCGACATAGCCATCCTTCGGATCCAAGACCCATCCGGCAGCCAGGACCACATGGCTCCCCATATGTCTACGGTACCAGAACCAGTCCCTACCAAAGGATTCTGAGCAATCATTTCTTCCATAGTGTGTACTGTGTGAGAAATATTGAGTTCATTATCATGGATATATATACAACAATGTGAATGTAATAAAGCACAAACCCCTCCTTTAGAAGCCAGAATAATATCTAAAGCATAACGATTTTGCAAAGCTACTTTTCGTACTTCTGAAAGTTCCTGATTAACCAGTTTCAAAGCAAAGATAGTTTCATTAAACATAGCCAAGTCCAGTTATTGAGTAAATGTAAATCACGGTAGTTCATAGCCACACCCAAAGGTGGTAGTATTCCACGACTGAGCTGAGTGTCCCAATGGAAACCAATCGGGCTAGCTTCAACATCCCGACGATTTCGCAGTCGACCAGCAGGTAATACATCAGTCTTATAGATAGCAGGAATCACATAACCCATGGTGCAAACACCAGACCAAGTTTTTGGTAAATGTTTATATGCTTTAGTGCCACACAGAAACCAAATTGGACCGGACCATTCCACCTGTTGAGCGGATGTCAACTCTGCTAATGTCTGAAGAAGTGCTACTTGCTGACATGCAAATTTAATTGTGTCCTGAAAGGCATTACAAAAACCATCACTATTATTCCACATAACGGTTTGATTGCACAGCTGGTAATCTCCCATGTTGGTATCATTTGATCGATTAAAACAAACCAAAGCAGCTTCAAAAAGTACTATGTCCACAGCCGGGGTAGAATTAAAAGAAACGTGAGAGATATTGTAAATTGTTGAGTTATCGTTCCACCCAGAATCATTAAGTGGGATGGCATGCAAAGGTAGTCCCCCACGAGAGGTGCCCGGGATATGCATGCACAGCCAACATCTAGTCAGATTGAGGTCTTTCGCTGTCCTCGCCAGATCGTTCAGGAATACATTTTTCCGCCATATCTCCGTTCCCAGCATCCCGGGTCTTTTGATCTGGCCCACAAGGTTTTGGGTGGTAAGGGCGAACACAGCGGCCAGGCACCCAACGAATACCATTTTCATTTTCCACTGCAGCATATCCGCGGCCCCACGTAATAAGTTTAAATGGGCCGCACCACGTAGGGTCTGGGAGAAACCGAGCCCAGACCAGAGGGCGATTTTCTGTAGAAGAAACAGAAGAAGGGAAAAACCGGTCTGCCGCTGTAGCTGGAGGCGAGCCGGTGGGAGTTAGAAAATTTAAAGAATATAAAGCAATATTGAGAGTGTCTTGTATTCCTGGAAGTCCCGGGGAATTCCCCCTTTGTTGTTGTTTAAATTTTTCGAGCATGCGTTTTAAAGTGCCATTTGCTCGCTCGCAAATTGCCTGTCCTTGCGAGTTATAGGGAATGCCAAATTTATGACAAATTGACCAACGATCACAAAATTGAGCAAAGTTTGAACTAGTATAGGCAGGACCATTATCTGTTTTTAGCTCCTTAGGTGGCCCTGAGGAGGCAAAAGTGCGAAGACAATGATTAATGACATGCTTAACAGTCTCCCCCCTTTGTGGGGTAGCCATAATAAACCCAGAAAATGTGTCAATACTAACATGTAGATATTTCCACGGGGCAAAGGAGGGATACTGCGTGACATCCATTTGCCAAAGGGCATTACGGTGCAAACCCCTAGGGTTTACTCCCATGGGTATAGCTGTAGCAATTTTACTACAGGTAGGACATTGCTGGACAATTGCAGCAGCTTCTGTAGCTGAGAGGCCAAATTGTTTAATAAGGGCTTTTGCCCCTTGATGGAAGTAAGAATGGCTGTCCCACGGAGTTGTTTTAGATAAATGTAAGTGCTCCACGCGTGTGGAGGCATCAGCTCGCTGGTTTCCTTCAGCAAGGATTCCAGGTAAATTGGAATGACTACGCATATGCCCAACAAAATAAGGACATTTACGCTGTTCTAAAATTTGTTGGTACGATAAGAAAAGAGCAAGTAGCCCTTCCTCCGTTCCTGGGGATACATATGCCCCTTTGAGGCATATAGTTAAGTTGTAAACATATTGACTATCCACAATTAGATTAAATGGCGTGTCAGGAAAAGTTTGAAAAGCCAACATAGCAGCGGCCAATTCTGCTCGTTGAGCTGATTTTTGAGGGGGGGTAATTTTCGTATGCCACTTCTCGTTTAATTTCCATACGCACGCACCATATGTTTTTCCTCCATCCACAAATAAGGTCAAAGCATCTGGGAGAGGAAAAGAGCAGCGAACTTCTGCCAAAATTATATGTGTATTGGTGACAATGGACAATCTATGATCTGATGGTAAATGATAAGCAAAAGTGCCTTGCCAATTTGCTAAAGACAATTGAAGTAGCTCAGAGGTAGCCAAGAGTTGTTCCCATAAGTGAAGCCGAAAAGGAACATAAATAATAATAGGTTCAATGCCCATTAATTTAAGGCATCGGAATCGACCCCTTAAAATCAAAGTGGATAAGGTATCTTCTCCTGTGGAGACAGATTTTTTCCCAACATGGCCTAAGTGCAGCCACTCAAGAAGCAAGGTTTTTTCTGACGTTATCTGTAAAATCACACCAGTAGGCAATCGACCAGGCAATAACGCTAAATGAGGAGGGGCATTTTCCTGACATCTATCTGTCCATTGCTCAGTCAGCCGACACTCAACCAACCGAACAACTTCTAACTGTTTCTGACTAAGGGATATTGGATCAGCAGGATTTTTTCCTTGACGCAGGGCATCAAACAAAGGGCTTAATTCCTGGGTAGAAAGATTGCAATAAGGTCTTACCCAATTAATATTTCCTAACCACTTTTGTAGTTCTACTAACGTAAACACTGGTGGTAAATCAAATTTTGCCATCATAGGCGTGGAGTGAGCTGCTGTCAACTTGTGGCCTAAATATTTAAAAGGACTATGAGTTTGAATTTTTTCTGAGCTTACACAAAGTCCATACCTAGATAAATGTTTTATTAAAAGAGCCATTGACTGTGCTACGGTCCCTTCCGGGCCAGGAGCGGCCACCAAAATATCATCCATGTAATGAATAACTTTCCACCCTGGCCGTGCCTTACGGAAGGGTGACAACGTCAGAGACACATACATTTGACACATAGTAGGACTATTTAGCATTCCCTGAGGAAGGACCTTCCATTGATATCGCTTAGTTGGTGCTTCATTATTTAAAGCGGGGACAGTAAATGCAAAGAGCTTCCGATCATCATAATGTAAGGGGATTGTGAAAAAAGCATCTTTTAAATCTATAACAACTAAATCCCAGTCCTTAGGGATCAGATTGGGATTGGGCAGACCACATTGAAGAGGGCCCATTGGCAATATTATCTGATTAATTTTTCTTAAATCATGTAAGAATCTCCAATTCCCACTTTTCTTTTTAATAACAAACACAGGGCTATTATACGGACTAGTGGAGGGTTCAATATGTCCAATTGCTAACTGTTCCTGTACTAATTGATGAAGATTATATAATTTTTCACTGGATAAAGGCCACTGCTCCGTCCACACCGGGACAGAGGATAACAAGCGTAATTTCAAAAGAGTCTCCATAATTCCACCACTATCAATCCTCTACTGTAATGACAGCTTTCAGCTGACTCATCAAATCTCTTCCCCACAAGTTGACATGTAATTGCATGACAATAGGTTTAATTTTCGCTGTTGCACCCCCCTGCTTCAGCGTAGCCGTGAGCCATTTCTCGCTAACCTGAGCCTCTTGGAGACCACCAACACCTCGTACAGCAGGAGTAGCCACTAACGGCCAAAACTTTGGCCACTCAGCCGACCGAACGACTGAGACATCAGCTCCTGTGTCCAACAAACCAGAAAAAGGTTTGCCATTGAGTAAAATTGTCATGATTGGTTTATAAGCTGCTATCTGTTTAGTTACTGTTAAAACAGAGCTCTCAAAACTGTTCTCATCAGTGGATCCAAAACCTCCCTCCCCCCTTATTCTAGCTGAATCTCCAGGGGGGGTTACACAGGGCAGCAATATTAACTGAGCCACTGCCATCCCTTTAGGTAGAGAAACAGGAGTATTTGCATGAAGCTGCACCTTGATAATTCCTTCATAATCAGCATCTATCACTCCTGGGACTACAAAAACTCCTTTCTTCCCTGCTGATGATCGTGGTAAAACCAAACCAACCGTACCTTCCGGCAGAGGCCCTTTCATTTCTGTGCTAACTACTTCAATTAAACCTGGAAAAGTCAATGAACATGGGGTGGCAAGCGGCAAATCTATGCCCGCAGAATGAGCAGTTGCAGGTTTATGGCTTAAGCAACCACTATTAGACTTATCTTGGCAGAGTTCCTTATTTATTCCTGGATTTGTTTCCGGGGGCTCTGCCACCTCCCCCTGAGTCAGTTTTTTTGTTGTGACATTGAACGACATTGATTCGCCCAATGATACCCCTTCTTGCATTTTGGACAGACTGTTTTTGGCTTACTTAGTTGTCCCTTACGACCTCGATGTTGGCCACCACCAGGGGCCCGGCACTGAGCCTTGAAGTGACCAGGCTTCCCACAATTAAAACAATTTCCCTTCCCTTGCAAGGTTCCTCGAGTCATTGCTGCAGCCAGGGCATCCATTTGATGGAGCTGGCTTCCTACAGCAGCACAAGCTTCAATCATTTGTGCAATTTCCTTCGGTCCTGTAGCTATCAAGGGCTTCAAAATAGCCTTACAGTCTGCATTAGCATTTTCTACGGCTAATTTTTGGAGTAATTCTGCGGCTGCCATATCATTATCCACCGATCTTTCAATTGCAGTTTTCAATTTAGTAATAAAATCCTGATATGGCTCAGCATTTCCCTGCTTAATGGTAACAAAACTGCGAATGGAACTACCTCCAGCCTCATCTACTTTAGTAAACGCAGCCAACACACAAAGGTTAATCATAGGGAAAACATTATTTGCCAAATTATCTTGTTGTGACTCAACTGTACTAAACTGACCAACACCATATAACTGATCGGGTGTAATGTTTGCTGTTCCCCTAGCTATTGCCTGTTGTCTATATTGAAAATCCCAAACAATATATTGGCCGGAGGACAAGATCATTCTGGCCAAAGCTTTCCAATCCTCCGGTATCATCATTCGACCAAATGCCAAAGCTTCCAGCAAAGCAGTTGTATATTTACTTTTTAACCCATAATCTTTTACTGCTGTGGTAATTTCCCGGAGAGTTCTTAATTCTAAAGGACGCCAGATACGTTCCTCATTTCCGAGTCTATCCATTTCTACAACAACAGGGAAAGCTGAGACCGGAAGATTGATTAATTCCTCCGGAGACAGCTCCCCATTCTCCATTGCCTTTTCAAATCCAGCGTCCACCGCATTTTTCACTCCGCGAGGGGCTAGCGAAGGCTCACTAAGAGCAGGGGCAGAAGGAGGGAGCAGCAGCCCATGATTACGAACCGCTGTGGTATCAGCTGGCTGAACAAGAACCGGTTGATAGGGAGGTGGGTGAATGACAGAGTCAGGAAGGGGCTGCAATAAGGGATTATTTTGAATTTGCAATGCCTCAATTAAGGAACGCCATGTACAGAGTATGGGTGCAGGGGCGCGAGGCGCATTGTGTAAGGCCTCGCCTATCTTTCTCCATGTAGACACCTTCGTACTTCCTGACAAAGGGTAATAGGACATATGTTCCCATACATATTTCAAAAGTTCCTTAATCTCTTTTCCCTTAACTTGCCGAGCTTTCCCAGCTGAGTTAAACTGAAAGTAATTTCGCTTAACTATCTCTTTCAATTCCCTGACGTGCTCTTCTTGAGCCTGAGATAGATCATTCCCCATACTTACGATGAATCAGACGCGGTCCAGCCGTGTACCTGATGAAAGCGCTTAAGCCAATGCCTGGCGAAGGATGGGGACAAAGCGGACGTATCCTTTAAGAATCACGTCGGGGTCACCACTTGTGGCAATTAAATGGTTAACCCGGCAAATCAGGAGACATGGAAACAGGGTATTTCCTCGGGATGAAATGCCCCGAACCGAAGTCCAAAGCACTCTTTTATTTAGCAAAAGCAAAGTTACACAATCTCAGCCAAGCAATAATAACACAAAGTCAGTTCATTAAAATCAGTTCATTCCGTTACCTCATGGATCCAGATAAGACCACATTCCTGACTCTCTTTGAAGCAACTCCCCTGTTCCAGCAGCCTACTGATAATAACTTTCACCAATTAAGCATGAGTTGAATATAAGTTGAATATGTCATAACACATTGAGCATCATTAATCAGAACAATTAATCCCACAATTGGGAAACACTTTTGCATCTTAATACTAGTGGTCTAGATGAATGAAAGAAGTTGCACATGATTATGACTGGTTCAATAAATTTATTGCCCATATTAATCAGTTTGAAACTTTATTAAGCCGACCATTTTAAATGTATAACTCTGGATGGGTAATAACCAGTTGCAAGAAAAAAAGACTTCTATGACCAAACAAGTTAAAAATAAACCTGGACAATAAACTATTAAGTTACTATTTACAAACATATAAAACAGACATGCGTATTGAACAGTCCTAATTCATGCATTAACAGCCTGGAAGTTAAGAGGGTCAAAGTACTAAAACCTGCAAATATCGCTGCATTCTGGATCAATTGAAGCTTCTGAGTGTTCTTCAAGACTAGCTTCATATAGAGTGCATTTATGTAGAATGCATATAGAGTAATTCAACTGGAAAGTAATTAACGCAGAAGTATCAGAGAAAGTCTGGCAGAGCTAAGGAGTAGAGTCAGGCATGGAATTCATGTAGAGTCTCTATGTAGTCACAACAGAACAAAGTCCAATCCTTCCTTCCTTGAATGCCCTTCAATCTTGTCTAGTTTTACAAGGTGAAAACTCCTAGTTTGAGAAGATTCCTGTGTATAGGCTTGTTTGTTTATGCAAACCTGATAGTTTGCACTTGACAAGAAGTGACAGTAGGCATGGTCTCTCAGTCTAGAAATGGGAACAACTGCTGCACAAGGGGAATCTGTACAAAGGATCCCTGAGCAATTTGTTCCTTGAGCAGGAGCTATGAGGGCAAGAAGACTCCCAGACTGTGCAAAAACTTAGTCTCCATCAAGAATTAAAGATGACAAATAATCAGATTTGGGGGGGGGGGGGGGGCACTAAACTAAAAATCAGTTAGATGGGCCAACAACCAGAGAAAGATTGAATGTCCCCATGAGGTGATGAACAAGACATTTATACTTCAGATATGTAACATGAAGGGATAATAGGCTACATTATTATAGCCTACTTTATATATACACACATAGTTGAATGTCAGCTTGTCCTTCCCCATTCACATACTTACAACTTCCAAGAATTGGCTAAATACCTTGACAGCATTGTTTGTTCAGCCAGGGATGGAAACATACTGTCAAGGAGCATCAGCATACTGATAGTATTATACCCTGTGAAAATGAGTGACCTCACCTAGTAGCTTCATGTAGATATTTAAAAGGAGTGGGGAGAAAATTGAGTTCTAAAATAAGGATTTAGATTTTTTTCTGAATAATGTCTTGTTACATCTGGTATGTTATCTATTTGATCAATGCAGATCATTTAGACAGTACGTAAGGTGATGTTCTTTAGAAAGCATCCACAGATAAAAATTAAAAAAATCTCAGTTTCCTCTTTACTCCAGATATACAGTATGACAAAGATTATTTACAGGATTTGGCTTCTAACACTTTTAATATTGAGAATGACAATCATGTAGAATTATAAATGATTTCAATACTTAAATAAAGTTTCTTGTCATTGTTCTTGTTATCAGTGTGAATGACAGCAATATATCTTACAAGGAAAGAAATATTGACAAAACTACATGGGACAACTTATAATTAACTTAATGGCTTTGTTCCCTATGTATTTTAAACTAGCCCAGTATATAAAAGGGCAGACCATCTGGTGGTTTATGACTCTTTATGTCCTCTAATGCAGGATATTTGGCAGGATATTGGATTCGTGTACCAATTTGACCCTAACCATAACAGTTAGATTTAGATCATGCAGCTTCTTGATCATTAACATCTATTTACCTTGCCAGAGTCTGAAGAGTAAGTTCAGAGAGTATAGGATTAGCCTAGAATCCAACTTAATGAGGCTTGACCCTGAAGCATTAGTACTTGTAGTCTTGGAATTTAATATACAAATGGAATCACATGATACTTGATACATATATTTAATATGGGAGCTATTTAACAGTTATGTAGTGAAAGTGATAGGAGCAATAGTTTCCTGCCATGGCAATTAAAAGTTGATATAACTTTGTAGTGTTTTAGCTACTCAGATAATGTGCAATTTGGATCTTACCATCACAAATGCATATTTGGGTCAGGTAATGACATTAGCATCTTCAATTATACATTTACAATTGATGTAGATAGTAATACTTAGACCCAAAACCATATAGTGCTTCATACATTGTAAATAGAACCCTGAATTGTATTTGCAAACAAATATAACTAGTTATTCTCAAGGACAAACTATTTTAAGTGATTTACAGTTGTTCTAGGGAAATGTGTCAAGGATGTGAGTGGTATCTTCAGAAAATTTTGGTTTGACTACAATTGGGCATTAGCATCTTCCTGACCACCTGGAACCATGGTCACCACCTGTTTTCTTGAAGGCACCTTAAGTTTAGGAGCCTGCTCTTTCAGGAAGAGCATAGCTCCCAGTAGAATCAAAGTTTGTATCATCCAGAATCAGAATCATCACACTATCTTGCATGGCTGGATCTGAGCAAGTTTTCATTCAGGCCTTGACAGCCTCCAGGCACTGCTTCAGGACTCGTACCACATCTTATGTTTGGCTAGGATGGAGCGTGGGTTTCATCAGCATATTGATAGATATAAGATGATAGTTGTCCAGTATTGTTAGATCTAAGGCCCTTGAGTAAGAAGAAGTCTTATAAAGAGATATTGACTTTATCTCAGATCCAACTCGTGGTACCCTCCCTTGTCACTTTAACATGCCAGTCGGAACAGGGTTAAGTTCACAAATGAAAAAGTTCATCTGACAATGTAATCTTTTCTTCTTCCTTGAGGTTACAGGCTCAATTCCCCACTCCAACTCTGTATATCTTTTTCAGATGTTCCTCTATCACCTCATCAAATCTTTCCCATTCAACTTCCAAACTGGAGTAAATATATTTTAAATACACATATCAAAAGCAACCAACAGATACGTATGTGAATATCTTCTAATCAAATCTACAGACTCAGTACTATAATTTTTACATATTAAAAGCCATAAATATTTTTTGCCATCCATGTGATTTAAATATTCATGTATAATACTGTGAATAACTGTGATTATTGATCCTTGTAGTACAGAATACTTAAATCTGTAGAAATAGACATACTTTCAATATTGAGTTTGAACAGTAGAAAAATGCAACTATCACATGTAAGAAGAATTGCCATTTATCTGGACAGTTATATTCTACTACATTGAGGAAAAAATAGCTAAAGTATATTTACTACCCTCAGATTTTATGTATAGCATCAGCTTCACTACATCACATGAAGCTTGAGTATAATGCATACTATTGATCTTGAATAGTTTCCAAGTTGTATCTAAATTCCTAGCCTTGATTTTATAGATGTTAGGTGTTATTATGTAAGAAAAGGAGTTAAAAAAAATCAGTATCATTTCCTAGTGTTTCAACCATCCTTTCCCAAGCTCAGATAGTTCTGGATATACTGTAAGAACTATTCATATAAAATTATTTATAAACTAGAGTTATGACAATGTTTGGTGAAAAAACATGTTACTAATCTTACCTAGATGTTGAAAACCTCAATTTTCTGATTAAAGAATTAGTTGAATCAGGTAATCACCTTTCATATAAGAGGGTAATAAATACCTAAGCTATCAGTATTTTCAATAGGCTGCAGTAATACTGAAATAAAATGAATTTATCAGTGACTGAGTACATGTACTTTTGTAAAGGCAAGTAGAAATGGGAATACATACAATAGTCTTTTATTAACATTCTAAAATCAAGTAGACCAGACTAATAGTTCCTACATTTCCATTTCATTCTAGTGGAAGAGAAGGTCATAGGCAATGGATAAAAGACAATGAGTTGGTTTTGATTTTCAACTTCTTTAATCATTGTTTGTGCTTATATTATTGAATATATGAAGTCCTGGTTTTCAGCAGCCATAAAATTGGAGCATTTGTAGTTCTTATGTCCCAAAAGTGGACTGTGGCAATAATTATTCTTTCTGTTTAATCTTCAGCAATGTTCATGTGGTGGGTTGGTTCAGAAAATGACAAGTGGGAAGGTTTCCTTTCTCTGCCCATTGCTCTCATGCTGATTTTTAAAAAGAAGATCAGATAATGTCATGAAGCCAGAAAACATATCTCTTGTGTGAAATGTACTCTGAATCTCTCTTGCTTATGCAAGACACAGAAAGACAGGATTTAAAATTATAGCTGTCCTGACCTCAGGCGTCATTATCATATTTGAGTAGTCTCTGTTAGATGCTCACTGTGGAAGCAATCAAGTTATATAAAAACCTAGGGATATATTAATTTCTTCATTTCACAGAGCACAATAACACTTTTATAACAAATTATTAATCACATTATTATCATTTTGCTTATTATTATCACAATTTTCCAAAAATGAGAAATAAATAAAGAAATGAGTGTGCCTGTTTTTTAAAATAAAGCAATATCCCTTTAAAGGGATAACTTTTTTTTAAACAAGGTCTGTATTTTAAATTTATGGTCCTATGTGAATGGGATAATTGTAATGATGAAAAAGCAACTGGGATAACGTTGTTAACTTGGCTATTGTTTTATATATCTAATATAGAATAAGAGAAGAGCTATGCAAGTCTATGGTTGCAAAATCAGGAATAATCTGGCAGCACTTCTTTCAACCAACAGATTTTATTAAAAGATATAAACTTTTGTGAGCTACAGCAAAAGCTTATGCCCTTTAATAGCATTTATATATGGAAAAAGGTGCTATAGGATTTCTCACATCTAATATAGATCTCTGATGAAAAATTCTATTACTCTTAAAGTACTAATGCAATGCTGATCTGAGGAAAATGTGTAAACTGTGTACTGTGTGTAAAGAAGCCAATATGCTTTTGATGCCTACACATGAAATAGTCTTTCCCTCCTCCTAACTCTTGTTAGACTCTTATGTGATATCTTATCTTATGTGATACTTTCTGAATAATCCAACCCTCATGTAGAATGGATAAACTTATCATAATGCACTGTAAATAAACATAATAAGCCCCACTTAGTTTATTTATTTATTTATTTATTTATTTATTTAGTTAGTTAGTTAGTTAGTTAGTTAGTTAGTTATTAAACTTATATACCGCCCTGTTTCCCTAACAGGACTCAGGGCGGTATACAGCCACATTAAAATACGAAAAACAGTACAAAATTAAAAGCTACTAAAAGACCAAATATAAAAGGCTGAGAGCTAAAAAAGAGGACTAAAAACTAAAAACCAGACAAACCTTAATTAAAAATCCCCTAAAAACCCTAGGCCAGACCAGCTTGGTGAAATAAATAAGTTTTCAACGCGTGCCGGAAGGTCAAGAGATCAGGCATGGTCCTTATCTCCAGGGGTAATTTGTTCCAGAGGGAGGGTGCCCCCAACGAGAAGGCCCGCACCCTCGGGGTCACCAGCTGTCCAGCCGGCGGCACTCTGAGGAGGCCGACTCTATGGGAGCGTATTGGTCGATGGGAGGCCGATAATGGCAGGAGGCGGTCCTGCAAATATCCTGGTCCCAAGCCATGGAGCGCTTTAAACTAAAACCTTGAAGCGCACCCAGAGGGCCACCGGGAGCCAATGCAGCTCACGCAGGAGTGGTGTAACATGGGAGTTGAATGGTGTTTACCAATATATATCAATGTATCTATGAAAACTGTTCAAATGGATGCTGCATACACAAGACCAAGCACTGTAGAAATTTAATGGGAGAAGGAAACTAATAACTGAATCACATACCTGGGAAAAATAGTAATTTAGCTGCAAAGGTAAAGTGCAACACTTCAGAATCATTATTGTAAAAATAGCAGTACTCCGATTTTCAGTAGAGGTGGAAAAACTGTCTTTATGTCTAAGAACAAAAGATTGAGAGAAATGAAATGATCATTTTTGGCACTGCTGCAGGTGGCTTTGGCTTTTGGAATCGTACTTCAGACTGTTGTTTCCAATCATACATGTGTAGATGTCTTAGCACTGTTAATAGCCACACAAAGATTGTTCCTGCCATTAGGTAAAGGGAGAGAGTAAACTGAAGTGACAGCAACTAGGGGGCATGCAGTAGCAACTTTTGTACAGCATCAGATCTGCCTTGGGGATTCTTCTGGATTCCATAAACTAGCTTCATGCACAGTAGATAAGTCTCTTGTAATTTGTGCTAAAACAAGTTTCAACTCCCAGTCTTGTCAGCTTCTATTCATTGAAAAAAATGGTGTCATCTTGTGATTTGGTCCAGGTAGCAAAAACAGTTGATCTGTGTCTGAGTAACAGACAGTAATCATCTTACAGAACTGTGAAAACTTTAATACTTAAATTTTAAGGTATTTCAGATGCCACCAATACTGAGTATGTTTGTCCAAAGATGATAATGATATATGGCATTATTTTTTCTCTATCATTTTCATTGTTGGATGATCATGGAAATTTGGATTTTTCACATCAAACTGTCATTTTACTCTTATTTCTTTGATAAAAAAAATAGTCTCCCTATTCTTCCTTAGACAGATGCTATAAAACACTGAGGAAGCCCAAACAACTGTGAGGTTTGTTAAAAAAAAACACACAAGGCCACACAAGAGGAAAAGAAAATAGTGTTTCAATTGTATTAAGACCAATTTTGTGTTTTGCTTGTCAAATGTCAACATTTCTCTCTGCAACAGTCACTGAGGAATTATATTTCATAACAGAGATGTAGTAGATGTAGAAAGGAAATGTTATTCTCTCCTCTGTAAAGGGCACAACATGCTTGAAAAGACCAAGGTTTGTTCTAGCCATCAATTTTTGTGTCACTATTTTCTTCAATAACACCACATTGGATCCAAATTATAAATTAATTTACTCAAAGAGGGTCTCTATACAAATTGCAACCATTCTAGATTATAAAGCAGCACTTTATAATCTACCTCAAAAGGACAGCAGTTAAAGAAAGCATTTATAGATACTCCTTATTTGGGGATCACAATTTGGACTGGCAACTGGGTTGTTAAGTGACTGTTCACTAAGTGAAACATGATTGTGTGTATATTCCTATTTCAATTCTCCTTTGCTTTGCAGACCTGTGAATGTTGTCAATGTGAGGATTGGTTGCAAAATTATATTTTCATCACTACCATACCTGTGAACTGTCATGAAATGATACAATCACTGACTTGGACTACCGGTATAAATATAGAGAAAGTAATTCTAAGTAGGTGAAATTAACCCTGGAACTTTTGCTAATTGAATTTTATTTTGTTTCCAGTTACTGCACACCAGAAATCAGAGCATTGTTAGTGCAATATCATTTATAACACAGAGAAGGAAAGTCAAACAATATCAGAAAAATAATTACCAAGCCAAAATTATTTAATTGTATAAATTAAGTTGATGAGACACAGAATTCTGTGCACCAGATCTCCTCATGTTTGTTTACTTTTGGAAGAGTTTTGTGTTGTTCAATTTTTCTGAGAAGGCATTTTGTTAAGTCACATATAAAGATAATGGAAAGATAATAGTTTGCCTTTAGGGCTTTTCTATGGAAAATATATTCTTATGTGATATTCAAATATCAAGACATAGATGAGATCTTTTCTCTAGACTTGAAGGGACGGTCAACAATTCCTGTATACTTTGGCAATATAGCTTTATGCCAGAAATTATTTATATGAGAAACCAATTTTTGACTACTTTTTTAAAAAGTAGCTGTGACTGTTGTTTCTTTTCTTTTTTCCATGAGGCAAAGAACAATCAAACTCCTACAGAGTAGAATACACTGACAGATGAAGACTTGACTAAGCAATTGTACATAGGTGTACATAATCAAGATATGAAATGTCCCAGCAGTCTCTTTTTATTTTGGCCATGTCCTCATGCTAGTGCCTTCATTTCACCACCACCCTGTTTCCATACTAAGCCATACCTTAAAGAAGCAACAGGTTTCTGCAATTGTACTAAGGGTAGAGTAGGCTGCGCTTCATTAAGCATTCACATGATATCACAATCAGATAATCCCTATTGGGCAAGATTAGACCAGCATCTAGTGGCCACTTTCTACTGCTATGACTGTGCCCCATTCACTCATTCACCTGGGTGCTTTTTCAGAAGTACATTCTGCTTTGGATAACAGGAATGTTGGACTGTTTCATGATGACTAAATGTTTATTTTTGTACACAAATTTTGTGTCCTACCATTTATCTACCACAGTTCCTCTATGGAATAAAATATTCCATTTGGTACAGATTAGTAGATAAATTTATTTTTATTATCATATTTTTATTTATTCTTTTATCTCATGAGAAACAAATACATGCAAAAAATAAAAAATGCATACATTTTTTAAAAATATAAATTAAGTAAAATACCACAAGGAAAAAAGTACAATGCACTTTTTGATGTTTAATATTGAATGTTTATTAAACATTAATATATTTATAGCCACCTAGAGTAACCCTGAAAAGTTCACAGTCCAGGTTCAAGACCACAGTGCTATGTCATGGGATGAGCTCCCATTGCCTGCAGCTCCTGCCTGCCTAGAAGTTCAAAAGCATGCAAATGCAAGTAGATAAATAGGTACCACTTTGGTGAGAAGGTAAAAGCATTCTGTGCCCCTCAGCATGTAATCATGCTGACTACATAATCATGGAAGTGTCTTCAGACAACACTGGGTCCCTTAGCAAAAAAAGGAAAATGAGTACTACCTCCTAGAGTCAGACACAATCTTTACCTTTAATCCAATATTATGCTAATATACATACCGTGTTTCTCACACAATAAGGCAGGGCCTTATTTTTTTTTGAGCCCTGAAAAAATGGCTAGGCTGTATTTTCGAGGGTGAATTAATTTCTCCCCCCCCCCATCAGCGGGTGGGCGGCAGCGGTGTTCCCGCCAGCACGACAAGAGCAGGAGCGCCGGCGGGAACGTGGAAGCGTTTCTTCTGCTGGTCAGGTGTGTGCAGAAGAGTAGGCTTCCGCACACACCTGAGCAGCGGCAGAAATGCTTCCACGTTCCCGCCAGCGCTGCTGCTGTTCTTGTGCCGGCAGGAACTGTGGAAGCCATGGAGGCAACTCCTTTACCCGAGAAGCAGCAGAAACACTTCTACACTTCCTGCTCATGCGAGAACAGCAGCAGCGCCACGCATGGCACTGTTAAAGGCAAGTTTCCTCCCCCCGCCCTCCCCCCCAGCATGTTTTAACCCCCGGCCTCCCCCCCAGCATGTTTTAACCCCCGGCCTCTCCCCCAGCATGTTTTAAACTAGGCCTAAATTTGGGGGGAGGGGCTTAATTTCATTTCACGCCTAGAAAACATGCTGGGTCTTCCTATTGGTGGAGGCCGTATTGTTGAAGAAACATGGTATATTTCTAATACACTATATAACTGTCATTTTTAACCTATGGAATTTATAAATCAGTCCCATATTGCATTACATTTGTCCATATAAAGTCTCCATCTATAAGCAATCTGCTCATAGTTAACAATCAGTTCATCAATCCATTGAGTAAAAGGGGCATATAGCTATCTTTCCCATACTGCAATATCAGCCTTTTGGTCATAATAAGGACCTTTTACATTGTCCAGTTGTCAAATTCCAAGTACAAGGCATGTAGTTCAAAAAAATACTATTATCTGAAAATGTTGGCTTTTGTTGTACAATCACAATTATATAGTCCACAGCTTTCTCCTAAAATATGTTACATAAAGGGCAGTGTAAAAAACATGTTTTAAAGTAGCATTAAGCTTATCATATCTCCAACAAAATATTGTCCTAACAATTATTTTCTGTATAGATGTAATGTATTGCAATAATTTCTAAATATTTTTGTTGCATAAGTATTGTTTAATGTTTATTTATTTATTTATTTATTTATTTATTTATTTATTTATTTATTTATTTATTTATTAATGAAATTTCTATACCACCCTTCTCCCTAGGGACTCAGGGCGGTGTACAGCCAATCTAGACCCCAGAACAATACAAAAGTTAAAAAGAATTAAATTAAATACTGTCTGATTAATAAGAAAACCCACCCCCCACCCTTAAAACCCCAGTTAAAATCGAAGATAATACGGAGACAGATTAAAACCATCTCAGCCCAGGCCGGCCTGCTCAAAGAGCCAGGTCTTCAACGCTCGCCTGAAGGCCCTCAGGTCCGTGCCGGTACAAAGTTCCGGCCAGAGGGCAGGGGCCCCCACAGAGAAGGCCCTACTCCTCGGGGCCGCCAGACGACACATAGCGGCCGACGGCACCCGGAGAAGACCCTCCCTGTGTGAACGCACCGGCCTGCTGGAGATCACTGGTAGAATGCGGTCCTGCAGGTAACCTGGCCCAATGCCATGGATCGCCCTAAAGGTCAAAATTAGAACCTTAAAGCGAAACCGGAGAGCCACCGGCAACCAATGCAGCTTGCGCAGGAGAAGCGTCATTGTACATAATGTACATTGTGCATAATGTACATTGATACTGGACTTTGGTAAAGTAATTAAAGTTATCTCCCATTGCCTAGGAAATATAGGCATCTTTAAATCTAAATGAGTATTCTACTCATTTTTTAGCATCTGCACATTAAACTTATTTGTTAACAAATACCTATGGACACTTCTAGCTTTTTTCTGTTTTAAAGGATCTAAAATGTTGTTCTAATATCTCATGTCTCTCAGAAGCTGAAAATGCAGCTTTTAGATCAATGTTAGTAAAAGTTGTGATTGTAAATCACATTGGGGTACATTTGGTACATGATACTTGTCTCTTAACACAGAATACGATAATAGTTCATTCTCATCATCTATCACTTGATCCAAAGTAAATATCCATGTTTCCATTTAATTTTTTAAAATATCATCAAATTTTCTCCAGTTGTTAAAAGTTGGGTTTCCCAATAAAGTTAATGTAGCATAGAAAATAAGGTCTAATCTTTCTTTATTAGACGTTATAATCCATAGTTTTCTATTTTATTATCCAGATGTTCATAGTGATGCGGTGTTGGAAACATGCAGTGTGGATTTATCCATTTAGCTAATACTATGAACATAAAGTACATATAATAAAGTATAAATAATTCAAATTCAATTTTAAATTCAAATATATCATCTTTTTGTATTTATCATAGCTTTTGTTTCATCAAGATACTTAAGAAAAATCACAAACATATTTTCTTTCTGTCAATGCAAACTTTCACTTTTCAAACATAGCATAATTCCAAAAATGGACCCCAGAGGACAATTATTTGGGGAAGTGGATATTTAATCTTAGCATAGATGGACTCCCCATATTAAGTAGTCAAACAGCTCACAGAAATTCTTCTATATCACAGGTCATTGTAGATGGGATCCACTTTATTCCAGTTGAGATGTTAATTGGCAGATGTCTTTGGACAACAAGGACAGTTCATTGATTTTAATAGAATATTTAGTGCAGTTCCTTAAAAGTCATTCTGCTTTTATTTTGACAAACTGAGAACAGCTTGAAGGAATTAAGAAGAACAAATGCTTTCAAATTTCCTGCAATCATTCATTAAATGACATCAATAATGTTTCATGATAAAGCAATTTTCCTAACAATGTTGATTTCTGAATCATCAGGCTGAATTTTTATGGAGAATTGCAAGGCAAGTTAGAAGGAAAGTAGATAGCATCAAATATAACAGGAAAACACAAGTTCTCAGTTGATTTCAGGTACAAGATTCACACGTCTATCATACAGATATTGGGATAGATTGTTTCCTGTTAAATAAACCATGTTTTAGATTTTATAATGGGAATGTTTAATTTTAAATTTGAACTAATGATACATTGTCAGAGGTGAAATACCCTCATTTTAATTTTTAAAATATCAGTATGGATGGCACAATAAACAAAATATGATTATTCCAAACTGTTTATTTAATATGCTAGAAAAGAATGTCAACTTTTTTTGATTGAGGAATCAAAGCTTTGTTCATCTGTGGCATAGGGAAATGGATTTAACACTTAGCTGAAGGTAATGAAAACAGTAGAGTTACTATACCACTGATTGAGAAAAATGCAATAAATCAGATTTAACACAGGTGAAAGTTTATTGAGCATCTACTTATTTCTGGTAGGGCAAAAAAGGGACAGTTATTGGTATTGTATCTGCAAAGATAAACTGAAGATGCATTTCTGTACTCTGTGAGACCTTCCTTATGAATATGCTGAAAAAAGATAGCTGGAGGTTTTTGTGAGAACTTCATTACTAGTGGATAAATATAGTATATATAATTTTGGATACTAGTTTTAGGGTAAACAGCTGAATGTAACATCAGGTTATTTTATCAATGTATTTTATTGATATTAAAAGTATAAATACAGATTTAAAATGCATACTCTAGAGTTATTGTCCACACTCAAATTATTTTATGCTTGCAATTATCTCTTCTATTGCTAATTACATTTCAAATGCTGAGTTTAGATGTATGACAAGATATAAGGGAATTTCTGAAAGTCACCTTTAACATAAATAAGACATCACACTTAAGATCAGTAACCACTTTTGCAATTTACACCATCATAATAAAAAGTAATCTTGATTGTTTTTAATTACAGGTTTTTGTTTTGCATTCTTGTAAGAATGTTTCATCTTCTTATATATATGTAGCATCTTTTTTCTAGAAATTGCATTGCCAGTTTCATTGCTATGAACTTTCAATTATTAGCTTCATCACCAAAGGAAAAATATAAAAAACGTGTTTTTTTTAATCAAATCTGACTATTGTGGTATCATTCCATAATGCTGCACTCAGTGGTTGCATAAATACTTCTAAAAGCTGAGAAGACTAAATTTCTAGTCCTACTGACTGACTCAGATTGAATCCTGCAACATTATTCTGGGATATCATATTTGCCTTCATTCATGATAAATATTCTGTTAGGTTTTGTTGTTAATATTATTACTCTGTCATGATAAATGGTTTCACTTTTATTATTAGGGTAACCTCTTAGCTGGCTACAACAGAAGTAGCCTATAATCTTATTCAATTCATCAATTCATCTATCAATTGGCATATGATTTTATTATTATATGCATTTTATTAAAGTTTTATCCTTCGTCCCTTGTGGCTAAAACACCTTACCAAAGATCTTCTACATTATCATGCATTTTAATTTAATATACTTCTTAATTTTAATGCATTTTAATTTTCTTATAATTTCTTACACCATGTACATAGATTGTTGCCTGCTTTTGTTATGACACCTTTTCTCAATATTTTCTTGTTTTACAAACATACTTTGGTAGAGTGGACATTGATTTTAGTATTGCACTCTTGCTAACATTTGCTGAGATTTTTTGTGACACAAGAATCAGTTCTATAAATAAATTTATCTTACAGCTGCAACGTGGAAACAAACTCCATGTTGAGGCATGGATGCTGAAGAGTGCTGTGTCTAGGTATGAACAAAGAGAATGAGGATGTGGCTCCATCAGATTCCATCAGTATTTCCTGTCTCATCCTTCAGATGGAGGGATGTTTACTTCATGTCACAGGCGATTAGCTTTTGCTGCTGTTCCTGCACTACCTGTGGGAAGGGGTGAAGAAGTTATGTTTTGAGATCCCTCAGAGATGTTGGTAAAGGAAGAAAAAATAATATTGTTTTATTCATGGAAATAAACAAAATGAAGGGAAAGACTATAATGAGAAATATCTATCAGTTAAAAATATGAAAGAACGGGAGAAGAAGAGCATGGGGTGAAAAAAATATTCTAATCAGAAAAGATATAACTCAGCAGAATGTTTTTACTTGATTTTGTGGCAAGTCCAATATTAGGGTTTCTAATAAATCCAACAATGTTGGTTGTAGTCTGAGACAGTGAAATAAAAGAAAAAATAGCACTTCCAATTTATGATCATTTTCCTGAGTTTTTTTCAATTAATACATTTTTTTGTCACTGAAAATAGTGGGAGGGAATTGATGTACAACAGTTTCAGACATAAATAAGCACCTGGTTTTAAGATATGACTGGACACAAGAAATGGATATGTAGCATCTGTTTACATGTCCATGGCCCTTCCCAGTATGCATCCTTCATCCACTCTCTAGAGTGAGAGTTGCAGCAAAATCAGCAAATCAGCAAATCCACTATAGGTTCTGTGATAAGAATGATAGATAGATAGATAGATAGATAGATAGATAGATAGATAGATAGATAGATAGATAGATAGATAGATAGATAGATAGATAGATAGATAGAAGAATGTTCTTGGGTGGAGGGAGGGTTAGAGTTAGGGTTCCAGGGCTCACAAAACTGCAGTTGCAATGTTAGTCTTTTAATTCAAAACTGTTTTTAATGTCTTATCTATCTACAAGATGCCAATTGCAGAATTTTTCCCAAGAAGGAAATATGGCAAGATAAGCTAATTATACTTTATTCTAAGAGTATATTAAGAGAATCTTGCAAGTGTAAAACTATAAAACTTCCACTATGCCTTTTTACCATCTCATTAGTTAGGGTGGATCCTGTTAAGTTTTATTTCTCAGATTTTTACTTAGCTGGGTGCTCCTTCCCTTTTTATCTAATTGTTACCTAGGCAGCATTTCCTCCCTCCCCCTCTTCAAAGGTTACTCTCACATTCCCTTAAACCTTTAGAAAAACTTTAACTCCAATTTTAAAGCTATTGTTACTTGTCCTATCTTCTGGAACAACTCTGAACTACTCTGTCCCTGTCTTTTGCATGGCAGCTTTTCAGATACTTGTATTTATTTATTAAATAATTTTATATACCGCCTTTCTCTCGAAGGACTCAGAGCGGTGAATAGCCAACTAAAATATATATAAATTACAAATATAAATACAATTAAAAAAGAATTAAATTATAGGCTGCCATTTAAAAATTCTTGTAGACAGTTATCGTCTTCTCTTTTCCAGGCTAAGTATACCTAGCACTTCCCATTGTTCCTCTAAGGTTTACTCTCTATAAGTCTTCTTACCTTGCTTGCTCTCCTCTGCCTTATGTTTGACAATCTCCGTCCTAAAATATAGTGCTCAGAACAGGACATTCACAAATCTGTGTTGTAGCCTGACCAATACAGAATAGAAGCAAATGGTTTATTTTCCTTCTTGAGATTGTATTTTTCTTGATGCAGTCTAGGTTTGCATTTCCATTTCCTTTCTTAAAAAAAAACTATGGTTTTTTAGGGTCAGCTATTGTTGAGCTTGTGTTTTAACAATACTTGCTTTGTTTGCCCAATCTTATAACCTTTTCCTTTTATTTTCACAGCCAATATTGGATTCTGTATTTGTCCCTGTTTAGCTTGTTAATTTCTGCCTTTTGTTCCAGTTTCTAAAAATCCTCCTGAAATTCCTACTTTTTTATATAAAAAGTATTTGTTATTTCTTTTACCTTTGTGTCATATAGGAATTAGTCATAATACTTTCTGCACCTTATTTAAATCATTTATGAATAGCATACGAACTAGAAATATCCATAAATATGTCACACACAGATTATTTCAATGTGACATGGACCAGCTGATATAACTTAATGGGTAAAATGATTCAACTAGTTGATAGTAGTTCAGGGCAGGAGCACAAATTCAACTCTATTGTTATTTATGAAATTTCACTTAGATGACTTTATTTATTTAAATTTTTTTATACCGCCCCTCTCTCAAAATGGGACTCGGGGTGGTGTACAGCCGAGATAAAACACAATTAATAAAAAATTTAAAATAGATTTAAAAAGAATTAAACAAGTGGCTGAAATAACACAATAAAAACAGGGTAAAAAAGTTAAAAATTACCACAAATTTTAAAATCCTAGTAATTGATACTAGGCCAGACCGGCCTGTTGGAAGAGGTGGGTCTTTAATGCATGACGGAAGGTCTGCAAATCAGTGATGGCTCGCATCTCCGGGGGAAACTTCCAAAGTTGAATGAAAGTTGAATGAAAGTTTCTCCGGGGGAAACTTTCATTCCAAAGGGAGGATGATCCCGGAGAGAAGGCCCACACCCTTGGGGCCGCCAGCTGGCATCATCCAGCTGACAGCACCCCAAGGAGGCCCACCCTGTGGGAGCGCACCGGCCGGTGGGAGGCCGATGGTGGCAGCAGATGGTCCCGTAAGACTTCAGACCATTCACTCTCTTAGCTTAATGTACCTCATAGAGTTGGTGGTGGGATAAAGTAAGGGAGATCCAATGTCAGCAGCCTGAGTTTTTGTAAGAAATATTGAGTATAAACATAATAAACATTATTATTCAGCAGAATAGGGGAACAAGTGATTCCTGCATCTCTGGTTATACAATTTTGGCAAAAAAATGGATATTTTGTGAATTAGGCAAAATATTGGAATTAGGATATAAGCATTCAAAAAAAGCTGTTCTAGGAATGTTTCAGTGTGACAAGTAGTCAGATTATAGCAACTGAGAGTCATCAGAAAATGCTTGGATTACATTTCTTAAGCAGTTATAACATGGAATTGTCTGCCTCTCAACAGTCTTGCATTTTTATATTTGATTTCATTGCTTTGTGCATGCATTTTATTATTTGATATAAAGGCCTTTATCATAAATCATGTGAGGAATACAAACTTCAGAATAGCAGACACCCTAATATGGAGCTAAATTGATGTGTAGAATGTGAAACCAGTTGCATTTACGGAGTAATCCTAACCCTTATTAGCCACCAAACACTTAACTGAAAATTGCCTACAGACAGGCAGACTTTTCATTTATAAAGATGAATGTTATTTTTCTTACAATTACTGCCTCATTTATAAGATTTTTAGTTTGGAAGTTGTCTTAAATATTAGTTTGTTTCTTTTTGAAAATCTCAGGAGTGTGTCAATTTAGAAGTGAGACTATGACTTTTGCTGCATAGGAACTTGCAATACCTTACTTTGAAAGCTCCTTGTCCCAGCCAGTCATTTCTATACACAATTTAAAATGTATGTATGATTAACACAAAATTAACCAACATTGATATTGGCATTAAACTGGCAATTTTCATTGTATGTATTTGGATAGTTCAAACAGGGCTATCTTAATTCCCTTGGATAATTTTTTTTTTACATTTATTAGATTGGTGGAAAATACCTAAGAATAACATTAATAAAACATTTTCTACACCTTAGCACATACTATTACATAGTTTATATTCCAGTGTGTATATATCTATGCATAGTTACATGGTTGACCTCAGTTGGTAAAAGCTTATATGCAAAATGGCCCTTTAAGATACAACATCTTCAACATCTGGAACTGGTCTGTCATTTGAATTAAATACTGGAGGTTGGGAGTTTTGGATTTCTGACAACATTTCTGTTGATGCAGAAATTTCATTCCCTCAAAGCTATTGGACTAAATGATACTTGAGTTCTCTTGTGTGCTGCCAGAAGAAACTCTTTTGGCTGATGGGGCGGAGGTGTGTGTGGAGGGGGGAAGAAATGAAATGACAGAATAGGTCTAGTTCATGAGTCAGTTCAGCTGAACAATCCAAACAGTATTTTCTTTCATCCTCACATTAATTTGTAATTACTTGCTTCTCTAATCCCAATAATAAGGGATTTGAGAAAACCTCTGGGACTGTGTGTCTTTGCATACAATAAATCATCCTGCACGAAGCAATCACCAGTCTCTGATATTACTGAAAATAGGTTTAGTCCAACTTGCCAGGTAAAAGCAACTGTTTTGAGACTGAGGCCACCATCCTTCATAACTCTGTGATCTGAAACCCTTTAATTGGAGATTCTGGGATATGAAAAAGACTGTATATTCTATATCAAGTTTCATAGGAGTAAGTTCCCTCAAACTCAGTGAGATTAACTTCTGATAGACATGTATAGGATTGCACTATTAATCATGTATGCATCATGCCACAAAGCCTAACCTTTAATAACTACATTATGGGGAAAGTGCTTCCAAGTTAATTCAACCTCTTTCTATAGCTGAATTGGGTTCCCACATTTTGATCTTATGTTACTATAGATGGAAATTTAAACAATCTAGAACCAACTTAACAAATATTCAGAAATAAGGTTGCATCTTCTTTCTCATCAGATTTTAAAATGAGGAGTTTGGGTAGAGGGCATATTTTGAAATTTATTTAGCATGGAAACTAATTAAACATAGTTGCCATAATGGCATTAACATGTCTATGTGGGTTACAGGCAACAAGATGTCTTGATAAGCTAAGAAATGCACTACCTTAAGGGGTTCTTAAGAAATATATCTGTCGACAAACTGATGATGATATACAGAATTTGAACAACGTATTTTGTGTGAGAAAACTGGTATAACAGTTAGTGTAATGTAGCAACAATTTCTTATTGAATCCCACCCAACTGGAGAAAATAACATTTGAAAGAGGACTTTTTGGTTCTTTTATTTTGAACAGCATTTTTAAAAACAGAGTCCAAATTGCTTTAAAACCTTTATCTGACATTAGCTCACCTGCACTATATTCTATTTCTATGGAAAGGTTTACATTAATAAAGTTTATTTTAATAATAGACTCTCAAGAAAATGGAGAATTTACAAAAATGAAATACTTCATGACTCCAAACAGTATTTGTATGCATGTATTTGTATTTATATGTTTTTATCTCGCTGTGAACCACCCTGAGAGGGGGTGGTATACAAATTTGAATAAATAAATAAATAAAATAAATGTATATGCAGAGAGAATACATGCTTTTCTATTATAATATGATATTTAAATCAAGCCTACTTCCATCTGTCATACAAGAAACATGTTTATTAATCTGTATGGGTTTATTTGCCTGAATAGAAAAAGGTGACAACATTATTAAGTGCAGCTCCTTTATCTCTTTCTTGTTACATGGTCTTACTGCAAACTGCAAATAATTGCTAATTGTTAGTCAATAAGCACATTTGCTTCAAAACTATATTGGGAAAAAACCATTGTTAAGCTGGGGAAGAGACCAAGATGAAGCAGTTGCAAAACATGAAAAAGTTAAATTTCCTCCTTCTCTAATTTCAATCATTACACCTAAGGATTTTTCTACTGATTTTAATGGAGAAAGAAAGAGAGATAGGAAGATATACAAATGCAAACTATCATTTAATATTCATACAGAGCTATGATGATGGAGAGGTTAGAATGAACTATTGCAGGCTACTTCTGCTGACTGTTGATTGCCAGCAGTTTGGTTGTTTGATTTTCCCCAGGTTCAAGATTGTCTTCCATCCTTCTGAGGTCGGTAAAATGAGAACCAGCTTGTTGGGGGCAATATGCTGACACTGTAAACTGCTTAGAGAGGGCTATAAAACACTGTGAAGTAGTATATAAGTCTAAGTGCTATTGCTCTATTTGTGTGATAGGTTTGTGAATTTGCATTGAATAACTGAAGTTTTTTCTTAGAAAATAATATTTCTAGATATGAAAGACCTTTTCACTAGGAAACAAAATAAGAAAATGAAAAATAATCTCTATATCTCCCTATCTCATTGTCAGTCTAATTTTCTTATTGCTGTTGATTTAAATATAACTGTTGATTTTTTAAGATTCGTGTAAGCAGAAGGAGATGAAATAGTCTTCAGTTCATTCCTTGTTTCTGACCCCTTTTCCTTTTTTTCTCACTCTTTTCTCCTCTTTCTCTGAATTCCCCAAGGAAGGAATGATTATTCTTGCCAAAGATCTAGTACCAGTATGATCGCTTGCAAAGGGCTTTTGAAAGTAGGCCAAGGGAAACAGGTCTTTGTGGATTGCTATTTATCATGTCTGAATTTAGTAATTTGAAGGTTAGGGAGATGTTGTGTATCTTTGGGGTGGAGGAATAAAACTTCTATTTCCAGTGTAATAAAATAAAACAATTTGAAGGCTTATTCTAGATTTGGGCTATTAAGCTAGGAATCATCTCAGTAACACTGGAAGAAATAGTAAAGATGGCCACATGACATAAATAAAGCAGGGAAAAATCTGATATCTTTTTAAAAATTCATTTGCCTCCCTCTCTATGAATCATTTGGGATTGCTGCATATTAACTGCTTTGCATAAGTTTCTTGACTCCATTTCTGACTTGGTGGTCAAGTTCCTTAGACTTATGGTTCTGGGGTACTTCAATCTGTGTTCTCTATGGATTGGATATGAGGTAGCTCAGAAATTCATGACTACCAGGCCAGCGATGATCCTATTCTAGGTCATCCGGAGCCAAACACAAATAGTAGTTACACATCTAATCTGGTTTCCCTGTTGATGCAATGACCATATGATCTGAAATTGTGGAGCTTTTAGTGTCTCTCTTATTATGATCAGATGACATCTTGATTACCATATACTTTTCTGGCACTACTATCCATTACAGATAGGCAGGAACTCGACTGAACATCGATTACAATTGCTGTTAAAATCTATCTTCTGGTGTAAGAGCAGTGAAGCAACAATCCTCCTCTGTACTTATTATATCTTCAGATAGTCTTCTTGCAGCCCATTTTTGGGTGATACATAGAGGCAGGCAGGATTTAGATAGTCCCTTGCAGAGATGTGCAGAAGAATTTGTTTAGCATTTGTTAGACAAAATTACTCAAATTCACTCCTGGTTGTTTGCTGCCCTTGATACAAGTCCAGGAGAGATGCACAGGGATGAGTATTGCCCAGCCAAGTAGGAATGGTTTGAGCCTGTTGGATCTGAGGAAATTGACAGATTCCTTAGGTCTGTAAGATCATCCACCTGCTTTTTAGATTCATGCCTCGCCCGGCTTATAAAGCAGCCCAAGGGGTTAGGGATGGGTCTTAGCAGTAGTGAATGCTCAGTTGACAGGGTTGTTCTCTCTCTTAAAGAGACTTTGGTTTCCCCCCTCCTCAAGAATCCTCACCCCATGATATTTTTTGTCCAGTATCCAACCTTCCTTTTGGAGGTGATTGGGAAGGTAGTTGCACAACAGCTTCAGGGGCTCTTGAATAAAGCATATTTTATTTTATTTAGCGTATGGCAAATACATGGACTTATAGTGGGACACAATGTGATGGTATTTTGTTGAGGAGCAGCACAGTCACAGTGAAGGGTAGAGACAAGCCCCCACTTAAACATGAATAAAGTGAATTATTTGGATCCTTTTCAGACAGAATTCAGGCATGGGTATGGAAGAGAAACAGTTTTGGTTGCACTTTGGATGGTCCTGGTGACGGAATGGGATGGAAAGTGTGCATCTATCCTTGCTATGCTTGACCTCTCAGTGGCTTTTGATACTATTGACCATGGTAACCTTCTGGATCACCTACATGGATTGGGGATAAACATCATATTATTGTGCTGGTTTGACTCCTTTTTCCAGGGTCAATAACTGGGGGATGGGAGTGACAGGAGGGGCAAGAAATCCCATACACAGCTCCTACTGTGTGGGATACTTTCTCTGCTCCTATTCAATGAAGCCACTAGGTGAGGTCATTCATTGCAATGTGTTGAGGTATCTTCAGTATGTTGCTATCAAATTATACATCTCTGCTCCTGGTGAATTAAGTGATGCTATGGATGTCTTATCACAGTGTCCGAGAATCTGGATGGGGAAAAATAGGCTTTAGCTGAAACCCAGCAATACTGAATGGCCTGTGGTTTGGGGCCCACTAGTTTGGGAACTATGCCCTCTTTGGTCCTGGGTGGGCCAGTATATAACCTGCAGGTCCTTCTAGACTAATAACTATTTCTCAAAGAGCAGGAGGAAATCATGGCTAGGAAGCCCTTTTTTACAGTTGTGACCATTTATAAATCAGGCTCTGCTTATGGTCACTCAAGCTTAGCCATCAGCCAAATGGTCTACTATAGTAGAAAAAATACATGGGCTGCTTTTGGACAGTATCTGGAAGCTTCAGTTGGTTCAAAATGCTGCACCTTGGAGAATTAAGTGTGTTTCTATGATGGCATAAGTTACATCTCTGTTCCATGAGCTTCATTGGTTTTTGTTATCTTCATGGTCAAATTCATGGTGTTGGTTTTAAAGTCCTTCATTCCATGTGACTCAGTTATCTGAGGGACCATATTTTTCTGTCCATCCCATTAGATCCAATAGAAGAAGTATGCTATGATTTCCATTTGCCAAACAGCTACATTTGGTAGCTAGATTAGGATATGGTCCTTATATGTTATGGTGCCTATTTAGGGAACATCATCAGCCAAAGTGAAATTGGTTCCATTCCTGTTAATTTTCCAGAAGTTTTGAATTTATTTGATTTGTCAATTGCTTACAAGATAATAGGTATAAGTATATACGTAGTTATGAATACATGAAATGGCTACATATAAGAAAAATAAATGAAACAATAGGACAGGGACTGTAGGCACGTTGATGCACTTATGCATGCCCACTACAGACCTCTTAGGAAAGTTTCTCAAAACATGGTTATGCCATTAAGCCTGGGACCCACAAGAAACCAGGCTGGCTCCATTACAGTTAATATTTGCAAGATGAGTCCAACTGGCAATATCACCATATTTATATACCCTTTTTTTATTCAATCTCTTAAGCAATCTGCCTTTTAAGTCAAGAACTAAAATAACTTCAAAGCTGGAGAAAAAGAAAAAAGAGTTGATGTTTACAGTAACATCTGTAGTTTGCACATAATGCACCTTTTAATGTGACTTCTTATGGAAGTTGTTTTGTTTAATCATATGCTGCTGAGAGAAGTAACTTGGAAGTCTTATGAATAAGAACTTTATTCCATCTGTTTGGTTCAAGGGTTCAATATAGCTGTTATTTTCATTTCGCCCACTGTATGCATTTGGATTATGAATCTCATCCAACTGACATTTTGTGCAACACAACTGATGCAAAGAAGAGAGCTCATTAATTTTAAAGGAGAAGGAGGTATTTATTGCTCAGAATGGGTCATAAATATGTTTCTGTGCCAATGCAAAGGCACCCACTGCTACATGGTCCAACACTACAAAATGAAAGGTCTCTTAAATAAGAAAAGATTGTGGGTTTGGAAAATCCTCCTCCTCCTCCTCCTCCTCTTACTCTTAATATATTTTATAGAATAAAGTTGGATATCAGATATTTGGGGAAGACCAGAATATGGAAGGATGGCAGAAAGGCTTAGATTTTATTTCCCTGAACACTTAGAGCCAGAGTGAATTACATATTTCTATGATTGTCTGGATTGTATGTCTCAGTTAATAACCCCAAGATAGCATTTGCCTTTTTAGTAGCTACTGTACATTACACTGTGGCTTGGTCTAACCAGATTTATGTATTGTTTACTATTACCAAACTAGGTCTACTCCATCCATCCTATACTTATGCTTTAACTTTTCCTAACTTGGTCAATGAGGAAAATATGAACAAAAAGAAAGACAGTTTACCTTATCCAGAAAACATATGATAATTAGCTTGAGTTATAGAACGTTTTGTATGGATATTAATTTGAAGGTTCATTTCTGAATGCAGTAAGAACATATAAATAACGCATGTGTGAAAATAAATCAAATGCTCAGAAAATTAAGCATGGACTAAACAAGGGTCTGTTATATACTTGATTGTTTAATATACTTATGGGTAGGTGTATGCTTTTGCATGATTTTGCAAATGATAAAGTGTAATGAATTAAAGACATGCTTATGTATAAATGTTTAAGTACAAATGGTGCTATGTTTTTCGCTGAGAACTCAAATAATTTACAGCAAAGGTTATATAGAATATATGATGCAATGACTCTTATGGAACTGAAACTATCAAAACCCAGGGAAATTAATTTGACAGAGAAAAGTGGAATGAATAATTCCAAGTTATACATAATTTATATATAATTATATATTTAATTATTTATATATATAATTTTGTATTTAGTCTGTATTCATTCAACGCTCATTTATTTTCAATTTTATCTCTTACCATATATATCATGAAATGATTTCTGATTTATCCAGCAATAAAGTGTGTGCGTGTGTCTGTATATATATGTATGTATGTGTGTGTGTGTGTGTGTATGTATATATATATATATGTGTGTGTGTGTGTGTGCATGTGTGTGTGTGTAAGGTTTATATATGTAACACAATATATATGTTGTAACACAATATATATATATATATATATATATATACTTTGTATTACAACACCCTGTTAAGCCCCAATTAAGGGAGAAAGCATACTGCTTTCTTTTCTGTCTTTCGGCTCATCACCAGAAACCATACCGACAGAAAGCTATTTGTTTCGTTGTCTTTTCTTTACATGTGTGTAAGGTTTTTAAACTGATAATTTTAAATAATAAATAAGGGAGACTAGTATAGATCTATTTTGAGCTAGTTAGCTCTCTTCAGCTAGCCATACCCTTACTGGGATTCGAACCAGGGAAGTATTACATGTGAGGCAATTGTAATTGCCACTACACCACTGGCTCTATCCTTATCAGCTAGCTGAAGAGAGCTAACTAGCTCGAAATAGATCTATACTAGTCTCCCTTATTTATTATTTAAAATTATCAGCTTAAAAACCTTACACACATGTAAAGAAAAGACAACGAAACAAATAGCTTTCTGTCGGTATGGTTTCTGGTGATGAGCCGAAAGACAGAAAAGAAAGCAGTATGCTTTCTCCCTTAATTGGGGCTTAACAGGGTGTTGTAATACAAAGTATATACTTATTCCCTTGCCTCTGCTGATAAGGATAGAGCCAGTGGTGTTGTGGCAATTACAACTGCCTCACATGTAATACTTCCCTGGTTCGAATCCCAGTAAGGGTATGGCTAGCTGAAGAGAGCTAACTAGCTCGAAATAGATCTACACTAGTCTCCCTTATTTATTATTTAAAATTATCAGCTTAAAAACCTTACACACACACACACACACACACACACACACACACACACACACACACATATACATATATGTTTTCGGAGGTTTTCACGGGTATTTGTATGTGGATCTTTGGTTCTTCGGGTTTTCTCCCGCGTAGAATTGGAAATATCTAGGCGACGTTTCGATGAAGTCTCATTCATCTTCTTCAGGCTTGTGTCTTTGGCCTTGTGCTTCTCAGAATAATGTGAGCTTGCAACTGCTTCTTCCTTTTAACTACTAGTGGGGGTGTGACTTGATTGGGTGGGGGCTTGGCTGTGTTCTGATTGGCTGGGTGTGTGTTCTGTTCTGGTGGGGGTTTGGTTGTACTCAGGTTAGTCTCAGTTGCTGAGGGATTTGAGCTGGATATATAGCGGGTATTTATATGTATGGTATTTAGGTTTCTTCGGGTATTTTCCCACATCTTAATATTTGTGCAATTTTTTGTTTGAAATCAACCCTAACCCTAACCCTAACCATTCAAATAAAGCAGGAAGCCAGCACCAAATTCAAACAAAAAATGGCTGCCAAGCCTGACACACAAGATTAAAAAGAATCCAATGCACAAGCCTGAGGATGGCAGATGAGATTCTGCCGAAACGTCGCTATAATAAAAGGACAAATATTAAGATGTGGGAAAATACCTGAAGAAACCTAAATACCATATATATGTATATGTATATGTACAGTATATGTATATGTATATATTTACAAACTATGCTAAAAATATGAGTTGTAAAAGAAGAAATATACATCCTGCGATCTCCAGAACTTAAAATACATTTATTGTACTTACTAAGCTTTTGTCAGCCTCTGCTGACATCGTCAGAGTATTAAGCTACCATTACAGAGACCTTTGTCTTTATATATCATTAATCAATTTAGCCCTTGCACATGTAATAGGCCCTCTCAACTGCCTCCCATTTGTAATTAGCTCTATTATTTTTGCTTCCATCATGTTGGTTAAAGGAGACTTATCTCTTGTTATTCCTTTCTTCTGTGCCTGATCCAGCCTAGAATGCTTATCTCTAGGAGGTGATGTTAACATGCTAGCTATTGCAACTTGTTGCTTTGCTTGTGACCTTGTAGTTGGCTCAGTTCATTCCTGTCTGTTATAACTTGAGGCAGCTCTGCAGAGCTCCTCTGTATTTGGACAGGCCTGGCTGTGCCTTCATAGGATGAGTCCACATGCCCAGGGATGGGTGGTGGTGCCATCTGCTCCCCTATGGCAAGTGGTCTCTGGTCCTCCTGCAGGGTCTTTCCTGGTGTCTCAGTGTTTGGTAGGCCAGTGGTAGTTCAATATGCCTATTGATAGAATTGTTGTTGGAGAACCAGGCTTTTTAAAAAAGGTGTCCTCCTTTTGTTATGTCATGGGCAGCAACCTCAGCTTTTGAAAATTGAATGTGTGATTAAGCTCCTGCATATGTGCCCAGATCTGAGAGCGCTGTCCTTTGTGCTGGACAGCCGGTTCGTGTTTATGTACCTGGTCTGTGGCCACTTGGTCATATCCCCTATGTAATTGGTTGCACAATCACTATAGTTGATGCTGTAAACCACCGAAGATGTCTCCTCCTTGGGTAGTGCTTTACTCTCATTCTTAGAGTTTGGTCCGATTTGTGCACCACCTTGACTCCATGCCCCAGGAGAATGTGTGCAGCAGTTTCAGATATTCCCCATATATATGGGAGCACACTCCACGTAGCTGTTCCACTGGTACCTTCAATGGGCTGCCGGGTCCTGGGTGAAGTACACTATCAGATGAAGTCCATGGAATAACCATTCAGCTTGCAGACTTGATAAAGATATGCCCACTCCTTGGCTTTGGCTGTCAATTTACTACAATGAGTGTCTACCCTACTAAACAGTGCCCAAATATAACTGATCTTATGTGTAATGGGGTTATTGGTCTCATTATGTAGGATACAGTCCATGCTCATAGTTTTTCGGTACACACCTGTGTCAAGGCTCCCATCCGAGTTGTGACTGACTAGCACATTCAGGAAGGCCAGCTCTTCCTCCATTGTAAACTGGATGTCTGGATATATGGAATTGAGGATGCTCATAAATCTGACCTTATCTCATTGTTTAACAATGACAAACATGTCAACTTAAACCTGCTCAAAACCTGGGCTTATAAATTTTCATTGCCTCATATTCCAACTTTTGGAGGATTGCCTCTGGGATCTTTGTCCAGGAGTCGATAGGTACTCCTGTCATTGAGGAGTTCATAGACCTTGTTATTATAGTCTGTTCTGTCCATGACCACTGTCGCCCTGCCCTTATCTGCTGGTGGTATTATATAATAGGACTATTATGTGATCTTGGGAGTGATAGCAGAGGAATGGGATAGATTTGATAAGGATTTGCTTCTTTTTTTTCTATTGCCTTGTCTTTAATTTCTTACATTTTTCCGCTCTTACTAGGAAAGGAAATAACATAGCTGGGATGCATATATGCATAATCATCTTGTTGGAAATTAAATATTGTGGTTTTGAGAAAATCTGCATTGATTTCAGGGAATTTGGCGCAATTCACTATTATTTCTGCATGTAATTTATAAGCATTTATAGAATGATAACACTTAATGATGTTGCAGGTTGTAGCCTTATGGCTTGTTTTAAAATGAATTAAAAATAGAGGTTTGGAGGTCTGACCATTTTCTCTAGCAGGTGCCTGAACTTGTGCAAGGTTTGATCATTTGATCAAACCTTGCATTAGCTCCAGCAGACTTTCTGGTATTGCAACAGTTCATAAAGCTGGATGCTGAAAAATATGAAGGCATGAGGCTCAGGGAATTGGTGATAGCATATGGTGCTATTCGACTTCTACAATTCTGGTAGAACTTTAGATTGATTATTTTAAAGCCATTCTCAGGATGCTTAAAATATTGCTTATTTTTTCTTTTATTACTATTTTATTGTTGTGGGGTGGCATCGTGTATGTTTCTTTTCAAATATACATCATTCTAACTTTAGCATTTCAGATTGTGATGTTTTCTGATCTGGAAAAACTTTCTTCAGAGAGCATTTTCTAACCAACTAGGAGTAAAATATAGAATGGGTGCTACATTGTAATTTTGAGTTGGTTTGTTCTCTGCATTCAATTGTGTCAATTCATGTCACTGCAATTTTCTTGGCAAGGTTGTTCAGAAATGGTTTGCCATTGTCTTTTTCTTAGGGCTGAGAAAAAGGGACTGGCCCAAAGTCAGCTAGCTGGTTTCATGCCCAAAGGCATAGAATTTGTGATCTCTCACTTTCTAGCCTGATGCCTTAACCACTACACCAAACTGGCTCTCAATTTGGGCTTGTTACATTTTATTAATTACTTAGGTGATGAAGTGGAAGGAATGATACATCATCAGATTCACAGATGGTACAAGATTGCATGGAATAGCTAATAGCCTACAAGACAGAAGCCAAATCTAAATTGATCTTGATAGGTTAGAAAATAAGCTGAAAACAGCAGAGCGCATTTGATTAGAGAATAATGTAAAATTATTCACTTGGAAAAGAGGACTCAGATTCACAAGTAGAAGATGAAAGATTCCTGATTTTATAAAAGCATTTTTATCAACAAAGCCTTAAAATGGTAGCTTATCTTATAACTCATTTATGAGTCAGCATTACAACATCATTAGCAAAAAAAAGTAACACAATCAAGGAAAACAATGGAAATTTCAAATCATGATAAACAACAGCCTTCCGGGTTCGCTTTAAAGTATTGGTTTTGGTCTTTAAAGCGCTCCATGGCATTGGACCAGGATATTTACAAGACCGCATTCTGCCAGTAGTCTCCCACCGACCGGTGCGCTCCCACAGAGAGGGTCTCCTCCGGGTCCCAACGCCTTCTATGTGCCGCCTGGTGACCCCGAGGAATAAGGCCTTCTCTGTGGGGGCACCCGCCCTTTGGAACGGGCTGCCCCCGGGGCTACGAACAACTGACCTGAGGGCATTCAGACGGGACCTGAAGACCTGGCTCTTTGAGCAAGCCGGCCTGAGCTGACTCAAATGGGATTTTAAATAAGGGGTTTTAGATTAGTTGGTTGGGGTACGAAAGTTTTAATTTATTTTAATTGGGGGTTTTAGATTTTTATTTGGACAGCCTATAGTTTAATTCTTTTTTAATCATATTTATATCTGTGTTTTGAATGTATTTTAGTTGGCTGTTCACCGCCCTGAGTCCTTCGGGAGAAGGGCGGTATATAAAATTATGAAATAAATAAATAAATAATAAAACCTCACTTTATTCTGCATTGATCAGTCACTGTCTTATTAATTTGTCCACTTCTGTGTATTTGAGAAGTAGTCAATAAACTGGAACACATCCAAAGAATTGGGAGAAATGGATAAAAGAACTGAAAACCAAGTTTTAAGAGGGGGAGACTTGAGGAATGAGTTAGCATCAATCTTGAGCAGAAATGAATGAGTATATATAATAATGGTATATTTAATAAAGGGGTGGGATTCAATTTTTTTTACTACCAGTTCTGTGGGTGTGGCTTGGTGGGCATGGCAGGTAAAATCTCCAGTCAGAGGTGGTTCTCCGAACTACTCAAAATTTCCACTACCGGTTCTCAGAACTGATCAGAATCTGCTGAATACCACCTCTGAATGTACTCCTTAAGCAGCATATTTTGAAGAAGTTTATGAAAGTTTTCTTGAAATTCAAGACTGAATTTTCAACTATAGCAAAGTATATCCCTAGCAAAATGTTGGAGGAATAAGCAGAGAAGTTCAAAATTTGAAAAACAGAAGCTGTAAAGTTTTGGTCTAAAACCTATCCTTTTTGTTGATTAATCAATACTGCACCTGTTTAGAAAAGGGCAGGGATAGGATTCTAAGACTAAGATTTTGCGAATTTTGACAAACCTCTAAAGATGTTCCTGTATTTTCCCACTGAATATTAGGAAAGGCTCCTAAATGTGAAAACAATTTTGTGATGGGGCTACGCTACATTGTATATATAATATATATAATATGTATATATAAATAAAAACTTCATAGATATTCATTAAAGATGTTTTAATTTGGATCCCTATTCTGAGGAAGAGGGTTAGATTCAAACATCTAAATGGTCCCTATAATACTGCATTTTTATTTGAGAGCTGAAAATCCTACAGAGCTAAAAAATGCAAGGAGGTTCATGAACTAATCACTTCCCCATTTGCAATAACTGCAAATTGCTTGTACTTAAACACATTATTTTTCTACCCTTGGACAGGGCATACCTGATCATTTGTCAATATGAGGGGAAAAGGTACTCATACAAAACAACCAATGTGCTATTTTGGGAGGTGGGAGAGGGAAGAGAAATTTTAAATGAATTATGAGTATAATTTGAATTGCATTCAGATAAGTGCAACAGCGAAGTTTCCTTCATGAACCCAAATACTATTAAAAACATATATTATCTCCCTCGCTCTTTTGCCAGTTTTTACTGTTTAAAGTTCTGTTGTTGTTCCTTTGAGAATAGACTCTGAAGGCCTTTTGGGTGTAAAATAATTTCTTTGTAGCAGGTGGATTTTCCTGCTGTTTATGATGTAGCTTTGGGAAGCCAGTCAGATGGAACAGCTTGTTTTTATCTGGGTGGAATCTGGATAACTCACAATCAAACAGATGGGAAAACAGGCAATGTATCAGAGTCTATTATATTAGCTGCAGTTCATAAAATTCTGCAAACAAACAACACATCCGAAAAAGAGCAGGTGAAACAGGGAGACAAACTAGAAGAAATTTGGCCACTTATGAGGCAATTTCTACAAAAACAGTACCTTGTCTAAGAGTCACTTTTTTTAAAAAAAAAAAAAAGGTCACTAGGGTAAAAAGCTTTGGCAAAGGTTTGACAGTGCCCACAGGAGCTGCTCTGCAGGTAATTTGGCAAGTACAACCTATTGTAAAGCACTCAGATCAGACAAGTGTAATTAAGTGCTAATCTCCACTCATGTTAAAGAGAATGCCACCCAGAACATGCTTATGGCTATCTTTTCATAGCACTGCAGTGGCTTCAAGTTATATATATCACATGATGTATGATTCTCACAAATAGGAAGAAAACTCAGTCAACATAATGTTCATTATGAATGCTTCTTTTTATAGATTTTAACTTAGGGTACTTTATTAATTAAAATTTGTATCTCTCTCTCTCACACAACCATATTCACTTGCATCTTCTGCACCTAAGCCAAGAAATGCACAATGATTGGGAAAACAGTGGTACTATTGAGGGTAGTTGGATGAACGAATAGAGGGGATCTTCCAACCATATCTCTGTACAGCCATCCTTTTTTATTGAGCACTGGCAGTTCTCCTTCACTCTTCACTTCAGCTGTTTGTTCTATAGATGTTATTGATTTTAAGGATTCATGGCCTGGCGATTAATCTCATTTTTTAAAAGTCAAATGACTATAATCTAGTCTGGTTTAGTTCAGCAGGTTTACTTGTTTATATGCATTCTTTGTTCAAATCTGTAACAGTCAATTGGCTGAGTGTGCAGTAGACAGTAATTGGAATTGGTAAGCTCAGTCACAGTAGACATGTTGAATTGAAACACTGGGACAAAATAGTGTAATTTGCAATGGATGGATGAGATCAAAATCCCTAATCAGGCAAAAAAAAAAATCTCAACCTGTGCCAACACACACACACACACACACACACACACACAGAATAAACATAAGGATCATGGCTTCCAAGCAGGATTTAACATGTGTACAATAAATGTTGAAAGTATTTTGCAAGTAGAAGGAAGGGCAGTACATGCAGATTATGTCTGTCTGCAAGCTGCCTCAAGGCTGTCCCAAATGCTGCATTTTGGAAGAAAGGACAAATACAGCAGAAGGAGAAGAGAGGAAGTATGGCAGTTTCCCCAAAATGGAAAACAAGTATAAAATGTGGAGAAAGGTCTTATAAATTTAGCTTTATTTAAGAGATTTAGTTTGTGAAAAAAAAGAAAAGAAAAGAAAAAGAACCTGTGTTTTTCTAGGGAAAGTGCCTTTGCTTGAATAAAGTTACTTATTTAAGAAATATTCTTGTGAGATGGATGCAAGAAAACCATTGTCTGTCAAAAGGAATTATGTTACTTAGAAACATGAGATGGTTTAGCACCATAAAGATTCAGCAGTTGCTAAGCATTAAGATTCTAATGGGAAGTTGATGAAACAAAATAAAACTTTCAAGGATAAACTTATAACCCTTTGTCCTACTCCTCTTCCTCTTTATCATCATCTTTTCAAACATATAATGCATGGACTGCTGGAAAAATAAAATAATTGGAAAACAAAAACAAACCCCTCACTCTTTATGAGGAAGTGATAGAAATGCAAACTGTTTGTTGCAAGTTTCTTTATAGAGATACAGGGAGGAAAGTGGATGGGGTTGCGGTGCTTTTTTGTTGGGCTCCAGAAGACTTTGCAAATTATTAAAGGAAAACTAGTGAGGTTTAAAGGTGGCTTTTTACACTTATACACTATCACAGCCTGTACAAAATCAGGGAAACCCTTAGCTCACAATTGACTCCCCATCACCAGTTTCATGGGCAATATGTTTGTCTGCTGAAGCTTGTGAATCATGCTTAACCTGCAGTACTCTGTCACTAAATGGACACCCAAGTGATCTTGCAGCTGCCTCCCAATGGTTGCTTTACTTGGAGCTCAATGGCATCCCTGAGCTGGAAAGAAAGAAGGACCATTGTTTTACTTCTTAACAAACTTGATGAAAGTCTTGCTGAAAAGAAGGCAGAGTGGAGTTCTGAGCTGGCCTTGGGGTGGAATGCCCATGGCTATGGCCAAAAAGAAACTAATATTGCCATTCCCATTGTTCTTGCATATTTTATATTGCCAGAGGTGAGTGCTCTCACATCACTTTAAGAACTATGTGCATGCATATAAATGGCAACCAAATGCTATCTGGAGGCCAAGAGAACTGTTTGAATTTCTAAATTTTGATTCTAAAACCAAATAGTTGGAAATGTTATAATAATGATTAGTTTTCTTAATCTCTGCTAACAAGTACAACTTTGGAGAATAGCAGGAACCATTAGCTATTAGAACTCTTCACAATGGAACTGTATACAGTATGTTGAAATAAAGCATTACTGCCCTGCAACATTTAGCAATGATTTTTTAATTTACAATTGGGTACCCACTCCTAATTGAAATTCTATTCTAGGTACTTTTAAAGGGTACAGACTGAAGTGTTCATCTTAATGGCAGCCTGACTATGTAAGGAATGCATCTAAAGCAATAATATATTGATATTCAAGGACAGGTTCAGGGCAGATCATCCTGGAAGAAGTATAACTATTTTGTCACAAGAGCTGACACTGACTTAATGTCACTTAATTAAACCATCAATCAAAGGAAATTTTTGAAGAGTATGTAAAAGGAGACCATAGCTCCTGGAACTTAATTTTTGTTTATTTCTGACTGAATTTTATTACATAATTAATCATTTGGGGTGTGGTAAATCAATTTTAGCTAAGTAAAAAATGCACACCTAGATTTTGAATTACATAATTAGGAAGAGAAAATTTCAGATTCTGAATGCAGATTGGGTTATCCCTGTGCAAATATTAATTGTATTTCTCCTATAGTTTTGACTGATTACAGATAAAAACATTGTTATATCTAATTTGACCCTTATATAAATTAAATAGAATGATGTACAGCAATAAAAGTGTTTATGTGGGGGATATAGTTTTGTAACTTAACAAAACATATGTTGATGTCACTGTAATATTACATGAAGTATTTGTTTTTGTTGTCTGTTCTTGTGTTCTTATCTCTTATTTATTATATATTTTGAAGTGTATTCTTCTTGATCTCAGATCCCAAATTATTTATGTGGAATTATCATCTATAAATTTCTATTTTGGAAAACTAGAGGTTTATTGCTTTGTTCTTCAAAAAAGTTACAAGAGAAAAAAAGACTCACAAAATAATGTGCAAGCTCTAGAGGAATAAAAAGCAAATTATTTGTCTGAATGCAATTGGTGCAACAATGGATACAATGATTTATTATCTTCATTTTCCATTTTCTATTGTTCTATTTTTCATTGTTGAACATTAAAAATATGTTGAATATTTTTGAGGCCCTTCAAGCATGAGTAGTACTTATTGTAAACTGTATTTCAATATTTTTTAGCATTAAATATAAGTAGTTGTTAGATATATGCTCAGATGTATAGGGAGGAATTCCAATAGTAATATATTAATTAAATGCTAGTGAAATAACAACAGGAAAGAGAAACTTATGAAAAATAATAAATAGAAGTGTTAATGTGGGAGTATGCAAACCTCCTTTTGGTTTGCATTCTTTATTGGTTCTATATCCATATCCATCAGGACTAGTACTTGTGATGTGACCTCATTTTAAAAATGGACCTGAAAAACAATGGAATATTTATTAAGGATGTGACACTGCAAGATCATAACATTGGAGGATATTATAGCTTAGCATTTCAGCATAAAGGGCTTTCTGAAATTGGCATCAATGATTTGGTAGGACATTCTTTTATTAGAGGAACTAACTCACAAAGACATTTGTCTAGTAGATAGGAAGGATTTTGTTATAAAAGTAGCAATTACCCTTTTATGAGGCACACAATCCAATTGCCCAAGAAACAAAGTACAAAAACTATAACTGACAAAGACTTTTCACTATCACAATCCCAAACTATGAGATATCGTTTATGTACCTGTTGCATCTATTTAATATATATACTTATTTTATGTATTTATTAACACATGTATATATACATAATAAATGTATATATACATACATTTGTATTTGTATATATACAAATGTATGTATATATACATTTATATATATATAAATGTATTTATTAACACATTTATATTTTTAAGCACTAAAAATTCCTTAATGTAAAAACCCATAACCTTTTAATCCATGCTTATAACTACAATTCATTATGTGAACTCAGTGATTATTAAAGAGATTGCTGTAAAGCAGCATTACTAATGTTAATGCTATTAGTATGAATAAATAAGGTGAGCACGATATACTGTATCTGTTGTCCTCCAGCGGAGGAATATGTTTTGAGCACTAATGTGTTATGAAAAGCAGATGGAGAAAAGTGACCAAAATTTGACCCTAGGAAAAGAATATCTCTAGCAAACTAAACAGCTATGGATATCAATGTTGAAATCAGACAGAGCTGGAAAATAATCATAAGAAATATAATCATCATGCAGCAAATCATGTTTGCTTCAACAATCTAAGAGTCAGTGAAAGGACAGCTGAGGTGACACATGATGGAACAAGATTGACAAAGGACAAATAAGAAGGCTGAACCGATGCCTGGTAGGAAGACTCTAATCTGCACATGCAGTTATTATCAAGAGACCTCTCCTGTCTTTCCCAAACCCCAAGTATAGTGGAACAAGTGGATATGAGTGTGTTTGTGTGTATAATGCTTAGGCAGTTGTAATTATTAAAGCTTTTATAGATTACTAGGGGCTCTCTGTGTGCTATATGTTCTCTTCAGCATTTCATTACTGCAAAAGAAACCAAATCTTTAACAAGGAAAGCATAACTGGGCAGTGAGCATTTCTTTATGAAATGTAAAGGGCTGTGTATCCCATGCCCATGGCTCTTTTTTATTGCTTGAATGGTATAAGAACATACAATCAGCACCATGTACTTATGATATACATCATTTGCCTTTATTCCTAGGAAGGGATTCTTTTGTCAACTATTTGTGATGTAAAGCCCTGGCTTGCAACAGAAAGCTTCCCTTTAGGCTGTTAGTACTCTCCAGGAACTGCTGGTGTTAATTAAAAGTAACCCTGAAAAGAGAGAAGGGAAGGGAGGGAGGGAAAGAGAGAAAGAGGTGCACTATTTTCAGCTTACTTTGAAATAAAGTGGGCTATTATTTTTTGTTTATATATCTTTCAGCCAACAGAAGATGAGACTGTCGGGAGGTATTTCTGAATAGGCTTCTCAATCATAGAGAGAAAACACACACACACACAGGGAGGGAGGGAGAGAGAGGCAGACATACTTCCTTCAAAAGGGAAGCGTTCTATTGACAATTTTTGGATTTGAGAATTATGGTGGCCCAGTCTACAAGTTTTATGTGTGATTTTATAGGTTAATACAGGCCTATAGAGGTTGTTGGATTTTTATTACCGATTATTTTTAAGAGGTTGCTAGCTGCCCTGAGCTTTTAGTCCAATGTTTGAAAGAAAGAAAAAGCTGCACAAAGAAAGTGCAGCTGCTGCACTTGACTTTATGTGATGTTTAGTGCAACAGCCAATGAATTATTTAATTTTGTGACACAGAAGGGAGGGAAAATAACACCTTTCACAGGCTATTTAATATTTTAAATTTATGGACACCAACTTGGAGTATCATTCTTGGACTGATGACTTGCCCTCCCCTCCTCTCCCCTCTACAGCACAACATATGAAAAGCTATCAGGAGAGAGGGAGATTTCTGAAGGTCTGAATAATTGAATTTCCTTCATGTTGTACTGTTTTATTGCAGCAGGAGATGGAGAACTATGTCATAAAACTTGACATTACAAACTATGACTTGCAAATCAGATACGAACTATTACTTTCATTGTAGCTTACATGCATGAAAATGCATTGTGTGTGTATATTCTGTTAGAAGAATACTCAGTAATTTCTGGTAAATTAGGATCAATTCTCATCTTACAATAGTCCAACTACTACATATGTTTATGTGATTCTAAGCACTTCTTTCTGTAAACTATAATACTTAGTCCAAAATACAGAAGCTATGCAAGAACTTATAGGTGCTTATTTTTGTCTCAAAGCAGAATGTTCTGAAGATGGAGGAAGTACCATCAGCCCTTTGTCACAGTCAGATCATTTTCTGATTTCTCTTTGGTTGACTGCTGCGTACCTTCCTGCAGAAAGTTTGGGCTTATTAGATCAAACTCATGTCTGAGGGACCCCTTACTTCAATTGTCTCTGCCTATATGATAAACTTCCTTGAATTTCATAGGGTTTCTCTAATAAGCTGTCACTCTGTCAGATAAAACAAAATCCATTGGGGGAAAAAACATTTATTGGCTCTGGTTATACTACAGCCTTTATATTAGATGGTAAGGTTGCCAAGGTAGCACCTGCTAGGCTCCAAGCCAGAAATGATGTATGAACTAAGTCAAAATAGGATTGTATTGCTCTGAGTGATGAAAATCTCCGGACATGTTTGGCTCCAGGTCTGAAATCAATGATTTGGGATGAAATTGGACTAGGATGTTGATGGTTGATCTCCAGACCATTTGCAAAAGATCTGTAGGGAGTTCTAACTCTCAATAATTTAAGAAGAGCAAAATTAAGTTAATCCCATGTGCCAAATTAGGTTTTTAAAGTCAAGGAATCTTAAGGGGCATCTGGAATTGTATACAAGCTCTAGTTCTAATACTGAAAACTCATTTTTGAGTCAACACTTAGAAATTGCCCCTGAATTCCATATTTGCTACAGCTGAACTGTGATGGTTCCAGTGCAGGTTTTGCATGTCTTTCAATTCTGATTAGAAGTATTAGCAATGTGTGCTAACTATACAATTGTATATATCTCATTGCAAGTGTCTCTATACAAAATGATGTGGAATGGGCTTACCAGCTGAAGATGGTAATCACTGTGGGCCATTATATTTGGAAACCAAAATTGGGACAAATACAATTTTGTGGTGTCCGTTACTAAAATAGCTTTCTTCCACTTAAGTTAATGATGCTGCCAACTGTTGTGGATTCTAGACAGGTTGCTCTCTATCTCTTTTTCTCCCTGGTTGTTCTACCAGCTTACTTATCTCTTCTTCATTGATCCACAGAGAAATAATACTTGATCCTACTTGGTGGCAGTTTGGGATATATCCAGTTTCAAAGATATGGAAGAATATCTTAGAATTTCAGTCTACAGCAGAATTAAAAACAAGATAGGAAGGGCATTTTGAGTATGTCTTTTGGAATTCTTTCTAATCTTTTAATGGTACCAGCTAGATGTGTGCTTCCATATTCTGGGCAGGCTGCATTCTGGATTTTGTGACTGGGAGAGGAATTTAGAATGGAGCAATCAGTGACATTCAAAGCTCTTGTCTATCTGTTTCTCCCTTAGGGATAATTGCCAAACTTTTCCAGAATTTTTTACTCTACAGTGCTGGCCTGATTAAAATATGGTTATTGTTCTAGTTCAATTGCTGTTTTTTTTAATAAACCTAATATGTATTTTCCTCGGCAATTTATTCTGTCTGGTATAAGTATATACTCTATAAATTTCATCCATGTTGTTTTTAATGTCTCCCGTTGGGTAGCTTCTGCTAGTATTTCCGCCATAATCATTTTGAGATCTTCATCCTTATCTTGAGGTACATTTTGAAAGCATAGGTAGAAAGCAGCATGTTCCATTTTTAGATCTATGATCGACTCCTCTAAATCTTTGTTTATGGCTACTAATTTTTGGTCTACTCCTTCCAATTTTTTTTTCAGTCTGCTCCATTCTAGTTTCAACCACTGTAATTATTTGTTCATTTTTTTCCCATTATTTGTTGAACTTCACGTATTCTATTTTCTAATTTATAAATACTGTATCTCATTTCTTCATAGTTTTTATTCATAGTCTCTTGCATCTTAAGCATCATTTCTTGAATCATTAGAAGTGTTGTCTGCATCATTTGTGTATTGGCTGGGTTACTTGCTTTTTCTGTTTTTTCTTTTTCTAACATTGTATCTATTACTCTCTGTTCCGAAGGTGATGCTGCTGCCAAAGAGGGGTTTGATGGAATTTTCTTTCCCATTTGTGTAACTGTTGTAGTAATCATTTTTCTTAGATTATATAGCTTACTCCACTCTACCATCCACTTAATTTTCACTTAGTTACTCCTGCTTCTCGATAATATTTTATATTTCTTTTCCCAATCTTTCAGTTATTCCCTTCTTTTAGTATTTAATATTATAACCTAAACTGTTTAATATATTGTTTGTTTATATCACAACCTTATATCCACTTTAAATACTATAATTTGATTAGATTATATCACAATCTTATATCCACTTTGAATAATATAATATCATTATCTTATAGATAATTACAAAATTATTTAGCACTCTGTTATCTGGTAAATATTAATTAATTGAGTTAGCTTAAACAATCCTCTATAGATTCTAGATAATAGCCTTTAAGCTTAATTTATACACTAGACATTATTTAATTTTCTTTAAACTAAATATATTCAACAAAGTTCTATTATCAAAATTATATTATCAAAAGCAAGAATTCCTATTTCATTCTACCATATACTTTCAAATTTTATATTCTAAATAATCATTACAGCATTAAGCACTATCAAATAAACAATATAATAATATATAAGCATCGAGTCAGATATTTCATTTTACATTGATTCATCACCTTATTTCCTGATCTTTTATTACATATAAATGTTGCCTTCCCCATTCTTATTAAGCTCTCCTGTCATCTGTTGCATCAGCCATTCAGTCTTGTAACACAAAAATTCCTTTCTTCTCTATTTTACTTGTTAAATAATGTTCAAATAGTCCTTTTCAATTTCCTTTCTTTTAAGTCCAATTTCTTCCAATCAACAATGTCCTCCAACTCCAATTCCAACTCCAGTTCTAACTCCTCTATCCTTCTTTATCCAATTGTTATTTCCTTGTTCTTCACAAGTACTTTCACTTGCTCTCACTCTCTCCACGTCCTTATTCTCAGTCCAAGTCTTTCCAGCTGCACTCTTTTCTTACAATCCACTCTCACTGCTTCCTAGATGTTGTCCTTTGAGACTTTCCATCTCTCTCCATTTGAGCCTTTTCACTTGCCTGCCGATCTTAGGACTTTCTCTCCTCTCGCGCTGCTATAATTACAACTCCTGGGATTCAACTTCCCTCTGATACTACACTTGTTGATCTTCTCCTTCCCAGTCTAGCAGCTGTCACGGCTTCTGTTCAGCCATATTAGTATGACTGGCACTTTCACCTAGGATTTATGAAGTTCCTCTTCATTCCAGCGGGTGGTCACCTACCACCATGCCGTCCCCTGAACTTCTTCTCCTTATGCTTTTCCCTCTGGGAGAAAGCAACCCTTTGATCGGGCTCCTAATGCACAAGATCGAGTCCAAGAGACTGAGCCCGATCTCTTTTCTCTGAATTTCTGCCATGTCACTGCCAGAAATCTCTAGTTCAATTTCTATATGGTTATTATGCTAACAAAGTCCTAACTCTTGCTAGATGGTTGAATGGAAAGAAGAAAGAAATTTCTTCTGAGACCCCAGATATGTTTGATAATCCATACCTAAGGGTGATTGAGCCATTCGTTTCAATAGTACACATGCAAGTAACAGTTTTAACTTAGACTAATCTGTGGGTTAATCAATATTACTAAGTTTGTCTCTAAATATAGAAAGAGTCTAATGTTATAGCTACAGGTCAAAAGAGTTCTCCCATAGCTGCTCATACCAGCATTTACATTCCTACATGCAATTACATTATATCCATCAATAAAACCTATCAGCTTCATAGGATGAAAAGCAATAGAACTTTCACAACTTTTTAAAAAAAAATGAATATGTATCTTATTGCATTTCCAGATCCCTGCACAAGTGAATAGCCATGTTCCTGTCAATCATAGTCAAAATAGCGAGGGCCCTATCAAATCCACCACCAGTTAACAGTGATGTCCTCCAAGGCAGCATTTTAGAACCCACACTCTTTCTGCTTTTCATCAATGACCTATGCAATCATATTAAAAGCATTGCATCCTCTTCACTGATGCTGTAAAATTATTTAACATCACTGACAATGCTGCTGCCCTCCAAAGCAACCTTGACTATGTGTCAGAATGGTTGCATAATTGGCAACTCCAAATTTCAACTAATAAATGCACTGTCCTACACATTGGCAATAAAAATCAGAACACCAAATACAAGTTGGGCAGAAATGATCTCATAGATGACCCACATCCTGTCAAGGACCTAGGAGTACTCATCTCAAATGATATAAGTCCCAGAGATCACTGTAACAGCATTGCCAAAAAGGCATTAACAGTTGTTAAACTTATTTTGAGAAGCTTCTTCTCCGGTAACATTGAATTGCTAACTAGGCAGTGGTGGAATTCAAAAATTTTTACTACCGGTTCTGTGGGCATGGCTTGGTGGGCATGGCAAGGGAAAGATACTGTAAAATCTCCAATTAGAGGTGATATTTGCTGGTTCTCTGAACTACTCAAAATTTCTGCTACCGGTTCTCCAGAACTGGTCAGAACCCGCTGAATACCACCTCTGTAACTAGGGCATACAAAACCTTTGCCAGACTAATTCTTGAATACGGCTTGTCTGCCTGGAAACCACACTGTATATTGGACATTAACTTGATTGAGCGGGTTCAGAAGTATTTCTCGAGAAGGGTACTCCCCTCCTAGACTCACAGTAGAATTCCCTATGCCTCCAGGCTTGAAATTTGGGGCTTGGACAATCTGGAACTATGTCACCTGCGGTCCAATCTAAGCATAATATACAAAATTGTCTGCAACGTCTTTCCTGTCAACAACTTCTTCAGCTTCAACCACAATAATACACAGGCAAACAACTGATACAAACTCAAAGTAAACTACTTCAAACTCAGTTGCAGAAAATATCAATTCAGAAACAGAGTGGTCAACACCTGGAATGCCCTACTTGACTCTCTTGTTACAGCCTCAAACCCTCACAGCTTCAATCTCAAACTCTACCATGGACCTCACCCCATTCTTAAGAGGTCTTAAAGGGGGCATGCATAAGGACACCAGTGTGCCTACTGACCCTGTCTTACTGTCCCAATTTGTTGGTATTTACTTCCGTTGTTCATGTTTATGTTCATATCTATACTTGTTATCTTATACATGTTTGACAAACAAATAAAATACAAAAATGTATGCCACCAGATAAAGACTGAATGTACCAATTATCACACTAAACAAGAGGAAAACCTGCTGTGCACCAATTCCACCCACGCTTCTTCAATTTTGTAAACAACAAACTAAAAGACTCAGGGTCCATCCCACCCCTAAAAGAACCAAATGGTAAAGACTGCAATGATGACACCATTAAAGCCAACCTCTTTAACACATTCTTTGGCTCAGTATTTGTAAACAGCAATGGATCATGCCCAATATTTCCTAGTTGAACCACAGACAACTACAATGATCTAATACATATCGATTTTACAGAAGACAATGTTGAAAAAGCACTAAGCAATCTAAAACCATCTTTATCTATTGGACCAGACGGAGTTTGTGCCTACTTCTTAAAAAAGCTATCCACTGCCATAGCAGAATCTCTAAGCATAATCTTTGAAAAATCCTTCAGGACCAGCTCCTTGTCAAATCTATGGTCACTAACCACAGTCATTCCCATCTTCAAAAAGGGAGACCCCAGCCTAGTTGAAAATTACAGACCAATCTCTTTATGCTGTGTCACCTGTAAAGTCATGGAATCAATTATTAACCAATCCATTATCCTCCACTTAGAGACAAACAACCTACTCTCTAATAAACAGTTTAGCTTCAGAAGGAAACTGTCCTGTAATCTGCAACTCTTGCACTGTAAAAACATATGGACTACACAACTTGATCAGGGCAAAGCAATTGATGCAATTTACATAGACTTCTGTAAAGCCTTGATTCAATGGTACACGACAAACTACTCCTAAAATTAAGGTCTTATGGTATCTCTGGATACCTGCATAACTGGATAGAAGCATTCCTATCAAACAGGCAACAAATGGTCAAAATTGGGAGCGTCCTATCAAATTCTGTACCTGTCAACACTGGTGTCCCCCAAGGCAGCATTCTAGGACCAACTCTCTTCATACTCTATATTAATGACCTCTGTGATTATATTAAGAGCAACTGCATATTTTCACTGATGATGTAAAGCTATTAACACCACGGACAATGCTGCTACCCTTCAAAAAGACCTCGACTATGTGTCAGAATGGTCAAACAAATGGCAACTTCAGATCTCAACAAGTAAATGCTCTGTCTTGCATATTGGCAAAAAAAATCAAAAAATAAAATACAAGCTGAATAGTTAAGACCTTGTTGATGACACAAACTTTTCAAGGACCTTGGAGTACTCATCTCTAATAATCTAAGTGCTAGAGCCCACTGTAACTACATAGCCAAAAAGGCATTAAGAGTTGTTAACCTAAATTCTGCATAGCTTTTTCTCCGGTAATATCACTCTACTAACTAGAGCATATAAAACATTTGCTAGACCAATACTTGATTACAGCTCATCAGTCTGGAATCCGCATTACATATCTGATATTAATACAATTGAGAAAATCCAGAAATATTTTACAAGAAGAGTCCTCCACTCCTCTACTCATAGCAAAATATCTTATGCTACCACAGTTGAAATTTTAGACCTAGACAACCTAGAACTACGACGCCTTCGGTTTGATCTAAGTATAGTACATAAAATTATATATTGCAATGTCCTACCTATCAATGAATACTTCAGCTTTAACCAAAACAATACGGGAGCACAAAATAGATATAAACTCAAGATAAACCACACCAAATTTGATTGCAGGAAATACGACTTCAGCAACAGAGTAGTCAATGTCTGGAATACTCTACCTGACTCTGTGGCTTCTTCCCTAAACCCTAAAATCTTCAACATTAGACTGTCTACTATTGACCTCACCCCTTTCCTAAGAGGTCTGTAGGGGGCATGCATAAGCGCACCAAAACGTGCCTACCGTCCCTGTCCTATTGTTTCTTTCTTTTTCTTATTCATATCCATTTCATGTATTTATAACCATGTTTATTCTTATACCTGTTATCTAATAATTGTTTGACAAAATAAATAAATAAATAAATAAAATATTGTAGTTCCATTCTGAAAATTAGGCAACCATTCTGAAATCCACTGTGTTTTCAATAAATTAATTTAACAAATCATGCTTAATGGATGAGTTGTTATGATATCTCCTTTGAGATATCAATGCTTTTATATCAAACAGTATAAATATTCACTTTTTTTGTTATGCCAAGCCAGTGTTTTAATCCTAAAATCATTCTTCCAAACAAAACATGCTGGGGCAGTTACAAAAGGCTCCGTGACTCCAGCTTTTAGCTCTGGCAATGTGCAAATATGGGAATGTTTTAATGCTCTAAAATATGGACTTTAACATCTCAAGTGAAATAAGGATCAAACATGGAACAACAACAGATTCTTTTTCTTTATAGCAGCAATAGCAACAAACATTAAATATGATATTCAAGAACAAGAAGAAAGGTTTCTACTCATACTCATCTATTTATGAACTAAAAGCCTCTCTGATTGTTATTATTTTTGTTTAGATTTAATGTTTGCATTAGACTGAATAGTTACCAAAACTTTATCTTTTTTTGGAGGATGGGATGCTCTGTATTGTATTGCATTGCATTGAATGCTGACCTTCTCCCACATCAAATTGTTTATAACCTTTATAACGGGAATGGATTTTTAAATTCAAGCTTAAATTACCCCTCCCAGGGAAAATGGTATGAAACCATAACTGTAAACTTTCCATAGTCCAGGGAGTGTCATGCATATAGGGGTACAACAAGAGTTCAAAGATGGACTCCTCAAATCATGAATGCATGCTATTTCTTTGTAGCGCTACAGAGGTCATTCATTCCAAAGTTTTAAAATGCAGATGAAATTATGTTATTTGCACCACCTTGGTATCTTTTCAGAATTGTGAATGTGGTCCATAGTATAAAAAACATGTATGTAAAACATGTGGTGATAATATAAGCAGTTATCATGAGATTAAGCACAGGCAGCCCAAACCTTTTGCCCTATTTTTGAAAAGTAAATTCACTAATCACAAGATTAGTAGTAATAAATAAACCTCAGCCTGAATACATGAAAATCCAAGTACATATAGAAAAGGACAGGATTTTTTTTTTTTTTTGCAAATCTTTAATAGATCAAAGGACAAAGTTTGAATACCTAGAAGCCTAGGTCATCTCCATGACCATGTGCATGTTTCATCTTCCTTAACTGCCATAAACTCCATGGAATGATGGATCTTCAAGCTGGGAGAAGTTGCATGAGTATACTACAATCCAAAGCCTCAGCCTACCCACCCACCCCTTATTTTAAGTGGTGACCAAGGCTTTGGATAGACTGTTAGGCAATAAGACTGAATCAACTTCTTATCAGTCCATGTATTATTATTTCCAGCAGAAAGAAGAAGGAATCAGCAGCTAATTGGAATGGAATAAAACATAAACATTACCATAATTGTTTCCAGATACTGGATTAACAGCATAACTAAATTTTCCATGATTAAGATAGATAGTCCCATGCCAATGATTTCATGTGGATGTTAAATAGAAATCGAAGTGATCAAGCTCTGGGCTCCTCACAAAGCAAAGGTCTAGGGCTGGATATATCTCCCCCTCCTGCCATACTGACTCGAACTAGATATAAAGGAAGTAATACTACTACAACACTATGCCTGAAATCTGAGTTGCTCCAAAGTAAATCATTATTGATGATATCAAAAGCCATCAAGAGATCAATAACAACTAGGCTGATCACAGACTACATTCTAGTCCTAGGAGATTAACAAGCATGATCCAGATTTTGTCAATACTATACCCAGACCTGACACTTGAACATAAGGGATGCAAATAATTTGTTTTCTCCAACTTTTCTGAAACTACAACTTGGCCAACTTCTTAGCAACTTTCCCCAGAAACAGAAAGTTAGAGACAGATTGTCAAACACCATGGAACCAGCAACTACTTTCAAGGATCATCACACCTTCATAGAAGATGTATTTATTGTTCATTATTTGGAGAGCTTAATCAATTAGAAAAGAAGTTAAACCCAGTTGGCCACATCTCTGAGAACCCTGTCCACTTCCTCAAGACCAACAGGTTTAAATTCCTTCCAGATAACCAAGACCAAAGATATATCAGCAACTCAGCAAGCTCTATAGAACTGAAGTTCAGCTCAAAGTGGTTCAGAGCAATATATTGATCATAGTCCTCACTAGCAAACTAAATGAAATGACCATGCTCTCCATAACAGGGAGAAGTAGATAATTTCTAAAAATAAATATTAGCGAATGTTTGAGCATTTAACATTGCCAATAAGAAATACTTCTTCCATTACTTGATAGAAATCACCCCATGTGGTTCTCTGTTTCAACTTTAACTTTACCTCCTGTCATTGGCAATGAAAATAATATGTCCTCAAATAAAATAGAGCATTTTGGAAAAGCTAACATCATTCTTAGAAAAAGGAAAGTGTGAGAAACATATTCCAAATAACCCCACTGTGATTTTGTTTAAGAGATAAACTTGAAGAGACTTTTAGCCTTTTTGAATAATTCCAAGGAGAAAAAAACAGTAAGAACTCCAAGTATGTTATTTACTATAGTGAGGTAGTTACATAGCATATTCTCTTATGCAGCATAGCTGTAATCTTTTTATCTGTTTTGCTTGTTCTTGGTGAAGCTAGTAAATTATTAAACTTAAATGGGAATGTCACTAACTCACATTGAGTATCTATGATACCATCTACAATTATAAAAGCAGGAATCCTAGATTAATATCATATGGGAAAAATGAATATTATAAATGAATCCCAAATTTATGGATTATTACTATATTTTAAAAGTGTCACATGCCATTTAGAAGTAAATGAGACTCTTTGCTGTCATGTGTGAATATATGGAACATTCCAGCATTGTAGACCTGACTAGCTTTTATTCTGCTGTGTGCAATCCATTACATTTCATAAGCAAGTCTATGGGATGAAGTGCTATGGAGTGTTTTGGCTTCATTCCATAATTTAGCAGGAAAGGACAAGAGCATAAACGGAACTGGGATGATTGATCTGTGAGCCATAACTCAATCCAAGGAGGCTATTTCTGGAACTTGATCTGATGCCGAGAATATTAAAAGGCACAAATACATTTATGAATCACAAAGTGCTCACCAATGAGGCTTAGAATTGAGTCCATTGATTCATTAATTGAACTCAACTGAATTGTAACAGCATTTAATGTTCATTAGACCTTTATTAGCATAATACAGCAGGCTTTTATATGGCCTTGTAACATCTCTCTGGAAGTGTTCATAACTAAAAGTTTCCTGTTTCTATTGAATAGCCATTCCAGCAATTAAATGAAATGTGTACCAGACAACGACTTTCTCTACTGGCTGCCTGAGAAAGTTGCACAGTTTTGGAATTTATATCTTTGTCTTGTTCATTTTAAGAATGGATTTTCTTCTGCTCTGACATAGTATCTCTCCTGGGAAAGATTAGGACAGCCAGTGACCCTATAGTGACCCCTGGCATGGATTACTGGATAAGTTTTACCTCCTATTTCCATCTTTTCTGCAATGACAAAAGGATAATCACATAGCTCACTAATATAGTTTGGTCATAGTTGCTGTGACTGACTATTTGATGGAATGTATATTTTTCATGTAAAGAATATATATGAGAAGAAATGGGATCTAGGGCATACTAATGACTTCACAGCCCAATGTTATGTGGCATACTGGTCCCTTACTTGCATATCTGAAAAGGCAAATCTAAGCACACTCATTTGAACCATGTCAGTTCCTCTTTTCTCACAAACAGTAGATCAGGGCTGTCAAATTCATGGCCTGCAAGCTGGATGCATCACATGCTGGCCAACCCATGCCCAGCTTACTGAAGGGGAAAAGGTAATGTTATGTCACGTGACAATGCTGTGATGACACAAGTCTGCAGTAGATGTAAGAACAGAGGGAAGACTAGCTCATGGAATGACTTTGGGACATATTTATGTCTTTTTTTTTCTTGGAAAATATTTGGAAGACTTGTGTTCAGAGTATTGCAGCGTAAATTCAGCACAAGAAAAGTAAACATAGATGACTGAAGTTTCATTTAACTTCTTTATAAATATAACATCAGTAAATTTTACAATATCAGTTGTAGATTTCTCCAACATGGAAGAAACTCAACAGAAGAGGGCATGTTACAGGTTCAGAGCAGAGCAGCAACTCAACTTCAGCAGATAAGCAAGCAAGTTAATTTCTCTTTTACTTTAGAGCTGAGCACAAAACAGAGATAAACCATGCCCAGATTCTCTCTAAGTTTTAGCCCCAATTCAGCTCTCACTGGCTGACCTTTTACTAAGCTCTATTCCAGTTCATGAATATACTCTGACAACTTGAAAATGGCTTAATTTATAGTTTTGTCCCCACCTTATTTTCCAATGCTCAAATTTTATCTTTTCTTTTCCGTATGTTGAGCTTTTGCCTATTCTGGGTATTTGAAAAGAGATATTTTACATATTGTGGAAGAAATGGTAGGTTGCTATTATTCCTCTCTCCCACTGTTATCTACCATTTTATGGAAAGGGGCAGGAATATTTTATGATGTTGTTGGTTTTTTTTTTATGTTTCACTGAGTGAAAAATAACTCATAGTGACTTGAAAGAAATATTTGCCTGAATACCTAAGGTCTGAAAAACTTAACACATTCCCATCAATTGTAACAGTTCTTTCACTTAAATAGCAGTTGCAAGTGAATGCTTGTCTTCTTTTTCCATGAAGCACTTGGGAGAGACTCTCCATGAACTAAACTCATTAACCCCCCCTGTAGTGTGAGTTATCTTTGAGATTAGGTATTTGGCTAAGCACTGAGAGTTTGAGAGCCATTGGCCAGATAGCCTGAAGGTTTCACTCTAATAATCTCCCTCTTGCCTTTGCCAGAATTCAGAATATAACTGTTATCCTCAATTGGACTGAAAGTACTATTTACCTCATCACAAAGCCTATTTTGACACAAAGATGCATCTATTAGGCACAGATCTTTATCTCAAACTGTCAGCATCAAAAGCAATATTTTTTTTGCGCTGAAAATAGCCAAAACACAAAGAATTGCAGACTTTTGCGTTTGATGCAAGAGTCAAGTGGGGTTTGAACCACTGTCGATCTGTAACTTGCATTTTTGAAAGAAAGAAAGAAATGCTTTAGATAAATGTATCTTTCAGTGATTCTTAAATAAATGTATAGGTAATGTAAAGTTAATAATAAGGGATTAGGGAAAAAAGAGAATTAGAAAAAGCTTTCTGAAAGATTAAAATCAGAGGTGGTATTCATCAGGTTCTGACCAGTTCTGGAGAACTGGTAGCAGAAATTTTGAGTAGTTCAGAGAACTGGCAAATACCACCTCTGACTGGAGATTTTAAAGTATCCTTCCCCTGCCATGCCCAAGCCAACTCAGAAAGCTCAAACTGCCCAAGAAGCTACTGATACAGTTCTATAGAGGAATTATTGTCATCTGCACCTCTATAACTGTCTGATTTGGCTCTGCAACCCAACAGGACAGACACAGAGAGTAATTAGGACTGCAGAAAAAACAATTACTACCAACCTGCCTTCCATTGAAGACCTATATACTGCACTAGTCAAAAAGAGGGCTGTGAAAATATTTACAGACCCCTCACATCCTGGATATAAATTGTTTCAACTCCTACCCTAAAAATGATGCTATAGAGCACTGCACACCAGATCAACTAGACACAAGAACAGTTTTTTCCCGAACACCATCACTTGGCTAAACAAATAATTATCTCAACACTATCAAACTATTTACTAAGTCTGCATTACTATTACTATTAATCCTCCCATCTTTCCTTTCACCTGTCTCCTCCCACTTATGACTGTATGACTGTAACCTTGTTACTTGTATCCTAACGATTTTATTGACTGTTTCCTAGTATGATTTGATTGCTTATTGTACTTATTGTATGACTATTATTAAGTATTGTACCTATGATTCTTGATTATCTTTTCTTTTATGTACACCGAGAACATATGCACCGAGAGCATATGCGCCAAGACAAATCCCTTGTGTGTCCAATCACACTTAGCCAATAAAGAATTCTAGTTCTAGTTATAATGTTGGTTGAAGATGAAATCAGTGGTTGGTGATTGAGACAGAATGTGTAGAAATCCTGTTAAAAAAATAATAGGAATTTTTGCAGTTTTTGGATTTGCCAATGAAGTAAAAAAGAAGAAGAAAGAAAGTAGGAAAAAAGAAAAGAAAATAGGAATAACTTGCTACTTTTGCATGTTGTTCTTTTATTTAAAATTTCCGGTCCTCTCTTTTATCAAATAGCATTGGCAGTGGGGATGGAAAACACATGTTCCCATTATCATTTCCTGTTCATCAATGTTGTTCTGTCACATGTCACATTTTCTCTCCTTGGAGACATATGGTGAGTGTTAGGGATAATAGCTGCAGCATGTTGATCCAAACCTGACAAGTTCTATCTGACACATGAGATGAATGAGTGGCATTTGCCTTGACAGTTGAAAAGGGGGTGGATGGAATTTTTTGACACTCCTTTTATTTCCAAGGATGCTTTGATGGAAGAGAACTCATTGTTTTGGAATATATAATTCTCTTTTTTTGTATGAATATTTTTCTCCATTCTTTCACCTCCCTCTTACCCCTCTTTCTCCTGGTCATTACTTATGTTTTTGACAGCATAGTTTCTCCATAGTTCAAATTATTATTAATTATTATATTTTGGGAAGGAAGGAAGCAAGGAAGGAACTGAGAGAGGGAGGGAGGGAGGGAGAGGCAGTTGATGGGTGTGCTCTATAGTTCTTTAACATATTTCCTCTGACTGTCTCTTGAAAGCATGAGACATTCTCTCTGCAACAAGCCCATCTTCATACATAAATGCAGCATCAAAGTGTTGGATCAGAATTTGGCTTAGAATAAAACAATTGTTAGATAATTCATTTTTTATTTTATTTTTTGCTAATCATCATAGGCTTTCCTGTATTTAGATCAGCAATCACTGTTGAAAAAAAAATCAAGGTGGAAGGCACTTTGTAGTTTAGTTTAGAGATAATTATTTTGTAACTGCCAATATTTTGTTTTGGAACTTCTGAATAATCCAAAGCCTTGGTATAAAGGGGATCTCAACTGTGAAGTTTAATTTTAGAAATAATTTCTTATTGTGTTTCTGCCATGTGATTCCCAAGCTTATATTAGATAATAAACTGGTATCATGAGTTTGGCTATTCCGATTCCTTGAAAAATCTATCTTGGGTTCTTTTCATTTCCCTTTTGTCAGTGCTTCAAGGTAGACTACAGTGGAGTACCAGAGTTATGAATGGCAGTGCTATTTTATTATAAGACTACAGTAACAGAATCTTACAAGTTTAATTGTGCTCTTCCCCATCCCCTCTGATCCTAATGAGAACTTACTTCTCAGATGGTTATTCACATTACATTTTTGTTCAGACTCAGAATTATTTCTTCTGAGAAAAGTAAGGTCCTACATTTAGGCAGGAAAAACCAATGCACAGATATAAAATAGGTGGTACCTGGCTCAACAGTATTAACTGTGAGATGGATCTAAATGTCTTAATGGATCACCACTTAACTACAGCTGCCTTTACTACAGCTGCCAAAAAAGCCAATGCTGTTAGGCTACATCAACAGAGGGATATCATCCAGATCACAATAAGTGATAATACCACATTATACTGCACTAGGGAGGCGATGCTTGGAATACTGAATTCAATTCTGCTCACCACAATTCCAAAAAAAGATGCTCAAAGCCTTGAAAATGTGCTGAGAAGAGCAACAAAGATGATAAGTGTTTTGGAGGCTAAACATGATAAACAGTTAAGGAAACCAGATATGTCTAGTCTATCAAAGAGAAGATTAGGGGCTGACTCAATAGCTGTCTTCCAGTACTTAAGGGACTGTCATAGAGAAAGGAGGTTTGACTGAGGGCAGGGCAAGAACCAATGGGTGGAAACTCATTTAAGAGAGATCTAACCTAGAACTAAGAAGAAATTTCCTGACGGTTGGAATAATTAATCAATAAAGCTGTTTGCCTCCTGGAGATGTGAGAGCTCCATCTCTGAATGTTTCCATCATCATTTCTCGAGGATGGAAGAAGTTTGTTGATTGAGCAAAGGATTTGACTAGAACACCACCAAGTTCCCTGCCACCCCTATGATTCCATGGAATAGAATAGAATAGAATAGAATTCTTTATTGGTCAAGTGTGATTGGATACACAAGAACTTTCTCTTGGTGCATATGCTCTCAGTGTACATAAAAGAAAAGATACATTCATTAAGAGTCAAGAATCATAAGGTACAACACTTAATAATAGTCATAGGGTACAATAAGCAATCCATTCCATGATTCTATTATTATTCTATCTGATTGTTGCCTTGGTTGTGGTAATTTCTCCTGTTCCTCAAGGTTGTTTTCATACCCTCACTCCACCTCCTTCTCTGTTTTCCAAAAAGAATAATATTATTTGACCCAATTGTATATGTATTGTGCATGGGTAATGGATTTAACCATCTTCTATGTATCCCAAAATATTTAGATTTCATTGTTTTGTTTGCTTTTGCTACTTCAGAATAAATAAAACTGTAGTGATATGTGGGAATGATCTGGGGAGACAGGAGAAAAAGTCACAGTGCAGTCAACGATATTATAAGTGAATTTTGAGTTCAACAAAAGGAAGAGAAGGAAGAGGTATCTCAGAAGGGAACCTTTCTTGTTTTTAGAAGGATAAAAAGTTAGGGACAGGAGGGGTACTTTCAGACTCTGCAAAACTAACATTACCCTTAAAAAGTAGTTCAAACAAGAAGTACAATCAGCAATACTAGCTCTTTCTTTAAAGTTACATTAACAAATCTGAAAGTATAGTCAAACCTCCTTTAGCATGTTAATGCAGAATGCTGAACATGGATGAATCTATTACAAACCATACTATAGTGTCTATGCGGCCATTGTCTGAATCAAGCTCTCCAGCTTTCTCTGCTAAATTATGTAAATTTGTTCTTAACGTTCTTAAAATAAAAATCATAAATATCACTGTTGAGCCATTGAAATATCCCCTCTGAATATACTTTATTTTAGTAACAGTTTCACTGTTGATACCCAGACAACTCTTTTTTAAAAGGAACTCTTTGATCTTGATTTCAATTAAATTGAAGGATTTAATTTTGCTGCTTTCCAAATAATGGGACAATATCTATTTCAAACATTGTAAGTGTCGCTTATTACATTTAAAATTATTTCCAGTTTTTTTATTTCATTGTCATCAAAAAGTCCCATTATAAGATTTGTCTGATGTACTTTTAGGCAAAGATAGATTTTGATTCAGTTTTGTTTTTTGTTTTTGAGGTTAGAGGCAAGGAAACATGTTTAACTCCACATCTTCAAATCAACTCAATGAGTTAACATGAAATGCAATTCATTTTCTCAAGTTCTGTCAACTCTTTCCTACATACAGACATAAAATAAGCTGATCAAACCAAGCCATGGCTTCTACTCCCACTACATCCTTACAGAGAAATGATTATATTGGAAAGCAAAGGCTGATATCAAAGCTTAGCAGTCTTCCCAATAAATATCAGTCGAGAGGATAGGACATATGATTGGAGCCAAAGCTTTCCAAAGCAAATATCTACTTCTGAAATGACTTTCAACCTTTTGATTCCATACTTCCTATGACAGATTTAATATCTTTCACAGAACATGGCCTACCAAGGTTTTCAAGTAATTTTACAGAACCTGTCAGAAGATATGGCTTAAATGGAATGGCAAATTCTTTTCTTTCACTCTTGGCCTGCAGTGATATTTTCTCCCCTCATGGAAGAAGGAAATAACATTTAAATGACAACACAAAAGGACTTTCACAGCCAAATGTTAAGCTTGAAGTGTGTATAAAATTAATACACTGCTCAAAGAAATCCTTTGGGAGATATACAGACTAAAGTACATTTATTTTATTTGCAGTTTCCTTAATATATACATTATATACAGATTTTTTGATCAAAGAAGATGTATCACAAAGTTCAGAGAAATGTAAGAACTTTAGTATTACTTTAAAAGTGAAATTGGTTCATATAAAATTTGGAGTCTAATTAATGTCTTATCTATCCCTTCAGTCAAATCATAATTCAATAGTACCAGCCATTACCTCAGGAAGGATTTGCTTCAGAGTATCTTGGAAGGGTTATGCTAGATTCCAGAGACAGTTTGCAGATACTGTACATCTAATAGTATATTATCTTCTGTCATGGCTAACAATTACTTTAATTTTACAATTTGCTTTATTGTATGATACTTATCCTGGAGTGCTTCCCCCTCTTTTTACAGCAACGCTGTGAAGTAAATAAGATTTGAGCTAAAATGTATGTAATTTAGTCATCATCAGTAGCTTTAACTTTGCCTACTTTGCTTGTTTGAAAGACAAGTGGATATCATTATATTTTGTGCTAAAAAAATGCCATAGATTAAGAATATGTGATTGCAGAAAAATCTTACTATAATTTAGTATCTAGTGCATTTTTTCTTGATAGCTCTTGTCTGTTCTTCTTAACCTTCTAGAATATGTTTGTTAAAAGACCCAACCTACTAGTAGGAATTACAAAATGGGGCTCTCTGGAATAGCTTGACTCCCCCCAAACCAGGACTCTATCCTCATTGATCCAGAAACAGATGAAATCATAGAGTTTTCATAGTTCTTCTAATTTTTAGGATTAATTAGGGTCATTTCCCATAAATCTATAATTTTAGCATTTTATTATAGTAACGTTTTGTTACTATTTTTGTTATGTAAATTCTGCAAGAAATCTGGGATCTGATTGTTTTCAGGTGTTCAGATAAATGTCATAAATAAATAAAAATAAATTCATTTAAAAATAAGAGGTATTTTGTTTCATTTATTGTTAGCGATTATTATTCAGCTTCCTGATGTGACCCTGGGTACTTGCATAGTTTTAGTTTACTGAGAGAGAGGAATAATTTCTTTATCCATGTTTCTTAGACCATACAAGTTTCCGAGAATCAGTTGTTAAGTATTTGTACACATTACAGCAGCTAAGTTATAAATTCACATTTTTCCTACTTCTCCAGGCAGAGCGGGTAGGAATGTTCAGAGTGTGTCTGACAGGGATCAAGCTTTGCATTATAGCCAAAACCATAATCTTAATGGGATCCCTTCCAAGGTTTCTAGACACCCAGCTGATCCAAGGCAGAGCAGGGGGGAGGGGTAATTTTTTTTTTTTGCCTCTAATTGAAGTAAAATACTGGGACATAAGTCCCTAATGAAGAATTTTATTGCTATGAATTTCTTTTAATAGAATTGGATTGTACAATTGAGGTTTATGCATGAAAATTTCTCTCAGTTTATAATGTATCCATATATTTAGTTCAGGAAGACTCTGGGCACAAAATTGTATTACATTAATTCACTTCTAAGCAGAATTGGGGCAATGAATCTAGGATTGAAGCTGATGTCTGTTAACTAGTTAAGCCTTTAATTGTTTTACTGTGTGCCCTATCAGCAAAAAAGGCTGAAAGAGTTAAATAAAGTGGGGTGGGGGAGGAGGGAGAAACCTCCAAGCACTTGGGCTTTGACCATTTACATCACATGGAATATCAAGCTACTTTTCTTTATGTCTTCAGTTCTCTCAGTAAAGAGAACAGGACCATATTTTATAACCTTTCATTATTGAGAAATGACATCCATTTATTGGAATAATTATGGTTTGCTATTTAAAAAAAAACATTTTTGTTGGAATAGTGCATTAGTATACAATTGTTAACTGCTTGGACATTTCTTATTTTGAAGAGCTAACACTACAAATTAATGTTGAAACAAGATGTTGCCTAATTTAGGTTTCTTGCATACCTGAATAATAATCGCTAACAATAAATGAAACAAAATACCTCTTATTTTTAAATGAATTTATTTTTATTTATTTATGACATTTATCTGAACACCTGAAAACAATCAGATCCCAGATTTCTTGCAGAATTTACATAACAAAAATAGTAACAAAACGTTACCCATTATATATCAATTTTTATTGCCCTACATTTATTATTTAAATTCCCACCCCCTCTTTTTACTTTTTATTATTATTTGTTCTTAAAATTCTGGTTTCTTTTTAAATTCTCAATTGTTTTTGGGGAACACTTTTACAACATTGCTGAGATCTTTTATTTTTCAGGTTGATTTTTATTTTTTCCCACAACACACACACACACACACACACACAATTAAGAACAAACAGATGACAAGAAGAAACAGATGACAAGAAAGCATATAACATATACAGAAATGGGATTGTTGAGCATTAAACAATTGTCTAAAGTTTTGACGTGAAACTGGAGCTCTATTTGTGCTTTGGACTTTGTTTCTTCTTCCTTCCAGTCTCCTAGGAGCTTACCTTTTAAAATACATTTTCAAAGACTATTTGGGTGAATTGTTAACTTTTGGCTTATCTACTGGATCAAAAAATATTCTATATGTAGATTATGCAGAAGGCACCAGGACCTGATTTCTGCATGCATAATGAAACATTGTGCAAAAATACAGATATAGGCGTATAACAGATATTCTCCAAAACACATATCTGTCCAAAGACATAACTTGTAGGCTTCTATTCTATGTGAATTTATATAGCTTTTTCATCTTCTAAAGACTCTATAAATGTAATAAACATTTCATTATTTTTATTAAAGACCCAATCCATTTAACCAACAAGATAAAAATAAAAGATAAAGTTAAAGTTAAAATAAAATTAGATTTTTTTTAAAAAATATCAAACAATACAGTAAATTAGGTTATGAAAAAGCATTCTAGGAGCTGAGAATATAATTTTTTATACATCTACTGTGTTTCCTTGAAAATAAGATCCTATATATACTTTTGCCACCAAAGAAGGCACTAGGTCTTATTTTCAGGGAAACATGGTATTAAATTCCCAACATTCACATGTTTCTTTAGAGATGGATAGAAAGAGTAAATCTGACGAAAGGAAAAATGACTGAACCTTATCCCTGGCTATAATCAAATGTATTTATTTATTAGATTTGTTTACTGCCCCTCTGTCCTCAAGGTGACCCTGGGTGGCTTTGTATTTAAGTTAGTATTTAATTTACTTAGTAATTTAGTACATTTAAGTGAGCAGAATGCATTTTTAATTGTTGTTGCTTTCATCCCTATTTCCTTCTTCTCCATCTGCTGATTGTTTCTGTATGAATAAAACAGAAACAGCAACAATAACAAAGCAGTTTGACTCTCAACTCTTATTTTCACTTTTAGTTTCTGAAATGGAATGCCTGTCTACACAACAAAGAATTTCTGTCAATATATTTTAAATATTTATAACTGTCTGCTGATACCACATTCCATGTACAACATGCATCCAATTCCGTGTTGGTTTATCCTTACCAGAACCTTCTGAAATAAATAATCAAATAAACTCAATTTTGCATAATCATTTAGGCTTCCACGTTCACTTTATTTTTGACTATCCTCTGTTCTTAAGTCTGATTGGTATTTTGCCATGTTTCTATAGTCTACAAACTCTATAGTATACAAACAATACAATTTTAACATCACTCTCCTTAACCAGTTGCTATAATGAATTGTTTTTCTGGCTACATACACTGTTGCTATAAAGTCACACGTGGATGAGGAGATAATGTAAAATATGCAGAAATATATGTGTCAGAGACACACATACAGTACATACTATATTTATTTACTTATGATCCCAGCCATGAACCATCTACCTAGAGTTTCATTTTACAACTAGTTTCTTTGGCTGTACTTAGGCAACTAATGAATAGTGAAATTATATCTGTTTTGGCTTCCAAATATGAACTGTTAAATACTTAATTGTCAGAGTTAGGGTGAGGGTTGATCTACAATTTGTTGGACTCATATTTTAAAAGTGACAGTTTCCCTACATATTCATATACAGTAATGCAGCAATGTGCATTAAAAGGTTCAATGGATTACCTGGATTAAAAAGAGAACTAAGTAAGCGATTAGCTCTAAACATCTTCAATCTACCCTAGATGTTAATTAGAAAAATATGGATCTCCATGATATTTAGATTCCTGCAATCATAGATGCCATCTTCCTTCTTTAATGTGCATTAGTCTGAAAAGTTCTTCATTTATAAAAAGAGTGAAAGTAATAAATTCCTTCTTGCAATTGTTTGCTAGAAAAGTACAGCCCCATATTTTCACAGCTAATCTAACCTAACACCAACAGGGAAATAAGACTTAATCCAATACAGAGCATTGCTTACTTCATTTACTTCAATAGGTTTAAGTATGTCTCCTTTTTGTTTGGACTCTGCCTAATTTGAGGAAAATTCAAAGTCAGTTCCTTCAGAACAATCTACATCCAATGCAGTTGTCCTATGACTGACCTACATTTTTTAATTAACACTAGGAATACAGATTGCACAGACAACCATTTTTTGTTTCTATTCACTCTTGTGAGCTGTGACATTTTATTTAAAACTTTTATATAGTTGCTCATCTGATATTGAACTCTGAGTACTCCCAATAAACAAACACTCTTTCATTGATTAGATGCCCAATACCTACTAGATATTTAACAATGAAGCTAATCCTCTCTAATATATAACCTTCCTTTATAGATGCCTAAACTAAGTAATTCCTCATAAGTGGGGATGGGAAAAGAGAGAAGGGCTATAAGATTTGTCCAAACAAAACAACCATTTTGTGAATCAATTCCATTGAATTTCCTCTTTGTTGCTACTTTTAACTCAACCCCCCCCCCCCGCCCCGTGTGTTTGTGAGTTGGGAGGAATCTTGCTAATGCTGCTGCTGAACTTTTGAGATTTTATTAATAAACTTATATGCATGAAATTATCCTGACTCTGGACTCACTTCACCACAGAAAAAAGGCTGGTGTACAGAACAAAATTATCCTGGTGTATACACTCTTCAGTATCCAACCTAAAAATGTTAATGTTTTGATCTTTTCTGTACTTGTCCAAAAATGGACAAATTGTGTGTCTTGACAAGCATGGATTTTGTCCATTTTTTGTCTAATTCATAATTTAAACATAAGCAAGAGACTCTATGACATTGTTTACTATTCAGTAAAACAATCAAAACGACCATGTTATGGTCACAAGGCACAAACAAATTAAATGTTCAGGTAGTACTTATTCATAGCACATTATAGGTTTTATTCTCAGCTTCGCTTAGGCAGTCCTGGCTGATTTTTGAAAAGTCTAATTAGAGAAAAGCTAATTGGTATGCAGATAATACAGGAGGCTGGTAGTGCAGTGGTTGAGTAAAATGCACCATTGCAAGCAAACTCTGCCCACAGCCTGGCGTTTGATCCTGCTGAGCCTCAAGGTTGACTCCGTCTTCCACCCTTCCGAGGTTGGAACAAATAAGATCCTGATTTCTGGGGGAAATAACCTGAGATTGTAAACTGCTCAGAGAGTACTGTAACACACCATGGAGTGGTATATAAATGTTATCGCTATGGCTATTGCTATAATAATAATAATTTAATAATATATTAAATTTGTATATTATCTGACTCTCAATAATTCCAGGTGGCTCACAACAATCAAATGAAGAAATTATAACAAAAGCAATAAACCATTAAAAATAAAAACAAAACAAATGGCAAGAACAATGAAATGAGGAGTCTTACTCATCCAAGTCTTCATGAATTTTCTAAAATGAGAACAGAGTATCCTCTGGATCTTGGAGGCAACCTCATTGTAGAAGACAGATGCTGCTACAGGCAAGGTATCAAGGATCCTGACATTGTTAATCAAAGGAAACTGAAGCATGCCAACACTATAGGTTCAAATCAATCAGGCAGAATTTATAAGAAACAGGAAGTCCCTCAAGTAATCATGCCCTTTATTATGTAGGGCTTTATAGATAACAAACATATCTTGAATTGGACCTGGAAGTAAGCTGATGCAGCTTTGGAAGCAGGGGTGTTGCATTGCATTCTGAACCAGTTGAAACTTCTGGGTGGCCCTACATAGATAGCATTGCAGTAGTCAAACCACAAATTGACTACAATGAGTTTCTGCCTGAAGGGCATGAATCACTGCCTGAAGGGTCTTTTGATCTAGGAAAGGGCACAACTGATGTACCAGATGGAGTTGCCCAAAGGGCTTCCTAGTCACAGCTGATACCCCCTCTTTAAGCAGAACTGCTAGCCTCCAGATTGTGTATCAAGGATAAAGTGCTACTATATCAAAGGTCAAAAATAGTCAAGATAGACTAACCCCAGATCTTAGCAGTTCCAACATCCACAGCAATTTAATTTTGGGAGGATTAAGTTGTAGATGATTCCTCCCAATGCAAATCCACACAGCCTCCATGCACTGGGGCAGACCTTGACAACCTAGCTGGCACAAGGTTAAAACTGATGTAACTGGGTAACATCAACAAAATATTGATGGTGCCAAACTCCAAACTGGCAGAGGACATCAGAGAGTAGATCAGTAAGTTGAAAAAAAATTCTATAAGAAGACAATGACAAAAAAATCTTATGAATTCCTGCCAAAAATTTGTATAGACAATCTAATGCAGTTACTATGTTTCAAGGACTGATTGCAAAGAATCTTTGTTTTTCACCAATTGTGTTGATCGGTTTCATTTCTTACTGCTCGGTATATAATTGAAAGTACATGAAGTGTCCAAATGTACACTTTCCCTGAATTGCCTATCATGGGAAGACATCAACATAGACCAGATAGTATATAGACTATCTGAACCAAAGGGCTTCCAAAGCTGTCATCTGAATTTTTGAGGGGAAAACCAAAATGCTTGCTTAAAGTTCAAACCATCTGGTTCTACTCTAGGAAGACTTATTTCTTTTTATACAAGTGGATAAAAGAGCTCAAACAAAGTGTCTTGTTTGAAGAATGTTTGTTCAGTTGCAGTGAGGATATAGGCATGACCTTTCTTTATTCATGCAACAGGAGTCATTCTTACAGTCTTCTGGTGAAATAAAACAGGCTGCCATATGGGAACAGTGTGACCCATGCTCTAATTGTTCTTGCAAAAGTCCTGTGAGTTCTGAGTCTCAAAATTTCGGGTGAAGCTCCATTCAAAATCCAAGAAAGAAAACTTTAGACTCCATTGTTATAGAGAAAATGATTTTTACTGAAAGTTGCATCAAAAGAATACAAGATCTGAGGCAATAGGCGTGAAAATTACATATAGTAAGTTATCCCATGTTCCCACCCCCAAAAGTTCAAATGACCATCCAATCTTACATGTGTATAATATCGTATGAGGTATCTTCAAGTGATGTTTCAGACATCTGGTATATCAAAATGGTTGACCTTGGCCTATACAGATAAAAGGCTACATCTGTGCAGTAAGCAAGTAAGCTAGTCAAGTAAACATCTCAACTTTTACATTTCACCAACTTATACCTTAGCATACTTCCCCCCAAGAAGCCTAATTATTCTTCCCTCTCCCCCCCGCTCCCATTTCTATGGCAGCCGGAAAGACAAGCAGAAGAAGGATTCTTGCAGGCTGACACAAACTAAGTTAGAAGTTTCTACAATTGTTGCATTATACACTGTCACATAAAACATGCAACTCAACACTCTTATACATTGAAATAAAGTCCTCCAAGGCTAACCCAGACCCTGCTTCTCATTCTAATTTTTCCTTACCCATACTGGTAGAGTGGATGTATGGCAGCAGGCATACAGGCACTACCTGTAGAAACTTACATATACTATTGCAAGTTAAAAAACATTTTGCAAAACTATGTCAGGCAGAAAGGAATGCTTAACAGCTGCAATATAAAAGAATGATATTGGCTGCCTAGGAAAGGCCCTTCATTCTTGACTTCAAGGATAGAGGATTGAGGAAGGAGAAAGAAGAGGAATAACATAATATTTAAAATTTCTTCCCATGATGAAAACAGTTCTAGAAATTTATATCTGGAATCCAAAACATTGAGACCAAAATAATTTAATTTAAGTTTAATATACCCATCACAAAACAAAAATGCATGCACAGCATAAGGAATAACCATAGGCAACCTTCATCATAGAAACATAGTTAGAAGGGGTCTTTTTAAACCATTAATCCACACCCCACTCTACTCTGGAATTAAAACATGGCTGATCAATGGCTGTTCAGCCTCAGTTTGAATGTTTTCTGAGAAGGAAAACTTAGTCCTGCAATCAAACTAACATTTAGGAAGTTTTCTTTTGCATTAAAAGAGAATTTAGTTCTTGTAACTAAAATTATAAGATTATTTTATATGTACAGAAATCCACATACTGATAACAGTACAGATTAGTTACTCTGAATTTGTGGATAACATAATTCTGGAAAGGAAGCATGGATTACTATATATTTTCTCAGCCTGCAAGAGATTTAGGTAGGATAGAGATGAGCAAAGTAGAGGACTGTGCAACTAGTCTGAAGGATGGATTGAGATATGATACTCTCTCTAGTTTGGCCATGTGGGAAATTTTGGGACTTTTCTTAATTTGGAGTTACCTAGATTGACAGAAACCACTAGCATTCAGAATTTACTGTGGAGGCTGTATAGCTAATTTGGAAAAAGGAGCTAAAGAAACGAGAGAACAGGAAAAGCAGGAGAAATGTCTGGAATAAATGTAAAAAGAGAAAGAGTAAAACATGAAAAAGAGACTATGGAGTTGTGATTATGATTATGATTCATTATAGCCATTAAATTCCCAAACATTCTGGGTAGAATATGAGATGGCTTTCCAGAAACAGGTGAACTCACAAAGGATTCATCTGACTAGTAGTTCCTAAGTGAATGAAACAGTTTTATTTTTGATGGATGACTAGATTCTGTGTTGTTAGAAGTCCCATTCTATTGCTTTGGATGTTTTCATTGTTTCTCATTCTTTCAAAACACTCAATTGGATTCAAAGCCTTTCCTGTGTATAAATTTTACTTGTCCCTAACCTAATACTCTGCAGAAGCATTGAGCTTTACTTCCTAGCAGACACTCTAAATTTTACTCCTATCATTCCCCTGACATGATGAGTGAGGGTTATTAGAGAAGCCTAACCATCTGGACATGGGGGAACAGCTGACCTATAAGAACATACAAATATTATGTCTTGTTGCTTTTCTGAGATAAAGACAGCAAACTAACATTTCACCAGAGATACTTGCTTTGTTCAGAAATTTTCCCACCGGTTCCATTGCAGATTTTCTCCCCCAATGCCTGATACATAGCACCTTCAGAATTTTATTTTTGCAATGTTATTTCACATGCTCTGGCACAATATGTACAAAGTGCACAGCTGAGTCAGGCCCGCTCATAAAATTGATCTAGTCACTCAGATTGCTGTGAAAAGGCAGAGAAAGGGGGGTTCACAGAAGGGAATTGGCAGGATTATGGATGAGCTTAGGAAGTTCAGCAGACCATGCAGAGAAGAGAAGATACTTTGATAACTGTAGTGGAAGTCAATGGCTGTAAGAAAAAAAGGGGCCAGTGGGCCCTAGAAACAATGTTTAATATATTCAGGTAATCTGGGAGAAGGAGACAGGTCATAAAAAAGATCACAGCGATGAAAGGCTAAAAAATGAGATGGGGTCAGAGTTGTATAACTTTGAAAGTGGAAAAATGAATTTATTTGCTTCAAAGAGTTACTCCTTAACAAAATTTTTGCAGACTATTATACAGCTTACAGACTTTGTAAACATCCCTCAGCACTAAGGCATAGCCAGATCACCACCATTCAGGGAACTGGGAACTTTTTAGCAATATATCCCATATAAGCCTATTGGGATATACTGTGAATTTGATTGCAAGATGTGGACAATTCAGCAGATTTGAGTTACGTAGTATATACTACATTACATGGCAACTATAAAGCTTGGCAAGCCTGAATTTATGTGTTTTGAAGTAAAACTGTCCTTTCAGTGATCATATTTGGGGTACAGTATCATCAATATAATGTCTATAGAGATTAGTCATCCAAGTTATAGTTGTCCCAAAGCTCTGAGCTGAAGAAGCGTCTTGGATGAGAAGTGAAATGTCTTCAAAGAAAAATCAGAATATCTAGTTGTCTCTTGAAAAAGCACCTCTGGGACATCAATATAGTGATGATATTCAGATGTACATTGCGATCTTAGCCTGGGATCCTGTGGAAATCTAGACATTGAAAAGAAAGATGGGAAGGAGCAGTCTGGTGAATGTGAAAGACTGGACAGGACTGAGCCCTTATGGGACAGGGATGCTGTCTGTCTATAAGCTTTCTGGTTTTTGTTTGATATTTAACTATAACATTGGATCCATTTGTAGTCCCTCTGAAGAAGAAAGTCCATTATTTGGTCAACCCAGCCAGGGGTGGGATTCTATCAGTTCGCACCTATTCGCTAGAACCGGTTGTTAATATTCTAAGCAGTTCGGAGAACCGGTTGTTTGAAGAAATTACTGGCCTAATCCTGTAAGGAAGACAGGAAGGAAACATTCTGGTATTGCTTACAGAAACTGCCACTCCATTAACCCTTATTACATTCTTGGCAGGACTAGACTTCCTGTCTCAGGAACTTCTCTGGAGTTATTTTTCTCTCCTTTGCTAGTACTTTGCTTGTATTCAAAGTTACAATGGCACTGAAAAAAGTGACTTATGACCATTTTTTGCACTTATGACCATTGCAGCATTCCCACAGTCATGAGAGGCCAGGAGAGGAGATGTGTGCCTCGATGTAAGTGATATTGAGTTGGCCATAACCACCAACTAAGCTACACCCACAGAACCGGTTGTTAAAAAATTTGAATCCCACCCCAGCTATTGTTAGATAAGGAAGTGGAGGCCATGGATATGGACTGGAGATTAGAGGCTTTTACACCAATTGTAGCTCTACTTGGAGGAAGATACTCTGGCTCTTACACCAATTGTAGCTCTACTTGGAGGAAGATACTCTGGGAATTATTACTCATCCTTTCTACCTTATGACTCTAACAAACTCTACATGGTAATGTCTTTGGAGATGACTTAGAAATTGCAACTGGAACAGAATGGCCTTCCTTCTGTGAGGTAAGAATTCCATGTTTATATCTTCTTGGTACTGAGAGTCCTGTATTGGTACAGTACAATTTGAAGAATTATTTTCAGATTCTACATCTTACCTGTAAAACCTTACAGATCTACCAATTATAGGACTACCTATTTCAAGTAAACTTAAACAGTCCAGTGTGTTGTTTCCACTTAGGGGAATTACACATCTCTATGCATTTTTTTTTATTTATATCGAATTTATATACCGCCCTTCTCCCAAGGGACTCAGGGCGGTGTACAGCCGAGTATAATATAATACAAATTACAGAAGTTAAAAGAAATTAAATACACGGCTACTGCTAAAATTATACTTAAAAACCCCAATAGTAAAATATAAAAAAACCCAATTTCTAAAACCCCAAATTTTAAAATCAGTCCAGGCCGGCCTGCTCAAAGAGCCAAGTTTTCAGTGCACGTCTAAATGCTCTCAGGTCGGTGGTCATCTGTAACTCAGGAGGCAACCCATTCCAGAGGGCGGGTGACCCCACAGAGAAGGCCCTATTCCTCAGGGTCACCAGGTGGCACATAGATGCTGTCAGGACCCTCCCGGTCGGTGGGAGACTAATGGCAGAATGTGGTCTTGCAAGTAACCTGGTCCGATGCCATGGAGCACTTTAAAGGTCAAAACCAGAACCTTAAAGTGAACCTGGAAGGCCACCGGCAACCAATGCAGCTCGCGCAGGAGAGGTGTCACATGGGAGTTTCTTGACACCCCCATAACCACCAGCGTGGCCGCATTTTGCACCAGTTGAAGCCTCCGGGTGCTCCCCGCAGGGAGCCCCATGTGGAGGGTGTTACAGTAGTCCAGGCGGGAGGTGACCAGGGCATGAGTGACCGTGCGTAAGGCGTCCCGATCAAGAAAGGGCTGCAACTGGCGAATCAGGCGAACCTGATAAAAAGCCCCCCTGGAGACGGCTGTAATATGATCTTCTAAAGACAGCCGTGCATCCAGGAGGATGCCTAGATTGCGAGCCCTCTCTGTGGAGGTTAAGATCTCTCCCCCAATAGCCAGCAATGGAGTCAGCTGACTATATCGGGCCGCCGGAAACCACAGCCACTCAGTCTTGGAAGGGTTGAGCTGAAGCCTGTTCCCTCCCATCCAAATCCACACGGCCTCCAGGCACTGGGACATAACCTCCACAGCATCGTTGGGGTGGTTTGTTGTGGAGATGTAAAGCTGTGTATCATCAGCATAAAGATGACACTTCACCCCAAAGCCATGGATGATCTCCCCCAGCATTTATGTTCACATAAATGTTGAACAAAAGAGGGGAGAGGACTGACCCCTGAGGCACCCCACAAATGAGGGGCCTAGGGGTGGACCTCTCCCCCCATCAACACAAATTGCGAGCGGTTAGAGAGGAAAGAGGAGAACCACCGCAAAATGTTTCCTCCAATTCCCAACCCCTCCAACCACTGCAATAGGATACTATGGTCGATAGTATCAAAAGCCGCTGAGAGATCTAATAGGACCAGGACAGAGGAATAACCTCTGTCACGGGCCCTCCAGAGATCATCAACCAACGTGACCAATGTTGTTTTGATGCTGTACCCAGGCCTGAAGTCCAATTGGAAAGGATCGAGGTAAGTCGCTTCCTCCAGATACTGAGGAAGTTGACGCGCCACCATGAGAGAAGCACAAAAATATTTTAATATGTTTTATCTCTATGTAACACCTTATCTTGAAATTCAAATGTCATCTTCCCTGATAATTTTTAGAAGAGTGACCAAAATAAAATTGCTGATTTATCACTGGATTTTATGTAAACTACCAGCAAGTCCTTGTGTAATCAGAGATATACTAACTGCTCAGAATCACTAAGAGTCAAGCTATGTAAATATAATTTAAAAATAACTAAAAATTTAATACATAAATAGTGATAGAGAATCCAGATTGAAATGTTGCTGCATATTAAGTCTGAAGCATATCACCTGTACAGTATGACCTTAAATTTTTTAAATGCCAATAAGTAGTGTTGATTGTCATTTTTTTAGAGAAAAATGTTAACTGAACATGAAAACATATTCTCATCAACATTTGCAGATAACAATTTTTAGGAAATGTTTTTAAAAAGATTTCTATATTTAGTAGAACTCACAATTTTAATTTTAAAGTACATTAATAAAGGATGTGTTCCTGTACAGCAGGAATTGAAGCATTTCTCAAGAATTTCCTTTCATCTCTTCACACATGATTTCTTTGTTTTAAACAGCAGGATATGTGAAGTAAGCCTAAATCCCTGTCAATCTACTTGAAGTATGCTAGACTAATTGCTTGCTTTCACAAGCAGTCTATCTATATGGCCTCTACCAAATTTGGTAGGGAAAATTGGTATGGCTAGTTACAGCTGTGTTCAGGGGAAAAAAAAACTCAATGCACATAGAAAAAATGTAGACAAAAAGAAATGTTCCTAACATATAGGTTTATCATTAAGTGTTAACTTGAACATAAGAGTGAACAACATTGAACATCTTTGCTACAAAGGTTCCCCAAACCCCAGGAGACAAGACAAGAAACAACAGAGAGAAATTAATCAAAGAGAAAAGCAACATGAAAGTAAGGAGAATTTTCCTGACAGCGGGAACAATTAACCAGTGGAATGGCTTGCCTTCAGAAATTGTGGGTGCTCCATCACTGAAAGCTTTTTAAAATAAGACTGGACAGCCACTTGTCTGGAATGATATAGGGCCATGATGGCGAACCTATGGCACGGGTACCAGAAGTGGCACACAGAGCCATCTCTGTGGGAACATAAACTGTCGCCCCAGCTCAGTTCTACTGTGCATGCACGCGCGCCTCCTGCCAAGCAGCTGATTTTTGGGTATCTGCCGCACATGCATGGGAGGGTGGGGTGCATGCAGGAAATGTGTATACATGCGCAAGTGGGCAGGGAGCACAGTGGGGTCATGTGCGCATGCACAGGGGGTGGGGGTTGCATGGGGAATCATGCACACATTGCATTATGATTGCATGCACACACATGCACATGCGCACTTTCAGCACACAATCACAAAAAGGTTAACCATCACTGATATAGGGTCCCCTGCTTGGGGAGGGGGTTGGACTAGAAGACTTCCAAGGTCCCTTCCACTTCTGTTATTCTGTCTTATGACTTCCCCTTTGCCCAAATATTCACAGGGGAGCACATACCTTGTTTTTCTACATAAATCTTATCTAGTGCTGACTTATTTGGCCATTAAACCAGAAGTTACTTAACTGAAGATGAAGTATAAAGATATCATTACAGAAGAACAGGATGTCACAGCAAACCCAGCAATTAAATGCCTACATTAGGTTGTCATGGCTGATATCTTAACTGATACCATTTGTCTTGATTTAGATGGTTTTATACCTTACTATCATTCAGATGATCAGTGATATAGGAAGTACATATTGCTTTTATTTTTAATTACCTTTGTTTTGAAAATTCTGATTGTCTATAAGATTTTGTAATGTTTGAATTTTCATTGGGACCATGAATTCAGAGAAAAATGGCATATGAGTAATTGCTAATTGAGCTGTGAATAAGCCAAATACAAATTAGGCATCCTAAACTATCTATGTATAAAATTCCATTTGGAAGTTCAGTTCAAAGTAAGATACAAATATGTTTTTTTTTATATTAGTTTAAAGAGCAGAAGATGTGAATTCATCAAGACAGAGCTGTCAAAAATTGGGTCCATGGCTTTTTAGGCAACAAAAACTAAGTTACTTATATTTATGGGGTTTTTTTCTTCCATCATTCCCACCCCCCCACCTCTTTTGAAGAGCCATTTTTTAAAAGGAACACAAGTTGCCAGTTCCTACACCCTAACTGTGTTTTAGCAAGGAAGCAAAAAACAGCTTGACAGCATCTGATGCTGGTGTCTGATCAGATGATCTATTAGGGAAGCAAAACAGCCCTCCACAGGAGTGAGACAGAAACATCCCCTTAGGAATGAAGCTGAGCATTCATGCTCTTCAAGCAGCTAGACTAGGGGAAAAAAACAAGTTTAGATAACAAAGCTCCTTTCCTCTCTTCCCACTCACCCCCCCACCCCCAAGTTAGAAGGTTGAGCAAGACTGCAGACAGGATGATTTCCATAGGCAGATTGATAAAGGGATGACATACCAGGCCAAGAATTTCTGAAATGACATAGTTCAAAAGACAACAGTTTCTTTTCAGTGTAGAGATGAGAAGGATAAAGATTTGTTGAGGATTTGCCCTCCCATCTTTTAATTACCAAAGTGATAGTGATTGGCATTATAAAGTCACAAGAAGAAATCTGTCTGTCTGTCTGTCTATCTGTCTACCTACCTACCTACCTATCTAATCATCTATCTATTCATCTATTAACATCTCTTTCAAAATATTAATGTTGGCTATAAACAGAATAAATATAATTAGAGGCTGTATTAGCCCTCCCCCATAAATTTGGCTCTTTTTTGGTGTAAGAATAATCCTCTCGCAGCCCTTAATATATTTATTGATTCCCTAAGCTTTTTTTGCAACCTGAGTTTTCATTAGCTGAAATAAGAGGTATGGACATCACTCTTGTTATTAATATCAAAAAGTTATTGCAACTTTAAATTGCTAAACCATGAGCTGATAAAAGAGATACTGGTCTACTAAAGCTAGCATCTTAATTGGTCCATGGTCCCTCTTTAATCTTTTTACTTTAATAGAGCTACAGAAAGTTCATTGGAAGTTATAGGCTTCCATAATCTCCTGATAGGAAATGATATTTCATGTATCACTTGGAGGTTCAATAGCCCCACTTCATGCCCAAAGCATCAGTTATCATTTGCAGATATGCTCATAATGTTCAATTTTCTTCCACATACCAGCATCATGGAAGCTATTCCAGACCCATCGCTATCCTCTTCAATTTGGGCAGTGTTTTCTATCAAAACATCAAAGAAAACAATTAATTGATTCTCTGTCTGTTCTTACAGAGAACAGAAGCATGAAATATTGGATCATCAGAATATTGTTTGTTCATATTCAATATTTTTGTTAGCTATTAGCTATTGTGAAAGGAAAAAACATGTAAAATTAGAATAGAAGGGAGAAAGAAAAAGGGAAGAAGGAAAAATGTGTGTGTATATATATGTAAGGTTGACTTCTGGTGACTATCCAAACAGGTCTCTGAAGTTTTCTTGACAAAATTTTGGAAGTAGTTTCCCATTGTCTTCTTCCTGAGGGTTAGAGACCCAAAGTTAGTCAGTTGGTTTCATGCCTAAGGCAGAACTAGAATTCATAGTTTTTAACCCTAACCACAATTTCAGCCGATACCAATTTTTAAGCCCTGTTCTAATATTTTATTAGAGAAATTGTTCAGAAGCAGCTCCTTTTTGCAGAACCAAGTGAATATTCTACTTAAACCCCATACCTGACAATATCTTTCATCTTATGTCAGCCTCATAAAGACATTAACTTATTCATCTCAAATGTCTTTAAGCTTGTTGGATCCTGGCACACATGGAAGCGAAAGTGCATAACTGAAGAATTTCATTTTGTGAATGTTTGTGCTAAATATGTAAACTTCTACAGATGCAAATATCATTATAGCAATTTTGATGGGGTGTAGATCCAGTCTGATTCAGCATGATGCAGATTTCCTTCTGCAGTTTTTTTAAAAATGTTTATTGATCATATTTTCACAATTAAAAACATTTTGCAGTGTGTTCATAAATGGTGTTCACTCACATTGACATACAGATGAAACTCAAAAAATTAGAATATCGTATAAAAGTTCATTTATTTCAGTAATGCAACGTAAAAGGTGAACCTAATATATGAGATAGACTCATTACATGCAAAGCAAGATAGTTCAAGCCGTGATTTGTCATAATTGAGATGATTATGGCTTACAGCTCATGAAAACCCCAAATCCACAATCTCAGAAAATTAGAATATTGTGAAAAGGTTCAATATGCTAGGCTCAGCTAATTAGCCATAACACCTGCAAAGGGTTCCTGAGCCTTTAAATGGTCTCTCAGTTTGTTTCAGTAGGAATCACAATCATGGGAAAGACTGCTGACCTGACAGTTGTGCAGAAAACCATCACTGACACCCTCCATAAGGAGGGAAAGCCTCAAAAGGTAATTGCAAACGAAGTTGGATGTTCCCAAACTGCTGAATCAAAGCACATTAATAGAAAGTTATGTGGAAGGGAAAAGTGTGGAAGAAAAAGGTGCACAAGCAGCAGGGATGACAGCAACCTGGAGAGGATTATCAGAAAAAGGCCATTCACAAGGAGTGGACTGAGGCTGGAGTCAGTGCATCAAGAGCCACCACAAACAGACGGATCCTGGACATGGGCTTCAACTTTCGTATTCCTCTTGTCAAGCCGCTCCTGAACAACAAACAACGTCAGAGGCATCTTACCTGGGCTAAAGAAAAACAGAACTGGTCTGTTGCTCAGTGGTCCAAAGTCCTCTTTTCTGCATCTCATTTGGAAACCAAGGACCCAGAGTCTGGAGGAAGAATGGAGAGGCACACACTGCAAGATGCTTGAAGTCCAGTGTGAAGTTTCCATAGTCTGTGTTGATCTGGGGAGCCATGTCATCTGCTGGTGTTGGTTCACTGTGCTTCATTAAGTCCAGGTCAATGCAGCCATCTATCAGGAGATTTTGGAGCATTTCATACTTCCTTCCGCAGATAAGCATTATGGGGATGCTGAAGCACCAAAACCTGCTTCAATGACCACGGAATCACTGTGCTTGATTGGCCAGCAAACTTGCCTGACCTGAACCCTATAGAGAATCTATGGGCCATTGCCAAGAGAAAGATGAGAGACATGAGACCGAACAATGCAGAAGAACTGAGGGCCGCTATGGAAGCATCCTGGTCTTCTATAACACCTCAGTTTTTGCTGCAAATAATTATAATTGCTGCAAAACATATAATTGCTGCAAAAGAGGCCCAAACCAGGTACCGAGTACATATGCATACTTATACTTTTCAGAGGTCCGATATTGTTTTATGTACAATCCTTGTTTTATTGATTGCATGTAATATTCTAATTTTCTGAGATTGTGGATTTGGGGTTTTCATGAGCTGTAAGCCATAATCATCACAATTATGACAAATCATGGTTTGAACTATTTTGCTTTGCATGTAATGAGTCTATCTCATATATTAGTTTCACCTTTTAAGTTGCATTACTGAAATATTTATTTATTATTAAAATTTATATACCGCCCTTCTCCCGAAGGACTCAGAAGCACAGCCTACTAAAACCACATATATATAACAGTTAAAATAGAATTAAATAAGGGCTGTAACCGAATCTAAAATCCTAACCTTAACATTCAATACTTAAACCCCATTAAAATTAATTTAGGATCAGCCCAGGCCGGCCTGCTCAAAGAGCCAGGTCTTCAAATCACGCACATATTCTAATTTTTAATTGCACGATATTCTAATTTTTTGAGTTTTACCTGTATTCCTAAATATGTAGATTATTACTAAGTACTGTTACAGCAATTTCTGCATTCAATTTAAGGCATATACTCATATATTTACATAATTATTTACATAGTTATATACAGTATTATTTCATCTTATCATAACTTTTACCTTTCTTTCATTTATCTACTTTACGTCTACCTTCTAAGCAGTTATACCATAGGTTTCAGATCTCATGGTACTGTTTCTTCTCTCTCTTTCATTTCCATCGATAGCCAATCCATCTTTGTGCATTCTAAAACCATTTTTTATTATCATGGTGTTGGAAGGAATATTATCACATTTGCAATTCTGGGCATAGGCAATTCTTGCCGCAGTTATTATATGGAGTATGATATATTGAAATATTTTGCCAATTTTATCTCTTAATATACCCAGTAGGAATATCTCTGCTTTCAATTCCATTTTCTGTTTTATAATTTCTTCAAGCCAATTCTTAATTTTGAGCCAATAATTCTTAGCTTTAGGGCAGGTCCACCATATATGAAAAAAAGTTCCCTGTTCATGATCACACTTCCAACATTTTGCCGATCTGTTAGGAAACATTTTAGCCAACCTTGCTGGAGGTAAATGCCAGCGATAGAGCTTTTTATACAAGTGTGGTTCTAATAGCCTGTCCATGTTCCATTGGAAAGACATATCAGCAGTATCTTTCCTGATTCCCCCAGGAGTCTAAATCTCACAGGGAGTCTTTGTGAGTAGAGCTACCTTCCCATTGTATTTTTTCATTCCCTGTGGAATCTAGCTACTTAGAGAGTGGCGGTTGCCCAGTTACAATAATACATTAGGAGGAAGAATGTTAAGCCCAGCCAATGTTGCTCTGTTGAAAAACTTGTCTTCATGTATTCATATGGCTTAACACAATCCAGTCTGATATTTTTCTTCCATATCAAAATTAGTGCAGCCCCCTGGACTAATTTGGTCTTCAGGTTTTGCTTTTGAATAGTTTGTTTAAACATTCATTTGATAACAAATATCATCTATTTATTTTTCTCTCTTTTGCTGTGGAATTTTGGATAGTATTCTATAGACATATGATATTTATCTCTGGGATTACCTCTGCAAATCAAAGTGGAATATTATGCTATTTACATTAATAGTTCCGCATACTAGAATGTAGAGATAAAAACAATCCTCTGTGCCAAAACTCTTTGGATTCTATTTCAATGCTTTAGAGAGTAAGTTGTTTTACAAGGGAATGAAATGGAGTGGAGTGGAGTGGAAGGGGCGAGAAGGGAAGGGAAGAGGAGAGGATAAGCTTTGCATCAGAATTTGAAAACATATCCTTTGAAAAAGAAAAAGAAGGAACAAAATGAAACAAAACTTTCTTAATTAGCATCAAGGAACCAGCAAAGGAACCAGCAAAGAGTAATTAATTAGATGTTTTATCAGAAATGGACATCATTGATCTCTATAGTAGCTTCTTCAAAGGGGATTAAGCCTGATATACTTCAAGCAAACTGTAAGCCATCAATATTAAAAAAAATACATTTCAGTGGGAAAATTTTATAAATTTTTCAGGGATGCATATCATTTTGAATGTATGAAACCAGACTAATTTCAAATGCAGGGTCTACATGCCAAACATCATTAAAGTTTCTTAAGAACATAAGCAGTACCCTGCTGGTCCTCTAGTCCAATAGTCCCATCTGGTCTAGCAATCTGTTCTGACAGTGACCAACCAATTATTCAAGGAAGCCCATAGCTCTCCCAACAGATGTCTTTCCTTTGTGCCATCAACACATGATTTCCATGGATTGATCCAACTCTTTTTTTTTTTGAAATAGTCAAGCCGGTAGATAGCACCACATTTCTTTTTCCAGCATTAGGAAAAGATAGTTGTTTAATGTTTAAATTGGTGTGTTTTATAGAGGAGGGCTATTTTCATTGGTTCTGCATCTCTTTCTTCTCCTTGAAACATTTTTGGAATAAAATATAGCATATTTCAATTCAATTTAATTATATAAGACCTATTGAAATTTAACATATTTAACATTTAGATCTTTGTATACTGTAACATTATGTGTTCATGTGACAAGCTCATACACAACAAACAATAAAAAGAATAAGAAAGATTACAGTTCCATTCCCAGATGCAGAGAAAGATCTTTAAAAGTACTGATATTTAAATCAAAAGTAATTCCAACTTAGCTGTCAGTGCTGGCATTGGAGAAAAATGACTGTTGTAATCATAATTAATACCCAAGATCTTTAAATATGTCATCTAACAAAATGTACAGCATGATTAAATTTTGCCCCTTTTGTAAGTGTGTTGCACCACATATCAGGGACAGACATTACAATGCAGCATACAACATATCAATGAAACCTCTAGATTCCATTGTGTAAAATAATACACAAGGGAATAGTTTTTTTAAGGGAATGATTGTAGAAAAAGAATTGTGGAAAAATTAATCTTGCGTAATTCAGTTCACCTGTTTCTGTTGAAAGGGGCATATGAGTTGGATATAGTTTGTTCTGAAGAGGCAATACATTGAATGCATTACTTCAGTGCCTCAGCTGGTTATCCCAGAAGGCACCAGTCACTATTGGTGTCATTGCACCAACAGATGCAGAAGTAAGGAGCTTCACAAAGTGGCTTTGAAAGAACGTATCACAGAGATCTTCTTTAAAAAAAAACACCCCTCTTTGAAGCTTTGCAAAAGCCTTAAAATCATTTGCCAGACAGAGATTGTATAGAAGGCAACAGATATAATCAGTGGTGCATATATTATAATGAGCTACAACTTTTAAAAATTGCACCAATCCTGCTGAAAGTTGAAAGTAGTTGTCTAATTCAGATTTCTGAGGGCATATTTGCATGATATTTTAAAACTGCTCCTGTCCTGGGCTCATGCTGGATTGACTGTACTCATGCTGACTTCTTAAGCTGGTTGATGAAAATCTTTCCTGAAGTGTGACAATTGACAACAGCATGCTAGTTATTCAATCTGTACTGCAGTCCATCATGCCCTTTGATTGGACAATTTCCCCTGTTGCTGTGTCCCTCACCCTTTCTGTTTCAGAAAAAAAAACACCTGCCAATCACTTTACTTTCTATGAGCAGGACTTCCTAGATTTATATACGTGTGTGTGTGTGTGTGTTGTATATGTGTGTGTGTTTGTTTTTAAAGAGAGTAGTGGATGAATACATAATAACATCATCCATCCTGTTGTCCCAAAGTGATTTCTGGCCCATACACATGAAAATCTGGCAATGAAAAAAAAAACCTTCAGGATAATGACACCTGTTATGAAATGGATTCTTGGACACTCACAAACATGTATAAGGAAAAATAAAATCTTCATTTTTTCTGGACCTGTAAATTACATTTATAGGCAAACATAAATCTAACCTTTCATAATTTACTTTCAAATAAGTATTTTTATAACTCTTGGTTCATCAGCAAGTGTTGTGTGCTTGCTTGTTTATTTATTTAATAAGTTTATATCGTTTTCTCCAGGAGATTTAAATGGTTTATGGGATCCTCTCTCAATTTTATCTGCACAACAATCCTGTGAGATGAGATGCATTAGCACAGAAGTACAGGCCCAAAACTACAATGAGTTTTCATGAAGGAAGGTACAATTTCTATAGTACAATTCTAGTACAATATCTTAACCATTTCACTGTAAAGAATTTTGCAATTCATGAATCTGGGGAGAATTCACTTTCAGATGAAGACATATACCACTTAGATGTTGTTACTGTAACTGTTTTGGCTTCTACAAAATGGTACTGCTGTTACCATTACATATAGTGTATATATAATGAATAATTTCAGTGTTGAACATGTTATACTAAGTTCTTATCTCTTGGCTCTCTTCAGAAATGTAGAAATAAGCTGGCAAACCGAAAAATGCTTTTCATGCAATAATGCAAACTAGTCTTCATGTGTTTGTTCTGATGCCAGAGCCAAAACAGATTGTATCCATCCCAGTCATGCCTTCTGAGGCTTACCTTCTGTTGGCTGAGTGCTGGCCCATCAGAAATTGATTAAAAAAGATTGCAAAATGTATTTTGTACCATTTTCAAGGAAGCAAAGGTAGATAAAGGCTGTTTAACTAGACCAGAGATTTATAATATATGTATGCATATATGTATGCATGTATGTACATACATAAATACATACATACAGGGCCAGTTTAAAATACCAGCTGTTTGTGTTATCTCTGTGCCATGCCCTGGGCATCACAGAAACTCTGTACAACTTCAAACTCTGATGGATGCCTTGCTCAAACACAAAGATATACTCAAACATCTCTTAACAGTTTGCTTTCCTCAAGCTGACACTTAAAATATCAGACAGATAAAGGAATGACCAATAATGTAATAAGTGCTCTGTATGGCACCATCTGTTTTATGAACTGTCTGCATAGGAAACTTGTCTTGCTATGAAGGAACTGTGTTCTGTCTCATCTGTTCCATCAATAAAAATGAAAAGACAAGCAAACATAAGTGTCCTGGAATTATTCTACATAAATGGGGAAAAGTTATTCAAGAAGTCATAAATGTTGCTTCACTGGCCATAATGGCATTTGGCTGGTGGAACATCAGGCTGTAGAATATAGCCATGCAAACAAAAAAAAATACAAACATTGGCTCATTCCATTTTATTTTATTGGGTGATTATTTTAAAACAAACAAACAAACATAAATTTAGGCAATTATATATTTCGGATTGCTACTGCCATGGAGCCTTTGGGAGAACAACTAAGCTGGGCTAAAATTCCAGACAAATGAATAACTGTAAAGAAAGGATTAATTGATTTGTTGATGTGAAAATTGACTATTGGCTTCATACCTGAATACAAATGGAACAGATTGCCTGGCCCCGCAGAACTCTTTGTGGCCCACCAAGCTGCTCTTTTGCTGTCAGTTCCAGTTTTATAAGCTCTCTTTTATCCTTGTCTGCCAAACAACTGACTAATTAACTGATCTAAGTAGCACAAACTAACTCCCTGGAATTGTTGTACTGCATGATTACAGTGCTCATTATGATAACAGCCCAGCTTAGTTCTTTACGGGTATATACTGCAAGGTTATAAGGATTACTTTTGTTCTTCTGCACAACTGGAAAAAGCCTTTGCTAAATTATGTCCCTCACCCATTCAGTCTGTGAAATCAGATTTAGTGGGCTGCCTAGGCACAAGCAAAAAGTTAATTTGCTATTCTGCCTGCTTGTAGATGGCTGGTTTGAATCTTCTAAGTCTGGCACAGTCTGACTATTCCTAATTTTATAAGAGCTTTGCATGTTCCAGACTAAGGTTAATGATGTTAATCACCATTCTAGTGGGCTGTCCAGTGAATGTTTATTCACAAATCTAAACAATTACAGTTAAGTACAATTATGCTACATAGTTCAAATCAAGATTATATTTCTTTTGCTAGCTGTATATTTGATTTTTCAGTAGCAACCTTTACCCAGCTAGGTGTTTTGTTTCGTTTTTTGTATCAATCTACATATGTACATTTTGGGGACTTTGTATGTGGGAAAAAAAGTTAAATAACATAATAACCAATATTTTAAAATTAAGTCTGATGAGTACATCTATCTACAGTTGTTAATCCTTCTTAAGAGATTAATGCAGCCCTTGTTTGAAAAGATTTAGGCAGAGACAGAGCTGATTCTTAAATACATCATAATGAAATCTAGAAAAAATTAAGTAACTTCTGTGAGATTAACAGTACAGAAAATGGCTACAGCATTAAGTTTACCAAAACAGAGTTCTGGACTGACAAAAGTCTTTAGACAAAGATTTAAAAAGGCAATATGACTTAATGGATAGATATCCTGGGTCATTTCTGTCATTACACATCAACAATATTTTTAGTGTCAGCTCTACACTCAATAGGAAGTGTTTAGTAGCGGCAATGAAGAGGCACACACGGATAGTGATTCAGTCTTTTTGTTTATTTACAGGAACACCGACTGACTCGGCGGCGCGGCAGCCCTTCTTTTAAAGGGCTCCCGCGCCTAAGTCAGCCAATGACGGGGCGAGGATCTCCCGCCGGAATGTAGACCAATGAACAGTAAGTATTTCAAATATAACCAATCCAGAACACCCCTCCCTCCTTGGTCCAGTCTGACCAATCAGGAGCCGCGCCTATGTTACGTAATCACGTAGATAGGTGGGGCTCCTGTGGGTCCGACTGGACCTGCGCGGCTCAGTTGCGTCGCTGCTATCGGCTGGTGCGGAAGGACCTGTTGCTCCTCTCGCCTCCGGCCCTGGAAACTTCGAGCAGGTCGAGCCGGCTGCGTCACTACCAACGGACCTAGCTGGGCTAGTTGACGTGGCCATGCCGCTCCCTGCCCGGCCTGGATTATCGTCAGTCCTGTCAGATGTTTCAACGGGACGTTCTCCAGGATCAGGTGCGTAGCAGCGCGACCCGACCGGAGCTAGAGTTGAGGGTGTGTGTGTGTGAGTTAGGGCGTCATTGTTTGTTAGTGGGCTTTCCTTATCCTGACTGCTTGGTGGTTGCTCCCCTTCCCCCCCAGGAAAATCGCCCGGTCTGGGAAGGGTGCGAGTTCGAAGTTGGTCTATGTGTCGCTTCCAGCTTTTGCCATCAGCAGTGGTAAGCCGGTAAGAACGGGGTCCGGTTAGATGTGTGATGGTGGCTGGCACCCATAAGGGGTGCCCTACTAAGTTTTTAGCGTAAACTAAATCCCCAATCCGGAATGTTCGGACTCTGGTTGAAGAATCTAGGGGTTTGTCTGTAGAGTATGTAGGGTGTAGTCTATCGAGAGGGGAACGTAGTTTTCTCCCCATAAGTAATTCAGCAGGAGTTTTGTTAGTAGTGCTACTAGGTGTAGTGTGTTGGAGAAATAATAATTTGTCGATGCGTGCTTGTATAGGGCCCTGGTCTAACTTAAGAAGGGTCTCCTTGGTAAACCGGACCATGCGTTCGGCCCGTCCATTCGCTGCCGGATGTGCCGGCGCGGTTAGGGCATGGCGTATGCCCAAACATGCTAAGTAACTCTCAAATTCTGTAGCCGTGAATTGAGGGCCGTTGTCAGATACCAGGACGTCTGGTAATCCGTGGGTGGCAAACCAGTGACTGAGCTGTCGTATGACAGCCTCGCAAGAGGTTGATTTCATTAGGCTCACTTCTAACCAGTTGGAATAAGCATCTACCAGAATCAAGAAGGTATGCCCCTTAGTCGGACCCGCAAAATCTATGTGGATTCTAGACCAAGGGCCCCTAGGTAGATCCCACTCAGTGGCTGGCGCCTTTGGGGGTGAGGGCCGGGATGTCTGGCAGGGCTGGCAACCCGCGACCCAGTCGGTAACATCCTTGTCTAACCCAGGCCACCATACATAACTTCTGGCTAAACTTTTCATCTTTACCACCCCGGGGTGTCCCTCATGCAATAGTTTCAATATGGGATTTCGAAGTTTTAGTGGAATGACCACTCGATCCCCCCATAGTACACAACCTTTTAGTACGGAAAGTTCCATTTGTCTCTGTTTAAATGGTCTGTACTGTTCTTGTAAATCAGAGTCTGGCCATCCCTTTATGATCCACCTATTCACGGTATGCAGTAGGTGGTCGTTAGAGGTTTCGTGCGCGATGTCTGCTGCTGTCATCGGGAGGTCGGGCAGGGTTTCAATCAAAAAGGTTGAGGTGCTGGGGTTTGGTTCAGGATCAGAGTCTGGTAACGGGCAACGACTTAAAGCATCGGCGTGCGTGATGGCCGGACCCGGACGGTAAGACAAGGTGTAATTGTAAGCGGCAAGGAATTCTGACCATCTTGTCATTCTGGGTGATAAAATATGAGGAGTAGGTTTGTCTCCCGCCAGAATACCTAGTAGGGGTTTGTGGTCGGTGATGATAGAAAATGATCGGCCATACAGGTATTCATGGAAACGTTTAATACCAGAAATTATGGCTAGTGCCTCCTTGTCCAGTTGACTGTAATTTCTTTGGCTTTTGGACAAAGTTTTTGAATAGAAGGCAATCGGAGCCTCTCTGCCGTTAGGTAGAAGGTGGCTCAGGACAGCTCCGATCCCAAAAGGCGAGGCATCACAAGTTAGTAACAATGGCAAAGTCTCGTTATATTGAATTAGTACTTTTGCTGAAGTGATCATGTCTTTAATTTTGTTAAATGCTGTTTCTTCCCGATGTCCCCACTTCCACGAGGCGTCTTTGTCCAAAAGTCTATGCAAGGGTTCCGCCACCGTGGTTTTCTGGGGCAAAAAGACATGATAAAAGTTTATTAACCCTAGGAAAGCTTGTAGGTCAGCCTTGTTAGTTGGGGTGGGGGCATTTTTGATAGCACGGGTTTTTTCTGCTGTTGGGTGGATGCCATTGCCATCGATTTGGTATCCCAAAATCTCTATTTTGTCCGTGATAAGGGTGCATTTGTCTTTTTTGACTTTTAACCCAGCCTCAGTAAATTTGGTAAGCACTTTTCTTAGTCGGTCTCGCAGTTGCAATTTGTGTTTAGCTGCAATCAGGACGTCATCGAAATACGGGATGACCCCTGGAATTCCTTGAAGGAGGCGTTCCATAAGAGATTGAAAAATGCCAGGTGCCACGCTAACGCCAAATTGGAGGCGATTACACTTAAAGGCGCCCCGGTGTGTTACAATGGTTTGGGCTTCAGCTGTTTTTTCGTCAACGGGCAGTTGCTGGTAAGCCTGAGCCAAATCGAGTTTAGCGAAAATTTTTCCGCCTTTGATAGAATGTAACAAGTGTTGTACGACAGGCACGGGGTATGCGCTCTGTTGTAGTGCATGGTTGAGGGTCGCCTTATAGTCCCCACAAATACGAACCGACCCGTCTGCTTTTATAGGGGTCACTATAGGGGTCTCCCATTTAGCGTGGTCAACTGGTTCGAGGACCCCTTGCTTGACTAGTTTATCCAGTTGTTCTTCTATTTTTGGCTTTAAAGCAAAAGGTACCCGTCTTGCCTTTAGTCTAATTGGGGCTACCTTAGGGTCTATGTTAAAAGAAATCGGGTTACCCCGGTACTTGCCTAATTCTTCGCTGAACAGGTCCTGGAATTCTTGAATGAGATCTGCCTCCCAGTCAGCGTCTGTAATATGGTTGATACCGGTCATCCCTATTCCAAGCGGTTCGAACCATTCCAGTCCTAAAAGGCTTGGTCTGTTCCGGTCCACAATTGTTAGGGGAAGAATCTCAATGTGGTTGTTGAAGGTTACCTGGAAATGTCCAATCCCTACTACCGGAATTTTGTTTCCCTGGTAGTCTTTAAGCGTTAAGTTCTGTTTGTCTAGTTCGCTTCGCCGTATGTCTGGGATCAATTTTTTAATAGTGTCCCACGAGACCATGGAAAGGAATGATCCCGAATCCACTTCCATTTCACAATTTTTTCCTTCAATTCTTACTTGCACGTGGACTTTTTTAACGTTTTTTGTATTAGAGTGACCAATTATTACTGTTTGGTGCGTTTCTTCTTTCTTGTAAGATGACTCTTTAAACTTTCTATTCCTTCCTTCCTGGCTCCAACGGTTGTTTGTTTTCTTTTCTCTCTCTCTTGGAGAAGGACTTTCTCTCCGCCTGGGGCTGTAGCTTGATCTGGCTCTGCATACCCTTGCGATGTGCCCTTTCTTTTCACACTTTTGGCATATTGCGTCTATGAAACGGCACTCTGATCTGGGGTGGTTTCCACCACAACGGTTGCATTCAAAATCAAACCGCCTGATTGCCCGCTCTTTTTTTCCTCTCGTGGCTTTTAGGTGGCAAACCTCGTCTTCTTCACTACTGGCCTCAGTTTCAAGATCCTCGTAGTGTGTTGAGGTTTTTCCTTGTTCGTCTTCAGTTTTGGTGGCTTCTTTGGATTTGTGGTGTGCAGCTTGATTAATCTGTTTCATTCTTGCCGCCGATTTGTGAGCAGCTTCGGCTGCGGTGGCTTCTTCGATGGTCTCTGTGGCTGTTATCTTGGGTCGGTTTAGTAACTTACTCTGCAATATTGGATCTTTTAAGCCTAATACGATCCGGTCTCTCAGAGCCTCGTTGAAATCCGAGAATTCGCACTCTCCTCCTATTTCTCTTAAATCTGCCACGAAATCAGCGATAGGTTCACCTTCTTTTTGATTCCGGAGGTAAAACTCATGGCGCTTGATGAGGCAGGAGACTGTGGGAGCGTAGTGTTTTCTCAGGATCTTTTCTAGCTCGGGCCAAGTTAGCGTTTTGACATCGATTGGAGACGCTAGCGCCTTTGCCATCCGAAAAACGGCTTGGCCGCAGTGGGTTAAGAAAACCGCTCTCTTCCGATGATCCGACACTCCGCTCAGATCGCTACTCTCCAAAAACATGAGGAATCGGTCCACATACGTCTGCCATTCCTCTTTTGCCGGATTGAATTTCTCTGGCGGGGCGTTGCTTCCGGACATGATGCCGCTCGCTCTCCGCCGCTATTCACTCTCTAACCGTGTTGCCTCGATCCCACCTTCGTCGCCAGTGTTTAGTAGCGGCAATGAAGAGGCACACACGGATAGTGATTCAGTCTTTTTGTTTATTTACAGGAACACCGACTGACTCGGCGGCGCGGCAGCCCTTCTTTTAAAGGGCTCCTCAGAAAAGCTCCTCAGATCTTTTAGGTAAGCAAGATGATGTCATGGGAGGTTGAACATCAAAACCCAAGTTTTTTTTTTCCAGCTTTTCTTCCAGGAGTATTTTGATTCAGCTTCCTTTTGGAAGCCAACACTGGGACTAATTTACAAAGGATTTCAAATGCCAGTCAGGAAAACCATCAGAAAATGGGACATCTAGGGAAGTATTCCATCTAGATGCATTTTGGTTGACACAATGATTCTTTTACATGTTTGCTTTTAACGCTCCAAAAGCGGTGCATCTTATATATAAAAATAAACCTTTGAATTTAATGGAATAAAATTAAAAACAAAATGTTTATTTTCAGGCTGAAGTCATCCTCTAGAATTGTCAGGATCTCACCAGACATGATGCTTAAATCCCAAAATGTAAATTATTAAAGAATGAATGGATCACTTCTTCATTTTTCTATTTAGGAACTCTGGAAATTTAACAGAATAACATTTCTATACCTGAGTTACTCAAAAGATGCCATGCTGATAGATAGGACTGGCAATGTAGATTGGACTGAGAAAAACTGGCTGCTGTAATTTCTCTATTCCACTTTTCATAATGGCAATTGGCATAGGAGTTGAATTTAGCTAATCTAGGTGACCAGGCTAATAATTTTCACCTTTTGAATACAAAAATTGACTTTAAAAATCCAGGTGACCACTACATGCATAGCAATCATTATCTTGCTTGAAACACAATTTAATATGCCACATAATGACATATAGAAAAAATACTAGGCTCAATAAAGTGATCACAAGTGCACATTCAGGATTTCCATGCCATACAGCAAGTTATTTTGAAAAGCAGAGTTTATGTAACTGCCCAATTTTTATAGTCTTATCTTAATATGGACAATGCATTTTAAGCAATTTATATCAAGACAAGCATAGCTCACTGATCTGTGCTGTCATAATAATCCTCAGTAGTTAATATGCATAATTAAACTCCTCATTATTTACTGAGGGGTTAATTGTGCATTTGAAATCCCACAAGGATTATTGTGACAGGAGAGTTCAACAGATTTATTCACATTGAATTTTCTAGAAATGCAATGTCCAAGGCAATTATGAAGGATTGTAAGTTTATCTACTAACCTTGTATAGTTGCATTTAAAATGTAGGAGTTTATTAATACAAGCCATCTGATATTGTAGCAGTTATTAATTTTGTTTGGTGATCTTGCTGTCTGGTGATTGATATCAGCCATAATAGGAGGAGATGGTTAATGGCTGTGGCTTGTTTTTAATAGGGTTATTGTACTTTCCTGTACTTGAAACTTAAAAATATCGGATGAAATGCTATTCAACATTGGCTGATTATGTATTTTCATAATCTTATAACAAAATTGAATCATTAAAATTGTTTGTTGAAAGAAATATAATACTGTTTGGGAAAGGAGCATACTTCATTTTGGTATTTAAATTGTATACATGTATTAGACTGATGTTAATGTGATTGCTGATGATAATGTTGGAAATTCCCTAATTCAAAGTAAATCCTCTTTCTCCTCCTCCTCCTCCTCCTCTTCCTCCTCACCCTCTTCTTCTTCTTCATCATCATCATCATCATCATCATCATCATCATCTTTTCTCTTCTCTCTCATGCTCTCTGAATTTTTTCTTTGATTTTCCTTCTTAATTTTATTTTGCTTTTGTAAACTAAATCTTGAGCAATCTTTCTCAATCAGTATAAACACATCATGGTAATATTTCAGAGAGAGACTTGGACCATTATTAAATAAGTATTATTTCATTAAAGTAAAATAAAAAAATGCTGAAATAGGGATGATTCTAGTATGTCCTACTGTGTTCATTTGAGAATTGTGTGAGGCATGGTTGTATGTGAATAGGCAAAAAGTGGTAGTATATTCTAATAAATTTAATCTTAACAGAAGGGCAATCATCTGGCTGCTTAATTCAGTTGTACTAGCTACCTTTTGTTTCTTTTCATGAATTTCTACAAAATAAGTTGGATTGTCTGGCTGAATATTCTTTTTACAGTTCCAGTCCAAAACAAATATGAGCTATATAAAGCATTGCTTTATCCAGTTCATTGCTGTACAAAGAAAAGTTATTTTTCTAGCTATTCATTTGACAACTACCAAATGTAATCCCAAAGGTTCTTTTTTCAAAAGGCAACTAGACTTTCTAGTTTTTCTTTGAAGATGTTTCACTTCACATCCAAGAAGCTTCTTTAGCTCTAACTGGATGGAGGGGAATGGAAGGATTTATACTCCTTGCAGACATCTGGTCAATTGCATTCTTTTAGCAAGTCATTAAGGTCACCTGGAGGTTTATCTGTGTCATCAGGGTCACCTGAGTGATGCAAATGAATGTGGAGCCTTCTTGGAATTGTTGAAAGGACTGTGTTGTAGGAGATAGATGATGTCATATTCCCTCCTCTGTTAAGAGAAAGCTGTTCAATTTTGACCCCTCTTTCAAACCAGCAGTCCTTTTTGTCCAAAATGTGGATTGGCTGTCTTCAAAAGAGTGGCCTATGTCTTTTAAATGCAGGTGGACTGCTGAATCTAGTCCTGATGTGTTAGTTCTTCTATGTTGTGCTGTGAAATTGTTGTTTTGTTTCCCCAATGTACAAACCTGCACAGGGCTTGCTGCACCCTTGAGCCAACCATGACTTGGATGATTGAGAATCTCCTTAGACTTTTACCAAATGTAATGTATGTATCTAGATAAAGGAAATTGCCATTCTGCCAAGTGACTTCAATTCACCAAAAAGAACAAAAAAACCAAAAACTCATGTCTTTTATATTTTCTGCCTAAGGATAAAAGCATCATTTGCCTGTTGAGAGGATGAAAATTACATCATCTTCTATATCAAGGGTCTTCAAACTTAGTAAGTTTAAGACTTGTAGACTTCAACTCCCAGAATTCCTGAGCTAACATGACTGGAGGAGGAATTCTGGGACTTGAAATCCACAAAACTTAAAGCTGTCAAGTTTGAAGATCCCTGTTCTATATGGAGATTTCTCATTCTGTAGCACTCCTTTACATATAGTATATTATCACTGTTTAGAAGGAAGAGCATTAATAGTTCAGTTAGCTGGAAATGGCCCAAATTAGAGTCCAAAATACAGTATATGAAGGGAATCATTTTGCGGAATACTATACTTCAGTAACAAGCAATAAGTATAGGATATCAATATCCTTCACCAAAAACAACTGAGCCTGCTTAGTTGGAATTACTTTATTAAATTTATTATAATTGCTTGTTCTATTAGACTCTGAGAAGCTTACAAAGTCCAGAAACAATAACAATAAGCACAAACAGGCATCCCAGACTAAGGCAATCAAAACCATAAACTATACAAACCAAAGAGATTAGAGGATCCCTAAAATACATCAATAAACCCACAGGCCTGGAAACAGGATCAGGTTTTAAGGGCTTTCTGGGACCCCAGGAGAATGGGCACCATTTTTATCTCTGGTGGATGCAGTTTCAGAGGGTAGGGGCATGAAGAATGCACACTGCCTCAGTCCCACAAGATAACATAGTTTAATCAAGGAGACCTAGAGCACACCCACTCTGTGTGAAATTACTAGATGAGCCAAGACAATTGGAAACATTTTATCTTTCAGATAATCAAACCCTATATCATGAAGGATTTTATAGGTAATGACCAGAGCCTTGAATTTTGCCTTGAAATCTACAGGCAACTAATATACCTTATGCAGCAATGCTGACACATTGGCATACCATGAAATGCCAATCACTGATCATGTTGTTGAATTTTATACCAGCTGTTAATTTCCAGATGCTCTTCAAGGAGAATGCACTGCAATAGTATTTACATTTGATAAATAAATATGTAAATAAATAGACCAGTTCTGAGATAATTAGGGCATGAGTGACTGTATGAAGTCCCTGCTGTTGAAAGTGACCCCTCCTGGCCCCAGATGCCACTTTCTTACAGAACTGGATATGCAAATACAGGATGACCCATAAATTGTGCATCAACCATGAATGGGGATGCGAATGGGGATGTGGAACCAACAATGAAAACTGCCCCATTGCCAGAAAGCAATAGCCAATTCAGCTGAAATCTATCCTTCCCATCCTGACCTGATCAGTCTCTAGACACCCTGGATCAATACACCAACAGCTTCACCTGAGCAGATCAAAGTTGAGATGAATGACTGTGGGAAGTGTGTCAAGCCCTGAGGCACTCCACAAGTGTCAACATCAACTGAGCCTGATCACTGAGGAAGGATGTCGAAAAGTATAGCAGTCTTTCTTTTCTTAGACCTCTACTGCAGGGAAGAAGAACAAACAAGTAATGTGGCTACCTGTTCTTAAAGTAGTAAATAAGAATAAAACTTTCATGCAATAAAACTTATCATCTTGGAACCAAAGAATATGCATTGCTTGTTGTAAAATAAAAAGCTACTTATAATAAATTTTATGGAGCAGTATAAAGGCTTTGCAACTATTTTATTTCTTCCTAATGTTTACACTGTTAATTACATAATGCTTTTAAAAGCAAAATTGTATTAGAATGCTATCCCAATTGACAGATTCTCCCACCACATACTATTAGCTATTGTGTTTTTATTTGCTTTCATAGTAGCTATGAATATATCATAGTAATACAATGGCATGGCATCAAGTAATGTATGTATAATCAATTTCCCCACGGCATTATGAAATGACTAATCTCACATTAGAAGCTCATTAAATATTCTAATTCCATCACAGAGTATGAATCTGGCATTTTCTTTTATAGATACTCTCTGGTTGTATTAGAAGACATTTTGTAGTTATACATAAGATCATATAAGGCCTTATAACTTCTTCATTTTCATTTGCAGTAGCTTTCTTGATCAGGAGGTCAATAATTAATATGCTCTAGGACTGTATACATTTTTCAGATATTTCACATGTTTATTTTGGGAGGGAATCTTTTTTAACAGGGCTACTAATTTCCCATAAAAGGGAAGAATGCATTTTTGAAACTTTAAAGGAAATTTGAAATTTGAAAATTCCATTATAATTGAATGGAGAGGCTTGTGAAAGGAAAAGAGAGAAGAAAGGAAGGAAAAAGCATTACTTTAAGGAACAATGCAATTATAATAAAGCTTGGAAATCTTATAGAAAATGTAATTGCCCAGTAGCAATGAGCTGCATCATGATATATTGTTATTTGCTCTCTTGAGGAAAAAATGTTTTTTCCACTAATTAGATTCATCCATACATTAAAACAAATTAATGAAAACTCCATTATAAACCTCCAAAGAAGCTTATAATTGATTAAGAAAGAACATTCGTATATTTTCAGAGGTATCCATAAAGACGTACCCAGGTGTACTTGGAAATATGTAATTATGTTTACTATCATAACATAACTCACGAGAATAAAATCTGTTTAATTTAGTGGGAATTTTTACACAAATGAAAATATGAAATGAAACATTTTAAATATCAAACAGCAAAGGGGAAGTCTCAAAGCTGTACACTCACTGAGAGAGATGAGGCTGTCAAAAATGTTGAGAAATGAAGAATCAATAACAGGGTCAATAATATTGCATAAGATAACAACAACAACAATAATAATAATCTTATGATTCCTATGCATACATATATAAGAATGATACATACATGGAGCTACTATGCAAATATATGCATTTGTTGCCATTGTTGTACATAAGTTCTAAAGAACCATATTGCTTTGGTTTTCTGGAGGGAAGTGTGAGGATCAAAATTCAAATATGTCTGAAGACACAACCATGGCATAATTGATCACAATCTCCTGTAAAAATGTATCAAAATACATTAAGATGGAACTCCCAAGAAAAGCAAAAACACAGCTTTTATAGGGAGTATAAGAAAAATAAGACCAGAATGGTAGAGAGGAATAAATAAACAAACAAAGATGAAGATAATTATTTTAACTACTGAAACATCTACACATCAAACATCTTATTATTTTTGCAATGAATCACATACCACTCATCTTTACCACTTTACCACTGAGTGCGTTTCTCTACAAAATACCATGTTTCCCTGAAAATAAGATTCACCCTAAAAACAAGCCCTAGTCTGATTTTTTGGGGTAGGCCTAATATAAGCCCTACTCTGAAAATAAGCCTGGGGGAAAATGGGCCTGGCCAGCACATAAAGCAGTGAGTGTGCAGGGGCCGATGGTATCTGGCAGCAGCTGCAATCCACTGGCTCCTTGGTACAGCACAAATACTGATAAATCTGAGCTAGGAGGCAGAGGTGGGGGGAGAGAATAAAAGTGATCTGGATGTGCTGATGGCTGCCTGACTCATTGGCGGGTGGAGGCAGAGGCATGAGGGATGGGGGAGGCAGGCAATCCCAACATCTTATGCGCCCGTCCCCCAGGCTTATTTTCAGGGTAGGGCTTATATTAGGCCCACCCAAAAAAAATCATGCTAGGCCTTTTTTCAGGGATGGCTCTTATTTTGAGGTGTTTGTTTAACGTGGCCACAGGCAAGCTGAGAGACAATGGGATGGAATAGGTAACGCATTGGGATCACCTCTGCTTCCACTTATTTATTATTTATGTATTTATTTTATCTAATTTATATACCACCACCCCTCTCCCAAAAAGGGACTCGGGGCGGTGAACAGCCATAATAAAACATACAATAGAAAAGTTAAAATAAATTTAAAAGTTATTAAATAAATGGCTGAAACCAATAAAACCCCATAAAATTTTTAAAATTGAGCTAAAAATTTAAGACCCTTCTCATAACGTTAGGCCAGACTGGCCTGTTGGAAAAGGTGGGTCTTTAGTGCGTGTTGGAAGGCTCGCAGGTCAGCAATGGCTCACATCTCCATAGGTAGTTCATTCCAAAGGGAGAGTGCTCCCACAGAGAAGGCCCGCACCCTCGAGGCCACCAGCCAACATCGTCCAGTTGGCGGCACCCTGAGGAGACCATCCTGTGGGACCGCACTGGCCGGCGGGAGGCCAATGGTGGCAGTAGGTGGTTCCACAAGTACCAGGGTCCCAAGCCATGGAGCGCTTTAAAGATGGTCACCAACACCTTGAATCGCACTCGGAAGGCCACCGGGAGCCAGTGCAGCTGGTGCAGGAGCAGTGTAATATTGAGCTCCGAGAAGCCCCCAAGATCACCCGCGCGGCCGCACTCTGCACCAGCTGAAGCCTCCGGATGCTCTTCAAGGGGAGCCCTATGGAGAAAGCATTGCAATAGTCTAGGCAGGAGGTGACGAGGGCAGAAGTGATGTATGCAATGCACCCTGATCCAGAAAGGGCCGCAACTGGTTTTATTTTTGGAGAAACACAGCATACTATTTTATAGCATTACATTTTTGTTAATAAAAAATAAGCTCTAATATTTTCTTATAGCATAGATGCTTGAAATATTTCTTTTCTTCTTTCCTAGCATAAAATTAACCTTTTTGACAACAACAATACTTTGTATACAAACAATTATCTCAGAAGATAAAATTAGATTTAATGAAATAATAACATACAAAAAATAGTAGTGCTTAAAAATGTGCACATTGACAAAATTTCCACCTGTCAATTTATAAAAGGCCACACTGCTTGAATCTGTGCATATTTTATGCTGACATATTACAACATCTTACCTTCTTAGGAAGAACTTGATATGCTTGAAAGTCAACACCATCTAAAGAACTGGAAGCTGTGATTGCATATTAATAAAGGAGAATATTTGTAGCTCAGGGTTGAAATGAGAGGTCCTTGGTGCTCTCTGAGCTTGCTTATTTTCTTGCAGACATTTCATTACCCTAAGTCAAGGGGCTTCAAACTTGACAATTTTAAGACTTGTGGACTTCAACTCCCAGAATTCCTGAGCTAACATGACTGGAGGAGGAATTCTAGGAGTTGAAGTCCACAAGTCTGAAAGCTGTGAAGTTTGAAGACTCCTGCCCTAACTAGACAACATCATCAGTGTTAGTAAGGAATGCTTTTTGCTGTCAGTTTATATTCTGGTGTCTTGCCTTTCTGTGTAGATGGGGGAGATCTTAGGGATTCTTTATGGGCTATTTACTAATGGCTCTTGATTTGGGGTATTGTTTACTTGAATGTTGGACTGAAGTTGACTTTGGAGTTAATAAATGCTGACCTGAGTGCTGATTATTGGTGGAGAGATGCTGGAGTCTTTTTCTCTTTGTGGCTGGTTGATTGTCTCTTTTGCATAGTCTATAGATGTTGTTAATGTCTATGTGTCTATTGATGGCTGATTTGTCACAGTGCCAGGCTTCTAGAAATTCACTGGCATTTTTTGGATTTGGCCTGGTCTAGGATTGTCACATTTTCCCAATTGAAACTATGGTTAAATATGCTGTGAAATTAGAGAATTTTTGTCATGCCTTCTGACTGCTAGTTGATTGCACATTGTTGTATGTAAATAATAAATACAGTCACTGGAGGATCTCTAAATATTATCATATGTCATTAATGAAAAATTGGTGGGACTATATAGTTGAAAAAGTAGTCAAAATGAGCAGATTAAAATATTGTGGTATTTCTGAATACAAACTGATAGTGATGACATATCATATCAGATTTAACTGTGGTTGAAAAGAAGAAAGTGTGGATAATTGATGTGATAATACAGGGGATGGTAGTATAGAGACAATGAATTGGAGAAGATAACAAATACCAAGATTTGAAAACAAAAGTGCAAAGATTATGGTATAACCTTATGGCAGTCCTAGTGATTATCTGTACATTGGATGTCATACCAAAAAATCATGGACAGCACTTAGAAAAGCTTGATAAAATTTCCATTGATTTATTACAAAAAGCCACATACACTATACCAATACATTATATGTGATGTTCATGGGAAGATGTGAATGAAGGGTAATTCCAGCTAAAGAACTGGCAACTGTGATTCACATGTTGTTTATATTAGAAGAGTTGGGAACTTGGGAAAGATCCAATATTCAAAAGTAGCGAATCCTGTCAGATCTATCTGGCAAACTGTTTGTAAACAGTAGCAGTAGTAATAATAACAGCAATAAATTAGCATGAAAATCTCTTCACAGCTTTTTTTCTGAGAAAGCTTTCATAAATGATCCATGTCTATAGTTTCTAAAGCTGCTGCTTCCATAAATGTGGGCAAGACAGAATAAAGATCAGTGAACACCCAAGATTATATCAAATTCAGAAGTATAAAAATTTGTTTTTACATTTAGCATAATGTTCATGTTGATTTCAAAAGCCATATACTAGGGAATGTAGTTGTTATAGCCTTTAAGTAATATACTATTTCATAGCTTCTAATCTAAATTTTATTTAAAGCTAGTCTGAAAGGCATACCACTAACATCATCCTTTTTATTTTTATCTATTTCTTTCATTCATTCATTCATTCATTCATTCATTCATTCATTCATTCATTCATTCATTCATTCATTCATTCAGGCATGCATTCAGGCACACATACATTCCTATGCTGTTTTGTTGAATTAAATGATTATTTTGCTTGATGAAAGACATCTCATCTTGGCTTCAAGGAACTGCAGTAAAGATGGGCCTGAGATTTTAAGAGGTTTATTTCCATTTACCATTAGATCCAAGCTACATTATGTCCATCAAGCAAACATGATTAGACTTTTAATGAATCAAAGAACTATGTAAAAAGGCCTGCTCATATATGAAAAAAATCTTTGGAAAGCTGATTGTCTACTTCTTCTCTACTACTTTATTGGCACTCAGGGCATAGATTGGTTCCATGGTTTTTTCAGTGACACATTTCATTGTTGTCAAGAAATTAAAGGAAATGAAATTGAATCAGAGTATGCCAAGGGGGGAACCTTTGTAATTCTTCATTTTTTCCAATATTACATTTGTTTCCTTAATCTAGGGAAATACAATAAACACAACAAGTAAAGTGTTTTGCATTTTGCCAAATGATAGAAGGCAAAGCATGCTGTAAAGCACAAACACTTGTATTGGATATAATGGGATCTGGAACAGCAGCAGTGAACGCACTGATGAATCTTCATATTATTACAGCCACATTCTACAAATGAGCACAAATGGTTTTAGGCCCAAAGATACATGAATGGCTTCAGCAAACTAAGATTACATAAAAATGGCAGTGTATATGATGATATTATGATGCATGATCCATCTGTACATATCCATGATTTAACATCTGACACAAGAATGCCTATTGCGCATTTTGCATCATAAAATAATGATGTGTTCTCTCACTTATCTTCTCACCTCCCACTCGCAAATCCTATGTAATCTTTGACTGACATGCTATGAATTGTGCTCTAAAAATTGCAGGGAAGGAAGGGACATGCATTCCAATTAAGTTTTATTAAGGTGAAAGCTAATTTAATAATGTAGCAGTTTAATAATGTTTACCTTTTGTCAACTAAATGGAATAATGGTTTCTGGGGGTCTGAAGGAACAAAACAGATTTCCAAAGAGCTGACATTTAACCACTCCTGGTTTAACTGGTTACTATAGACATATTGTGGGAACAGAATAATTTACTATTTGTCTATTTAGAAATCAAAGTCAATTCATTTGGTATTTGTGTTTTAAAATATTAGGCAATTTTATTTATTAAAAAAACAAAATTAGAATACGATTTCTAGCAATAAATAAAGTAATTGTGTGAATCATTTCTATAGCAAGTAAAGGACAACTTATTATTCAAAAGTATTATTTTACTTATATATAATTTTATGCATACTGACTCAACTAATTATATAATCAAAATTTATATAATTTCTTTAGTAATATAATAGAACTAATTATGAGAATGGGAAACTTGGCTGAGCAATTCATTGGATAGAACAAGCTGAGGTGTCACAATCCAAACACAAACTCATACAAATATGACATTAATTCTGCCAAGTAAAGTTGTTGCTATTGTATCTCTTTTCACAATTAATTAAAAAATGTTATTGCTTCATGCATCAGGTTACCTAATAAAGATACAGAAGTATGATATTGATATGTTAAAATAAAAGAAATCAATCATGCAATTTATCTTCATTCTTTTGAGTTCACATCATATTTAATAACAAAATTACTTAGGAATTGAAGTTTTCAGAAGTGATCAGAAGGTCTGCTGGTGTTTCTGACTTGGCAAACTGAACAATCTTAAAAAGAAGAAGAATCCCAGCTCATCACAAATGTCTTTCACTGCTTTCCCTGAAAATTTGTCTTGAAATACCCAAACAAGAATTCTAAAAACATGTCATGCCTTTCTGCAGTAATACTTAGTCATAAAATGTCTGTTATGCATGTTAAAACATAATAGCTAGAGTATATCATATTAACACACCAAGAGCTATGTTCAAGTAATATAATGGGCATGACCTCCACCTCATTGTAAGTCAAGAATTCACAGTTAGTACTTCTATGCCAACATTATTTTCCCTGCTGTATACTTCAGCAGAATTGAGTATCCAGTCAGCCAGCTGGGTGCTGTAATTGTAAAGGGGAAAAATTTTACATTGTTGTCCATATTAGATTCTAGTAACAGTCTGGACATATCAGAAGCAATATCAGAGGCCATTATTTATGTTGGTGATTCTGTTCTGTGCCCTTTTCTAATGAATACATTTTAATGAATAAATTTCTAATGAATATTAATAATTGCCATGGTTTCCAATTGAAAAAGGCAAAGAGAAAAATAAAGGAATTGGAGGTGTGAGGATAGACAGACCTTTCCACTTCCCTCAATTCCAACTTGATTGCCAGCGTCTACATAGATAGCTTGCTGTAATTTGTTTGGCAATGAAATTGAAGTGGTTTGTCATTACCTTTTTCCAGATTTTTTTAAAGGAACCTTCCAGGATAGTTTCATAGACATATTTCCAGGGTAGCCTTGGGATTTTCTGCTAATCTCCCACCCAATCCTCCTAACATTTTAAGATTAGCCAGAGCTTTCTGCCACCTTGACATGAAGATAAAAAAGACACCTATGTAGAAAACAAAACTCAATATGAATTCACACAATACTCACTAACCAACACTATTTGCATATTGTCAATCCTCTAATTCAGACTAGAACAGAAAATTGTCTCCAAAAGAGTAAAATTACATTTTACTGTGATAGGCCATGAATATCAATTTGGTGGCCCATGTGTTCTGACCTAGGCTTCCTTAAAAAGCATAAAACACAATCTTAGTTTCAGCAAAACCTCTTTTATTTCCACGGCTGTGAATTACGTTCATTCATAGCCTGCAAGGCTTCATAAAAAGTCTTTTGGGGGAATGTTTATAAACAACCACCTTATCACACTTGGAATGCTGCCAGAGAACTAATTGCCAAACGCAGGGCAAGGCCAAACTTGACACAAAGTCAAACAGAACTTTTCAAAGCTTGAATCAACCAGACGAACTAATTGCTTCCTGCAAAAGCTCACATCTCATTCTCTCCTCTTTTATGTCCTATGGGAGGGGCCAATCATCTCTGAGGTGTGGCCTTACTCCTGAGTTGACCCTACTTTCTCAATTGTTCTTGTCTTCTGGTAGTCCTGCGCATGAGCAGGCTGGGAACTGGTTCCAGAAACTCCACTGCCTCACTGCTGCCTGAGCCTGCCCTGGCCCCATCCCTGCCTCCAATGCGCCCTCCTCAGCTTCCAAGACTGGTCCAGGTTCCTCCCCAACCTCCTTGCTACTGTCCGACTCTGCTGCCAGCTCTGTCAGCCACCGGTGGGTCACAACACCATGGGCTGGATGCATCACATGCTGACCATGCCCACCCCTCTGCAAAGGGAAAAAAATGTTTCAATATGTCACAGGACATCAACGTGACACCACAAGTTGGACACCCATGTGATAGGCTATAGAAAAAGGATCTTGCAAATCTGCCTGGGCTCTCCTACTTGAAAACTTGTGAGGAAGTCATTCTGAATCTCTTTTTAATGTTTTCCTTCCTTCTTACACTCAATGCGTGTTTTTGCACCTGTTCTTTGAACAGCAATGGATGGTTTCTCCAAGGTCATTTTTATGATTTCCCCCCCCTCCGTTTATTAAGTAATCATTTGGTAAGGAAATAAAGCTAGTACTCTACTTGCTTTCTGATATGTTTGTAAAAGATATGATATAGGACACTGGTAACTTGTCCCAAATTACAGCTAATAGCAATATTTAAGTAAAAATAATGTAATTGGATGAATTACTCTGGAGAAAAATCTCATATATTCCCTTCCTATGTTTGGGCTTGGTTCTAATTTCTATTATCTTTCCAATCCATTCAGTTAGAATACTTTTATATATTTTTAAAAAATAATTATTTTGAAACTGTTCTAGTATGTTCCTATTTATCAAGGTATGTGTGACCACATCAACTTATCTATGACCCCCTGTATTCACTAGCTTACTTTTTGGCAGGTGACCAGGAAGTCCATGTGGTGGATGGGTATAAAAAAAAGGCAATAAAGCAATTGCTACCATATAAATTAAAGCCACAATTTATTTTATGTATGAAAGATATATAACAAGAAATGGGCTTTGATTTTTGCAATCACAGCCACTGCCTTTACTTTTCTGTCCTCACCCCAGAGATTTTTCTGTAAGTGACTTAATCACCTCTGCTTGTTACCCCAGAAAGTTAGTTGCCTTTAAGCTCAAATTGGTTGACTTAGCCTTGGGCTACAGAAAGTTGATTTAGTGGTTCAATTAGTAGTGCTTTAATCAATGGAACAAGAACTCTATTAGCTATTTGAAGGCAAATTTGAATAATCAATTGATGAGGAAAAAAGATAAGGTGTGTACTTGATGACAGTAGAAAGAATGAGAGCCTTCATAAGTTCTGAAAAGATGAGAAAAATACTTAGCAAATCCATCTCATACAGGTAGTCCTCGACTTACAACGGTTTGTTTAATGACTGTTCAAAGTTACAATGGCACTGAAAAATGCGACTTATGACTGTTTTTTATAGTTACAACCTTTGCAGCATCCCCATGATCATGTGATCAAAATTCAGATGCTTGACAATTGGCTCATATTTATGACCTTTGTTTTGTCCCAGGATTGTGTTTGTGACCTTTTGATGAGGAAAGTCAGTGGGGAAACCAGATTCACTTAACAATCATGTTACTAACCTATCAACTGCAATGAGTCACTTAACAACTGTGGCAAGAAAAGTCATAAAATGGGGCAAAACTCAAGAAATGTCTCACTTAACAAAAATTTTGGGTTCAATTGTCATGAGTTGAGGACTACCTGTAGTGTGAGAATTTAAAGCAGGGAAATTCTACCTGGATTTTATGGAATGGTTTGACCCACTGAAGCTGAAGCTGTACACAGTTAAAATCATTATGCACATTTATTCTGAGTTCACATCTTGGAACAATTCACTTTTCAGCATTAAGTGAACTTTTTATGGCTCTGTCTAAGGCTGGATATATTGTAGGGGGATAATAATGGAAAGAATGACAGGCAGGCTCTCAACTATTATAATGCTACTAGTGGGGCTGTTCCAACTTAGCGTAATTATGACAGAACTCTGGAGAACTGTGAATAATTTTCAGGATATATAATATTCTGGATTTTTTTTTAAAAAAGTCCCAATTTAATACTAAAAAGCACAGCTGTAACTATCATTTTCTCTTTTATTAGCAACATTTTAAATAAGTGGCCAACTAGGGTTAATTTCCTACTCTGGGGAACAATTCTTTGGAGAAAGTGTTAAAATCTGCCTCAAAGAAGATGTCAGCTTTACACAGTCCCATTTTTAGATTAAAATGAAAATTGTGGAGAGTGGGATCTTATTCTCACCTTCTTTTTCATCTTATTCTCCACATTATTAATATTTACTAAAAAAAAAGACACAAGATGAAAGAAGTTGATTTGTCCTTACCTCCCATGATAATTATAGTCTTTGCATAGGCCTCCAATTTCTTTTTCCTTCCACTTGTCTACCACTACTTGGTATTGTGAGAAAAGTTTGTCTGATTTTTGTTGGTTATGCTCTGTAAATTTATTTAATCAGATTTTTTAATGATTTATACTGTTTGTTGCTATTATTATTATTAGACAAACAGAAATGACTAGGGAGGCAAAGACACACTAAAATAAATAAATAACTTAGTTTGTCCTTTACATATCCCATTAATAATATATTGGATTTTACTTCTCTTTCCAGCTTACTACCAATTCTTTCACATTTTAATGCTTTCATATATAGCAAAAAAAAGAACAATTAAAGATGAAGCTAAAGAGCAAAACACAAAAGCAAACAGGAAACAGGATAACTAAAAGGGAAAAAGAAATCTCAAAACTATTGCATTACTTTTTATAGAAATGATCACAACCCACGGTTGTACCCGGTCATCACTTCTTAATAACTCCTTAACTCAAACAACTGTGAACTGTGAACCAAAGAAAGGGTACAGTCACTTTAAGAAGCAGTTGACATGTGCAATAATATCTGAATAGTACTACACATCAGCTATATGGGTGGGGATAGGTGTAAAAGATATGAAGTTGGTGAATGCAGATGTGTACAATGTTGGCACACACACAAAAGGGGCAGGGCTTTAGTTATCATACCAAATTGTCCTCCTGACTTTGTTTTAATTCCCCTGTGTCTTGTGGCTATGTATTACCATAACATTTTTCCAATTGTCTGATAAGATAGGCCAGGTATTCCAGTATTCAAATAAATATAAGAAATAATGGAGATCTTGATGGGTTCCCAATTATCTTGATACTAGAAATTATTTCTATTCAGTCTGACAGCCATCAAAATAAGAGATTTTCCTGTTTTCATTGAGCAATGTATCTATTATATCTTGGAGAGAGATGTACTTAGCTATGCAGTTTGACTATGGAGCTACTTCAGTTCATTTGATTCAGTGTTACACAATAGATGTTTTATACAATAGAATAATTAATTTTCCCCAATTTTTCTTCATTTTTTTTGTTTCCATGAAGAAGAAGCAATAATACAACCATGCACATATATAGTACATTGCAAACAATCCCAAAGAATTTTCAGAATCAATGTTATTATTAAAAGGGAAGAACATTGTTGTATTTGTTTTTTTTTAAAATCATTTAATAACAAAATCATTATTAAATTATGATTATTAGTAAATATCAGCTGAAAAAACTGAATTAAATATTGGCTGTAATTTTTAGTTATCAGAAGCTTTTCTGAACATTCAGTGCTTCCGAATTCTCTGAGGACAAAGAAAATAATTTTCTACTTTGTTTTCCATTACAGAGCTCATACTTACTATGATAACTATGTGATTCTGCATTGTAATTCTCAGGAATCTCACAACAATGGTAGTATAGTTTTCAGATGAATGGATATAGAAACCAACACAATAAGAAGCTTCCACATCAAGCTTATACCCCAGTTGCCATGAAAAAAATAAATCCTATGAAAACTAAATTTCTCAATATTACAAATAATGTTTATGATGTGTAAATGATTTCTATAGTGAAGACCTCATAAATAGTTCGCTTCATTGTGAAGAACTTTACTTTTAACAGTTTTCATCTGTGTAAATGTTCAAACTGATAAATTCTTGTTGCATATTAATCACCCAACAAATCTTTACAGTCCCTGGTTTCTTTTTTTATCTCAACCATCAAATATTTGATTCAAATCTATTGCACAAATGCTTTTATCTGCTTAAATCTAGTCATTCTGAAAAGTATAAATCATGAGAAGTGACCTTCAAGATGATGAGGAATACATCTCTCTCTCTTTCTGTCTTTCTTTGTCTCTGTCTCTGTCTCTCTCTCTCTCTCCTCTCTCTCCCCCTCCCCCTCTGGATTCAGAAATCTCTTCTCCCTCAGATTCTACTTTTCAATATTTAATTCTTACAATTTAATAAATCAAATTTTAAAAAAACACTGCAAATAAATAATTTTGATGAGAAAGGTAGTGGATGCTTTGCCTTTACCAGTTACGTAATAAAGCAGTCAAAATATAGGAAACGGTAACTTAACTTGATAGACATTTGAGATACTAAATTCAGCTCATTGCCATATGAAATGGAAATCTTTCTTTAACGTATTCTAAAGAGAATCTTTTTCTCCATAGTATATACTTTATATGTATGTGTATAAATGTGTAAACATATGTAAAATATAAAAAACATATATAGAAATGTGTATAAATTGATGTATAAAAACAGATATCAAAACTAGGGAAATGTATGGGTGAAGATAAATATTTGGTGATAGCCAATGTTGTTTTTACCTTACATAGCTCTTATAAAAAATATAACAAGAAATTGTTACTACAATTTTTTAAATTGTTAAATTGCTACTATATTGCTTAATTACATACCTCAGTTTTTAAAATATTTTAGCAGTGTTATTTCTTAATCTCTCCAAAGAATAATTAGAGTTCAAAAGTCAAATTTTTTGGACTACCTTCTGAGTCCTAGGAAACTAGAATAGAATAAGTCATCCTTTTCATAAGACGGCTGTTATCATTTTCATCAGTCTACTTTATAAGATAAAAGATAAAACTATTTTAGTATATCTTTATATTATTTCTAGTGTAATAATTGTAAAATGTGCTGTAAGAAATTTATTACAAGACTTCAATTATTTTTGACATTTCTTTTTTGTACTTTTTCTTTTCACAAATTATCTTGTCTGAGTAATCAGTACATATTAGGACTGCAGTGAAAGAACATTCTACATCTAGTCTTCTTTCAATTGTTGGGGGAAATAGTTAAAAGTATATCAGAAAGAAATTCTCTGACCTTAATTTTGAATGATTAAGTATAATATAGGAGGATTCCTAAAGGAAATTATTTGTGAAGGAAGAAACCATGCTCATCAAAATATCATTTTTAGGGTCAGCTTAATTCTTTTGAACTTGAGCTCTGTCTGTAATAAATTTAGTCTTCTTTGAGACTGAGTAATAAATTAGGATATAATATGTGGTTGGATGAGGAGGGGAACATACTCCCCACTGACAACTCTCTAGTTGGGTTTTATACACTGCATTAGCCAGAACCAGGAGCAGGGAAGCTAAAGTGGCAATTGTGTACTGGGAGACTAGCTTTTTCAAAGAACACTAGTAAGAGCAATATTCTCTTAAAACTTCTGTGTTCTTTCTTATTTCATCTGTAGAATATTAGCAGGCTGTGCTATTTAATATATCCAAAAAAGATCTAAGAAAAATCAAGGTGAGAACAACAATCAGCGACAATTGTGATGGATGAAAGTTTCATAGATGAAATTGCTCACATTTTATCTGACTCGGAGGCCATATAGACTGAATTTGTTTGGATGATGGAAGCGATGCCTTGTGATGTTTTCTGAGAAATTTTTGAGTCAATATATCTCAAAGAAGTGGACAGGGTCTTCTGTGACCTCAATTCCATTACTGAACCCTTTTGTCCCTGACTAATTAAAGCAGCTGGGGGGGAACTGTGAATTCCCCCCCAGGTCCAAGGTCCCTTTGATGAAAGAAGAGTTTCTAAAAGTCCTGGATCATGCAGATACCTATAATCACAAACCACAAAGGTACATTGATCTTTCTTCCTAAATGCATAGACACTGGAGCGGGATGATGACAAAAAAACCCTGATTCTTCCACTTTGAGTTTTCGGCGTATGAAGTTCAAGCAAAAGAACTTCTTAGTAGATTCATAGATTTTCCATTAGGTTTATCTTATCAGCTTTGATAGTTGCTTCATGGTTTTATGATCAAGGTTTATATGTCTTAGTATAATATCATGTGGATCAGGGCACGACCATTTTTCTTTGGATCTCAAAAACATTTAATTCTTAATTAGTATTGTGAATATTGAATTTGAATAGACTGACACCTAGGGAAATTTTCATATGCAAATTACAGTAGAAAAATGCAACATAAAAAGTTGTTGCTTTCATTAACAATTATTCAGGGTTAATGACACTAACCGTGTTAAAAATGCACATGTAGTTCTCTCTTTGGCACTTATCTAATGAGGTGTATTTCTTCAATAACCAAGCTCCATGATTTCTTCTGGGGTTTAGCATGATCAGAGTTTGGCTAATTCCCTTGACTTATCAGATACTCTCATTTTAATGCATAGTAGAATTTATATTCAATATATCTGAGGAGAAAATTAAATGTCAGTTTAGTTACCGGCTGGCTGCAAAATATTATATGACTGGAAGTTCATATAATCTGAGAGTTGAATTAGATTAATTAAAATTAGTCTGGCATTTTAAATGTTCAGGTACTGATTGAATTAGTAACTACCTCACAACACCCACATAAACAGAGTAAAATATATAATAAATACAGAGTAAAAGCAGTATTGTTCTCACCAGCATCATTGCGGTTGTTATCATCATCAATTACTGCCTAAAAGAGGAATAAATCATTTATTCTTGCATTATGTTTTCTTTAAAAAGTAAAGTTGTTTACCAAATGGTAAACAGAATATAGGCTTCTTCAGCCTACCTTTTAATATTTTCATATCCTATTTGAAAAATATAGGAAGTGCAGAAAACTCCACCAAAAGTCAAATGGAAAACAGAAGAAGAGAGGGAGGGAGGGAGAGAGTGAGGGAGGAAGGAAGGAAGGAAGGAAGGAAGGAAGGAAGGAAGGAAGGAAGGAAAGAAGGAAGGAAGGAAGGAAGGAAGGAAGGAAGGAAGGAAGGAAGGAAGGAAGGAAGGAAGGAAGGAAGGAAGGAAGGAAGGAAGGAAATAATTTTTTGTAGAATAATTTTAAGATTATTCTTCTCCTGGATTCTTATTTATGATTTTTTTATGAACTATTATCCTTTCACATGTAGCATTTCCCTCCCCCTCAAAAAAAAAAAGGCCAAATCTTTTTAAAACAGCTATTTTCTTTTATGTAAACCATTATTTACTATTTCAATGGACTACCTCTCTGGTTGAAAGGCTGACAAACTATTATTTTCTTTTTTTTAAAGGAACGTTCTGCTAAGTCAGCAACTGCATAAGCAAATTAAATCTATTTTACCTTAATGTGTCTTTGATCCCATCTAATTCATTCAATGTTCCCACTTTAGGCATTGATCTTTAATATAGATTTAGGGTTTAATTACTATATTTTCCTTTATTTTAACATCACATCACTCAGAATACTGGAGCAAATTATAAATATATTGGAGCAAATTATAAATATAACTAATTAATTAATTGTATGATATGGCTCAGAAAGGCCCTGTGCCATATTAGTTACATGTACAGGTAATCCTCACTTATAACCATTTGATTAGTAACCATTCTATTCTACAACACTGAAAAAAATGATTGATGACGACTTTTCACACTTACAACTGTTGCAGGATCCCTATGGTCATGTGATCAAAATTTAGGTGCTTGATAACTGGCATGTATTTAGGACAGTTGTTCTGTCCATTGTAAAATTCCCAGCTGGCTTCCAAGAAACAGTCAATGGAGGAAGCCAGATTTACTTAATGACCTCATGATTAGAATGGAATGGAGTGGAGTGGAGTGGAGTGGAGTGGAGTGGAGTGGAGTGGAGTAGAGTAGAGTAGAGTAGAGTAGAGTAGAATAGAATAGAATAGAATAGAATAGAATAGAATAGAATAGAATAGAATAGAATAGAATAGAATAGAATAGAATAGAATAGAATAGAATAGTATAACGGAGTTGGAAGGGACCTTGGAGGTCTTCTAATCCAACCTGTGCTTCTCTTGATTAATTTCCATCCATTGCTTCTTGTCCTGCATTTAGGTGCTTTGGAGAATAGCTTGACTTCCTCTTCTTTGTGGCAGCCATTGAGATGTTGGAACTTGGAACACTGCTATCCTGTCACCTCTAGTTCTTTTGATTAGTGGACCTGATTGTGCACTAATCAAACAGGTGGCAAGAAAGTAGAGGCAGTCAAACATAACACAGATTATGTAGACAGGAAACATGGCATCAGACATAAAGATCTCAAATGCCTATATACAAATGCACAAAGTCTGGGGAACAAACAGGATGAACTCAAACTATTAATACATGAAGGTAGATATGATATAGTTGAAATAATAGAAACTTGGTGGGATGAAACCCATGATTGGAACATACTGATAGAAGAATACAAGCTGCTCAAAACAAGCCAGACCCCATAAAAGAGGAGGTGGAGTTGCACTGTATGTAAAGGATCACTATATTGCTACAGAAATGCATGAAACCAAAGATGAAACTGAAAATGAACCTCCTAGAATGCATATGGGTCAATACAAAAGAAAAAAGAATGACTTGGCCATAGGTGTATATTATAGGCCACCCAGCCAAGCAGAAAAAATAGATGACCTTTTTTACCAACCAACTAACAAACATATGCAGGAAACACACTAAAATAGTAATGGGGGACTTCAATTATCCTGATATCAATTGGAAAACTAATTCTGCACCAAGTGAGAAATCAAATAAGTTCCTAGCTGACAATTTTGTTGTCCAAAAGATAGAGGATAGAACTAGAGGGACAGCCATACTTGACTTAATTCTTACAAACAGAGAAGAAGTGATAGAGGGAGCTGAAACTGCAGGAACCTTGGGTGAGAGTGATCATGCCATACTAGAATTCAACATAACACAAATACAAGCAATAGAACATAATGACACCAGAGTCTTAGATTTTAAAAGAGCTGATTTTAATAAACTCAAAGAGAACTTGGGAAAGATCCCATGGATGAATATCCTAAAGGGAAAAACAACTCAAGAATCTTGAGAAACTCTGAAAAGTACGATCATAGAAGCCCAGACCAGCACAGTACCACTGAGAAAGAAAAACAAGAAATCCAAGAAGAAACCAGCATGGCTGCACAAAGATCTCTGGCAAATTGAAAGAAAAAAGGACAAGTACAAAAAATGGAAAGAAGGATATACAACTAAGGCAGAATATCAGCAGATAGCCAGAATCTGCAAAGACGAAGTCAGGACAGCAAAGGCTCAGAATGAACAAAGACTTGCAACAAAAATCAAAGATAATAAAAAAAGTTTCTTCCAACTTTTTCTTGGAAAAAAATCAAGGAAGCAGTCAGTCCACTAAGGAGAGAAGACGGCAAGGAAGTAACAGGCAACAGAGAGAAAGCAGAGCTGTCTAACTCATTCTTTGCATCAGTCTTCATGCAAAAACAAACTATAGCTCAACCCACCAAAAACATAACTGTAATAAACAGACAAGAAATAAAAGTTAAAATAAGCAAGAGAGAGAGAGAGAGAGAACACCTGTCTGATCTTGATGAACACAAATCACCGGGACCTAACAGATTACATCCCAGAGTTTTAAAGGAGCTGGAAGAGGTCGTCTCAGAACCACTGCACCATATCTTTCAAAAATCTTGGAGCCCTAGGGAACAACCAGAAGACTGGAAAAGAGCTGATGTGGTTCTCATCTTCAAAAAAGGGAGAAAAAACAGACCCAGGAAACTAAAGAGCAATCAGCCTAACATAAATATTCAGGAAGATACAAAAAGATAATAAAAAAACAGACCTGCCAATAACTAGAAACAAGTAAAGTAATCACTAGCAGTCAACACGAGTTTGTTAAGAGATCATGCCAAACCAATCTTATTTCATTCTTCAATATAGTGACTAAATTAGTAGACTAGCAAAATACTGTGGACATAATATACTTAGATTTCAGGAAGGCATTTGACAAAGTAGTCCACAAATAACTTTATGGTAAGCTAGAAAAAAAATGGGATAGATGGCACCAGATAAATTTGCAACTTCGCAAAAGTGGGATAGATATCCACCAGATGAATTTACAACTGGCTGACAAACTGTACTCAATGAGTAGTCCTTAATAGGTCTAAGTCTACATGGAGAGAAGTAAGCAGTGGGGTGCCACAAGTTTCCGTTTTAGGCCCAGTACTCTTCAATATCTTCATTAATGACATAGATGAGGGACTAGAAGGGGAATTTACCAAATTTGCAGATGATATTAAGGAAGGAATAGCTAGTACCTAAGAAGATAGGCTGAAGATCCAGATGGATCTGGACAGACACTGGGCCATATTTAACAAAATGAAATTCAATGTAGAGAAAAGTAGGCAAGAAAAACTAAAAGTGCACATCTATAGTACAAGTTTATACTGGGTATAGTAAAAAAGTACAAGTCTATATTGGGTGAAACCAGGCTTAATAGCAGTAACTATGAGTGGGATCTTGGAGTCGTAGTGGACAACCAGCTAAATATGAGCCAGCAGTATGCAGCAGCAGCCAAAAAAGCTAATGCAATCCTAAATTGCATTAACAGAGGGATACAATCAAGATCAAGTGAGGTACTAATACCACTCTATAAAGCCTTAGTAAGACCACACCTAGAATAGTGCATCCAGTTTTGGTCACCACACTATAAAAAGATGTTGAGATTCTACAAGTACAGAGAAGAGCAACTAGGATGATTAGGGGACTGGAGACTAAAATTTATGAAGAACAGTTACAGGAACTGGGCTTGACTAATCTAGTGAAGAGAAGCACCAGGGGAGACAGTGTTTCAATATTTGTTCCAGGGGAGACAGTGTTCCAATATTTGTTCCAGGGGAGGCAGTGTTCCAATATTTGAGGGATTGCCATGAAGAGGAAGGGATCAAGCTATTTTCTAAAGCATCCAAAGGCCAGACAAGGAACAATGGATGGAAACTGAACAAGGAGAGATTTAACCTGGAAATAAGAAGTAACTTTCTGATAGTGAGAACAATCAACCAATAGAACAGTTTGCCTTTGGAATTTGTGGGAGCGCCATCACTTGAGACTTTCAAGAAAAGATTGGACTCCCAGCTATCAGAAATGGTGTAGGGTCTCTTGCCTCCTCTAGTCCAGGAGGTTGGACTAGATGACCTACAAGGCCCCTTCCAACTCTGATTATCTGTTACATCTGTGTTATTTGTTGTCTGTTACATCTGTTACATCTGTTCTTTTCATTAAACTAGACATATCCAATTCCAGCAATGATTCTTTATATGTTTTAGCCTCCAGTCCCCTAATAATGATTCATTTAATAATTGCAACAATTCACTAAATAACTACACAAAAGTTATTTGGTCATAAGATGGGGCAAAGCTCACTACCTTGCTTTGTAGTGGAAACTTTGGGCTCAATTCTGATTGCAACTTGAGGACCAATTGTAAGGCAGAAGAAGTAGAAGAAGGGCAACTTCTAACAGGGTATACCTTCCAACATGTTACCAAAGAATGCACACTTGAATGACAACAACAAAATATGATTCACATGTATCTTTGACCCAGCCTCATTATTACTATTAATCCCGAAAACACTCTTTTCCAAAAAAAAAATGTATTTAATTGACATATTGTGTGAAAAGACTCTTTTCTAGCTGTTCTGAATTGTACACTTTTCATATTTTTGAGGTCCCCTTTGTCTCTACATCATGATTAAACTTGGCAATGTTAACTCGCTGTCAGTAAATCTCATTTAATGTCAGGTATACCACTGATAAAAAGTCACTTACTGTAAGTTTTCTTTTGTCAAGAAATATTGAGAAGAAAAATTAGCTTTCTTTCTCTCCAGAAGACTTTGTTATAGCTAATTTTCATCTGCTATTCAGTTAAAGTTTAATGGATTGGGGAGAGGATATCTGTTTTATTATGAACTGAAGAATAAGCATTTGTATATTTTTGACCTGTGGAACTGATAGATTTGTGGCAATAATTTGCAATGATGATAATGCAAGCACATCATTTTAAATCAGCTCATCATCTTTTAGTAATCTTTAATCATATCTAACTTTCAGCAGCTAGAAAGGCAAAATCTTTAAGAAATCCAGCAAATCCAAATGCTAAGCAGTAGGATTAACAAGAAAAGAAGTTATTAAAGGGAAAAAAGTTTTTCTTAAGAAAAAAGAAAATGTATCTCTGCCACCACCGCATTTACCCCAAAAACAAGGGGGATACTTTTCTTAAAATAAATGCAAGGGCCTAGGAGGAATATAGAAAAGGATTTTGAGTTATATATTACTAATAACAATAAGATTAACAATAATACAAATTCTTCCTGACTAAAGAAGCAACTGTATAGTTGAATAAGAGAGTTAAAGGAAGACAAGCCAATTACAGATAAATTGTTTAGGCCAATTTAGGGCAAACATCTGTATCTCAATTCATATTTCAAGGAAAGAAATGACCTACATATTTTTTTAAAAAAAGATAATTTATATCTTGCTGGAATATGGAAAAAAAGGATAATTTATTGAGTGCTGATCTTATAATTAAGCATAATTAAATATGGACTTTATTAATCAAATATTAATCAAAAATGGACTTTATTCACTAGATCCTTACATAAGGTCAGCTATTGCAACATCACGTTTAATCTGAAAAATGGACAATATAGCACAAATAAAATGGAGCAGAGCTGCACAATTAGAGAGTGATAAATTAGTGGAAGTCTGATAAAATCATTACAATTTCACAAAAACATGGCATCTGCCAAACTAACCTTACTTCTCCTTACCTTTTAAAATCTATAAGACTGTCAATAGGCAAGTAAATAAGAATAACCAATTATTATTTACCTGCACTTTTATAAGAGTCACATCCAATCCCTAAGCAAATACAGTGGCATCACATAAGACCCTATATCTTGTGTATAAATCAGTAAATGGACAGATCTCACAGTATAGAAATACACTTTGTGGCATTTCTTGAGGATGAAAAAGAACATGAATCACATCAAAGGTGATGTTAAATAATTTAGCCTACACAAAGTGGCGACATATAATTGACCTTCCTAAATACTCAAAAGTTAAGCAGGTTCAGACCTAATTAGTACTTTAAATTTCAGGTCTGTAGGCTATATTGAGAAGGCATATCTATATCTGCATCTATCTCTCAGAAGAAAGAAACCACAAACTATTTCCATATTGTTGCCAATAAAACCTCATAGATATGCTCATGCAGTGAACAGGAAAAATTTATTTCAAATGGAAAGAATCAAATGGAACTCAGAAAGGATCTCTCAGTATAGAGGAAGGGAATTAAAATAACATATACAGCTTAATGGAAGTGTGAGCGAGGAACACTAGAATAGAATAGAATAGAATAGAATAGAATAGAATAGAATAGAATAGAATAGAATAGAATAGAATAGCTTATTGGTCAAGTGTGATTGGACACACAAGGAATTTGTCTCGATGTAAATACTCTCAGCATACATAAAAGAAAAGATACATTTGTTAAGAATCAAGAATCATAACATACAACACTTAATGATAAAGTCATAGGGTACAATCAACAATCAATCATACTAGGAAACAGTCAATATAAATTGTAAGTATACAAGTGACAGTCATACAGTGAGTGGGAGGGGATGGGTGATAAGAAGTGATGACAAGATTTAACAGTAATAGTAGTGCAGACTTTGTAATAGTTGAACAGGGTTGAAGGAATTATTTGTTTAGCAGAGTGATCGCTTTCAGGAAAAAACTGTTCTTGTGTCTAGTTGTTCTGGTGTGCAGTGCTCTATAGCGTCGTTTTGAGGGAAGGAGTTGAAACAGTTTATGTCCGGGATGTGAGGGGTCTGTAAATATTTTCACAACCCTCTTTTTGACTCGTGCAGTATACAGGTTCTCGATTGAAGGCAGGTTGGTAGTAATTGTTTTTTCTCCAGTCCTAATTCCTCTCTGAAGTCTGTGTCTATCCTGTTGGGTTGCAGAACCAAACCAGACAGTTATAGAGGTACAGATGAAAGACTCAATGATTCCTCTGTAGAACTATATCAGCAGCTCCTTGGGCAGTTTGAGCTTCTGAGTTGGCGCAGAAAGAAAAATCTTTGTTGTGCTTTTTTGTTGATGTTTTTGATGTTAGGTGTCCATTTTAGGTCATGTGATATAGTAGAACCTAGAAATGTGAAAGTCTCTACTGTTGATACAGTGTTGTGCAGTATTGTAAGAGGTGGTAGAATGGGAGGGTTTCTTCTAAAGTCTACCACTATTTCTATGGTTTTGAGTGTGTTCAGTTCCAGATTGTTCCAGTTACACCACGAGGCAAGTTGTATAACCTCCTGTCTGTATGTAGATTCGTCGTTGTCTCGAATGAGACCAATCACTGTTGTGTCATCAGCAAACTTCAGTATTTTAACAGATGGACCATTTATGATGCAGTCATTGGTATATAGGGAGAAGAGAAGTGGAGAAAGCAGGCAGCCTTGTTGATATATAAACTTAATCCTCCACCCTTTGTTTTACCTGATGTCTCTTCACTTCTGTCTGATTTAAATGTCTGTAATCCTGGGTTGTATATGGTATTGTCCCCATGAATTTGTGGATTAAGCCAGGTTTCAGAAAAATAAAGAACAGCTGAATTGTAAAAATCAGAATTCCATCTATTTAAGAGATTAATTTCATCCATCTTGTTAGCAAGTGAGTATAAATTAGTCAGAAAGATTGAAGGGAGAGGAGTTTTTTTCCCCCATTCCTTAGTCTGTTTAAAATTCACGCTCATTTGGACTTCCAGTTACGCACTGTGTCAGTGCGGAGCTGAGGAGCAAATCGCCGCTCTGAAAGACTCTGATTTTCGGCACATTGGTGGCTCTTTGAAGCATGCCGGGTCTTGGAGAGACAGGCAAAAGAAAGGGGAAGAGTTGGAGGTCCCAGGGAGGTGTCGTGGTCCTGGAGGCTGGAAGAGGAATTCCACAAAATCCCTGTAAACCAATGGCCGAAGAGGGAGATCGTGACGGCAATCGGAACCAGAGACACAGCAACCCAGCCAACTAAGAGAAGCAAAAAGAGGGAAACAGCAGGCTGAGCAGTGGAAAGGCGTAATTGAAGATTCTGAGAATATCAGTGTGCACTCTAAGAGAAGCTCCGATCGGAGTGGTATACTGAGGCGGCGGAACCATCGATAGGAGTGCTGACTGAAATAACGGAAGAGCTTTATGCTGACTAATGGTAATCCGAAACTTGAAGTGATGAAGGGTGAGATAATATCTGCTTTGCGGCTGGAGGATTGAACTATAGATTACTATTGTCTTTTTATATGAGATCAGAGGAAAGAAAGCAAAATAATTGAAAGTGATTAAGTGGTATAGGGAAATATAAGAACAGCTAAGAGTGCAAAAACTGGGAGAGACTTGTTGATATATTGAAAAACCAGAAAGTAAAGACTGGAAAAAGAAACTTTAATTTGATAAATATTAATAAACAGTTTTGATAATAAAATAAAGAAGATTTATGTAAGACCTATAACTGGGACAGTGGTTGTATGGGAGTAAAAGAATAAAAGAACAAGAAGAAAATCTACAAACTGAATGAAGGAAGAGAGTCCTGAAAGTGACTGTGCAATTTGAAATGAGGACACTTTGAACTGGATCCAGTTTGAACACAGATAACTAACAAAAGAAGTTTGGATTTGATATAAAAAATATTGGCCAAATATAAATCTACTTAAATATTTTTGATAGAAAGTTAATCTGATAGAGTTAATTTATATAGAGAGTTCTTTGATTAATTGAATAATTGTTGGAGGTGATTTTATAACTATTATAAATACATGAACTAGATGGTTAAAGAATAATGATATAATAATATTATTACTACTTTTTTATTTATACTATTCATATATTTCCTTTTTCTATAGACAATTTATATTAATTAATTTCTGTTTAAAATATTTTATAAGAAATTTAAGGGAGAGGAAAAAAAGAGAGAGAGAAAGGGACTGTTAATGGTATATTTAAACAAGTGTGTATTTGATCAATAGAAAACCTTAGGATTACTTAGCAAAAATCTATTTTAGTAAATATAGGAACAAAGATTGACTGTGAACTTTTAGAACAGAACTTTAGTAATTAAAAACACAATATATGTATTAATTCTACTACTGAATTGTGGAGAGGGAAATAGTACTCTACTAGGAATAGTGGATGGTAGATTGGAGAAAGTTGATACAGAAAGTTAAAATGGCGACAATATCCTCTACAAATGTAAAAGCTGGAAAGAAAACAACAACAATGTCTTCACCTGCAGGGCAGAGATCCATAGATAAAATGTTACTAGCAGAAAAAACCACCTCAGCTCAAAGCCTGCAGACAGTACAAACAACGCTTAATATGATGCAGGAAATGATGCAAGAAATGATAGTAAAAACTCATGAACTAATTGCGAAGAATCACGAAGACATGAAAACAGAGATGAAAACAGAAATAGGAGGCGTAAAATATGAAATACAAACTTTAAGTACTAAGATTGGAAAGATGCAGGAAGTAGTGTTAAAAAATGAATAGAAATTAAAATTAGTAGAGACAAGAACGGAAATGGTGGAGAAGAGACTAGAGGACTCAGAACAAAATTGGAAAGTCCTTTATTGTGAGCTTCAAGATTCAATGGTATCCATGGAATTAGAGAAGGCATCTTTTTGTCTTAGATTTCAAAATGTGATGGAGGATAGAAAGGAAGATCTCTGTGCAATCATGACAAACCTCATAGCGGTAGCTCTACAGAAATCCAAATCAGAAATTGAAAGTGACATAGATGAAGTCTATAGAGTATACACTCATTACGCAAGGAGACATAGATTACCATGAGAGGTCCATATCAGATTCACAAGGAAGACAACACGAGACCTGCTTTACAATAAGACCAGAGATGAACCCCTTATATATAAAGTCCATGAAGTGGTCACACTAAAACAAATACCCAGGAGAGTTAGAGAACAGAGAAGGGCCTACCAATTTCTATCAACACAACTTATCAGAAACGATATTCCATTCAGGTGGCTTACTCCTGAGGGGCTGTTAGTCTCATGGCAGGATAAAAAATATAAAATAGATACAGTTGAAAAGGCACAGTGAACGATATCTAGGACCGGAGGAAAAACAAGAAAGTCGAGACAATTTAACTGTGAGAAATCAAGAACAACAACTCTGCACTGAAAAAGAATCCGATACACAATCCGAACCCCAAAACTCCAGAGAAGAAGAAGAAGATCATAGACCAAGAAGAAGAGAACCCAGAACTAGGAAAGAAATAAGAAATGCATCCCACACTCAGTGATATTAATCTTTTTAATACTTGTTTATATTTTATTAGAGCCATATTATATTTCAGTTTTTAAATTTTAATATTCTATGTTGTCTCATATTTTGTACCTTGTTATATGTGTTTTTATTGGCTGTTCACCGCCCCGAGTCCCTTCGGGGAGAGGGGGCGGTATATAAATCAAATAAATAATAATAATAATAATATTGATAAGGAAATCACTTTATTTTCAGTTAATATTAATGGCTTAAATTCATCATCCAAAAGAAAACGGATATTCGAAAAACTCAAAAAACAAAATGCTGATATAATTTGTATCCAAGAAATACATATTTCAGACACTCAAACATATCTCCTAAAAAATATAAATCTAGGTAAAGTGTATTCAGCACTTGCAAACAAAAAACAAAGAGGTATTGTAGTACATGTAAAAGATTGGCTTCAACATAAACAGATTTATAAAGATCAAGAAGGGAGAATGCTCTTTACAGAAATAATTCTAAACCAGAAAAAGGTATTGCTAGCCACAATATATGCCCCAAATATAAATCAAAAAGATTTTTATAATAAGCTTCATCAGAAGATAATATAGTTTCAATATGCCAATGTATGCATAGTAGGGGACTACAATGCAGTCCCAGATGAAGATAAAGATTATAAAATGCCCCCCCTCCCCCCCAAAAAAAGGAAAAGAAAGGAGAACACTACCCATGTCCTTTAATAACATGATAAGAGAACATAATTTGAAGGACGTGTGGAGAGAACTAAATCCAAATAAAAAGTGATATACCTTCTTTTCGAATCCTCACAACTCCTGGTCTAGAATAGATCAGATATGGATGGACCTTGGGTTAATGGAGAACATTGAAAGGATTGAGATTTTGCCAAATTTATGGGCTGACCATAATCCGATTCAAATTAAATGGAAAGGAGAGAGAAAATCTGGAAGATGGACATTTAATAACACTATACTAAGAGATAAAGATTATATAGAAATGATTAAGAAATAATTGAATATATTTTTTTTAAATAAATAAAAGAGAACATACCACCTTACAGAATCTTTGGGATATGACCAAAGCCTATGTCAGAGGTTTAACCATTGCTTACAATATCAAAAAGAACAAGGAAAAAAGGCAGCAACAAAATAGATGGAGGGAGAATTTGAAAGATTTGGAAACAAGTAGACAACAAGACCCGAATAATTTAAATATTAAAAAAGAGATAGATTTGGTAAAGCATAAGATAAACTTGGATGTACAGAAAGATTTGGCTCGAAAAATTAAGCTAGCAAAACAAAACTATTTTGAAAATGCAAATAAACCGGGGAGATAGTTAGCCCATAAAATAAAAAAAGAACAAGAAAAGAGAACGATAGTAGCTCTCCAACATCAGAGATGGAAATTATACACGCAGACTTAAAAAAAGAAAGAAATTGCTAAAGATTTTTTTATGAAATTATATAACCAGGAAGAAGTATTAGGAGAATCTATTGACCAATATTTGAATGAAAAGAATTTGCCTGAAATCACCGATGAAGAGAAAATAAATTTGAATACTAAAATATCTATAGAAGAAATTAGGAACGCAATTAGATTACAATAAACAAATAAGACACCGGAACCAGATGGAATTCCTTCAGAATTTTACAAGGAATTTCAAAAAATAATAGAGGAAATGCTGGTAGATCTGTATAACGAAGCCTTAGAGAATGCCAATATCCCTAAAACATGGCAGGAAGCATATATCATTCTTATCCATAAAGAGCAATCAGATCCACAAAAAATCCAGAATTATAGACCAATATCACTATTAAATGTAGATTATAAAATAATGGCTACAATACTAGCGGAAAGATTAAAGAGAGCATTAAGTAGAATAATTCATACTGACCAGAATGGCTTCCTTCCTCATAGACAAATAAAAACAAACACAAGAATTATTTTGGACATATTAGAATACTATGAAGTGCATTCAACTAAGACAATGGCATTAATATTCCTAGACGCCCAAAAAGCATTTGATAATCTGAATTGGAAATTCCTCATTAAACAATTGGTTGGTATGAAATTTGGTGAGAAGTTTACAGGATTTATTAAGACAATCTATAGCATGCAGACTGCAAAAGTATTATTAAACAGGGAAAGTACAGATGCCATAAAGATAAATAAGGGAATAATACAAGGATGCCCCTTGGCTCCCCTACTGTATATATTGGCAGAAGAAACTCTTCTAGCACAAATTAGAAAAAACCAAGAAATTAGAGGATTAAAAATTAAAAAAGAGGAATACAAACTGCAAGCATTTGCCAATGATATGGTATTTATATTAGAAGAACCTCTAGAAACAAGTCCTATACTATTAAAAGAAATAGAAGATTACGGAAAGGTAGCAGGGTTAAAAATTAACAAAGAAAAAACAAAAGTATTAGCAAAAAATTGTACATGAGATCAGAAAGAAGAACTAGCAAACAAATTAGTGTTGGTGGTAAACAAAGTAAAATATTTGGGAATATTGCTAACTGCCAGATGTTCATCGATTAAAAAAGATAACTACGACAAATTAACAGTGCAAATAGCTAAAGACTTAGAAAACTGGGCTAAATTACAGATATCGATATTGGGATGCATTGCAATAGTAAAAATGAATGTTTTACCAAAATTGTTTTACCTATTTCAGACGGTGCCAGTCAATTTAGAAAGGATTTTTTTTGCAGAATTAAATAGCTCAATATCTAAATTCATATGGCAGAAGGAAAAAGCCAGGGTGAAATATAAATTATTACAGGATGCTAGAAAAAAGGGGGATTTGGCCTTCCAGATTTTGAATTATATTATAATGCAGCTGTAGCAAATTGGGTTAAGGATTGGGTTAAATTAGAAAATAGAAGGTTATTAATATTAGAAGGATTTGATCTCCAAATTGGCTGGCACGCTTTCATGTGAATGGAAAATCTAAGCAACATTCATATTTTCAAAGGCACCATATAAGAAATGTATTGTTTAAGATTTGGGAAAAGATTAAAAAGAATCACTACTCAAAGGTTTCACTGTGGTTATCCACACTGGAAGCTGTCACACACCCAAATGTACTGGATTATGAAAATATTATAAGGTATAAAGATTTATTGTATGATACTGGAGACCTTAAAAACAAACACCAAATACAAATTCAAGGAAAAGAAATAGCATGGTGGCCCTTTGTACAAATACAAACCCACTATAAAAGAGATAGAGAACAATTTGGCTTTAACATGATTCCACAAGAGTTAGATAAAATATGGTTTGGAGAGGAAAAGAAAGCAATCAGCAAAATATACAAATACTTCTTGGATTATAAACTTAAAGAAGAAACAATTGCAGAATCTATGACAATTTGGTCTAAAAACCTAGGCTATAGTATTGATTTAGATAAATGGGAACACATCTGGCAAACAAACTATAAATTAATTATGTCAGTCTTGTATAAAAAAAAATATATAAAATGGTTTATCATTGGTATCTATCTCCTGCGAGACTGGCTAAGATGTTTCCTAATTTACCACCCAACTGTTGGAAATGCAATCACGTACAAGGAACATACTTCCACATGTGGTGGACCTGCCCATATGCTCAGAAATTCTGGAAAAAACATAAGAAATTGAATTTTAGATATAACAAAACAAAAATTAAAATTTGAACCCGAAATCTTTCTATTAAGCATGATAGATACAAACATGGAGAAAAAATATCAATATTTAATTTTACATATTATAACTGTGGCTAGAATAACGTATGCACAAAACTGGAAGACATCCCTCACCCCATCAGACAATATGGTAATTAAAAAATATATGAATGTGCTGAGATGGATAGCTTAACTAAATTGTTAAAAAACAAACAAAATAGTGAATACTATGAAATATGAAATATTTGGTATGAGTGGTTAAGAAAAAGGTAATGTCTGATATTTAGATAAACTATTGAAATGATAGTAGATGTGCGTTTAATTAAAAAAGATGAAGAGAAAATGTAATTTCAAAAGAACGAAGGACTACTTTAACAAGGTAGATCACGTCAATGATAATGATAAAAAAAAGAGCAACCATTGCTCAATATATGCAGCAAAATTTATATATGTGTATATATAAATATACGTGTGTGTGTATGTGTGTTTGTGTCTGTGTCTGTGTGTTGATTTGTCTGTTTTAAATGTATGTCATATAAATGTTTATTAAAAATAAAAATAAATAAAAAAAATAAAAATAAAATTCCCGCTCGTTTACCTCGTCTCCTCTTCTGGCATGATCTCTTCTTTGCTTTCTTTGTTATAATCCATAGCACTGGGGAATTGGTTAGAATCTCCTTGGTGTTTGCAAAGACAGGTGGGAGTGGGGAATCAGAAAGCTGCTCCTTAAGGAACCATTGCCTAATTCTTAGCAGATGGTCTCGTGAGTATGAAATCCATAGTGAATTGCAGATAATAATAAGGAATAAAGAAACCATTAGAGAGCATTTCACCGAGGCAGCAGTCTTTCACCGAGGCAGGGGATGTATTGTATATACAATATATTATCATTAATATTCAATAAAATATTGCTGAGTTTAGGGTTGTATACATTTAATAATAATAATAATAATAATAATAATAATAATAGTAGTAGTAGTAGTAGTAGTAGTAAACAACCACTTGAACTCCATAGGCATTGACAAAGTTGCCATCAGTCAATTGCAGAAGGCAGCTTCACTTGGAATAGCTTCCATCCTGTGGCAATATCTGTAACACCATCCAACATCCAGATTTGTCTGTCCCAGGTCCTTAGTAAGGACTTAATAGTAGACAAAAATGCCAAACCCAGTCTGAACATGCATCTCAAATAATCCATCTGTTAAAATATTGAAGTTTACAGATGATACAACAGTGATTGGTCTCATTCGAGATAACGACGAATCCGCATACAGACGGGAGCTTGTACAACTTGCCTCATGGTGTAACCAGAACAATATGGAACTGAACACAGTCAAAACCATAGAAATGGTGGTAGACTTTAGAAGAAACCCTCTCATACTACCACCTCTTTCAATACTAGGCAACACAGTATCAACAGTAGAGACCTTCAAATTTCTAGGTTCTATGATATCACAAGACCTAAAACGGACACCTAACATCAAAAATGTCATCAAAAAAGCCCAACAAAGAATGTTCTTTCTGTGCCAACTCAGAAACTGGCTAAGGAGTTGCTGATACAGTTCTATAGAGGAATTATTGAGTCTGTCATCTGTACCTCTATAACTATCTGGTTTCGTTCTGCAACCCAACAGGACAGACATAGACTTCAGAGGATAATTAGGACTGCAGAAAAAACATTTACTACCAACCTGCCTTCAATCAAGGAGCTGTATACTGCATGAGTCAAAAAGAGATCTGTGAAGATGCTATAGAGCACTACATCAGAACAACTAGACACAAGAACAGATTTTTCTTGAATGCCATCACTCTGCTAAACAAATAATTCCCTCAACACTGTCCAACTATTTACAAAGACTGCAGTACTATTACTATTAATCTTCTCATCAGTCCTTATCACCCATCCCCTCCCACTTGTGACTGTATGGCTGTAACTTTGTTGCTTGTTTCCTTACAATTTATATTTACTGTTTCCTAGTATGATTTGATTGTTGATGGTACCCTATGATTATTATTAAGTATTGTACCTTATGATTCTTGACTCTTGATAAATATATCTTTTCTTTTATGTGTACTGAGAGCATTTGCACCAAGACAAATACTTGTGTGTCCAATCACACTTTGCCAATAAAGAATTCTATTTAATTTCATTTTAAGACACAGTGAAGGCACCAAATTGGGTTGTTTTAAAAGAGCAACAAGTGATTAATGTGTTTAGTTCAAGTCTCCTTTGAGGTTTGATGTGATTGACCTTGGATAAATCACTAGCTGTCAATCTACTTTTTTGATAAGATTTTAGTTAAGATAATGGAGAAATATGCATGTTATTTTGATTCTTATAGGAAATACAGTATTAACATGCCTAAATATAAATAGTAGAATAATGTATTGTAACAATATGAGATAAAAAAATCCAAAATAGGTAAATCTGTCTGTCTGTCTCTCTCTGTGTCTCTCTCTCTGTCTTTCTCTGTTTATCTCTCTCTCTCATTCACCTATCTATCCATCCATTTATTTTATTGATTTATCTTATTTTATTTATTAATTTAGTCAAACAATTATTAGATAACAGGTATAAGTATAAACATGGTTATAAATACATGAAATGGATATGAATAAGAAAAAAAGAAACAATAGGACAGGGACGATAAGCACGTTGGTGTGCTTATGCACGTCCCCTATAGATATCTTAGGAAAGGGGTGAGGTCAATAGTAGACAGTCTAAGGTTAAAGTTTTTGGGGTTTGGGGAAAAAACCACAGAGTCAGGTAGAGCATTCCAGACATTGACCATTCTGTTGCTGAAGTTGTATTTCCTGCAATGAAGTTTGGTGCTGTTTATCTTGAGTTTGTATCTATTGTGTGCTCTTGTATTGTTTTGGTTGAAGCTGAAGTATTCATTGACAGGTAGAACATTGCAATATATAATTTTATGTATTATACTTAGATCGAACCGGGCGTTGTGGTTCTAGGTTGTCTAGGTCTAAAATTTCAAGTCTGGTTGCATAAGGTATTCTGCAACGAGTAGAAGAGTGGAGGATTCTTCTCGTAAAATATTTCTGGACTTTCTCAATTTATCAGATATGTAATGCGGGTTCCAGATTGATGAGCTGTATTTGAGTATTGGTCTAGCAAATGTTTTATATGCTCTAGTTAGTAGAGTGATATTATCAGAGAAAAAGCTATGCAGGATTAGTTAACAACTCTTAACGCCTTTTTGGTTATGTAGTTACAGTGGGTTCTAGCACTTAGATCATTTGAGATGAGAATTCCAAGGTCCTTGACAGAGTTTGGATCATCAACAAGGTCTTGACTATTCAGCTTGTATTTTATTTTCTGATTTTTTTTGGCAATATGTAAGACAGAGTGTTTATTTGTTGAGATTTGAAGTTGCCATTTGTTCGACCATTCTGACACATAGTCGAGGTCTTTTTTAAGGGTAGCAGTATTGTCAGTGGTGTTGAATAGCTTTACATCATCATTTACATCATTTATGATGACCATAGATATCCATTGATAGAATATTATGCTTCTGAATGTCAGGTACTAACATACATTAATAACAAGGTGCTGTAGTAATATGTCCTGTTTGTGGGATTTCTGTTATTTAAAAGAAGTCAGGAACAAGGATACAGTTCAAATGTACTATAAGTTTATTTCATGCTATCTATACACAAGAACTACTAACAGCCAAAGTAATTTGGCAACACATAAAGGTTGATGGTCTTTGGGCAGTGATGGTGGATTTACAGGGGCATAGAAACTCAAAACTGATTATATTTTTGAACCTTCCCTGCCCTTGGACTCAGCCTGGTCATTCCTGTATTTTCCCCAACTGTCTGGTTAACCCCTATGGAAGACCAACGCTTCATAATTATCCAAACATAGCAAGTACTATCAATAGTACTTATAATATGAATATAATAATATTCAAGTCAATCCAAATTTGGAAAGATAAATTCTAAACTTTCAAAACCAGTCTAACTGCCCTGGCATTATTATTCTTCACCTCCAATTTCCATTTCTCTTTCTTTTTCTTTTGAGGCTTATAACCTTGTATCTTTTAGGACACTGTGATATAACTAGCTGTAACTAGTGTTAGTTTTAGAGATTACTGAATACAATTTTAGTTTACTTCTATGTCTCATTTTTTTTCTAACATTATTCTGGTTTTGGCTTATTTCTGCATCAGTTTTTATTTTTTTAAAGAAACAATTCCTTCATTAAATATGTAATATTTTACAATACATGGATTTCTTCTAAAACGTATCCCAAGCTATACAGCTTTCAAACTGAACCAGGATTTGAAAATAGTCTGCTTGATATATGCTACATTTTATTCTTGTTTAGAATACTCACATTGGCCCATTTAATTGACCCACAATGTTATCTATGTCGGGGATTTCAGGTCTGATGCCTTGCTTAATCAACCCAGAGGGTGCTGTTCATTCTCAAAGATTAAAATCCATCACAAATGAATAGGCAAGCAAAACACTATTTTTCTATGCTGTCCTACCTATCAGTTGAATATTATGGCTTGCTGAGTACTTAATTACTTTTTGATTTAGCAGTTGGATTCTAGCCACAATACTTGAAAGTGTACTGAATTCCAATGGGTTGGCTTTGCCTTTGGGTGTGGCATACCTATTCTCTAGTGCTCAGCATGTAATGTTTGCGACATGTATGACAAAATTAGCAACATTCCCTTGAATACTTTAGGTGTATAATGTCTGTGTGTGTCTGTGTGTACGGAATGTAACATAGACATTAAACATTAAAATATTGTACATTTACAGTACAAGAAATTCATGTAGAGTTTCATGTAGAGAAGGTAGAGGAGTGTTGCATCAGAACTTGTCAAGTGCTTTTTTCAAACCTGGCAACTACAGGTATATGCATTTCCAAGATGGCGGCCAGAGGGCGTCCCCGAGAGGAGCTCCGTCGGGATGACTAGCTTTTGGGGTGAGTCTCTTCCCCCCTGGGTCCCCCACCAGTGGCAAAGGTGGGGGAAGGACCAGGGGAGGTTGGTGAAGCCACGGAGCAGTTGGCAGAGCTGGAACCGCTCGGTTGCTTTGCGGGTGGCGGAGGTTCGGCCGTGGCCACGTCTGGCGTTGGGTGGCCGCGTTCAGCGTTGGGCGGCAGCGGTGTTCCCAGATGGCTGGCGGAGCTGTCAATAGAGCTAGAGTCACACGGTTGCTTCGCGGGCGGCGGAGGTTCGGCCGTGGCTGGCGTCAGCATTGGGCAGCCGCGTACAGCATTGGGCGGCGGTGGCGGTGGCGGCGGCATTTCCGGAGGGCTGGCAGAGCTGCAGATGATGCCTCCTTTCCCCTTAGGCCCCCACTGGTGGCAGAAGTGGTCAGGCCTGGTGGGGGAGGGTTAGCGGCTCCAGAGGGACTGGGAGACATCACTGCCGCAGGTTCCATGGCCGCTCAGAGGGCCTTCGGATGGCAGCGAGGACAGGATATGATCCTGCATTCGGCGTTCAGTGGCAGTGAGGCCGGATGAAGAGTGAGGCCTCGTCTGTGACTTTCTTCCCCCCGAGGTCCCCACCGGTGGCAGAGGTGGTTAGACCGGGGGGGGGTCATGGGCCCCGAAGCAGCTGGAATGTGTCAAACTCGCTGGAGATTTTGGGGTCGCCCGGGTGGCCCTCAGGCGGTGGAGGCCCTGCCGCGACCAGGTTTTGTGCCCAGCATTCAGTGGCAACAGCTCCAGGGGACTCATGAGACTGCGGAAGATTCTCCTTCCCCTTGGGTCCCCACCAGTGGCAGAGGTGGTTGGACCGGGGGTGAGTCGGTGGCCCCGAAAGGCCTGGAAGGTGCTGGAGTCGCCGGAAGCCTCGGAGTTATCCGGTTGAAGCTGCAGTTGGGGTCTCCTTTCCCCCCTAGGCCCCCACTGGTAGCAGAGGTGATTGAAGGGCCAGGGGGGATGGGGCCCCCGGAGCAACAGCGGAGCAGCAGAGGTGGCAGAGGAACTGTGAATAACATCAAAGGCACCGGAGGGTGTCGCCAGATGGCTAGGACATTTTTATCGGAGCCTTTAAATTATTCTAGGAAAGATTTCTGGGCCTTGAGGGATGTCCCCCTTTCCCTCAAGTGGCCCTCAAAACTTTCTAAAACCTATCTTAATGACAGATCCTGGGATCCCGAGAGATGGTGCGGCCGCAGAAAACGTGTTGGGGAGAATTCTGGAGTTTGTAGATTTTTAATGAGGTTTTTAGTGGGGTTAGGGAAATCAGAACCGGGTTTGGGGGACAACCCGCAGGGATCTGGGGGTAGCCAGGCTGGCATGCATGTCTGGGAGGGCTCAGAGGGTCGTGCGTTGAGGGGGCGGATAGGGGGTGGGTTGCCGGGGGCCAGTCCTAATGGCACAGTAAGTGGGAGGGGCAGATATGGTGGGGGTAGAGGGCCATATCAGGTTGTGGGATCGCACAGTCGCTGTCTTCAAGTGGTAGCGCGTTCCGACCCTCTTCACCCGTCCTGCAGGCCTGGTTGTGCAGAGCCTCAGGCCCTGAGTATCCGGCTGATGCTGTGCAATGCCAGGTCCGTTGTGAATAAAGCCCCCCTGATTTACACCCCCCCTGCTTTATTCAGGAACAGGGCGTGGACCTGGTAGGTATAATCGAAACCTGGTTGGGCCCAGAGAGTGGTATTCCTCTGAAGGAGATGTGCCCACCAGGTTTCTTATCATTTCATCAGCCTAGGTCTCAGGGAAGGGGTGGTGGGGTGGTGGTGCTTATTAGAGAGGTCTTTTGTCCTAGCGAGTCTATTGTTCCTCAGATGGCTGGTTGTGAGTCTCTCTTTGTGAAGTGGGGGCAGGGGGTTCAGATGGGGCTTTTGATAGTGTACCTGGCTCCCTGCCACATATCACTGGCCCTGCCCAGACTCCTCAAGGTGGTAGCCAAACTGGCGGTTGGGACCCCTAGGCTTTTAGTCATGGGGGATTTCAACCTGCCTTTGTTCGGGGAAACCTCTGGGGTAGCTCGGGAGTTCATGGCTTCCATGATGGCCATGGACCTGACCCAATTAGTTTCTGGTCCCACTCATATAGGAGGACACACGCTGGACCTGATTTTTGTCTCTGGTCAGTGGTTGAATGACTGTAGCTTCGGGGACTTAGTTATCAAACCCTTGTCATGGACAGATCATTCTCTTCTTAGACTTGACTTCTGTACCACCACCCCCCACTGCAGGGAGGCGGAGCCGTGTAGATGGTTCCGCCCCAGGCGCCTGATGGACCCTGAGCGGTTCCAGAGGGAGCTTGGGCCATTTCCCGAGATTCTGGCTCATAACTTGCCTGGAGACTTGGTGGCCACCTGGGATAGGTTGGCTGCCAAGGCTCTGGACTGAGTTGTGCCTTTGTGACCTCTGACCCAGCACAGATCCCATCTAGCTCTGTGGTTTATGGAGGAGTTGAGGGAGATGAAATGCCAGAAAAGACGTCTGGAGAGTGTTTGGAGGGCTAGCCGCGCCGAGTCCGACCGGACACAGGTGAGGTCCTATATTAGTATCTACCTTGTGGCGATAGAGGCAGCAAAGCGTTCGCATTTCTCCACCCTTATTACATCGGCAGAAAATTGGCCTGCTGCTCTGTTTAGAGTGACCCGCTCCCTGCTTGAGCCAAGAGCACGGGAGGACCTCTTGCAGGGCAGGGCAGAGGAGTTTTCACGATTTCTGCATGACAAAATCGCTCAGATTTGGGGCGGGCTGGAATCCAATTGGGTGGTCCCAGGGGAGGTGTCCAGGGCAAGTCTTGAGACTATTATCTGGGAGGAGTTTGACCCTGTGGCTGCTGAGGGTGTGGACAGGTTGCTGGGGGGGCTGAATACCACCACATGTTTGTTGGACCCGTGTCCCTCCTGGTTGGTTTCAACCGCCAGGGAGATGACACAAGGCTGGCTCCAGGGGATTATCAATGCTTCGTTGAGAGAGGGGTCGCTGCCTACTGCCCTGAAAATGGCGGTGGTGCGGCCCCTCCTCAAGAGGCTGTTTCAAATAACTATCGTCCAGTCTCCAACCTTCCTTTTCTAGCGAAGGTTGTTGAGAGTTTGGTGGCACGTCAGCTTCCTCAGTACCTGGAGGAAGCGACTTACCTCAATCCTTTCCAATCAGGCTTCAGGCCCGGGCATAGTACCGAAACAGCATTGGTCGCATTGGTTGATGATCTCTGGAGGGCCCGTGACAGGGGGCATTCCTCTGTCCTGGTCCTGTTAGATCTCTCAGCGGCTTTTGATACTATCGACCATAGTATCTTATTGCAGTGGTTGGAGGGGTTGGGGGTTGGAAGAACTGTCCTACGATGGTTCTCCTCCTTCCTCTCTAACCGCTCACAATTTGTGTTGACGGGGGTGGGGAGAGATCCACCTCTAAGCCCCTCATTTGTGGGGTGCCTCAGGGGTTGGTCTTCTCCCCTCTTTTGTTCAACATTTATGTGAAGCCGCTGGGGGAGATCATCTGTGGTTTTGGGGTGCAGTGTCATCTGTATGCTGATGATACTCTGCTTTACATCTCTACCCCAAACCACCCCAACGATGCTGTGGAGGCTATGTCCCGGTGCCTGGAGGCCGTGCAGATGTGGATGGGCAGGAGCAGGCTCCAGCTCAACCCTTCCAAGACTGAGTGGCTGTGGTTTCCGGCGGCCCGATATAGTCAGCTGATTCCATTGCTGGCTATTGGGGGAGAGATCTTACCCCCCACAGAGAGGGCTCGCAATTTGGGCATCCTCCTGGATGCACGGCTGTCTTTAGAAGATCATATTATGGCCGTCTCCAGGGGGGCTTTTTATCAGGTTCGCCTGATTCGCCAGTTGCGGGCCTTTATGGATCGGGACGCCTTACACACGGTCACTCATGCCCTTGTCACCTCTCGCCTGGACTACTGTAACGCTCTCTACATGGGCTCACTGCGGGGAGCACCCGGAGACTCCAACTGGTACAAAATGCAGCCGCGCGGATGGTTATGGGGGCATCACGAAGCTCCCATGTGACGCCTCTCCTGCACGAGCTGCATTGGTTGCCGGTGGTTTTCCGGGTTCACTTTAAGGTTCTGGTTTTGACCTTTAAAGTGATCCATGGCATTGGACCAGGTTATCTGCAGAACCGCGTTCTACTGGTAGTCTCCCACTGACCTGTGCGTTCCCACAGAGAGGGCCTTCTTCGGGTGCCGTCGGCTTCTATGTGCCGCCTGGCGACTCCTAGAAGTAGGGCCTTCTCTGTGGGGGCCCCCGCCCTCTGGATTGGTCTGCCTCTGGAATTATGCAATAACATGGACCTGAGAGCTTTCAGATGTGCATTAAAAACCTGGCTCTTCAAGCAGGCCGGCCTAGGCTGAAATGGGATTTTTAATTTAGTATTTGTGTTTTAAATTGGGATTTTAAAATTGGTGTTTTAATAATTTATTGGGCGAGGGTATAATTTTAGACAGCCTAAGATATTTAATTCTTTTTAACTTTTATAATTGTAATAAAGTTTTACGGTTGGCTGTGCACTGCCCTGAGTCCTTCGGGAGAAGGGCGGTATATAAATATAATAAATAAATTAAATAAATAAACAAGCATTTTATGAGGATGCTTGGGATTTTAATCATGGTGAATTTTAGCAAACTTTGTTTCTCTGCCTAGAACTCATTCCTCTCAAGAAACCATACATTAAAAGCCTAGTCAACAAAAATAATTTATGTTTTCCTAAAGATTTGTAAACAGACAAGTAAAAACCTGCTTGGCATCTGACAGTATATTCAAGGAGGCCCCATTATTTCATTAATGAGCTTTGAAAGATAACAAAATGTCATAACTACAATGGATGAACAGTTTAAGGATATAAAACATGGTCAAATTTTTTAGCCTTGAAAGATAAAGAGGGCAACTATACAAGTTGCCTGAGATAATTCTCTGCATGTAATAATAGCATCTCTTCTCTTAATGCATCAGCCTTGAGGCAAAGACTGATAAGATTTAAGACTGAATATTTCCCAGATTTAAGGCCAACTCACTTTTTTCAGCTCACTTCAAAGGACATGGTTTTATCTGCTTCTTCAAGTAGGAGACAAACAAAGGTCTTTCTAACTGTCATCATTGTTTTTTACTTGTCAGAGAAGGTATCCATACACAAACCCTTCTGGAATTTAAGGTCTACAGTCTAGAGGTCAGCTTGAACTATTTCCATCTGTAACACTGTAATCAGTAGTTTGGTGTCTTCTTCTGATGTTCTTGACAGATAAGTTGAGGTTGCTGGGGGGAGTTTCCTTGAACTGTATCCGGCCTTCTACTGTCCAGAGATGTAAACAACACCAACCTCTCTACATTGTGACTGATTTTATACCAATCCATCTTTTCCTTCTTTTTTAAATGAAAATAAACAAAGTTTGGTAAGGACTAGAATCCTTTTATAATTAAGCAACTTAGACAAAGGCATGGATCATTTTATGAACTAGAACTCTCTTATAGTTTCAAAGCACAAACTTTTGAAAGTATTTCAATAATCATGTCAAGCATAAATTGGAATTGTTTTAAATGGGGAAAATATCACTGTTATGTGGGATTAAATTGCAATGATCATGAAAAACTGCCAAAGAAATCTGAATGCTTTTGCCACAAGGATGATGCCCTTCTTTCCTGATTGGTTTTCTACTAGGTGTCTGTCATAATTTATGAAGCATAATCTAAGAGCAGTCAGAACAAACAGATACCCAGCATGTTATTTTTGATGAAGAAACTCAAGAGAGACTTCAAATAATGTCACGGGACGTTCAAGATGGATGAATTTGAAATGGGTGGTACTTTAAAAGAGTTACCCAACCCAACAGCTTGTTTGGCCTTACTGCCAAATTATTCTGACTTTAGATTTAGGCAACTGGATTAATTGGTTATGCAAAAGGGTTAGAGATTTCAGATTTCTTTTATAGCACTTGCAAAAATTGTAATAGCAAGAATGACATTCCAAAAACATACACTACCTACTTATTCTTTGTTATGCAACTATATATTTGGGAAATGTTGCAATTAACAAACCAGTTTTAGTATTTTATGAAGAACAGAGGAAAACTGTTGTAATCAAGGAGAACAAAGTTTGTGTATGTAGGGGAATATCACATACACAATTGCAGAAACAAATATAACCTTTTCAAATAGAGGAAGAAAGAGAGTCATTCAGTAGCTGACTTCGCACTGCAAAATAAAATAGTCTATTTTAATATAACCCTTTTTATACATATATGCCCACATTTATTTACTTTTTCTTATTTTAACAGACACAAAGGTTTAAAATAACAATGCTGGCAAAATCTTGTTTAGAACACTTGATTGCATTAATGATTCATGCATGTATTTAAATGGATAGATAAGATGCTACAGGAAAAACTCAAATGGAATTTACTTTAAAAGTGAGATTGCAGTTAGCTTCTGCAATGAAGATGAACATTTATATTTCATCCATTTGAGTTGTTCAGAACTGTGCTTAATGATTATTTATTTTTTATCTTTTTTGTAAAGGATAGTACTCTCAAACTGTTATCATATTAAGCTTATTTCCTTTTATAGTAGGGACTATACTTCTAAAATTCAGCAAAATGAGAAGGAAAAAGAGTCCAAATATTTTAGAAATAATTTTATATTTGTTTTTTTCAGTATGGAAAAATAAAATAAAATAAAAACCTTGATGGAAAAACCATTGAACTGATTTAACATAGTCCCAAAATGCATGAAAACATGCCAGAAAATCTTGGCTTCTTCCACTTGCATGTTATGACATCATCACCAACCATCTTAGTTTGTCTCTTAGTCACTAAAAAACATTGTTTGTTTAAAAAAAATCTGCTGTTCCCAACTGCACAAAGATTACCTCAGCTTTATAGGAATAGGTATAACAGAGTATATAAATATACCCAGTGGTATATATTACATTTTCTGTCACACTAAATAACACAAATCTTTTCACTCTGTTATAAGCAGCTCCTTTGCATCCATTTTCTATTCATTCTATTAGGAAGCTAATCTATATTCTATTTTTTTCCACAGATCATTCACTCCCATTATCCATTGTATTTTCAATTTTCCTTGTCTTTTCTTTCACCTATTTCCCTTTCTTCCATTTCCATTTCTTCTCAAGGTCTATTCTGTCCCATATTCTTAATTTATCATCATCAGTAATTTCTTCATCATAAACAATTAAATAATTCAAGTATACCTTTCTCATGTCCCAGAAAAGCCCAATCTATTTAATATGTTTTTGTGATTGTTATTTTTATTCTTTTTACTTTTTCTATTTTACAAGTACAAATTCTTGTAGATATACTCCACTTTACAATAGCTGATGTATTCAAAAACTCACATTTGTACATTAATTAATTAATATATTCATCATGCATTAATATTATATTTATTACTTTGCCATGGAAGATCATTTTATATGAAGATATTAATCAAACAACCACCATTCTTATTCATGAATTCATTTATTTTTAGACAATCATGCCATATAACAGAATAATTGTTTCCCCTGGAACAGATTCATTGTGAATATTTCACAGTTCAAGATGCTGTACCAAACTCTTTTCTGAGTCTTCATTTGGCTTCATTTACTGGTGTTTAACAGGCAACTATCACTAATCTATGATTTCAGTTGAACCTGTTTTACACCTTGAAACAACCCAACCGCCCTATGGAATCTAATTGGATATTAGGCAAATGGAGTGGCAAATGGGAACTTATGAGAAATTCCAGACTTATCAGGGAGGGATCCATCCATGACAATAAACTGATAGAAATACCCCCCACAATTAAAATCATATTGCCACTGGCCTGAGTGGGAAAAATAGGTTTAATGTGTGATTCTCCCATGATTAGTAACTGGGCCAAGTCCATGGTGGGCATAAACTCCTAAGATGCTTCTGAATCTATGCTCAGGGAATAAAGGTTGAAGTCCCCCAGCACCATAAACCTAAAGAACTCCACTGCCAAGCCCAGCATGCAAGAATATGAACATAGAAGCTATTATGTAGCATGGAAGCTGGTATAGCAACAATAATCCCTACTGATTCTACAAGTAGAAACTTCACGTGGCTATTTGCAAGGCAGCATTCCCGATAACCTCAGGAGTTTCCTGGAAATCCATAACTATAACCCATACACTGACACACTTCTAGGTTATAAGTACAACTGGTGCCAAAACTGAAGCACAGCTGGCCATATTTTGGAGAAAGTCACTCTTTTTCTGTGCTGTTCCAAGTTTTGATAATACATTCCAGATTGGCTCTCACATCCAAGATTATATTTCCAGATGATGTGAGCTTCATTAGAGACTGGCTCTGATATTCATTGGAAATAGCTGGAATCCGGAACTAGAAGGCACAAATACCAGGCAGTCGGGATATGTATAGATGGCCAGAAGGCTGGAGGCTTGTAATCCCCATGTGCAACCCACCCTCTGATTTCCCCCCTATACTTTATTGGCCATAAAAACTGCATTGGATACTATTTTAGGAGGATTGTTGTTGTTGTTGTTGTTGTTTTAAATGGGGCTGAATAAATTAATGGAAGCCTATCAGTGGCTGGAGTCAGAGACAACATACCAAATTCCAAATGCTAAAGACCAACATGAAAGTTTATCTTCCTCCTGTTTATAAAATTTCTGAATGCATCTGGTGATCATACAATGAAACTAGAGAGAACAATGAACTAGAGGAGCCATTAGTGTTAACCAGCAGTTAACCATTATTCTTAGGCTTTTACTTCATGTAGCCAAGTCCGCCTGAGGAAGGTTTGTTCTGTGTATTCTTTTTAACTGTTGTCTCTATGTCCTGTCCTAACTATTAGTAATTCAGACTCTTTTTGTCCATCTACCAATGCAACATGAAGGGAGAAGGTGATAAATTCTTTTCTATCAACAAAGCTATCAATCTACTTCCAGCTGCTCAATGTTTATAGCCAAGAGTGAATAGATAATATCCCTGTTTATTTGAGCTACTGTTTTTATAATCTCATGGTCGCAATATCCCTACTAATTACATTAAACATTATCACATTTCCTCTTCTCATTCCAATAAAAATTCTATAATTTCATTCTGCTTACAGTTATCTATTCTTGGTTGACATGATACCTACATTCCCCACCCCTTTATGAGTGAGTATAAGTGTTTAACACAGTTGTCATACTGCATTCTCTCATCATTGGCATGGTTTCTTTCAGCAGTCAAATGTTATTCTTATAACAGCTGGTTCTAAGAGTTGATCTGACAGAATCATTCAGAAAGAGAGACCCAGAGAAATAACTGGTCATATTCCAGAATCAGACAAAAGCTTGAGAAAGATAGATGTAGTCAAGAGACTATATCTTTAGACTAATGATACAGAAGAAGATACAGAAGAGATCAGGAGCAAAACATTATGAAATGTTCCCTTCACATTATTGGTGAGTTTAAAGTTTTGAAATAATATTATTTCAAAATAAGGAGAGTATTGTTTTAAATAAGTAAACCATTTACTTCACCATTGTTACATTACTTTTTATAGAAAAAAGAATGGGATAATTATTTTTATTTTTATCAAAGTATACATGAAGACACACTGCAGTCTTTCTTGACCATGACCAACATTTTACTGCAACAATTACCTATTTTCTGGGACAAAATATCTCATGGCTTCAAAAACAACAACATATGTAAGGGCAACCATGTTTAGGAAAAACTCTAGACTTAAGATTCTAATGGAAAATAGAATTAATTGCTGATCTGATCTATTTATCCTGTTTCCATATTCTTTCCAATTAAACAAAAAAATAAATAGGTGTAGCGAGAAGAGAACTGGTGTCTGTCGAGAACACCAAGAGAAGTCAACTTGAAATCAACATTTTCATACCCTTCTCTCCAGTTCTAAGATGAATGGTCTGGTTATTTCCTGGCAAAAATGAGTCTCAGCCAGGCAGATAGTAATACTGCCACCATCTGTCCTGAATTCTCTTTTCCCAGGACTAAACTTTCAAATAAATGCCTCCAATTTTCCCCTTTAATGCTACTAACTTGCCTCAGGTATAAACCCAGCACCAAAGATGACAACAGTGGAAAGATATGACAGAAAGGATAACTGTACCACGTCAGGCAGAGCCTAACTATGCAGGACCAGTAACCATTAACATCTAAACTGACTAGTCAAACAAAGAGATAGAAATGAGAATAAAAATAAAGCTGTTCAACTGGGCAAAGCAGCACTGAAAAGAAATAAATATCTCTGAGGTTTCTGCCTATACTATCTTTAAAATGCATTTATCCAGTTCTCTTGGGAGTTCTAGACTAACCAAAAAAATCTGTTCCTAAAGTTCTTGCTACTTTTAGAATCTGAGTGGAGGGGAGAGTGGGGGAGAACATTGGACTCCATCTCCCAGCCTGGATCCTATACTTCGTCAAGGAATAATAGCTTCAGTTTTAGGCTATTTAAGACATCCCAACTAAACAGTAGACATCTTAATTAAAAATCACAGTTAGTCTGACGGCCTCTTGATCTACTATAGAGGCTTCCTTTGTTAGAGAGACCAAGATGAAAATGTTCATGGGATCAAGGGAAAAATAAAACTCAGCATTGTACATTAAAATAAAAATAGATTAAACACCCTGTAGCTGTACTGATATTCTGACATCATTTATTTTCACACCAAATTTTAGCAGCAAGAGAAGAGGAAGAGTTTCAGAAAGTTTTAAACAGAAAAATAAAATATATGGAAAAGGAAAAGGAAAGAAATATGTAAAAACCGATTTCCCCTTTGTCATAGCTCAGTTATATTCAGCAAGTATAAATAATATCAAATTATCACCTTCTCTTAAAATACAAAAAACTATCTTCATTTACATCTCATTTCATATCTATAAACAACCAATATAAAGAAAGCATATATCATAATCTGGAAATGAAGAAAAATACCAAGTTGATATTTCCTGAGAAAATTGGGTAATTAGACTAAGTAACTATCTATTGATTAAAATGTATGTTACATCAACACTCACACACACACACACACACACACACATACAAACACACACAAAACACACAAAACAGAGAAATGCAACACACATCTTGCTTCAAGCTATTAGATTTTTGGCAGGTTTCTACACATTTTTTAAATGCTCCTATTTACCTTTGAAAAAATTTCATTGCTTAATTGGCACTGCTCTCTTACATTTGAATTGATATGATAAAGTATATATGATAAAGTTGATGAGTTGTAGCAAGGAGAGGAATGGTAGAAGACTATGTTTCACACATGTCATCAAATAAGGTCAAGCTGACCCAGGTTTTAACTTGATTGGATAATCAATTGTCTTTTTTTCTCTATTAAAATGGATATATTGGTTCATTGCCAGATTGCTACATAGTACTAAATTATTTCCTGGTATTACAGTACACCTAGAATTAGGGCACTAACTCTAGATAAAGTTTGTGTTAAAATAATCCCAGAGCTTGGCAAAAATATGTGTTGTTACAATACAACACTAGGTTAATTCATTATTTTTAAATCTTTATACCACTTTTTATTTTCTTTGGTTTATTCTATTTTGGTCTATACTATTCTATTTATAAGTTGCTGTTCAATTAGGTTCAAACCAACAGTCTTAGCATTCGTTTCCCCCCAACAAGATCCCATGTAGTGGCAAATGGCCCATATAAAATTAGTGTGTATGTGTTACTATTATTTCTTAATGTTAAAGATCTGTCAGCTTATAAATATTCTGCTGTGTTTGTAAAAGGGATAGTGTTAGACAGGCTTTTGGAAGGAGGATCCACCATTGAAAAACCCTAGCTCTTCTGCTCTGCTGATATGTTCAAATCTTGCTGGATCTTGGATCATCACTTCTGCTAAAAGTAAAGAAGAGACTTTTTATCATTTATGGTAGACATGTGTCAAAGCAAATAATTTTGGAGTGAGATTCATATTTCAATACAAAAAATTATTAAAGTGAAGATAAATATGAAACCAGAAACTTTTCTTTTGGGTATAATGGAAAAAGTCTTGGAGAAAACATCCAGAACTTTAATCTTATATATGTTGACAGCAACAAGACTACTCTACAAACAGAAATGGGAGGACATTTTGATTCCCACCATGGAAGAATTGCTACAGAAGCCGATGGAGTTGGCAGAAATTGCTAAATTGACTGTTTTGATTAAAGAAAAGAATATAAGTACCTTTGTTGCCACATGGAGACCACTTCTGAAATTTGTGCTTGAAGTGGAAAAAATGAAATGGGTTTTACTGATTAGATTGAGAAATGGCTAGTTTATATTACTATGGGAAAGGGAAAAGTTGTGGTTCGATGTTAATGTTTTATTTTACTGCAACAGAGGGAGTCAGAAGTCAATATTTTTTTTTCTTTTCCCCAGCCCTTCCTCACTTCTCTTTTCCCCCTTTCCCCTCACTGTCTTCCTATTTTAGTTTGTATTTTATATCTTATTTTATAATCTAATAATTTTTTTTCCTGAGAAAAAAGGAGCATTACTTCTGCTTAAGGTGCAAGAGGTTGTTTTATACAATTTATTTTATACAAAAGACAGCATAATTATTCTCAGTTAAACTCTAGGAAGAAGGAAAGTTTTGTATAAGAAGGGAGGGAGGGAGGGAGAAAGGGAGGGAGGGAGGAAGGAAGGGAGGGAGGGAGAAAGAGAGGGAAGGAGGAAGGAAAGGAGAGAGGGAAGGGGGGAAGGAAGGAAGGAAGGGAAACAACCTTTAGCAGAGTTACTGTTTACCTAGGATATTACAGGAAGATAAATGTTTTTTTCCCAAGAATTAAAGATCCCGAACCATTTTGGATTTTAAGTCTCATTATTAAGTCAGTAGCAAACCAATAGCCACAGCAATGTTTGTGTTAGTATCATTTCCTAGGTGTTTTCTATAAACTTTCCCCAATAACAATCTAAATTCAACTTCTTTAATATGAAAGTAATTTCTGAAACGTGTATTAAATTCATTTTTGTGTCACACAGTTATTAAAGGAAGCAATAGCAAAGTAATTATTCAGCATACATTTTTACTGTAGAGTTTATCTAAATTTCCTTTTTTTCCAGATTAGTTTGAATCTATAAAATTGGTATATTCTCCTATAAGTATACCTGATCTGTCTTTACTAAATATCCATAGAGATTTATTAAGTTATCTGCCACTTAAGAATATTTAACTGTATTCTTAAGTAAAAACTTTGATTTTGTTCTCAGAATATAAATTCTACCATGGAGTATATCCTCTTGCCTCCTCTCTCAGGTACTGATAGTGTTTTATAGTTTCAGTTTGCAATAATTTCTTCTAATATTCTCTTTCTTCTATCTCCTAAATAGTTTCATCTAGCTCATGGGATGGATTTGAAGGTCAAGATAATTCTTTTCCATCTTATGCTCTTGATACCTTTGTGGCATTTGATTTTTCTGTCCAAGATTTTCGTAGGATTTATGGGTATAAATTGGTAGTATTCCAACCAGAGACTAATTGAAACTAATTTTCCATACCTACAAGAATTTCTCTGAAGCAAACACCACAAGAAAAGTGGTCAGCACTGAATGAATGACTTGTGTTTGGTAGCTCTAAAGTGTAAATTCTGACCTTTTTGAAAGGGAGAAAAAAAGCCTTTTTGAAAGTGCCAACCCCAGAGTGAAAATGCCAGAGGGAGAGAAAAAAAGGGAGGGAGATGAGACGGCGAATAGCTGTCTTACTTCTATTCATGAAATTCCTGGCTATCTTTCCAGTTAATTCAAGGTTCTTTTTTTCTTGGAATCACTGAAACGTTTTTATTGGCAAATCACCTGTATGCACATTGATTTCAGATTATTATGAATGTAATTGCAAATTAATACTATTAGTTTATAGAGCTGAATTGCCAAAGAGTGTTAAGATATTTAAACTCATGTGTGTCCATGAGTTTAATATATATGAATTTTCCAAAAGCCACAAATAAAATAATTTATACTCAGTATAATACCCAATCCCTGATTTCCTTATGTTCCACATAACTTTTCTTTACTAAGACATTTAAATTGCTAAATCTATATACTTGAATAATGTGATAAGTAAGCAGATGCAACCCGCAGTTAAACTCACCCTAAATTGCCATACCAAATTAGTAGGTCCCACCATTTCAATTTCTGCTTTAAAAGAATAGCCCACTACATGGGAACTTGGCATGTGCATTATTATCCATAATAGATTCTGTTTTTGCTAAAAAGTATTTCATGCTTGATATTTATTGTTCATGTGTCTATGTAAGATATGAAAAGGGAACTGAATTAAGAACATTTTGTATGCATGAATGGGAGAGAGCTGATATAAAAGTATAAACAAATGGGGAAAAAATCCAACCACAACCAAAAGTTGAATGCAGTATATATGTGCCTCTCTCTCTGTGGTGTCCTCTTATTTACTGAATTAGTAGGATAATTTATTATTTATTTATTTATTTTATCAAACTTTTATACCGCTCCCTCTCCCAAAAAGGGACTCGGGGCGGTGTACAGCCTACTAAAAAAAAAATAATAATAATAAATATACTATAAATACAATTAAAAATATATTAAACACATTGGTCCGGCTGCGTCCCATCTAATTGAAAATTTAACAATATAAAATCAGGGATTCAAATAAAAATTAAAAGTATAAAATTGACTACTAAAACCCGATTAAATTTAAAACCGGAACCCAGTTACTGGGCCAGGCCAGCCTGTCTAAAAAATAGGGTTTTCACTGCGCGCCGGAAGGTCAGGATATCCGTCATAGCCCGTATCTCCGGGGGTAGATCATTCCATAGGGAGGGAGCTCCCACAGAGAAAGCCTGAACTCTCGGGGCCGTCAGCTGACAACGGCCAGGCGGCGGTACCCCAAGTAGGGCAACCCTGTGGGAGCGTACTGGGCGGCGGGAGGTTGACGATGGCAGTAGGCGGTCCCGTAAGTACCCAGGTCCCGAGCCATGGAGCACTTTAAATACCATCAGTACCACCTTGAATCGAATCCGGAGGGCCACAGGAAGCCAGTGCAGCCTGCGGAGAAGCGGTGTAACGTGGGAGCTCCGAGGGACCCACAATCACCCACGTGGCTACATTCTGGACCAACTGCAACCTCCGGAGACTCTTCAAGGGGAGCCCCATGTAGAGAGCATTGCAATAGTCCAGGCGGGAGATAACGAGGGCGGAAGTGACTGTGCGAAGTGCGCCCAGATCCAGAAAGGGCCGCAACTGGTAGATCAGACGAATCTGATAAAAAGCCCCCCTGGCGACGGCTGCAATGTGTTCTTCTAAGGACAGCCGTATGTCCAGGAGGACACCCAGATTGCGCGCCCTTTCCATGGGGGTCAAAACCTCTCCCCCCATGGCCAGTGAAGGAACAAGCTGGCTGTATCTGGGCGCAGGAAACCACAGCCACTCGGTTTTGGTCGGGTTGAGACAAAGCCTGTTACGACCCATCCAACTCCGCACGGCCTCCAGGCACCGGGACATCACTTCGACGGCTTCGTTGGGGTGGCCTGGGGTGGAGATGTACAGCTGAGTATCATCAGCGTACTGATGGAACTCCACCCCAAAGCCACAGATGATCTCACCCAGCGGCTTCACATAAATGTTGAACAGCAGGGGCGAGAACACCGACCCCTGAGGCACCCCACACAGTAGGGGCCTCGGGGCCGATCTCGGCCCCCCTGTCAACACGAATTGCGAATGGTCGGAGAGGAAGGAGGTGAACCACCGCAACACAGTGTCCCCCACCCCCAACCCCTCCAACCGCTGCAATAAGATACTGTGGTCGACAGTATCAAAAGCCGCTGAGAGATCTAACAGGACCAGGACAGAGGAACAACCCCTGTCCCGAGCCCTCCAGAGATCATCCACCAACGCAACCAACGCCGTCTCCGTGCTGTGTCCAGGCCTGAAACCTGATTGGAGGGGGTCAAGATAACTCGCTTCATCCAGGTACTGCGGGAGCTGACGTGCCACCACACTCTCAACAACTTTCGCAACAAAGCGAAGGTTGGAGACAGGACGATAATTAGATAACAATGCTGGGTCCAGGGAAGGTTTCTTGAGGAGGGGCCGCACCACTGCCTCTTTCAAGATGGCAGGTAACAGCCCTCTCTCAAGGAAGCATTTATAATACCCTGGAACCAGCCTCGTGTCACCTCCCGAGTGGCCAAAACCAGCCAGGAGGGACACGGGTCCAACAAACAGGTGGTGGCATTAAGCCCCCCCAGTATCCTGTCCACGTCCTCCAAAGTAACAGGGTCAAACTCAACCCAGTTGACCTCACCGATATCCACCCCCGCCCCCCTGCCCGGAGATGCCCAGTCGGAGTCCAGCTCGTCCCGGATCTGAGCGATTTTGTCCTGCAGAAACCTGGAAAACTCCTCAGCCTGCCCCTGCAAGGGGTCCTTCCGCGCTCCCACCTCCAGGAGGGAGCGGGTCACCCTAAACAGGGCGGCTGGGCAGTTTTCCATGGACGCAATAAGGGTGGAGAGGTAAGACCTCCTCGCCATCCTTATCGCCACTAAATACGTCTTAATATAAGATCGTAATAGTGTTCGGTCAGACCCAGAGCGGCTGGCTCTCCAACTACTCTCTAGGCGTCTTTTCCGGCGCTTCATCTCCCTTAGCTCCTCAGAAAACCAAGGAGCCACTTGGGATTCGCACCGGGTAAGAGGCCGCAAGGGCACGACTCGGTCAAGGGCCCCAGCAGCCACCCTATCCCAGGTGGCGACCAAGCCCTCAACCGAGTCGTGTGTGCGAGCTTTGGGAAATGGCCCAAGCTCCGTCAGGAACCTATCAGGGTCCATCAGGCGCCTGGGGCGGTACCATTTTAATGGTCCTGCCTCCCTGCGGTCAGGGGGTGCGGAACGGAAGTCGAGCTTCAGGAGCGAGTGATCCGTCCATGACAGGGATTCTACAACTATATCCCCTATACCCAGATCACTCTGCCACTGATCAGAGACAAAAACCAAATCCAAGGTGTGACCTCCTATGTGAGTGGGGTCCCGAATTAACTGGGTCAGAGGAGGACTCTTGTCATGTATCAAGTTTGCCAACTCTTGCTGTTCCTGGATAAGAGGAATTTGTCTGCAAGAGTGTATGTAAGAGTTCTGGTAAGGTTCTGATAGGGTACTATAATGAATTATTTGAAGAGTTGTCCTTGAACATTCTCTAATAGCTCATGACAGAAATATTAGTTCAGCCAAATAGGATTATGTTGTACTAATGTTGAAGGAAGAATTTGGCAATCTAATTACTTCTAGGCCCAACTCAAGTTTTCCTTTTACAACTCTGAGGAGTTTGAAATCCACATTTCACCTTGTCTTTTCTTTAGGATAGATAAGTTGGCCAGAGTTTTAGAAAATCAAGACAAAAGACTCTTCGATCTTCACAAATTAGGAATCAAAACAGAGTAGAAACAAAAACAAAGCAAATGAGCAGTTACTGTGGATGTGGAATATTTCACTTGCTATGTGGGAAAAATGGTCTTGTAGTCAGAATCACTGGTTAGATTCCCAACCTTGAATATTGTGATTTTTTTTAGACACCATACATTATGAAAGATTCATCAAAATGGGAAATTAAGTCTTATGAAGAGAGGCAAAAACACCATCGTAGTTGTACTCTACATTTTTTTCTTAAAGTTAATTAACTAATTTAGCTTCAGGGACTTAGGCAAACTCATCAGAAGGTAATCTAGACAAAGGTACTTGTCTTCAGGCACTTAAAAGTCTGCCATTCTTCAGCACTCTAGAAAGTACAAGATTTTAGTGCAAAATGAAAAAAGAGAGAGAGTCTAATTTAATCAGCTTAATCAATTCAACTTTAGAATGGGGGTTTGTCTGGCATGAGCTCAATTCTGTTTGGTGTATGCTTTTGAGAACTTTTCAAGAAAGGGGTTGTTTTCAAACAATAATTAAAACTGTTCTTCCAATGCAATTTATTTTAATAGTCCTTCTGTAAATTCATCAATACATCCTTAGTTTGAGAGATATGGTAACCTAGTAGGCTTTATCGTACTGAATAGCTCCCCTCTCTTTCTTTTAAAATATAATGTTAGGACTTCAATCATTTAAACCTTTAACCTTTTTTTTAAATTGTTCCCTCTCTGTGAATACAGGCTTATCCCATTCAAATGTCTGTAATTTTGATATTTTTTGTGTGTGGGAGGAGGACTACAAGTGATTTTATTTATCTATGTCTGTTAAAAGGGAGGAAGCCAAACAGAATTAGACCAGTGGGAGCTGGGTTTAATTATCAAAAGTTACAGCCTGTTCCTATGTACAGATAGAAGTCTTTGAAAGGAGGCCAATATGCAGACATGATCAATATTCATTTTATTTCAAAGGCTGGAGTGGAATCTATTTCCCCCATTCACAAAATAGGTGAGAATTATGGAGTCAAATTGCAGGGAATCTATTCAGATTGTCCTACCACATAAATGTCTTCCATGGCATAAGATGTCACATAGTTCTTTAGATATGTTTCATTTGAAAGTGCTCCCTGTGGGTGACAAACCATTAGACTGTTGGTGGGTTCACTTTATCTGTGAACCAATTAATATATTAGGAGGAAGCAGCATGTATATCATTGTACAAGCACAAAGCAAGCAAATAAATAATAAAATCATTGTCAATCTCTTCTATATTTGTGAAAAACAAGTAATATTTTGTTTGTTAGTAGAAAATAGGAGGATTTAAAACTGTTATTTATAATTATGCATCTGCCAAATGTTCTCTACCTACACATGCAATGCATTATACATAGTATGCTTCTGAATACTTGTTGCTGAGAAACACAAATGTGGGAGTGTGTCTATTTAGCTAGTTTGGGAACAGAATGCTGAATTGAACAGTGTTTTGCTGACTCAGCACAATTTTACCCAAAGCTAGAATGCATAATAACTTAATGGCTAAAATTATGAGGTATTGTCAGGTGAATAAGAAGCAAATAAAATAAGATTTTGCAGAAAAATATCAGCATAGTATCATCTCTTCAAAAGTTTATATTGATGGCTATAACAATTTATGAAATTGTAAAGTTTGGTGGGACAATTTAAGACCATCAAGGAAAGTTTCATTTTCAAACAAGGAATAGAAATTAAACTGCCAAGAACAATTTGGTTGTCCAGTATCCAAGCACTGATCTCCAATGAAAGGGAGACACTGTCTTCTTTGCACTTACTTAATTGCTTTAACTGTTTTTTACAGTTAGAAAGCTTTTTCTAACTGTATATGATAAATGGAATTTATGTTTCTCTAATTTACAATCATTTCTTGCTCTGCCTTCTGGGACATTAGAGATCAGATTTTAATCTCCACTTAAGTGATAACCCTTTAGAGCTAGGTTTTTTTGTTTGTTTGTTTGTAGAAAGTTATCATATCCCCCTTCTGTTATCTCCTCCCGAAGGGTAAAGTTCCCAAAGAGTACATATACTCATCGTTGGACTTAATTTTTAGTGCTCTAATTACAGCACCCTTGTTTATCCCCTCTGGACCTGTTTATGTTTGCCTAATTGTTTTTAAAATATGATGCCTAGAACCTGATATGATAATCAAGGTTGGATTTGATCATGAAGAATAAAAAGGAACATGCCTTACCGTGAATTGGAAATAATAAATCTAATAGTATTGCCTAAAATTCCGTTTGCTCCATTTGCAGTTACATTATGCTGCTCAATCATATTTAGTATGTAATCAACTAACATTCCACATTCTTTTTATATTTTATTTTGCAACTAAAATATATTCTAACCCTTCATTCCATAATGCTGCACTTTGATTTCTTTTTCTTATATGATGAACTTTGTGCTGGTCTCTGATAAACTTCCTTTTGATATTTTCAGCTTATTCCTCTAACCTATCAAGTTCATTTTGAATTTCCTGCTTTCTAGCATATTAGCTATTCCCATTTAATTTTGTGTCCTGTAAAAAATTGATAAGCATTCCTTCCACCATCTCTTCATTCAAATCATTAAATAAAAAATGTTGAAAGGTGCAGGCTTTTTTTTTGCATTTTTTTCTAACAGACTATTCTTATCATTTTGTTATATATTAGCTGAAAACATTGCTTTCAATTTATTATATTCCCATATTATGAATGTTTAATTGCTATTTTCCTTCATGAGATTAAGAGATCTGCCAGCAAATGAATTTTCTTATTTAACTCTTAAATAACTCTCTGAGATATTGGCAATAACAAGGAAGATGATTTATGTGCTTAAAAGTAATAAATCTTTTAATTCTAATTGAGATTTATTCTCTCCTTCAATGAACATTTAAAAATGCAAATAAATCCAGTGCATCTTTACCTTTCTTTGTTCCTTCCCTCTGAAAAACTTGTATGGTCTTGTTTGGTAAAATAAATACAGGTTTAGAATGCAACAGCACTGATTTATTTTTTCAGATTTATATTATCTCAAGAGTAGAAATCTCTAGGCAGCCATACCAAGTCATTTATCATACATTAAGACTACGTACTACATATGGATTCAGGGAGCTGCTATATTCTTAAATGTCACTGAAAATACATATAACATTTCTTGTAATTGAGTGACAACTAGAAGGCGACAATTTGAAGGGTTAATTTTGACAGATTTTCTGATGTCCCAGGAGAAGGCTAAACCAGTCCAGTAAAGCATTATGCTGGGTATGGAATTCTCCTGATCCCAATTTGTACCTCCAGAATTTTAAAAGGTTGGGACAAAGTTCTTAGAAGATCTCCCCCAATTTTTTTCCATATCTGGTAGGGAGGGGAGGAACGAATAGAATAGAATACTTTATTGGCCAAGTGTGATTGGACACACAAGGAATTTGTCTTGGCATAAATACTCTCAGTATACATAAGGAAAAGATACATTCATTAAGAATCAAGAATCATAATGTACAACACTTAATGATAGTCATAGAGTACAATCAACAATCAAATCATACTAGGAAACAGTCAATGTAAACGTAAAGATATAAGGGACAAAGTTACAGTCCTACAATCACAAGTGGGAGGGGATGGGTGATAAGGAATGATGAGAAGATTAGCAGTAATAGTAGTGCAGACTTTATAATAGTTGAACAGTGTTGAGGGAATTATTTGTTTAGCAGAATGATGGCTTTCGGGAAAAAACTGTTCTTGTGTCTAGTTGTTCTGATATGCAGTGCTATATAGCATTCCTGTAGAAACACATGAAGGTGATACCTAGAGGGTATCCATAATAGGTGCAGAAAAATCATGTGTTAAGTCCAGGGAGGCAATAAATCATCAGGCTTACCACAGATTCTCTGAGGAATATATCATAGAGAAGGATTGCTTTATCCTATCTCAATAAAATACAGTTCTAATCTTCTTGTGGAATTAGTTTCTCAAACAGATCTATCATTTAAGGTTGGCAATTCCAGAGTCATGAGGATGGGCTATATGACAATAGATAGATAATTCCTGACTCATCCCTACCTATTGCTATGGCCCATAGCTGATCCACCTTTACACACAAATGAATCTCCACTTTCTTTTGGTGATAGAAGTAGCAATAATGGTGGACTCCACTCCCACCCCATCTTATCTCCCTGTCTATCATTCACTGTAAGAGTTACTGTCATGCAAAGAAAGAAATTCCAAGAGATATAATTACAGTATCTTAAAGACAATTTTTCATTCAGAACTGAATTTAATATAGAATTTATTTTATTCCAAATTATTGTTCATCGATCCATTGGATCAACTTTATTTTTCCTAGATGGCAATCCTATTGACGGATGCTCTAAAACAAGTTCTACTAAGTTTAATTATTCTAGACTTTAAGTATGAGAATATTTTAGCCTACATAAAAATATATAAGCTATCATTTCTATCCAAAATTCAAGGATCACCACAATTATAAAGTTAAAAGAGATCATTTAGATCCAGCTCAACTCTCTGGTCAATGCAGAAATCCAAATTGAAGCAGTTTCAATAGATGCACAAAATCATCCACCCATAATCACTGAATAGATATAGATTCACTGAACAAATTTTTACAGCTGATCTCATGGCATTTATATGACTGTATTCTTTTTCTTATGCTGAGTAAAAATAGAATTTTATCCCGTACCAGGAATGTGCTGTGTTAGAGAAGAAAGAAAATGCACTCTATGTTGTATTAGAATGAATAAGACGATTCTGTTTATTAGCTCCACAGATGCACAGAAAATACAACAGATGGATGTAGGTAGGGTTATTCATACTTATTTCATTACAGGGTAGGAATGTGAGCAAGGAAAAAGTGAAAAGAGCAAGGAGTTCAGTCCCACACCAAATGGTAATAGCAAACAGCTTTAAAACAGCTCAACTGTAATTAATCGTTAAAACAGAAATCTACTTGACAGGTCATGTTGGATACAGATAAATATTTCCTGCATCAGTTTATATAGGATTGTGCTTCAAATTCATTGTTGGGTACACCCAGGTGATATACAGTATGTCACAAGTTGAAAGAATGTATGAGTAGTTGCCAAACAGATTCATCTCTTAATGTTTGCCTAGTTCCTAAGAAGTGCAGATTGGCTATCTCAAATTAACCATCTAAATTTTGGTATCTAAGAGAATTGAACTTAAAATTCTCTTTTTTCCTCCTCTCTACAAATCCTTAAAGAAAAATTACTTAGAATTCTTTCTCCCTATATGAATCAGAATCAGAATCTACCTGAAGTTCCTCAGAATTACATTAGAATGTGGTGGAATAGGTACAGGCTGGCAGAAGAGCTTCCGCTGTTCCCTATAGATGGTCTGCAGAATGTCCATGCCATCTAGCCTGAAATACCTCAGTTTGCCAACAGGTTTTCTAGTTGCAACATTAATTCAAGCAATTACTCTTTATGCACTGAAGCTAGGTTGGAGTACTAGCATTTGGGAAGCGTTATGGAAATACCTTTCACCCAATTCAGGGTTGAGTGGCTTTGACACATGCCTCATATCTGTGATGCATCAAGAAACCATGATCATTTTTGCATCTGCTGCTGCCCAGTATGATTCCTATTCTGATTTATATATGTTTTCCTACTCAAATATATGACTTTACAATTGTTCCACTTTAAGTTCATTTTGCTTATTTCTGTTGATGTCCAGGCTTGTCAGGTTCCCCTGAATTTTGATGTTATCCTCTGAGTAGTGCTCTGTTCTCTTATCTTTGGTGGTAAGTGCAGAGGTATTAATCTTGTGTTCTAACTCCCCTCCAAATCATTTATAAATATGTCTAACAGTTCAGATCTGTGATACTCTGCTTAATAGTGTCTTCCAGCTTAATGTGAGACATTGACACCCACTTTCTGGGTATGCTTGCTCAGCTAAATCTGTATTGAGTTTATGATAGCAGAATCCAGGCTGCATAAGACACTATTCTTATTTTGCTGAGTGTGATTGCCTTTATAATTTGCCTTTTCTCTGAGAGCTTAGGCAACACACACATGGGCAAATATTCTATTCAGTTTTGGAATTTCTATTGGAACCAGAAATATTTATGAGCTGTAGTTCAATAGCCATTGGCAGGTTCATCCTAGATTGATTAATTCTCCTTGTAGCCATATTAATCATATTGGATGATAGGTAATTCCCTAACTTCATTATAGCTGTTGTAAATATCTTGTAGTAGCATGTAACTTTTTGTTGTTATAAATTAAAAACTTATAAATGATATATGGCTCACACTTATCACTGTCTATATAACTATATCTCAAGTATTGTTGGGCTTTAATCTGGACAGTTAATTATAACGCATTTCAGGGTTTTTTGTTTTTTTTGTCTTCCTGGTTTTAATCTGTATATTGTACTATGTGTAATGATATATATAGCTATAATATTTTCCCACTTCTTAATTCTGTGAAATATTTGTTAATCCATATCATTAATTAATTAAATGTGTGTGTGTGTGTGTGTGTGTGAACTTGGATGTTCAACATTTCAAGCCAAGTTTTATTTGGACATTCATTTTTTCCCTCCTATTATCTAAATACTCATGGATAATATCTATTTTGAAATTTTGATAAGACTATTTTAAACTGCATATATTTATTTATTACTGAGAAATTCATTTTGTTTTTGTTTTTCATGAATGATCAAAAAATTATTGTTGCATGTAGCAGCTACTATAATGCATCCAAAATTTTCTGAAGCGATATTTCTTGAACAAAAATTTCTTGGCAATCATGAGTGATTATTCTGTACTATTACTACCATAGTCGGTTAGGAGTCCCTATGGATTTTACTCTAGTAGTTGCTGCCAACTCTAGGGGAAATGCTCATCTATTTCCATTTCAAAGCCACTGAGCCAGCATTGTCTGAAGACATTTCTGCAGTCATGTAGCCAGCATGATGTCATGGAATGCTATTATCTTTCACCAAAGTGGTACCTATTTATCTACTCACATTTGTATGCTTTCAAACTACTAGGTTGACAGCAGCTGAAGTGAGGATGGGAGCTCACCCTATCATGTGGCACTTTCTAGCTGACAAGCCTGGTGTCTTCACCACCTTATTAACAGGGAGAGATGGTGAACTGAAAGTGCCTGGAAACTTGGGGAAAAGAACCTTGAATTCATTGATAACAAGGGTGGAGTAGTAGATAATCTTTTTATGAAGGTCTTGGATGAAGGACAGGTTGAAGTGGTGGGCTGGAATGAATAGGATGGAATTGAAATGGGAGAAATTTAAAAGTATAAATGCTGGATAGGAGGGGGAGATCTGGTTTGGAGTAATACATATGATAAGGAAGTGAATATTCTTGATATCCACATTAAAAATGAGCCAGCAGTAAAGTGTGCCAAAATTATAAATGTTACATTGAGATTAACAGGGAAATAGAAATTATACTATAAAAATAATAATTCCATTCTGCTCTGACTTGGTCAAATCTCACTGAGAATATTGGATCCAGTTCTGAGTGCCAAAATTAAAAAGCAATCATGATAAATTGGAACAAGTTCTTATGAGGACTATCAGGATTGTGAAAGGCCTAGAAAACTAGTTGTATGAATTGTATTGAACTAATCAACCCAATTGTATAAATAATATGCTCGGAAAGCGTAACGTAATAAGAATGGCCTTGAATTAAATCCATTCTCAGTCATATGATTTTGATGCTTCCTTCTTCATTGTTGATGCTTTCCTAGAAACAACTAAAAAAAAAACCACATGATTTTCTTTTACACTGTTCAATGACTGGAGAAATAAAATATCTCTGCCATAGTCACAACTAAATGTTTTCAAGTTTAATTAGCTCCTAATGGTTTGAGAAATATTTCCCCCCTTGCTTCAAAATGCAATGTAGAATAGGAAGTGATTTTTACACAATCACACAAAACAGAATAGCCTAAATTTCCCATTCTTCCAATTCCTTTCCCATTCTTTTCTTTTTTAAATTAGAGCTCTTGACAGGAAGGGAGGGAAGAAGGAATTAGTGAAATGTTAGTTATGTCACTACTTTAATTAGAATTTAAATGTGAACTATAAAGACAGAAGAAATAGATAAGACAACAAAATGGAAAGTTCCTGATTAATTTAGTGAAATCCAGAAACAGTGAAAGATTCATCTGAAAAGTGATAAAATAATTGTTCTTTATCTGCTAGGAAAGGACAAACATAGGTTCTTTTAGCTACAAAAAGTTAAAATAAATAATTTTTAAAATGGGGCATGTACAGTATATATCTAAATTAAAAGATACAACCCAAAGCACAGCAATAGCTGAATCAACTGATACAAGAAGTGGTATGATAACATTTTAACAAAGCAGAAATGGAAGGTAGCGCTTAAGGAATGTACACTCTTTGAGTGTTGGTCTGTGGCTGTAATCTAATCTTGGTTGTTTTACAGAACTGCAAACTAGTAACAACTTAGCTATGTACCAGTAGTGAATTTATCTGTAGCTTACACTGTGATAGAAATAGCAGCCCTTTAAACTGTCTGGTGACAAAGAGAAAAGGGCCATAGTGGACAGTGTGTATGTTTTAAAATAAGGAAGAGTAAAATAAATTCACAATGTTATGATAAGGAAGGCATAGGGAGAAATGGTCTTTGTTCTATTTGGGATTTTGGTGTTGCTTAAATTTCTTTTGCCAACTTCTTTCTGAGAAGAAAAATAACTATTCCCAGTTTTATATGATTTGGACAGCAGTGTTATGCATGCTTTTACCATAGAAATGATTTGTACTGAAAACATTATTTAGCATATGGCATATCATACACGGACTAGCAATATATTTTAACATTTCATCTAGATTAGTACAATACAATCAAATATAAATGTTAAAAAGATCTATGGTCAAATATCAATGTCTAGGCCACTTAACCATTGAAGTGTATCATCGTTTATATTTTTAAAAAATGAGTTCTTGAACTGGTATTTGCCCTCAGCTTACAGCCTTATTAGCTCCTGTGGTCAGTAATACCACCCATCACATCAATAATTAACAGGACTTTGTCAACAAAGTTTGGAAACTAAAACTGGATCAGAATGAAACTGTAGTTTCTTATGATGTGACTTCACTCTTCATGTGGATTCCAGTAACTGAAGCTGTCATGGTACTGAAGAAAGTTCTGCTACAAGACAGCACATTAAGCAACAGAACTAACCTCAGCCCAGACCTTATATGTTCCATGTTGAACCTCTGCCTGACCACTACCTATTTTAAATACAATGAAGGTTTCTACAGACAAAAACATGACTATGCCATGGGTTCACCTATGTTCCCCATTGTGGCCAATCTCTACATAGAAGAGGTAGAAATCAAAGCCCTAAGCTCCTTCATGAGATTTCCACCACTCACTGATATGTGAACTGGTATAAGTATGTGGACTATACTTGAGTCAAGTTTTACTTGGGTCAAAACACAGGAGTGGAAGCCTTCACCAAACACTTCAACTCTGTGGACAGATACATTAAGTTCACACAGGAAGATGTTAAGGAAAACAGTCTGGCTTTCCTGGATTGTGCAATGCACATTAAAGAAGACAGAAGCCTTAACACTGAAGTTTACTGACTACAAATAAGTCTGCTTGTGAATAAACATATATAGGTTATTTTGGGCATTTAATTTAACTTTTATCTATCTGTGATTTGGCAACTAATACTTAGTAATAACATTTAGGCTTATATCCTATTTTCCGAGGTATAAGTTGTGGCTCATTCTAATTTTTGAAAATAAAAAATAGAAACATCATTTCTAATTTAAAAAACAACAGATTCTTCTATAGCAATTAAAAAGCTAACAATAATTACCTAAATGCATTTAGTTCTCCTACCCATTCCTTTTATTATACTATAACAGGAGTGTCAAACTCGATTTCATTAAGGGCCACATCAGAGTTATGATTGACCTTGGGGGAGTATGCCCAGGGTGGTTGTGGCCAGCTTGACATCACTTATGTTGGTGGTGCTTATGGTGGCCCAAGCACTCGGCCAGATCTAAGCACCCAGAGGGCCAAATCTGGCCCCCAGGCCTTGAGTTTGACATCCCTGTATTATAATATTAGCAAGTCAGAAACATATAAGACAAAACAACTGGAGGATTGCAGTATTTTATACAGGAAAAACAATTGTTAAGTGTTTTGATATACTCTTATTGAGACAGAATTCTGGAAGAATTTTGGGAAGCACAATACCAGATTGGATGGCTGTAAGCAGCCATTCTGAATTAGGAGATCTACCTCAATATTATTCAGTCTGATTTGCTCCAGAAGTAATCCTGCATTATCCAGAAGAAAACAACTATTCTCTAATAGCTTAGAGAAGAATGAAGGGTGCAAAACAGGTGCAAAGTTTTTCAAGCTATATATATTCAAAATACTTATTTAAACATTCTTATGACTTTGTTCTTTTTGACTGGAACATGATAACATTTCTTGTAGTTAATAGTCTCCATAGCTGGGAACACCCCTGTCAAAATTTAGACAAATAAGCTGTGAGAAAAAATTCCCAGGCTGAAAAGAGGATTGGTTGTTATCAAAACTAAGAACAGATGCAGTCTTCCCCTCTGTTACAGAAATGCCATGTCTCCTCCACCCTCCCTAAACATTTTGCACTCAAAGAATGCTAGGAAAAGAGGGGAGGGAAAAGAGACTTCATTGGAATGAAAATATTTGCTGTAATTCTTGTCCTACAATATACTCCTTATAAGATTCACTAATCAGAACATTAAATTTGTTTGTTGAATTAACTGTTTCCAACATTTTGAGAAATTTAATTAGTATCTTATTCATATATTTATTTAAGTTTAGATATCAACCGTTTTGCAGTTCAAGGTGATTCCCAGTAAGGGTTATCCATTTTTGGAGGCTCTGCTGGAAGTTTAGTCACTGTTTCCTCTAATTCAGGGGTCTCCAAACTTGGTATTTTAAAGCAATGGTATTTTAATTCAAAATTTTTTACTACTGGTTCTTTGCCGGTTCTCTGAAATATTCAAAATTTCCATTACCGGTTCTCCAGAACTGATGAGAATTTGCTGAATACTACCTCTGTCTTGAAGATTGCGGACTTCAACTCCAGGAATTCCCCAGCCTCAGCCGGCTCGCACATTGGTCTGCTCAATCCCCCCTGCAATGTGTCAGGCTCCGGAACAGGATGAGGAACACTCGGAGCCCGATACCCAACCAGCCATACTGTTGAAGTCCACAAGTCTTCAGTTGCCAAGTTTGGAAACCCCTGCTCTAATTCATTATTTACTGTTACTTTCCGTAATTAAAGTCAGTTATTTTTCCAATTCAGCTATCTAACATAATTCACATAGTCATATAACTAACTGCTCAGGTCATAAGAATGGGTGGCAATGATATCAAAGTGAAAGTTAAATAAGAATCTCAGACAACTCCCAAAGATTATGGAGATTATGGGGATGATTGGTTTGATGTCATCGCTGAATCCAATAATAAACCTCTTCCGCCATGACAAAATGTTCTTATTTCTTCTTTTCATAGCAACTATTGTAGTGCTGTAGACTACTCAGAGAAACAAAACAGGAATGAAGCATCATGAAACAGACTCAGAATAAAACAGATTCTGACATACACTCTGTTTTTCTAAAATTACGTTGCTGTATTATTATCTAGTTATCTAGTTGTTGTTTTTTTAACCAACTCCAATATTCAGTTGTAGTCTCAACATATTTGAAAGCCAAACAGGTTGGGGAAGACTTCTCAAAAGAATGTTTGTTGGTGTTATTTGTTTAAATTAAAACTTTTTTGATCCAAGTTTCTATATTACTTTGTTTAGAGATGTTTCACCCTATTCGAAAACTGTTCCAAAACTTACATTCTTTTTCCTTATCCTGCATCATTGCTTTGGATACTAGCTGAATTTGGCTAAAGCATGAAATATGCAAGATCTATAACAAAACAATCTGTGATGTCTCAAACATTGATAAATAGTAATTATCCTATTTTATTGCCCGTTTCTCATTACAACATGTGATTCTTTTGAAATAGAAGCAAAAGATGAAGACAATCAAAAGCCATGGATTTTCAGCTTCTCCTAAAATCTGTGCATTGTATATGGTTCTTGTTGCCAGTTCATATGAATCATCATTTACATTTTCTTTCAAGTACAATTAATCAAAGATGTTTTTTCTCTTGTAAAAAACGTATGTGGAAATGATTGAACATTTCACTGTGTTTGTAAAAGAATTGGCTAAGGTCTAATCTGAACAAATGAATGGGTGACAAGTAACTTATCTTTCAGAAGATCAAGATAATTATCAAAACAAAATAAATAAAAAACTAGAAGATTTTTGGTTCGAAAGATGATCTATAGCAAAATGTACATTTTTGAGAGAAGTGAGAAGATGGAAAATATTTATTGGAGAGTGAGGAGGAAAAGGATCAAAACAAATCAGCACTTGGAGACTACCTTGAAGAGTATTTGGAAGCTTCTACTGGTGCAAAATGTAGTAGCAGGCTGTCAGGTTGTACATATAACACATGTACTACACAAGCTGAAATTGGGTGCCAGTTTTCCAGATCCAATTCAAGTTATTGGTTATCACCATAAAGCCCTACATGGCATGGTATTAGGCTATCTGAGGTACTGTCTTATCCCAATCATATCATCCTGTTCTGTCCCACCTGGTCAGGCAGGGAGGAATACTGTATATTACAGATCCTGTTGTTTTGACTTCATGGAAGACAGATTTCTCTGCCATCATCTCCACCCTTTGGAACATCTTGCCCCTGATGGCATGGGTATCACTTTGGTTCTGTCTGGTTCTGTCAATTGCCATGGGTTTCAAAGTGTGATGTGAGACCCTGATTGATGATGTGAGGGTGTTCACTCCTCCCTTTTTAATTTGTAATATCCTAATTTAATATTGTTCTTAATTCTACTTTAACTTCATTGCATGTATGCTTTTATATCACTTTTTATGTTTTTATGTAAAGTAGAGTCACTTAGAGGAGATGGATGGTGTAGAAATATGATAAATAAAGAGGTTTGATCCAGTTGAGATGAAGCCACTGTTTGTCAGTCCATAACTGCCAATTTGGCATGGACTTTGTGATTTATTTAAATACAATATAACACAAAGCTATTTGATTATGAACCATTATACATTCATTAACTAATTACTGAACTGTGGAGTTATACTGTGGCAGGATCCGAGAGGAATTTTGGCTTTATCTCTCCCTGATTTTGAACAGAATGCCCTTTCCATTGATATTATACTATAAGTAAGGCCAAACTAAATTCTAATTTGATCTTGAGTTAGAATAGAATAGAATAACAGAGTTGGAAGAGACTGTGTAAGTCATCTAGTCCAGGGGTCACCAACCTTTTCGACCTCAGGGACCACCAAACTGATCATTTTAAATCCTGCGGAGTGGTGACCCTGGGAAAATCCCCCAAAAAAGTCTGCAGGAAAATCCCCAACCCGTTTTCCTACCGATTGATCATTCTTTACTTGGGATCGCAGGATCCCATCTCCAGCTCCATTCTCAGGGACAGAGGGGGGGGGAAGAGAGGGGAGAGACTTTTGGCTGCATGCAAGGAAAGCAGCAGAAGCTGCAGAAGTCTTTCTTTCTCTACCCCAAACTCTATCAGAAATGAGTCTTTGTGAGACTTGTTGCACCGGTGCAGCCTCTTGGAGGAAGAGGCCTTGCAGGGTTCCAAAGACTCGTTTCTGGCAAAGTTTGGGGGAGAAAAAGAAAGACTTTTGCTGCTTTCCTTGTGTGCAACCAAAAGCAGAAGAAAGAAAGAAGTCAATATTTATAATGAATGAATTATATTATAATCAAAAACAGGGGAATGAAAATTTATTAAAATTATATAGATAAATGTTGGAAGCAAAAAAAACATATGAAATGATTATATGAATATCTTTGGAATAAATATAAGATATATTGTAGATGGAGGGATATACCATGTGGATCCTAAATGTATTAATCTTACTTTACTTTTACCCATTTTTTCTTTTATTGATTGTCTAATTATATATTGGTCTTGAGAAAGTTATAGATGTTAACAATATATAAAATAACATAAAATAGGTGGTAAGCTGAAAATGGAAATAATAGGGGATAAAGAATTGAAAATATATGTAAGGATGAAATGATTTTGATATTGAATTAATGAATTGAAATATGAAAGGGAAATTTATCTAAATATTAGTCGAATGGATAATAATTTGAACCTGATATTAATTAAGAAAGTTGAAAGTGTAACTATGACTATGTATAAATATTGTAATCTGGAATCACGTTGCTCACATGAAGAGATGTGTAAAAAATAAAAAATCTTTGAGGAGAAAAAAAAAAGAAAAGAAAGAAAGAAGTGGAAAGAAGCAGCCTGTTGGCCAGGAAAGGTGAGTGGGGTGAGGGAGGCAAGTTTCCCCCCTCCACCCTTTCCCCTCACTGCCTCATGTTGTTTGCAATGCAAGTGACGCAAGCCTTGTGTTCCCATGGGCCATATGGGCAGTGCAGTCTTGTGTTCCCACGCAGCCTGGATTTATTGCTTTGGGGGTGACATTTCACTGTGAACCACCAAAATTTTCTCATGGCCCACCAGTGGTCCCTGGCCCACCGGTTGGTGACCACTGATCTAGTCTAACCCCCTGATCAAGCAGGAAACTCTATACCATTTCTTATAGGTGGCTGGCTATCCAGTCTCTTCTTGAAAGCTTCCAGTGATGAAGCATCCACAGCTTCTGAAGGCAAGCTGTTCAGGTTGGTTGATTGTTCTAACTGTTAGAAAATTTCTCCTTATTTCTAGTTGAATCTCTCCTTGATTAGTTTCCATCAATTATTCCTTGTTTGGCATTCAGGCACTTTGGAAAATAGACTCAAATATTGTCACTCAAATATTGGAACACTGCTATCTGTCACCCCAGTCCTTTTCTTCACTAGACTAGCCATGCCCAGTTCCTGCAACTATTCTTCATATGTTTTAGTCATACCACAATATTTTGTATTATGCTTGATGAAATGGAAAAAAAGGGTATGACAAGGATAGAGAATATTGCAAAAATGTTTAATAATAGTCTCATAATGCCATAATAGAAAACTGATCCCACATTCTTTTTTGTCTAAAGACAAAACCTCTGTTATACTATTATATGATGGCATGGTGCCTTTGTTCCGAAGACTTTTCTACTAAATGCCACTTGATTATTAAAGAATTGAGATGAAATCAGCCTCTCATTTCATTCACAGTATTGAACATTTCACAACTTTGACCTATAGGTGAAAGAGTTCCATAACCCACTTCAAATCTCCTTTTATCATCCAATTTCTAGCCCTTTTGTCATTTAGTTTTCAGTTTTTTTAAAGAATCCAATGCTCTAATATGTTTTCCAATGAGTATGCATTATGAGGCAGACATTTGGCGTTTAATAACCATGACATAACAAAGACATATTGTCTTAAAACAAAAGCAGCTTTGATCCCACCCTGCCAACTATTTTTCTGCCAAATGTCAAAGAAAAGGGTTATGAACATTTATGCAGAACGTTTGATGTAGCAAAGGGAGGGGGCATTTCAGGACCCTTTTTAGTTTTTTTTCCTCTATACATTATGTGGTTTGATGTAAGTTGCCCAAAAGACGCTAAAGATTCTTAAAAGCATAATGATGAGTGATCATTGCTCATGGTACTCCACAGTCTTTGGTTGTACAAGCACACAAAAAAAATAATAATCCTGAAATGCACTATAGTGACTGGCAAAATTCAAAATGTATTAAAATTTGCAGAAAGTTGCTTATATTTTTAAACAGGAGAGAATGATATGATTGGGACACATATTTTAATTGTAAAGAACTTTGCAATTGATGCCTAAACAATGGATAGCAGAAAAGTTAACCAGGAGTCCTAATTTTGCCAGTCTCCAAGTAATTGAGAGTCATAAATCAGATTTACAATGACTAACTTTTAATAGTGATACTATATGAAGAACAAAAGGACGAGATTATAGATGTCCTGATTGGGCTTGCAGAATTGCCTTCAGAAACTGTGGAAGCTTCATCACTGGAAGCTTTCAAGAAGAGACTGTACTGCCATCTGTCAAAAAATGGTGTAGAGTCTGCTGGCTGGTTGGACTAGATGGACTATCAAGTCTTTTCCAAACCTGATAATCTGTTTCTGTATATAGGAAAAGATAGAAATAATTTCCCTTCACTTTGTAAGATTTAATCCCATGTACTTTAACTTTCTGATATACTAACATTGCTTTTCTCAGAAGGATCAATGTCTTTAAATGATATTTGAAGAGCTGCAACATTCTTGTGGGGATTCTGAGTCTACTGGTCTTGTAGTCCAAGAATCATATCATATCAAAGCATAATTAAATGGATTTAATGAAAGGTTCATTAATTAAATACAATAAGCATGGCTTTCATATTTAACCATTTTCCCCTTTAGTCACATTACATGTATTTGATAGCATGTACAAATGACTTGGGAGACACGACTTACAGCCTAGGCAACAATCTGATGAGGATTGTGCACAGGTGAGGAGAAAGCATGGGAAGCATTTCAGAAAAGACCCTCCCTAGTATTCCAGAGACTAAAAATAAAGGAGGGGATAATATTTCAGTCTTGTAAGATTGATGTTGTCATATGAGGCAGTACAGACAAGAAGCATCACAGGGAGCATCTTTATTGCAAGGTTAGATTAAACAGAAACACTTCCCAAGGTCTCTCCTATGTACCAACACAATGTGACAATGTGATATATGATGGTCCTTGGGTAGTATACCTGTAATCTGTCCTAAATGATACACACAGAGGTTCCAAACAAGAAATTTGTTATTTGAAATTTGTTAGATATTTGTTATTTTATTTGTGAAGCATTTTACAAAATTATTTTATCTAAAATCATGAAAAAAATCCCTGCTATCTCATATATTCACATTGATTTAAATATATATAGTATAATATATGATCATACTTTATATGTGACCATCTGTCAATTGCAAAAGGCTACATATTAAACTTATTAGACCTGAAAAACCTGACTTTGCAAAAAAAAAAAAAACCCAACCTATTATGAACTGCCTATATACTCAGATGCTACTTTAATAGCTTTTAGGTCTTTTTTAGGACTTAATAAACTGTTAAGTTTTTACCAGTCCAACACTGGGAATCAAACTGAAGATGAAATCTATAACAACAATGACAACAACAACAACAACCTAGTGGTTATCAGTACACTGGGTACCATCCTAAGGTCTCTTAGATGGCACTTAGAAAATCTGCACATTAACAACATTTCTATCTCTGATTTACAAAAGACCACACATATATTACATCAATACATTATGATCTCTGAAGTTCTTGGGAAGAACTTGATATGTATGAAGTCCAACACCAGATAAAGAACTGGCAGCTATGACTTTATATTGTTGTGTATAATGATAATTGTAGTACTCCAATTTACTTGTGTTCCCATATCGGAAATAGACTCTTGGATTATAAGAGTCACCATATTTATATATCCAATGATACTTTTTACTAATCTTCAGTACTTTTAATATACAGCACATTGGATCCAAACTGTCAAAGATCCTTTGAAATTAAAATGAGTCAGATTAGTTATGCGCTACATAAATCCCATTGTTTTCAGTGGCTTTCTTCTGAGTCTAAATCTGGATCTATCTCATTAACTTGAACAACTTGTTACTTGAGAAGTTTCAAATAAAATCTTGCAGAATTTTAATTGCTGTTTTGCAAATTACTTTATTTAGTCAGTTATTTAGTTGGAAATAGTTATTTTCAACATGAAACACTGATTACTTATTTAATGATGCCCTGCACTAATCTATAAATGAGCATTAATACACAGTTCCATACAAAGAGCTGCAAAGATCAAAGCAAATATATTATCAATACTCACAAACCATCACATTTATAAGTAACTTAGAATGCTCTATTTATAATTAATATTCAAACTGGAGAATCATCTGGGGAGTTCCAAATGAGTTTTGAGAATTAGCTCTTAATATTTTTCCTCTTTTCAACTGGCCTATTTTGAGCATATCCTTTTTATTCCCTTCTGCCTTCAACATTATTTTTCTTTCTTTTATTATGAAGTGATATATTTTAAAGAATTTTAGAGGTAAAATATTTTAATGTTGCCACATGCCTGGCATATGATTTATTTTTGTTACAAATTCTGATTCCAAAATTAAATATTGAGAATGTTTTCAAAAAATGTCTCATAATAATACTTCTCATCTATCAATGCAGGTAATCCTCACCTTATGACCAGTCACTCAGTGACTGTTTATAGTTATAATGGATTTTTTAAAAAGAGGATTTATGACCCGGATCCAAAGTCCCAATAGTCAGACCCATTCCCAGGCCATGTGCCCAAAGTTCATACACATTTATGGCTGTTTGTAGCATTTTCTGGTCACGTGACCATGGTTTATTATCATTTGCCAAACACTGGCACTTCTGTTTTTTAGCAAAACCATGCCCTTTGGTCTGCTTAATGATGATTTAATGACTTAATGACTGCTGCAAAAATAGTCATAAAATCACACTGTAAGATCAAGACATGTGACCATAACGGACAGACTCCATTATGGTTGTATGTCAAAGACTATGCAATGCCCTCATCAAGCCTGAATCTGTAGAAGAAGACAAGCTGGAACTGGAACAGACAGAGATCAAGGGGTCAGCTTTGTTGGCTTGGGAGGAAAATGGAGAGGAGAAGGCCCAGTCAGGCCAGGGCCTTTCAGGATTGGGATGGCTTGTAGGTGGGGGCGGAAGCGGGGGCAGGATGAGCAAGAAAGGCTAAGCAGTGAACATGAGAGACAGAGCTCAGGCAATGAGCAAGGACCATCCCCTCCTGATCCTCGATCCAGATACTAACACTGCCTGCACCTGATTCAAAATGAGTACATCTGTCAATCTGGATTCAATGAGTTTGTCTGAAATAAATTTTAAATTGGATAAAATGTCTAATTAAAAACACATATATACCAAACAGTGAAATCAAAGCCATAAAAAATAACATGCACTACAATAGTTTCATTTGATCCACAAACAAGAATGCAACTCTTGCTTGCTTAAAAAATAATGCTTTGGTCCAGGATTCTTTTTTGCTTAATCCAGATGTTGGAAACTGCCTATTAGTTACTTAACTGTAGCCAACTTTAGTTCCAAGCATAAGCAATTTTTATTGTACAAATTGTAGCTGAAAAACATAGTTCTGAAATAATAGTTCAGTTTTGATAAATACCAGGGATAATTTCCCATCCTGTTACAATTCATCATCTATACTTATTAATTTAATCTACCTTATATAAATAGATAAAAGCCATAAACTGTCATTCAATTCTTTTCCAAATTTCCCACTGAATGGTGATTTCAACCTTTTAAGGCTAAACCAAACAGTTTGTGGGAGTTTGTGTGAATAAGGCTCAAATATTAAGTGTTACAGCATTGTATATAATTAAATAGAAATGTTTTTTTTTCTTCTTCCTCCATATTCACTGATTTTTTAAAGAAACGTTTGTTATCAATCTTCTTGTGGTTTTTGCTTTCTACACAGTCACGTTAAGGTATTTTCAACTTTCATTTGTCAAATGCAAAGTAAATCGATTTGCATAGCAGAGTCTGAAAAAAAAATTCAATTGGAACTGTTTACATGGGATGAAATGGGAAGGGGTGGGATGAAGAAGAGTGAAATACAGTCCTGTGTATGACTTTTACAGAGTGAAATGTGAACTTTATTCAAAGAATACATGTTTTTACATTTGGGCATCATTTAATACTTTAAGTACAACTTTTGAGCACAAGTTACATGTATTTTTAATATTAGAGCTTGAAATTTAGTTTGTTAGCACACTTGTAAATAATATAGATTCATAGAATCGTGGACTGGAAAGGACTTTGGAGGTTTTCAAGTCATACTCCCTGGCTAAGGCAAGAGTCCTCATACTACCTTAAATAATTGTCCAATTTTTTCATGAAAACCTGTATTGATTGTGCACCTGCAACTGGCAATCTTTCAAGTATTGGAAGATTACTATCCTATCTCCCCTCAGTTTTTTCTTCTTTGAGCTAAACATATCTAGTTCCTTTAGTCATTCTTCAATAGAATTTAGCCTCCAGATTTCTCATCATCTTTTTTGTTCTTCTCTGATCCCCCTTGTAGGGCCTTAGCTTTTTTTTTTGTATTATGTGATCAGAACTGGATGCCGTATTCCAAATGAGGCCTCACCAAAATGGTATAGAGCAGTACTATCTGTCAGCCTTCAAGATTTCTTCCTTTATTTCCTTTTCTCTGCTTTGCATCTTTCGGCTGCCATAAGTAACGGGAGGGGGAAATGGGCTATGATATGTTTGGGAAGCGTGCTGGAGTGTGTAGGAAACGAAACTGTATATCTAGGGGAGGGGGAGCTTTACTTAAGTTTCTATTCCTTGCTTTTCTATTCCTTGCTATGCGCAACTGCGACTCCTTATCAAACTATGCCAAGGTCAACGGACAGAGGCCTCATCACCACCTGAAGATGCCCACATGATGCTATGCATATTTCCTCATTGGAGGAGCAATATGGACTGTTGGGGGTGGGAACGTTGCCATCACTTTGTATATGTGGTTTTCGCGCTCATTTCTTCAGATTCAGAATTCTTTTGTTGCTACCACTTTGATTTCCAGTAAAAGATATCTTTACTCTAACAAAATGGAGTTTAAATGTTTCTTTCTTGGATATTGAAGGGAGCACAAGCTGACATTATTCTGAATCTCACTTTTACCAGCCCACCCGGAGAAAACCCAAATTTTCTTCCGAGGGGGTTTGCTAACAAACAATGTCTAGCCCAGCCAGCGGCCAAGAAGACTAGGGAGCGACTGGAGGACCTGAATCTCTGCTGATGGAGGGAGCAGAAGAGACTGACTTCTTAGCAGAGCTAAATCTTGGCGAAACCCCAGCTGTGAAGCCTAAATGGTCCCTGGGAGTCGGTTGGAAGGATCCTGAGGAAAGGCCCCCTCCAGGAGTGATCACGACCCGTCGCTGAGGGAAAGATGAGCCATGGCAGGAGAAGGAACGGAGAGGCTTCTCACTAATGCAAGCCGAGCAATTTTCACATGAAGCTGCCGGAGAGGCTCGAGCTGATCAAAGGTACGAGGGGGAAGAGGGGGAGGTAGCCCCAGGCAGAAGAATCAGAGCAGCCACCCCCATAAATCAACCTGGGCCGGCGCAACAGGCAGCAGCAGCAGCACAGGGCCCCCCGGCTGGGGGGATAATTGCCAGAAGGCGTAAAGCTGCAAGAGTGCCTCCGTTGGAAGTAAAATATGGAGGGGACCCCCAGGAATTGGGATTTTTCCTAGCACAAGTTTGGAGCCACATGGAGGAGTATGGGCAGGATTTTTCCTCAGAAGCGGCCAAAGTCAGGTGTGTGACCAGGGCTTTGGAGGGAACGGCTGCAAAGTGGATGGTGACTTTGCATAATGATAATGCCCCTCAGCTGCTGAATTATGACCAGTTCATGACAGCATTGCGTACTAGATTTGAAGATCCCCTAGCTGAACACAAGGCTAGAATCAGGATGAAAACCATAAATCAGGGGCGAAGGTCAGTAGCTGATTACACCCAGGAGTTTAGGGAGCTGGCGTGCCATATCCGCGGCTGGTCCCAGGGAGCCCTGATAGAGGCTTTTAAGGATGGGCTAAATGAAGATGTTTATCAATGCTGCGTGGCCAGAAGAGACCCTGGTGAGCTGCAGCAGTGGTACGTGCTGGCAGCAGAGGTGGAGATTGACCTAACCCGAAACAGACGCCGGGGGGGTTTTGTCTTGAGGAATCCCCCCCCCCACCAGGCCTCAAGAAACCTTAAAACCCCTGAAGGGAAGACCAGCGGCAAAACCCAGGACCAGAGCATGTTTCCGATGTGGGAAAGAGGGCCACTGGGCTGCAGACTGCCGTGCCAAGCTGGAACCAAAAGGGGCGCCAGGAGGAGGGAGAAGGTCTGAGAGGCCTCCAGCCACGCCTCGTGGATCAGCGCTAAAGGCGGAGGAGGTTGTAGAGGTCACCCCTCTAAAAAGAGGGGGGTTGGGAACTCCAACCTCTTCTGAAGGGAGTGAATCCGAACTGGAAGACGACGCACTGGTAAGTCTGAACCAGGGCCCTATGACCATTCCAGTGAAATTAAGGGTATCCACGTCGGGGGCTGAAGAGGACATGTTGGCTTTGTTAGACTCTGGGTGCACAAGGTGCGTAATCAGTACAAAGATGGTAGAGAAGCTGGGCTTAAGGCTAAAGACTCTGAAAACGCCCATAGCTTTTTGCCAATTGGATGGATTGGTAGCCGGGGGTGGACCTGCTCATTTTATAACGGAGCCAGTGGAGATGACAATGGGGAACCATAAAGAGACTCTGTGTTTTATTGTGGCTCCTGGGATGGAGCGCCCCTTAATACTGGGTTTGCCTTGGCTCCGGAAATGGAACCCCCATGTTAATTGGAGGAGGGGATCACTACGCATACGCACAGACCAACCCCCAGAAAAGGAAGGGAAATCCAAGTTGAGACCCAAAGCTCCCATAGAATTGGCTTCTACTGGCACCGAGACTCTGAAAGGGGAGGAGAAAATTCCAGAGGAATACTGGGACTTAAAGGAGGTGTTCAGTGAGAAGGCCTCGGATGAGCTCCCCCCTCACCGCTCAACGGATTGTAGTATCGAATTTTTGCCAGGAGTGAAACTCCCAAAACCCAAACTGTATTCAATGACCCCACGGGAATTAGGGGAATTGCGGTTGTTCATTGAAAAAAATTTAGAACGTGGTTTCATCCAACCTGCTAGGCCCCGGGTGGCGGCTCCAGTGTTGTTTCGGGAGAAGAAAGATGGTTCCTTACGCTTGGTGGTAGACTACCGCAACCTGAACGCCATCTCGGTGGAGAACGTGTACCCCCTCCCCCTGATGAAAGACATGCTGGCCCACCTCGCTAAAGGAAAGATTTTTTCAAAACTCGATCTGAGAGAGGCATACTACCGAATCCGAATCAAAGAAGGGGATGAATGGAAGACTGCTTTCAACTGTCCGATGGGGTGTTTTCAATTCAACGTCCTGCCGTTTGGCCTACAGGGGGCGCCTGCGGTATTCATGCAAATGATAAACCAAGTGTTGCAAGAGCATTTGTACAAAGGAGTGTTAGTTTATCTTGATGACATTCTTATCTACACAGAGACTCGTGATGAGCATGTGAAACTAGTGCGGTCAGTCCTGGAGAAACTTCGAGCGGCCCAGTTGTATGCCAAGCTGTCAAAGTGTGAATTTCACCAGGAGAAAATTGACTATTTGGGCTATCGCATATCGCACGATGGCATAGAAATGGACCCGGGGAAGGTGCAGGCGGTTTTGGAATGGGCCCCTCCCCGTACCAGGAAACAACTGCAAAGTTTCTTGGGATTTGCAAATTTTTACCATCAATTTATTCCTGCGTTTGCGAAGATCGCGATGCCTATCACGAATCTCCTAAAAACCAAAGGGGAGGTGAAACCGAAGCCCAGTACACCGTTGGAGTGGTCCATGGAATGTCAAGCTGCTTTTGAGAAACTGAAACGTCTGTTTGCTGCTGAACCCGTACTTAAGCACCCAGACATGGACGTTCCGTTTGTAATCCAAGCTGATGCAAGTGACGTAGCCGTTGGAGCGGTGCTACTTCAGGTAAATGAAAAGGGATACCTGCAACCATGCGCTTATACCTCCCGTAAACTAACTGAAACCGAGAGAAGATGGGCCATCTGGGAAAAAGAAGCTTTTGCAGTTCGATGGGCTTTGTTAACGTGGAGGCATTTCCTAGAAGGAGCCAAACACCCTTTTGAGGTCTGGACAGATCACAAAAATCTGGAAGCTCTGAAAACACCTCGGAAACTGTCTCCCAAGCAAGTTCGCTGGGCGCAACATTTTAAGCGATTCAATTTTTCTGTGATGTACATTCCCGGTGGAAGGAACTTCATGGCAGATGCTTTGTCCAGATTACCTCAGTATAATAGTGCCCGCCAGGAAGTGATAAGACCTATCATCCCAACCGAACAGTTGGCAGCTCCAATGGTTACCAGAGCTCAGAAGAAAAAAGAGGTTGATGTGTCAAACGATTTATCGGCACAATTGAAAGAAGCTCTAAAACTTGATGATTGGTTCCTGACCCACTCGAATGACTGTACTATTAGAGATGGGTTGGCCTGGGTGGGGCCCAAATTATATGTACCGGGAAAACTAAGGCACGAAATTTTACATCAAGCTCATGATTCTAAACCTGCTGGACATTTCGGGTTCGTGAAAACCCTACACTTGGTTAAAAGGCAATTTTGGTGGCCCACGTTGAAAAAGGACATTGAGACCTATGTCGCTAGTTGCCCTATTTGTGCTTCGGCTAAGAGGCCGCCTGGTAAACCAGCAGGCTTATTGCAGAACGTGGCTAGACCAACGGCCCCATGGAAGGAAATCTCCATGGATTTTATTGTAGAATTACCTGACAGTGGAGGAAATACAGTCATTTGGGTAGTGACAGATCTGTTTTCCAAACAGGTACACTTTATACCCTGTGCGAAGATCCCGTCAGCGAAGACGTTAGCTAAGTTGTTTATTCTGCATATCTACAGGCTACATGGAGTCCCTGAACGCATAATCTCTGATAGGGGTGTCCAATTCACCTCAAATTTCTGGAAAGAGTTCCTGAAGTTACTAGGCTCCGCCCAGGGGTTAAGCTCCGCTCATCATCCACAAACCAATGGGGCCTGCGAGAGAACTAACTCGGTACTGGAACAGTATCTGAGGTGTTACATTAATTATCAACAGGATGATTGGACTGATTTACTGCCTTTTGCTGAGGTGGCATACAACAATTCGGTACATAGCAGCACCAGATTCACTCCATTTAAAGTGGCCTCGGGACAAGACTTTGTACCCATACCCGAGCTTCTGCAAGAGAAGACTAATATTCCCTCGTTGGATGAGTGGATAAGGCATCTCCAGATGACTTGGCCCGTTGCCCGCAAGGCATTGGATGATGCTCATCAAGCTCATAAAAAGTTTGCAGATAAAAAGAGACGTCCACAGGAACCATATCAAGTTGGTGATAAAGTGTTTTTATCTACCAAATTTTTGCAGACCACACAGAAATCGAAAAAACTTGGACCTAAGTATGTGGGACCTTTTCCGGTTGAACGAGTTGTGAATCCTGTGGCAGTTCAATTGACACTGCCAAAAACCCTCCGTCGGATCCATCCTGTTTTCCATGTTAGTTTGTTAAAACCTGAACGTACATCTGATCTGAGGCCTACTCAAGTAGCCCCCCCTGTACCATTGCTCATTGAAGGTGAACAACATTTTGAAGTTAAAGAAATTTTGGATTCTAGGAAGACGAGGGGTCGAATCCAATATTTGGTTGCGTGGAAGCATTTTCCTTCTTCCCAGTCTGAATGGGTAGACGAGAGAGATGTTAGAGCCCCCCGGCTGGTGCAGGCGTTTCGCACCATGTATCCTGATAAACCCTGAACACTAATGCTGTTGTTATTTGTTTGTTATATCTTGTCTTTTATTCTTATATTTTCTAGGACTAACGTCTTTTTGCAGGAGGGCCGAATGTCAGCCTTCAAGATTTCTTCCTTTATTTCCTTTTCTCTGCTTTGCATCTTTCGGCTGCCATAAGTAACGGGAGGGGGAAATGGGCTATGATATGTTTGGGAAGCGTGCTGGAGTGTGTAGGAAACGAAACTGTATATCTAGGGGAGGGGGAGCTTTACTTAAGTTTCTATTCCTTTCTTTTCTATTCCTTGCTATGCGCAACTGCGACTCCTTATCAAACTATGCCAAGGTCAACGGACAGAGGCCTCATCACCACCTGAAGATGCCCACATGATGCTATGCATATTTCCTCATTGGAGGAGCAATATGGATTGTTGGGGGTGGGAACGTTGCCATCACTTTGTATATGTGGTTTTCGCGCTCATTTCTTCAGATTCAGAATTCTTTTGTTGCTACCACTTTGATTTCCAGTAAAAGATATCTTTACTCTAACAAAATGGAGTTTAAGTGTTTCTTTCTTGGATATTGAAGGGAGCACAAGCTGACAGCTATCATTTTTATGACCTTGATGCTATCATTCTGTTGATGCAGCTAAAACTACTGTAAATTGGCTTTTTTGGCAGCTGCAGCACACTGCTGACTCATATTTAAGCAGTGGTTCAGGACGCCTAGATGGCTTTCATAGATAGTATTGTCAAGCCAGGTAGTTGTCTCTGTGCATCTGGATTTTCCTGCCTAGGTGCAAGACTTTCAGGTGCACACAACAAGATCCATGCATGTTGTGTTCAGACTATCTACCTTATTGAGGGATCCTTGGTGCTCTCTGAACTTGATTATTTTCTTGCAGACATTTCATTACTCAAACTAGGTACATCATCAGTGCTAATAAGAAGATTTGTTCTCATTTAATATTCTAGTGGTTATCCTGTCAGTTTTGGTGAGAGTAGTCTTGGTGGTTCTTTGGTTGGGCTGTTTATTGTTAGCTTATTTGGCAATTCTTAGGTTGTTGGTCTAATGTTAATCTGTTCATCTGGTGTTGATTGCTGGTGGGGAAGTGCTTTAGTTTTCAGTTTGGTTTGGTCTATCCTATCTCCTCACCACTTTTTTTTTAACGTTTTTTTCCTAGTTATAAGGGATCATGCTACTGAAGTGTGGCAACATGCTACCTAACATTTTCTATTGTTAATCAAGTAAAAAAGTGAAGGTGTTGGATGGCCTTATTACTCCTAAATACACACACAAAGCTGTAAAAAAACCCAAACCATTCAATTTTTATAATGTCATTTATCCAGCCCACTGAGACATTTGGCCATCCCCAAAATACTCAAAGATCTAGTCATAACAATCATAACAAATGTGGCATGCTCATACCTTGCTTCTTTAGTTAATGCTCCCTTTCCTTCTTTACTACTCCACAGCTCCTATGATCAACTCAGAATTCTTTCTGAGGTTTTTTCCTATGCATAAAACATAAAGAAAGGTAGTTTTGCTGAACTTGATCATTTTTAACATCAAAAGCTGAGTATTTTCTAGAAATACTCTTTATTTAACTTTCATCTGTCAATGAGTAACATTTCATGTCTGGAGTTGAAAAGCTAAAGGATAATTTTCAGCTATTTAAATAACATCTTGTGTTTTAGCTAGGTATTTTATCTTGCTGGTTACAAACTACATTTTTAATATAGTGTTGTATTTTCAAGTTATAGTAACAACTGATATAAGGAAGGGTTAATTTAATATTTAATGTAGATCATTCATATGGGAAATAGAATAATCTCAGAATAATGTCTGTGAACTCATATCTATGGAAACCTCCTGTTGATTGTATCAGTAATTAACACCCAGGATTACTGTAGGTAAATGGAGAATACTTTCTCAAGCCTTCTCAGACATGTTGCCCTGACTTCTTATTCCTAGTTGCCTACTTATTCTCTTTGGCAATCCTTGGATTCTTTATAATCACTGCAGAAAGCTGAAGTATTTGGAAAGCTGAAGTATTTGGAAATACCCTACTTGACTCTGTGGTTTCTTCCCCAAACCCCAAAAAATTTAACCTTAGACTGTCTACTATTGACCTCACCCCTTTCCTAAGAGGTCTATAGGGGGCGTGCATAAGTGCACCAACATGCCTACTGTCCCTGTCCTATTGTTTCTTTTATATTTTATTTTTCTTATATGTATCCATGTATTCATAATTATATTTTACTTATACCTATTATCTTGTAAGCAATTGACAAATATAATAATAATAATAATAATAATAATAATAATAATAATAATAATAATAATAATAATAACTGTAGTATTTGGAGTGAAATTCTAGTGTAGATTTCCTCCTTTCATTTAAATATATGAAGAATTCTGCAATTGTTTTGAAGAAGTACTTTTATGAAGAAGCAGGATCTGTATCCTGTAGCCAGCCAGTGATTGTCTCTTAAGCAATTTCTAGTAAAGAAGCTGATGGTCTTTTAAACACATTCTCTTTCATCAAATCTGCCAGAAGAAAAACCTTAAACCACTTCCTGTACTTTATGGAATCCTCAAAGTGGCTTTGAATCCATGGACAAGGAACCAATGAGAAAGGTAAATAAAATATAAGTGAAAGCATGTAAAGCTTGAGGTTATATCTTCAAGTTCAGCTTTTCTTTGCAGCAACACTAGGTCGGTGACCGGTCTGTTGTAGAGCTTCTTGATGAAAGTCTGCTGGTCACAGGAAGAATCTAGTGACCTCACTATCAGGACCTCGACTTGGCAGACTAGTCCATCAGAGCTAGGTAGGACTTGATGCACAAGTCCCTTGGGCCACAAGTTCCAATGCAGAACCTTGTCTTCTAACAAGACAAAGTCACCTTCTTTGAGGTTCAGTTCTTTGGTCTTCCATTTACGGTGGTATTATAAGGTGGACAGGAATTCTTGCTTTCAACATTTCCAAAGGGTGTTGGAAAGCCATTGGAATGGATGTTGCAAAGACATTTGCCTGGGTCAAGGCTTGCAGCCGATCGACACAGACTATCCCTGTGATCCCCATCCTAGTGCTGTCTTGAAAGCAAATGGGGAGCCTTTTGGGCCTTTGACTACTTCATTGTGAATGAAAGCGTCAGGTACATCTACTCCCAACAAGAGCAGAATCTCGGCTATCAGATCTAGAGTGGGAAAGTGATGAGCCATGTGCTTCAGGTGAGGTATGTTGCTTGCTACCTCTGGTGTTGCAATCTGGCTGTGGTCACCTGGTATCTCATCCCATTCTAACACAGGCGGAAGTGGGAACTGAGAACTCCCATCTAATGGCACTATACAGAGTCCAGGAGGTCTCCTCCCCACCGTGCTTCATGGTACCATGCATGTTGATATCGTGAAGTGCACTTCTTCCTTTTGTGGATTGAGTGTGCCAATTGTGGTTACTTGCATGCCTACCTGTTGAGAAATCTTCACTGTTACTGGTGGGCTAATTTGCTTGCCCTGTAGGTCTTGAGACATGTAGGTTTTTAAATTGCAGGGAAGGAATCTTGAGTTTTGGGTCATACAGTGTCAATTTTGTGACTGTCATCTAGAGCCTGTGGTTGAGATTCTTCCCTTTGATCCCCTGGTTTTGGGACACTGCTAATTAGCTGTGCCGGTTCTACCTGCTCATGTCATAGCAAGTACTGCTCATCCACGTAGGCCTTGACACATTTATCTGGGCTCTCTCTTTCAGCTCTCCAAGGTTGAAGTTGAGGGAGGCGTTGTCGGCCACCTTCTGTAATGCTGCGGCCCATGCTGTCTTTGCTGCCATCTCCCTTTGTCGTTCAAGCAACTCCAATTGGGCCTGAGTTTTGGCCATTTCTGCCTGTTGGCTGGCCATTTCTGCTTGTTGGCTGGCCATTTCTGCTGCTTGAGCAGCTACTGCCTCCTTCTGCCGTGTCACCTCTGTCATTGCATGTAAATCTGCTTTTGCTACTGCAGCTTTGATTTGAACTTCTACAGCTTATTCAGCATAATTTGCTGCTTTTAAGGCCTTAGATGCATTGCTGTGACAGGAGGATGCTCTGGTAGGATGGGAAGAGCTAGTGGCTGAGAATTGCCATGAGATGCTAGAACCTGCTTGAGATCTAGCTGGCTTAGGATGGAGGGAGGAGGCTTTCTTAGAATAGTGTCTGAGGTCGTAGGCTTTCTGAGGTACCCCTGCCTCTTCGGAAGTTTGGACATCCAAATCTGGGTTTTGGGAACTAGGCTCCACATTCACTTCAAGGGTGGATGGAGAGTTTGAGTTTTCTGGCACATCAGAAACATCTGTCATGGCTGAAGATGCTTCCATGCTTTAGATTGCCAAAAGGTGAATTTTGGAAAATTTAGCAGTTTTCCATGCAATTCCCCTTTTTCCCACTAGGGTGTGCTGCAAGCGGGTACCTGAATTTAGAAGACTCTGTTGAAATTCACTAGTTGGCCACTAGAGTGCGTTGCAAGCTCTGGAAGACACTGGTGCAGCACACAGGTTGCCGTTAGAGTGCGTTGTGAGGTCTGGAAGACACTGGTGCAGTACACAGGTTGGCCGCTAGAGTGCATTGCAAGCGGGTAGCAGAATTTAGGAAACTCCTCTGAAATTCACTACTTGACCACTGGGTGGTACTGCGAATTTAGGCAGTTATGCTATGATTTAAACTAATGTTTGGAGCAAACTTATCAGGCAATTTCCCTTTGTTGAGGAATATAGGCTGGCATCCTTAGACTTGAGATTGCCTCTAAATTCCAGCAAAGGGAAGTGCTTTTTCAGCTTTGCAATCAAAGTTAATCAACAGGCTGGTTTTGGCTACCTCCTTACAGATGTAGATTCCCTCTTTAGTGGGGTTTATGACTCGTTTCTATGGAGATGGCTCATTCCCATGGAGATCTCTTTCAATTGCCCAACCTAAAGTATTTACTACTCTGTTGCTTGGAGACCACCATAATAAACTCAAGTAAAGGTGGGCTCCTTTATGGTTCAGTCTTTCTTCCAGATGAACAGAGGGGAATCAACTCTTTGTTTTAGTGACTCGGGAGCCAGGAAATAACATAGCTTCTTACTCAAATTCTGTCTCTTGTTTGCAAAACAGTCACTGAGCCAGCACCCGAAAGATGCAAAGAGAGACAGAGAGAATACTACTTGTTTATCTCTTGCAATTGGGGAGATTTCTGGCTCCTCCCAGTAATTCAAATGGGCTTTTTAACTTTCTTGCTCAGAGAGGGGGTGGGGGATTCAGGGTTTAAATCCTTCATCTTTTTACTTTCCTAGGATATCAGATTAATCACTTTTTCACTGTCCATAGGATATCAAATTAATCATCTTTTCATTGTCGATAGGATATCAGATTAAACATATTTTCACTCTTTCATGGGCAATCTGATTAACTATATTTTCACTCTTTCATGGGCAATCTGATTAACTATATTTTCACAAATTAACTATATTTTAAATTTCTGGCTGAATATAAAGACAGTTAGATAAACTCTATAAAGGCTTCCATACAAAGTTTCTTTATTGGATCACACCAGGCATCCTCAAAGTATAACTCACAGTTATATTGAGATTCATCTAATGTCCAATCTTTGCATAGTTGTCTTCATAGTGTGAAAATATAGTTAACTTCATCCCATAACAATGGAGCAAAGGGAAGACACCAGCACAATGCTGGTGTCTTAGCAAGAATAAAGAGCACCAAATGGTCACCTCCACAATAGAACCATTGAACTCATTTTTGGCTCCCCGGAGCCCCAGGCCTGATAACAAGTCTTGAGGGCTTCTGAAATGAGAAAAGAAATAGAAGCAATCTAATTTCATGGGGAAGAATGTTGTATAAAGTGGCTGCCACAGCAGAGAAGGCATGTCTCTCTGGACCCATTATATACAACCTCTCTGCCATATGTAACGGGGCAAGCTGAAACGATTAGAAGAGATGGCCCTTTGTATTGCTTGATCACTGCCTAAAATTGTATTCTTTAGTCTTTCAGTTTCAGACTGATAGAAAATACTGCTGTTGTTTTTATTTTTGTGATTGTGTTTCCTGAGCTTGATATGCATCAAAATGTTCCATGCACAAGGGGCAATAGTGACTTTGTTTACTTGAAATCAATGCAAGATAATAATGATTCCTGAACTTGCTTGTATTTCCTTGAAGTTTTTAGCCCCATAATTGATCAGCATCTGTCAAGTTCTTGTTCGTGTCAAGAAAGAAGAACAATTGATTCTTTCTTGACACAAAGAGTTTTTGGTACTCCCAGTGGCATATTAAGGCTCACTGGTGCTGACAAATCTTGGTGCACCCCTCCTTTGTACAAACTGAACAAACAACAGCCAAGCTTAGACTACAGAAAGGTTTTTGAAGTGCCCCCTTTGGGCCTGGTGCCCTAAGCACATGCTTAGTCTCCTTAATGGTTAATATACCACAGGGTACTCCTATATAATTTTGCTGCTTATTCCTCCTACTATTTCTTTCTGTCTCTGTTTTTCCTTTTTAAAGGATGACCATATCCTAGGCAGTGGCAGAGGTTTCTCTCCTAGGGCATAAAAAAAAAAAAACTACTGCAAATGCCATATAGGCATCAAGAAGGGCATATGGCTAGTTCAGCTCCATCCAATCTCCCCAATTCTATCTTGATTTAAGGGATTATAGGGTTGTATAAAGGGAGTTTTAAATCATAAAATATGTTCATTTTTCTCTTTTATGCCAAAAGTTCATAAGGGGCTTCTAGTCCACAATAAACATAGATATCTTTTCTCTCATCAAAAAGATACATTTTGCCCCATCTAAGCAAGTTCCGTTACCTTCACCAACCATTCCTCTATTGCGTGTTGAATGTTTTTATCATATTATTGTGCATATAATAATGTTGCTGCAATTACATACATCTAAAAATTTCCATATTTTTTTCCCAACTGTTTGTCCATGAGTTCCAAAACAAAACCTCCAGTCACAACTGTATATTAATTTTTAAAATTCTCTGAATAAGTGAATCTAAAATTTTCTAGATTTTTTTTTGCATGACCACTGAACATAATAAAATATGCCTTCTTGTTGTTCATATTTCTAGCATAAATTTGAAATGGCTTTATACATTATAGACATTTTTACTGATTATGTATAAAATACATCATTTTATAAAAAATATCTTTATGAAGTAATGTAGATGTTAGGTTTTTAGCCGTATTCAGTATTTCCCCACTGTTTTGCTTCATTATAACCATTTTTTTTTAGCTTTTACTATAGGTTCTTTCACAGTTTCAATAAAATTTTATATGTTTTAGCAATTACATGTTCACCATTCATACATACATTCATACATAACTCTACCTATTTCAAACTCAGTTTCACAATGTTCTAAAACCATAAAATATTTATCGACTTTAAATCTTTCTAATAACTGTAAATAAGAACATTGTCAACTATACCCCTCTGCCATCAGTTCATCTCTTGATTACCTTTTACATTACCCTTGCCAAAATTCTAGTTTTTGTACCTTTTATTCTTATTGCACATTTACTTCACCTCCTCTACTTTCATACTGTAGAAATTTGATCAGCCTAAATCCAGCCAATGGAACATATTTCTTTTTTTTTTCAAATTCCTGCATAAACCTATATCTGATTCCCAACACTTATCCGGAATACTTAAAATGATGGAAGAAAATATTTTCTGTGATCAAACCTCAAGAATTTATGATGGCAAATGTTTGGAAAAAGCTTCATTTAAAACTTGGATGAAGCAGTTGATACTTTTGGCTCCAAATATCTTTTGAAATGGGCCAGATCTGGGAATGTGTAGATGAATGTGTAGATATAAACTGAATGCTACCATGGCTGGAAATTCTAAACCATTTTTTAAAAGATGACTTAATTCAAGGCATACAGAAAATGCTCTGCTGCAAAGAAATAGATTTTGTTCCTTAAAAGGAAATAAAATAAAATAAAAAACATAGCAAGAAGCTGTGTCTTCTATAGTCCCTGATCTGCATACGTAAGAACATTTTCTTCTGGCAAGAAAAGTCATTCATTTTTACTTTATTTTGGGGGACATGGGCACATGCATGTTAGTATTTATTTCAAAGGATAATCTATGCTGAATGATTGTTATCTGTAAGGATGGCAAGAATTGTCTAGCAATTGACTGCATTAGTCAATGAAATCCCAGAAATGAAACATACAGTATATAAACTGTGTTTCACTTGCATTGTAATTTAAACAAGCAAAATGCTTTCTAAGCATTTCCATTTGAACAACCTCTGAAAATTCAACATTTGAACTTATCTTTATGTCACAAAATAGCAGTTTTACCTTTTAATCTAATACCTAAACCAAGAGTTTAAGCCTTCAATGCATATTGAACCACAAGTGCTAGTAGAGAAGTTTCTCTTTTCCAGTACCAATTGCCTTCTGAAAACCATACCCCACTCATTGTACTAATGAGTATCTTGATATACACTCTCATTAGTACAGTGATATAGTGGTTAAGACACAAGGATAGATACCAGGAAACTGAGTTCTAGTCTCATTTGAGTGGCCTTAGGCACGTCACTTTCTCTCAGCCTTAGAAAGAAGACAATGGCAAATCACTTTTAAAATCTTGCTGAGAAAAATGCAGGGACTAGCTGAGGTGGTTACCAGATGGAACAAAAAAACAAAACTACCCAACAACATTGAAATTAATGGAAGGCGCAACCTCCATTCCTTGTATCCATTTGTTTCAGCTTGGATCATGGCTTTGCATGGTTAACTTAACAAAAAAGCCATCAGGAGATTTAACTGCATGCCATATAATTAGTTTAATCGGAGTTTTCCAGAATACACTCACAGAAAGAAGCATAATTTAATTTAGATTAAACAGGGGAAAAAAACAGATAAAATTCCTTCCTCCATTCATATGTGCATGCACGCATTCAATGTGATTGTTGAAAACATCTTCTCCAGTCTCTGTTTTGCATGTGCACACATTTGTTTTACATTATCATTGAAAACAATTCAAGTTTGCAATATGTTCTTTCTTATCTTTTTTTTTTAACTTTATAAAAATGTTGTTCCTGATTTTTAACTAGAAATATAATGCAATTTCTTCATGTCAATTATGGCTATTTCATTAATTTTAAAATGATTGTCAGTTAACAGCATTTTCAGAATGAACGATCATTCAGTTTGCTTTGTGAAGATTATGATCTTGAAAATCAGTTTTGATGTCTTTGTGTCTCTGTGTGTAAATATCTTTATATTTGTACAGGTGAACTATAACATTCATAATTAGCTGTATTTCAACTGCAAAAGGTTTTTCAAAAATCAACAAGAAGATAAAAATAAAATACCGACACTGACTTCTTATTGTGACTGCTTTAACTTCTTAATTGCTTTAACTTTTATCCCTGATCTATTTCATTGCAGAAATCCAAAAGGATTTCTGGATCCTGTTCTTTTCTTTAATACTGCCAGAGCAATCCTCAAGAGATTTTTTAAGCATAAGATTTAATTTTAACAGCAGTGCAGGGAAACATAGATGCAGACAGAGGTCTAGAAATATATGAAGTGCAATTGCACAGGGTGTTTTGATCCTCAAAATAGGTGGAGGGAGGGAGATGCTTACCTGAAACTGTTTCCGTATGTTCCCTGTCATTTATCTTTCAGTGTATACAGCACCACAGAATGACGATTAATGTCCTCATAAGTATATGATGAATGGGAAAGTCTGTCCTCTCTGCCCTCCTGCCACCTGAGATCAAGACCAACATATTTCATTCCCCGCCCCAAATGTGTAATGTAGCTATGATATCCTTTTGACCAGCCGCTAAATGCAATGTCGCAATTGACAAAGGGGAAAAGATTCAACCAGGCCTGCAAAACTATAGACAACCAGAAAATTCTAACTCTGATTCCCTCCAGTAGTCTTCTAAATTTTTGCACCCCGAATATCACAGCCCTTGTTAAGAAGCTTGGAGCTTTCTAAAGTCTTAAACTGCAAGTCATGGATTTCTGTTCATTGTCAACCTCAGGTCTATAGCCTCCTTCAAAGGTTTGCAGATAGTTCTATAGGGAATAAAGGAAAGAAATGCATCAAACACAGATGTCTGAAATATCCTCTCTTAGCAGAGGGGGGGGGAAGCAAATGCTAACAAATGCATAAAAATGCTACTTTAAATGTTCTGTTAAAAAAGACCTATGTTTCTGAAAAAGTTCTACAAGCGGAAACTAAATTAATGTTATGCAATTATATATTCAAAAGTTTAAGGATCTGCTGTCTAAATTTAAAACAAATTTATTTTTATCTAGATTTTCAGCTTGAAACCAAGTGCTTCTTTTTTTAAAGTATTACTTGCAACACCACCGTTTAATGAGCAGTATTAATGAGCTAATTATGCTAATTTTAAATTTTATTTGTTTGTATGTGAAACAAAAAAGATCAGTTTCTGATACATGCATTAACAATTTCCAAATTATGAGGAATATCAAAGTTATTTTTAAATACTTCTAGAATAAACCGTTTGCCCATTATGATACCTGTAAAAGTTGACAAGCATTTCTTTATGCAGTTTTCTAGTCATTTACAGCCAATTTGGAAGTGGTTTGCTGTTTCTATCTTCTTAAGGCTAGAATAGAATAGAATAGAATAGAATAGAATAGAATAGAATAGAATAGAATAGAATAGAATAGAATAGAATAGAATACTTTATTGGCCAAGTGTGATTGGACACACAAGGAATTTGTCTTGGTATAAATACTCTCAGTATACATAAAGAAGGAACATTAGTTAAGAATCAAGAATCATAATGTATAACACTTAATGATAGTCATAGGGTACAATCAACATCAAATCATACTAGGAAACAGAGGATACAAGCAACAAAGTTATAGTCACAAGTGGGAGGGGATGGGTGATAAGGAGTGATGAGAAGATTAACAGTAATAGTAGTGTACACTTTGTAAATAGTTGAACAGTCTTGAGGGAATTATTTGTTTAGCAGTTAAGGCTAAAAGAGTGCTATGTGTATGTAAGGCAGAACTAGAATTCATGTTTCTCCATTCCTAGTCCAATGCTTTAACTATACATACAAGACAAGTTTATGTAGTTGAGTTTGTGAAAGAAAGATACTTGGACATGTTCCATCAAGTTAGTATTGATTCCTAATTATCAAATTTATTTATTTACTTATTTATGATCCATTACCAGTCATTAGGATTCATTTGCCATTATGAGTCCTAGCACTGCATGGTCCATCACTCAACTCAATTTCTGCCCATCTAGAAGTTTGAAAACTTATTATATACAAGTAAATAAATAGGTACCACTTTGATGGGAGACAAGCCAGCACTTCGTGCAGATGGCTAAAATCCTGCTAGAGCTGGACCTTCCCGGTTGTGATGCTTGTTTGTGAGGCAGTTTCAATGGAGAGAGAAGATCCTGGATACTGCTGCAGGAAAGCTGCTCATCTTCCTTTCTGGTGTGGAACTAGCTTGCCCCCTGTGGTGAACCTTAGGAAGTGCACAAGTGTGAACCAAGCAGACCTAGCAGTTTTAGGCAGCCAAATTACTATTCTGCATTAGGATTGTAGTCTCCTGGCTAATGTAACATCATCATATCCTAAATAAATAAATAAATTCCAATATTGAATTCATCACCTTTGTAACTAAGTCCATTCACTTTGCTTTGATTATCCCCTTCATTCTTTCCTTCCACTTTAATATGTCACTGTTCATAGAAGTTCTTTAACTTTCCTCGACTGCTAAGCTGGATGAAAAAGAAAATATCTAGGAAAATATTGTTCTGAATTAAATCTGTGGCACAACATTGTAGGCTTGAAATTTCAAGCATGTGCTTTGCTCTAATATAAGAGCAAGCAGGCTAAGAGGAGGAGAAAGAGAGACAGAATAACAAGAATGCCAACACATTACACAGCTGATCAAAAGTTCTCTTGTGTTCAAATATACATATGAATAACAAAGCTATTACGTAAATTTCCTGTTAACATTGTCACCCATTGCATATTTAGCTTGATAATATATGTATATACTTATGCTCAACTTCCCGACAATCTGGATAAGCTGTCAAGTTTTAATTAAAAGAACAATTAAAGTTTCTACTGAAATTTGCCCCTTTCCTTCTTTTCAAAGGAGATGAAAGTTCAATAGTTAGCTGAATTCTTGCATGTCATTGCAAGGGTCTTCAGTTTGAGGCTTTCACAAATCAGCTCTTCCTGATTCTCCTTAGGTATTTCTGCTATTTTGAATCTCTTGGGTTTTCTGTTGATTCAGAAACAGCTATTTTGCTAGCTTACAATGCCTCGACCTAAATCATCCCTTCCAGGAGCAGTAATTAAAATTTGGCAATATGCACTTTTAAGTTCAACATCGGCAAAAGCTTGTGAATGAAACAAGCTCATTTTCTGGATTGGTTGAGTCTGTTGCTAGGTGCACAATTGTCTATCTATCCTGATACAGTGCTCCTATGATCTGAGAATGTAATACGATTTCTCAAAGCATGCCAGCTCTGCCTTGGAGCATTTCAAGACAAATTTGTGACTAGCAGAACACAGAAGATAGCAGAATTTCAGATACCGTGATCTCGGGATACATTGTTCTGTGTTTTGGGTTGATGCAAAGTTGAATGGACAAGATTTTTGAAATAAAATTGTCTGGGTTTGTTCTTTATGCAGTTTAATTTTCAGGTTTTCAGTTTAATTAGTTCATGCTAAAAATGTAAACTTGGTAGTCATTAAACTTGACTGATGGGCTTTTCAATTTAAAAATATATCAGTAGAACAGGGTAAGAGCCTCATCATTTAATATCTATTTGTTTTTATAATAGTGACTGAGGCATCTTTTGTTTACATTGTTATTGTTTTTAAATCTATGACATACAAGGCTGAACTCTAAAGAGTAGAAGCTTTTCTCCCTGTCTGATTTGTGGCTATGTCATGAGAAAAGTTCTCCACTCTTCAAGAAGCCCATCCACTGTCATAAACACATCAGACTCTTTAAAAATTAAAAAGAAAAAAATGGAAAAGAACTCTAAATAATTGCATTCACTTGAAAAAGTTTGTCAGTCCCTAGAGCAAATTTATTTTCCAAGGAAGAACAAACACATACTATTTTCCATGAATCCAGAGCAGTGGTGGGATTCAAATCTTTTTACTACTGGTACTTTGGGTGTGGCAGGGAAAGGATATTGTAAAATCTCCAGTCAGAAGTGGTATTTGCCAGTTCTCTGAACTACTCAAAATTTCTGCTGCTGGTTCTCCAGAACTGTCAGAACCTGCTGAATACCTCTGATCCAGTGTCTATTCATTTTCAGAAAATTTTGTGAGAAAACTATTTTTCAGTTCTAGTCTGAAATATATTGTTTGATCCATTTTAAACATAAACATATATATAACTCTGTGTGTGTGTGTGTGTGCATGCACACGCACGTGCATGCCAAGGAGACTATTTACCAATTTCTAAAATTCTGGGAGTTTATATCAATATAAATATAGACTGAGAAGTCAAAAAAAAATATTCCAAAGTGGTTAACCTATGCGCCAAAGTGCCTGAAGGCAGGACAAAAAGCAATAGATGGAAACTAATCAAGAGATCCAACCCAGAAATAAGGTGAAATGTCCTGACATTTGGAACAATAAATCAGCTTGCCTTCAAAAGTTGTAGGTGTTCCATTACTGGAGGTTTTTAAGAAGAGATTGGTCAGTCATTTGTCTTGAATGGTATATGGTCTCCAGCTGGAGTAGGGATGGAGTAGAAGACTCCAAGATGCCTCCCAACTCTATTATTCTATTATAGAAATGATGAGCCATGTCTATATTCTTGCCAAGAAAACTAAATGCATATTGCATTTGAGAACGTTGTTTCTAAGATCAGCCATAAAGTTTATCTCTACTGTGTTTCCTTCAAAGATATCCTTGCAAAGGAATTACTTGATAGCCCCATGGCTTTTGAACTAGAGTTGATGCTGCTGTTTGGTTCATTTGCTGATACTAAATGGATTTTTCAGGTCAAGCATTTCAAAGCCTTAAGTTCTTGAAATAAGTGCAGTTTACTCAGACAAAAGTTTTCCCTTCCATATAAGGAAGATTGCTGTATCAATTTATAGTTGCAAAACATCTTGAAAAAAAGGGGGGAGAATCAGTATACATTGATTTATACCTAATCTATTTTAATTTATTCTAATCGTTTTTCATTCTTATTTTAGCAACAATATAGGAAAAATGTAGTAGAGAGGTGGAAAAGAAAGGTATATAAGCTCACATGACCCTGGTATGCAAAAATAATTATAATGCACCATGTAGGTGGAAGAAAATTATGGGAGTTATTTTTAGCAGTTTACTGATAATTACATTGCATAGATTATATAAGAGTTACAAAAAAATGTACATTTTCTTCTGATTTTCTTTTCCACAGTTCTGGAGATGTTCCACATTACCTGGAATTTATAAATGAAGAAGATGCATTAAATAAGTCAATTTGGCTTATTTGAGGTGCCTTGTGATGCATAACAGAGGCAGGGATGATTGGTTTGAATATGTACAATTCTTGCAGAATATACATGTAGATGAACTGGTGAAAAGAAATACATTGGGGAACAGCCTCCATTTAGAGAGATGAAGATTAAAGCGCAATAATTGATCTGGATTTTCATTTTTATTTGCTGAAGTGCTTTCCTGATTAAGCCTCTAAATTATTTTTATGTTAAAGGAAAAGATAATTAGGATATATATCGCCTTACTCGCTACAGATGGGGAAAGATGTGATTTCACCATATTTTGCATACACAAGCATTCATTTCCATTATTTCTACTTATGTGCAATTTTGGGGCCTAGAGATAGATTTTATTTGTTATACTCCTGGTATAGGCAAGTATAGATGAAAACCCTATTTGTAAAACTGAATAAAAGAATAACTTCTGCTCTCCTTTTATAACCTTAATCAGTCTGTGATTAGGAAGTGAATGGGCAAAAGGCATGCAACACAGGCAATCTGACAGTAGTCTAACATTTTTATTTAAAAACTTGAGCAAGAAACAGGGCTGTAAAGGTGTTTAAGCTTCTCTCTTCACACTGTATTTTGTTAAATTGTTCCCTTCTCCAGGCTGTGGGAAGTTTTAATGATTTAAAGGAAAATAATACTTTGTAAATTATTGTTTATTAGAATAGCTAACAGGAATGACAGGAAGAAAGAAAAAAATCTGTCTGTCCATCCATCCATCAGAATAGAGCTGGAAGGAACTTGGGAGGTGTTCTAATCCAACCCCTGCTCAAGGAGGAGACCCTATACCATTTCCACCCTAACTTATCAGGTGGTAAAAAGAGATGGTGAGAGATTTACAGTGTACTTTCAGATTTGCAAAATTCTATTTATAGAAGTTACAATAAAGTAGGATTGGCTTGTTTTTTCATATTTCTTGTGTGGTCAACTTGGGAGACTGAGACCAACATTATTATTATTATTATTATTATTATTATTATTATTATTATTATTATTATTATTATTATTATTATTATTATTATTATTATTATTATTATTTATTTATAATTAATTAATTTATTTATTAGATTTTTATACCGCCCCCTCTCCCAAAAAAGGGACTCGGTGTACAGACAGATAAAAATAGAAACAGACTATAAAGTTATAAAGTTAAAAGCAATTTAAAATGATTAAATTAATGGCTGAATTATAAAACTATCAAAATGTAAAAACAGATAAATATTTAAAATACCAATTTTAAAACCCCACGATTATTACTGGGCCAGGCCGGCCTGTTGAAAAAAGAGGGTCTTTACTGCATGCCGGAAGGTCTCAATTTCAGTGATGGCCCGTATCTCCGGGCGCAAGTCATTCCAAAGGGAGGGAGTCCCCGCAGAGAAGGCCTGTACCCTTGGGGCCACCAACTGGCATCGCCCAACTGGCGGAACCCTGAGGAGACCGACCCTATGGGAGTGCACTGGGGTGGCGGGAGGCCGTTGGTGGCAGCAGGCGGTCCTGTAAGTACCCAGGTCCTGAGCCATGGAGCGCTTTAAAGATGATCACTACCACCTTGAATCGGATCCGGAAAGCCACAGGGAGCCCATGCAGCTCGCGCAGGAGTGGTGTAATGTGGGAACTCCGAGGATGATGATGATGATGATGATGATGATGATGATAATAATAATAATAATAATAATAATAATAATAATAATAATAATAATATAATACAACAATGACAGTATACACAGCAAACGAGATAACCATGCTGGGTTTCATATCACAAATCACTAGTCAAACACTTCCCAAGTGTTTAGGACTGTGTGATGTATCGGCCGGATTATGCGAGCAGATCCCAATAAGGTGGCCTTCTGCAGCTGACCAATGGTGATCTTTTTGGTGCCAATTGTTTTTAAATGCTTGCCTAGGTCTTTAGGTACAGCACTCAGTGTGCCGAGTACCACTGGGACCACCTGCACTGGTTTATGCTAGAGTCTCTGCAGTTCGATTCTCAAGTCCTGATATCTGGTGACTTTTTCAAGTTGTTTCTTGTCGATTCTGCTGGCACCAGATATGGCAATGTCGACGATCCACACTTTTTTCTTCTCCACAATCATGATATCCGGGGTATTGTGTTCCAAAACTTCGTTAGTCTGTGTTTAGGAGTCGCACTGTAGTTTTGCATGCTCATTTTTGACCACTTTTTCAGGCTTATGATCCAATACTAATACTAACAACAACAATAATAATAAGTAGTAGTAGTAGCAGCAGCAGCAGCAGCAGCAGCACAATTATAAATTGCTGCCATTCGTCTTGATTTATGAGTATCTTGACATTTATAATCACTTCACCAAACCTGATAGGTTATTTACAACATTTGTAAATATTAGAAATAATATGGGGATAGTTTGTCTTTCTACACTACAGTTGAGTTTGGATGATATGTTACACTATTTATAGTTAAAGATATAATTTTTTTACTGTTCACAGTAAAATTCTAAATCCATTTTTTAAAGTGAGCACTTTTACATGTATAATCTCTTGCAAAACTTTCCCAATTTATTTGCAATACATTAAGTATGAGAAAAAAGGGAAAGCAAGCATATTTCCATGTATTTATTGTTCAGTAGACTGTGCCAGAAACAGTGAAAATAAATATTTGTGTGAAATAAATGTTGTGTGCTGAAATGTGTGACTTGGGATATACATATCTTATTTAAAAAAATCACATTATTGAGCATTTTATTCTGCTTTGTTGTATAATGACTAGGAGTGTCTTTTCAGACCTTCAGATGAATATTTCTCAGGTCTATCATGAGGAAGAGGGAAGTACTGGGCTTTCTACAAACAAGTTACATACATACTGTATTTTCTGGCGTATAAGACTACTTTTGAAACAAAAAAAGTCAACCAAAAATCGGGGGTCGTCTTATACGCCGAGTATAATTTTCCAACTCGATCCTGCACCAATCACTGCAAGGCTGCTCGGACCGCCTCTCTAACTCAGCCAATCCAAGCAGGCTTTTTAATTAAAAAAGAACTGGTGTTGCCTCGGAAGTGGGGGGGTAGTCTTATACAGCGAATATAGGCCTAAACCTATGTTTTAACTATAAAATTAGGGGGTCGTCTTATACGCCGGTCGTCTTATACGCCGGAAAATACGGTATTTCTGCAAAAAACTATGAGTCTTCCAAGTTTTATGGAAAGGACAACTTTAACATAATTCATACAGAACACATCTCTCATTTTATTCTTTTCACACTGTTAATCAGCATTGGGCAAGAAAATATTCAGAATAACAGAATGATAGCAAAATCCATCTTAGCAAAATCAGGTTGAGTACATTGCTTATGTTGTTTGGTTATTATGAAATTCTATAAGGGTGGATGTCATGTTCAAGGAATAGACTGAATCATGGAGAGCTGTCTCTACACATGAGACTCTCTCCTGCTTTTTCTAGATTACTCACATGTTGAATCTCAAGGGTCAGAAAAGATGCTAGTGAAGTTCCCTTTGAATCTCTGTAGGCTGACCCAGATTTCATAATGAGTTCTGTATTTAGATAGTGAATAGGGCTAGGTTTCAAAGGAGTGCTTTGTTTCAAGAAAGCTTTATTTGTTTTGATTTATTTCAAAAATGTGTTGACCAACTTACACAATATAACAAAGGACAGCCATGTGAGTATCCATTCAATGCATCCATGCAAAGCTGAATTGTGAACTAATGTGAGACTTCACTCTTACCACGAGTTGAAGGGCTTCCAAGGCAGTCAGCTCTGGTTCATGCTATAGGATTGTCTCCAGTATATAGCAAAGCTTCTCTAGCCTGAGGTACTCTTCAAAATTCTGCCAAAATTTAGAGATAAAAGATAGATGGGGAAAAGATACTATGAAATCATTAGAGGGGAAAGATCTGTATAGGTACTGATTGACATATGACCACAATTGGCAATTTAGTCATGTGCTCAAGGTTTTCCAAGCTAGATTTCTTTGGTGTAAATTGTTGGAAAAACTAAAAGTGCTCAGCCTATTAACAATTTGGCCAGCAATGGGAAGAAAGACCACAGGAACCTTCTCTAGCATCAGTAGCTCAAAGTAGTTTCTCTAGCATCAGTAGCCCAAAGCACCTATATTGCTGCTGGAGCAAATCAAGTGGCTTATTGATTTAGTGAAGTAAACCTATTGCTTTCCTACTTAGAACTACTTAGATGAAAGGTGTCTGCATGATTTTACATAAGCCTTATCTTTGGTGTCTTATATGCATTAAGGAAAGCAGTCACTCCATGTTGTTATAATATTGCTGAGATAAATAAAGTAGAAGAATCTTGATCCAGCTTTTAGTTTAGGGGACTAGGTCAATTTCATTATCCTGGAAATATTGACCAAAGAAACACCATTCTGAAGTCAGTGTCAGTTCTTTGGAGAAGCAACAGTTTTGGGAAATTGCACATCAGCAGAATGGTGAACCAATGACTCTGGGAAGCCGAGCATGAAAACAATAGTTTTTTTGCTTGCTCCCCAGAAGTTAAGTCATTTCCTCCACTATTGTAAACACATAACCATCACAATTGCTAGTAATTGATATTTCTGCCCTTCATAACATTCTCTAACCTCTCCATTCCTTTACAACACTTTTAATGCAGCATTTTTCCCTCTTAAGTTCTATAGAAAGAATAAAACTGAAAAAAATCCTGTCAGAAGAGTTGAGAGAGGAAGGGGAGGGGGGAGGGAAGGAGAGAGAGAGAGAAAGGGAAAGAGAGAGAGAGAGGAGGAGGATAGAGGTAGGACAAGGAAAGTAAGCAATGCTTGGATATTGGGGATAATATTGGGTTGCCTAGAGTGAGATGGGCCTTTGTGACGTGGGTGGCATACAAGTTTGGTTAATCAGCAGATAAATTGCTCCAGACAATTGGTTGGAGATGAAAGTATTTTCTAAATTCAATTACTATATATACTTGTTTGTTATTTATTTGGGCAAAGATATATAAATAAAGTAAGCAATAGCTCATCTCTTTCTGAAATCATCTTATGTCATACAGTATAAGATGGCCAATACAGTTTATTGTGGTCAGATAATAACAAAAAGTTTAAGACAGACTAAAAATACAACCTAACTAATATCTGTAAATCAGGTCCAGGATACAGTCCATATTAAATTATAATATAAACACTAAAATTATATTAAGTATGATAACATCTAAAATTTTAAAAAGTAATAATATCTAAAACTCTTATATTACAAAATAATACTATCTAAAATTTGAATGAATTATAGTCATGACGAATGCATGGTGAACGATTTGCCCATTGGGGTCCGATGGATAATCCCAAGTTGCTGCAAAAGCCTAGCTATATGCGCTGTAGCAAAAGGTACTTTATTTATTAGCAGCATCTGGACATAGGCCAAATATCAGTGACCAGGATATCTATTTAATTAGAGGTAATATGAATCTGGTTCCTTAAAAGGAACAACAAAGAAGAACTGTGGTGGTGCAGTGGTTAGAATGCAGTACTGGAGGCTACTTCTGCTGACTGCCTGCAGTTCAGCAGTTCAAGTCTCATGGCTCAAGGTTGACTCAGCCTTTCAAGGTCAGTAAAATGAGGACCCAGATTGTTGGGGGCAACATGCTGGCTCTGTAAACCACTTAGAAAGGACTAAAACATGGTGAAATGGTATTTAAGTGTAAATGCTATTGCTATCTTCAATAGTTTGGACCTCTCAAAAGCATAGGACAGAATTTTTATTTACCATCCCATATTGCAGAAGGAAGAGCATGACAACGGACAGGAGTGGAAGACATAGTATAAAATACTATAATATTTTCCACTTTAAAAAAATAGAATCATTATTATCATCAATATCATTTTATTATATAGTTACTGAGTTATAATCCATCTATTATCTACTAACACTTAGTTCAAGAGAAACATTTCCTGTCACTTCTTTCCTTGCATTTGGTTTTACCTTAAATACATATACAATAACTACTTGCATTTGGTTTTACCTTAAATACATATACAATAACTACAAAATAGGCTGCTGTTCATGACTTAATTACTGTGTTTTAAATACATTTGAAATATTTCCTGATTTTTTTAGGTTAACTTACTGAAATTCAATTTTCCAGATAGATTGTTTGATTACACTGATTGTATTCAGTAAAGGCACTGATGTTGATAGTGTAATAACAAGAATCACATTTCAGACGGTATAAATATCAAGTAGCAGTGGTAAAGTAGGCTTAGAACTAAGTTAATTAAGAGATTCAGAGAGAATCAAAATAATCCTCCCTTCCTTTTAAGGGCCTTATGATTGTTACAGTGTAATTTTGATAAGGTTATTTCTCCAACAGCATTTTCTGATCTTGCTAGGTGGCCTTTCCTATTAGCTGCCTGTTCTCTTCCTTCCCCTTTCTCACTCCCCAATATTTTACATGAGATATTTATTTTCTGAAATTAACATATGCACACACATCCATATATTTATTTATTGTATTTAGGGAGAGGAATTTTGGTCAGAGAGTTATTTTTTGACAACTGACACTGATCCTAGAGCGACCACCTACAGCTAGAGAAGATACAGGACCTGGTTGCCAAATGGAATGGAATGAATTAATGATAGATTACTCTTCTTTTTTTTCACTCCTGCTATCTTTTATCACAGTCAGTAAATACCAAGTTAGTGTTTAAAGAAGAGCAAATGTCAGTACAATAGAAAGATGGTCAGTCTAAGGATTAAAGATATTTCTGAAAATATTATTCAGGTAACAGTTGAGAAAGTCCAAAAATACACAGTTGAGAAAGTCCAGAAATATTTCACAAGAACAGTTCTTCACTCCTCTACTCATTGTAGAATACCTTATGCCACCAGACTTGAAATTATAGACCTAGAAAACCTTGAATTACACCGTCTTCGGTCTGATCTAAGAATGGTATATAAAATCATACATTGCAATGACTTACCTGTCAATGAATACTTCAGCTTCAACCATAACAACACAAGAGCACACAATAGATACAAACTCAAAGTTAACCACACCAAACTTCATTGCAGGAGATACGACTTCAACAACAGAGTGGTCAATGTCTGGAATACTCTACCTGACTCTGTGGTTTCTTCCCCAAACCCCAAAAACTTTAACCTTAGACTGTCTACTATTGACCTCACCCCTTTCCTAAGAGGTCTGTAGGGGCGTGCATAAGCGCACCAACGTGCCTACCATGCCTGTCCTATTGTTTCTTTTAATTTTCTTATATGTACCCATTTCATGTATTCATAACTATGTATATACTTATACCTATTATCTTGTAAGCGATTGACAAATCAAATAAATTCTAAATTCTAACAAAGACCTTCAGTTTCCTGACAGTATGTGCCTTTTGATATGTAGAGACCCAAATGATGAATTAGAGAAATAAAAGACCTACCCCATATTTTTCTAGACTTGTTTAATTTGATTCTTATGTAGTTTACTGAAAAATGCAAGAGTAAATCTAAAATCATCACAGATAGTTAAGATTCTAACTAAAACTAACAAGCCCCAAAAGTTAAAACCCCAAACATATTTGTGTTAAGCTGTTGGCTTCCACACCAGGCAGCTTCTTACCTCTCAGACAGGAACTAAAATTGCTCCTAGCACCATTTTACTGCACTATCATAGCAGAACAGTCTGCACTAGTAGTGAGAGGAATAGCCCCCTGGAAGCCAATCACTAGGTCATCTCAGTCAACTCTTATCTTAGCTCTGTCATTAACCTTGATTATGTTACTTCTGGCATATTATCTCCCAGTGTTCTATTATAGCAGGCTTTCTGCTGCCTGAAGATAAATTCAGCAGTTATTTCTCCCTTGCTACAGTAAGGAAGAAATGCTTTGAGGCTGAGGTCTGAACTTAGTTTTAAATAGGTTAGATGCTGTGCACAAATGGAATTTCAGGTATAAACTTGTGGAATATTAATGATTTCAGTTTAATTGGAATTATCAAGGTGATTACATATTTACACATTTTCCTATAATACAGTAAGCATATTTTTCCAGAAAATGTAAGCAAGGTAATGCTCTTTTTGTGATTTATCTTATTTGAGTCTCTAATTGGAGATCCAGTCAGTTGCATTTACCTGAAAACAGCAATAATTTGATGCAGTGTGTTACCTACTTATGGTAGCATCTTTACAATTCATGTGATTAGCTCATACCAGTAGTGCCTTGTACTCCAATAGACATTCAGTGCCTAACCTGTAACTTACTCAAATAAATTGCAGCAATATGAAACAAGGGTGCACAGGATGAAATATAACAAGCTAGAAGTCACATAAATACTGTAAAAGGTTCAATCTTATTACACTAATCTGAGACCAATATAATATCTTCCTATGGACTATAAAATTCAGAGGAAGCAGGATAAGATTGTGCAGTAAGGCATTTTATGTGTTACAGTAAATTTAGCTTGCATTTTGAAACTTTGCATACAGCCTGCATTCCATAAGTATAGTTGAATTCATGATAGCTGATATTTAAAGCAAGTGAAAGGAGAAAATGGGTTGCTTTATTTTCAGGCTTATATTTGTAATTGTTCTTAAACAAATTCCCCAAATTTCCCACTCACAAAGTATGGCTTGGTTCTTTCTGATCTGGTATCCCTACTATGATAAGGAAGATGAAGAAGAGAAGTCTATAAATAAATTAGAACAAATAATTATTAACAAATATCAATTAGAAGTACTAAATCGGGGTGTCAAACTCACGGCCCATTGGCCAGATGCTTCACTGGCCCACCTCTGGTTTAGCAAAGGGCAAAAAAAATCATGATACATCACATGATGACAATGTGACACCACCTTGTACTAGATGAACTCTTCATTTTAAAGGTAGCATAACTTTAAAGCAGGAGAGCATAATTTTTAACCTACTCGTGACCCTGTATTCCTTCTCTAGGGTTTCATTCATTCATTCATTCTATAAGCCATCTTGAGTCAGCATGTGTGAATAGACAGCAATATAAATTCCCTAAATAAATAAATAAATTCACTGCAAATTGTAGATTGCAGTTTCATTCAATCTACAACTAACTTCTTCAATAAATAGGATAAAGAAGTAGTGTTTTAGGAGAAAATAATAAAGGTGAAGGGGCAGAAGTTAGATTCTATAGTAGATTGTAATGATATTGGATTGTGATTGGTAAACCAAGCTTTAATTTACATTTACTGTAGGTATGATAGATTTGGACATGTTATTAGCTGTAATCACATAGTCAAGTCACTATTGTTCAACCTAATGTTAATAATAATGAAGATCCTATAAAGGATTGTTAGGAACATAACAAATAAATAAATAAATAAATAAATAAACAAACAAACAAACAAACAAATAAATAAAATAATACCTGCTCTGCTCTTCTGCTTCCCTTCATTATTAAAAACAAACAAACAATAGGAGAATAAATCAATATAATATATAACTACATAAAACTCCAACAGCTGACCAGTGTATATCCTTTATTAGTTTTAGAATCAACTGACCACAAACAAGGTAGGAATTTTATAAAGATTACACATTATTAGATTATGTTTTTAATTTTTTCTCTATGGTTACAACACAGGAGAGGAAGTAATGGAGGCACATTTATCAAAGATCAACTTGTTTAGAATATTAGAGAGAAAAATGAAATACTGACTTTTTTCTTTTGACAATCTATTTTATGTCTTTATATTTTATGTCTTTATATACTTCGAATCATAAATGGATTGCTAAAATAATTCATAACCACCAGATTCTAATTACACTCTATGAGTGAGATGGGTAACTTCCAAATTTGATAAATACATAAATAAATGAAAAAAATATTATTAAACTTATCAAGAATCACTTGTATTACAAACAAACTACACTCCAGTGTAAAAGTTAAAAGGTCAGACAATTCTGCAATTCTATTTCTGCAAGCAATCTATTTCTTTTTGTTTTTTTATGCATTAATATCATTAATAGAATGGGTGTAGATCAGTTTTCATTCTTTTTATTACCTCTAGATGTGTTGGGACTGCAACTCCTGAAATTCCCAGGAAAAGAATCTTCATACTGGTTATTGGATGTAGAAAACTTAGTTTCAAGTCCATTTTCAGCCATAGAAACTGTGTACAAATCAGCGTCTCTTAATCCAACTTCACTCAGAGAAAAAATATAGATTACTATAAGTAATCTCTGTTGGGAAGTTACAAGTTGATTGATTGATGGATGGATAACTATTTATTCAAGGTTTAGTGTAATATTTAAAATATAAGTTTACTCCTACACCACTATTTTTTGTGTTCCACATTCCTTCCAAAGCATTTAGAAGCTGATCAGTAATCATCCATACCTTTGCTGATCTTGAAATGCAAAGAATACAGTTATAAAATAAGAACTATACACAGCTTCAAAGGCATACTTTGATTCATGAAGCCTATTTGTGAATCAAAGTGAGGAGCTGCTTCAAAGCAGCAGATTGAAGCAGGAGACTACAAATAGCTTCATAGTTATTTTTTAAGCACTTCACTGTCGTTCTCACTGTCTTTCTGGAGTTGGTACCATACAGTGGTAAAACTTCTCTATATAGAAAATGCTGAGAGGGAGGGGGCGTGATGGCCAGCTAAAAAGTTTTTTCACCTTATTAAATTATATCAGAGATGTTTTGCACTGGCAAGGTATGGACTTCATTCATTTTCTCATATTTCATTCTCTTTATATGTCTCAGCTTTAACTTTACAAATGGAACATTACAATTTTGTACTGTTCTTGCTAAACATAATTGAATCTGCATGTAATCTCAAACTGATAATGAATTAATAGGTGCCAGGCTAACAGATACTGGTCTAAATGTTTATTAATTGAAAAATAAGATGTAGCTTTATTGTTATTATTCAAGGATTAAGACATAAATTTTGTTCCTTAAAATTCTTGAAAACCATCCAGCTTCCTCAAGGTGAGCCAACACTGCCAGCTCAATAATTTCCTAGAGATTACAAAATGGTTGTTAGAAGACAAAATACAGTTTATAGGCCACAGGCTGCTGTCCTGTGCTCAAAGTATCTTTATAATGCAATGATTTCATTAAATGTATGCTTACAGTCCTCATACTGCAAAGAGAAGATTCTCAATACAACCAAGAAGAATGAATTATATGCTTTCATACCCTGTTTGAGAGAGTCCTGAAATCATCTACAGTGCCACTGATGGAGTGGAATAGATCACTGAGCTATGGATGTATAAAACTTACTGATTTACTTATTTGGTACTCTACTTTTTACACTACCCAGTCAGAGGTGGTATTCAGCCAGTTCTCACCTATTTAGGTGAACCGGTAGCAAGAATTTGGTGTGGGTTGCCAAACCAGTAGCAACATCTAGCTGGTCACGCCTCCAACCCGGTCACCTGGTTTCCATTCACTCGCTTGCCCCGCCTGCCTGATGCTTCCTGCCCCAGTTTAAAGGAGGATTGCTCCTCCGCCCTAGCCATGCATTTTCAAGCAGCCACTTGAAAACACATGACTATGGGTGGAGCAGTGGTCCGTTAACCTGCAAAACTGCTCCAAGGCTGGATTCTTCATGGACACTAGAAATATTGCTTCCCCTTGTGAGTAAAGTGTTTGGAGTGAGAGGGAATGAAGGCTGGAGAAAGTTGAGGGGGGCGGAAATCCAGCCACAGAGAAGTTTGAATGAGATCTGTAAATGCATGTTCGTTAACTTGCAAAACTTTCCCAATGCTGGATTCCTTTCCCCTCGTGAGTAAAGTGGCTGGAGGAAGAGAGAATGGAGGAGGGGGGAGGAAATCCAGCCACAGGGAAGTTTGAATGAGCTCTGTAAATGCATGTTCATTAACTTGCAAAACTTTCCCAATGCTGGATTCATTTTCTCTTGTGAGTAAAGTGGCTGGAGTGAAAAGGAAAGAAGGCTGATGGGGGTGTGTGAGAGAAAGAGAGAAGAAAGAAAGAAAGAACAAGAAAGAAAGAGGAAGGGAGAGAAAGAAAGAAAAAGAAATCAGGAGAGAGTGTGGTGTGTGTGAGAGAGAGAGAGAGAGAAAGAGAGAGAGAGAGAAAGAAAGGAAGAGAGAGAAATATAGAAAGAGACAAAGAGAAAGAAAGAAAAAGAAATAGGAAGAAAGGGAGAGAGATTGACAGAGAAAACTTTGTGCTATTATTTTTAATTGTTCCATCACTTATCATGTCTTAATATTTTATACTGTCCCTACACCTAGAGTGATTCGACTGCCTTTCTTTTTCCCAGGACTACCACATATTTTTCAGGGTTTACATGCATTCAATATCTATAGTCCAGAGCATAAATACATGTGTGTTTAAAGGGACTTTGGAGGTTTTCTAGTCCAAGCCCCTGCTCAGGCAGGAAAACAGAGGATGCCAAACTCTGAATAGAGGTCCTGGGAAAGGTGTCAGAATAACAGAATAACACTTAGAAGTGATTTTAGGGGGAACCCTATACCATTTCAGAGAAATGGCTGTCCAGTCTTTTAAAAAATTCCAATGATTGAGCACCCAGAATTTCTGGGGACAAGTAGGTCCACTGGTTAATTTTTCTTACTGTCAGGAAGTTTCTCCTTAGTTCTAAGTTGCTTCTCTCCTTGTTCAGTTTCCATCCATTGCTTCTTGTTTGCCTTCTTGTGCTTTGGAAAATACCCCGCCCCCTTTCTTTCTGGCAGCCCTTTAAAAGCTGTTGCCTATCACACTCTTCGGCAAAGCATGTGAGCCATTTCCTCCTGTCAGTGGTCCATGAAAATATATCTATAGTATGTAGATAATAAAGTCAAAAAAGGTGAACAATTTTTTTACAGAACTATAGATAAGTTGAGGCTGGGTGTGATAAGGAATGACTGGGAAGGGAGGGGCCAGGAAAGGCAGCCATTGATATGAGTGACATTAAGTTAGCCACCTAGTCACATGACCATCAAGCAATGTCTACCCAGTCACATGACCACCAAGCCACACCCACCAAATAAGCCACGGCCACAGAACCGGCAGTAAAAATTTTTGAATTTTTGAATGATCCCAGTGTATGTTTCAATATAACTGTTTGTTAGTATTGATTATCCACATTGTTTTCCTTTTCATAAGATATTCTAGAAAGCCTTAGTTGATTGACTTTGCCTGACTAGTCAGTTTATATCACCTGATATCAAATAAAGATAGAAAGTGGTTTTGGAGAAACCCTTAGAATGTTTCTCCCAAAAGGCTTTTAAATATTTATTTATCTTTTTTTACCCAAATTTTATTGAACATAAAGAAAAACATTTAAAAACAGTGAACGTGGTGTAATCATCTTGACAAAACTAATTGTCTTACATAGCTATTTCAAATAATAAATGATACATATTTATATAATATATACATCAATATCAACAATTTTTTATACTCCTACTCTATCATCTTAGCATCTTTTTTTAATTTTAATTTTAGATCCTTCCTTTCTCCCAACCAGTGGTAAAACTTTTCCTATACTTTATAATATTCACATTCATCTTTATTGTTTAAGTCTAACATTAGTTTATCTATTTCTGTACATGTCCATATCTTTTTAATGATCTCCGCTTCATCTGGAATTTCCTTAAGTTTCCATTTTTGAGCATAGACTAATCTTGCAATCACATGTATTATTGGGTACATTATATTTTTATTATATCTCTCTGTATTAATTCCCAATAAGAAGAATTCCAGTTTATATTCAAGTTTGATTTCACCCATTTCCTCTAGCCAACTCTGAATTTTATACCAAAAATCCTGGGCTTTCCTACAGGTCCACCATACATGATAGTACGTTCCATTTTCCTGGGAGCATTTCCAGCAAATAGGAGATAAATTTGGATACATTTTTGCTAATTTTGTTGGAGGAATGTGCCACCTATGAAACATTTTATATAATTTTTCTTGTCGATGTGTCCAATGTTTTTTTTTTTGTTTCTTTCCCATAAAATTTGCCATTCATCCCAAATAATACCATGTCCAGAGGTGATATTCAGCAGGTTCTAATCAGTTCTGGAGAACTGATAGTGGAAATTTTGAGTAGTTTGGAGAACCAGGAAATACCACCTCTGACTGGAGATTTTACAGTATTCTTCCCCTGCCATGCCCACCAAGTCACACCCACAGAACCGGTAGTAAAAAAAATTGAATCCCACCATTGACCATTTTTATAGGCATATTTTGAAAAAGAAACAACAATTTTGGTAATACATTCATTTTTATAATTGCTATTCTGCCCATGAAAGATAACCTTAATTTACCTCATTTTTCCAGATCTTCTGTTATACGTATCATTAATGGAGTATAATTGTCTTCCTTAATTGTTATACATCTTGCAGAAATTGTAATCTCCAAGTATTTTACTTTGGTTACTATCTGGATGTTCATTATCTTGGCCAGTGCTTCTTTTTGCTTATTTGTCACTCTGTAGTGATTTTTATTTCTATTAAAGAACAGTTACAAAATCTGTTATTGCTAAGAAAAATGAGAAAATTCTCAAAATAACAAGAAGTATTTGCATGGAAAAATACTTCAAATTCATCCTTTGCTTTAGTTATTTAACAACTTTGATTAATTACTTAATTATTTAGCACCATGTCAGTATCAGCAGACATAAGCTTCCTCTGAGATATTTCAGCATTGTTGTGTAATGTATATCACGGAATGAAACAACTCGCCACTGCCAACTTGGCACAGGACAACTCACCATGGCCCATTTGCCACAGGAAAACTTGCCATGGGACAATTAACAATTCAATTTAATTATTTAAAATATTTTTTTTTATTTTTGTCATTCATATTTCATTCTGTCCTGCCTTTTCCATTACTTCTTTAATGATTTTATTCTACCATTTCTTTGATATTAATGTAGATCTTCTCCTGCAATGAGTTGTCCCACAGCAAATTAACCATGGCAAGTTGGCTGTGATGAGTTGGCTGTAGCAAATTGTCATAGACCTCTAAATCACACATATGTTACGATAACTATTCAGTAATTGAAGGCTTCATGGTATGTCCATTCAGTTCTGTGCCAGTAACATTTTGGTTTGTTCGTTTATTTATTTTTTATTTTCCAAACTTGCCTATAATTATGCATGTCCTTTATTATAAAGGAAACAGTTTTATTCCAAAAGCTGGCCTTTAGATTTATTTATTTTTCTAGATTAATCTTTGCACAGTGTTGGAAACAAGCCAATATTCCAACAGAGGAAATGATCATTCAGAAACAAGCCAATATTCCAACAGAGGAAATGATCATTCAGAATATAGCAGCCTGTGCAGAGATGGATAAATTAACGTTAGCACTTAAGGATAAAGAATCATCAGAATATTATAAGAGCTGGGAATGCTGGTATGACTGGATATATCAAAACTAGAAAATATATTAGTAAATATTGTTGAATTGAAAAAATGGTAGTAATTACATATTCGCAATAAGATATGTTTGAAAATATGACACAAATAATGATAACAAATAAGGAACCACAGATTGCAGATAATGGAATTGTTTGCTTTTATTCATTTTCTTTTCTTTTCTTTCTTCTTTTTTTGTGTTGTGTATGTGTTTACTTCTTATTTTAGTTGTATAATCAATAAAGTTTGTTTATAAAAAAAGATTTATTTATTTTTCAAAAACTTACTTTTGTTCTTTATTTTGATCATTTAACTGTTACCATACAAATTGTACTACTTAACACAATTGCAATGTTTCATGTAAAAAAATATGAAAATTCCAGTTGCTTTTTAAAAATTTACATATATCTTGATTAGAATTGTGCATTTTGTGAGGGTTTTCTTGTTTGTACTCTTGAATTTTCCTTTATAAAGGAAAGTTACAAGCAGAAATAAACTCTTTTATTCTCATGAATCTGTTTCAGATCTGCATCATTTCAGATTTCTCATTTCTTTTTTTCCAATAAAATATGGTTACAGTACCCATCACCCAGTATATCTGGAAATCTTTCATGTAGTATTAATCAGGTCTAATCTGCTTTATGACAGTTTGACATTGTAGGTAAGACATCAGGCTAGGAACCATGAAACTGACTTCTAATCCTGCCTTAGGCACAAAGCCAACTGGGTGACTATGGCCCTGTTATTATGAACCTGAATATATACTGAGCACCACATTAAGTAATTAAGATGATGTTAGGGACAAATCAAGGAAGGAAAATGAAATGGAAGAATGATAATTGCTTGAAGGGTATGAATCATGAGGGATTAGGCATAAAATTCCACTGGTGGAAAATAAAACTTTAACACTATATCTATAGATGAAAAGATACAACTTAATAAGAGGGTGGTGCTCATCGTATGGCATTTAAACAGTTACATATTTATAAAATTCCATCTCATGGTAAAATACCTATTCCTAAAACTTCAGGAGTTTATGATTTGTAATCAAATAGCCACTGTTTATCAGATTTGCTCTTACTTTTTCAGCATTCTTAACTGTATATTTAAAATTATAAATCTAGTAAAAATAGAAAAAAATATCAAAAAGTAGGAAAATATGAATAATATTTTATGCATTAATTTTGCATTTGGTACTTGAAAGTCTATGCCAATGGTATAGATTAATTAATTAATTCATTCATTCATATCTGACTTAGGACCACAATTGGGACAAAAACTTCCATCACCAAGTGATGGGATCATTAAGTGAGACATCATGTAATTAATCACATGAGACATCATGTGATTTTATATTTTTCCGTAATCATTAAGTGAATCACATAATAATTTTAAAAAATCCAGCTTCCCCCATTCCCTTTGCTAATCAAAAGCCAGTTGAGAAAGTCACAAATGTTGACCATGGGATGCTGCAACCATTGTAAATATAGACCAAACTCTTGAATCATGATCACATGATTGCAGGGACACTGTGATGGTCATAAATGCAAGGACCAGTCCTAAGTCATATTTCCAGCCTCATAACTGTTCACAGTCGCTAAACAAATGATCATAAGCTAATGAATCCTAGTAGTATATCACCTTCCCTCTTTTAAATTATACATGCAATGTACATTAGATTGCAATATTCACAGTAGAAAAGCTGACATTGAAAATTTGCACCATATTTTATTGGCAATTTGAAAGTACAAAATAAAAGTGGCTTTGAAAAAAAAAAGCTACCTCCATAAAGACTGTCACCTACCTAAGAACGTTTCAACAGTATAAGCATTGAATCTGCCATTTTTTCTAGTACTTCTTAGCTAAAATAAATCAACTTGAGCTTCTGATATTATACAGCCATCCTGAAATAAGTCATCCATTATTTACTTTCAGGAAAGAAAGTAGTAGTCTCAGCAGAACAATATACAGTCAATGTTATAATAAATCTGCCATATTTTTGGATGTCAACAATTGATATTTTTGATGCTTTGGAAATCCCATATTGTTTCCTCTTTGCAGTTCTACAAATAATTCTGGCAAGAATGCATGTTTGGTCAGATAACATATGGTTTATGGCAGATTCTCTGAATTGTGCCAGTTTATCTTACTCTTAGAACAATTTGTCTTAGAACCGTTGAAAAATTCAACCCAACAAACTTGGATTGTACCCAACAAACAATATGTCTGCGAATCATAAGAAATAAAATTAAAATAACCCAAATAATATTGGATTCCCTCTTAAGAATTCTGTCTTCAACAAAAATCATCGTGCTATTGGCTTCTAGTATATTTCAAATCAATGTTGGAAGCTTAGCTTTAGAATATCACATCTCCACACACAGAAATATATGATTTACACTTTTTAAAAATAATCTATCGGATGTGCCAAAGGGTTTGTAGATATTTAGATATAGGCTACTGATTTTTCATGAATTCTTAAATGCTTGCTTGTATTTTAAATCTCTTAGAAATAGAAATTAAGGCATTGCTTAATTAATTAATTATGCTACTCATCTACTTAATAGATGTGGCATTAGCCTCAGGAAATAAAGCTTCCCTGTGTAATACCACTAATTACTGCAAGGCTAAACATGTAGTACAGCAATGACTTATGCTTTAAAAGGTTGAACATACTGACATACTGGTTAACCCGCTGCATCTAGCCAAGAGCTATCTTTTCTTTTTCTTCTCTGTTTCTTTTTATTATTTTTCTTCAGTTATTTGAAATAATATGTCCATGGCTCTGAATGAATAATCATATAAGGACTGAAATAAGAAATGCAGTTTCCTGTAAAACATTTATTCCCTACTTCCACCCTGTCTCCCATAACAAAGCTTGTTTCAGGGGCCTAGCTGAAAAAAAAAAAGCTGTTTTATATATTTGCAGTAATCAAAGAATAATATAGGGCATAATGTGGAAGTGAGTGATTAATCAGCACAGATTCAATTAGAGTTTGGATAAAGAATATTTCCTAAATTATATACTGGAATCAGAATTTTTTGCAGCTTGTCTGAATATGCCATCACATTATATTTAGCAGATGCACCTTTGTTTATCAACTGTTGATATTGGTCTTCGACATCACCACCATTCTGATTATCACAGTACTAGCATAATTCTGTCAATGTCCCCCTTAAATCCATAATTCATAAGACAATTGTTTTGTTCTGTACAAGAAGCAATTAATGTCACACTGACTATGAAGAAGACTGAAATTACACAGCACAATAAAACAACACTGTATTTTAAGACAATTTATATCATCATCATCATTTTAATAACACTATTATCATTTCAGATCTAATTAACTATCATTTCTCCATTTAGTATAAGGTTAAAGGACAAAGCTTGTATCAAGTCTCCAGCTATCATAGGTTAGGTCAGACTTCTGAAGAATGTTTGCATTAAGAACCAGTGAGTTAAGCAAAAGATTTTGATCAGAAACCTCAGCGTGTTAGAGACAGACTGTTCCGGAACTTACCAGAAACAATGGTTCTATCTAGAAAAGAATTCATCCATTTGGAATTATATGCATAAACAAGAAGTATATCAACCCCCACCCTTTATTTTGTTCTGAGACAGGCTATCTAGCTTTAAAGGTCATTTTGTTAATGATGGATGTCGTTGATTTATTGATAAAAGTCACTTCATTTCTGCAATGGGAAGCCTGAGGATAATCTCAACCTCCAGCCTGTGATAAAGTACTTTGTAAGTATGTCAGTGGTAACAAAAACCTTAATTAATAATTGATTGTTTAAAATGCTGATGTCTTAATAATCCAAATTAATTGATAGCCAGCTATAGCACAGTGCTAGTACTTAGTTGGGTTGTGTAATTGAGAGCAGAAGGCAATATCCTACTCAAAGTCAATAAAAATCCATTTATTTAGATGTCAGAATTTGCAGACTAAATAATATACAGTGTTCTCTTTTTTTTACTATGCCCATAGAGAAGGAGATGCATGGCCCATCATTGGGCTGATTCATAGGTCAATCAGTTGGGAAATTTACTGACTATTCTTAAAGATGAAGAAATCTCTTCCATATCTCTTTTTCCAAGCATGTAGTTGCCATTATCAGAAAATCATATCAGCTATTCCAGTTTTCTATTTAACTACCTGAAAGTTTTGTTAGGCACAGAGGACTCATGGCACTGATAGCAACTGAGCATGTTAATGTTCTACTGTATATGCTAGAGAAGCTTCAGGCAGAGAGTCTTCAGAGGCTGAAGAACATTGCTGCTTAAGTCCACATGGTTGTTCCAATTTTTTGGGAAGAAGGGATGGATTAGAGGTAATTGGGATTTATCATGTTCACTATATTTGCAGGTGACAATCTCCAACTGTAAAAATAGTTCATATGCTGATCTCTTACTTTTGTTTAGTTCCAACTGGATGCTTGTTATAAGTACCCATCTAGCATTTACTTATTAACAAGTATTACATATATGAAGCACTATGTGTGTGTGTCTGTGTGTACATATACATATACACATGCATATCACATACACACACACGTGTGTGTATCTATCTATCTATCTATCTATCTATCTATCTATCTATCTATCTATCTATCTATCTATCTATCTATCTATCTATCTATCTCTATCTCTATATATCATACAGGAGATGTGATGTTAACAGCAATAGTGAAGCCATCTAAAGTTCTTACCTTAGGAGCCTCACTGATGTCCAAGAACTGCTGATCTGTATGAGTGAGTTAAGAAAGGGATAATTTGGAAGGTTATATCAAAACTTCAAACCTTTCCAGGAAACTTAATTTCCTTCCTCACAAACAAATATTTCAGTGTTTTCGGAGTTTAGTGATTCTTTAGTATTCTGTCATTTTATTTCTCTGCATTCATAGTAAATTTTGTCGGCAGTAGATACATTTTCAATAAAACCATAAAAAAGATGTACTAAAAATTGCCTTTAATTTTCAAACATTCTCATTTTATCTGAAATAAAAGAAAACGTTCATGTGAAATATTTTAATCCTATCAACTTCAGGTGATTCTGGCTTAGTAACTTCCTACCAGCTAACATCAGGAAAGAACTTTTCCTTTGAGTCTTTTTCAGATTAGGAAGTCTGAGAATTTTAGGAAGGCCTAAAATGATTGAAAAATGGCACCCTCAGTCTACATAATCTTGCGTACTAAAGTAAGTTCAAAAACATTGATTGAAATTAGAAAATGCCTTGAGAATATATATTTCAGAGATTTCTTTCATATATATATATATATATATATATATATATATATATATATATATATATATATATATATATATATATATATATATATATATACTTTGTATTACAACACCCTGTTAAGCCCCAATTAAGGGAGAAAGCATACTGCTTTCTTTTCTGTCTTTCGGCTCATCACCAGAGACCATACCGACAGAAAGCTATTTGTTTCGTTGCCTTTTGTTTACATGTGTGTAAGGTTTTTAAGCTGATAATTTTAAATAATAAATAAGGGAGACTAGTATAGATCTATTTCGAGCTAGTTAGCTTTCTTCAGCTAGCCATACCCTTACTGGGATTCGAACCAGGGAAGTATTACATGTGAGGCAGTTGTAATTGCCACTACACCACTGGCTCTCTCCTTATCAGCTCAGGCAGGGGAATAAGTATATACTTTGTATTACAACACCCTGTTAAGCCCCAATTAAGGGAGAAAGCATACTGCTTTCTTTTCTGTCTTTCGGCTCATCACCAGAGACCATACCGACAGAAAGCTATTTGTTTCGTTGCCTTTTGTTTACATGTGTGTAAGGTTTTTAAGCTGATAATTTTAAATAATAAATAAGGGAGACTAGTATAGATCTATTTCGAGCTAGTTAGCTTTCTTCAGCTAGCCATACCCTTACTGGGATTCGAACCAGGGAAGTATTACATGTGAGGCAGTTGTAATTGCCACTACACCACTGGCTCTCTCCTTATCAGCTCAGGCAGGGGAATAAGTATATACTTTGTATTACAACACCCTGTTAAGCCCCAATTAAGGGAGAAAGCATACTGCTTTCTGGTCTCTGGTGATGAGCCGATATAAAAGTGAAATGTGAAATTTACAAATCTATATGTGAAGCTTACAATTGTCTTTGACATGTAACTCTTTCTATTATTTCTGTATTGCTTTGCTGATTACTATTACTAAAACAATTACTATATTATACTGTTGTTGTAGTACAATATTTCCTCTATTCTATATATACTATTCCACCTCCTCTTTATTAGTGTTATTACTACACTGCATACTAGCAATGTTTTCTTCTTGCAAATCCTGTTTTGCCTTTTGCCTTATAATCCTCTCCCTATAGGAGATCTGTTTTTTTTTTAAATCTCTGTTAATGATCTGCATTTTGCGTACTCGTACCTTTCCCTGTTGTGCTTTGCTTTGCTGCACCTCTGTACTTTTTAACCTCCTCTGGATCATTCAATCTCTGAGAACAAAAATCTCTTTTTTTCATCTGCTTTTCTCTGTTTTCTACTGGATGCACAGTTTCCAACATGCATATCTCCTCTGTTCTCCTCCAACACCTCTTTCAAGGTTGCAGCTTGATTAACAATTCTGCCGCTGGGGAAAAGGCTCATATGAAAAGGCAGGAAGGCAGTATGGGGACCTGCATTTTTTTCTTAATAGTCTGCTCTGACACATAAACTTGGAGAACTATCAATGGACATAACAAAAACTGACTTAGCCTTGCTAGTAGGGTGAGACTCACTAAAGAGAGTGCATTACATTTGTGTGTTAACTTGTTCCTGTCAGTTCTGCCATCTTCAGCTTGGTGCCTTGCTGGCATCCTGTCATTAAAGGCTAGGAGCGGAGGGGCATGGGGGATGAATAATGGGCAATAAACCTCTGTTAGTATGTGATGGAAAGGGAGGGGGGAAATGATAGGTGAGGAAGGCCAACAATACTTTGAACCAGTTCGTGCCAGTCTTGAAGGATACTGAGACACCAGAAATCCTGGGAAAGGAATGTTGGTTGCTCCAAACACCAGACATTCCCAAAACACCTAGACACCAGCTCATTGGATGGTGTTGGACTGGATGGGGGGGGGGGGGGGAGGGATGAGATGAACCCATGGGAAAACTCTGCATACTTTCACACAGGAAATTCAGCTTGATGATACTGCAGCTAGCATCTTTTAGTAAAAGAAGCTATCAATTCAACCAAATTGAGTCAATGGTCTTTCCTAAGGGATCAAACTGGGGCAGGTTTGACAGTTCCTTAAAGATCTCCAGTGAGATCTTTAACTACTTTAAATGTCTATGGATATTAACTGTCATCCAGGTCATGGGTGTGCTTTTTAAAATGAACTACATTTTTTCTTTCAATAAGACGTTTGGTTTCTCATCCAAGAAAGCTTCTTGACTGGATGATGGTGGTAGGATGGGGTGGGGGGGAAGGAATATAATCCTTTCACCTCCCTCATCCAATCAGAACTGAAGAAGCTTCTTGGATGACAAGCAAAACATTTTCCTGAAAGGGAAAAAAATAGTCCAGTTGCCTTTTAAAAAGTGCATTGAATTAATTGCTTTAACTTATGGATATCAGCAATTTAAATGAACATTGGCTTCCTTTTATAGAAGGTCAATTAAAGTTTTCTCAGTAATACATAAGTGAAATAAATACATAATGTATTAATGTAAATAATACCAGAATCAGTCAGAAAATTGACTGATAGAAGTTTCATTGCTAGTAGAGGAAAGGGTATCAGAATTTCACTCTTTTGATCTTGAATTGGCTACCTGACATTGGCTACCTTAACTGTTTTACTTATGCCCCACTTCCTATGTGAGTAGTTTGCAAAAAGTAGGAATTTTCTTCTATAGTAAGATAAATACATACATTGTGTCCTCAAGGTCTGTTTCATGTGTCCATGCTATCTATTGTAATTTAAAATATTGTATGTAGTGATTCAGTACATAAAACAGTTATTGAATTCAGCTGTTCAATTACCCCTCTAGAGAAATCCACCTCACTAAATCAATAACAAGAAAGGAAGCTGTTTCTGCAATAAAAATAATAAAGTATCTTGTAGCACCTTGAACGACTAATAAATTTATTACCATGGAAGCTCTGGTGGATCATAGTCTGATGAAGTGAGCTCTGATTCTAGATGTTGCTGTAATAATATATTTCTTAGGTTTTAAGGTACCTTTTTGCTCTTTTTATTAGATAGGGATACACTCTTAACATAGCTAAATCCCTTGTCCTTCAGCACTCAGATTGGATTATGAATATTTATTATTACTGTGGCTAAGCCATTTGCAACTGAAATATTAGTGTACTTTTATTAACATAATTTGTTCATGAATGCTGTGTTAATTTGTATTACATTAGTTCATTTCATGAGTTACCATGGACTGTTTAAATGAAAAGGTGGATGGTATTTCAATAAATGAAATAAATCTCAAGATTGGCATGATAGTGACAAAATGTCACATCAACTGGAATATATTTGATATATTAAAATTAATTAAATGTGCACAAGACTATCTTTCTTTCTTTTTCTTTTTTACTTTTTAATTACAGGTAGTCTTCACTTAATGAACATTTACTTAGCAACCATGTGAAGTTATGGCAGCACTGAATGAAGAGATTTATGATTGGTCCCTGAAATTATGGCTGTTGCAATACCCCCATAATCAGATGATCAAAATTTGAGGCTTGGCAGCCCACTTGCACTACCATACTTGGAAATGCTTCAACTGTCCCTATCTGTCTGTCTCACTGCACTCTGAGGCCCTGCCACACTACCTGATGTTTGTTATCTTCTTGCTCCCACTGATAAGGCATGCCTGCCCTGACTCTTTACAAGGCAGCTGCTGGCTACATGAGACCATCTTCCTTATGTCTTGTGAAGAAACAACTAAGGGCAACCTAGGAAAGAATGCTTCATGTGGCCAGCAGCTGCCTTATTAAAGGCCAGGCTGGGCAATGCTTGGTCAACAGAGGGAACAAGAAGATGGCAAGGATTAATTGGGATGGCAGAGGACAGGGTAACAGGGGCCTCAGGATGCAGGGTAGCAATGGTATGTAATTGTAGCTAGGATTGAGTTAGGGCAACTACTGCTTCACACCATATTATGCTGCTGGACTGAAGCTTTCTGGGGTAGCTGCAGTTTCACACCATGCTGCCCTGATGGCCCACATGCTGGGCAGTTGAGGCTTCCCAGGGAAGTGGCAGTTTCACACTGTGTCATGGTTCTAAGTTGGGAAGGGGTAGCTGAGGTTTATTAGGCATTAAACCATGCTGTTTAATGGGCCAGGATGGAGTTGTTGAGACTTCATCTTACACTTACACTGGGCTGGGCAGCTGGGGCTTCCTGTGGTGGCTGCAGTTGTGTGCCATGGTACTGGACTAGAATGGGCTTCCAATGAGTGGCTGCAACACACCACATTGTGTTGTTAGGGTGGGGTGGAGTGTCTGGTGTCTGGGGAAATAGGACAACTCACCACAGCCAATTTGTTGCAGCCAACTCATTGCAGCCAACTTACTCATGACCAACTCACCACTGGCAACTCATTGTAGGACAATTTAACAATTCTATTTAGTTGTTTAATATAAATAAAAAATATTTTAATTTTTGCCTTTCACATTTCATTCTGTCCCTCCTTTTGTATCCTTTCTTTAATGATTCTGTTCTACCATTTCTTTGATATTACTGTAACTCTTGTCCTGCAGTGCATTGTCCTGTGGCAAGATGGCCGTGGCAAGTTGTCCTGCAGCAAGTTGTCCATGGCTGAAGTGAATTGGCCATGGTGAAGACCCACTTCCTGGAACGCCTGTGGATTTGCACCATACTGTAGTTCTGGAATTGCTTTCTGGTCTGCAAGCAGGTATAAATGTGTGTGTACTCCGCATTTAAAAAAGAAGAAAACAGCTGACGCACAGCAAATCAGCTGTGCTCTAATCAAAGATATAAAGCACAGGAAAAAACAGGCCCACTTCCTTGTCACACAAACCAGTTTGGAGAGAACTGAACATGGGAAAAAGGGGTTCACCCAATCCGGTCCAAACCGGTAGAATCCCACCCCTACCTGTAAGGCAGGATGAAGTAGTCAAAAGGACAGAGATGGTGAGGAGGAGGGGGAGAGACAATTGAGGAGAGTTGAAGGTGAGACAATCCTTACTTTGGAAGAATGAGGCTCAGGGCTAGGTGGGGCTAAGCCAGAATTGCTTGAATTAAGGTATGTCCTTGACTAACAACTAATGGAATTTAATTAATAACTGAAACAGGAAGTGCCAAGACAGCTGTCACTAAGCAATGTGATCATGCAAACATTGCTCTTTATGATTGTATCACTTAGTGACAAAAAAATCTGTCCCTATTGTCAAAGACTGCCTGTACATTCTTGCATTGACAATCTGCCCTCTATGTAAGGCAGAGTTCTGTTTGTCAGCACAGAGACTGACAATCCAGTGACAAATTTGTGCTAATAGAACGACATCCTGTAGAATTCTGTACTGCCTCTCTAAAGCCCAATATAGAAAATGGCATTGGAGGTGCAAAACAAAATGGATGTCCTTCTCTTTCTACTGATACGATCATTCTTATCTGATTGGGATGGGAGAATTAGAGCAAGGCTGTGTTCTTCTTTAAAATTTTAAACAGGCCAAATAATTCAGTTCCAAAATTAATAAATTTTTAAATGTCTGAAGTTTTTAAATTGTTAAAATGTGAAGTTTTCAGAAATATATGATTATCATTGTAGTATTTTTAATGGGCCAGGCTTATTTGAATTCAATGTAAATTCAGAAACTATGGTTACTCCACTCTGTTCCTCTTCCGAATTGTTTCTGAAGGAGAAACTTCCTAACAGTGAGGATAATTAACCAGTGAAACTGCTTGCCTTCAGAAGCTGCAGGTGCTTCATCATTGGAGGTTTTTAAGAAAAGAATGGAAAACCACCTATCTGAAATAGTATAGAGTCTCCTGCTCGAGCAGGGATTGGACTAGAAGACCTCCAAGGTCCCTTCCAGATCTATTTTGATTGATTGATAAATAGATCAGGTTTTTGTTCTCTTTCTTCTTTTTCTGGATCTATATTTGTAGCATGAAATGTTGTAAAAGACTGCACAGTTGAGATCTTAAGTAGCTCTCCCTATGCATAAATGGTTTCTGTTGTTTATGTCTATTCCCTTTGCTATACTAATGTTTTAAACCAAGAACAATGTGTGGGTTGCCAGCTGTAACCCGATGCAGTATTACATTGTATTTTAAAATGTGCACTTTCCTAATGCATATCTAACAATTCCTGGATTAAGAGCAAAATCCATAGACAATGCCTTTAAACCACCATATAATTTGGCAAATTTCACAAAATGTACTTAGAACAGGCTCAGCAGTGTAAAAAGCTCAATAATTCCATATCTAAGGCTGTGAGTCCATTACAAGAACAACATGGGTGTCTTGAATGGATACAGAAGCTTAGAAATTAAAGAGTAGAATTGTACCAATACAGATGTGTGGGAGTAATATGGTGAGCAGCAGCCTGAACTATTCTTGGATCAAAGTTATATGATATTAGTCACCTACTGTTACAACATCAGAAATGTTCTATATATCTTATATAACATATTGTGGAATATAATCTAGTTTTCCAGTGCTATGTAAATGATGAGATAAAAAAAGATCACAACGTAAGAACATAACATGAGTTATGCAGCATGAAGACTCCAAATTCTCATTAATTATATGGAGAGTAACTATATTTAAAGAATTAAGTTAAAATTACATTTAGTAATTACCACCTTTGCCTACATCTTTATCTTGGCCCGAACACTTTTTGGGAATGGATTTAAATGTATTTTTGAGCTGAATTTTTTTCTGCATCTCTGCAGGAAGGTATTGTGTACTTATATGTTAAAATAGAGGCCAATGTTTTATTAGCACAAAACCCATACATACCAGTGGTGGGATTCAAATTTTTTTATTACCGGTTCTATGGGTGTGGCTTGGTGGGCGTGGCAGGGGAAGGATACTGTAAAATCTCCAGTAAGAGGTGGCATTTGCTGGTTCTCTGGACTACTCAAAATTTCCACTACCAGTTCTCCAGAATTGGTCAGAACCTGCTGAATACCGCCTCTGATACATACAGTTGTATGGGGTTGCAATGACCTGTATTTGAAAGAGAAAATGCTTTGTTATATTTTATTTTCTGGAGCAACTATTTTCTTATCAGCGAAGCATCACTAGATTGGCATAGTCCTGATTTTCTCTCTTTTGTATGGCAAGACACAATATTCTCTTCCTTTGAACATTTTATCTGGGCATCATATGCAGGGGTGGGATTCTACCAGTTCGCACCTATTTGCTAGAACCAGTTGTTAACATTCTAAGCAGTTCGGAGAACCGGTTGTTAGAAGAAATTACTGGCCTAATCCTGTAAGGAAGGCAGGAAGGAAACTTCCTGTCTCTGGAACTTCTCTGGAGTTTTTTTTCCCCTCCTTTGTTGGTATTTTGTTTGTGTGGAGTGATCATTCAAAGTTACAATGGCACTGGAAAAAGTGACTTATGACCATTTTTCACACTTACGACTATTGCAGCATCCCCACAGTCATGAGAGGCCAGGCAAGGAGATGCGTGCTTCAGTGTGAGTTATATTGAGTTGGCCATGCCCAGCCAATAACATGACCACCAAGGCACATCTACCCAGTCACATGACCACCAAGACACACCCATCAACTAAGCCATGTCCATAGAACCGGTTGTTAAAAAATTTGAATCCCACCCCTGATCATATGCCTCCATCTTAGTGTCTGAATAATGTCTTTACCAGCATCAATATGTTCTGGTGTTCTATACTAAATGAAATTTCTATAATCTCAAACTTCTAATGAAAGAGAGATTTTGGAAGTACAGTCATTACAGGTTCATGTGAATTTGAAAAGAATGTCAATTGAAAAAGCATTTTTAGTGCTTTTCCTGAGACAGAAACATTGCTGAACTTTCAGTATAATTTCCACATTGGCAAATGTCTTACCTATACACATTTTCACTGGACTAGGACTTGTTAAGCCTAGTTTAAATGACTGTTCAAAAAATCTTAATGTTTCTTCTATAACTAATATTGATAGTTTCATTCCTTTTTTTAAAAGTTTATACTCCTGGTGCTGATCATCCTCTTGATTTCCTGACATTCATATTGTTCTTATCCTAATGAAGAAAGAAATGGGAATTTGACTGAAAATTCACCTACTGTTAAACTCTTTATTGAAGGCTGTAACATGGAGCACAACTCTAGAGAGGAAGCTATGTAGGGAAACATCTACCATTCATCATGAAGACTGCACTAAAGGCATAGGTTCAAAAGTTCATTCTGGATTGAAATTTATTGTCTCTGCTGTAGCCTATAAATTATACCTAAAACATTGCAAGAGGCATTCCAATTACATCTCCAGGCTTTTAGGGTATGGTTTCCCTGGAAATAGCTCAAGAACTTCTCTTGTGGTATTTTCATTTCCTGATCTGGCCACATCCAGAAAGAGCAAAGTTGTTACTTGAGCCAATTTTTAAATGTCTTTTTCATGCTAAACCCAGCTGTAAATTAAATTCCTCAAGTTTGCCAATCACCAACTGAAGTCAGGTCAAATGTGTACAACTAGCTAACAGGCCATCAAGCGTTCCTTGGTGATGCAGTTTTTGAAGTCAGGAATAGCCATTATGTTCTATGGACATTGGCATAGTTTTTTTAAAATAAATAAATAAATGGAATATCTAGTAATCCAATTTCCAACAGACTGGTTTTTCTTTTGTAGAATAATGTTCTACTATTATGTATTTTAAAAAACTCTATTTCTGACACACAGTTGACATACAGACATGCAGTTGACCTATTCATACATACAGACATACAATTGATCTATTCTGACTTGGATAACAATATTCCAAACAAAGGAACTGAATGTCTAGTAAAAAATTGCAAAATTTCACCAAGTCAACCAATTGTGAAAAACCAACAAATCCCACCCTCTTGATTTTTGGAGACTTTACATTTATAATTAAACTGATGTCAACAATGATCATCTGGTATCTTTGTCCATGAATTTATGCACACAATTTATGATTTTATATTTACAATACTATTGCTTTCCAGTACTTTGTAAATAGTATTTTTGTCTTTGCAATAATTCTGAAACATACTTTAATATTATTATCTCTGTACTGTGGATATGATTATGGATAAAAATATGAAGATGGATAAAACTGGGTAGTGGACTGTAAATCTTTTGAGTTAGGTCTGGACATTTATTACAATAAATAAAATATGTGGGGAGTCCAATGCTTTGTAGGAAAGCATCAAATGTAAAATGATCTTATATTGCTACATATTGTATTTGAAGAAGTTACACCTATTAACTGTCTGCTTTTTCAGTGTTAAAAGACTAAAGGCTAGAGTCTAATTCATAAAGCAATTGTAATGTGTGAAACTAAACAGCATCTGTATAACAACATGGAAGTTAAGATAACTTCATTTGATCATGAATTAAAATTATAAACTGTCCTGAACTGCTCAAGGTTGACTCAGCCTTCTATCCTTCTAAGGTCTGTAAAATGGGAACCTAGATTGTTAGGGGCAATATGCTGACTTTATAAAATATTTAGAGACTCCATGAAGTGGTAAAAGTCTAAGTGTTATTGCTAAGCATTATATTTGATTTTTTGGGGACATGGTGGCTCAGTGGCTAAGACGCTGAGCTTGTCAGTCAGAAAGATCGGCAGTTCAACGGTTCGAATCCTTAGTGCTACGTAATGGAGCAAGATCACATTACTTGTCCCAGCTTCTGCCAACCTAGCAGTTTGAAAGCATGTACAAAGTACAAGTAGAAAAATAGGACCACTTTGATGGGATGGTACAGCATTCCGTGCACCTCCAGAATTTAGTCATGCTGGACACATGACCATGGAGATGTCTTTGAACAGCACTGGTTTTTCGGCTTTGTAACGGAGATGAGCACCACCCACTAGAACTGGAAATGACTAGTGACTAGATATGCGAGGGGAACCTTTACCTTTACCTTTATATTTGATTTTTAAAACAGTATGTTTTAAAATGTTCTTCATTGACATCTTCATTGTTGACATTTGTCAGCAGATGTCTAAGGTAATATGTACTGAATGATTCAAATGGTAAATTTCTTGTTAGAAATCTTAATTAATTTTGATAGCAGACTAGCTCTGCTTTTTTTTAATTTAAAAATATGTTCTTAACCTACAAGTAAATCTAATAACTGTTTGAAAGATATTCACCTTCTATAATTTATTGTAATTATAAACAATAATATATCCAAATCATTCTCAACCAGTCTTCCTGAAAGAATTAACTCTTTGCAGATCTATTATTTTCCTATTATTATTCTTTCCTTCAGTAAATGAAGGAACTGCTACATATCAGCCATATATTTTCAATATAATCCAATCATAAAATGCTCTATAAGGTACTTAAATAAATAAATAAATGTAGTTCCTGCCCAATATAAAACATTTTTGCTGATAAGACTCTGATTGATTGATGACTGTTTAGTTGAATATGTGCTATTAAATCTTTTGTGAGCAGCCACATTTTTCTCCATGATAATCTACTCCTACTTGATCCTTTGGGTTTTTTAAATTTCAGCGATTGTGCCTGCATGGATATGAAATATCTCAGGGCAAAAAGTAATAATTCTAAGAATTGTTATACTGACAAACAAATATGACAAAATGTATTCATCCAACAATCCTATGTAAAAATGTAAGTATCTATATACCAAGAAAATTCTAGAGACTGGCTAAAATACACTGGTCTATAAGGGGAAAGCCTCAGAAATGCAAATAGCTTAATTTTACCAAAATTGGATCACTAATAAAGGAAAATTAAGTCCTGAGTATTAATTGGCTACAGTTTCCTAGATACAGCTTCAGATCAAAATTGCATCAAAATAATTCAAAATTAAGAGGGGTGTATGTGATTATGCTCCATAACTTTTCTACAAAATGTGATATAGCAATGAGAATGGTGCCATACCAATCATTATAAGTATAACTTTTTATTGATACCAATAACATAATTTTCCATTCTTGTATTGATTTTTCGTGTAACATTTTCATGCTTTCTGCATGAAAAACTGACAAGCTCTAACATCAGATTAAATGACAAGTTTCCATCTTTATTCTGTACCTAAATTGCACTTTTTGGCTTTTTGAGATTCCAGCAGTAATCAGCAAGTATGGACAGACTCCATTTCCCTTGGTATCTTTTCTCCATGCCTGTGATATTCTGGTGGAATCTCTTCCCGTGCCCTACACTCACTGCCGTACAGTTCAAAGGGAAGTAGTCTAAACATGAGTGTAAGAAGTGAATTTTCAGTGATATGTTTGCACCAAGTGCTTTATAGTACCTAAGCAAATTTTCCATCTGCTTTGCTGTTCTCAAAGTGAAGATAAATTTATACACTTCTGTGTGGTACCATTTTCATTGTACTTCTGTAACTTTGTCAAGAAGTTACAAGGCATCATGGTTATTAGACACATCCCTCCCTTGTGGGCAAATATATTTGCCTGTGTATAAATCTTTATTGTGATATATCTTGGAAACTTTAGCCAACCAGTACCTTTATCACCTGTTTTCTAATTCATCTAATCAAAATATGTAAAGTTAACACATTTATCTCAGAGGTCAATAATTTCCCAAAATTTGTAGACCAGTGATGTTAGCTAGTTATTTAATAAATGAAAAAAGTTGACAAATATCCTGTTGTAGATATCAATCAATTGAGGGATATTTGGTTTTGGTTTTTATATTATTGGAATAACATTCACTCAAATCACTTTGGAATGAAGACCTCAATTAGTAGTCTCTTTTCAAGCAGCTGGTGATATATCACAGATGTCTCTAAATCATGTAACTGATAGTGAGAACAATTAATCAATGGAACAGCTTGCCTCCCAGTGGATGCTCTGTTGGATGCTCCCAGTGGATGCTCTGTAGATGCTCTGTTGCTGGTGGTTTTCCAAAATAGCCTGGTGAACCATTTGACTAGGATGGTATAAGAAGTCTACCTTGAACAGGGGTAAATGAACAGGTTGGACTAAATGACCTCTGAGGTTATTTCCAGACCTTTGATTCTATATTTTGTGTTTTAGATTCTGCTTGAAATATTTCTCAGTTCAAGAAAATCCGAATGGTTTGAAATGTATAGAACTGCAGAATCTATCATTTCTAGTTCATTTTCCATTCAAAGTAATCCCAATGCAAGGTTATATATCAGAAAAACAAGCTAATAATCATACACTGGAACAGAAATGCATTAGGGAAAATATATTCATATGCATATGTAAGGAAAAGTTATACAGTATCATGGTAGATTTATTTGCTCTTTGTAAAATATATATTTTAGGCAGAATAGATGACAGCATTTCAATATAATGCCTACTAAAATGGTATGAAATAATCCACATATCCTTAAAATTAAAATGTTAAAAAAATCTAAAAGAAAAGATATATTTAAAAGAAAATATCCAATTATATTTTAATCACCCATATCTTAAACATATGGTTATCAAATCAGATTAATGGGAGGTACAACAGAGATCCAGAATAATTAGCTATAAATGAAAAATGTTGTAGCAGTGCTATAAACATTGCAGGAAGTTGGGAAGCATATAAATGTAAATTTATTATTATTATTATTATTATTATTATTATTATTATTATTATTATTATTATTATTCTGTTTGATCTCTATATTCAAATCATTTTGTATTCTCTTTTATAAAATTGGTTTGATCCTAGTTTAATTATACTTTTAGTAGGCAGACTAAAATTAGTTTGATAAATTCTTTATGATCAATTGGTTTAACTAATTTAAATCTAAATTCAACGTCCACTCCAAATATGACTAAAGCTATATCCAATGATATATCACATATGAAACAAACAAATTGAATAACAAGCATTTTATTTCATTATACCAGGAGCAAGATGCAATATATAGATGCTTATATATAGATGCCAATATAATAACATAAATTTCCCTGTTTCTCCTTTTTAATGATTTTGATTATTATTTAAGTTTTATATTTTAAATTTATATGCCATCCAAATCACTTTGAGTGAGCAGCCTACAAAGATGATTAATAAACTATAAAAATATTTGCTCATTTCATGGGAACATAAAAGTACTATACGCTGTATATGCAATTCTCTGTAGAGAAGGGATATGGGCCATAACAGATGTTAGCGATTTATGTTCACATTTTATTATGATGGACCATTGCAGAGAAATAATGACCATCTCAAATCTTAGTGTAAAACATTGTCTAAAAATTGAACGTTCTGTTATGCAACTAAAATAGTCTCTCCAGCAAAACAGTTTAGAGGAAGGAAGAAAAAAGTATTAAACAATTACTTTTAATATTAATACTTCTTTCTAAAATCTGTTAATTTATTTCATTTTGTTCTTTGTTTAAAAGTAAGGCAATCCGCAAGATTTAGTTTAAACTTGATTGTTACGGTAGGAAGTTTTTCAAGGCAATGCTTCATTAGTTTTTCCCAGACTTTTGCCTCTCTTACCGGCTTATCATTGTTTGTGGTTAATCTCCTGAACAAAGGCAATGGCTATCAAGGCTGAACTGAAAAGTAACAACAACAACAACAAAAAACATACATCAAGCTTACCCGAACAGCTAGCTATGACTACAACTAATGAGAAAAAAAGGCAACACTAACCACTATGTAGCTTTATAATAATAAAAGACAAAGAAGTAAGACAACTATAAAATACTTTTCCAAGCAGAGAATTCAACCATGTAGCAGTTCTGTCATGGAATTCCCAGCCTTAAAGCAGCTCTATTGCTCTATATCTCACTTATGTGGTTCATAACTACCTTGATCTTGTCTGATAGATTTTTTTCTACAACAATAAACTTTATTTTTTGTCCTTACATAAAAGCAGATCATGGTAAATATTTTCTTGAACTTTTTGTTTTGCATAAACTCAAGCAAATAAATTGTTTCCTTAATTAACTTAGTTGATAGCCAGGGAACAAAACAATAAAGGCTTCTTCATTTTTTAAAAATATCTGCTATTGAATAATTTCATTAATTGTTAATGAAATTTAATTTTCAAAATACTGGCATCAACCAAACTCCTGCTTCTGGGCATTTCAGAACTATCTGATCAAGACTTTATAAAACAGGATGATGGACAGGATGAATCAGAAAATTACCCATAATCTACAGTTTCCCTTGAGATTCCTGTTTCAATATTTGATGTTAAGTAATAATTTACTTAAGTAAATTTAAATAAATTATTTAGACCCATGCCAATTGGGTTTCAGGCCCGGGCAGAGCACGGAGACGGCATTGATCGCGTTGGTGGATGGTCTCTGGAGGGCCCGTGACAGGGATTGTTTCTCTGTCTTGGTCCTGTTAGATCTCTCGGTGGCTTTTGATACTGTCGACCACAGTATCTTATTGCGATGGCTGGGAGGGTTGGGAGTGGGAGGCACTATGTTGCAGTGGTTCTCCTCCTTCCTCTCTGACCATTCGCAATTTGTGTTGACAGGGGGGCAGAGGTCGACCCCGAGGCCCCTGATTTGCAGGGTACCTCAGAGGTCTGTGCTCTTGCCCCTGCTGTTCAACATTTATGTGAAGCCGCTGGGTGAGATCATCTGTAGCTTTGGGGTAGAATTCCACCAGTATGCTGACGACACTCAGTTATACATTTCTACCCCAGGCCACCCCAATGAAGCCGTTGAAATGATGACCCGGTGCTGGAAGCCATGAGGGGCTGAATGGGGTGAAACAGGCTTCGACTCAACCTGGCCAAAGCCAAGTGGCTGTGGTTTCCGGCACCCAGATACAGCCAGCTAACTCCATCGCTGGCCGTGGGCGGAGAAAATTTGACCCCCACGGAGAGGGCGCGCAATCTGGGTGTCCTCCTGGACATACGGCATAGAAGATCATACAGCGGCCGCTGCCAGGGGAGCTTTTTGTCAGGTCCATAGGATCTACCAGTTGCGGCCCTTTCTGGGATGCACTTTGCACAATCACTTCTGCCCTCATCATCTCCCGCCTAGACTATTGCAATGTTCTCTACATGGGGCTCCCCTTGAAGAGCATCCAGAAGCTTCAGTTGGTGCAGAATGCGGCCACGCGGGTGGTTTTGGGGGCTTCTCGGAGCTCCCATGTTACACCGCTCTTGCGCGAATTGCATTGGCTTCTGGTGGCCTTCTGGGTGCGATTCAAGGTGTTAGTGGTCACCTTTAAAGTGCTCCATGGCTCGGGACCTGGGTATTTATGGGACTGCCTGCTGCCACCATTGGCCTCCCGTCAGCCAGTGAGCTCCCACAGGGCGGGCCTCCTCAGGGTGCCATCAGCTGGGTGATGCTGGCTGGCGACCCTGAGGGTGTGGGACTTCTCTGTGTGAGCACCCTCCCTCTGGAATGAATTAGCCCTGGAGATGAGAACTATCCTTGACCTACAAACCTTCCAGTGCGCCCTGAAGACCCACCTTTTCCACCAAGCTGGTCTGGCCTACAGTTACTGGTAGAGTTTTAATTGGTTTTAATGGTTGTAGTTTTTAAAATTTTTCCTGGTTAGTTTTTATCTTTATTCTATTCCAGCCACTAATTTAATCTATTTTAATTCTATTTTAAAATTGTATTTGTAACTGTGTTGTTTTTACTTGGCTGTGCATTGCCCCGAGTCCTGTTGGGAGAGGGGGTGGTATATAAAATAAAATAAATAAATAAATAAGTATATACCTGAAAATTAAGAAAATATTGTTTAGTATCAAGAGTTAGTTCCCTACAGTTTTATTCTAATTGGACATCAGTTCATGAACTTTCTAATACAATTCAGACATAAAATTAAAATATTTGTTATTATTATAGTTTAAATATTTCCATATAGAATATTAGAAGTTTCCATGTATTGAATCAATCCATTGAATAAAGTGGCCTAGAATTGTTGATACTGACTTGTTGTTGTTGTCTTGCTAGAATTTTACCATATCGTATTTACTTATTTTGTATTTTATTATGGCTTGCTACAATACAAACATCTCAAAGTGGTCTGGAGTCAGGTGGTGTCCAAATCATAAATGAATACATTCCACTGAAACACTTCTATAACTACCCACAATTTTTGTCCTGACTTCTTTATCAGAACTTTGTAAGTTGCCAAGTAAGGTTGTAAAAGGATTAGGAAATGTTGAACGTTACTGTTCCACATTTTTACATAGTTTCCTATCACATGGAAGACTGATATTGCATTTAACGGTGTACATCTCAAACACAAGGACATTGGAGATGAAAAATAATAAGAGACCAAATATACATCACCTTTTACTTCCACACTTACAATTTGTGAATGCCCTAGATTTGTAGATTTCACATCTGTACCCTAGAGTCTTACAGGATGCCAAGAAAATGACTATGGAGATTCTCAATCTTCCAGGTCATGGGAGTGCCAAAGGTGCTTTTTCTGAAAGGCAACTGTACTTTCTTGTTTTTTTTTTTCTTTGAAAATGTTTTGCTTCTCAGCCAAGAAGCTGGACCTAGAACTAGTCTTGAATGAGGCACAAAATGTTTTCAAAGAAAAAAAAAAGAAAATCCAGTTGCCTTTCAGAAAAAGCACTTCTGCTTTTTCCAAAAGGAAAGGAATTTCTCTCTCTCTCCGCTCCCCTCTTCTCTTTCTCCTTGATTATCTTCACGTGGTAAATAACTGAACAGGCCCACCTGCAACACAGTAATTAAAATTAATGAAAAATATGTGTATCCAATGTCATATTATGTAAAATTAATGTGAGTTGGACTTTTACACCATAGCATATAATGTCAAAACACCCTATGCTAACCCAAGCTAACAGTACAGATCCCAACATACAAAGCTAACATGGCCAATAGTGTAAGATTATGGCCATACTGATATGTCATCCTATGATTTAAAGTTGAGAATGTTATTTGTAGAAGGTACAATCTACCCTAAGTTATTATTTGTAAGGAAAAAAAGTACTCTTACAAAACTACTCTTTTGCAAAGAGAGATTTCTACAGAAAACCAAGCTGGAGAAGCCAGGGAATTAAAGAATCTTTTAAAACATTTTATCTGATATTCACATTAAGGAAAATAGCAGCAGTCAGTATCTATCTTTCAAAAAGGTTAATAAATATGCATTTATTTAAGTATAGAATATTTGTAGGTTGTATAGTTATAATTATAAGTAAAAGTTCTCTATGCGGTTTACAAAATCAAACATACAAGTTAAAATATGACAATAATGAAATAAGGAGCACAATAAAATATGATATATTAACACAAACCTCAAACCAAGATCAGATAGGAACAAAGATAAATGATGATGAATAAAGTATGAAAGCTAAGACAGAATTTAAAAATTTTAAGCAAGGTTTGAAAAAAAATCAATAGAGTTTTATCTGCATTGTAATATTTACTTGAAAATAAACACCATTGAACTCAGAGCAAATTGCTCTCAGTTAATTATAAGTAGCATTGCAGTTGTAATTGTATTTAAGATTTCTAAGAAAACAAGACAGATTTATTAGATCTGGAAAATCACCAATGCTGCATTCTTTACTGTTTATTTATAAATATACCTATAACCAAAGAAGTATGATTTTCATAGTTTTTTCTGCATACTAACTTGGCAAGGAGTATTGTTTTTTATTTATTGGTTTGTTTGTTTATCAGCTGGGACTAATATATACTTCAGTGCAACAGGTTATTCACTGCTCTGTATAGTTTTCTTAGTGGGAAAACATATAGGAAAGCTTAATACAATTGATTTCTCTGCCTACCTGATTTTACTCTTAGGAATTTTTTTCAACATTCAATCAGAATCTTCTGTCCTGTAATTTAAGATCACTATCTGTGTCTTGCACACTGTGATGATAAAGAGCATGTCTTGAGTATGTGACTCCCCCCTCCAAGTATTTGAAAAATCCAGTTGTTTCCCCCTTCCTCCTTCTCTTCTTTTATAGTAATGTTATTGCAATTTACAAAATTTAAAACTAATACAAATTAAAGAACAGAAGAAAATAAAGAAAAGAAGGTGCTGAAAAATATAAAGAAAAATAAAAAGGAAGAAAAAATATGAACAAAGTAATGAAAAAATGAAAAAATGAAAGTAATGAAAGTAATGAAGTAATGAAAAAAGAAAACATGTATATATGCATGTTCGGGTCTTTTCCCATGTAAGATTGAGAGTATCTTGGAGATGTTTGGATGAGGTGCAACTCACCATCTTCAGGCTGGTGTTTTTGGCTTCGTGCTTGTGCGAGCAAAGCATGATCTGAGCTGCCGTCTCTCCATAAATACTGGTGGGGAGGTTGGCTGTGTTGTCATTTCTTGATTAGCTGATGAAGTTGATGTTTGCAGATTGGCTGGCTTTTTGTAAGAACATGTGTGGCTGAGGTATTGGCTGTGTGTCTATCAACTTCCTATGTTGTAACGACTTGGGTAATGGACTGTGTGATGACCTTCTGAGTTCTATTGTTTTGACATCCTGGGTCTTGTGCTATAATCTCCTGGGTCGTAAGAACCTGGTAATGGGCTGTGTGATGACCTTCTGAGTTCTAATGTTGTGACCCCCTGGGTCTTGTGCTATAATCTCCTGGGTCGTAATGACCTGGGTAATGGGCTGTATGATGACCTTCTGAGTTCTAATCTTGTGACATCCTGGGTCTTGTATTGTAATCTCCTGGGTCGTTGGCTGTGTTGCAACATCCTGAGGTTTTGTGGTGTAGCCTCCTGAGTTCTGTGATGTGATATCCTGAGCGAGTGGCTGAGATGTGAAGTTCCAGGTTTTGGTTTGGCTCTGAGTTTGAGGCCTGGCTTTGTGTTCATGGCATGTGTCAGTTTGCTTGGTTTGGGAGTCGGGGTGTGTGGCAGCTGGTGATGCAGCTGTCGTCTGGTTTCTGGATGGTGGTTGTCTTTCATCTATGGGGTGGCTTTGGGTTTGAATCTGGTGAGGGAGATTGGTAGTGGCTTCATGTGTTGTTTTGGGTCCAGTGTTGGTTTTCGTGGCTGGGACTCATTTGTTGATAAGGGCTAGTTTCCAAATGTCTGGTAGGCGGGAGGCATCATACCATTTGTTCATGTTATGGAGATGTTTCTCTATTTCGATGGCGTCCTTGATTATTGTCTTGTTGAAGTGTTCAGTATTGGAGATTAATTTGATTCCCTCAAAATCACACTTTGCTTGCAAAAGCACAAAGCCGAAAGCACCAGCCTGAAGATGGCAAGTGAGATCTCGTCAAAATGTTTCCCAGATAGTCTCAATCTTATATGGGAAAAGACCTGAACACACCAAGACCTGCATACCTGTACCCGTGAAAATCTACGAAAAAAATATCGTACCTCTAGGGGAAGGAAACCTCCCAGCTGACCAGGATCTACAAGAAACTCGAAGTCCGAAGAGCCACCACCTTATGTGACCTCACATTCCTACACAATTGCCAAGACAAAGAAGTGATCCCCACATGCTTCCATCTCAAATTCCATTCCAAAACTTCAGCCACTGAAAGGATCCTGAAAAGAACGGAATTAGCCCTAATCAGAAATGAACTCCACAGGAAAAGATTCCTACTAGACCAAATCAACAGGGACCTACTTACTCTCCACCTCAAACTCAGCAGCAAAATCCACCCAGGACTCTGGGACAAATCCAAACAACTAGCCCTCTGGAGAGCCGAAACAGAAACTTCCCACAAGAGAGACACACACACACCCGCAAACTCCACAGACTAGAGAAACACCAGAAGCCCAACCCTCCCCACAAGAATGCATGAAACAAACAGTACACAACATTTCAGACACAACCCTCACCAGAGCAGAAACCAATGTCATTTCTAAGGGATTCAACTTTGCAGTTGCCCACAAATGCATCCCCACCAAAACCGTTATATGCGGAGTTGAAGCTAGCCTAACCAAAATTAACCCAGATGTAGCCAATAAAATCAGACTTGAAGTCACCAATGTCCTCTGCTCCAGCAGTTCACCCAGAAGCAACTTACACAAAGAAGAACAAAAAGCACTCACCAACTTGAGGAAAGACAACAACATAATCATTCTCCCAACAAACAAAGGCAATGCCACAGTTGTGACGAACACATCGGACTACCAATCCAAACTATCCAACCTACTCCAAGGCCCCGCTTACAAACCTCTAAATACTGACCCTACAACTTACCTGGAAAAAACCACCAAATCCAAAAAAAAAAAAAGCCTCCCCCATCAGTGAAGAGATTCAGCAAAGAATCATCCCCAGAGAAAAATCATCCAGATGCCCTAAACTCTATGGCCTCCCCAAGATACACAAAGAAGAAACACCACTCAAACCCATAGTCAGCTCCATAGGCTCACCTCTACAGAATCTTGCCAAATTTCTCACCAAACAACTCCAGCCCTACACAGAATCCATCACCTCACACGTACAAAACTCTTTCCACTTCACAGAAACAATAAAGAAACAAAACCTATAACCCAGCGACCTACTTGTGAGCTTCGATGTCATATCCTTCTTCACCCAAATGAAGGCTATTAAAGAAGGCTTGCCAGCCATCCAAAACAAATACAGCCCCCTCCTAAGCACATCCTAGATCTGACCAATCACTGCCTAACCAACACATACTTCATCCACAATGGACAAAGATACAAACAGATAGAAGGAGCACCTATGGGATCACCTCTCTCACCCGTCATCGCTAACCTATACATGGAACACTTTGAAACCAATGCTCTAGACAAATCTGAACACAAACACAAACTCTGGCTTAGATATGTAGATGACACTTTCGTAATTTGGCCATATAGGAAAGAAAAACTGGACAACTTCCTCACACATCTCAACAGCCTACACCCCAAAATACAATTCACCATGGAAACAGAAGCCAACAACCAACTTCCCTTTCTGGATGTCCTAATTTACAAAAACCCAATGGCTCCCTAGGACACACCATCCACCGGAAGAAAACACACACCAAACGCTACTTAAACGCACAATCCAATCACTACCCTGCACAGATTAACTCTGTAGCCAAGACCCTCATCTCCAGAACCAAACGCCTAGCTGACAAAGACTACCTGAGAACAGAATTACACACCAAGACCCTCATCTCCAGAACCAAACGCTTAGCTGACAAAGACTACCTGAGAACAGAATTACATACCCTCACTAATGTATTAATTTCCAACAGATTCCAAAGAGACACCATTTCCAACCTAATCCTAAAGGAGACCCCCCCCAGAAACCGAGACACACAACAGGACAACGGTATCGCCCTCCTCCCCTACATCAAAGGCACCACAGATAAAATCAGCAAAATTTTGCACAAACACAATATCAGGACAGCGTTCGGTACTGACCAAAAAATAGCCAACATCCTAAGAAACCCCAAAGACAAGATCCAGCTAGAAAACCAATTTGTTTATGAAATACCATGCAACAATTGCCCAGCCACATACATTGGACAAACCAACAGGAGAATAAATACATGCATCGCAGAACAAAAGAATGCAGTCAGAAAAGAAAAAAATTCTTCCTCCCTTTTCCAGCACCTTAAAGCCACAGGACATGAAATTAATTTTGAGGGAATCAAATTAATCTCCAATACTGAACACTTCAACAAGACAATAATCAGGGAAGCCATCGAAATAGAGAAACACCCCCATAACATAAACAAACGGGACGATGCCTCCCGCCTACCAGACATTTGGAAACTAGCCCTTATCAACAAATGAGTCCCAACCAACACTGGACCCAAAACAGGACACCACCACCAATCTCCCTCACCAGACTCAAACCCAATGCCACCCCATAGATGAAAGACAACCAGCATCCAGAAACCAGACCACGGATGCATCACCAACTGCCACACACCCAGACACCCAAACCAAGCAAACTGACACAAGCCCCAATTAAGGGAGAAAGCATACTGCTTTCTTTTCTGTCTTTTGGCTCATCACCAGAGACCATACCGACAGAAAGCTATTTGTTTAGTTGTCTTTTCTTTACATGTGTGTAAGGTTTTTAAGCTGATAATTTTTTAAATAATAAATAAGGGAGACTAGTATAGATCTATTTCTATTTAACACAAAGTATATACTTATTCCCCTGCCTCTGCTGATAAGGAGAGAGCCAGGTGGTGTAGTGGCAATTACAACTGCTTCCCTGGTTCGAATCCCAGTAAGGGTATGGCTAGCTGAAGAGAGCTAACTAGCTCGAAATAGATCTATACTAGTCTCCCTTATTTATTATTTAAAAAATTATCAGCTTAAAAACCTTACACACACACACACACACACATATTGTCCTTCTCCTTCATCAAAACTATGACCAATTTAGTGATTTATGTCATGGCCAAGCCTACAGACAACCCAGCAAAATCCAATCAAATCCAATCATTTATTTGTTTATATCTAATGGCAGAGGTTTGACTAACTAAAGCTATAGTCTTTTAACTTACTAGATGTATTCCAAGAGATTGTAGGATCTGGCTATTCTGAACTTCTTCCTTTCTCCCCCCTTCGATTCAGGACTGTGCAATCTCCCAGAGTGCTAAACTGACCAGAGAACAATATCTTATTGTATCACCACAAAAAGTAACTGTTTGGAGTATTCTCTTGTACAGAGAAGAATTAGGAAGAACTTGCCTACTCAACGGCTCTTCATTCCACTGTGGTTATTATCTCCACTTTTCATGGAACCGTCTTCACAATTTCTTCCCTGGAAATCCCCACTTCTGTTTTATGTTCTGAGCTTCTACTTTAGGGTTGTACAATGCTTTAGATTTGATCTGGAGGAGGTTTTTCAGATAGGAATTATAGCAACCATCTTTGCCTCATTAAAACAGTTGCTGCATTTGTTCCCAGGCTCCATATCATATTTTCTCTGCTTTGTCCTCATTGTATCACATCAGTTATATGATTAAGATGCTGATAGAGGATTAGGAAGACTTAGTCCTCCCCAGCTATAGAAACTAACCAGAAGACTTTGGACAAGTCACTTTCTCCTCAAGGGTTGTGTTTGAAGTGATATATTGGAGGACATTCAAGCAAAGAAAACTCCCATAAATTTAGGAATAGTTACCTGAAGATACATTTCATCTAGTTCTAAACAAATAACTGTTTCTCTGTGAAGTGCATGAGCTCTGTGAATAGTCCTTGTTGTGTGACATAACAGATATGAGTATACATCATATAGGAGGACTTTTTTAAATATTTATAAGTATTTACACTTTTATACTTTAACAAAATTATATAACAGCATTGTATAAAACAATATATTTATAATACAAGTAAGCTTTTTCTTTTTCTTTATATATTGACTAGGTGAATAGACCTGAACTGCAAAAATCCACATGGCCATGAGAAGACAGCAGAGATATATTTTCTACATGTTTTTGTTTTCATGTGATGTTCACTTGGAACTTTGTAGCCCATTTCTGGCAGCTTTAGTCAAGGCACGTTTTGACCAATTGAGATGTACATGTGCATAAAAATAGTTAAATAAACAGTAATTTTAGCTTGACAGCAAAATTATTTTATGAATTATTTTATGACCACCTATCTATAAAGGTTTCTTTTTAGAAATTATTATTACTATTGCTTATTATTTTCCAACTTTAGATTTCCTACTTTGAATTAAATAGTCTAGATCAGCACTTTTCAACTGTTGTGTCATGGCATTTGTGTATTGCAAAAAATCCACATGCATCAATGAACCACAAGTAAATTTCAGGATGTACTACATATCCCAGCACTATTACAGGGTAAACTGTCTCTATTTCTTCTCCCAGCTCCCAGAATCCTGTGACATTCAGTTTTGTAAGCCAGATTTATTATTCTAAGATATGCAAGCTCAGAACTTAGCACCTCATCATGTGCTCTGAGATGAAAATACTTGAAAACCACTGGTCTGCATAGTTCTTTCTACCTATAAGTGAAATTTGTTCAATATAGTTTTTGTATAAACCAAGTTAATATATGACTCCTAATACTATAAACTAGTGGCCCCAAATCTTTTGGGCACCAGAACTGGTTCCATGGAGGGTGGGTCATGGTTTTGTGTGCTGTCTACATCCCATGAATGGGGCATTGGTCCCAAAATCATTTTTTCTTTATTTCAACAGCTATGAATTTTAGTCATTCACAACCCATAAGAAGTCTCAAACAGTTTGTAAATAGTCCCATGGAAGTCTGCCAAAGTCTTTCAGGATAAGTCTGATAAGCACGCAGCTTTATCTTCCTTGAAATGTTGCCAATGATTAAATTTCCAATTAGTTATACAAGGCCAAAAGAAGCACTAATTCAACACAGAGCTTCAGGTTTCAAACCTACCAGTACGAACAAAACTGCTTCCTGCAAAGGTTCCTGTCCCTTTGCTCCTCCTTTTTGTCTTAAGAGAGGGCCTATCACCTCCAAGCCTTACTCCCAAGTCGTTCCTTTTGTCTTAATTATTCTTCCCTTCTGGTAGCTCTGTGCACATGCTCCGGGAACAGGCTTCTCTTGTTCCTCTGCCTCGCTGCTGTCAGATTCTGGAGGCTCTGGAGTCAGCACATAACTCCCAGATTGCCCTGGCCCCATCTCTGTATTGGACATAGGACCCTTGTCTGAGTCCTCCACAGACTCTCGGACTGGCCCATGTTCTTCCCCTCTGTCTGACTCTGTTGCCATCTCCACAGGCTGCCAGTGGACAACAACATATTATTCTGAAGAATAAGAAAAATATATGGCAAAGATTTAATAAGAAGAAAATAATCAGAACTAGAATCAGAATCAGTTTCAATTAGGAATCAGAAAAGTTGATCATTAAGATTCAAAAGATCTAAAAACCACAGCTGTCTCCCATAGCTTTGTGTCTTAAGAAATAAGACATGTGTTCCCTTGCAGGGTCTTAGTATCTGTTTTATATCACATTCTGTTGGATTTATTAATATAGTATTGCACAACTACATTTTGTCCAAAAAATTATCAGATTCCCCTAGATTCCATGAAACACTATCCTTTCTGTTGCATTCATATGTAAGAACTTATCAAACAAAACTGATTCCTTCCCAGAAAGGCAGGATGGCTACAATCCAGAGGTCAGTGTTGTGATCAGTGAGATTTGAAAACAGGAAGATGATGATTGGTCTTGAATGCTAACCAGCCAAAATAATTAATTGAAAGATCAATTGATCTTCTGAAACTGAACTCATCAGACATACATAGCAAAAATGAAAGCAAAAATGAGCATACAATGGTTAAAGAATAGCCAGTTGTTTACATAAGGAATTAACTCCATATGGCATAGCCAAATATATTATCTTTTTACCTTATTTATAGAATAATAGATTCATGGAGGTTTTCTAGTTTAATCCTCTGTCCAGGGCAGGAATTTTTGTATTATTCCAAGCGAAGCTCCAAATGTGTATTTTCCAAAAGGCAACTGGAATTTCTTAGATTTTTCCTTTGAAAATGTTTCACTTCTCATCCAAGAAGCTTCTTTAGTTTTTGCTGACTATTGGCAAATGGGAGAATTTATATTGTTGGCAATCATCTGATCATTAGCACACACACAAAAAAAAATAATTGAGACAACCATGACCTGAATGATTGAGAATCCCCATAGACATCACAGACAAAGGACTGTCTAATTTTTTCCTTGCAAACTTCCAAAAATGGAACAATTCCAGGATATAGGCTATTCCATTATTTGATAGCATTGAAGGTAGAGAATTCTTATTTATTTCATTTTTGTATCTCTTCTTGCGGAGGTAAAACAATCAGTCTAGTAATATTTTCCTTGACAAACGTATTTTATTGAAATATAAAAGCTTTGTGTTTGTGAAAAAAAGGTGTCACCAAATGCTGATATATTTGTTTGCTGTTCAAATATTAGAAGATTGCTGGCTAAAAGAAATCCTGTGTTCTTATTGCGGCGGTTGGAGGGGTTGGGGATTGGAGGAACTGTCCTGCGATGGTTCTCCTCCAACCACTCGCAATTTGTGTTGACGGGGGGGGGGGAGAGGTCCACCTCTAGGCCCCTCATTTGTGGGATGCCTCAGGGGTCGGTCCTCTCCCCTCTTTTGTTCAACATTTATGTGAAGCCGCTGGGGGAGATCACCCGTGGTTTTGGGGTGTGTTGTCATCTGTATGCGGATGATACCCAGCTTTACGTCTCCACCCCAAGCCACCCCAACGATGCTGTGGAGGCTATGTCCCGATGCCTGGAGGCCCTGCGGATTTGGATGGGCAGGAACAGGCTCCGGCTCAACCCTTCCAAGACTGAGTGGCTGTGGTTTCCGGTGCCCTGATATAGTCAACTGACTCCGTCGCTGGCTATTGGGGGAGAGATCTTACCCCCCACAGAGAGGGCTCGCAATTTGGGCGTCCTCCTGGATGCATGGCTGTCTTTAGAAGATCATATTATGGCCGTCTCCAGGGGGGCTTTTTATCAGGTTCATCTGATTCACCAGTTGCGGCCCTTTCTGGATTGGGACGCCTTACATACGGTCACTCACGCCCTTGTCACCTCTCGCCTGGACTACTGTAATGCTCTCTACATGGGGCTCCCTGCAGGGAGCACCCGGAGACTCCAACTGGTTCAAAATGCAGCCACGCGGGTGGTTATGGGGGCGTCACGAAAATCCCATGTGACGCCTCTCCTGAGCGAGCTGCATTGGCTGCCAGTGGTTTTCCGGGTTCGCTTTAAGGTTCTGGTTTTGACTTTAAAGTGATCCATGGCATTGGACCAGGTTATCTGCAGGACCGCGTTCTGCCAGTAATCTCCCACCAACCTGTGCATTCCCACAGGGAGGGCCTTCTTCGGGTGCCGTTGGCTTCTATGTGTTGCCTGGTGGCCCCTAGGAGTAGGGCCTTCTCTGTGGGGGCCCCTGCCCTCTGGAATGGTCTGCCTCCGGAAATACGCAATAATATGGACCTGAGAGCTTTCAGATGTGCATTAAAAACCTGGCTCTTCAAGCAGGCCGGCCTAGGCTGAAATGGGATTTTTAATTTAGTATTTGTGTTTTAATCTGGATTTTAAAATTTGGATTTTAGTAACTTATTGGGGGAGGGTATAATTTTAGACAGCCTAAAATATTTAATTTATTTTTAACTTTTGTAAATTGTAACAAAGTTTTATGGTTGGCTGTGCACCGCCCTGAGTCTTCCGGGAGAAGGGCAATATATAAATATAATAAATAAATAAATAAATAAATAAATAAATATATTCACAGTTCCTATAACTATTCTTTGCAGTGTTTAGTTTCCAAGTCACTGACGTTTGTAGCTCTTCTTCATGCCATTTTTAATGTTTCAGCATCCTTCTTGAATTGTCCCAAACATAACTATACACAGTATTTTTACATGTAGTCTGAGAAGTCCATCATAGAAGAGAACTCCCACTTCCCATGATCTTAACTCTGTTGTTAATGGCACAAAATTGCATTGGCCCTTTTGGCAGCTGCTGGCTCATATTTAAACTGTAGTCTACTAAGATACAAGTAATTCCAAAATTTATATGTAGAGGTAATCCTCAAATTGCAGTCAAAACTGAGCCCCTAATTGATTTCACATGAAAAGGTATTCTTACAGAGGTGGTATTCAGCAGGTTCTGACCAGTTCTGGAGAACTGGTAGCAGAAATTTTGAGTAGTTCAGAGAATCGGCAAATGCCACCTCTGAGTGGAGATTTTACAGTATCCTTCCCCTGCCACACCCACCAAGCCATGCCCACAGAACCGGTAGTAAAAAAAATTGAATCCCACCACTGATATTCTAGTAGTTAAAACATATGTATATAGATTTTGAGATTTGAATTTGTTAAAGAAATATTACTAATGATATATAAAATAACAAATAGAATTAATAGGATTAATAATTTAATTAGAACAGATATGAAAATAAGAATTTAAGATAGAATTTAAGATTGTTAATTAAGATATATAAGTGTATATGGAAGATACAAGAAATTAGTATTCAATATGGGGAAGGAAATATCATGTGGAACTTGATAGAAAACGTATATAACACACACACACACATATATATATAGAGAGAGCATATGATAATACTTTTAATGGAGCATATAATTTGTTACCTACTTGAAAAGATAATTATATGGTTATTTGTTTATATATTTGGCTAAATGAAAATAATATGGAAATATAATTTGTGTAAATGTGATGAAGTTAAGAGGGAAGGTTGTGCATGAAATACAGTATATAGATATAAGTAACAGTGGAAAAATAATATTAAAAGGGGATAAAACAATGGATGATATAAATTAAGATGAACCTGTGAAAATTAGTGGAATGATATGATTTGATAAAATTTGCAAATATGAAGAATACAAGAATATATTATTAATGAATATAGAGAATGACTAAGAATAATATAAAGTAATATATGAGAATATAAAAAGGGAAATTGGTAATAGATAACAATGTGAAATTAGATAAGAAAGCTGTATCTATGATTATGGTCATGTTTGATTTAAAATGTTAAAAGCCTGGAACCACACTAAATATAACGTAAAATAACCTAAGTATGTTTTTAAAAGAGATTAAAAAAAAAAACTTGCAAAACAAAACAAAAAAATCCCCAAGCCCCAAATTTCTGTTGCTCAGCAAGACAGCTATTAAGTGAGTTTTGCTTCATTTTATGACATTTCTTACTATAGTTGTTAAGTGAATCTGGCTTCCCATTGACTTTGCTTGTCATAAAAATGGATCATGTGATCTAGGACACTGTAACCAACACAAATATGAATCAGTTGTTGAATTTTGATCACATGACCATGGGAATGCTGCAACAGTCATAAGTGTGAAAAACGATCATAAGTCACTTTTTCAGTACCATTATAATTTCAATTTTTTATCTTGGCTGTAAACCGCCCCGAGTCCCTTTTTTCGGAGAGGGAGCGGTATAAAAGTGTAATAAAATAAATAAATAAATAAATAAATAGTCACTAAATAAATTGTAAGTTGAGGACTATCTGTATACATCTGTTTATCAAGAATGAGGCTACAATGAACTTTTTCTACTGGCTTATTGAAATCTAAATACATTTCATCCTTAGCATTCCTTTGATGCCCTAACCTAGTCAATTTGCTCCCAACCCAACTCAAGTAACATTTGTATGACATGATATGGTTTTATCAAATAACACTTTACCAGCATTTTTGAGATATCGATATTATTTAACTGTAGTTTCCTGGGTCCATTGTTCCCCCATTTAAGAAAAACAAAAATCTGGACAACATTAGATTTTTTGTGAACTTCTGCTATTTTTGTTCTACTGTAAGAGTTCCCAAAGGAGAGTCATAGTACTGAGATCACATCTATCAATTTCTATAGACTCTTAGCTACAATCCATCCAGACACAGTGACTTAACTTTATTCTAAAGAATTAAGTATTCTCTTAGCAACCTCCTTATTAAATCCTGTTTTGAGCTGTATTTCTTTTCTACCCCATGGTATGAGTTGATGTTTCCATTGCATTAAGAATATTGTGGGATATTTCACAATAATTCATCTTGATTGCTGAATATGGAATTTCTACTTATTAATGGATTGTGTGGTAAGCATAATTAATACAAAATAGGAATTAAACAGTTTAGACTTCTGCCTCTTGTCCGTCATCATTTCATCATATCTGCCAACTCCCAGAGATTTTCTCTCTACAGTTACAAGAACACAGCAAATTGAACATTACATGACAAAGAAGGAACATGTGCCAGCCTTGTGAGGTATTCCAGATAGAAATCACACCCAGAAGTACTAAATCTAACTTTATTGTAAGGTTACATTAATAGAATTTTGCAGGTTTGAAAGTTCATTTCTCCTCCTTCACTTTTATATTGTAAGTAACTAGAGACGGTCCTTTCTGATTTGTTTACCATACCCCCATTCCTTCTATGGCAGGGGCGGGAAACTATAGCCTTTTTATGACTTGTGGACTTCAACTCCCAGAACTCCAGAGCTGTTTTTAGTAAAACAAAAAAATTCTATAAAATAAATTACAATTCATTTGTGGGGGGAAACCAATTAAATCCAATCGGCTTAAACATGATGACTCATATTGCCTTACAAACCCAATATCAGAAGATGTTTGAAACAGAAATATAGTGTCTGGAGGGCACAGGATTTGATTATTAAAAACCCAGGGGTAATGATGTATTAGGGACTATAAATTAGAGAAACGGAATAGAAGTATGAAATATTTGCTAGATTGAAATATAGGTCAATTATATTTGTTGAGACTAATGAATGTTAAAAGATTTTAATGGTACCTGATCCGCCATTTACTTTATTAGCTGAATTGCTGGTTAATAGTCCATCATGATCATTTAATGATCATTTAATAGAAGGGTGTGATTAAGGGATATCTGGGAATCATTCTGCATTTTACAAGATATACATCAGAATTTCAAGCAAGGTAAAATGTTTGGGAAGCAGATGAATGTGTATATGGTGGGGAGAACCTATAGTGCTAGATTCATAGAGTATGAAAGCTATAAATAGACTAAAGACTGAACAAACCTTGATAGCAGAGAACTCCTTTTTGGAACATTTTATGAGCAAGGTGTTTGGAGGATAACAGTCATCAAAAAAGCACAACAAAGAATGTTCTTTCTGCGCCAACTCAGAAAGCTTAAAGTGCCCAAGGACCTGATGATCCAGTTCTACAGAGGAATTATTGAGTCTATCATCTGCACCTCTATAACTGTCTGGATTGGTTCTGCAACCCAACAGGACAGACACAGACTTCAGAGGATAATTAGGACTACAGAAAAAGCAATTACCACCCACCTGCCTTCAATCGAGGACCTGTATACTGCACGAGTCAAAAAGAGGGCTGTGAAAATATTTTCAGACCCCTCATATCCTGGACATCCTGGACACAAACCATTTCCCTCAAAACAACACTATAGAGCACTGCACCCAGAACAACTAGACACAAGAACAGTTTTTTCCCGAAAGCCATCACTCTGCTAAACAAATAATTCCCTCAAAACTGTTCAACTATTTACAAAGTCTGCACTACTATTACTGTTAATCTTCTCATCACTCCTTATCACCCATCCCCTCCCACTTGTGACTGTAATTTTGTTGCTTGTATCCTCTGTTTCCTAGTATGATTTGATGTTGATTGTACCCTATGACTATCATTAAGTGTTATACATTATGATTCTTGATTCTTAACGAATGTTCCTTCTTTATGTATACTGAGAGTATTTACACCAAGACAAATTCCTTGTGTGTTCAATCACACTTGGCCAATAAAGTATTCTATTCTATTCTATTCTATTCTATTCTATTCTATTCTATTCTATTCTATTCTATTCTATTCTAGATTTCATTGCTTTGGAGAAGTGTTTATTGCTTATCTTTGCAGGTTTGCAATATAAATTTCATGAAAAAGGAACAATCGCTAGTTTGGTAAGAATGAATATAGGGAATCCGGGAAAAAATTTTTTTGGTCTAATTAATGCTGTGTAAAGCTTTGACAGTAAAAGAGTTCACATTAAGCACCTCAATGAAGAGAAATATAACATAACTTTCTAAACCTTACAGGTAGTCCTTGTTTAATGACTGCCTTGTTTCGTGACCTTTTGAAGGTCACTTGATTACGAATCTTGTACTTATGACCATCGCAGCATCTCAGTGGTCATGTGATCAACCATTTGTGTGCTTCTCAACTACTTTTCAGAGTATGATTTGATGTTGATTGTACCCTATGACTATCATTAAGTGTTGTACATTATGATTCTTGATTCTTAATGAATGTTCCTTCTTTATGTATACTGAGAGTATTTACACCAAGACAAATTCCTTGTGTGTCCAATCACACTTGGCCAATAAAGTATTCTATTCTATTCTATTCTATTCTATTCTATTCTATTCTATTCTATTCTATTCTGATAAGCGGAGTCAATGGCCAAGCCAGCAATTAAATCACAAGTTGTGGTCATGTGATGTCTCGCTTAACTGGTGACTCATTTAAGAACTGAATGGAAAGTTACATCTTAAGTCCATCACAGTCATCATCACATAATGATTTACTTAATGACCACATTGCTAAGTGATGGAGTTACCATTGCCACTTATGACAGTGGTGATACTGCTCAATCAAGAAAACAAAATGGCTTCTACACACTTTTTTTCCAAATGAGGTTACATTGGGATCGTATGCTATAAGGGAATAATGAGTAAAGTAGAGATTTGAGATCAGAGGGCTCAGATGAATAATTTTGGTTTTCTAGGTATAGAATATCTTTTCTTATTGGAGAATCCTACTTGTGTTTGTTACAGCTAATTAAAAAATGCATTCTGGCAACCAAAAGAGAAATGAAGGCTGGGCAGCATGGGTCAGAAAGGAATTATTAATTTCATATATTCGTTTGAACCATATTTCTGGTAGTTACAAGTTGCTACACACCCAGCATTTATTGAAGCACTGGTTGAAGTACAAAGTTGTGGTAAAGTTCTATAATCCATTACTTCAGTCACTCAAAGATCTTATATTTTTTGCTATCTTTTTACTAGGAAAGAAGAGAAAGTTGTCAGTTTGAAAGGGATTAAAATTTCACACAAGTTTGTTAGGAGGCTAACATACAAGGAAGCGCAGGATTGAAATTCTGAGGTATAAAGGCTTAAGGAATGCTGCCGAAAAGGCAATGGACTGATACATAAAGCACTTTAATGGTTTTGTGCCAACTAATTGCTTAAGTAGGGATATACTCATCAGCTACATATTATGCTTACACACTGCCAAAATCTTATTTAATCATCACTAAGGATATCATTTAGAATGAAGTGTGTCATTATGTAAGCTAAACCAAATTTTCCCATTGGATTTCTGAATGCAAATATTTTTCAACTGAAAGCATTTATTAGACTCCCATTATGTTAAACTATGAAATGTTAAAAGTACTTAATTATAACAGTGCACATTCTCTTGCTCAAGTCTATCCTTAAATGAAGGATAGACTGAATGGATTAAACTGAAGGATCTATAGGATCCCAGAAGGGGAAAAATGTGATGGAGCTGGCAAATTTACTCATTTGTATTCTCCACACTCATGTTGTGGCCTCCTTTTGAGAAATCCTAACAAGGCTAGCTTGTTTCCTGCATAACTGAAAATTCAAATACACCATAAGGAATGCTGAGAGACATTCTAGACAGTTATTGTGGAACACAAATTGTTCCACTCTTCACACAACAAATTTGAATTAAATCTTACAAGAGCCAGCTAGAACAAAGAGTTCAAGAGATGTTTTACGTGGTGAATTCTTGAGAAGCAAACATTTCAGACAACTGCCTAACTTGTACGTTAATATACAACCAGTTTTAATGATATTTTGTCATGGTATGTGAGGTAATTTCATATTTGTTATTGAATTTTTCTTGGTCTTTGAAACAAGCCTGTTTTTGAAAAAGCAGCAGGCTGATAGAAAGATTAGGCTGGCCTGTACAAAAGATAGTCTGCATAAATCTTTTTCTGTTCCATTTTTTTCTCTTCTTATTTCTGTCCATTCTCTAGGTTTTTCCATTCAGATCTTGTTCTCTTCTCCAAATTATATGCCTCTTTCCTAAATAGGCTCCAAACCAACTCTCGCCTACATTTTCCCTCCCTTTTCAGAGCTTATTCTGCAATCATCTACAAGAATGCTTGGAAATAATTGTTGACTTTAACAGGTCAGCTTTCCAAATAAGGATATACAGAATTGGACAGTAAATTATAAATAAAGAAACAGGCAAGTTTATTTTGATTGGAAGAAAATAAGGAGAAAACATTGTTTAAAGATACCAATCTGTAATTCAACAATGGAAGTGATGATCCACCCAAATAATTTGGATACTAGTAAGATGATTAAATACAAGGATTTATTGGATGCACAAGGAAATTTGAAATTGTGGCAAGATCTTCAAGACCAGGGAGTACAAATCAACAGATGGGTATATCTTCAAGTACAGAATAGATACAAATGGGATAAGAAAGAATTTGGAATCAATAATAAGCTTCAGCAACTAGATAACATTCTATTAGGCTGAGACAAAAAAAATGTAACAAAATTTTATAATTACCTACTAGAGGCAGAATTAGGGGAAGAAATTGTCAAAGGGAATATGATAACCTGGAATAGGAATATAAGACGTAGTATCACTTTAATAGTATGGGAGAAGGTCTGGAGTAGAAATAATAAAATCACAAAATCGGCAGCCTACAAGGGAAATGCCTATAAGATGTTTTACAGATGGAACCTTCCATCCTCGAGATTAGCGAAAATGCACCCCAACATGAGTCCGAATTGCTGGAAATGTAAGAAAAAGGAGGGAACTTTCTTCCACATGTGGTGGTCTTGCATTGAGGTACAAAAATATTGGCAGAAGATTAAAAAATGGTTGGAAGAAATGACAATAGAACAGATCGAATGTAAACCAGAACTCTTTCTATTAGGGATCTTTAATAAACAAATCTCAAAAAAAAAAAAGCGAAGTATACAATAGTACATATTTTGACAGCGGCCAGACTGGCCTTTGCACAATGTTGGAAGCAACCTCATATTCCATCAGAGGAATTGATTATTCAAAATAATCAATCAAAATAACTAGTAAATTATGCAGAGATGGACAAATTATCTTTGGCATTAAAAGGAAAATATACATCAATGTACTTTGACAGCTGGAATTGCTGGTGCGAATGGATAGAACAAAGATCGATTAAACAATAAAGGGCAAAAGAAAATATGTTATAATTGTAGTAGTACTCCGAGAAGCACAAAGCCGAAGACACAAGCCTGAAGATGATGAATGAGACTTCATTGAAACGTCGCCTAGATACTTCCAATTCTACGTGGGAGAAAACCCGAATAACCAAAGATCCATATATATATATATATATTTGCACAAGGATCAATTGTATAGAGGGTTTAAGATAAGGTTGAAAATAAGGTCCCACAAACTGTTGAGGATGAAAGTGTTTTTAATTGTTTTTTGATCTTTTTTTTACTTTTCTTTTTTTGTTCTTTTTTTTTGTTTCACATTTATGTATGTGTTGTTTGTCTGTTTTAATTGTAAAATTAATAAAGTTTATTTTTTAAAAAATAAGTCTTTTTCTGTTCCATTTCTTTCTCTTCTTATTTCTGTCCATTCTCTAGGTTTTTCCACTCAGATCTTGTTCTCTTCACCAAATTATATGCCTCTTTCCCAAATAGGCTCCAAACCAACTCTCACCTACATTTTCTCTCCCTTTTCAGAGCTTATTCTGCAATCATCTACAAGAATGCTTGGAAATAATTGTTGACTTCAACAGGTCAACTTTCCAAAGAGGGATATACAGAATTAGACATAAATTATAAATAAAGAAACAGGCAAGTTTATTTTGACATTAAATAATTTAAGCAACTTTCCCTGTCTTTTGTTGTTGTTGTTATTGTTTTGTTTCCCATTCCTATTTAAATACTCCCCAATTTTCTTTTTTTGATCCATTCTTTTCTACTGCAGATCTTTCATCAAAACATTTCTAAAATGAAATGGGACACAGCCATGAGAGCTTTGTCACTTATTGTATGCAAAGAGAACCAAACATTAAAGAATAGGGGAAACAACTGTAGGGAAAGAGAAGAAAATATATATTAAAAGGTAAGATGTATATTGTTATACAACACTATCTGTTCAAAAAGCCCAACAGCATCCCTTTTGTGGGTGGCTTTCTATAGTAATTCACAGAAGATGTGTTACACATGCTCATGAGCTCCCTTGCTTGATACATTTATATTGGTTCCCTTCCCATCAGGACTGCTTTCTGATCACAAGGCCAAAGGTTCGGGTGGACTTACCATGACTTCTGTAATTCCTACATGGAAATGAAACAGTCTGTCCAGTTTTCAAACTGATTCACCAATCCAAGCAAATTCCATTTTTGTACAGAAGTTTTGGACAAATATTTGAAGATTTCTATATTCTGAAGCTTCCAATTGTGTAGAACTCAGGTGACATTTCCTTTTCTAAAAGGGGAAAACTGGAAGTTATGGTAATGCAGTTTGATTGGTCTGTTTGGAACATGGAGAATTATGGGCAGTAGGCTTGGGATGCACTTAAAGAACAGTAGAACTTCTGGTCACAACCATAATTCGTTCTATAACTTTGGTCGCAACCTGATATGGTTATGACCCAAACTTAATTTTGGAAATTTGACGCTTACAAAAAAAAAAGGGGGTGGGTGAGGGAAATTGGCCACATAAAATTGTGAATTTTTTGGTCAGAACCCTATTTGGTCGTGGTCAGGACCATTCGTGACCAGAGGTTCTACTGTAGGGTGTTACAGTGTTTTTTTCCTGAAGTTGTCTTCATTCTAGGAGAAAAAAAATAATAATCAGTTAACCTTAAAAGAATTGAACTGGCTATATAAAATATCTGATACTTTGCTGGTCTTCAGAGAAAATGAATAGATTATATTTCCACAAAGCATTTCTGGGTTAATACATATTAATACAGGTAATTATATATCTTAGCCTTCTGTCGTACACAGTTCATGATCCCTGCTATTAATAACTTCCACGGATGTTATTAATGTGATTGAGAAGTGGAATCTGAGATTGGCAGGCAGATCTCTCTCTCCTTCTCTGTGCTGTCAGAGGATGACTTCTGAAATACTTGATAGATTTTTTGGGGGACTAGGATTTGCTTCTGTTTGGAGTGTAGAATTTGCAGCCCAATTATGTTCATTTAGAGTCATTAGTCTGGATGATAAACAACCCTAACAATAACTTAAAATTGGAACTGGTGAATTTTTATATGAACTGATATGAGCTATATATTCCACCTACAGAGATAGATACAAAACATATTAAAAGAAAATTATTTCTCTTTTGGAATATATCCAATAGGGAAAGTCAAGGGTTTTTATTTCTTTAAAAGAATAAAAACTTTTTAAAAAATCTTACAGATTTGAATGGGAGAACAATAGTGTACACCATAAAAATGGATTACTATGAGGCATGGATTGACAGATTTAATAATGTGCATATATCTCCAATGAAAATTTGCAGAAAAAGGAAAATGCCATTGCAAAACATAGGGAAGGGAGAGAATTGGGATCTGACAGAAAATACGCTGGTTTAAAGAAATGCTAAACAGTCTTCCAGTTATTACCCTGCCTTGGCAATGAAACAGAATAGCAGTTCTGTCCTCATAAGAAGCAAAAAAGGAAAAAGACACGGTGAAGAATGCCTCCTTTGGTACCAGTGTCTGGCACCAGAAATCTCTGATCACATTCATTATTTTATCTCCTTCTCATCTCACAGGAGAAGCAAACTATGGTGAAAGTAACTCTGTAGACATCTTTACCATGGGATTGCCATCTGCTTACCTCTTGCTTTTTAGACAGCATCTCCCTAGTGAAGCCATGGGGAGTTATAGTCACTTTCCTGCTTGTCCACACTGCAGTTTCAGAGTTGGCTCACTGTGTATTTTGCACTAAGCACTATAAATGCAGTCTTCTACGGGATGGGTAGATATATGTATAAAATACCACTCACTTACTTTGACACAGTTTCCACTCCTTGGTGGGATGAGGTAGCTATACTACTGTGGAAAATGCTTCTGCAGGCAGCATCACTACAGTAAAGCATACCAGGGTAACTGCTGAACCCTTCTTGGAAACAGTTCAATAGCCAGATTTTTCCATGGCTAAGCTTCCTATGATTTTAGTGCAGGACTGCTGGCTAAAGAGCTGCATCCACTCCACATGACATCCTTTTGGGGAATGGGAATGGAAAAAGGATCACTGGTATAAAAAAGACCCACTTCCCTTCCTTCTCATCTTCTTTCTCCAACTATCTAAAGGTTGGCAAGGGAAATGGGTAAAATGGTCTTTTGGGGGGGATGGCATGAGAGCTCTGACTCTCCAACTGTGAAACAGCAAGTGGATCTATAAAATGGTGATCACCAATTAGATGGTAGGCATGCACACAAGAACCTCACGTGGCTGTACAAACAAGGCAGGCCCTTGCCTCTAACCTAATCACAGTAGGATGTGCATTGGATGGACAAGATGATACAGCTTGGTGGGAAGAAACTACAAAACCCCTCATTAAACAAGAGCAGGAAGATGATTTCAGGCTGTCTTCTTGAACATGACATCATCTATTCACATCCAGAGAATCTCTTCCCTGAAATATCACTGGTTTGTGGTTAACCAGTCAGAGGAAAATGCCATGTCACAGAGATAGGTTTTTAAATATATTATGTGATCTAGCCAAATATTTACATTTTTGTAAATGTGTTATTTTTAAAGATGATTGAGTGTGATACAGCAGTCTGTGTATGGGTTTCAAAAGTTTTATGTTTTCATGCCCATATTTGGTTTGAGGAAAAGGACAGGTTTTACAACTGTACCCTGAAAAATACAAGAATTGAAATCTATAAAATTTACTTTTCATGTCTTGTATACCGCAATAGAATCAATTTATTTCTAAATGCACATTTGACCAGTGCTTAAACTTTCCTGTCATATGAAATGCTGTTTCTTCTTGCTGCTTGTAAATTAAATTAAATTTTAGATTGCATGAAAAAAGCTGTGCATGGGTTATTTAGCAAAGATTAACAAAATTAGATTGTATTTAAATATGACATAATGCTTTTGCTGTTGTTTTGTTGCAGTGGAATATTATCTCTCAAGTACTGTAGAAACACCAAACCAGAAATTAGGGAGTTATAAATAGCACCCAGGTTATTACCTGATTTGTTTAGAAAAGAAACACATAGTAATTCTTTCCAAATTCCATGTATTATTCACTGTTGCTCAGAACAGCAACATGCTAAAATTAAGCAACTGAATGTAAATCATGTTCTAAGAAATATGGTCTACTGCAGAATCCCCGTGACTACTAATTTGGAGGTTTACAGGATGTATAATCAGTGGTTATTTTAAGGCAAAAATCATAATAGTCAGTGACAGAGTAGCAAAGAGGTCTACTGAATTTCAGTTGCAAATTACTACGCTAGGGTGATTATGCATCATTTCCTGTTGATTCAAGAAAGGGAACAATTTTACATAAACTCTCCCCTTGCATCTAACATTTAGAATTAGGTCGTTACTTAGGGTCATGTACCACTTTGGAAATAATTTGAAAAAGGTGCTTTAAAGCATGCAGAAGTGTGATTCTTACACTTGTTACTCTTTAAACTAACTACAATGTCTCTTGGAATTGCACAGTTACCCTCTGTCACATGATACCCCAAAAAAGTTGCATCTGCTTTCAACAGTTATAGAGGAGCCCTAGGTTTGTGGTATCATATGGTCCAAAGCTTCTTGGAATGGACTCAAAAGTATTGCATAGCCTAATACTTCTATCTTATAACCAGAGATAAAATATCCAGGTAAGAGGTAGAACTTGTGCTGTTTTTCCTCAGGTATTGCAACTGGATCTTAGATGTCTGGAATTTCTATATTTTGGTAATACCATTCCTATCAATGAACTTTCAGATTTTTATTTTGAATTATGACATTCCACATTTACATGAAAAAAATCTGTATTATTTTCATCAAACTATATGTGTATTGTGGGTGACAGAGAGTATGGGGCAACGGGGCAGACAAGAAGATGGATGTAGCATCACAATCCAATCTATATATGTGTGTTGTCACATGTATATAGAAAAGGGATGGGATTTGGATGACAATGTGACTACTGCCATTTTGCTTGTTTTGACATACACACCCAGATGCAACATTTTGGAGGCTGAATTCCCACCAGTTTTTGAAGATGCCAGGTTGGGAGGGATCTTGCAAGTGAATGATGTTCATTTTTATAAATTTATAAATTTATAAATATTAAATCTTTTAACTGTTTGTTTGGATTAAAAATACAGAAAATTCTTGAAGAGCAGTGGTAGGTTCAGAAGCAGGTAAATAAAAACAAAGCAATAGCAATATATTGAGAGTTTTTGCAGTGATAATTCAGCATCAGAAAAATAAACACAGATGGCTGATGCTTCATTTAACATCGTTATAAACATAAGTAGATTTTACAAACCAGTTGTTGATTTCTCCAACATGGAGCAAACTCAAACAGAAACATGTTGCAAGTTCAGAGCAGAGTTCCAGTCTTCAGCAAGCAAGCAAGTTAGTTTCATCTTCAATAAACAGACTCAGAGCTTCAACATAGCTGCAAAGTTGCAGAGCTTAATATAGAGCCAGGCCTAGGCTACTTTTAGTTTCAGTTTCCAGCCTATGGTACTTCTAGTTTCAGTTTCCAAACTATCCTCATTGGCTGATTTAGTTACTATGTCTATTCATTGGCTGACCTTGTTACCAAGGTCAGTTCATGAATATACTCTGACACAATAGCACTTAGACTTACCACTTCATAGTGCTTTATAGCATTCTCTAAATTGTTTACAGTGTCAGCCTATTGCCTCAACAATCTGGGTCTTCATTTTACCAACCTTGGAAGGATGGAAGGCTGCGTCAACTTTGAACCAATCACAATTGAACTCCTGACAGTGGAACACAGAGTTAGCCTGCAAGACAATGATGGCTCGGTGGCCCCAAAATTTTGAAGAGTTGTTTGCAAAAATGAGTTCAGCAAATGCATATTCATTCATATAATAAATGCCATTGCAAAACCCAATCCCAAACAAATAAAATTTGCTCAAGACCAGAATTATCCATACTGCAAAGAATCCGCTCCTATGAATTCCGTAAGGAACTCAAAAGACGTCTAGACAATGGAGAGAAGGATCTCTCCATTGACTACTGCACTGATTGAATCAAAAGTAAGTCACACAAGCCACAACTCCACATCCAACCCTATCTCATCCAACCCACCATCACTCAAAACTAGGCCCCTAACTACCTCAATTCCAACTACAACTGGCCTTAAATGCAAGCTATTCAATGCAAAAGCCTTGTGAATAAAACACCTGAATTTCTCCTCTTCCTAAATATGGCTAAATTTGACCTCATATTTATCTGTGAAACATGACTCAACGCATCTTTCCCTGATTCCATTACCACAGTAAGAGACTATCATGTTTACCGATCAGGTCGTAAAATCTGTAGAGGAGGTGGTGTTGTTCTATAAAAAGTCCTTACATCTAAAAAACATCCAAGTTACCCAGGAGCTTGCTATTTCTGAACCATCGTCTGTGAACTGTCCTTAAATATCACATTTTGATTCTTACTATGTTACAGAGCCCCTGATTATGACATTGAACATGCAAACAAACTAAATACACTACTAATATGGGCAGCATCCTGCCCACATCCTTTTATGTTTCTTGGTGACTTCAATCTCCCTCATATTAACTGGACCCTTAACGAATGTACAATTGAACCCACACATGAAACCTTCTACAATGCAGTAACAAATCTGGGACTAGAACAACTAGTAATCAACAACACTAGAATTAACAACTGCCTCGACTGTATCTTCTGCAATAGTTTGAATTCAATTTATGGAATACAAATTAAAGAACCCTTTTCCAACAGTGACTATAACATGATTGACTTCTGTCTCAACATACGTCCACACAAAAATCATCACAACAATGGAATCCCAAATTATAACTTCAAAAACGGCAACTATGATCTTATAAACAACGATCTATCATCCCTTGATTGGCATTTTCTGTTCTCTGGATGCAATACTGTAGAAGACCATTATAACATATTTTTACTTGAAGTCAAAAGAGTCATCAAACTATATGTACCAATAACAACTCCCAAAACCAGAAAAAAACAAATTACCCATAACAATAAGGAAGCTTCAATCCAAAAAGAAATCACTTTGGCGGAAAAACAAATCTAGGCACCTTGCCAACTTCAAAAGCCAATACAAAAATTTATGCCATTAGATACTGAATGCACCAATTATCATATTAAACAAGAAGAAAACCTTCTATGCACCAATTCCACCCACGCTTTCTACAATTTTATAAACAACAAACTAAAAGACTCAAGGTCCATCCCACCCCTGAAAGGAACTAATGGTAAAGACTGCAACGATGACACTATTAAAGCTATCCTCTTTAACACATTCTTTGGCTCAGTAATTGTAAACAGCAATGGATCATGCCCAGTATTTTCTAGTCGAACCACAGACAATTACAATGATCTAATACATATCGATTTTACAGAAGACAATGTTGAAAAAGCATTATGCAATCTAAAACCATCTCTATCTATTGGACCGGACGGAATATGTGCCTACGTCTTAAAAATGCTATCCACTGCCATAGCCAAACCTCTAAGCATAATCTTTGAAAAATCTTTCAGGACCAGCCAAACTATGGTCACAAGCCACAGTCATCCCCATCATCAAAAAGGGAGATCCCAGCCTAGTTGAAAATTACAGACCAATATCTTTATTCTGCATCACTTATAAAGTCATGGAATCGATTATTAACAAATCCGTCATCCTCCACTTAGAAACAAACAACCTACTCTCTAATAAACAATTTGGTTTCAGGAAAAAACTATCATGTAATCTGCAACTCTTACACTGCAAAAAACATATGGACTACACAACTCGATCAGGACAAAGCAATAAATGCAATCTACATAGACTTCTGTAAAACCTTTGATTAAGTGGTACACGACAAATATTCCTAAAACCAAAATCTTATGGTATCTCTGAACACCTGCATAACTGGATAGAAGCATTCCTGTCAAACAGACAACAAATGGTCAAAATTGGGAGTGTCCTATCAAATTCTGTACCTGTCAACAGTGGTGTCCCCCAAGGAAGTGTTCTAGGACCAACTCTTTTCATACTCTACATAAATGACCTCTGTGATCATATTAAGAGCAACTGTGTTCTTTTGCTGATGATGTAAAGCTATTCAATGCCACAGACAATACTGCTACCCTTCAAAAAGACCTTGACTATGTATCAGAATGGTCAAACAAATGGCAACTTCAAATCTCAACAAATAAATGCTCTGTCTTACATTTTGGCAAAAAAATCAGAAAATAAAATACAGGCTGAATAGTCAAGACCTTGTTGATGATCCAAACTCTGTCAAGGATCTTGGAGTACTCATCTCAAATGACCTAAGTGCTAGAGCCCACGGTAACTACTTAGCCAAAAAGGCATTAAGAGTTGTTACTCTAATCTTACGTAGCTTTTTCTCTGATAATATTACACTAATAACTAGAGCATACAAAACATTTGCTAGACCAATACTCAAATGCAGCTCATCAGTCTGGAACCCACATTACATATCTGTTATTAACACAACTGAGAAAGTCCAGAAATATTTCACAAGAAGAGTTCTCCACTCCTTTACTTGTTGTAGAATACCTTATGCCACCAGACTCAAAATTCTAGACCTAGAAAACCTAGAACTACGTTGCCTTCGGTCCAATCTAAGTATAGTATATAAAATCATTCCAACATTCTAAGCAGTTTGGAGAACCGGTTGTTAGAAGAAATTACTGGCCTAATCCTATAAGGAAGGCAGGAAGGAAACATTCTGGTGTTGCTTACAGAAACTGCCTCTCCGTTAATCCTTATTACATCCTTGGCAGGAATAGACTTCCTGTCTCTGGAACTTCTCTGGAGTTTTTCCCCCCCTCCTTTGCTAGTGCTTTGCATGTGTGGAGTGACCATTCAAAGTTACAATGGCACTGAAAAAACTGACCTATGACCATTTTTCACACTTACGACTGTTGCAACATCCCCACAGTCGTGAGAGGCCAGGCGAGGAGATGGTGCCTCGATGTGAGTGATATTGAGTTGGACATGCCCAGCCAATAACATGACCACCAAGCCATGTCCACCCAGTCACATGACCACCAAGCCACGCCCACCAACTAAGACATGCCTACAGAACTGGTTGTTAAAAAAATTGAATCCCACCCCTGGTTAACAGGGAATACAAGATTATGTTTATTTTCAAATCAATCCTTCAGAAGTTATAAGTCTCCTTATAGTGTTTTACCTTACCACATAAGAAAATCAGAATGTGAATTATCTGGAAACTATTCACATATTCATGAGAGGGTGCAACTCTTAGGCAACCTTTAAAATTTAAACTGGGTGATTTTGTCTAATGCTTAGATGGGACATCACCAGGAAATTTCAGGGCTTCCTAGAGTAAGGATTTAAAAAAATAATAATAATAAAATAAAATGACTATTGCAAACAACTTTTATCTTGTTTTAAAAAAACTACAGGAAAATATCAATGTAGTTATCAGAAAATAAGCTTGCTTATTTTATTTATTGTTCACCTATCTTGTTATGAAAATTGGTTGCATACACCTTTCTAATTCTGGAATTGTTTTTATACAGCACAGCATTCGGTGATGAACAAGCTGCCCATCCCAATTCAAAATAATTCAATTTGCAGATATGCCAGAGAGTGTGGATAATTCTTGTAGGAAATAATTTCAACTGTGAGTTTCTTTCTGAAATTGGAATATGCCTGGTTTAAAAATGTCTATCTCTTACTAGACTATATCATCAAACTGAAGATAATTCTTCACTACTTGACACTTATTCCATTTCATTTATTGTTTTACCTCCTCTTCTTGTAAATAACTATTTAATTTGCTTCATTTGAACATATATTGGCAACAGTCCCCCTCCTTTTGAGATGGTAATCAATAGTGATGGAAACATATTACCTGTTCATAGTATCATGATCTGCCAAATAACATGAAATGACATGCTTTGGGTAATGCAGAATAGATGACTGATGGGTAACTAAGATATCAATGCCTTTTTAATCTGGTCTTTGGGGCCTTTGGAGTTATGGAATGGAGGATAATGATATGTATTTAGTATTTATTTGATTTGTCAATCGCTTACAAGATATAGGTATAAGAATAAATATAGTTTTGAATACATGAGATAGATACTTATAAGAAAAATAAAAATAAACAATAGGACAGGGACAGAAGGCATGATTGGTGCTCTTATGCACGCCCCCTACAGGCCTCTTAGGAAGAGGGCGAGGTCAATAGTAGACAGTCTAAGGTTAAAGTTTTTGGGGTTTGGGAAAGAAATCACAGAGTCAGGTAGAGTATTCCAAACATTGACCACTCTGTTGCTGAAGTCGTATTTTCTGCAGTCAAGTTTGGTTAACCTTGAGTTTGTATCTATTGTGTGCTCTTGTATTGTTATGATTGAAGCTGAAGTATTCATTTGCAGGTAGGACACTGCAATGTATGATTTTATATACTATATTTAGATTGGACCAGAGGCGGCATAGTTCTAGGTTTTCTAGGTCTAAAGTTTCAAGTCTGGTGGCATAAGGTATTCTGCAATGAGTAGAGGAGTGGAGAACTCTTCTTGTGAAATATTTCTGGACTTTTTCAATTGTGTTAATATCAAATACATGATATGGATTCTAGACTGATGAGCTGTATTCAAGTATAGGTCTAGCAAATGTTTTGTATGCTCTAGTTAGTAGTGTGATATTACCAGAGAAGAAGCTACATAGGATTAGATTAATAACTCTTAATGCCTTTTTGGCTATTTAGTTATAGTGGGCTCCAGCACTTAGATCATTTTAGATGAGTACTCCAAAATCCTTGACAAAGTTTGGATTCTCAACAAGGTCTTGATTATTTAGGTTGTATTTTATTTTCTGATTTTTTTTGCCAATATGTAAGACAGAGCATTTATTTATTGAGATTTGAAATTGCCATTTGATTGACCATTCTGATATGTATACATCTTTTAAGATATGGCATTAGAAAAGATGGCTTCACTTCTAATACTTATTGAGAATAAAGCCATCTCATCCACAAATTAATCATCTGAAGATGCTTCTCACATCATGGAATACATTCTTAGATCTATACATTACACATTCCTCCTGTTCATGTTATTTCTGCACAAAACTGTGAAAAACTTTGGAAAGTATGAGATCTGATGTATAATGGAAAATTATGACCTACACATTAGTAGAGGTATTGCAGATCCAAATTCAGTCAATCTGAATTTCTGTTTCTTAGTCTTCTCTCCATTGAAGAAGTTCTAAGATTTCCAAGAGTCTATCATATTAATCTATGTTTCATCCTTACTTGGCCCAACCCAAAATGAAGTAATTGGAAATGCCTTACTGAAAATAATATAACCTGCATGGTGAACCATTTCACAATGTGCTACAAAAAGTTAACTGGAAAAGCGGTTTTGAGCATCTTATATTTGACAGTTGAAGTGGTGCTTATTTTCCTCTTACTGATATGATTTGTTTCCCTTCAGAATAGAAACTCTGGAAGCAGTCCCAACAATATTCTCTTTTTCCAAAAGATGCCATGGTCATGATTTACCAAGGAAGGCTAAATAGAGGCAATCAGAAAGTGCTCTACACTAAATTTTCTGCCAGCTGCAGGTTGGGTCAGTTCTGTATTTCCTTCCCTGTTTTTCATTAGTTTCCTTTTTCTCCCAAAGAACTGGGCAATGGGACATGAAACTAATGATGTTTTTGTGACCTTGGAAATCTTCTTAGATTACAAGAAGCCTGCACCATATTGTGATGTTGAAAAGAAGATTAATGTCCAAAGGTCTCAATTTCCCAAGCTCATGTTTGTCTGATAATAAAATATGATGACCACTGCAGTTAATGCTTCTAGGCAAGTAATTTATGTCTCACTCAACTGCTCCTTCATAAACAAGTTATAAGATATTCCCCCAAAGAATTTCATTGCTTGGATTCCCTGGAAATTATGAAAAATGAATAACAGAAGTCAGTGGCTAGTGCTCTGAACTTTAGATATTTGGAGTAAATATACTGGCTGAATAGCAAATGAATAATTTTGAAAGAAAGAAAGATGTCTTAAATATTCCTAATATTTTGTGTTATTACATTATTGTCACATAATGCTGCAGAATTATATATGATCAGAAATATTATGTTCATCTTTAAAATCAAAATATTTTTCTGTAGTAAGAAAGAAAGAAAGATGTCTTAAATATTCCTAATATTTTGTGTTATTACATTATTGTCACATAGTGCTGCAGAATTATATATGATCAGAAATATTATGTTCATCTTTAAAATCAAAATACTTTTCTGTATAAGGGGATGAGCTATTAAAGACTATTAAGGACTCCAACTGCATAGCAATAACAATCAAATTTAACTTATATACCACTTAAAGTGTTTTATAGTACTCTCTGAGAAGTTTATAATGTCATCATATTGCTTCCAACAATCTGGGTCTTCATTTTACTGATTTGGGAAAGATAGAAGGTTGAGTCAACCTTAAGTTGGTAAGGATTGAATTCCTGGCAATGGGCACAATTAGCCTGCAATACTGCACTCTAACCACTGCACCACCATGACACAGTAGTCTGTTGAGAATGGTCTATTTGCATGCCAAGGATGATATGTGTTGAAGCAATAAGCGAGCTTCCCGGCATTATCTTGTCTCTCATAGAATGTTTTTATAAAAAATTTTCATAGAAAAATGTGGGATAGGCAGCATCACCAACAGATGGATTTGTAAATGGCTGACAAACCATACTCAAAGAGTAGTTCTTAACACTACATCTATATGGAGGGAAGTAAGCAGTGGGATACCACAATGTACCATCTTAGGCCCAGTACTCTTTATGTACCATCTTAAGCCCAATATTCTTTAACTTAGATGAGAAAAAGAAGGGGATCTCATCAAATTTGTAAATGACACTAAGCTGACATGAATAGCCAAAATCCAGGGAGACTGAGTTCAAAAAGACCTTGATAGACTTGAACAATGGACCATATCCAACAAAAGAAAATTTGGAGAAAAGCAAGTTTTTATACCTGGACAGGAAAAACCAAAGGTACAAGTACAGATTAGGCTCAAAAATAGAAACTGTGAGAGGGATCTTGGAATCCTAGTGGATGATCACTTAAACATGAATCAGCAGTGCGCAGGAGCAGCCCAAAAAGCTAACACAATCCTTGACTATATAAACAGTGGTATAGAATCAAATTCACGTGAAGTATTAATACTGATTTATAAAGCCTTAGTATAACCATACCTGGAATACTGCATCCAGTTTTGGTTACCACATTACTAAAAAGATTTGAGTCTTTGGGGAAAGTGCAAAAAAGAGCAACTAAAATGATTAAAGGCATGGAGACTAAAACATATGAAGAACGGTTGCAGGATTTGGATTTGGCTAGTATAGAGAAAAGATGGACTGTGGGCACATGATAGCAGTATTCTAGTATTTGAGAGACTGCCACAAGGAGGAGATTAATTTATTTTCCAAAACACCAGAGGGCAGGACAAGAAACAATGGATGGAAACTAATCAAGAAGAGAAGCAACCTGAAATGAAGGAGAAACTTCCTAACAGTGAGGACAATTAACTAGTAGAACAGCTTTCTTTCAGATGTTGTGGGTACTTCATCATTGGAAGAGGTTTTTAAGAAAAGATTGGACAACCACCTGTCTGAAATGAAATAGGGTCTCCTGCTTGAGCAGGGATTAGACTAGAACTCTCCAAGGTCCCTTCCAGCTCTATTTTGATTGATTGACTCATGGTCTGATACCTTTTCCTGCCTGTTTTATTCCAAATACAGCAAACTTTCTGGGGGAAAAGAAACTGTCTTAACTGATTGCTTTCACAAGTAAAATTGGGCTGACAAATATTAATATGCTATTGTAAATAGCATAATAATTTGTAGTGGGAACTGAAGTTAGGTGTAATCAAGCTGAGGGCCACAGGTGGCCTTAGGGCTACTGATTGTCTATCTTGAAAATATCTTATACCTTATATGATAAAATTCCCACAATCTTCCTCCTTCCAAATATCTCTCTCTCTCATAGTATTTATATTAGCCTATACATGCTTGTTTGGAACTATGCCCCATTCAACTGCATAACGATCTTACAGTTCCTATTCTGATGTGAATGTAATCCAAGGTACTTTTTATGTTTAGTGATATCCATATCTCCTTGAATATTAATATCAGCCAGCAAAACATGCTTCCACTACTCGCCCTTGGAATAATGATATTAAATAAAGAAACAAGAAAGAGTCTTGATGTTGTACCTGCAGCAACCAGATTAACAGCAATTTTGGATTCAATTTAACACCAAGATGTATGTATGAGTGTCTCCTACTTAGTAGAGCCAGTGAAGAACCTATGAATGCATGCTGATAAAAATCATAATTATATCAACAGTGTTTTTTAGTGTCACAGAAAAAGTCACTGATTTTTTTCAGTAAGGTTTCCAGGGAGTTTTACATTGGATCCCTCTTCTTTGAAATGCAGTTGGGGGAAGTACCCTAATAATATCAGCAATCATTAAAATCTTTCTGTCTCATTCATTCTTGGTTGACAATGCTAGGACTTGGGGGAGGTGTGCTAATTCTTAATGTTCAGGTTTTGTTTTAATTTGGATTCATTTTTTTTCATTTTTATTTGATAGTTGGGTCCTGAATTAACCATAAAATGGAATTTCCAGGAGCAGAAGAATGGATATTACAGGAAATTCTTCTCCCCAGGCCCAGAATATCTTTTCTGAATTGGAATAGTGATGTTGGCTTCAGCAGCCGCAGAATCTATCTCCGAATCTGACTTCTGTAAACCAGTACAATTATATCCCTGAACAAACAAATAAACAAAACACCCTCCCATCTTCATAAAGTTCAAATTGTTTACTGCTTGAATGTTATTTTAACTCTGCTGGTATTATTTATTTATTTATTTATTTATTATTTACTTATCTATCTATTTATTTATTATTTGTTCATTTATCTATTTATTTGTTTGTTTATTTATTTAGTTATTTATTTATTCATTTATCCATCCATCCATCACATTTCTAGCTCACCATTCTCATCTAACTGACTCTGGAGAGTTTACAATACAACCAACATCTTATAATATAAAGCATAAATAAGAACAATGTTAAAAACACAATTAAAAAGGTTAAGCTAAAGATGTTAAAAGTTAAAGAGTTAAAAAGGCAGAAAAAGCAACCATCCCCAGGGTGACAGAGAATTCTCCCACTCCCAAGCCAAATGACAGAGCCAGATCATACTTTTAATGAAGATCTCATATACATAGTTAGCTTTTTATTTAAAGCCAGAACTAATATTCTAATGTTGGGGTATACTGTATGCTTGTGTTCATGTGTATATGAATATTACAAGCTTTCTCTTTTTGCTTTTGAGTCAGTTGATTCCTTGGAAACTGCATGGATAAGTTCCTGTAGGATTTTTTGGCAAAAGTTTGGAAGTGGTTTACTAAAGTATTTTGTCATTCCTAAAGCTAAAAAAGGACCGGCTTTGTGCTTAAGGCAGAACTAGAATTCCAATCTCCATGTTTTTAGCCTAATGCCTTAACCACTAAACCACTTTCCAGATGTACATATTGTATATGCCTGGGCAATTCCTTCAAATGAGCTGCATAAGAATGCTTGGTATTGAAATGAAATGGATATACATGCAAACTTAGGGAGCTAGCCAGGAACAACTTCCAAAGTAGTCATACAAGCTTGCAAAAAAGACACAAGTGCTACAGCAATTTCAAGGGAGATCATCATGTGCTTTCTTGAGTGTTGCAAAGATCTACTTTCAAAGTATTGGCACATTTATAATATTCTAAATTCATTTATTCTTATAAAAGAATATCCACATATACTGTACAATCATCCTGGACTCATATAATTCATTTCAATTCATCTATTGAAATCACAAAACTGCCTGGAAAGCAGAACTCTGGAAGATAATGAACCAAATCCCAACAGCATAGCTTAGATGCTAACATATCATCTTGGAACAAAAAAAATAGATAAATAAACATGGAGAAAAGAATAAAACTCAAATGAGTCTGTGGCTGCCATGGTATGATTTCTGTGGAGTTTATTCTGTCAAGTGTCTCAGAAGAGCAGGATTATGTCATTTTCAATCCATTGCTTTTGAAGTTTATGTTAAAAAATTATGCTTTGTTTAAAAAATAAACAGTAAACAACTGTAGAAAATATCCACTATTCCTTCAAGGAAATTCAGTATAATCTTTCTGGAGAGAAGGTAAATGTCAAATAACTGTTTTAAAAACGGAATCCTAATTCACTGTTCAGAGTTTTGAATAATATTTGTATTACCACCTGGTGTTTTTTCATTACTACTTAGCACAAAAAAACAAGGGATTGCAGACATTTGTTATATATAGATTTATTTAAAAGCAACTCTGGGATGTTTTGAATTACTATGGTGCATCACCACCATGACTTCCCAAACAGTCTCCAATCCTGTACTTAACGCAATCATTGACAACTGCACTGTCTTCAGCTGACCTATCAATCTCTAGTCAATGTCTCATCCTGTTCTTTTTTCACATTATGACTTGTCAGTTCACAGTGGGGCAAAATAAATAAATATAGGATAAAGCCATCATAGTGGTCCAGAAGCATTGCAACCAGGAAAAAGCCCAGAACTGGACATTCCCACCAGTTGGAACATTATTCAATCCCAAAATTACCAAATTTGTGAAGCCCAATTATCTAAAGTACCAAAATATGAAATTTACAATATGAGACTTAGAGCAGCCAAAGATAACTCCAGCACTGGGGTGGGGGAGGGTGTGGCACCAAAGCCCCCTGTGAAAGTCTTCTGGATAGCTAGGTCTAAATTCTTATAATGTTTCCAACAAAAATCCTATTTATACAGGTAAAATATATCAGTGTTTAGTTTTTAGGATTCACTTTAATTTTCATTTTGTGATTGTAGCCAGGAAGAAATTTGATTTCAAAGAATGAAAATACCTTCACAATGAAGAGATGTTGGTCAGAATGATTGTATGTGAGGATCACATCTTTAAAATCAACTGGTAGATAAAGAAAGAGGAAACCAAGGCCTTTGAGTGAATGTATAGGAAAAAGCATAATCAGTTCTATAACCAATCTAGTGCTCAGGGCCAGGTTTTTACCTCATAATAGAAGTTATCTTCTTCCATTCACTGTAACATTTTAAGAGTTCTTGAAATAAACCTCTCCATGCACACTGTTTGCTCTCTTGAGTAAGATTCTGCACAAAATATTTCAACCTAGCAAATAAATCCCATAACTGCAAATGGATTACTATGCCTCTTTTATACCCAAAGCTTTGAGGAACTGAGAAACCAGACCTGCAAAGGAAGGGTGGATTTATTTATTTTTAACAACATACATATGACAGCACTAGTTTACATTCGGAACCATCCTCTTGTGGTCATCAGTGTATTCCAACGAACCCCCAGCAAAGGCAGATGCTCCTTTTTATTTGATACGAATATGTGAAACATTCAGTCTAGACAATAGATCAAGACAAGGGGTGTAGCCAACTCAGACAGGTGCACATTCAAGTGATTTTAGTGACATTCATCTCAGCTCCATTCAGATAACATTTCACATTCTTCAACAGAAAATCTTTTATACTTTGAACATGTTTTTCTTTTAAGAGGATGTGCTTTTATTATTATTATTATTTTTTTTTGGCAAAAAGTTATTTCATTTACAACCAGACAATGCCCAATCTGCTTTCAACAGATAATTCTTCTTTCAGGTATATAATCAGCTTCCACTCTCAAAGTAGTAATCTTTTCTTGAAAGAAAAATACACCGATACTTATTTGAACTGATATATTCTAGCTAATGCAGTAAATGTGAAATTGTTGGTGCTTTAATTATGACAATTGCATTTCAAAGGTTGGAGATTTTCCATTTGATTGAAAACTTAGCCAATTTATTAAAAAGTGAACAAATTATGTCTCTTTGTAGCCATTCTTTATTACTAGGCTGCTCTGCTGCTCATCTTCTTCAAAAAGAAGCCCCCAAAATATTTGCATCACAAAAAATAACAACACAGATGGACTATCTACAAGGCAAAATAACACATCTAGAGAGATCAAAGGCAACATCTTAACAGTAAGTAACATATTGACTCATCAAAGCTGTGTTTCATCTTAATGCCTACACAACATCACCTCATTTATTTTTACCATTCCAAAGATACCTTATTGCTCTATTCATTGATAATCCCAGAGCAACAAACTAACCAGATGATCTACCACCATCCTTACTCCAATTCCCTTGCAAATATTTAGCAGTAATATTATTGATCAGGTATTTAACTGGTGATATTTCAAACTGTATAGCAATATTGTCCACATATTTAAGGGTATACAGATAAATTACTTGAAGCTTAAGCACCAACCTTCACATCTGAACATTACTTACAGTATGTATTATACTGTATATTATTTACATATACCACCATGAAGGCATAGTTTTATTTAAGTCCTTACAGAGGGGACTATAGAATTATAGCACTACATTTCCATTCACCTGGATCACATTTAATTGATTTTGTTTCTTTCATTTATTTCACTGCAACATTGACCTCAGTGAGTGATAAAGTACATTTATCCTGCCTACATTATTTTCTATGTAAATATACAGGGATTTTGGTCCTCCTTGTGTGGATCGAGGACCTTGATAGGACAAAATATCCTTGTATTGCAGAGTTCTGTGTCTAATAATCTCAACAAACAATTAATAAAACATGCATGGATTGAATGAAAAAAAAAGAAGCATTCAATAAGAAGTTTTCATTAAGAACTCTTCCATTTGAATCTCATTGTTGTAGTTAAACAGAAATGAAATAGCAAAAAGGGCCTTCTTGTTCCCAGTTGCCATAAGATTAGAATATAAAAAGCAGCATCAGGAAAGGTGGAAAAGAATCATCATCATCATCATTATTAAATCTTTGGTGAGATTCACAGGTTGGTAGCTCAACAGCTCGAGTCCTAACCAAGGACCTAGGAACTGTTAAGGTAGCATCGGACAATATAAGCTGTTCCAAGTAGGGTGGGTTTTTAAAATTATTATTATTGTTGTTGTTATTTCTCTATGTGTATATTTTCCTTTGCAAAATTATTCATTCTGGTGTAATAGATAATTCTTATGAAGCTGATGGAAGGGAGGTAACAAACTACAACTTTCATTCATGCACATAACATAAACACCCTTATAACTCCACTCCTGGCAAACTCCTGACAAACACATTTATTAGCAAGCTGTCTCATCAAAAAAAAAAAAAATGTATTTCAGTGGCATACTCCCTGCTACCATAATTTCAGCCAAACTACAAACCACAGAACAGTTTTCTCCAAACTAGGTGTACCCAAGTACATATCTAATTTCTAATATTCTCAGCAAGGCCAAGTTAGCTGGGGTATGAAGCTGGAATTCACAGATTTGGAAGGTTCTAGATTAGTCCAGAGATGCCTTAGGGAAATTAAAATGGTGGCTGTAACTTGAGCCATTATAGAACTACAAATTTTAACCTTTAACCATAGACTTTCTACTGTAGACCTCACCCCTTTCTTAAGAGGTCTGTAGGGGGCGTGTATAAGTGCACCAATGTGCCTACCGTCCCTGTCCTATTGTTTCTTTTATTTTTCTTATATGTATCCATGTACTCATAACTATGTTTTTACTTATACCTATTATCTTGTAAGCAATTGACAAACCAAATAAAATAAAAATAAATAAAATTTTGGGAAAACATCATGGATACTATGTGACAAAGATGTCCAAGGGAAGGGCAGAATGTATGTGATGACTCTGGATGCAAATGCCACAGATTACTACTTCCTTTAGACATTAGGAGTCAAATACCTAATTATACTATAAACACAAAAATATTACCATATGCCACTTTAACATTGTTGTGGTTAACTATGAATGGTCTGGGTGTGGTAACAGTTGTCAGTTCTGATATGCCCAAATTTAATAATAATGTTATACTATTCTCTTTCTTCTACTTCTGTTTTCTTCTTCATTTGCTGCTTCCTGTAATGGTTGTTTGAGGACAACTTCAGATTTATGGGGTAAATCCTAAAGTCCGATATTAACAGAAATCATTACATTTACTTTCATGCATACATCTCTCTCAGTGGCTATCAAGGAGGCAGCATAGATTGTGTAAAAGTGCTACATCTTAAGAGGCTCAGATGCTCAAATCCACAACCTATTAAGATATTTTGTTGATTTGACCCAGATGTATTCATTGTCACTTAGAAGTAACATTCAGAAAATTAAAACCAAAGTACACAAAACATGTTACTCAATACTTGAACATTCTGACCTACATAAGATGCACAAGTTTAAAACCCAGACTAATTGTTGTTCTCCAGAGTTACCAGGTTGTTCCACACCTAATCAATAGGACCTTAATTACAGCATCACTTAATGTTTCCTTGCATTGGATGAATATGGAAAAGTTCGGTACATTAACACAAATTGTATTGTGAGGTCATAGTAATTTTGCTTTTCAGTGCTATTAAAATAATTAAACAAACTCCATTGTCCTTTGTAATAGACTACTGAAAAGCAAAACAGAGCACACAACGGGCAAAAAGTCATTGATAGTCAATATAAATTAAAAATGTCACAGGCACAACATCATTTTAAAGCCAACCAGTGCTTTAAACAACCCACTTGGAAACACATTTTGTAGTTATGAACAGAAAGCTTGTTACTATTTTAAAATTAGATCATCCTAAAAATGGGAGTATGTCATATGGATTTTTTTTTTTTTTTTTCAAGATCAACACGTCTACTAGTGTGTATCTTACTGGCAAGTGAAGTTAATTAAGAGCTTCAAGAAATCATTATAGCATGGTATACAATCACAGAGGCACACTCACCAAAGAGTATTAATAAATAACAGAATCTATTAGACAACAGAGTGCATCTTTTAATGTGTACTTAAAACATTTGCATTTCCTGAAAAAATATCAAAGGAGAAAAGGAAGGGAGAAGGAGGATCATTACCTCTTGCTTAAGGCAAACCTGCACTAGTGTTTCATCTTGGGAATGGTCTGATGACATGCAAATGAGCCAATCTTACACAATAAGTTTACATCAAGAAAAACCTCATGGCTTGTTGGGAAGAAGCATGAAAATAGTTATTGATCCCCTTCTTAGTCAGTCGTGCTTTCTCTGAAGGGCTTATTACCCTTCGATTATTGAGAAGGTGACTTGATTTGCTTTTACTAACCCTTATTCAGATAAATATGTCAATTTAAAAAAGGGAAGCTGCCAGCTTTGTTAATATAAATATTATAGTAGAGACTACATTATCTCTGAGAATTTTGAGTCTTTTTTGTTCACTAGAGATAGATAATAAATGTCCTTACCAGCTGTATGTGAGTGAGTGTTTCTTACTTGGCTTATTGTTGATTAAATGAATCTAAAAGACAAAGGAGATTGTCCACTTCCTCTCTCCCTGGTGGGCTTCCCTCTCCTCAAAATATATTTTAAATGGAAATGAAGCTCTCTACATTTTTTAAAACAAATTTAAGTTCAAATAGAATGAATATCTGCTGGCTTTCACTGACACTGGGCTAAGTCTACTATCTACACCTGATTCAATTGAAGGGGAGCATTTTCTTTTCAATGCAATGTTCTGCTGCTTTTTATGTAGTATTATTTCAGCACTCTGTTTATAGTGAGGAAAATAACTTCTTGCAAAGATGCTGCTGAATTCCTATTGTCTAACTTTCTATAAGTCAGTGCAATCAGTTGAAAATTACTAGACCCAAGAAGAGAAACAAAGTTATCCAAGAAGGGAATTACGGAAGAAATTTGAAATTTACAAGAAAATTACCCAAGAAGGGAAACAAAATTATTAGTGATGGGTGCTCCATCAATGGAGGTTTTTTTTTTTTAAAGAAAGCGGACAACACTAGCCTAGAATGGTATTGGATCTCCTGCTTGAGCAGGAAGTTGGACTAGAAGACCTTCAAGGTTCCCTCAACTCTGTTATTGTGTTATCTTTATTAGATTTTAATATTTTACTTTATTTTGGCCACTCCCTCATTGTAACTAATAAATAATTATTTACATTTTAAAAATAGAACATTATGTTGTAAATGTTTGGTTAATCCCATAAAAATATTCTCATAACATGGGCAGTAAGAAATAGTCAATATGTGTAAAGATCTAGTTAACCAAAGGAGCTCCTGAATTATTGACTTTCAGGTTTTTGAGCAATTTCACAATCTGTCCATCTATGTCCAGAATAATTTTCTGATGAAAAATGTAGAGTGAAAATCAAACCCAAGAGTTTATTCTAATACAAACGCTCATTTTGTATATGATGTATACAAAAGTATACCAGGAATGTTGGGAAAATCATAATGATTAAATCATAACCATAACCAATCTTGCCATAACATCTCATGAAGTCTTGCTTTCAACGAATTCCTGGTTTATCAAAAAAAAAGGTGGTAGTTTCTATTTGCTTTCTGTTGCTTTCTTTCCTTTCTTATGCTGTTATCAGTGATTACTTCACTTTGAGCTAAGTCACACATTCTTTTCAGGAGCTATATCTTGTCTCCAATGTAAAACAATTTATCTCCATGTTCTTTTAAAACATCAGTGCTACACATAATAATGTGACATTTCACAGGGTTATAATGCAATTGAATCTGAACTGGTATTACTGATATAATGTGTAGGACAGGGCAAAGCTGCCTTAGGTTTCTCGATTGGTCCCTGTTGTATGGAATGCCCTTCCCCTGGAATTTTGGCAGGCCTCCCTATTAAAGCCTTCTGAAAGGCCATAAATAACTGGCTTTTTCCCAGGCACTGGAATAGAGTAAGATGGGAGCCCATGGATGGTTTGTTGGAGGCACCCAAGGAAAATGGCTGAGGTGCTAAGCTTTTTTATTGCTTTTTCATTTTACAGCTTTTTATTGCTTCATAGTTTTATTATTGTGAAATACACACAGTTATGTTCTAGAAGGGGTGGCCATTAAAATCTTTAAAATGACTAAACAATCCATTTCTTACAATATTAAGTACAGCATTATATGCTATGGAATATGAAATGCAAACCATTCATTATACAATGCTAGGAATGAAATAGTAGATACACCAAACATTAAGCACAAAAAAAATGGTATAAAGAGTTGTTGGTGGCATCAAATGTGGTAGACAAACAATGAATTCCTTATCATGAGATGTTTCTTTTGAAAATGGTTTAAAATGTATTCCTCTATTTAGAAGAAATAGAGGTTTCATAGCTGAAGCAGCCCTTTAAAAGTACACATCTATGATATCACTCATACATTGTATCACAGTTTTTTTTTTTAAAAAAAATCTTTAATTGGATGTCCAGATAAAGATGTAGGATGGCAGGTCAAAGAAAAACAGTTAAGCCATAGCCCATGGATTTATTTGAGGCCATAAATATATGACAGAAACAAACATTAATCAAATATAATTGGAATGACAGTATGGAAAGAGTTAGACCAACCAAGCTGCTTTTCTCAGTGAAGGATATAACTATGGATAGATTGGTAACAAGATGATGTGGAGATCTCGTTGACCCCGGCGGCGGTGGGTGCGGCAGAGAGAGGGCAATCACGGAGTCGCTGGCGCCAGGCGACAACGGTGCTGGACCTTGATGTCATTGCCTGGTTTGGTGGGGATGTCAGCTTCGGCGGTGTTGATCCCGGCGTCGGGGGTGTCGGCGATGCCTAGCTCGTGGCCGTCTCGGCGTCGCCAGTTGAGATGAGGACGGCCGGTTGGGACATGGATGTGGGCCGGGCGTTCCTGGGCACGGCCCCGGTCTCGACCAGTGAAGTCCTTACGTCATCGGACAGTGGGGGCACATCCCTTGGAGCCATTACGATACTCTACTGAAGATCTTTATGCCCTGAAAAATGTCCCCCTTTCTCGGAAATGGCCCTCTAGACTCTCCAGGACTTTCCTCAATGATGGATCCTGGGACCCTGAGAAATGCTACGACCGCAGAAAACGCCTGGGGGAGGGTCCCCATTTGTTAAATTTTTTATCAAAATTTTTATTGGGGTTGGGTATAGAACCTAACCAGGCTTGGGGGACAGCCCAGGGAGGTTTGGGATAGCCCAGGCTGGCACACATGCCTGGGAGGGCCCAGAGGGTCAGGGGTGGGGAGGGGGCCGGAGAGTGGGCAACCAGGAGTGAGGTCTATTGACACTATATGTGGGAGAGGCAGATACGGTGGGGGTAGAGGGCCATATCAGACTAAGGGACCGCGCGCCCGATGTCTCTGATCAGTAGCACGTACCGACCCTCTTGACCCGTCTTGCAGCCCTGGTTGCACAGAGTCTCAGTCCCTGGGTACTGGCTGGTGTTGTGCAATGCCAGGTCCACCGTTAACAAGACCCCCCTGATTTACGATCTTATTCAGGAGGAAGGTGCAGACCTGGCAGTTATTACCGAAACCTGGTTGGGCCCAGAGGGTGGTGTTCCTCTGGGTCAGATGTGCCCACCAGGTTTCCTTGCTTTTCATCAGCCAAGGTCCCAAGGCAGGGGGGGGAGGGGTGGCAGCCATTATTAAAGAAGTTTTTTGCCCTAGGGAGGCCACTGTTCCTCAGACTGCCGGCTGTGAGTCCCTCTTTGTGAAGTGGGGTCAGGGGGTTCAGATGGGCCTTTTATAACATACCTGGCTGCCTGCCACATATCATCGGCCCTGCCTGGGCTCCTTGAGATGATAGCCGAGCTGGCGGTTGAGACCTCTAGGCTTTTAGTCATGGGGGGTTTCAACCTGTCTTCGCTCGGTGAAACCTCGGGGTGGCTCGGGAGTTCATGGCTTCCATGGCGGCCATGGACCTGACCCAATTAGTTTCTGGCCCCACTCACATTGGGAGACACACACTGGACCTGATTTTTGTCTCTGCTCATTGGTTGAATGATCATAGCTTTGGGGATATAGTTATAAAACCCTTATCATGGTCCAATCATTCTCTTCTTAGGCTTGACTTCTCTGCCGCCACCCCCCACTGCAGGGAGGCAGAACTGAGGAGATGGTTCGGCCCAGGCACCTGATGGATCCTGAATGGTTCCAGATGGAGCTTGGGCCATTTCCTGAGACTCTGGCTCGGCTGAAGACTTAGTGGCCACCTGGGATAGGTTGGCCACTGAGGCTCTGGACCGAGTTGTGCCTTTGCGACCTCTGATTCGGCACAGATCCCATCCAGCTCCGTGGTTTATGGAGGAGCTGAGGGAGATGAAGTGCCGGAAAAGATATCTGGAGGGTGTCTGGAGGGCCGGTTGCACCGAGTCTGACCGGACACAGGTGAAGTCCTATATTAGGACCTACCTAGTGGCAATAGAGGCAGCAAAGCGTTCGCACTTCTCTGCCCTTATTGCATCAGCAGAAAATCGGCCTGCCACCCTGTTTAGAGTGACCCGCTCCCTGCTTGAGCCGAGAGTGCGGGAAGACCTCTTGCAGGGCAGGGCAGAGGAGTTTTCCCGATTTCTGCATGATAAAATCACTCAGATTCGGGGCGAGCTGGACTCCAACTGGATGGTCCCGGAGGAGAAGTCTTGAGATAGTTATCTGGGAGGAGTTCGATCCTGTAACCGCCAAGGGTGTGGACAGGTTGCTGGAGCGGCTGAACACTACCACATGTTTGTTGTACCCGTGTCCCTCCTGGTTGGTTTCTACCTCCAGTGAGGTGACACGAGGCTGGCTCCAGGGGATTGTCAATGCTTCGTTGAGGGAGGGGTCGCTCCCTTCCGCCCTGAAAACGGCGGTGGTGTGGCCTCTCCTCAAGAAGCCTGCCCTGGACCCAATGCTTTTGAATAACTTTCGTCCAGTCTCCAACCTCCCCTTTGTGGCGAAGGTTGTGGAGAGTGTGGTGGCGTTTCAGTTCCCTCAGTACCTGGAGGAAACGTACTGTGCCCGGGCACAGTACTGAAACAGCATTGGTCGCATTGGTTGATGATCTCTGGAGGGCCCGTGACAGAGGTTATTCCTCTGTCCTGGTCCTATTAGATCTCTCGGCGGCTTTTGATACTATCGACCATAGTATCTTGTTGCAGTGGCTGGAGAGGTTGGGAATTGGAGGTACCATCTTGTGGTGGTTCTCCTCCTTCCTCTCTGACCGCTTTCAATTTGTGTTGATGGGGGGAGAGGTCCACCCCTAGGCCCCTCATTTGTGGGGTGCCTCAGGGGTTGGTCCTCTCCCCTCTCTTGTTCAACATTTATGTGAAGCCGCTGGGGGAGATCATCCGTGGTTTGGGAGTAAAGTGTCATCTTTATGCGGATGACACTCAGCTTTACATCTCTACTCCAAACCACCCCAACGATGCTGTGGAGGTTATGTCGCGGTGCCTGGAGGCCATGCGGATTTGGATGGGTGGGAACAGGGTCCGGCTCAACCCTTCCAAGACTGGGTGGCTATGGTTTCCGGCGTCCCGATATAGTCAGCTGATTCCATCGCTGACTATTGGGGGTGAGATCTTAGCCCCCACAGAAAGGACTCGCAATCTAGGCATCCTCCTGGATGTACGGCTGTCATTAGAAGAGCATATTATGGCTGTCTCCAGAGGGGCTTTTCATCAGGTTCGCCTGATGCTCCAGTTGCGGCCCTTTCTTGATTGGGATGCCTTATGCATGGTCACTCATGCCCTGGTCACCTCCCGCCTGGATTACTGTAATGCCCTCTACATGGGGCTCGCCTTGGGGAGCATCCAGAGGTTACAACTGGTACAAAATGCGGCCGCGTGGGTGGTTATGGGGGCGTCTAAAACCTCTCATGTGATGCCTCTCCTGCACAAGCTGCATTGGTTGCTGGTGGCCTTCCGGGTGCGCTTTAAGGTTCTGGTTTTGACCTTTAAAGTGCTCCATGGCATCGGACCAGACTATCTGCAAGACTGCGTTCTGCCGGTAGTCTCCCACCGACTTGTGCGCTCCCACAGGGAGGGCCTCCTTCGGGTCCCTACAGCCTCTATGTGCCGCCTGGTGACCCCGAGGAACAGGGCCTTCTCTGTGGGGGCACCTGCTCTCTGGAATGGGCTCCCCCCTGAGTTGAGAACGACCACCGACCTGAGGGTATTCAAGCGTGATTTGAAGATCTGGCTCTTTGAGCAGGCCGGCCTGGGCTGATCCTAAATTAATTTTAATGGGGTTTAAGTACTGAATTTTAAGGTTGGGATTTTAGATTCGGTTACAGCCCTTATTTAATTCTATTTTAACTTTTATATATATATGGTTTTAGTAGGCTGTGCACCGCCATAATAATAATAATAATAATAATAATAATAATAATAATAATAATAATAATAATAATAATAATAATAATAATAATAATAATAATAATAATAATAAAGCCGCTGGGTGAGATCATCCGTAGCTTTGGGGTGGAGTTCCATCAGTACGCTGATGATACGCAGCTGTACATCTCCACCCCGGGCCACCCCAACGAAGCCGTCGAAGTGATGTCCCGGTGCCTGGAGGCCGTGCGGGGTTGGATGGGTCGTAACAGGCTTCGTCTCAACCCGGCCAAAACCGAGTGGCTGTGGTTTCCTGCGCCCAGATACAGCCAGCTTATTCCTTCGCTGGCCGTGGGGGGAGAGGTTTTGACCCCCGTGGAAAGGGCGCGCAACTTGGGTGTCCTCCTGGATGTGCGGCTGTCTTTGGAAGAACATATTGCAGCCGTCGCCAGGGGGGCTTTTTATCAGATTCGTCTGATTTACCAGTTGCGGCCCTTTCTGGATCTGGGCGCACTTCGCACAGTCACTTCCGCCCTTGTTATCTCCCGCTTGGATTATTGCAATGCTCTCTACATGGGGCTCCCCTTGAAGAGTCTCCGGAGGTTGCAGTTAGTCCAGAATGCAGCCGCGCGGGTGATCGTGGGCGCCCCTCGAGGCGCACACATAACACCACTTCTCCGCAGGCTTCACTGGCTTCCTGTGGCCTTCTGGATTCGATTCAAGGTGGTACTGATGGTATTTAAAGTGCTCCATGGCTCGGGACCTGGGTACTTACGGGACCGCCTGCTGCCATCAACAACCTCCCGCCGCCCAGTACGCTCCCACAGGGTCGCCCTCCTTGGGGTACCGCCACCTGATCGTTGTCGACTGGCGGCCCCGAGGGTGCGTGCTTTCTCTGTGGGAGCGCCCTCCCTGTGGAATGATCTCCCCCCGGAGATACGAGCCATGACAGATATCCTCTCCTTCCGGCGCGCAGTTAAGACTATTTTTTAAACAGGCTGGCCTGGCCCAGTAAGGGTTTAAGGGGTTTTAGTAAATAGGGTTTTTTAAATTTTAACTTATTTTTAAAATTTTGGGGATGCAGCCATACTCATGTTTAATTCGGTTTTAAATTCTATTTAATTTTGTATCTCTGTATTTTATGTATTTATTAGGCTGTACACCGCCCCGAGTCCCTTTTCGGAGAGGGAGCGGTATAGAAATACGATTATATATAAAATAAATAAATAAAATAATAATGTTGATTCTTAGCTGTCCCAAAGATATATTTTCTTCAGGCTAATCTGTTCTCAACAATCTGGTCTTTTAATGGAGAATACATTCCATTGAAATTTGGTTTACAAAGATTGTACTGAAGTAATAATGTTCCAATAACTTCATTATTAGCAGGACAAGATTGAATCACATATACTTCCAATTCATATACCAAAGGGAGTTTCAGCTACCAATGCTTGCCACTTTGCCTGAAATTTCTGTTATACCCTGTGCATTTACCATGATCCCAAGAATTGCCATGATCCTAAGAATTCAATAATTCAAAGTTTGATATAAACAGAAAATGGTTCCATGACTCCACAACAATATTAAAATCTATAAAACCTGATGCTTAGCACTTTTGCTTTGGGTGATGTAATACAATCATGCACTGGAAATGAATGACTCTGGCCTAATTATTTCAGGATGGAAATTACATTTTTTTCAAATTGGGTTGCAAATAAATTCAATCATAGGAAAGAACCTGTTAAATGTTTGCTATTCATGTAATGATTCAGCTCTCAAATTATTACTGCTTTTTTCTGCATAAGTATTTATAATTTCTAGTTAACAGCTTTTGATCATGCCATTATTCTTTCTAACTATGCATCTCTGTTGAGTAAATTATTATGCTAATCACCATCTTTGACTTTCTAAGATAGCATTAAGCCCAGCTTGTAGAACATGTAAATACTATAGAGTTGATTTTCTATTAAATACAAATGGAGGTTGCCCCACAAAATCACAAAAACTGCAAAGGCATAATCAATGTCATTAAAAAGGTACACATTAACATCCAGTTATATAATTATTTAACAATTTGGAGGCCATCATATACATGAAGATAATATTGCTGTATAATGTAGCTGAAATAATATTCCTGAAAACAGATGCTTTTTCAGCCATCTGTAGCATGTCTGTTTGTACTCCAGCCTTATTCCTTGCTTAGAAGCCAACATAAATAACACAGATACACACAAAAAAAATATTTTATAAATGGTGTGGATAAGATAAGTCCTGTTTGTTTGTTTGTTTATCTTGTATGTTATCCTTTTCACCAGAGGCAATTCTACTGATTAATGATAATCAAATATCATTTTTCTGTCTGTAAGAATTCAGAAATTGTTCTACACATTACTAGATGTTTCTGAGCCCTTAGTCATTTGTTCAAAATTTATGTTAAATTTCCAAAAATTAAATATAAGAATTTATCCAATGAACTCATTCATGCATGGACATTGTCATAGAAGTTGAAAATGTCATTGAACTTTTATGATCCTAATTTTTCTGTTTTTCAACCACTGTAAAGAACTACTTCCAGCTGAGATGCAACTTAGAAGATTTACAAAAGTTTAGTTCTGAAACTGAGAATGCTGGAGTTCTATGAAATGGGCAGTGTGTAAACATATTGGCTAGAACTCCAACTTTACTTTTTTCCTCAGTTTGTCCCAAGCTGCTAAGTTGGTGTGATGTGTATTCTCAGAGATCCTAATTAAAAAGAAGACTCAAATTAACTTCTTTGACATCATATAATAACAAATTCTGTCAGGTAAGAATGAGACAAGAGAACAGGATATTGAATGAATAATGAGTTTTATTTTCTTTGCTAGTCAGTTGTTGAGACCAGACCTTGTGGTAAAAAAAAAAAAAAAACAGCTTTAACCAAAACTTAAATATCTTCATTTAGATGAGGGTGTCAAACTGAGCAGTCTGCGAGCCAGATGCATCACATGCAGGCCACACCCACCCTGGCTCTGCAAAGGCAAAAAATGTCACAGTATGTCACAATAAATCCATGACATGATCAAATTTGACACTCATGATTTTGATCATAAATTCAACTTTTTAACTCAAATCTCTAATCAGAATGCTGCATTCAGAACACATGCCTTTTGAAACACTTTTATTTGGAACTTGGTGGGAATGTTCTCAAATAAAAGTATCCTACTTCCTTAATTGATGTTCACTTCATAAAGGATTTATGCAAGAGGCTTAATCATAAAAAGTGTGGTAATAACTGGAATGAGTTCCTTTTGTGTATAAGGTTACACAATTTACAGCACAGCTTTAAGGTGTCAAGCTTCACAATACACTAAAGTCAAAACTCTTATACACACATACAGTACACTCCAAGCATCTGTTCCATATTGACATAATGGTTCTCCTTAGCATAGAACTGACAATTCCTACTTCATTAGCATTACAGAATGCTCTTATATACTTTCTGGTTTAAATGTAAAAAGATTATCTTTTGTTTCCTCAATGAATGAAACATCTTCCCTAAATAGTTGTCACAGAATATTTTTTGTTGTTCTGTAGTTCAAATCTTTGCCTGTTGTTAATACAGATCACAGTTTTAAGTCTTTTGAGAAAATGTCATAGTTTTGGTTCTATTACAATTTAGGTGTAGCTACTGCTTTTTGTAAAACAGGTGATTGTTATTTGCCTCGCTATTATCCACATTGGAATCTGTTAATCTAATGAAATAAAAATGTCACAATCTGAATGGTTTTGGTCATTTAACTCACCTCTTCAATTTATTTAATGTAGAGTTCTGGTGTTAGAAAAACAACCTTCTAAACTGAACAGCTGTTGTTCTATGAAGACTAAATACATGTGCATTGGGTATTAACACTATCAGGATTAAGTAAGCCTCAGAAGCCTTATTCCTTCAGTAACAAAATGGTGATATAACATGCATCTACATGGGCAGATAATTACATTATCATTTCTTACTAATGTTTTCTTCAAAGAGTGAGATCCCTTCTCTTGTACAGGCCAGAACAGGGGGTAATATGAACTACTCACAGAGTCTTGGTCTAAAAGATTCTCCAAACATCATAATCTATCATGAGGTGTAACACATGACCGTATTTGATTAATGTTTTATCAAATAAAAACAAAATCAAAGAGGTTTTTTTTGTTTTGTGCTTGTTTTATCTGTTTCTCTGCCCTAGAACTGTTCGTTTGTTTTATTTTTAAAATTCAGTCCCCATTACATTAAAGACTAGAATGACCCTTATCTTGAAAAAGTCTCACATACTTTAGAAAAACATGTTGATCCAGATGTTACTAAATCTCTGGTACCTTAAAAATATTTGTCATCTATCACGTAAGTTTATTCATTCAGATCCAAAACTTGAGAATGTTAAAATATTTAATAACATACAGTATATTATTGCTTATGAGCATCTATTCATCTGGATTTAAACTACATAGAAAACCAGCAAGATAAGTTTGCTCACTTGGAGGGAATGTTGTCAGATTCTATACCATACATGGCATATACAAAAAGAAGAGGAAGACAAAGAACATGAAGCAGGCCCAGAAGAAGATGGAGAGATAAAATCAAAGACACGCTACAACATCATCAAAAAATGGTTGAGGCAGGCAGAAGTGGAAGAAGCCAAACTTTGTATCTCCCACAACCACTGAGGAACAGGGGGGAGAGAAGGAGTCATGTTATATCTACTTGCTTAGATGAAAACAAATTCTTGGCAGTTCCAAATTTAGGTAATAAAAAGTTCCAGGGTCTTATATTACTATGTATGTATGGTAATGTGAACCTAATTATTTTCTGATCTGGTCTTTTTAGAAGGTTCTTGGAACTCTATTGAAATATAAGCTACAGACAGTTTTTTTATTTATTTATTTTATTTGTCAATCATTTACAAGATAGAGGTATAAGAATAAACATAGTTTTGAATACATGAGATGGATACTTATAAGAAAAATAAAAAGAAACAATAGGACAGGGACAATAGGCACGATTGGGGCACTTATGCACGCCCCCTACAGGCCTCTTAGGAAGGGGGTGAGGTCAATAGTAGACAGTCTAAGGTTAAAGTTTTTGGGGTTTGGGAAAGAAACCACAGAATCAGGTAGAGTATTCCAAACATTGACCACTCTGTTGCTGAAGTCGTATTTTCTGCAGTCAAGTTTGGTTAACCTTGAGTTTGTATCTATTGTGTGCTTTTGTATTGTTATGATTGAAGCTGAAGTATTCATTTGCAGGAAGGACATTGCAATGTATGATTTTATATACAATATTTAGATCAGATTGAAGGCGGCGTAGTTCTAGGTTTTCTAGGTCTAGAGTTTCAAGTCTGGTGGCATAAGGTATTCTATAATGAGTAGAGGAACTCTTCTTGTGAAATATTTCTGGACTTTCTCAATTGTGTTAATGTCAGATACATGATGTGGATTCCAGACTGATGAGCTGTATTCAAGTATATGTCTAGCAAATGTTTTGTATGCTCTAGTTAGTAGTGTGATATTACCAGAGAAGAAGCTATGTAGGATTAGATTAACAATTCTTAATGTCTTTTTGGCTACATAGTTGCAGTGGGCATTTAGAACATTAGAGATGAGTACACCAAGGTCCTTGACAGAGTTTGGATCATCAACAAGGTCTTGACTATTTAGCTTGTATTTTATTTTCTGATTTTTTTTGTCAATATGTAAGACAGAGCATTTATTTGTTGGGATTTGAAGTTGCAATTTGATTGACCATTCTAATACATAATCAAGATATTTTTGGAGGGTAGTAGTATTGTCTGTGGTGTTGAATAGCTTTACATCATCAGCAAAGAGAACGCAATTGCTCATTTATGCAGAGGTCATTTATGTAGAGTAAAAACTGGGCTTGATCCATTGCTGTTTACAAATACTGAGCCAAAGAGGTTTGCTTTGATGGTGTCGTCGTTGCATTCTTTGCCATTAGGTCCTTTCATGGGTGGGATGGACCTTGAGTCTTTTAGTTTGTTGTTTACAAAATTGTCGAAAGCATGGGTGGAATTTGCGCCTAGAAGGTTTCCTCTTGTTTAATGTGATAATTGCTGCATTCGGTTTTTATCTGGTGGCATAGATTTTTGTATCAGCTTTTGAAGTTGGCAAGGTGACCAGATTTGTTTTTTTGTTTTGTTTTTTGCCAAAGTGATCTCTTTTTGAATTGAAGCTTCTTTATTGTTATGGGTAATCTGTTTTTCCTGTAATCGGTTTTTGGAATTGTTATTGGTACATATAGTCTGATGACTCTTTTGATTTCTAGTAAGAATATGTTGTAATGGTCTTCAACAGTATTGCATCCAGTGAATAGAGATTGCCAATCAAGGGATGAGAGATCATTGTCTATAAGATCATAGTTGCCTTTTTTGAAGTTATAATTGGGGATTTTGTCATTGTGATGATTTTTGTGTGGACGTATGTTGACACAAAAGTCAATATGTTGTGGTCATTGTTGGAAAAGGGTTCTTTAATTTGTATTCCATAAATTGAATTCAAACTATTGCAGAAGATCAGATTGAGGCAGTTGTTAAGCCTAGTATTGTTGGTTACTAGTTGTTCCAGTCCCAGATTTATTACAGCATTGTAGAAGATTGCAAGCATGGGTTCAGTTGTACATTCGTTTAGGGTCCAGTTAATATGAGGGAGATTGAAGTCACCAACCAAAATAAAAATCTGTGGGCAGGATGCTGCCCATGTTAGTAGTGTATTTAGCTTGTTTACATGTTCAATGTCATAATCAGGGGCTCTGTAACATAGTAAGAACAGAAATGTGATATTTAAAGTCAGTTCACAGATAATGGTCTCAGGAAGAGCAAGCTCTTGGGTAACTTGGATATTTTTTAGAAGTAAGGACTTTTTATAGAAGATAGCAACACCACCTCCTCTACGGATTTCACAATCTGATCGGTAAACATGATAGTCTCTTACTGAGGTAATGGAGTTAGGGAGAGATGCGTTGAGCCATATTTTACAGACAAATATGATGTCGAATTTAGCCATATTCACAAGGCTTCTTGTATTGAGTAGCTTTCATTTAAGACCAGTTGTAGTTTGAATTGAGGTGATTGGGGGCGTGCATGCCTAGTCTTGGGTGATGGTGGATTGGTTGAAGTAGGGTTGGATGTTGAGTTGTGGGTTGTGTGACTTTCTCTTGATACAGTCTGCATGGTAATCATTGTACCGGTCCTTCTACCCATTGTCTAGATGATTTTTGAGTTCTGGGCGGAGTATATAGTAGCGGGCACTTTGCTGTAAGGTTAGGTCAGGATGAGATTGGAGCATTTTATGGTTGGTGTTGTTAGATGATTGGCCTAGAAACTAGCTGACTGTGAGTTGTAGTCCTGCTTTAGGCATGAAAGCCAAATGGGGACTATGGGCAAGTCACTTTCTCTTAGCTCAACCCACCTCACAGACTTGTTGTGGGGAAAATAGAAGAAATATGGTGTATTAGTTATGTTTGCCCCTTGAGCTTCTTATAATGTAATCAAGGCAGGACACAAAAAATTTTTTCAAACAAATCAATGACACACATACGTTATTTTCCCCTAATCTGATTTTGAAAAACTTACACACAATTGCATATAAAGAACCCTTATAAATATTCATTAGTTTCTACCAAAATTTAGTCATTCTTGACAAGGTTTGGATGACTGAGAGTGATCTTTGTGTTTACATCTCTGATAATCCTTTTTACATCCTCTTACATGTACGGTTTAATTCAGTACTTAATAGTTTGATCATCAGACACAGCTCCAAGCTGTGGTTTGATGGATCAATGTTGTGAATCATATCAGCCAAATTTAATCTCTTTGTTCAGAGTACATTTGTTAGTTCTGAATTCCACTTGAATATTTATTTCTTTATTCATTGCTGTATTTGTTACACTAAATGAACCATTACTAATTTAGTTCCACGTCTCTCTCGGCAAGTCTCTTAAGTCCCATCAGTAGTCACTCTGTTAGCATGGTTATGCTACCAGAAATCTTAAGGACATTGAAAACCATTTGGGGATTTGGAGGAGAAAAGTTTTTTATAGAAATTCTTGTCTTGTGGTTCAGCACAAAACAGACAATAAAGATTCCTAAGAATTCTAGCCTTTAGCCTTTAGCCTATTCAGGTGTCAGGTTTCATTGCATCCAAATAGATTTGATGTAACCTTAGTTGAATAAACCCATGGCTTTGTGGTGAGCTTGATATCTCCCTAAAGGGCCTGGAATGTGATGGCAGCTGTTTGGCTGCTTTCTTCTATATTTTTAATAGATTCCACAGTGTTCTAAACTATACCTCCCATATATTTGATAGCTGCCATCTGCTCACGGTTTTATCTGGATCTAACTAATACTAAAGCCAGTTCAGTAGTGAAGAGTGGCTTTTAATTGTCAGCAACTTTATCAATAATCAGATAAAGTATTTGGTCCTTTTTGACCAAATTGATTGATCAGCAGTTAAATCATTTCAAGCAACAACCAAGAAAATAAGGCCTTGGGTACAGAAACCAGGTAGTGAAATTATCTTTGATCAATATGATATTTTCCCTGAAAACTGACTTATCATTTGCCAAATAAATTGAGGCCAGTCACAGGAAGTAGAAATACCATTTCAAAACTATCTCTAAATCATATGTCCAATCAAACCAAGTATCAGTTTTCCCAATCAGCTCATATCTTCTATTTGTATTTAATTTTTATTTTTTAACAAAGATGGAAAATAAATACTATGTAAAGAAACACACTGATTAATTTATAAATAAATGTGGTTTAATAAAATAAAACTAAGAAAAAAATGTAAAATCATTTATTTTAATGAAATTAATATTATTCCCTTTGTCCAAGATATTCTAAAGCAAAATACATGGAACCCAGTTTTAAAATTCATTAAAATATAAATCATAGTAATATGAAATTATAATAATTTTAATGTTAAATATTAAATAGTTAGTACTTAAATACTTAATATTAAATAAGTATTTTGTATTTGGGAAACAAAATAAAATTTTACATCTTAAGCAGATATTTGAAACACACACCAGAGGTGGTATTCAGCAGGTTCTGACCAGTTCTGAAGAACCGGTAGCAGAAATTTTGAGTAGTTCAGAGAACCAGCGAATGCCACCTCTGATTGGAGATTTTACATTATCCTTCCCCTGCCATGCTCACAGAACTGGTAGTAAAAAATTGAATCCCACCACATCCATATATCATACTCAGTTCCATTAAGTAAAAACCAATCTAAATAATAAGATTTGAGATATGTAACTAAACAGATTTTTTAAACACATATTTATATATCATACTCAGTTCCAGTAAAAAAAAACTAATCTAAATAATATTTGAGGTACTGTAAGTAAACTAGACATAGAGGAAAATACGTTATTAAACAAAAGGATTTTACTGTGTCTTTTTTTAAAAGTACAATGGATAAGATCTATTTCTTTTTATTTGTTGAATAACAAACACATATGAACAATTCAATTAATTTTAAATCCATATATAACAGAATCATAATGCTAAAAAACATTGGGTAGGCTATCAAAGAACAGTGAGGACAAGGGTTTTTTTTTAATTCTCTCTCTCCTTGGCTAATGGTATAATATATATATATTATATATATAATATATATATAAGCCTGAAGATGATGAATGAGACTTCATCGAAACGTCGCATAGATATTTCCAATTCTACGCGGGAGAAAACCCGAAGAACCAAAGATCCATATATATATATATATATATATATATATATATATATATATATATATATATAATTTATTTATTTATTTATTTTGTTATTTATATACCACCCTTCTCCCGAAGGACTCAGGGCGGTGCACAGCTAACCAAAGACCCCATTACAATATACAAAAGTTAAAAATAAATTAAATAATTTAGGCTGTCTAAAATTATACCCTCCCCCAATAAGTTAATTAAAACCCAAACTTTAAAACCCGATTACAACACAAATACTAAATTAAAAATCCCATGTCAGCCTAGGCCGGCCTGCTCAAAGAGCCAGGTTTTTAATGCACGTCTGAAAGCTCTCAGATCCATATTAGTGCGTATTTCTGAAGGCAGACCATTTCAGAGGCTGGGGCCCTCACAGAGAAGGCCTTACTCCTAGGGGCCCCAGACGACACATAGAAGCCGACGGCACCCGAAGAAGGCCCTCCCTGTGGGAACGCACAGGTTGGTGGGAGATTACCAGCAGAACGCGGTCCTGCAAATAACCTGGTCCAATGCCATGGATCGCTTTAAAGGTCAAAACCAGGACCTTAAAGCGAACCCGGAAAACCACCAGCAACCAATGCAGCTCTCGCAGGAGAGGCGTCACATGGGAGCTTCATGACGCCCCCATAACCACCCGCACAGCCGCATTTTGTACCAGTTGGAGTCTCCGGGTGCTCCCCGCAGGGAGCCCCATGTAGAGAGCATTACAGTAATCCAGGCGAGAGGTGACAAGGGCGTGAGTGACCGTACGTAAGGCGTCCCGATCCAGAAATATATATATATATATATATATATATATATATATATATATATATATATATATATATATATATAGCTGAACAGGATAGAGCCAGTGGTGTAGTGGCAATTACAACTGCCTCACATGTAATACTTCCCTGGTTCGAATCCCAGTAAGGGTATGGCTAGCTGAAGAGAGTTAACTAGCTAGAAATAGATCTATCCTAGTCTTCCTTATTTATTATTTAAAAATTATCAGCTCAAAACCTTACACACACACACATATATATAGTATGTCTCTGTGTGTGTGTGTGTGTGCGTACAAAGAAAATTCATGTGGCCTGTTGTCCTTGAGTTTCATAAACTTGGCCTAGAAAACAAGGATACGAAATGCTACCTGCCAGATAGATATGTATTATCACATACAGTTTTCCCCTCGATACAAATTGTTGAGAATAATGTATGGCAAGATGCTAGTAATAATATTCATGGCCCATCTATGAACTTCCCAAAGCAATAACACATTTCTTACACTTAAACTACATTATTAGTAGGATAAAATGCTAGACAATGACATCATGGCAGCCTCAGCTTGAACACTTACATTAGACCAATGATTGGAAAAACCTTAGAAACAGTGCTGCTTCTGGGGAAAATAAGGACCACCATGGGCATCACAGTTGGAGGCGGGGGAATGATAGATATGAAATATCTTTGAATATTAGTAACTCAGTCTGGTAGTTATGTTGTTGGTTTGAGCTCAAGCTTGGTGATTTAAAATAAAATAAAATACAGGCTGAATAGTCAAGACCTTGTTGATGATCCAAACTCTGTCAAGGATCTTGGAGTACTCATCTCAAATGACCTATACTTGAATACAGGTCATCAGTCTGGAACCCATGTCATGTATCTGATATTAGCACAGATGAGAAAGTCCAGAAATGCTTTACAAGAAGAGTTCTTCATTCCTCTACCCGTTGCAGAATACCTTATGCCACCAGACTCCAAATTCTAGACCTAGAAAACCTAGAACTACGCCGCCTTCGGTCTGATCTTAGTATATAAAATCATACATTGCAATGTCTTACCTGTCAATGAATACTTCAGCTTCAACCATAACAACACAAGAACAAACAATAGATACAAACTCAAGGTTAATTGCACCAAACTTGATTGCAGGAAATACAACTTCAGCAACAGAGTGGTCAATGTTTGGAATATTCTACCTGATTCTGTGGTTTCTTCCTCAAACCCCAAAAACTTTAACCTTTAACTGTCTACTATTGATCTCATCCCTTTCCTAAGAGGTGTGTAGGGGGCGTGCATAAGTGCACCAACGTGCCTACCGTCCCTGTCCTATTGTTTCTTTTATATTTTATTTTTCTTATATGTATCCATGTATTCATGTGTTACTTATACCTATTATCTTGTAAGCAATTGACAAATAAATAAATAAATAAATAAATAAATTTGGTTGCAAATGTTTCGTCCCCATTCGAGGACACAGTTGTAACCCAGATGAAGTCAAGGAGAGAAAAGAAATTCCTGGAAGCCTGATTTTCCACCAATAATTCAATAAATATTTGCATTGGCATTGATCCAAACTACCAACCACTTAGAGTGAAAGAAACAATAATCCTGAATACAGCATTTAAAGACCATTGAATAGACACTCTGCAAAGAAAATTATAACTTAACAGTTCACAAGAAATCAGATCACATCACATGTAGCTGATAAAATCAACCTGAAATCAGACCGTGACATCATCAGAAGTTATCCAAACTACAACACCAGCACTAATTTACATCACACAGGTGGTACTTAAAACCAAGGACTATGACTCAGCAACTAAGCCAGCTAATCACACAACCTGAAATCAGATCAGGACTCAAAAAGATATTTAAAGGCCAGTGGTCCCTGAGATAAGCACAATCCAAAGTGTACTGAAGATGTCTTCTTGAATGGGTCTGAAATATTTGCAACCAAATTGTCAAGCTCAGAGCTCAAACAACATGATAGATATGTTGGACATCATGGTACAGACTGCTTGCCTTATAATATATGCTTATATTCAAATAACAGGATGCAAATGCAAAATGCTGGTGTGTGCATTAGGATATGACAGTGATTTGGTATTGTGTGTGTTTGTGCAAGTGTCAGATGTCTATAATAGGTAATACAGTGATGCAAACTGAGAGAGCTCAAAATTTTCTTCCCACCACCCCCTGGAATAATTATTTCTTTTAAAAGAATTATGTTAAGATTAATTTAGTCCCTCACAGCATTATTTTTGGTGTTCTTGACAAGACAGAATTATGTGTCATCAATTTTTGGCAATTTGAGTTAGAATGTATTCTGAATATCATAATGAAGTTCCTCAAGTTGCCATTCATTTCTTAGATTTTTGCTTGCCTAAATTAAGCATGTTAACATATGATCTATCTTGAGGCATAATAGATCACACATTTTCCTTTTTACAGTCAGGCATTTTCTTGCTGAGTGGTTTTTGAAAGAAAATAAATGTAAGAGAAGTTGACCACAGATATAGCCTTCAGAAATTTCTATGATTGCCATGGCTGTAGATTGTGACTTTACATCAAGGCAGCGCTTGTAAAATAGATATGCAGATAATTAACTACATAGTGGCATTTCCCTGTACAAATCTATACACTGACACAATTGTTTTAAAATACAAAAAAACTTAAAACCAACATTCAATTATATTCTAGGAATCTCAAAAAAAAAAAAAAATTCTTACTATTACAACCATGAAACTCATTTTCAGACTATATCTGTAAAATGCTTCATGCTGAAATTTCTCCATGAAAACTGTCTTTATTTCATGGCTGTGGTTACTTTTTCTGGGAGTTTTTCAGCTGTGGATGTCAAAGTCTGCCACTGCTTCAACAGCTGTGCATTGACCACAAAAGGCAAAGTATTGTGTGGAGTGGGGGATTATTGTCTTCTAAAAATATATACTTAAATTATTTGAGAGCTCCAGAAGGTGGTAGTTGCTGTCTCCGAAGAATGTGTTGATTTTCTATGTAAGTTACTGATAAGCTCTCTGCTCGCATCCCTTGACTTCTTCATATTTGAAAAGAGCACATGATGATTAATAGCTGACTGTGTGAACTAACTCAGCTGAAAGGCATCAATCTGAAATAAAAATCTAAAACAAAATCTGTCACTTTCTAAGCACTGTTTCTGAAATGGCTAAGTAACTGTCATCAGGGATGAGCATGCATGAGGGAACCAAGCCATAAAAATTTCAAATTAAAAACAAGGAAGATTCTAGGAATTTAAAAAAATCTAATGCTAATATTTTAAAATGCATTCTAACATGGATTTAATGGACCGCCAAGGTGGATCTATGATGAAATTCCTCTTAATGCCTTTCCTCTCCCTTAATTGTCTCTCCCTGTCCCTCCCTATTACTACTTTCCTCCTTCTCTAGCTACATTTTATTAGCTTGTTTATTTTTCCATTAAGTGGTTATTATCTTCAGATAAAGAGTAATAAGGCATCTTCCTCCATTTCAATCTCTAAATTGTTGTTGAGTATGTCTTCAACATGACAGAAAATGATTGTCTGCTGTATTGTTTAGACATAAGGCAAACTACCTGGAAAACCTATCTTTGCCTACTCCATGAAATTCATTACCTTTGATTGTATTCCTTGCCTAATGAAAACCTTCCCCTCGTCACTGAATAGATGGGATCATCACTTAACCATTTCATTCTATAGCTCAAGAGATGAAAATTGAAAAATTATTATCCTTGAAATAATTTTTGTAATGGTTCATTTAATTTCATGTTACAATTAGCCCAAAAGCTGTTTAAACTAAGTTTAAAACCTTCATCCCCTACTCAAATCATTTCTATGATTTTCACATTTGTCTGACCTTTTGAAAACTGATATGACAGAATAAGAAACAATCCTGCGTTCGCCCTGTTTCTAACTGTTGTAGAGCGGCGGTAATCACTCAGGCAGACACCAAGGCAAAGGTTCTGATGCCCAGGGTGGTGTTGCACCCCATGGGGCAGTAATGCTGTTGCGGTGTCAAATACCGTGGCTCCGCAAAAACTTAGGAAATAAGACTTTTTTCTATGGTCAGAAATATCAGTAAGTTCTATAGCATCTAAAAAGCAGTCAAACCGGTTCCTGTATGATTCCCATGTCTCTGCCATCGGTCTGAAGGGCGGGAATGCAGTCATCTTTCCATCAGCTGTGCTACTTCTCCTGAGGTGATTTAGAGATCATGCTTCGCGAACAGTGACACAACTCTGTAGCGATTTCAGCTCTCGGCTAATGATTTCGCTCTTTTTTCCTTTTGCCTGGCTTGCCTTTATTTGGGATCCCGCCCTCATCGCCAGTGTTGTAGAGCAGCGGTAATCACTCAGGCAGACACCAAGGCAATGGTTCAGCTCTCACTTTATTTAAAAATAAAGGGTTACCGCTACTGCCGCTCTAACACAGCAGCCAGCTGGAGCGGCAACAGCTGATGCCATTTGACAGCTCCCTTTTATAGTCGGCTGTCAAACGGCATCAACCAATGGGAGAGGTCCGTGCTTCCCACTCAAAGCACGGACCTGAGTGGGAACTTCAGTCAATACACAACACTAACTGAATAAATGGAATAATAAATGTTGATCCAAAATCTATCAACTGCTTTGAATAATGTTTATGCATTACAAAAGTTGGAGGAATATTGTTAAATTAATTAATTCATCTGAACTATGAGCTATTGAAAAGACCTGGCAATTAAAATCTATTCGCAATAGTAGTTTCTGTTACAGGAAACAGTTCTTATCCAAGTGTGATTTAGAACCCTAAAATGTGTGTCTATGTATTATAGAAAACCACTGAGGAGGCATTTCACTTCAAGATGGGTGTAAAATGGGACTCTTGTACTCTTTTGATACCCATCTTAGCATATAATAAAACTGAGTGAAGCAAGTTGCTTCGCACTACAGAAATGCATACAAAGTACATGCCTTCAAATTGGGGTGAGGAATTCTGGGAGTTAAAGACCACATAATTTAAACTTGCCAGGTTTGAAGGGCACTGCTTCAGATTATGAAAGCAATCAGTTTCAAGCACCCAGATGATCCCAAATTCTCTTATTTTACTCCACTATTTATCTTCTCTTCATGAAGAGGTTCACCCTTTAGTTTATTATTTATTATTAAAACTTTTATACCGCCCCCTCTCCCAAATAGGGACTCAGGGCAGTGTACAGCCACAATAAAATACAATCAATATAAATTTTAAAATGAATTAAAAGAGAATTAAATGCACGGCTGTAATTAAAAATAAAACCAATAAAACCCCGTTAAAAATGAAGATTTAAAAATTAAAACCCTACTAATGGGACTAGGCCAGACCAGCCTGTTGAAAAAGGTGGGCCTTCAGTGAGCACCAGAAGGCCCATAGGTCAGTGATGGCCTGTATCAGTTTCTATCTAAAGAACTGAAATTGAGAAATACCAACATAAATTTGTTCCTTTTGTATGTTATTTTCTTCTACAAGTAGAAAATAAATTTGAAGAAATAAGTACGGAGATTAAAAGGGTTTAAACTACAGATTTTCTCACAAATGTAAAGCTCTATTTTTTAGCAATGCAATTAAAAAAGCTAAATTCAATGAAAAAGATATGAAAACTTCCAAATCCTGTCTCAAAAAAACAAATAAAAAAGCAAAATCACTTAATATAGCACTTCTCTGTGTTACTGAAATCAAATTAAAACATTTTTTTTGCCATTTGGTTACAAATTCATTCCTTCTTTAAAACCTGAATTAACTGGGCAATCATTCCTTTTTAATAACACTTATAACTTTTTACATTAGGATCCAGTCTACCTATCTGTTTATCATTTGTTTGTTTTTTTCCTAAAGCTCAGGCTAAATAAATATTCAAGGTATTATTTACTATAACTTGGAAAAACAAGGGCAGCGTAAAAACACTTATTCATTTTTCTTTTGATCCAATTATATTTTATTTTTTAATGTGAGTTTTGTAGAATTTATTTCAGACACAACTTTCCTGGATTAGCTTGGTAGCCAGAAGCATCTGCCAGTTCTTGTTACTTTCATCAGAATGATAAAAGCAGAGTCTTGGCATTTGTACTACAAGTTCCAGCCCTTTTAGATGAGTATGAAATGCCACAGCGCACAAAAAAGAGGCAGGGTTTGTGTCACAATATTGCATTGCTGTTTTCCTTATTCTGATTGCCTCTTGCTCTCTCCAACCCCAGTGCCGTTATTGATAGTTAACAATAAAGCAAAATGTAGTATGTTGTTTCAAAGTTATGTACAGCAAAGGTATTTTCCCCATTTTACATTTTAAAAACAGAATGATTGAAACATTCAAATTATTCCTGTTTTGCAATTAACCATTTACTTCATTAAAAAAACCCACCTCCATGCCCTAATTTATTGCTAATCTGAATATCAGTAAAGAGAACTTGGATAAATTTAAAGATATTCTTCAGTGGAATTTTTGCCCTGAACGTACATTTTAGCTTTAATTAAATGCAATAATTCAAAATGTATGTGAATTATGAGAGAATATGTGCAATTATTTTTTGCATGTAGGAAATCCTTCATTTATTTATTTATTTTTATTTTATTTATTTTGTCAAGCGATTATTGGATAACAGGTATAAGTATAAACATGGTTATGAATACATGAAATGGATATGAATTAGAAAAAAAAGAAACAATATTTGTTATCTAGCTTTGTTAGGAATGTCTTTTTTTTCCCCCTCATTATGACCACAAAATCCAGAAGTGATTTCCAAGTAGAAACAGAATTAAATACATTCTCTTCTTTGGATAAAGCAATCAGTTTATCTATAGTCTGATTTTCCTTACTGCGGAAAATTTATATATACATACATACATACATACATACATACATACACATATATATATACATACATACGCACACACTCTCACACGCACACATTATACTATTTATACTGTTACAAATGAAATTTTGATTTTGCTGATTAGATAGGTTTGTTGTTATAGAAATGGCTAGTATGTACTACTGTGTAAAAGTAAAAAGTTGAGGCTGAATGTTATTCTTCTATTGTGCTAAAAAGAGTTGGAAGTCAATGCCATTTTTTTTCTTTTTCCCCTTCTATTCCACATTTTCTCTTCTTTACTTTTCCTTTATATTCTATATTCTGATAAAATAATACAATTTGTAAACCCTTGATACATTTGCCTCATAATATAACTGCATAACAGGTTAGGCTTACAGATGAATTCATAAAATAATGTCAACAAGAAAAAGTTAGATACTCATAGAAATCTGGGTCACTCTCTACTCTGACCATTTACCAACTTTTATATACTGTTTGTATTGTTGAAAAAAAAGAAAATGAAAAAAAGTCTTTTTAATGGATGTTCTAGAAGATTTCGAAAATATGGTTGTTCTCTCAGGATTGAGATAGGTTGGATGTGGCTCACATGTTTATTAAGTTTTATTTTTCAGTATGTTGTATGGATCCCATCAAGAACCAAAGGTGCTTTTTCAAACTTTTTTTGTTTTTTTCTTGAAGATGTTTCACCTCTCATCCAAGAAACTTGAGTTCAGTTCATCTTCAGTTCTTCTTTAGAAGAACTCAAACAGATCTGAAGAAGCTGCTTGGATGAGAAGCAAAACATCTTCAAGAAAAAAGAGAAAAAGTACTTTTGGGACAACCATGACCTGGATGGGTGAGAATCTCCATAGACATCCCATCTTGAAATTATTCCATTAGTTGTTCTGGTCTATTTTATTGCCTGAGATAGTTTTTATGTTGTTATTCATTCTGTAAGTTGCACAGAATCAGGTGGAGTCAGACAATCAGGCAGCATCAAAATTGATGAAATAAATAAATGAAAATAAATAAGAAAACTACTGTGATAGCACGTAGCATATTTCTATTTTTCTTTCCAACAAACTACAATGCTTTATACTATTGTCCATATTTTTAATTGCTAAGTAGGGATAACATATTCCTCATGTATAAAAAAGATAAATTGGGATTGGGACTGCACTTCGCAATTTCAGCAAGAAGTGGCATTTATGGTTAGAGAAATGGGTAAGGGAGAGATTAAGATGCTGTAGATATGCGAATAACATATGTAGTGATAATTAAAGATATTTCAGAAGGATGTTCAGCTATGTGTCTTGTTATTATTGGTTTTGCTCTGATTGTTTGTCTCATGAATATGTTTAGTAATTTTTCTTCCTCTATTACTTTTTTAAAAATACAAGTGGGTGACAACTTTTAAGAAATTGTCAAATTCTGTAGCCTCAATCTATGTGTTATTTCCAGAGATTTAGTATACTTACTAAGTTGCTTTTTTTTCTCTGATATCTCTACCTCTCTACTTTTCATTCTCCTTTTTCTTAATTTGGCAGGCCAATTTTTTTTTTGGGGTGGTGGGGGGTGTCTCTCAGAATAGGCTAAATAATTCAGGCCTCTGGCAGGCTTCTAGCGATAAAAAGGAAGACAAGGGGAAGCACATTTCTTCTATTTAAAAAACAAATCTAATATTCCTGGTATTGTGAATTTGAAGAGTGGTCTTAATATTCCCTTTGTCATGTCAACTTGTTTTCAGTCTCCAGTATTTGAAAATGATGGCCTTTTGATTCCATGTTATTGTTCCTCTTTTCTATTGAGTGTTAGCATTTAAGCCCGGGTTCTCATGACACCAAATTAATGTAAATCCAAAGCAGCAATTATGAAATAGAAGGATTATTTGGAGAAATCTTATCACAACTGGGAGCAGTGCCTAGCTTGCATTTCAGCATACACTTATTTATAAATTTAATTTTGAATAGTTAAGTAAACATGAATAAAGCAGAAGTACAAGGGAAGGGAAGAGCTATCATCTTAGACAGCTAGGAGTCAACATGCATATTTCTTTCTCTCAAACCATGAACTACATACTGATTCCTTTTAGGCAGATGGTTTTGTTCCCCCTTCATGTTCCTTTGCACAGATTATTGTTTTAGCTTCCTATCCTTTCTTCTTATCCCTTTCAAATATTTAATTCCATTTTATATATTATGGACTTATCTCATTATCCATTGTCATTGATTAATTTAACTTCTAAAAAATCTTGATGGCAAATTCAGTCATGACATTGTGGCAATAAACTTGATTATTTTTATTCTCTGTGGTCTCTATTGACCTCCACACTTCCCAATTTTGACTAGATAGTCCATTTGTCTCAACTGCTATTTTTCTATTTCTTATTCTCCACAGCTTTTCTTTATCTTCTCTGTCATCTGCTTTGATTTCTCCATCGTACTCATTTGTTCACCTCACATTTCTTTATATTAAATTAACAGTTACCTCACCCATTTGACTCTTGTTACCATTTCTTTAAAATGTTCGTGTTTCTTTAAAATGTTCCTAAAATGTTCATTTCACCATTGTTTCCTACCTTCTGATGCAATAATTTACAGTCATCTGATCCTGATATTTTGAGGACAACAGCACCCAAGGGATCTGCTGAACATTTAAACAATTGTCTATATTCACTCAAATACACAAGTTTGCATGTTTTTTATTCTGTTGATGAAAAGATCTCTAGGTTTCTATTCATGAACAGATCTATCTGGATGGAGATGCAAGATTATATCTCTCTTTTAAACAGCACCACCATACAGAGAAATGTATATGTGTTTTTCCATTCCATCTGGGGGCGGGAATCAGGATATTCTTGGTATTTGGGATTTTCAATTATCTTATTTTTATTTCAACACTTTGAATTTTCAATTCAGTTTATAAGGCATAAATTTTAATAACAGGAGGAAAAACTGATATTTCTGATGTGCAATTGTTGTTATAGTAATCTGTAAACCACTTATCTCCCTGAGCTTTAGTTACAGATTAAAGGAAGAAGTCCAAATTTGAAGTATAGTTAACCAGACGTGCCACTGAATGATGTAGAGATGCATAAAAAGAAGAAGAACAACAACAAAGAAAACATTGTTAATACTGCTTGGTAATGCATTATAATCTCCCAAACACTGCCAAAATAAATTCTAAGGAGATCTTGAAACATCCTGAGAATGAAGAAGAAAAACATAAATATTATTTTCAAAGAAAAAAAAATATTTCTTGAAATTAGGAGTAGACCACAAATTAAATGGATCACAAATTAAATGTACATTGGCAAAAAAATCAGTCAATTAAAATGGTTACACTGCTTGGATCCACACATACTGTATACTATGTCAATTCATTACAATTTTGTAAGTCCTTGGCAAAATCTTGATACATATGAAAGCCAAAACCATCTAAAGAACTGGAAGCAGTAATTTCACACTTCTATGTATATAAAAGCAATTAACAACTGGGCAATTTCTGTCATTACATATTGCTGGAATACATGTAGTCCTTGACTTATGACCATAATTGAGCAAAAAATTTTGTTGTTAAGAGAGACATATGTTAAGTGAGTTTGCCTCATTTTACACCTTTCCTGCCATAGGTATTTAAATGAATCACTGCCAAAAGATCAGAAAACATGATTCCAGTACATTGCTACTGTCATAAATATGAGTCAGTTGCCAAGCATCTGAACATTGATCATGTGGCCATGGGAATGCTGGGATGGTCATAAGTGTGAAAATTGGTCATGCCACTTTTTTCAGTGTCTTGGAAATTCAAAAAATTACTAAATGAACTGTTGCAAGTCAAAGACTACCTGTAGTGAATTAAACTTAAGCAGAACCAAAAGCCCTGGACAGAAGAACATCAGTGTTGACAAAATCACCAAGTCATTAGCAAAACATAGCTTTATGTGGTGGAGCCATAGTAGTTAGAATGCAATACTGCAGACTAATTCTGCCCATTAGCAAGAGTCAGGCCAGTTTGGCTCAAGGTTGACTCAGCCTTCCATTCTTCTGAGGTCAGTAAAACGAGGGTCCAGATTGTTAGGGGCAATATGCTGACTCTGTAAATCACTTAGTGAGAGCAGTAAATCACTATGAAGTGGTATATAAATCTAGGTGCTATTACTATTTATTCAGAATATCTTACATCATGCAACAATACCCTTAGCATCATCAAAGAGCAATGTCTGCCTATCCCTGGAAGACTCCATTATATATGCCAAACCCAGTCTAAATATCCTGCTGACTGTATGACTGACCATATAATATATACATTCCCTAAGTTCTTTGAATTTCAGTAAAAATATTCAGTCTAAAGACAGTGTTATATGTTGAATAACAACAACAACAACAACAACAACAATACAACATTCACTTGCTATGAATCGTACATGGAAATTCAATATGAGTATTGGGTCATTTTATAAGAATGTTTTTCAGGTCCAAAGTGGTCACAAAGACAGATTGATAAAGATCATGAATTGAAATTGAACAGCTTTTATTTATTATTAGTATTTTTGTGCCACTCAAAAGAAGATTTCAGGAAGCTGTGAGAATATTCATTTTCCTATAAAAGATGTAGCCTCCTATTTGAAAAATATGAAAATATGAAAACAATATGAAACTGCCTCTGGAAATGTGAATCTTTCAAGTGTCACAATATGTCACTGTTATTTGCTTCCTTATGAGGGTGTCATTGTTTAGCTACTTTATTAACTTCATTGCAGATGGCTCACATAATCAGTCATGGTCATGGCTTAAAGGAATCTCAAGTTTCCATCTCCGGTCTGCATCTCATATAACTACCTTATATATTAAGCTTGTCTTATCCTAAAACTGCTTCTCTTCACCAATATGCACAACCTGGAACAGATGGAAATAGCACAGATATAAACAACGGGATGAATTTCAGAAGTGGAATCAGGAATAACAGGGTTAGTGTGGCATCTTTGTTTGTTTGTTCATTTTGGGGGACAATCATTTAAATTGAAATTATGAAGTTAAATCTTTGTCCAGATTAAAAGCTATGTGACATTACAGATGTGCAGAATTCTATATGTTATGTAAGGAGCTAACAAATTATCACTAAAGGAAAATTGTTACATTCTGACGGTATTTCAGATCTCTAGGCATAGTGATGCATAGAAGGTAATTCTAGCATAGGGTGGAAAGAAACATATGTCCTCAAAGCCAAGTCGCAATGGGGAACCACCTTAATAGGCTTATCAAGGTACCCAACTGAGTCTAGGTAATGAAGGACATATGGTGCATTTCACCCTGCACTGTAATGTTCTTTTAATGTCTGCAAATAATTACATCAGTACAAAAAATTAGCACATTTTCTTCTCAGCAGTATGGAGGGCTCTTTCATAAAATAAATCCATGTTCTGACTAATTATTGGTGCTTCCTTCTTAATTAGTTTCTCCTTTGATAATGGTGACAGGTTTTTGTGTGTGCCTTTTATTATACAATTTTTGTGCATATTAAAAGCTGGGTTGAATTTCATGGTATTGTACAGTTTATATGTACTGTATATGTATATAATGCATGTGGAGAAATAACATGAGTTATTTTCATATATTTCATTTACACAATCAGAATTCAGAATAATGTGCCCAGGTATGAGTCACCACATTTTTTAATGCTAACTATAATCAACTTTATTTTCCAGCTTGTCATGCTTATGCAAGAGGCATCACCATTTGTAGTAAACTGATGGTCATTATACTGTGACACAGAGAAAACTCTATCTAAGACATCTCACAATTTAAGATTAATCTTGGGGGAAAAAACAGAGAAGAAAATATTTTGATTCTGTCAGTTCACCTTCATAGTTGCATGGACTCAATCCCCACAGAGTATAATTGATATCTTTTCTCATTTTCCTATGAATTACAACTTGAGACAAAAGTAATTTGATAATAGTGGGTCATCTGAGAAAGGTCTATAGATGTAATGAGTAGCATGTTTTGGTGGCAAAGCAGACACTGAACTCAAAAATGCACCCTTGGTTAACCAAACTTGACAGAAATGATACCTCATTAGTCAAAGATCATTGCCTCACAGGATTTTGTCCACAGCATTTTCTTTAAATGGCTCAAACATGTTTTAATTAGACTTAGGATATTACATGGCATACCAGATATATATTCCTTGATAGAATTACAAAATAATAGACTACATCTGACTATAGACTTACTGTTGAAAACGTTTGCATAAAAATATTGGATGAGGAACAATTATTCGTTTCATCAAATAAGTGACTCGATAATGACTATCACACACAGCCTTCTCCTTTTTCTAAAAGACCACAAGTTTTCCCTTGGAGTTAGGTTTTGCTTCAGCAGAGAATCAGCCTACATTTAGCACTTCTACTTATATTTAAGAAAATCATCTAACTTAAAAGCTCTTGTAATATTGTGGAATAAATAGAATACTGCAATAAGCTGAGATGATGTTATGTTGTTGGTTTGATGTTATAGTATTTAATTCTTCTGCAAAGATTTTGATTTTTGATGGATTAAAGCAAATCACTACTTGTATGGCTGAGACACCCTTTCTCCATAATTATATGTCATGTATGTGAAATACCTACAGATGTTTTTGATCGGTGAAATGCTCTTTCTTAATTTCCTCTTTCTGGACCATTTACACAACTGTTCTAAAGGTCTTTAGGGAAAATGCAAGACTTTGGTGAATTAAGTTTTATGGACACATCCTATTGTTCCATTGCAATTGTTACTTTTCATTTTTTTTCTCCTTGTTATGATCTTGCTATTATAGTTAGTAAATGCCAAGTTTTATTTCCTTTCTTCAATCACTTTACCTATTGAAACTAATAGTCTACAAAGGTATATTACTAAAATCTAGAATTCATTACCTATGGGTGTTATATGAAAAAAAAAAATTTCTTTCAGGTCTGAAATGATGCAGGTATTACTACAAATATTTCCACATAAATGAGAAGTTATGTCTTTTCTTATTGGCATTCTTATGTGGTGAAGGGATACAGATACAGAGAGATGTAGAATGTTGCCTATTGTATAAAAGGTGAAGAATTCTCTGGTTTCCAATGCTGAGACATTTTGAAATATTTTCTCTGATTCTTGCTGTTTGTTGAAGGTGTTGAGAATAGACAATAGTAATATGAACTAGTCTCCAATTCTCTGTTTCTTTCTCTCCCTTGAGTAACACTTGGGAATCAAATGAAATTGTCTGAAAGTGATATTACGTCAGCTGTAATCAATTGCCATTTCATATAATAGTATAAAATAGATTTTAAAGAATGATTAGGGGGAAAAAAGGAGAGCCATTCTGTCAGTGGCTATTATTCATATGTATTAAGCTGTTATATGACCTACATCATCTCCATATAATTCCTGCACAGCTTTAAATAGTGGACAGATTGTATCTGTGAGACTTTTTACAAAAATAGTCCAAAAAGAGAAATGTCATCTTCCAGTTCTTTTTTAATCTGTACTCCCTGGCCATATGAAGTTATGAAGTTACTTTCCCAAACTTGGGCCATAGCTGCTCCTGAAAGGTATTACAGATACAGAAGAACGACTTTCAATCTGAAGCTCATTTTCAAAAGTTATCATTTATTTTATGCGCATACCCATGTACACACACATACACACACATACACACACACACACACACGATCAGAGAGAGGAGACAAAGATGTACCAAAACTTCAGTATAAATATGTAACTGTTCTCAGTTATTTTATTGTAGCAAGACATTTTTGCGAATGTGCAACGTATTCATTTTTAAAAAAATATTGAAAATTATCCTTTCCTTTGATTTTAGTAAATATATAGATATCACCTTGATTAGCTAAGCAAACCTAACTTTTATTTTCTTTTCCTTTTAAAATGAAATCAGAGATTTTAAGTATCATATTCTCTGAGTGATGACAATTTGAGAGCAGGAATCAAAATACATGACAAAATCCCATAGTCCAATTAAACCATAATTTAAAAATACTCTTCCATTTATAAGGCAATTTACATGCCTATAAATGCCCTTGAGCTTACCATAGAAGTAAAACACCACATGAGTTGTGTGAATTTTCAGGTACATCTGTTCCTCATCTGAAGAGAACTGTTTTTGAATCAATTCAGGCTTTGGGCTTTTTGATCCTAAAAGAATTCAGCTATTGAACTGTGCTATTGAACCTTTTCTAATATGCAGCATAGTGAAAGCTTTATATTTAAAAATGTGATGAAATCAACCTTCAGTCATTTTTGCATACACCCACATAACATATATAAAAAGGAGTCCCTGTGGATTTTGCTCTACTAGTTATTACTGACTATAGGGGTTGGGCTCATCTCCATTTTAAGGCCATAGAGCCAGGACTGTCCAAAGAGATTTCTATGGTCATGTAGCCAGCAGGATGTCACAGAATATTCTAAGCTTCCCACCACTGTGGTACTTATTTTTCTACTCACATTGCATGCTGACTAGTGACTGTTCCTCAAAACAGCTCTAATACTGTATAAAAATCATACAAATAAATATAACCAGAATATATGTCTGAAGAAAACACAGTTGAATGAGAACAAAAATTACTAGTCTAGTGAAGAGAAGGACCAGGGAGACATGATAGCAGTGTTCCAATATTTGAGGGGTTGCCACAGAGAGGAGGGGGTCAAGCTATTTTTCAAAGCACCTGAAGGCCAGACAAGGAATAATGGATGGAAACTGAACAAGATTCAACCTGGAAATAAGGAAAAAAATTCGGACAGTGAAAGAACATTCAACCAGTGGAACAACTTGCCTTCAGAAGTTGTGGGAGCTTCATAACCCTGGAAGCTTTCAAGAAGCGATTGCATTGCCATCTGTCAAAAATGGTATAGTGTCTGCTTGGGGAATTGGACTAGATGATCTACAAGGTCTGAAATGATAAACAAGCACATTTTCAGAATAATTTACCTACTACCCAAGAAACTTGTGCTTTTGTTTTTCTCTTTAATTCAGAGATTTCCACTGACTTTTGCTTATAACTTGCATCAGATTTGCGACTTCATTATCTAGTATGCTGTTGCCTACCAATTGAGTGCCTACCATAGGAGGAAGTGGGAAGTGCTATCTTTTCTTTCCCCTTGATGGGGACCAGGCTACACAACTTTAGTGTGTGCATACATTGACAAGACTATTAGAGTTAGACTCAGGGTCACTCTAACCAGATATCTAACTTAAGCCTTTATAACTTCTGTTGCTTGATCATAATAGAGCTCTCAAAAAAAATGGCTATTGCTATTAGCAAAGATGACAAGTTGACCTTTTACATCGCTCAAAGGTCTCTGCCTTCAAGGTCCTCAAAGCACCTTGATGGCATAGACCTGCCTCTGAGAGAGCATTTGCAGAATTTTATGTTATATTATTCAGGACTCATAAACAATGCTACAATTATACCTTCCTCCTCCTCCTCTTCCTCCTCCTCCCCCCTAGCATATTCCAGGTAGTGCAGGGTCCGCTTTTCAGATCATTGAACACCACTTTACACAGTCAGCTGTGTCTCCAGGGTAAAGGCCCTGCAGCTTGCGTATCTTTGTTGATGGTGTCTTCCATCTCTGATTTGGGTGTCCACAAAGTCACCAGCCACTGACATCTAGTTGGTGTCTTGGCAACAATGGGAGGTACTGCTCTCAGGACATGTCCATACCAACAAAGCCAGCCTTCTCTCATTTTCTCTATAATTGATGCCACACCAAAATGTTGTTGAATGGTGTCATTTGTGGTGTGGTCAAGAAGAGAAATGCCCAATATCCAATGGAGCATTCACATTTCCATGGCATGGAGATAGTTTTCGGTCCGTGTTGTTGCTACCCAGAATTCAGTGCCATAAGTGCAACAGGGTGGATGGTTGTCTTGTAAACCTCAGATTTAAAACGGGTTGGCATTTGTCTGTCACATAATACACAAGTGAGTTCTCGCCAATGCATTGAGGCTGCATTCACCCTTGTTCGTACCTTGCCAATGATGTTCCCATTGCCTTGGAGGTGGAAGCTCAGATACCAAAAAATGTCCATCTTCTTTAGGTTTTCTCCATTGATTTGAAGCATTCCAGGAGTGGTGACAGTCTCTAAGTACTCAGTTTTCTTGATGTTGAGGCAGAGTCCGAAATGGTTGAGGCGATCATTCCATGTTTGAATTTGTGTGCTCTGCTGCAGGGTGTGCTCTGCTACTACAATTATGCTGCAAGCAAGATAAAAAGAATTAAAATGATTGCACAATATGCTCTGATCACTATTTGTGTCTTTCTAACATGTTGTACATTTCTTTTCACCCATTCTGCCAAAGACGAAGGAAAAACTGTTAGGATTGGAAAAAATCTTAGAACTTTTAGCAAAGAATAATTTAACCCACAAACCAATCCTGATGAATGATTCAAGCCAAGTACTGATCTGATACCCAAATTTGAATTGCTAATAGCATCAATGTTGCTTCTCATGCTGCTGCAGCTACTGTTCATTTCTACTAAACCAGATGTCTATTATCCATCCTTCTGCACACAAATTAATTTGTGATCTTCCATAGAGTCTTTTTCTTTCTTTTTCCTGTTGTACTACACTGATTCCTAACATGCAGGACCAAATTTATACTGGACTTCAGCCCCAAACAATATATGGCATAAGAGCTCTAAATGGATTGACACAAAATGTTAAACTGATTTTATCAGAAAGTGCTTAGTACTGTATAATCACCAACATAGACCTGATCACATGCTAGATCTAGCCTCAGTTGGATTTTTAAATCTAATCTTCCACTGATTTCAGGCTTCAGTTGATTTCACTTTTTACTTCTGAGACAAGAAATAGACTGAGACTCATATTTAATTTGGCTGATATAGTCTGGCTCTTCTGAAGTTTTGTTAATCTCAGAACTGAATGCTATGTCTTATCCTTTGCAGCTTATATTTGTATTTCTTTCAGCTCAAATTGCATTATAGACTAAAGTATTCCTACATATGTTTTATAAGATGGTATACAATCTGAGGTTTGATGCATATTTAGTGTTATTGACTTTTAATTGATCCATCATTAAAATTCTCAGTGAAAAGCTGTATTTATAAAATCCAGTAAAAGCTATAGATTCAGATAAACACACACACACACACATACTTTCTAGAGAGTGTAGAGAGACAGAAAGAGATATAAATGAATTCTGCATGCACAGAACTGACATTATAAATGCAATAGGATAAAGCAGGGGTTATGGGTTAGGTTTTTTTTTACATCTTTGCAGTTGACACTCCAGATGTTCTTTTCTTCTTTTAAAATAACTGACTTACAGTTGGTATTATTATTGCTTCAAACATTTAATCCACAAAAATAAAACTTAAATTCAACATCTGGCAACATCCTTGATTGACTAATTGACAGACAAAAATCAGGTATATGGTCCAAAGATTTCATAACAATAATTTTTCTCACTGGTTACATTTTTGAAAAAAAATTTTTCTTGAAGTTATGATTTCATTTCATCCTGGATTTTAAAAGTGGAATATTCCATAGGGAAACATATTATTTCTTTATAATGTTTGATAGGCTTCAAGATTGTTGTCAGCCTTTTGAGTTCAGGAAACAGAAACAACTAGGTTTTCAAGAATAGTGTTAGTTTTATTAAAATAAATCTTGAAAAGCTTTCAGAGTTTTTGTCTATTATTATGCCTAACAAAAACTTTCTTCATCATGGCTACATATAGAATTCACCTATGTTTATTAACCCAACTGTTCACAAGCAACCATTTCCATGCAATCTTTCTTGAAACAGGCTAATATGTTTAAATCATTAATTTTTTTTACCTCTTATATTTGGATATGGTTATTAATTAGATCATGTTAGAATATCCTTAAACTCAAGCTTGTAAGGTATTTAAACCATGTTCTACAGGAAATGGTATCATGCTTGGGCCATCTAAAAATATCTTTTGTGGCCCTAGACTGATAGCTCTTATAAGATTATCAACATGAATATTCATCCTTTTCACAGAAAAATATGTGATAATATAAATTCATTATGATTTGCTTACTGATTGAAATTTGAATGATTTAACAAGCACTTATATGAAATACAAAGCCTTCCTTTAACTTCTGTGAACACTGAGTCTTAATCCAAATGAAGAAGTTACAATTTTGGGAAATACTTGTCCTAAAAGTTTTGATTAGGGACGTTTGACTCAATTAAGTCCAATTAGGATGAATTGCTATTATTCTCTCTCCCCAATGAATGGATTTCTGTTTCCATTACCATACAATCCAACAAAATTAAATATCAGTCTTAATCTTTTATTCTGAAACAGAGATCAGGTGGCATCTCACATTGTTAATAGGGCTTACATTTTAATTATTAGCAGGGCAGCTTTATGAGGTTTACTTCAAAAACATTTTTTTAAAAAGTGACAGAAAGGATTATAGACTCAAGTAATATATTTATTTTCTATATATCAATCACAGTATTATTCCTGAATTAATATATAATAGCAATGGACAGAGCTACTAAACAAAATAAAAAATGGAAATAATCCTTAAAAAAGACTGCAAAGATTGCATGTAATTGGTGGTGTGGTCTGATATATGCAATATGTCACTGTCTATCTAATAATGTTCCTTGAAAAAGAAATAAAATTAGATCTGACCTTCCACAGATCACAAGCTGTTATTCCATAGTATCTTAAAATATTTGACTTCTGCTATCTCTGAGAGAACTTTAGTATCAAGATATCATAAAAAGTTAGGACTTCTGTTTTAATTTCAATTTATTGGGGTCAAAGACTAGTATAGACAATAAACCAAGTAAAAGTTAAGACAGAGTTAAAATATATTTATAAAACAGTATCTATAAGTGAGATCCAGGATATAGCCTAGATCATGAATGTCAAATTTGTGGCATTATGTTGCCATCACGAGATGTATTGAGACGTTTTTTCCCTTCAAGGAGCTGGGGTAAGTGTAGCCTGCATGTGATGCAGCCAGCATGTAGGCCACCAATTGGACATCCCTGGCCTAGATTATAATGTAAACACTATTAAATATTATAGCATCTAAAATTATCAATATCAACAAGTAATAATATCTACAATTTAAATGAATTATCTTTACAAAGAACAAATTGAGGAATATGGGTACATCAGTATTGGAGGGATTTTCTCTGCTGCTTTACAAAACCTAGTTATATGTATTGTAACAAGGGGTATTTCATTCATGAGCAGCATGTGGGTGTAGGCCATATCTGAGCAACTAGGAGGTCTGCTAATCAGAGATAGTATGAATTTGTTTTGGATGTTTCCATAAAAGTAGCAAGAGAACCATAGTATAGTTCTCATTAATTAATTAATAGAGTCATTAAACACAGTCTCACACACACAGTAAAGGCTGATTTAGAGTTGCCTGCAGCTGTCCCTGGCCATAGCTGCAAATCTTCAGTGGGAAGGGATTAGTGGATAGCTGGAGATATAATGTCTCTTAATTTGATATCTTTTATTCTTTGGACATTTTACAATGTGAGTTGATATATTAGGAGAGATTAAAAGGAACAACTAGTATTATGGATGATCAAATTAATTTTGCTTATCATAAGGCACATGTTAGTGCTCATCCCCATTTCTGCATCATTTTGAAATTAAAAAAAAATCTGAATCCACTTTTAAGTTTTATTCTCACTAAATTCATTTTTGTATATATTTTTCAATTTCTTCATTTTAATATGGTAAAGGTCTCCTGCTTGAGCAGGGGGTTGGATTAGAAGATCTCCAAGATCTGTTATTCTGTAAAATTGCCATTAAGATAAATGTAAAACCATAAAAATAATTATATCCTGGTTTTGGATATTAGTTTGAGAGGTGTATTTAATGAAAATGAAATTAATTAATTGATTGAAAGTGTTTATCTTTTCAATAACTTGTATCTAAGCATTTATAAAAGCAATTGTTCTCCCCCTCAAAAAAATCTACCATATAATTAATATGTTTAAAAGAATATACATACATGCATACATATATACATACATACATACATTTATTATCAGAATAATCCATATTCCTCATCATATGGATAACTGGATAAGATCATCTTCCTGCCCTCTGCATTTATTGCAACCTCTTGGATAGCATATATCTTTTGATTCTTTTTGTATGTGTGTGAAGAAATTTATAGTACTGCATTTTTACTATGTATTTTTAAGGAACTGTCAGGTTGGCTTTGTAATGACTGTGGTTCTAGAAAATTTTTGTTCTTGTTTTAAAAATCAGTCCTTCTGTACCTCCTCTATCAATGAGAATTTGTTGCAGGAAGCCATTGTAGGTGGTGCTGAATATGAATGTGAGAGGGAGAGGCTTCTGTTGCTTATGTAAAGGATTACTGTATGAAAAGGAAGGAGAGCAGTTTAGTGTAATGGTTAAGGCATCAAGTTAGAAACTGGAAGACCAGGAGTTCTAGTCCTGCATTGGGCACAAAGACAGCTGGGTGATTTTGGCCAGTTACTCCCTAAAGTGAAGAAGGCAATGGCAAATCACTTCCAAAAAATCATAACAAGAAAGTTTTTTTTTTAAAAAAAGCATGGCTTCCTGCAACAAAATGCAGTTTAAGATTTTAACTTTTTTTTTTTTTTTAGGAAACAAGGACACTATAATTTCTATTTTCCAAGAGTAGCAAAGTAACAGTCACATTTACTTCTGTCCCAAAATATCTTCAGCCACTGATTTAATATAATATGCCTACTTCTCTTTTAATAGTATAGTATAATGTAGAGTGGAGTGGTATGGTGTTGCATAGTATAACATAGTAACAACAGGGAAGTATATATGTTATATTAAATAAATGGCTAAAAATATTTTGGGATAGAAATAAATATAGATAACTATTATATATAATTATATTATGCTATGTTTATTATATTAATCTCAGAACTGTGTCTAAGAATCTGTAAGACCAAAATATCAAGCTTAAATATTGTGTCAGCTAAGCGAGCTGTTATTTTGTCAAGTAGAACATCCAAGACACAAGCCTGATACTCTTTGCATTATTATAGTTTAAATGTAGTATTAAAATATAATAAACTATATTTTAAAGTTTCGCAATGTATATCCCTTGTTACATAATGGAGAATTTACTCTAGTTGTTGTTTTTTTAGCCATGCTGAGAAGCTAGTTTGGTGGAGCTGCATATTAATTAATTACATGTAGTGTAATGATTGCCTAAAAAATAAAATTTCACACTGAACAGGTTTCTCATCACAGGGCTGCACCAAAGTCAAGAAAGAAATATTGTCGACTCCATCTCCAGTTATGATTTCAAGATAAACAGTCTGTCTCTAGCAGCTGGCTTTTCTTTTGTCGCAGGGGGTCTGCATTTAGTCCGTGTAAAATGGATTTCATTTGTCCAAGATCAAACTGACTGCACTGTCAAAACAATAACTTGGGCCAGTATCCCCCTCAACAGGAAACTTGTGCCCGACACTCTTTTTCAAAACACATAACCAGTTTGATGTCTGACATACCACTTGTGATTGTCCTTCAGCAGGCCTGACAATTAGATTAAAAGGGGGCTTTAAAAGCCACATTGGAGGAGGAACCTAGAATCACTGTGGGCAATGTAAATTCTTGGAAGGAAAGCAAATTCCTTCCCCTTTTACACAAATGCTTTCATGGAGTCATGGATAGAGTACTGTTAATAATACAGGATTAAAGATGACTGAGGCCGCCACAGAGACTGAGATTTCAAAGGCAGCTCAGTCATCTAAATCTTATTTTTGGCTGCCTTAGATGGGCAAATTGAGCCCATGTCAGGCCACCTTCATGAAACACTCATAAGCTGTCTCTCACTCTTGGATAGGCAAATGATTGAAGTTCTCAGGCTGGTTGTATTTTTTTTTTTCTTTCAAAATCTCAGTTCTATTCTAGAACTGGTATCTTTCTCTTTTGAAAATACATGCCATGGCTGAGAAAAACTTGCTTACAAACCAATATTTGAACTATGTGAAATGTTAGAAATAAATGATGGTGTATAGTTGAATCCAAATGAGAGGGTTCTTATTTTATATCTTTAAAATAAAATTAAAACTCAGCAATCAATGAGGCTGGCTGCCCAATTGGAACAGCAAGAGAAATAGATATAACACAGATTTCCTTACTTCAACTTAACCCTGAACTCAAGTGACCTTTTTGGGGGCAAAAGGACAAATCGAGCCAGGGTCTCAGTTGATGAAAGGCAGAGGATTGTGATCAAGTACATAAGAGATCAGAGGTAGGGGAGAGGTTGACATTTTTATAGAATAATGATGATTAGTAAGACCAGTATTTTATTTTATTTTTCTTGCAAACAGCCATTCAACTAAGTCTCAGTGGTATTTGCAGATATATTATCTATGGACAGATATAAAATAGAGGATTTCAAAACAGAAATATTTCATTGTGACAAAGAGTTACCAGAGATGATAAACAGTGTGCAATGATTAGAATGTAGTCCAGAACATTCTTGATAGTAGGTTGGCCTGAGATAGAAAAAAACTGAGTTTCTAGAGTTGAAAGAAGACTTGTTATAAATTTCCTTAATACCTAGTCCAGCACTGTTTCACATATATTTTATTTTAAAGATTTTTATGGTTGGGAGACGATGGATATTTGGAAGTATAATGAATGCATGTTGCTTTATGAAGCTGATTTAGAGTGGGGCAGTGCTTTATTTGAAGCCTAAACTGAGCAAAATACCTCTTTGAAGCTTTCATATCCATAATCTTTTGTTCAAAATTATGAAAAAGATAACTATGCATGGTCCTTTTTATTCTTGAAATTGTTTTGGATAATGTTAATACTGCTAATAAAAGAATAGTATCAGTAAAGGGCTAAAGAAAAATAAGGTTATAGTTGTAGATTCTAAACAAAATGTACATTATAACCTGAATCCAGCCAATTATGATTTATTTATTCCTCTAAATATTTTTAAATAAACCATGGTTTAGTGCAATATTGTATATCTATTTGTGAACTGAATAATCAGATAATCTGAACCTTCAAATTTGGTCTGTAATTTTCAACTAGGCTGGGGTCTCCCTTTTTGAAGATGGGGATGACTGTGGCTTGTGACCATAGTTTTGACAAGGAGCTGCTCCTGAAAGATTTTTCAAAGATTATGCTTAGTGGTTCTGCTATGGCAGTGGATAGCTTTTTTAAGAAGTATGCATACATTCCATCTGGTCCAATAGATAGAGATGGTTTTAGATTGCATAGTGCTTTTTCAACATTGTCTTCTGTAAAATCGATATGTATTAGATCATTTTAGTTGTCTGTGGTTCGACTAGGAAATACTGGGCATGATTCATTGCTGTTTACAAATACTGAGCCAAAGAATGTCTTAAAGAGGTTGGCTTTAATAGTGTCATCGTTCAGTCTTTCAGGAGTGGGAAGGACCTTGAGTCTTTTAGTTTGTTGTTTATAAAATTGTAGAAAGCATGGGTGGAATTGGAGCATAGAAGGTTTTCTTCTTGTTTAATGTGATAATTGGCACATTCAGTTTTTATCTGGTGGCATAAATTTTTGTATCAGCTTTTGAAGTTGGCAATGTGACCAGATTTGTTTTTCCGCCAAAGTGATTTCTTTTTGGATTGAAGCTTCCTTATTGTTTTGGGTAATTTGTTTTTTCTGGTTTTGGGAGTTGTTAATGTACATATAATTTGATGACTCTTTTGACTTCAAGTAAAAATATGTTGTAATAGTCTTCTACAGTATTGCATCCAGAGAATAAAAATTGCCAATCAAGGGATGAGAGATTGTTGTTTATAAGATCATAGTTGCCTTTTTTGAAGTTATAATTGGGGATTCCGTCATTGTGATGATTTTTGTGTGGACGTATGTTGAAACAAAAGTCAATCATGTTGTGGTCACTGTTGGAAAAGGGTTCTTTAATTTGTATTCCATAAATTGAATTCAAACTATTGCAGAAGATGAGATTGAGGCAGTTGTTAAGTCTAGTATTGTTGGTTACTAGTTGTTCTAGTCCCAGATTTGTTACTGCATTGTAGAAGGTTTCATGTGTGGGTTCAGTTGTACATTCGTTAAGGGTCCAGTTAATATGAAGTAGATTGAAGTCACCAAGAAAGATAAAAGTGTGTGGGCAGGATGCTGCCCATGTTAGTAGTGTATTTAGCTTGTTTGCATGTTCGATGTCATAATCAGGGGCCCTGTAACATAGTAAGAACTGAAATGTGATATTTAAGGACAGTTCACAGATGATGGTCTCAGGAATAGCAAGCTCCTGGGTAACTTGGATGTTTTTTAGATGTAAAGACTTTTTATAGAAGATAGCAACACCAACTCCTCTACGGATTTCATGATCTGATCGGTAAACATGATAGTCTCTTACTATGATAATGGAGTCAGGGAGAGATGCATTGAGTCATGTTTCACAGACAAATATAATGTAGAATTTAGCCGTATTTAGTAAGAGGAGAAATTCAGGTATTTTATTTACAAGGCTTCTTGCATTGAGTAGCTTGCATTTAAGGCCAGTTGTAGTTGGAATAGAAGTAGTTAGGGGCATGCATGCCAAGTTTTGAGTGATGTTGGATTGGATGGGGTGGGGTTGGATGCGGAGTTGTGGGTTGTGTGACTTTTTTGATGCAATCAGCTCTGTGTCAATGTATAGGTCCTTTTCTCCATTGTCTAGACGGTTTTTGAGTTCAGTGCGGAGTTCATGGGAGCAGATTCTTTGCAGTATGTATAAGTGTGGTCTTGAGCGAAGTTTTTGTGGTTGGGATTGGTTTTTGCAATGGTATTTATTGTATGAATGAATATGTGTTTGAAGGACTCATTTTTGCATACAACTCTACAAAATCTTGGGGCCACAGAGCCATCATTTTATTTGAACTCAGGGCCATCTCTGGTTATTTCAATGATATCTTCAGGAGAGATGTTTGTTGTATTAGAGTTGCTTATGATATCACGAACTTTGGTGATGTCATCTGATTCGTTGGTGTCTTCGAGACCAAATAAGATGGCATTTGGACGTTTTTTGTTCACGTTCCATGGTGTCTCTGATGAGTAAGGAGATATTATTTGTGGAATTATTTGAAGGGATAGTAATTGTTTGTGGCTGTGGTTTGGTGTTTATTTTTGGTTGTAGTTGTGATTGTAGTTGAGGTAGTGGTTGTGGTTGTTGTGGGATTTGATTTTGAGCTGAATTTTGAATTGAATTGCAGACATTAATCACACTATATTTGATCTGATCTTACTCTGAGGGTATATCACAGAATGGACCATTCCTCATGTTCACCATCAGCTGTAACAAATTATTATAACTTTATTTACCCTATCCATTACATGTTCCAATAGTTTTGGGAACAAGATAGCTTCAGATTGATTATCCTCTACTTACTGAAACCAAGATAACATAATCTTTGATTCCCTTACCTGCAAAGCTCACAATCTGTAAGTTCTCAAGCTGCCAAAGTCATCACCTCTTCCTTGGAGTGTCTTCTTTCCTTCCCTGTCAAATATAGAAAATGCACTAATGTGTCTGAAAAATAAAAAGCACAGACTCTGTCCCGACAATGTTTTGTGTGGCTTGTGGTAGTTGGAATTTATTACTTTCCTGCTCAATAGCTTGGGTTTCATTCTGGTAGAAACTATTTTCAATATAACTCATTTCATTCTCTACTTTAAAATAAAGTGTCATTTAGTCAAGACATTTTCCAATACCACAGACAATGGTATTGGCCAGACAATTTATTTCCATAGAAATTTGTAACATGGTGGGTTTTTGGGGGGTGGGGGGAGGGAAGCTGTTTTTCACTTATTAGATGTTAAGGTCTAACCTCACTCTGCTTATTATTCACTTTCAGGTGGAGAAATGAAGACGATGAATGCTACCTGAAAGCAAGTCTTTCATAAAATACCAAGTAGACAATTGGCCTGATAGCTTAATTATGCCCTCCCTCTTATACACCCACAAACACATATTCATTGTTGTTGGAGACTATGTCTGACTTTCTCTCAGATTTCTTCCCTCACATGACCAACTAAAAAGATAAATATCAAGTTGGATGATTTCCCATATTTACAGAGATTAATCACACTGTATTTAATTTGCAATTTCCAGTCACACTGGAAATATCTTTGATTTTACACATGTCCCTTCCTGATTTCCTCTGCTCTGCATACCTTTTCTCTATCACAATTCTCACTGGGCAGAAAGGGATTGGGAAAGTAAAACATATAATGGAATCATAGCACAGAAAGTTCACACTGGACTATTTGATTCATTAGAAGTGCTACACGGATATGAGATCATATGGCAGCAGCAAATGGCAGCAGAAAATGGCACACTCCACTTTCTTTTGACAGTATTATTTGCAGCACTTCACAAGCCCAGTACACCTGGTTGGTTACCTGTTGTAGATGCTACACACAATTCAGATTCAGATTCTGAGGACAAGAGAGAGGAAACAGTCATTTCTATGACTACAAAAATAGACAGAAAGTATTTTGCTCAAAATGAAGTGAGAGAGATTAGAAATGGGTATGCTACTGGTAAGGAGGCAGAAAAGATTAATGCTTCCCTCTTCCTGCTGTCTAGGTTCTGGAAAAAGGGGATTTTGAAGAGACTGAAAGATGGGAAAGTTGACTTAGGTTAAAAAAAAAAAGGAACCCACAGATCCCCTTCTTACCATCTGGAGATTATAAAATCAGAGTAGTCTGAATGAGAGAATTGAAGACTGGAACACAAGATCAAAATATCATCCAGAGGAAGAAAATGAGAGATATACTTGACACCTTCAGGTCAAATGGATGAGAAGAAAGAGAAATTAAAGAGGAAGGGTTAAAGTTGATGTGGTTGGAACCAGCACTTCCAAAACCAGTCATATCCATTTTGTAAACACAGAACTGGATTCCAGCCTTAAAACTTGGAAAATTATAACCAAAAGCCTTATCACCTGAATCTGTAGGAGATAAAGGATTTAAACCCTGAGTTAGATGATAGATGGATTGATGCAGATAATGTATTGATTTTATTAAATTTGTTTGCTGAGGGAAGGTAGGATCTGCTATTGATCCATCAACTGCTTCTAGTCCCTTATTGGGGAGATTAGGACAGCGGGACCCAATCTCACCTCAGTGGGGTAAATGTTCCAAAAGAAGGAAGTACTCCAGCTGATTTAATTTAAAAAAAAAATAGTTTCTTGTTTCTATACTTTTTCTTTACCAATATTCTCCTTTCTCCTTAGTAGTACATATGATTAACTCTGCAATGGAGTATCTTAATGATTGTTAGAGAATCTGTGACACTTCATAATGTTGGTATATAAACATGTTGGAAAGCAGCCCCAGGTAAAAATCTCTCTATGTAAGCAAAGGTAATATTCAACTTAAGCTTTTAGTTTCATTTGCACTGCATTTTATCCTGAAACTTCATAATTTCATTTCACTTAAATTTAAAAGTCTGAAAATTGGTAACAAAGAATTAATAAATACAATATAGTAAACTAACAACTTTGCATGTTGGAATGTATATGTGAGGAGATATGCATAGGATGCTTATCAACCTGCTAAGAAACAGCTGGGAAATGTAGCCCTCCATATATTATAAAATTGCCATCTGATCAGGTTTATTCAGCATAGAGTCAGGAAGGCAGACAGAAATAGGATCCTAGCAACATTTGGAATGTTACACTCAGAGGTGATATTCAGCAGGTTCTGACCAGTTCTGGAGAACCAGTAATGGAAATTTTGAATAGTTAGGACAACTGTCAAACACCATCTCTGACTGGCCCTACCCCATTGGCTGGGTCTTCTTTTGTTGCCTTGCACAGGATAACAGAGCTGGAAAGCAGGTTAGTGGGATGGGGAGGGAATGGGATTTTACAGTATCCTTCCCCTAGGAGTGCTGTGGGAATGGAGATTTTACAGTATCCTTCTCCTGCCATAGCCACCAAGCCACGGCCACAGGACCAGTAGTAAAAAAAAATTGAATCCCATCACTGGTTACATTTCTAAAGTCTTGAACTACATATCTTTACTATTTATTAGGAAGTAAACCTCATTATTTATTAATCAAATTTATATACCGCCCTTCTCCCAGGGGACTCAGGGCGGTGTACAGCCTATCTAAAAACCCACAAATATACAAAAATTAAAAAAGTATTAAACCAATTTGGCTGATAAATAAAACTAAACAGGTCCCACCCCCCCACCTTAAAACCCCAATTTAAAATTTAAATACCATGGAGACCAAAATTAAAACCATTATCTCAGCCCAGGCCGGCCTGCTCAAAGAGCCAGGTCTTCAACGCGCGCCTGAAGGCCCTCAGGTCCGTGTCAGTACGAAGCTCCGGTGGCAGAGTATTCCAGAGGGCGGGGGCACCCACAGAGAAGGCCCTACCCCTCGGCGCCGCCAGACGACACATAGCGGCCGATGGCACCCGGAGCAGACCCTCTCTGTGGGAACGCACTGGCCTGTTGGAGATCACAGGCAGAATGCGGTCCTGAAGATAACCTGGTCCCATGCCATGGGTCGCCCTAAAGGTCAAAACTAGAACCTTAAAGCGAACCCGGAGAGCCACCGGCAACCAATGCAGCTCGCGCAGAAGTGGCGTCACATGGGCGCTACGCGACGCCCCCATAATCATCCGCGCAGCTGCATTTTGCACCAGCTGGAGTCTCCGGATGCTCCCCGCGGGGAGCCCCATGTAGAGGGCATTACAATAGTCCAGGCGAGAGGTGACAAGGGCCTGAGTGACCGTGCGCAAGGCGTCCCGATCCAGGAAGGGCCGCAACCGGTAGATCCGACGGATCTGATGAAACGCCCCCCTGGAGACGGCCGCGATATGATGTTCAAGCGACAGCCGTACATCCAGGAGGACACCCAGGTTGCGAGCCCTCTGTGCGGGGGGCAAAACTTCCCCCCCGATAGCCAGCAAAGGTGTCAGCTGGCTATATCGGGGCGCCGGAAACCACAGCCACTCGGTCTTGGATGGGTTGAGCCGAAGCCTGTTCCCGCCCATCCAATCCCGCACGGCCTCCAAGCACCTGGACATAGCCCCCACAGCATCGTTGGAGTGGTCTGGAGTAGAGATGTATAACTGGGTGTCATCTGCATATAGATGACACCTTACTCCAAGACCACGGATGATCTCGCCCAGCGGCTTCATATAAATGTTGAACAAGAGGGGAGAGAGGACCGACCCCTGAGGCACCCTACAAAGCAGGGGCCTAGAGGTGGATCTCTCCCCCCCCGCCAACACAAATTGCGAACGGTCGGAGAGGAAGGAGGAGAACCATCGAAGGACGGTTCCACCCATCCCCAACCCCTCCAACTGTCGCAACAAGATACTATGGTCGATAGTATCGAAAGCCTCCGAGAGGTCTAATAGGACCAGGACAGAGGAGAACCCTCTGTCACGAGCCCTCCAGAGATCATCGACCAACGCGACCAATGCCGTCTCAGTGCTATGTCCAGGCCTGAAGCCCGATTGGGACGGATCGAGGTAAGTAGCTTCCTATTAGTGAGGAAGTAATCTTTATTCTCCTTTACTGAAACTACATGTTTATTTATTTTATTTATTTTATTTGTCAAGAGCTTACAATATAACAGAAACAACAACAAACATAAGTTTAAATACAAGAAATAGGAACTAATAATTGGGGACAATAGGACAGGGATGGTAGGCACAATTGTGTGCTTATGCATGCCCCTTACAGACCTCTTAGAAAGAGGTGAGGTCAATAGAGGTTAGTTTGAGGGTAAAGGAGTGGGGGTTTGAGCAGGTGACAACAGAATCAGATAGTGAGTTCCAGACATTGGCCACTCTGTTGCAGAAATCTAATGTAATCTAATAACAATATTTTTAGTGAATATGTTTATGGTAATACTGCTAAAATCTTTTTTATCCATTTTGAAATTATTTATCTGTGGAGAGATGCTAGGTGGAAATCAATGACTCCACTTCATCATTGTAATCTAAGATATCAGAAAATTGAGCATTTAAGAAAGACTTGATGGAACATGAAATAAATATCACCTAGCAGAGATGCATATATCAAAATGGGAGCAAAAGAAAGTTTGATCTAAATCTGCTAGATTTAGAGTCTGATTTTACCAATATAGTACAAAGAACTATATAAATTAGAAACCTGTATGGAAGATTAGATAAAAAGTAGGAGTTAATATTTAGTGTATAAACAAAATTTTGAATTTGACTTTTTTTGTACTTCAAGAAATTTTATGTGAAATTCTCATATTGAAATTGGCTGGGTGCTATAATTTATTTGCTTTGGTCATCTCACTGACTTTGATTCCTACAAAAAGGAAGGAAAAGTGCAAGAATTTGGACTTCCGAGGTTTCCGGGGCTTTGGAGGCCTCGACCTGGCTGTAGGGGTCTCGGAGCAGTCTGTGGGCGGCTTCGGTGGCCGCGAGGGTGATGGTGTCGGTGCGGAGCGGCCCTGGCGGACTCACGGTGGACTCACGGAGCGGCCCTGGGGGACTCACGGCGGACTCACGGAGCGGCCCTGGCGGACTCACGGGGTCGGATCCAGCGCAACCAACGCGGAGTTCCGCCGCCGCTCTCTTCGGTCTGGACGGCCTCAGCTATGGCCCCCCTTGTCCCCTGGGCCCCCCCGCCGGTGGCAGAGGCGGAGGAGGATCGGGGAAGACCAGTTGGGTCATCTAAAAACTGGCTGGGGGTCGGCTGGAGCCGCAGGACCGGTGTGGAGGGCGGCGTGGTTACGACGGCCCCGGCGGTTCCGGGCTGATTCTGGAGGCCTCGGAGGCCTTCTCCGGTGGTCGTCGGAGCGAGGCGGCTGCGGACGGGCACTCGGCGGTGATGGACGGGTGCTCGGCGGCGGCGGCCCCTCCCGGCGGCAGGCAGAGTGGAGAGGCTGTGGACGGATGTTCGGCGGCGGCGGCAGTGGCAGCTGCGGCCTCCGGACTTGCTGTGACGGCGCTCCTTGTGTTCGGTGTGCTGGTGGCCTTAGGTGTGGGCTCGGCGGCCTTGTTCGGGCCGCGGCGGTCAGTGGGAGGTCCCTGTTGGTTCGGATAGGGGCCTGCTGTGGTCAGGGCGGCCCTGGGACGGTCCTGAGGCACCCTTGATGGCCTCGAAGATGGCGTGGAGGCTGGGAGACACACGGAGGGGCTCGGCTGAAAAGTGGTGGTGCCGATGCCCCCGTGGGCCGCTTGGATGGAGCTATGGTATCCCTCCCTTTCTTGGGGCCCCCACCGGTGGCAGAGGTGGTGGGCCTGGGGGAGGGTCTGGCTCTGCCTCTGACTCTTCTCCCCCCGAGGGTCCCACCGGTGGCAGAGGTGGGACGACCGGAGAGAGGCGGCATATACCCCAGCCTGACTGGACTTCAACATCCGCGGCCAGAGGACAACAGAGACTACAGACGCTCCGGGACTGCAGAGATGAGGCGGCCGGGTCCACGGATGTACCCGAGGGCAGAGCTGTGGGCCCTGAGGGATGTCCCCCTCTCCCTTAGGTGGCCTTCGAAGCTCTCTAAGACCTTCCGTAATGATGGATCCTGGGATCCGGAGCGATGGTGGGACCGAGGAAACCGGGGAAAGCATTCTAATCCAGGGGTTGTCAAATTTTTAAAGGGGTTTTTTAAGGGGGAAAGATCCAGGGCGGGTGGGGGAGACAGCCCGCACGGAATTGGGGGCAGCCGGGCCGGCTTGCGCGCCTGGGGGGCCTCGGGGGTTCCCGTGTCGGGGGGGCAGACAGAGGGTGGGCAGCCGGGGGCCAATTTTATTAGCACGGTGACTGGGAGAGGTAGGTATGCCGGGGGTAGAGGGCCATATCCGGTCAGGGGATCGCGCTCCCGATGTTTACAAGCGGTAGCGCACTCCGACCCTCCTTACCCATCCTGTAGTCCTGGTTGTCCAGAATCTCAGGCCCTGAATGCCCGGCTGCTGTTGTGCAATGCCAGGTCCGTGATTAATAAGGCCCCCCTGATCTCTGAGTTGGTTCAGGAGGAGGCCGCGGACCTGGTAGGTGTCACCGAAACCTGGTTGGGCCCAGAGGGAGGTGTCCCTCTGGTTGAGATGTGCCCACCAGGTTTCCTTGCATTTCACCAGCCTAGGGCTCAGGGAAGGGGTGGTGGGGTGGCGGTGCTTATAAAGGAAGTCCTTTGTCCTAGGGAGGCCACTGTCCCTCAGACGGCTGGCTGTGAATCTCTTTTTGTGAAGTGGGGGCAAGGGGTTCAGATGGGCCTTTTGTTGACGTACCTGGCTCCCTGCCACGTCTCATCAGCCCTGCCCGGACTCCTAGAGGTGATAGCCGGGCTGGCGGTTGAGACCCCCAGGCTCTTGGTCATGGGGGATTTCAACCTGCCATCGCTCGGTGAAACCTCTGGGTTGGTCCGGGAGTTCTTGGCTTCCATGACGGCCATGGACCTGACCCAGTTAGTTTCTGCTCCCACTCACATAGGAGGACACATGCTGGACCTGATTTTTGTCTCTGGGCAGTGGTTGAATGACTGTAAGTGTGGGGACTTAGTTATTACTCCCTTGTCATGGACAGATCATTTCCTCCTTAGACTGGACTTCTGTTCCGCCACCCCCCACCGCAGGGAGGCGGAGCCACTTAGATGGTTCCGCCCCAGGCGCCTAATGGACCCGGAGCGGTTCCAGAGGGAGCTTGGGCCATTTCCTGAATCTCTGGCTCTCAGCTCGCCTGGAGACCTGGTGGCCACCTGGGATGGGTTGGCCGCCGGGGCTCTAGACCGAGTTGTGCCTCTGCGACCTCTGACCCGGCACAGATCCCATTTGGCTCCGTGGTTTACGGAGGAGCTACGGGAGATGAAGTGCCGGAAAAGACGTCTAGAGGGCATTTGGAGGGCGACTCGTTCTGAATCTGACCGAACACAGGTAAGATCTCATATTAAGACTTACCTTGTGGCGATAGGGGCGGCAAAATCTTCGTATTTCTCCGCCCTTATTGCGTCGGCAGGAAATCGGCCTGCTGCCCTGTTTAGAGTGACCCGCTCTCTGCTTGAACCGAGAGCGCGGGATGACCTCTTGCAGGGTAGAGCAGAGGAGTTTTCTCGATTCCTACATGATAAAATCGTTCAGATTCGGGAGGGTCTTAACTCCAATTGGATGGTCCCGGGGGAGGTGTCCGGGGCAGGTCTTGTGAATGTTATCTGGGGAGAGTTCGATCCTGTGACCGCCGAGGGTGTGGACAGGTTGCTGGGGAGTCTGAATGCCACCACCTGTTTATTGGACCCGTGCCCTTCCTGGCTGGTTTCGGCCGCCAGGGAGACGACACGAGGCTGGCTCCAGGGGATTATCAACGCTTCTCTGAGAGAGGGGTCGCTTCCTACCGCCCTGAAGACGGCGGTGGTGCGGCCCCTCCTCAAGAAGCCTTCCCTGGATCCAGCTGTTTTAAATAACTTTCGTCCAGTCTCCAACCTGCCCTTTGTGGCGAAGGTTGTTGAGAGTGTGGTGGCACGTCAGCTTCCTCAGTACCTGGAGGAAACAACTTACCTCGATCCGTTCCAATCGGGCTTCAGGCCTGGGCATAGTACTGAGACGGCATTGGTCGCGTTGGTAGATGATCTCTGGAGGGCTCGTGACAGAGGGTTCTCCTCTGTCCTGGTCCTATTAGATCTCTCGGCGGCTTTCGATACTATCGACCATAGTATCCTATTGCGACGGTTGGAGGGGTTGGGAATTGGGGGAGCCGTCCTTCGATGGTTCTCCTCCTTCCTCTCCGACCGTTCGCAATTGGTGTTGGCGGGAGGGGAGAGGTCCACCTCTAGGCCCCTGGTTTGTGGGGTGCCTCAGGGGTCGGTTCTCTCCCCTCTTTTGTTCAACATCTATATGAAACCGCTGGGCGAGATCATCCGTGGTCTTGGGGTGAAGTGTCATCTCTATGCAGATGACACCCAGTTATACATCTCCACCCCGGACCACCCCAACGATGCTGTGGGGGCTATGTCCAGATGCCTGGAGGCCGTGCGGGATTGGATGGGCGGGAACAGGCTCCGGCTCAACCCATCCAAGACCGAGTGGCTGTGGTTTCCGGCGTCCCGATATAGCCAGTTGACTCCGTCGCTGGCTATTGGGGGGGAAATTTTGCCCCCCACAGAGAGGGCTCGCAATCTGGGAGTCCTCCTGGATGTGCGGCTGTCGCTTGAACACCATGTCGCGGCCGTCTCCAGGGGGGCATTTCATCAGATCCGTCGGATCTACCGGTTGCGGCCCTTTCTGGATCGGGACGCCTTGCGCACGGTCACTCAGGCCCTGGTCACCTCTCGCCTGGACTATTGTAATGCCCTCTACATGGGGCTCCCTGCGGGGAGCACCCGGAGACTCCAACTGGTGCAGAATGCGGCCGCGCGGGTGATTATGGGGGCGTCACGTAGCGCCCACGTGACGCCTCTCCTGCGCGAGCTGCATTGGCTGCCAGTGGCTTTCCTGGTTCGCTTTAAGGTTCTGGTTCTGACCTTTAGGGCGATCCATGGCATTGGACCAGGTTACCTACAGGACCGCATCCTACCGGTGATCTCCAGCAGACCAGTGCGAGCACACAGGGAAGGCCTTCTCCGGGTTCCGTCGGCTACCATGTGCCGCCTGGCGGTCCCAAGGGGTAGGGCCTTCTCTGTGGCGGCCCCTGCCCTCTGGAATACTCTGCCACCGGAACTGCGTACCGGCATGGACCTGAGGTCCTTCAGGCGCGCGCTGAAGACCTGGCTTTTCGAGCAGGCCGGCCTGGGCTGAGAGAGGGTTTTAATGTGTCTCCATTAATTTTAATTAGGGGGTTTTAAGGGGGTGGGGTGGGCTTTTTATTCGGCCTAATCTAATTTAATCTTTTTCTTAACTTTTGTATTGTTGGGGTTTTTAGATTGGCTGTACACCGCCCTGAGTCCCTAGGGAGAAGGGCGGTATAAAAGTTAAATAAATAAATAAATAAATAAATAAAATACTTCTTTAGCCTTTTTTAAATCTTTGACCGAATCATAATATATTAACAAAGAAACGGGATAGAAGAACAAAGGCAATTTTTCCACCAAATATATAAAGCAAGTTGACCTTTAAAACAGAAGAGGTTTCATACAAAAAAATTCTCAAAATTGAAAATGGGTAAAACTGATGGGTTTATCACTCCTGGGAACATCGCAGGTATAGATCGAATGGGCCACATTTATCCAGCCATTAAAATAGTAAGCTTCATTTTCTACCTCTTAACCTTTCAATAGAAAATGCCACAACAATCCTGGGAAAACAATTTCCCCGCAGATAGAAATACGAAAATCAATTACATTAATATAACAGGTGCCTTAAAATATAATGAAAATGGATTAGCAAATAATAAAAAACTTATCTTCACATCAAAATCAGCAATTTGACTGAAAGATTCTGTAAGTCATTTCAAGGAAATGTATTTGGTGGATTACTGCTTGATTCCCATATTTTTACAATAGCATTCATGCATGCAATATATAATATTATCTTCAGCTTAACATTTGAAAAACCCATATCTAGCAATGTGGATACAGTTCTCTAGCCATCTGATAATATCAGTGCTATTATCCTGCCATGATCACAATTTTGGAACTCTTTTCACAAAAGGTTGAAGGAATAATTTGATATATTTTTTCAGAATGATTTCTGAATGCTTGTCTGGCAATTTCATTTAGTAATACTGATTAGGGGGAGGTTGATCTCAAAACTGAAATGACAGATAAATTCATCGTTTCTACTTTGCTATTTTTTGATGGGAGAAACTGTTCTTATTTTAAAAACATTATTTCTTACTTAGCTTTCATTTTGAGCAGTCTTTTTAGTTGAGAGATATCAGAAGTTTCCTTCCTTCGATTAAAAGGTTATTAGGACATTATAGTAAACAATAGAAGAAAAACAGCAATATTTTTCTAGCAGGGAAACAGGAACCACTTGAATGTTCTTTTTCCAATCAGAGACTATTTTTCTATTAAATTGTTATATAAACTGAAATTAAAAGATTTATGTTGCCCTAAAATTGTTTTATGTATTCCAAACAATAAATCATGTAAGATTAATTTTAACAGATTTCATTTACAGTTTACAGTTTCACTGTCTTATTTTTGAAATTCTATCAAATCTGAGTGTGTAACAACTTTGTTTGTTTGTTTGTTTAATTTATATGCCACCCATCTCACTATACAAAGCATTTCCACTTATGTCATAGTTACTTCTAAAATCTTGATTAAGCATAAACTTTAGGTGCAACAAAATGTGGCTGTGTCCAATATGAAGCATTCAGAAATAAAGATCCTTTACTTATAGTCTGAAATGCTACAATCTATTCAACCATTTCTTAGTCAACTGTTTATTTCAAAATAATTTTGTAATATATATAATCACATTTCAGTTTTAAAGTCAAAGATAAGGAAGAAGCTGAAAACAATTAAGGTTGTATATAAATATTCTATATTTAGAATAATGCAGATAATCAGAAATGTTACCAACTAATTATGGCTTGACACGTTAATCAAAGAGCTCCTAATAGTTGTGTCAATTAGAATCTACTCTTCTATTTTCTGAAACATTTTTTCTGCATTTGGTGGATTGAAATCTATAACAACCATCAAATAGTGAATGAATAGGAAATTATAATTCAAATCTAGTAAAGAAATATAGAAGATTAGAAGAGGTTTTGTCTTTGTAACCTCTGAAACATTTAATCCCACCATAAGATTTAGAATAAAAACTTTTTCCTAATCACACCATTATATATTATATTATATATGTAATAACACACACACACATGTATGTATGTATGTATGTATGTATGTATGTATGTATGTATGTATATGTATGTATGTATCAGCATTTGTCAACATAATACCTTCCAAGAATTGAGTGTGGTCTTGGACATTATGATTGAATAGACAATCCTATGAAATAGACTGAATAACCTACACAAGTCCAATCACATGATGAACATGGGCCTTGGTGGTGCAGGCTGTTAATCATCTAGCACTTAGTGCAAGCTGCCTGCAATTAGTGCACGTTCGAATCCCACCAGGCTCAAGATTGACTCAGCCTTCCATTCTCTCGGGGTAGGTAAATTGAGGACCCAAAGATTGTTGGGGGCAATAAGCTGACTTTGTAAAAATGCCGCTTGGGGGGGCCAAAAAGCCCTAGTAATAAGCAGGCATATACAATGGAATGAAGGCTATTGCCAAGCACCTAGCATGGTGCTCCATAGACTGTAAGCCGCCCTGAGTCTCCGGAGAAGGGTGGCATATAAATGTAATTAAAAATAAAAAATAAAATAAAAATAAACATGACATCATTGTGCTAATGGCACAAAATATATAATTTATTTAATCTAATTTTGAAGCCATCCCAATACTTGAGGGACTGACACAAAGAATAGGGTGTCAACTTATTTTCCAGAGTACCAGAAGGCAGGACAAGAAACAATGTATGGAAACTAATCCATCAAGGAGAGAGCAATCTGGAATTAAGGAGAAATTTCCTAACAGTGAGAACAATTAACCAATGGAACAGCTTTGCCTTCAGAAATTGTGGATGCCCTATCACTGGACATTTTAGACAGCCACTTGTCTGAAATGGTATAGGGTCTTCTGCTTGAACAAAGGGTTTGGCTAGAAAACCTCCAAGATCCCTTCCAGCTCTATTCTGAGCTGAATTGAAATTTTCCAGGCAAAGAGTCAGGAATAATTCTACTTTATTGTAAATCTACATTAAAGAATATTTCAAATCTAAAAGCACAAACTTCCCATCTCCATTTTTAAATACAGTCCATTAAGATGAGATTTCTTTCTCTGATTGTTAAGCAACTGAGGGTTACTGTTTCTATTGTCTGATCATTTCCTAAGTAACTTCTCTTCCCCTCTTTCCACAAGATAATTCATACATTCAGTTACACCAGGGCTGTCAAACTCCTGGCCCGTGGGCCAGATGTATCACATGTGGGCCATGCTCATGCCCAATTTAGCAAAGGGGGAAAATGACACATGAGTTTGACATCCCTGAGTTATATCATCTGAGTCCTTAATGAAGCAGCTTACAAATAGAAAAGAATAAAACAATACAATAGCAATATCATAACCAATCAGAACACCTATTTGAAAAAGTTTTTTTTAAAAAAAGTTTTTTTTTAAAAAAGTTTTTTTTTTTAAAAAAAAAACAGACTTACATGTCACAATATCTTGAAGCCTGGGAATGTTTTAAATTGTTACATTATTTTCTGTAGGTCATTAAGGTATGAGCAATCCAGTGGTGGGATTCAAAATTTTTTACTACCAGTTCTGTGGATTCCCCATAATAAGCTTGGTGGGTGGGCAGGGAAGAATACTGTAAAATCTCCAGTCAGAGGTCGTATTTGCCGGTTCTCCGAACTTCTCACAATTTCCGCTACTGGTTCTCCAGAACTGCTCAGAACCTGCTGAATACCACCTCTGGAGCAATCCTTCAACTATAAAGCTCCTCCAACAGTGAATTTGAACCAGTTATTACTTTTCATCATGCTAAGTATGTTCTGGTCCGGGGAAAAATAATAGAAGAGATACTGTATTATTCTGTAATCTACCAAGAATTCCTGGAGAAATGGCAAAATATAAATCTAATAAAAAAATTCAAAATGTCAGAAAAGTATTACAGTTTCACATAGATTGCAGCAAAAGCAAAGAAGGAAAAATAACCAGCTCTATTGATGATTAATAATTATTTTAACATTGATAAAGATATCACAAAATTAAATTAAAAAAATAATTTAATAATATAGAATGCCTTCACACCAATAGTCAAATTTTTAAATGTATTTAACAGATGTTTAGTTCTATACAAATCAAATGTATTTCTATACATTTGGGGAAATAATTGTGATAGATTTGAAGATATTGTAAAAAAATAAAACTGTAAAGGAAAATTTAGAAAATTTACAGGTTTTTAATAGTCTCACAAATCATGACAACATCATCTCCATAATATGATACAACTTTCTGCACCCTGCAGCAGACTGAAATTGGTTTTTTAAACATGTTACATGTGTGCTATTATATTCCTATTAAAATTAAAAAGAGTTTTTATAAACCTTATGAAATATGTCCAAACATAGCTTTGTCCAATTTCCCAGACTAAATCAGTGCCTCAGAAAATCACTAAATATAGTGAATAATTAGAATAAGCAATAATCCAAAAGTAGACATGAACTGCCAATTTATATGCAGATAGTTCTTGCTTAATGATGGCCAATTTTGAATAGTAACTCCATTGCTAAGAGAAGCAGTAGTTAGGTGAAACATCACATGGCCACATTCTTTGCGATGGCAGTTCTAGCAGTCCCAGCTAATCAAACCAGTTGCAGTTCCTTCTTGCTGGCTTTCCCATTGACTAAACTTATCTGAAGCTGGCTGGGAAGGTTCAGATGGTGATCAAATGACCACAGAATGCTGAGACCATTGTACATGTCATAAATCATAATCAGAAACAGTCATAAATCATTTTTTCATCAAAACTTTGAACAGTTGCTAAATGAATGATTGTTAAGCGAGGAATATCGGTATTCCCCAGAAATGAATTTTTAAAAAAGTACAAACAATTGAGACTTTTGCACCTTCTGACATACAATTTGAAATAAAATTAAATTAGTGCTCAACAATATCTAGACTTCATGGCTCTTATTACAAATGGAATCATGTATAAATTATGCCATGCATAACATATATATAAGTACATATTAAAAAAAATCTAAGCAGTTTGCCTGGATTACCATCATTTCATGTGAATGTGACCAATTGGTAGAGGCATCTTAATCAATCAATGACTGCATAGTACTGATAGAGGTATTTCTTACCTCAGGAATGGGGGGGGGGCATGTTGGGTCTGTGTTTTAATATAACCATATTTATTTATTTATTTATTTATTATTTATTTATTTATCTATCTATCTTTCTATCTATCTATCTATCTATCTATCTATCTATCTATCTATCTATCTATTTATTTATTTATTTATTAGTTTTCTATACCGCCCCTCTCCCTGCAGGGACTCGGGGCGGTGTACAGCCAAAGTTAAAACACAGTACAAATACAATGTTTATAAAACAAGTAAAAAAGATTAAATATGGTGGCTCAAAGATAAAAACTCAATCAACAGTATAAAAGACTAAAACCAATTTAAACCAATTTAAACCCTATAAAACCCTAGGCCAGACCGGCTTGATGAAATAGGTATGTTTTCAACGCGCGCCAGAAGGCCAAAGGGGATGGTCCTCATTTCCAGGAGCAATTCATTCCAGGGGGAGGGTGCCCCCAAGGAGAAGTCCCGCACCCTCGGGGTTGCCAGCCATGCAGCCGGTGGCACCCTGAGGAGGCCCACCCTATGGGAGTGCACTGGGCAACGGGAGATCGATGACAGCAGTAGGCGGTCCCGTAAGTACCCAGGTCCCAAGCCATGGAGCGCTTTAAAGATGGTCACTAACACCTTGAATTGCACCCGGAAGGCTAACAGGAGCCAATGTAGCTCGTGCAAGAGTGGCGTAATATGGAAGCTCCGAGAAGCCCCCAAAACCACCTGCGCGGCTGCATTTTGCACCAACTGGAGCCTCCGGGTGCTCTTCAAGGGGAGCCCCATGTAGAGAGCATTGGCATAGTCTAGGCGGGAGATGATGAGGGTGGATGTGACCGTGCGAAGTGCATCCTGATCCAGAAAGGGCCGCAACTGGTAGATCCTATGGACCTGAGAAAAAGCCCCCCTGGCGATGGCCGCTATATGATCTTCTAACGATAGACAGGAGGACACCCAGATTGCGTGCCCTCTATGTGGTGGCAAGAATTTCCCCTCCCACAGCCAGCGATTGAACTAACTGGCTTTATCGGGGTGCCAGAAAACACGGGTTGAGCTGAAGCCTGTTTCGCCCCATCCAACCCTGCACAGCCTCCAGGCACCGGGTCATCACTTCCACGGCTTTGTTGTGGTGGCCTGGGATAGAAATGTACAGCTGAGTATCATCAGCGTACTGATGAAACTCTACCCCAAAGCCACGGAGGATCTCACCCAGCAGCTTCATATAAATGTTGAACAATAGGGGCGAGAGCACCGACCCCTGAGGAACCCCACAAATCAGGGGCCTCAGGGTTGATCTCTGCCCCCCTGTCAACACAAATTGCGAATGGCCGGAGAGGAAGGAAGAGAACCACCATAAAACAGTGCCTCCCAACCCCCCAACTGCTGCAGTAGGATACTGTGGTCAACAGTATCAAAAGCCACTGAGAGATCTAATAGGACCAGGACAGAGGAATAACCTCTGTCATGGGCCCTCCAGACATTATCCACCAACGCGACCAAAGCCGTCTCCGTGCTGTACCTGGGCCTGAAGCCTGATTGGCGTGGATCTAAATAGACAGCTTCATCCAGGTGCCAGGGAAGCTGTCTTGCCACCACACTCTCAACAGCCTTCACCACAAAGCGAAGGTTGGAAACCGGACTGATAGTTAGATAACAGAGTTGGGTCCAGGGACGGTTTCTTGAGGAGGGGTCTCACTACCACCTTTCAAGGCAGCAGGTAGAAACACCTCACTCAAGGAAGCATTAATAATACCCTGGAACCAATCTCACGTCACCTCCCAAGTGGCCAATACCAGCCAGGAGGGGCACAGATCCAGTAAACATGTGATAGCATTAAGCCCACCCAGCATCCTGTCCACATCCTCGGGGGAAACAGGATCAAACTTCCCCCAAATGACCAAATATCTAATCTATTTTTAAACTCATATGTAAACTGACTTGTTTCCCTTTTATACCTGCAGTTTTATGAATTTTATAATACAACTTGACAAAGAGGTACATGCAAAATGTGTATTTACAAAAAACAATATTAGCAAGAGTATATAAAAATATACTGGGCTGTAGACAGTTGCTTGCAAAAATTTACCGGACAGAGTTAAGTATAAAAATGTAATTATTAGGTGAAATGCATATAAAATGTATATTTTTAATGGACCCATTCTTAAAAAAGGGGAAAAAACTTTATAAAATAAAATTAAAAATAGCATTGTACAAATTTCCTCATGAGAAAAGTAGTTCTTGTAAACTAGGAATGGATTTAGTGTGAACAATTTTTTATCTCAGTTGGGTAGTTTATCCAAACCAATACAAAATTCCTTAAAGTTTCATTTTACTGATCTAGGAAACAAGTAATTCAGTATCAGATTAGGCCATTTCTTTATTGCCTTGTGATAAGAAACACTGTGTGGGACCTTTTATAGTAACATCTATATGACAGTTTTGTAATAAATGGTTGACCTATGGTACCAAAGAAGAATCTAGCACCTTAAATACAAGTATGAATAGTAGTGTGACCAACAGTCATTCAAGGTTTCCTCTGTAGGGCAGTGCAAAGTAAAATAAAGAAGCATCAAATGAATGAATACTAAAAAGTGACAGTGGACACTATATCAAGCTTCCTCTTTGGTTTTATCCTCAAATAAATCAGTGTGACTTTTTTCTTTATTTCAAGTCTTCTCAAATATGGTAAGACATGAACTCTTATCCCTGGTAAATTCAAATTTAATTTTATGTAGAAACATAATTCAGCTTGTTTTTGAGTCAGTGCCTTTGGCTTGTGCCAAAGCCAAAAGGAATAAAACATCATTTGGCAGGAGTTCAGCATTTTAAAAAGAAAGAATGGATCTCTTCTATAATTTGTATAGAGATGAATTTTAAAACATCGAATTTTGAATAACTGATAAGAAAATGGGTGTTTTCAAAACACACCCATATGTTGTCAACATAAGGCCTTTTTTTTTTTTTAACTTGTCACTGAAAAGCATTTGTTTGGGGTATATTTGGAAGAAGTAAAACTGGGCAGGGTTTTTTTTTTTTTTGAGCCATTTATACCTTCATCAAAAATCTAATCCCAGTCAAGCTTTTTCCAAAAGAAAAAGAAAAAAGTAAACCCTGCAATAATGATTTTTTTTTTTTAGACAAGCCCTAATATTGAAAGAGATGTATTCAGGAAAGAAAAAGACACTACAGACTGTAAACAACAGGGTAGACAATGGTCTCTCCTGGATTTATTAGCTTCTTTACAGGCTCCTGAGATTTTTGGCCAGCCTTTGTTTTGTCAACATGAGTAATTTTCATTTTTATTTTCTAAAGGAGGAAGAACAAAAGCAACCATCTGATATTCTCTTTGAATCTTTGTCTCAGAGGGTTTTCTATGGTGTAGTGGGTATAGTGTCCACTCAGATAGAACATTCTCAGGCTACTGTCTTGAACAAGAGAGAAAAGAGGTTGGGCACATTCTAAAACAAACTAGTGATTTTTCTTATTTATTTTATTTATTAGATGTATGTTGCACATTTTGTCCAGGAATTCAAGGAATCTTTATTTTTATTTTTTTGTTTAATGAATTTTATTATTTTCCACTAGTACAAATCATAACTACATTTTCAACAGCATTTTGCATATATATGTAATATTGTCTTATACTTCTATCATCTATTCGTACATATCACTAATAGTTATTATTTTTACTAATATTTATTATTATTATCTAACTTTATTTTACATATCTACATATCTATGTATCACTCTCTTAGGAATTTTCCTATGTAATTCTCTTTTTTCAATTCTTATCCCTCTTTTCTAACCACTTGTACTATCTATGCCAAATTAAGTAATTATCCGATTCTTCTTTTCCTTTCATTTTTAGTGTGAGCATATCCATTTCTTGCAATCTGCTATTTTTTATAAGACTAACTCTTCCGTTGGAACTTTATGCTCTTTCCACACTTGCACATAAGCTATTCTGGTCACTGTTAAAATGTGTAACATTATATATTTTATCTTTTTCGGATATTGATTTTTGATTATCCCCAGTAAGTAGAGTTCTGGCTTGATGGAATTTAAGGAATCTTTAAATGGGGACATTAACCTGGGTTTCCTTAAACAATATAACGCACTGACTTTTATATTACAATCTATTTACCTCTCCAAGCACAAGGACAATAGTTATATTAGAAAGATAAGCCAACAGCAACGTTTGTATTTATTTCTCTCTTGCTTTCTTCCTGATGTCATACTGTTTTTTTTTCCCTCATATTCTTTTCTGCTTCCCCCAGCACGCACACAAACACACAGAGAGATACATAACTTTTGCCACCTTCTTATTTCTTCCCTTTGACTGTAACATAATTCAGCTGTTGTAAGATTTGATCTTATTAAAGCCCTTTCCTCAATCAGTCTTTCATCTAAAGTTCATCGGAATAATTGTATTCTGCAGCACAGTGAGAAATTACCACCATGCATATTGTTCACAGTTTCTCCTCCATTTCTTTTCTTTCTCTAAAGCTCAAATTGTCAGGCTACCTGTCTTAGATTCTCTGAATTTTGCAGAAGCTTCCCTGTCACTGGGGAAAATCTTTATTACCTAGTAAGAAACCACAACAAACAATTGATTGCCTGTGAACAGAATGAAATTGCAGGCACTTCTCACAACCTCTTAGCAAAAACCCCATCCTACCCACAGCTTGACATTACTCTTGTCTTGTGCTCCTCATGTTTGGAGCTAGATGGCAATTGGCTGTCTACAGCATCCCTGCTTTGGGAATTTCCAGATCCCAATATGTCTCCCATACATTTTGCATGATCTCCCTTTTCAAAGCTTTCATCTGCTTCATTATTTTTTGTGTTGTAGAAACCCTGTTTTTTATATATATATATATATATATATGTATGTGTGTGTAAGGTTTTTAAGCTGATAATTTTTTTTTAAATAATAAATAAGGGAGACTAGTATAGATCTATTTCGAGCTAGTTAGCTCTCTTCAGCTAGCCATACCCTTACTGGGATTCGAACCAGGGAAGTATTACATGTGAGGCAGTTGTAATTGCCTCTACACCACTGGCTCTCTCCTTATCAGCTCAGGCAGGGGAATAAGTATATACTTTGTATTACAACACCCTGTTAAGCCCCAATTAAGGGAGAAAGCATACTGCTTTCTTTTCTGTCTTTCGGCTCATCACCAGAGACCATACCGACAGAAAGCTATTTGTTTCGTTGCCTTTTGTTTACATGTGTGTAAGGTTTTTAAGCTGATAATTTTTAAATAATAAATAAGGGAGACTAGTATAGATCTATTTCGAGCTAGTTAGCTCTCTTCAGCTAGCCATACCCTTACTGGGATTCGAACCAGGGAAGTATTACATGTGAGGCAGTTGTAATTGCCTCTACACCACTGGCTCTCTCCTTATCAGCTCAGGCAGGGGAATAAGTATATACTTTGTATTACAACACCCTGTTAAGCCCCAATTAAGGGAGAAAGCATACTGCTTTCTTTTCTGTCTTTCGGCTCATCACCAGAGACCATACCGACAGAAAGCTATTTGTTTCGTTGCCTTTTGTTTACATGTGTGTAAGGTTTTTAAGCTGATAATTTTTAAATAATAAATAAGGGAGACTAGTATAGATCTATTTCGAGCTAGTTAGCTCTCTTCAGCTAGCCATATGGTCTCTGGTGATGAGCCGAAAGACAGAAAAGAAAGCAGTATGCTTTCTCCCTTAATTGGGGCTTAACAGGGTGTTGTAATACAAAGTATATACTTATTCCCCTGCCTGAGCTGATAAGGAGAGAGCCAGTGGTGTAGAGGCAATTACAACTGCCTCACATGTAATACTTCCCTGGTTCGAATCCCAGTAAGGGTATGGCTAGCTGAAGAGAGCTAACTAGCTCGAAATAGATCTATACTAGTCTCCCTTATTTATTATTTAAAAATTATCAGCTTAAAAACCTTACACACATGTAAACAAAAGGCAACGAAACAAATAGCTTTCTGTCGGTATGGTCTCTGGTGATGAGCCGAAAGACAGAAAAGAAAGCAGTATGCTTTCTCCCTTAATTGGGGCTTAACAGGGTGTTGTAATACAAAGTATATACTTATTCCCCTGCCTGAGCTGATAAGGAGAGAGCCAGTGGTGTAGAGGCAATTACAACTGCCTCACATGTAATACTTCCCTGGTTCGAATCCCAGTAAGGGTATGGCTAGCTGAAGAGAGCTAACTAGCTCGAAATAGATCTATACTAGTCTCCCTTATTTATTATTTAAAAATTATCAGCTTAAAAACCTTACACACATGTAAACAAAAGGCAACGAAACAAATAGCTTTCTGTCGGTATGGTCTCTGGTGATGAGCCGAAAGACAGAAAAGAAAGCAGTATGCTTTCTCCCTTAATTGGGGCTTAACAGGGTGTTGTAATACAAAGTATATACTTATTCCCCTGCCTGAGCTGATAAGGAGAGAGCCAGTGGTGTAGAGGCAATTACAACTGCCTCACATGTAATACTTCCCTGGTTCGAATCCCAGTAAGGGTATGGCTAGCTGAAGAGAGCTAACTAGCTCGAAATAGATCTATACTAGTCTCCCTTATTTATTATTTAAAAATTATCAGCTTAAAAACCTTACACACATGTAAACAAAAGGCAACGAAACAAATAGCTTTCTGTCGGTATGGTCTCTGGTGATGAGCCGAAAGACAGAAAAGAAAGCAGTATGCTTTCTCCCTTAATTGGGGCTTAACAGGGTGTTGTAATACAAAGTATATACTTATTCCCCTGCCTGAGCTGATAAGGAGAGAGCCAGTGGTGTAGAGGCAATTACAACTGCCTCACATGTAATACTTCCCTGGTTCGAATCCCAGTAAGGGTATGGCTAGCTGAAGAGAGCTAACTAGCTCGAAATAGATCTATACTAGTCTCCCTTATTTATTATTTAAAAAAAATTATCAGCTTAAAAACCTTACACACATGTAAACAAAAGGCAACGAAACAAATAGCTTTCTGTCGGTATGGTCTCTGGTGATGAGCCGAAAGACAGAAAAGAAAGCAGTATGCTTTCTCCCTTAATTGGGGCTTAACAGGGTGTTGTAATACAAAGTATATATATATATATATATATATAAGGCAACGAAAAAAAGGCAACGAAACAAATAGCTTTCTGTCGGTATGGTCTCTGGTGATGAGCCGAAAGACAGAAAAGAAAGCAGTATGCTTTCTCCCTTAATTGGGGCTTAACAGGGTGTTGTAACACAAAGTATATATATATATATATATATTTCTCATTTAACAGAAGAGTTGGGAATTTGTTTCTCACTGATGAGGGTAAACAGATAAGAGATAATTTGAGTTGGAAGGGACCTTGTAGGTCATCTAGTCCAAATTTCAGCAAATTTTAGTAAGCTTTTTTTATAGATAGAAAAAGGTATATTTTAAAGAAGTTGGTGAATAGCTCATTTAATAAAATAAGTAGGTTTGTGCAAAAATCCACCATTTCAGAAACAAAATGATCCAGAAATCTCCTCCAGATCATACTGAACCTTCCCCACACAGGGAAAACAATTTTAAAGTAAATCCTCTAAGCCAGAAGCAGCTTTAGCAAGTTTGGAAACGTTCTTGCTTTGAAACAGACATGTTTAATCCAGAATGTTTATAGCTCAACATGCCCTTCTTTCATAAAGCATATGGCACCCAAGAAAATGGGTATAAGAGGAAAAGAAAGGCTTGTTCTACTGATAACTTGTGTTTTATATGCACAAATTATTGCATTTTAAACAAAGTATAGAAAGCAAGCAGATCATGATTTCTATGTTTGTTTTTTGTGATATCCTTACCAAAATTGGCATAAAATGAACCTGTACTTTGAAGCCAAAATAACATTAGGAAAGGCAAGTAAATTAACTTTACTTTGTGAGCACAAACCTAAAAGGAACAGAAATGCAAGCCTATTTTATATACATTCTCACTGTAATATATAATTGTAAGCAACCAATACTGTAATAAATAATTTGTGTCTTACTTTCAATTTCACAATTATCTTTCTACATTTGCAGCAGAGATTTGTACAAAGGTGGTGATTGTGGTGGTTTATTTTTATTTCTTCTTCTTTTACTATTTTTCTTTTTCTTTTATTATTTTTCTTTTAATGAATTTTCAATATGGAATTATCCTTTTTGAGAACAGTTTAATAACTTCATTAACTTTTTTAATAGAATGTTGCAACTGGATAGATAGATAGATAGATAGATAGATAGATAGATAGATAGATAGATAGATAGATAGATAGATAAAAAGATAATGGATTGATGATAGGAAGTTTAGATCTTGTGGTTTAGCATGAAATCAAAAAATAAATCTTAAAAATCCAGGATTAAATTCTAACTTTCTACCTGAATTAAGTTTAGTGCTTCTGAAATGAAATACAGAGAGCTATTTGTTAAGAATAGCACCATTTATAAAAGTTTCCAGATGATATGAAATGGTAGCTTTCTGTACTGAGTTAGAAGGGGAAAGAAATTGCTTTCATTTTTAGAATTTTAATATTTTTAAAATGTTTTTTTAAAGATTCTCCAGCATTGCTATGCTGATAGTTCTAAATATTTATCTTCAGGAATGGTGTGTTTGGACTACTAAAATGTTTATCCATAGAATGATGGGTCATTCTTGTTAGCAGTGAGACTAAACTGATGACTTTGAAAATATATATAGATCGTGTCTGGTTATATCTGCTCATCTTTTATTCCTGTCAGCAATTCATTTGAGAATACAGATAAAGCTTTCTTTGAGGAAAAAGCCTATGAAGAAAGCACCCCATATCCAGGTGTGCAAAGCAAATAGAGCTACTATGTAAGCAACACATTTCTGATGAAATCCTCATATTTGTTCTTTAGGATAAAGCCTATTTTCTGGGGGTTAGAAGGAAAAATATAAATGGGGCAGGTGTTTGTGTAAAAAAAAAAAAACCTTTTCTGGGCTTGTAGTTGATATTAGTTACTCATTATTTTCCAGAAGTCTTGTTCTGGAAATTATTTCAGGTAATGCAAGCTATTGCTTAAATTTGGAATGGGATTTTACAGGTAGTTCTCATTTAACAACTGTCCCACTTATTTAGTGCTAGAAATTACAATCACACTGAAAAAAATAACTTTACGACTGGTCCTCACACTTATGACCCCTGCAGCATCCCACGGTCAGTGACTGAGATTTGAACACTTTGCACCCAGCAGTCATTTGTGACTTTCACAGCATCACATGATTGCCATTTGTGTGCTTTATAGCCAGTTTCCAACAAGCAGAGTCAATGGAAAATCCAAATTTGCAAATGCAATCACATGCTTAATAACACCAGATGATTTGCTTAATTTACAACTTCAGCAGAAGTGAAGTTGTAAACCTGTGGCAATCACACAATGTCTCATTTAACAACTCTGTCAATTAGGGCTGGAGTTGTCAGACACAATTGTAGGTGTTAAGCAAGAACTACCTGATTGTTCCTGGTACTGAGATTTTTAATTGTATTTTTAAATAACTGTAACTATTAATTTCATTTTACTATTGTATATAAACTAATAATATACAAACATTAAAAACATATTATGATGTGGGAAAGGAGGAGGAAAAATATCCTAAAATCATTCATCCATGAGAAATCTCAATGCAAAATGTCTATGTGTTAGGGCTCCAACAAATCCGCCCCCACTCAAATATAAAGGCACATCTAAGAGAAAAGAAAATTGATTTATTAGAAGTGGCCAAGTGGCCATGTTTTTAGCTGGGTGTAGCTGATACTAAATTACATCATACATTTTCCCTTTGACCCTGGTCTTCCCCCCACCCCCTGGATGTAACTTCTCCAATGGGATACATCCATCTCTAAGAGTTACCCATCATGCTCTCCAATAAACATTCTTACAACCTTGGGCTGCCGAGGTGATTATCTAGGCATTTAAGGAATGCCTGGTTTTCCCCCACTCCCTTTTTCTGGCAGCTAAAAAGACCAAAGGAGTATATTTTCAGTTGACACTATGGAGATTCTCAATTATTCAGATCATTGTTTTCTGCATGGTGCTTTTCTCAAAAGCAACTGTTTACTTGATTTTTTTCTCTTGAAAACACTTTGCTTCTCATCTAAGAAGCTTCTTCAATTCTGAATTGGGAAAACATTTCACTTCTCATCCAAGAAGTTTTTTTAGTTCTGAATGCCTATTCTCTCCTCCTCTTTCCATTCACATAGAATGGAACAACAATAAAGGGATAATGATCACTTGGAGTTTTGTAGTTCAGTTACAGTAGCCCTAAGATTTGATTTCTCTTCTCTTCTTCTTTATCCCATTGCACGGATTTCTTCAAGCTTTATCATTCTCTTGGTCTGTCATTTGTAGTTCCACATTCTGCACTTTCTATGTCTTGCTAGACAAAATTTGTTCCATATAGTCTACCTATAGAAGCAGACACCATTTCTGACAGAGTTGACATTGAATGTCCAAAGTGAGAGACATGCTTGCCATTTGGTTTGAAAAGAAGGCCTACCAATCTAATCATCAGCATTTTTTAAATCTTTCTTCTTCATTGTCATCTTCCACTGTACAGTCATGACTCCATAATATATTGTGAGGAAGGCACATAATTGACTGTATTGGCTACTGTCTCAAATGCCAACAATGCATCACTGTGTTCTGTTTTAGAGCAATATCTAGTGGGCAGCCAGTATAGTAGCAAGAATACTGGACAGCCATATATCTTAGGCATAGATAGGGCCTCTTTCTAATGCTGAAACTGAGTCTGTAGTTTCAGATACTTTTTAGTTCCAATTTCAAACTCTTTCTTTGGTTGTGTGTTCTAATATTATTTTCTGACTTACTTTCCTGAAACCACTTTAGTTTTAGTTTTATGACCTTTTACCACTCAACTCTACAGGTAGTCTTCTGGAATTTATCAGGCCTGCACTATATAATGGAGCTATGGGGGAGGAGGCAGGAGTGATAATTGTGGTGATGAGAAACCATGCCTTAGTTTGTGTTAGCCAGAAGGGATAGTATTTTTTTTCTTTTTTCTGCCATCAGTGGGATATTAAAAGATAACCTCCTTAACATTAGCATGTTCTACCATTCATTGTCTAGTTCATATAATTTGAACAGGGCTCTGAACTAGGAGAAAGGACTTGCAGATCTTCAAAGGAACCTGTTGCTTCAACTAAAACTCAAGCAGAACATCTTGCTGTTTCATAAAGAAATTCAGCCATATGCTTCTCATTGTTCTATTCTGACGCCACCTCCGGCAGTTTCAAAAGCTAGAACAGACTGATTGCTGGGTGTATGTTGTGCATATGCTGTGTGGCTAATGCAATAGCTATTGCAATGTTGATTGAGACTGTGAGATGGTAAAGAATACAGAATAGATACAGATACAGAATATTTTCTCAAGACAATATTCATTCCTACTTCACAAATATAAACGTAATCATATTATTTGCATGGTGTAAAGCCCTTCGTTGAGTTGAAGGCTTACATAGGTCTACTAACTAGCTATTTCAACCAAATTCTATGTGCAGATCTACATCCACCAGAATTGAATTTTAGTAATCAGCCACATGAATTGCAGGTATAGAAAAACATTTAAAAAACCTCCATTACCCACTTCCAAAATCACTACCTACCTTTACATAGTATGAGATAAATTACATTTATTTATAGGGCTTATAGGCACCCTAATTAGCTGTCTCTGAGTAGTGTATAACTCCCCAAATACATAATTTGGGATTAAAGCAAGAAGTACACAAACAAATTTTAAAACAAACACTATGTTGTAATTGCATATATAAAACAGGAACTATAAAAATCCAATCATCGTCTGGAGAGATAGTCATAACAAATCAGTCCCCATGGCTTGATGAAATAACCAAGTTATAAATTAAGAATACAGGAAATAATTTGAATGCAGCAGGAGAATATGCTTATCACAAATGTTTCAAGCTATGAGTCTGAAGGCCTCTAATAATGCTTGATAAATACCTTTAGATACAGTATTAATAATATGTTATTTACTGCTACTTTAGCACTTATTAAAAATTCAGCATACTTCTAAAAGCCACCCGTTATAAAAGAGGCAAACTTGTACAATATTTAAAACTAGAGAACTTGCATACGTGGAGTTTCTTTAATGTGCATTTCATCTCTTAGAAATTCACTTAAAATCAACTTCTCTGCATGATAATATTAACGTATGGAATCCATTACTCCTACTGGCAAATTAGTTAAAGCTCCCAGCTCCTCAGTCTGGATAGGAGCACTTCAAGAAATGCTTACGTTCAATGACAGCTAAAATATGCCTTTCAGACTTAAATAGAAAGTAATGGAGGTACCACGAAAGTGCAAAGCTACCTATTATTTTTCTTAGCTGTGGTAGTTCAGTGCTGAAGGTAATGTTTCTGGAGATGTGTTGAAGGAAGCTATTTATCATTTTACTCAGTGTAAAACAGGAGGCAATACATTTTCTGTAGCAAGCAGATAGATTTCAGTTTAATGTTGGGAAACTGCAAGGGTTTTTGAGCAGCTGAACAAAGAAGTCTGCAAAGAAAAGAACTCTTGCTTTGAAAAAAAAATAGTACCTAGATCAGCTCTCAGATGGGGCTTAAGAATTCCATTTGCCCATCACACTTTTAGGTATGCATTATAGTTTTGGATTTCCATCTAATTTATTGTCTTGTAAAGTCCTATATTCCACTTTTGTATTAAACATAATGTTCTCTGGTAGTTTGTCTCCTGGTATTTCTTGCAGGTCATGATGAAATAGAGGTGTTTTTTAAAAAAATTCCCAGATTTCTGTGGGACAATCTCATTTTGTGAAAACACAAAATGAGATTGGCCCACAGAAATCTGGTAACAACAAAAAATCTCTATTTCAAGATGACCTGTGAGAACTATCAGGAGACAGACAACCAGCAAATGTTATGTTTGGTACAAAAGTAGAGTATAGAACTGTACAAGACAGAAAATTAAATGGGAATCCAAAACTATGATGCATAGAAAACTCTTGGTGAAGAGTGATCTAAGCTAATGAATTACTATAGGAAGAAGCATCACATTTTTCTATCTCTGTCTCCACACAAGAGAACCAGTGCAATCTAGCAGCTAATGTTCTGGACTAGGATTGTGAAACCAAATCCACCCTCCACCATGGAAGCTCACTATCTTCAGGCCAGTAAATACTTTCTCAGTCCAATCTACATGTAGTTTTTCTTTTTTCCTTTAGGATGGGTAGAAGATAAAGTACTCTGTCAGCCAACTGCAACTACAGGAAGAAAGATGGGACAAACCCTAATAAAGTAATAAAAGTAATTTCTCTTTTTTTAAAAAAATGAAAACATTTGAGGTGCAGGCCCAAACCTGCAGCACCCCTCTTGATACCTCACTCTATTTTGAGGGAAAGATTTAGCACGTGATTAATCATAGAATATGTGACAAAAAAATCAGACTGAGTGCTCACTTTTCTTTATAATTAATACAGAAGTACATAAGCCTAAAATATAAAACAGACTATAAATTACGATGGTCTCTAATTTTTTTTAACTGTTTGAAAGCCAAGGTTTGCTTTATGGTTCTCTTCTGTGGATTAAAGAGTCTTTTACAATAATAGCTGATGATAATAGATATTAGATAATTTACAACAGAAATAGAAGAAGATGAATTTTATAGATTAAATGACAGCTGACAAGATGAATATTTCAACTGCCCCTGTATAATCTCAAAGAAAGCTTCAGGTAGTAGAAAAAACTAATACTTAAGCAGTCAATTTTCATCATCAGTTATGTTTCATCACAGTTGCCATGAGAAGATGCTTCTTATTAGAACATATCTCCAAATCTTTTAAATTATATCCAGGAAAAAGAAAAATACATTGACATATAAAACACACTAGCACTACAAAATGCACTGAACATAAAAATATTACATTCACAAAGGGATTCACAATCCAGAAGGAACATTTGAATACACCTGAAATAATTAATAAGTTCTTTGCAAGTAGCAAACCACATGGGGATATTTAAAAATGTACAGGAGCATTATTGTATTTTTTAATATTATATTTTAAAAACTCATTCATTTTTAAAAGAAATGTAGGTTTTTAAGTTACACTAGATTGCTAGAGCAATCTTGAGTTCCAGAACCTAGTACGATGGTCTGTAACTCAGCAACCTGGTCGTCAACAGAGAGCTGCTGATATGCATGGGACATATCTAAGTTTGCAAAAATGGTCCCTGGTTTGAATGAATGCAGAAGATGCTGGATCACTGGGACTGGGTATGAGCTGATATGCAAATATTGATTGATTGAGCACTTATAATCAGTGAAAATTTTTAAGCTGCCATCTTTCTTGAGAAATGTGACTATAGGTGTTTCCCATTTTGAAAAGTCCATAGGTTCTAAAATTCCCTGGGTAATTAGCTTATCCAGTTCCTTGTCCAGCTTTGGGCGGATGGCAAAATGCTCTCTGCGAGGCTTCATGTGAATTGGAACAGCTAGCGGGTTTAAATTGAATGAAATTGGGTTCCAACATAACCCCCAAAACCCTCGCTGAATACATCAGCATAGTCATTAAATAAGGCATCCACCTCCTGGTTGTCAATAGAGTGAATGCCTCCTATATGAAGGCCAAGGACAGGGAACCAGTCCAGCCCCAGCAGACTTGAAAGGGCCCCATCTACTACAAGTAAAGGTAAGCAACCCTTAAAATTTTGAAAATGAATGGAAAACTTGCCTTTTCCGGTCTGCCCTGGTAATCACGCAGAGTTAGATGGCAGTCTTGAAGCCTTTTCTTTGCCATATGAGGGAGGATTTGCTGCAAGGTGTTCCATGAGATGACGGAGAGTGCTGAGCCGGTGTCTACCTCCATCTTGCAAGGTTTACCTTCTAAAGAAATAATGACACTTATTTTGTTAGACTTTTTGTTTAGTGACTTAGCTTGATAGCATGTGAAGCAGTTTTCTACTTGCTTCTGGAAATGTTGTGTTGGCTGAGGAAATTGCTGTTGAGGCTGGTTGAAGGTTTTCCCAACCTGACAAATTCTGGCCAAGTGACCTTTCTTTTGGCATTTTAAGCAAATGGCATTCCTGAACTTGCAGGATGCCCTGAGGTGATTTTCCCCACAGCTCAGGCAGATGGGCTGAGGCCATGGGGGCTGGTTGGTGGCAGACCAGTTTTTTCTCTGAGTGACTTTTGGCTGTCTGAGGTGATTGATATCACCAGCTTCATCAGAGCCTTCCTCAGGGAAAGTTTCATCTAGTGAACAGCTGAGCTACTGTGGCTGACAGGATTTTTCCGAATCTCTGCCGCTGAGAGCATTGACAGCTCAGTGGCTTGAGATTCTTCTATAGCATCTTAAGGGTGAGATCGCCTTTAGCGAGAAGGTATGTCTGCAGTCTTAGGTCCCTCACCCCATGGACTAATTGGTCCAAAAGTATATCATCAAGGAGGTCCCTAAACCCGCAATGTAAGGCAGCTGTTCTCAGTGCTGCCATGTACATGCTAATTGTCTCTCCCTCAACCTGGGTCTGTCTTCTAAAAGCGTGACAACTGGTGATTCAAGAAGGCTTAGGGGAATAGTGATTACAAAGAATTTCCTGCAATTCCTCCCAGGGCACAGCCTTTACTGACTGAGGAGCCAGTAATGCAGTAGCAGTGTCAAATACGGTACATCTGCAAAAACTTAAAAAAGTACGCCTTTTTCTAGGGGTAGAATTCCCGGCTAGGTCGGTGGCATCAAGGAAGCAGTTGAAATGATTTATAAAGGATTCCCATGTCTCCAATGTAGGTCTGAAAGGAGAAATGCAGGGGTTGAAATCATCTTCTCTTCAGGTCGTGCCGGTGCTGCTGAGAGAAATGTTCCTTCGCACTCTTGAACAGTGACAATCAGCTCGAATAGTGACTTTCAGCTCAAGTAGTGACTTTCAGCTTAGTGACGGTGCTTGATTGCCTCTTTAGCTGTATCCCTTGTCACCAGTAAAAAGTAGGTCATAGGAAGAATGAAAGCAACATAGAGCAACATTCAACAATTAACTTTATTTAAAAATAAAGGATTGCCGCAGCTGCCATGATCTAACAGGGTGGCCGGCTGGCTTTTATAGTTAGCTGTCAAATGGCATCAGCCAATAGGAGCAGCCCATATTCCTGCTGGATATATCCATTCATATATATATATATGAATATATGATACACAAAAATGTTTGCATTCTTATAAGCACATTAAAAATGAAATTCTGTTGTGCTCTCTCTCTCACATACACTCACATGTGAGCGCGTGCACACATGCACGTGCATTCACACACATACACACACACACACATACACTGTGGGAAGTCACCACCATCCTTCCTAGAAGAATGAAATATTTTGATGAATATTTTTAAAAGACAGAATAAAATATTTCCCCTAAAAAAAAATAAAAAAATATTAAGGGAGACAGAAACTCAGACCCCCAGCTCCCTGCCCCCAGCAAATATTGTGTGCCCTTTAAGAAAGACAGGGTTAGCCTAACTACAAAACAAAAGTCGTTCAGCTGCAGGGTGAAGGGATTAAGACATGACCCTTCAGAACATAATAAAATTAACCCAGTAAGGCACAGAACTTATTACATTGCACAATCTCGTAAGGACATTGTATTATCTTCCAAACTTAGCTCAGACAACCTATAAGCCAGCTATGACCTGTACATAACCCACTACAACAGCCAATATAATACATGTTCTTGCACAGAAACAGGAAGTTCAAAACACAGAGCCCAGAAAGGGTATAAAAACCACCAACTCTAAACTCCATGTGGTCAGCTACCCAGAATCACATGTGCTTGGTGGTTCTGCTTCATCAATCAGCTGACCCTCTTTCCAATCAGCTTCCAGCCTCCATTTTGTCTCCAGTGCTTTTCTCCCAGCTGAACCAAATGGATATTTCTTCCAACAATACCCATACCAGGGGTGGGATTCTACCAGTTCGCACCTATTCGCTAGAACCTGTTATTAACATTCTAAGCAGTTCGGAGAACCAGTTGTTAGAAGAAATTTCTGACCTAATCCTGTAAGGAAGGCAGGAAGGAAACATTCTGGTGTTGCTTACAGAAACTGCCTCTCCGTTAACCCTTATTACATTCTTGGCAGGACTAGACTTCCTGTCTCAGGAACTTCCCTGGAATTTTTTCCCCTCCTTTGCTGGTACTTTGCTTGTGTGGAGTGACCTTTCAAAGTTACAATGGCACTGAAAAAAGTGACTTATGACCATTTTTCACACTTACAACTGTTGCAGAATCCTCACAGTCATGAGAGACCAGGCAAGGAGATGCGTGCCTCGATGTGAGTGATATATAGTTGGCCACACACAGCCAATAACATGACCACCAAGCCATATCCACCCAGTCACATGATCACCATGCCACACCCACCACATAAGCCACGCCCACAGAACTGGTTGTTAAAAATGTTGAATCTCACCCTTGACCCATACCCAAACAGAGCAGAAAGAGTAAACATGAGAGTTCACAAGGTTGATACTATATGGAACAAAGCTGCATAATGTACCATAAAATATAATGAAATATATAGAAATGAAATAATAGAATTGTACATTTGTGAAATGTGTTAATAACAAGAATTTTGTTATTGTTAGTTGAAAAGTTGTATCTGACCCATTGCGTCCCTATGGACAATGTTCCTCCAGGCCTTCCTATAACAAGAATATTAGATGTCAAAGGTTATAGTTAGAAAAAACCAGAGATACAGCTAAAAACTGAAGTATTTCTAAGATTAAATGATAGCAAAAGAAGTAGTAACCTGGTTACAGACAGTTTCAGCTACATACATGTGAAAGCCTCCATTATAAATATATTTGTGTGATGAAAATAGAACACAAAGCCATTTTTATATCTGCAAGACTTAAACTTCATCTTTCTCTCAGTGAGAACACAGTTTACCCTGATCTTCCTACACTTATAATTCACTGAATGAGAAGACCACTTTAAGGACAGGAATTAGACTTTCAATAAATGAAAAAAATCTTGCATTACAAGAATATAAACATTATTCATGTTGGGACCAGATACTTTTTTTCTCAAAATGATCTGGGGTAAACAGAAAGGTGACCAGAGTTTCTCACAACACTAAATTATTTAAAGTGTGTATAATATGTAGAGAGCCTAGAGTTGCAAAATGTCTCTTCAAACTGGAGGAATAAGTATATGCTGAGTGCCCAAAAAAATGCAAGTATCATACAGGCCAAATCTGTGATGAATAGCTAGGAAAGGGATCTTGAATTTCTGATTAGAAGGATTATTCAGTCCATATCTCTGACAGATTTATTTTTTTGAAAATCATTGGGAAGGAGAAAGGAGGACAAAAATAATCTCCCTTAATTACTATAACTCTGAACTTATTTCTATAATCAAGTAATACTTCCCTGATCATGAAACAGATTTTGGTTGAATACACTTCTGTGTTCTGCACTTTTTCAGACTGTATTGCAATCAAAAATACAAATTTTAAATGTATTTATACATCTATGAAATTTAATTTATGAAAGATGCATGGATGATCATCTTTAATTTCTAAACTTTGTATGCTGCTATTTATGTACCTTCAGAATTATTGATCAGAGAAAGCTAGATTATTGAGAAATGATTTAGGTTAAATAAGGGTGTGTGTGTGTGTGTGTGATCAGAACTGTAGAAAATGATTGCGTATGTATATGTGTGTGCATATATATCATCTGTCTGCATGTCTTTACAGGGTCGTAACAGGCTTCGTCTCAACCCGGCCAAAACCGAGTGGCTGTGGTTTCCTGCGCCCAGATACAGCCAGCTTATTCCTTCGCTGGCCGTGGGGGGAGAGGTTTTGACCCCCGTGGAAAGGGCGCGCAACTTGGGTGTCCTCCTGGATGTATGGCTGTCTTTGGAAGAACATATTGCAGCCGTCGCCAGGGGGGCTTTTCATCAGATTCGTCTGATTTACCAGTTGCGGCCCTTTCTGGATCTGGGCGCACTTCGCACAGTCACTTCCACCCTCGTTATCTCCCGCTTGGATTATTGCAACGCTCTCTACATGGGGCTCCCCTTGAAGAGTCTCCGGAGGTTGCAGTTAGTTCAGAATGCAGCCGCGCGGGTGATCGTGGGCGCCCCTCGAGGCGCTCACGTAACACCACTTCTCCGCAGGCTGCACTGGCTTCCTGTGGCCCTTCCTGTGGATTCAAGGTGGTACTGATGGTATTTAAAGTGCTCCATGGCTCGGGACCTGGGTACTTACGGGACCGCCTGCTGCCATCAACAACCTCCCGCCACCCAGTACGCTCCCACAGGGTGGCCCTACTTGGGGTGCCGCCGCCTGACTGTTGTCGGCTGGTGGCCCCGAGAGTTCGGGCTTTCTCTGTGGGAGCTCCCTCCCTATGGAATGATCTCCCCCCGGAGATACGGGCTATGACGGATATTCTGACCTTCCGGCGCGCAGTGAAAACCCTGCTTTTCGAACAGGCCAGCCTGGCCCAGTAACTATGTTTTTTGGTTTTAATTAATCTAAATTGGGGTTTTATTAGTTTTAATTTTTAACTTAAATTTTGAATAGACAGCCGGATCTAATTATTTAATTTATTTTTAATCGTATTTATTGTGTATTTATTGTATGCTTTTAGTAGGCTGTACACCGCCCCGAGTCCCTTTTTGGGAGAGGGAGCGGTATAAAAGTGTGATTAAATAAATAAATAAATAAATAAATTTCTATCTGTCTGTAATCTATCTACAGATGAAATTTGACTTTTATTGGGATAACTGTTTCACACCAAAACAACTGTTAATTTCCATTGAGCCCATACTGGAGTCAGAACTTAATCCTACCCTAGAAAGCATTACAGCTTCTTTAATATTTCCATTGGGATTGCTTTAAAAAAAGTTATAATATTGACCATTATTAGTATTGACTATTGCAATTTGGAAGTGACCATTGCTCTGAATTATAAACACACTTAGCATATAGCTATATAGCCTTATGAATAAAGTGATGTTTATTTTTGTTATTGTGAACTACCAAGAATCTTGGAATAGTGGTGGATAAAGAATACTATGATAAGTTATGAGATAAATTGTATGGATTCCTTTACCATGGTAGATGCTTTTAAAAGATAGAAACTACTCAACATCTCAATATCTTCACTCAAAGCTCTGACAGTATATTTGTTTAGTCTTCTATATATTTAATCTTAAACCCATTTTTCCCACTGTGCTATTTGACTTTCATTGCTAAAACTTGCAGATCATTTATTTATTTATTTATTTATTGTTCGTATTTCTATACCGCTCCCTCTCCCAAAAGGGACTCGGGGCGGTGTACAGCCTAATAAATACATAAAATACAAAGTTACAAAATTAAATAGAATTTAAAACCAGATTAAACATAGATGTGGCTGCATCCCGAAAAATTTTAAAAATGAGATTAAAATTTAAAAAACCCTGTTAACTTAAAACCCCATAGACCCTTACTGGGACAGGCCAGCCTGTTTAAAAAATAGGGTCTTAACTGCGCGCCGGAAGGAGAGGATATCTGTCATGGCTCGTATCTCCGGAGGGAGATCATTCCACAGGGAGGGGGCTCCCACAGAGAAAGCACGCACCCTCGGGGCCACCAGCCGACAACGATCAGGTGGCGGTACCCCAAGTAGGGCGACCCTGTGGGAGCGTACTGGGCGGCGGGAGGTTGTTGATGGCAGCAGGCGGTCCCGTAGTACCCAGGTCCCGAGCCATGGAGCACTTTAAATACCATCAGTACCACCTTGAATTGAATCCGGGAGGCCACAGGAAGCCAGTGCAGCCTGCGGAGAAGTGGTATTACCTGTGCGCCCCGAGGGGCGCCCACGATCACCCGTGCGGCTGCATTCTGAACTAACTGCAACCTCCGGAGACTCTTCAAGGGGAGCCCCATGTAGAGAGCATTGCAATAATCCAAGCGGGAGATAACGAGGGCGGAAGTGACTGTGCGAAGTGCGCCCAGATCCAGAAAGGGCCGCAACTGGTAAATCAGACGAATCTGATAAAAAGCCCCCCTGGCGACGGCTGCAATATGTTCTTCCAAAGACAGCCGCACATCCAGGAGGTTCATTTACATCTTCCTCCCTTCTATTTCTAAATTTGGCACTCCAGGCTACCAACCACAAACAACACCTTTTGTTTCTATGTTCTGCCAATTCCATAACAGATTTAACCATAAAACTAGTCAACCACCTCTTCCTTTTCATCAGTGATTAAAGCATAATTATACATAATTGTAATATTAAAGTTTTTCTCAAAATCTAACTGATTATTGACTTCCTTGTGGCCAAATATTTTTCTATATCTTTCCTGAATACATAAACAATGTGCTCTTTTTTATTTTTCATGTTCTAAGCAGTAAACAGTATAATCTTCTGATTAAAATTGTCCAATTCCAGTTTCAATTTTCTAATGCCAAAGATGTCACTGAGTAGTCAATTCATTTCATCTTTCACTTAACATAACTTTCTCATGATTGCCTTTCTTACATTCCATGTTCTCACTATAATTTTATGTTTGCAGCTTCAAGTTTCCTTTTCTTGCATCATTAAGTAGACATCACAAAGGCTTTAATTTACATTATAAGCACCACTCCAAAAGATCCTCAGTTCTCCCTCAGTAGCATGTTGAGTGCTGTCTTATCTGAAGGGCACACAATCCAGCACTATATTGCCAATCACTTTATTCTATCTATCTGATTTTCTTGATAAAATATAGGAGTGGTGTGTTATTGCCTACTCCCATGTATTATGAATTATGCCTTTTCCATTGCACTGAAGTGATCATATATCTCCCACATCTTCCTTTATCACAGCAGTCCAATATAGCTTCCTGTTTGTTTTATTTGGACAGCTGGGATAACTTTCACACCTTAGATGATCCTGCCGAGAATATATACTCTTGGCACACACGCCCACTGTTGCACACAACCCTGCACACACATTCACATAAAGACAAGGAAAAAGTAACAGAAGTAAATAGAAATAGATAAAGAGATAGTAGCCTTTTCCTCCTTTGGCCAAGTGGGAGAATCTCAATGCATAAACTAATTGTGAAAATTAAAACATGGGAACATACTGAGGGTCATTTTATCCATGGGCGGCACATTTTTCATGGTATTTTGGTTATAAATTCAAGAATTGGCTTATCCATTGATGGGCTTTTCTACAAATAGTAAGCTTTTTCATACTTCATATGTTTAATATTTTTGGCTTACTATTTTTTATATTTATCTGTACTTGTATAGCATCATTTCACCTATAAAGGAATTTATGAGTAATCTATAAAAAAGAACAGCAAAATAGATCTGCTCAGCTTTGTTCCAGTTACCCAAATTAACTATAATTCACAAATATGATTTTGTTGATTATTCAGGATGATTGGGGTCATGAAAGCATCAGGAAAGGTATCTAGTTGTACTGGCCATTACAGCTCCAGCTCCAGCATTTGGTCAATATTTATATTATCAGGAAATGATAATAGTAACATGCTGATTGCACAGATGCCAATACTGGACAGCTTCTGGGAGCAAGGCCAGGTCCCAAACTATTTGTCATGCCCCTGGTGGAGATTGACTCTGAGTGAAAGGAGGAACAGCCAACAGGGAGTGGAAGTGTGGCTCCAGAGGTTGTGGATGAGGCTGGGGAAGGGCAGAAGCTTACTGGGCAGTCAGAGGAGGATCCTAGGGTGTGCAGTGAGGAGAGGATAAGGGAGAGATGTGGTCTACTTGAGAGGAGATGGTCTTGATCCTCTTCATGAGCTGCAGCTGTGACAACTGGATAAGAAGATAGACATGCGTATGGGCCAGTGCTGAAAACAAAGTGTGGAAATAGCTCTAGTTTATTGTTCCTTTCTGAGTTTGGCATCTTTCCCAGTGTGTGTTCTGATATCTGTGGACACCTTCAAGCCCTTATCTTGTCTGATTTGTGTTGTTTATTACTCTTTATAATTTAAACAGCATTTCCTCCTTTTTGTAACTGCTTGTGGGGGAGTTTTTTGTCTCCAGTCAAGGATATTTGGAACTTGGAAGCAAAGTGAAGGAATAAAAGGGGCTTTACCTATTTTTTGTGATTGTGTTTATTTTGTATCCCACCCTGGGTCATCACACTGCTGTTCTGATCTTTAGGGCAAGACCAATTTTATCCAGCTTAGATGGTGTTTGCAAACCCAGATTAATTGTCCTGATACCAAACCTTTCTTTTTTTGTTTGAACTGATACTGTAGTCCTTAGAAGAAAATATCCTTCAATTCAATTAATATGATTCCTGTATAAACATGCATCAGAGTTTGCTGTAGGATTCTCACAAGAGAACACTGCATCAACATTATTAGAATATAATTCAAAGCAAAATGTGTTTGAGTGCAGAACCAGTCAATCTAGGATAGCTGTGCAAAGTATATAAATGCATTAATTTTGTCTTGCCTGCTCATTGTACCTGATTAAAAATAACCCCTTTGACATTAGGGAGAAAAAAAAAGCCTCCAGATTTGTTTAAACTTGATGGAGCTCTGATTAGCACACTTATCAAGAATTTATTTGAATCTTAATTAAACATGAATCAGTTGAAGTAGCCTGTAGATCTGTTTGCTCTGTGTTATTATTACCCTTTTGCTAATATTATCCATTTACATAATTCGGGGGAAAAAGACCAAAACCATAAAAAGGATAGTATCCTGTATGCCTTTTATCAATTGGGTATTCACTGCTGTCAGAATGGTGAATTTTTAGAATTAGTAGACAATGCGGCAATCATAATAAACAGTAACAGCTACCTTTGCATATACAGCAATAAAATAAACACTGGTAGTTTTTTAAAATATAGTTTGAAAGGAACACCAAGATATAATATCAGTGTCTTTATTTGGTTTGCTTTTGTTTTTCTCAAAGTCCTAGGATCTGGCAGTATGCAAAAAAAGCTGAAAACTTTGGTATTTTATAGGCAAATTTAGCATTAGATATTTTGCTGTGCAAGATGAAAGATTAGAACATTGCCTCCTATTGACTGTTGAAGTGGAATCCAAAATCTTCTAATTTCATGTTAGCCACAAGTTTAAGTGTCAAAAGCCTCCAAAATTTTGTCCCATCAGCCATTCACCCTCTGCTGCCTTATAGGAGTCAACCTATCAGTGATCCTTGAGCCATATCACAATCAGCTGTCCATCCAAAGTAATGGGTGAAAACAAAAAAGAAATGAATCATAAACCCATAGATATCCATTTTTAGTCATGACAATCACATTATAATGATGAACTATGAATTGTGATGTGGTAATCATCATAACATCATATACATTTATTATAAGGGCAGAGTTTGTAATGATATAATGCAATTTCCTTGCTTTTCCCCTCTGAGCCCCATGCACATTTCACAAGACTATATCTTCACACCGTTCAATCTCAAGCTTCCTACTTCCATATTTTCCTCTATTTTTGGAACCATTAATCCTCAAACTAATTAACATATTATGGGCTGCAGCTTTTACTGTCAATCCTGAAGCTGGCTAGATGGTGGCCATTTTCCTGCTCTACTATGGGTTTTCTTTCCTTCAAAGCTTCAGTACTAACATGGATTGGAGATGAAAGATACGGAAGGGGTATAGAGATAGCTGGGATGCTCTAACCCAAACAACATTCTTTCCCTTTGGAACCAAGGCCATGTATGCAGGTGGTTGGGAGGTAGAGATTAAGGTCATCCCACATCTGGACTCTGTGCTGATTGGACCATGTGACTGACACTTCTGGGGAAGTGACAAACTTTTGTTTTTAATTGGGGGAAAAACTGGTGGGAACTTAGATCCAGTTTTCCCCAACATCATGCCCTAATATAATGTTCTTTGAGGAGACCTCGTGCCTCAGAGTGCTTCAGAGTTCTTTTGTTTGGGGTTGTGTTACTTGGGACCCTGACATTTACTTCTGGGGATTCTTTTAGTTGAGAAAGGAAGATCTTACTCACTGGAAAAGACCCTTGCGTTGAGAAAGATGGAGGGGAAAAGGACAAGGGGATAGCAGAGAATGAGATGGTGTCATTGACGCAAACATGAATTTGGGCAAACTCTGGGAGACAGTGGAGAATAGGGGAGCTTGGCATGCTATGGTCCATGGGGTCACAAAGAGTTGGACATGACTTAGTGACTGAACAACAATAGTTTTTTATCCTACTTTTCACATGTTATTTAGTCTATGCATAATGTATGTTGCATCATGCCAACGTAACCCTGTTGATGTCCTTGTTTAACAATGATTGAGACCAAGCTTTATAATCAATAAATAATATAGTCATAAGGCATCACATCACATGACCACATTGTTTAGCAATAACAATTCTGGGGTGCCCTGTTACTGTCGTTAAGCAAGGATAATGGGTTGTAAGATGAGAATCTCCTCACAACCTCTTGCTGGCTTCCAAGCAAAATCAAAGGAAAAGCTGGCAAGAAACTGTGAGTTCCACATGGCTCACAGCAGGCTGTTTTACTGGATAGGAGATGTATGAACAGCTATTAAAGGTTGATGTGAGTGTGGTGGGGTTAGGGATGATTGCTGCCAGTTACATGTGGGAATGTGGCTGGCATCAAGGTCTGATGTGAATGTGGTGTCGCTGGGGGTGGGTGCTGCTAAGTGGGGAAGGGTTCACAGATGTGGGGATGAGTGATTTACCAGAGTACTTGTGAACTTCCCTGCCAGCTTTCCCATTGACCTTGTTTGTGGGAAGCCAGCAGGGAAGATTTCAAATAGTGATTATGTGATGCTGTCACTGTCATAAGTGCAAGCTAGTTCCTAAGCACCTGGATTACAATTATGTAACTGCAAGATTGCGAGGATGTTCAGAACTTTGAAAACTTGTCATGATGATGCCCTTATGGTACAATGGTTAGAATTCAATATTGCAGGCTAGCTCTGACCACAGACAGGAATTTGATCCAACAGGCTCAAGGTTGACTCAGACTTCCATTCTTCCAAGGTTGATAAAATGATCTCTCAGATTGTTGGGGGCAATATGCTGATGTTGTTTAATCCCCAAAGTGTAGTAAAGCACTGTGGGGTAGTATATAAGTCTAATAGATATTACTATTCCTGTAAATACGACTCATTCAATGCCATCTATAACTTTGTATAGTTGCTGAACAAGTAATTATAATTACACTGTGTAGTGTTGTGGTGTGATATAATTAAGTCTATTTTATCATAACAATAAAGATAGTGTTGGACTCAAGACTAGAAATATTTGTATTCAAATTTCTCCTTATCCATACATTTTATATCGATTCATCCTAATGCATAACCCAGTTAATTTCAAAGTTCTTTGCAGCTGTAGTAATTCTTCCTTAACAAGCATATTGAAATGAAAGAAATCAAGTTACAAGAATATAAATATATTTAGAAGCTATGTATCCATTACCATGAATATTTTCTGGTTTTTTTAATGATTTTGTTGGGACCTTATGAAAGAGCAATTCTTTTTATAATTATGATAATGGAAAAACATGCGAGCATCTCTTTATCAATCTGTGAAATGCTCATTGCAGTAATTTCAAGGATATAGTTGTTTTATTCATGAATGAAGCATGAACTTCTCAAAATTAAATAAAAATGTAAACTATCTCAGTCAAGCTTGATTTACTGTTGAAGATTTCATAGGCATGTCCATATAATTTTGCCAATAATATCAAAGTTATCCCTTGAAATTCCTTCAAAGTCTCTCATCAGACTTGTTTAACATGGTCCATCAGATTCTATACTTGCTGAACTGAAATTAAATAAGCACAACAATAAACAAAGTTGGATCAGAACTAAGCAACAGTTATTCACATATTCTTCTATTATCAGTCTAGAGCCCAATGTGTAATCTCAGTGATTTGAGTTATGGTCAAGGTATCTGATACAATAAAAATACTCATATCTAAATCTTAATCACCAGACTGGAATACTTTGTATGTTATCACTGTTCTAGAGGCAGATAGCATGCACCCATGAAACACACACCAGTCTTAGCCAGCAAAACCATGGAAAGGATTACAGGAAATTCAGTTATAAAGTAAGTGCACATATAAAGTAGTTTAGAATAAAATCATAGGTTGGTTGATATGTTCTTTTTTCTCTCATTCTTTGTGAAAGACAGAGGGTAAAAGAAATATACAGGGTAAATCATTATTTAGTTTGCTGACCAGGAGAACAATGTGCAAATGTGATGGATGCACCTGTTCATACATACAAATATATTATTAAATATCCAGAATTCTTCTGTGTTCAAGTGTGTATTACATGTATTGTATCATAAAATAAAAATTTCCAAACATTTTTATTAGGCTGTAAAATTTATTTGTTTGTTTGTTTATTATTTAATATTGCTGCCTATTCGCCCATGGTGACTCAAGGCAGCTTACATAATATAAAATCACATTTAAAACAATAAAGATTATAAAATATTATAAAATGCAAAATGCAAAAGTAAATAAAAAGAGCTGTGAAAGGTTATGTCATATGATGGCCTATATTTTGTTCCCTCAGGATGCTTAGACATCAGAAGAATCCTTGGAGATATTTTCAGGATAGTATTTAACTTGAAGAGAAGTTAAGGGACATTTTCCTTTAATGTAAATTCATACAAGAGGAATGAGGGAGGGTTCAGGAACTGTAGGTATTTTCTTAGTAATCAGTGAGGCAGTGATACTGAACACCATAGTATGAGAGGTACTGTATATAGAATGAGGGACTGTCCAATTGCTTAAAATTATCCTCTCATGACTGAAGAGGCTAGGAAGAAGGAAGAATGAGATCATCAGTTTCTACAGCAAATCACAATAACAGGTGCACAATGATGTTATTGGGCAAATGTCCTTATGTACTTGCCCTCAAATTTCACACAAATATGTAAGTCTACATTTATGTAATGATGTGATATGCATTTCCTCATTCCTAATTCTCTTCCCTGTCTGTTCATGCAGGATCCCAAGAAAACAACCCATAAGCCTTTAGTATATCTGCATTCCATTTATTGATTTATTCAAATTTACTAGGGAATTCTGGGAGGAATGGCCTTGCCTGCTTTTCTATCCCAGAAAAAAGAAAGATTGTATCAACCATAAGACAGAAAAATGCAATTTTTAGCCATCTTAGAAATTACATTCATGGCAATTAAATGTAATCTTTTGCCCCGAAGATATTGTATTAACAATAAAGTTTTCATAGTTTTTACCTGTATTTTTCATGTGATCCATGTTTTCCATAAAGATATGATAATCAGGAATGCACTTATACTTCTAAGTACTTAGCCATTTACTATTCTTACTAAAGTTTTTTTTTTCTTTGCGGTGAAACAAAATGTTGATCAGCCTATGGTATATGAGACCCTTTAGCACTGTTGTTTTCTTTTCAGTCTGGGTTTCAGCTGATGGAAAAAAATCCTTCAATGCTACTACTACTACTATGACTACTACAGTGATAATATTAGACTAGTATATCATTATGTATAATAAACTATATAAGGGAAATGCAGTTATTTATGTATTTTTTCATTTTTTTATTTTTTAGACGAACATAGACAAAACATAAACAACAAAAACAAAAACATAAAACCATCTTTTAATTACATACAGTGTATCGGTTGGTACAAATCTCTTGTGCACAATAATCTCTACAGTCATTCCCTTCTGATTCAAATTAATCCTCATATTATAAATATATTTATATTATTATCATTGTTAATTGTTTAGTAGACTGTTATTAACATTCCATCATTTTATACAAGCAAATCCCTATTTTAATAATATTTTACCCTTAGATTACTTTATCTACACAATTCTATTATACTTATAGAGTATTATAAAATATTTCATTTCCCTGTTTTGTTGTCTAACCATTGATAAAATAATTCCCATATAAAATAGTTTATCTTCTTGCTCTCTAATTTCAAATGTCAATTTACTCATTTCTGCTCACTCCATTATTTTCTTAATAACTTCATCTTCCATTGGAATTTTCTCATTTTTCCAGTTTTTAGCAAATACAATTCTAGCCACTGTTAATACATTTACAATCATACATCAATTCTCTACTATATATTTCAGATATAATGCCCAATAAAAATATTTCTGGTTTCAGATCTTTTTTTTTTTAATCATTTTTTCCAACCATGTGTGGATTTTAGTCTAATGTCTTTTAGCCTCTGCACATGTCCACCACATATGATACTATGATCCAAGTATCTGATGACACTTCCAACATTTCTCTGAATCGTTCTTAAACATTCTTGCTATTCTTGCTAGGGATAAATGCCACTTGTAAAACATCTTAAACAAATTCTCTTTATATGCTGTTGACATTGTCATTTTATAATTTTGAGACCATAATTTTTGCCATTTTTCTAAGTCTATCCCATATCCAAAATTGTTTCCCCAAGCAATCATTGCTTCTTTAACTTATTCTTCTTCTAGTTTAACTTCTAATAATTGTCCATATAATTTTTTTATCATCTTTTCAGTACTTGTCAAAATTTTATCCAACTCAGTTAATTTATCATAAAAACCTTCTGTTTTAAGGTCATTATTTATTTATTTTGAACAATAGAACTAATTAGAATTCCTATTAGACAAAATACATAGAAATGGTACATACAAGAAAATTCAAATGAGAAAAGAGTTTGTAACTAGGTTCCTTTAGAGTTAAGTTTGTAAAAAATTTGATTGAGCTATTGTACATATTCTGAAAAATTAGGCAAATATATGTCTAAAAAAATAAAACAAAGTATGAAAAATAGAGAAATATAAAGGATAATAAGAATAGAAAGAATTATGGAATAAAGACAAAATATGGCAAAGAACAGAATAGAAATAAGATGGGAAACTGTTTTTTTAAGCTTTCCTCCCATCTGAATCACTCACATTATTTATAGTTAAATTCTAAAAGTATTAATTCAGAAATAGAAGGATATGTAATTTGAATTTTGATTATTTTAATTATATACATCATGGGATAAATGAATACTTTATATGTGCAAATATTCATAGACAAAGTGCAGAAAAAAAAAACAGAAAAGCAAAGACAGAAGAAGGGAAGTTGGATTCAGCTCATTCTGAAATGAAATTCACAAATCAAAAAATAAACAGGGACAACTTGTTTATTTATTTATGCAACATATAGCCTGAATTTTTATTGTTTTATTCACTAACACAATCTAGGAAAACAAATTAATTTTAAAAATCTAAATAATAAATTAAACATGAAAATAATTTAATGAGAGCTTTCTCTGTATGGACTGTATTACCTGTGAAAGAGCCTGCGCAATTTGAAGGTCCTTCTGGACTCATAGCTCTTGCCCAAGCAGCAGGTGGAAGCTATAGCTAGGAATATCTAGCTAGTGTGCCAATTGAAATCTTCCCAGGTAGTGAAGGCCTGGCTTCAGTAATTCAAGCTCCCATTAAAAAATTGCAATGTGTTCTACATGGGATTGCCTTTAAACATTACTCAGAATCTACAGGTGTCCACAATTCAATGGCCCATATGTTAACTGAAATCCAATGTTAGGAAAAGATATCATCAATGCTGATGGCTCTTAAATGGTTGCTGATTAGTTTCCAAGTATGACTTGTGTTTATTTATGATTTTTTTAGTCTCTAAGGACTTCTATAGTTTAGATACCTGTCTGCTTCAATCCAAATAAGCTCGATTTATTGTATCATCTAGGGATAAGTCACTGGTAGTGTAGCTTGGGGATTTTATACAATAATGAAATGCTCAAGGGATACACACAACACAAAGTTTCTGTTCACTTAGAGAAGCTAAATTAATTACAATTGTTTAAGCATTGCATATATGCACATACTCATACTCACTTGTTCTTCTACAAAATTGATTGAGTAATAATGCATAGTGATGCATAGTGAAGACAGTTGAAAGCCTGTACAACTTAGATATTTTGAAATGTAAATCAGAATTAGTGCTTTACTTAACATTTCTAAATGGCTCTCATTATCTTCTGATGAATTCACATCCAATATTTAAGTATACTGGATGTCTTTAGGAGGTTAATGTAACTAATAGCAACTAAAGTTCCAAGACTGTATAAGTTATCATTATTATATTTAGGAGTTTTGAAGAGGCTGTTGAGCTGCTGTACAGAAATGCAGTAGCAAGTTCAAAACATGCACTGCATACACTGTGTATACCTATTCCAGATACAGCACTCTGTGATCCTAGAGTGAAACACATTACCAAAATATTCCAGAATTTAATCTAACAGGTTCTTTGTAGTACTGTACATGACTTACTTACCTTATTCACTGTAATTTTGTAGGAGAAACATTTACAGTTTAATATGAAAATATTACCTGTCTTTAGGCACAGTATTAGCAGCTCACCATGTAGAAATAGAAAATAATGGGCTCTAAGATAACATATCACCAAGGTCTTGCTGACCTGTCCCATTACTGTGGGTAGATACTCCTGGATGTATGACCAAAGAACATTGGGAGTATATGCAAGACTTTATATTCCCAGCAGGATCATCCAAGGAATAAAGGACATCCCAGCTGCCCAGATAAAGCAAACAGCCACCTGTATTGAGTAGAAGTGATGTAAAAGGATATCGGTTTTTGATGACTATGGCAAAGCTATAAATTAATAATGCCTGAAAGAAGACAATGGTAAAACATTACTGTATTGTCACTAAGAAATATAAATGGATAGAAAATATAAAATGATTGATGACATAGTGCCAGATGATAGGCCCCTCAAGTTGGATGGTTCTCAACCTGCTACTAAGAAAAGCTGAGAGTCTTTCACACTAATAATGGTGTTTATGGCATGGTTAGGTTTAAACCTCCAGGACATTTAGTTGCTAATGTTGCCATACAATGCCATACAATCAATTAGAAAGGTCCTGCCTTAACTGATCAGACAGTTGAAAGGCAGGACATTTGTTCAGTCTGATTATGTTAATGTAGCCTTACATTAGATCCCGTCATGTTTCTTCTCTGGTTTACTCACAAAGGCTGACAAGTTAGCCTTGTTATGAAGAAGATGAGCATGGCTTTAAAACTGGAAGAAGATTAAGGAGAAAAGTGAAAAATGGAGTTAAAATTGTATTAAAAAGGAGACGAAGCTAAAGGCAATAGGTGGGACAACCAGCCTTAGAATTAACAATAGATATTTTTGAAGTGTTGGGTACATTCTGCCATCAACAGTAAAGGAACAAGTGGTCAAGACATATACTGAAGGCTAGCACTTGGTAGACCAGCCATGAAGTTCTTTGAAAAGATATTTAAAAGTTGTGATATGACTATACCAGAAACTTCTGGATTGTGCAAACAATGGTATTCCCTGTGACCTTCTATAGATGCAAATATAGAATAGAATAGGATTTAGAATACCTAGATCCGTTCCAATCGGGCTTTAGGCCTGGGTACAGCACCAAAACAGCATTGGTCGCATTGGTTGATGATCTCTGGAGCGCCCGTGACAGAGGTTATTCCTCTGTCCTGGTCCTATTAGATCTATCAGCAGCTTTTGATACTATACTATTGCGGCGGTTGGAGGGCTTGGGAATTGGAGGCACCGTTTTGTGGTGGTTCTCCTCCTTCCTCTCACACTGTTTGCAATTTGTGTTGACGGGTGGGGAGAGGTCCACCCCTAGGCCCCTTGTTTGTGGGGTGCCTCAGGGGTCGATCCTCTCCCCTCTTCTGTTCAACATTTCTGTGAAGCCGCTGGGAGAGATCATCCGTGGTTTTGGGGTGAAATGTCATCTTTATGTTGATGACACTCAGCTTTACATCTCCACCCCAAACCACCCCAATGATGCTGTGGAGGTTATGTCCCGTTGCCTGGAGGCTGTGCGTAACTGGATGGGCGGGAACAGGCTTCGACTCAACCCTTCCAAGACTGAGTGGCTGTGGTTTCCGATGGCCCGATATAGTCAGCTGACTCCGTCGCTGGCTATTGGGGATGAGATCCTGACCCCCACAGAAAGAGCTCACAATCTTGGTGTCCTCCTGGATGTATGGCTGTCTTTGGAAGATCATACCACGGCTGTCTCCAGGGAGGCTTTTTATCAGGTTCGCCTGATACGCCAGATGCGGCCGTTTCTTGATCGGGATGCCTTACGCACAGTCACCCATGCCCTGGTCACCTCCCGTCTGGACCACTGTAATGCCCTCTACATGGGGCTCCCTGCGGGGAGCACCCGGAGGCTCCAACTGGTGCAAAATGCGGCCACACGGGTGGTTATGGGGGCATCGAGATATTCCCATGTGAAGCCTCTCCTGCGCAAGCTGCATTGGTTGCCGGTAGCCTTTCAGGTTCGCTTTAAAGTATTGGTTTTGGCCTTTAAAATGCTCCATGGCATTGGACCAGGATATTTACAAGACCGCATTCTGCCGGTAGTCTCCCACCGACCAGTGCGCTCCCACAGAGAGGGTCTCCTTCGGATCCCAATGGCATCTATGTGCCGCCTGGTGACCCCAAGGAATAGGGCCTTCTCCGTGGGGGCACCCACTCTTTGGAATGGGCTGCCCCCGGTGCTACGGACAACCACTGACCTGAGGGCATTCAGCCTGGGCTGACTTCAAATGGGCTTTTAAATGAGGGTTTTTAGAACTGATTTTGGTTGCGCTATGGTAATTTTAGCTTATTTTTAATCAGGGGGTTTAACTCTTTTAACGGCAGCCTCATAATTTAATCTCTTTTAATTTTGTAATCTGTAATTTATAATATATTTTAGTTGGCTGTTCACTGCTCTGAGTCCTTTGGGAGAAGGGTGGTATACAAAACTATTTAATAAATAAATAAAATAAATAAATAGAATAGAATAGAATACTTTATTGGCCAAGTGTGATTGGACACACAAGGAATTTGTCTTGGTGTAAATACTCTCAGTATACATAATGAAAAGGAACATTAGTTAAGAATCAAGAATCATAACGTACAACACTTAATGATAGTCATAGGGTACACTCAACATCAAATCATACTAGGAAACAGTCAATATAAATCGTGAGGATACAAGCAACAAAGTTACAGTCACAAGTGGGAGGGGATGGGTGAAAAGTAGTGATGAGAAGGTTAACAGTAATAGTAGTGCAGACTTTGTAATAGTTGAACAGGGTTGAAGGAATTATTTGTTTAGCAGCGTGATCGTTTTCGGGAAAAAACTGTTCTTGTGTCTAGTTGTTCTGGTGTGCAGTGCTCTATAGCATCGTTTTGATGGAAGGAGTTGAAACAGTTTATGTCCAGGATGTGAGGTGTCTGTAAATATTTTCACTATGCCCTCTTTTTGACTCGTGCAAAATACAGGTCCTCGATAGAAATTTAAAGAAGCAGGACAGGAAGAGTATTGATATTTTTGAGCTTTTGTGTTGGATATGACTCCTGAGAATATTGTGGACAGCCAAAAACACAAGCCAATGGATCATCAAATAAATCAACACAGAATTGTCATTTGAGGCATAAATATTTAGGCTGAAATTATCCTATTTTGGACAAACCCAACTTTCTAGGAGGAAAAAAAGCTCTAATACTAGGAAAGGCAGAAGGAAGAAGAGAATGAACAGCAATCTGGATTCAGACAGTGGCAATGGAGGCAGTATTGAAAGACCTGAAAGCTTAGGTTAGGTTAGGTTAGGTTAGGTTAGGTTAGGTTAGGTTAGGTTAGGTTAGGTTAGGTTAGGTTAGGTTAGGATAGGTTAGGTTAGGTTAGGTACAAATTTTCATGAAGAAAATATTTGTAGTCACTAGGATTCAAAAATCATTTGATGGCAGTCAGTCAGTCATTAAGTCAGTCAGAATGAGGCTACAGTGCGATAGTGACATTTCAAGAATTAACTCTTAACTTAGAACTGCCTGGAACATGGTGTGAACCTTTCTTGATATTTTCAGCTGATTGTTGAATCATAGTAGCTGGTCATACAGTTTTTATGATAAACTATTTTGCTTTCCAGCAAGATTGCTAATTGGTTGCAGCTAAATGGGATTTATTTGATCTTGCTCTGAGAAAGCGGATTAAATGGGATAAACCTTCGCTCCAGACATCGAATTCTTTTTCATATATCAGACTTGTGAGATGCCATTTCTGAAAGAGTCATTCAAGACAGAAAAAGATGTTAATATAATTAAAATATCCCTCCCAGTTTTCAGCACTAATCCTGAAATTTAGCATATGGAGACAAATTGAAGCTTTCATGCTATTGAACAGCTTCAGGATGCTTCCATCAAGAAGATTGCCCAGTGGGCTGTCTTGCCATTTTAGGGCTAATTGCAAACAACATTATTGTATGCAGGGTTGTCAAACTGGTGGCCTGTGGGCCAGATGTTTCATTCACAGATGTGTCACACAAAAGCAATATGTCACATGATGTGATTGAGTTTGAGACCCATGTTGTAAGGTATCAAAGAGATCTCTACTTTATGTAAACCTTTGTGTCTCTCACTAGAGAAACTCAAGCAGTTTAATGTATTTAGGAATATTTGATAGATAATATGAGAATATATACAAGTAATTGTGATGACTATGAAGTGAATGCACAAAAAAAATTGTAAACCTACTGACACACTGTATGTAAGTAAGTAGAAGATGGCTTGATGTTTTTATGTTGTGTTTGTGTATGTTTGTTTAAAAATAATAAAATTTGTTTAAAAAAAAAGATATATCAACCAGTTTAGAGGTAGGTGGAAATTTAGTCTAAATCTGAAAATGACTTCAACATCAAACACATTCATCTCCCCTTCCATTCCTACACAAATACTCTCTCAGCTCTTTGAATCTGTATATGCAAACCTGGAGAGAGGAATGGGAAAGAAAATATTTGATTTGTTCTCTGAAGAGATGTAAGAGATGTGTTTGTTGTGAATATTATATTGTATGTAGATGTAATGAAAACTCCACACAGTACTTGAAAAAATAGACTGGATTTTCATGGCACTTCAGCAATTCATCCTTACTTGAAGTAAGAATCTGTAAGTGTCCATCAAAACAAACCAAGGGAACAAAAGGGCACATTGTGCTAAATTATATGGTATAAGGCTGTCAATCAGTGAGGTTTCTTTGCTTCGCTCCAAAGATTCCCTGAATTCATCTGCAGTTTTTCTGCTCAGAAAAAAATAAAGCAAATTTGTCCCCCTCATCTCTACTCCTTGTACCAAATTAAATCCTCTCTTCAACAGCTATTTAGGGGGAAATATAATAGGTATAGATCAGGCAGCCAGTGGGCCAGATGTGTCATGCACAGGCCACGCCAATCCAGCTCCCTGAATGGAATAAACGTCTCAAATGTTATGTGACAGCAATGTGACATGGCGAGTTTGACACCTATAGTATAGATGATCTGAAAAAGTTTATTACAGAGAGCAGTATATTCACTTCTTAAATTCTGAATTCTGGAATATTATTGATTAGATCACTAAAAGATTCCTGTACAATTAAAAATATTAACATGTTTATTAAAATAAAATTTTGTATTGTTTTATTTTAACATTAAAAAATCTGTTCATTCTTCATTTATATTCATTCCTGTAACATGAAGATGATTTCTATTGTTGCCTTTAAATATTCTATGGTTCACTAGATTTGAATAGTTTAGATGTTTTTTTGATATCAACCAAACTAATTTTCTTAGTGAATAGAAGCCTTGATCTTATGTGTTCTTGAACTATCTGGTGGCAACCTGACATTTGCACAATCAAATTTACTATGTTAGCCATGACTATTGAGCAATTCAGACAATTGAGCCATTAACATCATAATTAGACTACTGCAATAAACTATGAATCTGTTACCTCCTTTCAAAAGTGTCCAGGAGCTTCAATTAATGCAAAATGTGGCAACTTGATTTCCAAGAGTACAAGCTATCATGATCTGAAATGACTATTATTCAAAATTGGTTTCTAGGTTCAAGTTCAAGAGATTATGTTTAAAGTTCTAAGTTCCTTTGAAATAGTTATGCAAGACCCCCCTGTATCATTGTGAAATTGCTCAGATATTGAAATTCAACAGAGAAATTCATATCATTTTCTATTGTTAAACGCCTTGAGCCCAATGTTTGGGAATAAACAAAATATAGGGTCAGCAATCCATTCATTGTCATCATCCTGATCATTCCATTGGGCTTTTATAAGCAAGTTGAATACAGAGTCATTTGGCTCTCTTTCTGCAATGTGGCAACATATTCAACTTAAACTTCACGATGATGATTATTTTTAAGAGTCCAATTATGGAAAGATAACTTCTGACTATCAGTCTGAATGGCCTATATTCACTTTGTTTTACTTCAATTCCAACTTAAATAAGCCAGATTGTCTAGAAAAATCCACCAGTTCCATAGAGACAGTGATGTTTTTTTCACATTTGATTTGTTTTGTCAAGAATTACAGATACAGAATATGTCAGGGGAAAAGAAGGAAGAAAGCATGACCATCAAAATAAATGAGCAACTACATTTTCATACTCCTTGGGTCTTGGGGAGAAAGAACATTCTACATGAAATGGGCTGAGCCTGATTGTCTGCACCTGACTTTCTTAACATAAATGTTATTGAGGAATCCAGTTTGGTTTGTGCTAACAGAATCCGCTGCTGAATTTGTTCAAACAATGTGTTCAATAATTGTTTCGACGTTATTTCTTACAGATGGCCAGAGATCCAACATGTGATAGATTAATTGCAACTTTAGTTAATTGAAGCCCTATGTCATGGTCTTGCAAAATATTTTTTTACTGAGTGTTTTATAAATATCACAATGACCTCACATCTGAGTGAAGGCATATGTTAACAGGTGAACCTGTATGATCCCATGTTGCTCAAGGATGGTAAGCAGAGTATTAGTTATTTCTACAGTCTATTATGCATGAACCTTTCCCTATTTATATTATCAGCTTCATCCTATTCTCCTTGGGTGACAGTCAACCATATTAAATAGTGTGCAAAGATCTGCACTTTTTAAAAACTGTAACAAGGCATCACTGAGTGATTGAAATGCAGAAATAGCTTATTTTTTCCTGACCTGATAAAGGATTGGTTTTTATTTTCTTTTTCTGCCAACAAATTAAGTGGAATTAAAAAAAACCTGTATTTTCTACATTAAATCCAAAAGAAGCCTGTCTTTTAATTAAATGTAGGCAGTGAAAGACATTTATCTAGAAATAGTATGTCTTGCTGACTGCCAAGGAATTATTGGGCAGTAACCTACTATGACAGTCCTGGCATACAATCAGAAGATGCTTGTGATAAGTACTGGATTCACACAATCCATGGGGGAGATCCAAGGTCACTGGTGTTCTATGCTGGAGCTTTCCTGCCTCTCTAAAGAATCTATTGTATTACCCTGGCATGTCTGCTAACTTTCAAAGCAGAAGTAGATAGGGAGGAGAAAAGGTGAGTCAAAGGCACCATCCATCTTCCTGTACACAGAAAATTGTCAGCATGCAATTGGTACTTTTCATTATTGAGAACACACAGCAGCTCCCTTTCCACTGCATTTTATTGATTTTCACAGCTGGTTCATAAAAGGCTAAAGATGATATGAAACTTAAAAGGAAACCTTTAACTGAACTGTGGTATCTATGCAGCATATGAAATTTAATTTGGAATTGGAAGCACTAGAATATCATAACAGTTGTCTGGTCCTCAGCATCAGTTTTGTTACAATATCTACTTAAGTTCACAACTTTTATATTATTTTACTAACAATACAGTATATAAATATGGACTAGTTTTTAAAAGGAGATATAGACAAAGAAATGAAGGAAGGAGATATAACTTTTGGTAAAAGTATAGGTATAGGTATGGATGGATACAGATTGAAAGATGGTGCAAAACAGTTATTTGCATTACAAGCCATTAATTCAGGTGTAAAGTATCCAGAAAGTATCCATGATATCAATCACTCCGAGACATATTTTCTCCAATTGATTTATTTAGGAACGTATCTGGTATGTCTAAGGCAATTTCCCAAAGTGAAAGTATTTTCATGCGTTATACAGAATCCATCTTTTCTCCTCCCACTTCTACACTTCATAAATCACGAGAACAAATTAACTGCAACTGGAATTTCTTAGTACAACACACAGAATAACCTTGAACTTTTCAACTCCTCCAACCCCCTTGAATTATGTGGCAGCTGAATTTCAAAGTTGACAGGCGTCCCCCTTGAAAACTGCTCCTCCTAAAAGGAAAAAAAAACAGATACAGAGTTAATACATTGTCCTTAACCTGCTCTCCCCCCTCCACAAGGGCCTTCAGTTTGTGGGGGAAATCCTCATGGAAGTGGTTAACCAATTGATAAGCATGAACATCCAACTCTTTACCCAACTAGCATCTGAGAGGGGGTATCCTTTCTATAAGACCAAATATTGCAATTGGCCATGGTATAATCGATATTTTTTTGAATTTCATAGAGTGTTTCCCCCTTTACTGTTAACAGTTTAGGGAGAGCGATTGGCAGTGGTTTTATCATTGATGTAGTAGCTGGTTTTAGTAAACTACAATGGAACACTGGATGAATTTTCCCCAATAGTCGAGGAAGACTTAATTGGACAGTGACCGGATTGATTATCTTTGAAATTGGGAATGGACCCAAGAAGTTTCGACCCAGCTTTTTACTGGGCAGTTTCATCCTAAGATATTTGGTTGACAAATATACTTTGTCCCCTACTTTAAAAGGTGGTTGAAGGGATCTTTGTTTATCTGCCTGTTTTTTATAATTTTTGCAGCTTCGGTCAAAGCTTTTTTTGTATCTTCCCATCCTTTCTTTAATAAGTCCATCCATTCTGTTAGGGACATGGATGTGGGAGGTTGTCTAGATAACTCTTGCATCAGGACAAAATCCATTCCAGTGTTGATTTGGAATGGAGTCAATCCTGTGCTGCTATGTACTGCATTATTGTAAGCAACCTCTGCAAAAGGTAATAATTTTTCTTGTTGATAATTTACATAGCATCTAATGTATTGTTCAATCATGGTGTTAGCCCTCTCTGCTGCTCTGTTACAAGCAGGATGGAAAGCTGAGGATAATCCATGAGAGGACCCAATGGATTTCAGAAATTCCCTCCAAAATTTTGCAGTAGATTGTACCCCTCTGTCTGATATTATTTATTTATTTATTTGTTTATTTATTTATTATTATATTTATATACCGCCCTTCTCCCGGAGGACTCAGGGTGGTGCACAGCCAACCATAAGACCCAATTACAATATACAAAAGTTAAAAATAAATAAAATATTTTAGGCTGTCTAAAATTATACCCTCCCCCAATAAGTTAATTAAAAACCCAAATTTTAAAATCCCGATTAAAACGCAATTACTAAATTAAAAATCCCATTTCAGCCTAGGCCGGCCTGCTCGAAGAGCCAGGTTTTTAATGCACATCTGAAAGCTCTCAGGTCCATATTAGTGCGTATTTCTGGAGGCAGACCATTCCAGAGAGTGGGGGCCCCGACAGAGAAGGCCCTACTCCTAGGGGACACCCAGACGACACATAGAAACCGACGGCACCTGAAGAAGTCCCTCCCTGTGGGAACGCACAGGTCGGTGGGAGATTACCGGCAGAACGCGGTCCTTCAGATAACCTGGTCCAATGCCATGGATCGCTTTAAAGGTCAAAACCAGAACCTTAAAGCGAACCCGGAAAACCACCGGCAACCAATGCAGCTCGCGCAGGAGAGGCGTCACATGGGAGCTTCATGACGCCCCCATAACCACCCGCGCGGCCTCATTTTGTACCAGTTGGAGTCTTCAGGTGCTCCCCGCAGGGAGCCCCATGTAGAGAGCATTACAGTAATCCAGATGAGAGGTGACAAGGGCGTGAGTGACCGTACTTAAGGCATCCCGATCCAGAAAGGGCCGCAACTGGTGAATCAGGCAAACCTGATAAAAAGCCCTCCCGGAGACGGCCATAATATGGTCTTCTAAAGACAGCCGTGCATCCAGGAGGACACCCAAATTGCGAGCCCTCTCTGTGGGGGGTAAAATCTCTCCCCCAATAGCCAGCGACTGAGTCAGTTGACTATATTGGGGCGCCGGAAACCACAGCCACTCAGTCTTGGAAGGGTTGAGCTTGTTCCCGCCCATCCAAATCCGCACAGCCTCCAGGCACCAGGACATAGCCTCCACAGCATCGTTGGGGTGGCTTGGGGTGGAGATATAAAGCTGGGTATCATCCGCATACAGATGACACCGCACCCCAAACCATGGATGATCTCCTTCAGCGGCTTCACATAAATGTTGAACAAAAGAGGGGAGAGGACTGACCCCTGAGGCACCCCACAAATGAGGGGCCTAGAGGCAGACCTCTCCCCCCCCATCAACACAAATTGCGAGCGGTTGGAGAGGAAGGAGGAAAACCATCGAAGGACAGTTCCCCCAATCCCCAATCCCTCTAACCACCGCAATAAGATACTATGGTCGATAGTATCAAAAGCCACTGAGAGATCTAACAGGACCAGGACAGAGGAATACCCCCTGTCATGGGCCCTCCAGAGATCATCAACCAATGCGACCAATGCTGTTTCGGTACTATGCCCGGGCCTGAAGCCCGATTGGAGAGGATCGAGGTAAGTCGCTTCCTCCAGGTACTGAGGGAGCTGACATGCCACCACACTCTCAACAACCTTCGCTAGAAAAGGAAGGTTGGAGACTGGACGATAGTTATTTAAAACAGCCGGGTGCAGGGCAGGCTTCTTGAGGAGGGGCCGCACCACCGCCATTTTCAGGGCAGTAGGGAGCGACCCCTCTCTCAATGAAGCATTGATAATTCCCTGGAGCCAGCGACGTGTCACCTCCCTGGTGGTCGAAACCAACCAGGAGGGACACAGGTCCAACAAACATGTGGTGGTATTCAGCCCCCCCAGCAACCTGTCCACACCCTCAGTGGTCACAGGGTTATTCTACGAGTTACTCCATGTAGTCTATAGATATGTTTCACAAACAGCTTTGCAAGTTTTTTCACAGATGGAAGTCCTTTGCAGGCTATAAAATGGGCCTGTTTAGAGAATAAGTCAATTATAGTCCAAATGATTGTATTCCCTTCACTCTTAGGTAATTCAATAATAAAGTCCACTGTGATCTCTTCCCAGGGTTGGGTTGGTTCAGCAACTTGTTGCAGGAGGCCAGGGGTTTTTCCAGTTCTGTGTTTCATTATGGCACAAATTGAGCAACCTTTTACATAGTCCTCAACATCAGATTTCATTTTTGTCCACCAGAACTGTCTTCTCAGTAAATGTAGGGTTTTTAGGAATCCGAAGTGGCCTCCCAGTCGTGAGTCATGGCTACATTTTAGTACCAGTAGTCTTAGGGTTGTGGGTACATAAAGCTTAGTCTCTTTCTAACTAGTCCATCATTCATTGTCAACTCCGTTTGATAGTCCAGGAACCAAGGTTCGGTCAATAGGGCCATTTTCAATTCTGTGGTCAGCTTTTTTCCAGGCATTTGGGGTTGCCATTGGCTTGGACTCATGTGGTCACTTGGCCTGCCAATTGAGCTTTTGAAATTAAAGCTTGTACTATTTCCTCTCGGTGGCTGTCAAACTAAAGTTTTCTGGACAGAGCGTCCACTAGTACATTTTTCCTTCTGGGGATATACTTAATGTTGAAGTTGAATCACTTGAAATATTGGGCCCAGTGGACTTCTTTGCTGATAATCTCCTAGGGGTCTTTAGAGCCTCAAGGTTCTTATGATCAGTCCATACCTCAAAGGCCTCTGGAGCTCCTTCTAGAAAATGCCTCCAAGTCAATAAAGCCCATTGTAAGGCGAATGCTTCTTTCTCCCAGACCGCCCACCATTGCTCTGTGTCTGTCAGCTTTTTGGACACATAAGCGCAAGGCATCAATCAGCCTTGAGAGTCTTTTTGCAGCAAAATGGCTGCCACTGTTACTTCACTTGTATCCGTTTGGACCATAAAAGCCTTGGTTGTGTCTAGGTGTTGGAGGATGGGCTCAGCAGTAAAAAGGTGTTTTAAGGTCTCAAAAGCTTTCTGACAGTCCATAGTCCAAGCCAGGGGTTGACTTGGCTTCAGTTTGGTGGTTGACGGGCCCGTTTTTAATAGCTCTGTTAATGGGAAGGCAACTTCAGCAAAGGACAGAATGAATTGTCTATAGAAGTTGGCAAATCCCAAGAAACTTTGAAATTGCTTTCGGGTTCAGGGGAGGGGGTGCCAGTCCAGCACCGCTTTCACCTTTCCAGGGTCCATTTCAATCCCCAGGTTGGATATTCGGTAACATAAATAGTCCAGCGACTGTTTATGGAATTCACATTTTGAGAGTTTCACATATAATTTGGCAGCTAGAAATTTTTCTAGGACTTGTTGGACCAATTGAATATGTTCTTCCATGGTTCCACTAAAGTTAAGGATGTCACCATACATCCTTACAAGGATCCCCCAATAAAGGTGCGGGTGTAGCACCACATTGATTAGCTGAATAAACACTGCAGTTGCCCCCTGAAGTCCGAAAGTGACTTTGAATTGGAAGCTACCCAGTTAAAAGCAGTTTTCCACTCATCTCCCTTTTTGATGCGGACCGGTAGTAAGTTTCCCTTGTATCTAGCTTGGTGAATATCTTGCCCTACGACAAGGACAATAAGTCCTTCATAAGAGGGAGAGGATACATGTTTTTGATGCATATGGCGTTCACGTCTCTAAAGTCAACACACAATATCAACCTGCCATCTTTCTTCTCCTTGAACAACACGAGGGCAGCTAACCTTGATTTGGCAGGCTTAATAAACCCTCGTTCCAAATTGTTGTCGATGTATTTCCTTAATTCAGTCATTTCAGCAGGCATCATAGAATACATCTTTGGTTTTGGTAATTTCGCCCCGGGTTCTAATTCTACGGTGCAATCAGTGGTTCGATGGGAAGGTAAAACATTACACTCTTCTTCACTGAAGAGTGAAGAAGGTACCTGGGAGTTATCTGGGAGAAGGTGGGATGCTATGGATTCTGACTCAGGCTCTGGGTTCAAGCTGACTGGTGGCTTTGTAATGGGCGGAAGAGAGGGCAATGGGCCCGGCCCAATGATGATTTTTCTGAATCCATCTTCCCATTTGATCGTCTGAGCCCATTTGTCTAACCAAGCAAGTCCCAGTATGGCTGATTCTGACACCTTGAGGGCCACTATGAAGCGTATGAGTTCATGATGGGGCCCTAATTCCATCTTGATCAATTCTATCATTTGGGTGGTTGGGGTCCCCCCAATTAAGGTTCCATCCACTTGCTCAAATCTGATTGGCCGTTTTAGCAGGTTAATCTTTATGCCCAATTGTTCAATGATAGGGAGTCCGATAAGACATCTAGAACACACAGTATCAAAGACAGCTTCTAACTCCCTGGCCTCCCCCATATTTGATACCACTAACTTGACCTTGACTGTAAAAGGTATGATGGGATCACTCATCACTGGGTCATCTTCACAGATCGGGTTCTCAGGGACGTGGTGTCGGTCTGGTGGTCCATTACTCCCATCTGCGCAGAGGGGGTTTTCCCAGCTGTGTTTGGCAAACCCGCCAATGCATGGAGGTCTTCCTTGATTCTTCCAAACTCTAACATCTGAATTAGACTTTGACTGCGGTGCTTGTGGTACAGGAGCAGGGGCTAGACAGTCTGCTGCTCTATGGCCAGCTTGGCCACAGCAGTAACATTTCAGCAGCCTGGTGGGTTGGGTATGAGCAGTTTTGGCTGGTCTGGTCAGCGGTCTCTTAGCCACAATTCTCTTAGGCAGGGCTGCTGGAAGGGGTTTCCTGTGTGGGTTGATGCTGCAATCTAAGCTGGGGGAGGCGGCATACCATGAATGTAAGGTCTCTGGGATTCCCCTAATTTCACAGACCTTCTTTACTTCTGGAACAATGTAAAGTCATTCTTTCAGGCCAATCCATGAGGTGGCTTGTGACCCTTCTAAAGTCCCAAACAAATTCTGACAAGAGTCGCTTGCCTTGCCTCATTTCCATTAACTTCTCTTCATTCTCTGCTACCCTATCTGGATTTTCAAATCTGAGTCTTAATAATTGAATAAATCCATTTACATCATGTAATTTGGGGGCTTGTTCATTGTGTAGTTGGCCCACCCAGTCTGAAGCATCCCATTCATTCATTCCATTTGTTATGGCCATAATCAAATCATGCTCTGTGGCATAATGATCTCCAAATTGTTCTATAGGGGATCGGATTCGAGTGAGGAAGTAATTGAAATGTTCATGGCAACCATCGAATATGGCCTTAAAGGGTATTTGGTCCAGCCTGGATCATGGTTGGGGAGGTGGCACATGCCAGGCCCCTGCAGGTTGAACTGGAATGGAATGGAATGGTGTACGTAGGCTGGGTAAGTCCCATGAAGCCTGGTTGGGTGGTGTCTCTCTGGAATAGGGGTCCCTGTGCCCTTGCTGCCAGTTGGTTGCCAGGAGGAAGATGGGTGTGGCCTGGTTCCCTGGTTGGGTGGAGGGGAAGTGACTGCTGTCTGCTGTCTGGGCAACCCCCCTTCAGACCATGGCTGTAACAGATAACAGATAATCAGAGTTGGAAGGGACCTTGTAGGTCATCTAGTCCAACCTCCCGCCCAAGTGGGAGACCCTACACCATTTCTGACAAATGGCAGTCCAATCTCTTCTTGAAAGTCTCAAGTGATGGTGCTCCCACAACTTCCGAGGGCAAGCTGTTCCATTGGTTGATTGTTCTCACTGTCAGAAAGTTTCTCCTTATTTCCAGGTTAAATCTCCCCTTATTCAGTTTCCATCCATTATTCCTTGTCTGGCCTACAGGCGCTTTAGAAAATAGCTTGACCCCTTCCTCCCTATGGCAGCCCCTCAAATATTGGAAGACCGCTATCATGTCTCCCCTGGTCCTTCTCTTTACTAGACTAGCCAAGCCCAGTTCCTGCAACCGTTTGTTGTATGTTTTAGCCTCCAGTCCCCTAATCATCCTGGTTGCTCTTCTCTGTACTTTTTCTAGTCTCAACATCTTTTTTATAATGTGGTGAACAAAACTGGATGCAGTACACTAGCTGTGGCCTTACTAAGGCTTTATAGAGTGGTATTAGTACTTCCCTTGATCTTGATTGTATCCTTCTGTTAATACAACTTAGGATTGCATTAGCTTTTTTGGCTGCTACTGCACACTGCTGGCTAATATTTAGCTGGTTGTCCACTAAGACTCCACTAAGACTCCACAGTTAAGACTCCCTCTCAACATTACTGTTTCACCCAGTCTATATGTGTACTTTTGGTTTTTCTTGCCTAAGTGTAGGACTTTACTTTTCTCTACATTGAATTTTATTTTGTTAGGTATGGCCCAGTGTTCTAGTCTGTCAAGATCCATCTGGATCTTGAGCCGATCTTCTTGGGTATTAGCTGTTCCTGCCAGCTTAGTATCATCTGCAAATTTGGTAAGTTCCCCTTCTATTCCCTCATCTAAGTCATTAATGAATATATTGAAGAGCACTGGGCCTAAGATGGAACCTTGTGGCATCCCACAGCTTACTTCCCTCCATGTAGACTTAGACCCATTAAGGATTACTCGTTGAGTACGGTTTGCCAGCCAGTTGCGAGTCCATCTAGTGGTGGTGCTATCTATTCCACCTTGTTCTAGCTTACTAAGAAGTAGGTTGTGGTCTACTTTGTCGAATGCCTTGCTGAAATCTAAATATATTATGTCCACAGTATTTTGCTGGTCTACTAATTTAGTCACTGTGTTGAAGAATGAAATAAGATTGGTTTGGCATGACCTGTTTTTAACAACCCATGCTGACTGCTAGTTATTACTTTACTTGTTTCTAGATGTTGGCAGATCTATTTTTATTATCTTTTCCAGTATCTTCCCAGGTATTGATGTTAGGCTGATTGGTCTATAGTTTCCTGGGTCTGTTTTTTTTCCCTTTTTTGAAGATGGGTACCACATCTGCTCTTTTCCTGTCCTCTGGTAGTTCCCCGGTGCTCCAGGATTTTTGAAAGATATGGTGCAGTGGTTTTGAGATGACCTCTGCCAGCTTCTTTAAAACTCTGGGATGTAATCCATCAGGCCCTGGTGATTTGTGCTGGCTGCCATTGGCACTGAATCCACTCCTCTCCTGGATAAAATCCCCACCCTGGAGGGATACTCTCTGCAGGGGGCAAAATTCCTTCTGGAAAATGAAGGGATTTCTTCGGAGGCTGCAACATACCTCTGTCAGTTAATGCTTCTTTCTGGCTTCCTCCAAGTGCATCTATATAGTCTTCTCATTCCTCACGATACTTGGGTAAGTGAACATGGGTGGTCTCAAGCTTCCACCCGTCCAAACAGACTGTGAGACCAAGCGTGTCACCTTGAATTTCTGTTGATGTAAATCTGCCTTCGATGGACTCTCAGGATAAATCTTGGGGTTGTCTTCTTGAGAGAATTCTGACCCCAATTGTCTCTCTTCCCTCCAATCTGACAGAATAGCAATATGCCTGGGGCCAGAGAAAAATTTCTCTTCAGACAGCTGGGTTACATCTGGGTTATAACAACTTCTTGAGTTGAAACGCTTCGGTATAGCTCCCAAATCTCTTTCTTCTGCTACCATTCTGAAAGCATCCATCATCTCCTCCAAACAAGGGCTGGCAGATCCAGTTAATGTTCCGGAGGGAGGGCCCCCATACACTCCCTCCTGCACATCTCCAACTTCAGCTGATTATTGATCTTTTTCCATCTCTGGGAAAAGACTTCCGGGGTATCAGCCAAGCCCTTTCAAAAAATAAAAGTAGACTTTGGGAAATAAATGTAAAGCATCCAGAAAGTATCCATGATATCGATCACTCTGAGATATATTCTCTCCAACTGATTTATTTAGGAACAGATCTGGTATGTCTAAGGCAATTTCCCAAAGTGAAAGTATTTTCGCACGTTACACAGAATCCACCTTCTCTCCTCCCACTTCTACACTTCATAAATCATGAGAACCAATTAATTGCAACTGGAATTTCTTAGTACGACATACAGAATAACCTTGAACTTTTCAACTCCTCCATCTCCCTTGAATTATGTTGCAGCTGAATTTCAAAACTGACATTTAGATTTATTTATGACAAAACATAAATGGTTTGTCAAATGGATTAATAATATCAAAAATGAGAAAAGAACAATTATCCCTGTGAATTATGTGTACATTATGGGTATACATTTAATATCCTCCAGGAACACAGTGTTTTGTACTGCAAACTTCCCTTTGTAGAATACCTACTCCCTAGAAGTAAAATAGCTATTGATCCTTTGATAATGTCCATTAGGTCTCTTACCATGTTATGGTTTCTATTTTTAGTTTAAGATTAGTTCAACTGTATACAGGTGTGTGAAGGGAAGGTGGCATTTTATAGCTTCCAAATCATCTTTATTTCTAATAATGTCTTTGGGAATACAAAGAGGCCTATTAGTGAGATGTTTAGTGCAGAACAAAACCAAAACAATAGAAGATAATTTAGGGATTGGGCACATCCTGGGAGATTAGCAGAAAGCAATTTTTCTAGCTTTTCATTTGGTGTACTAAAATTTTGTGATTGGTTCTACCTACTTTTTGTGAATCAATAAACCATGGCAATCATTCTCTTTTTTTGAGTGCCTATAAAATGCTTTTAACATATTAAACGTTCTCAATGCTTCTCACAAATTATGGAGTATGACTCCTAATAACAATAATAGTACCCTCATACTATTATACAGCTTCTGATTTTCTTTCCCCATCACATGCATACATGGACAAACATATGTATGGATTATCAGTTTATAAATTGATAATAAACTGAATTAAATTATTATACTTTAAAATGCAATGAAAGAAATTTAATGTTGCCTGCTACTTGGAAATGAATGGCATAATAGCTTAGTGTATGTAAATATCTCAAATTATTAAATAAATGTTTATTAAGGGCATCTATTTGAACGACGAATGCTTGCTTTACATTATATATTAAATTAGGAAGCCAAACTGATCACCAGATCCCTCTGCTGCCTTTCATATGGTAGATTAAAAGCAGAGTTAATATTGCAAGAGAACATGCATTGAGTTGAATCATTTCAATATCCTCTTGAATATTGCATATTTATTTATTAGACTTATATGGTCACCCATTTCAAATACATGCTCTGGGTAGGTATGAATGGAGAATCAGAAGAAAAACCCCCTCAGAGTTTATCAAACAGCTTTGCTATATTAAAAGTGAAGTGTCTTTGCTCTGTATCAGAGATATACTAAGTGTCTTGGTGGCGCAGTGGTTAGAATGCAGTACTGCAGTCTACTTCTGTTTACTGCCAGCTTCCTGCAATTTGGCAGTTCAACTATCATGAGGCTCAACCTTCCATTTTTCAAAGATCGGTAAATGAGGATCTAGATTGTTTGGGACAATTTGTTGACATTTTAAATTGCTTAGAGAGGCCTGTGAAGTACTGTGAAGTGGTATATAAATCTAAGTTCTATTGTGTAAGATGACATACATTCTCTGATTCCCTAGAAAATCTACATGATGCAACATCAGAGGTGATTGCTTGGATAGCCGAATTGGATGTCTGGTAATGAAATCACTGCCAACTCTCTTAGATGTTTTACATATAATTAAATGGATGGTATATTTTACTTCTCTCCTGTCATGTTCTCATCATACGTTAAATAATAATAATCATTATTATTATTTAATAGTATAATAATTCTATTATATTAAAACATGAAAACAATGTAAGAATAAGAAAAACCAGAAAAGAAAAACAGAAAATAAAACACTAAACATCAGATTCTTCAGGTAATGAGACATAATAGAGAATAATCTTCTCCCAATATATGTAAACCTTAATAGACCAAAATAACAACCCCACATAATCCCACAGTGTTCTGAATCAGTGTTTGGGCCAGTACATTATGGGAGATGAAAAATTGTGATTATAGCACAAACTGTAAGGAAAAACATAACTTAGAATAAAAGAGCAGAAGTGACACCACTAGTGGTGACTCTCACTCCTCTTCTCTGAAACTGATGGCAAATTTACCCTCAGAATCATTTGGTAAAACCTCTTCCCATATCCTTCCCAATTTCCACAAATATTCATGGGAACATGTGAGAGAGAAGGGGTAGTATTAAGAGAAATCTGAATGTTTATCAGGAATATGAAATATAAAAAATACATTGACCCATCTATTTTTAAATAAAATGATTCTATAGTTCTACTATCAGATATCAGACACAAAATGGAAATGTAGAGAAAGACAGATAATGATGGAACTGAGTGAATAGATACCCAACAATTGTAGAAAGAGTATCAAGAGAGCTAAGGCTCAAATTTAGCTGAGATTAGAAAAAGGTGTTAAGAATGACAAAATGCTCTACTTCAGTTAGATTTAAAATCAGAGAAGAGAGGAGAAAAAACCTTACAGGTGAAGATACCTGAAGATGATCAAAAGCTAACAAAGAAAAAAAAAGAATTATTCTATTTCTGTACTTTTCCAAATAGTAATTGTGCTTTTTATCTTTCAATTATGAAATGAAGGACCAGTATACGATTTTAGTATGAAGTACACAAAAGACATTATCTTAATTGCCTAGTCCAATGGTCTCTGGCTATCATGTTGCTAGGATAGATAACTGCCAAGCATCCAATCTATTACCTGTCAATAATTTGTGTTTTAATAGTACAAATATAGCATGCAATAGCCTAAAGGTAATAATGGTAGTTAACAATAGCAATACCACTTAGACTTACATACTGCTTCATAGCCTTTACAGAGTCAGCATATTGCCCCCAACAATCTGTGTCGTCATTTTACTGACCTCAAAAGGATGGAAGGCTGAGTCAACCTTGAGCTAGTGAGGCCCGAACTGCCAAACTGCTGGCAGCCGGTGATCAGCAGAAGTAGCCTGCAGTACTGCATTCTAACCACTGTGCCATGGCAGCTCTTGCTGGAGCTTGATTCCATGGTGGCCTCTATTTAAATACCACACAGGTGGATCAGGAGAAAGCTTGTAAGTTATCTGACTCTACTATGTCCTCCCCCTTTTTTCCCCATTTCTCCAGTGTATAGCTTCTGGATTTTTCAGAGACATAGGTAGAAGAATACCTAGAATATTTGTTCCTTCTGGCTGGCTTATTAGAGCAAATAACCAGGAGTGGGATTCTACCAGTTCGGACTGGTTCTATAGTTATGATTCTGTGCAGTTTGGAGAACAAGCAAATCATGCCCTTGATTGGTCTCACCCATCTCTGCCCACCCCTCCCCTCCCTCCCTAGTCAGTCCTTATTGTGCATACATAACATTGCATGCATGCTTGATATCACTAACTGCATTCTCCCCTACCCAGAAGGATTCCATAAGGCCCAGGAGGCAAAAGGGGCCCACGGGGGTGGGGGTGGGTGGAGGTGAGGTGCTGTGTGCCTCCCTGAGCTCCATTTTTTGCCTTCCTGGGCCCAGGGAAGCCTTCTGAGAACAAAAACTCCTAGGAGGCTTCCCTGAGGCCCAGGAGGCAAAGGGGGGAGCGCTGCAAAAAAAAAAAAAGCCACGCCCACCCATTCACATGGCCATGCCCACCTAGCCATGCCCACCTAGCTACACCCACCTAGGCATGCCCACAGAACCAATTGTTAAAAATTTGAATCCCACTCCTGCAAATAACCTACTTAAAACTTAGATAGGAAGAATACCTTGTTAGTTTAATAATTATTCCAAATCACTATTTCAACTTCTTAGTCAATTAAAAAAACTGTTGTACGTTCTAGATTTGGGTTTTCTTCTCATATAATCACATTTTCTAAAATCAGAGGTGGTATTCAGCAGGTTCTGACCAGTTCTGGAGAACCGTAGCGGAAATTTTGAGTAGTTCAGGGAACCAGCAAATACCACCTCTGACTGGAGGTTTTACAGTATCCTTCCCCTGTCACAGCCCACCAAGCCACACCCATAGAACCAGTAGTAAAATTTTTTGAATACCACCACTGTCTAAAACCCAGTAGTGGTTTTGGTTTTCTGTTCTGTTCTGTTGTAGTAGCTGTGGTTTTTGAACTATCTTACAAAATAGCAGCTTTTAATAAAACCTAGACATTTTAAACAAAAGACAAAATATGTGAATAGTATTTTTCCTTGTCCCTTTTCTGATAGTGACAGATTTAAAATTTGCTAAAGCTGAAGTCTTACCTCTATCTGACAAATATATGAATAATTTGTTGAAATATTACCATGATGCAACATTTAAAATGTTGGGTTTAAAACTGTGTACTTTCAATCTATCTTGTAGGTATATCGTTATTATTTCAAATAAAAGGCCGCTTTATGCATAAATTATTTTATTAGTTTATTTTAAAATATTTGCATGCTGCTTCAGTTGGAAAACATTGGAGATATACAACAAATGTATAATACAAAACAAGAAAAGATATCTAACCCTGATGAAGAATTAACATCCAAATAAATCAATATAAGCAATGGTTATTCACTATGGTACATAGTTGTCAGGGCCTTCTGAAATGAAAGAAGGCTTGGGGCTAAATTGTATTCTATTGTCATACCAGATCCAACTCAGGTTTAGTTTCTTCATCTCCCTTAGCTTCTTGATAAACGTTGCTTAAGATAAGGAATTGGTTAGAGATGCTTATAGGAAAAATCTTTTTAATATCCTGTCCAATTCTGAGTTCTAGAAATTGAGCAGATATGAGTTGGAATTGATTCACAAATTGAGAAAATGGGCCTTTGAAAACCATTGATCTATTAGGCCTCAGGGACTAATGGATCCTCTTTAAGGGTCATCCTAATAGGCCCTCAACCCTCAACTGAGATCAAGAGAACTCATAACCTTCAGTTTGGTCATAAACTGAATTGATCATAATAAAAGATAAATATCACATTCTTCATATTGAGATTATGTCTCACCTACCCCAATCATATCCAACACATACCTACTTATGTAAGTCAGGGCTGTACGTATTTTTGACAAGCAATGGCTTCCATGGAAGTAACAAACTTATGAGATATTTGGGAATACTTTCCCAAAATAGGGAGATTAGAATTGCCTAAATCCCAGTGTTGGGATTCAATTTTTTTTACTACCAGTCCTGTGTGTGTGGCTTGGTGGGCATGGCAGGGGAAGGATACTGTAAAATCTCCTGTTAGACGTGGTATTTGCCGATTCTCTGAATTACTCAAAATTTCCACTACCGGTTCTCCAGAACTGGTCAGGACCTGCTGAATACCACCTCTGCCAAATCCAGATGCCTCAGAGATTCTAGCATGAGCCCTGAAATATTGTCCAGGAAAAATACCTCCTGCAATGTGTTTCTCACACAATCTCAGCCATCCATCTTTAAAACCTTGGCATTGAGGACCTAAACTTGAGAAGAGTAGGATTCCATAATGGGGCTCAGTGATATATGCCAGATCTTTGCATACATCTGTGAATATGCAGTAGCATAAATATTTTTCAGCAGCAGTCTGAAACCAAAGTACCCAATATTTTGCCCATAGAGGATAAAGGCTGTGTAAACTGGCATAGAAGAAGGCTCCTACACCAATGTAAAAGCTTCTTCAGTACTCCAACCATGCCTTTCTCTGCCCATCCCAGTCATAATTTGCCTTCCTACTAACAGCTTAGCCTTCTCTTGCTCAGTCCCGTTTAATTATTTAACTATGTCATGAATTATGTGATTCCTGAAAATTAGCTATTTCAACAGCCAGATAAAGCATATTTCAGCTATTTGATATGAAATGTAATAATGAATTCTATCTACAAATTAAATAGAAGTAATTTAGTTTCTTAAGAAAAGAAGAAACAATTTAAACAGCATGTCTGCTGAAGAATGAAGTATTTCTTTATTTAATGTTGATTTTATTGTTGCTTGACCTTGTTTTACAAAGTGGAAATCTCTATGCAAATTGTGAATTACCTCTGGTTATTAGTGCCTAATAAAAACTGGTGCTGCCTATTGCTTTTTGTATTTAGTTTTATAGAACATATTTGAGTGCCTTTTTTGACATTTGCCTTCTTTTTCCTGCCATAAAATCTGTGTTTGTAATAGAAACCATTCTTCTATCAGAATCAACCATTCTATATCTGAATAATTGGGAAAAAATAAAATAGACAAAACTCAGACTTGCCATTAAGATTTTAAATCCACCAGAAAACAGTTTTGCAAAGGTTCTGTTCTTTAAAATAAGCTTAAGAAATAATGGTGACTGATATTATTATTGTTTTTCTTTCTTTAAAAAGAAAGCTTAATTTTTTCCTTAGAAGACTCTAAAATAAAGGTAACATTAATAAAGAAAAGTCCATAGACTATATCCTTAAAAAAATCCATATAATATAAGGATTACCATAACAAATGAAGCACATCCATTTATCTCCTGCATAGGTGGAAGAGAGTGACAAAGAGATGACTTTGTGTTCAATTTAGATAATACTTCCTCATTCTTATGAAATATTCCATATAGTTTGTGCTTTATGACTAACATATTCATATTTTTAGTTATTGTTTTGAATTTATTTTGAGAGCAATGGTGCATTAGAAAGCAGAAAGACTTGATGAATCCATGCAAATAAATAGCTACTTGAAAGGCAGAAAAATTCTAGAGTGATCTGCTTCTAATTGTTCAAGCCATTTTATATTTTCCCTTGAAAAATGTTTAGTTGATTTTGTTCATGTCTTATTGTAGTAGGTAAGGATGCATAGTCTATCACCCTTGTTATTGTGGTTATATTCAATAAGTTTATCAAAAACTATTAACTCACAAGTTACTTCTTTTTGAATGAATACCCATAGATAGAGTACATTCAAATTAGTATAAAATAATTGAGCAAAAACAAAAAGAAGAAAACAAAGAGAAATAAAAAGTGCAAGAAAAGAAAGAAAAAAGATGCAAATAAGTTGCCTCTGACATTTTTCACAGCCACTATAAATGCACTTGTATTTTCACAGTTCTCTCTAAAGTTAAATCAAGATATTCTTTTTTCTGTAATCTACCATATCTAATCCTTGAAACCATAAAGCAAAAATTCATCTTTTTTCATTTTTACACAAAAATTCCTTAAGACCAATAAATATAGATTCTTCCTAGCCAAGATGGTGCCGACGACGGCTGCCTTGGTGAAATGCTCTCTAATGGTTTCTTTATTCCTTATTATTATCTGCAATTCACTACGAATTTCATACTCACGAGACCATCTGCTAAGAATTAGGCAATGTTTCCTTAAGGAGCAGATTTCTGATTCCCCACCCCCATCTGTCTTTGCAAACACAAAGGAGATTCTAACCAATTTCCCGGTGCTATGGATTACAACAAAGAAAACAAAGAAGCTGATCACGCCGGAAGAGGAGACGAGGTAAACAAGCGGGAATTTTAAACAGACTAAGGAATAGGGGAAAAAAAATTCCTATCCCTTCAATCTTTTTGTCTAATTTACATTCCCTGGCTAACAAGATGGATGAAATTCATCTCTTAAATAGATGGAATTCTGATTTTTATAATTCAGCTGTTCTTTGTTTCACTGAAAACTGGCTTAATCCACAAATTCATGGGGACAATACCATATACATCCCAGGATTTCAGACATTTAAATCAGACAGAATTGAAGAGACATCAGGTAAAACAAAGGGTGGAGGATTATGTTTATATATCAACAACAGCTGGTCTCAATATCTAACTATAATATATATAATATAATATAATATAATATAATATAATATAATATAATATAATATAATATAATATAATATAATATAATATAATATAATATAATATAATATAATATAATATAATATAATATAATATAATATAATATAATATAATATAATATAATATAATATAATATAATATAATATAATATAATATAATATAATATAATATAATATAATATAATATAATATAATATATATATAATATAATATAATATAATATAATATAATATAATATAATATAATATAATATAATATAATATAATATAATATAATATAATATAATATAATATAATATAATATAATATATAATATAATATAATATAATATAATATAATATAATATAATATAATATAATATAATATAATATAATATAATATAATATAATATAATATAATATAATATAATATAATATAATATAATATAATATAATATAATATAATATATAATATAATATATAATATGATGAAAACTTAGAGTCTTTACACATCAACTGCAAGCCATTTTGCTCTCCACATGAGTTCTCCTCATTTCTCCTAATAGCTGTGTATGTTCCTCCACAAGCCTGTGTAAACAAGGCATTACAAACTCTTGCTGATCAAATTATGGAGGCTGAAGCAAAACACCCAGGTTCCCTTCCCATCATTTTAGGAGATTTCAATCAAGCAAATTTAAGGAAAGAGCTCCCAAAATATTTCCAGCATGTAAATTGTCCCACCAGAGGCAAAAATACTTTAGACCAATTCTACACAATAGTAAAAGATGCTTATAGGTCTTTATCATGAGCAGCTCTGGGACACTCTGACTACTGCATGATTCACCTTGTATCTGCCTACAGACAAAGACTTAAAACCATTAAACCAATAATTAAATCAGTGAAAACTTGGTCTGATGAGGCAAAGCTGAAACTCCAGGCCTGCTTGATTGCACTGATTGGAATATTTTTGAAGATGCCTCTGCAGACCTAGATGAGCTCACAGATACTGTAACATCATATGTTAGCTTCTGCGAAGATTTATGTGTACCAACAAGGAACCTGCAAATATATAGTAGCGATAAACCTTGGTTCACAGCTAAACTTAAGCAGCTACATCATTCCAAAGAGGAAGCCTACAGAAAAGGTGACAGAATGCTATACAACCAGGCCAGAAACATATTAACAAGAGAGATCAGAACAGCAAAAAGAAGCTACTCTGAAAAGTTAAAGAATCAGTTCTCAACAAATGAACCAGCAAACATGTGGAAAACTCTTAAAAGCATCATTGGCTTCAGCAAACCTCCTTCCCAGGCAGAAGGAAATCAACAACTAGCAGATGACCTGAATGTGTTTTACTGCAGGTTTGAAAAGAAATTACAGCCACCTATCCCCACAACCCACATCTCACACACACCAACAACAGCCAAGTCTGCTACAACTGGTCCCAATCCATTGGGCTCACAACCTCTGGTGATCACAGAAAAGGAAGTGCGAGATCTATCTCACAGACAGAAGCCAGGAAAAGCACCAGGGCCAGACAAGATAACTCCTTCTTGCTTAAAAGTCTGTGCTGAGCAATTGGCCCCCATCTTCACCCGAATCTTCAATAGATCACTAGAGATGTGCTCTATTTCTTCCAGTTCAAATGTTCTACCATCATCCCAGTGCCAAAGAAGCCGTCCATCAAGGAACTGAATGACTACAGACCAGTTGCTCTAACATCTGTAGTTATGAAAATCTTTGAAAGGCTTGTGCTGTCTCACCTGAAAACCATCATGGATCCGCTGTTAGATCCCATGCAGTTTGCATACCAAGCAAATAGATCGACAGATGATGCTGTTAACATGGCTCTGCATTATATCCTACAACACCTTGAATCTCCCAATACCTACGCAAGGGTCCTCTTTGTAGACTTCAGTTCAGCATTCAATACTATCATTCCAGACACTCTTCTAAGTAAATTAAACCTACTAGCGGTACCTGAACACACTTGTAAGTGGATCATAAGCTTCCTAACAGACAGGAAGCAGCAGGTGAAGCTAGGCGGAATCACATCCGATACCTGTACAATCAGCACAGGGGCCCCCCAAGACTGTGTGCTGTTCAACTATTACAAAGTCTGCACTACTATTACTGCTAATCTTCTCATCACTCCTTATCTCCATCCCATCTCACTTGTGATTGTAGGACTGTAACTTTGTCCCTTGTATCCTTATGATTTATATTGACTGTTTCCTAGTATGATTTGATTGTTGATTGTACCCTATGACTATCATTAAGTGTTGTATGTTATGATTCTTGATTCTTAATGAATGTATCTTTTCATTATGTATACTGAAAGTATTTACACCAAGACAAATTCCTTGTGTGTCCAATCACACTTGGCCAATAAAATATTCTGTTCTGTTCTTTGATTGGTATGTATGCCTGCCTCATAGAAATGACTCTGGATGGTGTACAACAGCCCAATAAAACAGTAAATAAAACAATAATTACTTAAAAGTAAAACCATTATATAATAATTGTTAAGAGCATTAAAAATAATAAAAGCAGAACTAAAACAGTATAAGAAAATTATAGATGGAGGGATAATAACAGAACCATGTATCATGAGTTCTCTACACTAGGCCAACAATCGAGAAGTAAACAATACCAAATCAAAAAGCTATCAATTCGGACAAACAGGAGTAAGCAACATTCTATCAAGGAACTACCAAATCCAACTCCACCAATACTAACAGAGCAAGCTACTAGTATATAAAAGGAGAGGACCCTACTCCCATACTACGGTAGTATGGATGATGTTTCCTAGTTTGGTAATGAAACATCTGCAACAAAACAACCAAGCTCAAAGATTTCATAGTTAATTAATACAATTTGCACTGATCATATTTTTTTCTTCTGTTATGGAGTAAAAATCATAGAGAAACATACTGTACAAGATACATGAAGGCTGTTGTTCCTTTAAAACTTTAATTGATATTAAAATTAATTTGATATTGAGTTGAAGTTAATATAGAAAAAGCATGTCTCTGAACTTTAAACACAAGATTCCAAGTTCTAAATGAAAAATGCACTCATCCATATACTAATCCATTGCTGGCATGAGGATTTTGATAAGAAGCTGTAACGTTTACCTCATTTAAATCAAGAAAAGCAGCAGCTATACACACACATTTTGGGAAGGAACTGTTAGCCAATGATGAATCAGGTATATTACTTGTGGAAACTCCCAATTTAATTCCCTGGCAATTCCAAGCAATGGAAAAGCCCTAGAAGCCCTGGAGAGCTACTGGAAGTCAATATAAACATTATGGACCACAAGTGACTATTGCCATGACATGATATAAGTCAAGGTACTTATAAATCAACATAAAGAGAAAGAAAGAGAAAGAGCTGAATATGCATATTTTGAAAAGCACAAAAGCAGTGAAGTGAAGTCTGAGGTCCCAGGGGAATCTTGTGTCATGTCATGAACTGTCAGAAGGATAAAGAATCATGGAAACTTAAAAAAAATTCCAATTTCCACGTATTAACAATATAGTGCTGAATAAACAGATCTCTTGCTTAAGTCTGCTTATGGCATTCCTCCCATAACATCTTAAACCAGAAGAACATGACAAACAGAAGAGACAAATGCAATACAATAAACTAACATAGACCTCTGCCTGTTACTATACTTCACTCTGAAATATAATATACTCATATTCATCCCTATAAACAGATATGTCAGGCCATTCAGGCCACCTGAAATACATGCAACACATCTGAAGAAAGCAGATGGGATCCCATCAGTTTGGCAGAAACCTGGAGAAATCAGCTGCTAGGTAGAGTTCCATGGCTGCTTTGTTTTGCTGTTGGTTTGCATCCAACTAGGAAACTAAGTCAGGAACAGATGGCAATTAATTTTGGACAGAACTGAAGAGATTGGCAATTTTAAATGAGCTATACTTTAACCTCTAAGCCCATTAGATTCTTCTCCCAAAGTCATTGTTACTCTTTTCATTACATGGAATAAATTGCTTTGCAATCTTCTTGGAAGCTTGGCTCAAAAGATAAACATTTCAGAAGTGAATTTAACAATTCACATGTTAGAAAAATGGCTATTTCTCTCCCAAGATTGTATAAAAAGAGAAAACAATTAAGGATGGAAACAGGAATTCAAAGAATGAAAACAAAGGCACAGCAATGGATAATATTGTCATTGAACCAGGAACAGCTTGTGGCAATAGGATATCTTACCAAGCTTTTGTAACTTATTTTTGGGCATCCTTAATAATGAGAAATGAAATATGTCACCACCAAAGTTTTAAAAGTGTGTGTTTGGTGAGAGAAGAACTTCTTCCCTGTTGCTATCAACAGTCTTAGTCCACATTGTACTAATCACCTATTCAGCTTCAGCAGGGAATAATAGCAGACAGGAAAAGAAAATAGTTTTTCAGGAAAGAAAAAGAAAGGAAAGGAGAGGAGAGGAGAAAGGAGGGGAAGGGAGGAGAGTGGGAGGAGAGGGGAGGGGAGGGGACCCTGGGAGAGGGGAAGGCTATTTAGAAGAGCTCCCTCATAAAGTACTATTTGTATCTTAACTACCCACATTACCCTGTTATTACAACCAATTCTACAAACTGACATCTTGGAGACAAGAAGAGCAAATGCCATTCAGTGTCACTTTGCTGTGATGTGACTTCCACTTTTTTATGATTTTGATATTGCATGGAAGAACAAATCTGGTGATAGTTGTTGCACATTCTCATGATTTTCGATATTATTAGATTATACCAAATGTTTTGTTTTGTATACAATTAATATTGTGTTTAAAAGGGGAACAAGAAAATTCTATTTTCCATGCCTGGGGTGGCAAGGGAGAGGGACAGGGGAATCCAACTTGTCTTTTTTACAATCAGCCATCTCTATACTGAATCATAGCTGGGTAATAGGAATCTTAGTTGATAGTTTAATCTTCTGAATCATGGGGTGCTATCACAAAAATATATAGATATATATCTCCCCTCATTCTGTAAAAGTGCTGTTTGCCCGCTGCACCATTCTCTTGTTATTTTTTTGCAATTGGTTGTTGAAGTTCCAGTGAAATATTACATTAAATTATGTCTACCAATGGGAAAGAAAAAAATTGTGAAGGTTCACATAGTAAAAACATATTCATGATCAATATTTCATATTCACTAGGGCCTCAGCTAGAGCCCTGTATTTTATTTAGTTTCTCCTGTCGATTTCTTCCATCTAATTGCCCCCAGGTCTCTTTATTACAACATCTCTGTTGAACTATAACAGCTTTGCTGAACTTTGGAAAAATGATCAGCTGTTACAAGGGAAAACTTTGCGTTTTTTTGTTTCTAGGTGGTGGGGCAACAAGCTTTGTCTTTCCCTTTCTCCCTGATGTCTGAATGCTAATTTGTTCCAATATCAGATAGAACATGTTTTTAATTACTGTTAATTCACAACACAAGATGTCATTTAGCTACATATATCTAGTCCCATGGAATTCCAGTCAACTTCTGAAATCTAGTGTCAAGATTTGCATTATTTATTTAGCGTATGATGAGAAAATGACAGAAGAGAAGTAAACACATATACACAATCCACATAATTATATACAAAACTTCTATGGAGATATGACAGTAGCCTCATAACTGGATGTCCAATTCAGCTACCTGGGGGGTTGCCTCTGGCGTTGCTTCATGCAGATGTGCATGATAACATAGCACTTATTTTAACATTATGGCACATAGAAATTTTACAATAAGCTCACTATTTTCACAAGCTCCATATACTCAGATGTATGCTCCATCCAAGCCTCAAAGAACTCATTTTCCAATAATAGGTATAAAGATAGGGAGTAAAAGAAAAACAGTGACAGTTTATAGGGGCAAAACAGTGGTAACTCTTCATAAAACCCATTCATGAAGATACAATGGTTTGATTCCTGGATGATTGCATGACTTAGATAAATATTTGAATCATTTTGGAATAAGTGTAGTTTTTAATAAACAATTAACAAATGCTGCTATGATTTTTTTTTAAAAAAAATATAACCTGGAGATAGCTCCAGGACTTCAAAGAGATGATAGCATTGAAGGAAGTTGGAATCCTATTCTCATCCTCAGATTTTACAGGTTGCCTGGAAATGTCTACACTGACATCATAATGATGTATAAATGGACTGTATGAAACATTGAAAGTATAGTTGTCCAACAAACATATAAAGTCATTGCAAATATACATCACCACCATATGAAAAATTGGAGTGAAAAACATAGTGATGTTGCTTGCATTGTCATCTTGAATGTCTGAAGAAACTTCTGAAAAATGTTCAGAATCTAAGTCAATTAAAAAAGAAAACCAAAATCCAACACTTATTAAATTCACCCTGGACAGAACAAGAAAAAATAATAAGATGACAAATTATGTCATATAAAATATTGTGTAGCTTTTTTTTCCCCCACATGGCTGCATCCAAAATAATGATACACATAAATTTAAATAAAGCTTTCAAGGGGCCACCAAAGAGTTGGTTAAAAAAACAACAACACACACATAGAGATTGAAAGATGATTGCCTTGTATCTTCCTGATCTTGGCAGACTTTTAGGTTCTGTGGTAATGGGCTGGATAACTCACACTATGAAACTTTAATGTGGCATTTTATCACATCTTGTACTCAATTTCTAAAAATTATAAAAAACAACAGACTGGAAAGCAATTTTCTTAAAGCCAGAAACTGATTAAATTGTAATGACAATTTTTAGTGGGTTATATTATCTGTTATATAACTAATATACTTTGACAGTACATAAATTCTATCATATTTATTGCTCTTTTTTTGTACCTATTTCTTTAAAGTCAACAAATTCTAACTCGAAGACATTCTGGTTCTGGGACTTGAAACTATTCACTCAGAAGTAGAGTATCGTGGTATCTGATCTTGACAGGCAAAGTCTTTTATCAATAGACATGTTCACAAAGTATAGAGAAAAAAATTATCACAATTAGCAGTTGTTCAATAAATAATGACTTGTGAAATAAATTCTGTCAAATTCAATAACATCCTCAGGCAAGTGGTTCTAGAAAAAGCCATCATATATAGAAAAGTTTGTTTAAAAATGCTGATTTTTTTTAGTTATAAATTCAACTATCTGTTTTTTTAATGCTATCCAACCAGTGATGGGATTCAATTTTTTTACTACCGGTTCTGTGGGCGTGGCTTGGTGGGTGTGACAGGGGAATGATACTGTAAAATCTCCAGTCAGAGGTAGTATTTGCCAATTTTCCGAACTACCTAAAATTTCTTCTACCGGTTCTCCAGAACTGGTCAGAACCTGCTGAATACCATCTCTGTATCCAATCCTTAAAACAAGTATACTAATGTTGCCTGGATGTATGAATTAACATTTTCTCTGCTCACATGTACAGGTTGAATAGGAAACTGCAAGAGATATGGCTCCCCACCCCCAATACAGAATATACTTTCTTACAAGTTCAATTCAGCTTTTAAGAAGTTTTACTTATGGTAGCTGTTCCTATATAACAGGTAATGTGCGTGTGTGTGTGTGTGTGTATGTGTCAGTTTCTCTCATACACATATACACACACAATTGCTTTCTATTGTTTAGTAATACTCTGTTGTTTATAATACTCTGAAATTTATTATACACTATTGCAATTTATCTTTAAAAATCAGAATATAAATATCATGCCGCATGATAATCCATAGCCCATGTAAGAATATAAGTGAGGTTACTGTTTTCAGTGAGACTGGTGGATTTTGCAGTATTTGAATTGTACCTGTAGACATGTCCTAATATAGCAAAACAACTTATATGATAGCAAGATCCTGGAAAAGCTGACAGCCCTGAAAAGAAGAGTTTATTAGGCAACTAGGAGGAAAAGAGCCTTAATGTCACATTCATCACTTTGTGTTGTTGGAGCAAAGGGCATTAAGTATTACTGTAATAATATATGATGGCAAAAACTGAACAGTCTAAGCTCATATGAAGGTTTGAATCATGGTGTACATTCTATAATAATTTTCAATGTGTTAATTATTGAGATTGATTCCATTATTAACATAATAATGGTTTATCAATAATTATCATTAAATTAAAGCTTTTATTTTAATTCTTGTCATTTAACTGACTTCAGGGGTAAGATTTTGCTGGTTTGGGCCGGTTCGAGAGAACCGGATGTTAATTGTACATCCAGTTCAGTGAACCAGTAGTTCTGAAGACCAGCTGGCCCTGCCCACCTCACCCCGCGCCTCTCTGGAGTCCCCATGCACCTGGTTCTGGCTCCCAGGTAAGTGCAGGGAAGCTTGCAAGGCCAGAAACGGGGCATAGGGGGATGCACCACAGGTCCCCTAGGTCCCATTTTGGGACTCCTGAGGCTCCAGTGAGGTTGCTAGGCCAAAAACAGGGCATGAGGGGTGTGCTGCAGCCCCCTGCACTCCATTTTCCCTCCCAGGAGGCTCCAGGGAGGCTTGCTAGGCTAAAAATGGCCTATTTTTGCTTGGGGTGTTATTCTGATTCATAAACCATTTAGAAAATACTGTAAAGCGTTGCATAGTGGTATATAAGTCTAAATGCTATTTCTATCTCTCAGTGGTGGGATTCAAATTTTTTAATGGTTCTGTGGGCATGGCTTGGTGAGCATGGTGTGGCTTGGTGGGCATGGCAGGGGAAGGATACTGTAAAATCTCCATTCCCTTCCCCACTCCAGGTAAAGCATACTGCAAAATCTGCAAAATCCCCATTCCCTCCCCAATTTCAGGGGACGTTTACTGCAAAATCCCATTCCCTTCTCACCCCATTAATCTGCTTTCCAGTTCCTTTCTCCTGTGCAGGGCTACAAAAGAAGAACAGCCAATCAGCTGGGAGTCAGAGAATAGATGCCGGCAGGGCCAGTCAGAGGTGATATTTGCCAGTTCTCCAAACTACTCAAAATTTCTGCTACTGGTTCTCCAGAACTGGTCAGAACCTGTTGAATACCACTTTTGCTATCTCTACTTATCTACCTACCTATATAACTATTTACTACATTTGTATAGCTACCCATCTTAAAACCAAACACTGGGCAGCTCACAGAGTATATTATCTAAGATTTCCTGCAGTAGCATGATAGGGGACACAAACTTATTTTGCTAAAGGTACAAATTCCAACTGGGCAGCGAAGAATGGCTAAATTTCTATCCTGATTTAAAAAGACTAATTGTAGCGAGTTTCTGGTTTGTTTGTTTTTTCTTTTCCTTCCTGTCCATATTTAACCTGCAACTTTCCCTATTTTTTCTTGTCCTCTACTGAACATATTTAGATTCCTATTTCTTTATAATTGTCAGCACCTTCCCAAATACTGAAAACTCATTAGTCTTTACTTTCCATTTCTAAGTCTTTTGGAGAAATACAAGTCTTTTAGTGCCAAATGTATCAACTTCTGGAAATGGAAATCTTGTTCATTTTTTAAAAATAAGGACTAGATGAATAAATATGGAGAAAAATATTTTTGATGAAAGCAATGAGTGATCAGGAAGTGATGATTGATTCCAATGAGCAAAATAACCAACCACCATTATTTTTGTCAGTACCTTATGCTAAAATTATTTTCTGCAATTATTTTCCAGGACAAACTGAACATTAAGCTGATTATTATAACATGGATCCACATACAAATACCTGCGAAAACCTCCGAAAACAAATATATATATATATATATATTCGGGTTTTCTCCTGCGTAGAATTGGAAGTTTCTAGGCGACGTTTCGATGAAGTCTCATTCATCATCTTCAGGCTTGTGACTTTGACCTTGTGCTTCTCGGAGTAATGTGAGCTTGCAGCTGCTTCTTCCTTTTAACTGCTAGTGGGGGTGTGACTTGATTGGGTGGGGGCTTGGCTGTGTTCTGATTGGGTGGGGGTGTGTTCTGATTGGTTGAGGGGTTGGCTGTGTTCTGATTGGCTGGGGGTATGTTCTGTTCTGGTGGGGATTTGATTGTACTCAGGTTAGTTTTAGTTGCTGGGGGATTTGAGCTGGTGAGCTGTGATCCTGTTGTTTGGCTTCGCGTTCATGGTCGTACATTACTCCGAGAAGCACAAGACCGAAGACACAAGCCTGAAGATGATGAATGAGACTTCATTGAAATGTCACCTAGAAACTTCCAATTCTACACGGGAGAAAACCCGAAGAACCAAAGATCCACATACAAATACCCGCAAAAACCTCAGAAAACCAATGGTTTTCTGAGGTTTTCACGGGTATTTGTATGTGGATCTTTGGTTCTTCAGGTTTTCTCCCGAAGAAAATATATATATAGGCTGTTCCTATTTTGTGGAAGACATCAGTGAAAAAGTGATCTTCCTATTTGGTTATTATTGTGGTCTTTGACTATTATAGAACCTGCTATAAATACATTGGGAGACATACAGCAAAATAAATTGGCAGACTGTATACATAATTTCTCTTGGTAAGTGAACGAGGATGTTAAAGCTGGAGTGCTGCAAGATTTGTCATTCTCCTTTATGATTTAATATCTGCATGAAGCTACTGGAAAAGGTTATCTATTAGCTCAACCTGTGGTACCACTAGTGTAGAACTTGGGATCATCAGCATACTGATTTCAGTGTTTTGAATGAACATTCCTAGTGGTTTAATGTTAATGATCTTAAGGGATAGGATGGAAACTTTTGGGGATAACTTAGGTCAACAAACACTCTACCAAATAATCTTAGCACTACTTTCTGGGTACATCTTGACAGAAAGGACTATGGCAAAACAGAACCTCCAAGGCCAAACTCTGTCAAATGGCTTAGGAACATATTGTGACTGATGGTATCAAAGCTGTTATGAGACAAAGGAGAACTAGCACTCTCACCTGTTTCTGGCATAGGTTATCTATAAGGCAGCCAAGCAGTTTTGATACTGTCATCAAGATATAATCCAACAATAATTCAAATATTTAGTCTAGCACAAAAAACACTACAGATGGCTGGCTAATTTTTGCAGTTGCTTTTAAATTTAGGGAGAAAAAAAATGAGAGAAACGTATTATATATAATGTATTCTCTCAAACTTTTTATGAACTTTTGACTCAAAGGGATTTTATTTGTTTGACTTTTCCTTTAAACTAAAGTATTTGCCCACTGAAGATAATAAGGTTCCATCTTAGGCTGCCATCCCTTTCTCATGATTGCAATGAATATATCATTCCATTTCAACACCCACTGTTTTGACACTGAGCATATGCATTTTTCATCCTTCCAGTGTCTTACATGAGACTTAAAAAAAAGCATAGGATATTTCTTCTCAGACAGCATTTTGATTATGTGTCTGTGACATAAAATTTATTTTGTCTGTGATGTAAAAATTATTTTGCCAAAATGGCTTGGACAGGTCCTGCAAAAATCACTTTCCACTTGTCTCCAAATCTTATCATGTATTATGTCTGAGTTCTGTAAAATACTTTCTTAGTAGTCCCTGGAATGGGAAAGTGACATCAATCCAACTATCTTTGTCCTCTTTCACTCAACTCTCATTTTCTCATGTTTGTGCAGTGATCATCAACATATTGACTGAAATGCTGGAGAATATAATTTGCTAGCCCTAAACTTGTGAGCAGAGTTTTGTATTCTGTCAGAGTTTAATTTGTCCAGATCATCCATAAATATGCTAAGCTGGAGAGTTCGGATTGAATATAAGGTTACCAAAGTTTCAGTGCATCTTTTTATATAAAGTAATATACATTGATCACTCATGGTGACCAATACATAAGGATCAACAGAGATGCAAGAGGGGTGGAAAGGGAGAGTGATGAACTATGCAGATTGACATCACATACAAAGCCAAGACATACTTTCAACAGACAGGGCAAAAGTAGGGGGTTTATACAAAAGGCAACTGGACACCTTTTTTTGAACTATTACCATCTTGCAGATGGCACAGAATAATAAAAACAAGGACAAATAGGCTGAAAAACAGCTTCTATCCCAGGGCAGTAATTCTATTGAATTCTACTGTACAGTGCAATATTAATGCATATCAGGGGTTTTCAATTCAATAAATGTGAAGGATGTGTGGTTGTGTTTATTTTCATAGTCATAATGTACATGGATTATGGTATTTAATTTTGTTGTACAAGGTGCAATGACAATAAAGTACATTAAACTAAACTAAACTTTCTAGTTTTTCTTTGAAGAAGTTTCACTTCACATCCAAGAATGAGAAGAGAAACATCTTCAAAGAAAAACCAGAAAGTACAATTGCCCCTTGGAAAAACACTTTTGGGACAACCTAGATGATTGAGAATCTCCATAGACATTTAGGGATTTATATGATATTATCAAACATATCCAACTTTTTCTATCATTGTGAATTAATGTTTTTCTTACTCAAATGTAAACATGTGAAGGAAACTGCCACAATTTTCTTGTATTAACCATTTGAGTTTTGTAAACAACAAAAAGGCAGCTTCTTTTATTAGCCTTTAATTTATGAAGCAGGGATTGAATACTGATTCCCACAGAACCCAATCTCAGTAGATGTATCATACAGCTTTATTAAAGTTAAAATAGGATCTGGGAAGGGTACAACATGAACTGCAGGATTGCCCCAAGGTAGCAAGAAAAACTCAAGAATAATAATTTAACAATTATTATCATGAGAATGTAACATCAGGATGATAGTTGTTCAATTATTGTTCTTGAATTTTTCAAATCATCCAGCATTTTCCGAATTTTGTAATTTTGAGAACTGGAGGGCCCTAAATGGGTGAGGCTAAATCATAGTTGTGGCAAAAAAAGGTTTGGCAAGAAATTCTTCTAAACATCCTGTTTTTTTTAAAAAAAAAATGTGTTATACCTTTTCTTTCTTTTGTGGGAGTTGGAGTGGGTGGGTTTATACTACAGAATTAATTTGTTCTCAGTTTAAAATGGCAGAAAACTGTGCCAATAATTTTATGCAATCATGGTTAGAAGGTGATCCAAGAGCTGTTAAAAGAGGATTTGAGGCTTGGATGCTGCCCATTCTTGAGACAAATATGAACAAGTTGAGAACAAAATGAAAACCTGTGAACCTCCATTGGCAAATTGCCAAGGAAATGAACAAATTCTTTTGGCCCAGCTTTCAGGGATCTGGGGCAATAGTAGAACAGTATAAATAATGCCATGAAATCTTATTGTAGCCAAACAATTAGAAAAGTATTATGGTTAATTGCATGTAAGGAAAAGTGTAAAAAACTTTTAAAAAAACTTATTAATACTAATTATTAAATACTAATTATTAATACTAATTATTAAAACTTATTAATCCCAGCTTTCAGGGATCTGGGGCAATAGTAGAACAGTATAAATAATGCCATGAAATCTTATTGTAGCCAAACAATTAGAAAAGTATTATGGTTAATTGCATGTAAGGAAAAGTGTAAAAAACTTTTAAAAAAACTTATTAATACTGAAATCTTATACATTTAATAAACCATCAGTGTCACCTAACTTATTATATTTTCCCTGTTCATCATCTCATTTAGTTTGAAGGCAAAGTTGTATGTTAGAGTAGCATTTTTTGTAGAAAAATAAGAGTTTTTTTAGAAGTGGAAATAATTTCTATCCTTCACTCCTATTAGTAATGATTGTCATCTCAAAAACAGAAATTTCTTTTTGAGTTTTCTGAACTTGCAGTCTTCCTCTCTGTTAATACCTGAGATCACTTATGAGAATTGCAGAAAGGGAAGATCAAGCAATTCTCTACATGCTAGATTTTTGTTTGTGCCATAGAGAAATACTGTATATCTGAGCCATTTAAAATCAAACTGATGAGCAGAGACCAGTCAGAGTCCTACTCAGATTTTAAAAATCAGAGTTTTCAGGGTTCCTGTAGCAACCCTACTGAGTTGGATCCAGAATCAGTTGAGTCTAGAATCAGATAAAGGCATGCTGTACTAATACTTCCCCTTTGACTAGGCAGAGTTTGAATCTCAGCTCCAGGACAATAACTCCAGGAAACTAAGAAGCACAGCAAGCAGAGCCATTGAAAAAGTTGTTTGACAGATACTCCCATCTTCCTTCAATAACTAAAGTATCTATCTTGCATTGCCCTAAAGGACCAGAACACTATGAAATGCTTTTTAAAAAAAACATTAGTCTCTTCTTAATTTCAGAAACACTATCTCTATTTTATCCTATATTCCCACGTGTTGGAAGAAATGTCCATCTGGGTTCAGTTTCAAGTGGGAAGAAAGACACTGGAAACACGGAGCTGCTTGGAAGAATGGTTTAATGGTGAAGCAGAACCCCAAACATGTATGATTCTGGGTAGATGACCACATGGAGTAGAGAGTGAGATATATTTATATCCTTTCTTGGGCCTTGCAAGAAATGTATCCTATTGGTTGTCAGACTCCCAGGGGGCTATGCAGGGATTCAGCTAACCTTGTGGGTTGTCTGTGTCCCTGGCTTGATTGAATCTTGCTGGCTGATGATGTAATGAAGAGAGTTGTGTTCTGAAAGGGTGTTGGGCAATTCCTATTATGCCTTAATGGCTTTGTCCTGGTTTGGATTTTGAGTGAGAGCTAATCCTATCACCCTGGAACTGAAGGTCTTTTGTCTTGCAGATAGGATGGGCCAGTCTTTCTGGGGCTATTAACAAAGTGTGGGTTGCTTTACAAGAGCATGTTTCTCCTTCCCTCAGTCAGGGAGGTTTAATATTCTACCTTTTTAATATTTCCTAGAATATTTCATTCTTCTAGGAGAGGGGTGGGTGCTAACTTTCTACACATGTAAAGTGTTTGTGTAAAATGTGTTTTCCTTAGGACATATATGTATATGTGAATACTAAAATGTATTTATAATGATTTCCGTGTTTTCTACATCAGAAAAATTTCTAAATTCTGACTTTGCTGTGGCTAAAGTTTCTCTATGGAAAAACACTGTGTAAACTGAATAACTTCTGGAAACCTTACACATTTTCCATTTCACTCTTTCAATACCTTGTCTTTCTCTCATTGAACTAAATGTACTATTTTCTGAATTCCTTGGCTTCTTCCAATGAATTGAGCAATGTGCTAAATTCTTATACATTAACTACAAGTTTGATTTACTTTTATTTCATTAACCTTAAATGTTACATTCTTCATAAATTGTCAGCTTCCCTATATGCTATTCATTTCAAATATTTAATACACTTGGAATTTGAAATCAAACCTATTTTAAGTTACCCTTGCTAAGTCTTAAGACTTCCATACAGATTCAAGACCCTGTGGTGATGCCACCATATCCTTGCTATATTCTCTGCAGTCCTTTATACCTGGTCCCTGGTGACAAAATCATTGTTCACCCTTGTTTAAATGGTTTCTATTAAGCTGATTGAGATCAGCTCTCAGAACTCTTTTGTAATGCTCAACAACCAGCTAATTGTTTATTCCTTATGGGATAAAGAGTTTGTAATTTTCAGCAGTACCCAAGTACCTTGATTAAAACAGTCTGGAATTATGGGAGTCAGAAGGGCACAAAGCTCTTCCTCCCCATTTGTCATATAAAAAGTTTTTGTAAGTTTACATGCAGCTATGATTATAGAACTTTTGATTCAATTTGACCTAACAAGGCATCTTCACATCCAAAATCCGTTCTCCTATGGTTGCTTTTAAATAAACTACAGAGAAATGGAAAAATCCACTCCTTTCAGTAACCATAATCTTTTTAAAATAAGATATCTTTAAAACAAAATTAATTGTACATCTCTTATATGATTTAATGCTATTGTTAGCCAAATGTAAACAGTTTTAGTTTATGAGTCTAATCCCTCAAATCATATTGATGGATTAGGAATCATAAAATGAGATATTTATAAATTTATAATTTTTTATTGGAATCAATATTCATGTCTGTCTGTCTTCTTTTTTATATTTTCCTCCCTATATGAACATTTCTCAAATCTGAAAGAAATTCTGCAAGAACATGATTCATGATTCTCAAATTTTGAGAGCGCCCACTTTTAGAGTTTTAATCTTACTAAGGAGAAAAAAGCCTGCTCCATATCTGGTTTTTATATCCTTACCAAACTACTTTTATCACTTACTAGAGTTTTTCCTGAATCCTATTTCTAATTTTAATAATGGAGGAGATGAAATCAAAAAGCTTCAGTGGAAACCACAGCTGTCTTCACCAACTAGTTTAAAGAAGTACATTTTGAATAACAAATACAACTGTCAACATTGTAGCAATATAGAAAGTGAGGTTATAGAGAGTTATATTTCTCCATGCATCTTTGGCCAACAATAATACCTCCTGACTTAAGGATCTTCTATTTAAAATGCCAATTAGTAATCTGGGAATTTTTAGCTTGTGAACCATGTATCATGTTGCTCAGCTATGGTTTCCTCCATTTCTGTTCTTCAATAGTTCTCTTTTGCTAAATGTGTTAAGTCCTACGAAAGATGCAGTTTCTCTCAGAAACACATATGTACAATTTATTTTTAAATGATGCTGTGATAGAAAATATTGGATCCAATATAGTCAACACTTTAAAAAAGCCCTCAAAAAGTTTTCTGTGGGCCTGATTTGAATACATCTACTGAAATAAAATACTAAAATAAGAGATTCTAGGAAGCATCATTGTAAATAGGATAAGTAGTCAATCTAGTTCAAAAATGTCATCATGCACTAAAAGAAATGATGGACTCAAAAGGTCTCATTGTAAAGTATTTGAGGCCAGACAAGCCTATTATCAAAACAATATTCTCATTCCCTAAACTTTCAAGACTGCGAAATGGGTGAACAACTGCCCCCCCCCGCAAAAAAACCCCAAAATTAATATCGGGGGAGGAAAAGAAAGTTGCTGGAATAAAACTTGGTGTCAATGTATAACTATAACCAGAGTCTTAAGTAGCTGATCCTTTTTTTTACTATAGATGCAAAACACTATCTTTTGCATCTATAGTAAAAGCAATTTATTTCAGTCTTATCTTGTCTATTAAAAATATGAATATTTACATAAATAGAGAGAGAATTTTATTGTTGTGGCCAGGATATGCATTTATTATTTATACATATGTGTACATATTAATAATACTTACTTTAATATAATTGCAAATAAATGTAGGAATTGTATGTTTACCTGGGGATGGTTATGAAATGTATCAAATGAGCAAAAATTAAATCTATAGAATGCTGTTGAGTTCCAACTTGCTGAAATACAGTACTTTCTCTGAAAACCTTCTATCCTATATTTATTTTTTACTAATGAGATTTTAATATTAAAACTTTCTTTGATTATTAATCTCATGGGAGATAAAATAAATTTGTCTTCTTTTGCTTCAGAAGGGAAGCCTCAAAACAGAATATTCAAACTCTCTGAATTTTGCATAATTATAAGAAAGGAATTTGAGACTATAAAAGTTATTCTCTTCTGAAACAGACTCAGGAAACAATGAATTCCTTCTCTTTTAGAAACTTGTTGGCAGACTTTACATTTCCAAATGTCAGAGTATTCTGGGTTGTTGGGGTTTTTTGAAGCAATGGCGGCCTAAATTTTTGTCCCTTACTCATTTATATATGTGATTCATATCTTCCTGCCAATCTATCACAATTCTGAAAGCTTACATAGTAATAAAATCAAGAATATGCATATGCTAAATACATAAATAAATAAAGCCCTCCAAACTAACTAACTACAGTCTAATGAATGAAAACACCACATAAAAGGTCCATCACAAACTCTAGCCCAAAGTCTGAAAGAAAAACCAGGTTTAAAGAGCTTGATTAAATAAGGTCAGGGTGGGAACTGTATGAATCTAAATGGAAATGCTGTTCCTGAAGACAGGCACTACAACAGAGAAGGTCCACTTGATGAATTTATTTGATGATGTTATTTAATCAATGGGACCCAGATAAGGTTGACCTAATTAGAATGTGTAGGATGGGCAGAAATTAAAGGAGATAGGCAGACTCTCAGATAACCAGGCTTATTCTATGCTTAAATTATTTCATTGGCATAACTATAATTTAAACACATTTAATTTTGGCTTGCCAATACTCTTTGCAAGTTCAGAAAACACTAGTACTACAACAGTATAATTACTACTGACTTCTGGTTTGGGTTTCTTCAGCAATGGTCCGAAATCCGTGAACGTGAGGGGTTTCTCACTGCTGGAGCACCCCGATCTTTTGGATTAGGGGCTGAAGCCACCCCGGAGGTGGTGAAGAGGGGGGAGATTGCTAGCCAAGGGGAGGGGAGCCGCATCTCTCCTCCTTGACTGGTCTAAACTCCCTTTCCTGAAGGCGGTTGCAGTGGTGGTCAGAAATGGCAACCTCAAAGAAGAACTCGACTGGATAAGATTCTGCAGAGGAAGACAAAGAGGAAAGCAGGACAGACTGGGATAAACATAGAGAACATCTAAGCAAGGTACCCTGTATCTAAAAGTATTTAGAGGGATATTTCTGAAAGATTTTTAAGCGGCGAAGGAGAGAGAAAAGGAGGTTAAAAATTCCTTTTCCTACTTTTATATTGACAATTACAAATGGCATGGAATGTTAAAAAGATTTAAATAAGAAATTTGTGCTACTCTACTTTGACTCTAATAGGCAACTTTAATCTAGGTGTCAAAAGGATAATAAAGATTTTTTTTTGGGGGGGGGTTCATTTTAAAGCCCCAAAAAGGAGAAGAGTGGAGGAAAAAGGGTGGAACTTGGAATAATGAAATAACAGAGTGCCACCTGGAAAAACAAAGGGGATTAACAGTGAAACTTTGAAAAGACTCCCAAGGATACATTGTAATTGAAACCTTACTTAAAGTTACAGTAACTCATGAAAAGGAAAAGAAAGAAACAAGAAGGAACAATCTGGGATTATTTGGTGATTTTTTTAAAAAAGTTTTTGGCATTGCCTTTTTTTTTTACTTAAAGTCAACCAGGTGGTTGTTTAAAAGTGTTTAAAATGGTATCACTCCTGGAGGAATTAAAAATGAGTCTTAAAAAACAGAAAGAAGATGCAGAAGAGGGAAGAGGATCCTTTGGCTTCATATTTCAATTTTTAGAAATGGATATCTTCAACTATGAAAAGCAAAAGGAAAAGCTTCAAGAGCAAGAAGGGTGGGACAAAAGAATCCATTTTCAATGATCAAACAATGCAATATGGGGTAAAAAGGGGAAATGGAGTTAAACATTTGAGATTAAAGGGAACAGTCAAAAAGAAAAATAGTTTGATAAAGAAGCATAACAGTAAGGAGAAGCAGAAAAGAAAATTACAGAAGAGAAAATTAGAGAGAGAAGGGTATTAAAAAAGGGATGAGAAAAACGGGGGGAGACAAAAAGAGAAAGAACTTATAAGGGACAAAAGCAGGAAATAAAGAAAAAGGGGAAATGTACTAGGATTAAAGGATTGGTTCATCTAGAAAACACAGATAATGGTTAAACTAAATTAAAAGTGAGAATTCTGCAAAGGTACAAAGGATAGTGTTGTGACAGTAGAATATAGTAATGAGCTAGAAAAGAAGTAAATTTATTAGATAAAATTGTATTGTTATGTAATGGTATGCTTATTTATAATTAAAGAAGGGAGGGAAATATTGTAATTGCTTCTAAAGATTGATAAAATATTGAAAAGAAAACAATTAACATAATAATGAAGAAGGGAAGGAAATATTTTAATTGTTTCCAAAGATTGATTGAAAAGAAATGTGAAAGATTTATAAGGGAACCCATACCAGTACTAGAATGAATTTGAATAATTATCTTGCTTATTAATTTTCATATATATATGTATATGTATATGTTTCGGCTCATCACCAGAGAGGACAGCAGTATGCTTCCTCCCTTGATTGGGCTTACCAGGGTGTTGTAACACAAGTATATACTCATTCCCCTGTATCACTGATCTGGATGAGAAACAGTGGCCTAATGGCAATTACAACTGCCTCGCATGTAATACTTCCCTGGTTCGAATCCCAATAAGGGTATGGCTAGCTGACGAGAGCTAAGTAGCTCGAAATAGATCTATCCTAGACTCTCTTGTTTAATTATTTATCAGCTCAAAAACCTAACACACAAACACACACACACACATATATATTGTTTTGCTATTTTCTTAGAATTTTTTTTATTTTCAAGGGGAAGTACCAAGCAGAATCCGAATGATGAGAGTTACACGATATAAAACAGATATTAGATAATTTTAGAATGCACAAATTTAATGTTTAATCAGATTTCATATGATAATAATTATAAGATTCAAAAGTGTTACACTCCGATTGGCAATCATAGGGGGAATTTTGCTTTTCAATAATATTGGAAGAGAATATATGAAATTGTAAACAAGACAGACGAAAGTATAATGAATAAAAAGATACAGAAATTTAGACAAAAGAAATGCAATTGAATAAGAAGAAAATGAAATACCTATAAAACAAAATTGAGAGAAGTAAAGGGAGAAATAGTGAGAAGTTGGAAAAAGAGTGATAAGATATGAAGTTGAATACGTAAGATGAATATGCATTTGAAATTGTGTTTGTATGGAAATGTGATAACCTGGAATCTCGCTGTACTCAAATAAGATGTTTTACTTGTTATGTTTTGTTAAAAACCCAATAAAACTTTGTTAATAAAAAAACAGTATAATTACTACTGATCTTATTCATATTATCTCCTCAGTGCTTCCTGAAAAAAATATTAACAAATGGAAATTAGTTTTATCAAACGCAGTGTTTGCCAAATAGTGGTGGGATAGGGTCATCAAATGTCCCATTCATCTCATTTTAATCTGTTAATAAAAAAGGCATATTACTCCATCAATCTGCTTTTTTTAAGCAAATGTTGCATTTAAAAACAGATGACACAATAGGTCCCTAGGCTAGAAATCAATCAAATTACTATGTTGTCCTAACCTAAGGAAGCAAGAAAAAGAAAAGAAAAATGTGTATTAAATTATGAGAGGAGAATTTCCTAATGGAGAACTTTATTAGATTTTAAAAGAATATCTCCTGGGAAATAGTGATTCCTTTATATATATATTTATATAAATATAATATATTTCTTTATATATAATATTCAAATTTTAGTCACTGTTTTCTTTAACAGCTACAGTATATTGCGGTAAGTGGTTGTCATATCATTTGAAGGGGGAAAAATTATCAAGACATAAAATAAACACCATCAAAAATAGATGTGAAAACGTAAATCTGCATTTCTATATATGCCAATCTTTTTCATACCATGAACTTTGAACAAATGCAGTTAGTAATGTGAATTACACAGACATTGGAAAGGGAGAAAAAATGAACAATAAAGTATGTGTAATTTTCAGAAATGTTGTCTCTCACCTCAGCTACATAATTCCTTAACTACTCACCTGGTGAGCATATGTTCCTGCTTAGAGACATATTGTTTGTGAAATGGCTGCCTGTCTCGGATTTCTGTGCAGCAAAACAGAATAGTGAGATCCCAGGGTGGTAACAGTTGAGGTCATCCTGAGGCACATAAACACTGGTATGAGGAATGTTTCTGTCTGTAGCGCTCCAGAAGTCTGATCAAGAAAGAGTTTCCTCAATTGGTCTTTTGTAAATTCTAATATGGGAGATAGTTGTTTGACTGTTATTACATAAAGTAGCCCATGAAAATAATGAACATGCAGACTGGCAGCTGCACAAACTTCTTGGCTAAAATAATTGCCTGCTTAAAAAGAAAAAGAGACAAGAATGCCGTAATGATTAAAGCAACCACACTGAGTCACCATTAGAAGATGGAAATGTCTGAAAATAAGAATGTTCAAAGAGCATCTTCCATAAATTAGCAATATGGAAGACAGTGTGGCATATACCATTGGTGTGAAGAGCATGGGTTGGAACCTACATATACCCTGAAGGAAAAATTACATGTAGCTTCTGATTTCTTCTATCCCATTCTCATTCTACAACTTTTCTCTCTTCCATTATGTGTCTTACACTGTAAATCTGCTTATTATTTGTTGCAATTCTCCTCATTGTAAATTTTGCGATTTTTTTTCTCCACTCTCCCAGGTTGTAATGATCTCTTGTTAGTTCTTCAGATTTCCCCCCTGTTCAGGCTCCAGTTGTCTTCTGCATATGGCTCCCTCTTTAGCTTTCTGTTTAGCTTTTTCCTATCCCAAGTATGGACTTTCTACAACCCTGCCTGATCCTTCCTAGGTTATAGCTTCTCTCTCATTTTACCAAAGGAAAAAATGCACTGGTTTTATTCACTTTAGAAAAGGGATTGGATATTAGACTGAGACTTTGTTTTATTATTTCCTTTTATTTTTGCAAAAATAAAAATGCTATCATTTTTGGAGAGAGGGAAGGAAGGAAGGAAGGAAGGAAGAAAGAAAGGAAGGAAAAAAGGAAGAAAGAATCTAATGTTAATTTTCTTTCTGAGAGGCTAAGAAGCAGACTTTGTCATAGCACTTTGAAATGGTAAAAAGCTAATGTTGCTTTTTTTCTTAATCTTACTCTTCCCTGCCAAAAATATGTAACACATAATAAACAATAAAAAATGTAACTTATTTTTAAAATAATAATTGATAAAGAAAAATAAAAGATTCTCACCAACTTTTAGTCTTCAAAAAACTGCACAAAGTCTACACTAGTTCTTAAGATGACTGTGAATCTTGGATCTTCATACTGGCCAGGATGTAAGTTGCATTAAATCATTGGAGTTTATTTTTGTATGTATAGTGAGATGGAGTACTCTACTGTGTATTACTGAACTTCCTTCTATTGTATTCTCATTCACATGGGTGAATTAGCTGTATAGACAAAAGTAACATTTTTTAGTGTTTGTTCTGAATTTCTTCAAAATCAGAAAGCACCCCAGAAAAGGAGCTTCTATCAAAAGCATATTATCAGTTATAACTCAAATAAAGCAGCTGAATTTGAGGCAGGTGAAATGGATAAGAAATTAACCTTGCCCATTTGGCACATATCTAGATCAACCTGTAGTTCAAAGGAAGTTTTACAGTAAGGTAGTCTAAATCAAATAAATAATAATGATAAAATACCAAATATGATCCAAAGACTTGATTATACCACAAACAATGGGACATACCTGGCAAGCTGAATTATTACAAAGGATGGTTCTTTGGAGAAGATATTTTAATATGATGTTTCGTTTAACAATCAGTCAAGCTTTCAGACTTGAAATGAAAAGTCAAAATGATGCTCTAGCTGATTTAAGCTGATTCTAATTTGTTTTTAATACAAAACAGAAAATTGGAATTAGAAAATGTGTTACTTTCTGGAATCAACTACCTAAAGCAACCATTTTAAAGGTATGTGCAGCCTTCCAAATAAATCCAAATTACTTTTACTGGGGAAAATTTAAAACAAGAACTGTTTTAAAAGTTTGGAAGATGGAAGATTGAACACATCACAGGAAAGTATCATATATGTTAGGGTTCAACTTATTTTTATTTAAATTAGATCACTGTTTTCTGTCACATATGATTATAGGAATGTACAGTTTATCTGGTTTTCAGTATGGGGATGAGGTGAGCTAATTGCATTTTTAAACAAGAATCAAAACACTTTGGCCCTTTTACTTAACAAAAAATCTTCTGTACTTCATAGATAATTTTACAGTTCTCTAGCGTATAATTGCAGAAAGTTTATTACTGTCCTTTATAAAAGATAAGGAAGACAAAATTATAATACATTTTTCCTTCTGAAGTTTTTGTGCATCTGAAAAGTTTTCATTTGGGAAGTTCATGGTCCAAATTGAGATAATACTGTTAAATATAGCTCACTCAGCAATTCAGTTTCTGAAGATCTTTTCATTAAACCATATTACTATAGGCGGGAATTTAGTACATCAACTCGAACCCCTGTTTGGTGCAAGAATCCAGATTAGGACATGCCTGGCAAGTTATTGTACTTGATTGTACTTCAGCATCTTAATGGGTCCTTAATGGGTCTAAGTCTACATGGAGGGAAGTAAGCAGTAGGATGCCATAAGGTTCTGTCTTAGGCCCAGTACTCTTCAATATCTTTATTAACGATTTAGATGAGGGAATAGAAGGGGAACTTACCAAATTTGCAGATGATACTAAGCTGGCAGGAATAGCTAACACCCAAGAAGACAGGCTCAAGATCCAGATGGATCTTGACAGACTAGAACACTGGGCCATATCTAACAAAATGAAATTCAATGTAGAGAAAAGTAAAGTCCTACACTTAGGCAAGAAAACCAAAAGGACATGTATAGACTGGGTAAAACCAGGCTCAATAGCAATAACTGTGATAGGGATCTAGGAGTCTTAGTGGACAACTAGCTAAATATGAGCCAGCAGTGTGCAGCAGCAGCCAAAAAAGCTAATTAACACAGTGATACAATCAAGATCAAGTGAGGTATTAATACCACTTTATAAAGCCTTATTAAGACCACACCTAGAATACTGCATCCAGTTTTGGTTATCACATTATAAAAAAGATGTTGAGACTCTAGAAAAAAATTTTAAGAAGTTTTTCTGCCTATTTTCAAGAGGAATCTGTCACAGAGCTCCATTATTGTGTACATTGCACTCTATAATAAGAGAGAGCAGGACTTGGCTTTCTGCATGAAATCCTTTCAGAAGAACGTTATCATTTCCTTCAAGTTCAAGATCATCTATTGTTCTTCTGTGAATTTATTTCAGTTCTTTAATTTTTTCTTAAAATTTGGACCAAGTATACAGCACTGTACTTGGATATGATGAAAAAGCAGAATAAAGTGTAATTACTTTTAAACTTTTAGACTATATCAAGAGAAATACATTTATAAGGAGAAATTTCCTGACAGAACAATTAATCCATGGAATAACTTGACTCCAAAAGTTGTAAATTCTCCAACACTGGAAGTATTTAAGAAGAGATTGGATAACCATTTGTCTGAAGTGGTGTAGGGTTTCCTGCCGAAGCAGGAGGTTGGACTAGAAAACCTTCAATATCCCATCCAACTCTGCTATTCTATTCTATTCTATTCTATTCTATTCTATTCTATTCTATTCTATTCTATTCTATTCCTTCTTTTGATATAGCTTAAACTTGTATTTGCCCTTTTTACAGCCAAATCAAACTAACCAAGTTACATTTAGATTGTAATCAAAAACAATTCTATTTTTTTCACCTATCAAAAAAGATATCCCCATTCTATACCTGAACATTTGATATTTATTTCCCAAGTGCAGAACCCTTTAATTTATCTTTGTTAAATTTCATGTTGTTATATTTAGCCTTTTTTAATTTTTCAGAATCATTTTGAATGTTATTTCTTCTTCTAAAGTATTAGTTACCCTACCCAGTTTTGCCGCATCTGCAAATCTGATAAGCATTCCCTCCATTTTTTCAAATAAACAATTATAAAAAATGAGGAAAAGAAGATGTCTCAAAATTGAGTCTTACAGCACTTCCACTTGAAACTTAGTCCAGTTTAATAAGAATCCACTGAGTAGCACCATTTGAATATCATTTGAGACTTAGCTATGCATGTAACTAATTGTTATACAACCAGCTTAACATTTCTACCTTCCTAATCAGAATATTATGGGGTAGTTTTTTTAAGTGCTTTGTTGAAATAAAGATAACATTTTTAGTGCTGTCTTATAATCTGCCAAAGAAGTTATTGAATAAAAATGAGATAAAATTAATCTGACAAGACATTCTGTGCTGACATTTAGTAAGCACAGTATTGATTTTTGTTGGAAAATTACTGTGGATAATTTCTATTTTACTTTGCAGCCAGCATACTCCCAATCAATGCCTACATCCAAATCAGAAGAAGTTCACATGTGACTTAGTTTTTGCTTGTGTATGTGTGTCTCTGTCTGTGTTTGTTGTTTGTATACCAAAGCCACTGGAAAATTAGCATAAAGAGCTCCAAATTGAATGGCCTTTGATTTTTCTAATTTTAACCCATATATAAGATTAATGCTAACTCTTTATAAATGATAATCTTCTATATAATGGTAGCAGGATAAAGATGGAAAGTAGGACACTAAATGATTCCTCTTTTACTCTGCATTATGAAAATGACAATTTGGTGGACTGGAATTATGTAATTCAACATTTTCAAGATTGTTGTAAATCTACACTTTTATAAAATGATCTAAAATGAATCAGGCAGCTATTACTCTAGTCCATAATTCCTAATTTTTTTTCATACCCCTTGATTTTGAACCCCCTTCACCCGGCTACTGAAGAAAACTGAACCAAATAACAGCCCTACATTTGTTTTGCTACCTTTTAGCATTTTGCTTCGATGCAGAGCTTATATATCCACAGTCTGGAACTACAACTCCATCCAGAGAGGAGGATGGTGCTCTCTTTGCTAGGAGTACAGAAAAGCGTTGAATCCAGGCCTGGAATTAATGTTTATTGTTTGTTTAAGGCTCTTGTTTTGAATAGTTGATTTTGCTGATTGTTGGATCATTTCAGTCTGAACTGTCTATCTGATTTTATGAGGTTATGTTTTTATGTGGAGTTTTTCTTCTAGTTTTATATGTCAGCCAGAGTCCACTGAAGTTGAGAAGCCAATACATTTAAATAAGTAAATAATAAACTGATTGTTTCCTTTTATTCCTTTTATTTTTTATATCTAAAAAAGCCTTTCTTTCTTTCTTTCTTTCTTTCTTTCTTTCTTTCTTTCTTTCTTTCTTTCTTTCTTTCTTTCTTTCTTTCTTTCTTTCTTTCTTTCTTTTTAACATTCACATAGACACAAATCCTTTAACCAGCTATAGACAGTTCCCAATCAAAAACTTAAAAGACATAAAATCATTTTAAAAATTATAAAATATAAAATATTAAAAGCAACAAAAATCTGACAGCAATCAGTGCTAACATACCATCATCTAATCTTCTCCCAACACTTGGGGGAAAAGCCAGGACATTTAAAGGGGAAAGATATTCCACAGGTCAAGGACTGCCACTTAAAAGGTATTCTAAGCATCCTTTACTTTAGTTTTTTCTTTCTGTGTAGATCCTGTGCTACCTGTATCACGTGAATTTTTTCTTGAGGTATATCTCAAACACACTTAAATTACTCCTTTCTGTGCTTCTGATGACTTAACTCTGAACTATTTTAAGAAAAATTCTGTCTAGATTGTGATTTGGATATAGTTGAGGCACTTTGGCCAAAGTATTCAGTCTCCTGGGAAGAGAGAAATGGTGATCTGAAGATGGAGCTGACAACCACAACATAATGAAAATCTGGGAAGTAGAGTGGTTCTTCATAATTCCTCTATAGACAAGAAAGAACTTGAGATCACCCACAAGTATTCCAGATATTATTTTCTCATGAGGAAACTACAAAACAGCAGCCTTGGATAGGTTTAAAGCTCTGGGAGCTCTAAACTTATCATTGTCACCTTTGAAAGGATATTAGGTTTTCATTCTTCCTTTCTAATCACTTTTTGAAATTTATTTATTAATTGCTTTTTAGCTATTAGAAACCTTTCGATTGACAAGTTTTATATCTCTGAGTGAATTTTCTTCAAACCTTAATAAAATAAGATTTAAACAGAGGTTTAAGGACAATTTTTTGAATAAGAGAGTATTCTGTCTTTATTGGAAGCTACCAATAGCTGCTGTGCCTCTATAGCATATCATTCCAGGAAAGCAAGGTGGGTGGGCTTAACAAACATATATACCTTTATATGTCCATCTGCTACTCTATCTAAACAAAAAGACTGTATATATACAAAATTAAATTACATTTATATATACAAGTTAAAGCATCAAAAGCTGGCACCATAGCAAGTTTTAAGGCTTTTTAAACAATATCTTATATTTTAAATCAGTTTTCCTAAATAAAGTCTTTTGCTACAGCTGTTCTTTCTACCTAGCATTATAGCTACCAGACTGCACTGACATGCAGAACATACTAGTTTAAAATCAAGCAAATTTTAATTACTATTTTTCTCTGTTTCCTATTTTTTCCTTGTACTTCTTTTTTTTTCTAAATAAACAAATAAGTACACAATAAGTCCAGAGCCACACTGATATTTCCTCTAAAAGAATATGAACTTTGTGCTGTGGAAATTCATTACTATATTCATACGTTAGGTGTTCTCCAGGAAAGGAAAAAAAAAAAAACCAAGATTGACTACCTCAATGATAGTGGCCAGTCACATATCTGAAATCCTGATATCTATCATCAGATTTCTAAAAATAAGTTTTTGTTTACTTTTTTACCCTTTTCTTGGGATGCTTAAACTTAAAAAAAAAAAAAACCCAAAACTTCTGATGGCATCTTATCATTGGAGTTAAGAAAAGATGCCACCTTTTGTTAGCTGATTATTTCTGTTGTCTAGCTTTTCATCAAGTTGCAGTTTTTCTATCACCTTCCCTTCAAAAACAGGAGGAACAAGATGGAGTATTTCATGTATTTTTCCTTGGGATTTAATGGAATCATGGGAAGCTCAGAAGATGAAGTTACTAGATGATTGCTGAGTGAAAGACAAGACATTCATGCTCACTCCTTGGCCACTTCATAACTGCAATGGTGGTTTTGATATAATATATTCTATCTCTGCTGCAACTAGAAAAAGCCATTATTCTAGGCAGAGTACAGCCACAAGATGAAACAACACTGGTGTGTATTTATTTATTTATTGTTTATTTAACATACCTCAATCTATAGACTTGGTACAGCATATGAAAACCCACTCCAAGATGGATGCTGATAAAAGATTATCTAGGGCTAACAGTTTTCATTATCTCTTTGTCATGTTCTCATCATATGCTAAATAAAAATAATTGTCATCATCTTTTATAGGAACAAGATGATAAACAATATTTTTTCCTTACTGATGAGATGGCAGACTTAATTTCAGATATTTCAGTGTTGAAGCTCTATTCTGTTTATGATTTAAGGATAGTCTAGATCAGGGGTAGGGAAACTTGGCTCTTTTATCACTTATGGACTTCAATTCCCAGAATTCCTGAGCGAGCCATAAAAAATTCCCCATCCTTGGCCTATTGGTTTTTCAGTTGTGGGGGAAATCAATTTTGACTTGAATGGGACTGTTTAATATACAGATGTAGGAGATATTTGTAGCCCCACATATTTGTCCTACATTTGTATATTAAACAGTCCCATTCAAGTCAAAAATTGATTTCCCCCACAACTGAAAAACCAGTAGGCCAGGGATGGGGAATCTTTTATGGCTCGCTCAGGAATTCCGGGAGTTGAAGTCCATAAGTGATAAAAGAGCCAAGTTTCCCTATCCCTGGTCTAGCTAGACTAGATAAAGGAGGTACATGTATCTCTTTTTACACTGCCAATTTCCTAACAAACCAAATTCACAGATCTGTTTTTAAAATATCTACATAATCAATTCTGTCTTCATAGTGTGCTTAAAACTTTTATTATTATCTGATAAATGGTTGTCAGCTGAGGCAAGTAGGGGATGCATAGCTATAATACACATTAGAGGAAATGAGGATCAATTTTCAGCATGATGGAATGACAGCAGTCTTGTTTGCGTTTTGAAAACTTGACAGTAAATTTAGCATTGCCAATTTTTATTATACAATGATCTTTAAAAGTTGCAGAAATTAATGATTTTCCCCTCTTCCCTTTGTTGATTGTAGAACTAGGTAGTGAAAAAGGCTGAGCCTAGAGATCCACTTGTCATCTTAAATTCCCCTGTAGCACAAAATATACCTTATAATACAAAATGTGATATGTTGTTTGAATGTTAACATGTGGGCATGTTTCCAGATGCAGATCTCTCCTCCAGTTAAAGCCCATAGGTTCAAACATTGGAAGGCAGAAGCTTGATTGAACATGTTTCTACTGAGGCTGATTGATATTTAACTCTAGCATACCATTCACAATGAAATGTAATATACCCCTGAATAGGCTGTTGTGCTAACTATGGTTCGATATTAGAAGGAAGTCAATGGAAAAATAATTATATAGCTGGTCACCCCTTAGGCACACTTCTATCTCTGATGTATTTTAATTATTCAGTTATTCTTGATTCAAACACTATTTTAAACCACTAGCTGTTTTAACCTTACCACACTGTGTGTCATGGTGCACAGTTTGATAACTCTAGGACTTCTCTTCTAGAACCAATGATTAATTCAGAAATGCAAAAGTGTTATAAATGAGGAATTGCCCTTTCAGTAGCCTTTGGGAAATTGTAATGTATGAGGGTTTCTGAATCTTTCATTACATATTTGTCACAGAAACAATCAGTTAAGAAATAATACCTCCTTTCAGAGACATACACATTCAGCATGGAATTAGAGAATAATTACAGAAAAAAAGAGTATGGATATAATGGAGAGAAATTGCAGGAAAATATTTGGATACCGGAAATAACTATTAAGAATGTGGTAAGTCTTTCTAAAAATTCAAAAATTCTGCAAAGAATTCAAGAGAAACAATTTTTTTAAAAGAATTATACCAATTCCATATGAAGATCTGAATGAGAAAATTTGGGCATTTTTGCACTGATCTAAGATACCTGGATTCAGATGTAAACCATATTTCTTTTTTATTCATAATTTCAATTTATACATCTTCACACTCATAAAAACTTGCTTTCTATATGTAAGCAAAGCAAATTGGGAAAAACAAACCAGAATGTCACAGTTGCTGAAAAGATGGATCTGAAAACTAGAAAACAAGAGCCACTTTGATATAATGGCTAAATTTCAAGCTAGAAATTGAGAAACTGTGAGTTCAAGATCTGTCTTAGACACGAAACTAGGTGGTGGCCTTGGGCCAACCACTCTCTCTTGCCCTAAGAAGAAGGCAAAGGCAAATCAGTTTTAAAAATCTTGCCAACTAAACTATAGGCAATCACCAGGAATGAGGGCTAACCTGAAGGCATATACATTCATACACATTCAAGCTCACACATAATAGAGAGAGAGGGAGGGAGAGGAAGACAGAGCAAGGGAGGGAGAGAGAGAGAGAAAGAAAGAGAAAAGAAAAATACTTTATATTTTACTGCTACAATTAGTTTCCTGGTATCCTTTCCCACCCCGAAACACCTCACAAACAATACCTACACAAAATTCTACACAAAATTCTTAAGAAGTTGCCCAAGGTAAAATGTGGTAAATTTTTTGAAGAATACTATTATGTTTGCAAAGATTCATAGTAAGTTTCATTCAAATAGTTCACAGAAAGGTTGAAGAAAAATTCAGAATCTCCACACACAGTCACTTTTCTATCTGAAAATAAAAATTGAGGGAATATTAAAAAGATAAAATTAAACAGATCACATTTTATTACCTTTGATAAACCAGATACTGAAGAATAAATATTGTCAAAATATTACTTATATTTGTAATGGGTTGTATAATATGTTGGGAAATTATTGCTGTTAATTTTCATTTCAGTTTGCACCCAGCACTCCCAGTCAATCCCTGTATCCAAATCAAAAGAAGCATATACATTACTCAGTTCAGCTAGCAAAAATATAGTTTGATTTTTTTATGAAAAGAGAATTAACTAGCAAATATTGGCAAAAGCAAGAGAAAGACAAACATGAACAGATAAGAATCCATATATGTTGTGTACTGACTGAAGTCTTCACTCAGGAAACACGGACCACTTCTATTGGCTGATTCTGTTTGACAGCTGGCTATAAAAGAAGCTGTCAAACAGCATCAGCTGTTGCCGCTCCAGCTGGCTGCCGAGTTAGCGTGGTAGTTGCGGCAACCCTTTACTCTGAAAATAAAGTTAAAGCTGAAGTTGCTCTGGTTGTCTGCCTCAGTGATTCCACCGCTCTACAACACCGGCGATGAGGGCGGGATACTTATAAGAGGCAAACCAAGCAAAAAGACATTAAGAGCGAAGTCATTACAAAAAGAGCTGAAAACATTTAAAGAGCTGCTATCACTGTTCGCGAAGCGTGATTTTCAAATCACTTCAGGAGAAGCGGCACAGCTGAGAAGAAGATGACTTCAAACCCAGCATTCCCACCTTTCAGACCAACGGCAGAGACATGGGAATCATACAGAAACTGGTTTGACTGTTTTTTAGATGCTATTGACCTTGCTGACATTTCAGACCATAGGAAAAAGTCTTATTTTCTAAGCTTTTGCGAAACCACGGTATTTGACACCGCAACAGCATTATTGGCTCCACGTTCTATTAAGACTGTTCAATGGGAAGAATTGCAGGAAATTCTTTCCAATCATTACTCCCCTAAACCTTCTAGAATTGCCATGCCTTTAGGAGACGTACCCAGGCTGAGGGAGAATCAATTAGTGATTATATGGCAGCACTATGGACAGCTGCCTTGCATTGTGGATTGAGAGACTATTTAGAAGATATGCTGTTAGACCAGCTGGTATGTGGAGTCAGGGATTTACGGTTGCAAAGGCGGCTACTAGCTAAAGGGGACTTAACCTTAAAACAAGCCATAGAAGAATCTCAAGCTGCTGAGCTATCAGCACTCTCAGCAGCTGAGATACAGGGAAACCCAGTTAGACAAAGTTGCTCAGCTGTTCACTGTGATGAGGCCACCACAGAGGAGGGCTCTGAAGAGGCTATTGATGTAAACCGCCTTAGGCAGCTCAAACCCAGTCAAAGGGATTACAGGCCAGTTGCAAATCAACCTCCACAGCCACAGCCCACCTGCTTAAGCTGTGGAGGCAACCATTTTAGGGAATCCTGCAAATTCAGAAATGCCATTTGTTTAAAATGCGAAAAGAAGGGCCATTTAGCAAGAATATGTCAAGCAGGAAATACTTTTAACCAGCCCCAAAAGCCTCAGACAACCATGCACTTCCAAAGACAAATTGAAGACTGTTCCACATGCTACCAAGCCAAAATGACAAAAAGAAGTTCTAACAAAATTAGTGTCATTGTTTCCCTAGAAGGTAAACTGTGCAGGATGGAAGTAGACACTGGCTTTGCACTATCCATCATTTCATGGGACACCTTGAAACAACTGCTTCCCAGAATAACAAGAAAGGAGATTCCAGGCTGTAATTTGACCATACGAGACTACCAAGGCAGAACCATTCCTGTCATCGGAAAAGGCAAGTTTTTGATTCAATTTCAGGGTTTCAAGGGTCACTTGCCTTTAGTTATAGTGGATGGCGCCCTCCCAAGCCTGTTGGGATTAGACTGGTTCCCTGCCCTAGGCCTTCATATAGGTGGAATCCATTCCATTGCAAATTCAGAAGTGGACTCCCTGTTCAGGGAATATGCTGATGTATTCAGCGAGGGCCTAGCTGCTATTTATTATTTATTTTATTATTTCAATTTATATACCGCCCTTCTCCCAAGGGACTCAGGGCGGTGCACAGCCCATCTAAAACCCCACAAAGAATACAAAAGTTAAAAAAGTATTAAATTAATGTTGGCTGGTTAATGAAAATAAGAAAACTCCACCCCCCCCTTAAAACCCTAATTAAAATTAAAAATAATATGGAGACCAATTAAAACCATCTCAGCCCAGGCCGGCCTGCTCAAAGAGCCAGGTCTTCAACGCGTGCCTGAAGGCCCTCAGGTCCGTGCCGGTATGAAGCTCCGGAGGCAGAGTGTTCCAGAGGGCGGGGGCCCCCACAGAGAAGGCCCTACTCCTTGGCGCTGCCAGACGACACATAGAGGCCGACGGCATCCGGAGCAGACCCTCTCTATGGGAACGCACCGGCTTGTTGGAGATCACTGGCAGAATGCGGTCCTGCAGGTAACCTGGTCCCATGCCATGGGTCACCCTAAAGGTCAGAACAAGAACCTTAAAGCGAACCCGGAGAGCCACCAGCAACCAATGCAGCTCGCGCAGGAGAGGCGTCACATGGGCGCTACGCGACGCCCCCATGATCACCCGTGCGGCTGCATTTTGCACCAGCTGGAGTCTCCGGGTGCTCCCCGCGGGGAGCCCCATGTAGAGGGCATTACAATAGTCCAGGCGAGAGGTGACAAGGGCCTGAGTGACTGTGCGCAAGGCGTCCCGATCCAGGAAGGGCCGCAAATGGTAGATCCGACAGATCTGATGAAACGCCCCCCTGGAGACGGCCGCAATGTGATGTTCAAGCGACAGCCATACATCCAGGAGGACTCCCAGGTTGCGAGCCCTCTCTGTGGGGGGCAGAACTTCCCCCCCGATAGCCAGCGAAGGTGTCAGCTGGCTATATCAGGGCGCCGGAAACCACAGCCACTCGGTCTTGGATGGGTTGAGCCGAAGCCTGTTCCCGCCCATCCAGTCCCGCACGGCCTAGAACAATGAACTTGGTAGTTGAATTTGCATCTTTTACTTTTTTTAAAAAAAAATCTGGCTTATTTTATATTGTAATATGATGGATGCTATGCAGTACAATTTGTATTACTTTTGGAGATTTAGCAGAAATCAGACTTTGACTGATTTTGCAGAAAACAGTACAAAAATGTTTTATACAAACCAATAAATAAGCTTTTCCCATAATGAATCTAGGAATCCAAGGAATTACTGCTTTTTCCTTCAGTTTATGTAAAAAATATTTTTTCAGTACTTATCATAGCTAACACTAAATATCAGCATAACCTAAATATTATTGATTGATTGATCGATTGATTTGTATTTATAAGCCACCCAAGTGACTCTGGCCAACTGACTCTGTTAACAAATCTAAATCCAAATACTGATGAAAAATATTGTGGGTATGCCATTAGTTTTAGTACATATACTAAATAAGAGGTTATAATATTGTTAAAATGTTCTCTTTTATTTATTATTTTTTTAAAAAGAACAGTTATGGATAGGTACGTGTGTGTACATATACACAGACAGACAGACAGATAGATTCAGTTTTGAATTTAAGAAGTACTGATCTGGAGTATATATAACAACAAAAGGAGAATGTCGATTTTTCTTAACCCTAAATAATTACCAAGACTAGATGTTCAGGTCTATCAACATTCAAGCTGAATGTTCTTTTTTTTTTCTTTTTAACTAAAGGAAAAAACATGGCCGTTTTGTAGTATAGATGATAAGGCATGTTCTGATATTACTATTTCATTTACATTAGTCTGGGATAGGATGGCTGTTAGGCTTGTGGGCCGCAAATTAACCTTTTAATGCAGAATAGATAGTTTTATATATTTTATTTGCTTTTATTTGAGGTATTTCTGAAAATGATGATCTATTTTACTTGTTGGTATAGTTCAATCTATGTAATGGAGTTGTCAGAATGGAGAATGGAATGGGAATAGATTAAAAGACCAGAATTAAAATAAGACCTACAAACTGTAGAAAACACTCTGTTTGGCAACAGATCTGTGTTTCTGCAGCTACAATTCCATATTACTGTTAATTGCCTGTTCGATGAAAGGCAACGATAGAAATGAATAGTTTCTGACAAGACCCAAAACCATATTTTGGTTTATTTTACAGCTGTTGTGAATGTTATCATTTGATTCTAATGTAATGTGCCATGTTCCAAAACATTAAGATGAAAACAGAAAAATAGTGAGAGATAGCAGGAAACATTTTTTTTTCCCACAGAGATTACTTTTCTTGTGATAAAGAGTTCTGGAAGGATAGATTTTTATTTTTATTTACTTTGAAAATTTCTAAGGAAAAAAATCAAATGGATATAACTTTTTTAAGGCTATCTAGACTGATAAAAATGGTAGTACCCTTGATGTGAAAGAGCACTTTGACAAATGGGATGGCTTCTGGGATTATCAGTGCTGACATCTTTGTAAATTTGACAGCTGCTTTTATTATTAAATAAAGAGATATTCCAAGTCCTGTAAGTTATAGCTGTATTTCAGAGTGTAAGTTCATCAGAAAAAGATCTTATCATAATTATAATAACAAGCCATTGCTTTTGTATTCTATTGACATGTTCCATCATCTTATTTGATGCCTTTTGTAACATTCTGCTTTTTAGAACTGCAATCCAATAAATAAATGAATAGGAAGCCATATTCACCTCTACTTTTGTTGGCATTAAAGTACAGAAGTAAGTGAAAGCAGAATTTTTGTATGCCATGCCTATAATATACATTCTATTTGGTTAATCATGCTAATGTGGAAGATAATAGTCAACATTATAATCTTAAATAGCAATTTACAGTTTGATAGCATAAAACTGGTGAAATACTTTAGAGAGGGGATATATACAGAAATCAGATGAATCTTGTATCCCAATTAAACTGGGTTGATTTGGACAAATTATTGTATGGATCAGAGGTGGTATTCAGCAGGTTCTGACCAGTTCTGGAGAACCGGTAGCAGAAATTTTCAGTAATTCGGAGAACCGGCAAATACCACCTCTGATTGGAGATTTTACAGTATCCTTTCCCTGCCACGTCCACCAAGCCACGCTCACAGAACTGGTAGTAAAAATTTTTGAATCCTATCACTGATATGGATTCTTCCAGAGATGAAGTTAGCATGAGGTCTGCTAAAAAAAAAAAGGCCAACACAGTTCTAGGCTACATTAACAGAGGTATAGAATCAAGATCATAAGAAATGTTAGTACAACTTAATAATGTCTTGATAAGACAATACTTGGACTATTGCATTCAGTTTTAATCGTCATTAGATGTTGACACTTTAGAAAGCGTGCAGAAAAGAACAACAAAGATTATTAGGGGACTGGAGGTTAAAACATATGAAAAATGGTTGCAGAAATTTGGTATGTCTAGCTTAATGAAAGGAAGGACTAGGGATAATATGATAATAGTATTCCAATATCTAAGGGACTGCCACAAAGAAGAGGGGTCAGCCTTTTTTCTGAAGCAGCTGAAGGCAGAGCAAGAAGCAATGGAAGGAAACTAATCAAGAAGAGAACCAACCTAGAACTAAGGATAAATTTTCTAAAAGAACAACACTGGAAATTTTTAAGAAGAGATTGGATAACCATTTGTCTCAAATCGTACAGGGTTTCCTGCTTGAGTAGGGAATTGGACTAGGAGACTTCCAACTCTGGTACTCTGTTATGAATATTGCAAAATGGAATTTCCAAAGCTTCAGGACTGATCCTGAGAGAGATTGACTGCACAAAATTGTATCTGTTCAGCTTAATTCTTGAGAGGCAGAAAATATTTTAACAATTCATATTACAAAGGCTAATATCATATAAAACTCCCTTTGAAAATCCTTCATAAATTTGGCAAATTTAATTATGGGAGAAGGCACCATGTTTCTATTAATTTTATTTATCTATGTCAAGAGAGAAAGAAAAAATATCTTTCTATTATAAGTTTTAACTTAGAATGATGCATTCTTTTAGTCATTTCCACTCTAGCTAATTTTAATTTCTAAAGCTGCCCAACTCAACCAAGTGACTTAGATTATGTTATCTCGTTTCTGAAAGCAATCTGGGCAGTGTACCTCCAGAAATTTATTTATTTCTATTTCTGAATGGGCAACATGGCAAATATAGTTCCAACTTTTCCACTTAAAAATAAAAGCAAAATATTTCTTCTGCTCAGAAATTAGAATTCATTGGATAAATTCCTCACTAATCTCTCTCTCATACTAACTTTCCATTATTTCTCTATGTGAAGTCTGAATAATGTCTACATATCTATCTGCCAACTATCTACATAATTTTCCTCTCTGAAACTAAGAGCTGGAACGTGTGCCTCCTTTTTTCTGCTTCCCTTACACCTGACTTCTCTCTATTGGTTAGAAGGACAAAGAAAAAAATACATTTTATTTCATTTTTCCAGTTGGTAAAATGATCATTTAGTAACTTTCCTATTTTTACTTACTATTTCCAATTATCTTTAGAAATTATCTTTGAAAGTAAAAATGAAGCTTTAAGAGCATTGCCCATACTTGATTCTCTATCTAGGCAAGAAAAAGTGAACCAACTGAAATTGAAAGATTTACACTAATGGGTAGTAGTGAAATAAACATCTTTTGAAGCCTTCATTGAGAAGCACTCTAAATTCTGAAACAACTTAACATGGAAGTACTCTGATGTAAAACAATGCATTGCTTTAAGCAATGTGTTAACTTCAAACCATACAAAAGTTCTAAGCTGGCTTTTAAGGGAGATATTAAATAAAGATTTAAAAACAACAAATGAACACTATAAAAAAGTTCTCCAGAAAGATAAAAAATCAGTAGGTATTTTAGTATTGTATAACAAAAGGGTGGAGGTATGGAAAAGTGTCAGCATTTTATTTTTAACTCAGAATTGAATAGTTTGATTGACACATAAAATGCACCCTAAATTTAAAGAATTTAATAGGATAAGTTCAGAAAATAAATTGAATTAGGGTTTGTTTTCTGTCACACTTTCAGCAAAATAACTGTGTTCATTTTAACACTTGTAGGCAGCCTATGAATGCAGTTATTGAAGTGGCTGAGGCATAGCAGAAAGGAATTCTGGGTGAAAATGTCTATATGAAGGTGTTCTCTTAAATCTTTCTATGAATTTAATGTTGTGTGTGAAGGACTGAGCTTCCCTTTGAGAGGGAAGGGGGAATAACTGCTTTTAGAAACTTACACTTTAATAATTCAATGGAATTCACAGAGCAAAGTATAGAAATGGGAAAAATAGAGAAAATATGCAATTGTCATGAAGTCACTTTTCTAATAGGGCTAGCTATAGTATCACAGATATTTGAAGGAATTCCGGATCATATATATACTTAAGAACATGAGAGACAGCAAAGATGTTCCTTTTTGAGTTTTCCCCTTAAGGTTAACTGCTTTGCATTGCAGGCAAATTATTATTGTGAAGCAGTCTTTTAGATAGTATAAACTATAAATACTCGGTGTAAGGATTTGAGAAGGATGATTTTTTTTTAAAAAGAAAAATCCTTCACATTAATGTTAATATTTTCTGGTGAATGGAACAAATAATAGTATTAGTATAATAGTTAGTATTTAGTTTAATGTTAGTAATTTCTGGTGAATGGTGGCAAATAATAATTGTTTAATTAAATCAAATATCTCTGAAGTTTAATGGAAATAATTTCAGAATGCTGATCTTAAGATTCAATAAAGATACAAAGGCATGTTCTGTAAGTTTTTCTAGTAATTATTACAGGAACAAGCAGTGGTTATCAATCATTTTTACCACTGAAGCCCTTTCATTCCATCAAAATTTTTTTCATATGATCTATGCTATTGTCTGCGAGGGAACTTTCTAAACCCAAACTCTACTTGTTATGTTACTATATGTTGATTTTTTTTAAAAAAAATCCAAATCTGTTTCCATACCTATGATGACCCTTCAACTATTCCTCACCTTGCTAAATCTTATTTTATACAGACAAGTAGCAGTTCTATAGTATTTTCTCAGCTCTAATTATAAAATAATTAGTTGAACGTATTGGATATTGATGAATTTAATAAAAGCTGCATAGTCCAGGCATCATAGACAAGTGCGAATGCTTGATGTGAGTGAATGAGACTTACAGAAAAACTTTATCTGTCAGTAAGTAGAGAGCAACATGACTAATCATGGATTTACAATTATGAAACTTGAAATTTTGCTGGCCTGATTCTACAGAAATCTATGAAATGGATGCTAAAGAAATGGGATACAATTTCCACTTCTTCATGAACTGCAGCTGTGTAGAAATATTTTATAAAGAATAAATAGATAGATAAGAGATTCAATTATTCTAAAATGTACCAAGAAAAAAGTAAGCGAAATGATTGCAAGAGCAATTCAAGGAAGAATAGGTAGTTATACTAGTGAGATTTAATTGTTATTCATTTCTATTTTACTAGAAGTGCTTATATTTACTTATATTCTAATGTATCAGGATACTAAGCTGCTCAGATTAAATCTTATTTGAAAATGCATATAAATAAAACAAATACAGCTTTCCCACTTGCTGATTAATAAAATATTTGCTTCTGACTACTTTGTGTTCTTTGTTAAAAAGATAAATCACAAGTTCTGCACAATTCTAATCACAATATGCCATAAAGGCAGAGAAATACTGTATATTACAATAATAAATAAAAAGGAAAATTTTCAGAAAAACAAGTCAAATCATCTGCCATAACCAAAAAACCTACTATCTCTCCAAATCTGAAACAAATTGTCCATGTAAAACTTATTTGCAGCTTCCAAATTTAACTATCAAACTTCAGTGGAAGTAAAATCTATCTCCAGAGGATTTTTCACCGGAAATGTTATCATGGATAAAAATCATAACCACCCAATATTTCTTATATGTGCCAGACTACAGCTTCCATTATTTGCAACCAGCATGCCTATTGACGGTGGTTTATTGAGTTAGAATATGGGAAAATTGAGAAATTTTAGGATGTGCAAAGACTGGTAGAAAGGTAGTTGGTAATAAATCATCTGCTACAAAGAATGAATGTTTGTCCAAACAAGTTTAAAAAGTGTTTATGACTGCTTTGGTTTACTATATTATATGGAACTGAGAGTTGGCTGTATTGGTAGGCATATAAAAGTAAATTAAATAAGATAGGAATGATGTACTTAATAATTGTGTATTCTGTAAACACAGGAGATAGGGGAAAGGATGTATGGTTCCTGAATAAGTAACAAATATGACATGTTTGAAGGTAAATACATTTTGAAGATAAGTTGTGAAACAAATATATTAAGAAAATACATTGATCAAGAAGAAGAGGGAAACTGAGAAACCGGAGTTGAATGGAAAAAATTAGATCATGAAAATGTATTGAGAAGTTTAAAGAGCAAAATATAGGAAACAATATATTTTGCAGGTAGGTATGGCTTGCAAGGATACAAGTTTATGGAAAGACAGTGAATGGTGTAGATATAAACTAATTTTAGCTTTCTTTGCTTTCTTCTGATCCATTAAATATCTGTGGTTCATTGTTTCTTACTCTGGTCTGTATTTTGAATAAAGTTGCTAAACTCCAAAGGGAACAACACAATAAGCATTTATAAGATAATATGAATAGTCAAGACCTTGTTGATGATCCAAACTCTGTCAGGACCTTGGAGTACTCATCTCTAATGATCTAAGTGCTAGAGCCCACTGTAACTACATAGCCGAAAAGGCATTAAGACTTGTTAACCTAATCCTGTGTAGCTTTTTCTCCATCAATATTACTCTACTAACTAGAGCATATAAAACATTTGCTAAACCAATACTTGAATACAGCTCATCAGTCTGGAACCTGCATTACGTATCTGATATTAATACAGTTTAGAAACTCCAGAAATATTTCACAAGAAAAGTTCTCTACTCCTCTACTCATTGCAGAATACCTTATGCCACCAGACTTGAAATTCTAGACCTAGAAAACCTAGAACTATGCCGCCTTTGGTCCGATCTAAATATAGTACATAAAATTATATATTGCAATGTCCTACCTGTCAATGAATACGTCAGCTTTAACCATAACAATACAAGAGCACACAATAGATACAAACTCAAGGTAAACTGCACCCAACTTTATTGCAGGAAATACGTCTTCAGCAACAGAGTGGTCAATGTCTGGAATACTCTACCTGACTCTGTGGTTTCTTCCCCAAACCCCAAAAACTTTAACCTTAGACTGTCTACTGTTGACCTCACCCCTTTCCTAAGAGGTCTGTAGGGGGCGTGCATAAACGCACCAATGTGCCTACCGTCCCTGTCCTATTGTTTCTTTTTATTTTTCTTATATGTATTCATTTCATGTATTCATAACTATGTTTATACTTATACCTGTTATCTTATAATTGCTTGACAAAATAAATAAATAAAATAAATAAAGATATAAATGCCTAGGTATGTTGAATTTAAGCCATGCCATTTCCATTGACTCTCTGGCTATCATTTGCTCCAGGATAATTTGCTATTACCATCTGTACTAGAAGGCTTAAAACACAGTTAAAACCTAAGGCTATGTTGTGTTTCAATAGTGAAAAGACACATATAGCATCTGCCTACAACCATTTAAAGAGGCCACACTTTACAAGCCACCAAAAACAATATATCTGTTTTTAACAGTTGCAAACTGATGTCACATTTGTGGTTCTGCGTGCTCCACTTTATTTCTTGTCCCGATTAGGATAAAAATAAAATCATAAAAAACCTGAATATCACTGGATAATGGTAGACAAATAGAAGGAATAAAACAGATGCAAAGAGAGAGAGAGAGAGCCTTATCTCAAATGATCTTCAGCAATGGCAGCAGATTTTAAAAAGCTTAGTGTATTAAGTGTATTTTACATAGTTATCTAAGTATGATTCACAGTTAGCCATCATCTAGCTATGTACCTTTACGTTTTCTTATCTTTTCTGCAATGTTAATTTTTGCTTTGACTAGTGGTAAATTTATACATTGCCCTTATTGCAATAAATTTTCACTCTTCTACTTTTAAATCCTCCTCTCCAGTTTCCCACATACTTACTTTAAATCATAGTCATAAAATATAACATTTTCAAATGTGGGAAAAGCTAAGTGAAACTAAACTAGAGCATTTGGGGAAATGGATATTATGATTTGGTTTTATATTTTCTGGCTTGAAATTACAAACAATATTAGCCCATTCGGAAATACCTGTCTCAGAAAAGATGTGGAACAATATACCTGCACAAATACATCAAATATTCATATGATATAGCCTGAATTACTCCAGACTATAAAAAATGAACATAGGTTGCATGTTGTTCAAACATTTTATACAATCATTGAGGATTATTCTTCTATAGGTATCCATAGGGCGACTTAGTTTTAAGCCTAAATATTTAATAGATACAGTAGATGATAAATATATAGAGACATGAATAAAAAGTAGGATTACAACGATCATGTGTATCATCAATTACCTTGCATGCATATGCATTTGTAATATTAGCTGTCATTTTACAGAATAGAAGAGTAAACTCCAGACCACCGGCGATAAGCATTTTGTGAGACTGGATAGTTTGGAGCCCTTCTCACTTTTTTCCATCAGCCAGCGGCTCAGTTTACTCAGATGCTGAGTTCAGATGTGTAGTCAACTGCCAACAGAAAAAAGAAAAAGCAAATGACCTGCACTGGGTTTGCAATGTGGACAGTAGCGGGATTTTGATTCTGATTCATTCCCAGTGACTCAGCAATATGAAAGAGAGTAATCTACATTACAATTTTGAGGGGTGAAGGATGGAGATGGAACAAAAATAAGGTTTCCTTATCTAAACAACTTTAGTCACAATTATTGGTTTCTTTTTACTTTATATTTCTTGCCAAAGACTGATAAAAAATTCTGACTTCTGTAGTCATTAACAGAAGAAATGGTTATGAGGAATTCTATGAAATTGAGAAGGAAGAAGCAATGTTTTCCATTTCTTTCAGTTATTCTTTTAGAGACAGGTTGTATGGTCACACATAGATACCATCAGTGTACTCTCCTTAAGGTTATGATATTCATCCAATCGTTGTTGTTCTTAAAGTAGGAATTTTTGAATAAATTAATCTTTGAATAAATAAATCAAAGATTTATCAATGTAAACAGCTTCTAATTTATTTATTGCCAAGTGCTTCTGAGATCAATTTCTTTTTCTCTAATAGAAAAATAGATTTAATTTCATGCAGTTCATATATTTATGGGGTAATGCCTTTCTATTTTTAATTTATTTAGATGTTACCTCCTTGAAATAATTATTGACTCATTCTTTGCATAATTTTGGGAGAAAATATGATGAAATGTAATGTGTAACAATTTCAGAATCTAGGGAGATGTTCTAATGTGTTTCATGTGTACAATTTTGTGACAATATTCCAATCATGGGCAGTTACAGGAAATGTTAACTGAGAAACATTGGTTCTGGTGGAATGACTAAAAATTAAACAAGTCAAGGATTTGAGGAGGTGCATATGGATGGGTATAGGATGTAAAGCTTTAATAAAGTATCTCAAATATCTAAGTCATTCCTTATTTATTTATTTATTTATTTATTTATTTATTTATTTATTTATTTATTTATTTATTGGTCTTTTATACCGCCCCCTCTCCTGACGGGACTCGGGGTGGTGTACAGCCAGATAAAGTGCAATGAAAAATACAATGTTTAAAAAACAATTAAAAAGATTAAATAGGATGGCTAATAAATAAATGCAATCAAAGGTTAAAAAATTTAAAATTAAAACCATTTAAAACCAATTTAAAAACCCTACAAGGAACTCTAGGCCAGACCGGCTTGATGGAATAAGTGTGTTTTCAACACGCGCCGGAAGGTCAAAAGGTCAGGGATGGTCCTCATCGCTGGGGGTAATTCGTTCCAGAGGGAAGGTGCTCCTAGAGAGAAGGCCCGCACTCTTGGGGTCACCATCCATCCAGCCGGCGGCACCCCAAGGAGGCCCACCCTATGGGAGTGCACTGGTCGATGGGAGACCAATGGTGGCAGTAGACAGTCCTGGAAGTACCCAGGTCCCAAGCCATGGAGCGCTTTAAAGACGGTCACTAACACCTTGAATCGCACCCGGAAGGCCACCAGGAGCCAATGCAGCTCACGCAAAAGTGGTGTAACATGGAAGCTCCGAGAAGCCCCCAAAACCACCTGCATGGCTGCATTTTGCACCAACTGGAGCCTCCGGGTGCTCTTCAAGGGGAGCCCCATGTAGAGATCATTGACATAGTCCAGGTGGGAGATGACGAGGGTGGATGTGACTGTGCGAAGTGCATCCCGATCCAGAAAGGGCTGCAACTGGTAGTTCCTACGGACCTGACAAAATGACGACGGCCGCTATGTGGTCTTCTAACAACAGCCGTACATCCAGGAGGACACCAAGATTGCATGTGCTCTCTGTGGGGATAAGAATTCTCCCCCCCCACACGGCCAGTGATGGAGTTAGCTGGCTATATCGGGATGCCGGAAAGCACAGCCACTCTGTTTGGCTGGGTTGAGCTGAAGCCTGTTCTGCCTCATCCAATCCCGCACAACCTCCAGGCACCGGGTCATCACTTCCACAGTTTTGTCGGGGTGGTCTGGGGTAGAGATGTACAGCTGAGTATCATCAGCGTACTGATGAAACTCTACCCCAAAGCCACGGATGACCTCACCCAGCGGCTTCACATATATGTTGAACAGGAGGGGAGAGAGCATCGACCTCTGAGGCACCCCACAAGTCAGGGGCCTCAGAGCCGACATCTGCCCCGCTGCCAACACAATTTGTGAATGGTCAGAGAGGAAGGAGGAAAACCACCATAACACCGTGCCTCCCACTCCCAACCCCTCCAGCCGCCGCAATAGGATACTGTGGTCGACAGTATCAAAAGTCGCTGAGAGATCTAACAGGACCAGGACAGAGGAATAACCCCTGTCACGGGCCCTCCAGAGATAATCCACCAACTGTTTCCATGCTGTACCTGGGCCTGAAGCCTGATTGGTGTGGATCTAAATAGACAGCTTCATCCAGGTGCTGGGGGAGCTGTCATGCCACCACACTCTCAACAGCCTTTGCCATAAAGCGAAGGTTGGAGACTGGATGATAGTTAGATAATAAAGTTGGGTCCAGGGACGGTTTCTTGAAGATGGGTCTCACTACCACCTCTTTCAAGGCAGCAGGCAGAAACCCCTCACTCAAGGTTCCAATACTCTGGAACCAACCTCGTGTCACCTCCCGAGTGGCCAATACCAGCCAGGAGGGACATGGATCCAGTAAACATGTGGTGGCATTCATCTCCCAGCATCCTGTCCACATCCTCAAGGGTCACAGGATCAAACTCCCCCCAAATAACCTCACCAAACTCCACCCCCACCTCCCTGTCCAGAATTGCCCAGTCAGAGTCCAACCCATCCCAGATCTGAGCGATTTTGTCTTGCAGAAAATTTGAAAAATTCCCAGCCTGCCCCTGTAGAGGATCCTCCCTCACTCCCACTTCTAAAAGGAAGTGGGTCACCCTAAAAAGGGTGGCTGGGTGATTTCCTGCGGACGCAATAAGGGTGGAGAAGTGAGAGCTCTTCGCTGTCCTTATCGCCACTAAATAGACCCTAATATGGGACCGCAATAGTGTTCAGTCAGATCCAGAGCGGGTGGTCCTCCAACCACTCTCTAAGCGTCTTTTCCGGCGCTTCATCTCCCTCAGCTCCTCAAAGAACCAAGGAGCCAATTAGGATCAGCATCGGGTCAGAGGCCACAAGGGCATGACCTGGTCAAGGGCCCCAGCCGCCATCCTATCCCAGGTGGCCACCAGGTCCTCAACCAAGCCATGTGTGCGAACACTGGGAAATGGCCCAAGCTCCATCAGGAACCTATCCCGGTCCATCAGGCACCTGGGCGGAACCATCGTATCAGCTCCACCTCACTGCGATGAGGAGGTGCGGCATGGAAGTCTAGCCTAAGGAGTGAATGATCAGACCATGACAGGGGCTCTACAACAACGTCCCCTATACCTAGATCATCCTGCCACTGTCCAGAGACAAAAACCAGATCCAAGATGTGACCCCCAATGTGAGTGGGGTCCCTAATTAATTGGGTCAGGCCCAAGGCTGTCATGGAAGCCAAGAACTCCTGAGCAATACCCGAGGCCCCGCCGGCCGAAGGCAGGTTGAAATCCCCCATGACCATGAGCCTGGGGGTCTCAACTGCCAAGCCAGCTACGACCTCCAGGAGCTCAGGCAGGGCCGATGTCACATAGCAGGGAGCCAGGTATGTGATCAATAGGCCCATCTGAACCCCGGAACCACATTTCACAAAAAGGGATTCACATCCATTCGTCTGAGGAACAGTGGATTCCCTAGGACATAGATCTTCCCTAATAACCACCGCAACCCCCCCCCTCCCCTGGGCCCTCGGCCGATGAAAAACCCAAAACCCGGGTGGGCATATCTCCATAAGGGGGACACCCCCCTCCTGGCACAATCAGGTTTTGGTAATACTCCCCCCTCCGAAATCAGATCACAAATGAAGGGGGCTTTATGAACTATGGACCTGGTGTTGCATAACATCAGCCGAAGGCCCGGGGTCCGATTATTCGGACAACCCGGGGAACGGGAAATGATCTGGGGGTCAGAGCACGCCACTACCCGCAGACAGCAGGGGCGGGCTCCCAGAACCTGATGCGGCCCCCTGTCATTGCCATACCTGCCTCTCCCACTGACCATGCTAATGACCATCCTCCCTCCATCCCAAGAACAATCCCCCATCCTTGATCCAATCCCCCCGACCCCGAGTCCTCCCGGTCATGCTTGATGCCCGGTCTGGCCCCCATTTCAGATGGGTTGTCCCCCAAAACCAGCCTGTCATCCTCCGTAACCCCAGTAAAAATTTAAAAATAAATGAAAACTATTTGGAATTGTCCTTGTGACGTTTCATCCGGCTGTGCCACCTCTCAGGATCACAAAAACGCCGCCCCCCTGCCCAGTCAAGCAGCATCATTCCCAGCATCACTCCAAGCAGTACCCCAGCAGCGTAAAAGGCACCTGGTACGTCAAGCCGAGCCAGTGCCATCGCCTATGACCTCGCCGCGGCCACAATGCCAAGGAAAGGCAGGGTGCAACGAGGCACAGCCCACACCCTGCTTCCCAGCCATCCGGGTAGCCTGCACAAGCAGGAACCCTCCCGGAGGCCAGGCCACGCCGAGGCCAAGTCAAGCCGAGGGCCGAGGGGAGAACCACGGTGGCTGCAAACTGGCAGCCAAAACCGCGGCAGAACCATGGGTGAAGCAGAATGGGGCAAGGCCAGTAAGCAATGCCATCAGCCCCGACCGCTATCCAGGCCATTTGCACGGCCGCCCGGGCAACCCCGCTGCCCGCTCCACACTCCACTAGCCCCACTGAATCCCCCCCAGGCCCTACCAGTCACCTTGGGCCCCAAGGGTAGGAAAAGCTCAGGCTAGGAAGAGGGGCAGCCGATGGAGCTCGCAGAGCTCACACAGCCGACGTCCGGTCGCCATCTTGGAAAACATCATATAGGGCATATACTTGACCCTTAGGCAATGTAGGAGAGGGTTTGGGATGAAAAGCTATGATACATATATTGCAAAGAGAAGGGAGACATTAAATAAGGCAGCATTCACTAATTAAAGCACAGATAATGACTACATAGCATTAAATTTTTCCCATTAAGCCTGTGGGTAATCAAGCCCAAAAGCTTTCCCACCAAGATCCTAATTTATCAATTTTCAAATCCAAGGCCAAATTGTATAGAAATATTAAGCTGGTGCTGGATGGTTCATGACCCATCAAACAAATTAAAACAACATAAATTTTGTAGAGTAGCCTTCCTCAACACTTGCATCTCATGGTTGATTTTTGAGATAGCTGAAGATATAACATTAATTGTTTTTGCTAAATTACATAATTGTTTTTGCTAAATTACATGCAACAGAGTTAATATTAAGATGGCCATGGGCGGCAAGTGCTGGCACACCCACCATAGATATAGCTAAGGCTACATATTCTGCTTTACTCAGTAAGGTTGCTTCAGAGTCACAGGTGCTATCTAATGTGACCCCACGTTGAGAACGATTCAAATGATAAAGTTGTTGTTTAGAAAGCAAAACAGGAACCAGCTGGCTGAGGCAGCGCTGCACTTCACTAATATTAGCAGGAATATACTTAAAAGTTTCTTGACCACATGTAAAAACCATCTTTGCAGTAGCCAAACATGGGTAAAGTGAAAAGAAGTCTCTTCCAAAGCTTGCAGTTCAAAATAGATGAGCTAATGCGATTTTTTAAGATGTACAATTAACTACTTTTGCACGTTATATTTACAGGGACTGCTACCATTGAAGTGTGTAAAGCATAATAGGCAGCAAATCCTGAAGTTTTGATGTAGAAAGCAAATGTTCCAATAGGTTTCAGATAAGCAAAAGACATTATTCTGTGTGATGTTAGCCAATTGCACCCATAGGTTTTACTTCATTCATTGCTGAAGTGAGTGTTTGTGTGAATTGACAGCCACTGATTCTGTAAACAAATGAGCATAAACAAAGGAACCCGGATTGGACATTGTGCCATCTGTAAAGTCAAATTCCTGGGATTGGATCCGGATCCGGGGACTGGTGTAGACATCCTTGGCTGGGTAGACACAACAAGCTGGAATCCACAAAGGTCCTGTAAGAGCAAACACAACAACACAGCCCTGCCCCCTCACCCCCAAATAGTTAACTAAAACATTTAACTAATTTAAGGTAAATAGAAACATTTAATTACATTCAATTAATGTAAGGTAAATGGAAACATTAAATTACATTCAATTGAGTTAAGATAAATAATACTTTTTTAACCTGGGTTGATTTAAAGTGTTGATTTAAGGTAATTAATACTTTTTAAACTTTTTTTAGAGACCCCTTTCCCTCCTTTTTTATTTATTTGTGGAGACAGGCCAAAAAAGACCAATAAGCATGTTCCATTATGGCTATATTCCAGGTTGCACAAAATTACAAAAAACCCAAATATCATGTTGTAAAGAGAGGGCTTGCCTAGTAGATAACATCCATTTGCCAGTTGATGATGAAATAATCTTGCATTTTGATAGAAAAAAGAGTGAAAAAAAAATCAGCAAAGCTATAGCCTTAAGAAAGAGACCCAGAAAGGGGCAAGTGTCTACATATGTACTGTAAGAAATATCTTCGGTCTTGTAGTAGCTGTTGCAAAATTAAAAATAAGGTCATAAGATTAGGGACAATCCTGGACATAATATAAGTATCTGGAAGATTAAAAGAAGTTAACACACATAATGAGAGTCAAAAATTAAATCAAAAGCCTGTTGAGAAAAAGTGTTGAAAGTTAAAATAGCAGGACACTTTCCAGGTATCATCATGAGGATCCTTGTAAAGGAAGAAGTCATTAAGTAAACAAGCCAAAGTTCTTTAGGCAAACAATACAGCTTACATAGTCAGATTTACACAACTCCACTATTGATATCTTACTGCACTTTATCAAAATTACAAAGAAAAAGTTATTTGTAAAGCCCATTGTAAACCTTTCATGATTTTACCTGTTGTGCTGGCAATAGCCATGCATTCTTCACATTCTTGCTGTAAACCCTCCAGATAGAGTCAAATTTTAGTGTCAATTCTCTGCTGTAATCAAAATATGGATTAAGAGCATGTACAGAGTGCAGCTAGTTTTAAATTTTGATTCCCCTTGCTGAAACTGGGAATTGAGCCATCTTCAATGATAATGGTTCCAAGCGAGCTGAACCTGGGAACTGAGCCACCTATACAGATAACGTTCCAGGCAATTTGCCAATCTCAGCCTATCTATCTGAGGCTTTTTTTGTGTGAAAATAGCTAAAAAATCAGGAGATTGAAGCTATGTAACCTATAAAAAAGTTATTTTCCAACCTCGCCTTTTTCAAGGCAAAAACTCAAAGCAGAGGAAAAAAAAATTGTTAAAGTGATCAAAAGCCTCACTCCCCCCCCCCCCGCCTCTACTTTTACGAAGCAGAAAGTTAACAACCAGGAAAAGGGGGGGGGGGATTTTTTAAAATATTACACAGAATATTTTCCACTCAATGTCCTTTTCACCAATAAATCACACACAAATAACATTCAACATAAGCAAAGTGCAGTGAAGCACACACAAATCCCCTCTTTCCAGTAAATCATATACATTTCATCCAGACTTTTCTCATTTCCTTGCACACGCTATCTTACTTTCCTTTCAATCTGGTGGTCAACACACAAACATTTATACTATTTTTTTTACCATTAACATACTCACAAATTTATACTGTTATCAAACGACTTGCATATCTACAATTCTTTTCTGAGAGCCAATAAGCTCCATTGTAGAGGATCTCACCCTCCAGGGCTGGAAATGATTACATACAGACACATTCTCACACACATTTCCAGACCTGGGGAGGTTTTGTCCCTTTAAATTTCCACATTTTCTTTTTTTGGGCAACCTATAGTTTGTTCTCAGAGCACTGGGATAACTCAAGGAGTGGTTCCAATTACAAAGGCAATTGTGGGCCTGAACCACTGCCTATCTGCCTTTCACAACTCTAAGCCCAATCCAAAAAGCCAATTTAAGTCTCTGGCTGCCAAACATGTTACAATTAATTTATTTTGAGCTGCAGCTATTCCAATTAGGGCTATACAAGATAAAGGATATTTTTCTTCCATTCAATCCTATTCAATTCTGCATACAATTATTTTACATTATTATACATACACAACTAAGCTCTATTCTGCATGCAATTATTATACATTATTATACATACACTTCTAAGAAGTTTTAATGAAAATCACATCCTGAAAAAATAGTAAACATTTTCTTCTTCTCTTAGTTCTTTTTAACACACATATAACAGCAAAAATTAATCATATCTTCTTTGATCAACCCCAATGTATTTTATGGAGGGGCTCTATTTTAAACACGAATCTGTGTCTCGTTCCATGCTTCTGAACAGCAGAGTTAACTGTAGACCATTGAACTCAATGGGGCATGCCTTCTACATTCAGTTCTGCCACCCAGTGCATCAGAAGAGAGCAGTTTCCTGCATTCTAGTTACATCCATTTTTCTATTTTCTTAAACATTAAATAATTAAAAAGATTAAACATAAAAATTTTAAACAAATAAATTTATGTGTCTCTGTCCTGGGTTTCTAGCTTAAATCTCCCCCTTTTTCTAACCGTTCCTTTAATATTTGCCTTATGGGGGTGTACAATGGCTTTGGAGAATCAAAAAATTTAGCCTGCTCAGAAGGAGATGAAAGTCCAGTTAAAGAAAATTTTGAAGTGACAATTTTTACCTGAACATAATCGGGGGGGGGGGGGGGGAGGGGGCTTATAGTCAATTATTATTTTTCTGAAACATCAGAGTCAAATTATTGTTTTACTGAGACATCAGAGCCAGATGTTTCCACTGCATGACAGCATTGATACCATCGATGTAATATTTGGACTGGAGCCCTAGGTTCAATATGTAAAGTATGCCCTAACTTTATCCAATCTTATAACCTGAGCGTCCTGCGCTCAGGATACCAGGGACAATGCTTTCCTATCTCCCCAATCAGCTTTTTTATGTCAGCTTCAGATACTTTTGCACCTGATTTATGTAACAGGAATCTGAGGTCCTGAACACGTTCCTGTTGATGTTGAGATAGATTGCAATCCATACTTACCACTGAGGGGTCTCGTCAGACAAAGGTGCACCTTGGGGTCTATTCCAGATGGTAGTAAGTACGTTGGCTGTTACCTTACCCCGAGGGGTTTGTCCCTGGCCAGGCACCATATGTGGCAATCAGAGTTCAGTCATTGCAGGGTCCAAAGATGTCTGACCACATATGTGGTGTTTATTATTTTTATACTATTTTTACAAGCAAAAAAGAATATACGGTATTTGGATTGGAGAATAGATGCCACATGGGTGAAAGCTTCCATCCACATTGGTACAATCTTCCAACCAATACTTAAGCCTAGTGGTGATGTTAGTAAATGAGATCACCTATATGTGTGAAAAGTTAGGGACTTTCCAACCTAACAGATAGAAGATGAGATCATGCAATAACAAAAGAGGCCCCCTTAGCCAAATGCGCAGTCTGCTGCTAGCATCTAGCGCCATCCAGAGGATCTCAGTGGTTACCACAGTCACCACGATGTAAAAAAAAAAAGATATTGAAACTCTAGAAAGAGTGCAGAGAAGAGCAACAAATATGATTAGAGGATTGGAGGCTAAAAGATTTGAAGAATGGTGCAGGAACTGGGTATATCTAGTCTAATGAAAAGAAGGATTAGGAGAGACATAATAGCAGTATTCCAATATCTCAGGGGCTGCTACAAAGAAGAGGGAGTCAAGCTATTCTCCAAAGCACCTGAGGGCAGGACAAAAAGCAATGGGTGGAAACTAATCAATGAGACAAGTAATTTAGAACCAAGGAGAAATTTCCTGGCAGAACAATTAATCAGTAGAACAACTTTCCTCCAGAAGTTGTAAATACGCCAAAACTGGAAGTTTTAAAAAAGATGTTGGATAACCATTTGTCTGAAGTGGTATAGGGTTTTCTGCCTAGGCAGGGGATTGGACTGGAAGACTCCAAGGTCCCTTCCAACTCTGTTATTCTATTCTAAGAATAAAGAATTATTTCTTCTAATTCTTTCTAGCCTTCCAAATTTAGTCAGTCCAATTTTAAATGTATTATTATTTCTTGATTAGCAATCCTAAAGCCACCCAAAGGTCTTTTATGAGAATTCTAAAAGTAGAATATTAGCCATTCATCTGGTGACATTTTTTGATGGGATAGCAGTTTTAGACGTCTTTTGGCAAGGTTTCATCAGAACTCAGGCTAGGGAACTGAGGGAAAATACCAGTGATGGTATTCAACCAGTTCGGACCAGTTCGGAAAAACCGGTAGCAGTGATTAGGCATGGGTCACTGAACTGGTAGTAACTTCTGGCTGGCAACACCCCTGAACCAATTCCCCAGTCGCCAGTCGCTCAGTTGCCCCGCCCATCCAATGTTCTCTTGCTCACGCAGCTCTTCCGCCTGCCGCTCACCCTGCCCAGTCACTCCTCCCTTCCTATGTGGCATGCTGGGTCCTCATAGCTTGCCTAACCTCACTTCCCCACGTGGTGCCTGTGCCCCAACTGAGCAGCCCTGATCTGCCTGCTCACAGGTAAACCTGTGAGTCGTGCTAGGCCCTCGCCCACCATCGAGGGCCTTTCCGGGCCTCCCCCAATGCCTGAGGCCTTTCTGGATCTCTCCCCTACTGCCTGGGACCATTCTGTGCCTCTGCCCCACTTCCCAGGACTTTTCCGGGTGGGAGGAGGCCAAGGTGGGGTGCCGCCCTCTCAGCCCCAGCAGAGCAGAGAAAGCAAACAGTTTTCCATTCACTTTCTCCCTCCCTTTTGTGGTGCTTCCACCGCCCCTCTCAGCCCCAGCAGAGCAGACAAAGCTTTCAGTTCACTTTCTCTGCTGTGCTGGGGCTGTGAGGGGCAGTGGAGGTGCCCCAAAAGAGAGGCCAGGAACTCCTGGGGCTGCTTCCCACAGCTGCACTGCCATCACCGCTGCTCCCCCATGCCACTGCCTCCCACGCCACCACTGTTGTGCCCCGAAAGAGAGGCCAGGAACTCTCAGGGCTTCCCATAGCCACATTGTCCCCACCGTCACCTATGTGCTTTGAAAGGGAGGGCAGATGGATGTTCCAGAGCTGCTGCTTTCTTTATTTTCCCACCACTCACTGCCCTGGTATTCATCCAATAAATTCTTCCCAGAAAAGGTATGTGTGTGTGAGATAGAGACAAGGAAAGGGAGGGAGGGAGGACAAGAAGGAAAGAGCAAGAAAGAAAGAAAGAAAGAAAGAAAGAAAGAAAAGATAAGAAGAAAGAAAAAAACAAAAAAAGAAAAAAAGAAAGCAAAAGAAAAAAGAAAAAGATAAAAGGAGAGGAAAGAAAAGAAAAAAAAACAGGAAAAAGAAGAAGAAAGAAAGAAAAGAAAAGAAAGAAAGAAAAAAGAAACAAGAACGAAAGGAAGAGGGAAGAAAAAAAAACAAAAATTAAAATAAAAAACAAAAAAAATAAAGAAAGAACACCAAGGGAAAGGAAAGAAAAAAGAAAAGCACACAAAAGAAAAGAGATCTCAAAAAAAAAAACAAAAAAATGAAAAAAAAACAAAAAAAAAAAAAAAAAAAAAACGAAGAAAAAGAAGGAGGAAAAAAGGAAGAAAGAAAGAGAAGAAAAAAAAAAAGAAAGAAGAAAGAAAGAAGAAAAGAAAGAAAGAAAGAACAGAAGAAAGAAAGAAAGAAAGAAAGAAAGAAAGAAAGAAAGAAAGAAAGAAAGAAAGAAAAATAGGAAGGAAGGAAGAGGAAGTGAGAGAAAGAAAGAGAGAGGAAAGGGGAGAAAAAAGAGAGAGAGAAAAGAAGAGGAAGGGGGAGAAAGAAAGAGAGAGAAAGAAAAAAGAAGGAGGGGGGGAGAGAAAACTCTGTGCTATTATTTTTAATTGTTCCATTATTTATCATATATTAATATTTTGCACTGTCCCTATACCTAGAATGATTTTACTGCCTTTGGTTTGCCCAGGTATTTTTCAGGGTTTACATGTCAATAATCCAGAGCATAAATACAGGTGTGTTTAATGGAAAGGGACTATGGAGGAAAACTCTGAGGATGCCAAAATCTGAATAGAGGTCCTGGGAAGGTGTCAGAATAAAAGAATAACATTTAGAAGGGACCTTGGGGCAACTCTATACCATTTCAGAGAAATGTCTGTCCAGTCTTTTGTTAAAAACTTCCAGTATTGGAGCACTCAGAACTTCTGTTGGCAAGCAATTCCACTGATTAATTGTTCTCACAGTCAGCAAGTTTCTCCTTACTTTTAGGTTGCTTCTCTCTTTGTTCAATTTCCATCCTTCTGGTGCTTTGGAAAATACATTGTTTGCCTTCTGGTGCTTTGGAAAATACATTGCCCGCCCCTCTTTCTGGCAGCCTCCTAAAAGCCTGTTGCCTATCACCTTCTTGGGAAAAGCATGTGAGACATTTCCTCCTTTCAATGGTCCATGAAAGTACATCTATAGTACGTAGATAATAAAGTCAAAAAAAGGTGAACATTTTTACAGAACTGTAGATATGTTGAGACTGGGTATGACAAGGATTGGCTGGGAGAGGAGGGGCCAGGCGAGGCACCCCTTGACGTGAGTGACATTGAGTTGGCCACACCCACCCAGTCACATGACCACCAAGCCACGCAGCCAGTCATGTGACCACCAAGCCAGGCCCAACCAGTCACATGACCATCCAGTCACATGGCCATCAAGCCACACCCACCCAGTCACGTGACCCTAAACCATGCCCACCAAATAAGCCATGCCCACAGAACCAGTGGTAAAAAAATTTGAATCCCACCACTGAAAAATACCATATTTTGTTAAAAAGCCCTGAAGGGCAAAAGCTGCCCAGATTGGTGTTTTCACTAGTAGGGTTCAATAGCTAAACACAAACCTGACTCTTTGCTCTTGACTGATAATTAAGTTGTATTTTCACTCTGGCAAAACAGGCTTTTGGTATGGCTGGCTCCTGTGCAAAGGCATTATTCAAAATAAGGTGAATTTTTCCACTTCCAAAAAAAGACTGCTTGAGGAAAACTAGTTATTCGTAAAGTGAAATAGCTATTGCTTCTCATTTTACTGTTGACAGGTTACCATTTGTTGATCTGCTTCTCTAGATTATATGAAGATGCTGGCTTATATTGAGGCTAATGTTTAGCACCCTTGCTGCTTGGCCTTTTCTAGATTTGCTACAAGAGATCATATAGTTTGATTATGTGCTGAAACTAAAATTGTTTGAACATCTTTTCTCTACCAAACTATAGGCACTACTTTCTAGTGAACCTCTGAGAAAGAATCTTAGAATATCAACATCTTGATATTGACCTGTCAAGTTGCCTTGTACTTTTTTCTAATTAAATTGTTGAAATGTACATAAGAGCTCTCCCAAATCACCCAGATTCCTTGGCAGTTCTTGTTAAATGGAGCAATATAAACTCAAAAGAAAGGAAATGAGAATACATACATGCAGGGGTGGAATTCTACCGGTTCACACCTATTCGCTAGAACTGGTTGTTAACATTCTAAACAGTTTGGAGAACCAATTGTTAGAAGAAATAACTGGTCTAATCCTGTAAGGAAGGCAGGAAGGAAACATTCTGGTGTTGCTTACAGAAGCTGCCTCTCCATTAACCCTTATTACATTCTTGGCAGGACTAGACTTCCTGTCTCAGGAATGTCTCTGGAGGTTTGTTTCCCTCCTTTGCTGGTACTTTGCTTGTGTGGAGTGACTATTCAAAGTTACAATAGCACTGAAAAAAGTGATTTATGACCATTTTTCACACTTACGGCTGTTGCAGCATGCCCACAGTCATGAGAGGCCAGGCGAGGGGATGCGTACCTCAATGTGAATGATATTGAGTTGGCCACACACAGCCAGTCACATGACCACTAAGCCACGCCCACCAACAAAGCCACACCCACAGAACCAGTTGTTAAAAAATTGAATCCTACCCCTGCATACATGTGTATTTATAGGATATTTTCAAAGTCTCTTCAGTACCAGACTGAGACAGATCTCTGCCTTATATCTTAATATTACTGCCATTTGCCTGTAAAAGTATGGATGCATTTCTCTCAACTATCAGTTAGAACTGATCCAGTTAGACTTTTTTCTAAGCATGCTTGGAGAGGATTCTTTTTCTCATCATATTAGAAAATATTGTTTTGGGTATTTTTCCCCAAATATACTTACTAATGCTCACTGTCTATCCTTCCCTCTCTCCCACCCTTCCTTCCATTTGGCAGAACCTATAATGGCAGAGCCTATAATATAAAGGGATGTGGTGGCTCAGTGGCTAAGATGCTGAGCTTGTTGATCAGAAAGGTCAGCAGTTTGGTGGTTCGAATCCCTAGCACTGCAAAACGGAGTGTGATCCTGTTATTTGTCCCACCTTCTGCCAACCTAGCAGTTTGAAATCATGTAAAAATTCAAGTAGAAACATAGGGACCATTTTGATGGGAAGCATTCAGGGTGCCTTCGGCATTTAGTCATGCCAGCCACATGACTATGGAGATGTCTTTGGCTTTGTAATGGAGATGAACACTGCCCCCTAGAGCTGGAAACGACTAGCACTTATGTGCAAGGGGAACCTTTATCTTTTTATAATGTCTTTTCTCCCTCGCCTCATACACTATTAGGATTCAAAATGGAAGATATTCTTTTTATTTATTTTTTATTTTATTTATTTTCAAAGTACATATCTATTTACATTTTAACAGTACTGTGCCAAGCATTTACATATATTTACAATTTTTTCCATATTAAACCTTATTTCTCTTATCTAACCATACCTTTCCCATACCTCATAAAACTCTGACTCCTCTTTACCTTTCAATTTCCTCATAAGCCTATCCATTTTGGCACAATCAAGTATTTTGTTTATTACCATATTCTCAGAAGGTACATCTTCTGCTTTCCAGCTCTGGGTATAAACAATCTTTGCCGCTGTTATTATGTGTTGTACGATGTATTGGATATGTTTCTTTAAATTTCCTTTAATCATCCCCAATAAAAATGTTTCTGGTTTAAATTCAGTGCCATATCCTATAATTTCTTGTATCCATTTCCTTAATTTTTCCCAGTATTTTTTAGCTGTAGGGAATTGCCACCACATGTGATAGTATGTTCTATCTCTAAACTTACATTTCCAACATTCTGGTTTCATGTTTTAGCCAATCTCGCTGGTGTCAAATGCATCTATAAAACATCTTAATTAAGTTTTCTTTGTACATTATTAACAATGTTAATTTGCAGTTCTTGATGCAAATTCTCTTCCAATCTTCTAACTATATACTATGCCCTATAGTTTGTGCCCATGCAATCATTGGGCCCCTAATTACTTCTTCTTCCATTTCTACTTTGAGCAAATAGTTATATGTTCTATTTATACATTTTTCTTCTTTACCAGTCAAAATTTGATCTAGCTGTTGGGGTTCCTTTTCTATTCCAAATTCCTCTATATCTTTTATATACCTTGTTCTTATCTGCAAATACAGCCACCAGTCCATGATTATACCCTGTTCTTTTAGTTCTTCATTTGTTTTTAAATTTCCCTGATTATCTAGTAATTCATTATATCTAATCCTCATATTCTTCTCCAATGTATTTGGGTAAATCACTGCGTCCATCAAAGACACCCAGGCCAGTAGTTTCACATAGTGTTTTCTCCTTAACTTTTCCCAGGTTGTTATTAATGAGTCCCTAACTTGATGGCAATAAAAATATGAATGTGTCCTTACTCATTTATCCCACAGGAACACGTGCCACACTGTGTGAAGGTCATGCCTTTCAATTGTTAATACTCTCTTATTATCTAAGTTTATCCATTCTTTGATCCAGAGTAAGACCACCGCCTGGTAATATAGCCACCTCTACTTCTACTATCTTGTAACATTTTTTGCATTGATTCATGCTTTCTTTCCCATCCATATAAATTTGAGCAACATTCTATTCAATTCTTTGAAAAAATTTCAATCTAATTTTAAGGAAATTGTCTGAAATAAATATAACAATTTTGGTAGTATATTCATTTTTATTGTGGCAATTCTGCCCATCAACGATAGTTGCAACTTTTTCCAACTCTCTAAATCTTTTTTTAAATGTGTAACATCAATTTCTTATAATTATCTTTGTTTATGGTCTAACATCGTCCTGTAAGCCAGATACCCAAATATTTAATCTTTTTTTCCACTTGTAATCCCAATTCTCTTTCTAATCCCTTCTTTTGTTTTCCTGTTAAATTCTTTACTAACATTTTTGTTTTTTCTTTATTAATTTTTAGTCCTGCCACTAGTCCATATCTTTCCATTACCCTTATCAAATTTGTCCCTGTCTCCATAGGTTCCTCAATGAAAAACACTAAATTGTCCACAAATGCTTGCATTTTGTATCCCTGATTTTTAATGTTTAGTCCTTTTATTTCCTCATTTTGCCTTATTTGGGTTAGAAGCACTTCTATTGTTAATATAAAAAGTAGAGGTGACATTTATTTATTTATTAAATTTTTATACCGCCCCCTCTCCCAAAAAGGGACTCGGGGCGGTGTACAGCCTACTAAAAACGAACAATATGTACAATTAAAAACAAATTAAACAAATTAATCCGGCCGAAATCCCATAAATACAAAATATTACTAATAAATTTAAAATTTAAGGATTATATTAAAATTTTTAAAATTTTTAAAATTTAAAACCTAGTTAATTTAAAACCCCAAAAAAACCGTTTACTGGGCCAGGCTGGCCTGTTGGAAGAACAGGGTCTTTACTGCGCGCCGGAAGGTCTGGATGTCTGTAATGACCCATATCTCTGGGGGCAGATCATTCCACAGGGAGGGGGCCCCCACAGAGAAGGCCCGCACCCTCGGGGTCACCAACTGGCAACGATCAGGCAGTGGAACCCTGAGGAGGGCAACCCTGTGGGAGCGCACTGGCGGCAGGAGGCTGTTGATGGCAGCAGGCGGTCCCATAAATACCCAGGTCCCAAGCCATGGAGCGCTTTGAAAACCATCAATACCACCTTGAATCGGATCTGGAAGACCACAGGAAGCCAATGCAGCCTGCGGAGAAGTGGTGTTACATGGGAGCTCCAAGGGGCTCCCAAGATCACCCGCGCGGCCGCATTCTGGACCAACTGCAGCCTCCAGACACTCTTCAAGGGGAGCCCCATGTAGAGAGCGTTGCAATAGTCCAAGCGGGAGATGACGAGGGCGGAGGTGACTGTGCGAAATGCATCCAGATCCAGAAATGGCTGCAACTGGTAAATCAGACGAATCTGACAAAAGGCCCCCCTGGCGATGGCTGTGATGTGATCTTCTAAAGACAGCCGTACGTCCAGGAGGACACCTAGATTGCGAGCCCTTTCCATGGGGGTCAAAATTTCTCCCCCCACGGCCAGTGACATAGGACAACCTTGTCATACTCTTTTTTTAATTCAAAATATTTCAGTGCAGTCTCCATTTACTATCATTCTAGCTTTTTGCGTGGCGTATATTATACTAATCATTTTTTCAAATTTTATTCCAAATCTCTTACTTTTAATTTGTTGGATCAAAAACTGACAATTAAGGTTGTCAAATGGGCATCCAGGAAGAATAATGCTGCCTGTTTCCCAGGATGTACGTCATAATATTCTAAAATGTCTAAGGTTGTCAAATGGGCATCCAGGAAGAATAATGCTGCCTGTTTCCCAGGATGTACGTCATAATATTCTAAAATGTCTAAGACCATTCTTGTATAGTTTCTAATGTGCTTCACTGGCAAAAAACCATTCTGGTCTGGATGTATTATTTCATTTAGCACTATCTTCAATCTTTCTGCCATTATTGTGGTAAAGATTTTATAGACGGCATTCAGCAGCGAGATCAGTCTATAATTTTTGATATATTTGTGATCTGTACTCTCTTTTGGAATGAGGGAAATATAAACTTGGTCCATGATTCTGGTATTTTTGATAATTCCAATACGTCGTTATACACTTTCAACAATATATTTCCAAGGCATTCAAACAAACATTTGGAATTCTCTGCCAGAATTCCATCTGGTCCCGGAGTTTTGTTACTCTTCTGTTTTTGTACCGCCCTTTCTAATTCCATGGCTGTTATCCCTCTGTTTAATATTTCTCTTTGATCTTCTCTTAATTCTGCCAAACTATTTCTTTGTAGGTATTGTTCTATATTATCTATATCTATGTTGTCTTCTTCATGTAATCTTTCAAAATAATTCTGGATTAATCTCTTTTTTTCTGCTATTTTATGCTGTATCTCTCCATTTTCATGCTCCAATTCTTGTATCAATTTCTTTTCTTTTTCTCTTTTTAATTGTGGGCTAACCATGTTCCCGATTTATTAGCATGCTCAAATAAATTTTGTTTTGCCACTTTTAGATCTCTTACTCTCTCGAGAAGACATTCTTAATGATGAAGATATAAGGTGAATATAATGAGCTATATCTTGGAGGATCCATGGGTTCTTACTCTCATATACATTTACCCTAACTGTCTGTGACATGTACTTGCTGATGAATGAAAATTATAGCAATTCTCTTACTGAGATATGAGGAAAAAAGGAACCTTAACATGTCAAGCAAAGGCTTCACCTTATACCAACAGCCTGACAGAAAAGATTGTTTGTAGCTCAAACTTTTGTCACTCACACTTTTCACATTCCCCAAATTGTCTATGCTACATGGTTCTGTCAATAACCTTTTGTGGATTTTCAGACCCAAAATGCCTCTAAGGAGTTCATACATATGTTTCAAATGTAATGTGAGGAGTGACCCTGAAACTATGAGGTGTGTTATTACTTTCATATTAGGAGCAGAACTAATGTTCTTTCTATTAAGCAAATAATATAATTTAATAGAGCTGTACCTATTATAACAAAAATAGATGAGGAAGATCTTATGTCTAGCTCTGTGCCTATTTTTAATTGGAATTTTTTTGGGACTGCAGGGAAGGCTTTTGCTCCACAATTTTGAGTGTATTTCTTTCAACAATGCTGCTTAGGAGATACCCAACCAAGAACAAATTGTGAACATTATATATTAGTAAATACTGTTGTATATTATGGCCCAATAATATTAAACTCAACTTGCAGTTCATAGTTATTGGGTATCAGGCCCACATAAGTTCATCCATTACTTCATGAGACTGTAATTGTTAGATGTGATACAATACTTGGATTTTGATGCTTAAAACATATTGGAACTCATATTTCTCCTGAAACTAATTCCTCTCTTTCCACATCACCATTAATCAGTATAGAAAACTTCAATCTAGTCTTTCTTAAATCTTATGTTGAAATTAAGTCATTGAGAATTCTCAAAATATGTTCTCATTAGGAATTCTAGGAATTTTTGTACAACATTTTTTAAAAGTACAAATTTTGCTTCTATAGACAATAAAAATTTGATCTTTCTATAATAACCTCTGCCATGCCTTTTACATATCTTCATTTCTCTGGCAGATAACATAGTAATTTTAAGCTTATAGATTGCCCTATAGTGCTTTATAGCACTCTCTGAGTGGTTACATTGTAAGCATTATTTGCATATTCCCCCCAACAACCTGGATCCTCATTTTACCAACCTTGGGAGGATGGAAGACCAAGTCATCCCCCATCAGTATCAAACTCCAGACTATGAACAGAGTTTGCCTGCAATACTGCACTTTAACTACTGTGCCATCAGGGCTCCTAATGACATATGTTTATCCCAACATCACATACACAATCTGAATTATAACAAGGAATCAGAATTTCTTGGACATTTTGTTCCTCACAAGATCAGTTACATTTGATTTAAATAGAAGCAACAATTGTTAAAGACCTGAACTGATCATTCTCAATGCAATAAGATAGTATGTATGATATCCATTCTACTTTCAGCCTGAAAGGTCATATATAATGCTTGACAATGACCATTTTGTTTTAATAAAGAAGAGACTATGTCAGGAGATAGAGATGGGGGAAGGAAGAGAAAGAGAGAGAGAGGAGGGAAAGAAAAAAGGAAGGAAGGAAAAATAAAGGCTGGGTACACAGCTGGAATATCATCTAGTTCAGGGGTCGCCAATCTTTTGGACCTCAGGGACAACCAAACTCATAATTTTAGATCCCAGGGACCACTAACTGGTTCTGTGGGTGTGGCCTAATTTGTGGGTGTGGTTTGGTGGTCATGTGACTGGCTGGGCATGGCTTGTATGTAAATCTAAATATTTATATAAATATTGAATTGTTTATAAAAAAGAGCAACTTTTACCCAAAATCAGGCAAAGCTGGCAGGCAGATTGAGTTGCTCACAGAATCACAGATTCATTCAGAAATCTATCTATCTGCCATTGGCTAGCTCAATCTGTCACATAAAATTTGCTTGCAAGCAAACTCACAAATTTAACTCACAACACACCATGTATGTAAATATTGAATTTTTAATTAAAAAACTTTTATCCCAAATCAGGTAAAGCAGGCAGACAGATTGAGTTGCTCACAGAATCATTCAGTGATCTATCTATCTGCCATCAGCTAGCTCAGTCTCTCAAATTTGCTTGCTGTGAGTCTGCACTGAATTTGCTTACAAGCAAATCTTCAGTCCTAAGGGAGGTTTGTCTGTGCTTAGCTAGAAAGCAAGAAATCCAACCATTTCCTGCTTCCTAGCTAATCTAAATCTCCCAGCACAGCAGAACAGATGATGGTCGGAAAAAGGAAAAATAGCAACTTAGCAGACAAGTTTGCCGGGTAAGGAGTGAGTGGGCAGGGAAGGTTCCCGCAGGCCATTTGAGCTGAGCAGCCTTGTGTTTCTGCACAGCCTGGATTAATAGCTTTGGGGGGGATACTCTGGGGGTGAGATTTCTCTGCAGCCCACCAAAATTTTCTCACGGCCCACCAGTAGGCCGCAGCCCACCAGTTGGCAATCGCTGATCTAGTTGCTCAGTAACAAGATTATTGAAATATGGAATGGAGAATGTAGATAAGGGAATAAGAGAATAAGGAGTGGTTTTGCTTGATCATTCTGGCATGTGATCAGCAGCGTTATGTCTTCAAATTTAAAAAATAACATGCTTATGTCTCAATTGATGAACCGGAGAAAGAGGTGAAAGATGGAAACTAGAAGAGGTATGTGCTGTCTGGAATAATTTCACGCAAGACCCAAAACATTGAGTGACTTATACACAAACAGCTTTGAGACCTCTCTATTGATTCCTTCCCCTTCTCTTCTTGGTTCCTGACCAAAATGTTAATGTAGCCTTTTGGCTACACTCCTTTACTATTTTGTTAAATTAAATCTTATCCTGTACAGAAACACAGGCATGTTACGTTCAGTCATGAAACATGAGAGTAGGTTAAGTTGTTTTTATGCAATAGATTCTTGAAAGAATTGCTGCATTTCCTGAGTTATTGGAAGGGAATTTGGTGAGATAGAAAGAGAGGAAGAAGCCAAAATATAGTACCATAAAGACTAAATACTTCTTTTTAATCAAATCCATCAAATTATCAGCATACATGCCTGTAGTTCATATTCATTCAAAATACCAATATTATTGCTTTGAGGAATGATCCTTGTGTGATCCACTTGATATGAATATATTTTTCCTTCATGCTGAATTTGAACTGGGGAGAGTGGCCACATCATTTCTAATTGACAATATTTGCCATAGGTCTCAAAAGCAAAAGCAAACTATATATCCATTATGCAACTTAGATTTAAAGAATATTACATCTTTAGTGTGTTGAACAAATGTCTTCTTTCACCGTTTCTACCGCATAGTGGTAGTAGTTGGGCGCTGATTTTGTTTCAGTTAATGTCTTTAATGGCCTACAGAAGTGCATGACTATTCCTGTGTAAAGGTTATAACTCCTCTTGTGATCTTCCTTGCACATATAGAATAGAATAGAATTCTTTATTCTATTCTCCCATAGGGCAGGTCTCCTCGGGGTGCCGCCGGCTGGACGGCTGGTGATCCTGAGGGTACAGGCCTTCTCCTTGGGGGCACCCTCCCTCTGGAACGAATTGCCCCCAGAGATGAGGACCATCCCTGACCTTTTGACCTTCCGGCACGCATTGAAACCTTACCTATTTCATCAAGCCGGTCTGGCCTAGGGTTTTTGTAGGGTTTTAAATTGGTTTTTAATTTGGTTTTAGTTTTATATTCTCATTCGAGTTTTACCTTTTAGCCACCTTATTTAATCTTTTAAATTGTTTTTTAAATATTGTATTTGCATTGTGTTTTTAATTTCGGCTGTACACCGCCCTGAGTCCCTGCAGGGAGAGGGGCGGTATATAAAACAAACAAACAAACAAACAAACAAATAAATAAATAAATAAATAAATAAATATTGGCCAAGTGTGGTTGGAAACACAAGTAATTTGTCTTGGTGCAAATACTCTCAGTATACATAAAAGAAAAGATACATTCATCAAGAATCAAGAGTTGTAAGGTACAACACTTAATGATAGTCATAGGGTACAATAAGCAATCAAATCATACTAGGAAACAGTCCACATAAATTGTAAGGATACAAGAAACAAAGTTACAGTCATATAGTCACAAGTGGGAGGGGATGGGTGATAAGGAGTGATGAGAAGATTAACAGTAATAGTAGTGCAGACTTTGTAATAGTTGAACAGTGTTGAGGAAATTATTTGTTTAGAAGAGTGGTGCTTTGGGGAAAAAACTGTTTTTGTATCTAGTTGTTCTGGTGTGCAATGCTCTATAGCATCGTTTTGAGGGAAGGAGTTAAAACAGTTTATGTCCAGGATGTGAGGGGGTCTGTAAATATTTTACAGCCAAATGAACTTTAAAGTGTAATCAATGTACAGAAGAGCTTTCATGAAAGGAAATGTTGCAATAGAAGAGAAGAGAAGAGAAGAGAAGAGAAGAGAAGAGAAGAGAAGAGAAGAGAAGAGAAGAGAAGAGAAGAGAAGAGAAGAGAAGAGAAGAGAAGAGAAGAGAAGAGATTGAAGGGACCTTGGAGGTCTTCTATAGTCCAGGAAACATACCATTTCAGACAAGTGGCTGTCCAGTCTCTTCTTAAAAGTAGACAGAAATAGAATCACATTTCTCAATATAAGTAATAAAATGTGACCTTCAGAGATGTTTGTTTGGTTCAGAGTGTCACTTTTTAAAAACATTTGAAAATTTATGCCTTTGGACTGCACTTCCATGTTAGAAGAGAGTTCATTGCATGTATATTACATCCTCATAGATCCACTATCCCAAAGGCTACCCATCAATACCACCATTCTGGCAAACTTCTAATGGCATAAATAACTTTTAAGATACCTCAGGCTGCTCACCTCTACTATTCCAATTCATGTATATTTGCTCATTAAATATCAAATTGACCTTAAGCAGGTGATCATTGAATAAAAATGATGGCCAAGAATCAGAAAAGAATAGATAAATAAAAATAATCTTTCCATTTGTATGAGGCTAGTTACAGGTTAAAATAAATATCCAACATAGCTTTAAAATCCAGACAAATGGTTCCAGATAAATGCCTTTGGAATCTAAAAGAAGACTGAGTTGTCTATAGCTAAAACTATGAGAGGGAGCCCAGAACAAGCAAAGAAAGAGAAATTCCTGAACTCCATAGGCTTACACAGTCTGATTTTCCCACTTTGTGACCTCAGATCAAGCATAAATATATCTCACCACAGTACATTTTGCAATCTCCCAGCCTAATTTGGAGTCAGATCAAGCTGTAAGCAGCAAAAATATTAAACATGTAGGTATTATGGATATCTTTGAAATGTAGTGAATAGCTGAAATGTGTTTGAATATTAGTAGTTCGGCTTGGTAGTTAGGCTGTTAGTTTGAACTCTAAGTTGGCAATTTTGTTGCAAACATTTAGTCACCGTTCGAGGAGACATCATCAGTGCATTTTGAATTGTGCTTGTCTATCAGAACACAGGTGTTTAAATACCTTTTTATAAGATGCAAATTAGTCTGAATATTGTTTGTTCAGATATTTCTGAGTAATGATCTGATTTCAGACAGTTTGATTGATTACCAGCAACAACAACCAGCCAATCAATTGGTTCAAAATCAGACCATGACTCAGAAATATCCAACAAACAATATTCAGACTAATTTTCATCTTACGAAAAGACATTTAAATACCTGCATTCTGACAGATGAGCATAATTCAAAATGCACTAACAATATCTCCTCAAATGGTGGTGAAATATTTGAAACCAAATTGCCAAGCTCAGATCTCAGACCAACAGCCTAAGCAGTGAATAGCTTCTACCAGATGCTGCAGCCAGCATCAGGTTTTATAAAGAAGAATCTAAACTTTTTTCTGATAGTGTGGTCCCTCTTATCTGCTGCTGATGACTTGATAAAAAAGACTGATTCATGTGAAGTGACTTATGACTGTCCTGGAATAAATTGGTAGTTTATGGGAACATTAGAAAACGTTATAAGGTGGTAGGACGAGATTAATCCATTTTGCTAAATTCATACCTGCTGAACTCATTTAACAGGTTATGAATATGTGTATATGTGTTAGCAGTTGTTTATAAAAAAAATATGGGCGAGTTTACAGTTAGAGTGCTATGTCATTGCTCAAATCATCTCCTCTTACCCTTGAAACTAGTTTTCACTAGAATTTAATACACAGCTCCTAAACATTTTCTATGCCATCTTTGAAAAGTGCAATCATTATGTAGGAGTTTACCCTGTGTTCAGTTGTCTTTGTCAATTCTGTGCAGTGCAGTGTGCTTAACAAAAGTGCATCTTCTTCCAACAGAAAAGAAATTTAATTTCCATTGTTTCCTTTTTAACCCCTAATGCAAAAATGCACACACCCCTCTCCATTCTTCAGCATATTTTTTAAATCTATTCATCTTTCTGCAGTGTATAAAGTTGTGGCATATCGTGGTTATTTGAATGAAAATGACAACACTGCAGAAATGAACACTATCAAGAAATAACAAATACACCATCCAATAAATGGACTAGCACAGGGGTGGGTTTCTACCAGTTCTGTCCACCTCTGTAGAACCAGTAGCTCTGAAGAACAGCAGACATAGAACCGGTTCTATGTCTGCTAATGTTTTTGCCCACCCGCCCACCTGGGTTCTTACCTGATCTTTATTTCCTGATTTTTCAACTTCAGCTGCCAAACGAGGCACAGCTGCAGTTAAAAAAGCAGGAAAAGAGGGCTGTTTCAAAGGCTGCTTCTCTGCACACAGCGTGCTGATGACGATTTACAGGCGGCCATTCACAGCATGCAGGAAACCACATCATAAATCACTGAACCTCTTAAATCCCGAACCAGTAATTAACCCTGTCGTCCCACCTCCTGGACTAGCAGAATAAATGTTCAGGCTAGTACAGTAGGTACACCTCAATAATAGCAGCCAATTTTTTAATGCAACTTGTCTTAAAAAGCACATCATTTCTTAAACTCCCAATTGAAATGGCGTGGCCAGTAAATCAGGAAAAAATATTCATTTATTTATTGAATCATTTATTTATTTTAATGACAGCAAAGAGTTGCAATTTCTACATTATATTTTGCTATTCTGAATTGGTGCTTGTGAGAGCTAGTGTGTCTTCAGATCCTAGTGCTGTGATACAAATTTCATGCTTTACCTGATGATGGTATATTTTGCTAAATTTATTTGGATTGTATAAGAAAATGAAATTAAACCAGGCTGTAAAGGAAAGGATAGGTATTTTTTTTCCAGAGAGTATTGTTCTGTTTAAATATTTCCTAGATGCCTTATTTTAAAAATAAATAAATACAATAATGTAGAACATTGTCCTCTTAAGACATAAGCTAAGAGGTAGACAAAAAAAATCTTTACATATTAGAGCTTATGAGAGGGACCATTTTATGTTCTCCAAATTACAAATGAACTCATCACCGCCATCCTTCAAGCTTGGAAAATTTGCCCAGAAAGACTGCCTTAGTCGGCCTTGATCCCTTTCCCACTCCTCTCTTTTTTTCTCAGACAATCTGAGAATAGATGATAAGAAGAAAAGCAAAAATGCCACAGATTTCTGTTTTTTCCCTTTATTGTGGCTTCTTTTTCTCCTTGCAAAGCATCTGCTAAGAACTCATTCATCACGGTGATAGCTGTGAATGAAGAGTTGTGTAATTCCCCAAGGTTCTGTCTGTTCTGGTAGTATAACACCTAACCTCTTATCTGCTAAAAGAATGTCTACATGTACTTTTGTCAGCTTGTCAGCAAACACTGCTCTCCTGATAGCATTTATTCAACCCCTCCGGACAGTGTCAACCTTCTGCAAATGTTTCACTTTGAAGAAACCAGGTATATAGAGAGGTTGTTAAAAGTCATTTTGTATCCATATAGAGCATGGGTTTCACCTCCTCATGAATAATGAATAATGTGATATCTTTACAAAATCCTTTATCTAATTACCTATTGCCCTGTCCCAAGAGATATGCAAGGTATCAACCCCTCCATCTTCAATCATTTTTTGAAAAGGAGTATGGGATGCTTGTTCCTTTCTTCTACAGGAAATTCATTAAATTTAATTGCCTGTATTTTCAGTGTCCTAAAACCATGCAGGGACATTCCAGGAGTTGAACCAGTAACTTTAGGTCAGGGGTCTCCAACCTTGGCCACTTTAAGACTTGTGGACTTCAACTCCCAGAATTTCTCAGCCAGCAAAATGGCCAACACCTCTCAGTGCTTTAGATAAGCACTGAGAGGTGTCAACTATGACAGAAGGGAAGGAGTGAATAAAATAAGATATAACTCCTAAATTGACATATAAAAAAACCCTATATCCCTTTGTATCCCTTTGTTTCTTTTTTACATTATTTTTCTCTTCCCTAGTGTTATTATTCTCTACCATCATTGCTTATCTCAAGGGAATAATAGTTATTATTATGGTATTTTGACCACATTTGGCAGTTATTTTCACCCAGGGTGGGATTCTACCTGGTCGGACCGGTTCTATAGAACCAGTTGTTATGATTCTACCCAGTTCAGATAACGCACAAATCACACCACTGACTGGCCACTCCCCTCCCCACCCCACTCACTCATTCCTTACCTGGCATGCACGCCATCCAAATTGCCTGCATTAGCCTAATTTTTGGTAAGTTGCTATTTTTCCTTTTTTCCCGACCATCAGCTGTTCTGACTATCAGTTGTGCCAGGAGATTTACATTAGCTAGAAAGCAGGAAATTGTTGGATTTCTTGGTTTCTAGCTAATCTAAAAGCAGAGCTGAACTTTCCTTAGGACTGAAGCTTCTATTTTTCAGTGCAGACTCAGATAGCAGATTGCAGAATGGTAGATAACAGATAACTGATAACAAATAATCAGAGTTGGAAGGGACCTTGTAGGTCATCTAGTCCAACCCCCCATCCAATATATATGTAGAAAGGACTTATAATATATTTTTGTAATTCTATTCCACATGCCTTCTAGGCTAGTGAACGAACTACAAACTCCAAAGATAACAGATAAACAGATAACAGATAATCAGAGTTGGAAGGGACCTTGTAGGTCATCTAGTGCAACCATCTGCCCAAGCAGGAGATCCTACACCATTTCTGACAGATGGAGTCCAATCTCTTTTTGAAAGTATCAAGTGATGGCAGTCCCACAACTTCCAAAGGCAGGCTGTTCCATTGATTGATTGTTCTCACTGTCAGAAAGTTTCTCCTTATTTCCAGGTTAATCTCTCCTTGTTCAGCTTCCATCTATTATTCCTTGTCTGGCCTACAGGTGCTTTAGAAAATAGCTTGATTCCTTCCTCTCTGTGGCAGCCCCTCAAATATTGGAAGACTGCTATCATGTCTCCCCTGGTCCTTCTCTTCACTAGACAAGCCATGCCCAGTTCCTGTAACTGTTCTTCATATGTTTTAGTCTCCAGTCTCCTAATCATCCTGATCACTCTTCTCTGCCCTTTTTTTTAGAGTCTCAACATCTTTTTTATAATGTGGTGACCAAAACTGGATGCAGTACTCTAGGTGTGGTCTTACTAAAGCTTTATAGAGTGGTATTAGTACCTCACTTGATTTTGATTGTATCCATCTGTTAATGCAACTTAAGATTGCATTAGCTTTTTTATTTATTTTTTATTTTTATTTGATTTGATTTGTCAATTGCTTACAAGATGATAAGTATAAGTATAAACATAGTTATGAATACATGGATACATATAAGAAAAATAAAAGAAACAATAGGACAGGGATGGTAGGCATGTTGGTACGCTTATGCATGCCCCCTACAAACCTCTTAGGAAAGGGGTGAGGTCAATAGTAGATAGTCTAAGGTTAAAGTGTTTGGGGTTTGGGGAAGAAACCACAGAGTCAGATAGAGTATTCCAGACATTAGCCACTCTGTTGCTGAAGACGTATTTCCTGCAATAAGGTCTGGTGCGGTTAACCATGAGTTTGTATCTATTGTGTGCTATTGTATTGTTTTGGTTGAAGCTGAAGTATTCATTGACAGGTAGGACATTGCAATATATAATTTTATGTACTATACTTAGATCAGACCGAAGACGAAATAGTTCTAGGTTTTCTAGGTCTAGAATTTCAAATCTGGTGGCATAAGGTATTCTGCAATGGTAGAAGAGTTGGAGAACTCTTCTTGTGAAATGTTTCTGGACTTTCTCTACTGTGTTAATATCAGATACGTTTGGCTGCTGCTGCACACTGTTGGCTCATATTTAGCTGATTGTCCAGTAAGACTCCAAGATCCCTCTCACAGTTACTGCTATTGAGCCTGATTTTATCCAGTTTATATGTGTACTTTTGTTTTTTCTTGCCTAGGACTTTACTTTTCTCCATACTGAATTTCATTTTGTTAGATATGGCCCAGTGTTCTAATTTGTCAAGATCCATCTGGATCTTGAGCCTATCTTCTTTGGTGTTAGCTACTCCTGTCAGCTTAGTATCATTGCAAATTTGGTAAGTTCCCCTTCTATTCCCTCATCTAAGTTGTTAATGAAGACATTGAAGAGTACTGGGCCTAAGATAGAACTTTATGGCACCCCACTGCTTACTTCCTTCCATGTAGACTTAGACCCATTAAGGACTACTCATTGAGTGTGGTTTGTCAATCAGTTGCAAATCCATCTAGTGCTAATGCTATCTATTTCACTTTTTTCTAGTTTACCAAGAAGTAGGTTTGTGGTGTACTTTGTTGAATGCCTTGCTGAAATCTAAATATATTATGTCCACAGTATTTCACTGGTCTACTAATTTAGTTACTATGTTGAAGAATAAAATAAGATTGGTTTGGCATGATCTGTTTTTAACAAACCCATGCTGACTGCTAGTTATTACTTTACTTGTTTCTAGATGTTGGCAGATCTGTTTTTTATCTTTTCCAGTATCTGGGCTGAGAGAGGGTTTTAATTTGTCTCCATTGCTTTTTAGTAATTTTAATTTGGGGGTTTTAAGGGGGTGGGGCGGGCTTTTTATATTCGGCCAAATATTCAATTTAATTTCTTTTTAACTTTTGTATCATTGTCGGGGTTTGGATTGGCTGTACACCGCCCTGAGTCCCTAGGGAGAAGGGCGGTATAAAAATTTTATAAATAAATAAATAAAAAAAAAAATCTTCCTGGGTATTGATGTTAGGCTAATTGGTCTATAGTTTCCTGGGTCTGTTTTTTTTCCTTTTTTGAAGATGAGATGAGATCAGCTCTTTTCCAGTCCTCTGGTAGTTCCCCGATGCTCCAGGATTTTTGAAAGATATGGTGCAGTGGTTCTGAGATGACCTCTGCCAGCTCCTTTAAAACTCTGGGATGTAATCCATCAGGCCCCAATGATTCGTGTTCATGAAGATCAGACAGGTGTTCTCTTACTCAATTTTTTGCTTATTTTTATATTTATTTCTGGTCTGTCTTTTACAGTTATGTTTTTGGTGGGTTGAGCTATAGTTTTTTTTCTCCTTTTTTTGAAGATGGGAACCACATCAGCTCTTTTCCAGTCCTCTGGTAGTTTCCTGGTGCTCCAGGAGATCTCTGAGCAATCTGTGATTCTGGGAGCAACTCAATCTGCCTGCCTGCTGTGCCTGATTTTGGGTAAAAGTTGTTCTTTTTTTATTAAAAAAAATCAATATTTACACAAATATTTATAATATTTACATACAAGCTACTCCCAGCCAGTCATGTGACCACTAAGACATGCCCAGTCAGCAAGCCATGCCCACCCAGTCACATGACCACCAAGCCACATCCACAAATTAGGCCATGCACACAGAACCAGTTGTTAAGAATTTTGAATCCCACACCTGTATTCACCTACTGAGTCCTTCCCAAAGACTTGAAAAGACAGAGGTTGTTTGACGGTATTAAAAATATTGTAATTTTCCAAGCAAAGTTACATTTTACAATTGACTGATGGGGATTTTGTCAATGCCAATAGTGTTTCGAACATTGTTCTATTATTATATTTATTTATTTCATATTTCTATCCCCCCTGCAATCTAATGGCTCTTGGTTTCCACAGACTATAAAAACCAAGTAATTCATCCACAACCTAACAGTATTAAAAACAATTAAACAACACTACACAAACAGAAAAGTAGAAACAATAAAAGTACAAAATAAAGGTGGCATGATAAAACCAGGAGAAGACTGTCCAGAGCAACTGTCTATAAAATGTCAACAAGAAGTGGGCTAGTTTTATCTCTACTAGAATACTGTTCCACAGAATCAGTGCACTTATACAAATGTATTTAACTGTTTTCTAAATCAAAATGAAATGTGTACGTACATGGGTTTTTCCCCTTTGAGTAAACAAACCTAATGTGTTGATAATGCATTGAAACAACTGGTTTCCAAAGACAGAATGTTTGTATGTTGTGAAGAACCTGTCTTTTATGACATGTTTACTACAAGAGTTGTTTCAAATTTCCTTGGTCAAGTTTATCATGAGACTTCATTTTTGTAATCTAAGATAATCTATACTCCTGCCAGTATAGATTAGTGTACAATGGTGTATTTTCATGACAAGCAGAACTACTGTCTGAAAAATAAATACATGTGGAAGGAACATTGGACTCAATCCTGCCAAATCCACAGTATGATATGATGTGCCTGTTTATTTAGTGGCAAATCCCATGCTTTCAGTAGGATTTACCTTCAAGTATGTATGCATTAGATTACAGCCTTAGACCGTAACTGAATACTCACTTAGCAGGGAGTAAATCCCATTGAAGTCAATAAGGCTTGTTTCTGATTGGGTAAAAGTGTGTTGAATATTTCAAGGTTAATCACTCTGAAATTCCAGTTGTTTAGTGGCCTAAACAGATGCTGAAATCTGTTCACTTGAAATCATGGGAACCAAAGGTGCTTAAGTCATGGATTACTTGTTATGAGAACAATATGTGTATATGAGGTTAGAAATTCCCCATTCATGCCAGTGAATAGCTATTATGTCTTTAAATAGAAAATAGAGGCACATAGTTTCATATTTAGTCCTTATCACAAAGTGGAAAATAATGTACTATGGCAGTTTTGCCTTTTAATAAAACAAGATTCTGGTAGTAGTTGAAAAATGCCTTTTACTACTTTTAGCTAAGTCTGTAAATGTGACCCATATTGCTGAAATTAGACCTTGCCAAGATCATTCAGGCTCTCCTTGTTTCAATAACATGATCAACTGGGAGCTGCTATTAAAAAGGGATTAGGAACTATGTTGCAATACTCAGCAAAGGCTTCATCAGATTATTTCATGGTATTCTTAATAACATGACAAAATATGAGTTAGGTGATATTATTATTAGGTAGTTCATAAATGGCTGAATGTCCAAATCCAGAGAGTTCTCATTTACAGCTCCACTTTAGCTTCAAGCAAAGTGACACAGAGCTTACTGATGGCTTGGATGAGGGAGTTAAGAGGACACTTCTCAAAGTTTCATATGTCACAAAGCTGGAGTGGGATTGCTAATAATAAGAGAAAAAAAAATAGACATGCTTGAAATGAATCATTTGGAACTTAAGAGAGAGAGAATGTAAAGTTCTGCATCTGAAAAAGAAAAATGAAAGAAGCAAGTATAAAGAGAAAAAGACCTGGCTTGGCAATGGTGGATATGAAATAAATCTGGATGTTTTAAATCTGATTGTTAAATATGTGGTGCAGGTGTAAATGCTATCTTGTGATGCATTACAAGGACATGGACTCTACAAAATATAATTGTTCCCTCGATTCTGCCTTGCTAAAACCCCACTTGGAATATCTGTGACTAGTTCTGGGCACCACCGTTCAGACAGGACATTCAGGTTTCTTCCTTTAAATATGTTTGAATTGGTTTCACTAAAACAAATTAGAAGCTTTGGAAGCTGCAAGACATTTACAACAATAAATGTTTGGGTTTTGTTTTGTTTCCTTTTTATCTCTAATTGAGCTATTTTATATTTTATTTTATATTTCCCTGTTGAGTATCCTAAAATAGCATGATAAAAATAAATCAAACAGTTGTTCCTATATCAGCCCTACAGTTATTATTAAGGGAAAAATAATGGCTATGGAGTAAGTCTTTAATTGGAATTTGTGACTGTCTGCCAATAAAAATAGCAAATGTAAATGGCTAGTGATAGCAATTTCATGGGCAGCTAGAGGAACTGTATAAGCTCATCAATTTGATGGAAATCAATTTGTATGTGTGAGAGTGTGGGTTTTACTAATAGCCATTTTGTTTATGAGTAAGCTCCAATACCCATTATTCATGCTATCAAAATTCCAATTGTATTTGTAGTCCCCAAGTAATTGCCTAAGAATTGCCTAAGAATTTTATATCATTGCATGACTTTGGCAGAGAGAGAGGGGGGGAAAATGCAGAGATTTAAAATATCATGATGGAGGAATTATTGTTTTATATTGTTTTATAGTCTTTTACTTGCTTCTCTTCATGCTTTTAGAGTTTCATGTCATTATTTGTTGAGGAATGCAAAGCAGCATAAGACCCAATTAATCAACTAAGCAATACACTGCCTAGTTGTAGATAATTTGAGCCACACATGAAATCACCATTCTTGTCTTCAGAGTTTGGTTTCTTAAAAGACCACAAGTGTGTAAGTGTACATCAATTGCTTAATCAGTTAATTAATTTGTGAGTTCTTATCTTCCTAATGTTGCCCTGCTAAGGAACATGCTGACATACAGAAATAAATAATGATAATAATATTGCTAATAGCATGAGCCTGGGAGGGAACCAACAAAATTCAAATTGCAAGTTCAGTTTCAGCCTTCAAAACTGCACTGCAGTCAGGTTAATTCCACTGATATTTTAAAATGTTAGAATTGCAGAATCTGATCTCCATTTGTAATTGGCAGACTACTTGCTTTACCAAGCCCACATTGCTGATGCCATGCTTTTATATACAGAAGCTAATCTTTCACTCAATTATCTTCTCTAAATAATAATAAAAAACCTACATTTGTGAATATAACTACCAGCTATTTTATATCCTTTTCAATTTGAAGCAGAACTAGCTTGGTTAAAAATGGCAGCACATATGTTATGACTGTGTTTTTCAAAGTTCCTGGGTAAATTTTACATAATTGGTTCCTGTTTAAGTTTGAAATTTACAAGGATCGTTTATAAGACACCAAAGGAGATAAAAAGCTAGTGTAAGGAATAGAAAACAGATAGAGAAACTGTGTCTACCATAGGGGAAGTATTAAGTGGGTCCCACATGGATTAAAACTCAGATCCCTGCTGCCTTTTATCCATATAAATGATTCAGACAGTAGGATCAAGCTGAATGATTACATATGATGATGCTGATTGGAGTGCATGGAACATAAAGATTGCTGCCAGAAGGAGGGGAAAAAAACTTTGAAATAAAGAGAAAAATAAATAAATAAACAGTAGTGCATAATACTGAATTGCACAGAGATTCTAGTCTCCCACTGAAGGTAGATTTCTGGTCTTCATACTGATATACCTTTTGTATGTTTTCAAATCTATAGAACATGTGGTTATTGTACAGTCTGAAGATACAAATTCCTTCTATGTAACTTATTTATGCAAAACTGCCAGACAGAGATATATATTTTAAGTTTTTAAAAAAGGTAAGGTGATGGCTTTATTGATGGGCCTCAAAAGACAAAATGCCTACTATAAATCTAAACATCTGCAAAAATCTGCTCTAAAATATTGACTGTCAAAACAATCCTGGAGAATCCTGTGTTTGACTTTCTTTGTCCATGTAATAATACCTATGCCCACAGGTCTAATACAGGACAACTCCCTATTTTTCCTTTTTCTTTTTTGGCAGATATGCTAACATTTAATTCAGAATAAGAGAAGAGATGAAAAAAGCTTGATTGAAATTGAACCTCAATAAATCTAAGTGACGCTAACAAGCACTTCAACAGTTTGATAATAAAATACTGGTCTTTTTTTTTTTCTTTTTCAGTGCTTGACTGGATCATTTAAAACCATTTTTTTAAATAAGAGTGTGAAAAGGCAAGGTTAAGTATAAAATTCTCCAAATTGCAAAAGAACATGGAAGATTGGGACTGATTTAAAATCACATTTTATGAGTTGCTACTTAGTTTGTATAAAGAGTAGGTGCTGCTGAGAAATAAGAGAATTTTAGATGAGCACAAGGTGAGGTTTGGATCACCTAGCTTTTTCATGGTGAGATAAAGTTAAGGTTAATGTAGCTTTTAAAAATCAGTATACAGTGCCATATTGAGTAACTGGAATACATATAAACTGAAATTGTGTCAACAAATGCCTTTATGGGTCTTAGCACAAGATGTATTTTATAGAAAACCAATAGCAGGCAAAGTGATGCTTAACCTAGTGATAGTTGTTAGAACAAAAACATTGAGAACATAAGATGAACTCAAGAGATCAATTGACTGAAAGAGGATTTAGTTTTTAATGGTTTTTGTTCACATGTAAAAGAAAGATTGTAGGTTGATAAGAGGACATTTGGAATTGAGCTCAAGACAGAACTTGACATTGAACTATGTAGGATAACAATGCCATACAAAACATCTCAGAGAAATCAGCATTCAAAGCATTCAGACAAATTACCCATTAATATACAGAGAGAGATAAACCATACTTACACATCATTCAAAAGAGACAATAAAAAGCTAAGTAAGGGGGTGGTGGTGAAGGAACAGAATACATTGCTCTCCATCAACCAACACCCTGATAAACAAGGTTTAACACAAGACAAACAACCAAGCATAAAATAAAATACCATAATCAGGAACTACCAAGAAGAAAACCGTATTCCAACATTGGCAGGGCAAGCTACTAAATATAAGCAAAAAGCAAACCCCACATTTACTTGCAATGGAATGTTACCTAATTGGGTAATGAAACATCTGCAAGCAAACAGCCAAACTCAGAGAGCATCAACGACTTCATACTTTAAAATAGCACACACTAATATACTATTACCTTATACAAAGTGGACCATGGGGATGCTAAGCAAGGAAATAGCAAATTAGTAGACTAATTTGAATCTGCAAGACAGTTTTTGAATCTAATTAAGGTATGCATTGAGAAAATAATTATCACCTAATAAACTGCTTCTCTTGTGTCTGTTTCCTACAATCATGATTATTAGACAAAAGCATTTCTTCCTTTTTCAAGAACAAGGCCTTCAATTTTATATATTGGTGTTTCTTAGGTGTTTTTCTTTGTGTGATATAGAATTAGCAAGACTTTTCTTTTGTGAATTAAAATTTGTCTTACAGATTTTAAAGATAAGTTTCTAAGGAGGCTAATAGAGGTGACATCGATGAATAGGCTATTTTTAAGAGTCCCATAAGATTGTACCAGTGGCTCACACTATTAATCGTATTATTAACAATCTGAGGTATAATGTAAAGTTCTGGGTGAAATAAAAAGAAAAAGGCATAACAAAGTTCAAGAGAGAAAATAGACTTAGAACTTAGAATATAGTCTCATTTGTGCATTTGAACTAATGGATCAGACTGAATTTTCTATGTAATCAGTTTTAAATGTATCTAGATATTTGAATGCCTGTTCAGTCCAATAAATGTATCTTTACATGGAGTAATCAATGCTTATTAGCAGTTAACCCTGAAAAATATCATGGAATAGAATAACTATAACTAAATAAATGTAACATTGTTACAGAATCATAAGTGCATTCACTATATTATTTTAAACTGTACTGACATTATTCTGAACCAACATTATACTAAACTCAGTTTATTTTTCACCCTTCAACTCAACATTGCCTATCAGTAGGAAAACCAAATATCAACCACTCCAGGGGACATCAAGAAAGATAGAATTTGAAGTCTGTTTCCACCCCCAACATATTTTTACAGATTTTTTTTTTCCAGTATAAATGTTCTAGCTATTGTTGGCAAATCTTGTTGTGTTTTGCTAATTGTAAAAAAGCCTCTTTTCCCTTTCTTTTTTCTCCTTTCTGCAGTATTAGTTCATCAAAGCTTTTCCAGTATAAATGCTTTTCCAGTATAAATGTTCTGGCTATTGTTGGCAAATCTTGTGTTTTGCTAATTGTAAAAAAGCCTCTTTTCCCTTTCTTTTTTCTCCTTTCTGCAGTATTAGTTCATCAAAAATTAACCTCGTTGTGGTTAATTAGTTTAGGGGTACTCTATACTCTCCATAAAATATTCCTCTTATTCTCAAGTGATTTAGCTATGAGATTTTTGATTTTCTTCTCCTTCACAAATCTGGGTTGGCATCTTTTTCCACCACTATCCCAAAGCTCTATTTATTTATTATTTCCTAACACATATTTTTGGACTTGTAACAATGACATTAAATCCAGACTGGCAATAAAATAATACCTTGATATGTATTGCTGAATATTTGAAATCATCTTTAACATCATTATTACCAACTATCCTTCAGATAAATAAAAACTGTTTTTATTTTCCTAAATCACAATTCAAGATACAGGTGTAGGTCATTGCATGGATGGCCCCAGATTCTGCCTTAGAAAGGACAATCTTGTTTTAAAAGGCTGTCAAAGCATGGGTATCTTTTTTAATTGTCATGCTTTAAAGGTTGCTTTGATTAAAGAGAAATTACCATAATGAGCCACGGAGGTGCAGTGGCTAGTGCAGTACTGCAGGCCACTTCTGCTGACTGCCAACTGACTGCAATTTGGCAGTTCAAATCTCACCAGGCTCAAAGTTGACTCAGCCTCCATCTTTCCAAGGTGGGCAGGGGTGGAATTCTACTGGTTCTGTCCACTTCTGTAGAACCAGTTGCTCTGAAAAGCAGCAAACAGAGAGCATACATAGAACCGGTTCTATGTCTGCTGCTGTTTTGGCCCACCCGCCTGCCCGGGTTCTTACCTATCCTTTATTTCCTGCTTTTTCAACCACAGCTACTTTGTGCAACACAGCTGCAGTTGACAAAGCAGGAAAAAAGGGCTTTTCCAACCGCTGCGCACTTGTACACAGTACTGCTCAGCTGTCTGGGCAGCTCAGCAGGTCATAAATTGCACTCGTAAATGTGCGTGCGACGCAGGGCAACAGAACCAGTAGTTATACCGGTCGGATCCCATCCCTGAAGGTGGGTAAAAGGAGGGCCCAGATTGTTGGGAGCAATATACTGACTCTGTAAACTGCTGAGAGAGGACTGTAAAACACTGTGAAATGGTATATAAGTCTAAGTGCTACTGCTATAAAAAGGGAAAGAAGAAATTTTCAACTTATGCACCAGCAGTCTGCAATTAGTGAGAGATGTCCACATGTAGTATTTTGGAATCTATTTTAGAGTAGACTCCAATTTCCATAAGCACAGGCTATTTTTACTCACAGAAAAGGACAGGAAGTGATTTGTCATTGCTACTTTCCTCTCATTCCCTTAGCATGTTTCCTAAAGTTTCTCCATTACGCCCCAAAAGATGAAGGGTGAAAAATATTGAGAACTCCTATTGCATTAGTGGACATAGATCTACGTCTACATGTAAAAGTGAATTTAAATGCATTTCCATATGATAATATTGAATTGATTTTTTCCAAGCTCATGCTGATGTATCTTCAAGATAAAAACTACAACTCAGTATTCAAAAACTGCAAACATCAGCAAGTAAAACATTCTGATGTGCCAAATTTGGTTAGGAATTGCAGGTCAACTTAGTTCAGACTTTACTGACACTAAATTCTTCAATTCTCCTAGAAATTTCACTCAGATCAAATTGTGAGCAATTGCCACATTTCTCCTCATTTAGGTAGAGTTACCATGGAAAGATGTGTAAAGTAGCAACATTATGACAGGGATGTATATACTTCAGAAATGACGTGGACAGTAGCTCCTTGCTGTTCATTAAAAAAAAGTTCCTTTTTTCAGGCTTCTGTATGAGCCTGAAAAATTGTATGTCTGATTTATGGAGTCAATTCATTACAGTTAATATAACTCTTTAACGAATAACAGAGAGGACCTTACAAACCAGAGGTGGTATTCAGCAGGTTCTGACCAGTTCTGGAGAACCGGCAAATAGTGGAAATTTTGAGTAGTTCGGAGCACCGGCAAATACCACTTCTGACTGGCCCCACCCCCATCTATTCTCTGCCTCCCGGGTCCCAGCTGTTTGGCTGGGTCTTATTTTGTTGCCCTACACAAGAGAACGGAGCTGGAAAGCAGGTTAGTGGGGTGGGAAGGGAATGGGATTTTGCAGTAACCTTCCCCTGGCATGCCCACCAAGCTACACCCACAGAACTGGTAGTAAAAAAATTGAATCCCACCACTGTTACAGATCATCCAAAGCACTCCTTCCAAATCAATAGAACTGTGTAATGGTCATCAAGCTCATCTCAGAATTTTTTGGTTGCCAGATGTGTTTGTCTATCCAACAGCTTTTAAGCACTCCATTTATATTTACAATTTAGAAAATGTGTCAGGAACTGGTATGGATGCACAACTGGAGATGTTTAATACAATGAAATGCACATATGACAAATGCATTGTCATAAGAATAATAAATGGGATGAATAGCTAGAGAAAAGGAAGGGGAAAACTGCATATGCATGGAATGTAGAGCCATATGTTTTGGGGAACTTTGTGTAATGAGGGTGTAGGTTGTACTGGTTTGTGTTGATATGAACTGAACATGTAGGGATGATAGAAGACAAATTTGGGTTTTAACTGTGAGTGGTCTGTGCTTAAAGCAATAAATTATGGGATGGAAGTTCTTTCAATCCAATATATAAAATAACAATAAAGCATAAATGCCTCAATTTATAACTTTATATAATTTTCGTGTCCATAACTGCAATTTATTATAATAGGGAAGGGGGAAAAGAGGGGGGGGTGTCTAAGCCTCACCATGTTTCTGCATTGTAGGAAATATCACAATAAATGAATTATTTAAAAAGCATGAAAAAACGGATGGCCAAAGACTCTGTAATGTATAAATATAAAATACAATCATCTTCTTGGCATACAGTTTGAATAAACAAATTGGTGGATTGTTGAAGGTAGTAATGATGTTTCATGCAAAATGATTAGAGATCTCTAACTCAGGATTTAAACTTCTTTGTTATGACAGATTGGATTGGATTAAGGAGCATTTATGATGAGATGAGTTCCTACAGACAATTCCTTGGTTCCCCTGACTATAGATATTTTTTTCTATGTTAGTCTTCTAAGAGAATAGAAGACTAATTGGGCTCATTTTGTAACCAAAAATCCTAACCCTAACTCTCAATCAGGTAATCTGGTATTTCCAAGACTGAAGGAATCTTGTTGTAAGAAGGAAACAAAAAGAAATAAAGCCACTGTCAGTAAATACAAAAAAATAAAAATTGCTCCAGGGTTTATTTTCTTTTTCTGGCAACAATAATTATTTCCTAATCCTGACACCTTGCTGATATGGAGGAAAATGGAAGAAAAAGTTTTACAAGGAAGAAGAAAGTTCAGACAGAAAGAAAAAGAATGGAAACAAAGAAGATGCAGATTATAAATACATAATAGTAGAAAACAGGACATCAGAAAAAGTAAGAAAAAAAGATGACTTCCAGTGACTTTAGCTTAGTTCTACTCATCTTCACTAATCAGTCCCTCTATTAGTTTGTCCTAAATTACATTAACCCCTTTCCTTCTGAGACTATTACAAAATGTGGGAAGGGTAAACTCTCTTTCCTCAGTTTTCTTATACTGTAGATAATGAAGATTTGTTATGCATACACATGAATGGAAGGCAGAGCTATCTATCATTGATTAAAGGAGGTGAGAATAAAGTTTTGTAGGCAGACCCTTCCTTTTTTCCTTGAATCTTGAATATAAGTCCCAGTTTAGTAATTTGTCTTCATTTAAAAAACCTCCAAAACCTATATATTTGCTATTTATTTATAATAGGCTCTAGTAAATTTATCACATTCAGTATAAAAATGGATAAAAATACGACAACAAAATCAATATCATATATATAGAGTCCCCAGAAAAAAAGTTGTGACAAGCTATATAGCTCTGAACCAAAATGTATTGTTCTTCACTGATTGCGATACCTTATGTACCTCAAAACATATCCCTGAATCTAGCAAGTTAAACAGTTGGTGGAACATTGTAGTTCATGCATTTTGAAAGACATCCTAAATAACGATCCATGGAAGCCCAGGAATGCCCAGTATGGAAAACATTTTGTTCTTACACAAATATGCTTAACTTGGGTGCCGATCATTCATTCATTCATTCATTCATTCATTCATTCATTCATTCATTTATTTGTCAATCACTTACAAGATAATAGGTATAAGTATATACATATTCATTTCATGAATACATGAAATGGGTACATATAAGAAAAATAAAAGAAACAATAGGACAGGGACGATAGGCACATTGGTGCACTTATGCATACCCACTACAGACCCCTTAGGAAAGGGGTGAGGTCAATAGTAGATAGTCTAAAGTTAAAGTTTTTGGGGTTTGGGGAAGAAACCACAGAGTCAGGTAGAGTATTCCAGACATTGACCACTCTATTGCTGAAGTTGTATTTCCTGCAATCAAGTTTGGTGTGGTTAACCTTGAGTTTGTATCTATTGTGTGCTGTTGTGTTGTTATGGTTGAAGCTGAAGCATTCATTGACAGGTAAGTCATTGCAATGTATGATTTTATATACCATACTTAGATCAGACCGAAGACGGCATAATTCAAGGTTTTCTAGGTCTAGAATTTCGAGTCTGGTGGCATAAGGTATTCTGCAACGAGTAGAGGAGTGAAGAACTCCTCTTGTAAAAATATTTCTGGACTTTCTCAACTGTGTTAATATCAGATACATAATGTGGGTTCCAGACTGATGAGCTGTATTCGAGTATTGGTCTAGCAAATGTTTTGTATGCTCTAGTTATTAGTGTAATATCACCAGAGAAAAAGCTACATAAGATTAGGTTAACAAATCTTAATGCCTTTTTGGCTATGTAGTTACAGTGGACTCTAGCACTTAGATCATTAGATATGAGTATTCCAAGGTCCTTTACAGAGCTTGGACCATTAACAAGGTCTTGACTATTCAGCTTGTATTTTATTTTCTGATTTTTTTTGCCAATATGTAAGACAGAGCATTTATTTGTTGAGATTTGAAGTTGCCATTTGTTTGACCATTCTGATACATAGTCAAGGTCTTTTTGAAGGGTAGCAGTATTGTCTGTGGTATTGGACAGCTTTACATCGTCAACGAAGATAACGCAGTTGCTCTTAATATGATCATAGAGGTCATTTATGTAGAGTATGAAGAGGGTTGGTCTTAGAACACTGCCTTGGGGGACACCACTATTGACAGGTACAGAAATTGATAGGACACTCCCAATTTTGACCATTTGTTTTCTGTTTGACAGGAATGCTTTTATCCGGTTATGCAGTTGTCCAGAGATATCATACGATTTTAGTTTTAGGAGTAGTTTGTCGTGTACCACTGAATCAAAGGCTTTACAGAATCTATGTAGATTGCGTCTGATTTTGCCCTGATCAAATTGTGTAGTCCATATGTTTTTGCAGCATAAGAGTTGCAGATTACAGGATAGTTTTTTTCTGAAACCAAATTGTTTATTAGAGAGTAGGTTGTTTGTCTCTAAGTGGAGGATAATGGATTAGTTAATAATTGATTCCATGACTTTACAGGTGACACAGCATAAGGAGATTGGTCTGTAATTTTCAACTAGGCTGGAGTCTCCCTTTTTGAAGATGGGGATGACCGTGGCTTGTCACCATAGATTAAGCAAGGAGCTGGTCCTGCAAGATTTATCAAAGATTATGCTTAGAGGTTCTGCTATGGCAGTGGATAGCTTTTTTAAGAAGTATGCACATATTCCGTCCGGTCCAATAGGTAGAGATGGTTTTAGATTGCATAGTGCTTTTTCAACATTGTCTTCTGTAAAATCAATATGTATTAGATCATTGTAGTTGTCTGTGGTTCGACTATGAAATACTGGGCATGATCCATTGCTGTTTACAAATACTGAGCCAAAAAATGTCTTAAAGAGGTTGGCTTTAATGGTGTTGTCGTTGCAGTCTTTACCATTAGGTCCTTTCAGAGGTGGGATGGACCTTGAGTCTTTTAGTTTGTTGTTTACAAAATTGTAAAAAGTGCACGTGGAATTGATGCGTAGAAGATTTTCCTCTTGTTTAATGTGATAATTGGTACATTCAGTCTTTATCTGGTGGCATAAATTTTTGTATTGGCTTTTGAAGTTGGCAACGTGACCAGATTTGTTTTTCCGCCAGAATGATCTCTTTTTGGATTGAAGTTTCCTTATTGTTATGGGTAATCTGTTTTTTGTTTGTTTGTTTGTTTTGGGAGTTGTTATTGGTTTGATGACTCTTTTGACTTCAAGTAAAAGTATGTTGTAATGGTCTTCAACAGTATTGCATCCAAAGAATAAAAATTGCCAATCAAGGGATGAGAGATCGTTGTTTATAAGATCATAGTTGTCTTTTTTGAAGTTATAATTGGGGATTATATCATTTTGATGATATTTGTGTGGGCGTGTGTTGAGACAAAAGTCAATCATATTGTGGTCACTGTTAGAAAAGGGTTCTTTAGTTTGTATTCCATAAATTAAATTCAAACTATTGCAGAAGATGAGATTGAGGCAGTTGTTAAGTCTAGTATTGTTGGTTACTAGTTGTTCCAATCCCAGATTTGTAACAGCATTGTAGAAGGTTGCATTTATGGGTTCAGTTGTACATTCGTTTAGGGTCTAGTTAATATGAGGTAGATTGAAGTCACCAAGAAAGATAAAAGTGTGTGGGCAGGATGTTGCCCATCATTCAAAAAACTAATGAATAACAAAAGAAAAATCACAAATAGTATACAGAACATTAACTAAGATAGAATGAGTTTGTATCAACTGTGGTTGTTATGGAATCCAGTTTCTGCTTAATGCAAATTATCATTTTGCAATCATCAGCTCTGTGTTTTCTTATATAAAGTGAGCAGCAATTTTACCCACAAGGGTAATGCCATACAGTTGCATAAATGATTGTAACTGGATACCATAAATGATTGTAACTAGTTTTTTTAAAAAAATAAATTGGAATCATTCTCCAGACTCTTTCCAATTTTACTCATGAACAAGTTACTTTATTCCTCTAACAAGCATTTCTTAATATGCTTTTCTGGGTTATCAATAGCATATAATTTAGTATAAAGTTGAGTTTCTGAAGTTCTTCCAAGGACTTGGAATGAATACCCTGAAACTGGACTTCTGGGATGAAATATTTTATAGAGTATTGCAGTTCATAAGCCTTGCTCCATCTGGTTTCATAAGAGAATCAATGTCAACCTTAAATATTGAAGGAAAAATTCACTCAAAGGAATAAAAATGACTTAGGTTTTTTTTATTTCTTTAGCTTAATTTGTCACTTTCCTGATCAAAATGCATAGTTTTGGATAATTATAGTTGTATGCAACTTTATGGCAGTTCCATATAGATATTTTTAAACATTAATAGTTGAGGTGGGGAAGGGAGAAAAGAGATAAAAAGAAAAGAAAAAAGAAGAATCAAGAAAAACATATTTTATATAAGAAACTATTCAGCCAGCATTTTAAATGTCATTATATGCCCACTCTTATAACCATTACACAATAATATTGAATGCTCATTGTTTTATATTGATAATAAGTAAATTCATAAATAGAAATCCATCCAAGACTGTAAATCTGAGGTAGCACTTTCTTTTCAACATTTTTTTTCTGCATTCCCATTTCCCATAAATCCATTATTCTTTGTATAGTGATAAATGCATGGGGGATCTGCAGAAGGCCTAAGCAGAGTGACAAATGATGAAACATCATAGTGATATTGTCATGCAAATACTGTAATTCACCTCTTTGCAACAGATATCAGAATGCAAGTGCATGATTAAGGCACTTACATCTTAATACCATTATGTTCATTTTATTGTTTTGGAATCATTGTAGTTTGCTAAGGATGCTGGCTGATAAATTTCAGGTTTACACTTTAACCATAATGGCTGCAGCCAACCATTTCAGTACATTCTCTGTGGCTTTTAGTAAGCATGACAAAATAAGGAATTTTTCAACTCTTCGTCTGCAGCTAGCCAACCATCAAAAATTTAATGCATGCATGCAGAGAGAAAGAGGTGGGGGAGAGCACAAGTGTGTGTGCGTGTGTGTGTGTGAGAGAGAGAGAGAGATTTCCTGCAAATTCAAGGTCTGAGGTTTTCTTTTGAGCGGGGGAGGAATCAAACAAAACTGATCCATTTGTTGCGGCAGAATTGCCCAAGCCTGACATTGTGGGCTGCTAGAGAGAGTTAGTAATTTGAGATACTGCTAATTCAACTTTTGCAAAGTGACATCTGAAGACAAATGAGTATAAAATGTAGCATAGCAGAATAATGTTTGAAAGTACTGCTAAAAGCTTATATGTAAAGAAACCATCTGGAAATCAAATGTGGTGTTTCTTTCTTTTTTATTAAAGATTCCTGTGTGCATTAAAAATAAACAGAAGAAGAGACTATGCCTTCCTGATTGGTCAGCTAAGAATATTATTCATAATCTGCTCTGAATTGAAGCCATGTTAAGGGATAGTCAGAGAAATGCATGGATTACCATTCAAAGAAGCGGGTAAAGCCAAAGAGAATCAGATTAAATTCAGACAGCATTCAATGCCGAAACAGTGACCCATGAAGTCTGCAATGAATTTCTGAAGTAAAAATAAAATGGGATTGCTTTCCCAATTGCTGTCTATTTATGTAATTTGGTGCCAAGGACTGGAAGCCATGAACTTTTGGGGGGAACCTACAAGCTACTGTGTGACCCATACAAGTCATACTGATCCCATTTGGTGGTATGATGTTGATTCATCTACAAAACTGACTGCACAGAATGTATAAGTAGATTATAATAAATTATGCTTGTGGTTCAGTATATGATGCTATACAGATGTAAAGCCCAAATTATGGCAACCAACAAAAGAAAATGAATCTGTGCAAGACAGAAAAATGTATCTATTGGCAAGAATTCCTTTATAAGGCCTGAACAAAGTCCTATGGTTAGGAACATTTAAATCCATTTAAAAGATAAAAGACAGTATTATGCAAGTGCTTTCTTTTGTGGATCTTCAACAGAATGATTAAATAATTTCAAAATGTTTTACACACAAAGTAGATGTCAGAGAAAAGGCTTTCCACAAACTTTACTTACCTGTCATGCCCCTGGTGGAGATTGACTCTGAGGGAGAGGAGGAACTCCTCTGAGGGAGAGGAGTGGAAGTGTGGCTCTGGAGGTTGTGGAGGAGGCTGGGAAAGGCAGAGGCAAGCTGGCCAGTCAGAGGAGGATCCAGGCCCATCCCCACTCCATCCTAGGGCAAGCAGGGAGGAGAGGATAAGGGAGAGACATGGTCTATGGGGGAGGAGATGGCCTTGATCCTCTTCATGGGCTGCAGCTGTGACAACTGAATAAGAAGACAGACATGCATATGGGCCAGTGCTGGAAACAAAGCATGGAAATATCTCTATTGTTCCTCTCTGAGTTTGGCGTCCTTCCCAGTGTGTGTTCCGATATCTGTGGATGTCTTCAAGCCCTTATCTTGCCTAGTTTGTGTTGTTTTTTACTCTTTATAATTTAAATGGCAAGTGTAACTGCTTGTGTGGGAATTTTTTTATCTCCATTCAAGGATATTTGGAGCTTGGAAACAAAGTGAAGGAATACAAGGGGCTTCATTTGTTTTTTGTGACTGTGTTTATTTTCTATCCCATCCTGGGTCATGACATTACCTTTCATTAGCTAGCTTCTATGTGTGCAAAACAATTAATCATGTCAGATTTCTGAATGAACTCTGACATTTTATTTTTTGCATTCCTGAAAAGATGTTTTCTAAGAGGGAAGACCTAATGCACTAATAGCAACAGCAATGGTATACAGCTTATATACAGTTTCATAGTGCTTTACAGCCTTCCCTTAGTAGTTTACAATGTCAGCATATTGCCTCCAATAATCTGGATCCTCATTGTACAGACCTTGGAAGAATGGAAGACTGAGTCAACCTTGAGCCAGTGAGAATCAAACTTCTGGCAGTCAGCAGACTTAGCCTGAAATACTGCATTCTAACCACTGTGCTACCACAACTCTGAATGAAAAAAAAATGGCAGTGTACAAGTCAGTAGGAAAGAGAGCAAATCTTCTCTTCCTCTATCACATTAAGCTCCCTTCCAAGAACTGATTGGTTTCTCAATAATTCCCACATCATACTTCATAGTGAATATGTGAAGGGGAACACAATATAAACACAGTTATATATTTGATGGTAATATATAAAAATGAGTCGTGGTGGCGCAATGCTTAGAATGCAGTATTGCAGGCGAACTCATTGCTCACACCAGGAGTTTGATTCTGAGAGGCTCAAGGTTGACTCAGCCTTCCATCCTTCCAAGGTTGGTAAAATGAGAACCCAAATTGTTGGGGGCAATATGCTAACATTATAAACCACTTAGAGAGGACTGGAAAGCATTATGAAGCAATTTATAAGTATAAGTGCTATTGCTATTGCTATTCTAGTCTATTTTATGATAAAGTTCAAAACATTCTTAAAGTTCTATCTCATTCTGGGCACCCTTTTTTTGAACTATTACTATCTGGCAGACATTACAGGATAATAAAAACAAAGACAAATAGACTGAAAATCAGCTTCTGTCCCAGGGCAGTATCTATATTGAATTCTACTATATAGTGCAATATTAATGCAATATTGAGTTTTCAATTCAAATGTATAGAATGTGACAGAGGTGTGTTTATTTTTATAGTTATAGTGTACATTGAAGATGGCATTTAATTTCTTTGTATGAGGTGCAATGACAATAAACTAAATTAAAATAAAATAAATATAGAGATTCCTATCTAGTCTGGGTTTATGCACATATGGAAGAAGCCTATAGAAGTAAACTGTACATATACATTATTTTTTTCATACTAACACTCAATGGGTAATGAGGACAATAGGCATATTAATACAGGAAATTATGACACATGGACATAACTCATTCAACTCTAACTTGCAAACCCATGATTAGCAATAGCGGTTTAAGCAATTAACTTATTTTAAAATTTTATATGATACATTGAACTGAATGACACAATAAACAATCTACATTAAGTAGTTTTAATACATATATTAGAACTATAAAATAATAGTAACAACAAAATAGCAATACAGTAAAAAAAGTCAATGTAATTCTAGACTACTTTAATAGAGGGATAGAATCTAGATCACATAACATTCTAGTACCACTATACAAACCCTTAATAAGACCACACTTGAAATACTGCATCCAGTTCTGGTCACCACAATATAAAAAGATGTTGAAAGATGAGGTGATCAAACTATTTTCCAAAGCACCAAAAGGCAAGACAAAAAACAATGGATGGAAGCTAGAACTAAAGAGAAATTTCCTAATGGTGAGAACATTTAACCAATGGGATAGCTTGCCTTTAGAAATTGTGGGTGCTGCATCAGTGGAAATTTTCGAGAAGAGACTGGACAGTCATTTGTCTAAAATGGTGTACTCTTGCTTGAGAAGGAGGCTAGACTCTATTATTCTATGTTCTATATGGACTACCACAAAATGTAGCTAAGCTATTGTTCATTGTTTCATTCAAGCACAACCAGTGTATCTTTGCACAGAGTATTAGTACCTTGGAAATCATTGTGTTGATTTCTTCCTCTCTTCAATCAATTAAAGTTGAAATGTAAGAAGTTAACTCCTATTTATTACCAACCAGCAAAACCCTGCTTGTTTACACAATTTAAGATCCATTGGCTTTTAAACTAAAAGTAATTATTGATGGAAGGCAGCATCAGCTACTCTGCCAAAATGTAAATGATTATTTCCCACTAATCTGTCTTCTATGATGCATCTTTGATGCCTCTTAAGCATGTATCTTTGGACAGCACTGACATTTATTACAGTGGTTTCTTGCCCTTCTTGTTAAAAGCACCTATGCAGTAATTTTATTACATGATTTGGAATTGGAGACAAACCAAACTTTCAGAAAAGGCTGCATTATTGATCCCATTTTAATCATGCCTTTAAAAAGAATCATTCATCTACTCATCTATGATGTCTTAGTCAGAAATGAAAGGGCGAAGAAAAAACTTGAATAATTTGTTCAGGAAAGTAAGGGAGCTAATACCAAAAATAATTATAAGTGGGTTATTATGGATTTATACTAGATTGTGAACTTTATAATTTTCAAAAAGATAAGCAGGACTGGATCTGATTAGCACTTGCATAAAAGTCCATTAGAGCTATAAGTTGGCATGGTAATTGAAAAAAAAATCATTTATGTACAACTTCCAAGAAAATTATACATGGATGTGTCCATAAAATCATCAATAGTAAAGGTTGATGGTGGGTGGGAGGTCTTTATTTCTTAAAATTTCCATTAACTTTGGTGAGTTTATTCCCCCTCCCTTCCATTGTAGGTAGAATCAATTTGTATGGGACCCTGATGGAAGCAAAATATTAAAGTCCCATTATCTCTCACCATGGTTCTCATCTAACTGCTATGTATTTTCAAAAACAAACTATGTAAGAATTTAAGGTTTTTGGTTTCTCAAAAACATAGCTCCAATCTGGGTTGGTCATCGAGACCAGACATTTAGTCTTCCAAGCTTTTTGAATAGTGCTAAAGCCTGTCCTCAGGGAACTTTCCTCCTCAGCTTTGGGTTGTTTTCTACTATTTTCTCATGATAACATAGTTATAAAGCTATTTAGTTTACATACAAAATTACAAAGCAATTGATTTTGTAAATAAATGGTTTTACAGTTTAATAAAATTGTATTTTAAAAAAGGAGGAAGGAATATAATATCTCTTAGAGAGGTGCTACCATTAGTTTATTCATATTTATATATGAAATATATCTTTTTCAGTAACTCTTGGGATTGGACAAACTTAAATCAAGTTCTCAATCTGGGGCAAGCTAGATATAGAATGTGTTTTGGCAGTCCTCATCAATGTTTCATACCAATGCAAAATAACAACAATAATAAAAATAACAAAGTTAAACAAATTGTCAAAGAAGAAAAATATACAGTGGCTGATTATATAAAAGACAACCAACAAAAAGCATTGAAGCAAGTTAAAAATTGGAATTTATTGAAATAAAATATCAATATTGAAATAATAGAATAGAATAGAATAGAATAGAATAGAATAGAATAGAATAGAATAGAATAGAATAGAATAGAATAGAATGCTTTATTGGCCAAGTGTGATTGGACACACAAGGAATTTGTCTTGGTGTAAATACTCTCAGTATACATAAAGAAGGAACATTCATTAAGAATCAAGAATCATAATGTACAACACTTAATGATAGTCCTAGGGTTCAATCAACATCAAATCATACTAGGAAACAGAGGATACAAGCAACAAAGTTATAGTCACAAGTGGGAGGGAATGGGTGATAAGGAGTGATGAGAAGATTAACAGTAGTAGTAGTGTACACTTTGTAAATAATTGAACAGTGTTGAGGGAATTATTTGTTTAGCAGAGTGATGTCTTTTGGGAAAAAACTGTTCTTGTGTCTAGTTGTTCTGGTGAGCAGTGCTCTATAGCATCGTTTTGAGGGAAGGAGTTGAAACAGTTTATGTCCAGGATGTGAAGGGTCTGTAAATATTTTCACAGCTCTCTTTTTGACTCGTGCAGTATACAGGTCCTCGATTGAAGGCAGGTGGGTGGTAATTGTTTTTTCTGCAGTCCTAATTATCCTCTGAAGTCTGTGTCTGTCCTGTTGGGTTGCAGAACCAAACCAGACAGTTATGTAATAAAAGAACAGAATGCTGGCAAGAAAAATCATAATATGGTTAATTTCTACAAAAGATTGTGGGGAAAGTGGATAAAGTTAAAACCTGACAATGCCTTACAATCGAAACATTTAAAAACAGGAACTGAAGTTTGAATTTGTCTGCTCAAGAACAAGTTATTCAAACTAATACAATCAAGGCCAGAACTGAAAAACTGTCAATTGATTCAAAGTGCAAATTGTTTAAAGAAGTAGATGAAACAGTAGGTGATTTTATTTATTTATTTATTTACTAATTGGACTTATATACCGCCCCCTCTCTCTAAAGGGACTCGGGGCAGTGAACAGCCAAGATAAAAATACATATACAGAACACATATACAACATGACAATATTAAAAATTAAAAGAATTAAATATAACGTGGCTCTAATTAAAAATATAAACAAAAGTTAAAAGAAATTAAAAACCAAGTTAAAATTTAAAAGACCCCTAGGCCAGTCCGGCTTGCCGAAATAAGTGGGTTTTAAGTAACCGACGGAAGGCCATGAGATCAGGGGCAGCCCTTACCTCCGGGGGTAATTCATTCCAGAGATGGGGTGCTCCCAATGAGAAGGCCCGCATCCTTGGGGTCGCCAGCCGTCCAGCCGGCGGCACCCCGAGGAGACCGACTCTATGGGAACGAACTGGTCGGTGGGAGGCCGATGATGGCAGGAGGCGGTCTCGCAAGTATCCCAGTCCTGAGCCATGGAGCGCTTTAAAGATAGTAAGCAAGACTTTGAAGCGCACCTGGAGGGCCACAGGGAGCCAATGCAGCGCGTGCAGAAGTGGCATAACATGGGAGTCCCGAGGAGCTCCCATTACCACCCTCGCGGCTGCATTCTGCACCAAATGGAGCCTCCGGATGCTCTTCAAAGGCAGCCCCATGTAGAGAGCATTGGCATAATCTAGGCGGGAGGTCACCAGGGCGGAGGTGACTGTGCGAAGCGCATCCCGATCCAGAAAAGGCCGCAACTGGTAGATCCGACGGACCTGACCAAAAGCCCCCCTGGCGACGGCTGCCACATGGTCTTCCAGTGACAGTCGCACATCCAGGAGGACACCCAGATTGTGAGCCCTCTCTGTGGGGGCAAGAATTTCCTCCCCCCACAGCCAGCGATGGAACCAACTGGCTGTACCGGGGTGCCGGGAAGCACAGCCACTCAGTCTTAGATGGGTTGAGCTGAAGCCTGTTTCGTCCCATCCAGCACCGCACGGCCTCCAGGCAGCGGGTCATCACTTCAACGGCTTCATCGGGGTGGCCCGGGGTAGAAATGTACAGCTGAGTATCATCAGCGTACTGATGGAACTCTACCCCAAAGCCACGGATGATCTCACCTAGCGGCTTCATATAAATGTTGAACAGAAGGGGCGAGAGCACCGACCCCTGAGGCACCCCGCAAACCAGGGGTCTCGGGGCCAACCTCTGTTCCCCTGCCAACACAAATTGCGAGCAGTCAGAGAGGAAGGAGGAGAACCACTGCATAACGGTGCCTCCCATTCCCAACCCCTCCAGCTGCTGCAATAGGATACTGTGGTCGACAGTATCAAAAGCCGCCGAGACATCTAAGAGGACCAGGACAGAGGAATAACCGCTGTCACGGGCCCTCCAGAGATCATCCACCAATGCGACCAACGCCGTCTCTGTGCTGTGCCCGGGCCTGAAGCCCGATTGGCGTGGATCCAAATAGACAGCTTCTATTTGTTCAGGTCTTGCAATAAGTTGCACACTGATCATAAACATCAACATGCACAATAATAATTGACTGGAACATATGTAAAGATTAACATGTTACACACACATACACACACACACATTATATGGGAACATATAGTTGAAAAAATAATTAAAACCAGCAGGTTAAAATATTGTGGGAATATGAACTCATAAAGTCTCAGCTCATAACACATCAAATTTAACTGTTGTTGAAAAGAAGAAAGTGGAAATAAGTGATGTGGCAATGCCAGGAGATACTAAAGTAGTAAACAAAAAATTGAAAAACTTCACCAAGTATTAAGATCTGGAAATAAAAATGGAAAGATTGTGGGTTAAACCAGCCATAGTGGTCCCCGTGATTACTGGCACTCTAGGTGCCATACCAAAAAATTTTGGATGGTGCTTAGAAAATTTGCACTTTGAAATAATTTCCATCTGTCAGTTACAAAAGGCCGTACTGCTTGCATCTGCGCATATACTGTGCAGATACATTATGACATCCTATGTTCTTGGATAGAACTTGATATATATGAATACAAGGTAAAGACCTGGCAGCCATGGTTTCACATTTCTGACATTTCTGACATTTCTAACATAACATGTGCACTACTGTGATTTAAAGAAATAAAATTACAGTAGAAGAATAAGAAAAATGAATCAAACTACTATTAATATTAATTAAACCCTTAAGCTTATTAAACATTGTTCTATTGCTTACCACCATAATATATATATATATATTCACCCCATCTGAAGTTAGCTTTTACAAAACTTTGTTTTTAGACTATGGCATCAGCATATCTGGATGAGAGCTATAAAGAGAATAACAGTCACTGTTGTGCATCCATGTTGCTCTGCAGGTAGAAGATCTACTTGTTATATTCTAATTTGTAAATTGTATTCAGCACCTAGAACACGATTCATTTATCCTCTACTGATACAGCAAACTGGAATGCATACCATGGAACAATTCCCTTCTTGCTGATACATACAAATCCATATTATTACTCAGCAAGTAAAGATATATGCAGTCACAGGACGTTTAAAGTAACAACAGTGACAACTATTGCACTCCTCTACAAGGAGATAAGCTGCTTAACATAGTATTAATTCTACTGGTTTATATTTTACCAACTGATGATGGTTCAGTTTTAAATACATATGTGGTTGGGTTTCTTCTGTGCAACTGGTTGGTAAGCCCTCTCAGAAAGGGGTAAATTCTAAAATTCTAGGACCTACCAAAAGAGAATGAGTTACCATTAAAGATAGGATGGGTAAGATGTGTGACATGTATTTAGAGAAAAATAAAAGTCTAAGAATCTAGATGCCTTCTGCGGAATAGGAACATTTTTTTTTTTTTTGTAAATTAAGATTCAGTAATATAACATAAAATCATTTGTTGAGATGGGTGATTACAAAAAAAATAAAATAATAAAACAAAACAAAATAACATAACATAACATAATAAAATAAATTTGTTGCTCACCTTATTATCACATCAGCCTAAAGTACTTAGATCTTATATCTAAAAATTTTACTTTCAGGTTAGAGAAACGATCCCCAACCTTCTGAATGCCAGGGACCAGTTCTATGGAGAGTGGTTTTATTGTGATTGAAGGGTGTGTGATTTCACCCGCTAACTGCATTCTGCAAGTGCATATATGGGCCTTGCTCATTTGCATACCCCAGTTTCTGGCGCACCTCAGACCTGTGCCAGTCTGTGGCTCAGGGAATCAGGGATCCCTGTCTTACAACATTTTCATCTAAAACACTGGAAAATTGCAAGTTCAATGTGGACTAACAAATGAATTAGTTTAGCATATTTTCAATTGCAAATTTATTTCAATGATATTTTCACAAGAGGAAGTAAGCTTGATAGGGAAAAAAATAGCATTTTGTATGTATATCTCTTCATATTTTGCTTGTGCATGCTTTTTTAAAGACAATTTTTGTAAGTAATTTATTTTATATTTTGCATATTTTCTCCTAATAAATATTTGTGTACATTTTGTTCAAGATATGTGTTTTGCTTACGTTTTCTAACTCTAAATCCCTATCTTGAAATTCTTTTTTAAAAATGGAGATTTCAGCATGAGACAGTTGAAGTTTACATTGAATGTGGGAAGTAGATAATAAATGACTTTCTACCACAAAATTAAAACATTATGTCTTAAAACATTTTTCAAGTATTTTATAAGACACTATTGCTTTCCTTTGTTATCCAAAGAAATCTGCATATATTATGTGCAAAATATACATTTTTGTAATTTCTGTAAAATTGATGTGTGTGCATATGTAAAATTTGTTAAGAATAATATTACAATGAAGAGATACTGTTGAAATATACCATCTTATTATTTAGTAGGATAAATAATAATGTAGGGTTCTCCTATACAGCCAAATTCATTAATCATGTCCTCATTGTTTATGAAATAAAGAAACTGACATGTTCATGATTTTAAGAATACTGTGAAAAAATGGGGGTGGGGAATCACATTTCAAATGAATTTCATAAATAATGCTGTTTCAGCTTAACAGAGAACCCATGGTGCATTTTGGTTAAGTGTCTCATAATATTCTACTCCATTGTGCTCAGAGTAAGTCTTGTACTAAGACAACCATATCTGGGCTGCAAAAAAATCCAGAAAACCAGTAGACGGCACCTCATCTACATATTGCTCCTCTTTAATAACCATTTGGATTTCTGCAGTCCAGGTATCACCAAGTCCCGAACTGGCATTCAGTAATTGCTTTGCTTTCTTTCTTTCTTTCTTTTTTCTTTTTTGCTCTAACCTGAAATGAGATGCAAAGAAATGGCTTTTTAAATCGCTTGCGTTCTATAAAGGAAAAGAAAATAGATTTGTATGGAAGATTTAAAAGCTATCTCTCAGGTATTTAGAAGCTATCACTCAGGATTTTATCCACTTGAAAGTATAATATCAGCCAATAAGCACTAAAGGAGAAGGAATTTAAGGGCTCATTTAAATGTATATTCATTGCATAGACTATGTTCCCTGAAAAAAAAAAAAGAAATATATAACTTTACCAATAAGCAGAAAGTACTTGAGGAGGTTACAAGATATTTTGCATGCATTCCAAGGTTTAATCTGAGAGCATTTCCACTTATTGTTCTTTCAGTTAACTGATGCCTTATTTTAGGGTCACCAAATTATTATTGTTGTTAATATTGTTTTGACATATTGCAAATTTCAATTAACATTAACTTTAGAGTCAATGCATATGATGCTTGAGGTGCTGGACTGCAAACAGGGAGACCTGGATTCACATCTTCAATTTACTATAGAATTTTACTATAGGTGATTTGAGGGCAGTCATATTCTCTTTCATTTCAACCTATGTCTCACTCATTGTTCAAGAGAAAAATTGCAGGATGGTCTAGTATTTTGTTGCTGGAATCTGGAAGAAACTTTCACAAATAAATGAATGGAACTTGAGAAATTGAAGGTTTGCAACTTTGGCTAGTGAACATAGTGCTTTAGTCAATTTCATTTCTAAAATATTTGGAGAAAAGTATGGCTATTTAAATAGCAATTAATAATTTAAATACTGTATGTTATGCACTTGGAAAATGTGAAACTACCTTTCAATTAGTTTGCCAATTGGTCTGCTTTGGTTTTCAAATTCAGAAAGGTTTATCTTATTCTGATATCCTTGAAATAGAGAGAGAGAGAGATTGGTGATTCCTTGACCTGTAGATTTAATTCAGTTTGTTTTTCTTCCAACTTCTTTTAGTATAATTATCGCCAATTCCATATGTATAGCTTTAAGTTTAATTCTCCCATGCAAGAAAACTATTATGCTGGATCTGGTCTGGCCATAAAACTATTTTGAAAGGAAATTCCATGCATTACAGCCTGATGATGGATACAGATGTATTTTGTTGGAAGATTAAGAAATCAGATTTTAAAACTAAAGACATATACATATTCATTTTCACTCCACTATGAAATATGAAGCAGGCAGCATTACTAAACAAACCTTTCGAGCTTTTTGAAGATTCCAGAGATCCAGGAGCAGAAGGTTCATTTAGCCTCGACTTAACTTTCTTCCTCTAAGTTGGAAATAAATAAACCAATAAAAACCCATCAAAGTCAGTGGCCCAGTAAATAGAAGAGTATGTGGAGAATTTTAAGCTATTTGTTTCATGGCCCTGAATAGAAATTACTGATCTATCTGTTCAAATACTGAACAATAGATTGGATGGAGCCCTTCCTGTATTTGAGGCCTAAGCTAATCCCCACAAAGGATTATATAGGCATTGTATCTTATCATATCTAGCTATGTTTATAGAATTGTAGAGTTCTACAATAGAATTGTAGAGTTCTACAATTTAGCCCTAGCAACTTAGTCAAATATCAGCAGAGCACATAAAGCAGAACAAATATTTATTTATTTATTTATTTTTGTCAATTGTTTGCAAGATAATAGGTATAAGTAAAAACATAGTTATGAAAACATGGATATATACAAGAAAAATAAAAAAAAATAAAAGAAACAATAGGACAGGGAGGGTAGGCAAGTTGTTGCGCTTATGCACACCTTCTACAGACCTCTTAGGAAAGGGTTGAGGTCAATAGTAGACAGTCTAAGGTTAAAGTTTTTGGGGTTTGGGGAAGAAACCACAGAGTCAGGTAGAATATTCCAGACATTGACCACTCTGTTGTTGAAGTCATATTTCCTGCAATCAAGTTTGGTGCGATTAACTTTGAGTTTGTATCTATTGTTTGTTCTAGTGTTGTTATGGTTGAAGCTGAAGTATTCATTGACAGGTAGGATGTTGAATATATTATTTTATATACTATACTTAGATCGGACCAAAGACAGCGTAGTTCTAGGATTTCTAGGTCTAGAATTTCGAGTCTGGTGGCATAAGGTATTCTGCAACGAGTAGAGGTGTCAAGAATTCTTCTTGTGAAATATTTCTGGACTTTCTTAACTATGTTAATATCAGATACGTAATATGGGTTCCAGACTGATGAGCTGTATTTGAGTATTGGTCTAGCAAATGTTTGTATGCTCTGGTTAATAGTGTGATATTACCAGAGAAAAAGCTATGTAGGTTAACAATTCTTAATGCCTTTTTAGCTATGTAGTTACAGTGGGCTCTAGCACTTAGATCATTAGAGATGAGTATTCCAATATCCTTTACAGAGTTTGGATCATCAACAAGGTCTTGACTATTCAGCCTGTATTTTATTTTCTGATTTTTTTTTGCCACTATGTAGGACAGAGCATTTATTTGTTGAGATTTGAAGTTGCCATTTGTTTGACCATTCTGATACATAGTCAAAGTCTTTTTGAAGGGTAGCAGTATTGTCTGTGGTGTTGAATAGCTTTACATCATCAGTGAAGAGAGCGCAGTTGCTCTTGATATGATCACAGAGGTCATTTATGTAGAGTATGAAAAAAGTTGGTCCTAGAACACTGCCTTGGAAGACACCACTGTTGACAGGTACAGAATTTGATAGGACACTGCCAATTTTGACCATTTGTTGTCTGTTTGACAGGATTGATTCTATCCAGTTATGCAGGTGTCCAGAGATACCGTAAGATTTTAGTTTTAGGAGTAGTTTGTCATGTACCACTGAATCAAAAGCTTTCAAGAAGTCTATGTAGATGGTGTCTATTGCTTTGCCCTGATCGAATTGTGTAGTCCATATGTTTTTGCAGTGTAAGAGTTGCAGGTTACATGATAGTTTTTTCCTGAAACCAAATTGTTTATTAGAGAGTAGGTTGTTTGTTTCTAAATGGAGGATGATGGATTGGTTAATAATTGATTCCATTTAATTTACAGGTGACGCAGCATAAAGAGATTGGTCTGTAATTTTCAATTAGGCTGAGGTCTCCCTTTTTGAAGATGGGGATGACCGTGGTTTGTGAACATAGTTTTGGCAAGGAGCTGGCAACGACTTTTGCTCATAGTTCAGTCAGTCAGGATGTTTCTCTTGTTGCCTAGGTTGAACCACATTTTACTTAATTTAATCTGTGGTACTGGTCCTGCCATCTGAGATATAGAGAATGAGTTAGTTTCCTCTTCAGTGCTACTTCTCTTAAGATATTTGAAGACCTGTACCATGTACTGTAGGTTATTTTTATGAGCTAAACTTTGTTTTCTCTCATATACTTTTTAAAAGCTGTTTCATTCCTGAATGGTGATGATTGAACTGATACAATTTGATTTTCAATGTATGTTGTCAGCTGAAGAGCTCTGACAAGGAACCAAGTTGTTAGATTATTTACAATACAAAAGCAAGACAATATAATATCATATATTAGACAATTTTTCTAATGCTACAGCATTGTACACACATACATTAAATAGTAATCAGAAAATGAAGCGGTTGATATAGAAGGCAAAACATAAACTAGTAGCATAAAAGGCAAGCTGAACATTGTATTCTCTAGCACCTCATTTAGATATCACACTTCAAACATATTGATGTCATTTGTGGTTTAGACATGAACTATAAATACTTTTTTGAAAAGAATCCATGTAAGGGCATTCTGAGTGAGCAGCACATAGGATGAACACTGATGCTCAGTGATCTCATTGTTAGTAGAAGTCAAGCTGACACTAATGGGTAAGACTGCATTGTATATTTGCATATATTTGCTTCCCCTCCCCCGAAATCATGATTATCATTATAATTCAATGAATTAATCCACTAAAGAAAAAGAACATCTTTGAATTTAGGATAAGAACACCTGTGAAAACTTTTTGGATCAGATTATATCACTCTGAAGATTTATACTATTTTTTTAAAAAAGGGGGAAAAGAGGGTTGCATTTTTTTAGTTCATTTTGTCAACGTTCCAGCAAACCTCCATTCCAACCAATAATTCTGAGACTAACATCTCTCATAAGTTCCTTTTATTTGGATAGTAACTGGCACATCTATGGAATCCCGAATCTGAAAGTTTTGGGCTTCCTTGCAAAAGTAAAACCTCCAAATCCATCCTCCATACCTTTCATCACATCACACAGCCCAATCACTATCCATTCCCAAAGTCAATTTCCTTTTCACTAGACACAATTCTATGTGACTTTGAAGCATCAAAATATTTTTATTTTGTCTAACTAGATATACTCAAATGAATTCCCCCATCCCACTTTCCCAGGCTCAATTGTGGCAGTGTGGGAGCAGCGAATCTCAATATGGCTTCCAAAGCTGATACATTTGTTTGATCAGCTGATGCTGTTCTCAAGTTTGAGAAGATTGGGAGTACTTTAGGAGTAGAACAGTTTTCCAATATGGCTGATTTTGAAAGTATTTTAAAATGAAGAATCCTAGACAAATTTGCCAAACCAGCAGAGAGAAGTTCTAGTACTATTCTATTCTGCATTCATCCCCATCTTGGACATCCTGAGAAGAAAATTAATTAAACTCTTCAGATGATTGTTCTGTTATTTAATAGAAACCTTGATTGTACCTACTGCCTATTGATAGGCAGTCTGGCTTAAATACGTTTTTGCTTGAATGAAATTATATCCGTTTTATCCACAATACAGAAGTTTATGACTTTTGAGAGAGAAAATGCTATGCAAGAGTAAGGCACTCCTCAAATGGATCTAGGACAACTTGCTGCAGCCAACTTGCTATGGGATAATTCAATGCTATATTAATCATTTTATCCATATTTTTATTATTGGTTACCAGGTTTTTATTAAAATTATTGTAACTCTTGTATTTCTGGATTGACTTTCTTTATTTTATTATTATTATTGGCCATGGTTCTACCATAATTATTTGTCTTTTGTATTTGTTGAATTATCCCGCTGTGAGTTGTCCTGTGATGAGTTGGCCATGGCAACTTGGCTGTTGTGAATTGGCCCATTCTATCCCCTCCCCTTCCATTCCCAGCAGTAAATAAATGGCTACTGCCAGGTGGGGGAGGGCTCAATGGGATGCATAAGTGGCTGGTGCAATGAAAATGTATAGGGATTAGATAATTTCTTCAGACTTTGCTAATGGGAAAATAGAAAGGCATGTAAGAGCATCAGTAATTATATCAGTTCCTTCTGGGTCCCAATCGGCTTGTGGGAAGTTGTCAGGGAATGTTGAAAATGAGGATCACAGGAGCACACCTGAACACAGGTATACAGTGACAATGATGAACCAAAGTAGTTCATCAACACCAAAGCAGCAAAATATCTCCCAAATTTCATTCCCCTGAGAGTAATAGATCCTGGCATTCTTTAAGTTAGTTTAACTGGGATATCTTTGTTGACAAAGTTTTGTGGTACGATGCAACATTTCACCCAATTGAATGCTACAAAGTCTCAGAAAACCATAAGAATTTCAATCAGTCAGACTAGAGTTGGAAGGGATTTTGAAGATCTTCTAATCCAACCCCCTGATATAATCCAACCCCCTGCTCAGGTGGCTAAATCTTTTCTTTAAAAATACCTTTAGTGATAAAACACATACAACTTCTGAAGGCAATCTGGTTCAGTGGTTGCTTCCCTTCTTGATTAGTTTCTATCCATTGTTTCTTGCCTTGCCTTCTGGAATTTTGGAAAATAAATTGACACACATACCCCCGACTTCTTTGTAGCATCCCCTCAAATACTGGAATACAGTTATCATATTACCCCTGGTCCTTCTTTGCTCTAGACTAGCTGTACCCAATTTCTGCAATGGTTCTTCATATGTTTTAGTAAGATATAGATAGATATTTTACATTGAACATTAAGGATTGTTGCTAGCTTGAAATACAGTCATCTGTTATCTTTAATTTGCTTTACACAGTTTTTTTCTGATATTATTCTTTCAGCAATTTGTAAATACATCAGCCATAGTATCTTCTGATTTTCACAAAACAATTCTTGCTGTGTCTTTAATCTGTTCATTGAATCTGAGTGAACCATATTTGCATATGTAATTACATTTTTCTTCCTGTAATTATCTCTGACATGGAAATTGCTTAAAGGAAATGCTTGCAGTTAAATTGTTGGGCTTATTTTATTTTTCTTGTAAAATGCCATGCTTTTATCAAAAATGTCTATGAATATATTTTTTAAGTTTTTATCTTCTTTTGTGTCTATTTACCACAAATATCTATGAAGTCCACTAGCTAAGGCAGCTCTTTCCATTACTGATATTCTACTACTGAGGAATTTTATCTGCTCTGTTATCTGTTTCAACCAACTGGTTTTATGATACAATTTAAATTAGGAATCTTGTTAAAAAAAAATAATTTAATTCTGGATCTTTTGCCATCCACATGAATTTGCTGACAGTGAATTGCCATTCTTATAATGTTTTATCTAAATTATAATTAGTGCCATTTGAACAGATAATTTATCTTGGGTAATACATTCAGTTTAATAATTGCAATTGATCCTAACCAAGATTACTTTAGATTTCTCCACCTTTCAAGATATCTTTTGATTTCTTGCATAATTTGACATAATTATTCTGAAATATTTCTTGATTATTACCTGTCAAATGCAGACCATGATAATTCACTGAGTGAGCTGACAATCAAATTCTTTTTGAAACAAATTAAGTTCTTGCATTAAACAACTTGCAATTATTTTTGGGTTTTGGATATTGATTTTATATGTAGAGAATTATTTTCATTAACTGTTCCATTGCCTTTTCTGATTTGTAGTACTATATCATTTGTATTGCATTTAAGTTTATGTTTCTTTCCATGGATTTTTAAGACTAGATATTTATTGTTTCTATTTTTTTCTGCCAGATTTTTTAAAATCAAAGATGAATAATAGGGGATAGAATGAACATCTAGGCCTTGTATATTTAATCTTCCTCTGTGTTTTTCTGTCTCTGTCTCTGTCTGTCTGTCTCTGTCTGTCTGTCTGTCTCTCTCTCTCTCTGTATCTCTCTGTCTCTGTCTCTCTGTCTCTCTCTCTATCTCTCTGTAAATACTGATGGGGGTGTGTGGTGTGCTGGCTCTGTTGTAAGCGGGCTGGTTGGCTGTGTTGTTATTTCTTGATTGGTTGATAGAGTTAATGTTTGCAAATTGGTAGGCTTTTTCGTAAGGACATGTGTGGCTGAGGTATTGGCTGTGTATCTATCAGCTCCTGTGTTGTAATGACCTGGGTAATGGGCTGTGTGATGACCTTCTGGGTTCTATTGTTGTGACATCCTGGGTCTTGTGCTGTAATCTCCTGGGTCGTTGGCTGTGTTGTAACATCCTGAGGTTTTTTTTGGTGTAACCTCCTGAGTTCCATGATGTGAAATCCTGATCGGGTGGTTGTGATACAACATTCCGGGCTTTGGTTTGGCTACGACTTTGAGGTCTGGCTATGTGTTCATGGGATGTGTCAGTTTGCTTGGTTTGGGGGTCAGGGTGTGTGGCAGCTGGTGATGTAGCTGTGGTCTGGTTTCTGGACGGTGATTGCCTTTCGTCTATGGGATTTGGGTTTGAGTCTGGTGAGGGAGATTGGTTGTGGCATCATTTGTTGTTTTTGGTCCTGTGTTGGTTTCCATGTCTGGGACCCATTTGTTGATAAGGGCTAGTTTATTTATAGAGATTTTATGTAATCTATCCATTTTCCAGCCATAGTGAGTCTTAGTCGAGGAGATTTAACTTCTTCCATCTTTTTAGGTTTTCTTAAATTTTCTTTTTTAATGAATTATAATTATCATAATTGTTCTGTAATATGTCTTTGTTACATCCTGTTAGACCAAGTCACAAATATTTCATTGAACTTTTGTTCACTTACAGGCTCTTTTTTTTCAACAAGTCAGCAATTATATTTTTTCAGTGGGTCAGGTTATGAGAATGTTATCCTTATTCTCTGCTACTATGTAGTGGTGCTGTTTATTGGGGGGAGAGGGGAAGGTCATCTTGTTCTTCTCAAAAAGAGCCCAGGCTAATATTTCTGTTATTGTAACATTTTATTTCATTTTGTAAATCCCATTATTAATTGACATCAGGCATGCATTTTCTGTCTGCTTAAAATCTTTAGTTTCTATTTTCACATTAAAATCTTTCATCAGTGTCATTTCAGAGCTGCCTAATCTCAATTTTTATTTATTAATCTGAGTTTTTTTAGATTTACATTCCTCCTTTCCTCCTAGAGCTCAAAATCTAACAGGTACAGTGCACATTTGTCCCACTTTCCCACAGAACAACCCTGTGGGATTGAATAGGCAGTGAGAGACTGGTCAGCATTCTGAAGGTTTTATTTATTTATTTAATTTAATTTAATTATTTTGTCAAGCATGTATTAGATAACATGTGTAAGTATAAACATGATTATGAATACATGAAATGGATACAAATAAAAAGGAACATTAGGACAGGGACAGTAGGCACATTTCATGCCCCTTACAGACCTCTTAGGAATGGGGTGAGGTCAACAGTCTAAGGTTAAAGTTTTTGGGGTTCAGAGAAGAAACCACAGTCAGGTAGTATACTCCAGGCATTGACCACTCTATTGCTGAAGTTGTATTTCTTGCAATCGAGTTTGATGTGGTTTACCTTGAGTTTGTATCTATTGTGTGCTTGTGTATTGTTGTAGTTGAAGCTAAAGTAGTCATTGAAGGGTAGGACATTGCAATAGATAATTGCACCACACTTAAGTTGGACTGAAGGCAGCATAGTTCTAGGTTGTCTAAGCCTAAAATTTTAAGTCTGGTGGCATAAGATATTCTGTCGTGGGCAGAGGAGTGGAGGACTCTTCTCATAAAATATCTCTGGACTTTCTCGATCGTATTAAAATTGGATAAGCAATGTGCGTTCCAGATAGAAGAGCTTTCTTTATGAGATGTTCTTTATATCTGATATTTCCTTGTCCTGGAATTCTCTGTCTGAGTATCAAAAAGTCCTGTATCATGTATTGTGATTCCCAAAGATAGTAATCAATACTTAGACTGCTTTTGAACACAATGTCAGCTGCTGGTGGTAATTTTTTTCCTGCTAAATGGAACATCCAAATGGAACATTTTCCTGCTAAATGGAATGTGGGGAGAAAATATTTTATTCTGCATTAATTAAACCTCAAGGACTCAGAATGGAGAAATTAATTAACTTTTAAAATTAGAATCTTAATTAATTTTACAGAAAAAGATCTTAATGGTGAAGATGAATTACATGTATAAATTTTAGAGAAGCAGGTCTGAATTATTAATGTTGATTTTTTTATTGTTTATTTTTTTCCAGTGCAAATGTACACACATTTTGGAATGTTCTTTTGGGAATAATCTCAAAAACCAATGTAGCCCATAGTGTGATACACTAGTTGTAGCACGCATCTACATATCTTGCATTTACATTTTGATCATAGAACAAAGGATTGGTTTTCTAGAAAAAAATACAGAATATTAGTGATGCAAACTTATATAAACATAATAGATTTAATTTTAGGTATATATATGCAAAATTCCTGAAAATCACATGTTCCCCTCCCATATTGGGAAGATGCTAAATAGTAGCAAAGGTTCAATATAATATAGGTTTATTCTGCCTGTCACTGCATATCAGACTGATGTGGTGCTTCAGATTTGAAAGTTTTGTCATAATCGCTAAATCATTCAATAAAAGAGTAGGCAATTTGGAATTTTTCACAATTCCAATGACCTACCTATGGGATCAGTCTAGGAGCAAAAGATAGAATATCTAGAAAATACTAGGGTACCTAAGTTTGATTTAATGAATCATTTCCCAAAATAATAGAATAGAAGAATAGAATAACTTTGTTGTCATTGTACAAGTACAACGAAACTGTTGATGCACCCCAGCAACTGCTTGCAATACAATAAAACCAAAGCACTTAAAGATAAAAATAAGAAAAATAGAGTACCCACATCTCCATTTACAATATGAGAATACAATATCTACGAATATACACAAAATATACATCCAACACTGACTGTGACGCTTGCCTAGTGTAATACACAAGAGATGGATTGTACTGTAATATATTATTATACATCTAAATGAGGTATTGCGGTTTCACATCTTTACACGTCTTAATAAGGTAGTAGCTTATATTTATTTGCAGTACGTTTGGCCCTGGGAAAGAAACTATTTGTTAGTCTAGTGGTATGGGATTTAATTGACCTAAAGAGCCATCCAGATGGCAGCAGGTCAAAAAGATAATTGCCAGGGTGTGAGGGACCTCCTAAGATGGCCTTGATTCTGCTTTGGCAGCGGGATCTGTCTAAGTCTTCCAGGGAGAGCAGAGGGCAACCAATGATCTTTTGAGCTGTGTTTATCACCCTCTGTAAAGTTTTTCTGTCCTCAGCTGAGGAACCTGCATACTACACACCCAGACAGTATGTCAGAGTGCTCTCCACAGAGGCTTTATAGAAAGCCAGCAACAGCTTCTTTTCCAGATTGTTTTTCCTGAGGACCTGTAGGAAGTGCAGCCACTGCTGAGCCTTCTTCACTATGGCCTTGGTGTTAGGGGACCAGGAGATATCAGCTGAGATATGAATGCCAAGGAATCTGATTGTAGAGACAGTTTCCACTCATTCTCCATTGATGATGAGTGAGGCGTGGTCCTGTCCATGTTTCCTGAAGTCCATAATCAGTTCTTTGGTTTTATGGATATTCAGTGACAAATTGTTCTGTAAACACCAGACAGACAGGTTCTCTACTTCTGCCCTATATGCCGTCTCATCCTCTCTGGAGATGAGACCAATCACGATCGTATCATCCACAAACTTTATGATGATGTTTGTTGCGTGGCTTGGTGAGCAGTCAAAGGTGTACAAGGCATATAACAAGGGGCTCAAGACACAACCCTGGGGGAACCAGTCCTGAGTGTAATAGTGGAAGAAAGGTGGGGGGCAAATCTAACTGACTGTGGTCTGTTTGTCAAAAAGTTCTTAATCCAGGAGCACGTGAGGGTGGGGACCTCAAGATTATACAGTTTGGTTACTAGTATATCTGGGATGATAGTGTTAAACACAGAGCTATAGTCCACAAATAGCAACCTCACATAGCTCTGTTTGTTCTCCAGATGACTAATCATATGAAGTGTTAAAGAATAGGTGTTCCTTTCTTCTATTTTTACTGTAAGTTTAAAGAAATTGTCTTGTGATAATGGAAGCCATGGCATTTCCATTGTCCCGTTGTTTTGTTCAATGCTAGAAGTATCTCTCTCCAAGGAATCATACCCCACAGCTCTGGATTCTATTTGTTTTATCTTTTTAAAAATGGTATTTGACCACTTCGGGAGATTTATGAGCTTTGAAAACATGTATTTTATTTTTCTACAGTACAATGCTCTGCTGGATTACTAAATGTAGAAATTGTATGTGTTATGTGTTGTGCATTTTTGCAGGTGCCTCAGCAGTAATCCTTAGACATTTTAAGGGCTCTTCATCATAGTGTGTTCTACAACTGGTGACACTTATGTTTCCTTCCAACAGTTTCTGCTGGAAAATGATAATTTTCTAAGCTATCTGGCTGGTTAATACTTAGAAATGAAAACTTTTTAATGGTTGTCACCACCCTCTCACATTTGTTGTATACATACACACAAACACACATGCACATGCACAAAAAAACATTTCTATTAAATTATAACCAACATGTTATCATTTCTGTTCAATCTGTAGCTTGCTTTGTGTATGATAGAATAAAACTCATCCCAGCTACTAGTGATCTGCTCTAAGATTAGTTATGTTCTTTTAAATGTGAAGAGGTAACAAGACTGATAAATATTTAAGGAAAAAAGGTTCAGAGAAAGAACAGTGCTGCTTTGTACAGAGTCCACTTGTTTCCTGAGTAAGAGGCTGTGTACAACTTGGGGTGTTGTACAATTTAGGTACACACCAATTCATTCATGATGCTATATAGGATGATAAATTGCAACTCACACAGGTTTTTAAAAGACTAGTGTCAACAACAAAATAATATGCTTATAAATTCCTTTTGGATGATTTCTTTTTCAAAAAGTAAAAGTGAAAAATAAATGTTTTAAATAAGAGTTAACATAAGAGTGCCTGGCAAATTTTCATGGTAATGTCCTCCAAAGAGCAGATTTGTCAAACATGTTCCAAAGGTAGGTGCCATAATTACTGCCTTTTCTTACTCACAACTTTATCTGAGAAAACAAGGGTCTGTAGAGGATGTAACAAAATAGGTTTCCTAACAGAAAAAGGCTTATTTCCTGAGTTTCTGCGGGGCAACTGTCTTCGACACCGGCACCACATTGCTGGCTCCTCAGACAGTCAAGGCCATTTCCTGGAAAGAACTACAAGAACTATTTGGTAACCACTAAGAAATCAGACAGAAGATGACTGACTATCAGTGAATACATGTCATCTTTTCGTTCAGTTGCCTTGCAATGCGGGTTCCAAGATCATCTAGACAATATGCTGCTGGACCAGCTCAGTCTGTGGGGTAAGAGACCTTCGACTACAACGATGGCTGCTAGCTAAAGGCGACCTCAGACTGAAGCAAGCCATCGAAGAAGCTCAAGCCGCAGAACTATCCAATTTATCCGCAGCTGAGATTCAAAAACCAAGCAGTCTCCCCGGGGTAAAACCCAGTGCTGCTGTCCACTATGAAGACACCTACTGTGAAGATGATGACTTTGAGGAGGAAGAAACAATCAATCGCCTCTGAACACCTCAGCTGATGCAGAGAAAAAGTTTTCCCACCAACAGAAAACAACTTACCCACAGCTGATTTGTCTCAGCTGTGGAGGAAACCATCTGAGAACCACTTGCCATTTTCGAAACGCTGTCTGTCTAAAGTGCCAGAAGAGAGGCCACATAGCTAGAATCTACCAGGCACCCAGAAGTACAATCCTGCCACCTCAACATTTCAATTAACCAAAAAACCTCAAATCCAAAGAGGAATGTTATGCGATCAACAAAACATTCCCAAGAGCTGAGTCACTAACTTACTCTTTTAATGTTAACAAAATTAATGTTGATCTTCTTTTAGAAGGCAACCCCTGCCCTATGGAAGTGGACACTGGATCATCCCTATCCCTCATCTCTTGGAAGACACTAAAGAATCTGCTACCAGACTTCCACAAGAAGCAGCTGAGCTCCTGCAATCTGACCCTGAGAGACTACCAAGGACAATCCATTCCAGTCCTCAGAACAGGCAAGTTCCATATTCAATACAACAATTTTCAGGGTCACCTCCCACTAGTCATTGTAACTGGGGACTTACCTAACTTACTGGGATTGGACTGGTTCCATTCCCTGGGATTCCAAGTAACTGGAGTTAATACAGTAACCTCCCACAACTTACAGCAACTTCTTAATGATTATTCAGAAGTGTTCAATGATAAACTGGGCTGCTACAATGGCACTCCTATTTCCCTTAGCCTGGACCCTAATGTTGCTCCTATACACCTCAAATCACTGCAGAGTGCCATTAGCATTACATGCTAAAGTGGATGCCCAGCTTGACAAATTGATTTCGCAAGGAGTCTTAGAGTCCAATTGACTTTGGAAAATGGGAAACTCCCATTGTAATACTTTTAAAAAGAGATGGCTCCATAAGAATTTGTTCGGACTAGAAGTCCACAATAAACAAGGGATTACAACCAAACGCTTATCCTGTGCCTATCATACAGCATCTTCTCCATTCCCTGGAAAAAAGCTCCATTTTTACCAAGCTGGATATGACTCAAGGATACCAGCAATTCCCAGTAGATAATGAAACAGCAGAGGCCCAAACAATCATTACGCATAGGGGTGCTTTTAAATGTAAACGTTTACAATTCAGGTATCAGCGTTGTCCCTGGCATATTCCAAGACATTATGGAACGTTTGCTATACAATATCAAGGGTGTCATTCTATACTCATTGTCATTACACATGACATCCTCATTGCTGCTGACAATCCACAAGACCATTGGAACAGACTACAAAAAGTTCTCCAGTGTTTTAAACAAGCAGGCCTTAAATTAAATAGGAAAAAAATTCATCTTTGCAGTTCCACAGATAGATTTCTTAGGATATCATATTGACCACAAAGGTATTCACTGGTAGAATCCAAGGTATGGACCATCCACCCAGAACAAGACTGAGTTACAGGCCTTTTTAGGACTACTAAATATCTACAGCTCCTTCCTGCCCCCAAGGCCACTTTAGCAGAACCATTGCACAGACTTTTAGACACAGTGGCAGTGGGGATCTAAGGAACAGGCCTCCTTCTCTGTTGTAAAATCTCTCCTGACTTCAAACAAGGTACTAATTCAATTTAACGATGCTCTCCTCCTTGTCTTAGTTTGTGATGCATCCCCTTATGGGATTGGGGCAGTCCTAGGTCATAAATTGCCCAATGGCCAGGAAGCCCCTATAGCTTATTTCTCCAGGACTGTCTCCCAATCTGAGTGCAACTACAGCCAGATTGACAAAAACTTTGGCTGCGGTGGCCTCAGTCAAAATACCTTTATGGACACCAGTTTGAGGTCATCACAGACAACCAGCCTTTGCTAGGCATCTTGGCTGGGGACAAACCCAGCCCTCAAATCCTGTCCCCAAGAATGACCCGATGGACAATCTTCCTGGCCACTTACAGTTATAAGTTGACTTACAGGCCTGGCAAAGATGTTGCTCATGCTGATGCCCTAAGTAGGTGCCCTTTACCCCTTTTGGTCACTGATCCTGCCCCTTCAGCCTCTGTGTTCCTGCTGTAAGATCTGCATTTACCTCTTATAGCAGCTGACATCGCCTATGCCACCTCCAGAGATGTACAACTATCAAAAGTCATGGACTGGGTGCAAAGGGGGTGGCCCAGGGAAACCACCCCAGGGGATTTCTGCCCCTTCAAAGCACACCAGACTGAACTCAGTGTGCTAAAAGGTTGTTTACTGTGGGGTACCCGAGTCATCATTCTCAAACTACTAAGACCATGTATTATTGATGTTCTGCATGAGGGTCACCCAGGGATCAACAGAATATAGGCTCTGGCCAGGAGCTATGTGTGGTGGCCAAACTTGGATGAGGCAGTTACCAATAAAGTGCAGAAGTGCACTGTCTTCCAGATGTCCAGGCTGACCCCACCAGCAGCCCCTTCTGGGGAATGGGAAGATACCAAAATACCATAGTCTAGAGTACACGTGGACCTGGCAGGTCACATGCAAGGGAAAAACTTCTTAATCACAGAAGATTCATTTTCAAAATGGGTAGAACTAATTCTACTACAATCAACCACTTCAGATGCTGTAAGCAGAGCTTTAGACAACATTTTCACTTCCCATGGGTATCCCAACACTCTAGTTTCTGATAATGGCCCCCAATTTACCTCATCCCCTTTTGAATTGTCCCTCACCCAAAGACGGATCAGGGTCCCTATAAAAGGAGCTGTCAAACAGAATCATCTGTCTCTCTCTCTCAGCTGGCTGCCGCGAGCCGCGGCTAGCTGGAGCTGAGCTACAAGTTAGCAATAAAGCCTGTTAAAGCTTATATTGCCTCCGCCTCTTTTTCCAAGTGCGCCAAACACAAAAATACCTATTAATTATTGGGAAATATATATTTTGTTCAAATGTCTCTATAAAATGTGCAGCAAAGAAGGATGTGTCCAGAGGTTTCTAGCTCTCCAGGATCACAGGATCAGAGCCTTTCAACTAATGGTATTCTTTTATAGTTGCCGTCCAAGATGGCTGATGGAATTACATGGCATCATTCAAGTGAAAAGACTTTCTGATTATTTGCTATCTTTAACCGCTAAGATAACTGGCAGGGGAGACAGTGTATCTGATGGAATCTGGAGCAGGGGTGTCAAACTCAAGGCCGGCCGCCTGGATCTGGTCCATGGGCTGCTTAGATCTGATCTGCAGGGCCAGTCTGGAAAATGCAAAGGACTGTCCTGCAATGCCTCTACTGAATAAGGGTATGCCAGAGTGCTTCAAGAGGATCTCCTTGACTCAAAAGGTTATAAAAGGGAGGAAAGGTAAAATATTTACTTTTCAGGCTTGCAGGATTCTGCTACTATAGTCTATGTTGATAATTTATAGTTCTAGTCTTCCTATGGAATTAGTTTCTTGATCTAGTATCTCTCTCATAGGGTGATCAAGTAGATCAAGTATGTATTAAAAAACCAAAAGTACAGAAATGTACACCTCTCTATTTTTATAAGTGTATAAAACCATGTGTGCAGAGGTGTGGTTCCATATCATGCCCACCATGACCATGCCCACTCTGGCCAACCCTCCCCACACACAACCCTCCATGGTCAACACAACCCTGATTCAGCCCTCAATGAAATCAAGTTTGAGACCCCTGACCTGGAGACAGAAATAATGGAACTTTTTTTTAGTCCATTTGTCTATATCTTTATGGCAATGTTTCTCAACCTTCCCAGCATGTTGATTGCGGAATTCCTGGAGTTGAAGTCCATACATGTTAAATTTTCCAAGGTTGAGAGAGATTATTTACTCTCAGATGTTTTTCTATTCTGTACTTAAGTTTCCTTGTGCTTTTCACAACTACCTCACATTGGGTGGGTGGGGAAGAAGCAGATCAGTAAATGCATGAACAGGAATGATCATTTGGTTGTGAAAAATATTGTTTGCAAGTCTTAATACTGAGCAATGGAAGAATCAACAAACTGTAGACCTTTTGATCTAGTAATCTAATATTGCATAACCGCTCTTACAGATAACTGTATCATCAAAATTTTAATTATGAGAAACCTAGCGTAACATTACTGTCATTGCTCATGCATTGCATTTCAAGTAAAATGAATGTCTATGGAGTTTTGTAGTCATCCAAGAAATGGTTGTCTCAAAGATGCTTTTCAATAGGCAACTGGATTCACATACTTATGGAGATATCCATAAATTAAGCAGAAAAATTTATGGAAAAATCATAGAAGGAAGAGGTAAGATACATAAATTTACGTATTAAAATAGCTGCAAAAGTTTGAGATTATATCTAAATCAAAACAAAATGATATTCATTCAAATTCCATTTAGCAGTACTGCACACTTTTTAGATATACCGCTATACAATGTGCTACAGTATGTTCTTCTCCCAGTGAAATCCATTCACATGTCTGAAATATAGGTACAATAGCCAGAGGTGGGATTCAACTGGTGTTATTACTGGTTTGGTGACTATGTTTTGCGCGCACATGCTCCTCACGTGCGCTGTGTGCACATGTAAAGAAAAGATCACCTGTGCTGCCCAGATAGCTGAAAAGCGCTGCACACAGGTGCACAGCATTTCAAAAGATACTTTTTTCCTGCTTTTTCAACCTAAGATGTGCTGCACAAAGCAGGTTGAAAAAGCAGGAAATAAAGGACAGGTAAGAGCCCAGGTAGGTGGGTGGCCCAAACAGCAGCAAACACAGAACCAGTTCTGTGTCTACTGCTCTTATGAGCTAGCAGTTCATTTGGTAACAAGTATCAAAATAGTCAAAAAGATAAATCTGAAGACACAACAGGGTTACTTCCACTATTATCAGTCTACAATGTGAGATTTCTCTGTCTGTTGACCCAGCTGAAAATGAGATGCATGGTGAAAAAAGGTTATGTGAAAAAGAGCTAATATTGTCAATTGCATCCAGATGAGTTTAGTCCATTGCCAGCAAGAGTTTTTTATAACAAAAAAGTGGGTAAAGGGATGACAGAACTCCAATTTTATGTGGCTTAGCACATGGTATAATAATATGCCTCACCCTATCTCCATTATGAATGGAACATGGTTTACCACAATAGAGACGGTTTGCTAAATTAGATGGACTAACCTTCACCATGTTTTCAGCAACTACTGGTATATTGTTAGATCAAACTGGGTCTGTAATGTGTTTACTCAAGAGCTTCCCCCCTCCCCAATATACCAAGCATGTGGGACATTTGTAAAGGGAGTCAGTCTCTGCTAGCAGGACTTCTGTGGGGTGTAGGGGAAAACTGGCCTCTACTGTTATATAAAAACCTGATGGGCTCAGCAAGATCCAGGCTAACATATAATAAAGATGTTAGGTGTACGTAGTTTTCCCCCTATTCCCCATGTTTTAACAGCTTTTATATTTTTTAAAAATATATTGGGAAATCTGATCGCAGATCTCCAAATTTATGTGCAGGAAATATGATAATTAGGACATACATGGAACATAAACATTCCTATTTTTATTTTAAAAAGCAAGCTGAGTTAGCCATAAGAACAATATTTAAAAAAAAAAAAAACAGTTTCAGGCCAATACTTTTAGAGGTCAGTTGAAAAAAAAACTGCAAAAATGAGTAAGCTTTTATGATTCTTAGATCTTTTCACAAGCAGAAGTAAATTGAAGGAAGGGAAGGGAAAGAATGGAAATCTATAATTTAGAAAATGTGATTTTTGTATGGAAAGGATTGAATGGGAGTGGGGAAGAGAGATCCAGACATTCAAATTAGTCTCCATATGATGGTATACTGTTTAGGTTCCCTCTAGAAATGTTCTTAAGTTCTGTTGGCTAGAGTTAAGTAACAAGCAAGGTAAGATCACATTTCCATTTTTTAAAGTACTTATGTTTTAAACCATAAAATATTGTTTTATGTGTTTATTTAAATCAGTTTAAATATTATCTTCTCATCTTACAGATGTGACTCTGGGTGGCTGATGAAGATTGAAAAAATATAATACAAATACTGTATATCATAAAAAGCCACATTTTACAACCAACTAAAACACAAAGTGGCTGCCAATACCAACAGTTTAGGTTTAATTACTCTCCCAGAACTCATCCTCAGAAAAACAACCAGTTCTTCAAGATTTTCCAAAAGGTAAGCAGAGTCTGGGCCAACCAAATTTTGGGAGGTAGAGTGTTCAATTGGGAGGGAACAACTCTGAAAAAGAGATTCTGGGTCTGACTATCCCAGGTTGATGGAATCTGCAGTATATTCCTCCTACCGAACATAATGAGATGGGTGCAATTCAATATTACTGTATTTGGAATTTTCAGGTTACAACTTTATATATGGAATTGTGCCACATTCTTGAATTCCAGAGTTCCTGTTTTAATCTGACATTTTGTTTTCATATCATTTACTTTTTTTCTCCAATGTATTATTTATAACTTTTATTTTTTTCTTCTTATCAAATTCAATTTGCTAATCAAACATTTTTATAGCTTAACAGAGACATGTTTGACTAAAACTTGGCTATAAAATGTCTATAGCACTTTATCTTATTAATGGTGTATTAGAATAAATTGTCAATACGATATCTTGAATTTGCTGGTTATTTAAGATTTGTTTGATATCTATCTGTATTTTATTGTTTATATTGGTTTCATCACTTTTGACTATATTTTTTCCATTCCTTTAAATCTGTATATCAGTAGAAATAAAAACAAAAATAAATGGAAGAATACTATTATCAACAAGTTTTATTATTATTATTTCTCTCTCTTTCTCTCTCTCTCTCTCCATATTTGCATGAATATATTTCTATAGATATCAACTTGTATGCTAGAAACAAAATTGCTTTTCATTTATCACCTAACAAATCTTGATGATATGCACATGACATGAACAATAGTAGTGGAATTATTTCCAAAGGCACCAACTGAATTCAATGTTAATTGTTATAACTAGTGATTTATGCTTCCTAATCATGAATATTGTTTAAACAAACCTATACTTCCTCAAATCACTTTGATTTTAACAGACTTGGCTGCTAGGAAAAGACATTCTGGTTTCAAAGCTTCCTCTTCAGACTTTCTGAATTTGGAAAGTAGTAGGCTTATCCTAGTAAATTACTGTTGTGCTGCATACAACTGTTCTATATATTTATTCTTTGATAAGTATGAAATTTTGAACAAATCATCTCACTTTCCTTTGTAGGAAGTTAGCATCCACCCCTCTCCTAGAGAAATTGAAATAGCCTAGGAAATATTAAAAAGGCAGAATATTTCTCCTAAAAAGAATAGTCACTCAAGAAGCAGAAACTCACCCCAGAAGCAGAATCTCACCCCCACCTTTGTTAGTGGGTGGGCCATTAAGGCCTGGGCCAGAATACTTTACATAAGAAGGAGCTCCAGGTAAAATCCTTGCTGCGATCCTCTCTTGCTCTTGTTTTAGTGGATGGTCGAGGCTGCTGCTATTTGTTGTCTTACCTCGTCGTCCTCTTCTACTTGTACCGTTTAGCCTGGCAGCGTTTGATATTGTTGTTCCTGTATGAGTTCTGGATACCTGTCTGGATACTTGTCTGCTGTTTACCATCAACTCCAGCCTATTGCCACTTTAGTGGTATAACATTTTCCATCAGCCAGCGAATGCCCTTATTCTGACTATCCTTGTACCAGGAGAAAGGTGCCAGAGGAGGAGGTTCTCAGACCGCCATCGTGGTGAGAGGACGATGGCGTTGCATATCATCCTTCCCCACTGTTGTGAGAGGACAGTGGGTTGAACCTTATCTCCACCCTAAGGTCCGTGTGATCTGGTCCCTCACCATCGTGAGAGGATGGTGGACCTATTACCACCAGGACTCCCCAGTGACCGTGAGAGGGTCATTGGGGTAGAGGATCTTTCTTTTCTTCCACAGGACATTTTATTCTGGCCCTTGCTTTGTGAGGCCTTACTGCCCAGAGGCGATGAAAAACTGAAGTCTATCTATTCGGCAGCTGAACTGAGGGCCCTGAGGAATGCCCCCCTTTCTCAGGTGTGGCCCTCAGACCTCTCCCGGTCATACCTCGAGGATGGCTCTTGGGTGCCAGAGAGGAGATATGACGCAGTTGGGGATTTTAATTTTAGGGATTTTAAGGGGTCTTTTAAATTATTTAAATTTTTGACGAAATTTTTAATGGGGTTAGGGCAAGGGAATTTATTAATTGGGTTAGGGAGGGGGCCCGGGCTGGGTTTGGGGGACAACCCGCCTGGGGATAAGGCCAGACCGGGGGATACCTGCGACTGGGAGGCCTTGGGATCGGGGACGGTCGTTCTGAAGATGGGGGTTTCTTCTGGGGAGGGGGATGAAAGGGTTATCCCTACGATCGGTGGGAGAGGCAGGTATGGTGTTGACAGGGGGTCTTATCAAGTGATGGGAGCTCGCCCCCGCTGTTTACAAGCGGTGGTGCGCTCCGGCCCCCAGGTCATGTCTCGCTCCCTGAGTTGTTTGAATGATCGGGCCCCGGGCCTCCGGCTGATGCTCTGCAATGCCAGGTCCGTAGTGAATAAAGCCCCCCTTGTGCACGATCTCATCACGGAGGGGGGTGCGGACCTGGCGGGCATTACCGAGACCTGGCTGGGACAGGAGGGGGGTGTCCCTCTAGTAGAGATGTGCCCAGCCGGGTTTCGGGTCTTTCATCGGCCGAGGGCCGAGGGGAGGGGTGGGGGGGTTGCGGTAATTATTCGGGAGGATCTAGATCCTAGGGAATCCACTGTTCCTCAGACGACCGGATGTGAGTCCCTGTTTGTTAAGTGTGGTTCCGGGGTTCAGATGGGCCTATTGATCACATACCTGGCTCCCTGCTATGTGACATCGGCCCTGCCTGAGCTCCTCGAGGTCATAGCCGGCCTGGCGGTTGAGACCCCCAGGCTGATGGTCATGGGGGATCTCAACCTACCTTCGGCCGGTGGGGCCTCGGGGACTGCTCAGGAGTTCTTGGCTTCCATGACGGCCTTGGGCCTGACCCAATTAATTAAGGAACCCACGCATACTGGGGGTCACATTCTGGATCTGGTTTTTGTCTCTGGACAGTGGCAGGATGATCTAGGTGTTGGGGATGTTTCTATTGAACCCTTGTCATGGTCAGATCATTCGCTCCTTAGGCTAGACTTCCAGGCCGCTCCTCCCCATCGCAGGGAGGCGGACCAAATACGTTGGTACCGCCCCAGGCGCCTGATGGATCCAGATAGGTTCCTGATGGAGCTTGGGCCATATCCCGACATTCGGACTCACGACTCGGTGGGGGACCTAGTCGCCACCTGGGAAAGGGTGGCGGCTGGGGCCCTGGACCAGGTCGTGCCCTTGCGGCCTCTGACCCGGCGCCGCTCTCGCTCGGCCCCCTGGTTTTCCGGGGAGCTGAGGGAGATGAAGCGCCGGAAAAGACGCCTGGAGAGTATTTGGAGGACCACTCGCTCCGGACCTGACCGAACACTTTTACGGTCTTTTATTAAGACCTATTTAGTGGCGATAAGGGTGGCAAGGCGTTTTTACTTTTCCACCCTTATTGCGTCCGCAGGAAACCGCCCGGCTGCCCTGTTTAGAGTGACCCGCTCCCTCTTAGAAGGGGGAGCGCGGGAGGACCCCTTGCAGGGACAGACTGAGGATTTTTCAAAGTTCCTGGTGGATAAAATCACTCAGATCCGGGATGGCTTGGACTCCGAATGGGCAGTTCTGGGTGGGGAATCGGGGGCGGAATTTGGAACAGTCATTTGGGACGAGTTTGATCCTGTGACCCCCGAAGATGTGGACAGGTTACTGCGGGGACTGAATGCGACCACATGTTTATTGGACCCGTGTCCCTCCTGGCTGGTGTTAGCCACCCGGGAGGTGACACGAGGTTGGTTCCAGGGCATTATTAACGCTTCCTTGAGTGAGGGATATCTACCCGCCGCCTTGAAAGAGGCGGTGGTGAGACCCCTCCTCAAGAAACCGTCCCTGGACCCAACTTTGTTATCTAATTATCGTCCTGTCTCCAACCTTCGCTTTATGGCGAAGGTTGTTGAGAGTGTGGTGGCACAACAGTTTCCCCAGCACCTGGATGAAGCTGTCTATTTGGATCCACGCCAATCGGGCTTCAGGCCCGGGCACAGCACAGAGACGGCGCTGGTCGCATTGGTGGATGATCTCTGGAGGGCCCGTGACAGGGGTTATTCCTCTGTCCTGGTCCTCCTAGATCTTTCGGCGGCTTTTGATACTGTCGACCACAGTATCCTATTGCAGCGGCTGGGGGGGTTGGGGGTGGGAGGCACCGTTATGCGGTGGTTCTCCTCCTTCCTCTCTGACCGCTCGCAATTTGTGTTGGCAGGGGGGCAGAGGTCGGCCCCGAGGCCCCTGGTTTGCGGGGTGCCTCAGGGGTCGGTGCTCTCGCCCCTCCTGTTCAACATATATATGAAGCCGCTAGGTGAGATCATCCGTGGCTTTGGGGTAGAGTTCCATCAGTACGCTGATGACACCCAGCTGTACATCTCTACCCCGGGCCACCCCGATGAAGCCGTCGAAGTGATGGCCCGATGCCTGGAGGCCGTGCGGTGTTGGATGGGGCGGAACAGGCTTCAGCTCAACCCATCTAAGACTGAGTGGCTGTGCTTCCCGGCACCCCGATACAGCCGGCTGGTTCCATCGCTGGCTGTGGGGGGGGAAATTCTTGCCCCCACAGAGAGGGCCCGCAATCTGGGTGTCCTCCTGGATGTACGGCTGTCATTGGAAGATCATGTGGCGGCCGTCGCCAGGGGGGCTTTTGGACAGGTCCGTAGGATCTACCAGTTGCGGCCCTTTCTGGATCGGGATGCGCTTCGCACGGTCACTTCCGCCCTGGTGATCTCCCGCCTAGACTATGCCAATGCTCTCTACATGGGGCTGCCCTTGAAGAGCATCCGGAGGCTCCAGTTGGTGCAGAATGCAGCCGCGAGGGTGGTAATGGGGGCACCTAGGGGCTCCCATGTTATGCCACTTCTACGCGGGCTGCATTGGCTCCCGGTGGCCCTCCGGGTGCGCTTCAAGGTCTTGGTCACTATCTTTAAAGCGCTCCATGGCTCGGGACCAGGTTACTTGCGAGACCGCCTCCTGCCACCATCGGCTTCCCACCGACCGGTACGCTCCCATAGGGTGGGCCTCCTCGGGGTGCCGCCGGCTGGACGGCTGGCGACCCCGAGGGTGCGGGCCTTCTCATTGGGAGCACCCCCTCTCTGGAACGAATTACCCCCGGAGATAAGGGCCGCCCCCGATCTCATGGCCTTCCGTCGGTTGCTCAAAACGCATTTATTTCGGCAGGCCGGACTGGCCTAGGGGTTTTTAAATTTTAATTGGGTTTTAATCTTTTTAATACTTGTTTATATTTTATTAGAGCCATATTGGATTTCAGTTTTTAAATTTTAATATATCATGTTGTCTCATACTTTGTACATTGTATATGTGTTTTTATTGGCTGTTCACCGCCCCGAGTCCCTTCGGGGAGAGGGGGCGGTATATAAATCAAATAAATAAATAAATAAATAAAAGCTATAGAAATTGCCAAAAGCCCTTTTAAGGGCATAATTACCCAGCAAGGCTAGACCAAGCCTGGAACTCAGGACAGCCTACAAAGTTAAGACCCCCGCCCCTGGGAGTCTGACAACCAATGGGATTCATTTCTTGCACAGGAACAGGAAACACTAAGGTGGGGCCCAACAGAGGTTTTATAAGGGTCTCTCAGCATCTTGGTCAGCCCTTCTTTCCTTCTCTGCTCACCTTGAAGCATGTGATCATTCTTCTCTGGAGCTCCAGACCATGTGGCTCTGTACACCATTAAACTTTCCAAGCAGCCTCCATGTTTCCAGTGTCTTTTTCCCCACTTGGAACTGAACTCAAAAGGATATTTCTTTCAATAATTGGCACCCAAGCAGATGGGACTCCAAGCTAACCTAACCAATGGACCAGGCCCAGATAAGATTCCCTTGCTAGCAAACAGACCCATTGAGTCTGTGGGTGAGTTTTTTCTGGACCTTGGCCATTTGGGAAAAAGGGTTTTAAAGGGGTTTTGAGTGTTGAACTCAAAGGCTGTTTGGAAAGAAGGTGAGTACCTCTATATTTTAATTTTAAAGCATGGAAAAACGTGGGAAATGTGTGTATGCCTAGGTGTGAGTGAGAAAGAGATCTTTCTTCCTCTTTGTGTTCTACCAAGAGAGCTAGTATCACTTATATTACTGTTTATAACAATAATATTAATGCTAATTGTTTAAGCAAGGTAATGTATCTTCCTTATATCACTAATCCTTTTATATATTTCTCTTTTTTTCCCCCTGTTTTTGTCTGCTAGCCATTGATGAATCTCAAGGAAAAAGAAAATCAGTTTCTTCCTTTTGCTTAATTGTAAGTGTTAACTTAGTCTAATCACATCTTCATCGGTTGGGATTTTTTCACTTTTTCATTGTTGTGCAAAGGGAATGTATTTTACATGTATTGACTGCAGAAAGAATACATGTAAAATACATTCCCTTTGTTATACCTCAATTGAATAGCCAAAATTTTTAGAACCTTGCAACATTTTCAAGTTTATCCTTGCTTTTTTTTCCTTGCCAAGTGTATTTTAATATTGTTTAATTTTTCAAAATATTTTTTGCTACAGTTTTTTTGGTATTGCTTGGAATAAATATAGTAACCTTGGCAGGATATTCAATTTTATGGTGGCTACTCTTTCCATCAATGATAGCTGTAGATTTTTCCACTTAATCAAATTTGTTTTAATTGGTTGCGCCAATTTATAATAACTTTCTTTACTACCTGTATACCTATTTTCCTCCTTAGTTCTTTTTCTATATGTCTGTAAACAATTATTTTGATTTTTTTTCTTTATTTATTTTCAGTCTTGTAATTTCACTATACTCTTCTATTTTCCTAGTTGGTTTGAGTCCATTTTCTTGTGGGTCTTCCAAGATAAAGAGCAAATCCTCTATAAATGCCTATAATTTATATTGTTCCCTTTTTATTTCTATAGCTTTAATTTCTATCTCTTGTCTAATAATTATATTTGGTAACTCTAATATCAATATGAATAGTAAAGGAAATAGTGGACATCCTTTTCTTGTGCCTTTTTTATATTAAAATTCTCTATCCTATTTCCATTTTCTATCACTTTTGCCATTTGTAATAAAATTATTCTCATATTGTTTTAATCTGTCTCTTAGGCAAAAAGCCATTTTGATCTGAATATATAAATTCATTTAGAAACTTTCTTTTACTCTCTCTACCATTATTGAAGCATATATTTTATAGTCAGTGTTCAATAAAGATATGAGTCTTTATCTAGTTTTAGTTTAGTTTTTTAGTTTTTTATCTGCATTAAATCTGAATCTTTTGGAATCAAAGTAATATTTGCTTTTATCCACAAATTTGGTACCTTTGCATCAATCAATATTTCATTAGGACTTCCAACACTGATGGGCCTAAAGTATCTTGTAAACCTTTGTAAAATTCTGCCTGCAGCCCATCTGGCCCTGGTGTTTTATTATTATTTTGTCTCTTGATCACTTCTGATACTTCCATCATTGATATTTGTTCATTTAACATAGTTTTTACTTTTTCTGGTACTTGAGGTAATTCCACTTTTTTCCAAATATTGTTTAATTTTCTCTTCTGAAACTTTTCTTTCTGATACAGCTTTGCATAAAAATCTTGAATTTATCCTCATTTTGGTAGTATAAAGTTCCTTTCTCATCTCCTGGCTTATGTATATTTTAAAAAAAAAGTTATGTTTAACATTTTCAGAGTACAGGACCTTTTGTTAGAGAAGGAGGAAGAGCGTATGTGTGTGTGAGTGGCTTCACCCTTGAACAGCAGCTGGATCTCATTTCTTTGTTTGGCCTCTAGCCACCCTCTTGCCTGTTGTTAGCGCTACAGAGCCATGACCTTCAGGACAGGAAAAGCAAGGTGGGGGGCCATCAGAGTATGTACCTTCTGTATGTAGGACAGAAAGCTGAGCAGGTTAGGGTTGAAGGGAGGGAAGAAAATTTATCATTTTTTTTTGTCCAGTGTATCCCAAAAGCAAACCCCAGGATTTTATGTAATTTTAGGTAATTTGGATGCTAAATTGGAGTACCAGTACTTGCTTACAGAAAAGAAAAGTTTTCCCGGATTTGAGCTCTTCCAGATCTGTAAAGGTGGGCCTGAAGGAAAGAGGCCTACTGGTAAAATGTACCAGTACTTACCTGCAGGGGGGCAGAGAGTCTCACGGACTCTTTTTTGGGGGGAGAGGAAAGAAGTCTGCACAGGCAGCATACCCCCAGTCCGAAAATGGTAGCGAAAAGAAGAGAAAGAGAGAGTCTCTTGTGGTTTTTTAAAGGGGAATGCATGTACTTTGTGGAATATTTTATGGAATACTTTATGGAATACTGTGTGGAATACTTCATGGAATACTTTGTGAAAAAGAGAGGTTTTTTTGTGTTTTTTTTTTAAATAGTGTTTGATTTTGTTGCATGAGGTGCAACAACAAAAGTCTCCCCCAGACACCTTTTTTTTTCTTGCTCTTGAATTTCTTGTGTCTGAAACCGGTCACTGACTGACCCGACTAGGCCAAAGTGTGAAACCTCACATCAGAAGGGAAACATGGGAAGTGGTAGTTTGAGGGTCCTGAGTGGAATGGAACCCCCCTGGAAGAGCTGTTGGAGGCTTGGGATGAGCAGCAGATGCTGACCCTAGCCAGCATGAGCAAAAAAAAGGCAAAATGTATAGGTAGAGAATGGGCTTTGCTGAGGAATACAGGAAGACCAATGTGGAAAATAAAGGTACTTAAAAGGGCAATGTATAAACAGGATCACATGGAATTTTTCTTAATTCTTTCTGTCTTTCTTTCTTTGTCTTCTATGCAACCACGTAGTTTGTTCCTTAAAATTTGTGCCTTCCCCAATTTAACAGAGATTTATTGTGGGAATGATCAGTGTGTGTGTAAATCTGAGTTTTGTTTTCTTCTCTGTGTCCTTGTTTCTGTGTGTGTGCGCGCACATGTGTGTGTGTCTAAGTCTTTGTGCGTCCTCGAGGTAACTGTTGCAACTGTTAAAAGTGTCTGACCTCTTCAGATATTAATTTTAAATTGTTAAGATTTAAAAACACTGAGAGAAATTGTCTTCTCCCAGTCTGGTCTGGCCAACTAGACTGGATGAGGAACAGGTTCAATTTTCTTTCCTCTATGTACTTTTAAGAAAAACCCAAGGTTATTGGGGAATGTGCTAACTTCATTTACAAGAAAAGTTTCATCCTTGCATTTACTGTGTGTTTAAATGATTTTATCTGTTCATCCTTTTTCCTGAAGCTTGTGAATCCAGTTTTTTCCTTTCTCATCTGCCATGTCTCCATTTTGTTGAAACTGATTTATCTTTTTAGTAACTGCAATACTAATGTGTTATTCTTCATCCTCAAACCATGCCTACAAGCTATCTATCCCCACCAAAATCTCTAATCCTTTTACAATGCCTTTCCTGGTAGAATTACCAGCGAAGGGGGGAGGGGACCCTTGTTCTGTGTCTTCCAGGCCTGCCACGTGTGGAAGCAGATGCTGCCCCTTGAGACATTCCATCTATTGGAGCCAGGAATTGGGTTTGGATCCAGCCTCCACTGAAAGTCATTACCACCCATACCACCAGGCCAAGCCTATGCCACCCAGAGACGTGAAGGAAAGGACACTGAGATGGACCAGTAAAATACTAAAAAACAATTTTCAATCCCCAGAAGACAGTTAGAAAGATTATGGGGGAAGGGTGGAAATTCATTGTAACTGAAAATTCATTGTAACTGAAAATTCATTGTAATGTGAAATCCATTGTAATGTTTTCCTTATTGTGTCATTTATATTGTAACCAGTTTGATGTACTCATGTAAGTATTATATTTGAGAGTGGCTGGCCCAGCAAGTTCTGAACACCTTGTACTTCTGTCTGGTGGGAGGGAAAATTGTCCACATGTTTGTATTATCTGTATTGTAAAACTAGCTGCATACACAGGCACATATACAGAGACACACCATTTAGAATTAGATAGAGGCTAACCCCTTTCACCTACCTCCACACAAAGCTGCTCCTAGCTTCAATTTTAATGTGTTTTGTTTTGTTTTTGTTTGCTGCTCTGAGGCACTAAGGCCCAAGCAGTCATATTGCCCTGCTAATTCCATTGGGGAGAGGGCATCTCCCTCAGGCAATTCTTGAAGAGATAGCAGAAAAGAGATCTCCAAACCCCAAGTCCTGACTGTGACTCACAAATGACGCTGCCCAGTTGCCCAGTAAAGCAGGATATGTTGCACTGGTGGTCTCATGAGTAGAGGTCCCAGGGCTCATTGTATGTAACTTTAAAAACACTAAATAGCCTGGTTTGCACACTGGCTAACCTCAATTTGGCCTCACAAACCCTGGAAGCTAAGAGCTAGGCAGATAGTAACCATAATCTTGGAAATGGGCAGCCTGTAATTTAAAGGTTGTGAAGAAGGTAGAGACTTGTGCTTACAACCTGACTGTAAGTTCACAAAAAGTACATCAAACAACTGAAAATTGGATACTGTTTAAAAAAACAAACCAGAAGTTTTCCCAAACCTTCATGGTTGAAAGCTTTTGGGAACCACTGAAGGAATCCTTTTCTGTTGCCTCTTTTTCAATGCCTTTCCTTTGCATCAGAAAAAAAAAATTAAAAGCACCTATCAAGTCTCCCTGATCTGATCACCTTTTAATTTTGTCAAAATTCACGTGTTTTCAAAAACAAAATAAAAAAATAAAAATGAGGGATTGTAGGAAGTTAGCATCCATCCCACTCCTAGACAAATTGAAATAGCCTAGGAAATATTAAAAAGGCAGAATATTTCTCCTAAAAAGAATAGTCACTCAAGAAGCAGAAACTCACCCCAGAAGCAGAATCTCACCCCTACCTTTGTTAATGGGTGGGCCATTAAGGCCTGGGCCAGAATACTTTACATAAGAAGAAGCTCCAGGTAAAAGCTATAGAAATTGCCAAAAGCCCTTTTAAGGGCATAATCACCCAGCAAGGCTAGACCAAGCCTGGAACTCAGGACAGTCTACAAAGTTAAGACCCCCGCCCCTGGGAGTCTGACAGCCAATGGGATTCATTTCTTGCACAGGAACAGGAAACACTAAGGTGGGACCCAACAGAGGTTATATAAGAGTCTCTCAGCATCTTGGTCACCCCTTCTTCCCTTCTCTTCTCACCTTGAAGCATGTGATCATTCTTCTCTGGAGCTCCAGGCCATGTGGCCCTGTACACCATTAAACCTTCCAAGCAGCCTCCATGTTTCCAGTGTCTTTTTTCCCACTTGGAATTGAACCCAGAAGGATATTTCTTTCAACACCTTAAACAAACAAATAAATATCTTCCCAGAATGATTAAGAATTAAAAAATGGTGAATCAACAATTTCTTTAAGATTTGAAAGTAATTATCCATAAACACATGCTGTCCTGAAATTGAAACAATAAAACCTGAGACTACTGAATTCTTCTACTCTTCAGATTCTGAAATCAAAACTTCAGATCCTGAAATCCAAATGTCAAGTCCTGAAACAATCCCATAACACAGAAAACCAGACTTTGCAACTGAGCTCCATGGGGATTTCCTAGAGTGGTAGTGATTCTACCCAAGGACATATATACTGTAAGCTTGTGGCTAATGTAAACTAAATGAGCTTCAGTATAGCAATGTCTGTACAAATGAGTCTGAGCAAAAATATCAAGGCTCTGGAAAATAATACCTGCGATGGTCTAGTTTTTCATTTAAAGTTTATCTGGTTTTTCTTATTCTTTGTACTTCTGCTTATGATTTAACCATATTACTCTACTGACCCTCTGAATTTTTGATATTGTGTTAGGATTATCATATTGGGTTGCAGAAATCCAGGCAACCAATAGATGGTAGACCTTTCTGCATATTTGGTAAAATCTAGTACTTATCTATAATGTTCAGGATACTCCAAATTATTACCTTGCCTACTAGATGATAGATAGATGATAGATAGATAGATAGATAGATAGATAGATAGATAGATAGATAGATAGATAGATAGATGATACCTAAATTTATTGAATTTATGTTCTTGCTTTGATTCAGAATAGTGTATTAATTCAAGATTCCCCTTATCTTTCAAGGTCATCCACATGCTCCATTATACTAGAAGATGGGCTTGTTTTGAAGATTTTACACTTTTTAGCAATGAAGCAAATGATCTGAGAAAATAGAAATAGCACTTAGACTTATATATCACTTCATAGTGCTTTACAGCCGTCTCTAAGCGGTTTACAGAGTCAGTATATTGCCCCCAACAATCTGATTTCATTAGCATCAAATTGTACTTTTGCTTTTAATGTGGTTGACATAAACAAATAAATGCTGTAATTTGAGGATTGTTTTTATACATTCTTATCTTCTTCCAGCATGTCTGCCATGACATCTCTTTTAACTTTTACTAATATTGGAGGTTAGAATTATAACAGAGTTTATTCAATGACTGGGGAGACTTTTATTTCCCTGTTAGAAGGCAGATTTCAGAAGTGATATTCAGCAGGTTTTGACCAGTTCTGAAGAACTGGTAGTGGAAATTTTGAGTAGTTTGGAGAGCCAGCAAATACCACCTCTGACTGGAGATTTTACAATATCCTTCTCCTGCCACATCCACCAAGCCCAAAGAACCAATAGTAAAAAAATTTGAATCCCACCACTGGCAGATTCCTAGCAAAGGAGAGATTCAAAAGTCACATAATAAGGAAATACTAAGCTCTATGGTAAATGGATGCAAAGTGTATGTGTGTGTGGGGAGTGTTTATGTGTGTGCTTATTGTTTTGCTGTTGTGTACTGGTGATCCAGATTTTTGCAGCATAAGATAGTTCTACTTACAATGTGGCTTCTAAGACACCTTTCTAAGAACCATAGGTTTACAGGCTTATCTGAATAAAGGTAAAGAGTCCTGTGGTTACTCTGCTGGTTGTTGCTTACTACAGTGGTACTCATCTCCATTTCAAGGCCATTGAGCTAATGCTGTCTGAAGACATTTTCACAGCCATGTGGCCAATATGATATCATAGAGCTCTGTTACCTTCTCACTGAAATGGTACCGATTTATCTACTCATATGCATGCTCTTCTATTGCTAGGTTGGCAGGAGCTGTGGTGTGGCACTCATTCTTGAACCTTGGCTGCTGGTTTTCCAGCTGACAAACCCAGCATCTTTACTTCTGAACCACCGTGCTGCCCATTTTCAGAGTACTATAACAAATGTCATTTGAATAGCATAATACCCAGTATAAATTTAGAAGTTTGTATTTAAGGGTATATAGAATGTTAGAAGTTTGCAAATAATAACTTATTTCTAAACAATTGCATTCATATAGGTGCTATCTCACATGCCTAAGGAGAAATCAAGCTGCATGCAAATATATTCAGTTGAAGATAAGATGTTTGTATAAAACTTTATAGCAAATTCCATCTGCATTTATAACCAAATGCAGGATTCAGCAATTTGAGACAGAATATTATAAAGACATTGGGATTTGAATACCTGATTCAGGAGTTTCTTAAATGATTCTTTAAAGAGTTTCATTTGTCAAAGATGAGGGAAGGTTTTATTTCATCTCTTTGATAATTGTCTTTGGTGCCATGATAGGATTAAGGGTGAATTATTTTGACTGGGAGCACATTGAAACTGTAAATGGGAAATGAATATTTCAAGGAATCTTCAGCATATTTTAAGTGAACAGGACATAAAGGGAAATGTGACTTTTTGAATAGTTAGAGTCAGATAATCTCTTGATTAGGTCAGCTAGAACTAATGCCCAGGGACACTTGTATCATTTCAGCAGGGAACCTCTTCACTATTCATTTTTGGACACTGTCTTACACAAAAACAAGATAAAAAGAAGGAGGACACAGTTTAGAATTGGGGCTTTCTGCCAAAGGAACTTAAAAATGCAATTAAAGATTTGTCAATTTTCATTTTTTTTTGTAAAAATAATGTATATTGGTGTCTGTCTGTCTGTCTGTCTGTCTATCTGTCTCTGTCTCTCTCTGTAGGTGTTTCATTATGTAAAGAATCCTTTTATCTTATCCCTTACCTTTTATCTGTATGCTAGTATATTAGACCAATGAGAAAATGAACCATTTCTTTTCAGGTAAAGATGTGCCAAGCATTTCCAAGGTACCATGAAATAATAGGAACATATATTCATCAGTTTCCAAATGTTAGAATAATATAGACAACATCAACATAATTTACATATTAGTGGCCAATGACACTATTATAGAAAGTAATTCAACTTTAAAATTATATATGAATAGTATAGACAGATTAATGGACAGGCTGTCAAATATAAACAACATTTTAGATGACTACTTGATGTCAGAATCAGAGTTCCTTGAATCTCTGTGCCATCATCTGGTGGAGAGCTGGATTTGTACATGGGGCCATATGAATGAGTCTTGTAATAATTTTATGCATTGTATAAAAAGTATTCTTTCCACAATTATTCCTTGGCTATATGATATCATTTTCAAGCCAAATCAGATGAGTGCAAGAACTTTCATTCCCCTTTAGTCTCATGACAATGTAATATAATCAGTATTCCCAGCCCTAACTTATGGGAAAAAAGAATACTTGTTTATCAGAAACCAGGAGTCCAATTGCAATTTATAAATCTGGTTTCTGAGGACATTATTTCATTGCTGTTTTCTTGGAAATGTTGAAAATGAGGAAAAGAGAAGGCCGCTCATGCTAGTGAACGGGACATCAAAAGTTTTTCTTTCATGAATAATATCATTTATGATTATTTTGAGGGGAGGATGTTGGCTAAACCGTACTTCATTTTTAATTTCACAAATGGATAATTAGACTGGTTTAACATGCAGGGTGTTTTGTTTTGCCTGGGTTTTGCAGTTTTTATCTGTCCCTGGATAAATTGTTGTTTATACCAATCATGCAGGGAGAAAGATTACATTATTGCTAAACTGGTGCTATGGCTGATACATTTTATAGCTGTCTAATAGTGGTGACTAAGACGAATTTCTGGAAAAGGGACACCACCACCCCCCCAAAAAATCCAGTGTCTACTAAAACAGAATCAAAATGTATCAGACCTGTGGTGAGATACACATAAGATTTGCATGCCATTCACACAAGGAGGGAACTAAAAGATCTAGGTCAATGGGGCAGACCTCAGGAGCTTTTCTACATAAAGGACACAGCAATGCAACAGTTCCCGAGTGAATGAGCTCCTGTAGTGACAAACATTTTGTGGAAATGTTTCAAATCCTGTGATTATAAGAGTATTTCCATTGTGTTATTTATTGGTAAGGCAACAGGAATCAGATTTCACTTGAAGTGGCAAAAGGTTGGGATAATTATGTAACCACTGAGAAGGAAAAAATGTAAAACTCAAAATGCCTCCCCTCATGTGCCATTAATATACTTAAGCACTGTTGTTTAAGAAGCCCTTTTAGAAAGCTCAATGCTTTATACAGGGATAATGCACTTTCTTTTGAAACACAACTCCATTATTTAATCTACTAGAGATTGGTTTGGAATCATCCCGAGGTGTAAAATATTTGCAAGAAAAGAAAAGGAGGGGAAAGATTAACATGACACCTTTGTCAGGAACCATCATCTCATGACTCATTAACACATTAGCTACAATATATGGTTCACTAGCTTATTTTGAGAATGCCACAATATTTTGGCATGCAACTTTCACATGCATCCAGGGCTTTGTGGAGAACAAAAAGGACAATAAGGGGTTTATTTCACACATATTCTAGTGTAGGACAAGATCTTGTCCCAGATTTCTAACCCCATTATCTTAGCAACACATTTTCAAGATTGTATAAATTAATAAAAATAACGGTTTGCAGTGTAAAAAACAAATTCTAACCTTTAAAACATGTAGCAAAGATTGGAATGAATGCTTGTTTTTATGATAAGGGGAAAACAAGACAAACTTTGAGTTTCTGGTACTTCCTTGGTGCTATTATAGAGTGATATTCCATGAGATATTATGCCATTCATTCATTCATTCATTCATTCATCATATTTACATGGTTGGTCAATTCAAACAACATGATTCTGAGTGTGATACAAGAGAAAAATCCTACATGCAACACAAGGAAAACAAAACATACATGCAACACAAGGAAAATAAAACAATATTTTAAAATAATTAAAATAAAAAAATGGCACTCAAATTAAAATCTATTGTAAGTAAGTCACTTATGATTTCACCCATCCTGATTCCAAGGCTGGAGAAGATTATTTAGCGCATGTCACTTGCCTACCACCTTCTTTGCTTCTCCATATAACGCTAGCTGTTAGGAACAAAACCCAATCATTGTTGCTTTAATAAAGTGTCTAAACTTCCTATTCAGAATTGCACTCCTTTTGTTCACCATCCAACAGGCTATAGAGGTTCACTATGTTTCTAAGTTTAAACATGAATTATTTAAAGTAAAGCACTTTAAAATTGACGTGTCTTACAATTAACCTACCATCTCACAGTGCAAAGATTAGAAACACGGGTTTTTTGGGTGATAGCATCCAACTGTGTGTGTTTTTTCTTGGAGTTGTTTGATTGATTCCCATATCTTCTTCTTTTAAACAACTGGATAAATGCATATTCCCAAGGACACTGAGATATAAATGTTCTAGAAACATTTTTTAAAAAGTAACTTTATTTTCATTGCCAAATTGTGGGGTTCTTTTCAACTCTACCTTCTTTTTTTTAACATGTTGAAAGAAATACTGATAAGAATCCTGCAATGATATACGCATTCAATAAAGATATCAGTCTGTAATTTTTTATTTGTTGCAAGTCTGAGTCCTCCTTTGGTATGAGTGTAATATATTCTCTGTCCATGAATTTGGTACTTTCATTTCTAATAATATTCATTAAACATTTCCACCATTGGTTTGCTTAAAATATTTTCCAAACCTTTGTAAAGTCCTGCTGGTAGTCCATAAGGGCCCGGTGTTTTTCCTTTTTCCTTTTTTTTGGTCTTTTAATTTCTTCTATTAATTCCATCATTGTTATGCGTTCATCTAACATAACTTTTACTATTTCAGGTATTTTAGATAATACTTCTACTTTTTTTAGATATTGCTTTATTTTGTCTTCTGAAACTATCTCTTGGTCATATAACTTTCCATAATAATTTTGAATCACTTTCTTTTTGGCCCCATTTTGATAATATTTTGGTCACTGTTTCATTCCATAAAAGTAAAAAAAAAGAATATCTCTCTTACCCTTGTCTCTATCACTCAGACATTCTCTCTGTATATCTTAATGCCTGGGCATATTAACAAGCTGTTTAGTATTTAGAATTATAAATTAGATGCTAGATTTCAAGGTGGTGTTACAAGATTGATTAAACTCTCTTCCTTAAACTCCTTGCAAATAAGCAACTCTTGATTAGGAAACAGCTTTGAAACTATATATATATTCTGTAATAAATATGAGATATTATGTCTTACTTTTGAGATTTACTGATAAATTACAAGGAACTAGAAATTGGTATTTCCCAGGAATCAGTGCCAAATAAAACAAGAAACTGCTTCCCTTCACATAGTTGATAAGATCACTTCTAATAATCTGTCACATTCTAAGATGTTCAGGGAAAGACCCCAAGATTTGATCATGCACTAAGGTTCTACATTCTTCTAAGATGATTTGGGAGAAAAGGATGGACCTCATAAAACTGATATTGCTTTGCTATCTATTAAAGCATCTGACTTTTCTTCAGGTTTCTGTGGGAGCCTGAAGAAAGATGCAATTGCATTAAGGAGCAGATTCATTAAAGCAACTTGTAGAGCTACTAGCTCTTCCTTGGGTTTGCAAAGAAATCTGACAAAAGGCAAGCTCTATTCCTGAGAATTGTGTCTACATTCACATAAAGTTCAAAATACATTTCCAAATCAATTCAATTCAATTCAAATCAATTCAATTTTAGAAACCATGCTCGATCCTGTTTTCAGATAAGTAAGTTCAATTATATTCTCAGTTCTCAAACATTCCCACTTGAATTTTGCAGTAGAAAGCAACCCCATTATAATATGGGGTACTGTTGAACTTGATGAAAGTTAATTTCATAAAACAGCTAGGTGTATGAGAAGATGAGTAGGCCTCCCAGCTGAAGAAAGGGTACAATTGCTACTCCAGATGAATAATGCAAAGGTTTTCTTTGTCACAACTCCCTCCAATTCCTCAATTAGGAGTTGTGAATCCAGAAAAGAAATCTGAATCAATTGCTTGTCTAAAAGTCTAATTAATGCATCCGTTGAACTGTGCCCAGGCCAGAAACTAAACTGAACAAGATAACCTGTTTTTTCAAGGCTTTCTGGAACTGCAATCTGAACTACTCTTTAATGTTTCATAGGAATATTAAAAGAATAAAGAAACAGGAACATAAATATCCTTCCTTTCTACCCTTTCTTCATGTATATATGTCAACCACTATTTCAGAAGGTCAGGTTTAGATTTAACCACTGATTTAGAAAGCAAGAGGTGTTTGTAATTCAGACAAAGCTTGTGTATTATTCTCGATGTTCAAGCATTGGCCTAGAAATATTACATAGTTTGCAAAATACTAATCTTCAGTCTCCTGATATTCCTGCAACAAATGGGTCTACACAACATGTGTCTTCTGCTTCAGTATACATAGTTCTTGACTTACAACCACAACTGAGTCAAAAATTTCTGTTGCTGGGATAGTTGTTAAGTGAATTTTGCCCCATTTTGACTTTTCTTGCCACAATTGTCAAGTGAATCACTGAAGTTGTAAAGTTAGTAACACAGTTGTTAAGTGAATCTAGCTTCCCCATTGACTTTGCTTGTCAGGTCACAAAAGCTGATCACATGATCCCAAACACTGCAACCATCATAAATATGAACCAGTTGCCAATCATCCAAATTTTGCTTACATGACCATGGGGATGTTGCAACAGTTGTAAATATGAAAATGATCATAAATCACTTTTTCAACGATGTTGGATTTCTACCAAAGATATTTTGGAGCCTCTTGCACTGCTATAATAGATTTTTTAAAACCATGCTGAAATTTAATTTTGTGCTTTCAAGATTAAACAAGGTGGAAACAGATTTATTTTATTTATTTAACTTTTATACCGCCCTTCTCCCTAGGGACTCAGGGCGGTGTACAGCCAATCTAAAAACCCCAACAATACAAAAGTTAAGAAAAAGATTAAATTAGATTAGGCCGAATAAAAAGCCCACCCCACCCCCTTAAAACCCCCTAATTAAAATTAATGGAGACACATTAAAACCCTCTCTCAGCCCAGGCCGGCCTGCTCGAAAAGCCAGGTCTTCAGCGCGCGCCTGAAGGACCTCAGGTCCATGACGGTACGCAGTTCCGGTGGCAGAGTATTCCAGAGGGCAGGGGCCGCCACAGAGAAGGCCCTACCCCTTGGGACCGCCAGGCGGCACATGGTAGCCGACGGAACCCGGAGAAGGCCTTCCCTGTGTGCTCGCACTGGTCTGCTGGAGATCACCGGTAGGATGCGGTCCTGTAGGTAACCTGGTCCAATGCCATGGATCGCCCTAAAGGTCAGAACCAGAACCTTAAAGCGAACCCGGAAAGCCACTGGCAGCCAATGCAGCTCACGCAGGAGAGGCGTCACGTGGGCGCTACGTGACGCCCCCATGATCACCCGCGCGGCCGCATTCTGCACCAGTTGGAGTCTCCGGATGCTCCCCGCAGGGAGCCCCATGTAGAGGGCATTACAATAGTCCAGGCGAGAGGTGACCAGGGCCTGAGTGACCGTGCGCAAGGCGTCCCGATCCAGAAAGGGCCGCAACCGGTAGATCCGACGGATCTGATGAAATGCCCCCCTGGAGACGGCCGCGACATGGTGTTCAAGCGACAGCCGCACATCCAGGAGGACTCCCAGATTGCGAGCCCTCTCTGTGGGGGGCAAAATTTCCCCCCCAATAGCCAGCGACGGAGTCAACTGGCTATATCGGGACGCCGGAAACCACAGCCACTCGGTCTTGGATGGGTTGAGCCGGAGCCTGTTCCCGCCCATCCAATCCCGCACGGCCTCCAGGCACCTGGACATAGCCCCCACAGCATCGTTGGGGTGGTCCGGGGTGGAGATGTATAACTGGGTGTCATCTGCATAGAGATGACACTTCACCCCAAGACCACGGATGATCTCGCCCAGCGGTTTCATATAGATGTTGAACAAAAGAGGGGAGAGAACCGACCCCTGAGGCACCCCACAAACCAGGGGCCTAGAGGTGGACCTCTCCCCTCCCGCCAACACCAATTGCGAACGGTCGGAGAGGAAGGAGGAGAACCATCGAAGGACGGCTCCCCCAATTCCCAACCCCTCCAACCGTCGCAATAGGATACTATGGTCGATAGTATCGAAAGCCGCCGAGAGATCTAATAGGACCAGGACAGAGGAGAATCCTCTGTCACGAGCCCTCCAGAGATCATCGACCAACGCGACCAATGCCGTCTCAGTACTATGCCCAGGCCTGAAGCCCGATTGGAACGGATCGAGGTAAGTTGTTTCCTCCAGGTACTGAGGAAGCTGACGTGCCACCACACTCTCAACAACCTTCGCCACAAAGGGCAGGTTGGAGACTGGATGAAAGTTATTTAAAACAGCTGGATCCAGGGAAGGCTTCTTGAGGAGGGGCCGCACCACCGCCGTCTTCAGGGCGGTAGGAAGCGACCCCTCTCTCAGAGAAGCGTTGATAATCCCCTGGAGCCAGCCTCGTGTCGTCTCCCTGGCGGCCGAAACCAGCCAGGAAGGGCACGGGTCCAATAAACAGGTGGTGGCATTCAGACTCCCCAGCAACCTGTCCACACCCTCGGCGGTCACAGGATCGAACTCTCCCCAGATAACATTCACAAGACCTGCCCCGGACACCTCCCCCGGGACCATCCAATTGGAGTTAAGACCCTCCCGAATCTGAACGATTTTATCATGCAGGAATCGAGAAAACTCCTCTGCTCTACCCTGCAAGAGGTCATCCCGCGCTCTCGGTTCAAGCAGAGAGCGGGTCACTCTAAACAGGGCGGCAGGCCGATTTCCTGCCGACGCAATAAGGGCGGAGAAATACGAAGATTTTGCCGCCCCTATCGCCACAAGGTAAGTCTTAATATGAGATCTTACCTGTGTTCGGTCAGATTCAGAACGAGTCGCCCTCCAAATGCCCTCTAGACGTCTTTTCCGGCACTTCATCTCCCGTAGCTCCTCCGTAAGATTGATGAAGAAGTAACAGAAAGAATTCACAAGAAAGGAAGAATAGGTTAAAAAGTGAATTTACTTAGAAATGCCCAAGTGTTGCTTTTAAAAAACCCAGTTTCTCCCTTTTTGTCCAGATGCAAAACCCAGCATATTAACTAAGAAAGTGCTCATACATAATTGCAACTCCCCCAAAAAGATTGAGAAGTCATGATTTACATATAATTTAAAAGCTATATTCACTTTCTGTAATCCTTCCATTAAAAGTAAATGCCCAGAAGGATGTATCAACAAGTATCCCTGAGAATAAAAAGAAAGATAATTGATATACTAACATGCACTGCTTTTAGTTTCTTCCTCTGGTGTGTTTAATGGCTGATAACCTGTTGTGCACACAAATATCACAAAATCCTTTTTTTTTTTGAATGTATTGATTCTTAATTCTTATCTGAACCATCCCTCTGTTTCCTTTCAGAGGCCTTTCAAAAGCTTCCTATAAAAAGAAGAAAAGTGAAAAGTGAAAAATGAGTGAAACAATCTGTTCTCAGCTTAGAGATTATTTACATGTTATCTTTAAAGAGAACTTTTATCAGGACACAGAAACGTATCTATAGAATTTGTTAATAGTATATTTTCTGAAAAGCCAATATTAAATTGATAGGAAATAGTATTTTTCCCTCTATCCCAGCCAACGTTTCACAGAGAAGAAACTATAGTGTTTGAATCTGCACTCAAGGGTATTGCTCTGATTTACAATAGAAAAATCAGATTGTCTTAGGCAGAAATGATAGGAAATGTTGAATCAAATAAATAAAAGACCAACTATTGATATTTTGTATGTGACTACACTCGTTCAATGTCTTCCTCAATGTCAAGTTACAAGGAGGAAGAAGGTAAAGTTCATTGTATTGTAGATACCTGCAATTCAAGACATTTCAATTTCTAAATAGTCCCTTTGTGGAATGAACTCCTATGATTATAGACAAAATGTGACAGTATCAAATAGTTTTTATCTTTGAGTTTCCTAAGATTTTTCTGTTTATATTTATTATTGACATTTATTACATTTCTTCCAAAAACTAGCAGTTTGAAACATGCTAATGAGAGCACATTAATAGATGCCACTTTGGTGAGAAGGTAACAATGTTCTGTGTACCTTTGGCATATAGCCATGGTGGCCACATGACCACAGAAAATGTTTTCAGACAATGCTGGCTCCCTCAGTCAAGAAACAGAGATGAGCATTGTGTCCTAGAATTGGACATGACTGGACAGGGAAATCTTTACCTTTATTACCTTTGTAATATATAATTATGTAATATATATTATATTATATATACAGTACAATACAATTATATGTCCAGTCAGTGTCCAATGTTTATATTATCATTATTTCCACCAATGTAATCTTTTTTGGTGCAGACTTTTCCTTGTTATACTTTTTCTTACATATAAGAAAAGTGTAAAATTGGGATAACAGCATAGTTTTATCTGCTTTGCTGAATGTTATCAGATTGGGAGAGGGTATCTTTCTGACACCAAGAGTCTGAGGTGCCGTGTAAGCTATTTGGGAAACATTTTGAGAGATTAGGCAAAGAGATGCTGCAGCATCTCTTAGAGATTAGGCAAAGAGAAACAAAAGTAGACAGCATAGTCCACAGCTGGATAATGAGAGGGTCAAGAGGCTCAGAAGAGCCCTTCCCTAATTTCTTGGCTTATAAAGGAGAGAAGGATGCATGTACTTTCATACTTGCAAGACTGATATCATCTTTGTAGATGTTGTAAACTGCTTCAAGATGCATTCTTGCAATTGTCTGAATTTATGTAATAAGTTGTTCATCTAAATGGTTCATTCCTTTTTAAAATTCATTTGAAATATTTAGCATATAAAATATTTATTATATTATAGGAAAATATATCTATTCAGATTAAGAATGGGAATTTCTCATTGCCAAGCTACAGTCAGAGTAATGGTGACTTCTGAGGATGATCAAACTTGCACAGGATTTTATAACTTTGATTTGGTACAGAATATATGTTTTAAAATGTGATCTTAATCATATAATAGATAACAGATAATCATAGTTGGAAGGGACTTTATAGGTCATCTAGTCCAACCCCCCCCCCCACTCAAGCGGGAGATCCTACCCCATTTCTGACAAATGGCAGTCCAATCTCTTCTTGAAGGTCTCAAGTGATGGCGCTCCCACAAGTTCCAAGGGCAAGCTGTTCCATTGGTTGATTGTTCTCACTGTCAGAAAGTTTCTCCTTATTTCCAGGTTAAATCTCTCCTTGTTCAGTTTCCATCCATTATTCCTTGTCTGGTCTTCGGATGCTTTAGAAAATAGCTTGAATCCTTCTTCTCTGTGGCAGCCTCTCAAATATTGGAAGACTGCTATCATGTCTCCCCTGATCCTTCTCTTCACCAGACTAGCCAAGCCCAGTTCCTGCAACTGTTCTTCATATGCCTTAGTCTCCAGTCCCCTAATCATCCTAGTTAGGGATATCATATTTACTCAGTCATATTTACTCAGAATAAAACTCAATGTAAACGAGAAAATTAATTTATAGGGACATTTCCTTAGGACTGTGGGTTTGGGTTATCTACACTAAGGCTTATGTTTTCATACTCTCTTTCTGATTTAAGAAATAAATAGATTATTCTCTTTGTAATAAATAAAATATTTTTAATAAATAAAGTATTCTTTAATACTTATGAGTAAATTGAGATGTTAAGTTCAGAAAAATAATCCTATAGTATTTAGACACCACATAATGAAAAGGCAAGAAGGATCAGTATTTTAGCCTAAATCTTTCTGTATTAGAAGTATGATTTAATCTTATGAAGATTTTGCTCATCCAAGAATATACAAGATTGTATTCCTATTATGTAGAAAAAGCAGTCACCTCCCTAAAATATAACATCTGGACTCTTAGAGATGGAAAATATGAAAAGAGATGGGGGCTTGAGAAAAGTTGAAGTGAAACCTACAGTTGAAGGGCCAAAAGTTCATCTTCCTTTCAAATTCCAAGTTCCTGTTTCTTATTACCCTTCTGCATGACTGTAGCTGGACCCCTGGTAACCTCTCTGCTTAGGGTGCTCAGGAAAAGCTGCTCAGTGCATCAGACAGGAAACCTTTTCTCCTTTGCCACCCCCTCCCTTTCAAAGCCTAACAATGCCTCATAAAATATTAGATCACAGATTAAAACAGACGGGCTTGAAAGTTCACAAAGCACAAGCTTTGCTTGTTATTCAAAACAATTGCAACCTATCAAAAACTAGAAAGTCAAAAAGGAAATGCCAAAATAATGCTACCATTTCCAGGACACCATTTGATGTAAAACAAAAAAAAGTGACTTTTAAGTATTTACTAGAAATTACTAAGCCTGCCTAACAGCAGCAAAAAACATAAGTAGTCAATAACTCACATATTATGTTAAACATTTAGTTAGAACATTATGTTTTTCCAGCTTTATGGCCTTTATCTCTTACACATTGTACATCTGTAAGTAGGATTGCTTCTGCTTCTCATTTTTCTGAAAACTTTTAGTATTTTTATATTTTTATGTGTCTTTTTTACAAGGCATAAAATAAAAAGCAGAGCAGCTGGTGATTGGTTTTCATGAAGGAAATCATGCTTACTTTGCAGGAAATGCTAAGTTTATAAAACTAAGATCAAGTAAAACCACAAGAAAAACAATAAAATCAATTCTATCCAAATTCTTCGTGGGAATAAACTTGGAAAATTCATTGGATACATTGGATATGGCAGATGCGTGATGGGCTGAACAACTTTTAGTATGAAATCTGGAGGAAATGTGCTCAACTTGAAATTTTTTTTTACAAAAACATGCACTATAAGACATACTTTAATACTACTAGCCTTCCGGTGCGCGCTGAAGACCCACCTATTCCATCAAGCTGGTCTGGCCTAGAGTTATTGGTAGGGTTTTTAATTGATTTTAATTGGGTTTTAACATTTTTAACTTTTTAACGTCACAGTTTGTTTTATCCTCAGCCACTTTTTAATTGTATTTTAAATATTGTACTGAATTGTTTTTATTTGGCTGTAGACTGCCCCGAGTCCTGCTGGGAGATGGGAGCAGTATATAAAATTTGCAATAAAATAAAAAAATAAATAAATACTGTGAAAGAATAGATTCAACATTTTATTAGAATTCTTTTGACATATCTTTAGACATTGATGAATCATACACACACACACACACACACACACACACACAAACACACACAGAGAATCATATACTGAGGAAATACTTTTAAAAAATTATACATACATGAGGCATTATTTAGCTGATAAAAGAAATTATTAATATTTATATTCCTGATAATGATTAAGTCAAGTAAAATCTAATAAATCAACAATTTTCTCAAGAAGTATTGTTGTACATGTTCAATATATCAGAGACATATTTTTAATCTTACTTCATAAGATCAGAGATCAGTAGTTTTTGGTCTTCCAGATGTTCAATATTTCAATGTACACCATCCTCAACCATTGGCAATGTAGACAATTGAGAGAATTCAATATTCATCATTGAAGTGGAGATAAAATGTCATTTGTTGCCATAATTTGAGTTTCTGAGTTTATGTCATCCAATATTCATTGCTACTATGTCTGTTATTTACCAAAATTAGTTTGAAGTCAAGGCCTCGCATGATCTTACCACTAAGACCCAGAAAACAAAGAGACTGAAAGTAAAGACCCCCAAATTGTATAAATCTTTGTTCCTACTTCCCCCTGCATATCTTAACTACACATCATTCTTGGTTTCCCCATCACTAAAGCTAACAATATACCAATGCCTTGAAGACTGAGAGATCTTACAAATCACAATTGAACAATACCATTGCTTAAATTTCACATATACAAAATCTCTCCTCACTCATTTGCATTTGTAGTCCAACTCTCTGTTCATCAGCTGTTTCCTTCACTACCATTCTATAAATGTAAATTACATTGGGCTTTCTTCTTTCTATGACTCCAACAGTCTTCCACAGCATTTGACACCATATCCTGCACTAGGTCCCCACCAAACCTTTTTATCACAATAACTACTAGTACCATATACTTCTCCAAACTTCTTTTTTTCCCTCCACAAACTCATACACAACAAAGGAATCTAGTGATAATTTAAGGAGGGAAAAATCTTACTGTTGTGTTTTGAAATATCCTTTTCCCCATTTATACTCCAAATGCCTTCCAAGTGACAAGCCAGAAGTATGAAATCTCCTTGAAGAAGTTTTGATTTTCTTTCTCATAGGTATTTTTTTTCCTGTGGAGAAATGCTGTAAATTCACTTTTGATTGTGTTTCATGCAAAATTTCATTGGCAGATTAAAAGTTTGATATAACTTTGGAAACAAGGAAAAAAGTTTATTACAAAAAGCATTATGCATAAAGCCTGAATCCTATTTTTACAAGGTTTTGATTTGGCATAAAGAAAATATCAGGAAAAAACCCCCGATAGAGATAAATTCCTGTGTAACCTATTTCAGTTTTTGTCTATCTTGGTATACCAGAATGGATCCTTGCTTTTGGTATTGTTTTATGTACCTTCATCCATCTCACTAGAATAACCTGCATCAAAGGTCATTTTCCTGAACTCTTGTATCTTCTCTCTCAAAAAGAATGCCAATGTACTTAGTATAAGGGGAGAAAGGACATATAGCCTTGATATATTTGAACAATTGCTCATTTATCTTCAAAAATGGAATAACCCTTGTTGTAACCTCCAACACTCTGGAGGACTGACCTGAGGTATTTTTTTGTGTGTGACTAAGCTGGTCCATCATGATATTCATACCGATGCACAGTTTGGGAAGTAAAAAGAACAATTCTATTGCTAATTCTGTTTTGCCCACAATCAATTCTTCTTCACCCAATATTGTGTGTGTGTGTGTGTGTGTGTGCAAAAGGGCTGTTTCAAATTCCAATGTGTTTCTTAAAACTTTCTTTTGTTCACTTTCATTCCTCATGACAGAACTGAAAAAAAGGATGTTCAGCATCAATAATAATTGTCCTGACTAAGCAAAATACTTTTCAGGACTAGATGTATTTATCCCAAAGGTCAGCTGAAATTTGGCCAACATCAATATCATGATTAATATGTTTCATTGATTATTTGATAAACTATTATTTTAGTAAATTGCTTTAATTGCTTAATAAATTATTATATTTTATTGTATTCATTTGCAATATTAATTTTTATTGTAGTGTGCTTTCTGAGGTTTGTTATAAAAACAGCAAGAGTGCTTTTTTTTTAAAAAAAGTAAATAAATACATGAATAAAATATTTTCACTCATATATGGTATTATGATAAATTAAAGATAAGTACATATTACATCCATCCATAAAATAAGTTCTTAAATAAAGCATTTCTAAAGTTTATTTTGTAGTTTGGAATTCTGCTTTCTGCTTCCTATTTTTTCATTTTTTTACAAAAAGGTAAATTTTTAAAAAGAAAAAAAAATACAATTGTGAAACATTGCTGTGTATAATTGTTAATTGTTGAATTAGTAAAATGGGAAAATTATGAAATACCTCATATTTTGGCTAAATATGAATGATAAGGCATATTTGCTTCTTTGGGCATTACACATTAGGGCAGTGTGAAGCAACTAAGATTTGTTTCACCAAAACCATTTAAAGTATCCCGGTTCAGTTTGGAAATCCAATTTAGGCAATTTAGATATAATGACTAAATCCAGAAAATTAGGCAGTTTATTGGATTGTAATCCTATGCTACCTTTCCTACCTGCTCCATGAACCATGAACTGGGGTTCCTGACTAAATACTTAACTGTGGTCCTACTCTCCCCCATCCCTACCCACCTCACCCACCCCAAAATATACAGCTTCCCGTTATGAAACGTTGCTACTCTTATTTTCAACCCCCCAAAAAAGCCTTACCCAGGTATATTACAATACATTTCCCCAGACAATAAAATTAAATTGCATTGACTTAATCACAGCAACAAGAAAGTAGGCTAGATAAAAGCTGAAAGGAAAAAGCTCTTTAATGCACCTGGAAAATATACTGATATTCTGGTTACTTTCTATCCTTTATGTAAAACAGCTTAAGTGACAATCTTTTTCATTAACGAAAAAGTAATTATAATATTTTTCTTTTGTTTTTTTAAATAGCAATCATTTAGTACAGCCAATTGCATCACATGCTTCTAAAAGAAGGTAGCTTGGAACGCTGATGAATTCCTTGAATGCTGATGAAAAAAGAAAGAAAAAAGTGCAGATGTTTCTTTTATTCTCTGTTGATCAATCTTTGTCTCAAAATTCTTTGTTTGTTGTAGTTTCACTAAGCCTGGTATCCCTAATAAAGAAAATAACGTATTAATGGAATAGTACAGCTGGTGGGCAAATGGTAATAGACTGATTATAGTGGAGCAAATAGAGTAAACTTTCCCCTGTTGTTCTAAAACTTTTGTTCAAATATAAGTTTAATTTGATTTACAGATTCTTAAGCATACTCACTTAAAATTGTAGAGCAGAATTCATACATGATACACCAAATGGATGAAGGAATGATATAACATGACAGCATGGAAGTTACATTATTTTAAAAAGTCAGTTTTGCCGAGGAGTAAATAAAGATTACTTATAAGACATTATATGGTGTTCAGAACCAATTACATTCTGCCTCCAGGCCAAGAAGGGATGAATAATTCCGTCCCCTTTGTATATATTCCCAAATCAGAAGTATGACATAATCAGCATAGTCATCAGATACTTGACATGGTAGAGGGAACTAAGTAAATAATAGCATCCATCTTATGTGTTAAAATTAGTTGAATCAGAAGGCCTAGGGGGTTTATATGTAAATGTTCACTTTATCCAGCGTATAAAATGAAATAAACACAAAACTACAGTACATTCCAGATGCATAAAGAAATACCGATTTCTGGCTGAATAGAACATCAATTTGTAATTAGAATTAGCCTACTTTCTTTCTCCTCTTTTTTGTAATATTCAACAACTTTACAAATATATCCTATATGGGAGATAACAAAAAAGATAATGATGTTGGATATTGGGAAGATTTATTTCTACAGATTTGTAACACTGGATAATTAAGGTGAAAATGAATGAATATTATTTTGTATGGTCAAGGTTTAATTATTATTTTTTAAAGGCTGCATTATTAGTTTGTAGGTAATTTGTTTCTAATTTTCATTCCCGCATTTTGGAGAGGTGTACAAAGAAATGTTTTTAAAAAGCATCCTGGCACTTTTGAAAATCAGTTAAAACCTGATAGATTTAAGAATTTGATGAAAAGTCTTTGAAAGATGATCCTTAAAAATCTATTTATGTCATTATACTATTTTAGCTGCTCAGACAAACAATTAGAGGAAATTTGATCAAGCCTTTCATGTGACTTAAAAATAGTGATCTGGAAAAATATCTGGATTTTTTAATAAAGCTATGATGAGACAGTTTAAAACATAGCCAAAGTGTTCAAATTTAAGTAATTTTGTTTATAAATACAGAAACAAAATAAATGTAGAAACTCAGCAGGTTATGAAAAGGTTAGAAAGAATTAACAAAGTTATGATAAAAGAAAGAAAGAAAAAGTTGATATAGGAGCAGGAGAGGTTATATGGAGGGAACACAGAAATAATTAAACATATGAAAGAAAACATTTGAGCATTGAAAGCATTTGAAGTCTTAATGGATTGATTGACTGATTGATTCTTTCTTAGATAGGCAAGCCATTCTCTAGTGACAGATTGTTAGAACCGCAGTTGTTTGCATTCAAAGAAAATGGACCTAAAGGAGTAGTTCCTCATATGATATATTGATATAACAGACTGCATTTTACTAGTCATTGAAAACAGTGGGGTTTGAATTATAGATGAATATACAAATCACATAGATTTGTAGTCATAATAAGGAACTTGCATTTTTTCTCATGTACCATCATCATTACCACCTTATATACTGCCAAGATGAAATTCTGTATGGGATTTGCTTCTTTAGACAGAAGATTGTACCTAATGCAACTTTTTTTTCCTCATAAATGTGCATTTGTTCTATTGTTGTAGTTCTCCCTCAAGCTGTTCTCTCTTGTTCAATTGATTGAATTAGATTACAAAAACTGAAGATGTTTGTCAATCCTTCATGTAATGAAATTTCATCATGAATTATGAATTACAATTTCATACCTGACACTCATATTGAAAGATTATTCTAAAAAGACAATAGTTGGAACTTACACATGTAGAGATAAATGTGTTTTGCATTAAGTATTGAAAAAGTATGTTCCTACTAGTATGGCACAATCATTGTGAAGGTTTCCTTCAGCTCATGGATTTTTCTAGGAAATGTTGGGTTTTTTTTTTTAATGCTGGAAAATGCCTTATAAACAATATATTCAGTGGCAATCTTTACCTTAAGTCTACAAATGACATGTAATTTTAACCAATTGTCTTTGAAGGTATGCAATTCTATGTCAGAGAGAATGAACACTGCCTACTGATATTTAAAAGAACAGGCTCTTTTCAATAATGAAACACATTTTCCCATATTTATTTATTGAGCTTTGCTTTGCAGTGCATGGGATTATTGTTCCTAGCTGAATCAGTATGCCCATGATTTAACATTGGTTGATTACTGTGAACTCCTTCTATTAGTTGCAATTCTTGCAGACCCACTGGAATTGGTTCTTTGAAAAGTTTCAATAAAGTAAATAACAGGGGAAAAAACTACACTAAGCTTGTCTTTTATTTGTTAAATAGAAAGGAAACAACAATTATTCTAGGAATAGTAATTTATCTCTATATACTAAAGTTATAGAAGCAGGATGAGTAGAAAATGAAGACACAATCATGTACACACAACCTACCTAAAGTGGCCAAAAACTACTTTGTGGAGAAAATGTTCTCAAAATTGGCCATTGTATGCCACAACCATACCTTGCAGCAGATTTCTTATTAATGAAGATATTATGGTAGTTAATATTTGAATCTTCCCTTTCACTTCTGCTATAATTGTAAATCTGAAAAACATCAAATGAAAGTATCACTTGAACTATTTTCTATAACGATTTTGTTATTGTTGTTTTATGGTGGAGGGAGGCCGATAATGGCAGGAGGCAGTCTCGCAAATATCCTGGTCCCGAGCCATGGAACGCTTTAAAGATGATAACTAAGACCTTGAAGCACACCCGGAGGGCCACCGGGAGCCAATGTAGCTCGCGCAGAAGTGGCGTAACATGGGAGCCCCGAGGAGCCCCCAACACCACCCAGCCGCATTCTGCACCAGCTGGAGCCTCTGGATGCTCTTCAAAGGCAGCCCCATGTAGAGAGCATTGGCATAGTCTAGGCGGGAAGTTACCAGGGCGGAAGTGACTGTGAGAAGCGCATCCCAACCCAGAAAGGGCGGCAACTGGTAGATCCTATGGACCTGGCCAAAAGCTCCCCTGGCGACAGCCGCCACATGGTCTTCCAATGACAGCCGCACATCCAGGAGGACACCCAGATTGCGGGCCCTCTCTGTGGGGGTAAGAATCCCCTCCCCCCACAGCCAGTGATGGAACCAGCTGGCTGTACCGGGGTGCCAGGAAGCACAGCCACTCAGTCTTAGATGGGTTGAGCTGAAGCCTGTTCCGCCGCATCCAACACCGGTGGCCTCCAGGCACCGGGTTATCACTTTCACAGCTTCATCGGGGTGGCCCAGGGTAGAGATGTACAGCTGAGTATCATCAGCGTACTGATGGAATTCTACCCCAAAGCCACGGATGATCTCATCCAGCGGCTTCATATAAATGTTGAACAGAAGGGGTGAGAGCACCAACCCCTGAGCCAGCCCACAAACCAGGGCTTCGGGGCCGCCCTCTACCCCCCTGCCAACATGAATTGCGAATAGTCAGAGAGGAAAGAGGAGAACCACCGCATAACAGTGCCTCCCACTCCTAACCCCCCCAGCCGCCGCAATAAGATACTGTGGTCAACAGTATCAAAAGCCGCCGAGAGATCTAATAGGACCAGGACAGAGGAATAACCTCTGTCACGGGCCCTCCAGAGATCATCCACCAATGCGACCAATGCCGTCTCCGTGCTGTGCCTAGGCCTGAAGCCCAATTGGCATGGATCCAAATAGACAGCTTCATCCAGGTGCTGGGGAAGCTGTCGTGCCACCATACTCTCAACAACCTTCGCCACAAAACGAAGGTTGGAGACGGGACGATAATTAGATAACAAAGTTGGGTCCAGGGACGGTTTCTTGAGGAGGGGTCTCACCACCGCCTCTTTCAAGGCGGCAGGCAGATTATCTTCCTCTATTAAACATTGTAATTGATATAGTGCTAATATGTCATATCTGGTGTGACATATATTTCAATTGGGTGCCACAAAAGTGTATTGATGTAATTTATCTGCATAGTTAAGGCAATCTGATTCCAACATCCTGCCATGCATAGCTTTGTGGAAGAAAAAAGCGGTAATGCTGCTAAAAGTGGAATGAAAGAGAACAATAGGATAACCAGCCGCAAGGTACATTACAGTGGTGATAAGGACATCATGGAGAACTTAAAAGAACAGGTTAAAAATAGATTGTCACTAGATAATATCTAATGATATGGTCACTGAGAGTAAAACAATAAACAACTTCCTAGTTCATAATCAATCAAGTCAGGGATGAATTTTGAAAAAAATACATGATTGTAATAAAAAAATTACATGGTATCACATTACATTTCCATGGATTTGAATAACTGCAGTAGATTTCATTGATTTAACATGAAATACGTAAGTAGTAAATGACCAAATTTCATTTGTTTCACTCTTTTTCACTGTTTTATTTATTCCTTTTCTCCTTATTCAAATACTTAACATTCTCAGCAGTCAATGGAAAAGCATTCTGAGGGGTAGAATTAGACTGCAGAGTATTTGAACAGTAACACTATGCTCAGCAAATGGCATCACCTATTAACTTCAAAATCCAGAATGTCTTGGACACAGTTCAATCAAATATTCATTGTCCATTATTTATTTATAAACTTGCTTCCCAGATATTGATTTTTTTAAACTGAATATTCCTCAGTTAATTGTGATTCATCAGAAAGTGTTAGTGGTCAATGTGGATATCTCATCACTACATCGCAATGTGTTATAATGCTAGAAGTAAAATGTAATCTATTAGTGGCAAGGTGAATATGTAAACTAAACTAAAATAATAATATTTGATATATCAATTTCACAATAGAAAATAAACAGAGTAGATATCATAACAATTCTCTTTCTATCAAATAAAATTAAGTTTTGAGTCCATCAAATCCTACCTTTTCATTTTTTCAATATTCACAGAAGCCCATAGTTAAGCATTTTTTAAGCACATCTCTTTTAGTTTTTTTAAATATCCATTGTCTCCTGATTACAGCTTTCCTTGTATGTGGAAAGGATGAGCAATTCTTTTTCTTGTTTATAACCAGGCATACATATATTTCTCCTTCTCCGTTCCTCCCCCCCCCACTCTCTTTCTCTCCTATTTATTGGAGTGATTAAGGCATTGGCTAGAATCTGGGACACCATGAATTCTGGTTCCCCTTTAGGCACAAAATTGTGACCTTTGGCTATGCACTCTCTGTCTCTCAGTCCTAGTCCAGACAGTCTTCAAGAATCAAATATGGCTAAAGGTGTGTGTGTGTGTGTATGTGAGTGTGTGTGTGTATCTGTGTCTGTGTCTGTGTGTGTGTGTGTATCAACTACATTACATTCTTCCATATTTGCATGGAGAGAAGTTCACTTCTAAGGATAGTGTTCTAATCCATTCCTAGATCTTAAATTAAGTTAATCCCAGCTGCAGTTATATAGTCTACATTAACTAAAAAAAAATGCTAAATATTTAATTAAAATATCTGGCTCATTTCTAATTAGAGCATAAAGTAAATCCAAGCCTTTCAACTGACTCTGTTAACCTCTACAATTATATAATAATGTAAGCTGTAATGTATCATAACTAGTAATTAACAAAATATATTATTGAGATAATATATATTTTAATTAAATGTAAATTAATTAAATGTAAATTAAATTAAATGCTATAAAATGTAAATGAAATAATGCAGAAAATTCTTTCATCTTCTCCATATTTTATAGTTTCCTAACTTCTCTTTGTACCTATCCTGTTGAGAACTTTCTGAGATTAGAGAATGATGGTCAATGCTCATATGTATACACAAAAAAGTTCTACATAAGCCTAGTAAAGATACATGATATAATCACTATTTTATAGTATGAAAATGAGAAGCAATTGCTCTAAATTATTTTCAATTTCATCAGAAGTTTTTCATAAGAATCATATTCAGTTTCTGTAAATGGCTGCCTTTATAGCACTTACATTCCAGTCCAAAGTGTAACATAAAGAATGGTTATTTGAGACATCCAATGCAAGCAGACATACAAAAATATATAGGAGAGCTTTCTATTTTCTGTTATCAAGGAAAATAATTACATTTAGTTTTCAGAGAGACCCTTAATTCTATATGCATGAAGAAATTTGAGAATAACTATATTACATTAGAAACAGTTTGATTTATATTTTTAACCTTGGATTCCAAGATATTTCAATGAATTTGGAAGGGATGGTAAATGAGAATTTCCCAGTTCTTACTCTTCCCCAGCTGTCTCCTGTAAAGTTTATTTGTGGATTTATTATTTATTTTTAAAATGTGTGGAAAACCCAATCAAAACACCATGGGCATTACACAACAGAGAAAAAAGAACAATAAGTAAATTTCAAAGATAAACATAACAAAAGAAAGCAGTGATTATGCTCAGATGCCCCTCTACAATCATACATGAGTCAAAGTCTCATAGAAATACAATGTTTTTAAGAGGGCAACCAGGCTTATTTACCTTCAATGCCAGAAAACTCTATAGTGTGGAGGATCTACTATTATAAAAGGGAGGGAGGGGAGGGAAGGAAGGAAGGAAGGAAGGAAGGAAGGAAGGAAGGAAGGAAGGAAGGAAGGAAGGAAGGAAGGAAGGAAGGAAGGAAGGAAGGAAGGAAGGAAGGAAGGAAGGAAGGAAGTGTTCTTGAAGTGAAATTTATGGCTGTTATTCACCTCCCAAAAAAGGCACATTCTCTCCAACTCCATTAGTGCCATACACACAAAACACCAGTGGACAGAATCAGCAAAGTATTTGGTCAGATTTAGGTAATAATATTGAATTACAAGTAGCTTCTTTATTAATTTAGGAGGCAGGAAAGGTGGGGAGAAACTCTTAGATGATGGCTGGGATATCGAAAACAGGGTGGCTCATATGAGAGCCCCCAACCACACTGCAAAAGTGATTTGGATTCATTCTAAGAAATAGTCCACCCATTTTCCTTTCCTCTCCTGTTCCTGGCCACATTTTTGAATTTAATGTTATGAATTCTTCTTTCCTATTGTAATAGTGTTTACATAAATCTTAAAGCTGAACTAAAAACTCACCTGAGATTTTCTATATGCAAGGCATATGGTCCTTCACTATACCATAGGCATCATACTTCATGCTTTTCCTTTGCTGCCCACATTTATTATTGTGTATTGTATTGTGTTGTGCTGCTATTACTATAGTAAGATTCAAGACTGCAAGCATTTTGCTCAGGATTCTGGGCAGTTGTCTACCTTGAAGTCTATTTATGGTCTCATCTTAATGAATGTGAATGACTGTCAAGACAATACCTATATATCTTTCACTTCTTGTAATATTGCTCCATATGATTCAGGTCTCTTTTTTTTCAGTGTCTCACATTCCTTTTTGATGGAATGCCCCAGAGAAGGCAATATGAGCTGTGCACTTTGAACCATCAGTTTCCTACTCCTTTCTGATGATATGTAAATAATGTGAGCCAGGCCTTGTGGAGTCTTCTCAAACTCCATGGAAAATACCAGCATTAGTTCCACAAGCAATCAATCATCTCATGTTCAAGCTTCAGTTGTACAGATGAAAAAAAAACTTCCAGCATGAGGCTTCATTCCAAAGGTGGGTGGTTCATAGTGAAAATACAATACTATTATCCTCACTATCCAAATTAGAAAGCATGTTGAAATGATTACCAAAGAAATTGAAGAAATAATTAGAATATTTTGAATACAAATCTTCTTTGAAACTGCATTCAATTTTCTGACATAAGAAAGAAATGGTAAATGTGTTGTTCGTTTGCTTATGAGTCTTGACGAATGTATCTTTTCTCTTTTGACTCTTCAGTAATGTATCTTTTGTTTTATGTACACTGAGAGACAAGACAAACTCCTTGTGTGTCCAATCATAGGGTTTCCTGCCTAATCGGAGGTTGGACTAGAAGACCTCCAAGGTCCCTTCCAACTCCGCTATTCTATTTTATTCTGTTCTGTTCCAGTCTTGTGGTTACTGAGGTAACATGGAAACATGATTTTCTTCTTAAAAACAAATGAAAATTTCTAATTGTAATCACACTTTTCCCTGATCAAAGTTTAGGCAAAAAGGCAACTGGGCTACAATTCTGAAGAAAAATAAACATACATAAGTCCTATTGAAATAAATGAAACGTCTAGTATCAACTACTTTACTCATGTTTTTAAGAGAACACATAAACTAAATAGCATAACCTATCTATACACATTAATACATTCTCAAATTACAAAACTGGAATAGATAAATGAGTTATTACACATTATTATAATGATTATGTTGGAGGAGACATATATTAGCTTGTCTCAATATACATCATGTTAAGGAGAAGATCTGACTAATTTTCTTTTCAGAAAATGTCATTTGAAGACTAATACATAAGTACCTGAACATCTCTTTCCTAATGGACTGTGGATTGAGGAATTTCAGTAATCTCATGATTAGATATAACCCTGACAGTCATTTAATTTTATTTCTACCTGTGTTTTACAGTGGAATGAAACACAATAATGGATTGTTTGCATACACAGTCTAGTTTCTCTACCACTCCCAAGTGCTAAAATAGCCATTTTACTAGACACAAACTAATCCATTTCTGGCCATTTTAGATGGTTTCAACTTTAACTAATGCAATATAGAATTGGTCACAACTTGATTTGATATATGCACCCTATGGGAAATAGTGAATACATCTTTATTTCTATCATCTCTATCTCTCATCTATCTATCTATCTATCTATCTATCTATCTATCTATCTATCTATCTATCTATCTATCTATCTATCATCTACCTATCATCTCTATAAAGTAATGAAATCATAGACTAGAGAAGAACTCAGAACTGATGTGGTCACTTGCTGCCCATTCAGGAAATCTACAAATTTACCTTTTCATGCATAAATAGACCCAAAAGTAAAAAAAAAATGAATTCTTATGAAGGTGTCTACCATGATGTCTTCCTCTCATGTGGTTGTATTATAGCTATTCCCTGTGATCCAAATTCAAGCAACTGTGATTGATTTTATCAGCAAATATTTAGCAAGAATGTCAGAGAGCTTCCTGCCTATTCCTTACAACTTTGAACAAAATTGTTTGTAACACTCTGCCAATAAAGCCGGAGTACAAAAATATTGTCCTGTTGTTGTTTACCACACAATGAAGATCCTGATGTGAACACTTACTTATATTCAATTTAGTTGCTTTTTATCTTCTTCCATCAGTACACTATCTACTTCTCATTTCTGAGTGTTAGTATCCATGCTACATCAGTATTATTATATTAATACTAATATGTTATTTATTTCTTGAAGTGTATGAGGCTATTTGGAATCCCTACAACAAAGAAAAATGCACCACAAAAGCCAGGTAGGAAACATTTCTTTCCAAACTATGGCAAAGAAGAAACATAATTTGTTTCACTGAGATGTTCTGTTTGTCTCATATCCTTGATTGGTAATGTCTGGCTATAACAGCAATGTTAAACATGCTGAAATATTAGAAATCCACATTACATTAAATGGGACCTTTTTTTGGGGGGAGCAGGGTAGTTGTATATAAAATTGCAGTAAAGCAAATGGCTAATTCATCTCTAGGAATAATATGAAGTTCCTAGTATTGAATCTTATTACCAGTCATTTTTGTAACTAAATATTATGAGTATTATGATTCAAAATTTTACAATTACAGCAAAAGGAGGAGGACTTTTTACTGTTTTACCTACAGAAAGTCATTGACTGTTAGGGTTTTAAATAATTTTAAAAGTAAATGCTATAGTATCAATATAAAGATATGTTCTTCTCTGCTCAAATTATTGATCTGAAATGGTAGAATGTTAATAAAGCTTGTTTTTATAATGAACATAAGAAAGTATTTTTTTAAAAAAACTCAAGAACTTCATCTTCAGATGAGGATGTTTTTATGATGTATAAACATTTGTTTCTCTATAATTTTCAATTCCTACCAGAACAATTAGTTGCTTTCTTGTCCATCCTATGACTGAGTCCAGTCACAGAACCACTCCCACAACTAATCATGAAAGAAGTCAAGATTAAATCTGGCAAACTCACAATCATTAAGAAAATAGAGTTCTTGTGATGAGAACAGATTTTTTAAAAAAAAAAAGTCTTTGGAGTGACAAAGCCAACAACTGAAGCAAATATTAAACTTGAGTTATAACCAGCTTGACCTTGGATTAACTAATTACCTTTCAGACCTTCGGCCTTTCCACTTATAAGTTATGACACTGTAACTGAGATGTCTAAACAGTCAAACAGAGGAATAACATTTTGAAGTGGGTGAACTTGTTCCAAGTGAACATTAGACCAAGGCATTTTGTGTGGTCTGAAATGAATGGAAAGAGTTTTCCTATTTTTCCCCATTAATCTTTAGAAAGATCATCCATTGTAGTGACATCATCATCTCATAATGTCTTGTGTGACATTGAAGAGACACAAGGCTTGTAAAAAGAAAATATTTTTCCTCACTTCAGAAAAGCTAATCAAAAAGGAAATATCTTCAAAAATCCCATAAAGATTCTTAACAGAATAAAGAAGCCATTGTCTCTTTTATCTTACTGTATCATACTTTTATTACCTGATTGTTTTTCTTTACATCAAAAGGGCATTATGATTATAAAATGAGAAGACCTATACCATTTTTTTTCCAGAACTAGCTGAATGATCTAAATCAAGGGTGCCACAAATTCATTTTGCAAATATTGTCAAGTGGCACAAAAAAGTTCCAAACTAGAGGTTCAGTTCTCAGGATATAACACCACATCATTCACAATGATGTAGTAAAATTTATATGGGATATAATATAGAATATAAATGCCAAAAGAAATCAAAGAACCATATACATATAAGTACAAAATTCCTTGTGATCTCAGATTACTTTCTTCACCAGCTAATAATGTTCCTTAGGAGTCGGACACACACTACTGAGTCTATGAATAGAGTAGAATAGAATAGAATAGAATAGAATAGAATAGAAGAGAAGAGAAGAGAAGAGAAGAGAAGAGAAGAGAAGAGAAGAGAAGAGAAGAGAAGAGAAGAGAAGAGAATTGAAAGGGACCTTGGAGGTCTTCTAGTCCAACCCTCTGCTTAGGCAGGAAACAGTACACCAATTCAGACAAATGGTTATCCAATCTCTTCTTAAATACTTCCAGTGTTGGATCATTCACAACTTCTGGAGGCAAGTTGTTCCACTGATTAATTGTTCTAACTCTCAGGAAATTTCTCCTTAGTTCTAGGTTGCTTCTCTCCTTGATTAGATTCCACCCATTGCTTCTTGTCCTGTCCTCAGGTGCTTTGGAGAATAGCTTGACTCCCTCTTCTTTGTGGCAGCCCCTGAGATATTGGAACACTATTATCATCTCTCCCCTAGTCCTTCTTTTCATTAAACTAGACATACCCAGTTCCTGCAACTGTTCTTCATATGTTTTAGCCTCCAGCCCTCTAATCCTCTTTATTGTTCTTCTCTGCACTCTTTCTAGAGTCTCAACATCTTTTTTACATTGTGGCAACCAAAACTGAATGCAGTATTCCAAGTGTGGCCTTACCAAAGCATTATAAAGTGGTATTAACACTTCACGTGATCTTGATTCTATCTCTCTGTTTATGCAGCCTAGGACTGTGTTGACCTTTTCGGCAGCTGCTGCACACTGCTGGCTCATATTTAAATGGTTGTCCTAAGGCAGAAGCTTGTCCACTTCAAGAATAAAACACCCAGACACAAACTGAATAATGTGGTATATGCAGTACAATGCAGTGAGACACATGCAGATCTGTACATTGGGGAAACAAAACAACCACTTTAAACTCTTGGCACAACAAAGGAGAACAAACCCACCAGGGTAAGATTCAACAGTCCATCTGCATTTAAAAGACAAAAGCCACTCTTTTGAAGACAGCAAAGTCCACATTTTTAAAAAGAGGATTGCTGAAAGAGGGTCAAAGAGGTCAAAGAGGGTTCAAATAGGGCATTTATGTCAAAATTGAACAGCCTTCTCTCAACAAATGGGGAGGGGAATCTATCTCCAGTCTACAACACAGTCCTTTCAGCAGTTCCAATAAGGCTCCACGACCATTTGCACTTCTCAGGTGACTCTGAGGACACAGATAAACCTCCAAGTGGTTCCAACAACTCTAAAAGAATGCAAATGACCAACTGTCTGCAACGAAAATAAATCCTCCCATTCCCCACCATCCAGTCAGCACTGAAGAAGCTTCTTAGATCAGAAATGGAAAGTCTTAAAAAGAGAAACAAGAAAGTCCAGTTGCCTCATTAAAAAAGCACCTTTGGGACAATCATAATCTGGATGTCTGAGAATCTCCATAGACAAATTAACAAGCTTAAACTGGGGTAAGTTTCCTTTCTATCTTTTTGAATAGCAAATATTACATAAAAATGGTTTCAGTCTTAGAGCATTTGTAAATGATAAATCTCTGTGCAAATTGGTTGTCAAGCAAAATATCACAAAATTGTGATTGTGGCTTATGACTGCCATGGTAGAAAAATAAGGTTACACATAGACCCACAGAGAAAATCATACACACATAGACACACAGGGTGAAGGAGAGAGGGAGAGAGATAGAGAGAAATTAACTATATTTTTCTTTTATTACTTTTCCTTTCAGTGTTCTTTCCAATTTTGGTTAAAGATGGAAAAGAAAGGAACAAGAACATTCTCTCTCTTTTATTGAAAATATAGTCCATATCTCTTTTCCTTTGTCCTGGACAAGCAAGCTCATTAAATCTATGATGATGGAAAGATGGAGGGGTTTCACAGAAAATATTAAGAGAGATTGAATATGATTTACACTTCTTTGAAAGTGCTTTTTCAAAACACATTCATAATGTTTGGATAGGATCAAGTGTCCAGGGCTGATTTTGATTTTTGTTTTATGTTGCCTGGTGCTTAATGTTTTCAATAATTGGCAGAGTGACTACATTTTAAAAATGCTTGGCAATGGTGGGGATGGCAGCAAATTGAGGGACCACACAACCTTAGGCAAATAGAAACTTACTTTCAAGATGATTCTTACAAAAGGAAACAGGGTTTGGACAGGGGTGGGATTCAACCAGTGTAACAACCGATTCAGTGAGCATGCACATGCGCACCAAATGCATACCTTGTGTGCAGATGTAACATTTGCAACTCACCTTCTGCTGCAAGCCCTGTGTGTAAAACAGCTGATGCATGGCCATCTGCTGTGCCGCGTGAATCAGCTGAGTTGGAAAACCCGGAAATAAAGCACAGACTAGAGGATGGGTGGACCCAATAGCTGATCATCAGAGCAAACCAGTTCACTCACAGCTGATCTTCAGAGCTACTGGTTCGTCCTTACTGGGTCAAACTGGTAGAAATCCACCCCTGGGTTTGTAACAATATGACACCTTAACTGCTTTAAGAATGGATTTCTAATTTTTTTTTTACAGTTTTGAACAAACTGGCCTAAAGTGCCAGTTTATTTGAAAAATTACTTATTTTAGAATAGATTCCCAATGAGTTAAAATAATGTTCCTTATATTAGTAAATGTAAACATAATACCTTATCCTTGATCTACCCCATTTTCCACTTTATGCATTTTCTTTTCACTTTCAGTAATAAATATTTCAAAATGAAAAGCATTTGATTCAAAAGACATGTTTGATACATGATGTTTTATATTATGCATATGATTTTTATGCATTTGTTCTTTTATATTGCTTTTTAATTATGGTTAGTTGCCCCAAGATTTGCAGCTATATAAATTAAAGAAATAATACAGTAATAAATAACAATACAAGAAAACAAGTTGAATTTGCATTGGTCCACAATAAAATTGATATCTATGTCCACTGTTCTGCTCTATTATCAATGTCAGCAGCAGTTTAATTTGGGAAAGAGAATAAGATATATAATGCCTGGAAGTGAAGGATGAGCCAGTGATTACTCTGATATGGATTTTTGAAATATAGATTTAGTGTTTCAGAAGCTAATGCAATATGTCAGGATTAATCTGGTGCCTTTCCCCAGAGATGGTAGAATCTTCATAGCATTCATAGCCAAAAGAAGGTACAGGACAAATAGAAAGAGCAAGCGCTGCCTTCTTATGTCTCTTCAAAGAAGTGAAACAATGTTGATATGGCAAGAAGCTTCATTTTAGATTTTGGCTGAAGTCCTCAAACATTACTAACCCTGCTCGTTCTTTTTCAAAGTGCTATTGAATTTCACGCTATTGGTAAGCAGTTCCACTCTGCTTTTTATGCACATTTCTTGGTTCACACCAGTCACGTCTTTCCAGCCATTGCTACTCCCTCTCTTGTTCACAACCATGTCACACTGACTGCAGCTCATGTCAGTAAACTCCTGAGCACAGCATGCAGGATCATAGGGGGTGAATTAAAATAAAGGTTAATGTCATTTATAATGGTTGGCTGATACTTTAAAAAGACCAACGAGGGAAAGATAGCTTCTGAAGTTTGATATATTTATTACACAACATATCATCTGAGAGAAGTCCCAACCACAGCTGTCAAAGTTGTCATCAAGGGAAATGTGATTAAAAGTGGCTCAAACTACAGATGTAGTCAGCAGGACAGTCACTCATTTCCTGGCTCAAACTGACATGATCAGAGGAGGAAGAAGTGTTCAATATACATCTACTCTAAAATATGATATTTCCTATCCAGAAGAATCTCCAAAGGTCTAACTTGAAATAAGTATATGGTTGCCACAATTTTAAAAAGATGTTGAGACTCTAGAAAGAGTGTAGAGAAAAGCAACGAAGATGATTAGGGGACTGCAGGTTAAAACGAATGGTTGCTGGAATTGGGTATGTCCAGTTTGATGAAAAGAAGGAGTAGAGATGACATGATAGCAGTGTTGCTATATCTCAGGGGGTGCCACAAAGAAGACGGAGTCAAACTATTCTCTAAAGCACCTGAGGGTAGGACAAGAAGCAATGAGTAGAAACTAATCAAGGAGAGAAGCAACCTAGAAATAAGGAGAAATTTCCTGATAGAACAATTAATCAGTGGAACAAGTTGTAAATCAAGGGCCTTCAAACTTGCAAGTGTCAGCTTCCATTGAAATGCATTACATAGCTCTCGATATCTTTTATCTTGCTAGAATTAAGCTATGGGTACTATGTCTGGATCTAGCAGGCAGGATATATAATTTCAGACTATTTCTTATTAAAAGCCAGGAATGAAAGAGTATAGAAGTTGAAATTTTGGATTAGAGGGCAAGTTTACAGCTCTGCTCAGCAAGGCCTGCTCATTCTTCTGAATGTCTTTGCACTAATAAATGTCTTTGATATGATTCTGCAGATAAAATTGTGATAATTTGTATATGACAACTATCTGTTCAATTTGCAGTTCCTTTGAAGCATGGAGAAATATAAAAGGCCATTTCAAAATATTTTTATTTCAAAGGAAAACCAGCATAACACACTTTAGAATTCTGTAATTATATCACTCATAAATTGTAACATAAATTCATAATTAGGTCAAACACTACCATCAGATAGATATTACTAGCACATTAAACAATATGATCCAAGTAAAAAACAATACATTTTACAGTAGCTTATTAAGCTGATTATTTATACTGGAAGCTGGGCATGTAGTTTCTAGCATGGTAAAGTTTCTCCTATTATTTAAAATGCATTCCAGAAGACAAATGGGATTTTGAAAACCCTTTCAATTAAAAATTGGAATAGGTAAGATTATAACAAAAAAGTTTAAAAGATATATTAAAGTGCATTGCTCAATAAAATAAGAGCATAAGAACAACAATTGTTTTGTGAGATCAAAACAATTATTTCAAAGGCTCCTATTATTTTTCTCTCCTGTATACTTGTGTGTAAGAAAGCAAGCAAGTGAAAAACTCACTTTAAAAAGCATCACAAAATGTTTACCAAATTGCAAATGAGAGATTGATTTTAAATAAGATTGCATGAGGAGGGGCTCCCTAAGGACCCCTTTCGCTATAATATTATTATAATATTAATATTATAATATTATTAGGATTTACACTCTGAAGCAAAATTGAGATGAGCAGATAATTGATGTCATTATTAAAAAGAATTGGTGTGCTTATATTTCCATGCATTCTATGTGCACAGGTAGGATAATTGCTGTTCTATAGCATTAACCAGCCACTCATTTATTTTAAATACAACAGGTTTGTGAAAGTAAACATTGAATTATAGCTAAATAAATCTGTGGGTGACTTTGTGAAGATTTGAGCTGCTCAAAGCCTCAAAGGGAGTACTTCACTTCAATCAGCCTTAAAATAATATTTCCAGGCTGCTCCTCCCTACTGTAGCATCAGGATACATTGCACTGCACTAAATGTAACCATTTCAGGGTCCTTCAAAACACCTTTCCAATGAAGTGAAATGGCCAATCAAATGAAGCAGCCTCTTTGAATGATTTGTCTAGAGGCAGCTTTATTCCTCCATTCAACTGAAGGTGGCTGCACAATGGAAAGGGATATCGCTTCACTCAGGTCAGTTAGAGATGAACAGCTTTCAATGTTGGCAGCTACTATCCATTTTCTGTAAATCCAGTCTATTCAATTTTCCTGAATCAGTCTGTGGATCTTGAAAAGAAGTCTATTTGAAAATCATTGTATATGTTCAAAAGCAACTTATCTTCTGAAGTCATTTTTATATGCAGTTAACTTTAGAGGTTTTGAGCACTGTGGTCAGAAATACAACTAACAATTATATCCTAAAATACTGTAGTAATCCTCCTTCTCCTTCTTCTTCTCCTTCCTGAGGCAATTCAACATTGTAGTCTAAGTGGCTTTTCTCAGTGCTGCTCTTGAATGATTCTTACATCAACTGTAGAAATTCAGTCACACATTGTTAGTAAGTGGACAAGGGGCAAAACTCTTTGCCTTTTTCCCTTTCAATCAAGAAGAGGAAAGAAAAGGAAACCTTATGGCTTCTTCCTATGAAGACCAACCTATCATTGCCTGCCATTTTCTTTCTAAAAGTGGTGTTCTAGAATGGCTTAATTGGTTGAGATTGGAGCTGAACCATACACTTTACTGTACTAATCAGCTGCCCTGGAGCTAGTGTTGTGGTATGGTGGTGGTAATAAAGCCAACTCTGTGTACATGAGAATGACAGAGAGAGAAAGAGAGGGGGGAGGGAGGGAGAGAAAAGACATGCAATAAGGGAACAGTCAGATAGTCCCAAAACTCTTTATCATCAACAATTAACATCGATATGAGCGTACATTAACACCAAGACTAACACTAAACCAACAATCAAGAAGTATACAATATCCAATCAAGGAATTACCAACACAGACAAACAAGCTAACAGTAAATAACAGCCTAATCAATGAACCAGCAAAAGCAGTCCCACCAACATTGACAGGGCAAGCCACCTGTATATAAATGAAACAGCAAATCCCACTCCCCTCCAATCTCATTGTACACATGTTGTACTCTGACAATAAAGGTTTGAATTTGAATTGTAGCACTGATGATGTTACCTAATTTGGTAATGGAATGTCTGAAAAAAAAACCCCACTAGATTCAGAGAACAAAAAAGACTACACTTTTATGATCGGTTGTTATAGGGAGATGTAACACTACAAACCATGCATCATAAAATCATAATAGTTACTCCACCTTTATTTATTTGCATGTGTTTGAAAGAGTGGACTTTGTGTCATAGCTTCATTATGTTGGCATTATGTTTATAATGCCTGTCCTGAATATTTTATAGGTACCAAAGTTAAGTGCTCATTTAATTTGATGAGTGACTATTTAATTGATTTTACCCAATATAATTTGCTTTGAGGGTTTTTTTTCCCCACTGCTATCATATTTTATGGAAGTATTAATTTCTTATATTTTTATGAATTATTATTTATTCCCCTGAGAAAAAAGAATAACAAAAGTAATTTCATTAGTAGAGGTGCTCTGTGTATGAAAGAGAGAAAAAATAGTTGCGCATGTTCTGTCAGCCATTAAAGTAAATGGTTTTGTTCTTAAGTTACTGTACATCTAGATGGAAATAGATAGATAGATAGATAGATAGATAGATAGATAGATAGATAGATAGATAGATAGATAGATAGATAGAATGCTTTATTGGCCAAGTGTGATTGGACACAGAAGGAATTTGTCTTGGTGTAAATACTGTCAGTATACATAAAGAAGGAACATTCATTAAGAATCAAGAATCATAATGTACAACACTTAATGTCATAGGGTACAATCAACATAAAATCATACTAGGAAACAGAGGATACAAGCAACAAAGTTACAGTCACAAGTGGGAGGGAATGGGTGATAAGGAGTGATGAGAAGATTAACAGTAATAGTAGTGTACACTTTGTAAATAGTTGAACAGTGTTGAGGGAATTATTTGTTTAGCAGAGTGATGGCTTTCGGGAAAAAACTGTTCTTGTGTCTAATTGTTCTGGTGAGCAGTGCTCTATAGCGTCATTTTGAGGGAAGGAGTTGAAACAGTTTATGTCCAGGATGTGAGGGGTCTGTAAATATTTTCACAGCTCTCTTTTTGACTCGTGCAGTATACAGGTCCTCGATTGAAGGCAGGTGGGTGGTAATTGTTTTTTCTGCAGTCCTAGGCACATACAAACCCTGTTCAAATCCTACATAAACTGTTGTAATTTTGGAAGTAAGAAAATAATTAAAAATATGCATCAAAGTTTTGAAATTGATTGGCTTAAAAGCTCAAGGATCTGATCTGGAAGAAAACACTTTTCATGGCTCTTTATCAAGGCACATACATTATACTTCCCTATTATATATGTGCACATCCCTGGAAAATTATTAGGGAAGAAATTATCATTTCTCCCAGTCACTACACAGATGCAAGAAAAAAAACTATGACAGATTTTATGTTTTATGCTGTGTAATGCCCCCATGTGGGAGGTCAGCTTTTTGTCTGCTTTTGAGACATCATCCTATTTCATCTTAACAAATAGACTCCAATACCCTAATGAACGCATTGATTCATCTTCCCTTAACAGATTTACCCTTGGATAATAGATCTAGTTTTCTGTTAGCTTTAAAAGCAGCATCTGGCCTGAGCCTTCTAACAACTTAATCAATCACTGATGTTTTCAGCTTCCACTAAGTGTATTTGGTTTGCCCCTCGTTTAGCTTAAATCTTTCCTCTGTATGTATGTGCCTGCAACCAAATCAGCAAATTATCATTCAATTGCATTCATTCAAAGTAAAATTTCCAATTCATACAAAATAACTTTAAAGATTACAGTATAAAGTAAGGATATATATATATATATCTTTAGATATATATATATATATATGTATATGTATAAGATATATATATATATAAGATATATATATATATATATATATATATACACACTTTTCCAGGAATCCCTCACTCTCTCTCCCTCTTTGTGTATGTGTATAGTACTGCCTTACAAAACTTTAATAAGACCACACGTGGAATATTGCATCCAGTTCTATCATCACACTTTATACAAGTTGCTGAGACTCAGGAAAGAGTGCAAAGAAGAGCAACAAATATGATTAGAGGGGTTCATCACCGAAGGCTTTAAAAAAGAATCTGGACAAACATATAGGGTCTTGTCCTGAACAGAGGGTTAGACTAGAAGACCTCCAAGGTCCCTTCCAACTATATTATGATTCCATTCAATTCTCTGCCATAATGAGAATTTATTTTCAGCTTCTTCAGGAATGTTCTTTCCTCAAAGGAAAAAAAAAGTGATACATTATTATCCTTTAAGACAAGCAATTAGATGTTTTCATAAGATTAGAATGTGTGTCTCTCATGAACTACCATTTGTGACACATGAACACAGATTGCTATTTGGTTCTAGGTTCCCAGGGGGGTTGGTAAAATAATTGTGACTGCTTCTTAGTATACCACAAGACAGAAGCCTAGTGTCAGCCTGTTCTTCATATGCATCTGAACTAGATTAGGATATGTGGCAGAATACCAAACAGTTGATTTAGCAGTAAAGCATGATAGTCTATTATTCTCTCTTCACAACCTGGGAATCGTAATTATTTCATTGAGTTAAAATGCCTCATTGAGCTGCAATGCATCAAACTGTTCTAGTAAAGATAAAAACTAATGAAACTTGAAGTGATGAAAATGAAAGATTTTAACTGGAAATACACAAACCACTTTTAGTTTTATTTGAATTGTCATAGTTGTATAGTTATAGCATTGTTTATATCCACAAAAGGGCAGAAGTATTTAAAAGAAGTATTTCTTCTTTTAAAAGAAATACATATTTAACACACACAGAGACACTTTTTTTCCAGAAAGAAGGCAGGGTGCAAGTCACTCAGAATGATGTCTTTTTCCCACATAAAGTATGGGAAATGATTGAAGTTCCATACTAGAAATATTTGTCCTACTGATTTTTGCCTTATGTACAAATACAAAGCGAAGAAAAGTTCTGCTAAGAAAATGAAATGAGCTACCAATACTTTTAGATTAGTTTAGAATCAGAGGACATTTCTATATGAAGTGCCTACCAGTTACTACCAGTTCTGGACATAACCTATTTTATTTATTTATTTTTCAGATTTTAAAACTGCCCATCTTTTTCACAGAGGCAGAATGGCACAATTCACCATGGCCAACAGTAGGACAACTCAACAGTAGGACAACTCACTGCAGGACAAGTTAACAATTCAATTTAAATATCTAAATAAATTAAAAAGCATTTTAATTTTTGTCATTCACATTTCATTCTATCCCTCCTTTTGCATCCTTTCTTTAATTATTCTATTCCACCATTTCTTTGATATTAATGTAACTCTTATTCTGCAATAAGTTATCCTACAGTGAGTTGGCCATGTCAAGTTATTTCACAGAGTTGGCCCTGGAGAGATGGCTGTGGCAAGATAACCATGGTGAATTGGCCATGGCAAGTTGGCTGCAGCAAATAGTCATAGACTCCCCAGAGGGATGCTTGGCAGTGTACAGATTAAATATCAAATGACAAAAACAATTGCCTGAAGACTGGTTTTATATATTTAATTTTTCATAAAGCCTAAGGATATGGGTTGATGATGTGTATAAACAAATTGTTTTAGATGTATGAATGATGTATGAGGCTTTGTGTCTTCAGAACTGGTGACAGCTTGGGATTCAAAGCATTTCTTTATTATTTGTTGGTAGCACTGTTAAGTTACAGAACTGAGGAGGGCTGTAGACTGTTTTATGGAACTGAGGAGTAACAGTGGTGGTGATGGGGCTCAAATAATGATGGAGTGTTTGGTTGGAATACTGACATTAATATTATTTTAAGAGCCAAATAATACCAAGATTTTTGGGTTTGGTTATAAATATTTGTAGCTCAAATTGAACTGTGAAGTTTTTGATGCTCTCTGAGCTTGGCTGTTTGCTTGCAGGAATTTCATTATCCAACTAGGGAACAGAATCAGAATATGTCTGGAAAAGACCTTGAAAGTCTTAGATGGCTGTCCAGTCTTTTCTTAAAGGCCTCCAGTGATGAATCACCTACAACTTCTGAAGGCAAGCTGTTCCACTGGTTAAGTGGCTCACTGTTAGGAAGATTCTCCTTAATTCCAGGTTGCTTCTCTCCTTGATTAGTTTCCATCCATTGTTTCTTATCTTACCTTTTAGTGCTTTGGAAAATAAGTTGACCCCTTCTTCTTTGTGGAAGCTCTTCAAACACTGGAATACTGCTATCATATCCATTCCTAATCCTTCTTTTCTTTAGATTAGCCATACCCAATTCCTGCAACTGTTCTTATATGTTTTTGTCTCCAGGCCCTTAATCAACTTAGTTGCTCTTCTTTGCACTTTTCCCAAAGTCACAGAGTATATACATACAGTATATGATTATAAACCAGCAATGCAGGTGAGTGTGGGGTTTTGCTTCCTGTTTATATAAAGCTGCTTGCCCTGCCTGTAATTGAAGCTGATATGGTTTTCTCTTTGATTAGGGCATTGGTTTCTGCCTGATAGTTTGTTTGGTATTAATAAGTGCTTACCTGGGTGTTCTTTTTGTTTCATTCTTAGATTTTTTTATTGTCTCTTTAAAATTAAGAAAAATAAGATTATACATCATTATACATCATTTAAATAAATCACTTTTACATATTTCCATGTATAATGGGCTGATCACATAGCAAGAAGAACTGATGGCAGGTGGACCAAGGCAGTCATAGAATTGATGCCACTTGATAAAAAGCATCCAGGAAAGAGACCTAAAGTAAGATGGATCAAAGACATCAGCAAATATTGTGGGCCCAATTGCAAAAAGAAAGCTCAGGACATTAGTGGTTGAAAACATGTGGAAGAGGCATTCATCCTGCAGTGGATAAACAATGCCTAAAATAATGATATTTGCATAATGTCTAAATAAACCACATTTAAACAAATCACATTTATACATCTACCCACTATTGAAATAAACCACATTTACACACCAATTAAAAGTCATATTAAAAAAAAAAACTAGGCAAGAAACAAAAAGACCAGAACACATCCTCTCCAAGCAGCCAATATTCAGATAAGCATGAATTTAACACCGGGCAAACAATCAAGCAGAAAACAATACCCTAATCAAGGGGCCCAAATTAGATGGTCTGCGACAATTTATTTATTTATTTATTGAATTTCTTCTACCCAATTCCAAAGGGCTTTTAGTGGCTTCACAACTTGAAAAAAGAACAATGTATATATACAAAAAAAATCATACAAACAATATTTATCATATTGTAGAATGGTGTATTTTGAATACTTGCTGGGGTATCTCGTATTTATTATTTACTGTTGTAGTATTTTATTGTAACTCTTCATATTGCCTATTCTACCCTATTTAGGGTCAGATGAAGCAGTGTTAAAATCTCTAGAAATAAAAAAAAAATAGCTTACTCATTTCACCCCAAAATGCAATCCTATGATGTCACTTGATTATTGAAGGTTTAAAAAGAAAAGAAAAAGGAAAGAAAATAGTGATCCAAGAAGATAACTTACAGTTTAAAGATTTAAAAGGGTTAATCATGCTTAGTAAGTACTGTAGAACACTAAGATTTATCTCCTGCAAATGAGTTTCTATCAAGAAAATCAACATTAATTTGGAATTATATTGACTAATAAAAACTCTAAATTATCCCAAAACAATTATGTGGTTCTCTGGGATTATATTAAAAAATAACTTGTTGAGGTGGAATAAATTACTATCACTGTGGAGTAGAATTTCTTAATTATGACAAATGTTTTACCTAAGTTTTTTCTCCAGATGTTACCACTGATGTTTCATTTAAACAATGGCAAAAGGATATTTCTAATGTAGGGAAAGGTGATGGAGGTGGGGGAGATGGATTTCTTTTAAATTCTCTCTTGTACCTCTTTTCCTTTCTTTTTATTTTTCTTAATTTTTGTTTATATTTGTATTTTAACTCATAGTAATTCCAATTAAATAGGAAATCGACAGACCAACTATTCAAGGAGAAGTAGGGATCATTTACGAAAAATCTAATTGAATACATGTGAGTGAGACAGAGAGAGAGACTAAGAGAGCCTTCTATGGAATAGATGTGCAATCTTAAAAAAATGAGGCTAGTTTAAATTACTTTCAGAAAAAAATTAGGTTTCATCTGCCATGATGTTCAATACTGTCTTGTCTTCTATCAGGCAATTCCCATGGAAAAGGCAGCACTATGCAAAAGTACACACTGCATAAACAATATAAAAGCAAAGTAATGGTTAGCAAACAGCCATAAAAATCCAAATATTTCCTATCCATCCGTTCACACATTCCTCCACCAAATGCTCAAATCATCTGGCCTAATTAACCAAACTATTAAAATGTTTTATGGCTTATCTGGGAATGGGTGTCCCATCACTACACATTTAACTTTTTATGAACAGAAAATTGTTCTCCACTGGGAACTCATGGACCAATCCAAGCAATATTATGAATAACAACTCATGTTATTATTATGCCGTATGCCTCGCTTATATAGCAACCCCGCCCATCAGTTACATGGTACACATAGAAAGGAAGGGAGATTGAAATGAAAACGTTGATGCAGTATGTTGATGCAATTTGTAGTCCATGCAGATTTGCCATTTTTGCATATCGATGTTTCCTTGCTGGAACCATACAAGATGTATTCATGGTTTAGGTACGCTACCTATAGTTGAGTACACTACTTTATAAATTATTATGATGATCATTGCTGGGTGGAAAATTGGGAAAAGAAGAAAGTTGGAAGAAGGCAGAAACTTAAATCTTTTTCCAGTTCAAAAAGATGCAAAATAGAGATTCATGTTCCAGCCAAGCATTATAAATCCATAAGAATTATCAGAATCTGAGAATAGCTGTATTGGAATTGACCTTATAAGCCATTAAGTCCAATCTCCTGATCAGTGAAGGAATCTACATTAATGTGTTTCTTACACACACACACACACACACACACACACACACACACACACACACATTTCTTTATGATTAAATCAACACTGTTATATTGCATCAAGAGCTAGTTCCATTGAAAGCATCATATAGAATGATCAGTTGTCATGCTTCCACTTCAGCTACCTAGAAGCTAGCTACCTAGATAATTATGCAATATTTCACATCTAAATGATATATATATATAATATAAATTATAATATAAATTAAAGAATGATATAAAATTCATCTCATTTCCCCAGGTTAATCCTCTAGCACAAGGCTATTGTATTTTAATGGAAATCCTTATGAAAAAGGCAATATGTGATGTATTGTTTCAATTCTCTTGAATTTATACAGGCAACTCCTCTTGTCCAGGGCAATGCATCCACTGCCTCCCTGTATAACTGAACTGACTTTATTTAGGAAGATATTTCTCTATATCTGGAAAGACAGAGTCTGCATTTTGTACATTTAATGTCCAGTGGATCCATACACCAAAAAACTCATTATTATGTATTGACAGAGACTGGAATTCAAGTTATTAGTTCTCATTGCAATAAAAATGTGTTCCAGTAATGGAAAGATCACATTTTTCTTATGTTTTGCTGTTTGCTGGGCCAGGAGCTTTCTTGCTTCATCCACAAAAGGAAGTAGACAGATCAATAGCTACCCAGTGGAAGGATTGGCGGCAACCTTTACTTTGTCACAGAATTCTGGGAGCAACCCGACCAAACCATTCAGTCTACAATCATCTTCAGACTAATTTTATTTTGTCAACCTCATTTCTGAAACTTTTGATCTAATTTAAGAACTTTTTTCTTATCCCTATCCACTGATTTTGATATCATTATGCTCAATTGTAGGTTCTAGAGAACTAGACATTTTCACACTTTTCCCATTTTAATTGGTCCTCCTAAAAGTATTACCTACCTCTCTCTATATATTTTAAAAAGTAGCACAGGTCTGATTGGATTAAATTATTTTTATGAAGTTTCCCACAGTGCACAGTGGTCACACTGTTTTTTAATCATAGGAATCTGATTTTTCTAAAGTTATGGACATGCTTAAAATGCACCCAAATGGAATAATCAGCAATCATTAACTTCATGAAATTCTCTTCTCCTTAATATAATTTCCTTTCCTTTGTAGAACTTCACATATTTATTTTTCAGACTAAAAAGACAGATGTCATGCTTATCCAAAGTTGCTCTGCAAGGAACCTGATAGAGATAAGGTAAAGAAAACAAATAGCATTGTCATATAAACTGGAAAGCAAAACGGTACATTGTGCTCAAAAGTTGTAGTGCAGGATCTTGAAAATTTAACCTTTGTACAGATTATTCGTGGGAACATATTCCTAGAAAATTTTCTCATTGTGTCAGAGGACTAATAATAATAATCTCTCTAGTGAAAAATACATAATCACTCATTTATAATTCTTATCAAAATGAATTTTTAAAAATCCTTCAGTCCTCCCTTCCCTCCAATATCTTGAACATAAATCTGGCCAGTCTAAAGGAATGACACAATTTTGGATTAACTTTTCAAATTCTATTCCCATATCATCACTAAAACAGAAAATAGCATAACTTTTCAAAGCTGTACCATATCTAAAAAAATAAACCCTCAAAACTGTAGAATGATTTTTTTCCTGCTATAATTATCTGTATGTCGAATCACAATGCAACAGATGTCTCTGACTATGGATTGAGAGGACCAGAAGATCATGGCTGCTCCTCCATTGCCCCCACAGCTGATTGCAACTCTATTCAATGCTCTACTGCATGGTGTCAAACTTGTGGCATCATGTTGCTATCACATGATGTTTCGATATTTTTTTCCATTTGCAGAGCTGAGGTGGTGTGGCCTACATATGATGCATCTGGCCCCTGGGCCACCAGTTCGACAGCCCTGCTCTACTGCAACAGGCCATAATCTGTTTCTGTAATTCATTTTGTTCAACTTGAGGCACCATCACTTTATTCTAATGAAGGGATCCTTCTTAGATCCTTTTTTAGACGACCCCTTCTTATTTTCCTTCTTTCCCTTCTCTTTTCATTTAGGTGAAGCAACAAACCATGCAATATACAGCATTTGGTGTCTCTGAAGTTATGGATGAATATGTACAGTAGCTCTTCCTAGATCTATGTTTAAACAATAAGTCAGAACCATCATGGAAGGTTTTTAAGAAGATATTGGACAACCATTTGAGATTGAGATTGGACAGCCTTTTGTCTGAAGTAGTATAGCATCTATTGCTTGAGCAGAGAGTTGGATTAGAAAACCTCCAAAGTCTCTTCCAATTCTGTTATTCTCTTATAACAAATCCATTAATCTCAATGGAGACCACTTTCTATCTATTGCCAAAGAATGCAAAGAAACACACATATATGCATTAATATGTCATATTAAAGCAATTTAGAAAAGAGATGTTTATTGGCAATTGGTCAGATCTCTGTATGAAGTCCTTGCATTGCATGAAGAAAAATTCTGTCTCAATTTTCAATGATGGGGAAAAAAATCTCTGCCTTGCATATTAGAAAGCTGTGAACTGCCAGAGAAGCCAATTGTAACAAGGGTAAGATTGCCAATAGCTATACTTGATAGACTCTTAGAAAATGGAAAGTGTTGATCCATTTGCCCAGTATTCTGGCCAAATAAGAGTCACTGGAAACCCACAACTGTTATTATTGCTTTTAAAATTATAGAAACTAATGAGGAATATAGATCACAACTTTGATGTTTAAATACTCTATTGGGGAGAAGTTTATAAAAAAACACAGGAGTAGTAAGAAGTATAAGGAGTACTAAGAAGTATAATTTTAGGATGTCAATAACAGAAATTTTTATATAGATAGATAGATAGATAGATAGATAGATAGATAGATAGATAGATAGGTAGGTAGGTAGGTAGGTAGGTAGGTAGGTAGGTAGGTAGGTAGGTAGGTAGATATAGATATAGATATAGATATAGATATAGATATAGATATAGATATAGATATAGATATAGATATAGATATAGATATAGATATAGATATAGATATAGATATAGATATAGATATAGATATAGATAGATCCTTGGTTATTTGGGTATTCTCCCATGTAGAATTGGAAGTATCTAGGTGACGTTTCGATGCAGTCTCATTCATCATCTTCAGGCTTGTGTCTTCGGCTCAGCCTTGTGCTTCTCGGAGTAATGTGAGCTTGCAGCTGCTTCTTCCTTTTAACTGCTAGTGGGGGTGTGACTTGATTGTGTGGGGCTTGGCTATGTTCTGATTGGCTGGGGGTGTGTTCTCATTGGTTGGGGGTTTGGCTGTGTTCTGATTGGTTGGGGGGTTGGCTGTGTTCTGATTGGCTGGGTGTGTGTTCTGTTCCGGTGGGGGCTTGGTTGTACTCAGGTTAGTCTTAGTTGCTGGGGGATTTGAGCTGGTAAGCTGTGATCCTGTTGTTTGGCTTTGCATTCGTGGTCGTGCCACATCTTCATGGTGGGTGTCTGTTCGCTTCATGTATGGGTTGGGGGGGGGGGTTAGCAGGTAGTGATGCAGCTGTGGTGCGGCTTCTGGTCCGTGGTCATGTCTCATCATCTGTGTGAGTGTGAGTCTGTTTTCTATGTGGAAGTGTGGTGGTAGCTTCTTGTGTATCCCTCGTGGGTGTGAGTCTGATGTCATTCTTCATGTTAGGTACTCATTTGTTAATGAGGGCGGGTTTCCAAATGGTTGGTAGGCGGGAGGTTTCATCTCATTTATTCAAGCTGTGTGGGCGTTTTTCTATCTCTATGGCTTCTCTGATTATTCTGTTGTTGAAGTGTTCGGTTTTGGCGATAGTTCTGGTATTTTTAAAGTCAATCTCATGTCCTGTGGCTTTGAGGTGTTGGACCAGGGAAGAGGTCGGTTCTTCTTTTTTGATTGAGTTCTTGTGTTCTTCAATGAGTGCATTTATTCTTCTGTTAGCTTGTCTGTTGTATGTGGTGGGGAAGGAGGTGCAAGGGATTTCGTATACTCCTTGATTTTCTAACTTAATTTTGTCTTTAGGGTTTCTTAGGATGGTGGATATTTTTCTGTTTGTGCAGAATGGTGTTTTAATGTTGTGCTCCATAGGCTCACTTCTATAAAACCTAGCAAATTTCTCGCCAAACAACAACAGCCCTATGCAGAATCCATCAACTCACATGTAAGAAACTCATTCCAGTTCATCGAAATCATAAAGAAACAAAACTTACAACCCAGCAACCTATTAGTGAGCTTCAATGTCATACCCCTCTTCACCCAAGTGTCTTTAAAAGAAGTCTTGACAGCCATCCAAAACAAATACAACCCCCCCAAGCACATCCTAGATCTGACCAACCACTGCCTATCTAATACATACTTCACCTACAATGGACAAAAATACAAACAAATAGAAGGAGCACCCGTGGGATCACCCCTCTCACCTGTCATCGCAAACCTCTACCTGGAACACTTTGAAACACAAGCTCTAGAAAAATATGATCACAAACCCAAACTCTGGCTCAGATCCATAGATGACATCTTCATAATCTGGCCACATGGGAAAGAAAAACTGAACAACTTCCTCACACACCTCAATAACCTACACTCCAAAATCCAATTCACCATTGAAACAGAAGCTAACAATCAACTTCCCTTCCTAGATGTCTTAGTATACAAAAAATCCATATATGTATATGTATATGTATGTGTATGTGTATGTGTATGTGTATGTGTATGTGTATGTGTATGTGTATGTGTATGTATATGTATATGTATGTATGTGTATGTATATATATATATATATATGTGGATCTTTGGTTCTTCGGGTTTTCTCCCGCGTAGAGTTGGAAATATTTAGGCGACGTTTCGATGAAGTCTCATTCATTATCTTCAGGCTTCTGTCTTCGGCCTTGTGCTTCTCAGAGTGATGTGAGCTTGCAGCTGCTTCTTCCTTTTAACTACTAGTGGGGGTGTGACTTGATTGGGTGGAGGCTTGGCTGTGTTCTGATTGGGTGGGGGTGTGTTCTAATTGGTTGGGGGTTTGGCTGTGTTCTGATTGGTTGGGGGGTTGGCTGTGTTCTGATTGGCTGGGGGTGTGTTCTGTTCTGGTGGGGGTTTGATTGTACTCCGGTTAGTCTCAGTTGCTGGGGGATTTGAGCTGGTGAGCTGTGATCCTATTGTTTGGCTTCGCGTTCGTGGTCGTGCCACATCTTCATGGTGGGCATCAGTTCTCTTCATGTATGGGTTGGGGGGGTTTGAAGCAGGTAGTGATGCAGCTGTGGTACGGCTTCTGGTCCGTGGTTGTGTTTCATCTTCTGTGTGGGTGTGAGTCTGCTTTCTGCGTGGAAGTGTGGTGGTAGTTTCTTGTGTGGCCTTTGTGGGTGTGGGTCTGGTGTCCTTTATGTTAGATACTCTTTTGTTAATGAGGGCGGGTTTCCAAATGGCTGGTAGGCGGGAGGTGTCATCTCGTTTATTCATGCTGTGTGGGCGTTTTTCTATCTCTATGGCTTCTCTGATTATTCTGTTGTTGAAGTGTTCAGTTTTGGCGACAGTTCTGGTATTTTTAAAGTCAATCTTGTGTCCTGTGGCTTTGAGGTGTTGGACCAGGGAAGAGGTTGGTTCTTCTTTTTTGATTAAGTTCTTATGTTCATCAATGCGTGCACTTATCCTTCTGTTAGTTTGTCCAATGTATGTAGTGGGGCAGGAGGTGCACGGGATTTCGTATACTCCTTGGTTTTCTAACTCAATTTTGTCTTTAGGGTTTCTTAGGATGGTGGATATTTTTCCGTTTGTGCAGAATGCTGTTTTAATGTTGTGTTTTTGGAGGATCTTGCTGATTTTGTCTATAGTGCCTTTTATATATGGGAGGAGGGCTTTGCCATTTTCTTGTTCTCTGTCTTGGATTTTGGTTGGGGTTTCTTTTTGGATAGGTGAGTAATCTTTCTTCTTTGGAATCCATTTGCTGTTAGTACGTTAGTGAGAGTGTGTAGTTCGGTTTTTAGGTGTTGTTCATTGGCTAAGCATTTTGTTCTGGAGATGAGTGTCTCAGCTACAGAATTGATCTGTGCTGCGTGGTGGTGTGAGAGTGCGTGTAGATAGGGGTTTGTATGTGTTTTTTTCTGGTATATGGTGTGTCCTAGGGAGCCATTGGATTTTTTGTATACTAAGACATCTAGGAAGGGAAGTTGATTGTTAGCTTCTGTTTCCATGGTGAATTGTATTTTGGAGTGTAGGCTGTTGAGGTGTGTGAGGAAGTTGTTCAGTTTTTCTTTCCCATGTGGCCAGATTATGAAGGTGTCATCTACGTATCTGAGCCAGAGTTTGGGTTTGTGATCATATTTTTCTAGAGCTTGTGTTTCAAAGTGTTCCATGTAAAGGTTTGCGATGACAGGTGAGAGGGGTGATCCCACGGGTGCTCCTTCTATTTGTTTGTATTTTTGTCCATTGTAGGTGAAGTATGTATTGGATAGGCAGTGGTTGGTCAGATCTAGGATGTGCTTGGGGGGGTTGTATTTATTTTGGATGGCTGTCAAGGCTTCTTTTATAGGCACTTGGGTGAAGAGGGATATGACATCGAAGCTCACTAATAGGTTGCTGGGTTGTAAGTTTTGTTTCTTTATGATCTCGATGAACTGGAATGAGTTTCTTACATGTGAGTTGATGGATTCAGCATAGGGCTGTAGTTGTTTGGCGAGAAATTTGGCTAGGTTTTGTAGAGGTGAGCCTATGGAGCTGACTATAGGTCTAAGTGGGGTTCCTTCTTTGTGTATCTTGGGGAGACCATAAAGCTTAGGGCATCTGGATGATTTCTCTCTGGGTATGATTCTTTGCTGGATTTCTTCGCTGATGGGGGAGGCTTTTATTTTAGATCTGGTGGTTTTTTCTAGGTAGGTGGCGGGGTCTGTGTTTAGGGGTTTGTATGTGGGGTCTTGGAGTAGGTTGGTTAACTTGGTTTGGTAGTCAGATGTGTTCATAACCACTGTCGCGTTGCCCTTGTCTGCTGGTAGGATTATTATGCTGGTGTCTTTTTTCAGGTTAAGTAGTGCAGTTTGTTCTTCTTTGGATAAGTTGCTTTTGGGTGGTTTGCTAGTGCAGAGGATGTTGGTAATTTCGAGTCTGATTCTGTTCGCATCATCAGGGTTGGTTTTGGTCAGGCTGGTTTCAACATATATATATATATATATAAAATTTCAAGAAGCTGAGTTTAGCAGAACATGGGGAATAGCTTTTCTAGAAAACTGGTCGGCTCTTTCATCTCTTCATTATCATTCAAGGTTGATGTTCTGTTATTCTATTTCAGTATTCTACAAAGCTTTTACAAGCACAGCATGAGGAAGAAAGATTAGATAAAATCAAACACTAATCACAGCTTCTCTTGTTACCAAGTTTTAGGGTTAAAAAGGCCTGTTTTTCCTCCTTTGGAAAAGAGTGTAAGTGTTTTTTGCTCACAGTTTCTAAACTCTAGGTGGCTATCTTCACTTTCAGCCAAGACTGCTGAGAGCTGGCTGAGAGAAAAAGGGAAGCATCAAGTCTCAAGGATATCAGGTAAGATTTCTTTATCTGCCTATTTTAATGTCAAGATAATAGTAAAATGGTAAGTAATAGACCAAAATAGGAATTGTTACCACATATTATTTCTTGCACAGGGATACAAAAAGTATACTTGTGTCATATTAAATAATGGAGAGAAGGGAAATATAACACACCTAAATTATTTATTGGTTGCCTTTCAATCAAATGAGAAGTAAGTCAGTACCTGGTCTTTGCCAGGGATATGCTGGTACAAAGTGAAAAAAATACATTAATTAGCAATAGCAATAGCATTAGACTTATATACCACTTTACAGTGCTTTACATTCCCCTTTAAGCAGTTTACAGAGTTAGCATATTGACTCCAACAATTTGGGTCCTCTTTTTATTCACCTCAGAAGGATGGAAGGCTGAGTCAACCTTGAGCCTGGTGAGATTTGAACTGCCAAATTGCAGACAGCCGGCAGTCAGTAGAAATAGCCTGCAGTACTTCATTCTAACCAGTACACCACTGTGGCTTGTCACCGTGGCTTTAAATTGGAAATGTGGCATAGAAACCAATAGATAAAGTAAATAATACTGTAATGCCTTTATTCTGGGAGACAAAGAGAGAGGGAGGGAGACAGTGAGAGACAGAAAGAGATGCATCCATAGCTGTAAATGAGAAAATCAATTGCTCATCTTTTCCACATACAAGTAAGATACACACATTTACAAATGCCTGGCAGGGTACAGAATGTCATAAATTAGAGTCTTTATCATTTGCCACATGAGGCATACATGAAATTTTACATAAACTGCTAAGCAATACTTTGAACAACTATATTATGGGGACAACTAGAGGGCTAGTAAGTTTATAGAGACTATGCAACTGCAGAAATGATTGATTCAACTATATTAAAGAAGGGAAATGAAAATTGTCATCTGGTTTTTGTTTGCTTTCTTAGAACAAGGAGAACACTAAGGAAGATACTTCCTACTTGATCATATATATCTGGAAACTAATAGCATATTCAGAGGACTCCATGGCTGCCCATATTTTGCTTACCACTTCAAAATGGATTGATTACTTTTCGTTCCTTGAACAGTTTTGAATACCATGTTACTAGGAAATATTCCAAATACATTCTTGTATTTCATATAGTTAAAATAAGAAGTGCAAAGAAATGTCTTTTCAATACCAGGGAATCCTTCAGGCAAAACAACTTGGTGACAGAGAGAAAAAGAGTAAATTCTATATTTTTAAAATATAGAATTAAAATTACTGAAGATTAAAATATTGCATTACATCGAAGGACATAATAAATATATAGAAAGTAAATGGAATTTGGAGAAAGCTGGAAGGATTCCGTTTTTTCCAGTCATACTATGTACTGCTGTTGTTGCTATTGCACATCAGAGCTACTCCAAATTTTTCAGTGATACCTCTGGCTGTGTAACAAGGAATGCCAGGTTCTGGCCAGATGGGGCACATTCCCAAGAGTAGTGCATCCCAGGCAAAAGGCAATGCTATTCACAGGTTTTCCATGCAGAACACTCATGCTGACAACACTCTCACTACTAAATGAGGGGATGTCACAAAGACATCTGCTCCAGCACAGAACATTTCCTGTGAGCACTGCTTGAGATGGTGCTCATTTATCTGAGTCTGCCAAGAACAGCAGATACTCCCTTTGCCAATCCACAAGATGTATGGGCAATGATTTCCAGGAGAACATTGAAAGATCCATCTGACACAGCTTGCATGGAACAGCATCAGCACTTTGAGCATTAAAACTTAGCCATCCATGAGACACTCAACACATTTTTTTTTGGCAAGTGATTGTTGACCACATTTGATAAACCAGAACTTTGAAAAGTGATAATGTCACCACTTAGAAATTCCAGGACTGCAAAATGCTCTACTGGAAGCACCCATGATTCCAGACACACATGTGTGTTGACATTCTTGAGAAGGACACTTGAAATAACAAGTATCAGCTCTATTGTACTTTGAATTGTCACCAGATGTTCCGCTTTAATAAAGTAATAAATTGTATAATGTATAAAAACTGAACATGTATAAAAACTGAAACAAGGTTTTCATTTAGTAAAAAAAAATCTTTTAAAAATTATATATATTGTAATACTGAACAGCATAAAGCAGGGAATATTCATTTCAGAAATAGCTTTTATATTCCCTATGTCACATTTTAAATAATAAGCACTTAAAAGGCAGAGATCAGCCTTCTTCTTTTCTGCAATGCAGGGGCTGGGTTTCCACCTTGACCTTCAGGAGGCAAACCTTTTAGGTTGGAAAGCCTCTTCCCTTCACAAAATTCCCTCTCTTGATCATCATCCAGGAGGCATCACCCACCTCTTTTTTTTCCCAGAGAATTTCAGTTCAGCCTGGACAAAGGAAAGAATTATAATTTCCCATATTGACATTCATGGCAAAGGTTATCAGTGCAGGTTGGAAAATATCTACTTAGTTCCCATTGTTGCAAGGCACAGAGTATCTACACAATTTCACATCTTCACTCTTTGGGGAATCAGCTCTTATAGTCACGCAACCTGAAGTACTTTTCATTTTCTCACTGGGAAAAATACAAGTCTGTCAAAGTATCTAATGTCAGAGGGAAGAAGAAAGAATCCTACTTAAAGCTGTTGTGTAGGTCAGATAAAGCCTATGGACTAGAGCACCGGTCACTGGTGGGCCGTGAGAAAATTTTGGTGGGCTGCAGAGAAATCTCACCCCCAGAGAACCCCCCCAAAGCAATTAATCCAGGCTGCGAAGAAACACAAGGCTGCTCAGCCCACATGGCCTGCAGGAACCCTCCCCGCCCACTCACTCCTTACCTGGCAAACTTGTCTGCTAAGTTGCTATTTTTCCTTTTTCCAACTATCATCTGTTCTGCTGCATTAGGAGATTTAGATTAGCTAGGAAGCAGGAAATGGTTGGATTTCTTGCTTTCTAGCTAAGCACAGCCAAACCTCCCTTAGGATTGAAGATTTGTTTGCAAGCAAATTCAGTGCAGACTCATGGCAAGCAAATTTGAGAGACTGCGCTAGCCAATGGTAGATAGATAAATCACTGAATGATTCTGTGAGCAACTCAATCTGCCTGCTTTGCCTGATTTTGGATAAAAGTTGCTTTTTTAAAATAAAAAAATCAATATTTAAATACATGGTGTATTGTGAGTTAATTTTGTGAGTTTGCTTGCTAGCAAATTTTATGAGTTTGTTTGCAAGCAAGTTTTATGTGACAGACTTAGCTAGGCAATGGCAGATAGATGGATTTCTGAATGAATCTGAGATTCTGTGGCAACTCAATCTTCCTGCCTGCTTTGCCTGATTTTGGGTAATAGTTGCTCCTTTTTGAAATAAAACATTCAATATTTACAATACATGCATGGTGTGTTGTGAGTTAATTTTGTGAGTTTGCTTACAAGCAAATTTTATGTGACAGACTGAGCTATCCAATGGCAGATAGATGGATTTCTGAATGGATCTGTGATTCTGTGAGCAACTCAATCTGCCTGCCTGCTTTGCCTGGTTTTGGGTAAAAGTTGCTCTTTTTTTATAAAAAATTCAATATTTATATAAATATTTATAATATTTACATACAAGCCATGCCCAGCCAGTCACATGACCACCAAGCCACACCCACAAATTAGGCCACACCCACAGAACCAGTTAGTGGTCCCTGGAATTTAAAATTATGAATTTGGTGGTCCCTGAGGTCCAAAAGGTTGGCGACCCTTGGACTAGAGTTTCCTAGCTCCTGCTACGAAGTGTCACAATAGATACTAATGACAGAGATATTATAACTGGTGGCAACACCTACCAATTTTGTCAATCTTATATAAAAGATTTCCTTGTGGTTTCCATCCAAGAATTAAAATCACAGGAAACTTTTTCTGAATTGACAAAATGAACATGTGCTTCTAATTCAGGGGTCTTCAAACTTTACAGCTTTAAGACTTGTGGACTTCAACTCCCAGAATTCCTCCTCCAGTCATGTTAGCTCAGGAATTCTGGGAGTTGAAGTCTACAAGTCTTAAAATGCCATGTTTGAAGACCCTTGTTCTAATTCATAATGTATTGTTCTTAAATAATTAAATATTGTCTTTTTCCCAAACATATATTGTTTCTACACATAACACAATGTTGATATTTATCTCAGATTAACAACATTTTTATTTTAAACATTTGCAGAAGGGATACACTTACAACACTGTTTTCACTTTTGGCTCTCTAGAATGGCATATCCAACTGATGATACTCAAATCTGAGATCTCCATTCAAAATGATAACAAAGTCTTCTAAATTTATGATTTAATGAAAATAGTTCTCAGCAGGTGGTAGCAGGTGGCTGACCTTGTCAAGCTTTGAAGGTCAACAGGGTCAATCTTAGTTACCACTTGGATCTGAGACATTAGTAAACATCAGGACTAAGCTTGAAGATTAAAAACATCCCTCAAGAAGGTAATTATGAACCCCTGCATATTGCTGTTAAGAAAAGAATTTGGGCACTTCTGTAAGCTTTGATGTCAACTAAATGAAATAGTGAAGCTAGCCATAATGGAGAAAACTTGACCAAAGAAACTGCCTGTCTGCTCAATCTGCTTTCTTGCAGTTGACTGATGATGGGCAACTTCAAAGCCCCTCTCTCTTTTCTTATAGTTTATCCATAAACATTCCTGAATAGTGCTTACAATATAAGACACTTCCAAATACAAAGCTTCCCCCTACCAACCCTGGGAGGTGGGGGTGAGGGGGAATAATGGTTTACTATGAAATAGGACACAAGGCAGTTCTGGAATTCCTTTGTGCAACCTGAAAATAAAAAGCTGAGCGTTTAGTGTTACCTCAGCACAAAATGAGCTAAGGATATAATTGTAGGCATCCTTAGTAGAGAGAAAATCCAGTTCACTTATCGGTAAGCATACTTTGGATTACTGCGTTCCCACTGGATGAAGGAGACCCGGCCTATTGTTTTTAAGAAGAGCCAAATCAGAGGGGGAAAAAATCATGCAAGTAATTAGGGTTTCCTGGCCATGAGGCTGATTTCCTCAACCATTGTTTGTAATCAAGCAGGAAACCTCTTGGCACAAGTTCCGCAGAAGCCCACCAGGTAATTGTGTCAGCTTTATCACTTCCTGAGAAAATGTGTATAGGATGTAGCTATGCAAACAATCACATTTTTCAACTAAGCTGCCTTTCAGAACAGAAGATGAGTGAGAGTTTAATGTTTTGATGACTGCTTCAATATAATGAACTGACTGAAAATCAGCCAGAAGACTAACAGGCAACAAAATGGACAGACTGGTGAGGCTGTTGTTTAGTTTGTAATGAGAAAAAAAAAAAAAGAAGGAAGGAAAGTGTATGCCAACTGGCATTTCCAACATACAGTTTCATTAATAAGGACTGAACATTGTGACAGAACTTGCAAAGACTGGTGTTTACTTTTTTCTTTTAAAAATTGGTTCTGGCTTTTTGAAAGAATCTTTTTACAAACTACACAGTGATCCGAATTTGAATTTAAGCCATTCCCACTGAGCAAATTAAATACCTATACCTAATTTCCAGTGCCCCGTAATGCAGATATAGCAGGGTATATTAAATGTTCAACATACAATTGTGAGGGTATCAGCCCTGTATTACTGCAGGCATGAACTGGTGATCTGCAGCTTTTAGGCTAATTATATGTGGCTCTTGGACTAATTTCAAAAACAGTTTGTAAGCAATCAATTCAGATCTCTGTCAGAAACAATTTATCCCTTCTGCATGAGGAAGAAGAGAGAAAACAATGGGGGAGGGGATGCTGGAAAATGGGAAGGGAAAACAGAGGAAAAGAAAGTAGTGCCTTTTTGTTGTTATTCTACCTAGGCATTACTTGAACCAGCACTTAATGGTATGCAATGCAATCCCCAACAGATTACTTCTTCAGAATGTGTGCTGCCTCCAACATTTTAAAAATATAATGAATCAAATTTGCCCTTATTGGAGTGGACTAATGGTCTAATGTAACTTCTGTATCATGACAGAATAGGTCAAAGTTCCACGTTTATAAAGATGGGGGCCGAATTTGTAAACAGCATTGTGGAGTAGTATCTGATATGAAAAAAACAAAGCAAAAAAACATAGTTGATGATAGAAGTATGAAATCCATTTTTTGAGTACCAATAGTGTTGTATATATCAGTGCTAATAAAAGTAATACTAATACACCCTACAATTTTGGTATCACAGTAAGAATGAGCATTTCCTATTGTAATAACCTATATTTTATATTAGAATAGAATAGAATAGAATAGAATAGAATAGAATAGAATAGAATAGAATAGAATAGAATACTTTATTGGCCAAGTGTGATTGGGCACACAAGGAATTTGTCTTAGTGTAAATACTCTCAGTATACATAAAGAAGGAACATTCGTTAAGAATCAAGAATCATAATGTACAACACTTAATGATAGTCATAGGGTACAATCAACATCAAATCATTCTAGGAACAGAATTATGACCTTTAAAGAAGAAAGAACCTTTGTTATACTGACAACACAGCTGTAGCACACATTTATCAGATTCAGCAATGAGCCAATATAAATATATGCTTCAGGAATCAGATAGCTCTCATTATCTCTTTTTAACACGGTGTATTTTTTTTTAATTTAGTTTGTCAATTGCTTACAAGATAATAGGTATAAGTAAAAACATAGTTATGAATACATGGATACATATAAGAAAAATAAAAGAAACAATAGGACAGGAACGGTAGGCACATTGGTGCACTTATGCACGCCCCCTACAGACCTCTTAGGAAAGGGGTGAGGTCAATAATAGAAAGTCTCAAGGTTAAAGTTTTTGGGGTTTGCGGAAGAAACCACAGTCAGGTAGAGTATTCCAGACATTGACCACTCTGTTGCTGAAGTCGTATTTCCTGCAATCAAGTTTGGTGCAATTAACCTTGAGTTTCTATCTATTGTTTCCTCTTGTATTGTTTATTGTCTAAATGTTTGTTTCTCTTCTAATCATTTCTAATCATTTATTAATTTTTTTCTGTATTATTTATTATTTTATTTACTTATTTATAGGTAGTTGTCAACTTACAATCACAACAGAGTCCCAAATTTAAGTTTATAAATGAAACATTTGTTAAATGAGTTTTGCTCCATTTTATGATTTTTCTTGCCACAGTTATTAAGTGAATCATTGCAATTTGAAAATTTGTAACATGGTTATTAAGTGAAACTGGTTTCTCCATTGACTTTACTCCTCAGAAGATCACAAAAGGTAATCACATAACTCCTGGATACTACAATTGTCATAACATCTGACTTTTGATCATGTGACTATGGGGATGATGCAATGGTTGTAGATGTGAAAAATAATCATTTGTCACTTTTTTCAGTGATGTTATAACTTTGAAGCGTCACTAAATTGTTGTAAGTCAAGGACTACTTGTATTTAGTATTTATATTTAACTATTTAGTACTTATTTCAATCCATTTATGGATATTTCCTCCTCTCCCGATATTTGTAGAAAAGTGTATTTTCGCTTTTGTATTTTTGCTTTTGTACTATAAAGTTGGAAATAGAAAGGAGGAAATTGTGGGTGAATTGACTGCCTGGGAAATTGAAATTAAGCAAAAGAACGACTTATCAAAATCATGCAAGTATGAAATGGTTTTCCCTGTGATGCTCAGTGGAAAAGGAAAGCTGGAGTTTGAAAAAGTAGGATAGAAAGAGTATTGATGCTTTCAAACATTGGTTTCAACTGTCTTGCATAGTCAGGAAAACAAACTAATTGGTCATAGAAGAAATTAAACCAGAAGCAAAAATACAAACACTATTATACTTTGGACCTAATGTGCAATTTTTAGCTCTCTGGGAAGATGGCTGGAAAGAGAAAAGGATGATTAGCAGAAAGATGGATGGGCTCAATTTTGACAGCAATGAGTGTTTCATTGGAAAACCTGAAATATGAAGTTGGAGAAAGGTTCTTCTGAAAAAAAATCTATCTTTGTGATTGCTAAAATCTGATACCAACATTTGGTGGCTCATCATCTTCATCATCATCATCTTCATCATTATATCATCTACAGATTAAGGAATGAAATAATTTAACAGATTATTGTGTACCAAACTAGATATATCATAGTCACCACCATAGGATGGCTGTCTTGAACAGGTCTGTGTCAAATAAAGTTTAAAGGTTTATTTCTGGTCATCAAAACTGGGACATTCACAATGGAAATAATGTGTCTGTATATATGTATGTGTAAACCTAAATCCATTGGGCAACTATTTGTTTTCTTAAAAAGGAAAAGAAGAATCTAAATTCTAAAGAAAGAAAAACATCACATCTAGTTTGGCCCAGGGGTGATCATAAACAGAAAACTATCCTTTTAGTTCTCTGAACCTGTTCACAAAGGACTTAACTTTCCTCCTGATCAATTCCTTAATGCAATTCAATTATCAAAACCAGATTCTCCACTTAGGGACCTGCCCTATTTGGCCACATTGTGTTTTTATTCCTTTGAGAGCAAAAATGGAATGCTGCTTATAATTGAGATCCATTACTTTAGTCTGCTCGGAGAACCTCAGGCACATGTAATGTTATCCTCCTTGAAATGGGCGCAAATGTTATCAAAATAAACCTGTCAAACAGTCACTCATTCTTTCACTCCCCGCTGCTGCCATTCCTAACAATTAATCCAACTGAAAGAGTAGACTGGTTCTGATTGGAGAAAGAGGCGGGGAGACAGGAAGAATGGAGAAGCCCTTAATTAAGCAGAACAAGACTGAGATGGAATTTTATATTTAGATGGCATTTTAAATTCTGTGTTGTTATTGAATCCTGCATTCAATTACACTTCAGCTGTGCTGTTAATGATCTCTTATATAAATATACTGTATCCAGGGACAAGTGTAAGATGGTTGTCAAGAGGTCATTCTGTTTGCAAAAACAGATAAGATGCAGTGTTGGCTCAAGCATTTTGGTTGGCTTGGCTTAAAAAGCACAGTTCAGTTAACCCTTTTCTTCACACATTACATATTTGATACAGTGCAAATGTACTCTATATATTTTGCATATAGTTTTTCCTAATATGATACTGTTGATATGTTGAAAGTATAGTTCCAGAATTTTATGCCAGCATGATCAATAGCTAACCTAGCTTTTATTTTAGAAGCAATCCCAAACCAGCTGGGAGTCCTGAGATATGGAAGATCGTTAAAATGGTATATGGGCTTTAAATGTCATACAACCTGGAATGTTTCTTTGTTTAGCACCTGATGTCAAGCCATATTAATGGATTATTCTAATGGAAGGCAAAAATATTTCTGCTCATGATTAATGATTATATTTTAGAGAAGAATTTCTCAACTTCAGCAATTTTAAAATGTGTGTACCCCGAGAGCCCTGAGGTAAACCACTAAGGGGCTCATGGGGCAGCACCATCACCACCCACTTTACCTCACGGCCACGGCAACACAAGCAAAGACAAAATGGACAGGTGGCCAGCTGTGCAAACTCTTAAATAGTGCTTATTTGGGAGTAGGGCTTATATTTGGCACATACATAAAACATGCTAGGGTTTATTTTTGGGATAGCTCTTATTTATTTATTTATTTTTGAAAACAGGGTACTTCAACTCCAATTCTGGAAATTTAAGTCCCCACATCTTAAAATTGTTGAAGTTGAGAAATACTGTTCTAGAAGGACTGTGAACTTTATTGTCCTTAAAGATATAAAGGGTCTGAACCTGACAGATGGTTTATCGAACATAGTGTATGAGTTGTAAATGCTGCTCATTATCTTTTATGATTAATATAGTTTTACGATTTGTTTTGTTCATTACATTTTAGTCTAGTTTTTAATTTTTGTGAGCTGCCCAGAGTTACTGTTAGCCCTTTGAGGTAATGCAGACAAAACCAAAAACCAGCAGTACTTCTTTCATCTTTATGGTATGATTATTTTAACATAATCTTACAAGACTGAATTAATTATTTTATTTTTATTCCACCAGTATTATTTTTATAAATAATTCAAGGTGGGGAATATACCTAATATTCCTTCCTTCTTCTATTTTCCACACAACTCTGTGAGATGGCTGAATGAATGAATGCATTGTAAATTAATGAGAAATAAGAAGAATATGGTGATTTTCCATTCTAATTGTTCATTTAAGTAGAGTATTTATATGAGGTTTTCTGCAAAGGATAGCTGGATGTACTATATACCAGTTCACAAAGATTCAGTGACTTATTTCACAAAAGGCAACATTTTTTATGGATCATACCATGAGACATACCATATGGAACTATAGTTTGATCATCATCTTCAATTACATTACCCAGCACCCAATGCTCCAATTCTTTCTACATGTTTTAGGCAAAATCCAGCAAACACCTCCCCACTGCAACCTGTGAATATGAAAATCCCACATGAAATAAAATAGATTTTGCCTAACTTTAACATTTTGTTATTTTTGTCTGTATATGGAGGTGACATAATCTGAGTGATGTTTTGATAGCAGCAATATAATAAAGCTTTGTAATGAGCCTAGATTACTGCTATACAATTGAAGAAACTGTTCTTTAAGCTTGAGGGAAAGATATACATAAAGAGGCATAGTTCTTCCATTAAAGAGAAGACATTTGTCCAGATGACAGATAAGAAAAGGTGGCACATATACATCCTGTCCTGATATATCATAAACCAGGAGTGTCAAACCTGCAGGTCATGTTGTTATCACATGATGTATCATGACTTTTTCCCCTTTGCTAAACTTGGGATGGGAGTGACCAGTGCATGACACATCTGGCCTGTTTTATTTTATCATTTTCAGCTGTAGGGAAGATCATATCTCATTGACTGGATAGAAGATTTCAGATGCCAATCTAAGTATGTATGTAGAACAAAAGGGACTGAGTTTCACTCAGTCAAATCTCTCAGCCAAGCTCCAATAGATTTTGATCATTTACTAATCATCAAAAGTGGCACACAATAAAAAAAGAACCATAAAATCAAAATATTAAAACAAGTACAATCATAAGACATCACAAATATTAATAATAGGTCAAAATTGTATTTATTTATGTATTTATTAAAAATTAATAAATAGGTATATGGGCTATTATATAAACATGATGTCAATCACTAGCCAGAGGGCATCCTCAGATTTTGTGTTCTTTATGCCTAGTGCCTGGGGCAAAACAGTGAAAATGCAATTTGGTTATTTAAAAAGTAAGGAATTTCTTTAGGAAATGTTTTATGTAAGAGCAGGATACAGATCACATATCTGTCCATTGTTGCTTCAATAATTGAAGATCATAAAAACAAGTATAAAGATATCATCAAATGTAAACATTCCAATTCACTTTAATTTTAAACATCCTAAAATGACAAACTATTAATGGTGCAGAAAAGATAACTCACTTTTAGATTTTTCTAATATTGCATTCAAAAGATTATAAGGAGGGGAGAAAATCACACCAATTTCTAAAGAGATCAATAACTTATTTGCTATTGTGCTCTAGTTGCTCTAGTTGCTCTATCAACTAGACTGTATTTTCTTTCTATTATCTTTTATAAGCTGATTCTCCCTCTCTCTCCTTCCCTCCATCCCTCTCTCCCTCCCCACCACTTTTTGTGGGGAAAGAATTTAGAAGTGGCTTGCCATTGCCTTTTTCTAGAATTGAGAGAGGATGATTGCCCCAAGGTCACATGACTGGCTTTGGATCTGAAGGGGCACCAGTGCTTAGATCAAGTTTCTACCCTGATATGATGGGCCTGTTGGAAGCTAATCCAGATAATAAAATGAGCCCGAACTAGGGCTATCAGACAGGGTGGCATGAATCCCTAGGAGCACACAGAAAGCCTGAGGGCTGTCATCCCAGATCCATCTGGCATAAGAGAGATGGTCAATTAGATGGTCAGCTGCCTCTAGTAGCAGAAGAGGTGTATTGGCTGCGATTGGTTAGTGTCAATGAGTGACAACAGATCACCTCTGATGAGGAACAGCTGCCTACTGAGTTGTGGTGGTGTAGTGATTAGAATGCAGTACTGCCGGCTAACTCACTGCTCAATCCAGGAGTTTGATTTTGAGCAGCTCAAAGGTGACTCAGCCTTCCATCCTTCCAAAGTCAATAAAATTAGGGACCTAGATTGATGGGGGCAATATGTTGATTCTGTAAAGAGCTGTAAACCACTGTGAAGCAGTATATAAGTCTACGTGCTGTTGCTATTGCTACCCCACCCAATCCATGGATGTGAAGAGAGGAAAATAGGGAGGCACAAAGGAGGTTGGCACAGTTATTCACAAGGAAGCAACATTGCCCCTCTTGGTTTGTTGGAGATAACTGCTTGCTTCTTCAATGCACTTTCTCCAACTTTGTAAAATTTGAACGCTGCTTCATAGATCTTGCTTTGGATTTGTGGACTTTGGACCTTGTGTTGTGGATTTTGGACCCTGCTCTGTGGATTTCAAACTTTTTCTGTGGACTTTCCTCTTGCCTGGTGAAATTGTTAAATTTGCTCTTGTAGATATCAGAACTTGTCCTTGGATTGTGCTTTCACAGTTTCTTGGAGAAATTGAGGCTGTACTTAATCAGCATAACTACAAAAAAAAATTAGGGTCTGTCAGGTTTTTTGGGGGAACTGCTTGATTCAATATGTTGTACAATAAACATATTAGATTAGCACCTACTTCCTTTTGCATGACTCGGGTCAGAACACCTGATGCCTTCATTACTACACCAAACTATTTCTTTCATAACTGAACTGATTACTCAATTAAAAATGTATCTGTTTCCAAATCCAACATCTTCAAGAGGTTTGATACAAAACTCAAAAGATTACTCTTCCATGGACAGATACCCACTTGTCTTTAGAGCAGCTTATTAGTATTTATGCCTTTTCATTCAATTCTTTTTTACCCAGGGCAACTTTTATTTATTGTGAAATAAGATGGCCTTGGTCCTGTTGAAAGGAACAGTGCAACAAATCACAAATCGAATGACAAAAAACATTGGGTAGGATGTTAGTGACTCACAAAATAATATATTTGGCATTCCTGAGAATAGACAAGAGATAAACAAAGTACTACTTTGAAGACTTACACAGAAAGCAATTGCACTAAAATGATTTGGCAAGTAGAGCACACATATTAAAGCTGAAAATAAAGATATATGAGCAAAACCTATTCCAGAAATGGTATTAATTTAATAAAATATTGATTTTAATTTCCTGAAGAAGCTCTCTTTAACTGCCTTCAATCCTTATAAATTTATAACACGAAAGCAAAGGGTTAAATCTGTATTAAAATGAACTCCTAATCATTAGTAATTATTAATAATTGGTGTACACCATTCAGAGTCATTTTGTGTCAGATGGGGAGTCATATAAATGTGTCAGATGGGCAGCTATATAAATGTGAATAATAGCTAAATAAATAAACTCTAAAACAAAAGGCTCTGGATAAAGAGGAAGATCTTTCCGCCATTTCTGAAAAAAAATATGGATGAGAGAGGGAGAAAGGCTAATTTTTAAGAACTGTGCTCTGTAGCTTGAAGTCAACTTAAGGGAAGGCCCTTGGCTGTATGTTCAACAACTGGACTTCTTGAAGGTGAGCAAAAAGAAGCTACACTGAAAAGTTAAGGAATCAGTTCTCAGCAAATGAACCAGCAAACATGTGGAAAACTCTTAAAAACGTCACTAGCTACAGCAAACCTCCTTCCCAGGCAGAAGGAAATTAGAAACTATCTGATGACCGGAATGTGTTTTATTGCAGATTTGAAAGGAAACTACAGCCACCTAGCTCCACAACCCCCATCTCAAACACATGAACAACTGCCAAGCCTCCTACAACTGCCCCCAACCCATTGGGTTCACAACCTCTGGTGATCACAGAAAAAGAAGATCTATTTCACAGACAAAAGCCAGGAAAAGCACCAGAGCCAGATAAGATAACTCCTTCTTGCTTAAAAGTGCTGACCAATTGCCCCCATTTTCACCCAAATCTTCAATAAATTACCAGAGATGTGCTATGTTTCTTCTTGCTTCAAACACTCTACTATGATCCCAGTGCCAAAGAAGCCCTCCATCAGGAAATGAATGACTATAGACCAGTTGCTCTAACATCTGTAGTTATAAAAACTTTTGAAAGGCTTGTGCTGTCCCAGCTGAAAACCATCAGGGATCTGCTGTTAGATCTCATGCAATTTGCATACCGAACAAATAGATTGACAGATGATGCTGTTAATGTGGCTTTGCACTACATCCTACAACACCTTGAATCTCCATATATCTATGTAAGGGTCCTCTTTGTAGACTTCAATTCAGCATTCAATACCATCATTCCAGACATTCTTCTAACTTAACTAAACCATCTAGCAGTACTTGAACATACTTGTAAGTGGATCATAAGTTTCCTAACAGATAGGAAGCAACTGGTGAAGCTAGGCAGAATCACATCTGATACCTGTACAATTAGCACAGTCCCCCCCAAAGCTGTGTGCTTTCTGCACTTCTCTGCTCCCTATATACCAATGACTGCATCTCAAATGATCTATCTGTTAAAATACTGAAGTTTGCAGATGATACAACAGTGATTGGTCATTGATCACAGACAATGACAAATCTGCATACAGGTAGGAGGTTGTACAACTTGCCTCGTGCTGTAACCAGAACAATCTAGAACTGAACACACTCAAAACTGTAGAAATGGTGGTAGACTTTTGGAGGAACCCTCCTATACTACCAAATCTTACAGTACTAAACAACACAGTATCAACAGTAGAGACATTCAAGTTTCTAAGTTCTATCATATCACAAGACCTAAAATGGACACCTAACATCAAAAACGGCATCAAAAATGCACAACACAGAATGTTCTTTCTGTGCCAAATCAGAAAGCTCAAACTGCACAAGGAGTTGCTGATAAAGTTCTACAGAGGAATTATTGAGTCTATCACCTGCACCTTTATAACTGTCTGGTTTGGTTCTGCAACCCAAGAGGACAGAAAAGACTTCAGAGGATAATTAGGACTGCAGAAAAAACAATTACAATCAACCTGCCTTCAATCGAGGACCTGTATACTGCACAAGTCAAAAAGAGGGCTGTGAAAATATTTATAGACACTTCACATCCTGGACATAAACTATTTCAATTCTTACCCTCAAAACGATGCCATAGAGCACTGCACACCAGAACAACTAGACACAAGGACAGTTTTTCCCCGAACACCATCACTCTGCTAAGCAAATAATTTCCTCAACACTTGTCCAATTATTTACAAAGTCTGCACTACTATTACTATTAATCTTCTCATCACTCCTTATCATCCATCCCCTCCCACTTGTGACTATAACTTTGTCACTTGTATCCTTACGATTTATATTGACTGTTTCTTAGTATGATTTGATTGCTTATTGTACCCTTTGACTATTATTAAATGTTGTACCTTATGATTCTTGACTCTTGATGAATGTATCTTTTCTTTTATGTACACTGAGAGAATTTGCACCAAGACAAATTCCTTGTGTGTCCAGTCACACTTGGCCAATAAAGAATTCTATTCTATATCTTTAAGAGAATTTTTCTAATGTGCTTAATATTTACATATATTTCAATTCAATTGTATTTATTCAAGGCTCTGTCTAACTCTAGACTGAAACTGGACAATAAAACAAGACAAAGAAAGAAATATAATAACTATTGAAAATGGGAACAAGATATTAAACCCAGCCAGCAACCATATCCTATACCACTCAACCATGATAGAAAAGGCAAAGAACCACCCACTCTCCACAATTAAGAGAAATTACATCCCCAATGTATTAAAGATGCAAAAGAGGCACCACTCTTCATCATTCATGGATAGTTCTCTCTGGTAGCTCTTGAACGAAACAAGAAATTATGTGGATGAAATCTCTTGTTGGGTTCCATCAACAAGAGTTGGAGCAGAGACCTCGCAACGAACACAGCAACAAGAAGACACCCCCATTAAGAACCAGAACACTACCCACCAGTTACTGGACTCTTTACAGAACATCCTCCCCCCCACACACACAATTAGTCCCACCCTGCTCCCACAAGCCAAATATTCAGAGTAGTGGCAAGTAATGAGAAGCTATATGTAGTTGCCTGATGTTTGCCATGTAGCATCAGGTTCCCCAAATCCTATACCACACCATCTTCCACCAACAAGATCATTGACTCCTTAAATACTAGTTAGCCCTGGCAGATCCACTTGACTCATCCTACCAGTCCAAGGCTGGTCAGACTCATTAATGGATGATCACTTCTGGCTTCCAAGTTCTGGAATTTAGCATTACCAGCTCTCAGGGCTGCCTAAATCTTCAAAGTTTCCACAATTATTTTTGCCTCCAGTGTAAGAGGTCCTACATCCAACACACACACATACACACACTTTGCTACAGATGTTCTAAGAGCTTTGTACCATAGCAGAGTGCTAATAAGTTTGAATGAAAACCTCTCATCTCCTTTCTCACTGACTAAAGGGTAACTCCCTTTAGTCCCTTTATCACCCACAGTGATTGTGGACCATAAAAAAGCAAAGAAACATATTTAAAAAAAAAAAACTGCACCAAACCCTCAGCTAAACCACAACCCTTCATTTCATTATCTTTATTCAGTATCCAGTTCATCCTGTGGCAGATAACTAAATGCAGACTAATTTAGAAATTTGAAGATTAAACCGGCAGCTTAAATGTTGCAGTAGTTTTCCATACAAGCATATTATCTTTCATATTTTATGTACCCTTTATGGGCTGAGCTGCCACATTATCTATCAATTTTCAAACACTTCTCAAATGTGACTCTATTTAAAGTGCATTCTACTAATCGAGTCCCGTGTAGCTAGAGAAAAGATAATTTAAAATAGTTGTTGCCTAAAATAGTTCTTGGAGTTGATGTGATGGGGTCTCCAACAGTAGCATGGATTTTATCACTTCATTTAAATCAGAGAGCTCCTCCGGGGTAGCAAGAATAACACTGTATCGAATATCATTTAGTTTTCACTACACCATTTTTAAATAAGATCACTATAAGTTGCTTTTAATATGTATGGTTTTAATAGTTTTAATATGTTTCTGTGTTGATTTAATTCTTGATAGGGAATTATCCAGAATTTCGTATAACATGGGCAGCTACATAAATGTTTTAAATAAATAAATGAAATCTAAAATTTCCTTTTCTCATGCTAGAGATGACTATGCTAATACATGTAAGATTTCAACTTATTTATCAAGACTCTGAATATGGACTCAGGGGAAACCAGTGCAGTCCAAACTCTTTAGACAAACTTACCCTTTAGGTTTTGAGTGACTGTGACTGATAGAAGACTCTTGGCCAAAATGAAAATGGGTGCAAATGAACAGTTACAAGCAAAATAGAGATATCTGTATTTAGGAATGGGATGATAAGGCTATAAATGCCAGATGTTCTTCATCAGCCTTTTTCTCTATGGTCTACCACTGTACCAGCCAGCTTCTGCTGCCTCTCCAATTAAAAGAGTATTAACAGGAAGACACAATACTTTTGTAAGCAATTCCTGCTGATGATGAGAATGGCTTTACAGGAGGTATCAAATTTGCCAAAAAGGTAACACTAAAAGAAATCCAATTTAAGCATGGTAGAGGGACTATCATTTCAAAGGTCTAATGCCACAGACTTTCAAAGAGTTAAGCAAAGGAAATTATTTCTGATGCTTTTCTCCACATTATAAACTACAATGTTTTGAAATTAGCTTGCCCTCATCTCTCAAACTAAAATTCAGATGCAATTATCCTCTTTGAACCTCAACTCTTTAATTCAAATTAAAACAGAGTTGATTCACACATGTCTTATGCTACCATTTCCACTTTGGTGCATCCCATCACTTCAGTTTTATTATGTTCTGTTTCATAACATTGTTTTAATCTATTCATTTTACTGGAGGCTCCTTGCTTATCCCCCATTTAGTACAAACTATTTAATATTTCCCTTGCTTCTTTTAATCTTAAGCATTCCTTGTTCCTGACTTTCTTTCACATGTATATATGTGTGTATATGTGTGTGTGTGTGTGTGTGTGTGTGTGTGTGTGTATAACTTTCCTATCTTTATTTTTTTTAGTAAACATTGTCTTAAATGATTTTTTTTTCTTCACCCGTAATAATATTGCAGGATTCAATCTAGGTCAGTCCTGGGACCAGAGGTTTAGTCTTCTGAGATTTTGGACTTATACTGGAGCCCAGTTTCAGAGAACTGACAGCACAAGGAAACAATAGCAAACAATTTAATAGCCGGCCTCCAAGATTCCTTCCAGCTCTACTGTGAAGCAGTATATAAATCTAAGTGCTATTGCTGTTCTGACTGATTGATTGATATCAGTCAACAAATAAAAAGTCACACACAACCAGGCATTGCATAAATACTACAGATAAAGGTAAAGGTTCTCCTCGTACATATGTGTTAGTCATTTCTGGGGGGGCAGTATTCATTTCCATTACAAAGCCGAAGAGCCAGTGGTGTCCGAAGACGTCTTCATGGTCCCTGAAGATGGGATCCAGCATGTGTTTAAAAGCTTGGAAAATTAAATTTCTGGTCCCAATGACCAACACAAAGTGGATCTAGTCCATCCCACTCCTTATGGTAAAGACTGCAACAACTGAAACTATTAAAGCCAACCTCTTTAACACATTGTTTGGCTCAATATTTGTAAACAGCATTGAATCATGCCCAGTATTTCCTAGTTGAACCACAGACAACTACAATGATCTAATACATATCGATTTTACAGAAGACAATGTTGAAAAAGCACTACGCAATCTAAAACCATATCTATCTATTGGACTGGATGGAAAATGTGCCTACTTCTTAAAAAAAGCTATCCACTGCCATAGCAGAACCGCTAAGCATAATCTTTGAAAAATCTTTCAGGACCAGCTCCTTGCCGAATCTATGGTCACAAGCCATGGTCATCCCCATCTTCAAAAAGGGAGACCCCAGCCTAGTTGAAAATTACAGACCATTCTCTTTATGCCGAGTCACCTGTAAAGTCATGGAATCAATTATTAATCAATCCATCATCCTCCACTTACAAACAAACAACCTACTCTCTAATAAACAATTTGGTTTCAGAAAAAACTATCATGTAATCTGCAACTCTTACACTGCAAAAACATATGGACTACACAACTCGATCAGGGCAAAATAATAGACACAATCTACATAGACTTCTGTAAAGCCTTTGATTCAGTGGTACATGACAAACTACTCCTAAAACTAAAATCCTACAGTATCGCTGGAAACCTGCATAACTGGATAGAAGCATTCCTGTCAAACAGACAACAAATGGTCAAAATTGGAAGCATCTTATCAAATTCTGTACCTGTCAACAGTGGTGTCCCCCAAGGCAGTGTTCTAGGACCAACTCTTTTCATACTCTACATAAATGACCTCTGTTATTATATCAAGAGCAACTGCGCTCTCTTCGCTGATGATGTAAAGCTATTCAACATCATAGACATTACTGCTACCCTTCAAAAAGACTTTGACTATGTATCAGAATGGTCAATCAAATGGCAACTTCAAATCTCAACAAATAAATGCTCTGTCCTACATATTGGCAAAAAACATATCAGAAAATAAAATGCAGGCTGAATAGTCAAGACGTTGTTGATGATCCAAACTCTGTCAAGGATCTTGGAGTACTATCAAGGATCTTGGAGTACTAATCTTTAATGATCTAAGTGCTAGAGCCCACTGTAACTACATAGCCAAAAAGGCGTTAAAAGTTGTTAACTTAATCTTACATAGCTTTTTCTCTGGTAATATTACACTAATAACTAGAGCATACAGAATATTTGCTAGACCAATACTCGAATACAGCTCATCAGTCTGGAACCCACATTATGTATCTGATATTAACACAGTTGAGAAAATCCAGAAATATTTCACAAGAAGAGTTCTCCACTCCTCTACTCATTGCAGAATACCTTATGCCACCAGACTTGAAATTCTATACCTAGAAAATCTAGAACTACACTGCCTTCGGTCCGATCTAAGTATAGTATATAAAATCATACATTGCAATGTCCTACCTGTCAATGAATACTTCAGCTTCAACCATAACAACAGAAGAGCACACAATAGATACAAACTCAAGGTTATTTGCACCAAACCTGATTGCAGGAAATACGACTTTAGCAACAGGGTGGTCAATGTCTGGAATACTCTACCTGACTCTGTGGTTTCTTCCCCAAACTCCAAAAACTTTAACCTTAGACTGTCTACTATTGACCTCACCCCTTTCCTAAGAGATCTGTAGGGGGCATGCATAAGCGCACCAACGTGCCTATCGTCCCTGTCCTATTGTTTCTTTTATGTTTTATTTTTCTTATATGTATCCATGAATTCATAACTATGTTTTACTTATACTTATTATCTTGTAAGCAATTGACAAATAAATAAATAAAAATAAATAAATCCTCATCACTTCCTCTGTTATCTTTATTTCTCTAGCTTTTAAATTTATTCCTGTTTTGATGAAGATATTTGAGAAATCATAAAAGGCTGTCTTTATAGTACTTCCTCCCTTTCCTATTCTATTACTTGCTATGTGAATACGACTTTAGCAACAGAGTGGTCAATGTCTGGAATACTCTACCTGACTGTGGTTTCTTCCCCAAATCCCAAAAACTTTAATCTTATACTGTCTACTATTGACCTCACTCCTTTCCTAAGAGGTCTGTAGGGGGTGTGCATAAATGCACCAATGTGCCTATCATCGCTGTCCTATTGTTTCTTTTATTTTTCTTATATGTACCCATTTCATGTATTCATAGTTATGTTTTTACTTATAACTATTATCTTGTAAGCAATTGAATAAATAAATAAATAAATAAATAGTAGACTTCTGCTGAAGAAAACCTGGGATGTAAAGTTCCTACTCAAGGCAAATAACTACATCTACCAAGATCAACTTGTCCCTAAGTAATATCTTCAAGCAAAGATTCATCATATTCATGTGCTCTTATTTTATATTGCTAAAATGCTGCTTCTTCTTAAGTAAAATCCTTAAATAGGCACAACCATACCTGCATTACAAAATCATGTAAATTTTCAAATGAAGAGATTTAGATTTTTTATAAGCTTTAAATATTTTTATGCTATCCAGGAAACAGACAGCTTCTTTTGTTGCTTCTTTATGCACATAGATTTGTTATGAGCATCAGTGCTTTAACATATCTGTTTTAAACACTGCTCTGTTTATCAAATCCAAGAATGTTTCCATCTCGCCTCAATGTGGCAGACTGCCATATAGTTGGTGATTGGCGCCCACAATTCTGGAAGTGTGAGAGAGAAATCAACAAGAGCCTAAGAAACAAGGCCAGCATTGATCAGACTGGACAAAACCACAAGTGTATGAAATATCTCTGTCTCACTCACTCATTCACTCTCTCTCTCACACACAAACATACAAATCAATAACCTCTCCTGCACACAGCTGCCCAACTTCCAGTCATCAACACAGCAGACCAGACATTCTTTGTTTATTTTTCTGATAGATTCCTCCATAATCTGTTTCGGATTACCTTTACTTATAAAAATATTGAAATAAAGCATAAAGGCCACCACAGATGCCCATAGAAGCATACAGATTCACGTTAGGGAAGTAGGGTGTTTTATAGGTATGTGTGCAAGAATCACATATTGCTATGTGTGCTTCCCTTTTTGCTTGGTAGTCTCAAAAATAAATCTTTCTTGAAATTGCTTTGGGCTGTGGAAATGTAATTCTAACAAATTAGGGCATCATTTTGATTACTTTATGACAAGTTCACACTGTTCAGGGCATATCTCTTTCCCTCCCTCCATGCCCCCCCATCTAAGACTTAATAAGTAGGGCTCTTGATTAGATTTTCCTTAAAATAAGTGGGAAACATCTGGAAGCATATGTGGATCAAAAAACCAGAAAGTTTCTTCATATATTTTGAATATAAACTCACATAATTAGACATATTGAAACCCAATAAAATTAGTTAGGCAGAATAAAACTGATTCATTACTACACCAGGACCTTTATATTTATTCATATATAACACACACACACACACACACACATAACATAAGAGACTGCTTTATGTGTTCAAACTATTTGGTTCTCAGTCATTTAAGCTGATATACACTTTAAAGGCCTAACATATAATATATGATATGTTTCATTTGCTGTATTAATAAGCTAGAAGTGTCTATCAAACAGACAATCAGGGCACTATTAATTTAAAATTTGAAGGTCAGATGATAAACTTCCTTTTGTTCTTTAAACTTTTCAATTCCTGACTTTGGAGGCTCTTGTCAGTTCTACCCAACTTATAATTTTCTTCCTTTCAATGCAGTCATTCTTCTTCATGTACTTGTTTTGCAATTCAATCTTCATTCACTCTCTCCTAACAACAATAACAACAACAACAACAACAACAACAATAATAATAATATTTATATACCGTTTCTCTCCCGAAGTACTCGGAGTGGTGCACAGCCATATAATTAAAAACATTAAATATACAAAAGTTAAAACTAAATTAAATTAAAGACCCTGGCTGTAAAACAATTAAAACCCCTCCCTTAAACCCTAAAATTTAATATAAAAATTAAAATACCCAAATCTAAAATCAGCCCAAGCCGGCCTGGTCAAATAGCCAGGTTTTCAAAGCACGCCTGAAGGTCCCCAGGTCCGTGGCTGTACGTAACTCCGGAGGCAACCCATTCCAAAGGGCAGACGCCCCCACAGAGAATCAAACCTCCTCAACATACTTCTTTTATCCTGGTCATTCATACTCATACCTATTCAATTCCTAACCTAACTCAGGTCTTTTTTCAATCTCTATGGCTTCTCTGATAATTCTGTAGCTGGAGTTTTCTATAGCGGCTAGGTTTTTGGTGCCATTGTGCAAGCAAAGCTTTGCTCACACAAGCACAAAGCCAAAAACACCAGCCTGAAGATGGCGAGTGAGATCTTGTTGAAATGTTGCCAAGGTAGTCTCAATCTTACACGGGAAAAGACCTGAACACGCCAAGACCTGCATACCTGTACCCATGAAAATCTATAAAAACATATACACACACACACACACACACACATAATAAATGGTAAGGACATTACTATTTAATATTGGAAGTTTGAGGGATTTGTGGTAGACCCACAAACTGCTACCCACCCATCCCTTCAACCTGGTGGCAGATAAAATGTGCTGACAAACCATGATGATATACTTTTGATTTTTCCCCTAAAATTTACCCTGGTTTCCTCAGTTCCCAAGAAAAAAACTGAAGTGTATTTAATAATATTATGCTGGATACTATAATGAATAGAAATTAATTATATTATTTCTTTATTTCTATTTAGTTAAGTTACTCAATACATATACTTATGACATTTTATGTAAAATACTGGAAAGTGACAACTTACTTAAATAGGGGAAGAAAAGAAAATGAAAGAAGGGAGAGAGATAAAGAGAGAAGTGCTTCATGCCAACAGGAGAGTAACAATTTTCAAATCTAATTGAATAATAGAGGATATCTCCTTCTAAAGTAAGGGATTTTAACCAGGTGTGTCAAACTCAATTTCATTGAGGGCCACATCAGGGTTGTATTTGACCTCCAGTGGGCATGGCCGGGGTGCATATGGCCAGCTTGAAGTCACTCTGGTTGGGGGAGCTTGTGGTGGCTGGAGCACTTTGCCAGCAAAAACGGGCTTGTGAGCTCTGTTTTTGGTTGTGATGGCCTCCTGCAACCCTCTGCCAGAGAAAACAGAGCTTGGAAGGATCACGCACAGTCCTCCCAAGTTCCGTTTTGGGTGGCAGAGGCATTTGGGCTGGTCCTTTGTGGTTTCCAGGGAAGCCCCATGAGCTAAATCTAAGCATCCCATGGGCTGGACACTCGGTGTCAAACTCACCCATGAGTTTGACACTCCTGGTTTATACTAGTACCCATTGAGTTCATATAAGTAGAGAGAAAGGAGGATTGTTGTAGAAGAGGTACTGGTCTGAAAACTGGGTGATAGACAATATGTCTTTCTCTTTAAAAGAGCAGAAAAGCCATAGAAGATTCCTGCCTCCCAGCTAATAAAGTTAAATCCAAGAATACCAGTACACTAACTTATAATATGTTGGTATTATCTATGCAGATAATTTGTCTTTCAAAGACCCTTGCAGTTTATTAGCTGAAATTATTTGATTGATGTAATGGTTCAAATGGAAGCTTTGTTCTGTTCGATCAAGTGATTGTGTTCAGGTTGAGAGCTGTGCGTCCCTTTTGAATATCAAAAAGTAGGCATGCTCAGGACAGAGTGGAAAGCCAGGGCAAAACTAATCTGATTCAATTTAAAGTTAAACATTAAATTAATGAAGTACCAAACAGACTGAAAGCAGTCAAGGAGTGTAATTGGGTACATTTTCATTCTCAGGTCTCCTTATCTGGATTCAAGAGAACCACTGAAGAGTTAGCTTTTCTAAATGGCTATGCTATCATAGAAGATTGGTCATGGAATTCAGTGCAGGGGGAGGGGGTACCTGAATTTAATCTTAAGTGATCCAGCACAGTTACTCTTATGGTTTTACAATCTATAGAATATTTGTATTGATTTTTAGGTGGGGAAAAGCCATCTACCGTACACTTCAGTATATAGCTAAGTTGACAGCACCTGTTGCCATTTTATACCAAGAACAAAAAGATGAAAGTAACTTTTCACACAATCTGTGCATTCATAAATTCAAAAGAATGCAGCACCAAATGATTACAGAAACATGATGGCTAATTAGTTCAAATTTCAAGGAACTTCATGTCTATAGCTTCAGGAAATAATTACTGGTTTATCAGCTTGCACTGCTACAACTATTAATAGATATCACTTTTCATAGTCATGGTGCTGTTTTTTTTAGAAAGGTGGTGGAGAAAGCTTGCTTAAATATAACATTCCAACAATACACTGAAATGAATCACTATGGTGGCAATCCAGGAAACTACTTTTAATTTTGTTTACTAATCTCTAGAATTAATGACAAATTCACCCACTGGTTCATCTGCATTTTTAACTAATTATATCCCACTTCTTCAATGGCCTTGTGTTAGTAGTGGGTAGATCAGAGATACAAATGACTTTGTTCTGGCTTTCTCAAAGGTCTCAGGCTATAATGTGTTGGCAGGATGTAATGTAATAAACAAAGAAAGAGCCATTAAATAAAAGAATTGAATATGTGGGTAGAAAAGTGTAGGCAGAAGTTAACAAAATAGAGATAATATTTTCTATATCTATCATTATTCAAGATGATGGTTTTTCAGTTGAATTAGGAACTTGTGTGGATGTAAGTATATAATTACACAACAAACACAAATGCATATAGCAAATACATCTGTTGTACAGATTGATTCACAATGCTTTTACTTTTTCTTCTTGGACATCATACAGGATAAAAACATTGAAAACACTTTCCTTAGGTTTGGACCAAGTCAGACTGTTGATCCTTTAAAATGTTAGGAATTGACTAAGATTTTTTTTATTCTAAGTATATATACATTCTATCATTGATATATATATATCAGCTTAAAAACCTTACACACATGTAAATAAAAGGCAACGAAACAAATAGCTTTCTGTCAGTATGGTCTCTGGTGATGAGCCGAAAGACAGAAAAGAAAGCAGTATGCTTTCTCCCTTAATTGGGGCTTAACAGGGTGTTGTAATACAAAGTATATATATATATATATATATATATATATATATATATATATATATATATATATATATATATATATATATATATATATATATACACACACATACATATATATATACACATGTACATATATATACATACATTTATTTTATTTATTTTTATTTGTCAATTGCTTACAAGGTAATAGGTATAAGTAAAAACATAGTTATGAATTCATGGATACATATAAGAAAAATAAAAAAAATAAAAGAAGCAATAGGACAGGGATGATAGACATATTGATGCGCTTATGCACGCCCCCTACAGACCTCTTAGGAAAGGGGTGAGGTCAATAGTAGACAGTCTAAGGTTAAAGTTTTTGGGGTTTGGGGAAGAAACCACAGAGTCAGGTAGAGTATTCCAGACATTGACCACTCTACTGCTGAAGTCCTATTTCCTGCAATCAGGTTTGGTGCAATTAACCTTGAGTTTGTATCTATTGTTTGCTCTTGTGTTGTTATGGTTGAAGCTGAAGTATTCATTGACAGGTAGGACATTGCAATGTATGATTTTATATACTATACTTAGATCGGACCGAAGGCGGTGTAGTTCTAGGTTTTCAAGGTCTAGAATTTCAAGTCTGGTGGCATAAGGTATTCTGCAACGAGTAGAGGAGTAAAGAACTCTTCTTGTAAAACATTTCTGGACTTTCTCAACTGTGTTAATATCAGATACATAATGTGGGTTCCAGACTGATGAGCTGTATTCGAGTATTGGTCTAGCAAATGTTTTGTATGCTCTAGTTATTAGTGTAATATTACCAGAGAAAAAGCTACGTAAGATTAGGTTAACAACTCTTAACGCCTTTTTGGCTATGTAGTTATAATGGGCTCTAGCACTTAGGTCATTAGAGATGAGTACTCCAAGATCCTTGACAGAGTTTGGATCATCAACAAGGTCTTCACTATTCAGCCTGTATTTTATTTTCTGATTTTTTTTTGCCAATATATAGGACAAAGCATTTATTTGTTGAGATTTGAAGTTGCCATTTGTTTGACCATTCTGATACATAGTCAAGGTCTTTTTGAAGGGTAGCAGTATTGTCTGTGGTGTTGAATAGCTTTACATCATCAGCGAAGAGAACACAGTTGCTCTTGATATGATCACAGAGGTCATTTATGTAGTGTATGAAAAGAGTTGGTCTTAGAATGCTGCCTTGGGGGACACCACTGTTGACAGGTACAGAATTTGATAGGACACTCCCAATTTTGACCATTTGTTGTCTCTTTGACAGGAATGCTTCTATCCAGTTATGCAGGTGTCCAGAGATACTGTAGTTTTAGGAGTAGTTTGTCATGTATCACTGAATCAAAGGCTTTACAGAAGTCTATGTAGATTGCGTCTATTGCTTTGCCCTGATCGAGTTGTATAGTCCATATGTTTTTGCAGTGTAAGAATTGCAGATTACATGATAGTTTTTTTCCTGAAACCAAATTGTTTATTAGAGAGTAGGTTGTTTGTTTCTAAGTGGAGGATGATGGATTGGTTAATAATTGATTCCATGACTTTACAGGTGACTCAGCATAAAGAGATTGGTCTGTAATTTTCAACTAGGCTGAGGTCTCCCTTTTTGAAGATGGGAATGACTGTGGCTTGTGACCATAGTTTTGGCAAGGAGCTGGTCCTGAAAGATTTTTCAAAGATTATGCTTAGTGGTTCGGCTATGGCAGTGGATAGCTTTTTAAAGAAGTAGGCACATTTTCCATCCGTTTCAATAGATAGAGATGGTTTTAGATTGCATAGTGCTTTCTCAACATTGTCTTCTGTAAAATCGATATGTATTAGATCATTGTAGTTGTCTGTGGTTCAACTAGGAAATACTGGGCATGATCCATTGCTATTTACAAATACCTAGCCAAAGAATGTGTTAAAGAGGTTGGCTTTAATAAGTGTCATCGTTGCAGTCTTTACCATTGGGTCTTTTCAGAGGTGGGGTGGACTTTGAGTCTTTTAGTTTGTTTTTTACAAAATTGTAGAAAGTGTGGGTGAGTAGAAGGTTTTCTTCTTGTTTAATGTGATAATTGGTGCATTCAGTTTTTATCTGGTGGCGTAAATTTTATATCGGCTTTTAAAGTTGGCAACATAACCAGATTTGTTTTTCTGCCAAAATGATTTCTTTTTATAAAGTATCTTATCCTGTCAGTTTGCTAAAGAAGAAACTGAAAAACAGTAACAGGGTATAAAGTTTAGAAAACTTCAAGTTCAGCAGATAACACAAGAATTCCAAGCTACTCTGACACACGAATCACCACTATATCACACAAATTCTGTATTCATCATACTCACATCTCAAAAACAAACAAAATTGGTCCTTTATTTCCTTTGTTGGGGGCATTGCTTTAGAAGTTTTACTTGGGTCAATAATCAAAGCAATATTTTCCCCAAAAGTCATGGTGAATAATAAGTTTAGTTTTTTTAAAAAAAAATGATGAAATGAAAATCTGGAAGTTAAAACAAACAAATATAAAAAAAGACTACTTAACAATCAGGTGACCTTAATAACACCCAAAGTCTGTTTCCTACCCATACTGCAAACAAAGCAAGGTGGTTTGAAACAAAATTATTCAAGATGAAGCAATCTAAGCATTATATACTACTCATTTATAAAACAACTAAAATTCTAAGCCATTCCTCATGAAATATTCAAATAAAAGGCAAACAACTATTTTAATGTCTAGTCCTGACAACTCTTGACTATCATCTTGAAAACATGATAACAATAGTCTTCTATTTGTTTCTAACATATCATTGTACACATCATTTCACAGAGCTAACAGTTTTACAATTCAGCCTATGATAACGTCTGCTGCTACTTTTCACTTTAGAATGGTGGCATCTGTTTGGTTTGTTATGTACAATATTTTGTTTAATTCAGTTTTATACTGCCTTTTGCTAATCTCTATCAACTACAGAGATACCACAATGGCTTTACTCTACCCTACATGAAATTATGCAAATAATTGTGCCATAGAAATGACAAGTTTGAGATTGTTAATAACATTCTCACAATGTATTTATTTATATTTAATTGAAATGCCATAATTCTGGCCAGCTTACAAACAATAATAAAACTCCTAGTGTTCTCCAAAACAAAATCCTATACTGATCAATAGTTTTATTGGGCTTCAGACTCACTCTTCTACTTGTGTGTCATGACACCATTGGAGCCTGGTTCAGAGGAGGAGAAAGAGGAGTGGAACTGGGACCATCCAACAGGATGACAAGTCTCCCTTGGCATGTTTGGAGATGCCAGAGGTTGAGGATGAGGCTGTCCCTGGCCCCTCAGGCACTGGGGGAGGTAGTCAACCAAACAGAGAGCTGCCTGCCTTTACAGACATAGGGGAGGATCTGCTGCTGACAGACTGATAGGTAGCAGATCTCCTCTGATGAGGAACTGTTGCCTCCTCCATTCAATCCAAGGGCATAGAGAATGAAATGTGGGCAAGCTCAGAGAAGGGCTGCAAGGCTACTTGGGAGAAGGTTGCTTTACAAGGAACATCTGGAGTGAAGTGACTTAAGGAGAAGCTGTGGGGAGTTAGTCTTTGCCAGGAACAATTGTTTGTTTTGGATTATACTCCCCCAGCTTTGACTTGTGCCTTTTTGCCTTGCTTTGAGGACTGCAGTTTGTCTTGCCCTAGCCTTTTGGACTGCTTTTGCCCCTTGCTTTGCTTTACCTTCAGAGCTGCCTTTGTCTTGAACCTTGTCTTTACCCTGAGGACTGCCATTTGTTTTATGCATGAACTTTGTCTTGTGGCCTTTCATGAGAATATGTGGGCTGTTGTTTGGGAGACTGAGAGTGACTGCCTTCAGGGTAGAATGGGTTGAACACTTCTTGAAGACAATAAAGGATTCTCTAAAGGCCTGCCTTGCCTTGACCACCTAGGTCATAACAGTGTATACATAAGAAGCCAATACATTGAACAAAACATTTTTCATTCAATTGTTGGGGGGAATATATAGAGTTAAGTTTCAGATAACCACATGTAATTACTAAAGACAAATTTTTGTAGTGGTAAATTTTGCAATATGATATGATTGTATTTGTAGATTGAGAGAGAGATAGATTATGAAATCTTTAGAAAGGAGGATTTAAACTTAAAATAAGAAGGAATTTTTTGACCATGAGAATTAGTGAGTCATTAGTGTCTCATGGACTTGTATGAGCTTCAGACTTGACATTTTCAAACAAAGATTGAACATTCATTTGTCTGGGGTGTCATGAGTATCTGGAGAGAGAAGACCTCCAAGATCTGTTCCAATAGCAATAACACTTAGACTTATATACTGCTTCACTATGCTTTATTTTTATTTTTTATTTATTTTTATTTGTCAATTTGTCAATTGTTTACAAGATTATAGGTATAAGTAAAAACATAGTTATGAATACATGGATATATATAAGAAAAATAAAAAAAATAAAAGAAACAATAGGACAGGGATGGTAGGCACGTTGGTGTGCTTATGCATGCCCCCTACAGACCACTTAGGAAAGGGGTGAAGTCAATAGTAGACAGTCTAAGGTTAAAGTTTTTGGAGTTTGGGGAAGAAACCACAGAGTCAGGTAGAGTATTCCAGACATTGACCACTCTGTTGCTGAAGTCGTATTTCCTGCAATCAAGTTTGGTGCGATTAACCTTGAGTTTGTATCTATTGTTTGCTCTTGTGTTGTTATGGTTGAAGCTGAAGTATCATTGACAGGTAGGACATTGCAATGTATGATTTTTTATACTATACTTAGATTGGACTGAAGGCGGCATAGTTCTAGATTTTCTAGGTCTAGAAAAGAAGTTTAAAAATTTAGAAAAGTTTAGAGCGGTCTTTACAGCCTTCTCTAAACAGTCTACAAAGTCAGCATAATTCCTCCAACAATCTGGGTCCTCATTTTACTGAACTTGGAAGAATGAAAGGCTGAGCCATTGAGAATTGAACTGCAGAACTGTAGGCAGCTAGCAGTCAGCAGAAATAGCCTGCAGTACTGCATCCTAACTACTGGGCCACCACAGCTCCTATGTTTCTGTGATTCTATGTCTCTGCTCCTTAAAATTTCAAATTATGGATTTAAAATGTTGGCTCAATCTACTCTGGATAGATTTGAAAATGGTTTTGCAGTGCAAAAGGCATAGACATGCTCTTTATCTTTCAATATACTAAATGCCAGAAGTGTTCCAAAGTCTCAGGCAACAGTTTCCCAATTCTATCTGCAAATGTGTGAGACTGAATCTTGAAGGATTTTGCACGTACTTTTTTCCTACCACAATTTGCCACAATCTAATTCCTAACCACAACAAAGAAAGATTAAGCCTCCTTGCCACTTTCCATGCTCTGAATTTTCCTTTACAATTGCTATTTACATTTTTTGTTTGGTTTTTAAGTCATGCACCCTAATTGCATAGACATAAGCCTCCTCTCTAATTTTGGCCCTCTGACTCTGGTTCTGGAGAGTACTTAAGCAATTTAAAAGAGTGCATAGTCTGATCAGGTGACCTTGTGTATGCATCATTATAATCTTGTCTATAAACTTATTTGTTCACGCAGTTCATTCTCTTTTTCCTTTACCCTGTTATTTTCCCCTTCAGCTGTTAATGCCAAGCCCCCATAAGAGTCCTATTAGAAAGTTATTTTAAAATATACAATTGGGGAGCTATAGGAAAGAAGGATAAGAATGTGCTACTTGACCTCCCTCCCCCTTCCCAAAACAAAAACAAAATACTTTCAGAAAAATTAGTTTAACCAGAAGAGCAGCAAAATCCTTGGCTTCCTAGTAGCCCTCCCTCTATATCTTTGCTTCCCAGTGGTGTAAGGTTTTGTTTGTGGTTGTTGTTTTTTTTTTAAAAAAGGCTGAGAAAATAAAAGAGAATTGCTGATGCAGAAAGTACAAACAAAAATCAAAGCATTAGCCAGCACCAGAGTAGAATGTATTCTTTTTTTCTCTTTTTTTAGTGGTAGCCTGCGGCCACTTTCAAAAAGGAGCACATATCATTACATAGCATGTAATTACTTTGCTTGCCAGTTAAATGGGGGCCAGGCAATAGGCCCAATTTGTTTGAATGAAAAAGTTACTGGAAAACATTCTCCTTATCAACCTGCTTGCAGAAAAAACATATTTTATTAGCAGATAACAATCCCTCCCTAAAAAAATATGTAGATCATTTTAGAAAAATGTGTGCATTTGGCTGATTAACACAGCAGAAATAATCCATTGGTATCAATAAAAATAAATAAAAAGTGGTGGGTTTTACTTTCTGCAGGTAAAAGGATTCCGTAACTTTGTAATTGACAAACTGAAGTTGGAATTCAACCCTGTACATAATTATTTATAAGAAAGTAGGAGATCTCAGATTAAATCTTTCTTTATGTTTATGTTTGTGCCTATCTATCTATCTATCTATCTATCTATCTATCTATCTGTCTATCATTTATCTATCTGTCATCTATCTATCTATCCCCATCTGTCATCTATTTATCATCTGTCAATCTACATATCTATAATCCATTATTTATCTATCAAGATATAGCTAGCTAGCTAAGTAGTTATGTCAATTGAAGTCTTCAGGGATGCTAATCACAGAGCAAGAAATTCAGTTATTTGCCTCCCCAATACACACACATCCATATTTCCATGTAGCCATGTTTATAGCCTTACAGTCTATGTTGAGATTCACTAAATGAGCAAAGGATTCTAGTTCTAGCATTAAAATATCATACTGGTATCTTTTGTTCTCCTGTATCCATTACTACAATTTACTGAGAAGAAAATAAGAAGGTGTTGAAATAGCAAATAAATCTGTTCTTGTTCTCTTTTGAAGTCAACAAGTCATGTGCTTTTATTTGTAAAGCATACAATTTTAGTTAGAAGATAAATAGAAATTCATTAAAAACAAAGATATAAATATATGTTTAGAAAAGGAAAGAAAGTTGAATTCTCCACAGCATTACCAGAAGGAAATAAAGGAGATAATTAATAATTAGATTTGCTGAACTATAGTTACATCAGAGAATGATATCTAACATGGAATTAAGAATATGTGACCTCTGTTGGTTCAAGGACCATATATTTTATATGGCATATTTAATGTCATATGCCAAAAATGGCCACAGCCAGGTTAAATAACTCTTTGAGAAAGGAATTTCAAGAGTATCAAAGTACTCATGACTTGTTGCCCATTTTGTGCTTCAATGTTCTGCCGCTGTTCTCGTGCCAGCAGGAAGTGTAGAAGCGTTTCTGCTGCTTCTCGGGTGGAGGAGCTGCCTCCATGGTTTCCACAGTTCCTGCCGGCACGAGAACAGCAGCAGCGCCGGCGGAAACGTGGAACTGTTTCTGCCACTGCTCGGGTGTTTGTGGAAGCCTCCTGTGTGACAGGACCACTTCCCCCAGGCCTCTTCCTCCTCCCCTTCTCCCTCCACCCCACCCGGGGAAGGAAGCCCCTCTCCTCTGCCCTTCCTCGGAGCAGCAGCGAAGTTCGCCCTCTCCCCCTAAATGGATCGGAGACGCGCTCCCGAAAAAACCTCCCAAAGCCCACACAGATAATACCACGTTTGTGTTTCTGTGGGCCGGGAAAGAGCCCACCGACAGACACTTCGGCGCTCTCCGGCTTTTGCCTCTTAAGGTCAGGGCATCCTGAAGCCTTTTTCCCCATGGGCAACCAGCCGACAGCTTCCCGTCCATGGCACCTGCCTCGTGGTGCTACTTTTCAGCCAAAGGTTCTCGGTTTCCGCCGGCATGGAAAGGGTTTCTGCCACCACTTGGGTGTGTGCAGCTCCGCATACACCCGAGAGGCGGCAGAAACGCTTTCCATGTTTCCACTGGCATGACAAAGCAGCAGCGCCGGCGGAAACGGGGGGACTCTTTGAAAAGGGAAATGTCCACAAACTCCCCTCTACGTGACATTTTCGGATGGCTTGCAAACCCTCCGGCTCTTGGTTCCATCTTCAGCTCTGCGGCTTCCCCCACACCCACCACGAGAGAAAAGCAAACAATGCCGCCGCGGCGCCACCGCCGTTTACCTCGCAAAACAAGGACATCCCCACGCGCACACCCAAGCAGCGGCAGAAACGTTTTCCATGCCGGCAGAAACACTTTCCACGTTTCCGCCAGCACGACAACAGCAGCAGTGCTGGTGGAAACGTGGAAGCATTTCTGCTGCGCCGGTGGGAACACCACTGCCACTCACCCGCTGATGGGGGGGAGAGAAATTAATTCACCCCCGAAAAGACGTCCTAGCCATTTTTTCAGGGGTCAAAAAAAATTAAGACCCGGCCTTGTTTTGTGAGAAACATGGTAAAATGAGTTTCAGTATAAAGATTGTGACTCTCAAAATGCTGATAAAAATACATCCCTAATTATCAATTTAATTTAATCATTTAATCAAACCTAGAATTGTCCCAGTTATCAGACTGATCTGGATCAAGAATCAACCAGTCTAAATTATGAAAGGAGAATCAAGGATTGCACTGCTATACTGATTGTCCTGGATTTTTCATTAGTTGAGTCTACATTACATGGTCTGAAAATTGAAAATAATATGGTTCCATGCATATCTACAGTATCTCCACTTACGTGCTGTGGAATCCAAAATGATTCAATTGTTTTCCTTTCCTGTTCAATTCCTATGTGAAATCATTGAACACATTCATCTGTTTAAAGTATAATAAGCAAGCAGACAAATAAGAAGAATATAGGGTAATTTGGGATTTTAGTCCTTGCTACAGACTCTTTTTTAATGTGAGAAAACATTTTTTTCCAAACCAGAAAAAAGCATAAAACAATAAATTTACATTATTGTGGATTTACATCATAGAAGAAACCAATCACTAGTAGGAAGATATCAACCGCATCCATGCCAGCCAAATGCTAGAAGAATATCTGGTTTGTTGCAATGTATTTTCTTTCTGGGACAGAGAAAGCCTTTTGTAGTCTCCTAGCCCGTTTTTAGAGAAATATTGTTAGAAAATTAAATCTATATCAAGACCCAAATAATACTATATTTCTCCAAACTTTCAGTCTTTCAGTCTTTTTTTTTTTTTTAATGGCAGCTGGATTTGGAATTCTGATTTAATTGCTTCACTGAAGATGCTAGGGAACAAAAAGGATTCTGGAAGATAGCTGAATATGTTTTGCCTACATAATTTAGGGGAATCTCATTTGCTCTTAGTTCTTTTTAATCATGTGTAAAATGATTCTAAACTTGTTAAACTTTAGTGAAGAACATCTGGATCCCTGAATAAACACAAACAAGTATCTTGTGTGGTTTATGGTTCCATTTTTCTGCCTATGCCCAGGACCAATTTTCTTCCCTATTGTATCTCCCCATGTCAAATTACTCCATTCCTCATTTGTTCAACTTTGTCATTTTAAGTATTTTAAAAAGTTTTAGTTTTTTTCCCATCTTTATAAATCCAGCCTAAATGCCTTTTGCTGGTAGCTGTACTATCTGCTTGATTAATAGATTTATTGCTGCTTGGAGGAATTCCAAAAGAGAAGAACTTCAAAATAACAATCTTAATGTGGCCTTGAGATAATAAAGTGAAATAGCAATTTAATATTTATATATTTGAATATTCCTATTGTGAAAAAGAAGCACTATCTCTAGCTGTTCACATGTGTCCACTGTTTAAGTATTTGTAAATTTCCCAAAAGCAATTTTACCAAAAGGAAGAAACAGAAGCTTCCTTGTGTGTTTGACACCTTCTGTCTGACATCTTATAATCACATATTTACTATGATCTCTATAAATGGGAATTTTATGTTCTTAGTCAAGTATCATTCCACTGGCCCTAGAGATGATACCCATTACCATGGAAAGTTAAATATTTTATTCATATAATGGGAATTTGGTAAGTGGTCAAACTGTTGTATGGCCAATACTAGAAAATAATATATATTGTTATACTAAAAGTCTAAGAAGTGTCTTCCCAGAATCTGCCAAATGTAGGTACAGGAAAAATGGCCATCAACACAAGAAAGAATATTGGTTTTATTTATATCCCAAGTTTCTTAACTTAAAGAACTTGAGGTATGTAACAATCAAAAACAAAAATGTAAATTATTTAAAATTGTTTAAAAATATTAAAATTATTGGAACAAAAAGAGTAACTGAAGAGAAAGATCATACTCCTTTGCTAAAATAGGAGTTTAGAGGTACTTCTAATGTATCAGCTGAAGCTAGAATTGACAATTTACAAGTTGAGGTCCCCTTCAAACATGTTTATAGGCAATACATCCACAATCAACCTTGTTCTTTTAATCTCCAATTTTTTAATTGTGCATATATGACACATGTATTTTTTGGAACCCAACAGAGTTTTAGATTTATTATCTAAAAGAGCTGCAAAATACTACTTATCTCAGGAATATGATCAGAATAGAATAGAACAGAATAACAGAGTTGGGCCTTGAAATTCTTCTAGTCCAACTCCCTGCTTAGGCAGGAAACCCTATACCATTTCAGACAAATGGTTGTCCAATCTCTTCTTAAAAACTTCCAGTGTTGGAGTATTCACGACTTCTGGAGGCAAGTTGTTCACTATAATTATCAATCTTTATAATATGTGAGGTGGTGGTGGGATTAATTTTTTTTTTATTACCGGTTTTGTGGGCATGGCTTGATGGGTGTGGCAGGGAAAGGATACTGTAAAATGTCCAATCGGAGGTGGTATTTGCCTGTTCTCCGAACTACTTAAATTGGGATTTACAAAGAGAAAGTGAGGGGAGAACATAACTCTCCATTTTCTATGGTAAGGGTTTGTTTGCTTTTGCTTGCTTGCTTGCTTGCTTCCTTGCTTGCTATTCTTGGAGGCAATCAGTGAATATTCAACAAGATAGTATGTAATGAATGATGTTCTGCAAACCAGGAGTTCTTGTTCACCAAAGATCACTGCTAGCTATTGAACCCTATATAAGAATGGTTTGGTCAATTTTCTTTTATATTACTAAAGGGTACTGAATAGGAGGGTCAACTTTTAACCATCATCCATCTCCAACTCAATGAGAAACTTTGGTTTCCAATGTTGTGGTAAAATTGGAATAATAAAGAGATTTGAGTAATATAAGAAAGCAGTCAAATAAATCCACAACTACATTCACTCACTCACTAGCACACATTCACACACACACTTACACAAAATCAGGTGGCTATGCCAGTCTTTTTGATGTACAGACCAGAAAAGGCATATTTAAATTTCATAAAATTATTGCAATCTGTTGCCAATTTGCATTCAGAACTATTGAAAATCCACTTTTTAAATTTCTTAGCCATTTTTTTTTATCTTGTATCTACAAATTTTTCATCTATTGTTCTAGAGCTAGCCATTTTACACACACTTTTATGATTCTTGATGTATTTGTCTGGACAGGCCTTGATCACAATAATGGCATAACTAAATAGTAGTTCAGTTTTATCTACACCAACTGTGATGGAAAGACCTTTTAGATATTATAAACTTAATTGCCACATGATTCTGGCACACACACACACACACACACACACACACACACACTGACCTTCAAGTCTAGTAAAAACCCATTTGCGCCTCAGGAGTACTTGCATAGGACAAATGATTTCTTATTACACTCCTGTCTGACTGAATGCAGTATGAGACCACATTGTCATCTGGTGTAAATCAAAACAACTCATGTAAAATGAATGGAGCTCCACCAGCCTAAATTAGCTTGCCGCCTCCTCCAGCCTGTGTTTTTTTTCTGCTATCTAATCTCTCTCTTCCACTTTATATAGCACAATGGCAAAGACAAGAAACAACAATGTCACATTGTCTCTTACATAAACTCTGTTGCAAAAACAACAACAACTCATAAACAGATTTTCAAAATAAGCAAGAGGGAAAGAAATGAGCGGTGATGATATTTGACATGATTTCTTTATGTGATATTTGCTTGGACTGACTTTCCATTTAAAATGCCAGGATAAGCACTTTGAGGCACTGATTGAAGCTCACAAGTTTCCCCACAGGAAAGGGTATGAATGTTCCATAAGCAGTCATTGGAAATGTTAAAAAATACTCTGCTTATACCATATAAAAACATTTGGACTGTAATGGTATAAAAAGGAATTTTAAAGAAAACATACATGCACACTAGATACTTCAAAATGGTTTTCCTTCAGAATTGTGCACATATCTATTGAAGTGCTGAAATTGCATGTAAGTAATAGAAATACTTAAATTAGAAATTCATAGATTTCAGACAATTACATTCCTCTCTGATATGAGCAAACATCCCATCTGAAGTCAAAGTGCTGGGCCAGTAACTTGGTCACAGTCTGCTTGTAGTACAACAACAGATAAATTTTCAGCCTGTTATCTTTGGTTGATTGCTTCCGCAACCAGAAAAAGAGGCATAGATGAACAGAGTTCCTGTCATCTGGCTGCAATTCAGGAACCTGTTGAAAAGCAGTCACTACAGACTATAATTTTTCTATTGCTATTAAATATGTATAAAAGATCAGGCATAGTCATATAAAAGAGTTATTAGATAAAGCATATACCTCCTTTTCAGAAATTAAAAATGGTAGGGCAAAAGCTGTGCTAAATTATATGAGGCCAAAATGAAATAAAATAAACAATAACAGAAAGAAATGCAATAGTAACCTTCATAAAAGCCCGCTGTATTTCTATACACAGTGTGTAAAACTATCAATAGCTCTATTATATATACAGTGACCATATGTTCTTTATTATGAAAGACAGTCCTTTATTTCAGAAACGTCCTTTTTGAAAGTTTAACTAGCAGTAACTAAATTTTATTGAATAAATTAATTATTTAATTGTAATACATTTATTTCAGGTTATTTTTTTACAAACATAATTTTTAAAACTTCCTTCCTTCCTTCCTTCCTTCCTTCCTTCCTTCCTTCCCTCCCTCCTCCTTCTTTCTTTCTTTCTTTCTTTCTTTCTTTCTTTCTTTCTTTCTTTCTTTCTTTCTTTCTTTCTTTCTTTCTTTCTTTTCCACCTCTATTATTTTTACAAATAAATCAAGGTGGCAAATATATCCAACACATCTTCCTCATACTGTTCTATACTTCTACCAATTCTACAGGTTCACACCTATTTACTAGAACCAGTTGTTAACTTTCTAAGCAGTTCGGAGAACCTATTGTTAGAAAAATCTCCTCTTTTTCCCCACTTTACAGGCCCAATCCTGTAAGGAAGGTATTCCTTACATTCTGGTGTTGTTACAAAAACTGCCTCTCTGTTAACCCTTATTACATTCTTGGCAGGACTAGACTTCCTGTCTCTGGAACTTCTCTGGAGGTTTTTTTTCCTCTTTTGCTGGTACTTTGCTTGTGTCAAGCCCAAAATTGACATATGTGTGGCCATTTCACTTGGAAACTTGACAGCTTGACTTTCTTAAACGGGAAGGATTGTTTTAAACTTTTTACACTGCTGTTGGGAGGAAATACTCCTCTGTTGGAGTTAGCACTTTGAAGAAATAATTGAATAACAAAGCAGAGCTGCTGGAAAGAAGTTTTTAATGACAAGGAACCAAGATGAGTGACATTCAGCAAGGCTTTTTGGCTAGCTAGAAAGATTGATATTCAAATGTTAGTTTCTGAGTTTTGGTCTAAAACTGGCTTTTTATGAAGTTTAATTCTGTCCTTAGTGATGCTTAATCCTGTGTTTATTGATGGGATAATTTTCCCTATTCAGCTTTGTTTGGAAGGAAAAAGGTTAATCTCGGTTCCTGAAAAGAAACTGGGTTGAGAAATCTGGCTAGTTCCTGTGTCTATTTGTTCTGATAATTGGTTTAACAAGCAACAGCTACTCTTGTGATTTAATTATTTCTATTGTGTTTGAATTTTTTCCTGAATTATGGTTTTTTAAATCTGGGACGGGGGTCTTCCTTCACTGCTTTAGTGGTACGTGGCACTGTCCTTTTGGGGTGTACTTTCAGGAGTCAGGATGCAAGCTTGGCACTGAATCTTTTTACTGCCTTTCTAGGGGGCATGTGACCTTTCCTTAAATCTGGATGATTTTCTTAGGATATCTTGTGAGGTGAGTGAGACCAGATGGTATCTTTAAATGGTGCAAAGGGATCTAAAGATTGCTTCTCCTGGATGTGCTCTTTCTGGAGAGCTTAAATGACCTCTCTGCTAAAGGGTTTCACTTGATGAGCAAGAGTTGACTGCTGATAGTTATTGTTGCATTTTAACTATTTTAATTCCTCAAGGTAACTCCGGCTTGCAAGTATTTTTAATGTAATGATTGGTATTTAGGGCAGCTTTTTGCAAGCAAAGAAGCTTTTTGTATTTTTGTACAGGTAATCCTTGACTTACAACAGTTCATTTAGTGACTAAATGGACAACTATTTGTCTGAAATGGCACTGAAAAAAGTGACATGTTTTTCACACTTATGACCATTGCCATATCCCCATAGTCATGAGAGGTCAGGCGAAAAAAAGCACCTCTCAATATGAGTGGAATCGAATTGGCTACACCCACCCAGTCACATGACCACCAAGCCACACCCACCACCTAAGCCATGCCTACAGAACTGGTTGTTAAAAAATTTGAATCCCACCTCCTGTATACTTCTAATGCTTACAGGATGTCTAGAATATGGAACCTTTGATTCCTAAATCAACAGAAAACAAATTTAGAACCTAGATGCATGTTTAACCAATTAGCACATTTGGTTTAGCAAGGTCTAATTATAAAGATGTGTAGTGCATTTGAAAGGACTGTATGAGAAGTAAAACAGCCAGCCACATGCTTCAAAAGTCTCAAGATAGCTGCTTCAAAAAAAAAAAAAAATCATATATATGTGTGTGTGTGCATGTGTGTGTACACACAAAACTATTTCACTAGCAATCCTAGGGAAGGTGTTAATTTGTAGATATTAACAAGAGACACCATTTATAACTATCTGTTTTCAGCCCAGGTCTGATAGCTAGCTGTATGGGAAAGGATTAATTAGAGTACATGTATTGACACCCTGGTAAACAATAAACAGTAACCAACCATTACTATACAACTGCACTCAAGATTATCTTAGCACTGCCCATCTTACTGGAATGGAAAGAAAGCAATGTGAACTATGATTGGATAATCATAGAGGAGAGAGAGTTAAGATGGCGACCGGAGGTCGGCTGGAAGAGCTCCTCCGCGACATCCGAATGGGGCGATGAGTTCCCCCCACCCCGGGTCCTCCTCACCTGTGGCAGGGGTGGCGAGGGGACCCGTGGGGGGGTGGGCAGCCCCCAAGGTCGTGGCGTGATGCTGGAAGACTGTGTTTGGCGCCCGGCGGTTCGGCGTTCGGCGGCTCGGCGTTTGGCGGCCTATGCTTGGCGCCCGTCGGCTTGGCTTTTGGCAGCTTCGGCAGCTTCGGCAGCTCGGACCTGGCGCCTGACGGCCCGGTGTTCGGCGGCCCGTTAAGTTTCCCCCCCCCGGGCCCTCCCCACCTGTGGCAGGGGTGGTGAGGGGACCCGTGGGGGGGTGGGCAGCATCCGGGCCATGGCATGGTAGGTCCGGCGCTGCGCCCAGCGGCTGTCGGTTCGGGCCGCGAGGAAGCGGCGCTGGAGGATCGTGCGCCGGAGGGTCATGCTCGGAGCCTGGCGGCTTGGTGTTCGGCGATCCGGATGGGGCGTGGAGTTCCCCCCCCCTTGGGTCCCCCCCACCTGTGGCAGGGGTGGTGAGGGGACCCGTGGGGGGATGGGCAGCCCCCGATGCTGAGGTGCGGTGGGTTTGCTGCTCCGCCCGGCGGCCTGCGGCCCGTGACATTAGAAGAGGGCGCTGGAGGATTGTGCCCGGCGGCTTACGACGTTGCAAGATTGTTGGGACTGGGGCCGTTGCAAGGGCCCCAGCCGAAATCGGAACTGCAGCTGCGCTTTGGGCGGCTGGAGCCAGAGCTGAGGGACAGCCGCCGGGGCGGCTGGAGGACTATCGCTGCGGTGGCTGGAGGACTGCCGCTGGAACTGGGGCTGGGGCCATTGCAAGGGCCCCAGCCAGAGTTAGAGTCATCTCCATGGTCCGGGCGGCTGGGATTGAGGTCGGAACATGGCCGCCACAGTTGGAGCCGGGGCGGCTGGTGGACTGTTGCTGCTATCGGAGCTGGGGCCGGAGAGCTGCCCCTGTGGCTGGAGTTGAGGACGGAGGACTGCCCCCATGATTTTCATCTGTTTGGAGGCAACAGGGGCGGCCTGGACTTGGGACTGATCAGCGAAAAGAGAAGATCCTGCCCGGGACGCTGTCTTACTCCATGAGAGACCTATGGGCCCTGAGACGTGTCCCCCTATCTCGGGAATGGCCCTCTTCTCTCTCGAGGGCCCATCTCAAGGATGGATTATGGGATCCGGAGAGATGGTGGGGTGTTAAGAAACGTAGGAGGGAGGGGTATCTCACTAAATTTTTAGTCAGGTTTTTAAGGGGGTTAGATAGGTCCGGGCGGGAGTTGGGAGACAACTCGACGGAGGCTGGGACCAGGCCGGGGGTTGGGCGTGGCCGGGAGAGTCGGAATCCGGACAGGACTGTATTGAGGATGGGGGGGGTCATCGGGGAGGGTGGAATTAAATCTATTGATACGGTGAGCGGGAGGGGCAGATTTGGCGGTTGTAGGGGGCCATATTCTGTGCTGGGAGCGTGCCCTCGCTGTTTGTTTGCTGTGGCGCGCTCCGACCCCCTTGTCATTTCCCGTTCCCCAGGGGGTTTGAGCAATCGGGCCCTGGGCCTTCGGCTGATGTTATGTAATGCCAGGTCCGTTGTTAATAAAGCCCCCCTCATTCATGATTTGATTTGTGAGGGGGGTGCGGACCTGGTGGGAGTTACCAAGACCTGGCTGGGCCAGGAGGGGGGAGTCCCTCTGGTGGAGATGTGTCCAGCCGGGTTTCGGGTCTTTCATCGGCCGAGGGCCCAGGGGAGGGGAGGGGGGGTTGCGGTAGTTATTAAGGAGGATCTGTGTCCGAGGGAAGCCACTGTATCTCAGATGACCGGGTGTGAGCTCCTTATCGTGAAGTTCGGTTCCAAGGTTCAGGTGGGCTTGCTGGTCGCATACCTGGCTCCCTGCTATGCGGCAGCGGCCCTGCTTGAGCTCCTCGAGGTTATAGCTGGCGTGGCGGTTGGGACCCCCAGGCTTATGGTCATGGGGGATTTCAACCTGCCATCTGCCGGCGGTACCTCGGGGATTGCCCAAGAGTTCATGGCTTCCGTGACGGCCATGGGCCTGACCCAGTTAATTCGGGACCCTACCCACGTGGGAGGTCACACCTTGGATCTGGTTTTTGTCTCTGATCAGTGGCAGAGTGATCTGGGTATGGGGGATATAGTTGTGGAACCCCTGTCATGGACGGATCACTCGCTCCTGAAGCTCGACTTCCGTTCCGCGCCCCCTGACCGCAGGGAGGCGGGGCCATTAAAATGGTACCGCTCCAGGCGCCTGATGGACCCTGATAGGTTCCTGACGGAGCTTGGGCCATTTCCCGAAGCTCACACACACGACTCGGTTGAGGGCTTGGTCGCCACCTGGGATAGGGTGGCTGCTGACCCGGTGCCGATCCCATGTGGCTCCCTGGTTCTCTGAGGAGCTAAGGGAGATGAAGCGCCGGAAAAGACACCTAGAGAGCAGTTGGAGGGCTAGCCGCTCTGGGTCTGACCGAACACTACTACGTTCTTATATTAAGACGTATTTAGTGGCGATAAGGATGGCGAGGAGGTTTTACCTCTCCACCCTTATTGCGTCCGCGGAAAACTGCCCAGCCGCCCTGTTTAGGGTGACCCGCTCCCTCCTGGAGGTGGGAGCGTGGGAGGACCCCTTGCAGGGACGGGCTGAGGAGTTTTCTAGGTTTCTGCAGGACAAAATCGCTCAGATCCGGAGCGAACTGGACTCCGATTGGCCATCTCCGGGTGGGGGGATGGGGGTGGATATCGGTGAGGTCAATTGGGTTGGGTTCGACCCTGTTACTTTGGAGGACGTGGACAGGATACTGGGGTGGCTTAATGCCACCACCTGTTTGTTGGACCCGTGTCCCTCCTGGCTGGTTTTGGCCACTCGGGAGGTGACACGAGGCTTGTTCCAGGGTATTATAAACGCTTCCTTGAGAGAGGGGCTGCTGCCTGCTGCCTTGAAAGAGGCGGTGGTGCGGCCCCTCCTCAAGAAACCGTCCCTGGACCCAGCATTGTTATCTAATTATCGTCCTGTCTCCAACCTTCGTTTTGTTGCGAAGGTTGTAGAGAGTGTGGTGGCACGTCAGCTCCCGCAGTACCTGGATGAAGCGAGTTATCTTGATCCCCTCCAATCGGGTTTCAGGCCCGGGCACAGCACGGAGACGGCTTTGGTCGCATTGGTTGATGATCTCTGGAGGGCTCGGGACAGGGGTTGTTCCTCTGTCCTGGTCCTATTAGATCTCTCAGCGGCTTTTGATACTGTCGACCACAGTATCTTATTGCGGCGGTTGGAGGGGTTAGGAGTGGGGGGCACCGTGTTGCGGTGGTTCACCTCCTTCCTCTCCGACCGTTCGCAATCTGTGTTGACAGGGGGGCAGAGGTCGGCCCCGAGGCCCCTACTGTGTGGGGTGCCTCAGGGGTCGGTGCTCTCGCCCCTGCTGTTCAACATTTATGTGAAGCCGCTGGGCGAGATCATCCGTGGCTTCGGGGTGGAGTTCCATCAGTACGCTGATGATACGCAGCTGTACATCTCCACCCCGGGCCACCCCAACGAAGCTGTTGAAGTGATGTCCCGGTGCCTGGAGGCCGTGCGGAGTTGGATGGGTCGTAACAGGCTCCATCTCAACCCGGCCAAAACCGAGTGGCTGTGGTTTCCTGCGCCCAGATACAGCCAACTGGTTCCTTCGCTGGCCGTGGGGGGAGAGGTTTTGACCCCCGTGGAAAGGGCACGCAATCTGGGCGTCCTCCTGGATGTACGGCTGTCTTTAGAAGAGCACGTTGCAGCCGTCGCCAGGGGGGCTTTTTATCAGATACGTCTGATTTACCAGTTGCGGCCCTTTCTGGATCTGGGCGCACTTCGCACAGTCACGTCCGCCCTCGTTATTTCCCGCCTGGATTATTGCAATGCTCTCTACGTGGGGCTCCCCTTGAAGAGTCTCCGGAGGTTACAGTTGGTCCAGTCCAGCATGCAGCCGCGTTGGTGATTGTGGGTGCCCCTCGGAGCTCCCACGTTACACCGCTTCTCCGCAGGCTGCACTGGCTTCCTGTGGCCTACCGGATTCGATTCAAGGTGGTACTGATGGTATTTAAAGCGCTCCATGGCTCGGGACCTGGGTACTTATGGGACCGCCTACTGCCATCGTCAACCTCCCGCCGCCCAGTACGCTCCCACAGGGTTGCCCTACTTGGGGTCCCGCCGCCTGGCCGCTGTCGGCTGACGGTCCCGAGAGTTCGGGCTTTCTCTGTGGGAGCTCCCTCCCTATGGAATGATCTCCCCCCGGAGATACGGGCTATGACGGATATTCTGACCTTCCGGCGCGCAGTGAAAACCCTATTTTTTAAACAGGCCGGCCTGGCCCAGTAACTGTGTTTGTGGTTTTAACTAATTTTAATTGGGGTTTTATTAGCTTTTAATTTTTAATTGAATTTTGAATAGACAGCTGGATCAAATTATTTAATCTATTTTTAATCGTATTTATTGTATATTTATTGTATGTTTTTTAGTAGGCTGTACACCGCCCCGAGTCCCTTTTTGGGAGAGGGAGCGGTATAAAAGTTTGATTAAATAAATAAATAAAAAATACTGTGTGTATGCTGAAATGGTTAATGTCTTGACTAAGTACCTTCTATTAAGAAAGTGACTTTTTCATTTTTACTAAAATAAGCCATTAGATGTTTTGTTTTTGCTGAAAGGAGGTAGCATATCATAAACCTCTTATTTCTGCCAAACTCTATGGAGGATGTAAATCTTTTTTTCTAAAGCCCATCAATTTATTTGGATTTTGATCTGGACAATGTAACTAGCTGCATCTGCAGAAAGCAGAGATCCAGCTTTTCCTATGGTCCCAGAAACAATGACCAGGGTGGGCAAAAGAGCACAGGAAAGTAGGTATATTTATATCATTTAAATTAGAGAACAGTAACTGAGTAGCTTCCAGTCCTTGAATATGTCATCATCAGTTTCTCCAAGGAAGAATCATAGATTGTTTGCAATGACAAACTTGTATTGGAAGTAGAAGGGAAAAACTATGTCTAAATGGAATACCTATTCTGTGGTATTTTGGAAGTGAGATAATGGAAATGTTATAAGAATGTATTCTTTCAAATGTTTACTGAGGTAAATATTTTTTGTTTAATAAAAATGCAATTAGGTTAGCAATAAGTGAATGTAGTTTTCTTTTTGCTAACACTGAGAACTGTCTGAAAAATTCTGGTACAATTTAAAACTATAATGCCCGGTTGTAAAACTCTAGACAACCGTAATATCGAAGTAAGATGTAATGATCTGTCCTTCAGAAGCAGAATGAAGAGGAGCAGCAACAGATTAGGCAATGGTATATAAGAGGCAATTTAGCTCACAAAGGAAAAAGGAGCATGGCAAACATCACAAAAGAGAGCCTTCCTAGTTCCTTGGGCTATAAAAGAAAAGTGGGAGGGAGATGCACTTTCAGAGTTTCAATATTTTGTTATTATATGGTATTAGGAAACCCTAATCCTGAGTTACTTCCATATAAAGTTAGTGATGGAGCTTTTTGCATCATTTGGACAATTTTATAGTTGTCTAGAATTCTGCATCTCAGATATAGTATGCCCAGTGTAGTGGAATTTTTAATAGGAAGAAAGAAGCCAGAGTCCAAATTACACTAACTGTGGGTGGTGTGTGTGTATTGTGCTGTTTAATGGAAGTGCAATTAGGAAAAATTACCCATAATCCTCATGTCAATGTTTCTTTCTTTTTTGAATTGTAATTCATTATTCCTTGTAGTACCATAAGAGGAGAAAGAGGTGAGAAATCCTCCAGGTGCAATCAATCAAATCATGTGTCTTGCATTCCATTCTCATCTTGGAGCCTATGAGCATCAACAGAGTGTATCAGTTAACACTTTGAAACAAATGGTTGATCATTTCTAATTCCACTGGTATTCTTTGTCTATTGATAGTGTTAATCACATTGACCTATCTCAGTGCTACATGTGGGATTGTTTAGAGTATAGAAGAAAAATTCCAGCATTACATGCTAGTATCTTTAGGGCAAAATTGTAGAATTAGCAGTGTAAAGCTCCAGTTACTCCAGTTATGACTTCTCAGAATTAGTAAATAATACCTTATATATAGAACTGGTTGCAGAAATCAATGCTTCGCTTCCTTTCCCCAACAGGCAGGTAATTTACTTCTGCTGGGTGGGGAGGAAGTAAAGAATTATGAAATTGATTGCAAAATTGTCATGAAACATTAAGAATGAAAATCCCATGACTATAAGAGCATCTCAGCAACCCAGTAACAATCAGTAGCAATTAACAGCCACAACTTTCCCAAATTTCATTCCCTTGTCAGTCATGAGTTCCAATTTCCAGATCACCATTGATCAGCTGCAGAAGGCCACCTTACTGGGATCTGCTCACATAATCTGCCGATACATCACGCAGTCCTAAAAACTTGGGAAGTGTTTGATTAGTGATTTGTGATACAAAACCCAGCTTTGCTGTGTATACTGTCATTTTTGTGTAGTATAATAATAATAATAATAATGATGATGATGATGATGATGATGATGATGATGATGATGGTGATGGTAGTAGTAGTAGTAGTATAGTAGTAGTAGTAGTAATAACAATAACAATAACAACAACAACAATCTCAATCTCAATCTCAATCTCAATCTCAACCACAATACATTCATGTTCCTTCAGGGATTGACTTGGAACCACACCCAGTAGCCCTCTGCTTATAGTTTTGGAGCTGATAACAATTTTAGCCCACTATTGCTTAGCTGGGCTGAACAATTACCTGGGACTGAAAAAGTTAGTGGTTGGGAAATATTCTATGTGCCTCTTTCAGACTTTCCAATTACTGAATTGCAGTAGAGCTCCAGTAGTCTATGACGTAATCAACACTGGTTCCTACTTCCCTTACTAAAAGAGAAGAAAATAGCTCCCCTTCCTTTGAACACACAAATACAGTCATTTTGTCATTTCGTTGGGCCATTTCTATTTATATGGTATTTTTCAATTCCTTGGCAAAATGTTCTTCCTGATTGGTTTGATGGTGCTGAGGAACTGTAATGGAGCCCTGATTTTAGACAGAAATAATGCCCTGAAAATCCTGAAAATCCTCATATCTCCCTGGTCTTTAGTGACTTGAGTGAGCTTTTCTTGTGAAGTGAATTTTCCCAAAAAATCCTGAATGTGTGATAAGAATATAAATTTGCACATCAGCAGAACTACATTAAATATTTTTTCCCCTTGAATTGTCATGGGTGAGCCATGAACGGACAGTTATGAGGCATCAGAGGCAATCTGTTTAGTGACAAAACTTACATCCTGAAATGCTGAATAAATTGTTGGGATACAGGATTTACCTGTCTCTGAAATGACAGAAGAAATAAAAGCTGGGTTTCCAAGAGATAATGAACAATTGAAGTATTAAGCATCAATATGGTTTTACAGTCAGTGTTGTACAATTGACGGGAATGTAAAACAGCAGAGCAAGTAAAAACATTATGTGTTAGGACTTAGGACTATCTCTTCTAAAGATAAATATGAGCTCTGAGCATACATACCATTAAAGGGCATAATATTAACACTGGGTATCTTGCATTGTGTAATATCTCCAGAGTATTGGATATGAAGTTAACTGCAAGCCATTATTGTGCAGGAAAACAAAGCTTTCCACTGTTTGATAAAAGAGAATTTTTCCATAAGTGAAATCCTCATGCTAGTAATTTTCAGTTTATGTAATTACAAGGTGATCAAGGACAATATGTAAATGTCCTATCTTTCCTTGCAATGTCCTGTCTTCCAATCCCTTTATTTTTGCTATTTGCAGTTTTCCTGAATTCACTCAAAAGCTCCATCAAGAGAAGTTTGAAAGAAATTTGCAAAAAAATAGGCAAAAAGGCAGAGAAACAGAAACAATATCTTATTTCTATCCATTATTATATCCATATTTAAGGTTGGGGGAAAAGGAAAGTATTTAACTAATCTTCAGAAATCGTATGATTTCTTTGTAAACCAAGTCAGCTCAGGGGGATTGGCCAATCGTCAACATTTAGCAGTGCGAGAAAAAGTCTGGAATTCATCAAACTAGATTTCTGAAATGTAACTTCTAAAAATGACACATTTTGATGGTTTTAAACTGTAAAGCCAAACAGGTTTTTCTGTTTACCTGTATTAGGCAAAAGGTTGAACAAAAGGTTCTTATATTGGGGCTCAATTTTTAAAAAATAATTGGGCAGCATACCAAAAAAAAAAAAATAGGAGTGAATGCAAATTTAACTAATGTTGAATTAATTGATTGCATTAATTAACTAGTGATACACTAGTTGTCTCAGAAAGTTACACTTTTCTTGCCTTACTCATTACAATTTGACAAGAAATTTTCAGAAGGATTCTAGTATAGTACCCAGCTGTTTGCTGAGGGCACAAAGTGCAATCATTTGACCATGGTATCTGTGTGTGTGTGAAAGAGAGGGGTGGGGGAGAGGGAGAGAGAGAGAGAGAGAGAGAAACTGTAGGAATTTCTAATCTCGGTTGTAAGTATCTCTTTGGAGTCAGTTGAAACTCTGAACCATCATTAAGTGGTCTTAAATTGAGAATTATCTGTATGAAGTTCTATTATAAATATTATACACCGTTGTTGTAAAGCAGGGGTGTCAAACTCCCAGTCCATGGGCTGGATGTGTCACATGCTGGACATGCTCACCCCCATTTTAGTGAAGGGGGAAAAATTGTGACACATCATGTCGTCGCAAGTTTGAAACCCCTGCTGTAAAGGACCATTCTGAGGCAGCTATAGTAGTGTAATTGCTATTCTTAAAGTGTCTCTACCTCATCCTAATATACATAAGAAGTTTGGATGTGGTAAGGATTCTTGGATTATAGAGGTCCACCAAGTAGACTGCTGCCTGACATTTTGTCAAGTACTTCCTGGTTTCAAAGGTAAAGCTACATGGAAACTTCAAGATGGAGCCATTTAAGTTTTGACAATTGACCATATAACAATTTTCATGAAGCCAGAAAGAGAAAGGGGGGGAGAGGGAGGGAGAGAGAGAGAGGGAGGAAGGGTGGAAGAGAGATAGTGAGTTAAAAAGTCAAGAAAGTAGCTGCAACTATGTAATGAAAGACCCACCCCTTTTTAAATCTCAAGTTTAGATTGCATGTTTGCAACTGTCATCTTGTCATTTATGATTTCCCCTTGCAAATACTGCTGCAAGAAGTTTGGCTTAATGTCATTCTGATGTCTTTGCAATAACAGGTGATTTAGTTAATCTTGCCATATCTTTTGACTTGCCACTTCCTTTTTTTCATTTTGTAGATCCCTTGGCATTTCGGTTTCACACGAAGCTAGTGTTATAAACAGATTTTGAAAGTTTGCCTCTACTGAGTGACCTTGAAGTTGAGGAAGTTTATTGTACTCCCATAGCCTTAGTGTATATACGATTGATTTGTGGTGCATCTTTTGATCAACCAAACAGCCACAGTGAAGGTTTAACATTATTTCTTTTTTTTAAGTGCTTCTCCTGTCTCTTGTAGGTTCTAGTTTAGTTCATTTTCATAAAATGTTGAGCAGAGAAAATAGTCATACATATATGAGATTAAGCCAGGTCTGCCAATTTGTGATTTATGCTTCTGTGGTAAACTCCATTTGATTTAATTTGTTCCATGTGCTACAGAAATAGAGTGCTAGTCAAAGCAAATAAATTGTAGGTAGCTATAACTACTTAGAGTAAGTGTATTTTTAGTCCAGGTTTACTGGAGTCTGAATTCAGCCCTGCAGGTTCATATTGCTACCCTCATTGAATATCACCTGGAATATCATTTGAAAAAAACAAAAGAATCCCTAGTGCTAGATATGTGTCTTGTCCCTTCAATTTCATGTGTAATTTTTAAACCCATGCAATCTAATTTTCATGTTAATAATTATTTAAGCAGCAACTGCCTTATCATTTAAACATGCCATTCAAAATTATATTTTTGTTGAATGTCTTTTATTTCCAAACTTGCACTTTAAATTCTATTTTCTAGTGCAGAGCTTCATTTGGAGAAGTATAAAAACAGAAAGGTATTTTACCTTTTGCTATGGTCTTTTAGTGTAATGTGCAACTCAGGCTACTTTGTATGAGAATTCAGACAGATCAGATTATTTGAATTAAACATCTCAAGCAACTCTATTTAACTTCAACATTTCTTAAGTTACTACTTAGTGTCATGGATCTTTATGCTCCACATTTTATGTTTCAGTTTCAAGGATAAGGATGAGTGATTAAGGAGTTGGCAGCTGCACACAGGGATAGCGCAACTACGTTTAAGACTTTTCAAGGAACTGGAATCAAGCATATGTTGGAAGTGTGCTGAAGTCAGAGGTTAGAAACATGGAACAAGAGCAGGAAACAAGAAAGGCTATATATGCAGAACAGGTAAGGAGCAAGGAAATAGGAATAGGGTTACTGGGGAAGTATGTGGGACATACATTTACCATGCAAAAGTCAAATAAATCAAGATCAGGGAGCATTGTGATGCCATAGAATTCTGAAGAGCATGCCAAAGTTAGAACTAATGTCCAGAATTAAAGTCCTGGAGCAGAGTTCATTCCAATGTTGCTTCCACAAATTGAGAAGTGGTAGACTTTTCAAGCTATGACAGATGATGATCAGATGGCCTACCTACTTGCAACTCACCCACTTTTGCAAAGCACAGAGACTTGGTAATGTGATCTGGATGGTCTACCATGCCAGCTTGCACCTGTGTTGGTTGTGAAGTCTCTGTGCTGGTTAGGAGAGGCTTTGCAACACTTCATCTAGGAAAGTAGAAGGTTTCTGCTTATTTTGAGGACTTCTCTTAGCTTGTTCCCTGGGTGATGATAACTCTGTTCTTCCTAGCTTTGTACTCATCACCCTAGTAGGCATATTAGGATGTATTATTGAATAAGAACGCAAGTCAGGGGACTTATGATGATTTACAGCCCAGAATTACCACAGCCCATGGCTGCTTAGCTTGGTAACTTATAAATTATACAGGATTACCTTATGTTTCCTTCCTTTTCTTATTTTTTGTCACAGCCAACAGTAATATATAGAATATAGTGGGAAAAATATTGGTTATAAGCACCATGCTTATAAAAACAAAAAGAGCCTACATCTGTTGCAGAACAGCATGCCTGCCAGATTACTGTGGGAAATATAAAACGTTGATGCTTCAGGGCAAAGACTTTTATCAACAATGGGGTTATAGAGTACATGTGCTTACAAGAATATAGTTATTTGCAGCTATTTGCATTGCTAAGATGAATAATTTGGATGACCTCTCTGGCACTGGCCACCTAATATGTAAGTCTCAGGCATTTTGATTCCAGAGATATACAGCAATTTGTATATTCATTATGAATTTCTATTTAGGAGAGTGGAAAAAGATTCTAACATTTGGAGGTCAAAATTTGCTCATAACAACTGCCATCAAAGTTGAAAAGGAAATATTTTTGATAGAAATGACACCAACCTTGTATGCATTGCTCTGGAGCAAGAACTCTGCTTCAAAGTCTTCTTTCCTTAGCTTTGTGTCAAAAGATTTGGATTGAAAAATAAATGGGAAGTAGGGGATCCATCTCTACCAATTATCAAAATGGCTGCTTTTTTCTCCACAAAATTGCACAATGCCACACAACTGCATTGTTACATAGACAAACATAGTGTAACTCTAAACACTATGTTTGATTCATTTTTAATCCTATGCATTTTTCATTGTTATTATCAGAACATATCAGGATTTTTTGAAAAAAATATTGGGCACCATAGGTATTATTTCTCTTTTACCTTTTAAAATATTTAATTTAAAAATCCTCTACTTTATTTTTTGTTTCTGTATGCTTCTCAGGTAATTTATAAATACTATCATAGTAATACCATAAATATTACTATTTTATTATATAATAAAATATATTAATATTGTTCATGTTAATTATATATAATAAAATAACCAGTGAATCAGTAACGTTATGCTTACACATTATTTTCTACCCTTCTCCTCATTTCAAACTCTGGATTGCAAATCTTGTTTGGGAAGACAAGCCACAGTCGACAGATTCAGATAAAGCTGATAGAAGCAAAGAAGAAAAAAAGGAAATAATGCAATTTATTTTAATCAAAGATCAACATTACGCAAACCAGTCAAGATAAAAAATGCCATTTAAATACCAACAATATAAAAAACCACCTGAAGAAACTCATATGGAGATATTATTCAAAAGAACTCAAGGTCACTTACTTGTTGGCAGCTGCTATACAAAACTTTGCAATATTGTGTGTAACAAAAGCTTTATTGTCTGGTTAAAAAAAATAGCAGGCATTTTGACAGTTCAACCTGGAACATGTAAGTGCTAAATGGTGAGATTCCTATGGGAGTGAAGTGTCAAAATCATCAAGATGGCAGATTGGATTCTGCAACGGAAGTGTTACCCTTCAAAAAAAAAAGTATCATGCACATAGAAAATAAGTGGGATTGTGGTCATCTTTATTTTTTGATCCACCTCTCTCCCTACAGTTGCCTCTGGCATTATATAATTAAATAAAAGCAATGTAACAATGCATAAAAGATAGATTCAACAGCACTGGAGCCAAAAGGACATTTCCAAAAGCTGGGGGATTTTATTACTTTTCCTTTATAAAACTGCTGACGGTAAAATTTGGAACTTCACACTGAAAAAGAATCTTTCTTGGGATGGCAAAGTAAGTAATGATATATAAGTAGCCAATTGTTGTCCATTGTGTTCTATTTGTTCTTTGATATGCTCTGAAATCAAACCAATTTCATTTTGGAGGAGAGTAATCAACCCTTGTCTTAAACTATTGGTTGTCACAAAATCTATGTACAAATTCCAATAAAGAAAAGCTTTTTGATCCCCATAATATCTCTGATTTCCTGCCATAGCAAGGTTATTGGATTTTTCTATGCCAGCAAGTAGGAGGTCTGCAAATTATATTTGGGTTTGATTATTCTGTCTGTTGTGTTTCTTGTAGGTATATATACATACAGTATAAATTGGTTCTTAGTTGTAAACTGCCCACAATCATATGGGAATCAAGTAGCAAATTAAATTAAATTGCATTACATTAATAACACTGTCTCCATGCTTATGAATAAGATTTTAAGCGAATGTACCTACCATTGGCAATAATGGCTGGGAATGATGGAAAGTATAATCAGACATATTGCATGGAATACTTTGATGAAAACTGTACCAACAGATAAGTCTCACTGACCACAAATAAGCAATCATGCAAATTTGGTTTTTTCTTTGAAAATATTACCACCAGCATAATTCCATGGCATTTTCATTTGAATAGTTCTTATTTCCTCCAAGTCATTTTTACAGATATAGCTGTACTCCATGGATCTGATCCTTAGATTTAATTAGTACAGCTTTGCCTTTTCCTCATTGAATGGAGAAATTGTTTCACCCTTCAGACATCAAAAGTAACAGGTATTGAGGGTCTGATTATATATCTTTTCTCAAGATATAAATTACATTTGGAATTAATCTGAATTTCAAAGGAGAGGCATTCTCTACCTCTGGACATAATCTTTAGAATACATAGACTATGTTTTCTATATGAAGCTGTTCATAGGTAGTGGATTGTTTAGAAAGGGGCATAGTGCATTTCACATTAAATGAATCAGAAAGCTAATGTGAAAGTTTGAATATATACTGTATGTCAGCTTGACATTAATTCTGTAATGTCAGGTCATCTGTTATATATCATCTTTCATTTTTTTTGGAACAAGAATTTGTAATCCTTCATCTAACATATCCATGTGCTAATAAGGATATTGTTATGAGTAAGTTATTCTGATTTAATATTCCTTTATTCTTTTTTTGCATAGTATCTATTAAATGATACTGCATTAGACTGAGCTAGATCAAGCAAACTGACAAATGTTTTATACTATATAAATAGTACAATACCATATCAAGATTACTTACATGCCTTAATTGCTATAAGGTAGATAAACATGAGATTTAAAAAGAATTCTCAAGCTCAGCCAAGATTTTATTTAGTGCATAAAGTATTTATTTGATTAGGAAATATTGCCTTTATATTGTCTTAATCCATATGCAAATATATAGTAGCCACAGGTTAATCCTTGATTTACAACAAATTGTTTAGCAACTGTTCAAAGTTACAATGGCCCTTAAAAAGGTGACCATTTTTTCACTTTTGACTGTTCCAGCCTCATAGTCATGATCAAAATACGCTTGGCAGCTGACTCATATTTATAATGGTTGCAATGTCCTGGGGGTCAAGTAATCTTTTGTGACCTTCTGACAAGCAAAGATAATGAGAAATCCAGATTCATTTAACAATCATATTACTAACTTAACAACTGCAGTGATTCACTTAACTGTGTCAAGAAAGGACATAAAATGGGACAAAACTCACTTAACAATTGTTTCACTTAGCAACAGTTGGGTTCAGTTATGGTTATAAATTCAGGACTACCTATATTCAGTCTGTTGTAAAGTTAGCTCCTTTCACTTCTATGGGAAATTCTACTGGGGGTGAACATTATGTTTCATCTTTAAGCAGTTATAATGTTAATGATCATTGAGTGGCATCACCCAAAATATTTTAGCTCCTAAACCTGTCCTGAACTTCTTGAATTAGCAGATAGTTTGAGATAGGATTTATTTACATTTTTAAAGCAATGTGTTGAAAACTAATTTCATTAGAAGTATTTTTGGATTTTAAGCTTTGGAAAACAGAGAACATTTTACAATATCTATGGATTGCCAATTTTATTACTTTTGTTTTCATGTATTTCTCATCTTTATTTTATCCAGAGGCAAGATATTAACATTTTGATATGCAACCAGATGTGTAATATTTTCATAGTGCCAGTTATAGTACTGGAATAGTGCCAGAAAAATGCCACCAAGTAACTCATTTCAGTGAAAAAAATATTTCCTGTTAAATGAATTGTGAAGTGGGAGTAAAAAAAGAAATCCCTTCCCCATGGCACTCCTTGAGGAGGAAAAATACATAACACTAAATGATATATCATCAAACATTCACCCAAATGCCAAATGCAACCATTGTATCACAGGCACAGCAATATAATACATTATCACTCAGTTGTCTCTTTGGAAAATAGGAACACATGGTTCATTTTACTCTAGAAGTCCCCTTGGAACAATAAATTGTTCATACTAGATGAGCTGGGAATGCATGTCAGGCGGAAATAATTATGGAGCAGGAAATAGCCTAATGAAAAACACTGAGAGACATATTGTGGGAGGAAAAATCAGAAATCTAAACAGGTTGGCATTAAGAATTGTCAACTGTAAGACACTGGTTCATAACATTCAGCCCATCCACATGATATAAGACATGGCTTTTCTTTCTTTTTTTCCATTTTTTTTGGTGCTTAACTTAACAGTTTTGGGTAAGTCCAAGGATCCACAAAAATATGACAACATGGGACCATTGAGCAAGATTTATAGAACAAAGAAGGAATAACTGAGCCTTACAGAAAAAGTTTCAGAGAGTGATGTGGATGTGAATTCGATTCTAGGTAGCGGTAGATATTTCTCTCTTGGCACAAGGAGAAAATATCTGCTGTGAACCCCACGTATGCATTAGGAAGGGTGTCCGACCAGTAAATGCTCATGAATGAAAGTGAATATGAATTTCCCAGGATAATGCTGCAGGATCCAATCTGGATTGGTCACCAGGACCAGAGGTTTTGTCTTCCAAGTTTTTGGACTCATGCTGGAGCCCATCTTCAAGGAACTTTTCTCTAGCCCATCTTCCGGCACCTTCTTTTTACTTCCCTAGTAAATGCTCAGCTCCATTCAGTCTCCATGACTCCACCCCAATGCAAACAATTAGAAAGGAAAAAAGAAAAACGAAAAAAAAAAAGGAAGAAGTTTCAGAAAAGATTACTAAGTTTTGAGAAAAGGAAACTATGGAGAAGCAAGCAAAATAACTCTCCTTTGTTTCATTTTGGTGCTGTATATGATGAAATAGAGAAAAACACTAGGATATCCCAAAGGTGTTTTTTTTTTTTTTTTCAGGAGGCAACTCGACTTTCTTGTTTTTTCTTTTGAAGATGCTTCATTTCTCATCCAAGAAGCTTCTTCAGCTCTGACAGGATAGTGGGGAATGGAAGGATTTATATTCTATAAATAATAGCATACTTTTTGATTTGGTTGTTCTACCTTACAACAATAAAGAACATTCCTGGAATACCTCTCATGCCTGTTTTTTTTCACCTTACCTACCTTAAAGGACTTGCAAGTCTGTATCAGATGTGGGAAAATCTTAGATGTTTGTGTTTTTTTCCAGGTTTTTTTTCATTGCTTTTTTAACATGTGTCGAAACAGTTTTAGGACATATATGACAGTGTTTGAGTGTTTTCTCTTTCAGAATGGTAGGAAGCTGTGACTCAAAACATTAGTATACTCAGAAAGCAATTTGAGGGTGATAAACCTGGTTCAGAACCTGTGTGTGGCTGTGAGGTGGAAGATCGCTGAAGTACTGGCTGAGCAAATGCACCCATAATTCTCCTATTTCCCATATCTACCCAGACAGTCCTATCTGGCTAAGTTGGTGGACTCAGGTTTGTTCAACTAAAGAATGGCATCTAATGGGTCCTTAGAACAGTCACTTCTCTATAGCATTGTCTGCTGTCTGATTTAGACTTCCCTTGAAATTCAAATACCCCTCCCCAGTGGTGGGATTCAAAATTTTTACTACAGGTTCTGTAGGTATGGCTTGGTGGGCATGGCAGGGGAAGGATACTATAAAATCTCCAGTCAGAGGTGGTATTTGCTGTTCTCCAAACTACTCAACATTTCCAGTATAGGTTCTCCAGTACTGGTCAGAACCTGCTGAATACCACCTCTGCCCCTACAATCTTATTGGTATTTTGAAGGCCCCTGAAGATGTGGCTCTTTGCTGAGGCCTTTATGGAGCTTATTCATGCCTCTTTTCTTCTTTCTTTTCTTCCATCTGTGTTTGCTTTTTCCAGTAACAAAATTTGCAGTGTAATGAAGGTTTATCCCTGTCCAACAGTATTTATTTGCCTTATTTTCATAACAAATATGATAATATTCTTGTAATAGCTGTTTACTAGAACAGAAGCCCCCAAACTTTTGGGCACAAGGGACTGGTTCCATGGAGAGAGGTTTTTCTGCGGACCAGAGGTAATGTCATTTCTCATGGTGCCTCATCTTGCTTTGCCAGGTAGCTTATAATAACAAAAAGAAAGAAAATTAAAGAAAAGTAAACAGAAAAGAAGTAAAATAATATAATAATAAAAGAAACAATGCAAGTGGAAAAACAACAAAAATACATCAATATTAGCAATATTAGCAATAAGATGGATCTGTTGAAAGCAGAGAGCAAAGCGGAGAGGGGGAAATAGAATCTGCCATCCATCCAACAGCCACCTCCACTGTGGAAGTGAAATTATATAGTTCTAGTGATAATCATTGATTGATCTTCCTTAAATTACTTACATCTTTTTTTGAAGCTGTGACTTCATAATGAAGATTAATCTTTCCAGCTTGCTATAATTGGACACTCATTTATTTGAGATGGTGTGAGGATCCTTCACCTTGAAAAAGGGATTAGACTAGAAGATATCCGAGATCTCTTCCAATCCTATAATTTTATGATGAGTGCTTATTGCATAGCATTACATAAGAGAAAGAAAATATTAAGAAATCATAGTGGAAGTGGAAGTGTATATATCAGAGGCAATACAGGGAAAGTCTGACTGCTACTCAGGAAAATTATTCTTAGTAGTTGGGTTCTAACTATTCAAAGATAATAAATACATTAAAAATTGTAGAAGCTGATTTTTTCCCCGCAAAGTCCTACTGAGTTACCTGTTTGGGAGTTAAAAAACAGGAAGGACAGTTCTTTTTAAACAGGGATGAATGTGGCATGTTGCAAGTAGTCGATTTATGACCACAATTGGGATTGGAATTTCCATATAGAAAATGCATAGCAGTCATAAAGAGAGTCATCATGTGACCCATTTCAATTTTATTACAATTTTTACTCTGATTATTAAGCAAATCACACAGTCATTAATTTCCTCAATAGATGTTTTCTGCCTTTTTTTTTTTTTTGCTGTAAAGCAGAAAAGGGGCTGGTTTAGGAGGGCATGGATTAGGAGTACCCTCAAACATTGAAAAGTTGAGAGGTTGAAGTTGAAAAGCTGAGAGGCTTTCAAAAGTTGTTTGTAAACCAGCAAAAAAAAAAAGTTGCAAATCATGATTGTGTGACTACATAACACTGCACCAGTCATCATTTGAGTCAGTTGCAAAGCACCCAAATTGCTCTCACGTTTAAATTATTAAATAAACTATTATAAGTTGTTGACTAACTATAATTGAAAAAATGTGTGAAGAAAATGTTGTTATATTGTCCTATGACGTTTCCTCCAGATTTTGAAGTGATTGGAGATGTTGTTGGTCAATTATGGTAATAGTATCAGCATAAACTATAAGTTGTTCCAAGTAAAGCTACCTTTTTGAATGGACAGTAATGCTGTCAGTATAAGTAGTGTTCAAGTGATGCTCCAGATGTTAAATTATTATGATTGGTCACACAGTCACCAAGTGTTTAGATTGAATTTAGCATTTTTGCCCACCTACCAAATCTTTCTAAGAACCTGTAATAGGCAGATATTGTTGTTTAATAATATTAAAGATTAATTACATTGTTCCAAGAAAAGTTGCCTTTTACAACTGACTGGTGTTGATTTTGTCAATGCTGATGGCATCCAAGGACTACTCCAAATATTTGGGGATTGTATTCAAAAGCACTCATTACTAGTGGTATTATCTTTGCTTTCTTTTGCTGCAATTGTTCTACTTATATTTGCAGGTCTTCCCATTTTGTGATTTTATCTAGTTCTTTATCTCCTATTCCTTTGTCTTTAGTTACTGCCATGTCCACTATATAGACTTTCTTATCAGTAATTGGGTAGTCTTGGGTATTATGGCAAGGTGCTTTTTTTTGACATGTAATACTTGCCTTGTCATGTATCTTTTCTATTCTTCATTTGGTCTTTTTTTGTAGACCAGTTTGGTCTTTCAAGTATTCAGTAAGCCTGTAGGGTGCACTAGTTTTAATCTTCTTCATTGTCCTTCAACTATTCTTCCAACATTTTCTTTATCAATCATCTGATGTATTTGCAACATTCTATGCCCACCTGTTTTCCTTGCTAAATAATGTCTGTCAAATGTCATTGCTGATGGGCATGATTCATTCTCATTATTTTTCTAGTCTTCCTACACAGAGCTTTTATATTATTTCAGAATGCTAAATATGCTAACATATGTTATCTCTGTTCATAATTTGTTATTTTGCTATGAGAAAGCAATTTCTCTGAGTATCTCAAGTATTCTGAACAATGTTTCCTTTAAATCCAGAAACTGTATGACCTCATGTATCTTGTTTGCTTTCTCAGAATTAAAAAAGAATAAAACATCCATTTTAAATTGAAATTTCTGTTTTAAGTTAACTACTGAAGGATTATTTAGATGTATCTGCACATCCTTTATGTTAGACATAAGAGGAACCATCAGTCCTAGTGCTAGATTAATGGTTGTCTATTTTTATTGGATCATACTTTATGTAATGTGCTCTTAATGTAGGGCATTAATATATACACAATATAAACTGTATAGAACAATTACATTAGCTCCTCATATGGTGAGCTTAATCTATTTTGTTCTAACATTCTCCTTCTGCCTTTTATCTTCATGTATCATTATTATCAGCATGATGATTCCAACTACTGTTATAGGGCTTAAACAAATTCAAATAAATGAAAAATAATATAGAGCTGCCTGCAGAAACTTAGCTTTAAAAGGCCAATTTCTAGTTTAACTTAAATTAAACAGACATAATGGAAAATCCCTTGGAAAAATAGTATAGACCTAGAATAAAATCTTGCAAACTCCAATCATAAAAGAAGCAAAACATCTTATTGATTAAATATTTAGCTAACAGAAGGAAATTAGGAAAATTGGATCCAGTTGCCTTTCAGCCAGCTTTGTATAAAGATTTTTTTTTAAATGCCCAAAACATTGAAATAGTTTTGAACTTTTACCCAAACATGATAACTCATAATTTATAATGATCCATAATCATAATATTCACAAACATAAAAATTAAATAAATATTTAGGATTTTTTAAAGAAATGGGTTGGGGAATAAAAGATATATGCCACAAATACTATCTATAATTTTAATACACACGGTACATCTAAAAATATCTTCTTGCCTGAAGTTCAGATTTCCAAAGTTGATCAAGACAGGTGATCTGTTATAGATTTCTCTGCAAAATCCCAATATTTTATACCAATAAAAAATTTGTGTCTTGTAATAATAATTGCTGTTCTTTATTTTTAAGTTTCAGTTTATTTCATAATGACAGATTCTTGTTTGAGTTTGTGAATAAGTAAAAAAGTGCTAATTGGTAATAATGTACATTGTTCTTTAGGGTTGCAACAATTTTAAAATAAAAAAAATGTAGTTTAAGGTTGAACTGTAGGGTCTTTGGTGCTCTCTGACATCTCCTTACCAGCAATTAACACCAATATCAGAAGAGATAACACCAAGATTAGCACTAGACCAACTATCAAGTAAACAATACCCCAATTATTGAACTATCAATACTGACAAACAAGATAACAGTAAACAACAGCCTAAACAAGGAACCATCAAGAACATTCCACCAACAATGACAAGAGAAGCCACTATTATGTAAGAATAAAAGCAAAGTTCACTCCCTTCTAGCAATGTTACCTAATTTGGTAATGAAACGTCTTTAAGAAAACCACCAAGCTCAGAGAGCATCAAGAACCCCATGATTTACAAATCGCATTTGCATTCTATCAATAAGATCTTTTAGGTACACCCCTGCCTCCGTCCATTTTCATGCACAATTCTCCCTTATATAGTATCAAAGAAAAGAAAAATAATCCAGACACTTGTGACCATAACATAAACATAAATAGGTAAAATCTGTTAGAAATAAAGTAACAATAGGATGCTACTTCTTAATTACAATTTCATATTGTTGTAAAACTACTTTTAATATGCTCTTTAAAGTACATAAAATGCAGGTATTTAAAGGCTGATAAATTCATTTCCATGAGAAATAGAATTTCATTACTTCATGCCATATTGTACCCATAAATTTAAAGCAGAACATACTTGTAGTACCACTGTGAACAATAAGAACTCAATCTGTGTCAAGAAATCCCCTTACCAAGACAACTTCAACATCTTTCAAATACATCGCTTAGAAATCCTTACTAGTGAATGAAGTGTTTGTGGGAAAGGTTAAGGAAAAAAAACAAAACACCGTACATATTTCATATTTCAAGGATAGCATTAATTATGACCCATCAGATCACAAATGCTTCATGATAAAGGAAAGGAATTATGTAGTAGAAACATATTGTACAGAAGAAAATGTTTCTTTTATGATGCTATATAGCAATGCCAATTCTATGAAAGTATATTATCTGCTAAACAAAGAATTGCCTGCATATCAGAAGGTGTGAGCATGCATGTATGTGACTCCATTAGTAGCCTACTAATAAATCATCACTGATTCATCTTTTATGAAGCTGAGCTATTATTCTAAATAAAGTTCCCACTAAAACAGAGAAGTAAGAGAGTTAGTATGGACTATTTAAATCATTGTTTAATGGATTTGTTATGTCAGGACATGTCGTCCTGACTTATGACTGCAATTGGAATCAGAATTTCTGTCATACAGTCTGACTATCATCTGTTGAGGCACTATGTGACCAGACCCAATTTTAAAGCCATTTTTATGGAAGTCCATAAACCACTGAAATCATAAACATCTTTAAAATAATTGGAAAAACCTACAATATAATGGCAATGATAATCATATTTTCTTGGGAAGAATGTCCTGCAATGGGTTTGTTGCAGCCTATGGCACCTTAATGGCCCAAAATCTTGGGTGGAAGGAAGCCACATTCTAATTATGAAGTTATGGGCAATCTGATATTAGCAAAGGTCACTTTTAAAAATATTTCTGCACCAGATAATCTCAGGTTTTAAAGGTATGCACCATCATCTTGAACTGGTCTTGTCAATAAATAAACAATCTGTGTACTTCATTTATATTTACTATAAAGGAATTCCAGTAAGCTATAGGAGCTATAATTCAGCATAAATGACTATTTTTGAAGAGAAGTTGAAGGCTAAGATCTGATTTATGAGCACACTTTCTCTAACCCTTTATCATATGATCAGTGTCATTCCTGGTAGCAAACTATATGTTATTCACTACCTTTTTACCATTATTTGTACATCCTAGAAATTCTCAATTTTCCTATCTTAAATAAACATTATTTCAGGGCATACACTTATGTGCTCTATTTCTTTGTCCAATGCAACTTCCTTGGTCTGTGATGTGTTAAATAGCAGATCTATATTCCTACAGATGTACAGCTCTGATGTAATTACCTAGAAAGAAGGGAAGAAGAATCTTATTAAAAAGGAAGCTTGAGAAAATGATATTGGGATGAGAACTATGAAAATATGTTGGTGGGGGCATTGGAAACTTGACTATTGTTATCTGCCCTCATATCTTTGAAACTTAGAATGCAGGAGAGTGGGAAGTAATATAGTCCTTCTGATTAATCATTCCATGCAGAAACTTGCTATGGGTGCTCACAGTATAGTTGGTTTCTACAGTAAAAGGTAATGATGGTAAAAAGTAATGAACTCAGTTGACATTTGGGAGTAAATAAGTAAAAATTGCATTTACTTAAAGCAAACATGACTTAAATCTTTTAATTTTATTTTTATACAATGTTATTTTAAGTTTTGGGAAATGAGTAAAAATGAATACAAACTAAAATACAGTAGAAAGGGAAAGATGAAAAAGAGAAAGCTAAAGTACAAAAGGGAAAAAATAGAAGAAAAATATAAAAGAAAGAAAAAAGTTATAAAGTGTCTTCTGATCTTCTTTATAACAGTTATAAGTATAATTGTAGATTTACCTATTTCTCTAAAGTTACAACTGATTCTCTTCTTCATATAATCTATTATACCTAATTTTCAAAATCATAGATCATATATTCATTTTTTTCTATATTACTCAAAAAGTCCATTAGGTGTTTCCAGATAGCAATAAATATATATATATATTTTCTCTAATCTAACAGGTCAATATGAAACACATTTATGCTGGTCTTCCTGCATTAATTTTCAGATCCATATATCTATTTGCATCATGCAATGTGCCTGTCTGCCTGCCTGTCTATCTTTAGTAAAATTAGAATATATAGATTTGTAGATGAACTTCTAGTCTTCCTTGGCCATCATAGCCATTGTTGAGAATCCTGGGAATTAGTCTAGAGATCTGAAAGACTCCAGGTTGAAGAAGGCTGCTACACAGGATAACCTGTGTTATCTATTGATGTCTATAACTACATCAATATACAAGATTTTTCAAAATCATCACAAAGAATAACTCTTTTACTTCTCATTCTATCCTAAGTGTTCTCATTCTATCCTAAGTGTTTCTTGACAATAAGAAATATGTCTTTGCTCCCAGAGCTGTAAATATCTCAGTTCTTCAATGCACATAGTTGTCTCCAGAAATTATCTACCGTTTTCCTGAAGCTAATGACAAAAAATAAACCCTCGTTTTCAACCTTGCTCAGGGGGAGACCACTAATTATAATTTCAGTTTTGTAGTGCACATTATTCCAGATGCTAGGATACAAACTGCTTCTTTATCCTTCATTTCATTGGTCTGTTTATTTCCCCTTTTAAATCTGATTCTTATTCCACTAAAATCTGAAATTAAGTTTGCTGCTCAATCCTCCATTGCCAGAAAATAAAGTTCATATACCAAAGTAGCAGGAAAGTCACACACCCATACTCCGAATTCACAGTGATTGATCAAAAATTGTAAAAAGATAATACTTGAGTTATTGAATATTGTATTTAAATGTTGATAGCCTATTTCAGGGGAGAGCCAAAATTAACATGTCCTGGAACCATACCACTCAAGACAGTTTATTGGAAACTTTGTATGTTGGTACATTTTACTAAAGCAGTGTGACAACAGCTCCAACATATATATCAGCTTGCTAACCTTCAATTTAGAGGAGTTAAACCACAACATCATCTCTTTTCTACTTCTTAGTAATTTCCCTTTTCATCCCTTGACTAGTTCACCCTTCTTTGACTTGCTCCATTCTTTCATAACATATATCTCTAAGCCTTGTTTTGCTCTAAGCTGAACTGAATTCTGGGTTTTGTCAGACACACTGCTTTTCTTGACCCATTTTTTGGCTGATACTTCCAATCAAGAGAAAAAGGGGGAAAATATTTCAACTGAGCAGTTGAAGTTATTATATGCCAAGAAAAGACAATTGTCCAGTTCAAGCAGTAGTAAGCAAAGGAGGAGGGATGAACAGTCAAAATATAGAGTAGATCTGGAAGGATATAAGTGAAAATAAACAATGTGATGTGGCATGTGTAAAAGGAAGTAGGCTTCTTAACAGGAAATCCTTGTCAAGGAGCTAAACAGCTTCTAAACAGGAGCTAAAGAAACAGTGGTAAAGACATAAATAAATAAAGGCATGAATTGATGAGGTGTGTTTTGCAAGGGCTTTCTATATTTTAAACTATTGGCGTTTCAGTGGTTACACTAAGATCTGGAAGGCAGAGGTTGCTCCTGTTGTTTCCAGAAATATTAAACTACATCTCTAAAAACACATTATCGGCACAGAGACAGATTTGTCATGCATGGAAAAAAATACGTCTGAAAACAAGAGTTCCTAGAACAAGTTCTCAAAAACACATGAATTTCATTGTTTAAGTAGAATGAACTACCATATTTTTTGCACTACAAGATGCATTCCCCCTCCAAAAAAAGGGTGGAAATGTCTGTGTATCTTACAGAGTGTTACTGAAGCCCCACCCACCTGTCAGCCCTCACCTTTCAGCCTCTGCCACCCAGCAATTTGCCTCCTTGTAGCAAACAGCAAACAGCCTGGTCAGCTTCAGCAGAACCGGATTTAAGCATGAGCAGCTGATTGGTGATTAGATTGGCCTCCTGGAATATCACCGATCAGCTGTTCCAGGCTGCAGGGGTCACTGCCATCCATTGCCACTGTCGCTGCCTATCACAACCTCCGCGTGCCCCATTTTGACCTTTGCACATCCCATGTTCAGCCTCTACGCACCCCATTTTTGCCCTACACACATCCCATTTTTGTCTTGTTCCAGATGGCCAGAGTCACCATAGGCAGGGTTGGTGATTGGTGGCAGTGGTAATCCCCACTGCCTGGAACAGGCTGAAAATGGGACACGAGAAGGCCAAAAATGGGGCATGCAGAGATGGCAATAGGCAGCGGCAGAGATGGGCAGTGGTAATGGGTAGCGGCAATCCCCGCAACCTGGAACAGCTAATGTAATGACACCATTACAGTTAATGGAAATGAGACTTTTGTATTTTTGGTTTTTAAACAATAAAAATTATTTTTTTAAAAAAGATGCAAATGATGGAAATTGAACAATGAGAGATGCAACCTAGAACTAAGGAGAAACTTCCTGACAGTGAGAACAATTAACCAGCTTGTCACCAGAAATTCTGGATGCTCCAACTGGAATTTTAACAAGAGACTGGACAGCCATTTCTCTGAAATGATATAGGATTCCCCTCAAGGTCCCTTTTAAGTTTTATTCTGTTATTCTGACATCTTTCCCAGGACCTCTACTCAAAGTTTGGCATCCTCAGTTTTCCTGCCAGAGTAGGGGGTTGGACTAGAAGTCCCTTTCAACTCTGTTAAACACATCTGTATTTATGCTCTGAACTATAGACATGTAAACCCTAAAAATACCTGGGCAAAAGAAAGGCAGTAAAATCACTCTAAGTGTAGGGACAGTGTAAAATATTAATATATGATAAATAATAGCACAGAGTTTTCTCTTCCCCCCCTTCCTTCCTATTTCTTTTCTTTTCTTTTCTTTTCTTTTCTTTTCTTTTCTTTTCTTTTCTTTTCTTTCTTTCTTTCTTTCTTTCTTTCTTTCTTTCTTTCTTTCTTTCTTTCTTTCTTTCTTTCTTTCTTTCTCTTTCTTTCTCTTTCTTTCTTTATTATTATTTTATTTTTTTTATTATTAATCGTATTTCTATACCGCTCCCTCTCCCAAAAGGGACTCGAGGCGGTGTACAGCCTAATAAATACATAAAATACAAAGTTACAAAATTAAATAGAATTTAAAACCAAATTAAACATAGATGTGGCTGCATCCCAAAAAATTTTAAAATGAGATTAAAATTTAAAAAACCCTGTTAACTTAAAACCCCATAGACCCTTACTGGGCCAGGCCAGCTTGTTTAAAAAATAGGGTCTTAACTGCGCGCCGGAAGGAGAGGATATCTGTCATGGCTCGTATCTCCGGGGGGAGATCATTCCACAGGGACGGGGCTCCCACAGAGAAAGCACGCACCCTCGGGGCCGCCAGCCGACAACGATCAGGTGGCGGTACCCCAAGTAGGGCGACCCTGTGGGAGCGTACTGGGCGGCGGGAGGTTGTTGGTGGCAGCAGGCGGTCCCGTAAGTACCCAGGCCATGGAGCACTTTAAATACCATCAGTACCACCTTGAATCGAATCCGGAAGGCCACAGGAAGCCAGTGCAGCCTGCGGAGAAGTGGTGTTACGTGGGAGCCCCGAGGGGCGCCCACGATCACCCGCGCGGCTGCATTCTGAACTAACTGCAACCTCCGGAGACTCTTCAAGGGGAGCCCCATGTAGAGAGCATTGCAATAATCCAGGCGGGAGATAACGAGGGCAGAAGTGACTGTGCGAAGTGCGCCCAGATCCAGAAAGGAACGCAACTGGTAAATCAGACGAATCTGATAAAAAGCCCCCCTGGCGACGGCTGCAATATGTTCTTCCAAAGACAGCCGCACATCCAGGAGGACACCCAAGTTGCGCGCCCTTTCCAAGGGGGTCAATACCTCTCCCCCCACGGCCAGCGAAGGAATAAGCTGGCTGTATCTGGGCACAGGAAACCACAGCCACTTGGTTTTGGCCAGGTTGAGACGAAGCCTGTTATGACCCATCCAACCCCGCACGGCCTCCAGGCACCGGGTCATCACTTCGACGGCTTCATTGGGGTGGCCCAGGGTGGAGATGTACAGCTGAGTATCATCAGCGTACTGATGGAACTCCACCCCAAAGTCACGGATGATCTCACCCAGCGGCTTTACATAAATGTTGAACAGCAGGGGCGAGAGCACCGACCCCTGAGGCACCCCACAAAGCAGGGGCCTTGGGGACGATCTCTGCCCCCCCGTCAACACAAATTGCGAACGGTCGGAGAGGAAGGAGGTGAACCACCGCAACACGGTGCCTCCAACCCCCAACCCGTCCAACCGCTGCAATAAGATACTGTGGTCGACAGTATCAAAAGCCGCCGAGAGATCTAACAGGACCAGGACAGAGGAACAACCTCTGTACCGAGCCCTCCAGAGATCATCAACCAACGCGACCAACGCCGTCTTCGTGCTGTGCCCGGGCCTGAAGCCTGATTGGAGCGGGTCAAGATAACTCGCTTCATCCAGGAACTGGGGGAGCTGACGGGCCACCACACTCTCTACAACCTTCGCAACAAAGCGAAGGTTGGAGACAGGACGATAATTTGATAACAATGCTGGGTCCAGGGACGGTTTCTTGAGGAGGGGCCGCACCACCGCCTCCTTCAAGGCGGCGGGTAAAAGCCCCTCTCTCAAGGAAGCGTTTATAATACCCTGGAACCAGCCTCGTGTCACCTCCTGAGTGGCCAAGACCAGCCAGGAGGGGCACGGGTCCAACAAACAGGTGGTGGCATTCAGTCCTCCCAGCACCCTGTCCACGTCTTCTACAGTAACAGGGTCGAACTCAACCCAATTAACCTCACCGATATCCACCGCCGCCCCCCCGCCCGGAGATGCCCAGTCGGAGTCCAGCTCGTCCCGAATCTGAGCAATTTTGTCCTGCAGAAACCTAGAAAACTCCTCAGCCCGTCCCTGTAAGGGATCCTCCCGCGCTTCCATCTCTAAAAGGGAGCGGGTCACCCTAAACAGGGCGGCTGGGTGGTTTTCCGCGGACGCAATAAGGGTGGAGAGGTAAGTCCTCCTCGCCATCCTTATCGCCACTAAATACGTCTTAATATAAGATCGTAGAAGTGTTCGGTCAGACTCAGAACGGCTAGCTCTCCAACTACTCTCTAGGCGCTTCATCTCCCTTAGCTCCTCAGAAAACCAAGGAGCCACTTGGGATCGGCACCGGGTCAGAGGCCGCAAGGGCACGACCCGGTCAAGGGCCCCAGCAGCCACCATATCCCAGGTGGCAACCAAGCCCTCAACCGAGTCGTGTGTGCGAGCTTCGGGAAATGGCCCAAGCTCCATCAGGAACCTATCCGGGTCCATCAGGTGCCTGGGGCGGTACCATTTAAGCAGCCGGTGCGGAACGGAAATCGAGCTTCAGGAGCGAGTGATCTGTCCATGACAGGGGTTCTATAACTATATCCCCTACACCCAGACCACTCTGCCACTGATCAGAGACAAAAACTAAATCCAGGGTGTGACCTCCCACGTGAGTAGGGTCCCGAACTAACTGGGTCAGGCCAATGGCTGTCATGGAAGCCATGAACTCCTGAGCAATACCCGAGGTACCACCGGCAGAAGGGAGGTTGAAATCCCCCATGACCATAAGCCTGGGGGTCTCAATCGCCACGCCGGCTATAACCTCAAGGAGCTCAAGCAGGGCCGATGCCGCATAGCAGGGAGCCAGGTATGCGATCAACAAGCCCACCTGCACCCTGGGACCAAACTTCACAAAAGGAGACTCACATCCGGTCGTCTGAGAAACAGTGGATTCCCTCGGACACAGATCTTCCTTAATAACCACCGCAACACCCCTGCCCCTCCCCTGGGCCCTCGGCCGATGAAAAACCCGAAACCCAGTTGGGCACATCTCCACAAGAGGGACTCCCCCCTCTGGGCCCAAACAGGTCTCGGTGATGCCCACCAGGTCCGCTCCCCCCTCACAGATCAAATCATAAATGAGGGGGGCCTTATTAATAACGGACCTGGTGTTACACAACATCAGCCGAAGGCCCAGGGCCCGATCGCTCAGACCCCCCGGGGAACGGGACATAACAAGGGGGTCGGAGCGCGCCACCGCTGACAAATAGCGGGGGCGCGTTCCCAAAACAGAATGTGGCCCCCTATAACCGCCAAATCTGCCTCTCCCGCTCACCGTACTAATAGCTTTAAAATCACCCTCCCTGGGACAACCCCCCATCCTCAATACAGCCCCATCCAACCCCAAACCCTCCTGGCAACGCTCAACCCATGACCCGGTCCCAGCCCCAGGCGGGTTGTCCCCCAACCCCCGCCCGGCCAACCCTAACCCCTTTAAAAATCTAATTAAAAATTTTAAACAACCCTCCCTCCCACGTTTCCGGTGACCCCACCATCTCTCCGGATCCCAAGATCCGTCCTTGAGATAAGTCTTGGAGAGGTAAGAGGGCCAACTCTGAGACAGGGGGACATATCTCAGGGCCCACAGATGTTTCGAGGAATATGTCAATGTCTGTGTCTTTGGCTGGATCTTCCCTGACTGCCATCGACCAGGCAAAGGCCAAACCAAATGGGACCCAAGTCCAGGCTGGAGCAGTCGCACCCCACCGGCAGCTGGCATCCGGCCTCGCGGGGGACCCAACACTCGGGGGCGCAGGTCATGTTTTCTGGCCTCGCCGCAGGCCCTCTCACTGCCCACGGCAACGGCCCCGGCCCCAGCAACACTCCTCTGCCTCCAGTTCTGATGGAAAATGCCGGGCACCACACCAAACCTACGTCGTCCCTGAGTAGATAGAAACGCTGAGGACTGGCCGGACAAGGCCGCCGCCGTCCGAAAACCCCCAGCGGCGGCTCCAGCTCTGGCCCTTGCAGCCGCCCAAGCCCCAGCAGCACTCCTCCATCTCCGGGCCTGATGGAAATTGCCAGGCACCATATCCGATGCTTGGCCAAACAGAGCCCCCGTCGCCCGAGAGGCCCAAAGAGCCCTCGGCGGCAGCAGCTCTGGCCCTGAAACCAGTCCCGGCCCCGGCCTCCACACCAGTGGCGGCCCCAGCGGCGGCAATGTTGGTCTCAACGGCCCCAGCGGCAGCGGCGGCGGCCTCAGCGGCCCAAACGGCGACCTCCTCCAGCCTCCCCATGGCTTCCTCCGCGCCGGTGACGGCCCCAGTGGCAGCTCCGGGCTCGACGGCGGCATCGACAGCAGCGGCCCCAGCGACGACGGCGGTAGCCCCAACGGCCCTAGCGGTAGCGGCGTAGGCCTCAGAGGCTCCAACGGCGACCTCCTCCGGCCTCCCCACGGCCTCCTCCGCGCCGGCAACGGCCCCAGCGGCAGCATTGACGGCCTCAACGGCCCCAGCGGCAGCGGCAGTGGCGGCGGCGGCAGCGGCGGCGGCTCTGGCAGCGACCCCAATGGCAGCGGCAACGGCGGCGGCCTCAGCGATGACCTCCTCCGGCCTCCCCATGGCCTCCTCCGCACCGGTGACGGCGGCGACAGCCCCAGCAGCCGCGGCGGTGGCCCCGGCCTCGGCAACGGCCTCAGCGGCCCCTGCGACGACGGCGGCAGCCCCCGCAGCAGCGACGACGGTCCCCAGCAGTGGCGACGACCACCCCCAGCAGCGGCAGCCCCAGCAGCGGCGACGACAGCCACCGACGACGGCGGCGGCAGCCCCAGCGGCCGCGGCGGCAGCCCCCGCCTCGGTGGCGGCGCCGACAGCAGTAACGGCGGTAGCGGCAGCCCCGGCGGCAGTCCAATGGCCCCACGGCCTCCTCCGCACTTCCACGACCTCCTCGGGGCTGCCCACCCCCCCCGGGTCCTTTTGCCACCCCTGCCACACGTGAGGACCCTGGGGGAGGGGGACTTACCCCGAATTTCGGCCGTGGCAGCAGAGCTCCTCAGCCCGACATCCTCCGGTCGCCATCTTGAATCTTCTCTCTCTCTCTCTCTCTCTCTCTCTCTTTCACACACACACACACACATACACACACCCTTCTGACCCTGCTATTCTATGATTCTGTAAGGATCTCCTGCTGGAGCAGGGGGTTGGACTAGATGACCTTCAAGATTCCTTCCAGCCCTAGATTGCTGTGCTGTTTCAGAGTCTTCTGAAGCCAGGGTTTGTGTTCTTCCTTCCTCTCCTTTTTTTTCCTCCCTCTCCCTCCATGTATCTATCCATCCATATATTTCATTCACATTCTCCTCCCTCCCTATTTTCCTTTCTTTTTCTTTCTTTGTTCCTTCCTTCCATCTCTCTTTCTTTGTCTATCCCTTTCCTTCTTTTCGCTTCGTTTTTCTTTTTTCCTTTTCTCTTCTCTTTCTTTTCTTTCTTCTCTCTCTCTCTCTTCCTCTCTCTTTCCCTCTCTTATTCCCTCTTTTTCTCTTTCCCTCTCTCTGTGTGTGTCTCTCTATGGCTCTCTCCCTCCCCCAATATCTCTCTGTGTGTGTCTCTTTCTCTGGCCCTCTCCTTATCTTCCCCCCCCTCTCTCCCCCTCTCTCTGTGAGTTTCCGTCTCTCAAAGCCGACTGGGCCAAGCCAGCAAGTTCAAACTGGCTGAACAACGATCACTAGCCATGGAAATGTCCCTTCAAGCAACCCTCCTCTTCCCACTCCTCCTCTTGCGACCAGTGGCTATGGTGGGGCCGTGTGTGTGTGTTTGTTTGTGTGTGTGCACACAGGAGAAGACACTCAAGCAAGTGCCAAAGCATAGTAAAACCGGGCACAGGGTAGGCAGCTGCAGCTGGTGATTGTTGTTCAGCCAGTCTGGCTTCCAAAACGAAGAAATGAAAGAAGTAGCAAAGAGCACCAAGGAAGGAGAGCTTGCTGGCTTGGCCCAGCCATGGATTTGAGGGAGGGAGGGGGAGAGAGAGAGAGAGAGAGAGAAACACAGAGAGAGAGAGAGAGAGAGAGAAAGAGAGAGAGAGTTGGGGAGATGTGTGTGTGTACTTTACCTTTTAAATTCTTGATTTTCTTTATCTTTTAAAAATCCTGGTAATGTCCTTCATTTATGACCTCTTTAAAAGATCCATAGCATGTTTTGAAAGTGAGGCATGTGGTGAATAACACAATTATCCCAAAGGGGAAAAAAAAAGAAAATTGGTTTGTTGAGGCTCAATGGCTAGAAACAGTTTACAGGAACTTGAAGACTTTTTATTTATTTATTTATTTATTTTTTTATTAATTACATTTATATACCGCCCTTCTCCCTAGGGACTCAGGGCGGTGAACAGCTCGTCTAAAAACCCCACAAATACAAAAGTTAAAAAGTAATTAAATATTTGAATCAGCTGCAGACTAAAATTAGGAAACCCCCCCCTACCCTTAAAACCCAATTTAAAGTTAAAAATGGAGATCAAATTTAAAATCATTATCTCAGCCCAGGCCGGCCTGCTCAAAGAGCCAAGTCTTTAACGCGCGCCTGAAGGCCCTCAGGTCCGTGCCGGTACGAAGTTCCGGTGGCAGAGTATTCCAGAGGGCGGGGGCACCCACAGAGAAGGCCCTACCCCTTGGCGCCGCCAGACGACACATAGCGGCCGACGGCACCCGGAGCAGACCCTCCCTGTGGGAACGCACCGGCCTGTTGGAGAACGTTGGTAGAATGCGGTCCTGAAGGTAACCTGGTCCCATGCCATGGGTCGCCCTAAAGGTCAAAACTAGAACCTTAAAGCGAACCCGGAGAGCCATCGGCAACCAATGCAGCTCGCGCAGGAGAGGCGTCACATGGGCGCTACGCGACGCCCCCATAACCACCCTCGCGGCTGCATTTTGCACCAACTGGAGTCTCCGGATGCTCCCCGCAGGGAGCCCCATGTAGAGGGCATTACAATAGTCCAGGCGAGAGGTGACAAGGGCCTGAGTGACCGTGCGCAAGGCGTCCCGATCCAGGAAGGGCCGCAACCGGTAGATCCGACGGATCTGATGAAACGCCCCCCTGGAGACGGCCGCGATGTGATGTTCAAGCGACAGCCGTACATCCAGGAGGACTCCCAGGTTGCGAGCCCTCTCTGTGGGGGGCAGAACCTCCCCCCCAATAGCCAGCGAAGGTGTCAGCTGGCTATATCGGGGCGCCGGAAACCACAGCCACTTGGTCTTGGATGGGTTGAGCCGAAGCCTGTTCCCGCCCATCCAGTCCCGCACGGCCTCCAGGCACCTAGACATAGTCCCCACAGCATCGTTGGGGTGGTCCGGAGTGGAGATGTACAGCTGGGTGTCATCTGCATACAGATGACACCTCACTCCAAGACCACGGATGATCTCGCCCAGCGGCTTCATATAAATGTTGAACAGGAGGGGAGAAAGGACCGACCCCTGAGGCACCCCACAAACCAGGGGCCTAGAGGTGGACCTCTCCCCCCCCGCCAACACGAATTGCGAACGGTCAGAGAGGAAGGAGGAGAACCATCGGAGGACGGTTCCACCAATCCCCAACCCCTCCAACCGTCGCAATAAGATACTATGGTCGATAGTATCAAAAGCCGCCGAGAGATCTAATAGGACCAGGACAGAGGAGAACCCTCTGTCACGAGCCCTCCAGAGATCATCAACCAACGCGACCAATGCCGTCTCAGTGCTATGTCCAGGCCTGAAGCCCGATTGGAACGGATCGAGGTAAGTTGCTTCCTCCAGGTACTGGGGGAGCTGACGTGCCACCACACTCTCAACAACCTTCGCCACGAAGGGAAGGTTGGAGACTGGACGATAGTTGTTTAAAATAGCTGGGTCCAGGGAAGGCTTCTTGAGGAGGGGGCGCACCACCACCGCCTTCAGGGCGGTAGGGAGCAACCCCTCTCTCAAAGAAGCGTTGACAATCCCCTGGAGCCAGCCTCGTGTCGTCTCCCTGGCGGCCGAAACCAACCAGGAAGGACACGGGTCCAATAAACAGGTGGTGGCATTCAGACCCCCCAGCAACCTGTCCACACCCTCAGCGGTCACAGGATCGAACTCCCCCCAGATAACACTCTCAAGACCTGCCCCGGACACCTCCCCCGGGACCACCCAATCTCCTTAATTTCCTGTTCCTGTCATGCAGCTTTAGCATGGATGAAATTTCTGCTCCTGTTGCGTGGGAGATTGGTTGGGGATGTGTAAACTGGAAGGGAGCATGTTGCTTCTGGAATGCTTATGGTAGTATAGTTTTCTCTTTCTTTCTCCCTCCCTCTCTGTTTCTCATCTCTCTCTCTCTCTCTCATCCATGGCAAGAGCAGCAGCGTCAGTGTCTTGGGAGAAAAGTCACCCCCCCCCCCCCAATATTCCACTTGTCTCACTTTGAGTAGCCTCACGCAGCACCAAACTCAGCACCAAATTTAGCAATCTTCACAAATGAGAAGTTTAAAGGTGTTGCACAGCATGTCCAAACCCCTCTCCCCCATTTCCTTTGCTATGAGCAGGCTTGTGCTCTGCGGTACCTTTAAACTTCGTGCATTTTACAAATGAGGAGATGGAGATTCCAGCACCATTGCCACCACCACTGCATTTATGAAGCACACTAAGTTGAAAGGTGCTGCGCCTCCCCCCTCCCCGTATTTCTCTCACGAGCAGCCTCACACTGCGTGGCACCTTTAAACTTAGCATGCTTCACATTTGAAGCACCAGTGGCAATGGTGCCGGTGTCCCCTCCTCCCCATTTGTGAACCACACAAAGTTTAAAGATGCTGCACGAGGGGCAGGCTGCAGGGCGAGGCTGAAGCTGACCATCTTTCCCAGGCCCACTTCCTTGAGGAGGCACCCAACTGTGCTGACAGGCTGCTAAAGTGGCCGAGACGAGCAGGAGTCAGAGGCGGATCTACCAGTAGGTCCAGGCGGTCAGTCAGACAGGTAGGAGGTGGGTGCAAGGCAACTTGAGGCTGCAGCAATTGGATGGCGGTCAACCACATTTCCCAGCCTCGCTTTCCCAAGGGGAAAGCATAGCAGAGGGACAAAAGGCAAGCTGTTGAACCTGGCCCAGGGCTTGCCATACCTGGGGGTGATGAAACTGCAAGACGGCAATGGTGATGGCGGCTATGCTGCCCAAGGAATGCAATGACAACGATTCTGGTGGCATCAGGGCTTCCAGGACCAGCTCCCCAATCGCCACCCATCAGCTGTTGTGTGGGCAAGGAGGGGCGGGGCTGACAGGGAGGAGCAGGTCCAGCCAGGGGCACAATTTGCCAGTTCTCTGAACTGCGCAGAATCATAACAACCGGTTCTATAGAACCAGACAGAACCGGTAGAATTCCACCCTTGACCTAACCTAAGTATGTCATCATTTAATGATAAAATAGAGATCCCCATAAGTTCCTAATTGCTTTTATCTGAATTTAGTACTTTTACCCTAACAGTCACATTTTCTTCTAAAACTTTCTTGCCAAAGGTAGGGGGGAAATTTCTCTGTCTCTGCAACAATTCAAGCAGATTGGATGAAGAGTCTAACAAGTTGAAACAAGTTGAAGATGAGAACAAGTATCAAACATGAAAATGAATGCACCAGATTCAATTTGTTTTTACAGCTCATATTCAATTTGTTTTTACAATTGCTTTAATGTAAAAAAAATGGGGATTGGATTTTATTATTCAAGAGGGGCTTTTTTCACTGCTTTCATTCATTTTGAAAGCAAATACACATTCCGATTTATCAGTGGATTCTTCTCCCCAACCTCCCAATTACCTATAGTTGCAAGTTTCCAGATGACAATCATGAGATTCTAGTAACTGCTATGAAAGAGTATTCTCTTTGGACAATAAAATGGACAATTGTTACTTTCAAACTTTTCTCTTTAAGGTAGACATGCTATCAAGAAATATACAAAGAACAATCCAATTAAGAGATTCCATTTTCAGTGTGTCACTATAAGAATATGTGGAACCTCTTTGGGAAATTCCTCTCTGGGAAATTACCAAAACCTACTTAGATTTGTCTTGGCCCCTGTTGAATGTTCTTTGCACCTGTTCTCTAGAACCGGTTGTTAACATTCTAAGCAGTTGGGACAACCGGTTGTTAGAAGAAATTTATGGCCTAATCCTGTAAGGAAGGCAGGAAGGAAACATTCTGGTGTTGCTTACAGAAACTGCCTCTCCGTTAACCCTTATTACATTCTTGGCAGGACTAGACTTCCTGTCTCAGGAACTTCTCTGGAGTTTTTTTCCCCTCCCTTGTTGATACTTCGCTTGTGTGGAGTGACCTTTCAAAGTTACAATGGCACTGAAAAAAGTGACTTATGACCATTTTTCACACTTACGACTGTTGCAGCATCCCCACAGTCATGAGAGGCCAGGCGAAGAGAGGCATGCCTCAATGTGAGTGATATTGAGTTGGCCACGCCCAGCCAATAACATGACCACCAAGCCACACCCACCAACTAAGCCACGCCCACAGAACCGGTTGTTAAAAAATTTGAATCCCACCCCTGGTTCTTTGACATTTGACTCTAAAAGAAACCTCAGTGCTCTTAGCCAATTTAGTTCAGGGAGAATTTGGCAGGGCCTCTATAAAAGTCAGAATGATAAAAATAAAGGGTTGATTTGATGGTAGATCTCTGAGTTAGTTAGTTAGTTAGTTAGTTAGTTAGTTAGTTAGTTAGTTAGTTAGTTAGTTAGTTGTATCCCACCTTAGTTAGGCTGAAATATCACATTAACAGACTTTTGAAGTCAGAGCATTCTGACAACTCCTATTGGGAAAAATGTAGATGTCCACATCTCTATACTTTTCAATTTAACACATTGTTCCAAATCCAAATGGTTTCTTGTAATGGGAGAGAAAGTACTTAAATGTCACTCCAGTTAAAGATGGGGAAAGAAGCTGGAATGTCTAAATAATTGGATCAAAAGTTTGGATCTCATCCATATAATCACTCAAATTATCTAATTCTAAGCCCTTCATTAATTCTTGTTTGTTTATTGTGCTTTTATCTTTTTGTTCACTAGTTGTTAGCACTATTAAGATGGATGGCCACATACATCTATATAATAATAAGGATGTTCTCTCATTTGGTGTTGGGTAATCCTGACAAATAGATGTTAATTAAGGCTGATGAATAATGCTGCTGAAATCTCTAGCATTCGAGAGCTATGTCTATTTATTCACCCTCTTTTTCAAACCTATCTATATATCAATATTACTATAGATAATGACTTCCACATGGCTAATGCTATTTATATTATTCTGTGGCATAGATTTTATGATACTTTGTAATTAATGAGATATCATTGTTATTTTTTTCTGTGAGGTAGATTTAAAATGTGTGTATGTGTGTGTGTATGTGTATGTGTATGTGTATGTATATTCTTATCCCTTAAATATTGTCTTCTGGATGTTTTATAAACAATGGACACTCAGGTATATTCCCATCAGACAGCATCATAAGATCTCACTTTTCCCTACTACATCCAGTTCTTGTTCAATACTGAATGAGAAAGAAATAATTCAGAAGCAAATGCAAATGGTTCCAGTGGGGGAATGCACAATCACATATATCCTCAAGTAATATGGACATTAAATATTGGCAAAAGAGACTCATAAACTCTACAGATAGTATGCTAGCAATTGTAAATTACATACCAAAGGCTATTTCTTTGACCTTTACTAGTGTAATGTTTTCTCATTTTTTTTACCAGAATGATGATATTTTCTTCAAGCTCCTTTCAATACTTGCAGCAATATATATATTTATATATCATAGATAATATTTTATTGAACAGATGAATTTCTAGTGTGAAAAAGTTGAAGCACAACAAATGCAATAGAGAAGACACATTTGGAAAATGGATAAGTACAATCAATTATGAAAAATTGTGATTTTAGTATTACTGGATTCTATCCCATAGATTTTTTTTTAAAGCAACTGGGCTTTCTTTGTTTTTCCTTGAAAACATTTTGCTTCTCATCCAAGAACTTCTTCAATTTGGACTGAATGGTGGTAATTGCAATGGAAGGATTCCTGGTGGTTATTAGCATTTGGAGTCATTGAGGCCATTTAGAGGTTTATCTGTGCCTTCAGTTGCAGATCTGTTCATTGGAGAAACAAAACAACCACTTCATAAATGCATAAAACAAACCCATCAGGACAAGTTTCAGTGGTCCATCTGCATCTGAAAGACAAAAGTCACTATTTGAAGACAGCAAAGTCCACATTCTGGACAGAGAGGACCGCTGGTTTAAAAGAGGGTTTAAAAAGGCCATCTATGTTAAATTCAGCAGTGTCTCTGAATGGAGGGGACATAACACCACCAGGGGTGGGATTCTACCGGTTCGGACTGATTCAGTAGAACTGATTTTTACAATTCTCTGTAGTTCAAAGAACTGGTAAATCAGGCCTCTGGCTGGCCCCACCCCTCTACACCTGCTTCTCTGCTCCCTGCCAGTTAGTCCTTATCGTGTATGCACGACATCGTGCACATGTGTGACATCGCTGCCTGCAGCCTGCTTTTGCATGCCCACCCAGGCCAACCATTGCTGCTTGCCTTCCACTGCAGCCCTACCTGATCTGATGTCCCTGGGTGAGTGAGGCTCTGCAAGCCCCGGTCGCCTATCTGCCACCGCTGGTCGCCTTTTCCCCACCACCACTTGCCTTTTGTTTTGCCCCTTTCCTCCCACCAGTTGTGTTTTGCTGCCACTGCCGGTCACTTATCCCCCACCACCACCACTTGCCTTCCACCAGGGAACATGTGGAGAGGCTCCTGTGAGCTCCGGCCAGGTCAGCAGCCGCTTCTCCTACCTGCTACTCCAGCTGGGAGAGCAAGACAGTTATTCCCAGCACAGCAAAAAGCTTACAAGTCCCCTTTCCACTGGAAAATGGCTCCTGGACAGCACAGTTGAATCCTGTTTCTCTCTGCTGCCTGGAGCCATTTCCCAATGGGGAGGGACTTGCAAGCTTTTTGCTGTGCTGGGAAGACTCTCTTGCTCTCTCAGCAAGAGCAGCAGGAAGGAATACATGGAGAAGCTTGTGTAAGTCCACAAAATATTTGAGGATGAGACTCCCAAAAGAATTTCTGAAAATGAAAACCACTTTGGAATCTAAGAATATCAGAACACAAATGGAATTTTAAAAGAGACCAAAAGTTTATGTCTGATGGTTATAAAGTAGTTCCACACTAATTCATTGCCTGTGAGATACCGAAAATTGCCACCAATTAATTAATGTAAGTGCTTTTCTTAAATCTAGTTAAATAGAGAATTCATAGTGCTTAAAAAAAAGAAGTATAAATATGTTAACATATCACATATATTAAGCAAAGAGACTTGAATCTGGGAAAGTGAAACTGATATCGCTTTAGAATAGAATAGAATACTTTATTGGCCAAGTGTGATTGGACACCAGGAATTTGTCTTGGTGTAATGCATACTCTCAGTATACATAAAGAAAAGGTACATTCGTTAAGAACCAAGAATCAATTATAATTAATAATTAATCATAATTAATGTCTGTTAAATTATTTTTTAAAAAAGTATGATAAATAAGATTTTGATTCCTTTGTTTTCTTGGGACAGTACTCCCTTTTCAGAGCAGAGATTCCTTTTTTTTTCCTTACCCCCACTCTGGGATTTCTTTGGCACAATTTTATCTTTTTTCTTCTCTGGGCTTTTTAAAAAACTAACCTCCCTCCCCTCTACCCTCTCTCTCTCTCACACACACACACATGCACAGAGGTTGGATCTTTCTTTCCTCCTGGCCCATAAAGGCAACACCCATGCAAATGACTTAGAGTTGGCCACACCCACTCAGTCAAATGATACCAAGCCATGCCCAGCCAGACATGTGACCAATAAGCCATGCAAGCCAACAAGCCAGTCCCACCCAGTCACATGACCACAAAGCCACACCCACAAATTAACCCATGCCCACAGAAACAGTTGTTAAGAAATTTGAATCCCATCCCTGAACACCACCACCTGTTTGGGGGGAGGTATGATATCACCTATGTCCTGTTTAAAATACAGTCCTTTCAGAAGCTCCAAGAAGATTCTATACCATTTAGAATTAGAATACTTTATTGGCCAAGTGTGATTGGACACACAAGGAATTTGTCTTGGTGTAAATACTCTCAGTATGCATAAAGAAAAGGAACATTCATTAAGAATCAAGAATTATAACGTACAACACTTAATGATAGTCATGGGGTACAATCAACATCAAATCATACTAGGAAACGGTTTGTTTAGCAGAGTGATGGCTTTCAGGAAAAAACTATTCTTGTGTCTAGTTGTTCTGGTATGCAATGCTCTACAGCGTCGCTTTGAGGGAAGGATTTGCAGTATTCAGGTGATCCTGAGGGCACAGATAAACCCCCAAGTAGCCTCAATGACTCTAAGAAAAAGTGCTAACAACCAAATGTCTGCAAGGAATATAAATTCAGTCTGAACTTCTTAGATGAGAAGCAAAACATCTTCAAGGAAAAGCTAAGTCCAGTTGCCTTTTTGGGGAAAAAAACCACTTTTGGGACAACCATGGCATTGATGACTGAGAGTCTCCATAGACTGGATTCTATTCCACTTATTTAAAAGCATTTTAGAAACGTATGGATCAAGTAAGTCTATTAAGTTCAACAGACTCTAAAAAACATTTTAGCAGACTTTGTTAAAGTAATAATAGATATCTAAAATGTATTTTTAACTTTGTGATCAGAATTTCACAAGCTAAATAAAATTTTGCATTCTTTTTCTCCAATTCATAATACTGCCATGAAGATGACAGAAATTACTGAAACTTCCTTTAAGAAGGCTGCTTGTTACACTACTATCAAGCACGTTTTAGCATTATAAAACTGACATCTTTCTCCAGAACAGCTGTCCAAAAACTTCATATTCTGACACACAGTACTCAAACCACAACATACCACACAACCAACCACCATATAAAAGCTAACTCTACCACATACAAAAGGAGCATCAAAAATGACAGCCAGAATCCTCCAACCCCTAGGAATAGCAATAGCCCATAAATCCACAGCCACACTCTGCCTGTAATTATCTAGAACCAAAGACAAAATGCAGAAGGATAAAAGAAACAATATTAATTTTCAAAATTAACTGAAACCATTGCAACCAATTCTATGTGGGACAAACTTCACATCAATTAAAAAAAAAACAGAATTCATGAACACTGTCTGACACTAAATGCCAAATCTTTAATCTCTACCCACAACAACAGCAAATAGCACCAGTTTGATTTGAGCAACACAAAAACCACACTTCCACCTGCCATGCTTGTGAGTTCATTGAAGCCTGTCACTCGACAAGCAATTCCATCAGCAGACACATTGAACTATAACCAATCTATGAACCCCTCATAATCCAAATCAACCGCACATCCAACCAGAGACAGCATCAACCCTCAACCAACCCATTCAACCCCCCAAAAAGCAGTCCAGTTATCCATGACCCTGATCTGATGTAACCTCTGTTGTGTATGGACTGAGTCTTCACTCAGGTCCGTGCTTCAAGCGGGAAGCACGGACCTCTCCCATTGGCTGAGCCGTTTGACAGCCGGCTATAAAAGGCGGCTGTCAAACGGCATCAGCTGTTGCCGCTCCAGCTGGCTGCCGTGTTAGCGCGGCAGTAGCGGTAACCCTCTTTACTTATAATAAAGAGTTAAGCTTTTAGCCTTGACCTGGTCTCTGCCTGAGTTATTCCGTCGCTCCACAACACTGGCGACGAGGACGGGATACAAATAAAGGCAAGCCAGGCAAGGGAGAGAATTAAAGGAGCGAAATCACTACCTAGAGCTGAAATCGCTACAGAGTTGCAGACTCTAACCACGAAGTGCCGTCTCTAACTTGCCTGAGGAGAAACTTCACAGCTGACAGAAGATGACTGCGAATCCGGCATTCCCGCCCTTCAGACCGGCTGCTGAGACGTGGGAGTCATACAAGAACCGGTTTGACTGTTTTCTTGATGCTTTAGACCTGTCAGAAATTTCTGAACATAGGAAGAAGTCTTACTTCCTAAGTTTTTGCGGAGCCACGGTTTTTGACACCGCATCAGCTTTACTGGCCCCTAGATCTATAAAGACTATTCCCTGGGAGGAACTGAAGGAAATTCTTTCAAATCACTACTCCCCAAAGCCTTCCAGGATTGCTAGGCGCCATGCTTTCAGAAGGCGCATCCAAACAGAGGGGGAAACAATTAATGATTATATGGCAGCACTGAGAACAACTGCCCTGCATTGTGGGTTCAGAGATTACCTGGACGATATGCTGCTCGATCAGCTAATTTGTGGCGTTAGAGACCCAAAGTTACAAAGACGTTTATTAGCCAAAGGGGATCTAACTCTTAAGCAAGCCATAGAGGAATCCCAGGCTGCTGAGCTGTCAGCACTCTCAGCAGCTGAAATTCAGGGAAAACCCAGCAGACTAGAAAATCCTACAGTATATTTTGAGGAAGCCTCCTCAGAAACTGGCCCAGAAGAGGCTACTGAGGTAAACCGCCTCAGACAGCCCAATGCAAATCAAAAAGAGTTCAGGCAAGGTATAAGTCAAACCCCACAGTTACAAACAGTATGCTTAAGCTGTGGGGGAAATCACCTCAGAGCATCCTGCAGATTTAGGAATGCCATATGTTTAAGGTGTCAAAAGAAAGGCCATCTGGCAAAAATTTGTCAGTCAGGAAAAACCTTCAGCCAGCCACAAAGACCACAGAAGCTCATTCAATACCCCAGGCAAATTGAGGACTGTTTCACTTGCTATCAGTTTAAAATTCAAAAAATTAATAAATCCAACAAAATTAGTGTCACTGTTTCTATAGAAGGTAGACCCTGCAAGATGGAGGTTGACACCGGCTCTGCATTGTCCATCATCTCATGGGACACCTTAAAGAAGCTACTCCCCAGAATGTCAAGACAGAAAATTCCAGCCTGCAACCTAACACTTCGGGACTACCAAGGCAGAACCATCCCTGTCATCGGAAAAGGCAAGTTCCTAGTCCATTTTCAAGGGTTTAAGGGTCACTTGCCTCTAGTGATAGTGGATGGTGTCCTCCCAAGCCTATTGGGACTAGATTGGTTCCCAGCCCTGGGCCTCCACATAGGGGGAATCCACGCCATTCAGAAGTTGACTCCCTGTTCAGGGACTATGCAGACGTATTCAGTGAGGGCCTAGGCTGCTACGTGGGAACCCCAATATCCTTCAGGGTAGACTCCCAGGCAGTTCCAATTCGTTTGAAGCCCCGCAGAGTTCCTTTTGCAATTCGTCCTCAACTAGACAAGGAACTTGACAAATTAATCAAACAGGGCATACTGCAACCAACTGACTTCTCAAAGTGGGAGACCCCCATAGTAACTCCTTTAAAAAAGGATGGACACTTGAGGATCTGCTCGGACTACAAGTCATCAATAAACAGATATTTACAAGTTAGTGCGTACCCAGTCCCTGTGGTACAACATTTACTCCATTCCCTTGAGCCTGGGTCCATTTTTGCAAAGTTGGACATGTCCCAGGCGTATCAGCAGTTTCCTGTTGACGATGAAACTGCTGAACTGCAAACAATAGTAACCCACAGAGGGGCTTTCAAATGCAGACGTCTACAATTCGGAGTTAGTGTGACCCCTGGAATTTTCCAATCCCTTATGGAACGAATACTGCAAGGGTTACCAGGCGTTGTGCCTTACTTTGATGATATTCTGGTATCTGCCACCAACCAACAGCAATTACTACAAAGGGTCAGAAGTGTACTTGACCGTTTCAGACAATCTGGTCTCAAGCTAAAAAGGGAAAAATGCACCATAGCCACTCCACAAGTGGAATTCTTAGGTTACCAAATTGATGCAAAGGGTATTCACCCAACTGAGTCAAAAGTTAAGGCCATTCACGATGCGCCTACTCCTACAAACAAAACTGAGCTTCAAGCTTTCCTGGGCCTCTTGAATTTCTATGCATCGTTCCTGCCCCATAAAGCTTCTGTTGCTGAGCCACTTCATAGACTTTTAGACAAGCATTCGCCATGGCACTGGGGACCAAGGGAAACTATTGCTTTCAAACAAGTCAAGTCATTGTTAACTTCAAAGGCCGTCTTAATCCAATTCAATAAAGACTTACCACTCATTCTAGCAGCCGATGCTTCTCCATTCGGAATCGGGGCTGTCCTGAGCCACAGACTGCCCAATGGTGCAGAAGCACCTATAGCTTTCTTTTCAAGGACACTATCTTCCACTGAACGCAACTACAGCCAGATTGACAAGGAGGCCTTGGCTGCAGTGGCTTCAGTGAAGAAGTTCCATGAATTCCTCTACGGGCGCCATTTCGAACTGATAACTGATCACAAGCCACTGCTAGGCATTTTATCCGGCTCTAAACAGACTCCCCAGATTTTGTCCCCAAGGATGACCAGATGGACGGTTTTCCTGGCTGCGTATTCCTACACTCTAATCCATCGATCCGGGAAAAGCCTTTCCCATGCTGATGCACTCAGCCGCTGTCCCCTGCCAATGCCAGTCGTGGACCCAGCATCTGCAACCACAGTCTTTCTTATCGACGATCTCAAGCTTCCAGTCACTGCTGCTGACATCGCTGCCCATTCGGCCAAGGACCAGGTAATATCCCAAGTCCTGGACTGGGTAGGGAGGGGATGGCCTACGGCCCCTTATCCTTCAGACTTCCTACCCTACAAATTACGCCAGCAGGAACTTTCCTCCTTGCAAGGCTGTTTGCTATGGGGAACCAGAGTAGTCATTCCCCACAAATTACAAACCTCAATACTGAAGGTTTTGCATGAGGGCCACCCAGGGATTGTGAGAATGAAGGCCCTCGCCTGCAGCTACGTATGGTGGCCAGGCATGGATGCCCAAATCTCTAATTGGGTAAATTCTTGCCAGGCATGCCAGGCCTCCAGGGCATTACCACCAGCAACCACCCCTAGGACCTGGGAGGAAGCAAGTAACCCCTGGTCCAGGATACACATAGACTTAGCAGGCCCTTTCCATGGGCGCACTTTCCTGGTGGTAGTAGATTCATATTCAAAATGGGTGGAATTAACTTTAATGCACTCCACCACTACAGAGGCGGTCAGCAAAGCACTGACTAGGATATTCGCCACACATGGCCTTCCTGATTCTGTCGTGTCTGACAATGGCCCCCAATTCACCTCCTGTGAGTCTGAGATGTTTTTAGCAAGTTTGGGCATCAGGCACATACTAGTAGCCCCTTTCCATCCTGCCAGCAACGGGCTGGCTGAGAGGGCAGTTAGATCTGCTAAAGAGGTGTTACAAAAATTGGGTCCCTCTAACTGGCATGACAGGCTGGCCCAATACTTATTGAGCCAACACACTACACCCTGTGCCTCTACTAACAAGTCACCAGCCGAAATATTAATGGGACTCCGGCTGAGGACCACCTTGGATAGGCTGCACCCAAATTATGCCCCTTTGCTTCCCCTTGGGTCAAACAGCCAAGACAGGGGGTTCCTGGTTAATGACAAGGTATTTGTCAGAAATTTCACTGGGCAACCACTATGGTTACCAGGGCTTGTGATAGCAGTAACTGGTCCCAAGTCTTACAGAGTCCAGTTAGCTGATGGGCGGACCTGGCGGCGTCACGCGGACCACCTGAGGAAGCGTTGGAGCACTGCACCCAGAGGTCATCTAGACGGGCCCCATGCAGAAGCAACCACACCATTCGACGAAACCAGCTTCCAACCCACCGGGGACGACTACCTACCAGATGTGGAAGCTGACCAAGGTGCAGACCCGACTCCAGACAGTCCAGCAGCCTCTCCATCGCCTGGAGACACGCAGAGAGCTCCAGACAGCAACCCAGCGCCATCTTTGACGGAGCCTAGAAGATCCGGACGAATTCGCAGGCGTCCGACGTATCTGAAGGACTACGCATGCTCCTCACTGGGAGGGAGGAGTGTTGTGTATGGACTGAGTCTTCACTCAGGTCCGTGCTTCAAGCGGGAAGCACGGACCTCTCCCATTGGCTGAGCCGTTTGACAGCCGGCTATAAAAGGCGGCTGTCAAACGGCATCAGCTGTTGCCGCTCCAGCTGGCTGCCGTGTTAGCGCGGCAGTAGCGGTAACCCTCTTTACTTATAATAAAGAGTTAAGCTTTTAGCCTTGACCTGGTCTCTGCCTGAGTTATTCCGTCGCTCCACAACAACCTCCTTATCACAAGTCCCATCACTGATGACTCACATCTGACCCATCACAAGACCCTCACCTGATAGACCCACATCTGAAGCCCTTATAAACAGAAGAACACAGACACTGACATCCCCTAAACTCTGTTAAAGATGTTACCTAACTTGGTAATGAAATGTTCAGAAACCAACCACAAGTTCGGAGAACGAACCTTTACCCTCATTATAGAATCAGTGTAGACTTTTAAAAAAAAAATCTCTCTGTGAAGCTTGCTCGTTTCTATTGATTGTGGATGTGTGTACATTTAAATTTCACATACAAAAATTGCATTTAAGAAAACAGAGCTAAAATTAATATATATAATATAAATATATAAAATTAAAATGTATAAACTTGAGAGACAAAAACATTCATGGAATTACAAATATTCATAGCATTAATAATTATGAATTGATATTATTCATTCCTAAAACTTTTAAATAGCTTCTCACTCATAGAAGTTGTGAATCAGGATCTTCTATATAGGACAACAAAACTGAAAGTCTTGTCTATTCATTTATGTTAATGGGGCTAAAGCTACTATTGTATAGCTAATCCTGTTTAATTTAAATTTGAGGGAATTAATGTAGAAATATGACATGGGTACTTTCCTATCTCACTATATTTGAAGAGCTAATTTCTCACAGAAAACAGTGTATTATTGCCAGGAGGGCAGCCATTCTGTGAGGTGACTTGTTTAGTAAATATTCAGTTAAAAACAAATAAATTAGTCATAAGAGATTTTTCTTTCTTGCATAAGGACATGACCTAGTTACCACTTCAGACCCAAGAATGAGCCAAGCAATATTTTTTTAAAAAAAAATCAAATAAAAAATCCAAATATACACAGAAAAACTTTAATAATGTGGTTCCCTTGCAAGTCATGCCCTGTTGCCTTGCCTCATAGACTATGAGTGGTGCACAGTGTTTTTTCTTAATTAAAAAGCCAGAATATCCTAAGCAATATCCACATGTGCCAGACAATTTCAGAGATTTTTTTTCTCCAGCCATCAGATTTTCTGCAGAAGGCTTGCATTTTTAATTTTGCTAAATAGATATATTTATCAAGTTGATAGACAATATCTAATTTCACTGAGTTTCTCTTTATCTTTCTTATTATCTTATTCCATTCTACTTCCATATCAATTTGTAATTTTTTTAAAAAAGTAATCTCATTTTTAGTTGTGAACTCTGCTACAAAATACTGAGAATATGCATCAATATGCTTTGTCTCCTGTTTAGGTTTGAACATTACAAATTGACTATGCAAATATTAAACTTATTGCTTATATAGAAAAAAATATCCTAATCACCATAGGTCACACTGATGATAAAATATTTCAAGTGTATTCACTACACATACTCTACATATAAAACTATATTATTTCTGATTTCTTTCTATATTTAAATTTAACATGGCATAATGTTCAAATCCTCTGGGCAGGGTTTGTATCATTTTTCTTACAATAATTCATATATTTTTTCTGGAATGGTGGCAAAAAATGTAATATAAATCAATCACAGATATATTTTCAGGGAAAATGGCACAATCCACCAAAATGAAACATATTGACATACTAATGCATGGATGATTCATAAAATCTACTAGTATCTATCTTGAAATATTATTTATCTCAATAATACATACAATAATAGTAGGCAAGATTTAGATGCATGCAAATTATATTTTCATCCTTTAATCAACTGGATGATTGCATGATGTCTTCTAAGTAGCAATAGCACTTAGATTTATATACCACTTCACAGTGCTTTATAACGCTCTCTAAGGGGTTTACAGAATCAGCATAGTGCCTCCAACATCTGGGTTCTCATTTTATCGACCTCAGAAGGATGGAAGGCTGTGTCAACCTTGAGCTGCTCAGAATCGAACTTCTGGAATGAGCTGTGATTTAGCCCTGCAGTACTGCATTCTAACTACTGCAACACCACAGCTCTTATAACATCAAGTTAGGAATGGCTGGATTATTTTTTTCTTCAGCCTTCTGAAAATAAACATTTAGAATAGAATCTAGGCATATTTGGAGGGTAAACTATTCTTGCTTAGATATTTAGAGTTCCCAGTCTGTTTCCACAACAGAAAAACATTGGACAAATTGGAAATTGTTGGATATCAGTAAGTACTTGGCCAAGGGCAAATATTATTCACATGCAAATTTCACATATGTATGCTTTGTTTCCATGTACCCTTTTAAGATATGCATTCCAGAATGAAAATCTATGACTATGAGAAGAGTGGAACAGCCCAAAATGAAGTATCTTTTTTTTTTCTTAAAAATAAATAAATAAAGGGGGAACACTGGGAATAAAAGTCAAAGGCCTCTGAAACTAACCAGAGTTAGTTTTTAGTTTCTCCTGAAACCTGAATAAAGAACACAGTGCTGCAGATCATACCTAATAAATTTTGAGAATAGTTTGAGAAATGAAGGGATATGCCATCACAATCTTTTTGATGATATATAGAAATGTGTGTATTTTGGAATAATGTTAGAAAAGTATGATTTTGAACAAAAAAAAATTAGTTTGCATTTAATATTGTATACAAATCAAAACCAGCCGTTAGTTAGGTTTATACTGTGAGCATTATTCTACTAGAGAAACAATGCCAGGAAAAAGTGAACTGACGCCAGGGTACAAAATATACAATGCCCAGCATTCAAAACTATTGGCCTAGCAGCTCATAATGACCTTGCAGTATAATAAAACCAGATTTTTCCAACTTGAAAGTTGTACTTTTAAAAAATCTGTGTGACCTCTTGTTTTCCAAGGAGAAGAAATTGTCCCAATGCAGGAGGACAACAATATTGAAATCATGCAAATTATTATGAATTTCTGATCTTGTAGTTTTAAAAAGACATCATATTAAAATTACTTTTTGAAAGAAGATATATTACATTCATTCCAAATATAATTTATTAGAGGTGTATTTTAAAACATTATCACAGATTATTGTGAAGATCCATTAATACATAGTATAGAATAGGGGTCTCAAACTCGCATCGTCACATTGTCATCACGTGATGTATCACAACTTTCCCCATTTGATAAACTTTTGATAAAAGGGATTGGACTTGGATTGTTTGTGGCAATATAAGGATTCTAAGCTGTTGATATGTTTATCTCTGCTCCCCAGCTCTGCCTACTCTTCTCCTACACTCATCTTCTATTTTATTGACAATAACCCTTGAGAAGAATGAGTGAGTGAGTCCAAAGTCACCTGGGTGGCTTCTGAGCTTAAACAAGGAATAAGACTGTCTGTTTCTAGTGCAGCACTATATCTTTTACAGCAAATGTATCAATAAAGCAACTTCAGAGATTATTTTTATAATCTGCTTGGAGGTGCTATGGAATATCAGAAGTATGACACAGTTCAACAGTTATTTTTTGCTCTGGATATCAGACAATTAGACACTGTTCTTACTTATCAAAGAGGACAGTAACAAGCAAAAAAAAAAGAAGATATGATGTTATCTTATATACCAGGGTGCAAGCTATACTATTATTGTAAGATATCAGCATTAGTGTTTCTTAAATGGAGTTAATTACCGCCGGGGTATACATTAAATTTGACTGTTTTATTATCAGAGCAATATAATTGACACACAAATAAATATGTTCATTATCATGCAGTACTTTATGGAGTCTAGTCTGTCACATTAATAGTAGACAAGCCTTATTATACTCTATTAACTAAATCAGTATTTAGAAATAATGTATTTTTTCAGTAAGATTGCCAACATTTCCCATCAACCCACTCCAAAAGGAAAGCTTTATATATATTACAACTGTAGCTGGATGGGTAAATCCAGATACATTACATGCAGCTTTTTATGTGTTTTCTTTGTAGGAATACATCCCATTTCCTTCAGCAATTTAATGTGGCATATTTAGTATCCCTCTTTTAATTTTTCCTGACACCAGCCACACTGTATTAGGCACAAACAGTATTTGACCCAAGGTCAAGCATTGAGTTGGCATAGCTGATTTTGAATTTGAATTTGGGTGTTCCTGGTCTTACTCAGATAAGTACTTAAGATACGTACTTACAGCCATACTGATTCTGAGGAACTAAGACATCCAAACAACACACATATAATTTTAGCAGTTTTAAAATGAACTATAGTTGCATGTATATTCAAGTATAGAATGTTTTACTAGGATCATTCTAGAACTGCTGAAAAGCTTGTGTTGTAAACAGGAGATAGGTAGTATCATATTCCATCTTCTCTGTTGAGAGAGGGTTGTTCAATCTTAATTATCCCTTATCTACACCTATCTCCTGTTTATAACACAGTCCTTTCAGCAATTCCAAGAAGGTTCCACACCTATTTGCACTATTCAGGTGATCCTGTGGTTACAGATAAACCTTCAAGTTGGCTCAATGACTCTCAGAAAGAGTGCTAAAGACCAGTTGACTGCAAGGTATATAAAATTTTCCATTCTTCACCATTCAGTCAGGACTGAAGAAGCTTCTTGGATGAGAAGCAAACGTCTTCAAGGAAAAGCAAAGAAAGTCCAGTTACCTTTTGAAAAAGCACCTTTGTGACAACATGACCTGGATGTTTGAGAATCTCCATTGTCTATGAAGCATTTATTCTTGTCTTGAGATTGGAGATGGGTAACTAGAAAGAAATTGGGGGTAGGGAGATGCTTTTCTTCTTCAGACAGCAAATCAATTTTCTTTTTTAACTAAACTAAAATTTAAACTAAACAGTCAGAATGAGAATGGATTGGATTGTAAAGATGTCTCAAAAATCAGAGAGAAAGAAAGAGGTATGAAATGTGTATATCTTAGATACTATTCCTCAACTTCATGTCAAATCATCCTGAACTGGTCATGCTCCTGTTGATGATTGTCTTTGTTTTTTCAATGCCAATTCCAAGCATACCAACCTTCCGACTTTCCTTACAAATCCTCTATGTGTCTTTTTTTCTTTTCTTTTTCACTGTAGAATCTTGTATTATCATTTATTTAATAATTTTATTTTTTTCCTATTGATCTTCCACATACACCTTCTTCTCTGCAGCAATCCTACATCTCAAGCTTCTGTTTCTCAGGTTTTGTTTCTGTTTTTAGACTTTTTTTCCATTGTATTTCTTCTCTTTTTGTTCCCATCTGGCCTTTAGAATTCCACATCTTTAGCAACTGTGTGCAATTTCCCTTGGTCAAATTAAACTTTAATTTCCCTTCCAGAAATACATGGAAGCTTTCAAAATTATCTAGCTCAAAGCTGCTCTGCTTGGCAGGAAGTTGATGCATGGGTGTTTTGCCTCATGGATCCTTGTTATAGCTTGTCATGATTTTCTGTGTGCAGATTGCCAGGATGCCCTAAGTGTGCCAAGGTGCTGAGGGCTTGGGTACTTCAGAAAACATGGAAGAAATATTGGCAACTCACTGAATAGAATATTGGGTTGGAAACCTTTTAAATAGCAGAATTAAGGCTCCCTTTTTTTTCTTTTTTTCTATAGAAGCCTGAGAGTGTCTTCTGCCAATCTGTAATGGTCAAGGCATGGTGCTTTTCCTGCTTTGGTCCTGGTTCATTTCCCATTTCTCAGGATGTAACTCAGCAGTATAACACTTGTTTGGCACATATAGCAGAATGTAGCTCTTTAAACTAAAAAAATGAGAAAATGAGAAAGTCCTACGTTTTGCCTCACATCTTGATCAAAGAAGGAAGGTTGTTGTTTCTCTGCCACACTCCCATCTGCCCAGTTGCTCCATTTTCCTTCCTTCCTTCCTTCCTTCCTTCCTTCCTTCCTTCCTTCCTTCCTTCCTTCCTTCCTTCCTTCCTTCCTTCCTCCCTTCCTTCCTTCCCAACCACTCAACCATCCAACCAACCACCACACCTTCCCAACCATCCACCTATAACTGGGAAAATGTAAAGTATGATAAAGTCTGATTCTTCAACTACCATTTTTCTTTAGAAAGTGCTAGAGATTTATAGCTTTAGCTTGATTCCTTTCTTTTTATGTTTTTAAAAATGTTTCAAAATGAATAGGGGACAGAGAGATTGTGGGACTTGCAAATAACAATGGTTATATCAGAGAACAATACCATATGCTGTTTCTCTCCAATAGAACATACAGTTTTACCTTAGATGAAAAGGTATACCACAGGTATACCATACTACCCGTGTTTCTCACAAAATAAGGCTGGGCCTTATTTTTTTTTGACCCCTGAAAAAATGGCTAGGCCGTCTTTTCGGGGGTGAGTTAATTTCCTCCCCCACCTAGAATGCCCCATGCGCACTCATCTCTCCATGAGGTCGCTTCTCTCGGCTGATTGAAGCTTTCCAAAGGCAGAGTCACCAGCCGCTTTGGGGCAAGGCGTGGCTGCCCACGTCCCCTTGCCATGAGGCAATTTCTTTCAGACGATGGAAGCTCCCCAAGGGCAGTCACCAGCCGCTTCGATCGGCCGGTAGAAGCGACCTTATGGTGAGGGGAGTGTGCGTGGGCGCTCGCTCCGAGGCAGCTTCTACCAGCTGATCAAAGCAGCTGGTGACTCTGCCTTCGGGGAGCTTCTATCAGCTGATGTTCTATCAGTAGTAGATCGGGGTATTCTAGCCTAGGCTACTGCAGGGCACTTCTAAAGGCAAGTTTTCTCCCCCTCCTGCCCTTCCCCCAATTTCACTTCACCTCGTGTAGTTCTAACGAATGATGTGAGAAATGGTGGGGAAACGCATGATTTAAATAGGCCTAAATTTTGGGGGCAGGGCTTAATTTCACCTCATGCCTAGAAATTAGGCTGGGCCTTCCTATTGGTGGAGGCCGTATTGTTGGAGAAACAGGGTATCCATAATGGTATGAAAACATATATATATTCAATTAAACCAACGTTGCTGCTATCTTGATTTCTTTTTATTATTCCCTGCAGACATGGTTGTATTCACACATTTTGGGAGGGACTGTGCCTTTAAGTGGTATGAGGTATAAGGGTAACATTTTAAAGGAGGATGGGGTTAGGAACAAAGTTGGGATGTAATTTGAATCTTATTTAATTCATTGACAATGATAACTGAATATTACATAGCCTCATTCAATTGGATAGATATTTTGGATAGGGTCAAGAAGTTTTATGGTTCAGTAGTACAACTTCCCATATTGTGAATTATGAAACCTCTATATAGCAATTTAACTAGGAAAAAAAAACCAGCTCAATCTTCACATATTCTTCAGTTTTATCACTTTCCTACATACTGATAAAATCAACTTCAAGGTTGTTATCGCTGCCTTGCAGAAAGCAGCTGAGTGTCCACCCAAACTGGTGATTAATGTATCAGATATACCAATTTATTTCTGAATGAAGTTTTTAATTTCTTTCCATCCACCTGAAAGCTCACAGCCTTTGTTATTCATATATGTCCAATTGATTTGTATGAGAATTAAGCAGCCATTACCAAGCAGAGGGTTGCCACAAACAAAGCTAGAGTACACATTTTTAGACAACTGCTTTATATCACGGCAGTGTTTGGAATTGTTTTATATTATGTTTTCAATTTTTCTTCACAACTTGCTGCTAGTCCCTTTATGAATTTTCCATAAATATTGGAGAAAGAAAGCAATAACATCGACATTTTGACTGAACATATGCATAAAACAAAGACCAGCTGGAAAGCACTGCAATATATTTCTTTCCCTTCATTTTTTAAACGTAAAATGGGTGACATTTCAGATATTTGAACACTGAATCTAATCCTGTTTTCTGATAACAGGCATTACTCATAGTTTTTCACTTTGCTTGTTTAATAATGGCAGCATCATATAATCTCTCACATGCTTGGATTTGTGCATAATTTATGCACCACAGGAAACTTCAGTTTAGTGTGTATGAATGTCAATGTACACAAACATATGTACTCATATTCATGCATGTATTATACACATGTGTATGCAGAGTCACACAGATATATATGCATACAATAATCTTTGCAACAGTAAATTTATGCAATATGACTAGTGATTTACAGGTCAGGAAAGGAAGGCAGTTCAACTCTGGGTCTGGGATCTTTCTCATCCAACACAGAGTGAAGGGGATATTCATCTGAAATGCCTGTTAAATATCTCCTTAAGCTGGTAAATATAGCTGGTAAATATCTCCTTAATACAGGCAAGCGAATGAAATGATAACATGGCTTTTAATTTTTGCCATTGTCTCTATTCTCATGTTGTCTCATGAGAAGTCAAACTTCTGAAAAAAAATTCAAAAAGGGGCATAAAGTGAAAATTAGGTGGATATATATTTTTAAAAAACAGTTTCCTCTTCATATTAGCCATTTGGACAGTAAACTTGCTTGAAAGTTTGCATTTGTAATGTGAAACTAAAGAAGCACATTCAAGATTTCTGAACTTCTTTCCTTAAAATGTTTGTTAAAGCTTCTACATTTTATAAATTAAACCTACAGACTCAAAATTAAATGCAAATGTGGGCAATTATTTGAAAGAGTGTTTGAATTCAATCCAAGCATTCTTTTGAAAGGAAACCCAGGATCAAAACACAAAGGACTTCAAAGCATCCCTTGAGAGATATAAAACCATTGGACTGGATGCTAAAAGGGCTTAGTTTACTTCCAAAAGAAAAACAACTGACCAGATCATATTGATCTGCCTTGACATGTTGACTTAATAGGGTCAGAGTGAAGCAGTGTGCTTTTGCAGGTGAACATTGCTACGATTCAGACAACAGTTGCAATTCCAGACAAGATGAAGCCTGAAGGTACAACAGAACTGCTCTACAAAAGCCTGTTAAATGTATACTCTTTTGAGATCCTACTCAGCATTGCAAACAAGCAAGATATTTAACTGAATGTCACCCTATTCTTTTTAGTACCAATAGAATACAAATCACATAAGCCTCAAATATGCACATATCAGGAATTGATTGATTGTCATCAAGCCATTTTTAACTTCTACTGACCACATAATTTTTCCATGATGATCTATTCCTAAATTGTTCTTTCAAGTCTTCAATGGTGTGATCTTGTCACTGTAAATGAGTTAATCCACCTTACTTCTGGCTTTCTTCTTCTTTTTTCTTTCTATTTTTCCCAGCATTAGAATCTTTTCCAGGGAGATGGATCTTCACATAATGTGTTCTAAATGTGATAATTTGAGTCTGGTGATTTTTGCTTTAATGATCTATTGCTTTGTTTTCTGGCTGTCCTTGGTATTCTCAGGAGTCTTCTCTAACACCAAAGTTCAAAGGCACAAGATTCTTCCCATCCTGCTTCTTTAAAGTCCAACTTTTGCTTCCATAGAGTGTCCATTTCTGATGATTGTAGGTATAAGAACTTCACAGCATTTGATTATTTTTTCCAAGGCTTTTGTGATTGCTTTAGCAAAGGTCTAGTCTGTGACATAATTTTAAATATCATGAACATGGACTGTTTTTTAGGATGTGGCATAGGATCACCCACAGAATCATCCATCTGTTTGCCACTGGTGAAAAAGATACTTTTTGAGTTGGACCTAGAAACAAATGGGGAACAATGAAGTTATTCAGCTTCTTCAGCAAGCAAACACACTCCAAGTCTTTCTCTCTAGTAAATAACTGCCACTACATTATAACACATTTAACTTTCCCCACACTTTTAGACTGTTAATACTTTAACAATTTTAACAGAACATCATTTTAATGGAACATCATTTTCTGTTTCGAACTGGGAACCCCCCCCCCCACACACACACATGCAATGTTTCAAAACAACCATTTTATGATCTACATATTTTTCTTGAAGAATCCATTGCAGTAGTCTTAACATCCAGGATAATACAAGTATTAATGGCCATTTTGATTTTTCATAAAATGGAGTCAGGTATCTTGAGCTTCATAACAATTGCTAGTATTATGCTCTAACCTAAGCACATAGGCACTGGCTTTAACATAGCCCTCTAAGCTATTTTCAACACAGACTTTCCCATGTCTCTTTAGTTCAGGTAGCTAGACGCAGTAATTAAGCAACTTTTTGCAATGTCGCATAATGGTTTCTATGCAACCTCTCATTTATCAGTTCTCAGGAGTCTCGTAAAGGGATGTTCACAACTGAAAAATATGTAGACCATAAAATGGTTGTTTTGAAACAATTCATATGTGTGCGTATGTGTGTGTGTGTGTGGGGGGGGTTTCCAGTTTGAAACAGAAAATGATGTTCCATTCAAAAAGAAACAAAATTGAGCTGTTTAAATAATAATTGTTTTGCATGTTCTGACTTTTTCAAGCACTGACATAGCATGGTTGTTTTGTCTCTTGGCCTACTCTTTTTTTTCAATTTGTGCCTCCCACCCGCTCCCCCTCAGTCCAGGGAGTACAGCAGGAACCAATTCTGACCTGGGAAAAGCATTCAATATACTGTTCAATCTTGCTACAGTATTCATGTCCTAAGATGGATAGAGAGGAAGACATAAAACGTTCTACTACAGTTATGTGACTTATTTATTTTTAGTGTTAAAGAGAATAATCTTTCACTTGTAATTTGTTGCTCTAGCTATTAGGAGACTTATATTTTTTTAAAAAAAAATCCTGGGTGTATGCTGATCAGTAAGAAAGAGAAGCAACAATTGCAGAGGTTTTTTTTTAAAATGATCAATGATAATATTAATTTTCAAAAAGCTCTCAGAATTAATGACTGCAGTTTCATAGAATTGTGGACAGATGAAGATGAGAGCTGCCACATACATATATAAGGCAGGCTGTAATTTGTGAGACAAACAAAAACATCAAAATCTAAAGAATTTTGATAAGCATTTCAGAAACATTCATTTTTATTGAATGTCATATTACCCTTAAGGATAATTAAGGATTTGTTTTCTTTTTTTGAAAAAGAGAAAATATCACATGGAACATATTTTAATTATGAGAATGAATGAATGAATGAATGAATGAATGAATGAATGAGCTACTTAATTTTGATACAAACTTTTGAAAGGAAGAACTTCTTTTGGTGAATAATTATTATAAAGCTGGAAAACAGATGGTCAGTGGTAAAGATAATTGGTTGTTGTTATTTTTTTAAAACCTTTGGTTGTCAATTCTAAAATTGTAAATAAATTGAACTAATTAAGTAATTAAATATTGATGGATTAATTAATGCATTAATTTGTGTGTTTTTGTATAATTTATTACAAACATAATATTTTTATTTCATACAGTATATGGCATATTTTTTTTCCTGAAGGCTATTAGAGTCCAGAGAACCTCAGAGTAGGCCACATACTTGCTATTAGAAGTGCAAGGAGATACATGAAGAGTACAGGTGGGCCAATCTTTATCAGCTGGTCAAGATATGTTGATGCCTCATTTGTCAGTTTCATAGCAACAATGTGATCTGGTCAAACTCTACTAAGGCACTTTAAATGTGTATTTAAATCAAAGATGAGATGTCCATACAAAATTATCTACAGCTTTAACATGTGTGGACTCAAAGTACCCTAGAGGCAGGGGACACATAGTAAAAAAAAACAAAACCTTGCAGATACTTTCCTTTTTTTCCCCCTCAGAGGGAGAGTTCAGTGGATCTGTGTGACTGCAAGCCACACATCCTGGTAAAGTTATTATCACTATAATTTTAAGAGGAAACTGCCAGCTAGACACAGTCTTGTGTCTCTATCTTAGCTTTTTTCTCCAATGATCTCTTGACCTTTTTGAGCCTGCCAATAACTGTTGCATATTTGTGAGACATTGTATTATGTTTCATATTCAGGAAATCCTTCCAGCAGTGTCTTAGTAGACATGGAAATCTCACTGTTTTCCTGAGAGAATTCTAAAGTCTCAGTTATTAAAGATAATTTACAGTAGACTTTGGCTTCTAAGTTCAAGCCAGATCTTAGCATGAGGATGGCAGGACATTATTTTTTATTTTCATTAGTAAGCCAATACTCTCTGCCTCTTTTAAGAATTTCATATTGCAATCCATTGATGTTGTAGTCAAAGCAAAAGGGTTGCAGACTAAAAATACTAAAATATTAACCAAAAGTGATGATAGAGGCAGACAAAAGGACTCAAAGACTGCCCTTGACATTCTCTATTGTTGCTAGATGTTGGAATGGCAATTACTCCTTCAGTAATTTTAAAGCTTCCTTAACCATGTTTCAAAATATCCTCAAAATGTAAATGTTCAGAATACCCAGATATTATCAGTTCACCTGATTGCAAAGAAGAATAGTAATTCCTGTTTTCATTTTTTTCATAATGGTGAAAGATATGAAACCCTTGAAATGGTTTCATAAAATGCCCTGAAATGAGACATTATTTGACTTCTTTTCTTCTTGACTTGACAGTGATAAAAGAATATAATTAAACTTTCAGAGAATATTCTACTTTTATTAGTAAATGCTGAGCTATTGTCCTATTTAATTCACATATATTGTAATATGGAAAGTCTTCCCCCATAATTGTAGATGCTATAGGTTGCTTGTGGTTATTCCAAATATAATAAAGTATGTGCAGAGATGCTCTCATCTTTATTGTCATCTATTAAAATATCTTATGGGTTATGTTTTTACATAATGAGCTCCAGACTATATATTCTCCAAGACTGAGAATATAAATTTCCAAACTGAAGATTGAGAAACAATAGCAAGAAATCAATCCATTACGTTATTAATCCTTCCTGTGAGCTGACAGACCATAAAATTTTCCTACAATATGATAAACTTTTCAGGTCTTACTTTCAGATCTTCTGGAGTTGCATGGTTCATTCAACCATTCTCAATGTAGAAATGGAGCAAAACACTTTTTCATAGCTGAAAAAAGTAATTACTGTATTTAAGAGAATCTTTCCATGTACTACACTTGATCTTAGCCAAAAGGCTGAGAAGCATCTTTCCATATATTGTTATTCTAGAGATCATTAGAAATGAGGTAGAAACAGATCTTATGATGATCCAAATCCTATGTTTAGCAGAGGCATACAAAAAGTTGCCACAGGTGTTATTGCAATCAAATGTAGCTTTATTTACTTCAACAGGTTCCCAGGTCATTGGATACAAATAGGAATATGTAGCTGTATGACCATTCCAGGAAATACTCCCCAGAGGAAATATCTTTGGTATAAGAATGTAGGAACATTTTTTCTACTTAAAAGAAACACAGAAAGGAACATCCTCAATTTTTATTAGACTTGTTTGGTCTAATGGGTCAGACACCAGGCTAGAAATCAGGAAACTGTGAGCTTGTTACATCATTTTGGTGTAAAAGCCCAACTCATTTTACAGGACTGTTGTTGTGGTTAAAATAGGAGGAGGAAGGAGTATTAGGTATGTTTGTTGCTTTGAATTATTTATAAAAATAATACAGGCAGGATAAAAAAAACTGTAAAGAAAAGTCTCTTACCTTTTCAGGAAGAACAATTGGCTCCTTGGTTTTCCGAGGAGCTGAGGGAGATGAAGCGCCGGAAAAGACGCCTAGAGAGTGGTTGGAGGACCAGCCGCTTCAGATCTGACCGAACACTATTGCAGTCCCGTATTAGGATGTATTTAGTGGCGATAAAGGCAGCAAAGCGATCTTACTTTTCCGCCCTTATTGCGTCCACAGAAAATCGCCCGGCCGCCCTTTTTAGGGTGACCTGCACCCTTCTGGATGTGGGAGCATGGGAGGATCCCTTGCAAGGACGGGCTGAGGATTTTTCTAGATATCTGCAGGACAAAACTGCTCAGCTCCGGGACGGGCTGGACTCTGACTGGGCACCTCTGGATGGGAGAGCGGGGATGGATTTCGATGAGGTCATTTTGGGAGAGTTCGATCCTGTGACCCTGGAAGACGTGGACAGGATTCTGGGTGGGCTTAATGCCACCACATGTTTACTGGATCTGTGTCCCTCCTGGCTGGTTCTGGCCACTCGGGAGGTGACACGAGGTTGGCTCTAGGGGATTATTAACGCTTCCTTGAAAGAGGGGCTTTTACTTGCCTCTTTGAAAGAAGCAGTGGTGAGGCCCCTCCTCAAGAAACCGTCCCTGGATCCAATACTATTGTCAAATTATTGTCTGGTCTCCAACCTTCGGTTTGTGGTGAAGGTTGTTGAGGGTGTGGTGGCACAACAGCTCCCTCAGCACCTGGATGAAGCAGTATATCTAGATCCCCTCCAATTGGGTTTCAGGCCTGGGCACAGCACGGAGACGGCATTGGTTGCATTGGTGGATGATCTCTGGAAGGCCCGGGACAGGGGTTGTTCCTCTGTCCTGGTCCTGTTAGATCTCTCAGCAGCTTTTGATACTGTCGACCACAGTATCTTATTGCGGTGGTTGGGGGGGGCTGGGAGTGGGAGGCACCGTGTTACGGTGGTTCTCTTCCATCCTCTCCGACTGCTCACAATTTGTGTTGGCAGGGGGGCAGAGGTCGACTCCAAGGCCATTGTTTTGTGGGGTGCCTCAGGGGTCTGTGCTCTCGCCCCTGCTGTTCAACATTTATGTGAAGCTGCTGGGTGAGATCATCCGTGGTTTTGGGTTAGAGTTCCATCAGTATGCTGATGACACTCAGCTATACATTTCTACCCCACCCCACCCCAACGAAGCTGTTGAAGTGATGACCCAGTGCCTGGAGGCCATGCAGAGTTGGATGGGTCTTAACAGGCTTCATCTCAACCCCACCAAAACCGAGTGGCCGTGGTTTCCTGCGCCCAGATACAGCCAGCTCACTCCATCGCTGGCTGTGGGGAGAAATCTTGACCCCCACAGAGAGGGCGCGCAATCTGGGTGTCCTCCTGGATGTACGGCTGTTGTTAGAAGATCATATAGTGGCCGTCGCCAAGGGGGCTTTTTGTCAGGTCCGTTGGATCTACCAGTTGAGGCCCTTTCTGAATCGGGGCACGCTTCGCACAGTCACTTCCACCCTCGTCATCTCCTGCCTAGACTATTGCAATGCTCTCTACATGGGGCTTCCCTTGAAGAGCATCCAGAGACTTCAGCTGGTGCAGAATGCGGCCGCGCGGGTGATTCTGGGGGCTTCTCGGAGCTCCCATGTTACATCGCTCCTGTGTGAGATGCATTGGCTTCTGGTGGCCTTCTGACTGCGATTCAAGGTATTGGTGGTTACCTTTAAAGCGTTCCATGGCTTGGGACCCGGATACTTACGGGCTGCCTGCTGCCACCAGTGGCCTCCTGCCAGCCAGTGCGCTCCCACAGGGTGGGTCTCCTTGGGGTACCATCAGCTGGATAATGGCGGCTGGAGGCCCCGAGGGTGCAGGCCTTCTCTGCGGGGGCACCCTCCCTCTGGAATGAATTACCCCCAGAGATGCGGGCCATTACTGACCTGAGGGCCTTCCAGTGAACATTAAAGACCCACCTTTTCCAACAGGCCAGTCTGGCCTAGTGTTAATTACTAGGGTTTTAAATTTTTGGTAATTTTTAACTTTTTTACCTTGCTTTTATTGCATTACTGTAATTTTATATTCCCAGCCACTAGTCTAATTCTTTTTAAATCTGTTTTAAATTTTCTATCAATTGTGTTGTTTTATCTGGGCTGTACACCGCCCCGAGTCCCTTTTTGGGAGAGGGGACGATATAAAAATTTAATAATAAATAATAAATAAATAAATTCCTCTTTGTCCCTAAATGGATTGGTGACAGATTTTTCTCCAATCCTTTAATTACTATCCAGAGAGTGGGTAAGAGAAATTGCTATGCTGATAATCAGCTCAGCCAACTAGAGCAGAAAAGAGACTGAATTTATACTGATGACCACATTCCTAAGGCCCATGGAATACAAGATGACTTGGCAGAAGAAAGTGACAGCCCAAGACATTTTTGTTGCTGGAGGCAAAGGGTAGGAAGCAGCATTCCTATAGCCCATGATGCTCTCATCGGACTCTATGGTGTGAAAGAAACTACATGGGATCCAAAGTTTTAGAGCAGTGTTTCTCAAACTTGGCAACTTTAAGACTTAACTCCCTCATTCAACACATCTTAAAATTACAAGTTTGAGAAATACCGATCTAGTTGTATAATTTAGAATCAGATAAGATGGGGGCTATGCAAATGTTTTAAACAAACAAACAATTAGTACATAAAATTTACCATTAGTGTAAGCAGTTTTTTACTCTTTGCTTAATCTTTTTTTAAACAGTTTTTATTAGCATACAAAGAAAATACAAAAGTAAATATTAGAGAAAATAGGGAAGGGAAAAGGGAAGAGAAAAGTGAGGGAAAAGTGAGGGAAAGAAAAGGGGAAAAGAAAAAGAAGGCATTGACTTCTGACTCCATTTGGTGCAGTAGAATAAGGCATTAACATAAAACCAAAACTTTTACTTTTACATACTAGTATAACTAGTCATTTTTATAACAATAAATAAATCTATCTAATCAGTAAAATCCAAAATGAAAGATTCGTGTTTTTTTCCATCTCAAGCACAAAGTCCAGAAGTGGTTTCCAAGTAGCAATAAAAGTATTTATATTTTTTTCTTTAATCAAAACAGCCAATTTAGACATCTTTACTAACACCATCAATTTCTGCAGTCACTTCTACACTGTGGGGACGGAGGTGACCTTCCATTTTTTTTTCTTAATCTTTTAATTAATTGTAGGTAATGAAATGACTAATTATTAGTACAAAACTGAGCCAGCAAGACGCAGAATGTTCAAGAGATTTTAAAAACCATTCAAAATATAAATTCCCCTGATTAGACTACATGCTGTTTTATGATGTACTCCTGTTTGTTTTACTTTTATTCATCTTTCCAAAATAGTAGGATATATGACATTTTTATTACTATTATCTTATCTGCCAGCATATGAGGACTGCAAAGAAGAACAAGGTTTTCTCACTGTGCTACTCATAGCATGGTGTACAGGTTTTAATTAATTGCTCTCCTTCCCCTTCCCAGCATGCATTTTGTCTCTCTCTCTCAAGGCCTAAAGAAAGAGATCCAAATAAGACATTGGTAAGTGGGATTGAAGCAATATTTTCTACTGGGAGTAGAATTTCTGTAAACTCAAGCCAAAAAATACATGCAAATAATAAATGAAACTGTCAACCATTGCAAGGGGTAAACACTGCAGCATAAATAAAATAAAAACACCACTCTTCACTACTCTGTCTTTCATCAGGTTGCATGGATTGGAGCAAAAGCTTACCCAGGAAGATTTTAAGGTTTTTTTTTTTTACTTTATGCATTTGTCCTTCACTTGACAGTACCTTAACAAATGAATGGGAGAGAACCATCTAATGACAGGTTAAGACCAAATGATTCCATTCAAATGCACTTTTTAAAAACAATTCAGAAATTTTTCAATATAAATATGGATTGGGTTGTGTATGTAGACTGTTTACAGATGTGATCATAAATAGAAGCCAAACACCACATTATTAAAATAAATACTGTTAAGTAAAATATTTAAACCAAGTAGCTTATGCAATAAACAAAAGATTATTAATTTCATATTGCTTGGAATTCCCAGTGGTGATCTGTAGGACGATTGTGTCCACAAATATTTTTTAGGTCATGTTTTCCCCTTCTGTTTATATTTCTGCTCAAAATGAAATATGTCACACTATTAATGATCTATGTTCATTAGCTGGAACAGGAGACCCATGAAGAGGAAGGAAATTTACGGACAGTGAAATCTCCCAGCTGTGATTGCCATGACACAATGGCACTTTTTTTCTTAATTTTCTATTAATTACATTTCTTAGTGCTTACTAAACATCATGTCATTTGGGTATTTAATTTACTTAACAATACAGACTCTTCCCCCCTTTTTTCCAACCACTGGTAAAATAAGTTCCATGTTTGATCTTCTTTCTGTTTGATTTTCAATGTAAATCTATCCATTTCTGCACATTTCTTCATAATTTCCAATATATGCAAAGATAATCCTCACTGCTGTTAAGACATGTAATACTAAATAATACTTTTCTTATCATTTTTTTCTGGTATCATCCCTAATAAAAACAGTTCAGGTTTAAAATCCACATGTTTCCCTATTACCTTTTCTAGCTGTCTGTCTATTTTTGCCCTTTTTTTTTTTTGCTTTAGCACAAGTCAACCACATATGATAAAATGTCCATCTTTTGATTATATTTCCAACATTTACTAGACATTTAAACATTTTAGCTAACCTAACAGGTGGTAAATGCCATCTATAAAACATTTTATATAAGTTTTCTTTATAAGAAGTTGCCATTGTTAATCTATAGTTCCTTTCCCATATTTTTTCCATTTCTCTAATTCTATGTTATAGCCAAAGTCCCCCCCACCCCCATTGTACCATCGTGTCTTTTATTTGTTCACTCTCCATCTTTAAATTTAAAAATGATATCAAGATATTTCTACTCTATGACTGGACTGGTTATCAGTATGGTGATGGTTATCAACTTTAAAGTCCTACCAGGCCACTTGCAAGACCACCTTTTCCCAAAGTTTCTGCCTGCCCCATATGCCTTTATTGGAAATATACAAGGTTCCCTTATTTAAATATTGTCATCTTAAGGGATCTAGAAAGCATGGTTTTTTTTTTTCCTATGACTATTTCTCTGATCTGGAACAATCATAATAAGTAACTTATTATGGAAAAAAAGTCTCATGAAAATGTGTATATAAATGTTCAGTTTGTATATATAGTTTGTTTTTTATTTCTTTTAGGACACAAAATCAGGATAAAACAAGGTTAAAACTATAAAATAAGAACTGGGAAAAGAAAAAGAAAAATGGAATATTGATATATAGGTATTTTATATCTATAATCATGAAAAAAACTAATGACTGGGGATTTCCCTCCCCAATGAAATTGAATGGATTCCTGCATTGGGCAAAGGGTTGCATTAAATGTTCTTTAAGATATATTTCTCTTTATCCATTTAGAAATTTTGAAATTTGAAAATTTAGATTTTTTTTAAATACTTGGCAAACAAAACCAATTATGCTTCCAGAAAATAATTTATATTTATCTCCAGACTAATCTCAGATTCTTTGCATGGTCAGTGGCACCATCTAAATTACTTCTACAGAATTTGATGATCTCCTAACCTTAGATTTCTCTTTTGATTGCTCCTGCAACTGTATTCTGGTGGGTAATTATGGGTTTCGCTGACAATACTGAATGAGAATAATTCTGAAAGGTATAAAGGTATTAGATGCATAATATAAAATATAGAATTATCTTGGGATATCTACTAACTTGTATATTTTACCCAAACTCAGATATTCAATTTCAGTTAGGAGGGTAGGATTCAGTTTTGATAATTGGTATATGGGTCCCGTCCCCCCAATATATTATTCCAGAATAGAATGGATCAAAAAGAAAAAAAACCTTCACAGAAATGTCAAAAACCACAAAGGTCAGCTTTAGATTACAATATGACCAGCAACTGCTGGCTTAGTTTCCATTTACCTTGAAATGTTTGCCTCCATTTCTAAATTTCGTTTGTGACATTTAGTAAGACCATTTTATCTGTGGAAAATGAGAACAAAATAAGACTTCATCTGTTCAACATGACAATTTGAGCAAGCAACCAAGCGGGGGGTGGGGGGTGAGGGGGAGACCCAATGCTTTTCACATGGAACAATATAAACAGTGGCCCATGGAGAACTTAGAACTCAGGTATTTTAACATACGACAGTTAATTAAATGACCACTTCATGCATTGGTTTATATTAATATACAATAGACTTTATTGTATAACTTAAGCTTACCCAATCAGTTCTATTGGAGTTGGGGAAATTGGACAAAGGGTTGAATTTTCCAAAAGAAGAATATCAATTATGTCAACCCCCAGCTGCTACTCAGCACTAATCATGAGATACATAAAGCAAGAAGTGTCAGATTAAAACTGTGAGTTATAAGAGGGCTAGGTACTTTCATGCCAAACAATTGCTTGAAATTGCTTACAGTGGCTTCAATCTAGCATGCAATAAAGACTCGTATCTAAATGAATCTTGAAGCTAAATGCATTGAAGCATGTAGCAACTGTAAAAAAAGAAAAAAACATTGGAATAATTAAGAAAGAAATAAAAAATAGAACTTCTAATGCAATATTCCCTTATACAAATTCTAAGTGACAATACATAGCTGAGTACAGTTGTGATTATTGCATTATTTATTTATCTATTTGTCAAATTTATATCTCATAGAAAGTGATTCTGGGCAGCATACAACAATCCAATAAAACAGTAAATATATAAAACAATCATTACTTAAAACCTTTATGCAATAATTATTAATAGAGGAGAACTAAAACAGAAAAATAAATAAATGGAGGTATGTTAATATTAACAGAGCCACTTCTTGAGCTTACCTATCCCCTGGAGTTGCTGGCCTGCTGGGATGACTTGGTCTTGAGGAACTTTTGAAAGAGTAACAAGGCTGACCTCACCTGGGGAAGAGCAGATTCCACAATGCAGGCACTATAGCACAAGAGACCCACAAAATGTAGCCCTGCACTTTTCTCTTCTTTATCCTCTCAGCTGATTGATGCTGCAGGCCTCATCTGGTGTGTGGAAAGTGTGTTAGGTGCACATGTATTAGGTGTGTGCTCAACAGCGAGCTGGTAGTGGAACAGGTAGGATCCCACTGCTGATATCCATCCTAGGAGATTTGATGGATGGACAGATGAAATTAGGAAGAGGTGGTCCCTCAAATAACCCAGTACCATACCATGAAGGGCTTTAAAGGTCAACATCAGCATCTTGAATTGGACTCGCAAAAAAGCTAGTACCAAATCAGCTAATGCAGCAATGATGTAACATGTGATCAAGAGAAACACACATACCAGTTTGTGCTACTCCAATTTGCAACAACTGAATTTTCTGGATTACACTTCAAGGGCAGCTCCATGTAGAGACCATTGCAATATAATCCAATTAGGACATGACCTGGGCATAAATGACCCCTTGATTTAGGAGTGGGTCAAACTGGCATACAATATGAAGTTGTTCATAAAGATTCTCTTTATCATCATTAGTGAGTCTGTTGGGGATAGCATGAATCCATCTAGTACTAAAGATGGTATAGTCCTAGGACCGGAAGGCCCCAAAGCTCAAAGCCTTGCCAGAGTTCATTTGAAGCTTGTTGTTCCCCATCCCTATCCTTAGAGCCTCCAGGGTCTAAGAGAGGATGTTCACAAGATTGTTTAATTTATTAGGAGTGGATATGTACAAATGGGTATTATCAGCATAATCTTATATTTTCAGATTAACCAGAGAGAAAACATGACATGATAAACTATTTTTTACTTTATTGTACATTAACATAATCTTGAAAGTCTGAAGGCACAAATTTCCCAGCTCTACTTTTAACTACTTGATCCATTGCAACATGTTTTGCTAAGTTTTTTCTCTGATCACTTCTTTTTCTTGATAGTTAAGCGTCTGTGGGTTCCATCCTTTCTTGCCTGACTGTTTCTTAGGCAGCATCTCTCCTTTTCTTTCCCAAAAGTCATCCATATGTTCCATTACACATTTAAATGGTGAATAGGATCAACCTCTGAAGTATCCTACATAGAAGGTGCTTAAGGATGATATTGGTCTTCCACAATTATCAATAATTTGAATTGACCCTGGAGAAAGAAGGTGAACCAGCACAATACCCTGTTGCACACCTCCAATTGATCCACAAGGATGAGAACATTGTATCTCACCTGTCATGGATTCCATTACTCCCAATGGTTTATGGAGTTTCTGAGGCAGATTAAATGAAAAGAAGATATCTACAGCACCATTGGTGCTCAACTAAGGATGAACTAAGGATGGCTGGACCAGTGGTGGGATTCATTTTTTTTTTACTACTGGTTCTGTGGGCATGACTTGGTGGGCATGGCATGGCTTGGTGGGCGTGGCTACTATAAAATCTCCATTCCCTTCCTACTCCTGGGAGAAGGTTACTGCAAAATTCCATTCCCTTTCCACCTCACTAACCTGCTTTCTATCTCGATTCTCCTGCACAGGGCAACAAAAGAAACCCCACCAAGCAGCTGGGACTCAGAAGGCAGAGAATAGATGGGGGCAGGTCCAGTCAGAGGTGATATTTGCTGATTCTCTGAACTACTCAAATTTTCCACTACTGGTTCTCCAGAACTGGTCAGAACCTGCTGAATACCACCTCTGGACTGGACATAGGTTAAAGTCACTATTAAGGATTATTTTAGGCCAGCAAGGGCAGTGAAACAGTAGTGCTTCTCCACCCTTATTGAATCTGCAGATTGCCTTCAATTGTGTTGATCGTAGCAAGCTGTGGAGGTCTTGTGGATGCCAGCACATTTTGTCAAGCTGAGGCTCAGTACAAAAAAACAGAAAGCCACTGTGCAAACAGCATTTGGTGACACTGATTGGTTCAATATAGAGAAAGGACTACAGCTTTTCTTATTCAACTTATTTAATTATTCAATTAACAATTGAAGGAAAGATTGGAGCAAGGGACATCAACCTTCAATATGCTGACAACATAACTTTCCTCTCAGAAATCAAATATAGGTGTGAAACATCTGATCAAAAGTACTAAAGAACAAAACAAGAAATTTGACCTTTTCCTGAACATCAAAAGACCAAGCTCATGAGAAATGAAATGGAAATGTCAAAATAACTATTAATGGTGAAGAAATCAAATGCATGCAAGATTTTCATTTTCTTAGGATTGCAGATTGATCTAGGCAGTGAATCTGGTCTAAAAATAAATGGTTGAATCACACAGGATCATACAGCACTGATAAGCATTAGTGAACTATGGAAAAGCAAGGAATATCAGCTTGGTAACTAAATATAGATTACTCTGCATTATGTTTCTCAGAAAACCTACAGTTGAACACGAACAAACTAGACAGAAAAAAAGTTGATTCATTCACACAGTGGTATTGAAGAAAGCTTCATGCATTCCTTGGACAGCAAAGGTAACAATCAAGCAAGTACTGAGGCATATAAAACCAAAACCAGATATATTGCTGTAAGGCAAAATCAAAACATTCTTCCTTATTTATTTTGGCCATGCCATCCAATCAAACTCACTCAAAAAGGCAGTTATGCCCAGAATGATCAGCAGTAAAAGAAAATAAAGCCACCAAAAAACTAGACATCATCAAAGCTGACAATAGCCAGAGTAGAAGACAAGTAAAAAAAAACCATATAAGATTGGAAAACATGATAGAGCTGATCTATAGAATTGCTGAGAATCAGACCCAATTAAATGGATAGGATCATTCTCATCCTCATCCTATATAAAATGGAGAAAGAAAAGAAGTTTTTATTTCTTATTTACCATTGGAACTCAAGGTCATCCACTGAAACTCAAGGTCATCCACTGAAACAAATGAAGCAAAACAAATTAAACAAACAAATTAAAATGCTTACATAAACATTTATATAAATAAATAATTTTGTCCAGCTGGTCTTTCACTAATAGGTTCATGGTCAATTGGCGGGATGGATCTCTGGAAATCATCTGGTTCATGGGGTGCTTAAATCTGGCCCATGGGGCTGGCCTGGAAATAGCCTGTGGTGCCTCTGGCAGCCAAAATGGAGTGGGTGTGTGGGGGACGTGTGTGCCTCCCCATATCCCATTTTGGCTGGCAGGGTGCTGCATCTGTCCCGTCTCTTTCCCCCTTGACTGACCCATGGAGGGGAACTGCAATGCTGATCCGGTCCTCGAAGAAATCCAGTTTGATACCCCTGGTCTGGACTCTAGAAATTGATTGATCATGAAAGAAAGATATATTAATGTCCTTCATATTCATCATTTTTCTAAATGTTGTCCCACAGAAGGGTGTTTCACTGAGAAGGTCATTCTTTAGATCTTAACCCCCTGGATCTCTCTCAGAGTAGAATCCAGAGTATCCTCTCCCTGATAATCCATATAAGGTGGGCATGTTCTACCTGGAGAAGCTAGTTTCTAAGATAAGATGGACCACACAACAAAAGAGGTTTACTAGCATCTTGAATTGAGTTAGAAAATTAATTGGCAATTGAAAGAAGAGCTTCTTGAAAATGGGTCTTATTTCATTGAATCAATTAATGTTATCAGCTGGCATTCTGTGTGAACTTCAACTTCTGAATCATTTTCTAGGGCAGCCCCAGGAATTAGTATTAGATTTCAATTTAGAAGGACCAATTAAATTTTCACTTTGCTGATCACTAACTCATTCTGATGGACTAATGTGTATGTATTATAAGTACCATGTTAATAAAGTGGTTTATCTTTGCTTGTTTGTTGAACATAACAAAATACTTTTATTATACTTTTATTCTCACAAAACCAAGATATACTGTATATAGATCTAGATAAATTCTCTTCTCACCTCATTGTGTGGTCTGTGTCTTCCTCATATTTACCAGAAGCCTGGAAATTTGAGGGTTCTGCACAATATCAGTCGTTCCTTAACACTGCATTCTTCTGGACCAAGAGCTCTAATGTTGTTCCTGTTAGAGCCACTCTCCCATCTTAGGAGTCACAGTCTCGAGTGGTCCTACCACCACTGGGACCACTTTGGCCTTTACAGAATATAAAATAAATCTTCCCTATTTCATCCAAGATTTTTCTTAAATAGTCAAAGTATTTCTTGCTTGCTTCTTTCCCTCAGGCACAATTGACTGACACCCAACAAAATCATTGGCTTGTTTTTCTCTCTCACTCTGATAACCTTATAACCAAAGATACTATATTATCCTTTTTTTGCAACTGACACAGAGAATATGATTTCATGTTGAAGTTTGATAGGTGTTCAGGCTAAAGGAGTTATTTATTAAAGAACAGAAAGTTATTGCTTGTTCATGAAAGGGAGGATTTCCTGTGTTCTGACAAAATATTCCCTTTTCTCTTCAACTTTTTTCCTCCAACTAAGGTAGAAGTACAGTTGTTATAAATAGGCTGTGGAATTCTGATGGGTGTAAAAGTATTCCTCCAAAAATATATTCATGAAAAATGCTGTAATTTAAAATTTCATAGGGAATCACCTCATTTTTAGATTGCATATCTTTCTGCCAATTGAGAGACATTGAAAGTGTCATGTGCATCTAGTGTGTTGTTCTTTTTATTTGGTTGGCTCTCAAATGTTATAAATTCTCATGTTGTTAAATTGCTTTGATGATCAGATGAGGAGAAGGTACTATTCCCTTTGAGTGGATGTCCATGCCGAGGCCTCTGGAAATGTAGCCAAGTTCTGTGCTATTCCTATTGCTGTCCAGGGACTTTCAATATAAGCTTCCAATTGTCCTGATTGTACAAGTTTTCTTTCTGAATTATGGAAAGGACAAGTGAACTAAATGCTTTATTATACTTTTTCTACTAAGTATATATTCCTTTCTGGGTATGCATATTGCTATTGAAAAAAACAATAATAAATAGAATAAAATGATGGTTATCACTAATAGTGCACTTTCCATGAAGCATAGGCAAGCCCTAATTTGGCCGTTATCATACTAATGATTGCTGTTTTAAATTTAATAACTGACTATAGTTTAATGAATAAGCACCTGATGAGAAAATTGTTCTTCAGTAGTCATAGTTCCTAATAATTATGGGGTAAATGACTCCAGAACATATTTACTACAATGGTCTACGTACAGTAATATTGTGTTCATTAAGATATCTTTAGAACCATACCTACAAAAGGAATTCATTGAAATGTTCCATATATGTATTCAATACATATTATTGAATCCTATTTATTCTTACAGTGCAGAAGATAACCATCTGGCTGGAATAAAAACCATCTTAACTATATGTTAGGAGCCAATAATTGAAATGCATGATTAAGTATTAAATACCTATGCATGATTAAGTAATACCTATGCATGATTAAGTATTAAACTCAGCACTGCAAGTATTATATCCCAGTAGTTGGTAGTAGATTACTTCCACAGGCTAATTACAGTACAAATGATGTTGTGTTCTTATATTCAACTTCATTGGATAAACCTACATCCTAGTGTTTTGAAAGTGGGGCAGTTTTACCCAATTAAACTTACTTTATGACATACACAATTGCAGTGATGCCTGCTCCATCATCATTTTTCCAAGTTAAAGTCCCAAAAATATTTTTCTCATCCTGTTTTCTAACCATTTAGTTTGAGTTCTTCTTCATTTTCCCGTTATTATATCACTTTCAAATACGGCAAACAGAATTACAAATCTTTCTGCCAGAATAGGTAATGTTACAAAACAGAATGAAAGCATATTATGTTGGAATGATACATAATGATTATGGTATTTGGGACTTTGGGATCATCTTTCCATCTTTAGTCCTGTACAGTGTTTCCCTATTATTAGAGACTGGTGAGCAATTGGAGGAGAGGTGTTTCTTGGATTCAGTCCTCTTCAAAGACCAAGTGGCAACTGTAGCTAAGAAGGCCTTTGTACATATTCATCTTGAATATCAGTTGTCTCTGTTCCAAACCAGGAAGTCCTCCAGAAAATCACTTATGCCCTACTTATCTGACAAATGGACTGTTACAATGCACTATATATGAGTTGCCAGTAAAGAATCACTTAGAAGCTATAGCTGGTCCAGAATGCAGTATTCCACAATTGTTCCATGAGCTGCACAGGCTACCAGTTATCTCGCCAACCAATAAAGCCTCCTGATAGCCTGTTCCTGCTCTGAACTCCTTTGTCTGCTGTGCCAAAGGGAAATTTGGAGAATTGTTAATAATTTATTTAGAGGTTTTGGGGAACAATCAATTTCCACATATAGCATACTGTTTGTGATTTAGGAGTATCCACAATAAGCTTGTCCAATTTCCAAAGTGATTATTCTTTCAAAATAGATTGTAAATGTCATTTTAGAGAGGATGTTTTGATTGTACAGTTTTATGTAAGAACTATAAAGGTTCTCCTTTTAAAAAAACTGGAAGAAGATCTTTACTTCAGACGTAGTGTCGAGTTGTTTCTGATTTCCTGAGATAACTCCTGATTTTTAAAAGGATTGCTGCTCTGTCTGAGGCAATGCTGTTTTAAATTTGATTTAGTTTTTATATATAATGCATATAAAGAAAAGAAACTTCAGTAAAAAAGCATTATATGAAATACTTTGTGACAAAAGAAAATAAGTTGGAAAGCAGTCTACAGAGCTGGTTAAATTAGAATTGGTGCTTTGCCAAGGCAATGTTTGAGTGGATTGTTTGGTTGCCTTCAGAGTAGAAACTCTACATTTTCCCTAAAAACTTGGAGATATAATCATAAATGGTAAAAAGCTTTCTGGGGTGCATTCTAAATCATTCAGCATCTCCTAATGCTTATATGGAATGCACAAATAAAGGATAGACAATAGGCAGATTGTGTTTATTTTTATGGATTAGATTTCTGACTCAAACTGTCTGCTGCTTTTAACAACAACTCCATAATTTATTTGCTTCTCACAAAGTGAGAACAAAATGCAAAACAGTGTCACCAAGTGGCCAAGTTATTTTGTTATACCTGTAACTTTGACAAGATGGGCAGTTAGAATGAGTAAAATATTTATTGCTTTGGAATGGATGAATGAGACAGTTATGGACCAAACCTAATTGTTAGGTGTTTTTTTTTTTCTAATTCAGTAATGATCAAAAATATTTTTCTGCATTTTTCCACTACTCTCACTTAGATTAGGATTATTATTTTTTTCATTTGTGTAATAACACAAGATTTTTTTGGACCACTTGGTTGAGAACACCAATAATTAATATCATTTAGCCTTCAGTTTAAAAATAAGCATAACCTGGTTCAAATTTCTGGTATTATTACATGAATTGGAATGATGCTAACATTTGGTTTTTGCCTTTTTTTTCAAATTCTGAGATACAAAAGCTTATCTAATACAAATAGCAATAACGCATTTCATGAACAAAATACATTCTCTTTTTTGTATATAAATTATTTACTTCCCTGAAGATTTTCACACATTTTATGATTTAATTTTTTATTTATTCCATTTCTGTATAATATTTTTAAAACAATTTAAATATACATCCTAATAGGTAATTTTCATTTTTTTAAAAAAAAACAACTCTTTCAAACTCTGTCATCTTTCTTAAAGTTCTTCCTTTTTTCTTGGAATCACTTTCATTCTTTCAGAAATGCATAAATACACAAACCATAGCAAATTCTTTTCATCATTCAGCAGATCTTTTTGTGTCTTTAACCTGTTTCCTCAGTCTGGATGCACCAAATTGGCATGTGTGACTAAATGTTTCTTACTAAAGTTATCCCTGAAGTTAAAAAAAAAAAAAAAACTGAAGGTAAAACTAATGGTGAAGTCTTATTCTTGTTCTTTTAAATATTCCATATTTTTTTATTAAACTTTGTCTTATAAATGTCCTTTCAAATTATTCCCACCCAGCCACCCACTTTTGATTCCTTATACCATAAGTTCCCCTGGAAACCATTGGCTCAACTAGATCCTATTTGGGGATTTTATCTATTTTTTTAAAAGGTAAGAAATGAAAAGCCATCTCTTTCTTTTGTAAAACTTTAAACCTTATTCTTATATTTCTCCACTCTGTATAAATCAGCTTACTGTTCTTTGCAAATCCTTTTAAATTTTGCCTGAGATTAAAATAATAAAATGAAATAAAAATAAAATAAAATAAAATAGTCATGCTTGGTAATATATTCTAGTCAAGTTCTAGCCAAGAAAGTTTTAGGTTTGTCCACCTTTTAAGATCTTATTTTTCCCCATTATTTATTATAATTGTTTTGAAGAATATCATTATTACATGACCCCAAATAAAATGCCAAATATTTTACTGTTGTTTTTTTCTTGTTGTTATATCCAGATTTTTTTCCCCCTTTCTTTTAACAAAGTCATATTCTTGAGCTAAACATTTTGTTAATATCTTTGTTTTGTTTTCAGTGACATATGTCCATAAGATTTACCAAAGACTTTCACTGGTTTCATCTATTGTCTTATAATGTTCTGTTGTTGCATATAATAATAGTTGCTAATACATTGTTTGTGCAGCATTTCAACTTATACTCCTTTTAATCCCAAATATGTGTTTGTCTCTCCAAATTACAAATGATAAAGGGGAAAGTAAGCATCCTTGCTTATTGCTTTTGCTTATTAGAAAACATGCAGAGAGTCTTTCATTTGCCATGTTCATACAGTATATGCTTTAAATTCTTGTAGATTCATATTGCTTAAAATTGTTAGTAAGAAAGGCCATTCCAATTTGTCAAAAGCTTTTTCTGCCTCTCAGAATATTAGTGGAGCCTTCTTTCTGGTTGTTGCTGATATATTCTAGTGTATGCATATAAATCATCCTTCATTTTCCTCTGGGAACATAACCTGTTTGTATATATTTTATTAGAAATATATTTCATCAAATGTTCAGTGATTATTGTAGTGAATAGTTTATAACTGACATTTCTCTCATATAAATTTTATTTGTCTCCTATATGGTTGTTTCTGACATACTCACACAAACAGACAAATACAATAGATAGATAGTTATTCTTTATTTTCTATAGTATACTATAACTTCTTGGAATTTCAACTTTTTATTTTTTATTTATTTATTTGATTTGTCAATTGCTTACAAAATAATAGGTATAAGTATATACATAGTTATGAATATATGAAATGGGTACATATAAGAAAAATAAAAAGAAACAATAGGACAGGGACGGTAGGCACGTTGGTGCGCTTATGCACAACCCCTACAGACCTCTTAGGAAAGGGGTGAGGTCAATAGTAGACAATCTAAGGTTAAAGTTTTTGGGGTTTGGGGAAGAACTTGTCATTTGACCTCCATTTAAATAATTATTTCAGTCCTTGAAACCCTGTTATTAGGGTTTTAAACACCTGTCAAGGCACCTGCCAAAGTCTATGTTTCCATATATTGAAATATTATTTTTGGTGGCAGAGCTTTCCTCCTTTCTTTCTTGATATTGTTTGTCCAAATTTGGGTCTTACACTTCATTCACACTCCTAACAAATAAACTTCTTTTTACAAGATATTATGAAAAATGGTCCAAGGTAGATGTAATCAGAAAGGGATTGAGTGTAGTTCTATGGCAAAAAAAAAAAATTCCTCCTTTGGACAGCTGCTTTCCTAGTCAACTATCAGAGTACTTCTCAAGTGGATTCTGTTATATAATTTATAGCTATGTAGTCCTTCAAGATATCACCATTTTTATAAGTAAGATAGCAAGAAGTTAACAACAACAACAACAATAACAACAACAACAACAACAACAATAATAATAATAATAATAACAATAACAACAACAACAACAACAACAACAACAACAATAATAATAATAATAATAATAATAATAATAATAATAATAATAATAATAATAAATATTTATTTATATACCGCTCCTCTCCCGAGCGGTGCACAGCCATACAGTTAAAATAATAAATATGTGGAACAATAAAATTAAATTAAACCCAACCCTGGCTGTAAGTTGCTAGATAATATTGTTTATAATGTATAGGAAAAACAATTTAAGGGTTTGTATTTCAAGAAATACATCTAGAAAAGGAAAGTAAAACTTGAATATTAATACATTTATATTCTGCTTCATTGGCAGTTTTGAAGTATGTTGGTCACTGTGGGAATTTGCAAAATGCATTAGGTAGATATCAGTCTGATGCAGCAAAATTCAAAAGTCTTATGTAGTCTGGCAGTACCCTATCCTGGTTTTGAACTTGTTTCCTTATAGAAGCCTCATAGGATCATTGACTGGATGTTTTTGGCCATTACTTCTGTGTTGTGTAAGAAGTTAGGATATTATTTGGTTTTTCTTTTGAGTCTGAAGAAGGTCACAATGTCAGGCCGAAATATTCCTTGAGAATGTGCTGAGCTTCCTCATCCCAAGTTAAAGGGAGTTTTATTTTTCCTTTCTATGTTTTGGAAAAAATGAGGAAATTTCGAATTGATGACAAAAATATGAAATATGGATGCTTTTAAAATGATAATACACTTTGCAATATAGGCATTTTTGCCTCCATTGAAGATGCCAAAATTATTACCTTGGTTCTGGATGAATTATTCTGTACAGGAAAAGAGCAGAAGGAATCATCTTCAAATTGCTTTGCTTATAAAGTTGTTTTCCCTGTGGGAGCATCAGCACAGGCTATTTCCTTGTTAAAAATGATAAGTGTTATAATTTATCAGCTATTACAAAAGTCTGTGTGGTGTCTGAGAGGATTATATCTAGTGCTACCTCGGGACACTTACTGTGTTTTAACAGCTGGAACTGATAACCTCTAAGATGAGCATATTGCTAGTGACACCATTCAAGCTTCTTTTTTCAAAGAAATTCTCTCTAGAGATGCTGATGAATTTCACCTTAAATATCTCCTTTCTCTCACCCTCTTGTTATCAGCAATCTGGTTTACAATTTTCTGTTCAGCAAGTTAATCTGGATCGAAGATTGAAACTTCTCTTAGCAATACAGATATTTTCATTCTGCTATGGCCACCAGCATTCTTTCTTGTGCTTTAAAGGAATAAAGCATTAACCATTATAATATAATATAATATAATATAATATAATATAATATAATATAATATAATATAATATAATATAATATAATATAATATAATATAATATAATATAATATAATATAATATAATATAATATAATATAATATAATATAATATAATATAATATAATATAATATAATATAATATAATATAATATAATATAATATAATATAATATAATATAATATAATATAATACAATACAATACAATACAATACAATACAATACAATACAATACAATACAATACAATACAATACAATATAATATAATATAATATATAATATAACTTAACAATTTTCTATGTATATTATCAATTCCATCATCTGTATAGAATGATGAAGTTTTTAATGTTACTAATACCATCTTACACTTCTTCATTGTAGCTTCTGGAGTAATGCTGTTAGTTATGATGCCTCCATCCTTATGCCCCATACACTTTCCCTCATTAAAGTTTGACATGTGTCTGTTTCCTTTGCTATGCTATAAATTTCTATAAACCTGATTCATAACAGCTCTGTGTTATCTTCAAATTGTAAATACATTAGACTGAATCAATCCACCATAGGATGAAGGCCTTCATCAAAGAAAATGAAATGGATGGTGATTGGACTCAGTAACAGTAATGATGAGTATACCATTGCAAAACTTGGAAGACCAGGTTAGAGACAAATAATTATTGTGAAAATCTGTGTGGTCATGAAGAGTTCATCACAACTTGATACTACATAATACATCAATTGCTATATTATGCTATATTATATTATGTACTACTATACTATGGGTTTGTTTTTACTTTTAAAAATTTCATTTGGACTTCAGTCCTTGGCATAACCAACTCAGAAACTTTAGTTAAGTGTGAATTGATAGATAGATGTGTTTGGAGTTTCTGGATAAGGATTGAAAGCTGGCTCCTCTATTTAAAGGAGCAAATAGAACCTCAATTTTCCCTCTTGAATCCAAGACTACCACTATACTACACTGTAGATGGATTACAAATAGACAGGCAGACAAACAAACAGACTCCCTATCTGCAGTTTAAAGCAGTAAGGCCTGACTAACCAATTCTCAATTATTTTGCTATTCTGCTTATGTTGATTCAGATGAAATAGCAACCATAAACAATTCCACCTGCTGAAAGCTTTGCAATTACACATTACAGGAAAAAATATGTCCTGAGGAATATTTTTACTGCTTGTATATCATGAATTGAAACACAATATTTCAAAAGCCTTTTACTTTTCAGATTGGTAAGCATTAAGGAAATGGATTTGACAATAATCTGCTGGGTATGCGTATTTACAGAATTCCAATTAGTGGCCCAAACAGTGTTATTCTTGGTGGAGGATGACAAAGTTTATAGAAGAATAAGATGAAAGCCAGATATGAAGATGATAGATTACACTGAATATACATTATGTTTGCAGAATAAAAAGTTGAGGGAAAATTTACTGGCTTACTATTTTAATTTTTTTAAAAAAAGGAAAACAGGAACACATTTAGGCAGGTATTTAAGAAGTTAGCCAAGTGTGAAAAAAAGACTCTTCTAACTTCTAAGTCTATGCTATCAAGAAGGTATATTCTATAAAGAAACATTTAGAATATTGAAAAACTGTATCTGTCTGTGTTTGTTATTTTCAGCATCTCCATAAATACTTTATATAAGTAGCACAGCTTCTTGAAGGTCTTTGAAATAACAAACAGAAATTGTACAGGATACTATAATATGCAACCTGCAGCACTGTTATGCAAACCTTATTTTGACACTTTGGAAAAATGACCTCTTTATGGCATCATCAACAGTGCAATAGAGTATTGCAGGTCTTAAATGTTACTTTTATTCTTTAGAAGAGGGGCTACAATATTTTACAAGTTAGGATCACATTTCTGAGTTGGTCATGCCAAGGACTGAAGTCCAAATGAATTTTTAAAAGTAAAAACAAAGCCACAGTTAATATAGCAATTGATGTATTATGTAGTATCAAGTTGTGATAAACTCTTCATGACCACACAGATTTTCATAATAATTATTTGTCTCTAACCTGGTCTTCCAAGTTTTTCAATGGTGTACTCATTATTATTGTAACTAAATCCAACCATCTTGTTTGTCCTCTTCTCTTTCCTTCTATCATTCCCAGTATTAGGGCCTTTTCCAGAGAACTGATCTTTGCATAATGTATCTGAAGTAGAATAATTTCAGCCTGGTCATTTGTGCCTTGAGTGAGACTCTGGGTTGATTTGTTCATTCCTGGCTGTTCATGATATTCTAACGTTCTATGGAGATTTTCAGTCATCCATACAGATAATAATACAGATAATTGCAAAGGCGCCAAAGGAGAAATGTGCTTTCAAACTTGTACTGTTACATTATTGTAACCTTACAACAAAATAGAGCTAGTATTTCAGAGTGTATTTATTTTCAATACAACCTCACAAGGCTTGTTTGATGTTTTGAACTGCTTTTATTGTGGTTGTTTGCTTGCTTGCTGTTTTGTTTTTAGAATTTTGTAAACTGGGGAAAAAAACTTTCCATAGCAAATTAAGGAGGGAAGGTTCTGGTTCTTTTTTCTTATACTCTTTCAGTGTAAAGGGAAGGATGCTTATCTCTTTGGTAAAAGAGTGGGCTAATTGCCCCTGATGTTTGTTTTGAAAACAATCGCTGCTTTTATTCATCTGCAGTGAAGTAAAATAGCTCTTTCTTCAAAATTAAGATGGTAGAACTCTGCCAGTTACTTCTGATCAGAAATGGTTACAAAGGTTGCAAAATCAGCTACCAACTGTTCATCCCTGAGCTGTACTGCAGGTTGAAACTCTTGTGTATATAATATTAGTTGCTTTCATTTCTCTTTTAAGAATGTAGAGAAAGAAGCATTGAGAAAGTCAGCAAAATCACACCTAAACCTGAGATTTCTTGCCTCACCTCATAGATATATTTTTGACTACATCATTGTATTACATCCCAAGAACTGTGCCTTACTGTTTAAGGATAGTTTATTCTTTTTTTTTTTTCATGTGATTGAAACCATCTGGCCATCCATCATGGTGTTATCTGAAGTCTTTACTCAGCTGGTGACTATTTTCTTGCCGAGAAAAGGCTGTACTGACTGATCCTTGTCTGGTTTTCAGAGAAGACTTTCCTGGCATTTCAAAACTCTCTTCCTATGATGAAAATACTCAACATTTAAATTTTGGATGTCTAAACCAGAAATCAGGAAATAGGTTTTATTAAAGTTCAAATAGTTCAAACATAATTCATTTAAAGATTTTTGCTTTTATATATGTAATAAAGATCTTTTAGTATTATCAGTAAATTCAAGATTAAATAATCTCTTATGGAAGATAATCAAAAGTTGCCAGGTGGAAAGAGATCATTTCTAAAGTAAACATATGATCTGAAATAAATTACATATCTTTTTTCAGCACTATCATACATAAAATGATTTATTATAATAATGAATGTATGAAAGTATTCTCCCCAATTTTTGTACTTATATTATTATTCAAATTTATGGAAAGTTCCAAGGAGTTAACAGAAAATTGTAATCCCTGGAGTAAATCTCATTGAACCCAATAAAATTTCTTTATGAGTAGCAACACCATAGCTCAGAATGTCCAACTCATTATCATATAGTTACTGTGGATACAATGGCTAAGAACATATTCTAACAAGATATCTTAGCTGCAGTCATATTTATAATCTGACATATATTTTGTTTCTTGACTGATTTTTTATATTGATGAGAAATTATTTAGAAGTAGAACCATAAAACTTTCTTAAAGTACTTTATGCTATGCACCTTAGAGTTACATTCATTAGAAATTCCAGGTTTTTATTTAAAAAGAAAATGAATTAAGAAAGCTTTTTGTAATCTTTCCAATTAACAGTAGTAATGTTAGGAAAGGACCAGAGAAACTAACGTAGAAAAATATTTTATTGTCACCAGACTGGTAGTTACAAAAACAAAAGAACAAAATCCAGTAATGCAAGCAGGCGAATACACAAAGAGGCAAACACAAGAAATGCAAACACATTCATCTTCTTTCTATTTTCAAGTTATCACTACAATTGCTCACACTGTAGAAGAGATTGAATAAATCACTGAATAATTTCAGAAAACTGGAAAATCTTCTTGTGTTCTGATCAAGACTTCCTGAGACCTTAATTAAACACACGCTTAGTCCAAACAACTCTTGTTTATTTCAGCGTGGGAATTATGCGTATTTCCAGCCTGTAATGAGTCCCAAACAGTCCCTTGAGATAAGCATCCACCTTATCTTTTTTAAATTGCTGCTAATATAATAATAATTGCATGCTGGTTTTGCCAGAGGTCCTGGGGAACCCAGAGAGGGATGGAGCCCATCAAATGGCTAGTGTGATCTGCTGTGGTTGGGGTGGTTGGGTGGGAGTTGGTTTTTTTTTGTTTGTTTGTTTGTTTTGTTTTTTGCTTTCCCAAATTTTGTTCTATCGCACTTTACTAATTTATTTGATTCTTTTTGTTAGTTTTTATTATTTATTATTTTATTTTTATTTTTTGTTTTAAATATGGTTTTATACTGTGTAAGTTGTCTTGAGTCACCATGGGCAAATAAGCGGCAATATAAATTAATTAAATAAATAATAACTAAAGTGCCAAATTAACTGTAAAAATCAACTGAAGTACAAAGTCCACACAGAGCTTCAAGGTTTAATCTGAACAGAGCAAATGACTTTGCTTCCTTTATACCTTAGGGGAGGGGCAATCATCTCCAAGCCTTACTCCTGAGTTGCCCCTTTTGTCTCAGCCACTCTTGCCATGTAGCAGCTCTGTGCACACTCGCACTGGGAAGAGGCTCCCCTTGTTCCTCTGCTCGCTGCTTCCAGACTCTGGAGGCAGCACTCCCAAATGGTTCTGACCCCATCTCTGCATCAAATGCAGGACCCTTGTCCAAGTTCCCTCTAGACTCCCGGACCGGTCCCTGTTCTTCTCCACTGTCCAATTCCACTGCTGTCTGCACAGCTTGCTGGCAAATCTCAACACCTTGCATTTTAATGGTGGTTTATGACTCATTGTTATCTGTTTAGAGATAGCTGAAATAACAATAGGTTATTATTATTGAACTAATTAAACTAGTTTTCCCATTCCTACATCCAGAACTAAGCAAGAAAGTATAATTGTGGCATTCAGATGCTTTTTTTTGGGGGGGGAATTCTAGAAATAAAACAATAAAATTATCCCTCTAATTCCCTTTTTAAAACAATATAGGTAAGCTGTGTTCCACAATGATTTCTACTGCTGTCTTTTTATCTTCTTCTATCTTATGGATGAAAAGAATACTCTTTTGGAACAGGCAAGGCCCATCTTAGTCCAGCATTTGACTTTTCATTGTAACTACCTAGGTATTTTAGGGGAATTTGAAAGAATGTGAAATATGAAGCTCTATGTACAGTATATTCCCCTGACTCTAGAATAAGCCTTCAAGAGTCACAACATAAATGTCATTTATTATGTGCAACCCAGAGTCTCTTTTGGGGAAAGATGGGCAGCATATAAATTTGATTTATAAAAGTGTGGATAATTGATGAGGCAACATCATGGGACAACAGAATAGAAGACAAAGAATTGGAGTAAATCATAAAGTATCAAGATCTAAAAATTGAAATGGAAAGATCATGACAAAAATTTGCTGTGATGCTCCCAGTAATTATTGGCACACTGGGTGCCATACCAAAAATCTTGGAGAAACATTTAGAAAGTATGTTCACTTAATAAAATTTCCACCACTCACTTGCAAATGGACCAGCACAATCAATATGCTGATACATCACAAACTCTTAGATTCTTAGAAAGAACTCAATGCACATGACGGCCGACACCAGCTAAAGAATTGAGAGCTGTGACTTCACTTTGGTGAACATATAATAATTACTTGGAATAGCTTACATTCTGCAATTTTACAATTAACATCATCATACAACAACATCTACCTATCCCAGATCCTTGGGAAGGACTCAATAGATGAATAAAAAATGTCAAACTCAGTCTAAACATCTGTCTAACTGGGTGACAAAGCTTCATTATCATCAAACTAGAACATAGCTTCCACATACCTTTTAAAATCTCCCCAAATATTCTGCCTACTACTATCTTTTTACCAGGAACAGATTTGCTAAAATCACCTCTTACCAGTTATTGATTTTTATTCTTTAAGGATTAAATTTCCCTCTATCAAATTATAATCCAAGAAATCCAATATGGTGGTCATAGAAATCATTCCATATTTTTCTATTTAAGGACACTTATTTAATATGCCCAGATCAACCCTAACAAGATTGAATTGTTCTAGATTCTGGATCTTCTGCTACTTGCTACTGTCTTTAGTTTTTGGTCAAGGCATTAAAATATCTGAGTTAATACAAAGACCTTTGCCTAGCATTAAAAATTACATTAATGAGCTGCTGGGAAAGACTTGCTCTGCCTAATATTTTCTAATCTGTGTATTATGACAATAAAATATGTTCCATAGTAATCATGTTTTATATTTGTTACAGTGAGGATTGTTGAAAAAAAGCAGGGAAATTGTTAGCATTGTTTATATATGTCATAAACATCATAGAATTAATTTAAGAATCAAATACTTTCATTTGAAGGAAAAATCCAATCAAGTCAGGAAAACTGCTGCATGTTGAAATTTTATCAGAATAATGAAAGGTTCATTGTGACATCACAATTCTTGCTCCATTATTAACTTTCCTGTATCATCATGACACATTAATAAAAAGGGGTGAAGTTTATATGCATTTCTTCATTTGCACCTGCACATTAAACCCTGGTCATCAGGGGTGGGATTCTATCATTTTTGACCAGTTCTATAGAACCTCTTGTTAACTTTCTAAACAGTTTGGAGAACTGGTAGTTAGAAGAAATCTCCTTTTGTTTTTTTCCACCCTTATTATATTCTTGGCAGTATGCCTAGACTTTCTGTCTCCGAAGGAGGTTTTCTTTCTTTCTTGATACTTTTGTGAAAGGGAAGGGTTGTTTTAAGCTTTCAACACTGCTGTTAGGAGGAAATATTCCTCTGGAAATACTTCTTCTTGGCTAGCTGGAAAGATTAACATTCAAACGTGAGCTTGCATACTCTTTCTGAGTTTTGGTCTAAAACTGGTTTTTGGTGATGTTTAATCTTGTGTTTATTGATGGGATAATTTTCCCTATTCAGCTTTGTTTGGAAGAAAAAAGGTTAATCTCTGTTCCTGAAAAGAAACTGGGTTGAGAAATCTGGCTAGTTCGTGTGTCTATTTGTTCTGGTAATTGGTTTAAAAGCAACAGCTACTGTTGTGATTTAATTATTTGTATTGTGTTTGAATTTTTTCCTGCATCATGGTTTCTTTTTCTATCTGGGGAGGGGGGGGTCTTCCTTCACTGCTTTAGTGGTATCTGGCACTGTCTTTTTGGGGTGTACTTCCAAGAGGCAGGATGCAAGCTTGGCACTGATTCTTTTACTGCCTTTCTGGGGGCATGTGATCTTTCCTTAAATCTGGATGATCTCCTTAGGATATCTTGTGAGATGAGTGAGACCAGCTGGTATCTTTAAGTAGTGTAAATGGATCTAAGGATTGCTTTTCCTGGGTGTGCTCTTTCTGGAGAGCTTAAATGACATCTCTGTTAAAGGGTTTCACTTGATGAGCAAGAGTTGGCTGCTGATAGTTATTATTGCATTTTAACTACTTTAATTCTTCAAAGTGCTCTGGCACCCTGCCTGATTTGTAACTACAGCTTGCAGGTATTTTTAATCTAATGATTGGTATTTAAGGCAGCTTTTTGCAAGCAAAGAAGCTTTTTGTATTTTTGTACAGGTAATCCTTGGCTTACAACAGTTCATTTAGTTACATTCAAAGTTAGAATGGCACTAAAAAGTGACTGATGACAATTTTTCACACTTATGACCGTTGCAGCATCCCCACTGTCATGAGACGCCAGTCAAGGAGAAGCATCCCTTGACATGAGTGACATCGAATTGGCCCACCCATTCACATGACCACCAAGCCATACCCACTAACTAAGCCACACCCACAGAACCAGTTGTTAAAAAATTTGAATCTCACCCCTGCTGGTCATCCATTGATCTAACACATTTCTTGAATCCAAGATTTCAATACATCCTACTCATAGTAAGCACTTTTGAAATAATGTTTTCACTCATTGACCTATTTTTATAAAGTATTTAGAATAGAATAGAATAGAATAGAATAGAATAGAATAGAATAGAATAGAATAGAATAGAATAGAATAGAATAGAATAGAATAGAACAGAATACTTTATTGGCCAAGTGTGATTGGACACACAAGGAATTTGTCTTGGTGTAAATACTCTCAGTATACATAAAGAAGGAACATTCGTTAAGAATCAAGAATCATAATGTACAACACTTAATGATAGTCATAGGGTACAATCAACATCAAATCATACTAGGAAACAGAGGATACAAGCAACAAAGTTATAGTCACAAGTGGGAGAGGATGGGTGATAAGGAGTGATGAGAAGATTAACAGTAATAGTAGTGTACACTTTGTAAAGAGTTGAATTTTATATTATAACACTGTAATCTGGAGATTAAGAAGAGAAAATGCTACCTCAAGAGAGATATTATTCTAACAAAACAACGGTATGTCCTTATGATTCAAATCCAACATAAACAATAGCTAAGGTGTTTCAAAACAGCTGTACATCTGCTGCCAAATGGTACAGTAAAAAAATTATCTTAGAATAACGTAAGAAATGTGAACTTTAGCTTCTATTAAAAATACAATTGCTATTGTTTGAGGGAAAATCTAGATAATGCAAAAAGTATAATGAAGTTCAAGATATACTTGAATCAATTGTAAACCCCCATTATTTTTCTCTATGACATTTCTCCTTCAGGGAAGAAGAAGAAAAATAAGATAATTAGTACAGCTTAAAATCATTATTTGTAACTGCCTTCTAGCACAGTTAGGGCATTTAATAAGAGGTCAGTTCCTCCTGCAATGTTAAAACTTTGTGGAATGGCTCTTTATTCATTTACATAACTTTTGTTCCCTACACAATCAATTGGTCCATTTTTAAATGAAGGATCAAATAAAAAGATATCATCTGCATTGTTTTTTTTTCTTTAATGAGTGTCCTTCAGCAATTGTGTGCTATCCTACTTTTTTTTCTAAGTCAGCTTGTAATATTTAGAAATATGGTTTGAAGTTTCTGCATTGTGACAGGAAGTGTAACCAAAAGCTTGAGTTCTAAAAGCAAAATAAACAGTGCCTGGATGATTACATTTTAGAGGCTTTCATGTACATTTTCATTCACATGAATTCACACACTCAAACTACTGTTAAAAAGAGAGAAAGGGAGAGAGAAAATCCTTGTATTACGAGGCATTTTCAATCATTTTAACTTGGGAAATTAAATCAAGACTTAAAACCACCCAATTCTCACCAGTTTGCATCATTTCTCATGGCCCCATTTTGAGAATTAATTCAAACCAGATTCTTGCTTCATACAAAGCAAATGCACATAAAGTGATGGTTAAATACAGTCAGTGGTGTTTAGAGTAAACACATCAAAATCAATGGAAATTAATCTAATATGATTACATGAAGCTGTTTTAGTTCAATTAATCTGTAATGAGTATGAATGAGAGACAAAATAGACAACAGTAAATGGTGAACTATTTTGTTCCAAGGTTTGAGAACCCACTTAAGATAGGGACCACACATGGGATAGGAAGAAAAAAAAAGCTTTGCTTTTTTCCAGGCCTATTAATTTTGTTACTACCTAAGGTGCTGCTATTACTATTTCTTTTGGAAACAAACCTTCCCATACATATGCTTATTTGTTTTTGATTGCTTGCTTGTTTTTAAGCACTTTCAAAGGAATTAAAGCAAGAACAAGATTCCTGGAACGTAGGCTGTCCAATCCTGGATTGAGGTCACTATATAATTAACTAAATAAATTCTTAAGTGAAGCAAAATAATATATGATTTATGTATCATTTAGTTTGCCTCTCAGTCAAGGTCTACTCAACTGTACAGCTTTTCCCCCCTGAAATTCTAGAGGTTTTGTTTCTTAGAATCATACTGAAATGTGTGGGTGGATAGACAGCTGAAGGTCACAGCATGCATGAAAGTGACATCATATCGCCATGGTTCCATGGAATCACAGTATGAAATTATTTAAACTATCTTTAATTTTTATGTATTTTGTCCTTAATGAACAGTATAATTTTTGTGCATTTGTCCATCATCAATTTAAATGGTCCCTTAAAAATATGAAGACTTGACTATATGGATTTGCTAACCTGATAATAATTGCAATTTTCCTGACTATACAATCAGATCAGAAATAGTCTTCAGAGACTACTTTGTATACATGATAACCTAGAATCTATTGTTTTCTATTATAAGACATCCAAGACAGAAGGTTCTCACAGAGTGGCAAAGGAGCATTGATAAGTAGTAGTTTCAGAGTATCTCACCGAATAAAAATATGTATATATCTTGAAGAGATGTGAGTTTATGCCAAGAAATAATTTTAAAGAAAAACCTAACAAAAACAATTAAAATTCACCCAGTTTAAGACAGTTTAAAACAAATAGCTCAAAAGTGGATATTTTATTAAAGTTCATAGGAAACGATGGGATAAAAATAGTTCCCTTTTCCCCATAACTTTTATTGAGGGTTACAAATTCAAAGATTAAGAAAACTAATACAAACCAAGAAAAATATATACAGTAAAGAAAAGGAGAAAAGTGAAGAAAAATAAAAAGGAAAAACAGAAAAGGGAGGGAATATAAAAGATGGCTCACTTCTCCCCTTAAACAAGTATAAATAATTTGACTAATTTAACACCTTCTCTAGTACATTAATTTTAAAAAATCTCTTCTTCCTATATCTCATTTCTTATCCGTCATCAAATCACAGAGTCTATTAAAAACTACCAGAAATATTAGCTATTTTGATTTGGATTACAGAATTTTGTTACGCTTCATCTCTTAGAGAAAAATATAAATCTGGATTATGAAATTTATTCTTTACAATGTGTGTGCGTGTGTGTGTGTGTGTGTGTGTGAATAATTTCATAATTCCAATTTAGTATTGTCTCTAAGTGATAAAGCACAACAAATCTCTCTAAAATTGTAAACAAATCTTTAAAGCCTCATCATATAATCTTGATCAAAAAGAAATCCCAATAACCAGAAACCCCATAACATAAGTTTCAAGCAGATTCACTTTATAAATTCATTTTTCAAAAGCTTGATCTTTAATCCCACCAAGTAGTGCAATATTGCTCTTATATTGTGGCATTTAATTTTTTTTATTTGCAAATCAACTTTGTCATATTATCTCATATCACTTGTATAATCCAGTATTTTTTTAAATTCCAAATCCACATTCAAAGTTTCAGTGTTTGTTTTATCCAATATAATATGTTGTTTTTCTGTATTCTCTGCTATAATGTTACATAATCTTCTAATGTTTGACTAAATTATTCCCACATAACCTTAATTTCTTTTATATTCAAATAGCATTGAATATATTCAAATTGTATTGATCTGTCCCTTCTTTCAATGTAATTGTTTGTTCTCTCTCGTTTCCTCTAGTCACCTTTGAAGTACACACACACACACACACACTTTTATAAATTTTTATACAACCACAGAAAGTATTCTTTCAAGTCCATATAGCCCCCTTTTTTCCCCAAATTTTTTTTTATTTCAATCTGCATATGCACAACAATACATTAATAGTGTGGCATCCATATATCATACATTTTAGTATAGGTAAAATTCTCAATGCATATATCTCTCAATGCATATATTTTACATTAATTCATAATCCTTCAATGCTTATTTTCAACCTTTCAAAACTCTTTTCAAATGCCTGCCACCATATCAGTTAAACATACCTGGTAATTCCATTATTCAATTTTCTCCCTGTTTTAATTTTATTTTATTTTTTAAAATAAAAAATTCTCATTTGGCGAGCAGTGTGGTTCCAGGTTTCACATCTCAATACAAACAGGTAACAAACAGGTAATAGTTACCTGTTCATTATCTTTGTTTAGTTTCATATTGCATCATCCTTATTGTTAAATATTAAGCTTATCTTATCCAATTCCAATTCATGTTATATTAATACATTCTCATATCTTATTTTACAATGTTATCTAAAATTCTCATCTCATTTCTGTTATCATTTCTCATATTACATTTTGTCACATTGTCATTTTCTTAAAATGACAAATATATTTATTTGTAAATATAATTGTCCTCTCTGGTTAATAATTCGAGCTAACCACCTTCATTCTACCTTAAGATCAATCTCCCTATATATATTTTACTCAGATTCCGCATTATATTTTCTCAAACACCTTATGAATCATATATACATTACAAAATACTATTTTCAATATATTCTTATACATCACAACATATTACCTTGTGGAATCTCCTTCCTTATCTTTTTTTTTTTACCCATTATCTCTCACTCTTTGGACAATGTACTTTCTTTTCATCCTTGTTTGTTTCCTATTCCTCTTTGTTTTCTGGTCCTTTCTCCTAATTCTTTTCCCCCTATTCTTGTTTCCCTCCATTTCTCATTCCAGTTATTAAATTTTTCTCTCTCCCTCTTTTGATTTTTCTTTTGCCTTCCTTTTTCTGCTTTTTCCTCTCCCTTTATCCGTTTTCCAAACCATTCTCCCTTTTATCATCCCATCAAACCACAATTTTTTAATTCTAATTCCTTCCTCCCCCCCCTTAAATGATTATTGTTCGTTTTGTCCTTCAATGTTGGCTTCTTCTTTGTAGAACTCCCCCCCCCCGCCCCCGGTTTATTTTGTTCTTGTGTGGTTGAATCACCATTTCTAAATTTCTGTAGTAAATAATTGCACATTTCAAGTTTAATTTTTATCATGTCCCTTATATCTTGCAAATCCAATCTTGACTCTTGTAAGTCCAATCTTATATCAACAAATAGTTTCTCCATTCTCCTTTTTTCCCCTTTTCTTTCCTCTTCTTTAATAATTGAAATTCTTTCATAGATATATTCAATCCTGGAGTCCAGTATATTATTTCAGCCAATATCTTTTGAATTTATTTTCAACAATCCATACTCTTGAGTCTTTGTTCGGATGGTTCTATAACAATAATAATGTTTCTTTTATTTTCTTTTAGGTTCAAAAATCCAAACTCTTGAGAAGACTAGACACTTTTTAAAACATACTGAAGTTTTCCTGTACCACCAGGTGGCGCTCTTGAGTCTTTTTACCTTTAATTTTCTTTATTGAATATAATACTTTTATTAAGTTCGCTAATTTCAATCATTTCTTTTCTTTTCAACACACTCAATTTCAGCATTTAATTATGCCCTTAAAGTGCCCATAATTCAATAGTTATCCAGTTTAATTTCTAAACCTTTGTTGTGTTAAAGTATTTTCCTTTAAATTTTATCCTCCAAATTAATCCAATCCAAGTTTTATAGGATCCAATTTCTTTCTCACTTTCTCTGGTCGCTGCTTCCACACACTTCCCTTCAAGATAGCCCTTTATTTTAATACTGGGGTACCTCAAAAGCAATGTCCTTTGCCTGGTTCACACTCTGCTCACTACTTCTCTGCTCCAGCACAAAACTTAGTTTCCTGGAGCGTTCTTTGTCTTTGTGGTGGCCATTTTAGGACTGACTGCTGCAGCTTACCTTTGGGAGGGATTTTCCTGTCAGGGAAGGGAGTTGTGGCTTCCCTCGACCCTCCAGGCGATTTTCGCCTTCTTCACCACCCCATCAGGGTGGTTCTGGTCCCGATTGGGACCCTCCAGCAAGTCAGCTCAGCCAAAACCATGCACAATCACAGATTCTGCTCCAACTCCAACGAGGAACAAACCGGAAGTCTCTAGTCCATGTAGCCCCTTAACATTCTAAAATCAACGTTCTGGTCCCACTTTTGCTGTTTATCAAAAATTAAAGCTTATTTTATTATTCCTAAAACTTAATGAAAGCTTCTTTTACCCAGGATAGAAGGAAAATTGAGTACCATTCACAAGTTTCATTGATTATACAGGATATGGACGTAAAAGATAAAAAAAAAAATAGAATGGATTAATAGCTCAATGTTTACATCTATGTTTTAATTTCTTGGATTAATGAAATAAATTGGTATAAAGCTATAAATAACTGAAAACAAGCCAAAGGGGCGGGGGATAAAATAGTGTAAAGCACACATAATAGTGTAAGTATGACACATATAGAAAGAATCATTTAACGTTTCTAATGTACCATTGACCATTTCATAATACTGTGTACAGTCCAAGTTGATGTATCTTCAAAAGGTATGGATAGAGTGATGAGAAAATAGTTGTTATATATGTAATTGAGATACTAAATAAAGATGCATTTTCTTTTTCCTTTTATAACAAGAGGGATAGATGTTTCTTCATACAGAGAAACTGTATGAAGATGTTATGGGTACCAGATCTATGCAAACTTCTGGATGATCAGCAAACATGGTAGCAAAAATGTGCCTAAAATTGTAGATTTTATTGCTATCTTTTTGGCATATGGATCTTTTCAGGCAAGTATGATACACTTTACTCTGGAAGTTAATTAAGACTAGAGAAAATATAGTGTTTCCTTTCACAATATGTAAGCAATATCCCTAAAGTTCTTCTACATGAATTGGGATTCTTATGAGCTTAGAGATCAAGACAAATTCAGTATGGAGATATTTGTGAATTATTGATCATTATAATCAAGACTCTCATAATAGTGTGTGTGCCTTACTACATATACTTGAGTTAGATTCAAACTTAGCCTACATTCCTATGTATGCTTATCTGGAATTTGTTCTGTATAAAATAAAGGTACTTACTTTTAAATAAACTTGCGTGAGGACTAAATAGTTAGCTCAAGGATGATTAATGCCAGATGAAATGTATTCATTTCAAGTATAAGTAATTTTTGGAGAACTACATTGCCTGCCAGGCTTGCATTTCAGAGAGAGAAGTATTTCAAAGAAATAAATACCAATCCTCAGAAGCAGCATATCTTTAAATGCATTTGTAGAAAGTGAGCTATTGCATTTCAGACTTTTTTTACTGGTTTTCTTGACTGATCTGACCAACCAGTATGGGAAATGGAATCATGAATTAGATAGACCTTTGGTCTGATCTAGCAGGAATGGGAAAAATTGTTCTAAAATTCAATAGAAGGTTGCATGGATTTATCCTTTAAATTAATCTTAAGTTATTTTGGGGGTCAGTTAACATATAGTAGGATGTGAGTCTAGTACAAAATATATTTTAATTTCAGTAAAGCTTTTGAAAGTATTCCATGATTTCTGATTTGCAAGCTAGATAAATGTAGACCTAATTTTATATCTATGAGATGGATCAAAACTCAAATAATGATCAAATAATGTTCTTTATGAAGTTTTCATCAAAGTGAAGTATAATGTCAAGTGGGCTGGATACGTGTTAAATAAAAATGTAATATTACATTTAAGACATGCAAAATTAGATGAAAGCTAACATTATAGTAGCTAAAAACAATAGCATAGAAAAATGGACTAAACAGGTAAAATGGATTTTAAGATTCTCCTAGATGTATGGATTTCCCATATCAGTTCTTAAGGAGGCTGCATGCCTTAAACAAAACCAATAAGCATTTTTGAAATGTTCCTGATTTGTTTTAGGTTCTAGGAACAGGTGACAATTATGGCCAGGAAGGCTGTTTCACAGATTAATCTTGGGTGAAAATTATGCCCTTTCCTGGATTGTAAGAGACTACTCACAGTCATTCATTTCTTATTCATCTGTCAAATAGATTATTGTTGTATATGAGACTTCCCACTAGGAAGCTGTGATAGGTCCACAATTCTGCAGCATGAGTAGTTGTTGACACATCTCAGTATGCCAATAATGTATTATTACTCTGCAAGTTTCCCACAGTCCAACAGGCTCCAGGATGCTGCTCATCAGCTATTAAGTCCTTCATTGAATGGGGCCAGGTTACTTCAGGGACAATTTTTCTCCAGTTGTTTCTACTCATCTTTCTAATTGAGCAGAATAGGTCTGCTTCTGATCCATCTATTAGACATGCCAGATGAAAAAACCCACAGAGCTTGCTTTCCACATTGCAGTACTTACCTCAAAACACCAGTAAATAAATCTGCCTTTTCAGATTTACTTGATCCAAACAGCTGATGGCATTTAAAGACTTAGATTTCCCTCGGGCGTGAGGTTTTGAAGTTAGCTAAGACTATCATTGTGCTTTTTACTGTGATTGCTATTATATGAGATGAATTAGATTGTCCTATTTATTTAATGTGTATATTAAATTTATTTGCCAGCCATCTCACTATCCTAAAAGACCCTGGGTGGCTTATAATATAACAAAAACATGAATATGAAAACATTGAACTGAACAAGGTTTAGATAAAACTAGAAACCAAGTACACAAGCAATATTCACACCACCTACCACCTCCAATGCAAAGTGATCCCATTGAGGCCAATTAGCAGAGCAAAGTCCATAAGACCAAGAGGGTGAGTGTGGGTCTCAATCTGCCAACAAGAGGTTCCAAAGGGTAGCAGCCACAGCAGAAAAAGCAATTCTTCTTGATACTGCCAGCCAGAATTCCTTAACTGATGGGGTTCTGCCAGAACAAATTAGGTGGCCCAATACCGTTGGGGTGAGATGGTTCCTTAAGTAACCTGTTTGTTTTCATTGTTTTCGTATTTTTGCTATTGTATTGCTTTTTTGAAATCCTATGTTTACCATCCAGAGTTGCCAATTATAAGATGATCTGCTGTATAAATCAATACAATGAAATAAATAAAATATATCTGAAATTTTAAATCTTTCACATGCATACAATTCATTGATTGGTCTTGCTGCCAAAAAGACAACTGCAGTTTTAGATGGCAGCAACAGCTTTACAGATTTCAAATAATGGAAGCAATCATTTCATTCTATTCTGACTATAATTGCATTGGCCACAATGCTATCAAAGTATATAAACTCCAAAGAAGAAACTGGAGGGGGGAGGGGAGGGGAGGAAGAGAAAGACAGTGAAAGTACTGGAAAGTAAAGCATAAAAAGAGATATTGAGAGAATAAGAAATTATTAGTGAAGCATCTTCCAGCTTAATGTTTGATTTCATATGATATTTCACTGTATTTCATGAAGTACAGTATCTGTCAGCGTTCCAAGTAATGCACCCATAAAAACAGAACTCCGAGGCAGGCAGATTCCTCAAAAAACAATTTATTGGATACTTTATATTGGCACAATTGGTGAAAGCTGACTCTAAAAGTTCCCATGGCTTTCACCTAATTAAAAGTAAAAGTTTCCCTTTCCCCCCAAGTCAGTTGCCTGGTTATTTGACTCCTCCTCTGGCCAGCCACCTGTGAGAATACCCTTGATTCCCACAGGAAAGCTTTACTGTTTTGGCTACAGAAGCCCATCCAGCTGTTTTCCTCTCCCTCCATTGAAGCCTGCAAGATGGCCTCAGCCATGTTTACTTCTGGTTGACAGCATCAAAGTAAGGTGACTCAAATGGCATCTACTTAAGTGCATCCCCTTCTATTCATGGACTGCACTTGCAGCAAAATCACATTCTATGAGCAAAATGGTGCAATCTCTTCTTTCTCTCAGAAGCAGGGAGAGCCTGTTTCTTCAGAGAATAGACAATTGGAGATACTTAATATCTAGGGTTATGTGAAGTTTGAAAAGTTGCTTTGCCTCAATGAAGCTTCGGATGAAGTTTGAAACTCCCTTGAAACTGCTTGTTTAAGCAATTGGTTCCCTGTCTTCTAAGAAGGAAATGAAACAACCACACTGCTCAACCTTGCTTATGTTCAGAATTCCTCTGATCTGCCTTCTGCAGAGCTTATGCTATATGAAGGGGGGAAAAACAATGCTTCCATTGGTGAGTAGCTCTATGAAATGTTATATTATGAAGAGAATACAGAAAATAACCTTAATTGACACCAAACCATTGGTTCATTTAACTCAGTCTATGTTAGCAGAAACTCTTCATGTTTTAGGACTTGTGGATTTCAGAATTCTTCAGCCAGCTTTGCTGGTTGGGGATTTCTGGGAGCTGAAGTCCACAAGTCTTAAATTGACAAGTTTGGAGAGCCATGTTTTAGAGTTTACCTATTTGGAACTAATTTATGTTGAACTGGGACATTCTCCTTGCTCTCAGTGGCCTCTCCCAGTGGAAATATATTGGTTTTTAGAATGCGGCAACATTTTTCTTCCATTGCATTCAATGGTGAATACACTTTATAAATATTCCTTCTCTAGAAAGTCTCATCTTTATGCCTTTATTGAGATCTTTTCAACACAAGTTGAAAATCACTTTTATTGTCATAGGCATTTCAGGATGATTCTGGTAGAAGGGCTCCAAGATCTTCCAGTATACTAAAATTAGGAAACCCCCCCCCCCCACCCTTAAAACCCAATTTAAAATTAAAAATGGAGATCAAATTTAAAATCATCATCTCAGCCCAGGCCGGCCTGCTCAAAGAGCCAGGTCTTTAACGCGCGCCTGAAGGCCCTCAGGTCCGTGCCGGTACGAAGTTCCGGTGGCAGAGTATTCCAGAGGCCGGGGGCACCCACAGAGAAGGCCCTACTCCTTGGCGCCGCCAGACGACACATAGCGGCCGACGGCACCCTGTGGGAACGCACCGGCCTGTTGGAGAACGTTGGCAGAATGCGGTCCTGAAGGTAACCTGGTCCCATGCCATGGGTCGCCCTAAAGGTCAAAACTAGAACCTTAAAGCGAACCTGGAGAGCCACCGGCAACCAATGCAGCTCGCGCAGGAGAGGCGTCACATGGGCGCTACGTGACGCCCCCATAATCACCCGCGCGGCTGCATTTTGCACCAACTGGAGTCTCCGGATGCTCCCCGCAGGGAGCCTATGATGCAGATTTTCTTTTTTCTTTTCCCTTCCTTGATAGATTCTTGGAAAGAAAAATGATGAAATGAGTGATATAAATGGAAGACACTGTCATATGGATCTCTTATAAAATCCCATGAATAAAGCAGATTGGCTGTGAAATAAAATCATCAGCAGAAAACACTAAACATCTTGTAATGTCACTTGTATGTGTTTCAAGATCTTTGCAGTACTTTTGCTTCTACTGGGTTCTATTCTGCAAATGTTTACATTTGCTTTAGATTTTGCAATTTAAACAATTCTCTCTCTCCTTCCTCTTCCTTAGCCTTTTTGCTATTCAGTAATACCACCATGCAGAAATGGCCAACTAAAAGCAGTGATAGCATTCAGCTCAGATAACTTTCTCCCAGATTCACTAAGCTAGCACCTTGGTAAATGGTCATCTTTTTAGGCTTGAGAGAGATTTTTTTTGACAGCTTTAGAGAAAATATTTTGGATGATTTGTTGTTGATTGAATGAACAGTAACTTTTTTTTTGCTTTGAATTTTATAGTCTATAAAAGCTTCACATTTCCCACCAAATGGGTTGTATGTTTTAAAGAGGCTTCTAGCTCCTTACATCCTGTACTCTTGCCTTCATTATTAATCTTACATTTTGCACACCAGAACTGGATTCAGCCTTTCATTTTCTCATTTTTGGGCAAAGTGCCTACCTTTATGCACACTTAATAAATCCAGACAGAGAGAACTTTGGGCATAAAAGGCTTAGAAAGAGGGTGGGGATTACTTGTGGAAAGAATAACACTGGATTGTTATTCTAAAGAAAGCTCACATTTGTTTTCAATATGGACCTTGAATATAGCATGGAAAATTAAAAAGGTAGCTTTCCTCTAAGGCAGCAAAAGGTGATTCCATTCAAATAGTATCCAGTGTACAACAGCATTTGAAACTGAGTAATTTCCAAGCCATTACTCAACTTGCTGTGGTTGCATTTTTTTCAAAGGTAAATAAACCCAACTAATAATTGCTGCAGCAAGGCTACAAGTCTTCCATTCACTCCCGCAAGCATAAACAATTTATTTGCATATTATGTCTCCTAAATGAAAGCTTTAAAAATGCTGCAGGTAATGACACTGTTATTTTGCCAGGGCCTGCTCTTAAGGTAAGCCAAAGCCTACAGTAATGTCTCTGCAGAAATGCCAGGAAATAAGTGGAAATGGTGCTTTTAAAAAGGAAAGAAAGAAAGAAAAATAAGGGAAGGGAAAGGAAAGATAGGGCAAATTCTTCTGACCCCTCCAGTCTAGAATGCATCACCTTTAAGTCACCAAAGCCCTCCAAAAATTGTTCCCCAACTTTTAATGTAACAGAAGAAGAAACAGTGAAGTGCAATTTCATTAATTTAACTGTTTTTTCATTTATTTTGCATGTATAAGCCAAATCTAAAAAGGGATGTTTATCCCTGTGTTAGGTTACATTCTTCAAATTTGAAGAATGATCCAGAAGGTGACTATGCATTGCCAACCTTTCTGAGTTTTCCTCTCCCTCACTTCCTCCTTTCCCTCTCATTGCTTGCTGCCTGACTGGAAGTGGTTGTGTGATTAAAAAAAACCACAACTGTCCTTGCCAACTGCTAGGCATGATATCTAATTTGGTTGGATGCTGTTGCCCTCTATTTCAATAGATGCACAATTATTGATGGAATTGCAGAGTGTGACTAGAAGAACATGGGAGAAAAAGCAACGGGTAACTTCAGACAAAAATCTAAATTTCATACTTAAAATTTTGAAATTTAATTCAATTTGGACCCTTATGAGCATGTACAGCATTGATTTTTCAGGTCATTGAAAAATGGTAAGACAGTGGCCTTGTCATCACAGCTCTGTTTTTTTACATGTATTGCATGCACAGTACACACAGAAAAAGGTTGTAGCTTCCATCACTTGTTTGGAGCAAGCATCTTTACTTAATCCCTCCTTGCATTGGAAGGGGAATTCATTTTTACATAGAATCTATGTTTGGTAAGATTCCTGCCTTGCTGTTAAATTAAAAATGCCACTTGAGACAGGTGTGCTGAAATGTTTATTATTGCTAAATGTAAACATTCATTATCCTTGAAAAAAGTATTAAATGAGGAGACATATTTTTTTCTCCCAGATAACAGGACAGACACATTGAGCAAGATAGATGCTGGGGGAGGGCATTGAAAAGGGCCATTGGTTTAATTGTTGAAATGTGACTCGTTGGAAATATCCTGATTTATTGGGGAAGGGATTTGCACATTTCCATTGGCTGTGACATTATGTTTTATATATCCTCCCATTATTATAAGAAGACAGATAATACTTTCCTGAAGGAATTTGAGAATGAAGCCTTTGCCCTCTTCCCTCTTTAAAATAAATTTATTTTGGTGTTTTACTGCAAGATGTCCAGAATGTTTGGGAGTAGAAACAGTATGCCATTAAACATTTTAGTGGCCAATGTGGGAGTCAGAAACTAGAGTCTGGCAATTCCTTATTTCCTTAACATGCTGCAGCTTCTTGAGTTACATTAATTGAATGGATTCAATGACACGAGTAGCCATTAATACGGGGAATATTATGGTGTATATATAAATAAATAAATGGGGAAAATAAGAATGAAAAACATGGACAAAATACAATATTCATGAATAAAGATAAAATACCACTGACATAGTTTTAAATAGCCAATAAAATTAATCAATTAAGTGTTATTCTATTAAAAATTACTTATTCAGCTTTTCTGTGAGAGGATTCCTCCACTGTCCTAAATTGGTTTTTGAAAATTAGTCAAGACTGTTTCCTACAATTAAAAAAGAAAGAGTTTTCATTGCATTTGGATACACTTCAGAGTTGATTTATTCTACTGAATTTGATTGAAATTGAAAATGTTCTTTATGTAAGAATTTATTATATTAGTAGTGCAAGAATCCTCTTCAAAAATCAAAAAAAGTTCTCAGGGCAGCAGAGAAATTTGTGCTGAAAATGCTGTCTCATTTTCATGAAAAAAATAATGAGCCTCCGATCTTGAGACACCATTTTCAGTGCAGCTTTGATTATAACCACATATCCTGAATAAAGGCCTTTTGGAAATTGTGGGTAGAGAAAGTGGTAATCAAAGTCCTCCAAGGAGATTTCAAGTACTTCAAATTAACATCCATGATGTCTTCCTGTGGGATTTAATATTAGCAGAAAAAATGAAGGAGGCTACAAATCATAGAACAGATTAGCACAGAAGTGAAGAAGGCATTTACATACAAATCTTAAATAAATGCAACTTTTCACTCATGAATATTTTTTCTAAAATATTTATTTTCAAATAAATTCTAAAACAAATTAGTCTATACCATATTTAATGAGATAGAGGAGTGGGAAGGAGGATGGAGAGGTGAGGATGGAAATTGTTTTGTTTAACATTATGCCCTTACACATTTGTCAATTGCTGTGGACTATGTTAGAATCTTTGTTCTTCTTTTGACAACAACAGTTTACAGTTTACTTTAGGAAAAGGTAAAGGAAGTTGTGATTAAGTTTTGTTTTGTTTTAATTTCCATGATTAACATGCCAAAATGCATATCCATTGGAAAAACATTTTCCATCCAAAAGCTCTTCCATCAAAATTAATTGCCCTAACTGCCAAGGTTATTTAAATCCATTAATAGAAATGTGGTGCCATAAAACAAATTTTCTTTCTTCTTCTTCTTTTGTAAATCCATCACATTGTATATTAATCTATTCTGAGCCCTAGATAAAGCTGTTTGTGTATCTCAATGACAAAGTAATCTTGACCTTTGAATTTGTTGTCCACAAGGATGTAATTATTTAATTTATTTCCAAGACTGATGTGGAATTTTGTTAAAGTTCCATAATCCTTTTTCTAGAAATGTACTTATTAACTTATTCAGAACTTCTATAAAAAGGAAGGAAGAGAATTGTAATTCCCAATGACAGAGATGCTGGTTAAGGAAGCTATCAGTGATTCCCGCTTCTTACACTGTTTCTTTCATGGAATTTCTGAAGGATAATCAAGTCCAGATTAACAAATTCAAATCTGGATCCTGGAAAGTTTAAAAGATATGCAGGAGCTCATTCTAGAACAATGCTGTTGGTTCAAATTACCTTTATGGAAGTTCCAATTAATTCTAAAAGAATATTTTCCCTTTATCTTTATTTCTTAGCATTTTACCCAAACTTCACAATGGACTAGTGTAGTCAAGATAGAAAATGTATCTTTGAACCTCTGTTTAAATTTTTTGAATCTCTGACTTTTCTTCTAATATATTGTTTCATTATAAATTATAGCCTCCCCTTCTTTTATTCCCTCTCATTGATAAGTAGAAGGAAAAATTCTATCATATAAAAGTTTTGTTATTCCTTCCCTCTAAATTTGTTGGCTACTCTTCTACAAATCCCTCATCCTTTATAGCAGCAAGTTAGCTTCCCTTAGTTTGTACAGACAACAAAAACCCACATTTTTTTTGTAGCACCACATTCCATTTCTTAGCTGAAAAGCACTGTTTATTTCACTTCATTTTTTCCTGTTATAATACTTAATAACAATAGAGTAATTGAATATGCTATAGATAGGCTTGTTAACTGTGCTATTCTTCTCATGTATAACTGAATATAAATTGTTCCATAAGTGTAAAAGAGTGAGTTCATGTGCTATTCCCTTTTAGAATTAGCTAAAAACCTGAGGAAATCACTGGAATACTTTGATTCTCGTGTGTTTCTATTCAGAAACTAATTGCCCTATTAAATAATACATTTTATGTATGAAATACAGTATTGACATTTAAAAAATGTTTACATGTATGCTGGAATGTTATTAAATTTAATCATGTATATGAAGAACAGCTGTGTTAACAGCATGTTTGCAATATTTTTAACATTCTTGTTCTTGTACCAAACCCTTTTTTGTTCTTCTAAATTAAGACAGAACTCCTTAACTGGCCAGTTAAGATCACCACTAGGTTCAATACTAGTTCCAAGTTACAAACTTGATTTTTCAGAAAAAACAGAGCTCATAAATTCAATGGCTGCTCACTTGTATGCACACCAATAAAGTCTTGTTTTATTTGTACTGAGTTTAAACTTAGTTTCTTATATCTAATTTTTGACTGAATCCTGACAAAGTTCAGGGTTACAGGTAACCTTTATATTAATTGAAAAAGAAATATAAAGTTGAGATCAAAGTTTGCACTTTGGACCATATTCCAAAATGTTTAAACATTTCAAGTGCTCACTAGAGTAGCTAAGTTATAAGTTGATTAAGTGATTAAATTAAATTCAGTTAATATGGTTATTCTGTGTATATTTAATGATTATTCACTTCTGCCACATCGAAAATTATAATTTGTCAGTAACATTTACAGAAGTTCTGGGAAAAGGCACCAAAGGTTCAGAATCTGTAGTATCTTGTTAAACAGTAGCCTATTTAGTAGTAGAGTGACTTTCTTGGAATATTAAGCCAAAACTGCCAAGCAGCTCTAAAGTAGTGTTTCCAGTCTGAAATCAGCCAAACATCTCAGAAAAAAATACTGTGATTCATGAGGCTAGATGCAATGGAGAAATACAACAGAAATGTCAATATTTCTCCTTGTCAGACCTGAACTTGGCCGAAGATTCCCAGACTCTCAATAAGATTAATAATTAATCTTTATTGTACACTTTAACTAAAACCACTTCAGACAGTTGATTGCCTTCTGGCAATTAAGAATGCTGTCCACATCATGTGTCATCTTAATTTTCAACCTGGAGTCTTTTCCTCTTGCTGTTTGCACAGCTTGATGGAAATACTATTTTACACTTAACATACACTGTGGTAGGTGGTAGTTGATTAGTGACATTTCAGCATTCCTGCTCTGAGACACCGTAACTCTCAACATATGTCCCACTCTGAGAGATTACAGTTGCTCACCTAAATCCTTATGCATACTGCCACCCAGTCAATTCTGTCAATGCCAGATATGGCCCACATATATAACAGACAATATTTATTCTATCCTCTCTCTGCTTCTTTTGTGGCCATTCCAATACTAAATGTTGGATTGTCAGGTTTTTCAAGGGAGGTAACTATCTTTTCACACTTTCTAAACTACAATGCAAACTCATAAACATGTATAGATAATAGAGGTAGGGAGAACAAAAGTTGTAGCCAAGACATTATTATTTTACAGGTAAAACATGGGTGAATGTACTTACCACCACAATGATATTTTTAAATGGTTCTTGTCTTAGCTCACTAACAGCAGAATCAGAATAGAATAGAGCTAGAAGGGACCTTGGAGGTCTTCTAGTCCATCCCCCTGCTCAAACAAGAGATCCTATACCTTTTCAGACAAGTGTCTGTTCAGTCTCTTCTTAAAAACCTCCAGTAATGAAGTAACCACAATGTCTGAAGGCAAGCTGTTCCATTTGTTAATCGTCTGCTATATTTCCTCAGAATATATGAGAGAATAAGTAGGACAGGAGAGAAGTATAAACATGAGTAGGTGAAGACAGGTTCAAGATTTAAGCCACCCAGAGTTGTCTTAAACTGAAAGATAGGCAGCATATAAAATAAATAAATATATGAAAATTACATATGAAGTAGGCAAATGTTCTCATTTGAAAATCACATTTTTTAAAAAAAGAACTGATGCCTGCTATAGAAATGTATCACTGAAACATGCAAATTATGAACATTTTTGAAAGAACTGAAAGGAAGGCAGATGTTCCCACTGGATATCCCAGCAATCTGATTATTCACTTTATTCAGTCTTCATCAGCCTAATGAGAACAGTGGTGAACTAACAATCTGTGACTTCTAACATGCAGGCAAGCAGTACAACCATTTTCACAGCCTTATTAGACTCTGCTAGAATTAAATAGAGGGATTCCGTAAATCAATTCACTTATTACCAAGCTGAGTCATAAAATATAAGTCAATCTGAAGCCTTTCTTTAGTGCTGAAAGGTTCCAATCACAGGTGGGATCTGACAGGATTAACTACCAGTTCAGTCATTTACGAGGTTCGGTGATTTATGATGTGCTTCCCTGCAAGCTGCAGGCGTGCATCTGTAAATCATCATCAGCATGCTGTGTGCAGAGAAGCAGCCTTTCAAAAAGCCTTTTTTTCCTGCTTTTTTAACTGCAGCTGTGCCTCGCACAGCAGCTGAAGTTGAAAAAATCAGGAAATAAAGGCCAGGTAAGAGCCTGGGTGGGAGGGTGGACAAAAACATCAGCAGACATAGAACCAGTTCTATGTCTGCTGCTCTTCAGAGCTACCAGTTCTACAGAGGTAGACATAACCGGTAGAAACCCATCCCTGGTTCCAAACCAAACCAAAATCAGGACTTTAGGGGACAAGGCATAGATAGCAAGCAAAGCCAGAAGAGAGGTCCAGGAATCACACATGAAATAAGAGGTCCTCATCACTAAAAATTGGGCATTATCAAAATTCCTTCAGCAAAGCTTTAGCCTTCTGGGCAGCTTCATATACCATAGTCTTCTGCATTGCTTACCTTTTTCTGGATTCCAATCTTGCAATTCTTCATCTCCCATTCAGCAGCTTTCTTCTGTAGGTAGATAAATTCACTTTCTGCATTTTTAGAACATTTGGGGGCCTTGTCTCTATGTCCAGATATTATGTTAATCCTTAGAAAAATTGGGTTATGGAGCCTACATTGAAACCTTCTATGTTTATACAGAGCTTGTCTGTTGTGTATCTCATATACCAGATTTCCCAGCATGGTATTGCAATAACTTATTTTTTGTCAACCATTAGCAATAGCAATAGCACTTAGACTTATATACCATTTTGTAGTGCTTTACAGCCCTCTCTAAACGGTTTACACAGTCAGCATATTGTCCCCAACAATTTGGGAACCACCTTGGAAGGATGGAAGGCTGAGTCAACCTTGAGTTTGGTGAGATTCAATCTGCCAAATTGCAGGCAGCTGGCTGCAGCAGAAGTAGCTTGTAGTACTGCACTCCAACCACTGTGCCACCAAGGCTTAAAATCAAAAGAATCTATATTTTTCCGTTTTTCCCCCCATCCTTATATAACAGCTTGCCATTATTATCAGCTTTTAGAAAAGGAGTGAATACTGAACTAGTCCAGAAATCATTAATTTATAATGTTCCTGGAAGGAGATGCTAAGGGAATATTATTGATAATTTTAATGAAGATTTTACCATTTTATATGTTATGGTCAGATGCAAACCATGAAGAAATCATGTGGAGCTGATGGTATCCAAATAATGTAACAAACAAGCTCATTTTAATTTGAGAAGAGTTACTGTTTTCTATCAGTGTAAGACAGGTTTTTTTCCCCATCTAATCTTTTTTCTAATGCCAGGATTAGAATACTTTATTCCATATACAGAGCATATAGCACACAACTATATCTAAGTATGTGTGTCTGCTTGGCTGTTGTACAGATGCTGAACCATTTAGGGGGTTGTGTGAGAACTGTAAAATTAGCTTTAAAGGGAGGCAATATTTTTAACAAGTTTTTAAAAAATATGCTTGGCTTTATGATTATTTCTGAAATGGAAAATTACTGATATAAATCAGCAGATGCCTTGGTATCTATATGTCAGCAAGGCAATATCTCTTAAGAGTGTCTTGACTTCATCTTTGGACAATAGAAGGAAATTCTCAAATCCTTATGCTGACTTCCTAGGCAGAATATAGGCAGACAGAAGCTTTTAAAAGGTGTTCCCCCATCCTGTAACTTTCTATTTCTATGGAAAAGATGCCACTGCTGAGCATTGACCAAGCCACAATGAAAGAACGTTGGTGTGTGCTGGCAAGATGAGTGTATATTTTATCTACATGGACAGCATGTCAGCCAGGCTGGGTCATTATGCTGGCTTGTATCCAGAAAGGATATCTGCTTTAATTCCCTATCTCAAAACACACAATGGACATAGAAATACTGAGAAGAGGGAATAGACAAGAATGTGTTTGAAGCCAGAATCCACAGATGGTGACTTTATTTTCTGGCTTGCGGAATAGAAACAGACTGTCATGCAGATCATCTTTGGGCCTCATCAAACACTAACAGTGGCGGCATGATGGCTACTGAAAATATCTTTTTCTAGTCAGGATTCCATGAAACTGACATTTCATTTAGCTGTTTTAGTCTATAGTCTATACTATTCTTCTGTCTCCCAATGTTTTCCATATTTTGGAAAGAGACATTGGAAAATATTATTCTTTTCTGTGCTGTGATCATGAGGGAGAAGGTGGTGATTCTTTTAGTCCTCATTGTTAAAGAGATGGAAAAATGATTCAAATGATTCTTATTTTTAATCTCAGTCCACAAAATGAATAACTGTTGATCAAAACTAGTGCTTCTTCATTTGTATTTTGTAAGAATCAAGAGCCATCTTCAGATGCATTTCTTGTGCCCCTTGGTAGCTTAGTTTTTGCCATCTCACTGCAAAAAACAAACCAATTAATGTACAGCATGGGTGTTGTTATAACTGAATATATTGGATGCAAAATCAACAAGCCAGAAAAAAAAAGCCAGGCAGTGCACCATCATGATGTAAGCATTATCTTTCATTACATGAGGATTAAACAAAATATAATCTATCAGCAGGCTAATGTCAAATCTTCACTGAAATACACAAGTCATAATACAGGAGGAAAAAAAACCCACCCTATGACCAGTGATTCTTGGTCCAATTGGTCAGGAATTTAACAGAGAATAAGTACAGCCTATTTAAAGGATATTAATGCACAGTTATGGCTACATAGTTTAACTCATTAGTGGATTGGAGATATTGTAATTAAAACATAAACAGAGCTAAAGATTTGCATAAATTAAAGTTAATGCAACTCCATCCTTCTATTATTCTAGAAAGATTGGCTCCAATCAACATTTGATGCAATAAAAATATTTTCATACCTATGTAGACAGATGATTTTTATATTGTTACTAGATAAAGGATTAATGAAGGAGGAAATATATTTTTAATAAAGTTTGAGCCAACCAATCAAAAACTGAAGAATATGAAAGGATGGAGGAGCATCAATATTTTGCATAAACATGGAAGAAGAAAGAGGGCATAAATATTTTGCATTATAAAAGTTAGGGATCTGTGACTTTATTTCCTTAAAAATAAAGTGAGCATAAAGTTATTGTATTATGTTTTAGTACAATAACTGTTATTATGTATTACTGATTAATTAGAAATGGCTTTAAATATAAAAGTATATTGAAACTAAACATAAGAATATTAAATTGACATCCTTCTTGAAAAAGCACTGGGAGAAAGAAGTGCTCTTTCTCCAAAAATAGCCTCAAAATGAAGCCTTCTTTCAGTTGTTTTCTTTCCATCCAGGCCATCTGTGGCTTGACTGTGGCAGTGAAATCATTGTCTTTTTGTAAGCTGAACTTTGTCATTCTGTCAGCCTGGAAGTGTGACCATTTGAAGGGCAAGATAGGTCACTGCACCTGGAACTTATTTGTATAAACAGGCTTTTCCTGCTGTCTGTCCATGCTTTGTGTCCTTGATCACACCTACGATTTCTTTGAAATCAAGGTATTAAATTCTGGAGGCAAAATAATCTGAAAGGAGAAAATATTAATGGTCTTTTTCCCCTGTATGCTAACCTGGAAACATTAACCTCTTCATCAATATATTGTAGTCCTTTCTGTGCATTCATCAATATACTGTATCCTCCACTGTGAATTAAAAAATAGATATCATTTTGGTTTTAAAAAAGAAAGAGGGAAAGGAAAGAAATTAAAAAATCTATGAATTGTTCATGTAAATATTTTCTCATACATATTATCTATCTATCTATCTATCTATCTATCTATCTATCTATCTATCTATCTATCTATCTATCTATCTATCTATCTATCCATCCATCCATCCATCCATCCATCCATCCAGGGTATTACAGATCGCTCATCTCCCTCACAGAATGACTCTGGGCAGTGTACAAATAGACATAATAACATAAAAGCTTTATGTAACATGCATTCCAATAGTATCCAGAAGTCATTTCTCATTTTTCTGTTCTTATTTATGTGCTAACTTATACAGAATCTTTTACTTAAGCCTTCAACACTGATTTTAAGAAATATAAAAAAATATTTCCTCCTAATGATGACCATGGAATGCTAGGACAGTGAATAACATGCCTTCATTTGTCTTTATTGTGTGCAATGCTTCTCTCTTGACTGGATTCATCCTAGGAAAATGTATCATTAAACAGGTCCCCTACCTGGACATGCATTAAACAGGTCCCCTACCTGGACAACAAAGTGTAAATGTTGTTCTTTAGCCATGGGATTTTCTTTAGTACGTTCCCATTCAAAAAACATCTCTGATTTATTCTGCTGTGCACATGTCCTTGAGCATAACCAGTGTAGTACATTCATGCGTGCTTAGTTTCCAAGGGTTGAAGAACTGGATACTACAAATAAATTCCTGACAAATTTGGCAAAGAGTTCAGTCTGAAATTAACATTTCAATAATATTATGGAGTCATGGGAAGGATTAAAGGAAATATGAAATCATTTTCTTTAGTTTTATATCCCTCGGACATATAAAATCTATACCATGCCGAGTCACTGTTGGTGTTTAATTGAATGCCTACAAGCAAATCATTACAATGCTATTATTCCATCAAGTCAAGAAAAAGCACAATGGGTAAAACCAAGTTGTAAGCAAAGTTGTCTTACCCTAGCTTGACAGTCACTTCCTAGAAAGTTTTTTGTGCAGACCTCATCCCTTATCTATTTATCACAATAATCATCACAGCAACCACAGCATGCCAAACTTGAGCAACTCAGCCTGATGATTAGGAAGCAGTTCAGCCATGAAGTAAACATTCACCGTTTACAAGATAACTAGAAATTTTGCTAGAAGGAATGTCCAGGAAGGAGTCCATTATATTTGTTAAAAATAAAGTAATGGTGGCAATGGGGTAAACACTATTTTTTCTATTAAAGTTTTTTGTTATGGATGTTGTTGCTTCCATAGTAATAACAAAAACACCTGGAAGAAGATCACAATGAATACCTTGGCATCCTTCAAACTGACATCATCAAACATGTTGAAGTCAAGAAGGTTAAAAGTGAATACATTACGAGAGTGAAAGTTATTCTAAAGTCATTAAACTATGAAGGACATACATTTAATCATAAAGTATCCTGTGAAATTAAAACATTAAAAGAATGAGGAAGGTATTGTAGCAAGGTAGATCACATCAATGTTATGGGGTAAAAGAAAAAGAAAAGAAAAGAAAATACCTGCTGCAAAATGTATATATGCACAAATATTTGTTTATATGTTGGTTTGTTTCTTTTTAAATGTTTTACATATATGAAACTTAAATAAACTTTATTTTCAAATGAAAAAAAAGAAAAAAAAGAAAGTTATTCTAAAGTCCAAACTCAGTTGAAAAAAATGCCAACAAAGCAATTAACACTGGGGTAATTTTGAATAGGGAAAAAACATCTATCATTGTTGCTACTTTGTCATAACATTGTTTGTTTGTGTGGTCTTTTTGTGGCAGCCAACTATGGTCCACTCTTTCTTCAGCTTTTTTGCAAAAGCATTATTTGCTGTCTGTTATTATCTTCTCAGTTCTAGTTTTGTAGGCATTTGTTCTTATGGCTTGGACTTGTGAAGCCAGAATTAGACCTGTTTCACTTTTTTCAACTTTCCTGCTCTTAGTCATTACCAGATCTTGTAATTATCTGAATTGTTAATAGGGTTTTTTGTTTTTGTATTGGCTATGTAATTCTTTGCCTTGCCATGTTTCTTTTCTATTTGGTCTTTCTTGCAGGCCAGTATGGTCTCTCCTGTCCTTGGTAACATAAACAACTTCAGTGCATCTTCTTTATTGTCCTGCATATATTTTTCCAATGTTCTTTTTTCTTCTTCAACTATACTTGCAACATTCTACACTCACCCATTCTCATTGGTAAGCAGAGATAATCACCATTGTTGTATGGATGAAGGATATGATTCATTGTCATTATTTTTCTAATCTTCCTATTAAAGGCTTTTAATTTTGTTTATGTCCAGTTCACTATTCCAACTTTGTATCTAATGACTTTCTCTATAAAGCAGGTAAGGGGAAAATCCAATAGTCATATCCAATCAGAAATATTCCAGGGATGCTGGCTCTCAGGGAATAGTCTTACTTACTATAGAGCTAAAATAAACAATATAACCAAAAAAATTTAACATACAAAGTATTTCTTCAGTGAATAAAAAGTTTTCTTCCTAATGTGAGTGGTATGTGAAGAAAATTTCTATTAAGAAAGACTGAGTGAGATAATTTGATATTATAAACGGTATAGCCCCTCAAAAGATCACCATTGTCTTGGAACCCCAGGAAAGTTAACATAGCCAAGATTTTAGGGATTTCCAGAAGATGGGAATTAACCATTTTCTTTGCTGTCTATGTTAGGTTAGCTTTTTCTATCCACAGACAGCCTCTTACATAAAGAGAAAATTCTCTATTGGAGATCTTTGCTATTTACATATACAAAGCTGAGGAAATGTAGGAACATTTTTTCTTTAAAAAATGAGTCAGTTCCATTTCTAGTGTCTTATCACAAATTTCCTTAGAAACCAAATTTTCTTGACATATTACTGACATTAGAAGAAAATGTTTTATTCACTGAATATATACTATGTGTGTTACATGCTACATTTAGGCACTATGAGCAGTTAAAGAAGTAAGACACCAAATTCCAATATCGTTTTCTGAATATTTTCAGTTTATAGAAAACAATTAGCACTAAAAATATTAGGGGCAAAGATAAACTTTTGAGGAACCAGTTGTTACTTTTCATATGGAAAATCCAGTAACTGTGAGTGTATTTTATTACCTGAACATATAATACTAAAATTCCTAATTAATATAAACATTAAAGGAAAATAAAAATTAAAGTCCATTTTTACCTCTTGTCAAGGGAAGGAATGGAACAAAATATTTTAGCTCTTGTTTTGAAATCAATATGTGATGTAGGATACTATTGCCCTTTGATAATTGCCCTTTGCAAAAATTCTACAATGCAATGTTTTGAACATGTACATGGAATATGCATGTATTACATGGCAAAATATATCTAATACATACATAAGCTTTTGCATAATCTCAAAAACAAGCTGAAATAGATGAAAAATATATATGTACCTTTAATTGAGAGAGGGAAAGAGAAGATTACTTTTTTCTAAGATGGATAAGATAATTCATGCCTGACTGTTCTTTGGAAGGATAGATACTGAAGCTGAAGATCAAATACTTTGGCCACAAAATAAGATGAGACGACTTATCGGAAAAGACCCAGATGCTAAGAAAGACTGAAGGCAAAAAGAGAAGGGGATGGCAGGGGATCAGATGGTTAGACAGTGTCACCAATGCAATGAACGTGAATTTGAAAAAAACTCTGGGAGAAAGGGGAGGACAGAGGAGACTGGTGTACTGTGGTCCATGAAGTTCCAAAAAGTAGAACGTGACTTTCCAACTAACAAAAACAACAATCCTACTGGAATCTCTTTAGTTCTTTCTTCTATTCAATATTTGCTCTATTAATCTAGTCCTACCTTCTGTCCATTGGGAGGAAATAAAATGGTGCCACCCACCAAATTAGATAGCAGATTAGCTGCTTCTTTTCAAGCAAGATGCCAGGGAAACTTCTCAATAAGCCTCTGTTTGAATTCTTAGCACTTCATAATCACTGTCATACTAAATATGGCCTCAGAGTATTTAAGAATACCCTGCTGTACTAAGTAGCAAGAATGTAAGCCAATTTTTTTCCTTGCAGTCTCAATCCTCATCCACGGTTAGTAGCAAACATACAATTAAGTACAAAAATACATTCCAAGTCCAAGTCATGAACACATTCAAGCTCTCAAGATGAAATAAATACATCAATCGGTCTTTGTAATGTATTTCTCCCCTTCTGTTCCTCAGATTGATCAAGCTGTGACAGAGATCCAAGGAGGATGAAATCCCTCTGAGATAGCCATTTGTTGGTATCAAAGCAGGAACACAAGTGTCTTGTTCATGATGGGAAGCAAGGCAAGGTATGTTTTTGTAACCTTTTGCGTAGGAGGCTTTTTCTGTTGTCATGCCATTCTTTTACACAGCCAGCCGCTGTGTATCTTGGCAGAATCAAGTCTGTTTCTGAGCAAAGAACTATTTCTGTCCTTTAATAAGTCATTCCAAGTTTCCTCTGATGTTATAAATAAATAGGGCAAGCAACCAGCTTTATTTAATGTGATATGACAGAGGAAGAAAGCAGTCAAAAACCCCATCAATCTCTACATAATATCTGGTGCTAGACTCTGAGATTAGCTGCTCCCTTTCACAAGATAAAGTTTATCATAAGCTCTGCCTATCAGCACAGCTGATACCAGACCTTGCCTTCACAGGTTTGTTTATTCAGGAGTCCTGTTCATAGTCAACCCCAGCATGTTCTGTGCATGAAGTCATCCTGTGCTAAATTTGCTGCTGGAAGCTGGCAACTCCTCAGGCAAATGTGAACAAATGAACTTGTCCTTCAGGATAAAATAAAAATACCTGTGAAAGAAAGCTGAATAGCTCTACCAGTTTGCCATGTGTCAAAGGTATCATATTTGGGCTGGACAGAGAAAAAGATATTATTTCAAAGCAGTAGTTCTCTAGAATAAAGGAATCTAGAATAAAGGGATTTATAAAATACAGATAAAAATGTGTATTTTTAGAAGAAAGCTGAATTATCCAATGCTATATTCCTGGAAAATCAATACCCTGGTTTCCAGCATAGTGCACATGTATGCTTGTATTCAGCAGCAGACCTCATGGTATCTATCAGTTTCCCTTTCCAGCTGGGTATTATTTTGGATACTTTGATACAGCCATGATGATAACGTATATCTAAGATAGCTCCTGGAAAGAAATAAATGTGGAATGTTCCTGTTAATTGTCTGGTGATGTTCTCTGGTTGTTGCTCAACTCCCAAAAGTTTGCAATTGTTTTTTAGGTACTTCTTGACTTATGACCACAATTGGAACCAGAATCTTGTGGGTTGAGGCAAAAGGTCATTAAGGAGGATACCCATATGACTGCCTCATATGACTGCCCCACCCAGCACTCCAGGTTGTGACTAATGGTTGTGACCATTAAGTGATTGCACATGTCTTTTAGCAGACTAAAAGTCTTGATGGTCCAGTAGTTAGAATGCAGCATTGCAGGCTAATTCTGCCAATTGCCAGCAGTTCGATCCTGACTGGCTCAAAGTTGACTCAGCCTTCCATCCTTCCAAGGTTGTAAAATGATGACTCAAATATGCTGACTCAATTGAGTGGGTCAAGAGGTATTCCATGAGAAGAATACTCCACTCCTCTACTCACAATAGAATTCCTTATGCCAGCAGGCTTGAAATTCTGAGCTTGGACAATCTGGAACTGTGCCACCTATGGTCCAATCTAAGCATAGTACATAAAATTGTCTGCTACAATGTTTTACCTGTCAACAACTTCTTCAGCTTTAATAACGTGGGGTTCGTGGGGTTTTAAGTTAATTCGGTTTTAAATTTTTAAATTTTTAATTACAATCCTTGAATTTTAAATTTTGATAATTTTATATCTGATGGGATTTCCGGCCAGATCAATGTTATTTAATTTGTTTTTAATTGTACATATTGTTAGTTTTTTAGTAGGCTGTACACCGCCCCGAGTCCCTTTCTGGGAGAGGGGGCGGTATAAAAATTTAAATAAATAAATAAATAAATAAACAACAATAATACACAGGCAAACAATCAACACAAACTCAAGGTAAACTGCTTCAAACTCTATTGCAGAAAATACTATTTCAGCCACAGAGTGGTCAACGCCTAGAATGTTCTACCTGAATCCATTGTTACAGCCTCAAACCCTCACAGCTTCAACCTCAAACTGTCTACTGTGGACCTCAGCCCATTCCTAAGAGGTCCATAAAGGGGGCATGCATAAGCACACCAGCGTGCTTCCTATCCCTGTCTTACTGTCTCCATTTATCTGTACTTACTTCCTTTGTTTATGTTTATGTTTATACCTATGGCTGCTATCTTGTACGATGTTTGACAAAATAAATAAATAGATAGATAGATAGATAGATAGATAGATAGATAGATAGATAGATAGATAGATAGATAGATAGATAGATAGACAGACAGACAGACAGACAGACAGACAGACAGACAGACAGACTGACTAACTAACTAACTAATTAATTAATTAATTTTATGATGGCCAGAAGTGGTTTATACCAATAGCAATAGCACTTAGACTTATATACCACTTCACGGTGCTTTACAGCCCCCTCTAAGCGGTTTACAGAATCAGCATATTTCCCTCAACAATTTGGGTCCTCATTTTACTGACCTTGGAAGGATGGAAGGCTGAGTCAACCTTCAGCCTGGTGAGATTTGAACTGCCAAATTGCAGTCAGCTGGCAGTCAACAGAAGTAGCCTGCTGTACTGCACTCTAACGACTGTGCCACCATGCCATAAAGCATCCTTTCTAAGGTTTTCATAATTCTGGATTATGTTAAACCAGTATCATAAATTGAAGACTACTTGTATACATTTTCTTGCTTGGAAAGAAGTCTTGTTTTATAAACACACCGAGGAAGATGTCATGTTTTAATTTTATTAGTTATTCAGAGTCTCTAGATCAATTATTATGAGTACTTTGCCAATCTCCTGAATTTACTCTTGCTTTGTATCATAACATTCTGAAATAAGTGCTTTTCCCTTATTTTGGAATTATTATATTCTTCCCATTCCATAAACTGATAACAAATGTCCAAGGCATCATGCTGAATAAACAGGATGGAATGTAAACAGAAACTCTTACTGGCATTGATTCCCTTGCTTTGTTCAGGAGTATGACATTGGTGAAAGGTTCATGTTTGTTAATGTTTCGTTCTATTTATTACTGTTTTCTGTTCCTATCCATTCATATTGTTTCTCTAATTCATATGTTTTCATCATGTTCCTAACTTTACTCTGTCTGACTCAGAAATGTATTCTCTATCCTCATTCATCCAATGAAATAGCTTCTGCTAAACCAGGGCTTTTGCCATAATTAGCATCCCTATTTACCAGTTGTACATGTAAGGATGCAAGGATGTAAGCATATAAAGTATTGCTCCAAATTACTAGCATTTTAATTCACTACCAGAATTTATTCTCAAGAGTTCTGGACATCTAGACTAACACTATGATTTTTCCTGCTGGCCAAAGGGATGCCCCAAAGGTATGTTCAGAACAAGATATTTTGCTTTGAAATGTCTCTGGATATATCTGCAGATCAAAGTCATTTGTAAAACACTATCCAGATGTATCTCTACTGGAATGTCATTGTTACTATGTAAAAGTTTATCACAAGCATACTTAGAAAATTAGCTGGCTTGATGAGTCATAACACATAATAATTTCCTTTTAAAGCTACAACTAAAGCTTCCATTTATTTCATTACTTTTCCCTGGTGTTATTTCCAAGGTGAAAATATAATCAAGATTGGAAGGATTGAACTTTCCATCTGATTCTGCAATATGATTATTCAGGCATCCTTTTCAACAAAGCTGTTCTTTGATTTCAGAATGCTTAGCTTTAGAATCCTTTAAGAATGAGATCAAGAAGAGCTTAGATTAATTATGGAGTGTTTGTATTTGATATTCCCAAGGGAAACACATTTGCTAAGAAAGCTTTGAACTGATTAATTATCAGACCTAGAAATATTAGCAATTAAACAATTATTCCAAAACATGACATAACTGGGGAAAATCAGAAATCATATTTTATCAGTTCTGACAACCAAAAATAAAGAACATAAAGCAAAAAGGGTCCTGATTGTTTACACAAAAAGCCAGCCTAATCCAAGAGTTTGCTTCCCATAATAATGAAAACCAAAACTATTGCCACAAATGTCTATATCCCACCTAAAACTTTGCTTTATTCACAGTCTTCATCTATAGATCATTCTCCCACCTCATTATTCCTCGCTTTCCATTCCTTTTTCTCCTTGCAACAAATCCAGGTCTATGTTCGTGGAAAGAGAAAGAGAGAGAAAGAACTGGGGGGAGAGAGAGGCGGGGGGGGGACAGGGAGCTGGATAATATTAGAAAGTAGACTGCAATCCTAGTTTATTCTCTTTTGTTCTCATGCATGCATTTGTTCAAATGGGCTAATACCTAATTTAGGGTGTGTCAAATTTTCAACTTTTAATTTCCAAACATTAGGGGTGTTCAAAAAATATGACATGCTTTGGAGATTGTACAGATATTTTTGTTACTTTAATATAACTTAGATGTGCTTGTTAAGTAACTACATGCAATAAATGTCATAACTTTTTAACATTTTGTTCATTTCAATACCCATCTTGCTTGCTGAAGATGTCTTAGAATACACACACACAAACACATGCACACGCACACGCACACGCACACACACACACTCACCATTTTGACAGATCATTGCACTGAATTTGAAAAGCGAACTATTTTTGGCATCCTTCTTAACCTGGGCTTTAGATGGGAGAATCAAGCTGGATTCTAATTCAATACAATGCACTTGTTTCAATAAATGTGAGTGCGTATCTGAAAATCAGCAATGTAGAATAGCAAAAGCTTTTTGTTTTAAGCCAAAAGTACAGTATGATTAATGATAATATCTTCTATTGATTCTGTTAGCAAACAATTTACAAACAACTGTTCATTGTATCAAGGAGGTGAAACTCCTATTGCACTCAAAAAACCCACACCCACTAATTTGTTATATGTGAAGCAACATCAGTAAATTCTTTATCTACAATCAGTGATACTAGAAAATACATTAATCCTGGGACATGAATCAGTGATCTGACTCTTGGGAGAATTCAGAAGAACTGAAATATATTGTGTTGTTTGTTGTAAGTTAAGCATTTACTTCTTGGTCTCCTGAACATAGTGTATAATATGTTTTTAATTTAGCAATCCTCAGTGTCATTTCTGCATTTTATTCCCCTTGGAAAAGTTTTGACTGTAATAAATTTCATATTTTAAGCATTAGTAGTTTTAAGAAATCATTGTCCAGAGTAATAATAAATTTCATCTGATAGCCAAGTTAAGAATACATAACAGTTTGAAATGAAGCATGTGATGGAAAGGTATTATAATAGGTACACCAAGCAATCATGTATTTAGTTGTTTCCCAGGGTCATTAGTCAGGGCAGTAACTTTTCTTAGCAATTGCATTTGATGGTATTTGATGACTTGCTTTCATAGATGATTTTAAAAAAAAACTAATTATTTACTTATTGTTAAATTTGGAAGCTTCCAAGTTCTCAGATGACTTTGTGAAGTTTTTCTCTCATTTTTCACACTGCTGTACCAAGTTATTGGGGATGCAGTGGCTCAGTGACTAGGACATTGATCTTATCATTCAGAAAGTTTGGCAGTTCAGCAGTTCAAATCCCTAGCACTGCATAACAGAGTGAGTCCTGTTACTTGTCCCAGCTTCTGCCAACCTAGCTATTTGAAAACATGTAAAAATGCAAGTAGAAAAATAGGGACCATTTTGGTGGGAAGATAATAGTGTTCTGTGCGACTTTGGCATTTAGTCATGCCGGCCACAGCACGTATGTGTGAGGGGCACATTTACCTTTACCAAGTTATTATCATCTACAAATACTAATATTACTATATAATTCATGTGGTTATGGAAAATATGTCAATCACAAAATAATACAATTATCTTATTCATTTAGAAAATTTATAAGTGGGCCACTTGCTTCTGATTACTTGGGCAGAGTGGCATACAAAGGATAAATTATTGTAAAATTCTTATCAATGACCCTTACACTGACATTTGGGCCCAGAACAGTTGGTCTTGGTGACTCTAGTTTTAATCCTAATTAATTAATATAATCTGGTGCACAGTTGTTATGAAACTGGTAAGTAAGCTTAATGGTATTAAAATTAGAGTACATGCAACTAGGAAACTGCCTGAGGGGTCCAAAGCATCTTATTTTACAGCAAAAATGGAAAGTTGTCAAAGAATGATAGAGATAGAAAAAAAGAAAGAGAAAGGAAAAATTGAAAACCAAATTTCTTCACAATGCCTGGAAATTACAATTACAACAATTAATGTTCGTTTGAATGAATTCTACAATGTAAGAAAGGCTACATCAAAGCCAGAAAAAGGCCACTATGACTTTCTAGTGGTGACCAGGAAACTGTAAAAGTTAATATATTTTTTTTTACAATAGCAGAAGGCTGTCCCAACAAGGAAAACAAAAGGGAACATATTTTTTGGTATAAACAAGGAAGGAAGGAAGGAAGGAAGGAAGGAAGGAAGGAAGGAAGGAAGGAAGGAAGGAAGGAAGGACCTTGAACGTATAGATGATGGTGGTCATTTGGCTTTCTTGAAACTGATACAAAACTAGGTACAATTCTAAGCTTATATTAACTTTAAAATGCAAGGAAATAAGTCAGGTCTACTTTTTTTACAAGTACTTACAATTGCTTATATGAATGTATGGAATTATCACAACAACCTTTAAGAAGATATAGTTGAGAGGGAATACTTTTTGTAAAGTGATATATTTTGTTAGGTCCAGAGGTTATTTGACTATGCTCATTCATTCACTCAGGGAACTTTTCTGCCTGGAAGTTTCAGACAGATCAGTAAATCACTCTATTATATGGATAATGATAATTCCACAAGTCCAGATTGATCATGTCAAAATGGACTTTTTAAATAAAAAAAACAAACAAACCCAACCTCTTCCAAAGTCACCAGATTGTATCATGTTTTTGATCAAAAACAAAGCAGTGTCAGTTCTCTCCTTATTTGGATAGGAATACCAAAATGGATGCTGGACATCCTAGATGAATAGTTGCCATAGATGCCAGGTGGTTGTGTCCATATTGTCATCAAGAGTTAAATTCAAATTTAGGACTGGCTGTCAGCTGATAACAGGTAAAAATATTGTGTGTTGTTTGGTTATATATCAGGAGGATAAAACAATTTAAAATCCTCCAGTTCGGACTGCAATTTTTTCAATGGGGAAATTTCATCCTATGATCTTTCTATCTGAAATCTATTGTGCTGTGAATCCAAATTCCATAGGCTTATTAACCCAGAAAGCTGAACACAACTTTAGGGATTTAGTTTCATTGTGAATTTTTATAGGCTTTCATCTTTAGTGTCCCTGAGTAGGTAGAATGGAATGGGGAACTTTGTTTACAAACTCCTGGGGTTTCTTTATTATAAAATGCTTTTCATTACTTTATACTATGCCATGTGGCCTTCAGGCATGAATGCCTATGAATGACATTTATTATTGTTGCTGTTATGATTACCCAATATATTGTGTCATCCCTTGGGTCATAAGTAATATGCACAATCTTAATAGAAAAGAAATCTGTCTTCTACACTGTAGTTCCTAGGATGGAACTAAAATACACAGACCTTTGAATTTTTAATAACAAAAATGTTTTTGCATAGCTACCCTCTCAGGAACTAACAACACAATTCTTCTCAAAACAGCACAATGAGGAATTATTCAGATCTAATCACAATTTCCCTTTTATGAGTCTGACTTCTAAAGAAGAGTGTAAACAATTACAGAATAAATGTATAGTTTATTAACCATTTTGTTTGTTTTTTAATTAAGAATCAGATTAATATAGCAATCTATCTAAACCAAGGAAACTCTGGGCAGTATACAATAGATAAGCACAGATATAAAAATGGCACATATAAATATTCTAAAAACCTGTAGATCCACTAGTATATTCTGGTTCTTCTCATGAGTACTGTCCTTGAGCCAGATCTTTCCCATTCTGTAAGGTTTCTTTTATTTTTTTTATCTAGATGTATGACTTTACATTTCTCTGTTAAATTTCATTCCATTCGTTTCGGCCCACTGTTGCAAATTTCTTATAAATAACAAAACAATTGGAAATATATGACATTAATTGTACATTAATAAAATATTTACCAAAGAGAAAATAGATGGAGAAAAATGTAGAAATATTGATAGCATGCTTAAAGATATATAGATGAGAGAAGGAAAAAGATGTATACCCTCTGTTGGGCTTTGAACTTGCTTCCTGTTCCTGTGGCAAGAAATGTATCCTGATTGGTTGTCAGACTCCCATGGGGCATGCAGGAGTAACATTGTAGATTGTCTTGAGTTCCAGGCTTGGTTGAATCTTGCTGAGTGATATAATGAAGGGGCTTTGGACAATTCCTTTTATGGCTTAGCTTTAATGGCTTTGTTCTGATTTGGATTTTGAATGACAGTTAATTCTATCACCCTGGAACTGAAGCTCTTTTGTGTTATAGATAAGCTGGCACCAAAATATCTGCTGGGCAGAGGTGGTATTCAGCAGGTTCTGACCAGTTCTGGAGAACCGGTAGCGGAAATTTTGAGTAGTTCGGAGAACCAGCAAATACCATCTCTGACAGGAGATTTTACAGTACCCTTTCCCCTGCCATGCCCACCAACTTGTTTTAGTTAGCTGTGCACCGCCCTGAGTCCTTTGGGAGAAGGGTGGTATATAAATTGAATATATATATATATATATATATATATATATATATATATAATATATATATATATATATATATAAAGTATATATATATATATATATATACTTTGTATTATTTATTATTTAAAATTATCAGCTTAAAAACCTTACACACACACATATATATTATATATATATATATATATGTGTAAGGTTTTTAAGCTGATAATTTTAAATAATAAATAAGGGAGACTAGTATAGATCTATTTCGAGCTAGTTAGCTCTCTTCAGCTAGCCATACCTTACTGGGATTCGAACCAGGGAAGTATTACATGTCGGTATGGTCTCTGGTGATGAGCCGAAAGACAGAAAAGAAAGCAGTATGCTTTCTCCCTTAATTGGGGCTTAACAGGGTGTTGTAATACAAAGTATATATATATATATATATATATATATATATATATATATATATAACCATGATGGAAGAACAGGAAACTTGGGACTATAATTAATTACTAGAAGACTTAGTCAATAGTTTACACTATATTTGATAAGATGTAACTTACTTTGTTATCCAGTGGAATAAAAGGCAAGCTTGCAAATATAAGTACATTATCATCTGATGAATTTAAATCTTCTTTTCCATCATGAGAAAGTTCATTTAGAGTCATCAATTATAGTTAAAGAATCATTTTTGCACAATGAGCTAAAAACAGAATAAATTACTGACAATCAAATAGGCTGATTATGTAATCAACATTGCATATTGCATAAAGGATAGATTAAGCAGGATTTTTTTATGAAGGAAGAAAAATAAACATTATATTTCTTATCTGGAAGCAAACACATTCAAGGGATTTTCTAGTTTATAGTTACAAACTTAAAATCTGATGTCAACATAAATTTGTATAGCACACATGAACTTGGTGAATAATCATTCCAGAGACAATGCTATTAATATTGGAGAAAGAAGAAAATACAAATTGCACACAATCAGAATTTGATGACTATTAGTAAACTATAGCCTTCTGTTTTTACCATCTTAAAAGTTTCTGTTATACAGAGACAGAGAAATGAAAAAAGATACTTAAGATACACTAAGAAAATGAAAAACACAATGTTTTTCTATGATGAGGATAAATTTCTTGAACAGGACTATATTTCTTAAAATGATAAGAATTTAGCAATTTGGTCACATATTCTAAGTAAAGTGTTACCAAAGAGCTGACCCATTTTAAGTATATTTTTAACTTCTTGAGTCTAGGAATATTACCTAAATAGTATTACTGTGGACAAGCTTGGGCAAATGGGACAATTAAACACATGCACATTATTCTCTTCTAACACACTCTACTGTGTTATCAGTGAGGCATTTATATATGATACTGATGATACTAACCCAAATTTGCAGATGACTTCATCCAGTGGGTTCATGAAAATGTTGGACATAAGATGGTAGATCATTGAACCCTGAGGGACCACAGACATGAGCAAATTGGGGAAAAAAACACAGAGCAAGGAGATGAACAATAAACCAAAGTTCTTCCCATTCCTAACCCCCATAGCTAGTCCAGAAGAGTACTGTAGTCAAAAACATTGAAAGAGATTAAGAAGCACTAGGATTGATGCACCATTCCCAAGACATTTTCTGTTGCCCAAACTCTACCCTCCCTCAGAGAGTGAGTCACCCTAAGTGGGGCTTCTGGGCAGCTACTGATAGACAGAATAAGATTGGAGAAATAGAAACATTTCCGCACCCTTATCACCCTGAAACAGTGGTGAGATTCATTTTTTTTTACTACCGGTTCTGTGGGCAAGGTGGGCATGGCAGGAGAAGGATGCTGTAAAATCTCCAGTCAGAGATGATATTTGCCAGTTCTCTGAACAACTCAAAATTTCTGCTACCAGTTCTCCAGAACTGGTCAGAACCTGCTGAATACCACCTGAATGACCCTGATATAGGCCGAATATGAGTTCATACTTGCAATTGGCAGGATTCACTCTGTCTTTCCCCAATGGTGCTGTAGGAATTTTATTTCTCAAAGCTGTTTGGAAAACCAACTCAAGACTGATGGACAGAAAGAGGCCACATTATTATTTATTTATTTATTTATTATTATTTATTGCACTTTTATATGACCCCCTCTCCCAAATAGGGACTCGGGGCAGTGAACAGCCATTGATAAAAATACAATCAATAAAAGTTAAAATAGATTAAAAAGTTATTAAATAGTGGTTGAATTAAAATACAAAAACCAATAAAATCCAATAAGAAATTTAAAAATTTAAAACCCCTTCTAAGAACACTAGGCCAGACCGGCCTGCTGGAAAAGGTGGGTTTTTAGTGCGCGCCGGAAGGTTCGCAGATTAGTAATGACTCGCATCTCCAAGGATAATTCATTCCAGAGGGAGGGTGCTCCTGCACAGAAGGCCCGTACCCTCGGTGCCGCCAGCCAGCATTGCCCAGCCGGCAACACCCCGAGGAGGCCCACACTGTGGAACACACTGGCCGGCGGGAGGCTGATGGTGGCAGTAGGCGGTCCTGTAAATAACCGGCTTCCAAGCCATGGAGTGCTTTAAAGGTGAACACCAACACCTTGAATCGTACCCGGAAGGCCACCGAAAGCCAATGCAGCTCACGCAGGAGCTGTGTAATATGGGAGCTCCGAGAAGCCCCCAAGATCACCTGCGTGGCCTCACTCTGCACCAGTTGAAGTCTCCGGATGCGCTTCAAGGGGAGCCCCATGTAGATAGCATTGCAGTAGTCTAGGCGGGAGATGACGAGGGCAGAAGTGACTGCGCAATGCACCCCGATCCAGAAAGGGCTGCAACTGGTAGATCCGATGGACCTGATAAAAAGCCCCCCTGGCGACAGCCGCTATATGATCTTCTAAAGACAGCCGTACATCCAGGAGGACACCCATATTGCCCGCCTTTTCCCTGGGGGTCAAAATTTCTCCCCCCACGGCCAGTGATGGAGTAAGCTGGCTGTATCTGGGCGTTGGAAACCACAGCCACTCAGTTTTGGTCGGGTTGAGCTGAAGCCTGTTGACACCCGCCCAACTCTGCACAGCTGCCAGGCACCAGGTCATCACTTCAATGGCTTCGTTGGGGTGGCCTGAGGTAGACATGTATAGCTGAGTGTCATCAGCATACTGATGGAACTCTACCCCAAAACCACGGATGATCTTGCCCAGCGGCTTCACATAAATGTTGAACAGTAGGAGCAAGAGCACAGACCCCTGAGGCACCCCACAGAACAAGGGCCTCGGGGTCAATCTCTGTCCCCCTGCCAACACGAATTGTGAATGGTCAGAGAGGAAGGAGGAGAATCACCATAACATGGTGCCTCCCACTCCCAACCCCTCCAACCGCCGCAATAGGATACTGTGGTCAACAGTATCAAAAGCCACTGAGAGATCTAATACATAGTAGAATTGCAGTCCAAGGCCTCTGTCATGTGTCTATTCAAGCATGCAGACAAAATCTTGTTTAGGATGCATTTTAAAACTAAAAAATTAATCAATTCCAAAGCTTGTTTTAAGTGTTTGCTTCAGCTGTTCAAATACATTTTGACTTGCCCATATATATGGATAACTAATTCTGTAAATTGTTTTATCCAAGGTGAAAACTCTAATTCATGCTGGATTAAGATCCAGTTTGGGGAAAGAATTATGGAATTGGTTATAGTATTCAAGACTGAAAGAAAGTTAAATTAGCCCAAGATAGATTAATACTTTTAAAAGGTACCGAAATCTCATTTGCATATAATGTATGTACTGTATATAGGTATAAGTGTGTGCATTTCTGTGTGTATTCACTAGAAAAGTTTTCTATGTAAACATATCAAGTGGTAATTTTGGGGTGAGTTCAAGTCTTTAGCTATTAATACAAAGTATTTTCTATCCAATTGTCTACAAAATAGAAATCATTTTTTCAATAATTGTTCATCTTCAATATATTTATGATAAGAGGCTGATAAACCATCTGGTCTAGGCACTTTGCCTATTTTCTCCTTTATCATAACTTCAGAAATCTCCCTTATTGGCATAGGTCCATTCATTATCTGATTTCTGCGATTTTTGATAGTTTTTGTTTCTTTAGGTATTCATCAAAAATGGACAGGAAAATGTCTTTTCCTTTATGTATTTTAAAATTCTACTGATGAAATTCTTTTTTCCATTTTTAAAATATATGTTATTATTGTGTTCCCATTTGTAATTTTAATATTTTTGTCTCTTTTCTCAATTTATATACCAAATATTTCCTTGAAATATTTGAAAATGAAAATTCCTTGGCTGATGGGATCTGCATTAGACTCCTTCATCCAGTACAAGTGGGGTGGGCCAATCCCATTGAGGAATGACAATTCAAGAGTTTGAACTAGTTTGATTCGAACTATGTTGATTATAGGATGCAGGGTTTAGAGATAATTTTCTGTTAATTGGAAAAAAGGCAATTTCTACTGTTCCTATTGTTTGGTATTTGACCACTGCTGTTCAAGAAATATATTTAACCATATAAGCATAGTAGACATGCTCCTTTTTTTTTGTTTTTGTTTTTTTTGCAATGAACAATTGCAGAATATCACAATACATCTAAAGAAAAGGTGGTTACACACTCGGGAATGGTTGCTACAAAGGGTTAATTAGATTTTTCTATAAACTAAGTAGCACTTCATTTTCTAGGCATAAACTACAAGCCAATCTTCTATATCAATTTTATATTAGTTTCACAAGAGTTGTAATTTTGTCCTACTTCCATTTTTCAAGACTAGTGCAGGAGGACAGAATAGAAAAGAAAAAAAGAGAATAGCAGAGTTGGAAGGGATCTTGGAGGTCTTCTAGTCCAACCCTCTGCCCAGGTAGAAAACCTTCTGCCCAGGTAGAAAACATGCAGAATAGCAAAGGCTCAGAACGAACAAAGACTTGCAACAAAAGTCAAAGATAATAAAGAAAAGTTTATTCCAACATATAAATAACAAGAAAAAAAATCAAGGAAAGAATCAGTCCACTAAAGAGAGAAGATGGCAAGAAAGTAATAGGCAACAGAGAGAAAGCAGAACTGTTTAACTCATTTTTTGCATCTGTCTTCACACAAAAAGAAACTATATAGCTCAACCAACAAAAAAACATAACTGTAAAATACAGACCACAAATAAAAGTTAAAATAAGCAAAAAAATTAGTAAGAGAACACCTGTCTGATCTTGATGAACACAAATCACCAGGACCTGATGGATTACATACCAGAGTTTTAAAGGAGCTGGCAGAGATCATCTCAGAACCACTGCACGATATCTTTCAAAAATCCTGGAGCACCGGGAAACTACCAGAGGACTGGAAAAGAGCTGATGTGGTTGGTTCCCATCTTCAAAAAAGGAAAAAAAAACAGACCCAGTAAATTATAGACCAATCAGCCTAACATCAATACCCAGGAAGATACTGGAAAAGATAATAAAAAACAAATCTGCCAACATCTAGTAACAAGTAAAGTAATAACTAGCAGTCAGCACGGGTTTGTTAAGAACAGATCATATCAAACCAATCTTATTTCATTCTTCAACACAGTGACTAAATTAGTAGACCAGCAAAATACTGTGGACATAATATATTTAGATTTCAGCAAGGCATTTGACAAAGTAGACCACAACCTAATTCTTAGTAAGCTAGAAAAAAGCGGAATAGATAGCACCACCACTAGATGGACTCGCAACTGGCTGGCAAATCATACTCAATGAGTAGTCCCTAATGGGTCTAAGTCTACATGGAGGGAAGTAAGCATGGGGTGCCACAAGGTTCCGTCTTAGGCCCAGTACTCTTCAATATCTTCATTAACGACTTAGATGAGGGAATAGAAGGGGAACTTACCAAATTTGCAGATGATACTAAGCTGGCAGGAATAGCTAACACCCAAGAAGATAGGCTCAAGATCCAGATGGATCTTGACAGACTAGAACACTGGGCCGTATCTAACAAAATGAAATTCAACATAGAGAAAAATAAAGTCCTACACTTAGCAAGAAAAACCAAAAGTACACATATAGACTGGGTGAAACCAGGCTCAATAGCAATGACTGTGAGAGGGATCTTGGAGTCTTAGTGGACAACGAGCTAAATATGAGCCAGCAGTATGCAGCAGCAGCCCAAAAAGCTAATGCAATCCTGAATTGTATTAACAGAGGGATACAAGATCAAGGGAAGTACTAATACCACTCTATAAAGCCTTAGTAAGACCACACCTAGAGTACTGCATCCAGTTTTGGTTGCCACGTTATAAAAAAGATGTTGATACTCTAGCAAAAGTACAGAGAAGAGCAACCAGGATGATTAGGGGACTGGAGGCTAAAACATACAATGAATGGTTACAGGAACTGGGCTTGGCTAATCTAGTAAAGAGAAGGACCAGGGGAGACATGATAGCGGTCTTCCAATATTTGAGGGGCTTCCACAGGGAGGAAGGTGTCAAGCTATTTTCTAAAGCGCCTGTAGGCCAGACAAGGAATAATGGATGGAAACTGAACAAGGAGAGATTTAACCTGGAAATAAGGAGAAACTTTCTGATAGTGAGAACAATCAACCAATGAAAGAGCTTGCCCTCGGAAGTTGTGGAAGCACCATCACTTGAGACTTTCGAGAAGAGACTGGACTGCCATCTGTCAGAAATGGTGTAGGGTTTCTCGCTTGGGCGGGGGGTTGGACTAGATGACCTACAAGGTCCATTGTAACTCTGATTATCTATTTACCAATATAAATATATTGGTATAGGTTACCCTATACCAATTCAGACAAATGGTTGTCCAAACTCTTCTTAAAAACTTCCAGAATTGAACATTCACAATTTCTGGAGGCAAGTTGTTCCACTGATTAATTGCTCTGTCAGGAAATTTCTTCTTAATTCTAGGTTGCTTCTCTCCTTGATTAGTTTCCATTTATTGCTTCTTATCCTCTCCTCAGGTGCTTTGGAGAATAACTTGACTCCTTCTTTTTTATGGCAACCCCTGAAATATTGGAATACTGCTATCATGTCACCCCTACTCCTTTTCATTAAACTAGACATACCCAATTCCAGCCACCGTTCTTTATAAGTTTTAGCCTCCAGTCCCCTAATCATTTCACAGTTACTACTGAGAGAGGTACCACATATATTGTATCTATGCATTTAGTTTTTCTTGCCTAAATGCAGAACCTTACTTTTTTCACCATTGAATTTCATTTTGTTAGATGGCAATCAATGTTCAAGTCTTTCAAGATCCTTCTTTATATGAGTGGCTTGTGATCCTCATCCTGATCCTGAGGTGGTAATCAGCAGTGGCGGATTAAGGCTCACTGGTGCTCTAAGCACTGACAAATCTTGGTGCCCCTCTCCTTTGTACATACAAGATTTCTTCATTGGATTTTTTTCTTTCAGCTTTGTGATGCCCTATGCACGTGCTCAGTCTGCTTAATGGTTCATACACCACTGGTGATCAGACTTGAAAGCACTCAGAAGCATGAGTTTCAGGGCAGTGGTAAGTTTATTACATTGTATAGGGTCGTGCTGGTGCACTAGTTGTATTGCAGTATTACAGACTAAGTCTGCCAATGGCCAGCAGTTTGATTCTTATTGGCTCAGCATTGACTCAGCCTTCTATCATTTCAAGATTGGTAAAACGAGGACCCAGGTGGTTGGGGGCAATATGCTGACTCTATAAACTGCTTAGAGATGGCTATAAACCATTGTGAATCAGTATATGAATCTAAGTGCTATTGCTATTTTTATATGCTGGTAGACTGTACAGAGCTGCTTGATAGGCCTCATGTGGCTTATAGGCCTAACATGCAGATCTGTCCTAAATAAATCACTTAATGAGAGAAAGAAAAAGTAATGCTCTTTATGTTAGCTTTGGATAAATTAATACCATATAAATAATTGGCTATACTGATTTTTTTTTATCAATAGGCAGAACAAATGTAATGGTATTAAAATACAGCACAATGTAAATATGACATTGAATTTACAAGATAGCATTTTCTTATCTTCTAGTATGTTAGATTTAACTCATTTAGTTTATGTTGGAGATTAAATTGTTCTGTGTTCATGTGAGAATGTGAGAATTTGACCCGAATAACGATTAGCAAAGCTTTCCCTCCTCCCACCCTCATCCTTGGCTTTAGAAAGAAAGAAACTGCATCTTCTTTCTTGGAAATATGCACACCTGAGTTTTGCAAGTGATTTGTTTCAAAATTAATTTCTCTTCTTTTTTTAATTATTTCTGTTACATGTATCATAGCTTAATAACTTCTGAGCAATGAATTTAAAGTGAAGGCAATTAACATTTCTTGCTTTAAAGGCAAGTTTTGCTTCTCAAGATGACTTGCAGTATATTTTATTTGATTTATAAATGCAGATTGCCAGCCTACCCCAAATATATTTGTTGCATAATTTTCTGAAATGATTCATATTGGAACCTGGATTTTTTAAAGTGTTTTAAAATATAGACCAAGAGGCTTTTTCAAGTGTCTTTGCCATAAGTAAATCCCTGAAATGCACAAGAATTAGGTCACTCACAGCCAGGTAAATCATCATAGCTGCCCTGCTGTTTGCAATATTTCATGCTTCTTGATCCTTCTCAGGTTTTGTAGTTCTGTTCTTGTTTATCACAGACAAACTCCATAAGATTTAGGATATTTAATATTTATTTATCAGAGAAAATTTTGTTGTGTCTGAAGATTCATCATGAGACAAGGAAGCATAAGGCCAGGCATATATTAAGACATTTAACTACAGGATTATAAACACAAATACCAAAGATTGGCTCTGAGTTGTGCATTCTTTTCAAGGACCACAAAAGATCAGTAGATTTGAGGGTCAACAACATAACAATGATATTGGACACTCTGACATGTATTAGGGCACCAATAGGAAGGGTAAATACAATAGGATTCAAAACCAATTCTTAGGAGACACTTGCTACTCTAATCCAATCATAAAAATGATATCAGATGTACTGTCAATGATGTCCAAAGTTGATAACCAAGACATCAAAATGTGATGGTCAAATGCTATTGACAGTTCCAAAATAATCAACACTGATTAAGATGCTAGCACTTGGTCACCAAAATGTCATTTAGAATTTGAGAAAGTGCTGACTCCATTGAGTTGTCTGCCCCAATTCTGATGAAAATCCATCAAGGCTATCAGAAGAAAATCATGAAAGGGCAACTTTTTCCCTTTAGACAAAAAGGGAAGCAAAAACACAGGACAGTAATTGTGCAAAAAAAAGAAAAAAATATCCCAGAAAGGTTTCTCAGTGTATTTAAAAGAGTCTGGAAAACTATCATTTATTAAGGGACAATTCACATAGCAAGTAATAGAATAGGAAAGGGAGGAAGTACTATGAAGACAGCCTTTTATGATTTCTCAAATATCTTCATCAAAACAGGAATAAATTTAAAAGCTAGAGAAATAAAGATAACAGAGGAAGTGATGAGGATTTATTTATTTTTATTTATTTATTTGTCAATTGCTTACAAGATAATAAGTATAAGTAAAACATATGAATTCATGGATACATATAAGAAAAATAAAATATAAAAGAAACAATAGGACAGGGACGATAGGCACGTTGGTGCGCTTATGCATGCCCCCTACAGATCTCTTAGGAAAGGGGTGAGGTCAATAGTAGACAGTCTAAGGTTAAAGTTTTTGGGGTTTGGGGAAGAAACCACAGAGTCAGGTAGAGTATTCCAGGCATTGACCACTCTGTTGCTGAAGTCGTATTTCCTGCAATCAAGTTTGGTGCGATTAACCTTGAGTTTGTATCTATTGTTTGCTCTTGTGTTGTTATGGTTGAAGTATTCATTGACAGGTAGGGCATTGCAATGTATGATTTTATATACTATACTTAGATCAGACAGAAGGCGGCGTAGTTCTAGGTTTTCAAGGTCTAGAATTTCGAGTCTGATGGCATATGGTATTCTGCAACGAGTAGAGGAATGAAGAACTCTTCTTGTAAAATATTTCTGGACTTTCTCAACTGTGTTAATATCAGATACGTAATGTGGGTTCCAGACTGATGAGCTGTATTCGAGTATTAGTCTAGCAAATGTTTTGTATGCTCTAGTTATTAGTGTAATATTACCAGAGAAAAAGCTACGTTAGTTTAGATTAACACCTTCCAGTGCCTAGATAGATAGATACTAGATAGATAGATACTAGATAGGTAGAAAAGAATGAAGTTTGCCATTTTATTAGAGAACAAATTCTTGTTCTCTAATAAAAATTTTTCTAAAATTCTCAGCTGAAAGAAAGGAGAAGAGAGGCAACATATTCTGCACTTCAGGTATCTGATAGAATACTTGCCAAATAACACTGCAACAGTGATAGGAGTTTAAAATAATACAAAAATCTCATTTATTAAAAATATATCATGATGGATGGTAATAGACAAAGTATGGGATTGCTGGGACTGGGCGAAGTATGGGATGGCCTTGTGCCACAGCAGAACTATCCGGAAAAAGGAAAAAAAGACAATAAGAGACCAAACACACTACCTGTTAGTGTGAAAAGGTTAAAGAAGCAGTTAAGTTGGGGGAGGGGGGAGTTTTACAAACATTGGATAAAATCAGGAAAAGATTTTATTTTGCAGTTTACAAATTATGTTCCTGTCTCCCAAATTTTTCCTGTGACACAATCTCTGCAAAGTGGGTTGTGGAGGGAGAGAGAGAGGGAGGGAGGAGGGAAGGAGGGAGAGATAGACAGAGAGAATGCCAATAAAGGAGAATATATTTAGCTCAGGGTTGAACTGTGGAATGAAATGATTTACATATAATTCAAAAGAAACAATAAAAACTAGAAAGGAAACAAAAAGACTGGAGCATATTCCTCCAGTAACTAACACTTAAATAAGTAGAAATCAATGCCAAACAAACAATGAGGCAGAAAACAATAGTTTAATCAAAGAATCACCAAGGAGAAAACCAAACACCTACCAATACTGCCAAGGTGAAGTAAAGCAAATAAATAGGGAATAAATCCTCCATTTACTTACACTGTGGATGCTACCTATTTGGGTAATGAAATATCTACAAGCAAAGAACCAAGTTCCAAGAACATCAAGGGGTGGGAGAGGGAGAGGGAGAGGGAGAGGGAGAGGGAGAGGGAGAAGGAGAAGAAGAAGAAGAAGAGGAGAGAGAGAGAGAATAATTGGTTACATGTTGAGTTCCTGGGATGAAGATGTACTTACACTTGGATTTTCTCACATGAATTAAACATTCATTTGAAGAAATATACATAGATTAAGGTATCTCACTCTCTTTCTCTCTCCACATGCACATTTAATTAAAGAATGGGGTTAAACTCTTAAATTCAAGTATTAACACTGTGTTGCTTTAAACACTCTGCCCATCCAAATGTGTATTGTTATTTATACTGAATATGCCTTTTTAGTGATATCAGTGTAATATGAAATGCAATGTGATATTTTCATAATTTCTTCTTTAAGTACGGTATTGAAAATTAATTATTGACTAAACAGGAACTGAGATCTTGTTTAAAATATGAATTATATTACATCAACTGAAAACATGATATTAAATGTAATAATAATTCTGTTACATACAATATGAGGAAAAATGGAAAATTGATTAAAAGGAAAACAAAAATCCAAGCCATAAATATTAAAAGAGCTGTTCTGCCAGTACCACTGTTGGTATTTATTTATTTATTTATTTATTAAACTTTTATACCGCTCCCTCTCCCAAAAAGGGACTCGGGGCGGTGTACAGCCTACTAAAAACATACAATAAATACCCAATAAATACAATTAAAATAAATTAAACCAAATTGATCCGGCTGTCTATCCCAAAAATTCAATTAAAAATTAAAAACTAATAAAACCCCGATTAAAATTAAGTTAAAACTAAAATACAGGTCCTGGGCCAGGCCAGCCTGTTTAAAAAATAGGGTTTTCACTGCGCGCCGGAAGGTCAGAATATCCGTCATAGCCCGTATCTCCGGGGGGAGATCATTCCAAAGGGAGGGGGCTCCCACAGAGAAAGCCCGAACCCTCGGGGCCGTCAACCGACAACGGCCGGGCGGCGGTACCCCGAGGAGGGCAACCCTGTGGGAGCGTACTGGGCGGCGGGAGGTTGATGATGGCAGCAGGCGGTCCCGTAAGTACCCAGGTCCCGAGCCATGGAGCACTTTAAATACTGTCAGTACCACCTTGAATCGAATCCGGAAGGCCACAGGAAGCCAGTGCAGCCTGCGGAGAAGCGGTGTAACGTGGGAACTCCGAGGAGCACCCACGATTACCCGCGCGGCTGCATTCTGGACCAGCTGCAGCCTCCGGAGACTCTTCAAGGGGAGCCCCATGTAGAGAGCATTGCAATAATCCAGGCGGGAGATGACGAGGGCGGAAGTGACTGTGCGAAGTGCGCCCAGATCCAGAAAGGGCCGCAACTGGTAAATCAGACGAATCTGATAGAAAGCCCCCCTGGCGAGGGCTGCAATATGTTCTTCTAAAGACAGCCGTACGTCCAGGAGGACACCCAAGTTGCGCGCCCTTTCCATGGGGTTCAAGACCTCTCCCCCCACGGCCAGCGAAGGAACCAGCTGGCTGTATCTGGGCGCAGGAAACCACAGCCACTCGGTTTTGGTCGGGTTGAGACGAAGCCTGTTACGACCCATCCAATTCCGCACGGCCTCCAGGCATCGGGACATCACTTCGACGGCTTCGTTGGGGTGGCCCGGGGTGGAGATGTACAGCTGAGTATCGTCAGCGTACTGATGGAACTCCACCCCGAAGCCACGGATGACCTCACCCAGCGGCTTTACATAAATGTTGAACAGCAGGGGCGAGAGCACCGACCCCTGAGGCACCCCACATCGTAGGGGCCTCGGGGCCGATCTCTGCCCCCCCGTCAACACAAATTGCGAGCGGTCGGAGAGGAAGGAGGCGAACCACCGCAACACGGTGCCTCCCACCCCCAACCCCTCCAACCGCTGCAATAGGATACTGTGGTCGACAGTATCAAAAGCCGCTGAGAGATCTAACAGGACCAGGACAGAGGAACAACCCCTGTCCCGGGCCCTCCAGAGGTCATCCACCAACGCGACCAACGCCGTCTCCGTGCTGTGCCCGGGCCTGAAGCCCGATTGGAGGGGGTCAAGATAACTCGCTTCATCCAGGTACTGTGGGAACTGACGTGCCACCACACTCTCAACAACCTTCGCAACAAAGCGAAGGTTGGAAACAGGACGATAGTTAGATAACAATGCTGGGTCCAGGGACGGTTTCTTGAGGAGGGGCCGCACCACCGCCTCTTTCAAGGCGGCAGGTAACAGCCCCTCTCTCAAGGAAGCGTTTATAATACCCTGGAACCAGCCTCGTGTCACCTCCCGAGTGGCCAAGACCAGCCAGGAGGGGCACGGGTCCAGCAAACAGGTGGTGGCATTCAGTCCCCCCAGTATCCTGTCCACGTCCTCCACAGTAACAGGATCGAACTCAACCCAATTGACCGCACCGATATCCACCCCCCCCCGCCCGGAGATGCCCAGTCGGAGTCCAGCTCGTCCCGGATCTGAGCGATTTTGTCCTGCAGAAACCTAGAAAACTCCTCAGCCCGTCCCTGCAAGGGGTCCTCCCGCGCTCCTACCTCCAGTAGAGAGCGGGTCACCCTAAACAGGGCGGCTGGGCGGTTTTCCGCGGACGCAATAAGGGTGGAGAGGTAAGATCTCCTCGCCATCCTTATCGCCACTAAATACATCTTAATATAAGATCGTAATAGTGTTCGGTCGGACCCAGAACGGCTGGCCCTCCAACTGCTCTCTAGGCGTCTTTTCCGACGCTTCATCTCCCTTAGCTCCTCAGAAAACCAAGGAGCCACTTGGGATCGGCACCGGGTCAGAGGCCGCAAGGGCACGACTCGGTCGAGGGCCCCAGCAGCCACCCTATCCCAGGTGGCGACCAAGCCCTCAATCGAGTCGTGTGTGTGAGCTTTGGGAAATGGCCCAAGCTCTGTCAGGAACCTATCAGGATCCATCAGGCGCCTGGGGCGGTACCATTTTAATGGCCCCGCCTCCCTGCGGTCAGGGGGTGCGGAACGGAAGTCGAGCTTCAGGAGCGAGTGATCCGACCATGACAGGGGTTCTACGACTATATCCCCCATACCCAGATCACTCTGCCACTGATCAGAGACGAAAACCAGATCCAAGGTATGACCTCCCACGTGAGTAGAGTCCCGAATTAACTGGGTCAGGCCCATGGCCGTCATGGAAGCCATGAACTCTTGAGCAATCCCCAAAGTACCGCCAGCAGATGGCAGGTTGAAATCCCCCATGACCATAAGCCTGGGGGTCCCAACCGCCACGCCAGCTATGACCTCAAGGAGCTCAAGCAGGGCTGCTGCCGCATAGCAGGGAGCCAGGTATGCGACCAGCAAGCCCACCTGAACCTTGGGACCGAACTTCACGAAAAGGAGCTCACACCCGGTCGTCTGAGATACAGTGGCCTCCCTCGGACACAGATCCTCCTTAATAACTACCGCAACCCCCCCTCCCCTCCCCTGGGCTCTCGGCCGATGAAAGACCCGAAACCCGGCTGGGCACATCTCCACCAGAGGGACTCCCCCCTCCTGGCCCAGCCAGGTTTCGGTAACTCCCACCAGGTCCGCGCCCCCCTCACAAATCAAATCATGGATGAGAGGGGCTTTATTAACAACGGACCTGGCGTTACACAACATCAGCCTAAGGCCCAGGGCCCGATTGCTCAGACCCCCTGGGGAACGGGAGATGACAAGGGGGTCGGAGCGCGCCACAGCAAGCAAACAGCGAGGGCGCGCTCCCAACACAGAATATGGCCCCCTATAACCGCCAAATCTGCCCCTCCCGCTCACCGTAACAATAGATTTAATTCCACCCTCCCCGGTGACCCCCCCCATCCTCAATACGGTCCTGTCCGGACTCTGACTCTCCCGGCAGAAATACCCGACTCTGGTATTTCTTTTAATTCCTTTTCTTTATCTTCCACTTGCTATTTCTTTCTCTTACTCTTGTACTATTTATTATTACTGGTATTCCTCATTTATGATAAATCATGGGTGTAAATAAATGGCATGGCAACTGTTCTGCAATTATAATTTATATGTAACTTTGCTTTTTTTTAATCTGTTGTATCACTGCTGTTTCTTGAAAATAATTTTCTCCTGAACAACGTCCTACAAATGAACTATGTTAGGACTAAGTTAACTTACCATTTGGCTTTTGTTTTCTCTGTTGTATGTATTATTGGTGTTTAGTCATTTTGATTCACTCTAAATATTTAACTTCTGGATCACCACTATCAAAGTTTTTGAAACTTTTCCCAGAAACACTTTTTGGGAGTAATTGCCTAATTTTTTTTCATTGCTTCAGCATTCATCTATTCCATAAAAGATGGGAGTTGTCCAGGGGTGGGATTCAATTTTTTTTACTACCAGTTCTGTGGGCATGTTTGGTGGGAGTGGCTTGGTGGGCGTGGCAGGGGAAGGATACTGTAAAATCTTTAGTCAGAGGTGGTATTTGCCGGGTCTCTGAACTATTCAAAATTTCCACTACCAGTTCTCCAGAACTGGTCAGAACCTGCTGAATACCGCCTCTGGAGTTGTCGTGCATATTGTCTTACTCCTTCATCATCTTCACTCAATGTATTCATTGTTATTCTAAACTATGTTTTCAAGTAAAATAGTTATTACTTTGCGTGCTACTTTTTGAATAAGATAATAACTTGGATTGCATCCCAATGTGGAGCTTGGAACATGATCATTGACAAAAAGGAAAAAGAACAAAGTACTCAAATAGAACAACAGCGGGGCTCAAACTCATGATTTCCTTTATCATCTCATCTCAGGCAACATTTGCCAAAAATAATGAGGCAACATTTGCCAAAAATGATGAGAACACTAAATGACTGTGGGCTGAACTTGAATATTTTACCCAAAGATACTTTAAGCACAATATAAATACCCATTGGTTCAGAATGATCTAATAGACTTGAATAAGGGTTGTGCAATATAATATTTTTATTATAATTCTATCTGAGAGTTGTACATTGAAAGAGGGAAAGAGACAGAATCTAGCCACTGGGTTTTCTCCATGCCAAAGTAAGCAAAGTACGAGTTATACATGGATTCAATAGAAGAACTATGGTATTTAACATTTCTTTACTATAGTATTTAAAATTTCTTTATAGTTAGTGGGCTTGCTTGGAGAGTGACAAGAGGAAGCATAAAATAAAAATGATACTGGTGTACAATTGTAACAAATAGATAGATAGAAGATAGATAGATGACACACAGAGAGAGAGAGACAGACAGACAGACCGACAGACAATATATATTTGGACCATATTTGTTAACTTTCTGTAGTTCTGATCTGCTGCTTTCTTGTGGTAACTTTTCAATAACAATAATGATTCTCTCATGGAGCATGATATTGAGAACTATTTCACAGAGCATTATGACATGTTACTTCAAGTAAGAATTTATATTTGAACAGTAACACAACTTTTTGTAAAATTGTTTTGGCTAGCAAGCGCAAGAAGGGAGACACCACATGGCCTCCACTTCAGCCAATAAAATGACTGGGGCAACATCAGTAGAATAGTTCAAAGTTACTATGGCAAAGACAAGTAGCTCTAAGGTTAGGAAGTATCTGATTGCTACTCAGCTGCATTTTCTGGAGGAAGACAAATCACATCTGGAAGTGAAATTGGTTAGGGATTCCAGCAAACATGTCAATAACCATAAAAGTCTGACTAGACAAGATAATTGAAGAGCTTGCAAGTATGTGTTTTATAGGAATCAGTTAAACGAATTAGATACAAGAAAGTGCCAATCAAGTGTCTCTTGAAAGTCCCAGTTTCTTACAGGCACTCCAACTCATTAAAGCTTATTACCAAGCCAATTCAACAGTGTGTGCTGTTCAGAGATCTTTTTAAGCCTTTAGCTATTATCTGCAAGAACTGTCACTTTACCTGTAGTAGCTTTTTGATATTGATGGATAAAACCAGAATGTATGCCACTTTCTATCTGAAAAATAATCTCCCTAATTCTCAGGTACTCAAATGTCATTAGAATAATCAATCTTGCTTGGTGAGGAGAAAGGGATAATGTTACATTCCTGTGAGCCATTCTGGAATATATAACTAAAATGTGTATTGGAGAAATAATATGTCAAATCCATTCCCATAAACTAAATTTCAGATCAATTAAGAAATCACATCAAATAGCTGACTATATGCAAACATTTCAAAAGTGTGTCATCACAAACTTCTCCTAAAACTAAAATCTTATGGTATCTCTGGACACCTGCATAACTGGATAGAAGCATTCCTGTCAAAGAGACAACAAATGGTCAAAATTGGGAGCATCCTATCAAATTCTGTACCTGTCAACAGTGGTGTCCACCAAGGCAGTGTTCTAGGACCAACTCTTTTCATACTCTACATAAATGACCTCTGTGATCATATCAAGAGAAACTGTGTTCTCTTTGCTGATGATGTAAAGCTATTCAACACCACAGACAATACTGCTACCCTTCAAAAAGACCTTGACTATGTATCAGAATGGTCAAACAAATGGCAACTTCAAATCTCAACAAATAAATGCTCATCCTACATATTGGCAAAAAAAAATCAGAAAATAAAATACAGGCTGAATAGTCAAGACCTTTTTGATGATCCAAACTCTGTCAAGGATCTTCGAGTACTCATCTCAAATGACCTAAGTGCTAGAGCCCACTGTAACTACATAGCCAAAAAGGCGTTAAGAGTTGTTAACCTAATCTTACGTAGCTTTTTCTCTGGTAATATTACACTAATAACTAGAGCATACAAAACATTTGCTAGATCAATACTCGAATACAGCTCATCAGTCTGGAACCCACATTACATATCTGATATTAACACAGTTGAGAAAGTCCAGAAATATTTTACAAGAAGAGTTCTTCACTCCTCTACTTGTTACAGAATACCTTATGCCACCAGACTTGAAATTCTAGACATAGAAAACCTAGAACTATGCCACCTTCGGTCCGATCTAAGTATAGTATATAAAATCATACATTGCAATGTCCTACCTGTCAATGAATACTTCAGCTTCAATCATAACAACACAAGAGCAAACAATAGATACAAACTCAAGGTTAATCGCACCAAACTTGATTGCAGGAAATATGACTTCAGCAACAGAGTCGTCAATGTCTGGAATACTCTACCTGACTCTGTGGTTTCTTCCCCAAACCCCAAAAACGTTAACCTTAGACTGTCTACTATTGACCTCACCCCTTTCCTAAGAGGTCTGTAGGGGGTGTGCATAAGCGCACCAACGTGCCTACTGTCCCTGTCCTATTGTTTCTTTTATATTTTATTTTTCTTATATGTATCCATGTATTCATAACTATGTTTTACTTATACTTATTATCTTGTAAGCAATTGACAAATAAATAAATAAAATAAAACATATATAAATAATATAGCAACTTTCCCCATCCTGAATGTCTTTCAACTGTGTACTGTTTCCAGAATTCTCCAAGCAATGTTGCTTAGAATTCCACAAGCTAAAATCAACAACTGGAAGATACCAAGTTTCAGGGAAGCTCTGACATACTTAGAATACAACCTGTATATTAACAAGGTTACTTCTGTGGAGGCTAATTCCTGCTTAAAGAGAACTTAGTAGTGAGCTCCAACCTATAAATCCTGAGTCAAGCTGGAAGATCAAGAAGATAGGAAAGTCATATAGGAATTCAGGAAAACACCTTCTTCGCATATACCAGCACATTTAAAATATGCAGTCCTGATCACTATCACATTATCATTGGTGAAATACAACAGGTGATTAATCAAATGAATTTTTGGATGCATAATTACTCTCACATTTAAAAGATATAAGTCAAAAGGGGAAACACAAAATGATAACTAGTTCTAGAAACTTCTTATACTGGCCACTGGATTACATACACATGAAAAATAGAGAAGGCAAAAATTGCTAATCCTTCAGCTGAGCAATAGTGTTTCTCTTCCCTATCCATCCTCCCATTGAATTTAATAGATTTGAAAGATAGTTATATCCACTGCTTTTATAAATCCTTGCATTAAAATAAATATAATTACATAATCTAACTTTTAGCTAATTATAAAAGAATTGCATTTTTACGTAATTATATAGGCCAGGGGCGTCAAACTCGCAGCCCACAGGCTGGATGCTTCACGCGCAGGTGACACCCACTCCTTGAATAGAAAAAAATCATGTGATGGCAACATGACGCCATGAGTTTGACACCTGTGATATAGGCTAAATCAGTAGTAAGCCCTACCTAACCTAATGGGACTTACTTCTAAAAATGATAGAACAGTGAAATCTATATTCTACTGCCTGGATAGGGTGGCGGCTGGGGCCCTGGACCGGGTCATGCCCTTGCGGCCTCTGACCTGGTGCCGCTCTCACTCGGCCCTTTGATTTTCCATGGAGCTGAGGGAGATGAAGCGCCGGAAAAGACGCCTGGAAAGTATTTGGAGGACTACTCGCTCCGGACCAAACCAAACACTATTACGGTCTTATATTAAGACCTATTTAGTGGCAATAAGGGTGGCAAAGCGTTCTTACTTTTCCACCATTATTGTGTCTGCAGGAAAACGCCCTGGCCGCCCTGATTAGAGTGACCCGCTCCCTCCTGGAAGGGAGGGAGGACCCCTTACAGGGACGGGCTGAGGACTTTTCGAATTTCCTGGTGGATAAAATCACTCAGATCCTGAATGGGCAACTCTGGGTGGGGAGCCGGGGGCGGAATTTGAGGCAGTCATTTGGGAGGAGTTTGATCCTGTGACCCCCGAAGACGTGGACAGGTTGCTGCGGGGACTGAATGCTACCACATGTTTATTGGACCCGTGTCTCTCCTGGCTGGTGTTGGCCACCCGGGAGGTGACACGAGGTTGGTTTCAGGGTATTATTAATGCTTCCTTGAGTGAGGGATATCTGCCCGCCATCTTGAAAGAGGCAGTGGTGAGACCCCTCCTCAAGAAACCATCCCTGGACCCAACTTTGTTATCTAATTATCGTCCTGTCTCCAACCTTCATTTTGTGGTGAAGGTTGTTGAGAGTGTGGTGGCACGACAGCTTCCCCAGCACCTGGATGAAGCTGTCTATTTGGATCCACGCCAATCGGGCTTCAGGCCCGGACACAGCATGGAGACGGCATTGGTCGCATTGGTGGATGATCTCTGGAGAGCGCGTGACAGAGGTTATTCCTCTGTCCTGGTCCTATTAGATCTCTTGGCAGCTTTCGATACTGTCGACCACAGTATCTTATTGCGGCAGCTGGGGGGATTGGGAGTGGGAGGCATTGTTATGCGGTGGTTCTCCTCCTTCCTCTCTGACCGTTCGCAATTCGTGTTGGCAGGGGGGGCAGAGGTCGGCCCCGAGGCCCCTGGTTCACGGGGTGCCTCAGGGATCAGTGCTCTTTCCCCTTCTGTTCAACATTTATATGAAGCCGCTGGGTGACATCATCCATGGCTTTGGGGTAGAGTTCCATCAGTACGCTGATGATACTCAGCTGTACATCTCTACCCCGGGCCACCCCAATGAAGCCGTCGAAGTGATGACCTGGTGCCTGGAGGCCGTGCGGTGTTGATGGGGCAGAACAGGCTTCAGCTCAACCCATCTAAGATTGAGTGGCGGTGCTTCCCGGCACCCTGGTACAGCCAGCTGGTTCCATTGCTGGCTGGGGGGGGAACTCTTGCCCCCACAGAGAGGGCCTGCAATCTGGCTGTCCTCCTGGATGTGCAGCTGTCATTGGAAGACCATGTGGCGGCCGTCTCCAGGGGGGCTTTCGGCCAGGTCCGTAGGATCTACCAGTTGCGGCCCTTTCTGGATCAGGATGCGCTTCGCATGGTCTCCTCCGCCCTGGTGACCTCCCACCTAGACTATGCCATTGCTCTCTACATGGGGCTACCTTTGAAGAGCATCTGGAGGCTCCAGCTAGTGCAGAATGCGGTCGCGCGGGTGGTGTTGGGGGCTCCTCGGGGCTCCCATGTTACGCTACTTCTGCGCGAGCTGCATGGTGGCCCTCCGGGTGTGCTTCAAGGTCTTAATTATCATCTTTAAAGCGCTCCATGGCTCGGGATCAGGATATCTGCGAGACCGCCTCCTGCCATTATCGGCCTCCTGCCGACCGATACGCTCCCATAGAGTCAGCCTCATTGGGGTGCCACCAGCTGGACGGCTGGCGACCCTGAGGATGCGGGCCTTCTCATTGGGGGCACCCCCTCTCTGGAACGAATTACCCCAGAGATGAGGACCGTCCCTGATCTCATGACCTTCCGCCATGCATTGAAAAGTTATTTATTTCAGCAAGCCGGTCTGGCCTAGGGGGTTTATAAATTTTTTAATCTGGTTTTAATTTTTCTTTATCCCTTTATTTTAATCTTTGTAAGAGCCAATATATTTAATTCTTTTAATTTGTAAATATTATATATGGGTTTTATATGTGCATTTTATTCTGGCTGTTCACCGCCCCCAAGTCCCTTTGGGAGAGGGGACGGTATATAAATATAAATAAATAAATAAATAAATAAATAAATAAATAAATAAATAAATAAATAAATAAATAAATAAATATGTCTCATTGAACTTTTTTTTGTAGAATCATGACTCAATTTTGTGGAAATTCTGCAATGATCTCATTATGTGGAGAAAAAGCATGAGATGAATATTAAATCAGATCAAGGAATGCAAGACTAGTCCAATTGGTATTAGAGAATGGTAATTACACCAAGACAAATTCCTTGTGCGTCCTATCACACTTGGCCAATAAAGAATTCTATTCTATTCTATTCTATTCAATTCTATTCTATTCTTTCCCAGCAATTATGTTGCATATAGGATGAATTGTGACACAGCTTTAATATATGGAATAATAGTTTAAAAATGATGGTATATTTAAGCTAAATATGAAAATGGAGTTGTAAACATGATGGGTTTGATTAGATGTTTTTCCCCAACTTGGAATTTAGGAACATTTTGAGAGATTTTGTGCTTTCTTGGAAAATAAAGGAAAATAATACTTAAATTGTAATATCATAATATTAAAACTCTTTAGCACACCCTGATTCAATTATAATAAATGGAGATATGAATAAACCCAATACCACAAAAATAGTCTTTCCAACTTTTATCTATCAGATGACACTTTAGGAAGCTGATCCAAGGAAATGAGAAATAGGTAGATAGAAATTCTAGTCCAGATAAAGAGACAAAAGTGAGGGATGGCGCCCACATTTCTCTGCCAAGATTGGCAGATTTGCTTGGAATGAAAATCCAGCTTTAAATAATTCCAGCTCACTTGGGTAGAATGATACACATGATATGAACGATCAAATGCTAGCTCATGTAAATAAAAATTCCACATATAGAGGATGTGATTATTTTCTTGGTGGTGAAACTCAACAAGGCACTACACCCTGGAAAAAGCTCTCTTTCTGTTAGCATTCCTTCTTCCATTGTTCCTTCATTTAGAATATGTCTCAGCCTGTGCAAAATCACCTATGATTCAGTTTGACCTAAAATTTTGAAACTCAGAGTCATGAGTGTCTGATTCAAGATTTGAAGCTAATACCATTTGATTCTAAACATTTTATTTCATTATAAGGAACCATTATAATTGAAGGCATCACAATTTTCTTCAGAATAAAATTAAAATTTGGGTTCCCAACTTTGGACTGCAAAAATTAGGACAACCAGCAATTGGATACAAAAATATACAAAAAACTTTTTTTTCTGCCATGCAATGATTATAGCCCAGATTGTATATTTTATGTATTTATTTATTTTTTTTATTTTATTTGAATGACTCTGGGCAATTAAAAACATAAAAATAAATAGCAAAGGAACTAAAAACATAGAACAATATTAGTAAAAATATGGGAGAATGAGCCAACAAAACAAACATGTCATACACCCTCCCAACCCAATATGTAGGAAAAAACCTAGGCCTTGAATGTCGTCTCAAAGACTATCAGAATGGCAGCCACCCACACATGTGGCTTATACCACATATATATTTCCACACACATTTCTCTTTTAAATCAGAGGATGGATAGCAGGGTAAAATAGCACAGTAGCCTCCAAATTAAAATTAAATTAAATTAAAAACTTTTTAATGAATTGTTTCATAAGCATCTTTTTCAGTTGCTTTTCTGGAGAACCTAGCTTAGCATAACTCTGAAGAATGACCCACTGATTTGCTCTTGTGAGATGATGTGTTTTTTCTATCAATACACTCTTAGTTAATTAGTCCAGGCAATGTAAGTCGCTTCAATTCAAAGTTTTTATCAAAGCCTTGTCTAATTGAAGCACTTCTTTGAAACTTTGCACAGTCCTAGTTCCTAGTTCTTTATTAATAAATATTTAAATCATCCCAGTCTTTACGGAACAAGTAAAAACTGTACTAAGGATAGAAAATACATTAAAACAGAATAAGGGTGGTTGCAGAACAATCCATACCTCTATACCCAATGAAAGCGGAGGTGGTTTAAAGGAGACTTAAATTGTGTTTTAACAGCTGTCTCATCTCTATATTTGCTGCTATGATAATACATTATCTTGAATGGACAATCACCTTTGTACTACTTTAAATTTTTTTGAAGTGTATCAGAATAAGGTTGGGAAACCTATAGTCTTCTAGTTCTTTAAGAAGTATAAACTTTAATTCCAAGAATTATCTATTAGCATGCTGGCTGGAGAACTCTGGGAGTTAGTCCATAGAACTTCAAATTGCCTAGGCTTAGAAACACTATTATAGATGTTGATGGTCACTTCTCTTCAACCTCAACTACACCATAGGAACTTCAGGCTTTCTAAGGAAATATCTTTTCTAAAATGCATTGTCAAGAGAGAAAGAGGATAAGAAAAAATGCATTTCTGCCAGCTGACATCCTTTTTTTGTCAGCTAAATCCTTCTTTACTGTATGAAACCATTTTTTGCCAGCTGATTCTGTGTCAGCAAAGATAACTCCCATCTATATATCCCGTTTTTAGAGCCAAAAATGGGATAGATAAGGGAGAGGAAAAAGGAGTAGAGATGAGTTAAACCATATCCAAATCTCAGCCAGACTAGAAACACCTTCACAATGCTTACACCAGCTGAGGATATATTAGAAATAATATATGTCTTACTATGTTTTACTCAATGCAGGGTTGTCAAAGGCCGGACCCACGGGTGTCCGCCTCCAAGAATCCTTCTTCTGCTTGTCTTTCCAGCTGCCATAAAAATGGGGGAGGGAAGATTAATTGGGCTTTGTGGGGGGAAGAGTGCTGGAGGCTTGAGATGGTGAAATGTAAAACTTAATACTTGGGATGTTTTCTTGACTGTCCTTACTTGCTTACTGCACAGATGTAGCCCCTTATCCAGGCCAAGGTCAACAGTCCTGGTGTGCCAGATGTGTGAAACACCATCTGAAGATGCCCCACATGACATTATACACATCGCAGATTGGATGGCCAGTTTGAACTATTGGGGGTGGGAACAATGGTATAACTTTGTATAGGTGATTTTTGCGCCTATTGCTTCAGATTTTGAATTCTTCTCATGCTACCATATCAATTTTCAGTAACAGTCCTTTTCTCTAAAACAATGAAGTCTAAGATTTTCTTTCTTAGATTTTGAATGGAGCCTCACCTGACAGTGGGCCAGATTCATCATGCACTGGCCACGCCCACGCCCAGTTTAGTGAAGGGGGGAAAAGTCCCGATGCATCACATGATGCCGCTGTGACAATGTGAGTTTGACACCCCTGATTCAATATACTGTATTAAATACCCAATGAAGTCAATCCAGCCCAAACACTATATCTGAATCCAGTTTCTATATGAACCAACAGTCTTGTCAAGTTTCCTTTAATTTTTAAACATGTTTTTAATTTTAATTATAATCCCATTTCTCTAACTACAAAAAAGTATATCTAGAATAATAGAGAGATGTGAAAAGTCTGTTTCTCTCTGTGTTCGTAGAGAATACTGAACTACATATCTAATCCTAAACCTTATTTAAGTGAATATACATACATTTTACTATGACATCATAATGTTAGCATATTACACATGTACATTTTTATAATGTGTGATAGGTTTAGGTATAAGTAGCATAGTATGTTACTTACCTATAGATAAGTAGTTTGTTATAATAAAATACCTGGCAAATTCCAATACAGAAATGGAACCGTGTTGATACATGCAGCATTTTGTCTTTTTCAAGATCATTGTTAACTGCACCTAGCATTTGTTTGATGAACTGTAAGGAATAACTCCTCCAACTTCTTAATATAACAGATGGCTGTCATTATGAACCAGCTGCACATTTTTGCAGCTATTTATGGACCCCAATTTTGTGTAAAAACTTTGGGCCACGTGGATTGTAATTTTCAGCTTTTCTCATGTAAACTATTCTCAGTTCTAGTGATTAAACCAATCATTGTTCAATACAAACATTTTAATACCATTTTTGATATTTTTCTCCTCTGGTTTTCCAAAGGTTATGCAATTTAAAAAACTGCTTTGTTAATTAATAACAGGTGTTTACATAATCTCTATTTTTAAAAGTCTTTTTTCAGAAGAAACAAGTTTTGGAATGGATACCTACATTCAAAATGACCCCCCATCAAGGTAAAATAACTTGAATAAGTTTACTTTTTTCATCTGCATAATTTTATAACTATTGCAACCATATAAACTGAACATTTAAAATGAAATTAAATTCATTAGGAAATGATGTGGTACATTTTCATACCATTTTCTTTTATATCTCTTTAAAAATGTATCACAAAATTGGTACAATAACCTAGGATAACTTTTAGAATTTAATATAGCCTAATTACACTGTAAGCCCCATTATTCAGACCAAGGAAGAAAGTGAGCAGAGGATATAATATAATATTAGTGATGTTAAAAAAAAAGTTCCCCTCTTTTTTGAGGGAAGATGATAAGGCAGATTTTTCATGCAGCTTGGTAATGTCTCACCATCATCATCATCACCGTTTTAACTTGGAAGAGGTATCCCACAACTTGCTTTCTCAGGAAGAGAATGTACAATCAGGAATAGTAACAGTGGCCCTCTTTCAGCTGATTTCATTCTTTCTTACTCACTTTCCTGTTGGAAATGCAGTGGTAACATCAACATCTGAAGTGATAAATCAATCCTTAGTTGGTTTCCTCTGTAATGCTGAACTAGCATTGTTCCAAGGCATTGTTGGATGAAGGAAGACAAACATACATAGATTATGATGATCATGATCATGATCATGATACCAAAAGGAGGAAAAGGCATTTGCAGATTTTTTTTCATTCTGAGGGGTAAGAAAAATGAAAATATAAAGAAATGTTCCAAGAAGGAAATGTGTTTAAAAATTTTTGGCTCAGCCGTAGTTGGAGCTAACTGATCAAAACTGAGATGGAGCCAGAGGCTTCCAAGAATGGAATTTCCTTGGGTCAGGGACCATCTGGGGAAAAAGAGAAGGAAAACAAGCATAAGAAATAAAAATGTGATTAAATTGCTGTGATAAGCAGTTGCAAAGCATGCATGTTTGAACCTGAAATTCTTGACATCTTTGCCCCCTATTTCAGCTTGCAAAACACAGTTTGTGTTACTGACTTGGAAGAAATCTTAGTTAATGTTGCTTCTCATTGTTTGGCTTTCTCCAAAGAAATACCAACAGAGTTGCTTAAAAAATAACCCTCCTGTTGTTTCACAGAAATTGTGTGAGTTTATTTGAATTAGAAACAATTTCATTAATATGCCTTTCTTATTTAGTTATACACAGTTTCTTTTACATATCCAAGCCAGTTATCTCAAAGCTATTGCTTGTTTAAACATTTTTTTCTCTTTATTTTTGTTTTAGCTGGAAGGTTGCTGCTGACATTGCACATTTAGTCTGGAAACTTTAGGATATAGCAATAGCAATAGCATTTACACTTATATACCACTTCACAGTGCTTTACAACCCTCTCTAAGTAATTTACAGAGTCAATGTATTTCCCACAACAATCTAGGTCCTCATTTTATTGACTTCAAAAAAATGGAAGGCTGAGTTAACCTTAACCCAGTGAGATTTGAACTTCCAAGCTGCTGGCACTCAGCAAAATTAGCTTGCAGTATTGAGTTCTAACCACTGTGGCACCATGGCTCTCAATATCCCAAAGGTGCTTTTTCAAGAAACAACTAGACTCACTTTCCATCCAAGAAGTTTCTTCAGCTGTTCAGAAAGAAAGTCCAGTTGAAAAAGGATATTTGAAAAAAACATGACCTGGATGACTGAGAATCTCCATAAACACGGCTCTCAATGTAGCTCTAATGAAAATCATAATGGTCCACCAAGGGGAAGAGAACTGAACTTTGTTGTAATTAAAATCAGTGGATTTTCTGGGAACTCAAAATTAACCTGTCCTATTCTTATCAATGATATATTAACTTATCTAATTTAGTCTGGATCTCTCCCATGTTTATTAGGATAGAATATTTATTAGGATAGAATAGGATAGGAGGATGCTTGCTGTATTTCTGAAAGGCCTAATGAATAAGCACATAGATTTTGAACAGGTTTTTGGAACTTACTTTACAAGTAACTCAAGGTATGAACATACCTAATGTTCTTTCCTTCAACTATTTTCTCCATAACTGGAGTCCGTCTGATTGATTGGTCTGAGAATGACTCGGTGGTCCAAAGTCTCCCAGCCTAAAGTTTTCATGCCTAAAGTGGGACTAGAACTTACAATTCTATGTAAAGTAAAGAGAAGTGAAGTATATATCTCAGGTTTATGAGATTTGAATAATATTTGAATCATGTGTTTTCCATATAACATTTATTGCTTGTTTGTTTGTTTATTTGATATGCCACATGTGATGAACCTCACACTTCAAACTAAGAACTCCAATATCCAGACTGTGCATTGTAGTACAGAAATGTGTTTCAGTCCAAAATATTTGCATGGCAATATTCAGTATGTTTGGCAGGAAGTGTTTTCATATGGACAAAAGAATCTGGCTTATAGATGTCTTTATAGTTTCCCTTTGCAGTAATTTCATTCTGTTGCTTTTTCCATATTGACTAACACCAGGAAAGGGATGTGGTCAGATGAAAATAACAGAAAAATTGTGTCTTGGTATGGAAAGTAGAGTGTATGGTTAGGTAAATCATAGCAGGGATGGGGAGAGAGAAAACATTCTCAGATAGGAAGAAAAATTCAATACAATGATCTTGGAATTAGTCATTAAGGTAAATATATTTTAACAAAAAATAAAAATAGACCATTTTGAAGTGAGTACATTTAGTTTGAACCTTTTTAAAATTACTGGAACATTATGTTACATATGCTCATAGTTAGAGACACATTTGAGAGATGTTATAAATATGCAGTACTCTGTTTTCAGTTACACTCTGTTCAACCTGTACTGAAACTTAACTACACAGCTAAAATAAAATACTCATTTAAGTGTTAAATGAAAGAAACCTCTTTGTGTTCTTTGTTAAAAGTTGATTCTCCATAAGATATTCAAGAGAATCCCAAGAAAAAGCTTTCTTTTAGTAAGACCCTCTTGTATTTTGTGTGAATGAAGGATAGAAATCTATAAACCTTGACTTGAGAAAATTATGTAATTCAAACTTTTAGAAGAACTGGGGGGAAGTAACCAAAGATTATTCTGGTTATCATTTTAATGTAACCATCCAAAATGAGTTATATTTCCAGACAAACCTCTCATTGAATTTATAAAAACACAAAAATAGGCCAGCTGGATCTAAGCAAAGAACTAGCCAGTTCAGCATAATGTATTCAGCCATGACTAACTAGATGAAAAAGGAAACTCACATGATGAATACCAGCAGTCTATTATTATTCCAAAAATAGTTTGTGACACATTTCTAAAATGTACACAGATAAATTTTCCTGATCTTGGTTTTAGTTATTTTGCTTTATCACATTCTCTTTCTGAAACAGGAACAACACATGAGGAATTAATTGTGGATGATAATTATTGCAACAAACATACCTAAAATGTCTTACTACTTAGCTGCCTTTCTTCATATCACCACATTACGAAAAAGATGTTGAGACTTTGGAAAAAGTGCAAAGAAGAGTAATTAAGATGAGACTAAAATATATGAAGAACAGTTGCAGAATTTGGGTTTGGCTAGTCTAGAGAAAAGAAGGACTAGGGGAGACGTGATAGCAACATTCCAGTATGTAAGAGGCTGTCACAAAGAGGAGTGGGTCAATTTATTCTCCAAAGCACAAGAGGGCAGGACAGTAAACAATGGATGGAAACTAATCAAAGAGAGAAGCAACCTGGAATTAAGAAGAAACTTCCTGACAGTGAGGACAATTAACCAGTGGAATAGCTTACAAGTTATGGATGCTTCATCACTGGAGGTTTTTAAGAAAAGACCAGACAGTCACTTGTCTGAAATGGTATAGGGTCTCCTGTTTGAGCAAGGGGCTGAACTAGAAGACATCCAAGGTCCCTTCCATCTCTATTCTATTTTGATTGAAATGTATATTGTCTGTAAGCTATTTTTCCCCAGCATTTTGAAATCAAATAGCCCTTACAATGTTAAAAGTAACTTCTTAAATTTAAATAATGAGAAAACAGATTCTGAACCATGATCATCAGTTCGGAAATCCAAATTTCTATTCCTCTAATTGATTATCTATAGAAATCTGTCAGGGAAATGTTGAGGTTAATACTAATTACAGTATATGAAATATTTTGTGATGATTCTGTAAGAAATTTGTATGAATTTTGTATATTTTAAATAGGTCTTTAGTTAACACTTGGGGAACTCAACACCTGCTTTAATTAGGATACCCAGGTGAAAACATGAAATATGAAGTCCCACTGATATTAATCCAAACTGACGTTGGCCGTGGATATATCTTTAAGAAGAATAGCACACTTATTTAAAAGGTTTTATCAAAGGGAAGCATATAAGGTTAAGAGCTATTATTTATAGCAATAGATAGTCAGATGTACTTTTGAAAATGTTTTCCTTATCTTATTGAAAGCACTCTGTCACTTATATCTTTATATATCACTTATATTTTCTAATCACTTTCTACAACTATTCTCTAAAGTAAAATCACTATTGGGTACTACCTGTAAAAGAATAGTGGGTTTAGAATGGCATTTTTTTTTTATTTGAGAGACAGTTTGCTCTAGTGTTAAGGTTGCAGGCTGGACATTAGGAAATCGTGAGTTCTAGTCTTGTCCTAAACAAGACAATCAGCTGGGTGACTATGGACCAGTTACTTTCTCTCAGGCCACAAGGTCAGGTTCCTGTGGCAAACCAGTCAGTCAATTCCTACCACAAGGAAAATGAATTTGGTTGGTCCAAAAAAGCAGACCCTATACTGAGAAAAATGCTAGGAGGAAAATTATTGTTCTTATGCATATACCTTTAACTGAAAGTTGGAACTGATCCTGAAGACACTGTCATGATCAGTCTCTTCTAATGATCTGTTGGAAAATAAAATTTATGAGAAGACATTAACACACTCAACTATATGACTGTAGCTTTTGACAGCATGCACAATAGGGGTGCCTATACTTTATGAGGTGGAATGGCAACAGCAAGAATCTGTTCATTAGTTCTATGCTGTTTTTTTAGTTAATGGGAAAATGTTCTCTTAATAATCAGAGGATGTGTTACATGTACTTCCATAATATTCTGTTTGTGTATCTGAAAGCATCTATTAAACTTCCATCATTTAAATTAACAGTTTTGCAGGAGTATACTGTATAACCTGCATAATTTCAAGCCAGAGAAAAGGATTTAATACTTGATGGCAGTAAAGAAACCTAGAACTAGTGGAATTTTACAAAAATTAAAATAAAATTAAACCACTGATTTTTAAACCAATAATCTCCTAATTCTTTCCTATACTCTCTGGCTATATGCAGTACATTGTTATGTGCCCACCATTCATTTTTTTTCAGAAGTGTTTTAAGCACAAAAAATAGTATTATATAGCATTAAGAAATAAATTAAATAATTATGCTCCAAAAGAGCATATTAGTCTTGCTGACTTCCTTTCACTAACTGAATAGTATTCTATGGATAATATTAGGTACATTATTTGGATTGCTAAACCTACAGAAGCTGTGCAGGTACACCTTCCCTTTTTGCCTATACACTGTCATATTATATATTTTCTTTTGTTCTTATTGATATCAGTCTAATGTTAGAGACCTCAAAACCATTTCCCCACCATAACTTTAGATGTTATATTAATTACTGACCAGTTGTAGGCATGGTCTTATCCCTACTGGAGCTTCTGTTGACTTTGTACCCGAAAAAGTCCAATAAGAATTCCCTGGCCATATAGTGCCTCCTAATGGTCATTTGATTGGTGTAAGATGGTAAGATGATGGAGCCAGGTTCTACAAATAACTCTAAAAAGGAAGTTAATGAGGGGATTGAAGAGCTTGATAATGTAAATCTGGAGTGTCTTCATTTGCAAAATGTTCCCAATGAAACATTATCTAGGTCTCAGTATTTGGTTTTGCCAACATTGCAATTTATTTTTGAGTGTACTTTTCCTGTTTTTGTTTTACCATCTCCTTCATTAATGAAAACTACCAGAATAAGCTTAAAAATGTTTTAAAATGTGATGGTGTTCTATAGTATTCTTCTCCAATTCTGATTCTTCCATTGTTTTGAAGTAATGTTTTACTTCAAAGAATGCCCTGAAAACAGCCCCAAAACAGCCTGAAAATGCCCAAAAAACAGCCTGAAAATGACTGAAAAACAACCTGAAAACCACCCAAAATGGCCTGAAAACAGCCCAGAAAACAGCCTAAAAACAGACCAAAAAAGTGGTCCAAAAATTGCCTGAAAATGGCCCCAAAATGGCCTGAAAATGCCTGAGAAAATGTCCAAAACTGGTCAAAAACTGGTTGAAAAATGGCCAAGAAAATGGCCTGGGAAATGACCAGGGACGGGATTTGCCAGTTTGCCAAACTGCAGAATCTTAACTACCAGTTTGCTTGAACCAATGTGAACCTGCAGCAGCACACTATGGGTGTTTGTATATGTGTGCATGCATACGTATGCATATGTATTTATAATAAGTGTGTATGTATGGTACACTTCTAAATCTACAGGAATTCTCTATGGAGGAGTCAACATTGAGTCAAAGGCGTAAATATATATGGAAATACTCCATAAATAAAAATGGAAGCAAAGAATCTCAGTCGAACTAATTCAAATTCATTTGCTATACCTTTACTTGCTTTCTTTTTCTGCACCTGATATGTAAATGCATATTGACCATATTATTACAACCTTTTATAATGAGGTTTATACAGTTCATATAATCTTCTCAGCCTCAAATGTCTTTCTTAAGCTAAAGCAGCACACCAACATAACCCGCCTGAGGGAAGTATTTTCTCTAACAAAGTAAAACATATGAAGCTTTAATTTTCAGGAATGATTAGATGCACTTAAAGATTACTTCAAGCCAATTATCCATTAACATTCCCCTTTGGTAGAGATGAGGATGGAACAGATAATGAATGAACCAGGACAATTGTTAAATAACAGATATGTAATAAAGCTGTCAGGATTCTGGTAGTTACCCCTATTTAAATCATAAGTCTCGAGCCAAACTTCCACAACTTAAAAAGGATTTTTTGGAGTTAACATGCTGGTACTGCCTGGATAGTATTGTCATTGTCACCCTTGACCCTGGTTTTTTGCCCACCCCTGGGTGTATTGGAATTCATATTCTTCAATAGGATACATCCATAGCTGCTATACTGCTCCCCCGCCCTTTCTGTTAGCAACTCTAAAAAGACCAGGGAAATATTTTATGACTTGACATAAGTATTGTGATAAAAGTTGTTTAGGGAAAAAGATATTACAGATTATTTTACAATGGGTATTGAAACAATTTATGTTAGTGATTAAATGCTAAAACATTTTAGTATCTTTCGAGATATAAATTTTCAAACATATTACACCAACTATACTATAGTCTTAAGAATATGTTGAACATTATTTTTCTATCTGAAACTAGTGTTGATATGATTATATGAATATAAATATAAGCTGGGCTGTTTCCATGAAAAAAAATTAAAGGCCTTTCCTCCTCCCCCCTTCTGATCTTTACTTTGATAAAAGTAAAAAAAAAAAAAAAAGCGCTTCCCCCACCCAAAAAAATCTTATTAGATTTCTTGGCAATTTTGCATCGCAAAATATACACGTTTTTTTTTTTTTTCATTTGCAAATTTGTGATATTTAAGATTATATATGCCAGTGTATTTGTATCCTGGAAATTTGTGTATCATGGTCACTTTGCTGGAATAAAAGCTGGATGGAAGGAAAACTGCTTATTTAGGAGAGATATAATGGATATGCTCTTATATTTTATACCTTAGTTGACTCCTCTCCCCAAGCCCTTACCCACAAGAGTTAATTAATGTACCATTAAAATAATTAAATAAGTAATTGACCTGGTCTTTTTTGCTGGATTTGTTTAAGGAAAATTCAAGCATTTATGAAGCTGTTTTAATTTTTATTTCTGTAACAATCACATGTTGGGTTCAAAGGCATTAAATGGTTTTTTTTAACATTTGTTTATTTAGAAACTATAAATGTTGCTTAGTTCCTTAAGGACCCAAGGCAGTTTAAAAGAAAAAACATTCATAGAGCCAAACAGCCAAAGTATGGAAATGCTAAAGATTTTACAAAATAAATCAACATTCAAACTCTCCATACATTTTATTTTATTTTGCTGTCCCTTAAATTGCAATAAGGAAGATATTTGCTTAATTCCAGTTGCCATTTGTTCTTCAGGGGGAGAAGGACAAAACAAAAATGGAATGACTGATTAAGCACAGCCACTGCTTTGCACAACATGCACAAATAATTTTATTTTTTAATCATTAAGTTAGATGTTTTGTTATTCATTTTATGCACTCGGTGGTTAACCAACGTTTTAGAAATTAAACTATGATAAAGTAGTCAATGTATCTGGGTCAATAAGTACTTATCTTTTTCTTTTTGTTCCCAAACATGAAGGTTTCAAATGTTTTAGGACAAATACCTGGGGCTCTCACTTCAGGCCTTCTGCTCAATATGGAAATATTGGAAATTGACTCTGATTGATATAAGAGTATTAGAGGTGTGACTAGAATGGCCCAGTGTTGTCATCCCATCCCGTCCCATAATTCTGAAAATGCATGGATATGGGCATTTGTTGGACTACTATTTTTCTGAGAAGCATTTTTATAATTTGGGATGTAACCAATTCACCTAAGATTCAGAACACGTATTAGCTTAAATTTAAATCAAATGTATTGATAACACAAGTCCTAGATGACAATATTGAGACACAGCTAAATAAGCAGAGCAATGGCTGCCTTGAATAATTTTAGTGGATTTGCAATAAAGTATCTTTGTCTTATTTGATGTTCAAGAAGTCATAAAATAATTTGCTAAGCAGCTATAATGAAATTGCTATCTTTTTCAGACAGATCAGAGGTTAAACTATTATCTTTTGAGAATGTCATTAGAATTACACTTTAAAATATATAAAGTTATTTAAAATCTTGCTTTAAAGTTAACATAATGTTTAGTATTTAGACAAAAAGTAATGAAACCTCACCACCTGAAAGAGGCAGTTTCAGAACTTTTAGGAGATCAGAATGATTTTCTACTTTAAAATATCACAAGGAAATCCTAACTGGAAACACAAGCCTGTATAGGAATAGGCAAATTTCTGGTATTTATTATTAGAATCTCAAGGTTAAAAAACTGGACATTGTTGCAAAGGATACTTAAAATTTATGGTTTTTATAGCTATAGAGCACGTACCTAAGCAGCTACATGTTGTCTTTAGTCTTTTATTTTATCCCACAAGAATTGTTTTCCAGCTGAATTGGTTGTAGCACTGTTACTGTATTTAAAATTGTGCAGTGATGTAAATGCTGACATAAAAATTTGCAGTTTCCTGCCTGCCACTGCACACATTTATGATAGGCAAATAATCACTATGTATTTGAATTGCCAATTGTTATCATTGAATACAGTTTTCAAGCTAAAAGTTATTAGGAAAGCAGAGTAGATAAATAGTTACATTTGAAGTAAATAAAAAACAAGTTTGTTAATTTTTTAAAAAAGGGAGTAATTTAGAAGATAGGTCAACATAGAAGAAGGAATGCTGTTATGGAGTGTCTTTGTTCCTAGCTCTAGAAAATGACTTCCACAGCTGGGTAATGGAATATTAGCAAAATGGCACTGCCATTGCCAGAACCAATATTCATCTGCATGCACTTTTGATGGTGAAATCTAAAAATTATATGGCACTGCCATTGCCAGAACCAATATTCATCTGCATGCACTTTTGATGGTGAAATCTAAAAATTATATGGCTGAGCAAATTTTCTTTTCTCTGTGGGCTGGTGTTCCAGATTTATAATAGATATGGACTTTGCTTGAGGCAGTGAACTAACATTTCTCAAGCTCTACCTAAAATATATTAAGTAAAAGTAAGTTCTTTTCAAAACAAAATAACAATATAAGCTGTATAGTCAAGAATTTGATGATGTCAGAAATATGAACAAAAGTCCAGTAACATTCAATGTGCCTTACAACTGAACCGTGACAAACATTGAGGGGGAAAAAAAACACTTACATAAAGTTGATGGGACATGAAAAGAATTAGTTTATTGTAATTCTTTCATGTTTAGTGAATAGAATGAAATTACAACCAGTTTTTATTTTTAAGCAGAAAAAGGTCCCAAAGCAAGTAAATTATTTGAGGTCTGTGTTTGTATCTCTGGGTGATTGTGCAAGAAAATGACTGGATGGACAAGGATGGTACAAAGCTGTGGCTTGAGGATGTTTGGAAGAAATAGTAGGGTGCTGCCCTCAAGAAAAAAAAAAAGCCTTCCATTTGTTCCTGGGGCATATTCAGAATGCATATCACAGACAATATCTAGGATTCAGCTGTTATATTAAAGTTATAAAGAGAGACAATTAAAAGGATAGCGAGGTGATGGCGACACATGTAAATAATGGATGAGAATATATTTCTTTGAATATGATTCACCATAAACTTTTGAAGTGTGACATCTGCAATGCCATGGATATAAAAGAAGATACATTATATGAAGACCTTAGTGTCAAAGTTAAAGATAAAGAAGATAGTGATGATGCTGTCTACACTGACACTATTGCAAAATAAGAATCTAAACATCTTTTTGCAAAATTGGATAATGAAAATGTGGATTTTTAAAGATTTTGATATTCTTCATATGCTTTTTCCCCCCAATAAATTCTGAAGGACTTCATTTGTTTTCATATTTTGTATCAATAAATGTTGGATGATACCGAGATGATGTGAAATGCATCTAGAAAGTTGAGGACCATCTGCAGCTTGTTGAGTGACAGTCAACCTTAGAGGCCTATTATCTATGGCTTTATAGTCACTCAATTTATTTTGTCTATTTGTATGGCCTTCTTGGTAGAATATAGAAGTGGTTGACCATGATCTTCTCTTGCACAGTACAAAATTATATTTTTGCCATTGCCATTAAAATAATCATGTATCTGCAGCATCTTCCTACATTGCTTTTGCCAAATAAAGTTACCTGTTTGCATCTGGTAGGGAGGAGGAATGACCTTGCTGAGATTGGAACACACTCCCATGGCTCTTTGTACATACCCATCAGGAACATTCTTCTACCATTATAAATGGCACAACAGGAATTGAAGAGTAATCAAGGAAGAGTTTGAAATTCATTTATTTCTAATAAAGTTTAGGGAAGAGTACTGAATTGATGATATTTATTGAGCAAACAATTATCACCATTGGTAACATACAATATAAGGAAGAAGATTGGTATTGCTAGTAACAACAAAGGAGATATTTGAGATCCTCATTTATATTACTTTCTTCACATTATTGCTCTCTTATTCTTCTCATTTTCAAAGCTGTATTACTAAACTATTAGCTGTAAATGAAAATTTTCTTCATATTAGGAAACAGAAAAGTTCCTCTCCTTCCCTCATTATGCTCTATATCTATTCCTTGAAGCAACATGAACCTCTATGCATCATAGATATTTGAAGAGCTGCCACCAAGGAAAGGGGGGTCAATCTATTTTCCAAAGCACCAGAAGGCAAAACAAGAATAAATGATTGGAAATAATCAAATACAAAAGCAACCTAGAACTAAGGAGACATTACTTGACAGTGAGAACAATTAAACAGTGGAACAGCTTGCCTTTAGAACCTGTGGTTGTTCTATTATTGAAGGCTTTTAACAAGAGCCTGGACAGACACTTGTCTGAAATAGTATAGTGTGGTGTCCTGCTTGAGCAAAGGGTTGGACTAGAAGACTTCCAAGGTTCCTTCCAACTCTGTTATTCTATTATCTGTTCTGTTGTCAATTAGCATATTCATCCATATTCATTTGGAAATAATTAGAAGATACAAGTATAATAATACTGAACACTAAAAATTCTTTGTTATTTGCATTTTTTCCATTTAAAATCATGTCACAACAGTACTTTCCCAGTAGGCTGCACATTCATAAATAAATACTTATTGCACCTTCAGTTCTTCCTGACTTGAAGTAGAGTTACTTTGAGGATTCAATACTTGTAGATTGTGATATGAATTGACATGATCTGTGTCTCATGGAATTCTCTCTTTTTCTATAACCATAAATTTTTACATTTCTCCAAATGTTGAGATGACACTAGTAAGATATTTAAATGTATGTCTCATAATGAAATACATCAAGAACTATGTGTCATGAAAGAAAAGGCAGTGGAAATGAATTTGGAAATATATATATGTTCATATAGTTTTGTGTGGAGTGGTAATATATTTATGACTAAATACATTAGAAACTAAAAAAAATGAAACTAGTTTGGAACTTCTAATCTTATGTCCAGCAACAAATTCTTATTGGCTCTTCTGGCTTTCTATGGTTTATTAATTCAAATAAGTAAATTGCTACTTTCATTCACACATCTTTTGAGCATGCTCAAACTCACATCTTAAATTAGCTGTTCAAAGCACCTTTATGCTCATCCACTGAAGGCAAAAAAGAAAAAGTCAGCTGACAAATAATCAGATAGACATTTCTGAAGAAGAATAGAATGGTACTATTTAATAGTGTGGAAAACTACAGAAATGATCTTAGGCAAACTAAGGGTTACCAAGGTTAAAGCAAAAAGCATACTTCAACCCTGGGAAACAAGGAAAACATAAAGAAATCCAAACTAGCCCCTTCTTAATTCTCTGATATCTGGGAGAAAATGAAAGAAAACAAATTCAGGTTTTCAAGATATTGCTACTTGAAAAGATGGAAAGCATAAAAGATGGAACCGAAAAATGTCCCTCAGGGGTCCACATTTTAGAGTCACTTGTGTGGAAATATAGAATAACTGGAACCTTATGTTATTATAGTGAGAGAGTTAACTAAAGAAGGCATCAAGAGTTACATTCCAACTCTGAAAAACTGCAGATTATTTAAAATAAATTGTTCATGCAGAGAAATAGATTTCACAATGAAATGAGAGTTCAAAAGCTTTCAGCAGTTTAATAAACCATATAAATAGAAGTGATGGGCTGAGGCAGGACTATTCAGCCCACCTGTCTACCTCCAGATGTCACCAGAACACCCATGGGTAACAAGAGCAAAATAACTTATTCCATTCATTATATGACTTAAAAGTAGAAAGACAGAGTTTGGCCTTAGGAATTAAAATGCTGATATGTTTTTAGAGCAGATCAAAAACATTTCACCAGCAGAGAAACGAACAAGGATCTTATTTGTAACACTGACTATCAATCATTGTATGAATTAGTTCTGTCAGAAGAACTCAGCAATTTTAGAGCCTGTTGTGTGTAAAATTACTACACAGGGAGGCTAGCACTACATTGTGAAGCTATCATTTGTTATACTTCAATGCAGATATAGAAAAGGGATAAGAATTCAGGAGTACTATGGAGAAAAAGTATCTTATCCTCATTGCATAGTGGTCATTTTAAAAGTCCACATTACAAATCATAGTGATGTCTAAATAAGTCATTTCCTCCTTCTCCTTATGAATTCATTGAATGCCCATACATCGATACAACATGAAGGTTTTGCTCACAGTAACAATTATATCTATAACAAGATGGCCCATACCTAATGAAATATTCTGCATAAGAAGCTCAATCTTAAGCCAAATATGGTGGGAAATCTTTTTCAAAGCCTGGGAACTAAACTCCAATGTTCAAAAGATCTCAGCACCTTTATTTTAACAGAGGATGTCCAAAACTAAAATCAATACAGAGAAAGGTTTTTTTTTTGGTTGTTGTTGTATAAGTCCTCCACCTCATTTCCATTTCATTTTTACCGATGGCACAATTCTGTGTATTTCCATCTGATTCCACTTGAATTCAATGGAATTTATTTACAAACACTGTAAATAAATGTGATTAGCAGACCAAAACGTAACAGAACAAAGGAAAGATTTTATATTTTCAACTAGTTTCCAACACACTAATCTCCAAACAAAAACCTGTCAAACAAACAATTAACACCCAGGATGAAATAATATATCATACATAAGAGACAGTACTTACATGAGATAAATATAAATCTGAGATAAGTATAAATATAAATAATATATTTGTTACATAGTACAACACTTGGAACAATCCTGAAAGTTTTAATATATATTAGCATTAATAGTTGTACTCTCCATTGGAGATAATGATCATTCTCAAGACAAACATCACTAGAGTATTTACTAATTAAAAATATATTTTAAAAATATACAAAATTTAATTCATTTTTTTAAAAAAGAACAGGGATTGGGAAGAAGTGGTAAAAATTTATTTATTTATTTGTCAATTGCTTACAAGATAATAGGTATAAGTAAAACATAATTATGAATACATGGATACATATAAGAAAAATAAAATATAAAAGAAACAATAGGACAGGGACAGTAAGCACGTTGGTGCGCTTATGCACACCCCCTACAGACCTCTTAGGAAAGGGGTGAGGTCAATAGTAGACAGTCTAAGGTTAACATTTTTGGGGTTTGGGGAAAAAACCACAGAGTCAGGTAGAGTATTCCAGACATTGACGACTCTGTTGCTGAAGTCATATTTCCTGCAATCAAGTTTGGTGCGATTAATCTTGAGTTTGTATCTATTGTTTGCTCTTGTGTTGTTATGATTGAAGCTGAAGTATTCATTGACAGGTAGGACATTGCAATGTATGATTTTATATACTATACTTAGATCGGACCGAAGGCGGCATAGTTCTAGGTTTTCTATGTCTAGAATTTCGAGTCTGGTGGCATAAGGTATTCTGCAACGAGTAGAGGAGTGAAGAACTCTTGTTGTAAAATATTTCTGGACTTTCTCAACTGTGTTAATATCAGATATGTAATGTGGGTTCCAGACTGATGAGCTGTATTCGAGTATTGATCTAGCAAATGTTTTGTATGCTCTAGTTATTAGTGTAATATTACCAGAGAAAAAGCTACGTAAGATTAGGTTAACAACTCTTAACGCCTGTTTGGCTATGTAGTTACAATGGGCTCTAGCACTTAGGTCATTTGAGATGAGTACTCCAAGATTCTTGACAGAGTTTGGATCATCAACAAGGTCTTGACTATTCAGCCTGTATTTTATTTTCTGATTTTTTTTTTTTGCCAATATGTAGGACAGAGCACTTATTTGTTGAGATTTGAAGTTGACATTTGTTTGACCGTTCTGATACATAGTCAAGGTCTTTTTGAAGGGTAGCACTATTGATTGTGGTGTTGAATAGTTTTATATCATCAGTGAAGAGAAGGCAATTGCTCTTGATATGATCACAAAGGTCATTTATGTAGAGTATGAAAGGGTTGGTCCTAGAACACTGCCTTGGGGACGCCACTGTTGACAGGTACAGAATTTGATAGGACGCTCCCAATTTTGACCATTTGTTGTCTGTTTGACAGGAATGCTTCTATTCAGTTATGCAGGTGTCTAGAGATACTGTAAGATTTTAGTTTTAGAAATAGTTTGTCATGTACCACTGAATCAAAGGCTTTACAGAAGTCTATGTAAATTGCATCTATTGCTTTGCCCTGATCGAGTTGTGTAGTCCATATGTTTTTGCAATGTAAGAGTTGCAGATTACATGATAGTTTTTTCCTAAAACCAAATTGTTTATTAGAGAGTAGGTTGTTTGTTTCTAAGAGGAGTATGAGGTTTTGGTTAATAATTGATTCCATGACTTTACAGGTGACTCAGCATAAAGAGGTTGGTCTGTATTTTCAACTAGGCTGGGGTCTCCCTTTTTGAAGATGAGGATGATCGTGGCTTGTGACCATAGTTTTGGCAAAGAGCTGGTCCTGAAAGATTTTTCAAAGATTATGCTTAGCGGTTCTGCTATGGCAGTGGATAGCTTTTTTAAGAAGTAGGCACATATTCCGTCCGGTCCAATAGATAGAGATGGTTTTAGATTGTGTAGTGCTTTTACAACATGTCTTCTGTAAAATCAATATGTATTAGATCATTGTAGTTGTCTGTGGTTCAACTAGGAAATACTGGGCATGATCCATTGCTGTTTACAAATACTGAGCCAAAGAATGTGTTAAAGAGGTTGGCTTTAATAGTGTCGTTGTTGCAGTCTTTACCATTAGATCCTTTCAGGAGTGGGATGGACCTTGAGTCTTTTAGTTTGTTGTTTACAAAATTGTAGAAAGCACAGGTGGAATTGGTGCTTAGAAGGTTTTCTTCTTGTTTAATGTGATAATTGGTACATTCAGTTTTTATCTGGTGGCATAAATTTTTGTATCGGCTTTTGAAGTTGGCAACGTGACCAGATTTGTTTTTCTGCCAAATGTATTTCTGTATTTATAGAAAATGTATTTCTGCCTGAAGCTGAAGTTGAAAGAAAGTTATCTCCCATTATGTTCTTCTTTAAATTATCTTCTGGAAATGCTCAGAAGCAGCACAGGGCAAGATCTTCACACGCACCCCATTTCTCTGGAGTGATCACCAGCACAAAAGCCCTTCACGGTCAGTTTCCAGGCAAGAAGAATAATGCTGATGCTACCTAATGCTGATGCTACCTAATGCTGATTTTGGTGCATGCACAAATTTATTTAAAGCAGTAGCATCACAAGGAAAAGAAAAAAATCAAGCTGTTCTTTCTTTTTCCTATTTTTGCTCTTTTTCTCCTTCGTTGCCTCCCTTTTTTTCAAAGTCAAAACAGGATTCCTTTTTTTTCCTCCCATGAAAGTGGCAACAAAATGCCAGGCTCTGATGTGAAGAATTTCCCTGAACTGCAAAGCCACAGCACAAGCTGTTATTATGTAGGATCCAAAACAGCTCAGTTTATTCTTGGAAATAGGTGCTTTATGGATTACAGTCAGAGTTCTGACGCTTAAGTGGTTGTAGATGATAAATTCGTCTTCCACACTGAAACTTGAAGTTTTCATTTTCATTGGCAATTTAATATTTTTGCTTGATTCAGTTTTGGTTTTGTACTATCTGACAATTCTCAGGGGCAGTTCAAATGTTTATTTCTTTCACCTTACATGGGAAGAGTTTAAAGAAAACGATCAAATTCTACAAGCTCATCAACTGTTATGTTCCAAGCATTCTAGATACAATACAAAGTTAAGTAAATGAATTTATCAAAATAATTTCCCCTCAAACAAGAAAAAAAAACCCTATTTAAATAAAATACAGGCACTTAGATATCAATTCTAATATATCCCATTGAAACATTATTAATCACACTATTAAGGCTCCAGATAACCATCCCGCCCTCTGCTAATATTGTTGTAAAGGTACTGGCTTCCTTCCAGCTATTTATACATTCAGTGGCAATGTCAAATTAAAGAGAGACATTAGTTCCCATGTAAGCTAGGATCATAATAATACTGAACCTTTGTATGCTTTTCCTCTTCAATAATTTGCCTTGAACATGTGACTTCTGCAGGGAATACAGTACCATATGCAGGATAATAATGGGATAGGACTTACTGGAGCACTCACTATGTATTTTGAGCCAGATAATGTTATATTCAATATTTTAGATTATTCTGAGGAACTGTGACTATTCTATCATGTAAAGAATACTCCAAAGAGAATCAGAAAATCTTGAATTAAATGCAATTCCTGTGCTAAGATTAACTAGCAAATATACACATCTAATCCTGCTATACTACCATCCTCTTCTTGCTTTTCTCATTGTGTCCAGGACTAAAGCAGAAATGTAGAGAAGTTTAAAGAAGCAGATCAAACTTGTATAGCTTTGTTCAGGAAAATAGGATGTTCTATATCAGGGGTATCAAACTCGATTTCATTGAGGGTCACATAGGGTTGTGTTTGACCTCAGAGGGGGCTGGGCTGGGGTGTGTGTGACAGGGGTGGGCATGGCCATGATGGGCATTTGACACAGGCTTAAGATACATTTTCCCTCCTTTATTTCCATAATTCTTTACTATAACCGTACTAATTTGCCTATACAAACACATTAATTCAGAAGGGATTAATCTTTACTTTGGATTGTTTTATGATTATGGTGCAGAGATTGAAGGAAGACAAAAAGAACTGTGTGTTGGGGGTTATTCCAAAGCTAATCAGAGTTTCTGACCCTAACATACAGAGTATTTTTTTAAGTACATAAGAAGCAGAAATATTGTCTTAATTATCTAAACTACTATCAATATAAATGATAGAAATAGTGCAATATAGCAGAAAGAGTGAAGATAGGGATTCTGTAAATGAATAAATCACAGAGTTATACAAGATAAAAGTTATAAAGTATTGAAATATATTTAAATACAACAAAGGAAAAAATCTCAGTTTTGCTTCATCTATTTTTGATTCTGTATGATTCAATGTAATCTTACCATCCTTTTTAAACCTCTTTTTCCTTGGAGGATTTACATAGCTGAATTGTTTGTGATCATTGTATAAGCCTCTGAGATAGGGTGAAACAAAATATAGACAAGTGAATTCCTTAAACTCAACAGCATATAAATAGGTATGAGAAAATCATAGTCACTTTTAGCCAAAAAAATTTTTTTTTCATATACTGCTTGCAATTTTGGGGAATGTTCCAACTGTGACAATAAGATAGCAAAATTGTTATTGTTGAATTTAATGTTTTTATTGAAGCTTGATTGAAATAACTATGCTTACATTTTTAGTCTTCAGCTTTAGAATATTCATAGCATCTGGAAAATATTAGATAAAAGCAACAGAGTGGCAAAGAATTTTGTTTAGACACATCGAACAATAATATTTCAATTGAACAAATGTTCAATATGGAGAAATATGAGCACAATATTAATGCTTAGGTTGTTTCTAACTTGATTCTCTAAAAATCCTTTAGGTTTCTGTAACTCAGCTTCAGGAAACATTGCATTGCTGCTGCTAATGATTATAATTTACTGGCAGATCAGTGGTGGGAAAGAAGCCTAAGATACTGTTACCACCTAAAGTGTAGGTGCCAGCTATGGAAGCCATAGCCATATATTTTCTTAGAAGCTTTAAGGCTCCCACAGTTAGTGCCTGGAATTTGGGAGGGGGGGAATTCTTAGTGAGTAGTAGATTAGACTCAAGAACATTCTTCTTACAAGCAAAGGACATGTTAGCCTGCACCTGGAGGGGAGTGGGTGAAGGTTTGGCTTTGGATAGAATGATGTTTGATTGGGCCATGTGATTGACTGATGGGTGCAAGGGATGGATCTTTGATTTTCATTTGGGGAAGGGAAAACCCAGAAGTTTCAGATTTGGTTTTTTCCAGATGTGCCAACATGACTTCTTTAATAAATTCTTACTTGGATGGACTTTGTCTCTGACTTGTCTTTGACTCTGAATTGAAATGGGAAGTTTCTTTGGAATGCTGACAGTAGGTAGCTAAAAGCATGCAATGCTCTTTACTTGTTAACTCATTGTTGTCACAGCTAATTTTCACAAAAATCTCTGGGACCTCCCTCAAGAATTGTTGCAGCTTTATTTTGAGAGGTCTTATGCATGCAGTGAGAAATTTCTAAGCATTTGTAATAGGGGTGGTCAAACTCACAGTGTCACAGTATTGTCACATGACATATCGGGACTTTTTCCCCTTCACTTAACTGGGCATGGGCATGGCCAGCGGGTGACATATTTGGCCCATGGGCTGGCAGTTTGACAGCCCTGATCAATAAGAAGGATGGAGCAAACAATCAGGAACAGGCATTATTGGATTCCCATGACATGGACCAATCAGATATCAGTTTGCCAGGTTCAAACGTAAGAACTCAGTCAGTCCATGTTAGCATTCATCCTGGGTTTTTGAATGAATTTAATATTTTGATTTTTTAAAATTATTTTTAAACTCTGTCCCTGCAACTGGAAAAGTAGTGCTCTATGATGTGAAAAGGATTAGAGTCTTCTATCATGGTATCTGTTTTTTTTACTTATATTTATCTATCTACAAGTAAGAGTTATTTATCTGTTAAAGGTCTACCTTCTCTAACATTATTACTCTTCTTTCCATTTTATTTATATAGTCACACACTCAACACACAATTCAGGATGGCATATATAATTAATAAATAATAGTAACTCAAGTTTAAAAGTATAACTCAAAAACTATTTTTTTAAAAAACTCAAGTTTAAAAAGAAAAATAATAGCCATAACTCAAAACAAAGACAGAAAATGTATGGAAAACTTACTAGGTGGGACATATTTACTTGAAGCAGGTGAGACTTATTATGTTTCTAAGCTACAACACTTCTGACACCTTTCTGTCAGAAATTTTATCTTCTCTTTGTCAGTTTGCAAATTAAATATACTGCTGAATAGCAAAAATGGGGATAGATGACATCAAGACTGATGTGTAAAGATGGTGACTTCTCCAAATTTCACAGTATAATTCTAGTCAAAATAATACTTCCAACTGTACACATTAATGGAAGAAATAGATTTAGTAGAAGTTGTGTCATTTATGGAAGTTTCATATGATAAGGAAGGAAGGGAGGAAGGAAGGAAGGGAGGGAGGGAGGGAGGAAGGAAGGAAAGAGTGTTTTTCATGTAAAAACACATCATTTAGGAAGGAAAAAACAAATTGATGCAAAAACACAAAGGAATAAATATGTTCTTGGAAAGCAAATAAGCTTCATCTGAATCATTTCAAAAACACATGGCTGGCAAGTCACCCTTTTGATATAGTTGGAAGTAACTGGAAGGGAATGCTGAAAGTTGGGTTATTGCAGCTAATGTAATCAACAGGCCAGAACCAAATTGGTTTGAATTTTTACAAGTTCTGGTTCTTTACATACAGTAATGAACATACACATATACATACAATGATGATCAAAAATAAAATACAAATATATACAACAATATTAACAAAGCAACAATATTAACAAACTCAACTAGCATAAATATAGCAATAATAAAGTAAAAATAAAAAAGGGAGAGCAGAATCTGTAAATCATGTTATAAACAGAATTTCAAAAAGTTTTGAATATATTTCTCAAAAAGTCTTGTTCTTTGGCCTTTCTGGGAAAATGAGTTCAAATGTGGACAGGATACTTATATCAACAATCTAGTGCTACAGAATAGGAGAAGATTTTGTTTTAGTGTAATATACTATTTTAGTCATCCCCATGTCTGAAAAATTCACAGTGTGATATGTTAAACAACCTTATCCACAGGAGAACTTCATCATAAAATGGATAATTCTTTATCATATAATGATTGATCTGAACTCATATTAATCATCATGCCGATGTCAGGGAAAAGTGAGGACCAAAAGAAATTCTTGGAAGCAAACAGCTTTATAGAAATGAAATAGTTAAAATTGAAAACACCCTATTACTGGCTCTTTCACTTAGGAACAAGATTAACATTAAACAATACTAATGGAAATCAATGTATTGAATCTCTTTCTTGTCTTTATTACTTAAGATGAGAAAGCTTACATCTAGCCAAGTGTTCCTCAACCTTTCTGGGGGAAGAGGGGGTGGTTTTGTGCCTAATCCAGCCCACACTCTGTCTGTCTGTCTGTCTTCATTCTTAATTTCATTTAAGATCTTAGGAAACTAATTTCATTTTGTTTAATGCAACCTTGCATTGTGCTTCCAGGAAAACACCCAGAAGATATAAACTATAAGATGGCACTCAAAGATGACCTGCTGAGAGAATATCAGAGACAGCAGGAGACACTGGAGAAAGATCAAGCAGAGGAAGTGTCGTGGCAAGACATGCTCCTATATAGGATGTACAATCAACAGATAGCTGAGCTGATAAACATTGAGAAATCCTACCCGTGGCTGGAAAGTGCTGGACTAAAAAACAGAGTCACTGATTGTAACAATATGAGAACAAGCACCAAGAATCAGATCCATAAAAGCAGAAGTCTACCACATCAGACAGGACCTAAGGTGTATATCATGCAAGAGGCCTCAAAAACAGTCCAATATAGAGTGTAAGATGCAGGCAGAAACAGCATACACTGAACAGCACAAACAAGCTGACATTGTATACAGGAACATCTGCACAGTTTTGTTTAGATCTTCCCAAATATAGATGGGAGACTCCACAGAAGGTTATGAGAATACTGGCTAGGATATTTTTGGACTTCCAGATTCCAGGTGGTCAATCAAAAAGATACTGAGTAGTAGACAAGTATTAGAAGCCATCAGTGTCATAAATATAGTGATGGCAAATCACTGCATATCAGGAAGTATGAAAAGCTGGAGAAGTACCAGACCTGAAGGAAGGACTAGAGAGGATGTGGATACCAAAGCCAAAATAGTCCCCATGGAGGTAGGAAAACTTGGGGCTATGAATCTTAAGTTGTAAAAGTGATTCCAATAGATCCCAGGAACATCAGGAGGCTCTCAGTCCAAAGTAGTGCTGTGCCAAGAACAGGTAAGATACTGCAAAGAACCTGTAAACTCACAGACCTTTGGTGGAGAGCCCAAGACTGAGGAAAATACATGCCATACATAGGGATGAGAAGGAATCTTTTGAAATATGTTCTTAACTTCACTTACGATCCTAGGAAACTACCTTTGTCTTTTTAAATGTAACCTTCCATTGTTTCTCCAGGATAGAACATAACTTATTAGGAGTCCAAAAACCAGGCAGTGTGATTTTAGGAGATAAAAGACTAGAATATTTATAGACTTATTAGACAATGTTATATAAGCTGCTCCTCTCCCTTACCATTTCTATCTATTTCTTAAGCCAAGAGTGGGAAAACTGATATGATAAAGGGTGACCGTAGGATGTAAGCTGTGTCAATGCAAACAACAGAGACATTGATTCTCAATACTATTGTTTAATGTTATTCTCATTCCTGTGTAAAAGAACTTGAAGGAGCCTTTAACAAAGTACTTTCAGTTTTAACCATTTTATTTCTATCAAGCTGTTCAAATATTATTATAATAAATTTGGTTGTTCACAATCAAAATATAGTTATTCTATAATTTTATTGCATTTTCAAGAGAGAGATTAGAAATTTATTTCTTGAGAAACCAATTTTGCTGGGAGAATTGTTTGGGGCCATTTATACATGAAGAGAAAAGTATGTAGGAGTTGGGAAAATTCAGCAGACAGCTAAAGTAAATTGGCAACTGAATTGTTGGAGGAGAACCCCAAGTGAATTCTGACTTCTCAAAAGTATACAATAAGATGCCACACTCAATATAATCAGTATAATTGCAGGTTACAAATGATTCTAGGTTATTGTTAATATGTAAGTCAGCAGGAATCAATCTAGTAATTATAATTAATATTAATAAACAATTTTCCTTTGGTCCCTTCCAACATTTTGCCCTTATTTTAATAGAGGGTAAATTCCCAGCATGACACTTAAATTTCATATGTGGGGTTTTAAACTCCCTCAAACTTTTGAAAATTTTATACTCTAATTTGTTTTTCATTTTTAATTCATGTTTCAATAGGAGAGAGCAGTTCAGATCATTGCCTATTCTAGAAAATAAAGAGTAATTCACATAACACCATGTAAAATTAAATGTATATTTCACAATGTGCCAATTCCAAATCTTTAAATAAAGCAACTAGTTTGAATTTACTTTTAAGATATAACTTCAGAAAGCTTAGCAAGCTGGTTTTCCTTTCACCCTCGCCATGACTCTGGTGTCCTTCTGAATAGTTTTTTAATTAAAACAAAATTGTTCACAAGCTGTTTAATGGGTCACCCATTTCAACCAGATTATTCTGTGTCTTATAAAACAGGGACTCTGGCAATCTCCGGATTGAAATATCAGATATGAACTCGTTCATAAGCTAATGGTCTACCAACTGCAGAACATAGCTAGGGGGATGTTTATGCTGCCAAATGCTATATTTTGCTATATTGAAGCTATTTTCTGTTCTCTGGTAAGTGATAAAGAGTTCTTATTTTTATATTTTGGGTCTTGCAGATTAATGTTTCTGAAGCATGATCATCATTAAACAATCCCATTATCTCTATTTGAATAGAAATGCAATGATGCAGAAGCAACAAATCTTTCCATACAGATGGTATATTAACTTCTATCCAACATTTGCAATGATTGGGTTTATTTTTACATTTAGTCCTAACTGAAGGGCTAGTTTTACTATATAATACTTTGTAATAGTGCATGGGAGGAATAGAGAGATAAGGAAAAGCAGCAGCTGGGGGTGGGGGAGTAGAAAGCATCCAACAATATCAGGTCAATTGGCACAGAAGAATAAGACAGAGAACAGAGTTCATTGAATATCACAGGGAAACACATATAATAGAGGCCAACCAAATGAGTGGGACAGCAAATATTTCACTCCCTCCCCCCACATATACTCTATTTCTGTAGAAGCTAAATTTGATGAATGCTGGATTATCTGTTTTTCTTTTAGGGATTTTTTTTCAATAAAAATTCAGTAGCTATCAATGTCTACATGGCTGACATTTTCAAAAATAATCCAAATTGCTCTTAGAAAATACTCTTTTTTTGTAATTTTTGTAATTTTGTAATTTTTTTGTAATTAGATAGAGACTAGTAGTCTCCTCACTGACCAAGATAATTTGAAAGGAAAGACTGGGATAGGAAAAGTGGTCAGGAACAGGTCAGTTGAAGTCTTCATGGGAGATAACCTTGTACCTGTCCTTAAATATGATCACTCATATAATTCAGTTCCTGTCTAAGAAAAAAAAAAATGCCCCGACTGCTAAGAGTTTAAATAAATCTCCTATCTGTCTTAAATGAATTTCTATTGGGTAGTCCAGAATAGAAAAGACAATAGTATTTCTGAATCTGGAAAACTATGTTCATTTGAACATAATTTTCATTTGAAAAAAAAAATAAGGCTAGAAATGTTTGGGTATCCTTTATCTAAAGGTGGGGAAATGACCAAAATGGGATGAATTCTGAATGTACAGTGGTCAAAGAGATTTTTTTCTCCCTCCTTCACACAAAACACTAGAACCAAGGGTCACTCAGTGAGACTGATAGGAAAGAAAGAGGAGAGTTCTTCCTTTAGTTCATAATTAAGCCATGCTGTTCAAGAGATGGTGATGGCAGCTAATATAGTTTTAAATGAATACATTTTGAGACTATCATACCATTTTGCTGTGTAAATTACATGGGGGAGGCATAGTAGTTTGTACTGTATATAATCAAGTGCTTCCTTAGATATTCATAGAATAAACCTAGAAAAGGACTCATGTATTCAGTCAGTATCCCAAATGGTTAAATGGTTGATAAGTCTGCAGACGGTGGTGGAAAGAAAAGAAGCAAAAGAAAGAAATGTTTTGCTCAAGTCCATTACAAGAAATAATGGACTTGAGCAAGAAATTTTATAATTTGGTGGAAATAAACCTCTTGCTGCTGTTCATCACTGCATTATATATTGTGTAAAAAAAATCCCTTATATCTCTGCAAGAGTTACAAGATGATTTAATTCTTGAAAAATCAAACCATGAATTTTAGCTCCGTTCTAATTTGACATAGGGATTTTTTTGGAGTGGGTGCAGGTTGTATTTTATACAGAAATAAAATGCAATAAAATGTGGTATGTACTGCCAATGGAACAGACCCTAATGCTGCAAAAAAACACAAGAGGATTGTTTGATGTACTCTTTCATTCTGAGAACTTCAAAATGAAATTCAGTTTTCTTTATATACAGTTTTGTTTATTTGTTTATTTTTAAAAGGGCCATTTCACTCCATTCAAAGACTCTGACTGGCTCACAACCAGCTCACATGTACCAGATGAAACTACGTAAAATGTTTGGAAAAGTCTTCAGATAGAATCTTTAATAAATGGAGACAATGCAAAATAAAGAAGAAATTGAACCGAGATAGCTTTTTGAGATTAAGTACATGCATTAAAATGTCATCTGTAGTTCAAACTAAACGAAATAAGTCCACAAACTATAGATATTTAGAATCAGAGCTAATAATGATGAAGTGGGGAGTTTAATTCTTTATTTTCATCCTGTGAAGCTAATAGCAGTACTCTGATTGTCCACCCACTGGACTTTGTATAAACATTCATGATGATGATATACTGACTAGGAGAGGCTGTCATCCAAGAAGAAAACTTCTCTGTTATGCTGAGAATCAATGAAATCATCAGTCTTCTAACATAATTAAGCTATACAAACATATACACATGGCAATTGTAATTAAATTTCTTGGGCTCCTATAATTACATTTATAAAAAGCAGGATTCATTTCTCTTGAGTTGACTGTGGGGGAAGTGGGGAACAGTTCAAGGGCTGTTGCTAAACTCATGTTCTATAAATATCCCCTCTTTTTATGCTTGGCCACATTTAGAAATTATTATTGAAATGGTCAGTAAAACGTGCACAGACCCCTGTGGAGGTTTTGTCTTAACCTTCAAAGAAATACTTGACATCCTTTTGATGGCTGAAGCCAGATCCTTCTTGATTAACCTGAACTAATAAGTCCTGAGCAAAACACACTAACCTTTTTGTCAATCACAGGACTCATAAACAATATTCACTAGAATGCTGTTGGTAGCTTTTCCAACCAACCAGAAGGGACAAAAATATAAGCTTTGACTATTACATCAAGGTGATTATGGGTCAATACATTTCACCAATTTTCATTTCCTACACATATGCACATACACACATGTGAGCAACAGCACATTCGTAAGTATGAAAACAATATGATGCATTTTACTTTTATTTTAAAATAGTCCTAAATGCATATAATAATAATAATGTTCATGAAAATAATGAGTTCATGTATTAGGCTGAAAATTCATATTACATTCACAAAATTCCACTTTCATAAGTGTGCCCCTCTATCTTTTCAGAAACCATGTTATTTGTAGATCTTGACAGATGTTCTCCATCATAGGATTACAATCATCTGATAGGCAAAGAAAAAGATGGTGGGAATCCCTTTCTGTCATCCAGATTGTCTCCTGATGCCTCGACTAGAATTGTTTCTCCTCAGCTAATTTCCATTTATGTTCCTTTAATGTTCTGCCTTGCCATATAAAGTATTGATCTTTCTTTTATGCAGTGATTAATATATCACTTCACTACAGTGGATATATCAGTAAGGACTGGAAGGTATGCATAGAGACATGAATCCACAGTACTGAGAAGAAAAAGAGAAGGTTTGTTTTTTTTAATACTAATATATATCTACTTAGTATATACTATTGAAATACCAGTAAATATCTTGGGATTTTTAAGGTGTATTAATTGTAATGCTTTTAATGCTTTAAAGTTTAAAACTTTAAAGATGTGTACTTAAAATATATTAGAACAGTTTGCCTATTCTGCAGAAATCTATGTTCTGCTGAAAACAACTTTCTCCATCATTACTTTTCAACATCCTAGAGCACATTTTTCCTACGTAAATAGATTGCACAGTGGATCACTGCATAAGGTACTTTTTTAATTTGAGAAGTTAGGGGTGGGTCGATTGTCATAACTGTTTTGAGAAGAGGTTCAATTCTTCTGATATTTTCAAACCAAATAACTGAAATGGTGTTCATACATTCACTCTTGTGCCAAAAGTACAACAAGCCTAGGGGACAAGAATACAGATGGTCTGTACAAGATGTTTTGGATTCATTTCAAAGGGGCACTGTTGAGGTGATGTGAATCTACTTGTCAAAACAAAGAGGTGACATGATTTGTCTTGTGTTGCTTCACAACAGCTGAAAGCCTTGACAACAGTTCTATAGCCAGAAGAGCCTGTTACTGACTGGAAGAAAGAAGAGGACAAGGGCATAAGCCTTATTTGGATATTGATATTTGCCTCTGCAGCACAAGAATGTGAAGCAAAGGTTTCACTTCACTTTTAGAAATCTGAGCATTGTTTCAATGCTCTGGTTCTGAGGTGATTACCACAGAATCATTTTGAGACCTTTGCATAGTCCTATAAGACACTAAGATTTGCAAAATTTGTGCACAGATGTGTGTTTTGAGTGGGGTAATTTTAAATATATAGGTGATAATATCCACTGTTCAGAAGAAATTGAGGGTTTTGGGGGGCAGAAGAATAGCTTCTTTCGAAATATGCCCAGTGCCTTGAAATTCAGCACAACATCTTCAGTTTTGCTATCTTGAACAATGTGCAGCTGATTTCTTTTCTACACAATAACTCCAAATGATAAAAAATGGGCCAGAGCTCAAAATAAAGCTAACGGAGAGGCATAACGGGAAAAATGCAAAATTCTCTCTGTGCTTGCCAAGATTTGGGATTTGGTTATTGTTCCACATGGTGGGCAGACTCTTCAAGTTACAGTACATTGGAGTGATAAAACAAGGGGAACACAAAAGTTTCAATATTCATGAATAATTAAGGCTTCAGATGGGATGAAAGAGCATCCAAGATATACTGCAAAGGCCAGCTGTTTTACTAACATTGATTGCATAGGAATATATTTTCTTTGTGAGTATTGAAATCTGTGAGAAATAATACTGTTCTTATCCAATAACACTATTAAATATTACTGGTCTTACTATATAGAGAGAGGTAATCAACTTACAGAAGTATTTTATAAGGATCCAATGTGATCTTTATGATATTCTAATACAAAATCTAAGAAAGTTTGAATTTTTTTAAAGAAACAATATATGCAACATCAATTGTAAGATAGATAGAATGTGTTCTATAGAGCAAATTAAAAAGGCCTATCTTAATTATATAAACTATCATGAATTATGTAGGCAAGAGAGAGAGGAAAAAAAAATAAAAAAAGAATATTTACTTGTACCTTCTCCCTTTTCATCCTTTGGGTTTTTCTTCCTTTGGCATTATTCCTTTGGCTACAGCAAACCTCCTTCCCAGGCAGAAGGAAATCAACAACTAGCAGATGACCTGAATGTGTTTTACTGCAAGTTTGAAAGGAAACTACAGTCACCTATCTCCACAACCCCCATCTCAAATACACCAACAACAGCCAAGCCTCCTACAACTGACTCCAAACCATTGGGTTCACAATCTCTGGTGATCACAGAAAAAGAAGTGCAAGATCTATTTCACAGACAAAAGCTGGGAAAAGCACCAGGGCCAGACAAGATAACTCCTTCTTGCTTAAAAATCTGATCTGACCAATTGGCCCCCATCTTCACCCACATTTTCAATAAATCACTAGAGAGGTGCTTTGTTCCTTCTTACTTCAAACACTCTACTATCATCCCAGTTCCTTTATCAAGGAACTGAATGACTGCAGAACAATTGCTCTAACATCTGTAGTTATGAAAATCTTTGAAAGGCTAGTGCTGTCCCACCTGAAAACCATCAGGGATCCGCTGTTAGATCCCATGCAGTTTGCATACCGAGCAAATAGATCAACAGATAATGCTGTTAATATGGCTCTGCACTACATCCTACAACACCTTGAATCTCCTCTACACAAGGGTCCTCTTTGTAGACTTCAGTTCAGCATTCAATACCATCATTCCAGACATTCTTCTAACTAAATTAAATCAGCTAGCAGTACCTGAACATACTTGTAAGTGGATCATAAGCTTCCTAACAGACAGGAAGCAGCAGGTAAAGCTAGGCAGAATCACATCTGATACCTGCATCTCAAATGATCTATACTGATCAAATACTGATCAAATACTGAAGTTTGCAGATGATACAACAGTGATTGGTCTCATTCGAGACAATAACAAATCCTCATACAGATGGGAGGTTGTACAACTTGCCTCGTGTGGTAACCAGAACAATCTAGAACTGAACACACTCAAAACTGTAGAAATGGTGGTAGACTTTAGGAGGAACCCTGCTATATTACCAAATCTTACAATACTAAATAACACAGTATTGGCAGTAGAGACATTCAAGTTTCTAGGTTCTATCATATTACAAGACCTGAAATGGACACCTAACATCAAAATTGTCATCAAAAAAGCACAACAACGAATGTTCTTTCTGTGCCAACTCAGAAAGCTCAAACTGCCCAAGGAGCTGTTGATACAGTTCTACAGAGGAATTATTGAGTCTGTCATCTGCACTTTTATAATTGTCTGGCTTGGTTCTGCAACCCAACAGGACAGACACAGACTTCAGATGATAATTAGGGCTGCAGAAAAAACAATTACAACCAAAGTGCCTTCCATTGACGACTTGTATACTGTACGAGTCAAAAAGAGGGCTGTGAAAATATTTACAGACCCTTCACATCCTGGACATAAACTGTTTCAACTCTTATCCTCAAAACGACATTATAGAGCACTGCACACCAGAACAACTAGACACAAGGATATCACTCTGCTAAACAAATAATTCCAACACTGAATGCCATCACTCTGTTAAACATACAATTCCCTCAACACTGTCCAACTATTTACAAAGTCTACAGTACTATTACTATTAATCTTCTCATCACTCCTTATCACCCATTCCCTCCCACTTGTGACTGTATGACTGTAACTTTGTCACTTGTATCCTTACGATTTATATTGACTGTTTCTTAGTATGATTTGATTGCTTATTGGACCCTTGGACTATTATTAATTGTTGTACCTTCTGATTCTTGATTCTTGACGAATGTATATTTTCTTTTATGTACACTGAGTGCATTTGCACCAAGACAAATTCCTTGTGTGTCCAATTACACTTGGCCAATAAAGAATTCTAATCTAATCTAATCTAATCTATTATCTTCTTGCCACCATCTTTACTAGAAATCTTCCCTTTGCATTATCTAAACCCCACACATACATTATGATAACAAGGAGTGCCAAATTAGGAAGGTATAATTTGGTATAGTAAAGTTCAATCAAGATACAAGCAATAGAATAATTTCAAAAGTTCAGTGGTCGCTATCTACCTATCAACTCATCTATGCTAAAATGATCTTCATACACAAGTGATTCAGAGAATTGTTACATTCAGACTTTCAAGTTCCATCATGTTGGCATCACAGCAACTTTGCATCTGAAAGGACTGCCTGAAAGTATAAAGATTTAGTAATCTTTGAAGACATATTTTAATCAGAGGAATTTTTGAATGTCAAAACGAAAACATTCAGTTTTATAAATTAGAGGAAATGGATCATGTTTTTCTGTTGCCAGCATACTTTATTTACAAAATAACTAAGACACAAAAGAAACAGCAGTACCATTCTACTAAGCAAGCTAAAGAACTATAAAGAACGATGAAGTGGAAGTAAAACTCCTCCCCTGCACACATGTGCAGTAAAATAGAACTTCACAAGACACTCATATCTTGTTACTATGGAGACTTGATAAGCAGTCCAGCTCATTCTGTAAACATCTGTGGAAAGCTCCTCAGACAAACTCAAAACAAATGCAGTGACACCCCTTCTTTGTCTGATGAGCTGACATCAGGTAAGGCACATCTTCTCACGCAGGTATTCATGCTGAGCAGCTGCAAATGGCCTGTTGATGTAACCTAAAAACTGCAATATAAAACATTTCTGCAAAGTGTTAGCAAAACTCTCATTCATTTACTTATTTGAACCAATATAAAAAATGTCATCAGCATAAAAAAGAATTATCTCATATATATTCCCAGATCTTTTTTTTGAACATGCATTCATCAGTTTCGGATTTAATAAAAAATGCATTAAATTTAGTTTGTCAGTTAGACTTAAATACCACATTAAACCAGACTGTTTCAGACCATAAAGACTTTTGTTTAATAGCCAGGTATCCCCTTCTTGCTTCCGGAACCTGGAAAACCTTTTCTTCATCCAGTAGAAATTGCACGTGTACACACCTTGAGTTGCTTTAAATTGTCCATTTCAGCCTTCATTTCCTTATGCCAAGGTAAGATTGCTTTTGTCAGTTGCCATGAAAACAGCTGTGGAGGGATCCCCTTCTTGACCCTCTTGGAACATCTCGGAACAACGGTCCATTCTTCTTCCATTTCATCCTCGTCTTCTTCTTCGTTGCTAGCCTCAGCATCGACGGCTTGTGAAGACGGAACCTCTGGTTGAGCAGAACTAGTTGATGAAACATCCGCCTGATAATCTCGATCATCGGACTGTGTTGCATCATCTCTAGGAAAATAAACTCCAGTATCATTTGAGTGAATTCTGGACCAGTCAGCATCTACTTCAAAATTAAAGGATTGAGAAACCACAATTACATTTCTGGAGTCAACGAACTTGGTGCATCTGGAATTGTCATCAATACCCATAAATCTCAGTCTTTTTGCTGCTGGACCTCCTTTCCTTCTTTGAGCTAATGGAATATTCACCATAGCATAGGAACCAAAAATATGGATATTTCTCAAGTCGGGTTTATCCATATAACATGAAGAAAGGTGTCTGGTTAATTACACTGCTCCAGATACGGTTAATGATATAGTTTGCATATTTAATTGCTTCACCCCAGTATGGGCAACTCAGATTAGCGTCTTGCAGAAGACAACACATGATTGTTTGCAATACTCCATTTCTGCGTTCTGCCACTCCATTTTCCACAGAAATGTAAGGAGCTGAGGTCTGGTGCAGAATTCCATTCTTACGCATCCAGTCCTGAAAACGCTGGGACATGAATTCAGCACCGCAATCACTTTGAATTCTAGCGATGCGAACACCATGTTGAATGTTGACATAAATTGCAAAATCTTTAAAGATCTGAAAGGTCTCTGATTTTTCCTTCATAGGAAACACAAATCCATATCTAGAATAATTGTCAACAATTGTTAAGAAATATTTTCTACCACCAAGTGTTGGTGCAAATGGACCTACTATGTCAGTATGTACCAAATCAAAAATACGTGTTGACAGGCGTGTAGCATTATTTTGGAATGGCTGCTGCCTTGGACTTGGCTTTCTTGCAGACAGTACAATCCAAAAACACCTTACACCCCTTCAGATCCAAACCTTTTACGAATTCTGGCATCTTGCTAAGAACACGAAACTGGCATGCCCCAATCTTCTATGCCACTTATGGATACATCTGGAATGCAAAAGTTTACCTGTTAGTGAATTTTCAACATTCATATTAGGAACCTTAGGCTTGCTTTGAGCAACCTGTTTCTTACTTCTGTTGGTTCTAGGAACCTTTGGGATAGCAACAGGATCTCTCTCTGGAACATCTCTCTCTGGGCCTGTGCTTCCTCTTATTGGAACAGGTATACTTGCCTGTGCTTGCGAAGTAGACTTTGGCTTTAGGTAATAAACACCACCAATTACTATGGTTTCAGCAACAATATTACCTTCTTTCATCACATAACTTGCTTTTTCAAAATGGTGAACCTGGTACTTTGAAACTCTTGACAAATGACTCTGACTAAGCAAACTGCTGGTTGCTGTTGGAATATAATAAACATCAGGAATAAAAGCATCTAGCTCTTCAATATAAACAGTTCCTTTTCTTTTGACCTGAACAGTATTATTTGAAAAAAGTATACAGTTCACACATATCAAGTTCAGGCTCGTGCATCTCTGTGAAAAGATCTCTTCTGTAGGTAACATGCACTGCTGCTCCACTATCCAAAGTCCAGAGATGTCTTCTATCATAATCTAGATTTCCTTCATTGGTCAACGCCAATGTGATGTGTGGAGTTTGTAGATCACGACTGGAACCATGATGACCTTGTCTTTCACCTCTGCCCTTGCTTCTGGAATCTGTTCCTCTGGGCTGGTACATGATAGGTGCTGGAGATCGCTGGGGACAATCACGGATGATATGTCCCAGATGACCACAAACGTAGCAACTTGGCATCCTTGGAACGAAGGCATTTCCTCGGAAATTGCGCCTCATATCTAGAGCCTTCAATGCAGTCGGTCTTCTCAAATGTGGCGTAGTGTGCATGAATGCTTGCATTAGCTGGCTTGATGGAGACATCTGTACAGCAGACTGACTCCTTGACCATTTTGTAAATGCACTTTGCAAATTCTGTAATTTTTCCTGTATTTCACACAAATCACCAGCAGATGGTGAATGCAACATTAGAAATGGCAGAAGCTCTTTCAACTGAGTCAGCATCACGAGACATATCACGAGATATCTGTGATGTAGGCATAGCTCTCTGATCTAATTGGTCTGACACCACTCCCATGTGACCAATTTGTGGGTAGACCCTTGGCTTCAATGAAGAAGGCAAGATGGAGGACTCAGGAACTCTAATCACACCCCTATCTCGCTGAAAAGACAATGCATCGGCCTTAGCTTGCTGTAGGCTTTGTTCATAAAATGCAATCTTTGCATATAATCCTGCATAGCTCTCTGACTCATTGTTGGCTCAGGATTTAATGAAGAATAATGAATTTCACCTTTCTCTTTTGGTGAAAAACTATCAGCTGCCTGTATAACTTCAGAATTAGCTCCAAGCTTCTCAAATTCTTGGGCTTCTGGCTTCTCAGGCTGAGTTTGATAGCATGCATCATAAATAAAACTTGGTACAGACCTGCTATCTTGTCCTCCTACGGCAGCTTCTTCCTCCAGATGAGTAGCGGTAACCAGCGGACTTCTTATCTCTTCAGAAATTTCAGAAAATGACAATAACTCTTCCTCCAATGGAACATTCCATTTTTCTTTGCCTTTCTTTCTTGGCATTGTAGAGTTTATCAAAAATTAATTACAATATCCTCAAACTTTGTAATCTAATTATCAAAACATCAGATAAGAAAACCATCCTCTGCTACCATGTCAAAACGAAAACATTCAGTTTTATAAATTAGAGGAAATGGATCGTGTTTTTCTGTTGCCAGCATACTTTATTTACAAAATAAGTAAGACACAAAAGAAACAGCAGTACCATTCTACTAAGCAAGCTAAAGAACTATAAAGAAAGATGAAGTAGAAGTAAAACTCCTCCCCTGCACACATGCACAGTAAAATAGAACTTCACAAGACACTCATATCTTGTTACTATGGAGACTTGATAAGCAGTCCAGCTCATTCTGTAAACATCTGTGGAAAGGTCCTCAGACAAACTCAAAACAAACGCAGTGACAGTGAACATCTTTTTAAAGTATTGTATTGTTTTTTATTGCATTTATATCTTTATATCTTAAAAGTTGAGGATGGTAAAAATATAGCATAATGAAACAGAGCTGCAAAAATGAAATTTTTGATAGAGAACATTGAGCATATTTTTCTCTGGGGTATTTTTCTTCATTCAAATTTAAACTTTGCTAAATACTTTCCCTGAGATTGCACAATTGTTTACTTGTTGTGAAAGAAGCATATTAAAAAAAATAAAGTTGAAGAACAAGGTAGTATTATTTCAAACATATCCTGGAATTGCATCCCAAAGTTTATACCAGATACCCAATAATAACTTTTTGTAAAGCCACTTTAAGTAAAGAACAATGTCCTCAGAAGGAAGTGTGTTTATGTGTATTTTCTTATTTATTTCTTTACATGTTTGGGGAGAAGAAAACACTAAAAATTATTTTATTGAAAAAAGTTCAACATACTATATTCTTTACTCATTTTTACAAAGCAGATTGTTCTGCAAGGCTATTTCTTGTAGCTAAAAAATATGTGAATGAAAACAGCTATTTATTTGAAAAGACTTAAGTTTTTTTAATCAAGTGGAAAACAAATCAAAAAGGAATGATATTGATAACAGAAAATAAGAAGTATTGTGCTTCTTAAATTCTTCCACTCCTCTCTTCTCAACCCCAATCCTAGAGGACTAGAGAGATCAGCCTGAGAACAGTATTCCAAAATTATTTTCAGACACTAGCTGTGCACTTAAGGTCAAATTCTATAACCATGTAATTACAGCTCTCAATTACACTCCAACATATATGACAACCAGCTTAGTTCTGTATCATATTTTATACCTTCTCCCCTAAAATAAAATAAAAAATATCCCAAGAAAAACAATACAAATGACTAATGTATATGTGTATGTTTATACAGATAAAATTTCTGTTGAAACTTTACCAATACTTTTAAAGTAAAAAAAGGAGAGAGAAAATATGGTAAGGCAATCTGCACCCCAGTGGTTTTTAGGGAAAGTGGGAAAGGTTAAAACTGTAAGTTAAATAGCAGGATGTGGGAAACAGAATATTCTAAGATATGTAGGAGAGTAGTTAAATGGAGCTACACATCCAATTTGGGAGTCACAAGGGAAACAAAAGGGACAGATAAGAGAGGAAGAGGAAAGGAAGAATTTTTGAGTACTCATAAGAAAGAAATAATGATAGGAAGGCAGGAGGTTTTATGAAAGAAATACTAAAGCAAAGTTTGGCAATTGAGTTGATGTGATAGGAAGGGCTGAAAGTTCATCTGTGATCAGCTAAATAGGGTTCCCCTTGCATCTTCTTATTCACGAAGAAACCTGTCACCCTAAACAAGGGCACTGACCTGCAATTAGCAGACACAATGCAGGTGGAAAAACAATTCTATTTCATTGTCATAAGGTGTCAGTCCTTTAAGGTTGTCCAGACCAGGAAATCTCAATATTATTGAGATACATTGTAGAATCTTGCAGTCTGGTTGTCTGTTTCTAATATTATTTCCTTTCCCAGAGCTCAATAAATGCTTCTGCCATTTTAGTTTTTATAATGGCTTCTGGATTAGTTTCTTCAAGCCATTTCATGACTTTCTGCATTATGGAAAAAAAAGCTAAGAAAAGTTATAACAGGTAATAACTCTGTGCTTCATTGGAATCACTGTTCATTTTTCTCCAGTGGTGATCTAGGTCTGTCAAGATCCACAGAGAGTTTACTCAACTGAATCTGATCCATGGCTCAGATTGCTTCCTTAATCCAAATGACCTCAGTCAGACCATACCTCAGGCCAAATTTCAAGTTTCCTCTGAAACCATACAGAGTCCTTTAGGGGAGACCAATTTAATAGGTCCATCATTCCTGCAGTAGGGAGAAGCAACAGAATATTCTAAGGTTCAAGGGATTGATTTGTCCATGACAAAAGCCTAATGGTAATATCTCCAACTACAGATCAAAATAAACTATTACCTTGTCAATGAAGGAGGGCATCAAAGTATCAGTAAGCATAGTTCAATCTTAGACTTGATGACTAGGCCATTGGATAGATTACAGGGGCTGAAACATGGCATTGGTAAAAAATGTCAGGACCATGGTTTCAAAAAAGCAGCTCACTGTCCAATAATTACCATATCATCTCTTTCAATATTATTCATATTGCTTGTTCCTGTCTCCTAACATATTAATCCTTGTTAACCACAATATCCCTTCCTCTGGTAAAAAGAACCTGTCCACTCATTAAACCAATATTTTATCTAACTTCTGTCTCAGAGGTATTTCTGCCTAGCACTCAGCATCCAAGCACAAACAAAGTCACTCCTTCCTCATTCCATCGACATTCACATTATTCATTCACTCAGGCCCACCTGCTCTTACCTGATGAACAAAGGGAAAAACAGCCAATTAATTACTAAGAAAACTAGGGAAAGTTCTCACCTCATTTTCCATCTTCAACGAGGGGTTGAAACAAGCAGAATCTCAAATCAAAAACAACATTCATTGAAGTCCAAACTAGATATAAATCTTGGACTAGAAGTTTTGAAATCTTCTATTAAGGCCGTGATCAGTGAAAAGTCACAAAGCTGCCCACTGTTGTAAATCCGATGGCACTTTAAATGCTTAAATATCTATATATCTATATGTTTAAATGTCTATATGTCCCAATATAGTACTTGGAAATCAATGTCCTGTCCAGCACATAAGGCAGCTTTCGTAGGATGGTAGTTGATTCTCCCAAAGACCACCAGCAAACTACTCTCATTGTTGCTGTCCAATGATATGCAAGGATGTAATTCCCTTCTGTAATACTGAGATGGGGAAGAACCAGCCTAACACACTTGCCTTCATCATGCCAGAAAAAGTAATCAGCAGCAGCCAATTGTCACTGTCAGTGCTTAGAAGAGAAACTTCTAAGGCACCCCCATTACAGATGCACTATGCCACAGCTGAACATCAGCACTTAGATAAAAGCTTCAAGCTGCCTAACAACTATTAGTGCTACTGTTCCATTATAAGTGACTGATTCCTTTGATGGTTAGACTTTTATTGCAGCAAAATCAGCAACCATTTCCTCTTTAACTAGGAAGCTACTTGTAACATGTGGCAGCATCCTGCCATTTGTCAGAAATGGTGTAGGGTCTCCCATTTGAGTGAGGGTTGGACTAAATGACCTATAAGGTTCCTTCCAACTCTGATTATCTGTTAACTATTTAAAGTGGAGGAGGACAAACTGGCTTTTCTATTTACCAAAAATCTCTGTGTTAATGCCTATGTACAACATGGTAGGTACTATCTGTAACTAGTTTTATCTCAAATTCAGCTAGTTTTGTTCTTTTGCCAGGCAAGCTGTCTGCTTAATTGATCTTCACTACCTTGGGTTCCAAGAATTTTACATAGAAAGTACGTAAAGCTTGTTTTAGTAACAAGGGGAAAAAAATAAAATATTTCTGAATCAAGCACTGAAATTTCAGATTATTGCTAATGTTTGCTTCCCGTAAATAGACATCAAAATATGCAGTATGATTCTACAGATGGCAAAAATCAGATGCCAAACATCACAGCTGTGTGTAACTTCGTTATCCAGTTGGGTGGAATGCACCTTCTTGAATAGATGCCAGCTGAATAATGCTACATTATTTTAAGTATGACTAGCATTCCCTAAAGAGCCAGCTCCCATATGTAATCTCCCCCATTTAAAACCAGCCTTTTACTAGATGCAGCTGGAAAGTACATTATTTCTCAACAATAAGACAGCAAAGAAAGCACTTTAGCATCACTTGTTCTCTTTTGCTTGTGATTAGGCAGCAACACAATGCAACTGAAATACCAAGGAAATTTGTGATTAAATAAAAACATGTGTGTGCAGCCATAATGAAAGAGATAGTAAGAAGTATAGTCCATCAATGCCAACATGAGAAATCAATCCAAGATGTACTAAGAGCAGAACTCTAGATAGGGGTGTGTGGAGTTAAGGAAGACAAATTTAGTTCAAAAGATAGAACTGCAACGTAATGCCTACATTACTTAGTAAGCTATTTTGAAACATTCACTATGATTTACAGATCAAGGAAAAGAATTAAACTGTAATAAAGGTATAAATTAGTTGCCTCAAGCATCATATAAAATGTAGTGACACAAAACATACTTGCACTGCAGGTAGTCATTTTTGCTCCATAAAACTATACTTCATTGTAGACATGATGGTTTATATATAGTTACTTCTCATGCAGATTTTTGTACTAGATTACCTACAACTAGAGGAGAGTGTCAAATTAATGTACAATCTTTATGTAATAAAAGCATAACCTAAAGTTGAAGTGATTCACTTGATTTTACCGGTGTATGTGCTTTGTCCTTTTCACAGTTTACGTACAAGGGGTGGACTTCCTGTCTGACACTCAGACAGGTCTGTACCCTAACAACTGTAGTTCTAGAATATTAGTAAATATTAGGCTCACTGATATTACTTGGAAACAAATTGAATTTCGATCCAGAAAGTTTACCTGTAAATAATTGCAGTCTGGTGGCTAAAATGCAGTAAATACTTTGTCTTCTGTGCTTCTATCTTCTGGATGGCTATATCTTCTGGAAGATTGAAGAGTCAGCAATCTAGGCCTTAAAATAATCAAATGTTTGCCTCAGGAATTATAGATGACTTATAATTAATTAAAGAGCTAAACACTGTTCAGCTGTAGTTAGAGAATTCCTCTAATTCTTCTTTCCTTATCCTGACCAATAATACTGCACTAATTAGAGATTTACTATAGTTTCCTTTCCTACTATTTCCAATTGTAAATAGATTATTACATCAGACAAGAAAACAAACAAACAAACCTTTGGAATTTCTAAGTTCCTTTTTTTCATTTAGTGAACCCATCTTAATCTTTCTACATAAACAAAAGAGTGAAGGGATATCAACAGAAAATCATATTTTATTGATACAATATATATGATCCAGCAGGAACAGTACTAAGTTCTATATAATTTGTTTAACATCAAGCAAACCTACATGAGTTATTATGCTATCTATATTGTTTGGCAGGAAAAATAGAAGTGCTTTTTCTAGATAATTGGATATATATATGTGTATCTTATTCACTTGAGAAGAAAGATTTCCAACTTAACATGTTTAATTTTTGGACATAAGCTACTTTTAAAATTCCAATAAGTATATTTAATACAAGTGTATTTTTTAAAAAGTGCTTTCTTGAGCTGTCATACTGATGAATGGTAAAAAAACAGAATAGCCCAAAGGTTTGAAGATAGGGGAAGATATTTATGGTCAAGTGGCAACTTATTTCTGTAATATCTAACATTTGCTATGAATGTGTCTGCCTGTTAGATCACAAAGTGAACTTAATCTCCACATGAGAGAGTGCTATTTACTGAATCCCAGTGTGCTTTCAATTTTTCTGGGAATTAAATGAGTTAATTCTAATTCTTATTTTGGGAAATGAGTTACAGATAGAGTGTGGTTATCATGCAAAAGATAATATATTTTACAGACTTATTTTTCTTCTCAGCAAATCTGGTAAACTTTTGCTGAGCTTCGTGAAAATGGTATGCAAAAAGTCATAATGTAGCATATGGCTTCTTTGGCTTCCCCTGATTATGTTTATTTGTCATCAAGTGACCTTTTACAAGCTTAAAATAGATCCCTCCCCTCTTTTTAAAAAATTACTGTCTCCTTTTCTAAATTGTTTAGCCCGTTAAGCATATTAATAAGTAACAGACACTTTCTGGTAAGGTCATCGTTATCTACTAATGGATAGGGTTGAAATTTTGCTCTGTTTATTCCAAACTCCAGGCATAGTCTGTTATCTGCAGAATACATTCTGCTTCAAACATACCTGACATTTTGCAAATCCCAGTTTGGTGTGTTCCCACACATGATTTATTAGACAGGGAAAATATGGATAAGGCAAGTATGCCTTCTTCAACTTGCATTATAATTACTTCATTTTCCTTTGAAATAACCTCCATGTACCTTGTTGAACTGATACAGCCAAGCCAAAATGATTAACATTACAAATTCACTGAATTTTTGGCATGGCCCAGACATTTTCTTCCCTTCTTTATGTTTGTAATTAATCTGGTGGGAGGTGATCTAGTACATTTTAGAAAATGATTGCTTGATAGACAAAATCAAGACTGAGTGCTCAAGATATGCCAGATATGAGGCCCTCTTATGAAATCATCTCTTTGAAAGGAGGGACCGAGTATATTTGGTGGTATTTGAAAGATAACTTTTAAGAAAAGTGAAGGCTTACTTTGTAATATCCAAAAATATTCTATTTGTGAGGGAGTGCCACAGATGCAAGAATATTCTTTCATTCAAAGGACATTCAATGCCATGAATATTCCAAGGTCATTTCAACTTTCTTTGCAGGAGGATAAGAACATATAGTATGTTTTAAAAATAATAATATGTTTTATAGTTAATTCTCCCAAAGATTGACTAATTTTTCTCTTTATTCTCATCTTTTGAAGAATCTTGTGGGGGCAGAACATTTGGCAAGAAAGAATTAAATAACAAAAATCATAATCTATCCATTTGATTTCAGAAATAGAAAAAGTCAATCAGAATTTCCAATTCTAGACAGAAATTAGTATGACAATCTGACAAACATCCCTTCTATTGGTAGATTTCTTATAGGGAAGCTTCCAAAAAAATCAAACAGTAGCATATTTTCTGACATTGTTTTTTATTAAAAGAAATGTGCTATCAGTTCACAAAAGTTTATCTCTTTTTAAAAAAATATAGTGTTTGGAAAAGGAGTTTACAAGATTCTTGTAATCTGACATAGACTGTAGGATTGATTCCAGTTGTCATTATTTTACTAGATTGTACCAAAAGAAGGTTTTTTGCAAATTCTTATGGCTTTTGTTGTTAACCATTGAATCAAAATTATTAAAGATTTATTATTAAGCCACCAGAAGATTTGGGCAAAAGTAATTTATTGAGTGTGGCTTAGTCACTCCTCAAAACTGAATGCTGAATAGAAATGGTATATATCATACATAATGATATTTTTTCATTTGTCTGTCAAGATAAAGCAAAAATTTGCTTTGGAAAGTTTCACTCACTGCCTCTTTGCCTCTATTTTCCAATAACAGTAAATCTATTATTGCATCTGGATGAAAGGTAGGATTGTGGAGTAGTAGTTTTTAAACTGTTGGTTACATTTCCTTAATACAGCTTGAGTTTTTATCACCATCCCTATCTTTTTTTTTTTTTTTTGGGGGGGGGGGGGGGGCGGAAATGCTTTTCTGATAAATTCCGGTAATCTTACTGGATTGTGAATATAACTTTTCAAAAGCTTATAAACACACTATTCAGCAACCCTTTTCCTCCTTCTGCTTGAGTAGAAAGGGTTGTCTGAAAGTTCAGTCACCCAATTGCAGAAAGGGTCATCAACTGTATCTGGAATACAGAAATAATTGACATTATACACTTTTAATTCCCTGCTCATCATCAAAGGCTTATTGATTGTTGGTTTTTTTCATTCTGCTTCTCAAATACCTTTCTCCACATTATGTTCCTTTGAGTACTATAATCCATTTTGCAAAGACAGTTCAAAACTTTTGAAGAATGATAGGATGATATTATGATTCATCCCTAATGTTTAAGGAATAGCTCTGTAGCCAATATTACTCAGAAGATAGTGCAGATTGACCAGCATGAGAGGATATTCCACAGGCTGGGTTGCAAGAGTCCAGATGTTACTCAAGAATTTATGTGCCTTGGGATAAATAGTGAGGCTGATCAATATTTGCAAAATATTGGGATTGCAGAACCCATTATTTTTATTAATGAAGCTCTTAATAGAAAACTATTGCCTTGAGAACCATTCTATTCCCAGGATGAAACTGATTTTGAGGCTTTTATATAAGAAATTCTGGGAATATACTAGACTATTTAGAACAGCATAGTGACAAAAAAGCAGCACCCACTTTTCTGGATGCTGAAAAATCTTTTGAGAATTTGATCTGGATATTTATATTTGTTAGTTTTATCAAGCAGCCGATTGAAATTTAATATTTTTTAACTTTTGTATTCTTTGTGGGGTTTTTAGATGAGCTGTTCACCGCCCTGAGTCCCTTGGGAGAAGGGCGGTATATAAATGTAAATAATAAATAAAATAAAATAAATAAATAAATATATTTAAAACTTTGAAATGCAAAGAGCTTGCAACTGTAAAAGACAAGACCTGCTCAAATCTCTCATCTGAGACTGGCATGTCACATTTGGCTTTTGGGAAGAGAAAGACAAAAAGACATAGGTCACTATTGCCCAAATGTCTTGTTTCTTTAAGTGGACAATAATTAGATAGTTCACAAGATGGAAGCTTCAAAGGAGATCATATTTGTTTTAAAACCCTATATTTAAAAGGAGCTGAAAGAGGCAGACGTAAACTAATTTTTATCTTTCTACTTACTTGGTGTGTCCAGCAATTGTTAGATGTTCTCCCTCTTTCTTTAAGGATCACTGCCACAAAGAAGTCTTGAGAATGTTGTCCTTCTTTTAGAGAATAAGAGACATCTTGGAAGAATGCTGCCCCTTATCTGTCAATATGTACAAACAAATCCCCAAAGATCCACTTGGATCTATAGGTTTCTTTTGGGAAAGCAATTATAAAATTGCTACATCAGACAAATTAAGTGAGCTTCAAACATATTGATGTTTTAAACTTTTTTAGCTACAGCTTTGATTGCATTGTTTCAATATTAAGTAGTTTATTTTGTGTATTTTTGCATATTAATTAGAATTACTTGTAAAATCTCAATGCTATCTTTCAAGTTGGCTTTGAAAGATAGCATAGAGATTTTAACAATGAAGTCTCTGATTTCTACTCTGGGAAAACACATTGCAGGTATTATTTTATTAACATCTTTGAGACATGAGGATATTTTTAAACTTTAAAAGTAGCAGCCTAAGAGGGTTTTCTGTTTCCTTGCTGGCATTAATAACAATTTTATCAGTCACCATTTTTTACATCCCCAGCCATACCCTGGGCTTGAATGGCTTTGGGCATTTTGGAAGGATGGCAACGAGAGGAAAATATTTTAAGACAATTCTGTAAAGTAGCATTTTTGTCTAAACTTTTTATAATCTACCATATCATAGAAAATTAAATACTTTAAAAAGAAGTGTAATTTGAGAAATTCTAGTTGTGATCTAGAAGATAAAAGATATCTCATTATCATTTCATAGAATCTAGGAGCAGCAAGACTGATTCACATTTTATGTATAACAGTTCTGTCTGCTGTGGCAAATCATTTGACGATGTCAATTTTGTTAATATATTGATGAAATGTTTATGAACTGAAAGCAATATTATACTGATAACTTTCCTTTATTCTATCTACCAATGTATTATTGCATAAGCTTCTGTGGATCATTATCCATTTCCTCAGAATAAGATATTAATTGTTTTGATTAGATACTTAGATACTGATTATTTTAGAAGCTTAGATGTAAAGACATAGTTATTTAAATACTTTTATATAATAATCCAATTAATTAAATCTTTAACATCAGTGTCAATGTCATTGATTAGAGCATAAAACAAAATAAGGAATTTGATTTTTTGCAGTGTCCCAACAGGAAACCATAGGTTTGGGAGCTGCAAAAATTATTTATCCTTCTTTCGTTTTAAAAAATCTAAAAATTAATTGTGTGAGTTATCAAGGAGTATAATATCCTCACTGTAATAACAATTGCTTCTTCTTGTCCACCTTACTTTTAGTCCTTGACTGAGATACAAAGGTTTCAGTTGTGTATAGACAAAATAGTGGTATTGCTATCTGTATACTTTATTTTGAAGAAATATTGGTTTGAAGGTTTCCACGTAGTATTAGAATCCAGTTATGTGCAGTGGAAATTATAATGTTAGGAAAAGTAAAATGAAAACTTATTTGGTGGGAATCATGTGCTAATCAAAGCAACTGACTCAGATTTTCATCAAATTATATTCCTCTAGAGCAGGGCTGTCAAACTCATGGCCTGTGCCCAGATATATCACATGATGGCCGTGCTGAAGCCCGGTTTAGCAAAGGGGGAAAAAGTCCCGATAAATCATGTGATGTCACCATGATGCCGTGAGTTTGACACCTCTGCTCTAGAGATATAAGTATACCTGGAGCTGTTGAGAAATCCAGCAGAGTCTTGGGAAGGAGAAGGGTTAAAAAAGGCAGGATAGTGAACGTAGGCCTATGATCCAAACCCTGGTAGGTCTTAGATCACAATGGAGCATCTGCCTTTTGTGTATATTGAAAGTATACCCACCACCTCCACAGCTGGTGCTGGTGAAAGCCTGTAAAATGATAAAAGAATGATAATTTTTTTTTTAAGCAAAGAGAAAAAGGGTCAAAACTAATTACATCTGTTATAGAAAAATATGATTTCCCCTGAAACAATCATCTGAGAAATTACAGAAGGAACATCAAACTTTTTTACTCTTTCCCCAAAGAATACTAGCAGTACTGTATATTTTCTTCACCATTTATAAATTATAAAACACCTCTATTAGAAGACCAACCATCAACAAATAGAAGCCAACTTGGCAAAAAATAAATATGACATTTTGTTAATAATTGGAGCAGTGATATTATTATGGGTATGCAAATACAGCAACCAAGTACATTTGTGTACTTCACAAATGTATTTCATGAAAATGCATTAGATAATACCTCAAAGTTAGGATTTGGTAAGGAAATATGTCTTGGATCCAGAATTCATTTCCTTACTCAACTTTTTATATTTGAATGTATATCAGCTATGAAGCCATGTGAATAAATTGTATCATGTGCTTAGATTTCCATCAGAATACATGACGAGAAATGTTTTCTCTTCCTGTGCTTCAATATATGCCAACAGGTTAAATATAACAATTAGTTAATAAAACCTATTTGATATTTGCATAATTTATATTGTACACCCAAGGATTCTACCAAAATAAGAAATGTTTGAAAAAATGTTTTCAAGAGGTATAAATTATAGTGAATTAAGTTTTATTGATCTGGAACAATTCTTAGCAACCTGTTTTATTAGATTCTTTGGAATAAGTTGAATAAGTTAAATATTCTGTATGTGTCAGAGCAAAATTAAACTTGATGTTAAATGTCCAATGGCAACATATTTACATAGTTTTTATTATATAAAGAGAAGCTATGAGAAAGTTTAAAAGTAGCCATAATCAAATAGTGGGAGGAAAAGTTTAAGCTCTTTCTTTCCTTCCCATGGACCAAATAAAATCTCCTTTTCTGAAGATATAATTTGACACAAAGAGCAATTGACATGAAATGAAAACTAAGAAAAGTTTCTGAATAGTTCCTTTTTTTAGAGTGATTTAAACTTTACCTCCCAATCCCAAATTCCATTAAGTTAATATACAGTATTTAGATTCATGTGAAACACTGAATCTACCTTTAACAATAGGCAACTGAATATATATATATATATATATATATATATATATATATATATATATATATATTTGTTTTCGGAGATTTTCGCGGGTATTTGTATGTGGATCTTTGGTTCTTCGGGTTTTCTCCCGCGTAGAGTTGGAAATATCTAGGCGACGTTTCGATGAAGTCTCATTCATCATCTTCAGGCTTGTGTCTTCGGCCTTGTGCTTCTCAGAGTGATGTGAGCTTGCAGCTGCTTCTTCCTTTTAACTACTAGTGGGGGTGTGACTTGATTGGGTGGGGGCTTGGCTGTGTTCTGATTGGGTGGGGGTGTGTTCTCATTGGTTGGGGGTTTGGCTGTGTTCTGATTGGTTGGGGGGTTGGCTGTGTTCTGATTGGCTGGGGGTATGTTCTGTTCTGGTGAAATCTCCGAAAACAAATATTGCACCTCTACGGGGAGGAAACCCACCATCTGACCAGGACTTACGAAAAACTTGAAGTCCAAAGAGCTTCCATTTTATGTGACCTTGCATTCCTACGCAACTGCCGAGATCAAAATTTAATCCCCATAAGCTTCCAATTGAAATTCCACACCAACACAGCAGCCACCAAACGCATCCTAAAAAGAACAGAATTGGCCCTAATCAGAAATGAACTTCACACAAAAAGATTCCTCCTAGACCAAATCAACAAAGATCTCCTCACACTTCACCTCAGACTCAGCAACAAGATTCACCCTGCACTTTGGGACAAAATCAAACAACTCGCTGTCTGGAGAGCCGAAACACAGACCACCCTCAAGACAGACACACACACCAACAAACTCAGAAAACTACAACAACGCCAGAAACAAACTCCTCCCCCCTCACAGCCACACATGAAACAAACAGTGCACAACATCTCAGACAAGATCCTCAGCGAAGCCGAAACCAATGTCCTTTCGAAAGGATTCAACTTTGCTGTCGCTCCCAAACACATTCCCACGGAAACCATCATATGCGGAGTTGAAACCAGCCTGACCAAAACCAACCCTGATGATGCGAACAGAATCAGACTCGAAATTACCAACATCCTCTGCACTAGCAAACCACCCAAAAGCAACTTATCCAAAGAAGAACAAACTGCACTACTTAACCTGAAAAAAGACACCAGCATAATAATCCTACCAGCAGACAAGGGCAACGCGACAGTGGTTATGAACACATCTGACTATCAAACCAAGTTAACCAACCTACTCCAAGACCCCACATACAAACCCCTAAACACAGACCCCACCACCTACCTAGAAAAAATCACCAGATCCAAAATAAAAGCCTCCCCCATCAGCGAAGAAATCCAGCAAAGAATCATACCCAGAGAAAAATCATCCAGATGCCCTAAGCTTTATGGTCTCCCCAAGATACACAAAGAAGGAACCCCACTTAGACCTATAGTCAGCTCCATAGGCTCACCTCTACAAAACCTAGCCAAATTTCTCGCCAAACAACTACAGCCCTATGCTGAATCCATCAACTCACATGTAAGAAACTCATTCCAGTTCATCGAGATCATAAAGAAACAAAACTTACAACCCAGCGATCTATTAGTGAGCTTCGATGTCATATCCCTCTTCACCCAAGTGCCTATAAAAGAAGCCTTGACAGCCATCCAAAATAAATACAACCCCCCCAAGCACATCCTAGATCTGACCAACCACTGCCTATCCAATACATACTTCACCTACAATGGACAAAAATACAAACAAATAGAAGGAGCACCCATGGGATCACCCCTCTCACCTGTCATCGCAAACCTTTACATGGAACACTTTGAAACACAAGCTCTAGAAAAATATGATCACAAACCCAAACTCTGGCTCAGATACGTAGATGACACCTTCATAATCTGGCCACACGGGAAAGAAAAACTGAACAACTTCCTCACACACCTCAACAGCCTACACCCCAAAATACAATTCACCATGGAAACAGAAGCTAACAATCAACTTCCCTTCCTAGATGTCTTAGTATACAAAAAATCCAATGGCTCCCTAGGACACACCATCTACCAGAAGAAAACACATACAAACCGCTATCTACACGCACTCTCACACCACCACCCAGCACAGATCAATTCCGTAGCTGAGACACTCATCTCCAGAACAAAATGCTTAGCCGATGAACAACACCTAAAAACCGAACTACACACTCTCACTAACGTACTAACAGCAAATGGATTTCAAAGAAGAAAGATTACTCACCTAATCCAAAAAGAAACCCCAACCAAAATCCAAGACAGAGAACAAGAAACTGGCAAAGCCCTCCTCCCATATATAAAAGGCACTACAGACAAAATCAGCAAGATCCTCCAAAAACACAACATAAAAACAGCATTCTGCACAAACGGAAAAATATCCACCATCCTAAGAAACCCTAAAGACAAAATCGAGTTAGAAAACCAAGGAGTATACGAAATCCCGTGCACCTCCTGCCCCATCACATACATTGGACAAACTAACAGAAGGATAAGTGCACGCATTGAAGAACACAAGAACTCAATCAAAAAAGAAGAACCGACCTCTTCCCTGGTCCAACACCTCAAAGCCACAGGACACAAGATTGACTTTAAAAATACCAGAACTATCGCCAAAACTGAACACTTCAACAACAGAATAATCAGAGAAGCCATAGAAATAGAAAAACGCCCACACAGCATGAATAAACGAGATGACACCTCCCGCCTACCAGCCATTTGGAAACCCGCCCTCATTAACAAAAGAGTACCTAACATAAAGGACACCAGACCCACACCCACGAGGGCCACACAAGAAACTACCACCACACTTCCACGCAGAAAGCAGACTCACACCCACACAGAAGATGAAACACGACCACGGACCAGAAGCCGTACCACAGCTGCATCACTACCTGCTTCAAACCCCCCCAACCCATACATGAAGGGAACTGATGCCCACCATGAAGATGTGGCACGACCACGAACGCGAAGCCAAACAACAGGATCACAGCTCACCAGCTCAAATCCCCCAGCAACAGAGTCAAACCTGAGTACAATCAAACCCCCACCAGAACAGAACATACCCCCAGCCAATCAGAACACAGCCAACCCCCCAACCAATCAGAACACAGCCAAACCCCCAACCAATGAGAACACACCCCCACCCAATCAGAACACAGCCAAGCCCCCACCCAATCAAGTCACACCCCCACTAGTAGTTAAAAGGAAGAAGCAGCTGCAAGCTCACATCACTCTGAGAAGCACAAGGCCGAAGACACAAGCCTGAAGATGATGAATGAGACTTCATCGAAACGTCGCCTAGATATTTCCAACTCTACGCGGGAGAAAACCCGAAGAACCAAAGATCCACATATATATATATATATATATATATATATATATATATATATATATATATATATATATATATATATATACAGAGAGAGAGAGAGAGACAGACACACACACACACACACACACACACATGGTATTCAGTTTTGTTTGGGTATTTTCCCACGTCATTATAATTGTGCTTTTAAAGTTGTAGTGATGTTTTGGCAGAATCTCATCTGCCATCATCAGGCTTGTGTATTAGGTTCGTCTGTGTGTCAGGCTTTCACAGCCGTTTCTGTTTTAAAATTGATGCTAGCCTGGGTTAGAATGGTTTTTTTCTTCATCTTGATTGGTTGGGAGTCTTGGTCTGTGTTTATTGGTCTTGGAGTTTGCTATGTTCTGCTTGATTGGTGTTTCTAATATCTTCTGTCTGTTTTGTAGCATTTTTTTGTCTTGATTGGCTGGCAACATTGTGTTTCCTGAATTGGAGGCTTTTGGTGCAGCTTGGCTTTGGGTAAACAGATGGCTATCACTTATTAGGAAGCTAGGTTTCATCTGGGTGCCTGGTTGGGGTGTGTTTGAACTGGAGGTATCCGGGGGTATCTGTTTGTGCCCAGGTGTTTGCTTGGCTTGTGGTGTGGAGATATTTTGTGTGTGTGTGTGTGAGTGCAGGCTTCCAGATAATTGACAGTCTGGTGGAGTCATCTCTTTTATTCATGCTTTCAGGTCTTTTTTCAATCTCTTAAAACAGAAATGGTTGTGAAAGCCTGACTCACAGACAAACACAATACACAAGCCTGATGATGGCAGATGAGATTCTGCATACACACACACACACACCTGCCAACTTTACTTATAGGTACTACTGTTATTATAACATGTGATTTGTCTGATAAGTCTAAAATAAACTGCAATATTTTGGTGACTTCTCCTTTTTACTGTTTCTACTTTTTCACTACTACACCCTTACATAGAATGAGAGAAAAAACAAATCTTATTTTTTTGTTTAATTTTATCAATGGCATAAAACCAATATAAACTATTCTAATTGTACAATGGTATGATATTTGAAGAAAGTTTAATGAAATGTAAAACCTATTGCTTCCATTCCAATCCTTTCCACATAGCCTTCTAAGTGCTAAAAGATCTTTCTAAATCATTGAAGAGTTATGTCACACAGCTCAACCCATAATTCAAATATTTATAGTAAAAACAAACAAAACAAAGCAAAAAAATATTCAGTGACCTTGTTATGGACTATTTGTCCATAACAAATGTTTTTTTTTTTATTCCATGTATTCCATTTTTTTCAGCAAGCTATTTTTTCCTTTTCATCATTAGGATTACTTTTCTAAATAATGAATTAAACCTAAGCAACATAGTATCATATTGTCCAATCTTGTGTTTGTTATGATATAAATCTAAAGGCTGAGAGTTGACTAATTTTTTTCAGACAACGTTTTTAGAGTTTGAGACAGAAATACTTCCATTAGTACAAATATTGCAACATATATACATAATTATGTTTTTTATATTTTGTAACAATCCAAACTCAATTTATCCTAAATTCTTCAAAAATAAAAATATTTCCATATTTCTAAAATATAATTTAATAAAACATCAACATACTTTACCCTTAACTACTTTACAAGAACTTGCTTTATAATAATAGTACTTTTAAGTAGATATACCTATAATGTATATACTAAAGTTCCTTCGATTTATTACATAAAGTTGCTAGTGTAACCATGGCAAGAATCACAGTACTTAAATGCAATCCACTTTCATCCCTTCTTTCCAAAAATCTGCATGAGACTCCATTGGTTTGTAAGTAATATATCAGGAAAATATGCTATTTCTCTATATGATCTACCACCCACAAATAGTTAGACTTTCCTTTCCACTTAGCATGTGTTTGACTTTCAAGAATGATAGAAGAAGGGAGGATGGAAAAGGGTTCATTAATTTTTTTACAAATTTGTATGTGGCTTCATTCAAAGTTTCTAAATGACTTACAGCTAGTACAATAAAACAACTAAACAACAATAAATAATTATCAAATTAGCAGATTAATAATCAGTATCCAAGGAAAAATAAGAATAAATAATAAAAGGCTTTTGACAACAGCCTGCTGCATAACACATTTTGTCTTCAAAATAATAGTATTCATTCCCCTAAATCACTGAGCTGCCCTCATCTACCTTCATGAAGCAAAAGCTCCTAGCTACCAGAAAGTTGTCCATTCATCTCTGCTGCCAAAAAGTGTGGTCAAATAATATGTAAGTTAGGCACTGGCAATTCACTTATGTTTTCTAGGCTCATATTTCATCTCAGTATACTATAGCATGAATTATTTGTATAGATTGTTATCAACCCTTCTTTTGTCATTTTCTGAGATCATGTCCCTTTGGTTATGATACATAAATGGATAGGGCATATTTAAAGCAACATGATTAATAAGTACTGCACATTGATAGTCATAAAATTACCACATCTTCTTCATTTATTCCCCTGATATAGTGATTAACCTTTGAGTTTATGAGTATGTTTGCACTCGCCTCAGATAAAATATTTCATGAATTCTTCCCTCCCAGGCAACTTGGCTTAAACTTATCAGGTCTGGGAAGATAGTGGTCTGTAATGATTATTCCCTTGGAAATCTTCATCCTTGTTACATGATGGAACTCTCCTTGTGCAAAACAGATGGAAACATCAAGGTAATATGTTAAGGTCACATTCCACAATCCTTTGCATAATTCATGCTTAATTGATTCTTAGCCCCACCTAATGACAGATTGCAGTGCATTACAAGAATATGAAAAAGCTCGTTTTTAGTTTCTCCCATTAATCCCCATTCTGAATGCCTTCTGTCTCTGAATGCTTCTTTTTTTATTTGCAGTATGCGTGCCACAAGACTGATTGCTGCATTTCAACACACAAACAGAGTAGAAGTTGTCAGATTTATCCTCCCACTCCTTTTGCCAAAGGTTGTCTTGTATGACACTAAGTTTCAGGTGTCAGTGAGTTTTCATCTCATCTTCAAAGGGAGAGGGTCTAACCCATAAGGTTTGCCAAAGTAACCTTTTAAAAAGCATTCTTTTCCTACCCATTGTTGGATTACTGCTGTCTGCTTTCATGGTCAGGCAACTCCTTGCACACATCTAACAACATAATCCCTTTTGAAATGTCACAGAGAAATGCATTAAATCAACTGCCTTTTCGGGCCTTGGCACCTCAAAGCAGGCAGTTGAATAATTGGGCGTCAAATGTGAACCTTTTCCAAATCTCTTGAACATTTAGGGAAATTGAAATATCATGGGAAAATGTAATAAACACTCCCAGAGAAAATCTTAACAGCTATTTTGCAGTGGTTTCCCACTGTTTGTTCAGGTGAAATGAACAGCTGCAGGTGAAGAGACAGGGAAGAATATAGATTTTGTACCCTTTATATAATCATCTCAGAAAGTGCATAATATAGGCAGGAAACAATACAAGAAAACTTCTGACTTTCCATCTGCCATAGCTGTAGAACCAAAAACATTACATTGGTTAAACAATAATTTGAGGAGAAGTGTTTGTTAAATGTTTTACTAATCCATGTATGCTTTATTTTTCATTGATTTATTTCTTTGTGAGAAAGTCCTGTCCAACTCAGTGAAATATATTTCGATTTTTGCAAAACATTTTGGGATTCAGCTTGATCTAGGATGCTTGCAGTTTTTTATTGAAAACTGTAGTTGAATCTGAGAGATTAAGGAGTTTTCATTGGATCTTATAATTGTTAGTTGGTGTTCATGGATGTACTCTGCTAGACTTCTACCTGTCTGCCTTCCACAGTAAATTTCCCTTACACTGTATGTTGTAGATGATGTCTGCTTCTTCTTCTTCTTCTTGGGCTACTGGACCTTTTGGTCTACTTAAAATATTGTTGTAATTGTTTTGTGTACTACAGTGATGCCATTTGGTTGTAATAATTTGTTAGTTGTTTCTGATATGTTTTTGTAGTCTTATCATTTTCATAGTTGAAAATGAAAGGTGCCTATGGATATACACACAACCTACTTCAATTCCTCATATATTTGATGACCATATAGTCAGTCTCCCTGTATTTAGCTCAAAGAAGCTCTGAACATTTATCTGAACATATTTCTAAGTATTCTTATGATTGGAAGTTCTACTTTGTCACTGTTCTTGACTCACAAAAAATGTTCAAATGAGTAAAGCAGAAAGTAGTTCATTTGTATCTTGGTTATGTTTATTGGTTACGTTTTATTTTGCATTTTCAATCCTATGCTGACCACCCAGAAATACAATTCATGAGACCATATAAATAACATTAACCATATACATCTGGAATCTTTCATGCACAACACACAGAAAATTGATGCTGAGGGGATTCTGACAAAGAGAATGGAATGTTTGCACATCTTAATCTTCTTTAGTTAATCATTCTTTTAATTTTTGCTGGCATGGTCAGAGTGTTGTCAAAGGAAGCAAGAGAATGTAACTTGTGGTCATCATCAAACTGAGAAATGTAAGCTTGAGTTATGAATGACTGATGCTGCAATCACATGAAAATTGGAAAAAAATCTAAAATATTCTTGAACTCAATGAAACTAATTTTTGAACTGCCATATATAGGACATTGGAGTAAAGGTTTAATCAGCTTATATTTATCAAGGAATAGGATGTCCTGATTAAAAATAAGACAATTTAAACCACTGATTTAAATAACAAAGGTTGATTTCTGATGTTTTAAATGAACACTTTCATCAACACTTCTTCATCTGCTCCCTAATAGTGCACTTTCTATTAAACATTGTCTATCAAACAGGAAACCAGATGTTACATAAAACAGTGCATGTTTTGAAAGAGTGTGCTTATGTGTGTGTGTAAACAAAATGAGTGATGTAGGAATCTCAGTTAGGACACTTCTCTGTTTCTTTGTGCTTTGATCTAGCTCCATCTATAGAAAAACAAAATAGTAAACAAAAAAATGAAATGTCCATGAAGAATAGTTTTTAAAGGATCAATTACCAGATTGCTTCAGTTATCTGTTTGCCTTTGTGGGTAGATTTCTTGTTTGCCTCCAGATTTTGGATTGTTTTAAAATTAAATTTAAAAATGGTTGGATATTTAGGGTCTGGAGACTGATTTTAATGTATTAAGAGCTTCAATAATTTGTCCATTCATACAGTATATACATACATTGATTACAATAACATCTCAAACACTTACAAGGCTCAAAAGCTGCTTCACATTCCCTGGAGAGAGTATGTAACCAAAAACCACTCTTTTGTATATTAAGTTTGTCTGCCTATCTATCTGTCTGTCCATTCATCTGTCTATCTGTGTGTCAAAGAGAAATGCTAATTGACTTTTCTTCTGATAGTATTAATTATTCATGGGTTCTTTGGAAGATTATTTCCTCCTCCTCCTCCTCCTCCTCCTCCTCCTCTTCCTCCCTGCAGACTCCATAGTGAAATTATTTTACACATACTCACCCATATACTGTATCCCCCAGACTGCTTAGGAATTAAACAGTCACACTGATGCTGGTACTTTGTCTCTTTTAAAATTGAATAAAAAATAGCTATGAAGATTGAATTTTTATACACACACACACACACACCACACACACACACTATTTTTATACTGAATATAAAAAAAGTCTAACTGTAATGGGATATACTGTGGCTGACAGTTCACTCTATAACAGCTGTTATATCATATGGGATTCATTGGAACGCTCAGATTCTGGTTAATTTTAAATATTCTGTTTAAATATAGTTGCCTACTTTATTAAGCAAATAGTGTAATAGAAGTATTGGAGCTTTTATATTACAGTAGTTAATATAGATGAGAGGAAAACACATTGAATTGGGTTTTTTAATTGTTTAAAAAACAGTTCTGATAGGAAATTTTCATTCTTTTCTATCAGAAATTGTTTTGCCATAATGCTAACTTAAAAGAGCAAGACTAGTTTTACTGCCTTTTCAAAGATACATTGCAAGATCTCTGCTTTAATGAAAGTAGTGAAAAAACCCCGCATAAAATGTTTCCAAACCTCCAAAAATTGTACAAAATGGGGCAAAATTGCATTCCTTATCAAGATAAGAGTAAAAGTAATACTTTTCTGAAAAATAATACTTCCAGCAACAGTAAAAATAAAAATTATATAAACATTTGCTTAGGAAAATATCAGAGCAGTGACCAGGGTGTTGTGATCTTAAACTAATAGGTCAAATTTTATTGAATTTCTGGATAGACCTGTATAGATTTACTACAGGGTTAGCCATTTTGAAAAATTCTGGATAAAATACAAATCTTAAATGGCTTCAATTTATAAACACAGCAATAAGATTAGATTATCTCTACATTCTCTATTTATTCCACCATCTCATCTTCCCTCATGCCTAAATTGTAAGGGTTTGGATTCTTGCCCATTTAAACTGACTTTTATTTTACCTGGGCACTACCAACTAGATCTTCATACAAAGATAGTAAAAAGTGCCAAAAACAGTTTAGACTGCTAAGTGAATAACAGAAAGGCCATCTGTTAGGTTGTATTTCTCTTACATTAAAACTTAAGAGCAAGCTGGTCATCTGGTAGCCTAGCTCACATGTGGAAAGCTATGAGAGTTAGAGGATTTTTGCCTGCAACTGCTACTAACATCTGTCTCACTTTCCTTGTCCTGAGATTCTTCTGATGTATTCTGAAAATATGGTGAGAAGAAAGACAACAGCTCATACAGGAAACTTGTTTAAGAAAGCAGCTACCCAGTGAGATATGTCAATGCAAGGAGGTACTGATTTTTGAATTATTGTTTCCACAGGATTAAATAAAACCATTTCAGTATATACCACAACTTTATAACAAGGTTATGGAGAGATCATTTCCTCCTTAGACTGGACTTCTGTTCCGCCACCCCCCACCGCAGGGAGGCGGAGCCACTTAGATGGTTCCGCCCCAGGCGCCTAATGGACCCGGAGCGGTTCCAGAGGGAGCTTGGGCCATTTCCTGAATCTCTGGCTCTCAGCTCGCCTGGAGACCTGGTGGCCACCTGGGATGGGTTGGCCGCCGGGGCTCTAGACCGAGTTGTGCCTCTGCGACCTCTGACCCGGCACAGATCCCATTTGGCTCCGTGGTTTACGGAGGAGCTACGGGAGATGAAGTGCCGGAAAAGACGTCTAGAGGGCATTTGGAGGGCGACTCGTTCTGAATCTGACCGAACACAGGTAAGATCTCATATTAAGACTTACCTTGTGGCGATAGGGGCGGCAAAATCTTCGTATTTCTCCGCCCTTATTGCGTCGGCAGGAAATCGGCCTGCCGCCCTGTTTAGAGTGACCCGCTCTCTGCTTGAACCGAGAGCGCGGGATGACCTCTTGCAGGGTAGAGCAGAGGAGTTTTCTCGATTCCTGCATGATAAAATCGTTCAGATTCGGGAGGGTCTTAACTCCAATTGGATGGTCCCGGGGGAGGTGTCCGGGGCAGGTCTTGTGAATGTTATCTGGGGAGAGTTCGATCCTGTGACCGCCGAGGGTGTGGACAGGTTGCTGGGGAGTCTGAATGCCACCACCTGTTTATTGGACCCGTGCCCTTCCTGGCTGGTTTCGGCCGCCAGGGAGACAACACGAGGCTGGCTCCAGGGGATTATCAACGCTTCTCTGAGAGAGGGGTCGCTTCCTACCGCCCTGAAGACGGCGGTGGTGCGGCCCCTCCTCAAGAAGCCTTCCCTGGATCCAGCTGTTTTAAATAACTTTCGTCCAGTCTCCAACCTGCCCTTTGTGGCGAAGGTTGTTGAGAGTGTGGTGGCATGTCAGCTTCCTCAGTACCTGGAGGAAACAACTTACCTCGATCCGTTCCAATCGGGCTTCAGGCCTGGGCATAGTACTGAGACGGCATTGGTCGCGTTGGTCGATGATCTCTGGAGGGCTCGTGACAGAGGGTTCTCCTCTGTCCTGGTCCTATTAGATCTCTCGGCGGCTTTCGATACTATCGATCATAGTATCCTATTGCGACGGTTGGAGGGGTTGGGAATTGGGGGAGCCGTCCTTCGATGGTTCTCCTCCTTCCTCTCCGACCGTTCGCAATTGGTGTTGGCGGGAGGGGAGAGGTCCACCTCTAGGCCCCTGGTTTGTGGGGTGCCTCAGGGGTCGGTTCTCTCCCCTCTTTTGTTCAACATCTATATGAAACCGCTGGGCGAGATCATCCGTGGTCTTGGGGTGAAGTGTCATCTCTATGCAGATGACACCCAGTTATACATCTCCACCCCGGACCACCCCAACGATGCTGTGGGGGCTATGTCCAGGTGCCTGGAGGCCGTGCGGGATTGGATGGGCAGGAACAGGCTCCGGCTCAACCCATCCAAGACCGAGTGGCTGTGGTTTCCGGCGTCCCGATATAGCCAGTTGACTCCGTCGCTGGCTATTGGGGGGGAAATTTTGCCCCCCACAGAGAGGGCTCGCAATCTGGGAGTCCTCCTGGATGTGCGGCTGTCGCTTGAACACCATGTCGCGGCCGTCTCCAGGGGGGCATTTCATCAGATCCGTCGGATCTACCGGTTGCGGCCCTTTCTGGATCGGGACGCCTTGCGCACGGTCACTCAGGCCCTGGTCACCTCTCGCCTGGACTATTGTAATGCCCTCTACATGGGGCTCCCTGCGGGGAGCATCCGGAGACTCCAACTGGTGCAGAATGCGGCCGCGCGGGTGATCATGGGGGCGTCACGTAGCGCCCACGTGACGCCTCTCCTGCGCGAGCTGCATTGGCTGCCAGTGGCTTTCCGGGTTCGCTTTAAGGTTCTGGTTCTGACCTTTAGGGCGATCCATGGCATTGGACCAGGTTACCTACAGGACCGCATCCTACCGGTGATCTCCAGCAGACCAGTGCGAGCACACAGGGAAGGCCTTCTCCGGGTTCCGTCGGCTACCATGTGCCGCCTGGCGGTCCCAAGGGGTAGGGCCTTCTCTGTGGCGGCCCCTGCCCTCTGGAATACTCTGCCACCGGAACTGCGTACCGTCATGGACCTGAGGTCCTTCAGGCGCGCGCTGAAGACCTGGCTTTTCGAGCAGGCCGGCCTGGGCTGAGAGAGGGTTTTAATGTGTCTCCATTAATTTTAATTAGGGGGTTTTAAGGGGGTGGGGTGGGCTTTTTATTCGGCCTAATCTAATTTAATCTTTTTCTTAACTTTTGTATTGTTGGGGTTTTTAGATTGGCTGTACACCGCCCTGAGTCCCTAGGGAGAAGGGCGGTATAAAAGTTAAATAAATAAATAAATAAATAAATAAATAAATAAAATAAAATAAGGTATTTGGGGGGGAAAGAGGAAGGAAGGAAGGAAGGAAGGAAGGAAGGAAGGAAGGAAGGAAGGAAGGAAGGAAGGAAGGAAGGAAGGAAGGAAGGAAGGAAGGAAGGAGACATTATTTTTATTTGCTACTTCCTTTTTGAAGAAATTTCTGAGATATCATGATAGTACTGTTGCTTTTTGGACCAACAGATGGTAGTCAGTATTCTCTATGTTCCATTCCCATTTGGCAAAACGCAGATCACATCTGTGTAGACTGTGTATGCTCCGAGCATATGGAAGTGTATACTCTTTAACAATAGCATAAAAAAGAGGTAACACCGGAAAATCATATGAAACATCCAACACATTTTAAAACAGGAGTGTGATCAAGTAATCATATATGCTTGGATCCTACATGAATATTGAAATCTATGGAACTGGACATTAAATATGTCATTAACATGTTTTGAGCTCCATCATGTTTTAGAATTCTTTATTAGACAAGTGTGATTGGACACACAAGGAATTTGCCTTGGTATAAATGCTCTCAGTGTACATACAGAAAAGATATATTTGCTAAGAGTCAAGAATCATAAGGTACAACACTTAATAATAGTCATTGGGTACAATAAGCAATCAAATCATACTAGGAAACAGTCAATATAAATCGTAAGGATACAAGCAACTAAGTTGCAGTCATTCAGTCACAATGGGAGGGATGGGTGGTAAGGACTGATGAGAAGATTAATAGTAATAGTAGTGCAGACTTTGTAAATAGTTGGACAGTGTTGAGGGAATTATTTGTTTAGTAGACTGATAGCCTTTGGGAAAAAAACTGTTCTTGTGTCTAGTTGTTCTGATGTGCAGTGTTCTATAAGTGTCGCTTTGAGAGAAGGAGTTGAAACAGTTTATGTCCAGAATGTGAGGGGTCTGTAAATATTTTCACAGTCCTCTTTTTGACTTGTGCAGTATACTGGTCCTCAATTGAAGGCAGGTTGGTAGTAATTGTTTTTTCTGCAGTCCTAATTATCCTCTGAAGTCTGCATCTGTCCTGTTGGGTTGCAGAACCATGAATAACTTCAGAGATTTCAAAGAAGCAGTGTTGTACAGATGTTAAAATGTTGGCTAGATCTGGAGAATTTCCTTAACTATAGATACTAGCTCGATTGTCACTTCAAACCATCACCCAGTGTAGAAGTACTATATATACCACCCTGAGCTTCTCAGGACAAGGAAGAATACAAATACTACTATTATTACTTCATAAGAACTAAGCTCTTTTAACAAAACAATATTTTAAACAATATTTGACAAATAGAAACCTCCAGAATAATGACCTCGTATGCCTTACACAAAGGAGTTGGATTTTTCAAAAGGGCAACACAATAAAAGCATGTTGGTAGAAAATGACCATGAATGAAAAATAGCATTCACTTGGAAAAATAATATTTAAAGCAATAAGCTTTAAATGAAAAAAGAAAACATTCATGAAATTCTCACTGAAGAAGTAACTGTCAGTAGAAAATGGCAATCAAGAGAAAAATAGTGATTACTGAGGAAATATCATTTAAAACTATATTGATGGAATGACAAAGAATAATCCCTTAGTTTTAGTGATAGGACAGCATGTACAGTACATGTTTTAAGAAAAGGAACAAGTCCACCATGTGTGCTGCATAAAGCTATCAGTCATACTGGAATGGTCACCAGCATTATCTTTTTGGCTGCCTCTGAGGACATTCCCAAAGATTACTTAGTTCTTTGTCTTTTTCCAAACATTACATTTTTTTCATCAGAAGAGAGTATTTGTAGTTTAGGATTGAACTGAGGGCTCTTGGTTGCTTTCCTGCAGATGTTTCATAATAACCAAATTAGATAGCATCTTCAGTGTTAGTAGAAGATGGGGTTTGCTCTCATTTTGTACACTAGTGGCTTGTTCTGTCAGTGTTGATGGAAATAGTCTTAGTAGTTCCTTGATTGGGCTGTTACCTACTGCTAACTTGTTATTTTGTTTGTTTGCTTGTTTGTTGCTCTAAATTGGTTAAATGAAGAAGCTTAAAACCTGTCAATCTAATGATCTCAGTCTGAATTGGGACTTTCAAAAATTTGTGTGAGCCCTGCAGAATGTCTTCTGATTAAAAAATAAGAGAGAAGATGAGCACTGATTGAGATCAAATTGTATTAAAATCATTGTAAATATTTTAATATAACAATAGGGACATATTCTCTAATATAATGAACAAGATCCTGCAGCACAGAATAATTATCCAGAATACTGCTACACAACTTGAGTCAAATGAGGCCATGAAGAGGTTTCCCTCCCATTTTCATCTAGGGTAAAGGGAATTTATCAGATCTGAGCTGGATTTATATGTCCTAGTTGTATAGCACAGATAAAAATTAAAATGATCTGAACATGGGGTAATCATGTCCTTGAAGTTCATTACATTTGTTGTGTGACATTCTAATTTAAGAACTACCACAGGTCTGTGATCTGGAACAATACCAGCTCTGATATCTAGTAGAAATATTTCCAGTAGGAAAATAGGAATACTGTAAATTTATTCTATATTTTTGTCTTTGTTAATTATCAGCTTCTTCAAGTGTAACTGTAATGTGGAAAGTTCTAGTGTCTAATCAGAATCATTTTAATATTGCAACACATATTGCCAGAGATTTTGCTATTTTTGCAAAAATGGTTCTTAATAAAACTATTGTTTTCTAGTGAATGACTCTAATAATTTACTGCACAAGTTAAACTTACTTAAAACAATTAAGTTTTAGATTATAGGACTTAAAAAAAAACAGTTGTTCACTGCTGAGATCCCTCAGATCCATCTTTGATACTTCAAATATGATCAATCAATCAGAATAGAGCTGGAAGGAGCATTGGAGGTCTGGTAGTCCAATGCCCTGCTCAAGCCGAAGACCTTATACAATTTAAGGAAGGTGACTGTCCAGTCTTTTCTTAAAAACCTCCAGTGATGAAGCACCTATTACTTCTGAAGGCAAGCTGTTCCACTGGTTAATTCCAAGTTAACTCTTAATTCCTGGTTGCTTTTCTCCTTTTCCATCCCTTGTTTCTTGTCTTTCCTTCTGGAGCTTTGGAAAATAAGTCATATCAGTGCCACATTCTATCATTCTTTGTGATAATGCTGAATGGAAAGATTGTTATCCCATTTTTCTTCCTTTCATTTAAGGATATCTCTTTCTTGCTCTCAATTCAAGCTGCTATAGTCAGATCATACATTTATTCCTTTCTACAGGAGACAAATGTCATTGCTCCCTGTATGCTTGGATTAAAAAAAACTTCAGATTCCTTTGAATATGGAAAGGAATCTGCATAAAATGAAACAATTTCTAAATTAAATTAAGCAAATGTAGACATGGCAAGAAAAGCCTGTTGAAGTTTGAGGAGGAAACTCAATTTCCTCTTTGTATAGTCAGACTTCTTAGATATATCACTTATTCTATTATGTTAACTAGTTTGTGCTGGAATCAGAATGAAACTAGGAGTTTGCATTCTAATCACTAAAATGTGACTGGCGTCAAGATTGTGATTTTGCACCCTTTTGAGAATATTGTTTGGTTATTTTTATGATAAGATTATTTATAGAAAAGAAAAATGGCTTACAAGCCACATGCCATATTATCTGAAAACATTGGATGGTATTATGAATCTGCCTGTTACTATTTTGGATTCAAGTTAAGTAGTATAAAAGAAGACATAACAAATGTTTATGTGTGTGTGTGTGGTGTTGTTTTGTGTGCACTTGGATTTTAAGTTGTTGTCATGCTGTTGGAAAGCAATTATTTTAGGCAGATTCCCTTTCAGTCAAGGACACAACACAATTTCCTATTTATTTATTTTTGGAGGGAGGAGGGAAAGAACTTGCATACATACTTTGACTTATTTCTTATGTCTTTTTTTCCTTGAGGACATAATCTTTATGTATTAAAACATGTACCAGGAATCTTATGAGGCTAAAAGTAAAAATAAGGAGTTAGTTTATATAAATCAGAACTACTGATTATCCAGCTCTAATTTATGCACCTAGATGTCTACTCACTTTCTTCAGTAGATGCAATAAATGGAATCTTGTGCATTCAAAGTTTGAGCAACTGGGAAAAAGAGAAACCACTGAAATAAACATGTAAACTCTTGGGGGCATTTTGATACGCAGGTCTAGGTTTGTCCTTTCTACTTCAAGTGAACAGAAGTAGGAGAATGGATTTTGGCTCAAGAACTTCCATTGACTAATTCTTAGTATTCCTATTATATTATTATATTGCACGTTACAATTTATAATGCAGGCAATGGTTTTCCAGGAGACATAATATGAATGCAAAAGTTGGACTTTGAGCAAGCAATTTTGGCACTTTTGAACATTGCTTTTGCAGAAGGTTTTGAGAATATTGTGGATAGCCAAGAAAACAAGCAAATGTGACATAGGAAAAAAATCAAAGAGTTCTAATTCAAGACACAAATGATATGGCATGATAATGTTTTAGGCACTTTATTTTATTTATTTATTTAATATTTCATATAAAATATATCATCTTATATAATATTAATTTTATGAGTGTACAGTTCATTTGATAAATCCTTGATGCTAAGTAAAGTGGAAAGAAAGGCAATAACCAGCAAGACAGATTGATTCAATTATAGCAGTAATTGGGTACAATTGAGTGACCCCCGAAGGTTAGGAACAGGTCATAGGAACAGGTCATCCTATGTGGTCATTAAGAGTTGACACCAGCTTGACAGCACCCAACTACTTACCATAACAAATCAATGCACTTCTTAAATCAATTATGATTGCATATGTGTGTTATCCAGTGGCTGCACAAATCTACACATTTACAAGACAACAACCAAGAGATATAGAGAGCTGTAACTCTTTGCTCCCAACATTATTTCATGAATCATACATGATAGATTTTATCTTGATTTGTCACATAACTTCTTTAGTAAGATGCCTTTTTAAAAGATAATAACCAATTAAAGTTACATTGCCACTAGTCGTTCTTTTCTCTTTCCATTCACTTTTTCTAGAATTAAGGTCTCCTCCAGAGAACCAGTTCTTCACATAACCTTTTCAGTGTAGGATCAATTGAGCCTGGTCATTTTTGCCTCAGTGAGAACTGGTTGATTTGATGAAGATCCATTTATTGTTTTGTTAGTCATCCATAGTATTCTCATGAATCCTTCCTTGCTTTTCTCCAACTACTCACTACCAAACTAGGGCTTTGGTAGTGGTCAGACACATTTTGCAACACAGGTCAATGGCACTAGCATTTTCCATGTAACAAAGATACCCTGTTGTATGATTTTTAAATGTACAATAAAGATCATTAACACAAATTAGTTTATTGAAGTCATTATTTTAGAATATATTGTATTTTTAAGTCTATAAGATGCACTTCCCCCGCAAAAAATGGATGGAAATGCCTGTGCATCTTATAGAGCGAAGGTTGCTAAAGCCCCGCCCATACACTGGCCCTCACCTTTCAGTCATTTTCAGCCTCCACATGCCCTGTTTTGGGTCTCTGCATGCCCCATTTTTTGCCTCCATGCACCCCATTTTTGGCATCCTTGCATCCTGTTTTCAGCCTGTTCCAGGTGATGGGGATCACCCCACCTACTACATATTGCCACCTATCGTCACCACTGCTGCTGTTTGCTGGTGCCGATTGGCGCCAGCAGTGATAGATGGAGATTGAGGTGGCAATAGGCTGTGGCAATCCCCCGCTGCCTGGATGGGTCCAAAAACGGGATTTGCAAAGACCAAAAATGGGGCACACAGAAGTTAAAAAACAAGACATGCAGAGGCCAAAAATGGGATGTGTGGAGGTGGCAATAGGAGGTGTCAATCCCCACAGCCTGGAACAGCTGGTTGGTGGTATTTCAGGAAGCTGATTCAACTGCCAATCAACTGCTCAGGCTAAATCAGGCTGCAATAACTGACCAGGCTGTTTGCTGTTTGCTACAAGGATGCCAGCCAGATAAATACCAATGGATGCTAAGATACAGAAGCAGAATTTTTTTCTTATTTTCCTCCCCAAAGCTAAGTGCATCTTATGGTCTGGAGGATCTTATAGACCAAAAAATATGGTAAGTAATGAAAAAAAAAAAGCTTGGATAGTCTGAATCATTGCAATAATGATAATTTCCTTCTGAATCACAGAGGTAGTGGGGAAATGTCAGAATTGAAAGTTTCCATGTGTTAGTATTCATCAGTTGAAGAACAACAATTTGCATTCTACTTGAAATATTTATAGTTTTAAAAATAATGTACTATTCTTATTAAAGAGTGTGTGTGTGTGTGTGTATCTGGGGGGCTCAAAAAGAAACAACAAATCCAGATTTACTGTATTTAAGAAGGAGAAACATCTAGCCATTTGTACTATCCCTGGCATTCTGACAAATCAGCCATCAATAGACATATAGACATTAACAACATCTATAAACTATGCAAAAGAGCTAATCAAGCAGCCCTATGAGAAAAAATCTTCAGCATCTCTCCACCAATCATCAGCACTCAGATCAGCATTGATTAACTCCAAGGTCAACTTCAGTTCAACAATCAAATAAGCAATACCCCAATCAAGAAACTGCCAAAGAGCCATCAGTAAACAGCCCAACCAAAGAATCTTTAAATCCGGCCCTACCCACAAAGACAGGCAAGATACCAGAATATAAACTGACAGCAAACAGCACTCCTTAGCAGTACTGATGATGTTATCTAGGTTGGGTAATGAAACGCCTGCAAGAAAACATGCAAGCTCAGAGAGCACCAAGGACCCCTCATTTCAATGGTGACTTACAAATATTCTGCTTTATAAATACTATTTATTTATTTATTTTTATTTATTTATTTATTTATTAGTTTTATATACCGCCCCCTCTCCCTGCAGGAACTCGGGCCGGTGTACAGCCAAATTAAAAACACAATACAAATATGATATTTAAAAACAATTAAAAAGATTAAATAAAGTGGCTAAAAGCTAAAACTCAATCGAGAATATAAAACTAAAAACCAATTAAAAACCAATTGAAGACCCTATAAAAACTCTAGGCCAGACCGGCTTGATGAAATAGGTAAGTTATCTCTGTTAATAAGAATTCACCTCATAAAATTTATTTCCAGCAGAATTTGTTTGCTCTCAGCAGGTCCTACTATCTGTAGATACTTCAAGAGGGTTTTCTAAGGGTCGGGAGGATGAAATGTGTGAGGCTAGAGAAGTGCAGATTATGTGATCTCTGCTCTTTCAACATTTGGGGAATCCATAACCCATGTAACAGCCAAAAACAAATCCTAATCAACCTTTTGCTTTGATTTATTTCCTATTCAGAATACAGAATCTGGCCAGCCTTTTTTACTTTCTCTTTGGGAGTAGTACATATGAACTGTATTTCACAGTATTTGGTGGAACATGGCATGGAAGAAAAGAGCATGACTATGGGTTTTATCAAGCTGTCTTACTTCAAAGAAATGATTGATTCTTTGTGGATTTTCCTGTCTTCTCAATTTGATTTATGAATGTTACATAGGAATATCTTTAGAATATATTTATTTTGAAGCTGGGCCAATACCTCTGCAGTTTCTAAGCTTTTTTGTTGGGCAAGCAAAATATCATCACATCTATTGTTATCCAAATTTTATCCAACGTTACTAACTATAGATCATTTAGCTTCATTTTTTGACTTGACATTGGTTATATATTTTGAACAGTGCTTGGATGCAATGGTGATTTGAACCTGTGCACTACCTATTTGGAGCAATTTAGTACTTTTGTAGTTATGAAAGAATTATAACCAATTATAACACGTTCCAACAATATTAGGGAGAATATAGTGTTCATTAAATTGATGAGCAAATAAATTTAATAACAGGTATTAATAACATACAGTTAAAACTATTTGGAATATTTAACCTTCCTCTATTCATTTAAATGGAACTATAAAGAGTATTAATAGGACATTAGAATATATGAATGTGTGTGTGTGTGTGTGTGTGTGTGTATGCATATATACATATACAATGTATACATGCATACAATGAAAATTTATATCATTGTTTTAAGTTAAAGGAAAATAATTCCAATTTGACCTTAAAAATGAAATAAATAATGCCAAATGTTTTGAATTTAGTTAGAATGGAGGTTGCCTTTTATATACATTTATGTCAAGTAGACAGACTGTTTAAACAAATAAAGAAAATTGCTTTCAGAACCATATCTTGTAATATAAGTAGCATTATTGTTACATTTATTTGAATTGAAATAAAGAGATTTTACCAGAGGAAGTTAGCTGGCACTGCTGTACAGTAACGATGAGACTACCTTGTCCAAATAATTACTTTCTTCCTGGTGTGAAGGTAGATCTTAAATCTGACTAGATAATTTCATTTTAATGAAGATTTACTTTCATGTAAATATCTCAAAAAATATGTGTCCTAAATTGGTATTTTAATATATATAGTGTCAATATAAGAATCTTATTAACACATTTTCTAACTCCATCAGTTAAGACTTTTTTTCTCAGCCAAACTGCAAGACTTTCTATGATGCATGAACAGACATTATTCACAGCAATGAGAAAATATATTGTTAAACAGAAATGAAGTATGATTTTAAATCAGGACATTTTACACCATTAATGATATCAGCAGCCCTAGTTACGATCCATACATCACACTGATAATCTGCTGCATGGGAACCTTAATTATATTCCAGCTCTTTCTTTTAGAATGTTGGCTTTCTTTATTAGATTTGTTTGCAGTCCATCTCACCTTGAATGGTGAGAATTCTAAAGGAATCCACACCAATAAGGATAAAGCAGTTTGCTTCCCTTCACCCCTACCAAGTTAGTGCTGCTTCTCTTCTACAGCTTTTGTTGTATTTTTATTTTATTTTGCAGTCTTTTGCATACTTGCATGGAAATAAATTCTACAATACAAAAGAGAATCAACAAGCCAAAAAGGGAACAAAAAGGCTAAGCACTATCCACCAGCAATCATCACTCAGATGAGCATAAATTAACTCCAAGATTAACATCAGACCAACAATCAAGTAAACAATACCCCAATCAAGTAACTGCCAAATAAGCAACAGTAACAGCCCAACCAAAGCATTTCTAAGACCACCCCACCAACATTGACAGGACAAGCTACTAGAATATAGATTGAGAGCAAACCCCATTAGCAGTGCTGTTATCTAGTTGGATAATGAAATGCCTGCATGAAAACAACTGAGCTCAGAGAACACCAAAGGCCCCTCATTTCAATCCTGAGCTACAAATATTCTCCTTTATTCTCTCACCATGGATAATTTTTGTTAGGTTTTTAGTTTCTAAAAAGCTATACTTGCTCACTTTTTAGATATGACTTTAGAAAATATTTTTTTCCCTCAATAAGAGAGTAAATCGTTTCAGTTAAACTGAAAGGACTTTCTCCATAGTGGTTCCCTCTCTCTGGAACATAATTCCCCCAGAGATTAAATGGGCCCCCACTCTAACACTCTTCTGGAAGGTGCTGAAAACATGATTCTGCAGCAAGCCTAAGGAACCCAGAGCAGGATGGAGCCCACTAAATGGCTTGTATGAATATGTATTGTTGCTGGGATGGGAATGGGTGGGTGGCGGCTATTATTTTATTATTTTTAATTATTTTTATATGATATTTTTATATTCATGTAAGCCGCCTTGAGTCACCATGGGTGACTGGTGGTAATATAAATTTTCTAAAATAAATAAATAAATAATAACCTACATAGGTCCAAGGTATTCATCACAAAAGCAACATTCTACCACATATAATTTTATGTCCTTTCCTCGTAGATCATCTTAAGTAAAATGTGATTCTTCATTAGCAGTCTTCACAAATATAACCATACCTTGAAGTATTGTAAAACATATAAGTGGAAAACACTCTCTTTCAAAATAAAACAATAAGAAAATATGATATTAACAGTCTTTGTCTTGATATTCTGGACTGGAGCAACATTAAAGAATAACAGCTGTAGGAAAAGTATCTTGCTCCCAGAAGACTCTCTAGGATATCCAGGAAGCTTCAGAATTTCTCAGAATTCCATAAGGACTGCAGCTACTCTAATGATAGAATAACACTTTTCTGTAGGGCAGGGCTAGACATTTAAAATGTCCCAGTTCTTGGCCACTTACTCATTGAACAGCAGCTGTAAGTCCAGGAGGACTTCCAGATTATGACCTAGTACATAATAGTGAAGAGAATTGATCCCTAAAGAACTTCAACAATGGGAATCTTCTTGACTTTATTGCCTCTCACAACTTCTGAAATAGTCCTAGAGGAAGGGGAACCACCATAACGCTGTTCCTTGCAATCCCATTTTCTGGGAATGATTGTGAAAGGGTATCATAATCAGTTGTCTTAAAGACAACTAAGAGATCAAGGAGGATAAGGAGAGTCTGACTTCAACTCTTCACTTCCTATTACAGGTCAAGTGAGGAATAGATTCATGGTGGCCTGAAGCCTAATTTATTTTCTTCAAGCCCTTAGCAATTCTGTCACCTTTTGAACAAATTTCACTATAAAAAGAAAGTTGCAGATTGCTCAATAGTTCTTCTAATTAGGTATGTCAAGCCATGGTTGTTTGAGCAGATGTTTACCTTTAATATCACATGTGCAGGAAGCATTAGTATTCATTTTATTTTATTTTTTATTATATATTTTTATTTGAATTGTGGTTTTATAATATGAACTGCTTTGAGGTTGCTGAATAAATGAATATAAAATAAGCATGATCTGCCACTGTGAGAAACAGAGTGTTAAACAAGATAAACCATCAGGCTGTGATCCTGCGTGTTCTCAGCTAGGAAAAAAACTCAATGAGATAAATGGAACTTATTTTCAAGCAAATCAAACACTCAACTATTAGTCAGTTAATAGTTTCTTAATTTCTTAAAAGGAAACATTGTAAAATGTAGTAGCTGGTCCTTTACAGAACAACAGCTAAGCATAATGAAGATTCTATGTATGAAAGCTGAACTGTATAATACAAGTGGAATCCATTATTTTGTAAGCAAATCAGTCCCATTTGTTTTCTCTCCTACTGATGTATTTTTAATGGAAATGCCCTGTGAGATAATAGACATTAAGTGATGGAGAGAATTAGATGCCACATTTAGTTTATGGAGTAAAAAACTGTGTAGACAACCAATCAGAAATGAAGCAACATGCAAAGCAGTGGGTAACAAATGGGACTCAGAAGTGCACAGTACAAATATGCATTCTCGTGCACTTTTGTTGCTTACTTTGATCACTGTCCCTCCCAGTGAGCCTGAAAGAAGTTAGAAAATGCTTGTGAACCAAGAACCACAAGCATCATGCTGAAAGGATGAAATAATATTATTAGAGCAAAATGAGAACAAAAACACAAATAAAAACTACTAGAAAAGCAACTGAATGAAGCTAGGAAGAACAAGCAAAGCTTTTCATGTAGCAGATGATAGGAAATCAAAACTAAGCAGGACAGGTGAATTATATTTTAAAAAGAAGGGAAGGGAAGAGAGGGAAGAAAAGAAGGAAAGTAGGTGTGAGGAATGAAGTTGCAGGTGGCTGCCTGTGCTTTGGAAAAGCAGTTGCAAGCCAGGCAGAAATGTGTTTCACCCCTACTTCCCTAAATAAATGGAATGGAATGGAGTGAAATGAAGTGAAATGGAGTGGAGTGGAATGGAATGGAATGGAGTGGAATAGAATAGAATAGAATAGAATAGAATAGAATAGAATAGAATAGAATAGAATAGAATAGAATAGAATAGAATAGAATAGAATAGAACGCAATGCAATGCAATGTAATACAATACAATACAATACAATACAATACAATACAATACAATACAATACAATACAGTACAATACAAGTACAATACAATACAATACAATACAATCTGGAAGGGACCTTGAAAGTCTTCAGCTCCCTGCTCAAGCAGGAGACCCTATACCATTCCAGACAAGTTGCTCTCTAGTCTCTTCTTAAAAAAACTCCAGTGATGAAGCACCTACAACTTCTGGAGGCAAGCTGTTCCACTGGTTAATTATCCTCATTGTTAAGAAGTTTCTCCTTAATTCCAGGTTACTTCTCTCCTTGATTAATTTCCATCCATTGTTCGTTGTCTTTCCTTCTGGTGCTTTGGAAAGTAAGTTGATCCCCTCTTCTTTGTGGCAGCTTCAAATACTTTTTAAATAGCTTTGTGGCCCTTCAAATATTGCTATCATGCCTTCATATAGTCATTTACTCACAAGCAGCCATACCCTGGTGCTTTCAAGGACATCCTGACATCCAGAGATAGCCTCACCCTACTGGAGCCCTTAGCTTACAAAAATAGATTCTAAGATAAAATGGGAAGGGAGTGTTGGAGCAGAGTGATAGGAAATGGCATACAGAAAGGGAATCTGAGATGACCTCTGAAGATTAGCAACTATTACAAGCAGACAAGTGGATTTTTATTCAACTGCCAGGACCACAAGCTATGGTGAGCAGAATATCCTGATGGGAGCACTGCCTGGAAATTTGCTTGAACTATAGTAGTTACTAGAAAAAGGAATGTGCCAAAACAGCACCTCATTCCAACTATTGTAAGAATGTTTGAAAAAAAGAAAAAAGTTGTAAGTCATTTTAAGGGCTTCAAGATTTTTGTTTGAAATGAGTAGTAAAAGAATAGGTATTAAAGAAATATTGATATGGAAACATCAATTTGAAAAGTTCTACATTGGTAGAATTGACCCAGAGCAGGTTAGAGAAGGTGTGTGTTGCAATAAATATTGAATACAGTTTTACTACTCTGTGCTGTGTCCAATTCTCATGGAAGGGAGAAAAAAAAAAAAGAAATCCACAGGAAATCAGTAATGAAGCAAAAAATAAAATAGTGTTTTGCAGTCAGAGAAAGTGAAATTGAAGGATATGTTGATTCTCTCATATTTATTTTTCTTTAATTTCCTTCCTGGTGGTAAAACAAAACACACTGAAATGCTAACATAACATTCTACTATGCCATAATGGTTTTGTATGTTTGAGGTTATATAGATTTTAAATAGTTAAGTCAAGGTATCACTAATAATAATGCAATCGAGTGAAAAGGCTCTCGTATCAGAATACAGGTCAGTATCAATTTATAAACTATTTCTCTGATTCTGAAGTCTTGAATATCACAGTGCTTCTTTATTTTAGAGTATTTGGCCATAAATTCATTTTTTAAAGAAGTGCTCCTCAAAATCTGAAATTTAAAATAAAACATACCAAGCTGCAAGACACATATTAGCAAAAACATTTTTGAACAACTTAAACTATCCCTGGATGCATTTAAATTATATCTGAACAACCACGTGCCTTGAATTCATTGAATAGAGAATAGGTTAATGGCTGAAATGCCTTTTTGAGTTCTGATTCTATGAAATCTGTTCCTGCTTTATTCATGGCAATAAGTTGGCTATGGGTGATTGAAGCAGTCACTGCACTTCCAGTTTTGAAAAAGAAATATACAAATGTTAGATGAACTAGATCCAAAATTATGTTACATCAGGACGAATATAGACTTTTATCACAAACTGCCAAGAGTTTGCTCGTGTCTTTGTATGTATCAGATAAGTCAGGAGAGGGTTTGGTGCTTCTTCCTTATCATTATATTTTGTGGAACACACAAAATAGTTGATCCAAACCAAGTTGATACAAACCAGCACTTGACTGTGGAGTACTCTTTATATGTCTGTTCCGGGCAAGCCTCCTGAGGCTTCTTTACCATGTCCATAAGATCTACAGTCCCTTACAACAAGATGTAAGGAAATAGATTTTATGAGAAAAAAGTTTCAAAGTAGCTCAGAGATTCTGAAAATTGCAGCTACATTTCAAAGTGCCTTAATAGAGCTGAGTTGAGAAACATTATCTTATGTGACACATATTGAATTGTTCATTGGAAAGGGCAGGAGTAAGGCTGAACCAAGAATTTTTTTATAAGATTTATGAGGCCATTCAACTCAAACAGTGTGACTCTGAGTGGCATACAACATAAGCAAATAATACATCTAAAAAGAAAAAAAAGTGATGAAATGAAGGATGTTGTGAACATATTCCCCTTGAAGCATATTATCTGGCTTTGAATCCAAAGCATGACACATCCCTAATTTAATTGAAATACACAGGTGATACATCAATCTGATTTACAATAGAATCCTGGGGGGGGGGGGGGTGGAACTCTGGAAAAGTTATGATAAAGCAAAGCAAATTATGTAGGAAAATAAGTTTAGTGACATACTCCTATCCAGATCTCATCATAACTAATTTCTTTGTTGGAAAAGTTTCCTATATGCTTCTGTGGGAAAGACTGGAACATCAACTTATTTTCATCACCATTTTTACATTAAAATATGTTTTCATGTTCCAAAGAATTGTTCAATCCTTTCACAACCAGCATAATTGTTCTATGTGTAAGTAGACTTGTGATTAGTACTCCAAATGAAAAATAATACATACTTAGTATGACATTTGGCATGACTTTTGGCAGCCCTCCAACAAGCCTGGTACTTTCCAATGTATATCTTGAAATAAACAGGAGAATAAGGCAGAAAAACAGAGATAGAAAAAGGAACTTTATATTCAGTTGCTAAGAAATACATTTTTCCTCAATCCAAGTATATTGGATATCCTATAATTTTTAGGTATTGAGCAAATGTGACTTGAAGTCCCACACTTTTGAGCCATTTTAAGATTGGGATTCTGCTGCCTCTCAGGGGCCAATCAAGGACTAATATACGGTGTGTAGAATAGAACAGAACAGAATAGAACAGAATACTTTATTGGCCAAGTGTGATTGGACACACAAGGAATTTGTCTTGGTGTAAATACTCTCAGTACACATAAAGAAAAGATACATTCAGTTAAGAATCAAGAATCATAATGTACAACACTTAATGATAGTCATAGGGTACAATCAACATCAAATCATACTAGGAAACAGTTTGTTTAGCAGAGTGATGGCTTTCGGGAAAAAAAACTATTCTTGTGTCTAGTTGTTCTGGTGTGCAGTGCTCTATAGCATCGTTCTGAGGGAAGGAGTTGAAACAGTTTATGTCCAGGATGTGAGGGGTCTGTAAATATTTTCACAGCCCTCTTTTTGACTCGTGCAGTATACAGGTCCTCGATTGAAGGCAGGTGGGTAGTAATTGTTTTTTCTGCAGTCCTAATTATCCTCTGAAGTCTGTGTCTGTCCTGTTGAGTTGCAGAACCAAACCAGACAGTTATAGAGGTGCAGATGATAGACTCAATAATTCCTCTGTAGAACTGGATCAGCAGCTCCTTGGGCACTTTAAGCTTTCTGAGTTGGCGCAGAAAGAATATTCTTTGTTGTGCTTTTTTGATGAAGTTTTTGATGTTAGGTGCCCATTTTAGGTCATGTGATATAGTAGAACCTAGAAATTTGAAGCTCTCTACTGTTGATACTGCGTTGTCTAGTATTGTAAGAGGTGGAAGTATAGGACGGCTTCTTCTAAAGTCTACCACCATTTCTATGGTTTTGAGTGTGTTCAGTTCCAGATTGTTCTGGTTATACCATGAGGCAAGTTGTATAACCTCCTGTCTATATACTATATATATTATATATACTATATAATATACTATACAATATATTAGTCCTTGATTGACCCGTGTGTGTGTATGTGTGTGTGTGTATGCATGCATTCATGCATGTAAGTATGTATGTATGTATGTATGTATGTATGTATGTATGTATAGGATTCAGAAATAACAGGCTTCAATCAGGGTAAAATGCCAAAAAAGATCTTGAATTAATATTAGGGAAATTCCCAGAATATACTTGCTGGTATACCAATCTGTGTCTTCAATTTGCCAGAAATGGCTGCAGATAGACCCAATGGAGCCATCTGACAGCTGCAACTCCTTCCTAGGATTCTGGTCTATCCCAAGGTTCAGACTGTGGGTTTTTGCAACTTTGTTATACTTTTCTTGAGGAATAAGGATTATAAATAATAATTCTTGGAGATGGCTTGCTGCTATATTTTATAACTGAGGGTCATAATTTCAGACAGTTGAAGTTCTGCCAAGGATATTTTTAGAAAGACATCATCTCTGGCAGATAACATCTGGTGATGATCTGATGACATATCTTCTCAATAACTTGGGAAGTCAGATAGTCGAACCTTTGCTAACATTATTATATGTTAAACATTGTTTGTAGCATGCAGTTACTATTCCTGTATATGGAGATTCCTAGTTATCCAGGTGATAGTTGTCCCAAAAGTGCTTTCTTTCAAAAGGCAACTGAACCTTCTGGTTTTGCTTGGAGATGTTTAGCTTCTCATCCAAGAAGCTTCTTTAGATCTGACTGAATGATGGAGAATGGAAGGATTTTGCACCAGATGACTACAATAAATCCTTCCATTCTCCATCGTTCAGTCAAAACTGAAGAAACTTTTTGGATGAGAAGCAAAATGTCTTTGAACAAAACAGAAAGTCCAATTCCCTTTTGAAAGAAAGCACCTTTGGTACAGTTACAGTTCTCTTTCCTTAACAGGTATTTAGGAACTCCTGTCTTCTTTATCTTAATTGTTACAAGAAGAAATATAGATGGAAGTCTCAAAAGGAAGAATAACTTACACTACAAATCTTGCTAACATACACTGCCTCAGCTGGCTGAGGAAACCTTTCTGTCCCAGATTATATCAGTTATGTGCAAAATGGGGAAAGAGGTCCATATCACTATTTCTTCACCAATCTTTCACTGTTTCTTTGTAGGAATAGTTCAACACATTTTAAAGTTTTCAACTGATACAAAACCACTGAATGAATAGATGTATTCTGCACTGATGAAGATTTCTCAATACAGTAAAAGTACGTCTATCCTCTGGAGCTCCAAAAGCATCCCTAGGGTATTTGGTTCAGTCTAACAAAGTGCCTTTAAAAGTTGCCAAGTGATTATAATGGAACAAAATGGGACTCATAAATGTGTGGGTCAGTTTATTTATTAAATTATTACATTGACATAGAATAGAATAGAATAGAATAGAATAGAGTAGAATAGAATAGAATAGAATAGAATAGAATAGAATAGAATAGAATAGAATAGAATAGAATAGAATAGAATAGAATAGAATAGAACAGAATAGAATAGAATAGAATAGTTGGAAGGACCTCAGAGATCTTCTAGTCCAACCTCCTGCTTGGGCAGGAAACCCTATTCCACTTCAGACAAATGATTATCCAATCTCTTCTTATTAAACTATTTGTTAGACTAAGGATTATCTCTCATTATAGTCCTTTGGGTTAATAGCACCATGCACAACACTGAAATCCAATTGTGGCTCTTTTTGCAGAAAATAGTGTGCAAACCTACATTAAAGAAAACTGGACCATGTTTAACCAAAGGGACTAGAATGAAGTTTGCTGCCTTCATATTGTTCTGGTTTTGCCTTGCCTGAAAATTTAAGACTTTCCTGTAAACTGTTCAAATTCTTGCTCCAGACTGACTCAAAAAATTTGGCCAGCCTACATCGTCCATAAATAAATAGAGTAGTTCCAGACATAGGTTTAGATCATATATCAATTATTCTTTAGAATGCCCATTTCACCCACTTTTATGATACAGTTACAAAGAAAAAATACATTAAAATAATATGCAAAGTGTCTATATTATGATAAATTATGCAAAACTATTTTGAGGAGGGAAGGGGAGGAGAGGGGAGAAGAGGGGAGAAGGGAGGAACATGGATGCATTGGATTTCAGATTGATACCTGTAATCTTAATATAAACTAGGGAAAAAAAAGACTTCTTGAGTATTTTTCATACTCAAAAATATCAGACTTTAATTAAAACATTTTAAATGGGATCTGGAAAATCATCCCCAGTATGTCAGCAGTTCTTTAAATGCCTCAGCAACTTCCTGATTCTATTATCCTATCCAATCTCCTTCCAGGAAATACTATGACAATGAGGTTAAATCCTCATTCCTTATACCAGGCCTGTGGTAGAAATGCATTTGCATTAAAATTATTTCTTTTTCTTAGCAAATAATGTGTCACAGCGATACTTAGGCAAAAACCCTGCCCACTCAAATCCTTAAAAGCGTAGAAATTACTAGTTAAGGAAACCTTCAGACCTCAGTGAAACACATCGATTCATTCTTCAAACATCTCTTCAGTAATGGCATTCTAAAAAAAAGTGCACATTATGATAAAGACTTTTTGTTATAAGGGAGTAAATTTATAGTTAGTTTAAGGCTGTTATGTCTTCATGGGGGCGGCTGTTAAGAAAATCATACAGAAGGAAAAATATAGTGCATGTTTTTCAGAAACTTGTGTGACTTTTGGCACTAAAAATAACAGGCTTATTTAGGGAACCTGTTGTTATTGAATTGTCTAACCTAGTATTTGTTTGGCTTTGTGCCACCTTGTCTTTAAAACATAGTGGTCACAAATGTATTTTTCTGTTCCTGATAGACTAGGCATGTTTATTATGTAGAGGTTTGGCTTTAAATAGAGTGAACTACCTCCATTTATGTGCCACATTACCATTTCTAATGATCATCAAAAGAAATTCTATTTGTGTGTTCAGTTTCACACTGAAAAATATTTATGCGATCACTTCTACAAATATACAGCAAAATCTAAGCTTAAGAATCCTTAAAAAGAAATCTAAAGTCTAAATTGATAATGATCTTGGCAAGGATTTGGTATAAGAAATGAGCAGCAGCTGATGGGAGCAAAAACAATTGCAATTTCAGTATTTTCTGCTTTGAAGTTTTCTTACTGAGATAAACAGAATACAGATCCTGGAAGTAGATCAAAATGGGTACAGTTAATTTTGTGAGTTGACTTGCAAGCAAGTTTTATGTTATATTTTGAAATTTGGGTAGCTTGATGAGAGTTTGTGTGTTTCTGTAGTGAATTTGATTGTTTTTTGATATGCCTTGATGGTGTTTATTCCTGTGGCTTCGTCTTTCCTGTCCTGAGGGGTAATCTTGTCTGAGAGGAGGAAGAGAGAAGTTCTGGTGTGCTTTAGTAAGTCATTCTTAGTCTGATTCCTTGAGTATTTTCAGGATCTGCACTTTGTTATTTCTATTAATAGCTTCTGGCATTTTCCAGGACTTCCAATCTATTTGTTATTCATAGCATTCCAATTAGCTCATGTTTATTACTGAGGTTTGTCTTTCAAAGGAAAAAAACCTGGTTTTATCTGCAGTCTTTTAGGAGAAAGCTCTTTTTATTTTTTTGGTGTTTTCCAGGCACTGTCCTAGGTTTTTGCGGGGGGGGGGGGGTATATGTTCCCTGTAACTTCCTACACATCAATGCTGGGATTCAATTTTTTTTTACTACTGGTTCTGTGGGCATGGCCTGGTGGGCATGGCGTGGCTTGGTGAATGTAGCTTGGTGGGCATGGCAGGGGAAGGATACTATAAAATCTCCATTCCCTCCTCACTGCTGGGGGAAGGTTACTGCAAAATCCCCATTCCCTCTCCACCCCACTAACCTGCTTTTCAGCTCCATTCTCCTGTACAGGGCAACAAAAGAAGACCCAGCTGATCAGCTGAGACTTGAGAGGCAGAGAATAGATGCGGGTAGGGCCAGTCAGAAGTGGTATTTGCCAGAACTCAAAATTTCCGCTACCGGTTCTTCAGAACTGGTCAGAACCTGCTGAATACCATCTCTGCTACACATTAATAATGATCACATACTAATATTTGCTTATCCATTTTAGTGAACTTTCCTTATATAATTGGTGTTTTCTTTTATACTTTTAGATTTCTAACTTCTGTTTCTTTTAGCTATTGATAAAACATACACACCCAATCACATGACCACCCAGTCACACAACCACCCAGCCATGCCCACTTAGTCACATGACAACCAAACCACGCTCACAGAATCAGTAGAAATTTTTTTGTATCCCACCACTGATCAAAATGTACAAGTGAGCCAAACAAAATAATATTATTTAGTAATTGGTGACACTTACAGTAGAATCACTTTTTCCTCATGAACTTTTTCTTGATAAAATAATTCTCAGAATTCTGAAGATTTTTATTGTGATGGGTGACTTGGTCAAGATTTGAGTTGTATTCAACATTCAAAATCACAATTCACATTTTAAATAGCTTGTTCATTGCCCAGATCAAAAGACCAATTGTCCAATTATATTCTTCGTACTGATGTGGTGTAAATCACAAAACAGATGTGAGAACCATTAGGATAAATCATTAACATGTTTGGCTGGATAAGGAATCCTAAATTCTGGTCTTCTCTAAGCTATGGAAGTTCCCTGGTATCTTCAAGTCAGTCAGTCTTTTTTCAACCCAAGTTATCTAATAGATTTATTGTAGTGGAGAAAAAGTGAAAGAGAAGCAAGTAATCTAATTACTACAATTTGTGTATAAAATACCCTCTATATTATTTCCTTAAATGAACATAGTTATTTTATTCATAGGATTGAATGAATTGAAATTTCATTTGACCAAGTCTGATTAGACACTCAATAAATTATTTCCAATGCAAAAGCTCAAAGTGTACATGCAAAGCAACAGAATTATGATAATCATAATACCAATAAGAGGATGAAGTAAAGAAAATGTTCAGAAGGATATATAATAACACTACAGCTATACTATATGGATAAATTACATATAGACATTAGGCAGTACTGTGAGAATTAGATGTTCAGCAGAGTGATGGCACGAGGGAATAAAGGTCCCTGTGTCTAGTTCTTTTGGCATGCAATGTCCTATAGCAATAGCAATAGCACTTAGACTTATATACTGCTTCACAGTGCTTTACAGCCCTCTCTAAGCAGTTTACAGAGTCAGCATATTGCCCCAACAATCTGGGTCCTCATTTTACCAACCTCGGAAGGATGGAAGGCTGAGTCAACCCATAGCACTATCCTAAGAGGAAAAATTGAAACATTTACTGTCCAGAATATATATTTAATTTAGCTTAATACTTATATAGCACTCCAGTCTGTTGTAATAAAATTAAAAACAAAAATATTCCAATTTACTATTTATTAGCAATGATTCATATAAAAGCATTTCCCTGCAGAACGAACAATGTAACTTTTCAAGTCCCAAGGGTTTGATATTTTTAATGAAAATATTCTAAAAATGAGAAGAGCTTCATAGGCTGAGTATAGATAAAAGGAATTCTGTGCAATATCTTATCTGTTTGTAGCATTGCAGTCTTCTGTACAGATAAGTCTGATGTTCCTGGGAACTGTTGGAGCCACTGTCCCAGCTTAGGAGTCATCCATCACTGATACCACTATGACCTTTATTCTACATATTCTTTTAAGTTCATTCTTCAGGCTTTGGTACTTCTCCAGCTTCTCACACTCTTTTTTCCTGAGATTGCTGTCACTTGGGGCTGCTACATCTTTCACCACTGCTGTTTTCTGGTCCTTGTCAACTATCACTTAGGTCTGGTTGATTGGCCAGTGCCTGACTGTGTGTCTGAACTGAATCTGGAAGTCCCACAGCATTTTAGCTCTTATAAACATATATGTTTATATGTTATACATGAAAAGTTATTTTATGAGGCTGAAATAAGCATAATTGCACTATTGGATAATAATACACAGTATTCCAGTCACAATATCACCCACATTTCTAAAGCTAGTATATTATATAACACCAAGTTAATGAAAAAAGAATTGCTCTGATTTCCATCTTGGAGTAATGGGACTTCAAACATGATAATCAAGTATTGGCAAGTTGCCTGTTCTTCTCTTTGCTTTCCAAAGGGAAGCAGTGGGCTGTTTATAATGGGACATTCCTATCACATTAACTCAAACATTTTGCTAATAGGCTATGGGTCAATGGATCTAGACTAAAACTGCCAGCTTTAAATATAGACACCGTCAATTAAAACATACTCCTGTACCAGAGGAGAGGGAGGGAAGCTTCCAAATAGCAACAAATTTCCCTTTTAAATAAGTCAGAAGTCAGTTACATAGTAACTTATGCTACAGAATTATCCTTTGTTCCCAGAAGCTGAGCCTACTTGGGTGAATTTTGTAGACATATTGCCTAGAAGGAAAATAGCCAATGATGATCTGCATGGTTTTTGTACAGCAACATTATTTTCTGCTATCTATCCAGGACATTATACAGTGTTTTTTTTATTTGCAATATATACAATCTGATCCGTTATATATTATTCTAGTTATGAATGAACCCAATCAATAGACACTGTACACTTGAGCAGCCAGAAGAATCTCTCTACCACAAGCCTGGAATTTTATAAAACTTGGCGTACGTTAGTTCATAACATGGGGTATGGCTAGTTCAAATAGTGTCAATAATATGACATAAATAGCACTGTAAAATTGTGTTTTTTCTACAATTTATGCTATGAAGAAGGTGAGCAAGAATCAAAACTAGGGTTTGGTAACATTCTCAATTCTAGCACACCATGATTATTTCAGAAATGAGGGGCAAATGTCCTTCCTGTGCTATTTAAAACAATGATTTGTTCTGGGGTTTTTGTTTGTTTTTCATGAAAGTTAATTAAAAGTGCTTTTTATCTGGACACTAATGCATACTGTTTCAATGGTATTCTTGATCTTTTTATAAGCAGACATAAGGTACTGTTTGTTCTTCAGAATTGATGATCACATTTCCTGATCTGCTTTTATTTCTAAAATGAAAGGACCTGAAGCGCTCGTACTGGTTTATTTCTATCTTCTGACACATTTTCCTTTAGAGATGATTTAACAAAATACTGTAATGGGGATGTCTCTTTTAACAAAAAGTTATGAAGTCATCATGACTAAGAAGAAAAAAGAGATATATTTCTGAGTCCTCCATCCATATCAAAAAAAAATTCAGTTCAGTAATTGCTTACAATAATATTCATTTCTGTGAAGGCTGAATACAAAATATTTGGAAACATTTCATTATGTGAGTATCATGGAAAAATACAACTTGGGGATGCATGTAGCATGCTAGTCAACCAAATAAGTGTATATGCTAGGGGAAATTCCATACAAAAAATCCAAAAACAAATGGAGAGTTTCTCACAGAGATTTAAAGAATATTTGGATAATGATAACAATCTTGAGAGAACAGAGTAAATGTTGCACACATAAGTTCATGATATAACTAGATATAGCTTGACCTATATCTTCCATAATGACCTTGAAAGAAACTTCCTTTTGTTTTGTGTGGATTATTATAGCAATCTATCTCCTACCCTGAAATGTTTCTTGTTATTATTTATTATGCTTTGCTAATACATTAAAGCATGTAGAGATAAAAAGGATCTGTGATGCTGTGCTTTCAGAATTCACTAACAAGAATGTATTGTATTCAGGTTCTCATATGGCATTACTATATTCACTACTTTATACTGAATTACCAACTTTTGCATTGGTGTTAATAAATGATATATAATAATGGTAAGGCAACAAATAAAATTTATATGGTAAGCCTGACTACTCATTATGGAAACAAGATAAATAATTCATCAAGGGAGCTGCCCTTTTCAATGACAGCCGGGTGTCTAGGATCACACTTAGTTCCTCTTTTATTCTCCCCAGTTCTGAGAAGAGACACCTGGAGTTCTGCTATATTCGAAGACTTCCAAAGAAATGCAAAATTTATTCAATAACTTCTTTTGATTCATGATGCATCTCTTGCTACCACTGTTGAGCAATAAGACATAATCGGTAATTGAAACTGATAGAACAGTCGAGTGTAAACAAATGATAAATTCTTTGAAGGGTGCTTTACATTGGCTAGGTGGAAATCTGTTTTATTATGTTGACAAGGGTGACCTTTAAAATAATGTGTTTGCTATAAAAAAGGAAGAATGAAACTGGATTTATTGGCAGCAAAACTGCTTGCTAGCAACTTGTCTGATTGCAATCAAAACAACCCAACAAATTGAAACAATTTACCTGTGATCAATATAACGCTGCAATAAAATGCTAATTACAGACACAAATGTATTCAGGGTATGTAGTATTATCTATGTAATCTGTACAGAACAGTAGCACTCAGAAATATGTTAGCACATATGGATAAGCAGATGGTATCAGAATTATTTTTAAAATAAAAAAAATGCTGACAAAATATAAGGTGGCTGGATACAATCAAAGGAGTGAATTAGTGGGTGGCTGAATACCTGCATGATTAAGAGAAAGAATCATGGGATAAAAAGGGCTCATACTTGAAGTACTGCATTATTTGTATGAGTCTAACTAGACTGAGATTGGCATTCTCTGGTTTATACTAAGGAAAAAATGTTAACAACTTTTATTCAGATACAGAAGAGTAGGATCTGTGTGATTCAAGTAAATGGCCAAAATCAATGTTCCAAAGTATTCACAATGGCTGTAGTAATTAATGAACATTAATTGTCAGTTTCACTGCCATGAAATGAATGAATATCACAAGGTATGCTCCTTCCTAGATTAAGACTGCACAAAACTTCAAGGGGCCACTTGGTTTTAGCAATGTACTTTGGTTCATTCACCTGTGTTCTCTCATGCCTAAAAAACAAAATAAACTTGCCATTTTATATCACATCTGGACATTTGTCTGGCTATGTTTTATTTCAGTTGTGAGCAATTGTTGATTGCATGGACCATATTTCACTTTTTGTGTATGATTGAGTCTGCAAGAAATGGTGGTGCTAATGTAAATTAACATAAACCAAGAGATTTTAAGAATGGTATGGAGGGCATGCAAAGCATTTTTCAGAATTTAGACCAAAATGTAAATGCTTTCCACATTTAAACAAATAAATCAGAAAACTTAAAAAAAAAAACTTCTCAAGTCAGCATCAATTTAAAATGCCTATCCTGAACAGGGCATGCTGGTTGTTATTTTTTTTCCAGCTCCCAATTCTCATGTGATCAGCACCAAATTGCAGCAATCAGTAAGTCACAAAGTAGGCAAAAATATTGGCTGGTTGTGCAAAAGAGCCTTTTTCTTGTCAAGTTTGGTGAGGAAAAGAATCCTTGAAACAATAGATGAGACTGCAAAAAAATGCAAGATTCACACAGGTTGTGGGGCCTGGATGAGAATGCACTGAAAAATAACTTTTGTTGTTTTTTATATATAGTGTTATTCTTTACCTGTTATTAAACAAGTTTTCAACAGAATGATAACAATACAACTGAGCTGAACGAAAAAAAAGAATAATGAAATAGTAAGAAAGAAATAAAGAAAAAGAAATAGAAAAGAATGAAAAAGTAATAAAGAAGTGGTTTCCAATCTTCTTGGCTGCAGTTATAAGTACATATATATTTTATTTGCTTTCTAAAATTACATCATGATTTTAATCTTCCTATAATCTACAGTTTCTGGTCATCAAATAAAAAAAGACTGTCCAAAAAAGTCCATAAGGGGTTTGCAGTCACTAAGAAATTTAGTCATTGATTTTTCTCTAAGAAAACAAATTAAATTAGCCATCCCTAATTTTTCCATCATCTTCATCAATCATTCCTCCATTGTCAATAATGGACTTTTGCATGTGGTTGGTTGATCAAACCTGCAACAGCACTACTGGAAATCAAACTGAATTAACCACCAGATTGCAAGAACACAAATGAGTGATCAGATGAGAAGACCCAAACTCATTGATAGCTTCACACTGAAATGAACAAAGACACACATTCAATTTTGCAGCTACTAAGATTGTTGGACGAGCAGGTACAAAAACAGCCAGGAAAGTGATTGAAACCTGGGGAACAGATCCCTCGTCAGTCAACAGGAGTGCTGCTTTACTACCAGACTATTGAATACCAGCCTATCAAGTACTTAGTTTCCACAAGCAAATGAGACCTAAGAACTTAAAAGCCAGCTGTCAACACAAACCAATCAACATCTAAAAAGCTACATATAACAGACACTATAAACACCACGCACAGAACAGCTCACATTCTGCTAGAGAGAAGTTCCCTGAAGATGGACTCCAGCACAAGTCAGAAAGCTGGGAATACAAAACCTCTGCTCCCACTGGTCAACCCAGATTGGGTCGTAAATGCATTTAGTCTGTGTTGTATCTAGATAGCCCCCTTCCCTAATAAGTGGATCAGGATACCAATTTGAATTTAGAATCCTCATCCCTGTGTCCAAAAAAGTGTCCAAAAACAGGGGGGGTGGTTAATCCAAAAGTCCAAAATACACATTTTCATTTTAGTATTTTCTTTGGCTCTAAATAACATGTATTGAAGCCACATAATTTTAAGATTTTTCAAGAGTTTCTCTTTATCATAGACAGCAATGATATCACATATGTACAGTATCACACACAATATCTCACATTTAATTAATCTCACACTTAATAGAATATCACACAATACAATATCAAAATCCAGTTTTAAAGGGAACAGAGTTCTCTCATCTCTAAAATAAAATAAAAATCCCTTCAGTCCCACTTTTCTAACAATAGCATAAGCAGACTCCCTTCCCTGACACCATTGCTGTTTTATAGATGTTATTACTAACAAGGCATGGAAACTAACCATGTAGAAAACCACATCTTCTTGGCTAACATAACTGTTCACATAGATGTTGGAGATTGATTGACTGTTAAACTTGTGTGGAAAAGGTTTTGGTGTTATGGCTGAAGCTTGGAAAGTGGATATTGTAGCTGCTTAGACTAGAAAAGATTTGTGGATAAACACTGATAGGTACATTCTGAGCTAAAGGCTAAGTAAATAATGATTAAGGATATGTTAATTTGAAAGGAGAGGACAAAATGCTTAAGATTTCAACCTTGGGCTGACATTTAAAGATTCATGCACAGATACCATATGCCTTGATTTCTGTGTTTTGCAGAAAACTGATGTTTAAAAGACTTCTCTCTTGTTGTGAGCAAAATACCTAAGAACATGCCAACAATTGGAGAGGACATAAATAGCATTTCATTAAAACTGGAAAGTTACGGAGAATTTATAGAGACATGTGGTTTGTGAATCAAAGGGCATCTGCGGATATAACAAAGATTACAAGTCAAGGTAGATAGATGTCATGAGGGAATAATTTTAGCACATATATGAGAAAGATAGCAATTAAAATGTGATGATATGAATGTCTTTTACATTAAACAGCAAACAAAGACTGACATTCAGAAGCAATCAATGAACTAATGTGCAAGTGCAAAGGAGCTAGAACAGTATTTTTTCCTCTACATTGTGTACTACTGTATAAGACAACTGATTCACAGTTTCTGTGTCTTGAAAGGTCTGGTGATACTTTAGATAGTAAGGAAGATGATCTTGATGTGTATGTAGATATGTTTGCCTATGCAAAAGGGTTTGAGCATTTTTAAGTCCAAAACTCTGACTTCATCTGATATGCTGATTATGTATTCACAGTTTAAATAAAAGCTACTACATCCTTAGATCTTATATATATGCCTTTCTTATATATGTGGGTCAACACTTCTTGATCAACTTGATGCTATTTCATTTCATTATTTCATTTGTTAATTAATTTATGTTGCAGGTTTCATGATAAAGATGAAGGAACAAAGTTCTTTCCTATAGCAATTTTATTACTTTTCATACAATTGTGCTCCTTATTAAATCATAAATATCAGACCATATTGATCAAGATAATTTGCCTAAAGCCAGCTAATAAAGTTGGGAAAAAAAGATAAATATTTCACAATTGCTTCAAATTTTATGGTTACATTTTTAAATTCCTATAGTAACAGTCAGCAAAAAGTAGAACATCTGTGCCCTTACTATCAGAGATCGCCCGTACTTGTATGCCTGGGAATGTGCACATTTAGCTCAGTATCAATTCTTTCCCCTCTGTTTCACACTTGTGTTAACAAATTCCATGGAATATGTAGGTAGAAAAAGAAAATAAATGTTGCTAATAAATTGATAGCTTTGTCCTTTCTTAATATTCCATATAAAAATATGTGGCTGGTATTTATACAGTAAAGACATGAGAGCAGATTATCCTAAACTCCTGAATTATTTAGCTTGAAGTTGTCTAAACCCAAAACCCCACAGGTGTCCCCAGGACTTTTTTATATTGGCTGCCTATGGTACAATATTTTTTTTCAATATGCAGTCACACTTTGACGTACACAGAGGAGGCCAGTATAGAAGATAGTATAATAATACCATGTTTTCTCAAAAATAAGAGCCAACCAGAAAATAAGCCCTAACATGAATTTTCAGGATGCTCCTAATATAAGCCCTATCCCAAACTAAACCCTTGTAATCCCAATAGATGCATTTAATACTGTGTTTTCCCGAAAATAAGGTATAAGTGAAAAAAAAGCCCTCATGTATCTTTTGGGGCAACAATTAATATAAGACCTGATTTTATTTCAAGGAAAATAAGTATTATTATTTAATATTTTTGAATAAATATAATGAACATACAATGCCATGGTGAATGGTACAAAGCATTTGAAATGGTCATATATAAATATATAATAATCAAGTTTTTTTCCCAATGTGGTGCTGATTTTGATGTCAATAATATCATGGTAGATATTTTTAAGAATCCTGGACAAAATGTAAACAAAGAATAGATTCAGAAAGAACTGTCCTCTAGTGAGAACCACCATGTCGTTTCACAGTTATTTTTGAAATAATCTCATAACTAAATGTAAATTCCAGATATTTACATTGGAGAATCAAAAATGGTAGAGACATGAGTTGGATAGAGTCTTGATGAGTTTCATAATCACTCTAAAAAATGGAGGATGGGGTTATGCTCTTCCAAAAAAATGTTATCTAGATGTTTTGGACTTTAAAATGCTGAAACCCCTTTTTGATAGGCAACATTTCTGCAAATGAGTACATTCTGAAAAAGTAAAATATTTAAGTTCTAGGGTAAGCCTTTTGAAGAGTTTCTGAAAGGGCAACTTTCTGACTACATTAGTACAAATAAGGTTAGATACCTTATCAGATTGACATTAAATCAAGAAACTATGCTGTATATGTAAAGGTGGGAGATTGGCTAAAACAGTATTTCTCAACTTTAGAAACTTTAATATGTGTAAATCACTGTATACAGTATCTAATGATATATTTCATAAACCTCAATGCCGATAAGTTTTGATGCTGAAGCATACAGAACATTTCCCTTAAAATGAATAGGTTATTTGTACAACAGAGCATATTTAGAGAAATAAAAATCAAATTACGAATGGGGAAAATGGAAAGATAAAACTTGGAAGATAACTTTTGAAATCCCAGTTTTAGAAAATGTGTTGAAATTAACAGGCCTTTATACAAAGAGTTTCTTCCCATCCAAAGCTGAAAGTTTATGCTAATCTTAATTCTGTCCTTTCATAAATGCTGTTGAATATTCTGCATTGAATTTTCTTTCAAGCTAGCTTTTCAGAAGAATTGAAAGATACTACCTGAAAGGTACTAAATGATCTTTACCTTAAAGCATCAAGATAATGAAGCAAGCAGAGAAAATTGATTATGACAATGACTGTTAATGCAATTTATTAATTTTCTTTATCTGGATCACTAATTCAAACTCAGCACATAGTGGTAAAGATTACAGATTGCTACTGCCCAAATCAGTTCATTTGCATCTGTTAATGTCTGTACATTATTTCCTTCTAGTCTTTTGTATTTTCACTCATCATGAAAATGGACCTGGGAATCTTAAGCCAAAGCTGAAATTGGAAGAATAACTTCAACAAATATCTTCCAGTGGCTGTGAGAGCCAGAATTCCAATAGTCCCAGATGCTTCTCATTGATGGAATTAAAATTAAGGAATCCAAGGTTACTAAAATATTTATTTGTAGCTTAATGTGAGAACATCGAACATGGGTGATTAGAAAATATATCCATATCAAGAAATTAATGCTGAATGAATGTTAACAGCTGCATCCGGTCAAAGTTAAGGCACTGGGAATTAAACAATGTAAGAAAGTAAATGCCTGGTGTAAATCATCAAATAGTAGTTGCAGAGAAATAAAGTGTGGAATAGTAGCTACAGAGAAAGAAAGTGGGGCACTGGAATAGTAGCTACAGAGAAAGAAAGTGGGGCACTGAGAACTAGAGATATGGTTGGTACAGATTTGTGGTTTACACAGTCTTACAGGCAAATATTTAGAATTTAGAATTTATTTGATTTGTCAATCGCTTATAAGATAATAGGTATAAGTATATACATAGTTATGAATACATGAAATGGGTACATATAAGAAAAATAAAAGAAACAATAGGACAGGGATGATAGGCACGTTGGCGCGCTTATGCACGCCCCCTACAGATCTCTTAGGAAAGGGGTAAGGTCAATAGTAGACAGTCTAAGGTTAAAGTTTTTGGGGTTTGGGGAAGAAACCACAGGGTCAGGTAGAATGTTCCAGACATTAACCATTCTGTTGCTGAAATTGTATTTCCTGCAATTGGTTAACCTTGAGTTTGTATCTATTGTGTGCTGTTGTGTTGTTATGGTTTGAAGCTGAAGTATTCATTGACAGGTAAGTCATTGCAATGTATGATTTTATATACCATACTTAGATCAGACTGAAGACAGCATAATTCAAGATTTTCTAGGTCTAGAATTTCAAGTCTGGTGGCATAAGGTATTCTACAATGAGTAGTATAATGAGTAGAAAATGTGAGTCTTTGATTTATTTGTTCATTAAAACACCTACCTTTGTTTCTTTTAAGCTTACTAGCCTGCCTGGAAAGCATATACATAGTTACATATAGACATATATTCAAACTGAACTAAGTTCTATTACACCATCAACACCATTAATAAAATGATGTTAAAAAGATCTCTGGAGAAAGTGAAGAAAGTATCTCAAAACATTATTAAAAATGATAAAATGAATCTTTCAGGATTAGTTTTATCAGGAAAAAATGATTAATTGTAAGAACTGTCTTCCATTTTTGAAAAGAATAGAGGTTCAAACAGTTCTCAAAGATCAGGACTTAATGAATTCCCTTATGAGTACTAGAGTACGGGATTATTCAGTTCTCATGATTCTTTATATTAACTCCCCTACCCCAATAATAAACCTAATTAATCAGACTCATTGTGTGAATCTTTCTGTGTTGTACTCTGCTCTCAAGTACTTGACAGATTGGGGTGCAGGGGAAAGAAGGCTAGAAGAGTATACATTTTTAATCCATGATGAACTATCTCAGATGCTTCAAGAAGATCTGTACAACCTGGAGCTGTTATGTTGTTTGAAATGCTTTGTAATGTCTTTAATTTTAAAGTATATCTAGTTTTAAAGCAAATGGGAGGCATTGCTAGGCTTTTTTTTCACTGTGGATGATAATTTTAAGGAAATGCTCATGAATTCTCCAGCAAATTTTGGATGTGATGCATAAGATAAGCTGTATGGTGTCCTTGGCTATACGGGTAGCTCAAAATAAGTAGGACTTCAATGGCATTGTAATGTTTGTTTATCAGCAAAACTATTGTCAGTCTAGAGGGATCAAGGATACAAATGCTTCCTAGCTCTGATTATAGATAAGAAAGGTTAACAGAGAAGGCCATGAATTGTTCTGAAATGTACAAATATACTGCATAAGTCTGTTATATTTGTATGTATATTTCTTTTTGTAAAATGGAAACAAGTGCGGGAAACTTCATTCAACATTAAACAAAGTATTTTGATCTGAACAAGGCATTCATTATCCTTTCCAACATATGATTCGAAGCTAACAACAACAAAAAGTAAAGGATTTCATTTGAGGACATTATAGAAGAGTCGCCAAAGAGAACAAAGTAGCAATGAATAGGGAATTGTTCTTTGTAGAAGGATAGATAGATGGATGGATGGGATGGGATGGGATGGGATGGGATGGGATGGATGGATGGATAGATAGATGATACAGATTTAAATATATAAATATTTAAAAACTCCTTGTAATTGCAGCTGTTCAGTTGACCTATCAACGTAATGAAAGTGGTTTGTTATTCCCTTAATCTGATATATTTGTTCAACTTCTCAATCTAGCCTAAAATCAGTAAAAATACCCTGGAGTTGAGTGTAATTTTTCCTTAGTACATAAACATATCTTTCTATTTTTCTTGGCAACAATATTTAAATATTTGCTTAAGGGAGATATTTTCCATATTCTCTTTAGCTTACACTGCTAAATTTCCTGATGTTCTCCAACCAAGTACTATTCAACCACACCCCTGATTAGCTGTGCTAGAATTTGCTAGATCTTACTATCTCCTGAAGTCAAGTACAGTGCATTGATTTTTTGTTATCTAGCCAATTCTTGCAGTAATATGGAGCATTTCTGGTCTAGGGCAGCATCTTCCCATGTGATGTTTAAAGTCTTTATCTTCCATTAACATTCTTCTCCATGTATTTCAAGAAAGCCACTCATTTCCAACTTGGAGATTTGATATGCAAAATAAGATTTGCAAGTTGGGTTCTCCTGTTATGGGTTCAACTGTTATGCAATTAGTAATATGGTCAAAGTAGAGAATCTTTAGTATTCAATGAAGTCATGTTTGTTGGAACATATCAAGTCTCTTCCAAGGCATTTTCCATGTCTTGGAAGCTGGAGATTCCCATTATCAATATTTATTTCACTATAGACATGTTCACAAATGTTGCCCTTATATATGTGTGTTTGTGTCTGTGTGTGTGTGGGGGGGTGATTTTGTTTTTGCTGTATGCCCAAATGACACTGTGTAGGAAATTGGATTTGGGACAGATAGCAAAATAAGATGTTGCAGAATTCAAAATGAGTAACTCTTCTATATTATCTACACTGGAGATACTGAGGTTTGGGTCTTGTGAGTTTCTGGATGCAAGCTGTGTGCTCTGCTCTTAAACCACAGTTTCCTCAAATGTTTGTAAGTGCCAAATATGATGCCTCTAGATCGTGATAACACTAGGTTTCTCATCACTATACTGTTTCAACTTCCTGACAGATAAACAAGAGAAGAAATATGGACAGAGGAAAAACCTTAAAATTTACTTAGAATTTCACAGAATCTACTGTTGTGCCAGTTCCCTAACAACTTTTGCCTTCTATAAGTCATCTCCTTCACATTAATTATTGTACCTTTTATGGTTTAAACAATGACTTTATGGGGTTTACTCTTTCTCTTTGTTACCAGAACATTCTTTTGCACAAAAAGTAACTTTCCTCTTCTCTAAAAGCATCTAGGACTTGAAATGTAACTCATTGTTTCTCTGTCAGAATTGATTCTTCCAGACAGGGCCATTTCTTATCATATTTCTCACAACTTTTACAGTCTTTAGAACATTATCCAGAGTACTTTGAAAAGGCCTACTGCTTGTCAGATGGTACAGCCTCCGTACCTCCACCAGCATAGCATTTTAAAAGGCTTTTTTTTTTTAAAAAAAAAGATCCTTTATAAATAACTCAATTTTATTTATGCAGAACTTTCTAGCTTTGTATATATACCAGCTGCTGTTCCTGTGAATAGAGCTATTGGGTAATTAGAAGTGTAAAAAAAGGGGGTGGATGGGTAGTAAGTCAGACAAAAAAATCTTTAAAAAGAAAGAAAGAAAAATCTCACATGATTCATGCAAGGGAAGAATATTTCAAGTACAAATGGAAACCCAGAATTTATAATTATATTATTAATAGCACTGATTATTAAATTATCCCAAATTCTTGGACTGATTATTTGGAGAAATGAATTAATAAAGCTTTTTTCTTTCTTTGATTAGGTTTAAAACAGTATATCCCTGGATCTTTTAAAAACACAATTTCTATGCTTCTTTGTATTGCTTCATATTCAGGCAGTTTTTTAAAGATTATATTCACTGAACATTTTCAAGAGGTTTATTGAGGTTGCATTGTGATGGTGGCTGCATAGCATTCAAAAGGTGTACAATACTAATAGGAACAGTACTAACAACATCCCAGTGCATATCATTCAATTCTTATATAGCAATTAAAATATCAATCCTAGCGGGACTAATACTATTAATTCAATGTCTCTACAGTGCATTATGACAACACCTCTTATAAATCATTCCTTAGGGATAGGGAGTCTTGAACTTCCACTGATATAACTGCTATGCAAACAAAAGAAAAAAAAGTTATTTATGGCCTATTCTACTTCCTGGCATGTACTCTGGCTAAATGAAAATGCTTTCATGGGAGACAGAAAATTATGGTCAACTAATTCAACACTCTCAGCCATAAATAGATTATGAAACAAAGTATAATTAGCAGAGTTCATATACAATACAGAAACAAAATGCAATAGATTATTCACATAGCATACTAAATTAAATATAAATTATCTTGATATATGTGTAACTCTTATGCAAAATTCAATAAGTAGAGATTAAAGAAAAAACATGGTCAGAACTGAAAAGTAAAAGAGAAATAAAGATCTTTGAGGAGGTAGGATTCCAAAAAGTTCAGAAAAAAGTCCTTGGATTTAGGTGCTGCAAGACTAATACATTTCTGGCTCTTTTCAGGTATTATGTAAGCATTCTAAACTGCAATGTTATATCCTGGATATCTTGAACTGGGTTTAAGGCTCAGTTGTAGGAAATCTGAGAATTCTTGAAAGTTTTACTTATAAAGGTAGAAAGGGAAATCCTTGAACTTATGAAAACTTACATTTCAACTCTCTAATTGGCACTTCTCTGTAATGTGGTTGACCAGTTTTGTATAATTCATACAATGGTTCATCTAAAACTGAATATTCCAAAGGTGCCTTTTCAAGAAGCAACTGGACTTTCTGATAGAATACTGGACCAGAAAATCCAGTTGCCTCTTGAAAAAGCACTTTGGGACAACCATGACTTGGACAATTGAGAATCTCCATAGACATCTAGAAATGAATAATGACTCAAATTTTCCTCATCATACAAAAGATCCTCCCATCCTAAAGGCTTGCCTGGATGAAGTCTGATTGGACAAGACTTTTTTTGGAAGATTTGAGCTTTCCTGACTAGTTTTCTTAGTGAATTTTGACTGGACAAAGTCTGATTTGATAAGACTTCTTTTGAATGATTAGGGCTTCCTTGGCTATCTTTTTTGGTGAATTTCATTTGAACATATAGAATGCAGAAATTGATTATTCTATTTTCTACCCATTGTGATTCTTGTTTGAAATCAAATGGATGCTAGAATCTGCAAATTGGATTCCACACCAAACAAAATGTTTCAGGAAATACATGCATGTCTTTTCAGCAAAAATGAATTAATCTTACAGAAGTTCTGATAGTATAAAAAATTACCTCTATATCAGGTAAATATAAAAGTGATATTTTCTAATGTATAGGAAAACAATGTGTATAACAAGGACTTCCATCTAGATTCCTAAAGGAAATTCTCATTGATCAAAATACAAACAGACTAGATTTGTTGCAGTAAAACATAAGTGTTCCTGCAGTTCATTACTGGCAGTAAATGCTTACACAGGGCTTTTTAAGAGTTTAGTTTCCTTAATAAAACTCTTTTCCTCTATCCTCCCAATGGGCAGTAACTAACTTAAAAATATGTGGACTTCAGCTCTCAGAGTTCCACAATCAGCAAACAGTTATAGGCTTGGTTACTTCCCTACAACTCTTGTGTTAACTGAGATATTACAAAGACTACTAAGCACATTTGAGAGGGATGATATATCCTTCAGATATAAATCCAATTAATTTGTTTTCACTAAATTACTACAATTAAAGTTGTTTTCATGCTTGTTAGGACCCTTTGTGTTTTTTATAAAAATCGAACAGAAAATGGATGATATTGTAAACCTTGCAATAAATTAAATACAAAAGAAAATCTTAAGCGAATGAGGGAAAATGGGACCTTATCCAAATGTTCTGCTTGTCCATAATGAACTAAAGCTTCAAACAAAATCTTTGGTCTTGGCCTGAAGCTGAACTATGTAATCATGCACAGAACAGCTATATGACTTGGGCTGCTATCTGCCTACAAAGCTTAAACATTCATGTTGTAAGTTTTATGAGGAAATTGTGTTTGACATTGAGCAACAATAAATGACTAAATGATACCAATGAAGAAAAATGCTCATTAATGAGAAAAAATGGACTAAGGCTGCTATTACTCTTATTTCTCTCAGGAAAAAAATCATCAAATTCATGGAAACTTCATTTTGAAACTCTGTATTATAACTCCATTATGTATAGTGTTATAATTTAAGTTTTCCCATCTCTGTATATTGATACAAATGCTGAACAACAATGGTCTAGCAAGAACATTTTGACAATAGAATCAGTTGTCCAGAGATATGCTCTGCTTTTGATATATTCAAGCACAAGCTTGCACTCAAAGATGAGGAAAGTCCCCAATCTCTTATCTTTCGGCAAAGGGGTCAACTCTTGCCTGTGTAGCCTTGCATGAGGGACACACACAGCCATGGGGATGCTTGGCCCCATGAGAACTCCAACAGCTGAATTAACAATCCTAGTCTTCTCATCTTGGAATTCTCCCTCTTTCGCAATTTTATTATGTTGTTTTACTTTTTAAAAAAAAAAACTTAAATTATTCAGTTTTTAATGTTTTATTATAGTGATTAAATTGTACACTACCCACAGCTCCTCTAGAGGAAGATGGACATTTAAGTTTTTTATAAGTGTGTGTATATACTCTCTCTCTCTCTCTCTCTCACACACACACACACACAATTCTGATTTATGTGATAAGCAGTGGGGTGGATTTGATGGCCTAAGTGGTACTTTTTAATTCTATCATTCTAATAAAGGTTTTCTTAGGATCAATACCACCACAATAACAAACAGTAAATAAAGATAAAGCTTTCCCCTTCCAATCATGTCCAACTCTAGGGGTGGTTCTTATCTCTATTTCTTAGTTGAGGGAGCCAGTATAGTCATACTAGCTACATTTCTGTAATGTGGCCAGCATAACTATACACTGAGATACACAGAACACTATTAGCTTCCCGGTATCTATTAATCTACTCACATTTGCATGCTTTCTAACCAGTAGTTGGGCAGGAGCTGGGGCAAGTAATGGTAGCCCACTTCATCATGTAGTGCTTGAGTTTCGAACCTGGGCTATCAGCTTTCCAGCTAACAAGAGCAGTGTCTTTAACTGAGACATCACACCCCTACATAACACAATAAACAATATAAATTCAACAAAATACAAATCAAGTTATAATTTTTAAATTCCCTGATCTTAAATGTATGGACTATTTCCCTCCTGGATCTAAGCATCATAATAGATTCTAAGACTCATAGAATTCATACTGCAATGCTTCATTATTACCTTATGTCATTAAGAAGCAAAATAAAAACAAAATATTAAAAGGTCATAAATTCTTCCAAAGTCAATCTCCAGATTTCACACACAATTGATCTTGGCACTTCAAATAAGACATTTCATTTGCACCCATTGCAGTAAAATAAACCTATTTTCTAGAAATACAAAGGGGTTTTAAGCTCATTTTTTTCCTATTCACACAGAATATCATAAGCTTGCATGCTGTCTATAACTCTCACAGCTGTGCCCTGAATCATGGTTGAATATTTTAGGTGCCTTTATAATAGCGTCAGTACCCAAAATAAAATATGTGTGAGGAAGAAATAGAAGAAATATAGATATATGCAGTACAAAGTTGCAATGTATGTGTTGATTGATTTCTAGTCACAGAGTGAGGGAAAGTCTTTAGACTTATTGATGAAATGTTCTACTTCCTGTTAACAACATACCACATACATTTCTGTGAAATATTTTTTTAACATTATGATATTCCTGCAATGGGCTATATACTATTGAAATGTTAATATGAAGTTGAGAAACAAGAACAACAACAATACCTGGTTAGCAGCTGAAAGAAGTTCACACAGATTACTACATACAGACAAAATAGCATCTACAAGAAATAACATTTGCTTGTTAACTAGAACTACCATAACATGACAAAGCAATAGAAAATGATGAAGCTAAAGTCCTCTGGCACTTTAGAATTCAAATATTTTTATTTATTTATTTTTATTTGTCAATTGCTTACAAGATAATAGATATAAGTAAAAACATAGTTATGAATACATGGATACATATAAGAAAAATAAAATATAAAAGAAAAATAGGGCAGGGACGGTAGGCACGTTGGTGCGTCTAGGCACACCCCCCACAGACCTCTTAGGAAAGGGGTGAGGTCAATAGTAGACAGTCTAACATTAAAGTTTTTGGGGTAGGGAAGAAACCACAGAGTCAGGTAGAGTATTCCAGACATTGACCACTCTGTTGTTGAAGTCATATTTCCTGCAATCAAGTTTGGTATGATTAACCTTGAGTTTGTATCTATTGTTTGTTCTTATATTGTTATGATTGAAGCTGAAGTATTCATTGACAGGTAGGACATTGCAATGTATGATTTTATATACTATACTTAGATCGGACCAAAGGAGGCACAGTTCTGGTTTTCTAGGTCTAGAATTTCAAGTCTGATGGCATGAGGTATTCTGCAACGAGTAGAGGAGTGAAGAACTCTTCTTGTGAAATATTTCTGGACTTTCTCAACTGTGTTAATATCAGATACATAATGTGGGTTCCAGACTGATGAGCTGTATTTGAATATTGGTCTAGCAAATGTTTTGTATGCTCTAGTTATCAGTGTAATATTACCAGAGAAAAAGCTATGTAAGATTAGGTTAACAACTCTTAACGCCTTTTTGGCTATGTAGTTACAGTGGGTTCTAGTACTTCGGTCATTTGAGATGAGTACTCCAAGATCCTTGACAGAGTTTGGATCATCAACAAGGTCTTGACTATTCAGCTTGTATTTTATTTTCTGATTTTTTTTTGCCAATATGTAGGACAGAGCATTTATTTGTTGAGATTTGGAGTTGCCATTTGTTTGACCATTCTGATACATATTCAACGTCTTTTTGAAACACTATTGATTGAGGTGTTGAATAGTTTTACATCATCAGCGAAGAGAACGCAATTGCTCTTGATATGATCACAGAGGTCATTTATGTAGAGTATGAAAAGAGTTAGTCCTAGAACACTGCCTTGGGAGACACCACTGTAGACAGGTACAGAATTTGATAGGATGCTGCCAATTTTGACCATTTGTTGTCTGTTTGACAGGAATGCTTCTATCCAGTTATGCAGGCTGGGGTCTCCCTTTTTGAAGATGGGGATGACCATGCTTGTGACCATAGTTTTGGAAAGGAGCTGGTCCTGAAAGATTTTTCAAAGATTATGCTTAGAGGTTCGGCTATGGCAGTGGATAGCTTTTTTAAGAAGTAGGCACATATTCCGTCCGGTCCAATAGATAGAGAGGGTTTTAGATTGCATAGTGGTTTTTCAACATTGTCTTCTGTAAAATCAATATGTATTAGATCACTGTAGTTGTCTGTGGTTCGACTAGAAAATACTGGGCATGATCCATTGCTGTTTACAAATACTGAGCCAAAGAATGTGTTAAAGAAGTTGGCTTTAATAGTGTCATCATTGCAGTCTTTACCATTAGGTCCTTTCAGGGGTGGGATGGACCTTGAGACTTTTAGTTTGTTGTTTACAAAATTGTAGAAAGCGTGGGTGGAATTGGTGCATAGAAGGTTTTCTTTTTGTTTAATGTGGTAATTGGTGCATTCAGTGGCATAAATTTTTGTATAGGCTTTTGAAGTTGCCAATGTGACCAGATTTGTTTTTCCGCCAAAATGATTTCTTTTTGGATTGAAGCTTCCTTATTGTTTTGGGTAATTTGTTTTTTCTGGTTTTGGGAGTTGTTAATGGTACATATAATTTGATGACTCTTTTGGTTTCAAGTAAAAATATGTTGTTAAGGTCTTCTACAGTATTGCATCCAGAGAATAGAAATTGCCAATCAAGGGATAAGTGATCATTGTTTATAAGATCATAGTTGCCTTTTTTGAAGTTATAATTGAGGATTCTGTCATTGTGATGATTTTTATGTGGACGTATGTTGAGACAAAAGTTAATCATGTTGTGTATGCATGGACTTGCCACATAACAGCAAATGATTATATATTTGACCAAACAATTTTCAATAGGAAAGACAAATAAAGTCTGGATAGTATATGTGGCAGTTCCTGGAGATAGCAGAAAAGAATAAAATAAAAGGAACTGAAAAAGATAATAAAATATAAATATCTGCCAATAGAAGTAGAACTGTGGCAAGAGAAAGCAACGGTAGGGCCAATAGCAATAGGCTCCTTGAGTGCAATCCCAAAACAAACTTGAACACTATTGGCATTGACAAATTCATCATTCATCCATTGCAAAGGGAAGTTTTACTAGGAACAGCTTACATCCTGTGATGATGTTTCTAACACCCTAGTACAGGGGTTGCCAACCTTTTGGACCTCAGAAACCACCAAACTCATAATTTTAAATCCCATGGACCAGAGTCCCTGGGAAAATCCCAAAAAAGCTCTGCAGGAAAATTCCCCACCCCGTTTTCCTACCGATCGATCATTCTTTATTTGGGATTGCAGGATACTATCTCCAACTGCATTCTCAGGGAGAGGGAGAAAGAGAGAGAAAGAGAGACTTTTGACTTCATGCAAAGAAAGCAGCAGAAGCAGCAGAAGTCTTTCTTTCTCTCCCCCAAACTCCGCCAGAAATGAGTCTTTGCCAGCACAGCCTCTTGGAGCAAGATGCCTTGCAGGGTCCCAAAGACTCATTTCTGGCAGAGTTTGGGGGAGAGAATGAAAGACTTTTGTCCTTTTCCTTGCGTACAGCCAAAATCAGAAGAAGAAAGAAGCGGAAAGAAGCAGCCTGGTGTCCAGGCGAGGTGCATGGGGTGAGTGAGGGCAAGTTCCCCCTCTCCGCCCTTTCCCGCCTCCCCTCACTACCTCGTGTTGTTCTCAATGCAAGCGAAGCAAGCCCTATGTTCCCATGGGCCATGTGGGCGGCGCAGCCTTGTGTTCCCGCACAGCCTGGATTAATTGCTTTGGGGGTGCTTTGGGGGTAACATTTCTCTGCGGACCACCAAAATTTTCTTGTGGACCACCACTGGTCTCTGGCACAATGGTTGGCGACCACTGCATCACACAACATTCTTTCACCTATATGGAAAATGTAAGTGATTTATGTCCTGATAGTATAGTCTGAGATAAATGTGTTTTTAAAATACAAATAATACTCCAAAAGTCATGTCCCATAAGTCAATAAAGTATGTTTTATTAATATTTTTCACAAAAATACATAGCAATATTCAAATGTAATGTGTCAAATGAGAATGGAAATACTCAGAAGAAAATGGCAACCAATTTAAACATTTTAATGATATTTATGTAGTAACTTCTCTATGGACTTCTTTGGTATTCATAAACACATGGGACTGGACTAACTGGAATATTCACAACCTATTTTAGAGGAACTTAGGGATCTTCCTATTTTAGGGGATCTAACTAAAACTTACATAGTTTGAAAGATCTGTACTATTGCCATGATACTTTGTAAACAATTCTTTCTGTTAATTCAAAAAAAATCTTGAATCTGTATTTACAAATATTTTCTATTCCAATCCATTATTCAGTATCAGTGTGTGTGTTTTGGATCATCTTTTTTCTCTTAAGGAAAATTTATTTTATAATTAAATATTAATAATATCTGAGCTCTATTTTATAAAGCCTTATTTGGTCTACTGGGGTCAGTTGATTCCTCCCCAAACTAAATGATACAGTATTTAAGTTACTTTTTAAGATTTGTTGTTTACTTGCTTTAATTCCATGAATACTCATTTATATTAAACCTCCTATATTTGAAAAAAGCTGTTATTCTTCATTAGTCTATTTCACAAATTAATAAATCATTTAATATTGAGTTACTAATGGTTCTTCATCAAAGAGGCTGTTAAAAGACTTTTGTTCACTTTATTGAGTGCAGTTCTTAGGATTTATTTAACTTTTTTTAAAAAAGATTTTTTCCCCTGAAACTTCAGAGTGAAAGGATTTGTGACAGATAAGATAGGAAAGGCATTTAATGATAGTCTCATCAGACAAAATTATTTTTTTCAAAAAAAGCACTTGTCAAAAGTTATAATAATTTGATTTTTCCTATTGAATAAGAAAGAGAACAATGGCATGGAGGAAAATGTTTTAGTATCCATTCATTTTATATAATGTACTATATTATTTCTTCATTGATAAATGTGTGAATATAAAATGAAAAATCGGTGAGTGAAGAAAGGCTATAAATTTTGAATAAAACCACTGACGCTCCATTGTTTCTTTGGTTCCTTAGTTCTTACTCTAGCTCACCCAGAAAACTATTGCCTTTTGAGCAGAAGTAGATTGTAGTTCAACTGGAATGATGTATATGAGAGGCAGGGATGGTCCAGTCACCAAATATGGAGCGTAATGGTGTAGCTGGATACTCATTAAGGATAGGCTACACTACCAATTTTATAGAAAGAGTATCTTCATGATATCTTGAATTCAAATGTGTGACTGCCTATGTTCTGCAGGGAAAATTTGCAATCTCACAACAAGGACAACTGTGATAAAGTATTTAAAGTGTTGAAGTGGGACTAGGGAGATCTGGAATGAAATCCGTTCTTATCACTGGAACTATCCTGGATGGCTTTGACTCAGTCATTATTTCTCAATTCCATTTTTCCTCACTAAATCATTGACAATCAGTGAGATCATTGACAAAGGCAATATTCTCTTGAGCCCTGGAGAAAAGTCAGGACATACATTTAAGATAGATAGAGAAAATCCAAAGAGTGCAGAAAATGGACTATATACATAATGTCACCTAAACAGTTTGTTTCTATTTCTTTAGTTTGACTTGTTGTCTGCTGACTCAATTAGAAATTTGGCTTCAGTTATATTGTTCTTTTTTCTGTCCTTCAATGTGATTATTCTTTGACAGTCTTTCCCCTAAATACAGAAAGGGTCCTGCCATTTATTACTTCAAAACACGAGATAAAAATATCAACCCTGGATTCACTGTTAATGAAAACATAAAACAGATGGCATACTGTCTCATTTAAATCAAAAGAGAAGAGAATGCAAAAATATCACCCCTGATGGGATGAAAAGCAAGCTCTCTACTGGGGGTAAATAAAAAGGAGAAAACAAAATGAGAGAGAATAAGACTAAGCTTATGTTTAATGGGTTTACAATACTCTGATATTCTTTGATACTGTAGAATAGTAAGCCTGAATAAAGTATGTTTGTTTCTCCTTGAGTACAGGTAGTAATTGTTTAATGACCATTCATTCAGCAACTGTTCAAATTACAACAGCACTGAGCAAGAGGTAATTATGAATAACCCTTGCAGTTATGGCTATTGCGCCATTCCTGAAATTACATGATCATGATTTCCAAAGTTCTCTGGTGATTTCCATTGAGCAAAGTCAATAAGCTGACTAGAAATTGGAAGTCAGTGTCATGCGATGTCTTCACTTTAATAACCTATATGATCTTTAGTTAATAATGGCAACAGGGACTGCTTGAATTGCCATCACTAAATGGTGCAGACATGTGACATTGCACTTTACAATCACATCATTAATTAACAGCAATTCCAATATCCATTACCATTAACATAGAACTACCTTTAGTTTTCCTGATCTGGATTGTTGCAGCAAGTCCCATTGGAAACAGTATCTTAATCACTTCATTTTTGGTATCTGGTTTTAGCCACTCAGACCGGCATGTCAAAGTGGAATATGGCTTCAATATGATGGTTACTTTGAATGGGTATTTCCACACAAGTCTGCAGAACAATAAAATAATCTCAAGGATTTGTTACCAGGTTCATAAGCATCCATTAAAATGACATCTGTCATTGTTGAACTGTGTTACTGTTGATATCACAATATTTGGCTATTTGGTGAAGACTGAACCTCCTTATGAAAAACATTTACTTGGTCACCTAAGCAGTGACCGCAAGGCTTATATGCTCTATGCTAGAAATATTTACAATCAGATTTGTAAACTATGGATTATTTTTATTATTTAGGTTTAGAATTATTTGTGAATCCAATTAAGCAAGCTTCTTCTTCAAACCATTATGAAGCAAACTATGGTTATATCTAAAGCATGCTATCAGGATTCCAGCAGTTACCCTAATTAAATCATGAGTCTTGAGCCAAACTTCTAATCCTATTCTTTTGGTTTCCTTTTGGTGGTCACTTTTGAAACAATAGTATAGCTTTCTGTGCCTTTATCTTGTCCCTTCCCATACGTCCAAATTCCCTGCACATACAGGATAAGAAAAAAACCAGACACAGGCAAAATGTTTCAACCTAAAATATACTGTTTCAAATTAATGCATTGTTCCAAAAGAAGTCACAGCCTTTAGTTGCTTGTAGCCTATGGCATTCTTTGGTATTCATTTCCTTTCTATCTTTTCTTTTTATTGCAGAATAGTATCAAATTGTGGTGAGTATGTTTGCTGCTAAAAATCAGAGGAGCTTCTGGTTATCAAGTCAAAAATTATTGACATATAATTGGAAGAGCCATTACATACATCTTTCATTAACAAATAGTTTCAGCACATTAAAACATCATGACATTCAATAGTGATCTGAAGATCTGTTTTGCACCATTAGACTTACAGATGTGCCAAATTTAGATTGAAGAAATGAATTGTGTTTGAATTATACATATGGGTATATTTGATATTGTTGTGGCATAGGTAGAAAAACTGAATATAATCTTTCTCTTCTATTTTTATTTAGTAAAAAATGCATACACTCCTCTATTTATTTATGAAGGACAAAAATATGTTATTCTTCTAAATACTGTGTGTAGAGAACTGGGGATGCCTGGATTTTTTAAAAAATACAGGAAGTTAAAGTTCTAAGAAAAGGAGTTTATATCATGGAAATACATGTTTACTTTTGCATTCAAAAGTACTGTATGTTGGGGACATTTTTATTAAAAACAATATATAGTTGGGACAGTTGAATTTTGAAGAAAGTTGTGAATGAATTTTTTAATGGATAATTAAAAAGCACTTTTAAAACATACATTGGAATACTATTTTCTCAATGCACTTTTTAAAAAGACCAGATTTATATTCAACTGCACATCCCCAGCATAATTAAAACTTTTTGAAAACAAGCAAATAAATTTTATGTGGAGTAGTTTACAGTATTTGTCACCAAGCTTTACTTTTATCATTCATTCATTCATTCAAATTGTATAACTGCCCAAGTCAACCCAGTGATTCTGGATGATTTAAAATTTTATTCGATATAATTAGTGCATAAAAATAGGTGATTAACATTTCAGACAGTATTATCATATAATACAAATAATTAAATACAATTTTGAAAATCAGGTTTCAGAAAATTATAAAGATACTAAGCAGGATCTTTAGCTTATTTTCTTTTTGAGATTTCTTTTCCTTCAGTTACTTTGAGCTGAAAGATATTGTTCTTTCATGAAATTAAATCTAAATGGATAAGTGGTCTCATAGGACAAGTATTGTTAGAATAGTGTTGGAGAAACAGATTATTTTGAAGTTATGTTTGTGATTAGAATACAATAGTTGTAGTTTTAACAGCTGCTTCCATAGCTACTGCTTCTGCTTAAAGTCCATCCTATTCAGCTTTCATTTCTCCTGTCTTCTGTTACCCAGAAGTTTCAAAGTTCATGAATATCAGTAGAACATGCCCTGCTTCCATCAAGAATGAATGAAACGGTCCATTCAATCACTTGTTTGATTTTTTCAAAATACTGAATTTTACATCAAGACAACAGTGTTGGCAAGTGGCCAAAAGGGAAATGTGACCTGCCTTATGGTAATTATTTTAATGAATGAAATCAATATAATAAGAGAGTCCCAGAAACAGAAACAGAGATAGTTCCATGTAGAGTTTAAGGTGCTGGCCTAGGAAGGAAACCATGAGTTCTAATTCTCCCTCAGTCATAAAATCTGGTTGAGTAACTTTGGGACAGTCACTAACTTTCAGTCCAACCTCTCTCACAGGTTGTTCTCGGGGAAATCAGAGATGAAAGCATTACATATGTTCATAGCCTTGAACTTAAGATATACATCTCTCTCTGTCTCTGCTGCATGTATGTGTGAGAGAGAGGGAGGAGGGAGAGAAGGAGAGTGAAGGAGAGAGAGAAAGAGAAATTTTCCTATGTTAGCTCCATCGGTTCAATCCAATTTAAGGTTAAAACATATTCTGAGGATTTGTTTGAAAATCTTAAGATTTTTATTTAAGATTTGGGAGTTAGAAGGTTAGAAAAAAGCAGTTTTCCTCTGCAAATAAGGGTGAAGAATTTCGAACTGAAATAGTTTCTAGTGAAAGAAAAAAATTGGCTACCATTGCTTCAGTCATTTTATCCCACTATTTTCTTCTTTTACTAATAAAAACTGACAATATAGTTTATTTCTGATAAATTGAGCAGAAAAACATTTGAGTTGAGAATACTGTCCCACTTCTTGTCACATCCCCAGAGATGACAGAGTCTGAAGCTCAGCGAGACTTGAAAAAGAATCATAGTGATTAATCGTCAATCATCCTACTTTGGAGGCAGCCCTGAGCAATCCCTTTGGGGGCTTCCTGCCTGTGAAGACAATTTGTACCAATATTGATTTTACCATTATCTCTTTGGAGGTCAAAAGCTGTACAAAATGAAAAAATATGACTGGATAAATTGTGGGAATGAAGACTTTTATCCTAATTTGGATGATTTTCAGAATTTTGGGTATCAGAGTTAAATTAAGCAAGCCAATATTTTTCAAGTATTGATGATTCTTTGCATCTTTTACAGCAATTTATTCATGACTGGAGAATTTGAATTAGGACATTACTATTTGTGATGAGAAGGAAATGTAGGTCCTTCAAAAAATAATTGAGTTATACTTGTTATTGTAACATTTGGGAATGCAACTTTAAAGTTCTTATTGACATTTCTTGTTTTTCCCTGAAGTATTTATTGCATTATAAGTGGTGAATAATATATTGTTGGTTTTTCTATAGGTTCATACAGCTTTTGATTTAGTCAGGGATAGGAGCAACAATGCTACAATAAGTTTTCTTTCTATTTCAAGGACTTATTCCATTTTGTACAATTAAAATGAATTCTCCAAAGTTCTGAAATCACCAGAGCTCAAATTTTTATTGTATTCTTGAAGAATATTGACTTCATGGTTGATTTCTCCTGAGTTCTCAGTCAAGCCAGGACTATAGTGGGAATGAACATTATTAGAAAGCCATTTTTTACTGTCCTCCAAAAGAGAAACATCTCAATAGATTAATCAAGAAAACTCTACTGACAGTTTAAGGAACTGTCAACAGTAACTTGGGAAGACAACCTGGAGATCATCAATTATTGTTATGCAAAATTATTTGATTTGGAAACAGATAAAAAACGTTTCAAGACATTCCAGACTTAGATAGTTCTCAAAAAAAGTATCTGGAATCTTCTGAACCCTTCCCTCTCTAAAACAATGTTTCTGAAAAAAGCTTGTCAAAAGCTTCTCTGATGGAAAATAAAATCTTCTGTGGTTTCTTCAGATGGATACTTTTCCAGAATTTTTCCAATATTCCTACAGGACCCAAGGAAATGTGAATAGGGGAGAACTGCACAAGGATGATACACAAGAAAAGATGCATTTATCTTTTAATTGTAGATAACTGAAGTAAAAGGAGAAGGTGGCAGACAAAAGCAAACCAGTGTCCTAAGATGTTTTTCAAAAGTTTAAGTGATGTTTCCTGATCTTTGTTTCTCTAATTGGTAATTTTAATTACTAAAGTACCTGGTTTCCTAGAACAATATCTGCATATGTAATCCACTCTTCAACAAGCAAGATCCAATTTGTATTTGTGATTCAGTTAGATTTGAACCCTTGAATCCACTAAATCACTAAGGTATGTGATTTGATAGGGCTGTACAAACATAATTTGAATTGAAAATTTCAGCTTCAGAGACAACATGATTCAATTAGAATTGTAATATTCTGTTGCTAATGACCACAATAAAGTTATTTGAAAAGAGTTGTAATACAAGATTCAAGGTTAAACTGATTTTATTCAAGATTTTTTAGCCAATGCCCTTTATAGATTCCAATGAGATGCATTAAAAAGCATACAACTGCTTATCTGGGGAATATGGAATTAAAATAAAAGTCCTGTCTTTCAAGGGTATGCCAAATTTTAGCTGAATAACTTCAAGGTCTTATTACAATACATTTTGGAATCCTCTCATTTGCACATGGACATGGACAAGGAAAGAAAAATTCAGAAAATACATAATTGCCTAGCAAAGGATTAAGTTGTACAGTTGATTAGGAAAGTGTCCTACTCTCAGTGAAAAATGAAATTTAAACATTGCACACAGAACAATGATCAAAAGATAGGTCCCAGTATATTTCCCAAGAAGCAGGCAAGGTTTGGCCTAAATTGGTGTTTACCTTTCATTAGGTCAGTGAAATCAACTATCACATGATATAATGAATTATCATTTGGTAGAGTTCTTAAAACAGACTAAATTGTCATCTGTCAGAGGCACTTTCTTTGATGCTATATTGAGCAGGAGGTTGGAATAGATGATGTTTATGGTCCCTTAGAAATATATGATTCAATGCTTAAAATTTTATCTTATTAACAATTTTTTCTAAAATGCCCATCTTCCCGTGACAGTAAGTATTCTTTAATTAGCCGTTAATGGGAAAGTGCTTTGTATTCTCAAATCCCTGGGTGTTTTGCAACTTGTGGAAAGGTATATGATGCATTCTTGGGAAATGTGTCTTCTCATTGGATATATCCCATTATTACTAGCCTCTGTGTACTTAGCAGCAGGGGTGGGTTTCTACCAGTTCTGTCCACCTCTGTAGAACCGGTAGTTCTGAAGAGCAGCAGACATAGAACCGGGTCTATGTCTGCTGCTATTTTGGCCCAACCGCCTGCCTGGGCTTTAATCTGACCTTTATTTCCTCCTTTTTCAACCGCTGCTTTGCGCGACACATCTGCAGTTGAAAAAGCAGGAAAAAAAGGCTTTTCCAACGGTTGCGCACTTGCACTGGTGGGCCATGAGAAAATTTTGGTGTGCCGCAGAGAAATCTCACCCCCAGAGCACTCCCCAAAGCAATTAATCCAGGCTGCGAAGAAACACAAGGCTGTTCAGCCCATATGGCCCGGGGGAAGCCTCCCCGCCCCCTCACTCCTTACCCGGCAAACTTGTCTGCTAAGTTGCTATTTTTCCTTTTTCTGACCATTATCTGTTCTGCTGCACCGGGAGATTTAGATTAGCTAGGAAGCAGAAAATGGTTGGATTTCTTGCTTTCTAGCTAAGCACAGCCAAACCTCTCTTAGAATTGAAGGTTTGTTTGCAAGCAAATTCAGTGCAGACTCATGGCAAGCAAATTTGAGAGAATGACCTAGCCAATGGTAGATAGATCGATCACTGAATTATTCTGTGAGCAACTCAATCTGCCTGCTTTGCCTGATTTTGGATAAAAGTTGCTTTTTTAAAATAAAAAATTCAATATTTACATACATGGTTGTGAGTTAATTTTGTGAGTTTGCTTGCTAGCAAATTTTATGAGTTTGCCTGCAAGCAAATTTTATGTGACAGACTGAGCTAGCCAATGGCAGATAGCTAGATTTCTGAATGAATCTGTGATTCTGTGAGCAACTCAATCTGCCTGCCTGCTTTGCCTGGTTTTGGGTAAAAGTTGCTCTTTTTTAATAAAAAAATCAATATTTATATAAATATTTATAATATTTACATACAAGCCAAGCCCAGCCAGTCACATGACCACCAAGCCACACCCACAAATTAGGCCACGCCCACAGAACTAGTTAGTGGTCCCTGGGATCTAAAATTATGAGTTTGGTGGTCCCTGAGGTCCAAAAGGTTGGCGACCACTGTTCTAGGCTACCAGAGCTGCTTCTGACATCAGTGGCAGACCATATTTGTGACAAGTTTGTGGCTTGATGAAAAATAGTCTGTGTTAGTTAGCAGGGGCAATAGAAGCAGGCCAGCATACCTAAGTACAATGCCACATGAGTTTCCCATGGGGAAAATGGTATTCATAGCTTTTCAGTGATTTCCTACTTTGAAGTAACCTGAGAATCTGCTTCATGAGGTGATTCATTTAAAACTTCATTAAGTAGAAGCTTTCCTTTCAATTTACAAAGAGCTATGATTTTGTGCTTTCAAACCTATTCAAAAGCTTGGACCTTTGTTCAATGGAGGATTCCATTAATATCAAAATGCCTTTGAATCAAACTTTTGAAGCTTTGCACAAGTCTAACATTTGTTTAATTATAAAGCAAGGTTTCATTCACTACTGGGCTTGTATTAATTTTTACAGTCTCCTAGAAATTATTATCTTCTTCTATACTGCAGCTACCTTTTTTCATTGCTGAATGTTACAGGTACATTATTTGTTTTTAAATGAAAAAAGTAGCATAAAAATGAGCAAATTAAATCCACACCCTCCCATCTATCATGGATTAAGGCTTTGTCATGAGGGACCTCAACAACCATTGAACTATCCATGTGGCACACAACTCTGGATGTTAAAAAAATGTTGAATTAATATGAGCCATCTGCATCAAACTTTTTAGGCTGTGTTACAGGAAGTCCATGAAAAAATCTTAAATCAAATTCTTGCTTATAAATATTTAAGCATCTTAAATAACAGTCTTAAGTGCAGATAGTTACCTTTTATTATTTCCATACTGGTTCTGTTTTCTGGAACTTATTTATCACAATTATTATCACACTTGTTTACTACAACTCAAGACCATATTCTAAAGAGTACAAATAACATGGATCCAAAAGTAACCTAATGCTCATATATTTTATATTATTGTCACCATCATCATTCTTATATCATTTAAAAAAAACTAGTATTTTAGTGAAAATATTGAAAATATTTTACTACTATTGATGTTTCATTTTTATCCTCCTTCAAAAGGACATGCAGCAGCCATGGCCAAGATTGGTTTCCGAAACAAACCACCTACACTGCAAAATCATATGGACTACTCTACTTGACCATGGTAAAGCAATAGACACAATTTACCTAGACTTCTGCTAAGCCTTTGATTCAATGGTACATGACAAACTACTGTTATAACTAAACTCTTACGGCATTTCTGGATCCTTTCATAGGTGGATTACTGTGTTCCTGTCATACAGGCAACAAATAGTAAAAATAGGGAGCGCTATATCAAACCCTGCTCCAGTTAACAGCGGTGCCCCCAAGGCAGCATTCTAGGACCTACACTCTTTATACCCTACATAAATGACCTTTGCGATCACCTTATAAGCAACTGTGTCCTCTTTGCGGATGATGTAAAACTATTCAACACCACCAACAATGCTATTGTCCTGCAAAGTGACCTTGATTATGTGTCTGAATGGTCAAACAATTGGCAACTCCAAATCTTGACCAACAAATGCTCTGTCCTACACATTGGTAAAAAAATCAGTACACCAAATACAAACTAGGTGGATATGACCTCATTGACGATCATCACTCTGTCAAGGACCTCAGAGTACTCATATCAAATGACCTAAGCACCAGAGCTCACTGTAACAGCATTGCAAAAAAGGCATTAAAAGTTGTAAATCTAATCTTACAAAACTTTTCCTCTGGAAATATTGAATTGCTAACTAGAGCATACAAAACTTTTGCTAGACCAATACTTGAATACAGCCCATCTATCTGGAATCTGCACTGTATATTGTACATTAATACAATTGAGCGAGTCCAGAAGTATTTCATGAGAAGAGTACTACACTCCTCTGCTTGCAACAGAATATCCTATATCACCAGGCTTCAAATTTTGAGCTTAGACAACCTTGAACTACACTGCCTGTGGTTGGACTTAAGTGTAGTACACAAAATTATCTGCTACAATGTCCTACCAGTAAATGACTACTTCCGCTTCAACCACAACAATACAAGAGCATACAATAGATACAAAGTCAATGTAAACTGTTCCAAACTTGATTGCAGAAAGTACAACTTCAGCAAGAGAGTGGTCAATGTCTGGAATGCACTACCTGATGCTGTTGATACATCCTCTAACCCCTACTCCTTTAACCTCAAACTATCTACTATTGACCTCACCCCATTCATAAGGGTTGTGCATAAGTGCACCATCGTGCCTACCATCCCTGTCCTATTCTCCCCATTTATTTGTACCTATTTCCTGTATTCTTACTCATGTTTATACTTATACCTATTATCTTGTATGTGATTGACAAATCAAATCAAATAAATAAAAATAAAACTTGAAAGGATATCTGGGAAAGCTATCAAAAGCAGGAAATTATGGAGATCCAGTTGTACTATGGAGATCTTGGGTAGTATGAAAATATAGCCTGTTAGTAATTTAGATAATTAAAAGGAATCGATCCCCTGGCAATTTTACAGCTGTGAATCATTCAGCTTCTATTTTAAAAAATAAGCTATGTTAAGAAAGCGAAAACAAAAAGCTCATAAGCTTCTGGGGGGTGGAGAAAATATTACTTCAACCTTGAGGACTACATTTTCAAGGGAGAATCTTACAGGAAAGAAGAAGAAAGGATACAGAAGAAATGCTTGAGGAAAGACAAATCCTGATTACTTATCCTTCATTCAGTCTAAGTTCTTGAGAATGAAAATCTGTTTTGAAATTTGCAGGCCAATAGCTATCCCAAAAAACCCAACTTCCTATTTTTGTTTTTCCTGTTTACTGAAGATAAACAAAAAAAGGAAACATTATTTTTTACAGTAAAATTTTATTTCAATTTTCCACATTTTAAAAACATATCTTTTTAGTGAACAACATGATTCCAGGTTTCCACATTTATATGCAAAAATGACCATAATTACACATTCATCTTTCATGTTCAACTTCATAACTTACCAATACTTTACGTATTTTCTATTGTTATATTTTTCCAAATACTTTTCTCCTATTTGAATCACAAATAACTCTCACATCTTCATAATCGTTATATTTTTATACTTTTGTCTGTCAGATTTGCAATTTCATCACATATTCTTATTTCATCATTCCACAATTTCTAAATTCATTCAAGCATTTCAAAAAATGCCCCCCCCCAGTTACTAATTTGAGTATGCTTACATATTCTTTAATTACTTCCCCTTTAAATCCAAATAAAATTTAATTTTTAATATCTATAGTAATTATAATAATAATAATCTCATAAGAAGTGCATAACATATATACATTTTAGGTTAGATTCCGCATGGTACTTTCCCCCTTCAATTTCATGAAAATTGTTTATAACTTCAATAAGAAAGATTAATCCATTCAATTAATCCTAAACACTGATATTAATATCATTACAACAATCCTCATAATTCATTTCAGTTGTATTCTATGTATTCATTAAACATATTTAATAAACTTATCATAATTTCCTTTTTTCACATTTACTCCATTTATCTTTGTGTATAGTTTAAAAGAAAAAAGAGTATTCCAACAGTAAAAGAAATATCAGTTCCATTCTTCTTTTTAATAATCTATAATTCCCTATTTTCTAAGTAGCTTATAACTTCTAATATATTTATCCTATCCCTCATCACCTTGCAGAATCCCCTTTCTTATTCTTGATTAACCATTATCTCTGTCTTTTAAATAACAATTTCTTTTAATTATTGCACGATTTCCATATTTCTTTGTTTCCTTATCCTGTTTTTTATCACTTCATTTCCCCCTTTCTTTTCACACTCCAGTTTTTATCCCCCTCCCTCTTAAAAGCTTCCTTCCATAATCTACTTTTCTGCTGTTTCTTTTTACTATTTTTGGTTTTGTAAGTGATCCCCTTTTTAGTTACCTCCTTGAATCCCAAATTTTTAATTCCAACTCTTTTCCCTCCTTGTTTTAAAATTCGTTGTTGCAAATGTTCATTAAAGGTGACCTCTTCTTTGATCAACTCCTCTTCTGGCACTCCTTTCTGTTCTTTATATTCTAGAATTGCCATTTCTAAACATTGTAAAGCAAAGCCCAACAATTCACCTCTTTCTTGTAGTGTCTCTTTCATATGTCTAAGTTCCATTTTTAAGTCCAAAAGGGATTCTGTCCAGTAGTTTAATTCAATTAATATCTGTAAAGTTTATTTTCAATTATCAGCTTTAATTAATTTATCTTCAGGTTTTTTGGATTCATCAGATAGTCCAGGATCAAGTTTATACCAAAGTTACCAGTCAGTCCCAAAGTAATTTCTTCTTACTTCTTTCTTTATTTCAGTAATCAAAGTTCCACTTTCACTTGCCAGGGTCTTTGTTTTATTATATCAAGATTCCATTTACTTGTATCAAGTCAAATTCTTAGAAAAACCAGTTTTTTAAAAAAAGAATTGTAATTACATTCTTTGACCACTAGATGGCACTCTCTGTAATATTAAACCTTCAGCCTTTTTTTTTTCACTTTTTCCCTATTTAGGGCTTTTTAGGTTTAAAAATTCCAATAGAGCCAAATATCCAATTAATATATTTTTTTGATACATTTAAGTCTAGCTTTAATTATGCCTGTTTAGTGTCAAAGATATATTTATCCAATTTAAACAAATATCTTCTTCCGCTGTCAAAAACATTTTTCCTTCTCTTTCTAAATCTGCCGCTTTAGTTCTTTTCTTAAAAATTCTTAAAGGTTAATTCCAGGGTACCTTTAACTTGGGAATTGCACCCAGTTCTCCTGATTTCTATGCCATTCTCTTCTCCTCCACTACTGCACAATGTTTTCCCAGTCAGCTCACCTCTTTAGGGTGACCATATTGGCCACTGCTACAGCTGTCTTTAGAGGGGAGTATTGCCAAGCCAAGGAGGGGAGATGTGGTTCCTCAACCTAGCTGATGATCTGCCCCTTCTTCACCACCTCTATGTGGTGGTTTCAGCCTCAAATCAGAATGATCGGGATCCTCTGGTGGGAAAGCATGAACTGAAACCACGGATGATCGTGGATTTTGGTCCATCAGCGAAGGAGTCCAGCCGGAAGTTCCAGGAAATATTGTAAATGTAGTCAAATACTGTAGGAAATCCTACAGACCATCTTGCCTCAACATGGACTAAGATCTCCAATCTTCTATTATAATTAGGATAGGGATATTTGGACTCAGTGTTCATGTGAACTTTAAACAATATCTAAGCACAACATTTTCTGTCCAATGTTTGCACAAGAACAGAGGGTTCCTTGGATCTTCTGTCATCTCCCCATAGAACCAGAACAAAGTAAAAACATAATGTCTGAAATCAGATGAAACCACATACCCTAACATTCAACTCCTCTTATGCCAGCATCTCTTTCCTTTGGAATCAGTTCATAGTAGATAGTTCTAACTTTCTTCACTGCCAAAGCAAATGTTTCTTTCAAACTAATCCTACATATCTTTATTCATGTTAATTCTATGTTCCCCAGACACTCCTGTGTTCTATGCTCTCAAATTGTGTACTTACACTCTTTGTTAGGGAACAAAACAGAGTACTGTGGAAAATAAAATTGCAAACATGGACTATCCCACATCTTGTTCCATAATCTAAATGGAAACATATTCCTAAGGAGTGTATGCTATTATTTAAGAATTGAACTAAATTTCTCTGACTTTATAGAGCACATCCAGATGAAAAAGTATTCTTGTATTGTGCTGTTAAAAATGTGTCTGGAAATATATAGTAGATAAACAGCATTGAAAGGTTCCTTAAATTTATTGCATAATAGCATGGCTTGCAGAATGCCCTATTCTATAACAGCAATGATTGTCCAAGTTAATGTGACTGATGATCAGAATTCTCTCCTTCCTAGAAAGAATTGCCTGACCCCAAAAATGGTAAATCTACTCTCCTGGGACTTTTTTTAAAGCTGATTTATTGTATTTTAATTGTATTTTGTTTCTGTACAATTTTGTTGTTAGAAGTTTTCTTAAAGGATAGTGTATAAATAATCAAAAGAAACAAAATGAATAATTAAAATATAATGTAAAAGAGAAAGAAAAGAAGGAGACAACAAAGTTACAATATAAAAACAAGAAAGGTAACTTGTTAAGATGCACTGAGAAAACTTTTTTCAGGAGCACCTTTTGTATAGAGCACGATTATCAGTTATACTTTGGCACTTCCTTTTGATTCTGTGCTCAGGAAGGGAAGGGAAGGGAAGGGAAGGGAAGGGAAGGGAAGGGAAGGGAAGGGAAGGGAAGGGAAGGGAAGGGAAGGGAAGGGAAAATTTGTCAGAGAAGTGGTAAAAATGTATTTTGTGAGAAACATGCAACATTACTATATCATTTTTGGTCTGAAAAGATAATGGCAACATTGTGTTTTGTGTATTGGGGGCTTTTAGTGTATTGGGGGCTTTTATATTCTTAAGTTTTCACGGGTATTTATATGTAGAGTACTCAGCTTTGTCCGGGTATTTTCCCACGTCATTATATGTATTTTGTGAGAAACATGCAAAACATTATTATATATTATTTTTGGTTTGAAAAGATAATGGCAACATTGTGTTTTGTGTATTGGGGGCTTTTATATTCTTAAGTTTTCATGTGTATTTGTATGTATGGTACTCAGCTTTGTTCGGGTATTTTCCTACGTCATTATAGTTGTGCTTTTAAAGTTGTAAGTGACGTTTCAGCAGAATCTCAACTGCCATCATCAGGCTTGTGTATAGTGTTCGTCTGTGAGTCAGGCTTTCACAGCCATTTCTGTTTTAAATTTAGTGCTAGCCTACTGCTGTGTTAGAATGGTTTTTTCTTCATCCTGATTGGTTGGGAGTCTTGGTCTGTGTTTATTGGTCTTGGAGTTTGCTGTGTTCTGCCTGATTGTTCCTAATATTTTCTGTCTGTTTTGTAGCATTTTTTTGTCTTGATTGGCTGGCAACATTGTGTTTCCTGAATTGGAGGCTTTTAGTGCGGCTTGGCTTCGGGTAAACAGATGGCTATCATTTATTAGGAAGCTAGGTTTCATCTGGGTGCCTGGTTGGGGTGTGTTTGATCTGGAGGTATCAGAGAGGGTCTGTTTGTGCCCAGGTGTTTGCTTGGTTTGTGGTGTGGAGGCTTCCAGATAATTGACAGTCTGGTGGACTGTCAATTATCTATTATGAATAGACTCATCTATTCATGCTTTCAGGTTTTTTTTCAATTTCTATGGCTTCTCTGATAATTCTGTAGCTGGGGTTTTCTATAGTGGCTAGGGTTTTGGTGCCATTGAAGTCGATGCTATGACCTGTGGCTTTTATGTGTTGGACTAGTGAGGAAGTGTGTTCCAGCTTTTTTATTGCATTCTTGTGTTCTTCCAAGCAGGTACTTATTCTTCTACACACACACACACACACACACACACACACACACACACGTGAATACATATCCAACAAAGTAAATAGACTGTGCAGATTGCAATACATTGTTAATAGTTCTTTAAAAATTGATGATCTTACCTGACTATTTTTTTAAACAATAAATTGCTCAGGAAACAACAGTTAGAATAGTTATGAACAACTAAAATGTCAGATTGAACGTTTATTTATTTTTATATTTTACCATTCCCTTTTTCACTTACATGAGACAATCAATCGATCAATCAATAGTAATGTACATAAATAACAAAGAAAAATTGCTATAAAATAGCAACAGAATAACTTGAAGAACAATAGCAATAAGGAACTTTATAAATCAACAGAGTCAAAACATATAACAGAAGGATCATAAGTCTTTAAAAGTTAAATAACTCTCTAAATAGAAAGATCAATACAATAGTAAAAGTCAATAAGAAGACAGTTTGTAAATTTGGCACTGCAACTCTCAACAGAAAAACTGCCTTCAAATGCTGAGCACCAAAGAATTGTGGCCTTTGAACTATGAAGAAGAATCCTGCGAGTTTTTGGACTGCAAGGTGATCAAACTGGTCAGTCCTAGAGGAGATCAACCCTGGCTGCTTTTTAGAATGCCAGATCCTGAAGATGAAACTCAGATACTTTGGCCACCTAATGAGAAGGAAGGACTTGCTGGAGAAGAGCCTAATGCTGGAAATGATTGTGGACAAAAGAATGGGACAGCAGAGAATGTGGTGGCCGGACGGAGTTACTGAAGTAGTCCGTGTGAACTTAAATGGATTCTGGAGGATGGTAGAGGACAGGAAGGCCTGGAGGAATATTGTCCTTGGGGTTATGATGGGTCAGACATAACTTCATAACTAACAATAAATAGAAAATACCCTTTCCTCCACAGTCAAAACTGACACCAGACAGAACATAGAACAACTCAAAGAAGTAGAGAAGGTCAGAAGATGTGAAGAGAACTGCCCCGTAGAATTGCCAAGAGTCAGACACAACTGAATGGATAGCATCATTATCATCATCCTTCTCTCACCCATTGGAAAGTATTGAAAATGACTCTAGTTTTCTACAAGCAGAAATAAAGATTTAAACTTTTTTAAGAAAAAAATTAGAATAAAAATGTATTTGGAGACACTTTGGCTCAAATTAATGTAAACAATCTGTTCTCTCTCCCTTTCTGGGGAGAGTAGTGACCATTATTTTTTTAAAAAAAGATTAGTTGTATAAGTCTATTAAAATTTTTGAAATGTAACAAAGGAATTTCTTTAAACAATCTAAAATAAAGTCTGAGTTTATTTTTCTGAGTTAAGTTTTTTGTTTGTTCGTTTGTTTTCATTTGTTGATTTCTACTGTAGAAATCAATCCTACAAAATGATTTTGGCTGGACTATGTGCTAATGTTTTGGATAGCACTTGCCTTTTTTAACATATTGAATAATTAATCTCCAGGGAAATATTTGCTTTTGGCAGAAAAATATGCGATACATTCAAACAGTCTTCTTTTTCTTTCACCTCAATTGTAATTCCAAATAACATTTTTTTCTGCCAATTCATTAAAAACTTAATATCCTTTGATGACTGACAGTATAAAATGAATAACAATATTCTTAAAGAAATGCTATTGTTTATTACAAGAAGCACTGACTCCATAAGAGTGATTGAAAAGCTGTCATTTTTATCTGCTCATTGAGTTATGATGTCAGGTGTACAATGAATAAATTTATTGATTGGGAAGAGTATACAAAGGTACAGGAAAGTAATTTCCCACTTTTATCCTGTAATAAGCTATTGACCTTCTCAAAGAAGAAAATGAGCAGTAAATTCAGGCAATTCTGATGCCTTCCATAAAATCTAAAGAAAATCTGTCTAGAGACCAAGATATTTTCCTTTGTTTGATAATTTGGGTACTGCTCTGGAATATTGTTATGTTTGTAAACCAAACATTTGATGCATGTAAATTATTCATCTTCTATATTAAAATATTGCTGTAAATATTATGTGCTGGCAAATATTGCAATTCTGGAAGATAGCATGACATCCTGCCTCAACATACATTTCTGTTTTATTGTTCTAGATGTGCACTAAATGATTTAAATCTTGGAGGCACTATTTGGTATTTATTCACATGCATTATACAGTGTAGATTAGAAGACTATGAATATTTTAGCTAGTGTAGTATCACTAGAGAATCAAAAAATAGATATGTAATGTAGGCCATTATGTAGCAACATCCAGCTGTTTTTTTGTTGTTGTTGGATATGTATGTATGAATATGACCATATGTAGCATCCATTCACATACATCCATAATGTGCAGAGAAAATAGTATCATTTTTAAAAAAGCAAAAAACAAATTGGAAAAATATACTAGTAATTAAAGTCATTACAGACATACTCAAGGGCATCTCTGTTTGTGCAACTCTGGCACTGAATATATACAACATCAGATTTAAAACCTTAAAAGGATACTGAAATCTTTTGCAACAAAAAGCTCCAAGAATCTTATGGCATCTTAAAGACTAATTGCTGTTATTACATATGGGCATACTACAAAAAGCTGAGATACTGTTCTCAACAAATTACAGAAAACATAAAAAATGATGGATTTGAATTGGGAATCTCTTCAGGTAGTCTGGTTTTGCAATTATGCACACATCCCATTTGAAAGATTCTTTGGAAATCCCAATTCTAGAGAACAAACTGGTCTCTGAAGAACAGTAAATATTGGATGGATGAATGGATGGATGGATGGATGGATGGATGGAATAATAAATACGCAGATTACAGACTATTACTAGATATGATTTGTCTTCTAAGCAAAAATGCTTCAAAATTGAGTTTAGGTACCTTTTACTTATTAGACATGTTTGATAGTTGTGCTAAGTGTCAGGCTTCAAAACCCAAGAAAGACACACTGAGGTTTTTCTAAGCAGTTTCCTTTATTGTTCCTCACCTATAGAAAAAAACCTTGCCAAATTCCATGCCCCATTAAACGTATAATCTGATAACTCCTACAAAAGAGCTATTTTGACTCTCTTCTTCCTATACAAACTATCTGAACTTCACTGTTTTTTGGTCCTCTAGAATCACATTCTCTCTCCTGGTTATTTGGACTACATTCAGTCATAACAAGTGATATTATGGCTAATACAGATTACCCTTAGAAATAAGGAATAGAATCAAAGATTGTCATCTTTCTCATCTTTCCTAATACCTTCTCCAATTAATATCTATGGTTTATCACTTATGATTAATGATTGTAACTATAATCTATGACATATGACCTATCACTTTGTTATTTGAATGTACACTAAGAGCATATGCACCAAAGACAAATTCCTTGTGTGTCCAATCACACTTGGCCAATAAAAAATTCTATTCTATTCTATTCTATTCTATTCTATTCTATTCTATTCTATTTTCTATTCTTCTCTGCTCTGCTCTGCTCTGCTCCGCTCCACTCCGTTCCATTCCATTCTATTCATCAAAGACAAGATACTAAATTAGCATAACTCTTACATTTCTTCATATTTTCCATAACTGCTACTGTTTTCAAAGATTAAATTCACTGCATGAAGAAAGCAGGAAGGAAGGAATGGATATTTCTGCCTTATTTGTATTTATAACTACAGATGGAAAATTTAGTGCATAATTATCTTAAAGTCCTGATGTACTTCATCGTGGAATAAAATAGACAAATCCTTCAGATCTCTTTTTCTTTATAATTTTATTGCATGAGGAATGGAGTGGCATACTTTTTAAAATTTTGGATGATGGTTTGAAGAGAAGCATCATTATTTCCTGTATTCACATACCTTTTGCCACCCTGTTGGATCTGAATGAAAACATGACAAAAATTCCAAATTAAAAAGGGATAAGAATACACAACATAAGCAATATTTTTCAGAGAGAGAGAGAGAGGGAGGGAGGGAGGGAGAGAGAGAGAGAGAGAGAGAGAGAGAGAGAGAGAGAGAGAGAGAGAGAGAGAGAGAGAGAGAGAGAAGAATTACTTAAATAACAAAAATCTATCTATTTTTAATGTTGGGTGTTTACATTGATCCCAATCCCTGGTCATATTCATTTGTCATATTCACTTGTTCAGGCATGAACACCTACATACTGTAAATTCTGACCCTAATAATTACCATGTTTAGAATTACCATGATGTCTTCCATGGACATGTTCCAATCCTGATTATAGCTATTCATATTTATGAATATATACTAAATTTTGTTTCTAGTCTATCAACCAAATATATCTGAGTACAAAACCAGGTTGGTGTAATAGGAGGAAGGCTGGTTACTGTGTCTAAGGAAGGTCTAGAATATAAATTTATTCACTCCTACACCAGCTAATATTCTTGCTTATGCTTTTAGGCATGATGTATTTTAAGTCTAGCAATCTATACATACATTTAAAAAAAAATGATAATAAATAATAATAAATAAAATGCCAGCGTATGATTAAAAAAAAAGTCAAGCTGGTGACTAGGATGTTTTGATTGAAACTATTTTTTTTATTATTATTTGTATCATACCTAAAAATTGTCACACCACAGACACCATCTTGACCTTTTTTTTCAACTTTACTTTCTTAATTATATTAGTATTAGTATGTAGAGGTATTATAGCTACGCAAAGGTAAAGGTTCCCCTCGCACATACGTGCTAATCGTTTCCATCTCTAGGGGGCGGTGCTCGTCTCCATTACAAAGCCGAAGAGCCCACTGTCCTAAGATGTCTCCATGGTCATGTGGCCAGCATGTTACCTTTCCACCAAAGTGGTCCCTATTTTTCTACTTGCATTTTTACATGCTTTCTAACTGCTAGGTTGGCAGAAGCTGGGACAAGTAACTGGAGCTCACTCCATTACGTGGTGCTAGGGATTTGAACCACTAAACTGCCAACCTTTCTGATTGACAAACTCAGTGTCTTAGCTACTGAGCCACCGCTGCATCCTTCTTATAGCTAGTCCACTCCAGAGGTGGTATTCAGCAGGTTCTGACCAGTTCTAGAGAACTGGTAGCAGAAATTTTGAGTAGTTCAGAGAACTGGCAAATACCACTTCTGACTGGAGATTTTACAAAATCCTTCCCCTGCCATGCCCACCAAGCCATGCCCATAGAACCGGTAGTAAAAAAAACTGCATCCTACCACTGGTCCACTCCAAAAATACAAATACAATTAAAACATAATTATAGGGCTTAACAAAGAGTAGACACTAAGACATAAACCACCATGGTAATATCTCTATTTCTTTTTCTCACAGTCTAGAGTTAATGCACAGAGAAAAGTAATAAAATAATGTTCATATCAAACAGAAAATTTGAATCAGAAGCTGAGCTGCTGCCTTTTTTTCTCCAGCTGTATAGACATATTTTAGCAAATGGTACACAGGAAAAATAAAATAAGTACAGATACTGTTTATATCTTCAGGTTGGCAACATGAAAATAAAGTGATACCGGACTTCATTCTCATATTATACAAGCAAAGGTAAAAATAGATTAGATTAAAGCATCATTCTCTTGTTTTTTGGGAAAAGCTTCAGAAAAGAAAATACTATCAGAGTGTTATACTGTACATGGAGAGTATATATGCTATGGATTATATTCTAAAATTAGATTATTTTATATGATTATTTTAACTACATTTTATCATGGTTTGCATATAATAAATTTATCTTCTGGACTTTCTATAATGTTTATATTGCAGCTGATTTCACCCTAAATACAGCAATGTTTCCCATATTCGTGGGGCATGATGGGTGATAAATTTAATGAATAGTTAATAAATGATCCAAAGCATTAGTTCCCTGTTGCATAAACTCCCATAAAACTCTGCATCTTCAGTATTTTAAGATGGATTGATTTTACACAAAAGGATTAACAAGAATTGCTGCTACACCTGCTATCTATATTTCCTGTGTTTATAGAAATCATCATGAAAAAAAGCATATTCAAAGTAAACCAATCATTTTTCTTCTCTTAGGTCTTTTTGGTCTTGTGAGCCTTGTAATGTTTGCCCTTTCTTGGTTTATTTATTTATTTCTATTTTTACAATGTATGTGGAACAATGTTAGTCCCTCTGAATTATAGAGTGTGTGGTTTTGCTTTGTTTGTCTAACCTAACTTTCAGGAGTGGGATTCGTAAATCATAAATCACCGAACCGGTAGTTACACTGGTCGGATCCCACCCCTGGGTAACTTTACCTCCACAGTTCTTTCAAATAATGAAGACTTGTTGGTATTTGTGTGTGGTAAGGCAACAAAAGTTTTGCCTGCCTGTCATTCCCAATCATTAATTGATTCAGGATTCATGTCCTCATAATTAATTATTAGAATATCTTTCTTTCTTTCTTTCTTTCTTTCTTTCTTTCTTTCTTTCTTTCTTTCTTTCTTTCTTTCTTTCTTTCTTTCTTTCTTTCTTTCATCCTTCCTTCCTACCTTCCTTTCTTTTCTTTCTCTCTCTCTCTCTGACTCTCTCTTTTTTTCTCTCTCTCTCTCACACACACATTATTTGCAGTAGATGTTTATTGATAGATTGAAGTGAGTTGCAAAAGTACATTACCCACTTGATTAAAAAATATTAATGGAGATTCAATATCATGATCAGGTGAAAACATAATCATGTTCATGTTACTTATTTCATCTTTATCTAAAATATAAGAAAATTGAGAAATGCATAATTCTTGGTTATCTCCTGGGGGTTTTGCATTAAAATTCTTCAGCCATGCTTATTAATTTAATGGAATTTAGTTCTTTAGTATAAATGCTGAGTATTTGTCTGATCTAAAAAGAAATCTCTTGAAAATTATCTCTTTGATCCTTTATCTTTTTCAAAAGTCATTGTCATATGTTCTGCATTTAAACATCCCTTTAAAGTTATTAGAATTTTGAAAGGCCTATGAGGTATCATCCTTTTAATCATATTATTAATTATAGAATATTTTAAAATGTAATAAAGATTTAATTTGATAACTGTAAAACCAACAACTCCATGGTATATATTGTTCTCCAGTATGGAAGGAAATGCTGACCTTCTCTGCTTTTGCCCTAGGGAAGCTTTGGCCATATATGGGGGAAATTCCATTTTATAGTCCCTATGCTGAAATTTAAAAGAGACAAGGAAAAAAATATGTTGCTTAATTGAAGGTGGGAATAATTTCCTTTTTCCAATTGCAGAAAAAAAAGAATAATTCCATGAAATCTAATATAAATGTAATTAAGTATTGAAGCAAAATTGTACCCTACAGACTTGCAATATCAGATGAAATCTATTAAGGATAAAGTTGGAAGCCCACTTTTGCCCTTTCTAATCAAGTGATGGATTGATGGAAGCATTAGCATTTGAAAAAAAAATAGACTGAATCAGCTATATGCATAATATACAATATCTTTTACTAAACTAGATTATTCCTCACTAAGGGATTTGTTCTGTTCATCTCTCCTTAATTATCAGTTTCAAAAGACTGAGGATAAGCTAAAATATGGCATTTAAGGAGAAATTAATTAATCTCTATATTATATTTATATCATGGTTCTATATTTATAACATAAAATTAGTGCATAAAATTCACAGAAACAACATATAAAATGTGCATATAAAACACCAGAACAATGAAATGTTTTAAAAACACACAGAATGAGTAATGAATAAAATTATGAATAAAATTAAATTATATATAAGTAGTTACTGGAGTGACTAAACCTATGGCCAGATATACATATCATTTAGTCATTGGATAGCAGTGCCCTCAAGATGAAGTATTTCATGCAGAGATTCAGGGAAACTTCTGAGGGGATATTCCATTCCCACAGGCACAGTTAGGATTATCAAGTAGCCTCCACTTATGATATATTTCACCTGCCATGGTTAGTTGATTTTCCTTTGGAGACCAAACTAAAAGGAGCATTATATTGGATCATATACTAAATTAAACAGATCTGGGTTAGAAGTTGCCCACTCCTTGTACCAAGCTATCTCAGTCAAAATCTTCTCTAATTGCTGTCCAAATATATTGTTTATTATTGAATGTATATATTTTACTATACATTATTTCCATATTTTCTATCTGGAATGTTGTATTTTCTATAGTATGTTTTAAGGTAACAATTATATACTTTTGGGATGTATTAAAAGCTTTTTATCTCAAAATGTATGTCTAAATTTGTGTAAACCAAACTTGCAGAAAGCTGGGTTAAAAAGTTTTTAAAATATCCCAAAATATGATTAGCAAGCAATTTACTGTCTGCAGTTGAAAAAAAGTGAAAAAATAATTTTCGTACAAAAGCACAAATATCCTAATTTCTCTCTTTCTCTTCGTCCTCTCCTCCTCTCTCCTTGAAGTAATTTTCTTTGCCTAACTTTCTCACAACAATAGCTAGAGACAGTCTCTCTATATATTGTTTTATTTATTTATTTTTATTTGTTAATTGCTTACAAGATAATAGGTATAAGTAAAACATGGTTATGAATACATGGATACATATAAGAAAAATAAAATATAAAAGAAACAATAAGACAGGGACGATAGGCACATTGGTGAGCTTATGCATGCCCCCTACAGACCTCTTAGGAAAGGGGTGAGATCAATAGTAGACAGTCTAAGGTTAAAGTTTTTGGGGTTTGGGGAAGAAACCACAGAGTCAGGTAGAGTATTCCAGACATTGACCACTTTGTTGCTGAAGTTGTATTTCCTGTAATCAAGTTTGGTGCGATTAACCTTGAGTTTGTATCTATTGTTTGCTCTTGTGTTGTTATGGTTGAAGCTGAAGTATTCATTGACAGGTAGGACATTGCAATGTATGATTTTATATACTATACTTAGATTGGACTGAAGGCGGTGTAGTTCTAGGTTTTCTACGTCTAGAATTTCAAGTCTGGTGGCATAAGGTAATTTGCAATGAGTAGAGGAATGGAGAACTCTTCTTGTAAAATATTTCTGGTTTTTCTCAACTGTGTTAATATCAGAAAGGTAATGTGGGTTCCAGACTGATGAGCTGTATTCGAGTATTGGTCTAGCAAAATGTTTTGTATGCTCTAGTTTTTAGTGTAATATTAGCAGAGAAAAAGCTATGTAAGATTAGGTTAACAACTCTTAATGCCTTTTTGGCTATGTAGTTACAGTGGGCTCTAGCACTTAGGTCATTTAAGATGAGTGCTCCAAGATCCTTGACAGAGTTGGATCATCAACAAGGTCTTGACTATTCAGCCTGTATTTTATTTTCTGATTTTTTTTGCCAATACGTAGGACAGAGCATTTATTTGTGGAGATTTGAAGTTGCCATTTGTTTGACCATTCTGATAGATAGTCAAGGTCTTTTTCAAAGGGTAGCAGTATTGTCTGTGGTATTGAACAGCTTTACATCATCAGCGAAGAGAACGCAGTTGCTCTGAACACTGTCTTGGGGGACACCACTGTTGACAGGTACAGAATTTGATAGGATGCTCTCAATTTTGACCATTTGTTGTCTGTTTGATAGGAATGCTTCTATCCAGTTATGCAGGTGTCCATTGATACCATAAGATTTTAGTTTTAGGAGTAGTTTGTCATGTACCACTGAATCAAAGGCTTTACAGAAGTCTATGTAGATTGCATCTATTGCTTTGCCCTGATCGAGCTGTGTAGTCCGTATGTTTTTGCAATGTAAGAGTTGCAGATTACATGATAGTTTTTTCCTAAAACCAAATTGTTTATTAGAGAGTAGGTTGTTTGTTTCTAAGTGGAGGATGATGGATTGGTTAATAATTGATTCCATGACTTTACAGGTGACGCAGCATAAAGAGATTGGTCTGTAATTTTCAACTAGGCTGGGGTCTCCCTTTGTGAAGATGGGGATGACCGTGGCTTGTGACCATCGTTTTGGCAAGGAGCTGGTCCTGAAAGATTTTTCAAAGATTATGCTTAGAGGTTCTGCTATGGCAGTGGATAGCTTTTTTAAGAAGTATGCACATATTCCATCCGGTCCAATAGATAGAGATGTTTTAGATTGCGTAGTGCTCTTTCAACAATGTCTTTTATAAAATCGATATGTATTAGATCATTGTAGTTGTCTGTGGTTCGATTAGGAAATACTGGGCATGATCCATTGCTGTTTACAAATACTGAGCCAAAGAATGTCTTAAAGAGGTTGGCTTTAATAGTGTCATCGTTGCAGTTTTTACCATTAGGTCCTTTCAGAGGTGGGATGGACCTTGAGTCTTTTAGTTTGTTGTTTACAAAATTGTAGAAAGCATGGGTGGAGTTGGTGTGTAGAAAGTTTTCTGCTTGTTTAATGTGATAATTGGTGCATTCAGTTTTTATATGGTGGCATAAATTTTTGTATCAGCTTTTGAAGTTGGCAACGTGACCAGATTTGTTTTTCCGCCAAAGTGATTTCTTTTGGATTGAAGCTTCCTTATTGTTTTGGGTAATTTGTTTTTTTTGGTTTTGGGAGTTGTTAATGGTACATATAGTTTGATGACTCTTTTGACTTCAAGTAAAAATACTTTGTAATGGTCTTCTATAGTTTTGCATCCAGAGAATAGAAATTGCCAATCAAGGGATGAGAGATCATTGTTTATAAAATAATAGTTGCCTTTTTTGAAGTTATAATTGGGGATTCTGTCATTGTGATGATTTTTGTGTGGACGTAGGTTGAGACAAAAGTCAACAATGTTGTGGTCACTATTGGAAAAGGGTTCTTTAATTTGTATTCCGCAAATTGAATTCAAACTATTGCAGAAGATGAGATCGAGGCAGTTGTTAAGTCTAGTGTTGTTGGTTACTAGTTGTTCTAGTCCCAGTTTTGTTACTACATTGTAAAAGGTTGCATGTGTGGGTTCAGTTGTACATTCGTTAAGGGTCCAGTTAATATGAGGTAGATTGAAGTCACCAAGAAAGATAAAAGCGTGTGGGCAGGATGCTGCCCATGTTAGTAGTGTATTTAGCTTGTTTACATGTTCGATGTCATAATCAGGGGCTCTGTAACACAGTAAGAACTGAAATGTGATATTTAAGGACAGTTCACAGATGATGGTCTCAGGAGGAGCAAGCTGCTGGGTAACTTGGATATTTTTTTAGATTTAGAGACTTTTTATAGAAGATAGCAACACCACCTCCTCTACAGATTTCATGATCTGATCAGTAAACATGATAGTCTCTTACTGTGGTAATGGAGTCAGGGAGAGATGCGTTGAGCCATATTTCACAGACAAATATAATGTTGAATTTAGCCGTATTTAGTAAGAGGAGAAATTCAGGTATTTTATTTACAAGGCTTCTTATGAGAGAATTGTGAGAAATATCTACCCATTTTATAAAAAGGATTGGTCCTTCACAACACTGGGATAGCGTAGCAATAGCAAATGGACTTATGTGCTGCTTCATATTGCTTTATACTCTCTTTAAGTGGTTTACAAAGTCAGCATATTGCCCCCAAAAATTTGGGCCCTCAATTTACCAACCTAAGAAAGATGGAAGGCTGAATCAGTCAGGATCAACCTCTTGGCAGTGAGAGTTAGCTTGCAAAAGGCTAGTGATGCCTTATTGATGCAGAGGTTTCAGTGGTATTACAAGAATAATTCCTGTAGGTGAGTTTATTATTGTTCCTTGTCTCTTTTTGGCTAACTTATTCATCTTGCAAAGATAATCCATATATTCAGTACTATCATAAATACAGTTGAGAACCTGCTGCTCTTGCTATTTATGTAAAGAAATGCATGTTAAGTCTTTCTAAGCTATTACAGCTATTAATCATTTTAGTAATTTCTTAGTGAATAAGAGAATAAAGAGTCTATATTGGGGATATGCTTGTTCCAAACTACCTTGCTAACTTTCCACCTAAAGTGAGATTTGAATATAGGGCTTCCTAAACTCAATATATTGTTCATTAAATGGCACTAATTTGTTTCCTGAATTCTTCTGTAGCTGAGAACCTCACTAAAATTTAAGAAAAATGAAATCAACTTAGTAAGATCTGGAAATTAGACCTTATTTTCCAGTTGAAATATATAAATAATATTCTTAGAAGTGCATTAGCATGTAAGTATTATTATTCATTAAAAGTCTGCTGTAGAAGACATTTTGGTTTCAATTCATAGAACACAGAGAATGATGTTGTAGAAATTCTGAGCAATTACCTTGCTAAAATACACAGAATATATATATATATATATATATATATATATATATATATATATATATATATATATATATATATATATAAATGTACAAATAGTATTGTTTGTGAACTGTCCTTAAATACCACTATTCGCTTCTTACTATGCTACAGAGCCCCTGGTTATGACATAGTTCATGCAAAAAACTAACTTCACTGCTGACGTGGGCTACCTCTTGTCCACCCTCTTATTTTCCTTGGTGACCTCAATCTAACTCTTATAAATTGGACCCTAGATGAATGTACATCCGAATCTATACATGCAAACCTGTACAATGCTGTTACCACACTGGGACTGGATCAATTAGTAACAAACAACACTAGACTAACAACTGTCTTGACCTCATCTTCTGCAACAGCTCAAACTCAATTTACGGCCTACAAATACAAAAATCCTTTTCAAACAGTGACCACAGTATGATTGATTTTTGTCTCAATTTACGCCCTCACAAAAAAGATCATAATGATGGATCTCCAAAATACAATTTCAAAAAAGCCAACTATGATCTTCTAGATGCTGACCTATTATCTCTTGATTGGTGCTTTCTGTTCTCTAACTGTAATACTACAGAAGATCATTATAATGGTTTCTTACTTGAACTTGAAAGAGTCATTAAACTATATGTACCATTAGTAACCCCTAAAAACAAACAAACAAACAAAAAAACAAATTACCCATAACAATAAGGAAACTTCAATAAAAAAAATCACTATAAAAACAAAACTAGCTACATAGCAAACTTTAAAAAAAGATACAACACTTTATGCCAACAAATAAAGGCAGAATGCAAAAATTATCACTGTAAGCAGGAGGAAAACCTCCTATGCACAAAATCTACTCGCGTCTTTTACAATTTTGTAAACTCCAAACTTAAAGATTCAAGAACCATCCCACCTCTAAAGGGACCAAATGGGAAAGACTGCAGCAACGAAGCTGTTAAGGCCAACCTCTTCAACACATTCCTCAGTTCAGTCTTTGTAAACAGCAATGGCTCATACCCCACATTTCTTAGTCATACCACAACTAACTGCAATGATCTACTACATATTGACTTTACAGAAAATAATGTAGAAAAGGCATTACGAAACCTAAAACCATCCCTATCTATTGGCCTAGATGGATTATGTATATACTTCTAAAAAAAAGCTCTCCTCTGCCATAGCAGAACCCCTAAGCATTATATATGATATATCATTCAAAACCAGCTCCTTACCGAACCTATGTTTCTTAGCTACAGTCATCCCTATATTCAAAAAAGGTGACCCCAGTCTGGTTGAAAACTACAGACCAATCTTACTGTGTTGTGTCACGTGCAAAGTCATGGAATCAATCATTAACCAATTCATCACCCTCCACTTAGAGTCAAACAACCTACTCTCCCAAAAACAATTTAGTTTCAGGAAAAAATTATCCTGCAACCTACAACTCCTACACTGCAAAAACATATGGACTACTCTACTCGACCAGGGTAAAGCAATAGACGCAATTTACATAGACTTCTGCTAAGCCTTTGATTCAGTGGTACATGACAAGCTACTGTTAAAAATAAACTCTTACGGCATTTCCAGATCCCTTCATAATGGATTACTGCATTCCTGTCAAACTGGAAACAAATAGTAAAAATAGGGAACGCTATATCAAACCCTGCTGCAGTCAACAATGGTGTCCCCCAAGTCAGCGTTTTAGGACCCACACTCTTTATACGCTATATAAATGACCTTTGCGATCACCTTATTAGCAACTGCATCCTCTTCACGGATGATGTAAAACTATTCAACACCACCAACAATGCTACTGTTCTGACCTTAGTTATGTGTCTGAATGGTCAAACATTAGGCAATTCCAAATCTCGACCAACAAATGCTCTGTCCTACACATTAGTAAAAAAAATCAATTTACCAAATACAAACTAGGTGGATATGACCTCGTTGATGACCCTCACTTTTTCAAGGATCTCGGAGTACTCATATATAATGATCTAAGCACTAGAGGTCACTGTAACAGCATTGCCAAAAAGGCATTAAGAGTTCTAAATCTAATCTTATGAAGCTTCTCCTCTGGAAATATTGAATTGTTAACTAGGGCATTTAAAACCTTTTCTAGACCAATACTCAAATACAGCTCATCTGTCTGGAATCTGCACTGTATATCAGACATTAATACAATTGAACGAGTCCAGAAGTATTTCATGAGAAGAGTACTACACTCCTCTGCTCACAATAGTATACCCTCAGGCTTGAAATTTTGGGCTTGGACAATCTTCAACTACGCTGCTTATGGTTGGACTTAAGTGTAGTACACAAAATTATCTGCTACAATGTCCTACCAGTCAATGACTACTTCAGCTTCAACCACAACAATACAAGAGCATACAACAGATACAAACTCATGTTAACCGTTCCAAACTTGATTGCAGAAAGTATGACTTCAGCAACAGAGTGGTCAATGGCTGGAATGCACTACTTGACTCTATTGTTACATCCTCAAACCCCCACTCCTTCAACCTCAAAATCCACTATTGACCTCACCCCATTCCTAAGAGGTCTGTAAGGGGCATGCATAAGTGCACCATTGTGCCTCCCATCCCTGTCCTATTGTCCCCATTTATTTGTATGTGTTTCCTGTATTCTTACTCATGTTTATACTTATACTTATTATCTTGTAAGCAATTGTCAATCAAATCAAATCAAATTAAAAAATAAAAATAGTTATGCTGTTCAATGGTGCTTGCTTAAATTCTTTAGTGCATTCGTAATACTTTTACATTTACTTCATGAAGTCTCTGTGACTTTTCCTATCAGCCTTCAGTACAAGCTAGTGCCCTAGAAATGTCAGCAATATGGTTTCATTTACTTGGTATAAATAAAATGTAACCTATTTGTCTACCAATGTATTTTTCAAGACAAAATAAAGAGCTGTGTAACACTAAGATACAAAAAAACATAAAGGTATAGAACAATAGCCTTTCTCTATTGCTGCTTGCCAGCAGACTTTATAATTTATATCAGTAGCCATTACTGCAAAAGGGAAAGGACAATCAAAGACTGACCATGTATTGACTAGTATTATCAAAATGCATGGAAAGTTTGCCCTATTACAGCATTCACTATTATTATATGCAGTTTGTTTTATTAGGAAATGAAGTGTCTCCATTAAATCATAATTTCCTTTTTTAAACTTGACAATGGCATCATAACAACTTCTGCATATTTTGGGGATATAACTAATATAAATATCTTTTTAACTGCCTTTTGTGTATGTCGTTTAGTTTTTCTAAAAAATAATAGACAAAAGTAAAGTATCTATATTTGTGGGTAGGACTGCTAAATCATATATCTACATCATCTATCTATCTATCTATCTATCTATCTATCTATCTATCTATCTATCTATCTCGGCGGCGGCGGCGGCGGTGGCCGCGGCGGCAGCGGCCTCTGGAGTCGTTATGGCGGCGCTTTCTGTGTTCTGTGCGCCGACGGCCCCGGCGGTCTCCGGGACAGAGATACTGCTGCGGCGTGGCCCCAGCGGCCCCCTGAGGAGCACGGTAGTCCTGGATTTTCCAGGGCGGAGCGGACTTGGGGGAGCCGTCTGAAGGGCCTTGGACTGGCCTCGGCGGCTTTGCTACAGCCGCGGAGGCCCTGGAACAGCTGCCGCGACACCCCCGGAGTTCCGAGGGGCTGTGAAGAGGCCTCGGCGCCCCCGGTGAGGTACGGCGGTGTGGCAGGCTCGGCGGCCTCGCTCGGGCCACGGCGGTCTTGGGAGGCCCCGGTCGGTTCTGACATGGGCCTGCTATGGTCATGGCGGCCCTGGAGTGGACCTAGGGCACCCTTGATGGCCCCGAAGACGGCGCGGAGGCTGGGGGACCCACGGAGGGGCTCGGCTGAGGAGTGGTGGTGCCGATGCCCCCGTGGGCCGCTTAGACGGAGCTATGGCTATTCCCCTTTCTTCCCTGGGGCCCCCATCGGTGGCAGAGGTGGTGGTCCCGGGGGGGGATTGGCTCTGCCTGTGACTCTTTCCCCCCCGGGGGTCCCACCGGTGGCAGAGGTGGGATGACTGGGGGGAGGCGGCACATACCCCAGCCTGACTGGACTTCATCATCCGCGGCCAGAGGATGGCAGAGACTGCAGGCGCTCCGGGACTGTCAAGATGAGGTGGCCGGGACCACAGATGTACTCGAGGGCAGAGCTTTGGGCCCTGAGGGATGTCCCCCTCTCCCTTAGGTGGCCTTCAAGGCTCTCCAAGACTTTCCGCAATGAGGGATCCTGGGATCCGGAGCGATAGTGGGGCTGGAGAAACCGGAGAAAGCGCTGTAAACCCGGGGTCATTAAATTTTTAACAGGGTTTTTTAAGGGGTTGGAAGGATCCAGGGCGGGTGGGGGAGACAGCCCGCATGGAATTGGGGGCAGCTGGGCTGGCATGCGCGCCTGGGGGGCCCCGGGGGTTTCCGTGTCGGGATGGCAGACAGGGGGTGGGCAGCCGGGGGCCAATTTTATTAGCACGGTGACTGGGAGAGGTAGATATGCTGGGGGTAGAGGGCCGTATCCGGTAAGGGGATCGTGCTCCCGATGTTTGCAAGCGGTAGCGCGCTCCGACCCTCCTTACCCATCCTGCAGCCCTGGTTGTCCGGAATCTCAGGCCCTGAATACCCGGCTGTTGCTGTGCAATGCCAGGTCCGTGGTTAATAAGGCTCCCCTGATCTATGATCTGGTTCAGGAGGAGGCCGCGGACCTGGTAGGTGTCACCGAAACCTGATTGGACCCAGAGAGCGGTGTCCCTCTGGTTGAGATGTGCCCACCAGGTTTCCTTGCATTTCACCAGCCCAGGGCTCAGGGAAGGGGTGGTGGGGTGGTGGTGCTTATAAAGGAAGTCCTTTGTCCTAGGGAGGCCACTGTCCCTCAGACGGCTGGCTGTGAATCTCTTTTTGTGAAGTGGGGGCAAGGGGTTCAGATGGGTCTTTTGATGGCGTACCTGGCTCCCTGCCACGTCTTATCGGCCCTGCCCGGACTCCTAGAGGTAATAGCCGGGCTGGCGGTTGAGACCCCCAGGCTTTTGGTCATGGGGGATTTCAACCTGCCATCGCTCGGTGAAACCTCGGGGTTGGTCCGGGAGTTCTTGGCTTCCATGACGGCCATGGACCTGACCCAGTTAGTTTCTGCTCCCACTCACATAGGAGGACACATGCTGGACCTGATTTTTGTCTCTGGGCAGTGGTTGAATGACTGTAATTGTGGGGACTTAGTCATCACACCCTTGTCATAGACAGATCATTCCCTCCTTAGACTGGATTTCTGTTCCGCCACCCCCCACCGCAGGGAGGCGGAGCCACTTAGATGGTTCCGCCCCAGGCGCCTAATGGACCCGGAGTGGTTCCAGAGGGAGCTTGGGCCATTTCTTGAGTCTCTGGCTCTCAGCTCGCCTGGAGACCTGGTGGCCACCTGGGATGGGTTGGCCGCCGGGGCTCTAGAGCGAGTTGTGCCTCTGCGACCTCTGACCCGGCACAGATCCCATTTGGCTCCGTGGTATACGGAGGAGCTACGGGAGATGAAGTGCCGGAAAAGACGTCTAGAGGGCATTTGGAGGACGAGCCGTTCTGAGTCTGACCGAACACAGGTGAGATCTCATATTAAGACTTACCTTGTGGCGATAGGGGCGGCGAAATCTTTGTATTTCTCCGCCCTTATTGCGTCGGCAGGAAATCGGCCTGCCGCCCTGTTTAGAGTGACCCGCTCTCTACTTGAACCAAGAGCGCGGGATGACCTCTTGCAGGGTAGAGCAGAGGAGTTTTCTCGATTCCTGCATGACAAAATCGCTCAGATTCGGGAGCGGCTTGACTCCAATTGGATGGTCCCGGGGGAGGTGTCTGGGGCAGGTCTTGTGAATGTTATCTGGGGGGAGTTCGACCCTGTGACCGCCGAGGGTGTGGACAGGTTGCTGGGGGGTCTGAATGCCACCACCTGTTTATTGGACCCGTGCCCTTCCTGGCTGGTTTCGGCCTCCAGGGAGACGACACGAGGCTGGCTCCAGGGGATTATCAACGCTTCTTTGAGAGAGGGGTCGCTTCCTACCGCCCTGAAGACGGCAGTGGTGCGGCCCCTCCTCAAGAAGCCTTCCCTGGATCCAGCTGTTTTAAACAACTACCGTCCAGTCTCCAACCTTCCCTTTGTGGCGAAGGTTGTTGAGAGTGTGGTGGCACGTCAGCTCCCTCAGTACCTGGAGGAAACAACTTACCTCGATCCGTTCCAATCGGGCTTCAGGCCTGGGCATAGCACTGAGACGGCATTGGTCGCGTTGGTTGATGATCTCTGGAGGGCTCGTGACAGAGGGTTCTCCTCTGTCCTGGTCCTATTAGATCTCTCGGCGGCTTTCAATACTATCGACCATAGTATCTTGTTGCGACGGTTGGAGGGGTTGGGAATTGGGGGAACCGTCTTTCGATGGTTCTCCTCCTTCCTCTCCGACCGTTCACAATTTGTGTTGACGGGAGGGGAGAGGTCCACCTCTAGGCCCCTGGCTTGTGGGGTGCCTCAGGGGTCGGTCCTCTCCCCTCTCTTGTTCAACATTTATATGAAGCCGCTGGGCGAGATCATCCGTGGTCTTGGGGTGAAGTGTCATCTATATGCAGATGACACTCAGTTGTACATCTCCACCCCGGACCACCCCAATGATGCTGTGGGGGCTATGTCTAGGTGCCTGGAGGCCGTGCGGGACTGGATGGGCGGGAACAGGCTTCGGCTCAACCCATCCAAGACCGAGTGGCTGTGGTTTCCGGCGCCCCGATATAGCCAGCTGATTCCTTCGCTGGCTATTGGGGGGGAAATTTTGCCCCCCACAGAGAGGGCTCGCAATCTGGGAGTCCTCCTGGATGCACGGCTGTCGCTTGAACATCATGTCGCGGCCGTCTCCAGGGGGGCATTTCATCAGATCCCTCAGATCTACCGGTTGCGGCCCTTTCTGGATCGGGACGCCCTGCGCACGTTCACTCAGGCCCTTGTCACCTCTCGCCTGGACTATTGTAATGCCCTCTACATGGGGCTCCCTGCGGGGAGCACCCGGAGACTCCAACTGGTGCAAAATGCGGCCGCGCGGGTGATCATGGGGACGTCGCGTAGCGCCCACGTGACGCCTCTCCTGCGCGAGCTGCATTGGTTGCCGGTGGCTCTCCGGGTTCACTTCAAGGTTCTAGTTTTGACCTTTAGGGCGATCCATGGCACTGGGCCAGGTTACCTGCAGGACCACATCCTACGCGTGATCTCCAGCAGGCCGGTGCATTCACACAGGGAGGGCCTTCTCCGGGTTCCGTCGGCCGCCATGTGTCGCCTGGCGGTCCCGAGGGGTAGGGCCTTCTCTGTGGCGGCCCCTGCCCTCTGGAATACTCTGCCGCCGGAACTGCGTACCGGCACGGACCTGAGGGCCTTCAGGTGCGCGCTGAAGAACTGGCTTTTTGAGCGGGCCGGCCTGGGCTGAGATGGTTTTAATTTGTCTCCATTTGTTCTGTAATTTTAAATTGGGGTTTTAAGGGTGTGGGGTGGGTTTTTCTTATTCGGCCAATATTTAATTTAATTCCTTTTAACTTTTGTATTACTGTTGGGGTCTAGATTGGCTGTACACCGCCCTGAGTCCCTAGGGAGAAGGGCGGTATAGAAAATTTATAAATAAATAAATAAATCTATCTATCTATCTATCTATCTATCTACATAAAATATTTTTTTACATTCATTTGTATGAATAAGTACTTTGCTGACAAAGGTATATCTTTGATTATATTTAAAAGCAAGCCTGGGAAACTATTTGATGCTTAGTTTACTCTGATTCAGACTTGGTCAAAATATTGAATCAATGTGATGTATTAGAAATGTCCACATTGATTTGAATTGACATCTGTGAATATGCACGTCTCTTAATGGTTAAAACTCATCCTAATAAAACTGAACCCAATTTGTGCAGCCCAAGGGAAAACATTGAAACTGACATTGACATTCTCCATGCAGCTGGAGTAGAACTTTCATAACAAAACCATTTTTTTCTGGAGCATATTTTATAGCTTTGGTTGATACATGATATATCTGAACTTTGCTAGATCTTTAAAATGTGATAGCTAATTCTTTAATTCCAAGGTGGATGAATTATGGATCTATTGAATTTACTCCTGCTTATTATTTTAGTAGTTCGAAATTGTGAAGTCCAAGCCTTATACAACTTCATTAAGCATAGTTGATTGTTATAAACATCAGTATTAAATTACCAACTTCAAGTTGTCCTGTCCATCCTTCACAGTTCTACTGATCCTCCTAGATGACTATCAAATTTAGGGAAATTAGATATTCAGGGAAAATTGTCATAGTACAGTCTTTTGTTTGAGTTGATGAGATCTGTGGCTCTGCTAAAATGACTTTATGCATACTTTATGCATACAGTGCCAATGAAAAATAAATACTGAAAGTTGGCAATATGCAGATCCACCAAAACAATATTGAATGAAAGCAAACATATTTGTTTCAGAATAATATTGCAGAATCCAATTTGGGTCAGTCACCAGGACCAGAGTTTAGTCTTCTGAGCTTTCAAATTCATGTTGGAGCTGATCCTCAAGAAACTTCTCTCTCATCAGAATGGGTGAGAATTGGTGAGAGAGAAGTTCTCTGAGGATGGGCTCCAATATGAATTTCAAAGTTTGGAGGACTAAAACTCTGGCCCTGGTGAACAACCCAGACTATGCCTATGGTGGCATAGTGGTTAGAATGCAGCATTGGAGGTTGCTTCTGCTGATTGCTGACTGCAGTTCAGCAGTTCAAATCTTACAAGCTCAAGTGACCTCAGTCTTCCATTCTTCTGAGGTGGGTAACCTAGTTGTTGAAGGCAATATGCTGAACTCTGTAAACCACCCAGAGAGGGTTGTAAAGCACTGTGAAATGGTATATAAGTTGAAATGCTATTGCTAAAACAATATAACTTTTTCTTTCCACTATCCAAATAGAGACAACCTTTAGGCTGATCTACTCTGTGCCCTATCTCTAACATAATACCAAGTTTTCCTGAAAATAAGATCCTATCTTATATTTTGGGGCTCCAAAATAAGCACTAGGGCTTATTTTAGGGGGTTGTCTTAATTTTTTTGCCTACTAGCTGCAATGGGGCAGGAGGCCATGTGGCATGCCAGTGCAACCACTATGAGACAGGGGGATGGAGCTGCCCCATGTGCCCCACACCAGGTTATCTCAGGGCCCCCACAGCCAGGCCATCCATGCCTCAATAACTGCCTCATAGCAGCTCTTGTTGGTGCTGCTACTGTGAGGCAATTGTCAGGACATGGATGGTCTGGCTGTGAGGGGCCGAGGTAAAGTTGTGATGGGTGATCTGCGGCAACATCAGCCCCCCCACATGTATCTCCTCACATCATGTCAGTGGCACCATGAGCAACCAGACGAAATGGATGGCTTGTCAGTGGCACTGGCTCTTAATTAGGACTTATTTTGGGGAGTATAGCTTATGCACATATAGGCACACATGTAAAATAATTTTTGGGATAGATTTTATTTTAAGGAAAACACAGTACAATAAAGTTACAAAAAGATTCTGAACATTGATCACTGATCCATAGTGTAAAGATTTTAACTGCGAATTATTATATTTTAACTTTTCATAATTTCTGAAGGCAGATTTAATTTCCTCTTTTGGAAAAGTTCCCAGACAAAAGGATGGAGCTTTTTTTATTTATTACCCATTCTTATTCTAATGTTAGATATAAGTTAGCTACATTTTATTCAATTCTATATACTTTTGACAAGCTTTGCTGAAAATGCTGTCTGACCAGTGGTTCCCAAAGTGGGCGGTACTGCCCCCTGGGGGCGGTGGGATGCCTTAGGGGCCACTAAGAGGCAAGGGGTCTGGCAGGGGACGCTAAGAAGCAGCAAGGGGGCATTCAAGGCATTGGCACTGCAGGCTCACCCCATTGAGTGTTGCATCGCTCCGGAGCTGGCACCTCGAATGCAGTGCCAGTTTGCTCTACTTTCCCAATATGCTGCTGCATTTGAGGCACCGGCTCAATGGAGTGAGCCTGCAGTGTCAACGCCTCGAATGCCCCCCTGCTGTCTTTTAGCGCCTCTCTGCCAGCCCCCTTGGGGGCGCTAAGAGGGGGCAGAGGGGTGTTCAAGGTGCTGCCCCTCAGGTTCACCCCATTGACTGTTGCACCAGAGCGGTTCAGCCCTTCCAAGCCAGCCAGTTTGCGTAGGCAGCTGGCTACCTTGTAGCACAGGACTTGTGCTGCCTGATGCCCGAACAGTGCCAGTGGCAGGCGAGGTGCTTGGCTTTCAGCTGGTCCTCGTCCAGGAAGCAGTAGAGGTCATGCAGCTCGCAGTTTTCCATCTGCAACCATCCATTGAGAACTTTCAGCTTGTGGATCTTGCGCAGGTGCTCCTGCAGCTGCCAGTTCATGCCCTGCTTTAGTTGGCCATGTTGCACTAGCACCACCAGTTTCTTGGCCTCCTCCCAGCACAAGTGGCACACCATCTACTTGCTGCAGCTGACCAGGTCTGCCTCGCTGGCCAGGGCATTGGACAGCGGAGTAGGGGGTGGTGGCGGAGGCCATGGAGGAGGAGGTGGCCTGGAGGTTTGGCCAACCAGGGGCAGTGGCAGTGGAGGCACTGGAAACATTGCTTGCTCAGCTCCAGACAGTGAAAAATGGTAGCAGGGGAAGCAACCGGTTAGCCCACCCGTGGAGCGGCTTTTTTGCAATGCTGGATGCTCCTGCACCCACCCACCCACTCTGGCTATCCCAGACCCCCCACAGCCTTCTGTAGCTTGGCAAGGGGCACGCATGCATGGAGGCACAATTGGGGTTAGGGGCCATGGGTGGGTGGAAAACGGCTTGCACCCTTTCCCTGCCACTCCACTCAAACTTGCTTGGGCAGGTCCTTCTGGTGCAGCAGGCTCAATGGGGTGGACCTGCAGGACCAGCATCTAGAATGCGACAGTGGCGGCACGTTTGAAAAGTAGAGCAAAGCCAGAGATTGGTAATTTTTGCTGCAAAGAAGCACAAAAGCTTCTGGACTGTGCACAAGAAGGGACACACATGTCAATGCAATTCAGCAACATAAAATAAAGAGATACAAATAAAACAAATCAACAAGAATCGACAAAGCATCTCTGATTAGATTCTATTCACTACTAGAATCTAATCACAGATGCTTTGCTGATTCTAGTCCAATGACCTGCTCCAGCAGGGTTAGAAGGGAGTGTGTGTGTATGTGTGTGCATGGCTGTCAAAACTCCAAAAACAGGTCAAGTAGCTATGGGGAGGCCAGTCATAAATTAGAACACTTGCTAAACAACTGGCCATTAAGTGAGGACCACTTGTATTTGGTTTGCCAGTCACCTGGCCATGCCCATCCAGTCACATGACCACCAAACCATACCTACCCAGTCACATGACCAGCAGGCCATGCCCACCCAGTCACATGACCAGCAAGGCACACCCACCCAGTCACATGACTAGAAGCCATACTCTCAAATTAGGCCACACCCACAGAAATTTGAATCCCATCCTTGGGTGGGGGCACTGAGAATGAGTTTGTAGCACCAAGGGGGCGGTGGACTTTGGTCCTAAATATCTATGATGTGGCCATGATGGCTCAAAGACTGCCATTATCCCATTCCTTTCTTACATGTTCCAAGAACTATGATTCCTGAGCAGTTAGGTCCTAAGCACTAACTTCATCTCTATTATCCTTATTTCCCATATTCACTGGCTTTTTTTTCAATACTCTTTGGTCTATGGAGAAAATGTTACGTCAAACTTCTGCATAAGATTTTAGTTTGATATTGTTTGCTGTATTTCCATTTTGCTTGTGTAAATTAGAACCAGTTTCTTCCAATTACATGAAAACTGGCTCGATCCACCAGGAGCATTCTTCAGTTCAAATATGCCTCTGTAATACAGCTATGCTCCACATTCCCATCATTGCTGCAAACTGTAGAACATATTCCCTAGGATTGATTTGAGGACTAGTTAATACAAATAGTTAGACAAAATGCTGATAATGCCTTATCTCCACTGTGCAAAAGTTCATCAATTTATCACCTTGATTTGCCTTGTTTTTACTGACAGATAGAGATTTGTGTTCTTTTTTTAAAAAAAAAAACTGTTCCCATGACAACTACCTTGCTTCTTCTCTGTGGGTATCTGTTTTGGATTTTGATCTGAGGCAGTAACAGCTGGCGGTCATCCTGCAGGCTAAATTAAATAAAGACTTTATTGATTTTACTGCCCTCATAAACTCTCATTCTCTCTTGCTCCTGTTGCACACATATAGCCTTCTGGCACATTGTTAAGAATTATTCTTCAAGCCATATCTGTTTTAATAAGCACACTAGCCAGTCTCTTGGATTAAGCTGTATTAATTATAAGCACAAATATCACTCACTGCATCTGTAACTCAGATGACATCAAATATTCTGGTACATCCCATCCAAAAATTACTGATTTCAATAAGAAAAGCTTTTTTTTTTCATAACAATTGTTAACCACTTATTTGCCATCAACTTCCACTGAAATATAGAATAGAATAGAATTCAATTCTTTATTGGTCAAGTGTAATTGGACACACAAGGAATTTGTTTTGGTGCAAATGCTCTCCGTATACATAAAATAAAAGATTCACATAGCCTTGTCAGTGAAATACAGCATTCTAAGAAATCACCTTGCACCCAATATTGTGATTGTGAAGCCAAGAACAAGCAGTTTCCAGGGAAGAAAAGTTAATTATGTAAACTATCACCAAGATTCAAACTCACAAGCTCAAAACAGAGATCATTGAATCATAATGGCTTGAACTGGTGTGTAAGAAAATAATAATAATAATAAATATTTATTTATATACCGCTCCTCTCCCGAAGGACTCGGAGCGGTGCACAGCCGTACAGTTAAAACAATAAATATGTGAAAAAATAAAACTAAATTAAACCAAAACCCTGGCTGTAAACAATTAAAACCCTTCCCTAAAACCCTAAAATTTAATAAAAAATAAAACACCCAAAACTAAAATCAGCCCAAGCCAGCCTGGTCAAAGAGCCAGGTTTTCAAGGCACGCCTGAAGATCCCCGGGTCCGTGGCTGTCCGTAACTCCGGGGGCAACCCATTCCAGAGGGCAGACGCCCCCACAGAGAAGGCACTATTCCTCGGGGTCACCAGCTGGCACATAGATGCTGACGGGACCTGCAGGAGACCCTCCCTGTGAGAGCGAACCGGACGGTGAGAGGAAAATGGCTGAATGTGGTCTTGTAAATATCCTGGTCCGTTGCCATGGAGCGCTTTAAAAGTTAACACCAAAATTTTAAAACGCACCCGAGAGGCCATTGGCAACCAATGCAGCTCACGCAGGAGGGGCGTCACATGCGAGAACCTTGACGCCCCCATAACCACCCGTGCGGCCGCATTCTGTACCAGTTGAAGCCTCCGGCTGCTCCCATTCGGGAGCCCCATGTAGAGGGCGTTACAATAGTCCAGTCGGGAGGTGACCAGGGCATGAGTGACTGTGCGTAAGGCATCCCGATCCAGAAAGGGCCACATCTGGCGAATCAGGCGAACCTGATGAAACGCCCCCCTGGAAACGGCCATAATATGGTCTTCCAAAGACAGCCGTACATCCAGGAGGACACCCAGATTGCGAGCCCTCTCTGCAGGGGGCAAAATCTCACCCCCAATAGCCAGCGATGGAACTATCTGGCTATGTCAGGACGCCACACAGCCACTCAGTCTTGGAAGGGTTGAGTCGGAGGCTGTTCCCTGTGACAGATGGCCATCATTTCCTTTAAATAGCTACATTCTAATTTTCAATAAAGATTTGTATGGAAGGATTCCTTGGTGCCTTTGAAATTGGTTGTTTCCTTGCAGATGTTTCATTACCTGACTAGGTAACATCACCGGTGCTAGTGACTATAGGATTTGCTCCCCATTTATACATGTATTAACTTGCTCTGCAAATGTTCCTGGAGGTGCAGCTTGCTGCTTGCTCCTTGGTAGTTCCTTGATTAGGGTATTGTTTTCTGCTTGATTGCTTGTTTGATGTTAATCCCTGCTTATCTAGATGTAGGTTGATAATATTTTTGTTTCCTTCTTTGTTTCCTGGTTTTTAATTTCTCTTTATAATGATGTGTACATGTGATTTATCTCTATTGATAGCTGATTTGTCTAAATGCCAAGCTTCCAGGAATTGCCTAGGATTTGGGGATTTAGCTTGATCTAAGAGTGTCACAGTTTCCTAGTTTAAGCTATAGTTGAAACTAGAACTGAAATTGTGACTTTGTGAGCCATCTAGACCAAACAAAATCCAAAAACACTAGGGAATTCCTGGAAGTTTGGTATTCAACCAAATCAGCCATCAATAGATACACAAACCATATTTAAATATAGTTCAAAAGATACATGGGCTAGACAATGTTACACATTTTTCAAAAGAGACAATTAAAAAATTAAGAAGGAACCGGCTCCTTTGATTGCTCTCTGAATAAAGAGACTTGAGATTGCCCAGAATGTTCCACTCCACTCCCCGTGATGAGATAAGTAGTAGTTACCAGTAGGTTTTAGAGCTCTGTGAGTTGGCTGAACAGCTTTGCCCAAGCCACAGTCAGTGCCTTTCATAAGGACACTACAATCACCTACTTTCCCTCTTAATCACTTTTATTGGAAATGTCTTATAAATTGCTTTTGAGACATTATGAATTTCCAGAAGGGCAAGTTTTATTATATTTATTTATTTATTTATTTATTTACTCTCCAAAAAAAGGGTACAGCCAAGATAAAACGACATAAATAGTAAAAAATTTAAAAGAGATTTAAAAGAAATTAAACTAGTGGCTGGAATAATATTATAAAAGCAGAGTAAAAGAGGTAAAAAAGTTAAAAATTTCCAAAATTTAAAACCCTAATAATTAATACTAGGCCAGACCGGCCCGTTGGAAAAGGTGGGTCTTTAATGCGCGCCGGAAGGTCTGCAGGTCAATGATGGCTCACATCTCTGGGGGTAACTCATTCCAGAGGGAGGGAGCCCCTGCAGAGAAGGCCCGTACTCTCGGGGCTGCCAACCGACATCGTCTGGCTGACGGCACCACAAGGAGGCCCAGCCTGTGGGAGCGCACTGGCCGGCGGGAGGCCGATGATGGTACCAAGCGGTCCCGTAAGTACCTGGGTCCCAAGCCAAATTACATTGGGTAATTTTCTTCCCACCTGCAGCAAAAGAAGATTTATATAAATTTAAAACTGAAAGAAATACTTTTTAAAAAGAAACAAATTTGGAAATAAGCAATGAAAGGGCAATTGCCATTTTCTTAGTCCAAGGATTCACACTTGCAATACTTGCCCTATGGAACAACAATTCTTCTGAGACTTGGGGAATTTTGCTTTCCGGAAGGCTGCTAAGGTAAAGATTTTTCTTCAGTTCTTAAGGCTGATGTCAGGAACTCCTTATCCAAAATCATTCACAAGGAACTGTTATTGAGTGCTGCATTTTTCTTTTTCCTATTGGATTATTTTTAATGTTTAATGTAGAGTTTTTTAGATTGTTTTCTACTGATTGTTTACCACCCAGAGTTACACATTTAGGAAAGAAAGGGGAGGAGCACATACATTTTCCAAATAAATTGTTTCTAATATATTTTGTTATTGTTAATAGCCTAATAGTAATCCCGAACCTGGGCCAAACTAGCATTACTTCCTCTGCAGATTTGCTTAGACTAGGGATGTCAAACTTGCAGCATCATGGTAGCATCACATGATGAATCACAGCTATTTTCCCATTCACTAAACTGGGTGTGGGCGTAGCAAGTGCCTGTGGCCCGTGAGTTTGACAACACTGGATTAGAGAATGAGCTGGACCCAGTTTTTTTCTCTCTACATTATGTCTTCAGACTTTGTTAATATATTATATATAATTTATAGGTTTTTTTTGCTCAGCTTATTCAACTTACATCTTTTGCTATGTGAGATCTGAGTTTCAGCCTTTCATATGCCTAATTTCTCAGTAATAACCACTCTGTATTACAACTTTATCTTGTAAGAAAGGCCACTTTATCTTGTAAGAGATTCACTAACCTGAAATAATTAGAGCCTCCAGTGCCCATCCTAAATGACAAATTATCTTTGCTAACTGTATTATCTCTGTTTGTAGCTTCAGAGATAGAAGTGAATTTGGGACACTGCAAGGAAATCTTGTGAAGCTTGTTTCAGTTTTAAATTCTTCTTTGCATATCACTGTCATCCTGATCCCTGTGTGTGTTCCTTTAACTCACAGCTGTGTAAACCAAATGTAGGATGAGTATGTGTTAAAAAGTCTATAGCATAACCTCTTCTGAATAGAAGCATTGTACTCAGAAATGTCATGGCCTGAGATTGATAGATAAGTGTGTATTTATCTGGTGGAGGGAAAAAAAAAACAAATCGTGCAAATGCATTCTTGTATACATTAAACATAAAAGAGGTGTAATATATATCCGAGAACACATAGTACTTAATGACTAACAAAGACCTACATTGTGAGGAAATAGTAGTTAGATTAAGTAGCTCTATGATCCATTTTCTTCAAGTTTGCCATTCCATTACTCAACAATCAGATTATAAGGACTATATCACTGACTTACTGAGTGGGTTATTAACTTCAACAGAGTGAACAATAATGCAATTATGAGAGATCAGACAAAACCCTCCATTTTAAAGAGCCATAGATAGTATCTTACCAGATGTTTGCTAAATCTGCCTGTTACTGGTACTTTCCAGGACTAGGATAATATGTTATTTATAATGACAAGCAATTTTGGAGCATACAACTATAGAGAAACTGAAGATTAATCTTCACTGAAGCCATCAAAGCCAGGATCATAAATTTCTGAGCAAAAGGTAGGATTTAAAGATATAGGCTTTACATACAAAACTTCCATGTTTCCAGTATGGTCCAATAGGATGCATTTGTGCGTAAAGGGATTTGGAAGCAATCACTTATCTGCTCTGACTTCAAAATAGAAGGCAAAACAAACAGGTTTTTCCCATCCCCTTCTATACATGCAACCAGGGGATTTCATAGAAAAAAATTGGGAAAATGAGAGTTGGTAGGTAGATGCCTGACATATCTGTCATTCTTCCTAAGCTTAGGCATATAATTTATTTACCTCATCAATGGCCAGTTCTGACATTTCAAATCCCAGCATCAAAATTTAAAAGAGCCACTTAATAGAAAGAAATCTGACTGACATCTTAGAAATCTATCACTAAGCAGCTAATATTACATGGAAATAATCTCACTTGGTAAAAAGATTTGTGTTGTGATATTACAAAGATATGAAAAGAAAACAGCAAGGCCTGAATGAGTAATGCCCAAATGAACAGCACAACTCAGACTCCAAAACAGGAATAACTTTTATTTTCTCTTGAGGGCAATACTTTTACTTTAAAATAAATGTAGATAGCTGAAGGTCACAGATAGAATGGGTGCTGACATCACTTGAATACATGTACATTTATGCTGCTCCTTTAAAAAAAGTGTTTGCATGCTTAGCCTTGTGGAGGTTTAATAAGCTATTATTAAATTTTTACATTGCAATTTTATGTTGAAAATTGTCATTTGGCTGATAAATATCAGTTAATACAGTCAAAGAGAACTGTGAAGTTCACAAGAATGAATCTGAAGGATACATATAGTCATGGTCACAGATTACTCACTTTTAATCTAGAAGTTATTTTAGCAGACAGCATAGAATAGTGTTCTGTCAGTTGCTAATCAAACAGGAAAACTGTTGTGTCAGTCTGAAATGTCAATCTGTTTGGTTGTTTGGGTTGAAATGTCATCTTGTAAAGATCTAGAGTTTCGTCTCTTCTTCAGCTCAGAATTTTAGTTTAGGATTATTGGTGAACCAAAGATGTATGAGGTGACCAGAACTACTCCCAAATATTTCTTATTCAAATATAACTTTCCATGCAAAAAACCATTTTACATGTGAACTACATAAAACTAAAGATTTCCTTGTTCAGTTGTGTCTGACTCTAGTGGATAATGCTCACCTCAGCCAAAATTGTCCAAAGACACTTCTATGGTCATGTAACCAGCATGACTATACATCAAAGTGCACAGAACACTGTTACCTTCCCACTGAAGTGGTACTTATTTATCTACTTACATTTGCAGGCTTTCAAATGCTAGGTGGGAAGTTACATATTGTTCACATATTACATATAATTTATAAAATAAATAGACTGCTTGATGCTGATTTATAAAGAATATGTTCAGCACAGATATGAGATTAAACTGTATTGATGTAGATGCTGGCATACAGTGCTTTGTCAGAAGAAAAATCTGCATGGCTTTGTCTGCTTCCTTTTCTTAACTGTGTTGATATGCCATTTTGATTCCCAACCTTTTGGTCCAAAATGTTATTTGAAATTGCATGTGCAGGTGAGAAAAACAAGCAAGTTCCAAGTCTCCTACTAAGATTTTGATCTGGGCCAGATTCAGTCTTTCAACTGTCATACCTGAAACTTGCTCAAAGCTGCAGTATTGTGTTTCTCAGTATTTAGCTAGGTTCCAATTTGCATAATTCTCCCAACTGCCTAATCAAATTTTGTAAACTTGATACCCATGTAATAGCTTCACTGGCACTAAGCCTCCAAATAATTTTAGTTTGTTGGATTCCCCCTCCCCGCCCAATAGATTTTAGTACCATATCATTATTCATTTGCAACCCTGCTTAATTCAACTTTCTGTTACGGACTCATTGGCAAAAAAAAAAGAGGGGGAAATGTCATCTTTTGTTTTTAATGCTATATTCAGGGCTAATCCCAAGTTTCATTTGATGAAAATGATATAGGAGATATTATGGTGTGATAATAACAGATTTGGAGTCCCCAATTCCCACTGGGGCTCTGGGGCTTATTTGAAATGGAAATCATATCCAGGAAATAGAAGTGAGTAGACTGAAAAGTGAGCAATCAAGGACAAAGGAGGGGGAGCACCTTTGGGGCTATTTATAACATTTTCTTTCTCCAAATGGTGATGATGAAAATCAGTATGACTTCTAAAAAGTTAGTTATGCTTTTGCTACTTTTCTTATTAACAGCAGCAGTTGTTGCTGCAGCAGAATTGTTCCTGTGAGACCAAGAAGCAGGCCCTTTATTTGAAAACATTTATCTATCTATCTATCTATCTATCTATCTATCTATCTATCTATCTATCTATCTATCTATCTATCTATCTATCTATCTATCTATCTATCTATCCATTCATTCATATCACTACCAGTGTATCCATATTGGTGTTATCACAATGCAAGGCAAGCATCACTAGGAACTGGGGTGGTGGAGTGGCTGGAATGCAGTATTGCAGGCTAATTCTACTGCCAGTTGTTCCATCATACAGGCTCAAGGTTGACTCTGCCTTCCATCCTTCCAAGGTTGGTAAAATGAGGACCTAGACTGTTGCGTGCAATATGCTGACTCTAAATCGCTTAGACAGGGCAGTATATAAGTCTAAGTGCTTTTGTTAATGCTATTGCTATCACTTTCCAACATTTTGTTTCCTTTTAGAGTCCAAAACAACTGTGGGAAATAACAGGAACAGAACAATGAACATAATATTGTATTTTTGTGATGCAACCACAATCCTTTTTTTTTCTAGATGCAGTGTAATGTTATATATTTGTCAGAAATGGGTGATCTTGCAGCACAGTGCTACTTCTGTCATTTAATTGAAGCATCATCATCCTATGGTTGCCTGTAGCTGGAAGTCAGTAATTGTATCCCTTTCTCCTTCTCCATTTTTATTTTATTTCAACAGTATTTTTATTTTTTAACCCCAACTTTAATTCTTGGGAGATTTGCCTAGTTTAAAAGGTACATCTAGTTTGATTTATAATTACAACCATTAGGCTCATCTTAAATATACCAACCTTTTTATTAACTTGGATCTTTTCCCTCAAGTTAATAAAAGATGTTTTGCAGGAAAGCAGCACAAAAGGATAAAATGTGGCCTTGCTTTGGCTGATCACACAAAAATGTTGGAAGAGCTGCCATTGTGTGTCCTAAATCATTTGAAAAATATTCCCCTGAATGGACAATATTTGCATCTGGTGGTGTCAAAACAAAGACACATTGGCTGTTTCTCTTATCCTGTGATTACAAATATGTAAATAGCAAATCCATGCTGATTTAGGTAAAAAATAATAATCCAAAAGAATTATTAATATCTCATGACTGTTACCTTTAAATGTGTTTCTTCCTGTATTATGAGAAAAATTTAATATATGAGGAAGTTTTTTTCCTGCTTTTTCTCTTTCCCCTCCTAATTATTGCATAGTGTTACTTCTAATTATAGCCTTATCAGGAAAGAAAACGAAAACCTTGACATAAGAAAATGTAAAAGAAATTGCGGGAAATAGTTTTAATTTTTCCTTCCTGAACTATTTAACTGAAGCCAGCTGTGCAAGAAGTGCAAATGAGCAAGTGAGAAAGAAGCAAAATCTGAGCAGGGGCTCAGAAAGCTCACTGTAATAAGAGTGGCAAAAATGAGCTGAGTTTTTTACAATATTCTTCTGGTCTGGATTTGTTCCTGAACTTAACTTTAAGATTTATGAGTTACTTTAATGGTGTTGTTTTGAAGTATGTGAATATTGTATATACATTTTTGTTAACTCCTAAACATGTCTACTCTCCTAAGTTCCATTGTGATGTCTGTTATTCTCAGATAAATACAGTTCTTTGTAGCATGGATGACTTGCTCATGTGGGAGTTTTCATTATTGAAACTTATGCTGAAACTATGGATAAAGAGCTGTTTGTTAATTCACAGATGGGTATGCAACTTAAAGTGGTAAACACATACTCATCACTACCACATACTAAGTTCTACAGGGAAACATATTTCCCAAACAGAACTTCTGAAATTCTTTTTCAGCATTCTAAAGAGAACTCCCAAACCTTTTAACTAAAATATAGCTCAAGGGAGATTTTAAGGATAAATACAATCCATGATTTTGCTACCTGTATTTGAAGAGTGATCCAAATTTTATTGGAAAACAAAGGCGCGAGAATGGGGTTTCATCTTTTTTCTCTGCACAATTTTCCACTGCTTTTGATTCACTTGGAAAAAAACAACCGAACGTTCAAAGAATCAGACTTTGCTTGTTTATAGCTTCTGGTAGTTATTAATTTATTTGTAAAATGTATTGACCACCCATCTTATCACAGGGTAACTCTGGGTGGCTTACAATCTTAATTATTCCCACTAAAATTCAGAACAGATCATTTTAAGAGGAGAGTAAACTTAGTTCAATTAATTCTTTTATTTGATGTATCCCTATTGAAAGTTTAAAAAATATTTTGCATTTTTAATTATGAAAAAAACTATTTTACTTCTATTTAGCTAGGATGATATTTGGATCATTAGCAAAATTGGCTATCATATCATTTGGTAATATTATAGAAACAAAAAGAGAAAAAAATCACGAGCTTCTTTCAATCAAGAAGAAAAGTAAGTTTTTATTTCTGGCAAACTACTTTTATTACTTTTATATCCTTCTTAAACATCTTTTTCAGTTCCTATCTCCATCTGCTCATCCCTTTGTACATTTCTCAAAGTCCATTCCTGGTGCCTAGAAGAGCATGCAGCTTTCCCTTTTAGAATTGTTGCACTGGGGTAAAATAACAGCTTTGATCATTTTTATGTAATGAGCAGTACATTAACTTATATAATTTCATGACTGCAATAAAATACCAAAGATATTGGCAGAGGTACATTAATTATGGATAAACAAGAATTTCTTGAATGAATTGCAAATCCCCACTGTAAATGCAGAGTTGCCCACATACAAAGTTATGAAACATGGTCTAATATATGATATATGAAAACAACAGTCCCATTTAAGGACTTGCTAAATGAATGTAATTACCTTGAGAAAGCTGTCAAGAGGAATTTTCAAAACCTTTTCAGTAAAATTATTATGACTGCAAGGTAGTATACATCTTAAGCAATAAAATCCCACTGACATATAATGTGTAGCAAAGGACCAGAGATAGATTTTCAGATAAAACAAAACAAATTATTTTCCAAATTTCGTACATATAATATTGTACCCACTTTGTATTGCTGTTTGCTCATTTTGTTAGTGAAAACCAAAGTTAACAATTGGTATCTGACCTCCTCTTTTGATGATAACTATATTGCTCTCCAATCAGAAGGCATTATATTTATTCATGAGATTTCATGAATAAATTATTCACAAAAGTAACATTCTCTGTTACTTTTCTCTTTCTATCTTTGAATGTTAGACCATGTATATAAAACAAAATGAATCACAGAATTATTCTTTGAAATTTGAGTTGATTCATTATTATTACAAATTATCATCTTCAGCCTTCTCTATTACTTTTATCTGTGTATTCCGTGCAACATAGTTTTTAAAAAATATTAGGGAATCAGTAGCAGAGAAATCTGTGGAAAGAGTCCCGGGAAGATAATTTAAACAAATCTTAAATTAAACTAATCTTAAAAATAAAATCCAATTCATGATCAGAAATTTGGCCATGAATGGCTTTAAGTCATGTATGTGAACTATTTTAATTGAAATTATTCTGGGATACAATCAAAGGAATAATATTTGTAAATTCTTTATATGAAAATGGTTTCCAAACCATTTAAGAATTTCTATATTTAGCCATGAAAAGAGTGATGAACATCACAATAACCTTCTTCAGTTATCAGAAGGAATGGACCACAGAATCATATAATCATTGAGAAGTTGTTATTTCAACTATTGATTTCATTACTTGCTTGGCTGAAGAATCTAAGTTAAATCATTCCCCTATGGATAGTTCTTCAGACATTGCTTGAAAACATTTAGCAAAGGTGAGGCCATTCACTTCTCTTGGTAATTATTTTTTGTTGTTGAACTATTAGGAAGTTTTGAATTAGGAATTGAGAAGCTGGGCTACTTAATTATTAGGGTTGCTACCATTCCCAAAAGATAAGAAGTCAGCTTTGCAAAATTTATTCTGAAATTTTAGAGTGGACAGATTCCACTGATGAAAGACCCCATTTCAAACCTTTTTCCCTATGTTCTACAACTAAGATGATATGGAACTTTGTCACCATTTCCCCACAGTCTCAAGTTATTCAGATAGACAGCTTTTCACTACACTTATTGTACAGCCCCCCCAAAAAAATCAGAGTGAGAGAAGTTAGAAAAGAATTTAAATGAGGTGGTATAACATCTGGCTGCTGCTTTTTCATCTTTTCACTGATGGCTGGAGGAAATGCTAACTGGCACCACAGGAGAACATAATACATTAATAGAAATATTTGTACAACAGTATGTACTCCCTGACTAATGTTTCTATATCATGTTGATTAGATGAAAAAAGTGACCAACTACTAGTAATATAATTTGGCCCAAAGCAGTGTTCAGCAAGGAATAGAAAGCTTTTTGCAAACATATGCAAAATAATGTCAGGTGTCTTTACTTTCTTTTCTTCTCTTAACTCTCCCCTGTGTCTAAAATACAGTAAATGATATAAGTAAAATTAGCTGCAATTTCACCAGCATTCTTTGCCTGGATAATTTTACCCTTGATTTGCAATTTAATTTGTGCTGAGATTAGTTCAGACGACTTTTACATTTCTACCAATAACAAAGTTAGATGTCCTTTCTGTTGTTGAGGAAGAGTTCCAATGAAATTAATGTACTCAAACCAACTGCCAAATGGATTTTCAGAAAGGGCCAGAAAGGAGCACATTTTCCATCTAAAGATCTTTGAGCAAAGAAGTACTTGGAGTAGAAGGTTTCCTTTCCACACAGCATTAGAAAGTTTGCCAGAGAACTACAGGTGTGTCCCACATGAGCTGGTAAAAATAGATCTGTATACAGTCAGTAGTTATAATTCATTCACCCCAGGGTGCTCAACATTTCTGTTTACTACTTTAAACCATAATGTTGTAATAGAAAGGGTCTTATAATATTTATATTATAAACAGCCTACATACAGTAACTAATGGCCAAAATTTACTCCACATTGAAAGTTGGCACTTCTCTGTTAAACAGGTTTTGACTTAACACTTATGACTAGATGACAAGGTATGCATTATTACTTGGAAGAATTCCTCAGCAGAATTTGGTGGGGGTTGTTATAGGCAACTAAAAAAAAAAAAAAAACTGCTCCTTTGGCTGAACCAGACAAACACAGTTGGAATTTCCTTTGTTTGATGCTGTTGCTTGGATGAAAAAAGTGAACTGGGAAGGGGGAAAGTAGTTCTTTGTTGTTAACTTCATTTTGATGTTTTTGAAGGAAGGTTCAAGTCATGAAAAAAGTTGTTGTTGTTTCAATTATTTAGAAAAGTAAATACTGGAAGCAGAACCAGCTGTCATTATGATTGTAAACTGAAAATTTATTGGCTATACATGAAGAATTCCATCTGACAAATATTGTTACTAAGGATTTTTGCTATTTAGAAGCAGATGTTCTCCAAATTTACCTGAATACACAGTGTACTATAACTAATTTGAAGCGCCAACTTATTTTATTAACTGGTGCTAGCGGCAATGTGTTTGATTGTTTTGATTAGACTATATTGTTGGACTGTTCCTCACTGAAACCCATTTGAGGATTTTCTCTGAACAGGAAATTGATCTAGGGATAAAAATGGTGCATCATCCCTGGTCAAATATTGATTACATGTCAGAAGACTTTTTCCAAGATTTTGTATATTTGGTTTGTGCAATTGTAAAAACCTATATATGAAACCATGGAGCAGAAAAATGTATCCATTTCCTCTAATAGTTTTTCAGTCATTCAACTTTGGGAATCAGAATGCTGAGGAAAGGTTAACTTCTCTCCCCTACTGTGATCCCACTCAAAACTGGCTCAGCATCAGTTGGCCTTTGAGCAAAAAGAAGAAAAAATCAGAAACATGAGACAGATAAGACTTTCTTAATAGTAGCCATCTTCCTCTCCACAGGTTTTGTTGATTTTTTCTTTATTTCCTTTTAGATCAAAGTTAGCATCTTTCTGTTTGTTACTTTCTTGCTGACAACTCCATGTATATGTGTACCACCACAAAAAAATTATTTTACAGTTTAAGGAAATATTTAGTAGGGGTAGATCACGGATACCAGTAAATAAGAAAATAACATCAGCATGCCAATTTCACAATGTACATACTTGTATTAGACATTGGGACCCAAGAATGTAATACCAGCAATTGAATGACGACACTATCACTGTTATTTTGAATCATTGTGGTTTGCTGAGGTCACCACTGGGCTAGAATACTCTCTCTCTCTCTCTCTCTTGCTCTCTTTCTCTCTGTCTCTCTCTCACACACACACACAAATACACACATGTGTTTTCTTTCTCTAAGCTACTGAGTGAAACAATGGGCTTATGCTAAAAGTCTGAATTGCTTCTTTACAACTCAAAGATTGACTTTTAAGTTGAAGTTTGCTTCAGAAAGCTTGTAGCCTTTTGTTCACCACTCTTATAGTTGCAGCTTGTAGTAGGGCATCCTGTGGGTTCTTAGAATTTGATATTAAAGTCAGTGTAAAATTCTACTTTTTTAGTTTTCTAAATTCTTTGTTATGAAACAGCAAATTCATTTTCTTAGAAGCATAACTAATGGCATTAAATTCAATTGGACAACCCTCCTCTTTTCCAAACCTTGATAATGCAATGAAATGCTTGGCCTTTTAAATTGCAAAGTGGGAACATTTTTCTTGTACTCAAGACTTTGCCCTAAAGCAATTCTAAGGATATATATTTGCAAATTATGCTGTGAGAATATGTTATTCACTACTCTGTTCCTAACTCTACTTATTTATTAGTTCAGAGCTAGAGATTAGTGTCAGTTCTCTCTCTGGCTGGTAGCTAACTTATTCTGCATGGTAAAAGCTGTCTGTCACCCTGGAATTTTGAAGAATCATCTACAGTATGAACTGCAGAAAAAACAATTACTACCAACCTGCCTTCCATTGAGGACCTGTATACTGCACTAGTCAAAAGAGGGCTGTGAAAATATTTACAGACCCCTCACATCCTAGACATAAACTCCTACCCGTCAAAACGATGCTATAGGGCATTGCACACCAAAACAACTAGACACAAGAACAGTTTTTTCCCGAATGCCATCACTCTGCTAAACAAATAATTCCCTCAACACTGCCCAACTATTTACTAAGTCTGCATTACTATTACTATTAATCTTCTCATCACTCCTATAACTCATCCCTTCCCACTTGTGACTGTATGACTGTAACTTCCTTGTTTGTATCCTTACAATTTATATTGACTGTTTCGTAGTATGATTTGATTGCTTATTTGTACCCCATAACAATATTAAGTGTTGTACCTTATGATTCTTGATGAATATATCTTTTCTTTTTATGTACACTGAGAGCATATGCACCAAGACAAATTTCTTGTGTGTCTAATCACACTTGGTCAATAAAGAATTCATTCATTCATTCATTCATTCATTCATTCATTCATTCATTCATTCATTCATTCATGTATGCATGGTGAACCATGTATGACATTCTCTTCAGCAAGATTCTCTCAGTTTTCATTTGAACTTGTAAACTTTCCTAAGTAAACAATATCCAGTCCAACTCAACTTTACCAGACCACATTGTTCTTTATTAAAGAAATACTTCTTCAATAGTCAGAGCTATCTAAATCATTTTAATTGCCAGTCCTATCTTCACTCCATTTCTCCTCTACAGAAGGATGCATATGTATGGCTACTTTTCCCCCCAGTTAATCAAAGTGCTTCTATGATAACTATACTTCTTCTGTTCTTTTTATCAACAATGCTTGCATCAATTAATATATTTTTTTTCTGTATGAAATCATGAATACTTGAAAAGCTTCCCAACTCCTCCTCCCACAAAAAAGAAAACAAATGATGCCAGATATATCGCAGGCCTAAATATCTTCTTTGTTTAATCTGTTCTTATTTTGGATATGGACTTCATTTTATAAAAAATATTTTAAAATATATGATTATTTATTTATTTATTTATTAATTACATTTATATACCGCCCTTCTCCCTAGGGACTCAGGGCGGTGAACAGCTCGTCTAAAAACCCCACAAATACAAAAGTTAAAAAGTAATTAAATATTTGAATCAGCTGCAGACTAAAATTAGGAAACCCCCCCCCTACCCTTAAAACCCAATTTAAAGTTAAAAATGGAGATCAAATTTAAAATCATTATCTCAGCCCAGGCCGGCCTGCTCAAAGAGCCAAGTCTTTAACGCGCGCCTGAAGGCCCTCAGGTCCGTGCCGGTACGAAGTTCCGGTGGCAGAGTATTCCAGAGGGCGGGGGCACCCACAGAGAAGGCCCTACCCCTTGGCGCCGCCAGACGACACATAGCGGCCGACAGCACCCGGAGCAGACCCTCCCTGTGGGAACGCACCGGCCTGTTGGAGAACGTTGGCAGAATGCGGTCCTGAAGGTAACCTGGTCCCATGCCATGGGTCGCCCTAAAGGTCAAAACTAGAACCTTAAAGCGAACCCGGAGAGCCATCGGCAACCAATGCAGCTCGCGCAGGAGAGGCGTCACATGGGCGCTACGCGACGCCCCCATAATCACCCTCGCGGCTGCATTTTGCACCAACTGGAGTCTCCGGATGCTCCCCGCAGGGAGCCCCATGTAGAGGGCATTACAATAGTCCAGGCGAGAGGTGACAAGGGCCTGAGTGACCGTGCGCAAGGCGTCCCGATCCAGGAAGGGCCGCAACCGGTAGATCCGACGGATCTGATGAAACGCCCCCCTGGAGACGGCCGCGATGTGATGTTCAAGCGACAGCCGTACATCCAGGAGGACTACCTGGTTGCGAGCCCTCTCTGTGGGGGGCAGAACCTCCCCCCCAATAGCCAGCGAAGGTGTCAGCTGGCTATATCGGGGCGCCGGAAACCACAGCCACTCGGTCTTGGATGGGTTGAGCCGAAGCCTGTTCCCGCCCATCCAGTCCCGCACGGCCTCCAGGCACCTAGACATAGTCCCCACAGCATCGTTGGGGTGGTCCGGAGTGGAGATGTACAGCTGGGTGTCATCTGCATACAGATGACACCTCACTCCAAGACCACGGATGATCTCGCCCAGCGGCTTCATATAAATGTTGAACAGGAGGGGAGAAAGGACCGACCCCTGAGGCACCCCACAAACCAGGGGCCTAGAGGTGGACCTCTCCCCCCCCGCCAACACGAATTGCGAACGGTCAGAGAGGAAGGAGGAGAACCATCGGAGGACGGTTCCACCAATCCCCAACCCCTCCAACCGTCGCAATAAGATACTATGGTCGATAGTATCAAAAGCCGCCGAGAGATCTAATAGGACCAGGACAGAGGAGAACCCTCTGTCACGAGCCCTCCAGAGATCATCAACCAACGCGACCAATGCCGTCTCAGTGCTATGTCCAGGCCTGAAGCCCGATTGGAACGGATCGAGGTAAGTTGCTTCCTCCAGGTACTGGGGGAGCTGACGTGCCACCACACTCTCAACAACCTTCGCCACGAAGGGAAGGTTGGAGACTGGACGATAGTTGTTTAAAATAGCTGGGTCCAGGGAAGGCTTCTTGAGGAGGGGGCGCACCACCGCCGCCTTCAGGGCGGTAGGGAGCAACCCCTCTCTCAAAGAAGCGTTGACAATCCCCTGGAGCCAGCCTCGTGTCGTCTCCCTGGCGGCCGAAACCAACCAGGAAGGACACGGGTCCAATAAACAGGTGGTGGCATTCAGACCCCCCAGCAACCTGTCCACACCCTCAGCGGTCACAGGATCAAACTCCCCCCAGATAACACTCTCAAGACCTGCCCCGGACACCTCCCCCGGGACCACCCAATTGGAGTCGAGCCCTTCCCGAATCTGAGCGATTTTATCATGCAGAAATCGGGAAAACTCCTCTGCTCTACCCTGCAAGAGGTCATCCCGCGCTCTCGGTTCAAGTAGAGAGCGGGTCACTCTAAACAGGGCGGCAGGCCGATTTTCTGCTGATGCAATAAGGGCGGAGAAATACGAAGATTTCGCCGCCCCTATCGCCACAAGGTAAGTCTTAATATGAGATCTCACCTGTGTTCGGTCAGACTCAGAACGGCTCGCCCTCCAAATGCCCTCAAGACGTCTTTTTCGGCACTTCATCTCCCGTAGCTCCTCCGTATACCACGGAGCCAAATGGGATCTGTGCCGAGTCAGAGGTCGCATAGGCACAACTCGCTCTAGGGCCCCGGCGGCCGACCCCTCCCAGGTGGCCACCAGGTCTCCAGGCGAGCTGAGAGCCAGAGATTCAGGAAATGGCCCAAGCTCCCTCTGGAACCGATCCGGATCCATTAGGCGCCTGGGGCGGAACCATCTAAGTGGCTCCGCCTCCCTGCGGTGGGGGGTAGCGGAACAGAAATCCAGCCTAAGGAGGGAATGATCTGTCCATGACAAGGGCGTAATAACTAAATCCCCCCAATTACAGTCATTCAACCACTGCCCAGAGACAAAAATCAGGTCCAGCATGTGACCTCCCATGTGAGTGGGGGCAGAAACTAACTGGGTCAGGTCCATGGCCGTCATGGAAGCCAAGAACTCCCGGACCAACCCCGAGGTTTCACCGAGCGATGGCAGGTTGAAATCCCCCATGACTAAGAGCCTTGGGGTCTCAACCGCCAGCCCGGCTATTACCTCTAGGAGTCCGGGTAGGGCCGATGAGACGTGGCAGGGAGCCAGGTACGTCAACAAAAGACCCATCTGAACCCCTTGCCCCCACTTCACAAAAAGAGATTCACAGCCAGCCGTCTGAGGGACAGTGGCCTCCCTAGGACAAAGGACTTCCTTTATAAGCACCGCCACCCCACCGCCCCTTCCCTGAGCCCTAGGCTGGTGAAATGCAAGGAAACCTGGTGGGCACATCTCAACCAGAGGGACACCTCCCTCTGGGCCCAACCAGGTTTCGGTGACACCTACCAGGTCCGCGGCCTCCTCCTGAGCCAACTCCCAGATCAGGGGAGCCTTATTAACCACGGACCTGGCATTGCACAACAGCAGCCGGGTATTCAGGGCCTGAGATTCCGGACAACCAGGACTGCAGGATGGGTAGGGAGGGTCGGAGCGCGCTACCGCTTGTAAACATCGGGAGCGCGATCCCCTAACCGGATATGGCCCTCCACCCCTAGCATACCTACCTCTCCCAGTTACCGTGCCGATAAAACTGGCCCCCGGCTGCCCACCCCCTGTCTGCCACCCCGACACGGGGACCCCCGAGGCCCCACAGGCGCGCTCGCCGGCCCGGCTGCCCCCAATTCCATGCGGGCTGTCTCCCCCGCCCGCCCTGGACTTTTCCCCCTTAAAAAATCCCATTAAAAATTTTTCAAGCCCGAATTTACCACGCCCTCCCCGGTTTCCCCGACCCCACCATTATGAGTTATTTATAATTGCAGAATGGTTTAATAATTTTGGACCTCAACGTTAAAAAATGGGTTCAATTACATGGCATCAATAAATACCATAATACTCATGACACTGCTAAATTCATTAAAATTACATGTATTTTAATGAGCTGTGGTGGCATAGTGGTTAGAATGCAGAACTGCAGGCTACTTCTACTGATTGCCAGCTGCCAGCAGTTCAGCAATTCAAATGTCACTATGCTCAAGGTTGACTCAACTTTCCATCCTTCCGAGCTCAGTAAAATGAGGATCCAGATTGTTGGAGACAATATGCTGATTCTGTAAAAACCACTTAAAGCTGTAAAGCACTGTGAAACAGTATATACGTCTAAGTGTTATTACTATTTCAATTTCTTATGAAAAAAAAAGAAAGGTACAAAAAACATTTAAAATATTCAAATTGTAAACCACCCAGAGTCATTTGCTGGGTGGCTATAGACATCAATAAATCAAACAAACAAAGAAACAAACAAATATATCTTCTAGAAATTGTCCCAATCCCTTAACAATGCAGTGTACTGTAGCATATAACCAGGAAGAAGGAGGAAGGGAATTTTAGAATGGAAGAACTAACTGGAGACATAGAGATACATCAGGATTTCTGTGTCCGTGTGTGTGTTCTGAAATGTTCTTGAATATTTTTTGTGCATCCCTCAGACTAATCCATCATATTTTTCAGCTCAATTATTCTTTCATAAGCTTCTTCTATTACACCAAATCTGACTCTGTCCTGTGCAGTTTTTTGGGTATAATTCTTGCAGGTGCACATATAATGTTCTTTGTTCCTACATATGAATAAAAAAACTGCTCGTGACCTTCTACCACTGCATCATAGAGAGTATCTTAACTTACTGCACCTCTGTGTGGTTTGCCAATTGCACAGTGGCAGATAGGACAGCACTCCAGAGGTTTAACATCATTGCTCAGAAAATCATTTGGAAGAGCTTTATAGTGCCTGCTGCCTTAAGAAAGTTCAAAACATTCTTAAAGATCCATCTCATTCTGGGCACCCTTTTTTTAACTATTACCATCTGGCAAATGGTACAGAATAATAAAAAAACAAGGATAAATAGGCTGAAAAACAGCTTCTATCCCAGGGTAGTAGCTCTGTTGAATTCTACTGTATAGTGCAGTGTTGGTGTGGTGCCAGGGTTTTCAATTCAATGTGTGGAGTGTGAAGGATGTGTGTTGGTGTTTATTTTCATGGTCATGATGTGTACTGAAGATGGTATTTGGTTTAGCTTTACGAGGTGCAATGACAATAAAGTAAACTAAACAAAACATATAATTTCTTTTTGGTGGAAGAATATAATGTTATGGAAAGCATGCAGACTATAACTTGTGTAGTCAGAAAGAATAAAATGACCATGTCAAAATGATCAAGTCAGAAAGAATAAAATGACTTTGTGAGAATCTCACAAAGTAAGTGTTCATCTTTATGTGCATTGGCAATAATATCTGACAATTTGTTAGTACTAAACTCATTACGTTTAAAAATACTAGTTGTCTTGACTATTCCCTGAAAACTGAAGAGAATGGGACCCAGTTTGATAAAGTGATAGAAGATGCCAAATGTTCAATTTAGAAATGGGGTAAATCTGACTGGGGACTATGAAGTGAAACAAATTATTTCTTCTAGTGGGCTCCTATGAGAAGGGAGCTGTGTAGCAGCTCAAATGGTTCCATCTGCTCCATTCTAAATCTCCTTCCTCTTCACACTAGTTATGTACCCATGCTTTTTGTTGCACATATATGCACAAAGACACAACACAAAGGGAAAGCAGAAGCATCGGCACAGATATAACAGATTTCTCAGTTACACAGAATTAGATACCTGCTACAAATAGACTTGCTGGAAATAGAAAAGGGCTGGAAATCCTTCCAGAAACCCTCCTCAGCATACTTTTTTAATTCACAACATCTGGAACATACTTTTGTCCTCCATTGTTTTTATATGTAGCTTTTACATAGTGAAGAGATACAAAGTTCTGTGAACTTCACTATGTACTTTTCCTTGATATATTAATATACAAAGAAATTTAAATAAAAGTAAATAAAATGATAAAAATAAAAAGCTTGGACAAGCAACAATAAAATAATAAACCAATAACAAAGCACTGTTAAAGGATTGGGACAGTGAATTACTGAAAAGTTATCTTTGATTTGATGGGCAATATAGGACTGGTTGATATGGATATATGGAGATAGAAAAATAGCAATTCAAGAAAATATACCTATTTTTGATAAGACATGCATTCTTTTCAAGAATAGATACAATTTGAATTTCAAAGAACTTGATTGGTAAGCTTTTTCAAATCAAAATCTTGTGACTTGATTTATTAAAAATAATCTAATTATTTTAGATGATGACTAAATGAAATATTTCTACAGAAAGAAGCAATAGTATAAAATTCTAAAATATATCAATAATAAGGGACTGATATAAGAATAGTTTAGAATGCAAGTAAAGCTTTTATTAAATATTTTATACAGTATAGTAAACTTAAAAAAGAATAGTGAAGAGAAAACACAAGTTATTTGGGTAAAATTAAAAAAAGAAGAATTAAAAAAATTTCCAGAGAAGATGAGTATTTGTCAACAAATTAAGATTTTATTTATTTATTTATTTATTTAATCATACTTTTATACCGCTCCCTCTCCCAAAAAGGGACTCGGGGCGGTGTACAGCCTACTAAAAAACATACACTAAATACAGAATAAATACTATTAAAAATAAATTAAATAATTTAATCCGGCTGTCAATTTTAAGTTAAAAATTAAAAATTAAAACTAATAAAACCCCAATTAAGAATTAATGTTAAAACTAGAAAACATAGTTACTGGGCCAGGCCGGCCTGTTCGAAAAGCAGGGTTTTCACTGCACGCCGGAAGGTCAGAATATCCGTCATAGCCCGTATCTCCGGGGGGAGATCATTCCATAGGGAGGGAGCTCCCACAGAGAAAGCCCGAACTCTCGGGGCCGCCAGCCGACAACAGTCAGGCGGCGGTACCCCAAGTAGGGCCACCCTGTGGGAGCGTACTGGGCGGCGGGAGGTTGTTGATGGCAGCAGGCGGTCCCGTAAGTACCCAGGTCCCGAGCCATGGAGCGCTTTAAATACCATCAGTACCACCTTGAATCGAATCCGGTAGGCCACAGGAAGCCAGTGCAGCCTGCGGAGAAGTGGTGTTACGTGGGCGCCTCGAGGGGCGCCCACGATCACCCGCGCGGCTGCATTCTGGACTAACTGCAACCTCCGGAGACTCTTCAAGGGGAGCCCCATGTAGAGAGCGTTGCAATAATCATAGACAATTGTCTATGTTAACAGTAAAGAAATAAAAAATAAAAAATGAATTAAGTGAAGCAAAAAAAAGTTTGCAAGTAAACCAGGGAAATGGCTAGCATATAAATTATATATACCTGCTACAAATAGACTATATATATATATATATATGTTTTTGTAGATTTTCACGGGTACAGGTATGCAGGTCTTGGTATATTCGGATCTTTTCTCGTATAAGATTCTTATGTGTAAGATATATATATATATATATGAAAATGATATTGAAATTACAGGAAAGAGGTGCTGGTTTTACAAAAAAAAACATTTCCTCAATATTATTTCATTATTATAAACGAAGTAACATCTCTAGAGAAAAAAAATATATCAAAATCTAAAGAAACAAAAACTGCAGAGGAAGAGAGACAGTTATGAATGGACCTATAACAACAAGGAAAGTATAAAAGAAAGATTAAATTAGGAAAGGTATCTGCGCCAGATGGATTATCATGTTCTTATTATAAAATGTTTTGAAGATGAACTTTTATAATCTGTATAAAACATAATGATTTCTCCCCTCTAAGGCAGGGATATCAAACTCTATTTCATTGAGGGCCGCATCAGGGTTGTGTTTGATCTAGGAGGGGCAGGGGGGACATGGCCAGGGGGGCATGGCCAGGGGGCATGGCCAGCTCAATGTTCCTTGAGTCAAGGGTGCCTGTGGTGGTCCAAGTAGTCTGCCAGCAAAAACGGGCTCCCGAGCTCTGTTTTTGGCTGCAACGATCTCCTGCAATCCTCTGCCAGTGAAAATGGAGCCAGGGAAGGCTACACGCGCAGCTCTCCCAAGCTCCATTTTTGCTGGCAGAGGCACCACGGGCTGGTTCTTCGCTGTTTCCGCGGTGCCCCCACAGGCCAGATCCTTTGTAACAGCTGTAAAGAAGCTACTTCTTTGTAGCTTGTGTTTATAATGGCTGTAAATAAGCTACTTCTTTTTTTCTTCTTTCTTGTCTTCTCTTGCACTTTTATTTTTTTTTCATTGATTTCTTTCTTTTTCTTTTTTTAGTTTTACCATATTATTTAAACAATAAAATATATGTATATATGTTCATCAGTATTTTGCAATAATTCCTCATTTGAATCCTACATGCTATTAATAATAATTTTACTGTTACCTCATATATGGTGTATATTTGCATCATTATCCCACTGTATTAAATGGGACCTATGATTAAACAAGTCTAGTCCAAGACAGTAGATTACATTTGTTTGTGCATGTGTGTGTGTGTGTGTGTGAATGGACACACATGCATGTGTTCATTTGTCTGGGTGTAAAAGATAAATCATTTCTCAGAAATCATTTTTTGCCAAAAAACTTGCATATGTATATGTAGTCATTAGAGCCAAATTCAGCTCAAGGGAAGCTTTAGCTTATATGTGTACTATCAAGTTGAAGGAGGTGAACCAAGTAAATGTAGAACAACAAAAAATAATTAAAGTGATGTTTGAAGCAACATTTGATAATATATATCTGCAGAGCAAAGAGTAGGTCAATAAAAGAAAGTCCTGTCTGAAATGTTATTGAGCTTTAGACAATTAACTCAGAGAATGCTAAGCTAGATAGATCTAGATAGCTAGACTTGAGAACTGTGGGTAATATGTGGAATTTATCATTCTAGTTTTAATACCACATGCAGACATTATATTCAGTAACTGTTCTTTGTTAAGCTTAAAATGAGCTAATTCATGGTATTGATGTTTTTGCAAATTATTGTAACAATGTAGGATTGAATTAACAAAAATCAACGTAAATTTTCCTCGAGCCATCTGAAGCTTCATTTAGCAATGGAATAATTATGAAATTCATTATATGTTGATCAGTAAAAAGTTTTATTCCAATATCTTATAATTTTTACATAAATTACAAGGTAGATTGTGGGACTATTGATGTTATAATTTAACTTGGTTTTTAGCAAAGCATTTAACAAGGAATTCCACAGGAATACAACACAGTTATGTAGGTAGCATTTAAAATAGTGACTTGATAATAGATACATAGATGTCTTGAATATCTTCTTCAAAGAATTATAAATTTTCAGATAGATTTTCATAATAAAGTTTCATTTTACTTCTTTCTCCACTAATATACATATTAATTGTTTTTCTTTAGAAAATTATAATGCAAGGTTCAAAACTTTGGAATGTTGAAAGATGATCATATTGTGCTTTACATATTGTTTTGAGAACTGCTTATTGTAGAAGCTCTTCTCAAAGTGCACATCAAGTAAACTTGTCCCCAAATATAGGATAAATCCATACTGTCTGCTTGGCCCATTACCATTTTAGACCATTCTCCATATCTTTAGTGCAGAAAAGATGACATTTACCTTCCTCCCATTCCCAACCCATGTAATGGAAGTAGGAATGACCTTGAAGAAGGAGAGGAAGAGAAGTTGCCTGGAAAATAATTAGAAACAAGAAGCAGGAGCTCCCAGATTAACAGTCAGAGAAAAAAAATCTAGAAAGGACCCATCCTAACATATGAAACAGTTAAAAGTGGCAGGGATGTAAACTTTGTACTATCTAACTTGCAAGACATCAAGATGAGCAAAAAAATTTTGTTATAAGGCTACATTAACAAAGTATTGCCAGTCTGCATTTCTATACCCTGCTTACAGTATCATAAAGCTTTCTCCCCAATTTCTTTAAAATATCTGTAGGAATATTGCTATGAAGCAGAACTTTCTTTTCTCCCTTGCTACAAAATTTCCATCAATCTACTCCCCATTGTTTTTATTACTTTAGCACTGAATCTATCCATAATGGTACCATAATGTAAAGAAAGATAGAAAGAAAGAATCTGTGCTAGTCACAAGGGAAATTGCTTGGGAACACCAGTGTGATGACATTCATGTGGGCAAATGTCTGGGAAAGTGGTAAGGGAACAATCTCTAAAAGGCAAAAGATAGACACTGGATTCTGTGGTACACACAGAATCCAGCCAGCATGGCTAGCATTCCTTGAAAGGATAGGAAAACCAAGAAACAGGGGAAAGATAAATAAGTATCAGATATTATGGTGGTCCTAGTTTGAACAGAATACCAGTACTGTTTTCTACTTCAATCCAAACTGGAATTTCTGAAGTTGGCCTGAGAAGTGGCAACAGGTTTGGCCACAATTCAGAATTTATCTTGTATTGAATGGCCTCAATCTATGTTATAATTCTTCTTAGTGATGTATAATAATGACACATTATTGTATCTATGTTACATATCTTCTTATAGTATGGATATTGACTCAGTTTTCATCTTCAAAGGTACTAGATTTTTTTTGTAGAATATCATTACAGAATATACATGGATTGGGAACTCATACTTCAATGACCTTTTTTGGCATTTCCTTTAATAAAATGAGCTTTCTTCACTGTCCTTCCTTTATTAAATTGGCTCTCAAGAGTGATGCTGATACTTTAGATTCTCATATCCCTTTCCGCATCCAGAGCAATAAACTTTTTATAGGTTAAGAATACCTTAACAGTTCTATTAAGAATCTTTTGTATGTTGAAACAATGATTTCATGAGTTTTGTTATTCATGAGAGTACATATTTTAATTTAAAAAAATTCTCCTGAAGCAAGAAATGCATTGGAAAGCAGACTGAATTTTCATCACTTCTTCTGTTTACAAAAGCAGATATTTATAATATGTATATAGCAAAAATTGTACATTCATTTATGAGCTCTTAACTCATTAGCTAATAATTACTTTCTATTCTGTGAGACTACTATACAACTACTATACAACTGTTTTCTTAATGTACTAATTTTTAAAAGAAATGAAATATTTGGAGGACAATTAACATTTTATTGGTGTAAGAGGGCAAAGAAATTCTACATGCTTGGCTTAGAGGTACAGATATTTGAAATCAGTGCTTGGACAACAAAGTACAGTAAGGTAAGGCAAGATAAGGTAAGGTAATGTGTCCCTGCAGATTTTGCTCCAAAAGCCATTACCAATAGAGGGCAGTGCTCATTAACCTTTCAAGGCCATTGAGCCAGCACTGTGCAAAGACATTTCCATGGTCATGTGGCCAATATGTCACAGAGTGCTGTTACCTTCCCAGCAAAGTGGTACCTATTTACCTATTCACACTTGAATGCACTTGCATGCCTAACAAAAACATAACTGTAAAAGACAAACTAGAAATAAAAGTTAAATAAGCAAAAAAAATTGTAAGAGAATACCTGTCTGATCTTGAGGAATACAAATCACTGGGACCCAATGTATTATACCCCAGAGTTCTATAGAAGTTGGCAGATGTCATCTCAGACTACTGTACCACATCTTTCAAAAAGTACCGGGGAACTACCAGAGGACTGATAAAGTGACTGATGTGGTTCCCATCTTCAAAATAAGGAAAAAAGTAGACCCAGGAAACTGCACACCAATCAGCCTAATATCAATACCTATGAAGATATGGAAAAGTTAATGATAATAAAAAACAGATTTGCCAACATCCAGAAATGAGTAAAGTAATAACTAGAAGTCAGCATGGGTTTGTTAAAAACAAATCATGCCAAACCACTTTTATTTCATTTTTCAACATAGTAACTAAATTAGTAGACCAGAGAAATACTGTGGACATAATATAGACTTCAGCAAGGCATTCGACAAAGTAGGCCACAACCTACTTCTTGATAAGCTAGAAAAAAGTAGGATGATAGCATCACTATCAGATGGTAACTGGCTGACAAACCATGCTCAATGAATAATCCTTAATGGTACTACATCTACATGCAGGAAAGTAAGCAGTTGGGTACCAAAAGGTTCCATCTTAGGCCCAGTACTCTTCAATATCTTCATAAATGACTTAGATGAGGAAATAAAAGGGGAACTTACCAAATTTGGGGATGATATTAAGCCAGCATCAATAGCCAACATGTAGATGATAGGCTCAAGATCCAGATGGATTCTGACAGACTTGAACACTGGGCCCTATCTAAGAAAATGAAATTTAATGTAGATAAAAGTAAAGTCTTACACTTAGCCAAGAAAACTATGGAGAAATTTCCTGACAGTTAGAACAACTTGCTTCCAGAAGTTGTGAATGCTCAACACTGGAAGTTTTTAAAAAGATATTGGATAACCATTTGTCTGAAGTGGTGTAGGGTTTCCTGCCTAGGCAGGGAGTTGGACTAAAGGACCTCCAACTCTGTTATTCTATCCTATTCTATTCTAAAAACCAAAAGTACACCTATAGGTTGGGTGAAACCAAGCTTAATAGCAATAACTGTGAGAGTGATCTTGGAGTCTTAGCGGACAACCAACTAAATTTGAGCCAACAGTGTATGATGGCAGTCAAAAAAGCCAATGCAATCCTAAGTTGCATTAACAGAGGGATACAATCAAGATCAAGTGAGGTACTAATATCAAGTTATAAAGCCTTAGTAAGACCACTTCTAGAATACTGCAACCAGTTTTGGTCACCACACTATAAAAAAGATGTTGAGACTCTAGAAAGAGTGTAGAGAAGAGCAAGATTATTAGGGGACTGGAGAATAAAACATATGAAGAACAGTTACAGGAACTTGGCATGGCTAGTCTAGTGAAGAGAAGAACCAGGGGAGACATGATAGCAGTCTTCCAATATTTGAGGGGCTGCCACAGAGAGGAGAGTGTCAAGCTATTTTCTAAATCACCTGAACACCAGACAAGGAATAATAGATGGAAATTGTACAAGGAGATATTCAACCTGGAAATAAGGTTCTGACAATGAGAGCAATCAACTAATGGAACAGCTTGCCTTCAGAAGTTGTGGTAACTTCATCACTGGAAGCTTTCAAGAGACTCTATTGCCCTCTGTCAGAAATAGTGTAGGGTCTGCTTAGCTGAGGTGGTTGATCTACAAGGTCCCCTCCAACTCTGTTAATTTATATCTGTATCTTTCAAACTGCTATGTTAAACAACCAAGTGTTTATTTAAATACCAGCTAATATTAAAATGAAGGAGAAAATACAAGTGTGCACAGATTCAGCCCTAGATGATCCTGATGACTCTATATGTCAATATATCGGGATAGATGAGGATGAAATGGCTAACTGAAAATCTGACCACCAAAGCAGAATGACAAGTGAGTGAATAAATCAGCTCTTTGTAATTTCTCTCCAGATAAGAAGACAACTCACAAGTTTTCCAGATAGTTTTTGTGAGGAGACTGCAAGATAACAATCTGCTTATAGTTCTGAAAGAAGAGGGAAAATCCTCTTGCTCAAAAATGGTTGGCACCTTTAAAAGGACACTGAGTTCTCATAGTTCCCTTTCTAGCCACTTTTATAAATTGATTGTTAATTGCTTTTCAGTTGTTAGGAACTTTTAGATAAACAAGTTTAAAAACATTGAGTGAGTTTCTTTTAATCTTTAGTAAAACAAATTTTCAATCACAATTAACCACTTTTTAAAATAAACTGAAAAGGAGTGATTATAACTTTTATTTTGGAAGCTTCGAAAAGGACTAAAATAAGATTTTGACATTAATTATAAGAATCCTTTCCATAGGAAAATGCTTTTGTTTTGAAATATTTGAAAAAAGCATGATAAGACGGTTCTCTAGAGGAAAATAGATGGAGCTAAGATTAGTTATTAAAAAGAATGATTCATTTTTAGTTATGGAAAGTTGAAAATTCAGTACAATTCCTTTCAGAAGAGAAGCAAAACAGTTGGTAAATTATTTATTTCATTTTTATAATAATCAGTTTGCAATAATGCTATCTCTGTATTAATTCAAATACTGCAAAAAAAAAAGTTCAGAATATGTCACCACATTTTCACAACAGATTTTGAAGGTCATCTAATCCATTCTCCTTCTCAGAGTAAAATATTAAAAAGTAATATTCTCAAAAGATGACCTGCTTATATTTACTTAAATCTACCATCTCCTAGCATAGTCTATTAAACTATGAAGAAAAGTTCCAAGCAAAAGGATTTTTCCCCAATATGTAGCTAAAATCTTTTTTGATTGTTATTTTCAAATATTGTGTTTAGCCTTACCTTCTGAAACAACAAAGAATAAGTCTCAGAATTACTCAGAATCATCCATGCATAGACACTGAGAGACACTCAATGGGGGTCATAAATTTAATAAATAAATGTATCTATTTATTTAGTTATTAAATGTATATGCCACTCATTTCAAATTGAGTGTCTGTTAGTGGCTGCGTGGATGACATAATAATTCTGAGACTCATTCTTAAGTAAATATTTGCAGGGAAATTATATTGAACTCAGGTAAAATTAGGTACTGAAAAATTCTGTGAAATTACAGTTAAGTGTCATTTTTAAACAAAATTGACGTGCACCTAATTAATATGTAAAATGAAGCACAGTTATCCTTTGGTGACTTTGGGGGGAGATTTGGTAAACTGAAAATGGATCTGCAAAAAATGGAGCTGATGATTGTGGTAAAGACCAAGGAACAAGTGAATAGGTAAAGAAAGGATGGGAGATCACCCACATGTGCTGTAGACAGCTGCTCCTCACAAGGAGACCATAGGATAGCAGTTTTTCATGAATTTGAGCAGGGGTCCCCAACCCCCAGATTGTGGCCTGTTTAGAACCAGGCCACAAATGTGATGGGCAAGTGGGCTTGCAGCTCCACTCACACAGCGGTTCAGCAAGTGCACGTGTGCAGCTCCATTTGTGCAAGAGGTGGGCACATGTGCATTCACCCACCACTCATACAGAACCATTCCACCCCCACCAATCTGCAAAGCTGGAAAGGTTGGAGACTGTTGAGTTTGAGTACTAGGAAACGAAGGAATTAGCCATCCTGCCCATAACTACAGTGGAAACTTTTAAAAGACAGTAAGTTCACAAACCTCACTTTCTAATCACTTTTGAAAATTGGCCATTCACTACTTCTAAGCTATTGGAAAGCTTTGGCATGACAGATTGAAAAGGAATGAAATGAAAATGCAGGGTGACTGCCTTAATTTCTGAATGAAAGAAAAAAATAATCAGAAGCTTAAGAATTCAAAGAATCTAAAATAAATGACAAAAGACTAAATAAAGTTTGTATCTTAGAAAGTTGTAAATAAATGAAGAGATCAGATAAAATTAAAATATTGACATTTTTATATTTCTATTCTTTGTCAATAAGAATTTGGAATTAATTATAAAGAATTGTCCTGTGGACAATAAACTCTTCTTTGGTTTGCAAAGAAGATATTAATGAAGATAATTAAGGTTTATTTTCAAATGAGTTTATTTAAAGACAAGTCAATTGCAGTATAGGACTGCAATGAAAAAAAGCTAAAATAACTAACATCTCTGACATTTATCTCTGTCATTTATCCCACAACTCTCTATCTCTGTATCTCATATCTTTGATGAGTCACTGTATCCTATTTTTCCTCTTCTGACTCACAGGTATTTCTTCTAAAAGGATTATTTATGAGGAAAATAAACAGAGCAGAAGAATTGACTACAACTGATCACTGAAAGCACTTCCAGATGGCCTGTGGAGTGATGTTATATTAGCATCTCTTGGTGTTCAAGTAGAGATGCTTCCTGCCAGCAGGAACTCAATTGAGGATCATTCATATTTAAGGAATTAATTTCCCAGAGCTTGTCCCAAGCTTGTTCCTGCCATCTGCATGTCCTCATTACTTATTTTTGTCACCCACACTTTATTGCTGGCACAATACCAAACTATATGATCAAATGAAAATGATGCCATATGAAGAAAGAAAAGAAGAAATATTGAATAACATAGAACCTTTTTCTGAACATTTTCACTGCTATGTTCAAAGACATGAAGAACATAGTTCTAATGTTCTAACTAAGAACTAATTGCCAGAAGCAATTGGCATGAATATGATGAACATGTTTTTGAGCAATAGGCTACAGCTGTAAAGTGACTGCATTCTGCACTTATTATAATTTTTATTTTTTTATTAAAAAGTAATAAGATAACTTTAGATTTCAAAACACACTTCAAATAACTCTTTCTTGACTATTTTTGAAGCAGAGTCACCAATTTCATCTTTGTAGAAAAGCTACTTCACAAAATGTGGTCTACAATGAAAAACATGGGCCATTATATTTTGCATCATTTGTTATCTCATGAATAGTGTTTTTCAAAGATTATCAGTATCTCATGTAAAATTATTGTGCAAGTCTATATGTGTTACGCTGGGGATGTGGATTATTGTCACCAGGTCCAAAGTTGAGTGAAGGCTCTTCTGGCCATTGTCTCAACCTGCCCATACACAGTAGCTATGAACTCAGAAGAACATTCAAATTGCAAAGTTGCTCCTTCAGAATTACTATTACCCATCCTGAGTAACTGGACCTATCTTTTAATAATAATAATCCAGAAATTGCAATTGTCTAGAATGTTGCTGAGTGTTCCTTACTTCATTCATGTTACCAGAAGCACATTATACCTGGGCTGTGGGCCTTTAATTGTTCACAATAGATTTCTGGATGCAATCCAATAAATACACCTGTATTTATAGCCAGGTACCACTTTACATGTGGCATTATTCATCCAACCAAAATTGAACTATCTAATATATTTGCCCAAGAGAAATAGTATTTCCTCATGAAAGAAGCTCACATAATGTTTCTCCATACTGAAGCCTATTCTTCAAAATAGTCTCTCAGTAGAATCAGACATGTCCTCTCTTCTTTTTTAATATGAATACTTTATTGCTGGTGTGTCTTTGTTTAACGAGAATGCTTTATTGTGGGGACTTCCGGTTTGAGTTTCTTTGGCAATGGACCGAATAGAAAGACATTGAAACTTAGAAAAAGATATATAATTGAATTTAGATATGAGATAATATCTAAATTCAAGTTGAGAAAACCAAGGGAGAGGGAAATTATAGAGAAAATGTTAAAATAGTAATAAGATATGGAATAAAACACAAAGATGAATATGAAATTGAGTTTGTGACTGTATGGAGAAGTGATAACCCGGGATCATGCTATTCTCAAAAAAAGATGTTTTATTTGTATTATGTTTTTGTGAAAACCCAAATAAAATTTATATTAATAAAAAAGAATGTTTTATTGTGATATGTACCTTACTGTTTTTAACAATATACAGTAATTTTACGAATAGAATGTATGAATCAGCAAAAATTATGCAATAAAATTGAATTCTTACACTGAGCAAGCTGTAAACATATGTATAATTCTTCCATTTAAATAAAAAGGACTTGATTGGAATATGTTCATGTTTGCTTATGTCCCTCCCTCCCTTGATTCAATAATAATAATAAACATTATTAAGCTTTTCTAATGATAGAAAAGGGCAACAAATCAAGATGGAGTGATAGAGATAGTTAATTGTGTCTTGATATTTTATTCTTGTGTTTGCACTTCAGATGTAATCACCATAGCAGTCTAAGTATTATTGTACCCAACTATTCTAGATGTGTGGATTTTATGTACAACATGGAATAGGCAAGTACTGTATTAATCACCTGTCAGATTGGGTATGCTATATGAACTTTCCAGATTGGCAAAACTGAGTATACATATCAGAAACATGGGTTTTATTTCCCCTAATAAAGAAATAATACATTCTTCAGTCACTTAATCTGTTCAAGAATCTTTCTTCTCTTCAAGTCATATTCAAGTTCCATTACAAAAACAAACGTAAGACATTTGGTTGGAATCTTTCAGAGCCACTTCTGCTGGAAAATTCCAGAAGGCACTAGTAGTTTCTAGAATACAGTTTTAATCTATTTTGGGGGTGCATTCTGAAAAAAATAAATGCATAATTATGGGATTATAAAATAATAAAAATTATACTTGAGAAAATGGTTTCTCATAAAAATTAATAAAAGTGATTAGGAATTTATCAGATCCAAAATGCTTAAGTTTTACCAAGTTAAAAATTAAGGATTTCAGCCTTTAAGCTTTCATATATTTCCCAAGATATTCTCTCTACTTATGCACCACTAGCTATGAAAAAGCAACTTCACTTTATTGCAAAGCAAGTTTCTCAACCAAGTTAATGGCTTTCCAGAAAACACATTCTCCCTAATTTGACAGATGATTAAATGGGCAGATTGACAATTACCAAGCTTGTTCCTGAGTTGTAAATCATATGTATCTTCCTCAGTAGAGAAATCTATGCTATTTTTTTCCCCGCAATGTGTATTATTATAGTCTGTCATAACTGCTACATATGTATATTCACTGGCTTTTTTTCCCGCACTAGTCATGGACTACATACTGTATAAACAGCTAGTTACATTGAATGGAAAGTTCATTCTTATTCACATCAGAAGCCTTGCCAACAAATCCAACGGGGCCCAGATGAGCAATGTGTTCCAGTCTGATATAGATATGTATCCTCATCAATAAAATATGTAATAAATTCTGTCCACAGGTAATATTCAAACTAAGTGAGGGGAGGAATTTATTAAAACAAAAAGTTTAAAATTAAATAACTCCTGCATGTGTTTAAGCAGCTGGCTTTGTGATCTACATACCTCAGAAGAAATCTATTTCATTTTTTCACAAAAGCCAACATAAATCAACCTTTGCACATATTCCTAGATATCAACCTGTTAAATCTATCATGCATATGGTGTTAAATGTATTTAATATTTCAAAGAAGATAATGGTATATGAGGAAAAATATGCTTGGCTTAATATATACAATACTATGAACTTTATGAGAGTCAGTTTGGTATAGTAGTTAAAGCATTAGGCTAGAAATTGGGAGACTGTGAGTTCTAATCCTATCTTAGACATGAAGCCAGTTGAGTATCCTTGGGCCAGTCATTACTCTCAACTTTAGGAAAGAGGCAATGACATACCACTTCTAAAAATCTTGCTAAAAAACCTGCAGGGGCTAAGTCCAGGCAGTGTCCAGGAGTCAAAATTGATTCAAAAAGTGGGTTCCCTCTAAGATGACATGCTGAGCCAGGGGGGTGGGGAGTGGGATTGCTTCTCCTGCCAACAAACAGCTGATTTTGCTGCCAAAGCAGATTCCTTAATAGTCCACTCACTAGATCAAATGGAAGCAGTTTGGAATGACCCATGACAATTTATGGTCAACTGTGGACTCTGCTGGGAAGAGGAATCCTAAAGATTGCAATTCCTGATAGGGGCAGTTGGAGTGTCCTTGTTTGCATCTTTCCTCTCAGCTTTCAGTGTTTTTTTAGCACACGTTGGCTTTCAACTGCACATTTCATAATTTGATTCTTATTTTTAAATGTTAACTGATAGATTGAAGGCTGATTTACTCTAACCTACTGGATTTTAATGTTAACTTTCTTTCATTACTTTATTGGGTTTTTTTCTGTCCTGAATTACTTTTGCTTTCCATATGGAAACTAACAGCAAATTTCTGAGTACTGAAACCAACCAGATTGGATTAACATCTATATCAGATTTTACTACAGGGTTTAACTCTTAAAAAGCTCTGTTTTGGATTTTTTTCTTTTTTAATTTTTGATGAAAGTTTTCCTTTTTTCTTCTTTTCTTCCCAACATAATAATAATAATAATAATAATAATAATAATAATAATAATAATAATAATAATAAAACTTTTATAGCGCCCCCTCTCCCAAATTGGGACTCGGGGCGGTGTACAGCCTAAATAAAAACAATACAATCAAATAAGAAAATTTAAATAGATTTAAAAAGATTTAAATTGGTGGCTGAGATTAAAATTACAATAGAATAATAAAAAGGGTAAAAAATTAAAAGTTAGAAAAATTAAAAGCCCTCCAATAATACTAAGCCAGACCGGCCTGTTGAAAAAGTGGGTCTTCAATGCGCGCCAGAAGATTCACAGGTCAGTGATGGCTCGCAGCTCCAGGGGTAATTCATTCCAGAGGGAGGGTGCTCCCGCAGAGAAGACCCGCACCCTCAGAGCCGCCAGCCAGCATCACCCAGCTGACGGCACCCCGAGAAGGCCCACCCTGTGGGAGCACACTGGCCGGCAGGAAGCCGATGGTGGCAGCAGTACCCAGGTCCCAAGCCATGGAGCGCTTTAAAGGTGACCACCAACACCTTGAATCGCACCTGGAAGGCCACCGGAAGCCAATGCAGCTTGTGCAGGAGCGTGTAACATGGGAGCTCCGAGAAGCCCCCAGAACCACCCGCGCGGCCACATTCTGCACCAGCTGAAGCCTCCAGATGGTCTTCAAGGGGAGCTCCATGTAGAAAGCCCCATGTAGAGATGATATTATGAGAAATATCATCTTAATTAACTGCAGCCATTTTGTTACAGTATATTTATCCTTTTTGTCTGTGAAAGGAATTGTTTTGGGAATGGCTTGTATACGTTCAGATGCATTAAAAATGCAAATAATGCACCAAGTTAAAAATAAAGGTTGGTTGTTACCTTCACAGGAAAAAAAGTGTTTTTTAACTTACAATTTCCAATTAAAAATTTGAGTAAAAAGCTTGATAAAAATCACATGGGTTTCAAAATCAACCTAAAGGGAATATCATGATGCAAATAATTGCAGCAACTCAGATCTACAATTGGACTGACTGTAATTTAAACCATGCTGGCAGATTTGAAGAAATAGCAGCATGGCTGGAAAGCAGAAGGCCTATTGCAGACATTTGAAGGAGATCTGGATTATACAGACTAAGAATTTGGATACATGATGAGTCATAAACTGGACTCTCTTAAGAAGATAGACTTATCATAGCTGAGTGATAAACAATTTGGACTGGACTTTCCTGGATCAATTTTGGAAAATGGATTTATTATACCTAACCAGACAGCAACTGACAAAAGACTTTATACTTTGGTTCACAGTAAGACTGCTTCAACAATGGGTATGGTGGAGATATTTACAGAAGGGATGTAAGATATTGGAAGATGAGATATTGGTGTGAAAGCTTTCACTAAAAATCTTATGGAAAAAAATTATTATTAAGAACCAAACAAAGATATTTGATCCTGGATAGATCAAAGATAATGATTGTGGTCATTTGAGGCAAATAAGAAGTAGTCGTAGATTTTCTACAAGTTAAATACAATGACAGATTGTTAACAGAGGGCTTTGAATTTTAACTTTTCTGTTGAATTATTTGTTAACTATATAATTTTTACATATACTGTAATAGATAAATGACACGCTAAATTGACTGTAAATAGCTGTAGAAGTTTATAGATTATGAGCCTACTTCACAAAGGGGAAAACTAACATTATTACAATATATGTACTGTAATCAAGCAGAGGGAATAATGTTTGTTTATAGTTTTTTGTCCTTTTTAATACACATTTTTAATGTTCCATCCATTTTTATTGTTGTTGTTTATTTTTTTAATTTGTATTTTAACTTTTTGAATAAGTAATTTTAAAAAAGAGTGTGTGCTTGCAGGCGCACAAGAGCACCAAACGCCATGGACTTAATAATATGACTACATCAGTTTCTACTACAGGATTTATGTATGTCTATGATTCAAATATCTATCTTTCAGAAATAAAATGCCAACTGTCTTCTAAGAGAGAATAAATGTATCATTTATTACTACTTATGGTGGTAATGTACTATTATCAGAAACAATATACACATCAATAAAACCTGCTATAGAACATGAAAGAAATCAGCTGTTATTTCTGGTTTCTATTTATTTGGTTCTCATAAATAATATTCTTTTTATATTTTCTTTTTGTATATATTTCTCTTATTTCTCTTAAACCCAGCTGTCCAAATCAACATTTTATCTGCTATTTCTTGAAGATAAATATATAATCTAAATGCAATTTTCTTGTCTCCTGATATATTTTGATAATAAAAAATATCTATAAAGTAACCACAAGTAGAATGACTCTTCTAATTCTGGAATTACCAAACATGACAGAGTTTTGAAATGGTGCTTCAGAGTCAGCATATATTACACACTGGATTATTACTATTAAGGACCAAGTTTATTTTATTTATTTATTTTATTTTAACAACTCTCAACATTACTAGTATTTCTTTGCAAACCTAGACAACTATAGAATTCTCAGCAAAGACCACTGAAGAATAAATTCTCTCTTTTATCACTTGTGAGTGTGGACTGTGGTTTGTAAAATCATCTCTCCTATCTGATTGAGTTTATGCAGAAAATAATGAGATTCTCTCCCATTTGTCTAAAGATTGTTGAAACCTCAGAAATAATTTTGGTAAGTGAGATTCATCCATTGAGTAAAAGTACCTCAGGACTGAAGTCATCCCTTTCATCCACGGAGAACAGATTCTACATCCAATTTGTAAGTTCTGTGAGGAAACAAACAAACAATCCTTAATGTATGTGACAGAAGAACTATTTCCAGAATTGAAAATGAATTTTCCTACATGTATGAGTAACTTTTAAAAAGTAATAGTATGCCTTGTTGTATAAAAATATGTACTGTTTTTGTAATTTCTTCGTTTACTGGCGGAACATTCACATACATAATCTCTGCAGTAAAGAGTTTTGCAGTGTTTTCACTGCAAACATCAATACCTTAGATTGCACTAATTTCCATTATTTATGTTCTCTATGTGAGCTCCAGATAAATCAGGATTCACCTAAAAATGTAAAATAAAAATCAGAAAAAGTACCACAGTAAACAAGCATCTAATAACCATATATTAATTCTATCTTCAATGACTTTTAATACCATTTAATAACCTTGTGCTATCTTTCCTTCCATGTCAAAATGGTTTTTTGCTGTTTCGCTTAATGTATTGCCATTCCCAAACAAGGATGTTGCCTATGGCTACGCAGCACTCTTTACTAATGCAAGCTTGATGAACAGCATCAGGAGTCCATTAGAGATGGAATGTTTTATTTAAGTACTCAGTTGGTAACTGACTAACATATTTCCCTTAGCAATTTGCTCACTCTAATTGTTAAAACCATTCTTGCCATTTCAAAAGTTTCAGAAGTTTTGGAACTGTGAGAACTGTAAATACCTGCAGATTAAGCAATATGGAAAATTATGTAAAAGAAAATATTGGTTTTGCTATTGCTTTTAAAGAAAAAGTCCTATTCTTATTTAAATGTTTTTTTTAAATAAAATGTTTATTTCTATATTACTCAAACATGTTTATTCTACCTTTCTGTCATCTGAATTACCTTGTTATTTTACAGCTACATATATATTTTATGTACAATTTATAATAGTTATTGATAGGACAAATTCAGTTATTGATAGGACAAATTCTATAAATCAAATTCAATGGCACTAAATCCATAAACTTGGAGAATTGAAAGGAGATTCTTCATTTCTTAAAAATGTGGCATGTCAGTATGCAATACTCCAGGCTGAAGTGGAGAGAAATAGAAGGGGTGGGACAGAGGGAGAGAGAGAGAGGGGGGGGGAGAGAGGGAGAGAGAGAGAGAAAAATGTTTAATTACTACTGCAATGTTTATACAAATGCTAGAACAGGAGATGGGGGAATTCAGATTTCAAATATATGCTTACCTCTTCTTTCAAGTTAGCACTGTAAATGTTTAACAGTTATGTTTTTTAGAAAGGTAAAAAAAAAATACTCTGAATGTCAGAGTTATAGCAAACATAAATTAGTTCAGCACTGGAAAAGATCATTGCAGGTCTTTAAGAATAGTAGGGTGGCAATATCATATGCCCAATTCCATAACTCTGAGATTGCTAGGCTGAATGTGATCTCTCATACTCCTAGGTGCATACTTCTTGCCCTCCAAAAATGGTTACTAGATTGTAATTTTTAATGTTATAAGAAAACACAATTATTAAATATGTAATTGGAAAGTAACCTTATTAAATGTATTTCATTGCTCCTGATAAAAAAAAATATTTTTTTTTCTATTTTAGCAACATAATCTTTAATGATCAGGTTATTGTACATCTGTCTGCAGTATTGAATTTAGGCTTTCATGGTACTCCAGACAAGAACACCAACCATGAATACTTATACTATTTTTATTGTAAGGTTACAGAATCTTGCAAAATACATATCTTCTCTCTTGCCTTCACAAGTCAAGAAACTAGGAAGGGTCCCTCTGAGAATTTCCACACTCCATTCTTCTGTGGGCTAAGCTGTCTCTTACCTGCCTAGTTTGCAGCTTCTTCTCCTGTCCTGCTAGGACATTCTCACAGACCATTAGAGTTATACTGCAGGATTAGATGGCTATACAATCTACGAAGCATTAAAATATTATAGCGTAAATGAATCTTTTAAGCTTATTGTTCAACCACAACAGTTAATGCAGATAAGGAAATAGGGATAGGTAGGAAGATTGGTGAAAACATTCTGAGGCAAAAATGAGATAATAAGGTGTTTTCACTTATGATCATACTTTTTGAACAAATATGGGAACCACCCAGGGCAACCCATTTAGAGTTATGGGTTCAGTGCAGAACAAGTCACGAGATAATTTCTTAAAACTGGTGTGACTAATTGGACAAGATTAACAGTTTCTCAAAAGCCATAATTATTTCAGATCCTATTTCATTTAAGTGAAACTAGTGGCCTTGGGTCAATAACATGTCTTAACTCATTATTCTTGATCTAGTTGCAAATATTCACTGATACTTTAAGCTAGAAAAATGATTCATTACTCCTATAATTCGTTACTTACAAAGATCACCAGAAATGCCTAGAGTGGGAAGAAGTTGTCCCGATAGTTATGTGTTACTATTTAAGTCACAAAAAGAATTGACTTATACCTACCAATTAAGAGAAATCTGCTGAAAGTATTGTAAGAAAAAGTTATTTTATATAATTATTCTATTAATTAAAGAGGAAGGGGTGATAAAAGGCCAGTTAATAAATTTAGTCCGAAATCCATCAAAAATTAAGTATCAGCTGGTTAATTGGAATAGCTTCTATTTTTCTTTGAGTAACCAGTGTTTGGGATTGAGTGTAGCTCTTCTCAAAGTTCTATAATTTGTTATTAGATTGTAATTTTTACCTACGTGAGAGGGCAGAACAGAAATACATTTATTTGATAATACATTTTGCTTATTATGAATAAATAATAATAACAATAATATAACAATAGCATTTAGGCTTACATACTGCCCCATAGTGCTTTACAACACTATATGTATGGCTTATAACATAGAAGCATTATTTCCCCCAACGATCCAGACCTTCATTTTATTGACCTCAGAAGGATAGAAGGCTGAATCAACCTTGAGCCTCATCGGAATTGTACTCTAGGCTGTGGCCAGAGTTTGCTTGCCATACAGCATGCTAACCACTGTGCCACCAGGGCTCCTTATATATGCATCAGAAGTAATAAGCCATTCAGGTAGAAATTCAAAGAGATAAGACAAAGAATCACAGACCCATAGATTACTTCTTTATACCAGTGGGACTGTCATAATCTTACTCAATAATCAATCAATAATAAATACATTTGAAATTTTATCACATCAAGTGATAAATAATTGACAAACAATTATTTAAGCATCAAAAACATTTGCTAGAGAAATGCATGCAGCATTGATTGAATTAATTCTGTACACCAACATATAATGAATTTAACAAGCATTATATACAGGAATGCAGAAATAAAGTTTGACATAGCCTAACTCCAAGATGATTTTGGATAGCTCATAATAAAAACTGATAATAGCAATAGCAATAGTACTTATACTTATATACCGCTTTACAGCCCTCTCCAAGAGTCAACATATTGCCCCCACAATTTGGGTCCTCATTTTACCCACCTCAGAAGGATGGAAGGCTGAGTCAACCTTGAGCCCAGTGAGATTTGAACTACCAAATTGCAAGCAACCAGCAGTCAGCGGAAGTAGCCTGCAGTACTGCGCTCTAACCACTATGCCACCATGGCTCATAATTAAATGCAAGAACAATTAACAAAACCATTAAGGAAATAAAAGAGAAGGAAAATTATAATATAGTCCTGGGAAAGGAGTCACTGAATACTGTGAAATCCAATGGCTACAAATACAGTAAAAAAAGCCAATAGTCACAATACAAATGTATATACAGAAACTCTTTGTCTGACAAAGGAATGCATGGGAGAGTTATCCCATTAAACCTTGCTACCAAGCATTTAGTTGTTTTATTGCCTTCTCTTGCCTCAGTAAGGGAGGGAAGAATGCCAATGGAGGAACCCTATGTGTAATAGAAATGGCAATCGGAAACATTATTCTTTTATATCCTCAGTAAGTCATAATTTCTTCCAAAAGGAACTATTCTCTTTCAGCACAAGTGTTTGTTTATTTTCATATATCCTATCACCCTTGATGAGGGAGATACTAATGGATCCCAGAGTGTCCCCTATTCACTAACACTGTTATTTTTGCATTATAACTTATCTTCTGATTGATGCCTTTGACATAGCCTGAACAGCTTCTGGCACAAAGAATGAGCACAGACAGAATTAGTGGTTGGTATGGCTGATCAAACACAACCCCTTCCATGAGGAACATGCTGAGAGAATTTAGGCTCTTGTTTATTCTGGAGCACAGATGGCACATGGGCGAGGTTCAGAATTGGGTAAACTCAGCAGCTTCTCTCCATTATCATGGTTTATTTATTATCCTGTCCTCTGCCATTTCTTACTTACTGGATCAGTTAAAGGGCAAACTATCCTTGTTATCTCAGTGAAAGAAAGATGAATTGGAAAATAACATTAGAATAGTGTAACAGAGATTTTTTTAACAAAATGTGAAGAAATGCCAGAGGAAAACCAATAACAATAGGGGTATTGAAAAAGAAAAGACATTTGATTAAAATATAAATGGAATATATTTTAAGGTGATGTAGACTGGAACTCTGCAATGCATCTCACAAATGGTGTGGTATTTAAGAAGAAATCACTGGATATTTTCAGTGCAGTTCTTTGGGTACCATTTATTGGTCATCGTGCAGCAGAGGTGGTATTCAGCAGGTTCTGACCAGTTCTGGAAAGCAGGTAGTGGAAATTTTGAGAAGTTCAGAGAACTGGCAAATATCACCTCTGATTGGCCCCACCCCTATCTATTCTCTGCCTCCCAAGTCCCAGTTGATCGGCTGTGTCTTCTTTTTTTGCCCTGCACAGGAGAACTGAGTTGGAAAGCAGGTTAATGGTGTGGGAAGGGAAGGGAGATTTTACAGTATCCTTCCCCTGCCACTTGATGGAGAGTATTGTAGCTGGTAAGAGCAACTACTAGAAGTTGTCAGAATATACTAATATTCCACTAGTTATTTTGAAGACTTTCAGTCCTGGTGCAACTCATTGTTAATGAGACTTTATTGATGCCTGTGCTTATGAGAGCTTGTTAGGATCCATTTGAGCTATCAGGTCATTAAGAGACATTAAAGTCCAATCTTTTCATGAAACAAATGCTTACTATTTCATGCAGTAGTGGGTTTCCTGCAGCAGGTTCATAATCATTATTCTGATTCAATAGATATTCCCATCTATATATAAAAATATTCAGAAATTCCTTCTTGCGCTGGTTGTTTTTAAGCCAGACTTATTGACTGGTATCCTCCAGTTGTCCTCCTTGGTAACCCAGCCCACCAGGAAGAGCTTCAGATTGGGAAGTCTATATTACTGTCTTGAGGAATGATAGATTATGACATTAAATAATATTAAATTGGAGCTTTTTTCCTGCACATAACTTGGTCTTAATTTTTTAACTTGTGAAATTGTAGTTAATGATGTAGTAAAACACTGAAATTATGATGTTCTTGGATGGAGAAGAAAGGATGAGCTGTACTTATTTATGAGCTTCATTAAAGAGAGACAGAGCAAGAGAGAAATCACTTCCACTATTAAATGTTATTTGTCACTTCAAATTAAATTAAATCAGACAAGTTAAATGAGGATGGTGTAATTAATAAAAGGTCAACTCAGGTCACAATCCTATATTTGAGTTATGCTGGCTGAAGGGTTATTAGATTTAGAAGATGTTCTACTTCGGCTGACTTCCATTTATACTACCCTCATGGCATGAGGAAAATTGTTGAAATGAGTTAGAACTGGAGTGGGACCTTCACAGGACAGGAGCATAATGTGTCATATGCCACATTATTTCAATTCAGAGTCACTTCATAGATGATAAGAATAATTTTTACCGATGACAATATGGTGAATAATATGATATACTGCAGAGGTGGGATTCAAATTTCTTAACAACTGGTTCTGTGGGTGTGGCCTAATTTGTGGGTGTGGCTTGGTGGTCACGTGACTGGGTAGTCATGGCTTGTATGTAAATATTATAAATATTTATGTAAATATTGATATTTTTATATTAAAAAAGAGACACTTTTACCCAAAAGCAGGCAAAGCAGGCAGGCAGATTGAGTTGCTCACAGAATCACAGATTATTTAGAGATCTATCTATCTGCAATCGGCTACCTGAGTCTGTCACATAAAATTTACTTGCAAGCAAACTCATAAAATTTGCTAGCAAGCATACTCATAAAATTAACTCACAACACACCATGTATGTAAATATTGAATCATTTATCAGCTCAAAACCTAACACACATATAAACAAAAGACAATGAAACAAATAGCTTTCTGTCTGGATGGTCTCTGGTGATGAGCCAAAAGACAGAAAAGGACAGCAGTATGCTTCCTCCTTTGATTGGGGCTTACCAGGGTGTTGTAAGACAAGTATATATACTCATTCCCCTGTATCCCTGATCTGGATGAGAACCTGTGGCCTAATGGCAATTACAACTGCCTCACATGTAATATTTCCCACATTCAAATCCCAGTAAGGGTTTAGCTAGCTGACAAGAGCTATGTAGCTCGAAATAGATCTATACTAGTCTCCCTTGTTTATTTATCAGCTCAAAACCTAACACACACACACACAGATATATATAAAATAGCAACTTTTACTCCAAAGCAGGCAGGCAGACTGAGTTGCTCACAGAATCACAGATTAATTTAGAGATCTATCTATCTGCAATCAGCTACCTGAGTCTGCACTGAAAAGCTTCAGTCTAAGGAAGGTTCAGCTCTGCTTTTAGATTAGCTAGAAAGCAAGAAATCTAAAGATTTCCTGCTTTCTAGCTAATCTAATTCTCCTGGCAGAGCAGGACAGCTAATGGTCAGGGGGCAAAAAAGGAAAAATAGCAACTTACCAAACCAGGCAAATTAGATGGCTCTCATGCCAGGTAAGGAGTGAGTGGGCAGGGAGGGGAGGGGCCAGCCAGTGGAGCGATTTGCCAGTTCTCCGAACTGGGAACAATAGAGTGTGCAGCCTTTGCAAGAAATCATCAGCTGTGCTGCCTGGACAGCCGACAAGCGCTGTGCTTGGGTGCACAGCATTTGAAAATCCTTTTTTCCTGCTTTTTCAACCTCAGCTGTGCTCTGCAAAGCAGTTGAGGAGGGAAAAACAGGGAATAAAGGACAGCCTAGAGCTCGGGCAGGTGGGTGGGCCAAACACCGAACCTGTTTGGTGTCAGCTGCTCTTTGTAGCTACAGGTTCTATAGAACTGGGCTGAACTGGTAGCATCCCACCCCGGTATACTGCCATTATAATGAGTTTAATGGTGCTTCTGTTATGTGGGGGCAACATATGGATTTTTATAACCAGCACATCCTTGATTAGTAGATAATGTTTCCAACAATGCTAGGGTGTTTCAACTATTTCTATTCCACTGTCATATTTTCTATCTTTAGATGTTTTAGCAATTTTCCATCCAGTAATGGAAGACTCACCATCAGCAACATATTCTGGGTCACGTGTTTGAAACACTGAAACAAGTTTCACGGGCATATGCAGAAGAGGAAAGAAATATATTACATTTTATTCCTCTCAGTCAAATCTGAAACTGTTTTGGATTGCTTAATATAAACATCAGCACCATTTTACCATACAGTACCTTAATCTAGGACATGAATCTGGATTTAATATGCAGTACTATATTGATTAAACACTATATATAGAAACAATATATAGAAATATGAACCAAAAGAAAGAAAGAAAAATAGTTGAAAGTTGACAAAGGAATGTCATACCTTTATCAACCATGTTTCCAGAATATAATCAATATGGAATCCATACCATTTCTTTGGAAAATGGACATGAATCAAGTTCTCCAGCTCTCTAAGCTATATCCTCTTCATTAGATGTCTAACTTTGCAGGCCAAATTTAACACTGTGACATTTAAAAAGACAGGTGGTCTTTGTGAATACATGATGCACATAAATGGTCCACTTCATGTATGTCCCAGTTTATTACTATAACTACTAATGGTCAAATATGCTATTGTTAAATCTAGTGAGCAATTATATAAAATTAATTATTAAATGCATAACAGCAAAGAAGAAATGGGTGGGTTTATTCTACAATTTCATGGTCCCAGTGAAAATCTGTCCAATTTTCTGTTGTGGTGAACAACAAATTTCCTGTTCTTAATTGGAAACAAGAAAATCATTCTTTAAAATAGTGTTTGTCATGGCTTGCTGTGGAATTCTGGGAGCTAAATTCAACACATTTTAAACTTGCCAAAATTGAGAAAAACTGCTTGAAATCATCTATTTCATGTGCACCAAAGTGTGTCCTTTCCCTCCCTTATCCTTACCTGGTTAAACAAGTGAACAGAAGGTGGGTAGAAAGAAGGAAAGAATAATCTGGACCAGAATATTTCATGTTTTTAATTTTTAGTCTGGTGACCTGGATTACAGTCTTTACTCTGTCAGTACACCCTCAATTTGCATAACAAAGGGATTGAATACAACTTCTGTGCAGAGGTTAATTGGACTTCTCTTTGGAAGCCATGCCAAAAGTTATTTACCTTTGGCTGCATGATTTTGAGATTGGACCCAGAGATGTACAATTCAGCCTTGTGATTAAGTGGTACTTAAATTCCTTTCTAATCCAGTATTTTAATTCTCAAACCACCTGGTTTCTTAGTCTTCCAATCATGAGCCAAATCCCTCCAATTTCCTCCAAACCTCTCAATTCCTATGTGTTTTACACCATTTAAGCATATTCATCCTTGTTTTCCTACTTTTCCCATTATTTATTTTGTATTATTTATTTCATTTATATACTGCCCTTTAAGAGTTCAAAATAGCATATATTTTTGCCTCCAGATTTATTCTCACAACAAAAATCTTTGAAGAAGGTTGACTGAGCAGTACCCTACCATTACCAGAGACTTTGCATGGTTGGGAGATTTTTTTGACAGGTTTTGCTGCCAAAGCCATCTGCTTAATAAATATTTTGTTTGATTTGGCCTTTGAGCAAACCCTTCACAAAGAAGCAATTATAGATTATTCTTCTGTACACCAAGTTCTATTCCATTTTTTCATAGGGATTTTAAGTTCTATCAATAATTGTTATTATCAGGCCTAGCCTTCCTTCATCTCATCCTTAAATGTATTTTTAAAAAAACATGTAACTTTTTTTCTGGATTTGATCCCAGTTTATTGACTCATTATAATTAACTCTTAATTGACATTTGGGCCTAGAGCACTGTGCAGTTTAAATAAAATGGGGGGGGGAATATTATAATCTAGTTGTGGAACCTCTTTCCACAGAAAGGTTAAGCATTTTGCAATATGCACAGTAATTAATGTTGTTTGTTTGAATGATCGATGCGTAACCTGTATTTCTACTCTCACAATTATTTAAGGGAACAAATAAAGCAGAATGTAAACAGCTTTAAACATAAATTAAAGTATTCACTACAATTAATACTAAAACCAATAACAAGGTGTATTTACAGATTTTCTAAATATTGTGAGAATAAAGCACAATAGTTTTATATGCCACCCATGGTAATTGGTGACATTTAAACTCTTGTAATAAATTTCAAATTCTTCAAATAATTAAGCCCTAAGGTATTTAAGTCTTTAAAAGTCTTAAATTGCAAGCAGTAAATACATGCAAACAAAACAGTTTTTTTTTAAAATAAAAACATCAATTCCTTCAATTAGTGGATAGGCTAGTTGTTACATTTTACATCAACTTTTGGACACTTTCCAAAGATTGCTCCATGCAGAGCAGTATTAAAAATGGAACTAAGATGGATAACTACATGCATGTAGGTATAAACTGTCACCGAGGTGTAACCCATCTTGAACAAATCTGTTTGTTTCCACAGCTATCAACTGGAAATCCAGGAACATTTCAAATTACAAGATTACAGATTAAAAATCTGCTTTTTCAGGGGGAATGCAACCACAACATCATCCACAGGAGAAAGTAAAAAGTCCAAGATGGTAGCTATCAGGATATTACTGAAGCCCAGCCTCAGGAGTAAACTTTGTGTAATTACAACTGCCATATTGATTTTTCGACCAACCCTGGGGCACCCCTGTGCAATCCTGTTCAAAAGAGGCTGAACGTTAGTCCCTAAAACCATCTTGCCTGGATTTGTTTTTATTTATTATAGAATTTACACCATGCCTTTCTGTTTATATAAACATTCACGGTGGCTTTCAATTTTAAAAATAAACAAACAAACAAAATATGCAACAAACAAATTGTTGCAATTAAAAGCAAGTAAACATTACAAGCAAGTGAATTAAATTAATTAACTACATGATCTTTGCTCATTGCACAGAAGTTGGCCATATACTGTATTGTATTTATACCAAACACAATATTCAGGTACTATTTTAAGGCTATCTTCAAGATAGCATGTTGGGTAGCCAGCACAGGTTATAATCAGATTATAGATATCTGCTGCTAAATCTGAGTTGAGGCCATAGCTGTACTAGTGAAAACATATTCCTTGTCTCCCCCATCACTTACAAATCCAAGTCCCAGGATCTTTATGTGAACCTGCTCTCTAGGGCAGGGGTGTCAAACTCAAGTTGTCACATTGGCACCACATGATGTATCAGGACTTTTTCCTCCTTCGCTAAAATAGATGTAGGCGTGGCCTGTGGGCCAGGAGTTTGACAACCCTTCTGTGTGGGATTCATATTCTCCTGTAAAATAGGTTTCATTCTAGTTCCTCATCTCACTTTTTCCTTATCAACTACATAACCATTTTTTCTGGGTTTAATTTCAGTTTATTTTCCTTCATACAATACAAAACTGAGATGAAGTAATGTTCAATGGTTGATTGCTTTCTTGCAATTACTATAGAACAGTAGAATTGGGTGTCTTTAACACATACTGATAACATCCTTCTCCAAGACTGCCGATAATCTTTCTTTTGTGATTTAAAATAGATATTAAGTAACACAGAGGACAAGATGGAACACATGCTATTAATTTATGGATAATGCATAAATCTAGATTCAGAGGGAAATGTATTATTTGAAGCAGGTGGTATTTGACAGTTCTCCAAACTATTCAAAATTTCCACTACTGGTTCTCCAGAACTGGTCAGAACCAGGGGTGGGATTTTACTGGTTTGAGCCAGTTTGGGCGAATCTGATGTTAATTGTACATCTGGTTCGGTGAACAGGTAGTTCCGAAGACCAGCTGGCTCTGCCCCCCCTGCCCTGCACCTCCCAGAAGTCCCCATGCACCCGGTTCTGGCTCCCAGGTAAGTGCAAGGAGGCTTGCAAAGCCAAAAACAGGGCAGGTGGGAGTGGGGGGTACTGCCTCCCCCCATGCTGTTTTGGGTCTTCTAAGGCTTCAGGGACAGGCAAACTATCACATAATTGAGCAGCCCGTTCTCTGCTCTAATCACTGGCTGGGTAGGCGTGGCCAGGGGTGTGTAAGAGGCAGCACTCCTCCTGCACTCCCAACCCTCCTGCACCCCCACATGCCATTTTGGGTCTCCTGAGGCTCCAGGGAGATTTGCTATGCTAAAAACGGCCCCTTTTTGCTTTGGGGTGGTGGTGTAGGAGGAGTGCTGCCTGTCTCACACACTCCTGGCCATACCCACCCAGCCAATGATTAGGGCAGAGAACAGGCTGCTCGAATACAGCTCATCAGTCTGGAATCCACATTACGTATCTGATATTAACACAGTTGAGAAAGTCCAGAAATATTTTACAAGAAGAGTTCTTCACTCCTCTGCTCGTTGTAGAATACCTTATGCCACCAGACTCGAAATTCTAGATCTTGACAACCTAGAACTATGCCGCCTTTGTCCGATCTAAGTATAGTATATAAAATCATACATTCAATGTCCTATCTGTCAATGAATACTTCAGCTTCAACCATAACAACACTAGAGCAAACAATAGATACAAACTCAAGGTAAATCGCACCAAACTTGATTGCAGGAAATGTGACTTCAGCAACAGAGTGGTCAATGTCTGGAATACTCTACCTGAATCTGTGGTTTCTTCCCCAAACCCCAAAAACTTTAACCTTAGACTGTCTACTATTGACCTCACCCCTTTCCTAAGAGGTCTGTAGGGGGCGTGCATAAGCGCACCAATGTGCCTACTGTCCCTGTCCTATTGTTTCTTTTATATTTTATTTTCCTTTTATGTATCCATGTATTCATAACTATGTTTTACTTATACTATTATCTTGTAAGCAATTGACAAATCAATCAATCAATCAATCAATAAATAAATAAAGTTTGCCTCTCTCACCCGAGGGCTGCCTGCTCTTCCTCCCTCCGGCCGGCATTCATTCAGTTCGTTTCTGCCCTCAAACAGTAAGGCAGGCATATGCAAAGTCCAAAGGTTCCCCAGCAGCTGGGCTTGCAATTGGCTTGCAACAACTGAATTCAAGGTCCTTTCTCCTCTGGCTCCTTCTGTTATGCCTGCTTCTGCCTCCTCCTCCTCCTCCTCTTCCTCCTCCTTCTTCCTGTTTCTCCTGCTACCTCTTCTTCCTTCCTCTGCTGCTTTCCTATTTTCCTTCTCTCCTTCTCCCAGCATTGCAACTAGGCTTGCGTTCCCTTCCTGCACCTCTCCAAGTTTACAAGACAAATGAAATGAAGTGCTGGAAAAGACTCCTGGAGAGTATTTGGAGGATTACCCGCTCCGGATCCGACCGAACACTATTACGGTCTTATATTAAGACCTATTTAGTGGCGATAAGGGTGGCAAAGCGTTCGTACTTTTCCGCACTTATTGCGTCCACGGGAAACCGCCCAGCCGCCCTGTTTAGAGTGACCCGCTCCCTCCTGGAAGGGGGAGCACGGGACGGGCTGAGGACTTTTTGAATTTCCTGGTGGATAAAATTGCTCGGATCCAGGATGGGCTGGACTCTGAATGGGCAACTCTGGGCAGGGGTCAGAGGCGGAATTTGGGGAAGTCATTTGGGAAGAGTTTGATCCTGTGACCCCTGAAGACGTGGACAGGATGCTGTGGGGGCTGAATGCTACCACATGTTTATTGGACCCGTGCCCCTCCTGGCTGGTGTTGGCCACTCGGGAGGTTGGTTCCAGGGTATTATTAATGCTTCCTTGAGTGAGGGATATCTGCCCACCACCTTGAAAGAGGCGGTGGTGAGACCCCTCCTCAAGAAACCATCCCTGGACCCAACTTATCTAATTATCATCCGGTCTCCAACCTTCACTTTGCAGCGAAGGTTGTTGAGAGTGTGGTGGCACGACAGCTCCCCCAGCATCTGGATGAAGCTGTCTATTTAGATCCACGCCAATCGGGCTTCAGCCCGGGCACAGCACGGAGACAGCTTTGGTCGCATTGGTGGATGATCTCTGGAGGGCCCGTGACAGAGGTCATTCCTCTGTCCTAGTCCTATTAGATCTCTCGGCGGCTTTTGATACTGTCGACCACAGTATCCTATTGCGATGGCTGGAGGGGTTGGGGGTGGGGGGGCACTGTTCTGCAGTGGTTCTCCTCCTTCCTCTCTGGCTGTTCGCAATTTGTGTTGGTGGGGGGGCAGAAATCGGCCCTGAGGCCCCTGGTTTGCGGGCTTCCTCAGGGGTCGGTGCTCTCTCCCCTTCTGTTCAACATTTATATGAAGCCGCTGGGTGAGATCATCCATGGTTTTGGGGTAAAGTTCCATCAGTACCGGCGCCCCAATACAGTCAGCTGGTTCCATCACTGGCTGTGGGGGGGGAATTTTTGCCCCCACAGAGAGGGCTCACAATCTGGGTGTCCTCTTGGACGTACAGCTGTCATTGGAGGACCATGTGGCGGCCGTCACCAGGGGGGCTTTTGGTCAGGTCCATAGGATCTACCAGTTGCGGCCCTTTCTGGATTGGGGTGCGCTTTGCAAGGTCACCTCTGCCCTCATAATCTCCTGCTTAGACTATGCCAACGCTCTGTACAAGGGGCTTCCCTTGAAGATCACCCGGAGGCTTCAGCTGGTGCAGAATGTGCCGCGCGGGTGGTGTTGGGAGCTCCGCGGGGCTCCCATGTTACGCCACTCCTGCGTGAGCTGCATTGGCTCCCGGTGGCTTTCCGGGTGCGCTTCAAGGTTCTAGTTACCATCTTTAAAGCGCTCCATGGCTTGGGACCAGGATATTTGCGGGACCGCCTCCTGCCATTATCGGCCTCCCATCAACCAATATGCTCCCATAGAGTCGGTCTCCTTGGGGTGCCACCAGGTGGATGGCTGGCAACCCCAAGGGTGTGGGCCTTCTCGTTGGGGGCACCCTTCCTCTGGAACGAATTACTCCCGGAGATGAGGACCATCCCTGATCTCTTGACCTTCCAGCGCACGTTGAAAACTTATTTATTTCATAAAGCCGGTCTGGCCTAGGGTTTTTAGGGGATTTTTAATTCGGTTTCGTCTGGTTTTTAGCTTTTAGCCCTCTATTTTTTAGCTTTCAGCCTTTTATATTTGATCTTTTAATAGTTTTCAAATTTGCACTGTTTTTTGTATTTTAATGCGGCGGTACACTGCCCTGAGTCCTGTTAGGGAAATAGGGTGGTATATAAGTTTAATAAATAAATAAATAAACACCCAGCAGCCCAACTTGCAATCAAGTGCTTTCCCAAAGCCTTGTTGGAGAGAAACAAGGTGTGTGTGTGTGAAAGTCACCTTAAGTGCTGGGTCTCCAAAGGAATCCCTCTCTCGTTTGCACCAAGACTGCTGACGGAGTCTCTGTGTGTGTCTCTGTCCCTCCCCCTCCCCCTCTCTTTTGAATTGTTTTGTCAGCACTTCCTCAACGTGCTGGATCTTTGGTTTGTTTTGCTGGAAGGGTGCATAAGAATTGTCTCGTCTCCCCCACCTTCCTTCCCACTTTCTTAGAAGAAAGTCACAGATCTAATCTGGAAGAGAATCACTGTGCTGAACCATTGAAAAGTGCAGGTGGTGGTCATTCACCCTCTTTCTGCTTTCCCGGATCTTTGATTACAGTTTTTTTCTGGAACAAAAGCAGAGAGCCTCTTCCAGTGAAGATTTCTCTGTGGCTTCTAACTTTCTTCCAGAGCAGAACAAAAAAGCCTCTTCCCATAAAGGCTTTTCCAGTTCTTTATTCTGATTTTCTCCAGGAGCAAAATAAAGTCCTTTTTAGTGAAGTCTTCACTGTGTGTTTATTCTGATTTCCCCCTGGACTGGAGCAAAATCATCTGGTGTCAGGCTTTAAGTAACAATCTCACAGTTACTTTACTCCATGCGTGGCCCACCCACTATTTAATTTACCACTTCTGTTTGTGCTTCTTTCCCAAACTGTGTACTTTTCTCCCCCCCTCCTGTCTCTCACACACACAGGTCCTGGTAAAATTGTCTTCCATGAAACCAGTCCCTGGTGCCAGAAAGGTTGGGGACCTCTGATTTAGACCATGCAGGGTCCCTAAAGGGGAGCCCTTTTAAGGATTATGTATCAATAGAAAAGCAACTAACTTACCTCTGATCCTAAACCAGGGACCCCCAAACTTGGCAACTTTAAGACTTTTAGACTTCAACTCCCTGAAGTCCTTGCCAAGTTTGGAGACCTCTGTCCTAAATGCTAATGCTACTGCATATAAAAAACAGAGGAGCTTTGATCAACTATCACAGACACATTTTGGATCTGAGTGGAGTTCCTGGGAAAGCTGTCAGAATAACACTTAGAAGGTACCTTGGGGGGAACCTTCTTTTGCTGCCCAGTCTTTTCTTAAAAGCCTCCAGTATTGGAGCACCCAGAACTTCTGGAGACAAGCAATTCCACTGGTCAGGAAGTTTCTCCTTAATCTTAGCTTGCTTCTCTCTTTGTTCAGTTTCCATCCATTGCTTGGAAAATACATTGCCCCCCCTCTTTCTGCTCCCCCTTAAAAGCCTGTTGCCCATCACCCTCTTGGGCAAAGCATGTAAGCCATTTCCTCCTTTCAGTGGTCCATTAAAGTATATCTATAGCATGTAGATAATAAAGTCAACAAAAGGTGAACAACATTTTTACGCAACTATAGATATGTTGAGGCTGGGTGAGACAAGGAATGGCTGGGAAGGGAGAGGCCAGGTGAGGTACCCCTTGATGTGAGTGACATTGACTTGGTCATGCCCACCCAGTCATGTGATCACCAAACCACACCTACAGATTAAGCCACACCCACAGAACCGGTTGTTAAGAAATTTGAATCCCACCCCTGGTCAGAATCTGCTGAATACTACCTCTGACTGGAGATTTTACAGTATCCTTCCCCTACATGCCTACCAAGCCACGCCCGCAGAACCGGTAGTAAAATAAATTGAATCCCATCACTGATTTGAAGCTTGTGTGGATGTACACATTGTGTCTGTCAGCAGATTCTTAAAGAAGCTGTATCATTTCTGGAGTTACATGGTAGTAGCCACATCCAATAAGTTTACTGTCACCACTTTCAGGATGTAGCCTAAAAGGAAAACCATGTACCACCATTTTCAGTCTGATTTGGAAATGTAGTATTGTCAGTGATACTGAAAGGTGCAAAAGAACTAGAAATATTAACACAGCTGAATTGAAGCCTTTTAGCTTCTTGCATCTAGTCACCATATGAAAGTCACACTAATATCTGCCAGATGCATATGAATGATTTAAGTTCTTTAATTAATGAAACTGATTAACTTTGTGCTCATAAGAATAAGTGTGTACATTTTTTCACATCAAGAGATAAAGGCACTTTTATTTATTTATTTAGTATTCATGCTAATTAATTCCTGTGACCAGTCCTTTGTTATGCAGTTCCTCTGGTATTAATAAATCATTCTTTTACAGATCTTGTTTCCTTGTATTTTCTAACATGCAACCTTTTCCATTGAAGGCAAAATCTGGTTGACTGCTAGCATATTTATTTTGCTTTCAGGCATTTTGTTTCATTAAAAGTGTTGTAATTGTCAGCAATGACTTGCCTGACATTCAGAAAATGGGCCAACATTTTATTAGGAAAGATTCTTTTTGAGGAGCTTAAACCAAGTCTGCTTTCCAAACTTGTTTGTGTTAAAGATGCATAAATTAGTCTGTGGGCATTTGTCTCCTTGTTTGAAAACATTTTCTCTGAAAATCCATCTGGGTATAAAATTACTGGAATAGTAGTCCTTTTTCTTTCCTTCAAAGCATAAAGGGTAACAGGTCATCTGCCTGACATTTTATAATATAGAGTATTTTAGAGATTGGAGTTGTTGGTCTGTATTCATTAGCTGAAGGGGACGTGGGACTTATAAAAAGGGGGGAGTTAAAAAAAAAACTATTTTTGAAAGGTCACTATTAAGCTTAGTTAATATAAATTAACTTGTCCTTGGAAGAATATGTGACTTAAGCTAGAATACTAAATTCAACCATCAAAGTGAAGGGAAAAATAGTGCCATAAACCCTAGTTTTTGTAATTCTAATATAACATTAGGTTGCACATTGACTACTATCTTTATTTTATTAAAATGAATATAATCAAAGAAGCACACCTATAGAATAGAATAGAATAGAATAAAATAGAATAGAATAGAATAGAATAGAATAGAATAGAATAGAATTATTGGCCAAGTGTGATTGGACACACAAGGAATTTGTCTTGGTGTAAATACTCTCAGTATACATAAAGAAGGAACATTCGTTAAAAATCAAGAATCATAATGTACAACACTTAATGATAGTCATAGGGTGTACAGAATCATGGTTCATACATGTCTGGTTAAAAGTAAGCTTTCTTTTTCTACAAAGCTTACTTGGAGGTAGTTGTGATTAGGAATGCAGCTTAAAAAAGAGATATGTAGATAAAGTGTGATCCTTTGAGAACACAGTGGATCTTAGTGGCTGTTGATAAACAAGCAATGGTATCTTGACAAATTAGAATAGAATTAAATAGGCCTGGTGATAAACTGGTGTGTGTGTGTGTGTGTATGCTCGCAAGCATCTGAAAGATTTCTAATAACAGGACTGTCCAAGCTTGCTTATTAATTCCACCCTAAAAACTAGAGAATTTACATTTTCTACTTGCTTTCTCAAGAAAGAGGCTAGGAAAAAAAGTTAAATGCTAAAACACAGTGCTCTGAAAGATCTAAAAAAAACTACCTTTTACCTATTAAGAAGTATTTCAATGTACTTTGTATTGGAATTCACTGAAGACCGAAAGGGTAGGCCAAGAGTGAATTAATGCCAATTAATATAAAGATCTTTCACTACACTATAGTTTGGGCAAACAGGTACATAAATTTTTGTGCCCTGTTTGACCCAACCTAGCCAACAGAACTAACAAAATGTATAAATTACCATCCAAAAGGATTTTTCTGGAAGAAAGTAGCTATTGGATCCATTTCTAATCAGCCATTGGTAGATACAGTAATGTGGAAAGATATAGAAGACAATTTTGGACACCTCTTGGGGGAAATCAGTGGAAGCCATGCCCCAATTTTCCATGTGATACATGCAGCCGATTTCACAGCCATTTTACAGGAGTGTTTTGCATAACATTGATTTAATTTATTTATTGTGTTTATGATTTAAATCATTCCTAAAATCTATAACTCTAGTTTATGTTTGCATTTGAAAAATTGTATCCGGTATTGTGACATCAGCTATACTTGCAGCTATTTATGCTGTTAATATTTCACTCTTTCTCATGCAGAAAATTGCAGCACATTGGAAAGTAATTCCCTATCCTATACTATTAGATTATTATAGAAAGCTTATCCTATGTACCTCATCACTGAATCCTGCATATTGGCAATTGTTATATCTATGCAGCCAGAATAGAAAGTATTGCTATTTCCTGGCTATAAAATTCAGTCATTCCAAAGTATGCCAAAGGTCTCTTGGATGTTTTATTTAATTTAGCTTCAGTAGACAAATTTAACGAACACTCCCAACCTTTCACAGAAAGGAACAGATGCACTTTCTTTTTGTTAAATGTATTAAACTTTTTTTTTTTGCCCAGTGATAGTGTTGAAAGAAATATGCTTCTGGGTTCAGTTCCAAGTGGGGAAAAAGACACTGGAAACATGGAGGCTGCTTGGAAGGTTTAATGATGGATAGGACCACATGGCCTGGAGCTCCAGAGAAGAATGATCACATGCTTCAAGATGAGAAGAGAAGGGAAGAAGGGCTGACCTAGATGCTGAGAGACCCTTATATAACCTCTGTTGGGCCCCACCTTAGTGTTTCCTGTTCCTGTGCAAGAAATGAATCCCATTGGCTGTCAGACTCCCAGGGGCGGGGGTCTTAACTTTGTAGGCTGTCCTGAGTTCCAGGCTTGGTCTAGCCTTGCTGGGTGATTATGTCCTTAAAAGGGCTTTTGGCAATTTCTATAGCTTTTACCTGGAGTTCCTTCTTATGTAAAGTATTCTGGCCCAGGCCTTAATGGCCCACCCATTAACAAAGGTGGGGATGAGATTCTGCTTCTGCGGTGAGTTTCTACTTCTTGAGTGACTATTCTTTTTAGGAGAAATATTCTGCCTTTTTAATATTTCCTAGGCTATTTCAATTTTTCTAGGAGAGGGGTGGATGCTAACTTCCTACAATAGAATAAGCCAACTGCAAGAGTCAACACCATAGGTCCATTGTTGTCACATTCAAGACAAATTTTAAAGTGTTAACCTCAGTCTGTACATTTCACTCCAAGAAAGCTTTTTTCCTTCTTTTGTTGAGTTGAGAAATCAAGATCAAGTGTTTAGGCATAGTCCATTCCTGTAAAATTTAAGAGAGAAGATATCCCATGGGGAAATAAGCATAGTGAACCATTATTTGCATTGTTATTGTCCTGTGTGAATGTGGAAGGAAAGACAAATGGCCATGAGGAAAAAGTAGACTGTTTACAACTAAAGACTCAGATGTCCCAAAGGTGCTTTTTCAAGAGGTAACTGGACTTTCTGTTTTTTTTCTGAAGACATTTCACTTCTTATCTAAGAAGCTTCATCAGAGCTGATGAGAAGTGAAACAACTTCAAAGAAAAAACAGAAAGTCCAGTTACCTCTTGAAAAAGCACCTTTAGGACAACCATGACCTGGATGACCAAGAATCTCCATAGACATTTAAAGATTTGGATGTATTTGTGGTTTTGCCTCAGGAGTGATTTGAATGATCACTGATAGATTAATACAATATATCATTGAGGCAGTTCTATCTAATTGATATACCTGCAATCTGGGAACTGAAAAGATTGTGGTATAAAATACCCTTTCTATAGTTTGCTTAATCTTTATTGTGGCTTTAACCTGTACTGGTTCCTACTGTAGCTAGATTTCAAGTACAGAGAAAATTGTTATGGAATGATCTTCATAAATACATCAAAAGTTGAAATATCAATACAAGTTATTCCTCCATTTTCTCTGAGACAATGTTGTTCTGTTTTTGGAATCATTAAACAGGTCATATTGCTTTTTACATCTAAGAATGACTTTGTAAAAGATTGCTAATAACCTATTTCTCTTGCTCAGACTATATTGCTGTATAAGTATACCATTAATTGGAATAAATGGGACAGGTGACAACTTTATATACTCACAACATGTCCTTCCTTTGTGAAAAATTGTTTGCTCTAAATTGCTAGTCAAAACAGGGATTTTTTTCCTTGACATTCTACTACTTATCAAAGGTTTTGAAAGAAAACTCACTCTCCCTCCTTCCCTTTCTTCACACTTTATTGTCTGACTAAAGCACTAAAATCCACCCCCTCCATAGGCCCACACAATTCCAATTAACATGAATGGAGTTATGAATACACATGACTGACAACTGGGCCAACACAATGCAGCATTGGAAACATCACATGTAGATTTACAAAGTGGCATTTCAATTAACATTTGCTTTAAAAAGTGCCAGTTGCCAGCTCTGTTTTAATGGAAAGCCTTGCGATGAAGACAGAATCATTTTAAAATATGCTTCTGTACAAGGATGGGGTGGATAAAACAGTAGCCTCCATGAATATGCTAATCTCAGCAGACTGTAGTTGTCTGCAGAGTAACCGCCAATGACCCTCTTTGCTCATGTTTAGATAACACTCTACAACATTATGCAAACTCATTACAATAAATTTAGTTTATGAACTATCAAGCAATCTATACAGCACAAACTGAAAATAATTCTTTCGGGGGTTGAACATGCATTCCCACGTCAGGGGCTAACCTTTTGGTTGCTGAAGCTTCACATGATACAGATTATTTCTAACTTTCTTTTTTCCTGAATATTCCAAGCAAAATCATCTTCTGAAATGTTTGGATGGATTACATAGAGGGTATGCTTTTTGCTTTAGTTTTTATATCAAGTAACACAGCAGGGAGTATGTGGTTTCCATGCAAATAGTTCCAGGTTATGTCTATCAAGCTCTGTCTTCATTACTCAGCAGCAAAAAGTGATGATGACTGTGAATTCAATGGTTTTACTCAGTATACAGAATCTTCAAAGATTTCTAATTTAGTTCTATTTTAGCTTGAAATAAATATTAGTTAAATATTCATTAAAGAAAAAAATAAAAAGGTAATCTTTCAAGTACATTGTCATCTGGTCAAAGAACTTTAGATGTTGATGATTTCTTGGAAAAGAATTGGGCAGCAAATCAGCTTTCCTATCAAGACACTTGGAGAAGTATGTATTATTCATTTTCTGATCAGTTTCACACATTGTTCTAAGCCTTATTCTGCTTAATTATAATTTGCTGAATGAACCACGATTCACTGAATTCACAATGTGCTAATCAATAAACTGAGTTTAATAAAATAGAATGATGATGCATACAACATGGCATATACTCCCAGAGATTAAGGATTTATTAATACAACTAACTGTTCCACAGCACACTTTCCCATTTATGATGATGACAATTTTTATTTTATTTTACAAGTGTGTTTTTAACAGTAACTGTTCTGTATTGGATGTTTTGTATTTAAAATACTCACCGTTCATTGGTCGTTGAGCCGGCGGGAGATCCTTCTTCTGTCATTGGCTGGTGAGGCGCGGGGAGCCTTTAAAAGAGAGGCTGCCGCGACTCTCCAGCGAGTCTGTTCTGAAATAAACAAAAGAAGAGCTGAAATCACTAAAGAGTTTGTGCCTCGTTATTTCCGCCACCAAAACACTGGCGACGAAGGTGGGATCGAGACAGCACTTTTAAGCGAGTGCGATAGCGGCAGAGATCGAGCGGCACCATGTCTGGAAACAACACCCCACCTGAACAATTCAACCGGGCAAAGGAAGAATGGCAGTCGTATGTAGACCGTTTCCTCATGTTCCTGGAGAGCAGCGACCTGAGCGGCGTATCGGAACATCGGAAGAGAGCGGTTTTCCTGACCCATTGTGGCCAGGCTGTATTCCGCATGGCGAAAGCACTAGCATCCCCGATCGATGTTAAGACATTAACCTGGCCCGAGCTGGAAAAGATCCTGCGAGCACACTACGCTCCTACAGTTTCCTGCCTAATTAAGCGCCACGAGTTTTATCTCCGGAATCAGAAAGAAGATGAATCTATCGCCGATTTTGTGGCAGTCCTAAGAGACATCGGGGGTGAGTGCGAATTCTCGGATTTTGACGAAGCCCTAAGAGACCGAATCGTGCTAGGGCTAAAAGATCCAGTACTACAGAGCCGATTGTTAAACCGGCCCAAAATAACAGTGAAGGAAGCCATGGAAGAAGCCACCGCAGCCGAAGCCACCCAGAAATCAGCGGCAAAAATGAAAAAGATTAACAAAGCTGCAAACTACAACACCAGAGAATCACCCAAACCAGAGGGGGATCGAGAGAAGACCACAACATACCATGAAGATCTGGAAACTGAGACCAGTAGCGAGGAAGACGATGTATGCCACCTGAAGACAGGTAGAGGGAAAAAAGAGCGGGCAAACAGAAGGTTTGATTTTGAATGTAACCGCTGTGGAGGAAATCACCCCAGGTCAGAGTGCCGTTTCATCGACGCGATATGCAGAAAATGCGAGAAGAAAGGGCACATCGCAAAGGTATGCAGATCCAGATCAAGCTATAGCCCGAGGCGAAAAGGAAGCCCTCCCCCAAGAGAAAGAGAGAGAGAGAAAGAGAGAAAGACAAGCAGCCGTTGGAGCCAAGAGGGAAGACAAAGGAGATACAAAGAATCAAATTACAGGAAAGAAGAAACACACCAAACAGTTATAATTGGACACTCAAATACAAAAAATGTAAGGAAGGTCCACGTTCAAGTAAGAATTGAGGAACAAGACTGTGAAATGGAAGTGGACTCGGGATCATTTCTCTCTATGGTCTCGTGGGACACTATCAAAAACTTGATTCCAGACATCCAACGAAGCGAACTTGAAATGCAAAACTTAACACTAAAAGACTACCAAGGTAACAAAATTCCTGTCGTGGGCGTTGGGCACTTCCAGGTCACTTTCAAAAATCACACCGAAATTCTACCACTAACAATCGTTGACCGGAACAGACCAAGCCTTTTAGGATTGGAATGATTCGAACCGCTTGGAATTGGGATGACCGGCATCAACCACATCTCAGACGCAGACTGGGAAGCAGACCTTATTCAAGAATTCCAGAACCTGTTCAGCGGCGAATTAGGCAAGTACCGGGGTAACCCGATATCTTTTAACCTAGACCCTAAGGTAGCCCCAATTAGACTAAAGGCAAGGCGTGTTCCCTTCGCTTTAAAACCAAAAATAGAGGAACAACTAGATAAATTAATTAAGCAAGGAGTCCTCGAACCAGTTGACCACGCTAAATGGGAGACCCCCATAGTCACCCCTATCAAAGCGGATGGGTCGATTCGTATCTGTGGGGACTACAAGGCAACCCTTAACCATGCGTTACAACAGAGTGCATACCCCGTTCCGGTCGTCCAACACTTGTTACATTCTATCAAAGGCGGAAAAATCTTCGCTAAACTCGATTTGGCCCAGGCATACCAACAACTGCCTGTAGACGCAAAAACAGCAGAAGCCCAAACAATTGTCACACACCGGGGCGCTTTTAAATGTAACCGCCTCCAATTCGGCGTTAGTGTGGCACCAGGCATTTTCCAATGCTTAATGGAACGCCTCCTCCAGGGAATACCGGGAGTCATTCCATACTTTGACGATGTCCTGATCACAGCTAAAGACAAAGTGCAACTGCGAGACTGTCTAAGAAAAGTTCTCACCAAATTCGCTGAAACAGGTCTCAAAGTTAAAAAAGACAAATGCACATTAATCACAGAGAAAATCGAATTCCTGGGATACCTAATTGATGGCGATGGCATTCACCTGACAGAAAGAAAAATCCGCGCAATCAAAGACGCCCCCACTCCGACTAACAAGGGAGAACTACAAGCCTTTCTAGGGTTAATAAACTTTTATCATGTTTTTCTACCGCAGAAAGCCACGGTTGCGGAATCTGTACATAGACTCCTGGACAAAGACACTGGTTTGGAAGTGGGACAGTTGGGAGGAAACAGCTTTTAATAAAATAAAAGACCTCATTACTTCAACAAAGGTACTAATACAATATAACGAGACTTTACCATTGATATTGACTTGCGATGCATCGCCTTTTGGGGTCGGAGCTGTTCTAAGCCACCTTTTACCTGATGGCAGAGAGGCTCCGATTGCATTTTATTCAAAAACATTGTCTAAAAGCTAACGGAATTACAGTCAACTAGACAAGGAAGCACTAGCCATCATATCAGGTATTAAACGTTTCCATGAGTACCTCTATGGTCGCCTGTTTTCTGTAATTACCGATCATAAACCATTATTAGGGATTCTGGCTGGAAACAAAGTGACGCCTAACATATTATCACCCAGAATGATGAGATGGTCAGAATTCCTCGCTGCATACAACTATACCTTGTCTTACCGCCCCGGTCCGTCTATCATACACGCAGATGCATTAAGTCGTTGCCCATTACTGGACAGTGATCCTGACCCGAACCTCAGCACATCTGCGCTGCTGATTGAAGCCCTAACCGACCTTCCAATGACGGCAGCAGACATCGCTCACGAAACCGCTAATGACCACCTACTGCACAAAGTGAGTGGGTGGATTACCAAGGGATGGCCAGATGCTAACTTGCAGGACTTGTATAAACCCTTTAAACAGAGACAAACGGAACTTTCCGTACTTAAAGGTTGTGTACTTTGGGGGGATCGAATGGTTATTCCACCAAGACTGCGGGATCCGATTTTGAGCCTTTTGCATGAAGGACATCCCGGGGTTGTTAAAATGAAAGGTTTGGCCAGAAGCTATGTCTGGTGGCCTGGGCTGGACAAGGACGTTGTTGATTGGGTTGCGGGTTGCCAGCCATGCCAGACATCCCGTCCCTCACCCCCGAAAGCACCAGTCGCTGAGTGGGATCTGCCCAGGGGCCCATGGTCAAGGGTTCACATAGATTTCGCGGGTCTGACTAAGGGTTATACTGTTTTTAATTCTGGTAGACGTTTACTCGAACTAGCTAGAAGTAAGCCTCATGCAATCAATCTCCTCCGAAGCTGTCATTCGACAGCTCAGAAAATGGTTTGCCACACACGGATTGCCAGACGTCCTAGTCTCAGACAACGGCCCTCAATTCACAGCTACAGAATTTGAGGGCTATTTAGCCAGCCTGGGCATATGGCATGCCCTAACCGCGCCGGCACACCCGGCAGCGAATGGACGAGCCGAACGCATGGTTCGGTTCACCAAAGAGACATTCTACAAGTTAGGCCAGGGCCCTATACAAGCACGCATCGATAAACTATTATTTATACAACATACCACACCCAGCAGCACTACGAACAAAACCTCAGCCGAACTACTTATGGGGAGAAAATTATGCTCCCCTTTGGATAGACTACACCCCACATACTCCACAGACAAACCACTAGACTCTTCCAGCAAACTCCGAACATTCCAAATTGGAGACTTAGTTTACGCAAAAAATTTGGTGGGACATCCCTTATGGGTGCCAGCCACCAACACCCAACTCACAGGCCCACGATCATACCGACTTACCACTTCTGACAACAGAAGCTGGAAGCGGCACATCGACCAACTTAGATCCCGCACCCTTACCAGACCTTACGACCTCCCTGGGAGGGAAGGGGATCAACCACCAGACAACCAAGAAACAGCATACCCACACCCAACCAACAATCAAAGAACAACAGACCCACAAACAAACAACGACAACCTAACCTCCACACATACACCCTCAACACTAGCTCCGGTCGAGTTTCGCAGCTACGCACCTGAGCCAGGGGAACTTCCAGATGAAACACCAGACACGGCCGACTGATAATCCAAGCCAGGAAGGGAGCGGCCTAGCCATCTCAACTAGTCGAGCTAGGCCCGCTAGGAGTGACTCGGCCGGCTCGACCTTCCAGAAGTTTCCCAGGCCAGGGACAGGAGGGCCAACAGGTCCACCTGCACCGACCGTAAGCGATGAACTGAATGAGCCGCGCAGGTCCAGTCGGACCCACAGGAGCCCCGCCTATCTACGTGATTACGTGACATAGGCAGAGCTCCTGATTGGTCGGACTGAACCAAGAAGGGAGGGGTGTTCTGTATTGGATGTTTTGTATTTAAAATACTCACCGTTCATTGGTCGTTGAGCCGGCGGGAGATCCTTCTTCTGTCATTGGCTGGTGAGGCACGGGGAGCCTTTAAAAGAGAGGCTGCCACGACTCTCCAGCGAGTCCGTTCTGAAATAAACAAAAGAAGAGCTGAAATCACTAAAGAGTGTGTGCCTCGTTATTTCCGCCGCCAAAACAGTAACCACAATTTGACAAGACAAAATTAAACAGGAGAGGATTGTTTTTCTAGAACATTATTTTTTTATACTTCCTGGGGACTATTAAAAGCACAGAAGAAGGAGCATTAAAATAATTCAGAGCGGGATTTTGTTCAGTCTAAATGTATCTGTGCTGCAAGTTCAAACTAAAGTAGGACTCTTGAGAAGGCTTCTATTATTACCTTCTCTATTAAATATTGAAACTTCTAAGTATTTTAGATATATGGCAGTATCTATCTTGTAAATCATTGAAAATAAAGTGATTGGAAGTTTAGTATGTTGGATATTAATGTAACTGTTGCCCTCAAAATTTAGAGGCTAACATAGGAATCCACATCTTCAATCAATTTCTTTACAGAATACTTAGGGTTGCTGTGTTGGAAAGAGATGCAGCACTTTCAAAGGTGCTGCTAATTTGGGAGTCTTTTCAGACAGGCTCTGTGTGTACATGTAAAGGAGTCTTTTCAGACAGGCTCTGTGTGTACATGTAAATGAATCTTTGGGATTGAATACAACAAGCATAAAAGCAGGCAGAGGGAGATTATTGGGACTAGGAGTGGAAATGACCTGATTTTTTCTATGGTTGAAATCAGTGACAGTGAAGGCCTATACAATGGGATGAAAAATATCATTTTCTAGTTCAATGGTTACTTCAGGATGTTGTAGATTTTTTTCATTTCCTAGAAAATTTGGCTGAGCACAAAGCACTGTTCCTTGAAGCTTTTATTTATATAATCACTATGCATTATTCATATCATTATTTCAGCATGCATAACTCAAGAATATTATGTCAGACATACACATATTAGCAGCCACGTATATTGGTTTGGTGATGTATACAAGATGGTATATTTCTTCAAATCATTTTGGAACTCATTCTGGGCACTTCTGTGGTCAAAGGCTGTTACAAAGCACATGAGGTTAACTAAAGTTGATCCCTAAATAGTCTCTCTAAGCCAGTTTAAAACCTGTCCAGCTAGGTGCTTTTATTTTGAGAGAGAGAGAGAGAGTATTTAACTCATTACAGTTTGTCTATCAGAAAAAGAGCTCTATAGATGATATACTTTCCTATATGCTATGCACTTAGCTTGGCATACCTGGAGAGAATAATATTCATGTGCGAATGCTGTTTGTTGATTTCAGTTTGGCATTCAACACAATCATTCCTCAGCATTTGGTGAACAAAATGGTTTGGTGAGTACAGGTTCCACATAGACCTTATGTCTTGAGTCTGCTACTGTTCACCTTGATAACCCATGATTGCTGTGTCAAATCTGCTGCAAATCATATTGTATGCAGATGACACAGCATTGGTGGGTCTTATCCGGGATGAAAATGAAGATGCTCATAGGAAAGAGGTGAAGGCTCTGGTGCAACAAATGTAACCTGGTTCTAAATGTTAATAAAACAAAGGAGATCATCGTAGATTTTTAAAAGAACTGGCATAGTCATACTCTACTCAGTATCAAGGATGCAGCTGTAGAGGAGGTCAACAATATTAGGTACCTAGGGGTGCAGATAACTAACAATCTGAACTGGTCTCTCCATACATCATCCTTAGTAAAGCATGTAAACTAGTATCTGCATTTCCTGTATCAGATGAGAAGAGCACATCTTTCTTTTTCTGCTACTTTTTACAGAGCATGATTGAGAGCATTTTAACAAACTGCATCATTGTTTGATTTGGTGGCTGCAGTGCTTCAGAGAGAAAGTCCATTCAGAGAGTGGTAAAGACAGTCAAGAAGATTATAGGAAACTCACTTCCTGTCATTCAGGATATTGTTTATAAGCACTATGTACTTAGAGCTCAAAGCATTGTTAGAGATGCCCCCCCCCCCCCCACACACACACTTCAGTCTATTTCTGTTTCTCTCATCTAGGAGGAGGTTTTGAAGTATTTCTAGCAGGACTACCCGATTCTGTAACAGCTTTATTCCCTATTCCATCCATCTGGTAAGCTCGCAAGATTAATTTTTCTCACCATGTACATGTATATATCGGAACTATACTGTGTTGTTTCTCTGTGTCATATAATATATGTGGATATATGCATAATTTTGTATTTATTTATTTTGTCATGCTTATCTACTGTGTATTGGAGATGGTGACCCTGTGAGACCTGTGTGCATGAATGTATTTTAATGTATACTGATTAGTGTACGTTCAAAGTAACATTGAAGTTTCTAACTCCATACCATCCATTTAGAAACATTTTGTTGGAACCCCAAACTTCTTCAGACTATTTTTTAGGGTAGTCTTATAATAACACAAGTCTTTTCTTAGGCAAAAATCCATTTCTTATTTTTGTTTTCCTTTAGATAATAGAGGTGTATATAACCACAGCCCATATCTATTTTTTCTCTCTCTCCTTGTTTTACAACAACATAGGATTGTGTTATACAACACAGTTTAACCTTTGTCCTGAAAATACAAAGATATGATTTCAAAGCAGGGTATTTCCTGCTGCATAACCCACTACATACTGTTATTTTTAGCTAAGATGGGTTTTCAAATCAAAACCCACATCATTTGGACCAAGATCATCTATCAATATGTGCACCACAAACTAGAAAATGTAAAATATTCCTATATAAGAGTCACTAATTTCAAAAGCAGATGCTTTTGCAGTTTGTTACTTAAACTTATTGATTTACAAATGATTTGCTGTCATCTCTCAACATGAGTTCTGGGCCATACTCTTATTGCTCCTTTATTTGCCATAATCTTTTCCCAAGGTATTTTTAGACAGTTCATTTAGCTTGTTTCTCAGCAAAGAATTCTTTAGGGATGCAGTAAGGAGAAGAACAGTAACTTCATATGCTTTCTCAGTGGACTAAAGCCAAATGAATGGCCTTTCTCCTCTTTTTCTGTACTGTGATGGTATTATGAAATCTCTCATAACATACAGATTGTTTTTAACTGCCTGTAGAAATCACAATGCCATGATGTCAGCGCAGGTTCAAAAATAAAGTAGAATGAAACAAGCCATTCATCCAAGATAAAAATCTGCAAACCTTTTATAATCAATGTTCCAATCAGATAATAGAAAACCACCAAGTACAACTTAAATATACTTTGATTACTATTAGTAATTACAAGTGGAATGTGCAACAAAACATAACAGAGTATAATTATTTCCCATCAGGAGCACTTATAGTCAGAATTTCAGGTACAACATATAATCTTCACCCTCTAATATTTGCTATTTCTGTCTATTATTTTCAAATCGATATCCAACATTATTTTCATTATCAAATATTCAATTCTCACACATCCTCCCTTTGCATTTTGAAAGACATATTTTGTTTATTTACAATTTTTTGCATGTCACACTCAAATATATTGATATGTGGACTTTATTTAGCCTTCAGTCCTTTTCTCCAGTCAGTATCTGAGAACATGTGGAGAGGTTATCTTTCTGATAAAGTCTTGCATCAATTCAGAAGAACAATGCACTATGTCTGCTAATTTTGAGAACTTCATTTTTTCTTCATTAAGAAGATCCTTCTCATGTCTGGATAGTTTGAAGACTTGCCTTCTCTCATCCCAAGATTTGAAACTGATTAAGAAGGAAACACATAACTGAGGATATAATAAGTCAATGAGAAGGGTGAAAGAGTGAAAATTGTCCAGAATCATTGTATTATGATTTATTGAGGAGGGGGTAACTACCACTCCCTCTCCCTCTATGTGGTCCCTCTATGCAACCACATGGCATCTTCCAAGAGATTTTAACCAAGCAAACAACCAAGTTCAAAGAGCACCAAGGACTCCACAAATTTTAATAGACTAGAAAGAAATTAATCTAATACATGAGTGGTCATACACAAAACTCTGAGAATGTTGTCCTTTCCTCAGGACCAACAAGACTCAAATAATCACATTAGACCTTCCTTCACTAACAAAGGACCTGCACAATTGAAGTCCAACTCAGATTGGATCTGAGCAGCTTTATCCCAAAGGTGCTTTTTCAAGAGGCAACTGGACTTTTTCACAAGAAAGTGCAGTTGCCTCTTGAAAAAACACATTTGAGACAATCATGATCTGGTTGACTGAAAATCTGCATAGACAAGTGGTATTATCCAACAAATTCCATGATAGTCTTTACTGGAGCCCTGCAAACATTCCTTGTGTCCATTTCTAGCTTGAACAAAGCCATAACCGTGATGACAGCAAAATGAATAATATTTCACCATAAATATCACTCTTACTGATCTTTTACTTTCAATTTCTTACTTTCATTCTGACTGGATATTGGAGTCTTCCTTTTTGTCCCATTCTGTATTCCAGGGAGAGACAAAACTTTCAGCAATTAAGGTTGGGGTTGATCTTGTTGTTAGTAGTAGTACTGGATAAAATGGCAATAGCTTTGTTTTTGCCTTCCGGAATTTGTAAAATAGAGGTTAGAAGGGACAGACTTTCCTTGTTATTGTAAATTTATTTGTTATTTATTTATTTAAATTTGTATACTGCCCCCCTCTCCCGGAGGGACTCGGGGCGGTGAACAGCCAAGATAAAATATACATATAAGAATACATATACAATATTTAAAAGTTAAAAGAATTAAATAAATTGGCCATATCAAAAGATTAAAAATAAGAGATTAAGAAAGTTAAAACCAAATTAAAAGCTCTAAAAACTCCTAGGCCAGACCAGCTTGCTGAAATAAATAGGTTTTCAATGCACGGCGGAAAGTCAGGAGATCAGAGATGGTCCTCATCTCCGGGGGTAATTCGTTCCAGAGAGAGGGTGCCCCCAATGAGAAGGCCCGCATCCTCAGCATCGCCAGCCGTCCAGCCTGTGGCACCCCGAGGAGGCCGACTCTATGGGAGCGTATTGGTCGGCGGGAGGCCAATAATGGCAGGAGGCGGTCTCGCAAATATATTCCATTCTTTAATGTGAGCAAAGATTTTCATAGGGTTGAAATGAGATGATGGAATTGTTTTTGGTTTGTCTCATTCAGTAAAATGAGTTTTCAGTTGCTTTGTCTTTTTTTCTTTTCTGCAACTCAGCTTCAGTAATGAAGGCTGGATTTCAACTATCATAATGCCATATAGTTCACTGAAGCAGCAATCCTAAATACATTCTTACAGGGAGTAAGTTATAACTTATTGATTGCTTAAGGACCAAGTAGCTTCACATTGTCCCATATAGTTCTTGACTCTTAGAGATTTGCTGCTTTGTATCTACAGGATTAATTTGTCTTCTATAGATTTTCCTTAGCATGATAAAAGGTCTGGAATTAGAAGGAGCAGGACACATAGTGAAATTAATAGTTTAATGCAGGGGTATCAAACTTGATTTCATTGATGGCCACATCATGATTGTGTTTGACCTTGGGGGGCCAGGGTGGGCATGGCCAGCATGACATCACTTGTGTTGGGGGCACCTGTGGCTGCCCAAGGACTCTGTCATTGAAAATGAGCCCTTGCAAGCTCTGTTTTCAGCTGGGATGGGCTCCTGCAGCCCACTGTCAGTGAAATCAGAGCTTGGGGGGGCCCACACATAGCTCTTGCAAGCTCCATTTTTGCTGGCAGAAGCACCGCAGGCAGGCCCTTTGCTATTTCCAGGGTGGCCCTGTTGTAATATGTGATTTCATAAGAAATCATTATTCATTATTTTAGACATATAATATTCTAGAGATTAATTAAGCAGTCCACAAGTCTTTTTATAGTGTTTTATAGATCTGAGCACCCTGCAGTCCGGATATGGCCTCCAGGCCTTAAGTGTCAGCTTTCCAATGAAACTCTCCATTTCATTCAGCACTCAGAATCAAAGTTCATCCAAGTAAAAATTTATTGAAGAAGTCATAGTGGCACATCTGGGAAATCCCAAATCTGAGAGTTCCTAATTTTCCCTTCCCAATTGAAAATCAAAACGCATGCCTTGCACCCACCAGTCCATCTCATGGTCCAATCAAACATCATTCCAACTGGAGACATTCCTCCAGACATTCCTCTCCACATGCAGGGTTACTTGTCCTTGACTTTGTGAGAAGAATGTTGTTGAGTCTAATATTCCTCCTCTCTATGAAATTCCTGCTTCTAAATTCCCAGGCACTAAAATGTGGCAGCCTCAAAGCTTCTAAGTAAAAATAAAATGGCTTCCAAGGTGACATTGAATTTGACACCCCAGTTTTAAGGTCAGGACAGGGCATGCAAGTGAGTTCATTTCATTTTTTTCAAACCTGTCTTAACAATTGGCTTCTCTTCTCTTCAGTATTTTAAATACTATAATTCTGTCTTTATAATTTCATATTTTTCCTGAATGCCAACATCAGTAGTTTGGCATCCCAAAGGCTTTGATCTAGCCATGTTATAAACACCATTAATGCTTTAAAAAAATCCTCAGCTCTTTCTCAATAATGTGTTGAATGATATCTGATCTGAGGAGATCATCGTCCACCACTATATTGTCAATTATTTTCTATCCTCTATACATGTTTCTTTTCTGTGGTAAAAATAATATAGGAATGGTGTACTATTGCCTTCTGTCGCATGGTGATCATCTACCTGCAGAATGTTCTAACATTCACCCTGTGAGTGAGATAGGCAGTATTTAAATTTAACAATTAAATACATCTTGTTGTTGTCAAATATAGCTGTCTGCTTCTTTTAGGTAGGCATCTAGGATGACATTCATACCTTCTTGATATGTATTCATAGTGTTCTTTATTCATCCTTTTAGAATTGTGAGGTAGTTCAACAATAGTTCAACACTCCCAGATGAACTAATTCTACTTTATTCTAAAGTAACAGAATTTTCCAAGTCTGAAAGTACATTTCTCACCTATTGCCTTTACCAACCTAGAAATTAGGGACGGTCCTTTCTAAGACATTTGCCATGTCCACATTCCTTCTAAGGTGTTTCTTATATGAACATTCCCTGGGCTGTGGCTCTTCCACCATTTCTCAAGGTCATTCACACAATAATATGACATCTTTCTCAGAAACATCATACCCTTCTGCCAAAATGAAGTAGTTCAGAAGTACTTGATGGGAGGGGGGAGGTTATCAATTGCTTTAGCTATACATAATATAAATTTTGTTTCTATTTTTTGCAAAGTGACCTAAGTGTTAAAAGCTCTCATCATTGCTATATTTCTAGGCAACAAAATAAATAGAATACACTGATAATTAGTTGTAATATGTGATTTCATAAGAAATCATTATTCATTATTTTAGACATATAATATTCTAGAGATTAATTAAGCAGTCCACAAGTCTTTTTATAGTGTTGAGCTTATTTTAAGCAAGTTCTCTTGCCAGCCTTGCATACAATAATTCTTGACTAATGGTGTGGAAATACTTACCTTAAATCAAGCATTAGGAATTCTTAAGGTTCATATTTCCAAGACAGGAAATATAAGCTTCCGTCTATTTTCTTCCTTTGGTGATTTGCCAGAGCCTAATAAAATTGAGATGTATGGAATTTGGTAGAGTGAAGACAAAGTTTTTCCAGTTGGGTAAAGTAATCACTTCTGTTCAATATATTTAATATATTTTAAATACATTTCTACTGTGCATTTTATATATTTTGTTCTATACCATATGAAAGTTTCATATGAAAGTTTCAAACCTAAGCACATTAACCAATAGTAAATTCCTTTGGGCACAATGGAACTGGGTCTCAGGCTATATACATCTTGAACTACGAGTATTAGGCTTAAAGGTGGAAAATGAATTAAGATTCAGAGGTGAAATATAACAAAGGAACAATGGATAGGCTCCTCAAAAATGGAGATTAAACTTCAAAGAAAGGAAACAGATAATTGTCATGTGCATAAACAGAATAAAATAAAATAATTTAAGATCATATGATTTAAATATCTACTGCTCCACAAGTTTAGATTACATTGTGTTTTTTCTTGGATTCTAAAAGATTTCATTCTATAAACTGGAGTAAACTTTCTTTTCCTTTGTCAAGTCCAGCTATTGTTCATGAGGAGATTCAAATAAGAAAAAATTCTGATAAACCTCTCCCTTGCTGTTTAATTTTGGCAGACAACAAGTTATGGTTTCTTAGCAGTTTAATTCACTGATCTTAATTGGTAGCTAGACCCATATGCCTCTTCACAAGTTACAATTTTAAAAAAAGTTTTATTCCTGCCTTAGGCACAAAGCCATTTGGGTGACTTTAAGAAGTTGTTCTCTCAGTTCTAGAAAAAAAATTAAAAGTGAACCATTTTGGAAATGTTACCAAGAATATTGCAGATACTTGCTTATGGGGTTGTAAGGAATAAAGGTTGACTTGGAATCAAATAAATAAATAATTCACTAATGGAATGAAACATCAGTTTCTTTAGACATAGGAAATATAATATTAAAGATGTAGTCCAATGCAAACTTACCTAGGAGATATTCTAATTAAAAATAGTGAGCATAGGTTAAATCAATCTGAAAAGAGTAATAAAATTTCATAGGTTAAATCAATCTGAAAAGAGTAATAAAATTTCCTGTAAAATGTAGTACTTAGTTTGCATTGATCAATATGTTTCTTCAAGAAATGCTAATAAGCCCAGATCTATCAGAAATACAGAAAAATCAATATAATTTCAAGTCTCAAATCCTGAAAGTTTATATTAGGGAGAGATTGAATTTTGGGGAAATACCTTCTGTCTTCTTAGCAAATGAAAGAAAATAACTGAAATTATGTTCAATTGATTGGATATTGGTATTATGACACAGAGATAACTGATATATTTGAGGGTTGCATGAACCATAATATTCTGTGTCCACTGTTTAATATAGTTAATATTTATGCCTTTACCATACCATATAGCATATTCCAGCAGACAACTGTAGCAGACAACTACAGAATGTGCATCATATTCAAAGACTAATACATATCACTCAGCTTCCATATGTATATTTGCAAAACAAGAATATTGTATCCTATGGCAAAAGGCCTGCTTTTTAAAGGCATGTATTATAACTAAAATATTCCAAGCTCTTAATTTCATTCATTCCTGTCATGAAACTACTGTTAAACAGTTGTTGTTGTTTTTTGGAACATTCTGAATTTAGCATTTTTAGAAAAGAAAAGAAGCATTTATGTATTTACTTTTCAACACCTTCATCCTTGGAAACTATTGCTGTTAGTGTAGCTATATATTGTGAACAATTGGTGGAATGCAGCAGATTGAAAAAAAAATCCATAGGTGACTTGTTCTTGTTTCATCAGTATGCAGAAATACTTTCTGATGAAAAAAATACATGAAGAGATGATGACTGATGATGACAAGAAGCTGGAAAAATGTCTTGCCTGTAATATGGGAGAGGCAATGGTTCACTAAATAATAGGGCTGAACACAATCTTGAAATTCTTCTCCAAAAGTTGAGGACAAATTGGTGGCCTTTTTTGAAAAGAAGGAAAAATTCCTAACCATTTCTAAAAGTGCTCACCCTAAGAAAATAATTACTGAGAAAGGTGGGGAGAGACTCCAGTGGGAGAGTTTATTTCTCATGTTTCCATTGGAATGTAATGAAAACCATACAACAGGGGACTGTGAATCATTAGAGAGATCATTGTAGGACACAGGTGTCAAACTCATAGCATCACATTGCTGTCATGTGACATATTTCCCCTTCACAGAGCTGGGGTGGGCATGGCCTGCACATGAGACATCTGGCCCACAAGCCACCAGTTTGACACCCCTGTTGCAGAATGAAAGGATGGATAATTAATACATACCCCATGCCAACTGCATAAATAAATGACTTCAAAAACAACACTCTTCAGCCATGAGCATTTCTCCAATTTTTGAAAGAATTTCTGAAGCAAAGTCATTTTCATCAAATTAAATTAGAACTGGGAAAATGGGCAGAAGGAGAAGAGTTTGACTTCTAAATAACAAGGCTAGCCAAAGGTGTGATTTGATTGGATGGTGATTAGATCTAAGTTCATCACTGAAGTAATTGTCTTTTAGCACAAATCACATGCATAACAACCACTTGCTTTTTCCATCAAGTGGTCAGGATTGATCCTGCTTTGATACTTTGTAGAGTAGAACACACACAATTTCTATCCTCTAAACCAGGGGTGTAAAACTCATGTCATCACAGCGGTGTCATGTAACATATCAGGGCTTTTTTCTCCCTTCACTAAACTGGGCATGGGTGTAGCCCAGCAGTGATGCATCTGGCCCACAGGTCGGGAGTTTGACAGTGTTTTGGAGCGGCAATGAAGAGGCACACACGTATAGTGATTCAGTCTTTTTGTTTTATTCTCAGGACACCGACTGGCACGGCGGCGCGGCAGCCCTTCTTTTAAAGGGCTCCCGCGCCTAAGCCAACCAATGACGGCGCGAGGATCTCCCGCCGGAATGTAGACCAATGAACAGTAAGTATTTCAAATATTAACCAATCCAGAACACCCCTCCCTCCTTGGTCCAGTCTGACCAATCAGGAGCCGCGCCTATGTTACGTAATCACGTAGATAGGCGGGGCTCCTGTGAGTCCGACTGGACCTGCGCGGCTCAGTTGCGTCGTTACCATCGGCTGGTGCGGAAGGACCTGTTGCTCCTCTCGCCTCCGGCCCTGGAAACTTCGAGCAGGTCGAGCCGGCTGTGTCACTACCAACGGGCCTAACTGGGCTAGTTGACGTGGCCATGCCGCTCCCTGCTCGGCCTGGATTATCGACGACCCTGTCAGATGTTTCAGCGGGACGTTCTTCAGGATCAGGTGCGTAGCAGCGCGACCCGACCGGAGCTAGAGTTGAGGGTGTGTGTGTGTGAGTTAGGGTGTCATTGTTTGTTAGTGGGCTTCCCTTATCCAGACTGCTTGATGGTTGTTCCCCTTCCCCCCCAGGAAAATCGCCAGGTCTGGGGTGGGTGCGAGTTCGAAGTTGGTCTATGTGTCGCTTCCAGCTTTTGCCATCAGCGGTGGTAAGCCGGTAAGAACGGGGTCCGGTTAGATGTGTGATGGTGGCTGGCACCCATAAGGGGTGCCCTACCAGGTTTTTAGCGTAAACTAAATCCCCAATTCGGAATGTTCGGACTTTGGTTGAAGAATCTAGGGGTTTCTCTGTAGAGTAGGTGGGGTGTAGTCTATCGAGAGGGGAACGTAGTTTCCTCCCCATAAGTAATTCAGCAGGAGTTTTGTTCGTAGTGCTACTAGGTGTAGTGTGTTGGAGGAACAATAATTTGTCGATGCGTGTTTGTATAGGGCCCTGGTCTAACTTAAGAAGGGACTCCTTGGTAAACCGGACCATGCGCTCGGCCCGTCCATTCGCTGCCGGATGTGCCGGCGCGGTTAAAGCATGGCGTATGCCCAAACTTGCTAGGTAGCCCTCAAATTCTGTAGCCGTGAATTGAGGGCCGTTGTCAGATACCAGGACGTCTGGTAAACCATGGGTGGCAAACCAGTGACTGAGCTGTCGGATGACAGCTTCAGAAGAGGTTGATTTCATGGGGCTCACTTCTAACCAGTTGGAATAAGCGTCTACCAGAATCAAGAAGGTATGTCCCTTAGTCGGACCTGCAAAATCTATGTGGACTCTAGACCAAGGGCCCCTAGGTAGATCCCACTCAGTAGCTGGTGCCTTTGGGGGTGAGGGCCGGGAAGTCTGGCAGGGCTGGCAACCCGCGACCCAGTCGGTAACATCCTTGTCTAACCCAGGCCACCATACATAACTTCTAGCTAGACTTTTCATCTTTACCACCCCGGGGTGTCCCTCATGCAATAGTTTCAATATGGGATTTCGCAGTTTTTGTGGAATGACCACTCGATCCCCCCATAGTACACAGCCTTTTAGTACGGACAGTTCCATTTGTCTCTGTTTAAACGGTCTGTGCTGTTCTTGTAACTCAGAGTCAGGCCAACCCTTTATGATCCACCTACTCACGGTATGCAGTAGGTGGTCGTTAGAGGTTTCGTGCGCGATGTCTGCTGCTGTCATCGGGAGGTCGGGCAGGGTCTCAATCAAAAAGGTTGAAGTGCTGGGGTTTGGCTCAGGATCAGAGTCTGGTAACGGGCAACGACTTAAAGCATCGGCTTGCGTGATGGTCGGACCCGGGCGGTAAGACAGGGTGTAATTGTAAGCGGCCAGGAATTCTGACCATCTTGTCATTCTGGGTGATAGAATGTGGGGAGTGGGTTTGTCACCCGCCAGGATACCTAGTAGGGGTTTGTGATCGGTGATGATAGAAAATGATCGGCCATACAGGTATTCATGGAAACGTTTAATACCCGAAATTATGGCTAGTGCCTCCTTGTCCAGTTGACTGTAATTCCTTTGGCTTTGGGACAAGGTTTTTGAATAGAAGGCAATCGGAGCCTCTCTGCCGTTAGGTAGAAGGTGGCTCAGAACAGCTCCGACTCCAAAGGGGGAAGCATCACAAGTTAGTAACAATGGCAAAGTCTCGTTATATTGAATTAACACTTGAGCTGAAGTGATCATGTCTTTAATTTTGTTAAATGCTGTTTCTTCCCGATGTCCCCACTTCCACGATGCGTCTTTGTCCAAAAGTCTATGCAAGGGTTCCGCCACCGTGGCATTCTGGGGCAAAAAGACATGGTAAAAATTTATCAACCCTAGGAAAGCTTGTAGGTCAGCCTTGTTAGTTGGTGTGGGGGCATTTTTGATAGCACGGGTTTTTCCTGCTGTTGGATGGATGCCATTGCCATCGATTAGGTATCCTAAAAACTCTATTTTGTCTGTGATAAGGGTACATTTGTCTTTTTTGACTTTAAACCCAGCCTCAGTAAATTTGGTCAGTACTTTTCTTAAGCGGTCTCGCAGTTGCAATTTGTGTTTAGCTGCAATTAGGACGTCATCGAAATACGGAATGACTCCAGGAATTCCTTGAAGGAGGCGTTCCATAAGAGATTGAAAAATGCCTGGTGCCACGCTAACGCCAAATTGGAGGCGATTACACTTAAATGCACCCCGGTGTGTTACAATAGTTTGGGCTTCCGCTGTTTTTTTGTCAACGGGCAGTTGCTGGTAAGCCTGAGCCAAATCGAGTTTAGCGAAAATCTTTCCGCCCTTGATAGAATGTAACAAGTGTTGCACGACAGGCACGGGGTATGCGCTCTGTTGTAGTGCATGGTTGAGGGTCACCTTATAGTCCCCACAAATACAAACCGACCCGTCTGCTTTTATAGGGGTCACTATAGGGGTCTCCCATTTAGCGTGGTCAACTGGCTCGAGGACCCCTTGCTTTACTAGTTTATCCAGTTGTTCTTCTATTTTTGGCTTTAAGGCAAAAGGTACCCGTCTAGCCTTTAGTCTAATTGGGGCTACCTTGGGGTCTATGTTAAAAGAGATCGGGTTACCCCGGTACTTGCCTAATTCTTCGCTGAACAGGTCCTGGAATTCTTGAATGAGATCTGCCTCCCAGTCAGCGTCTGTGATATGGTTGATACCGGTCATCCCTATTCCCAGCGGTTCGAACCATTCCAGTCCTAAGAGGCTGGGTCTGTTCCGGTCCACGATTGTTAGGGGCAGAATCTCAGTATGGTTGTTGAAGGTTACCTGGAAATGTCCAATCCCTACTACCGGAATTCTGTTTCCCTGGTAGTCTTTGAGCGTTAATTTCTGTTTGTCTAGTTCGCTTTGCCGTATGTCTGGGATCAATTTCTTAATAGTGTCCCAGGAAACCATGGAAAGGAATGATCCCGAATCCACTTCCATTTCACAATTTTTTTCTTCAATTCTTACTTGCACGTGGACTTTTTTGACGTTTTTTGTATTAGAGTGACCAATTATTATTGTTTGATGTGTTTCTTCCTTCTTGTAAGATGACTCTTTAAACTTTCTATTCCTTCCTTCCTGGCTCCAACGGTTGTTTGTTTTCTTTTCTCTCTCTCTTGGGGGAGGGCTTTCTCTTCGCCTGGGACTGTAGCTTGATCGGGCTCTGCATACCCTTGCAATGTGCCCTTTCTTTTCACACTTTCGGCATATTGCGTCTATGAACCGGCACTCTGATCTGGGGTGGTTTCCACCACAACGGTTGCATTCAAAATCAAACCGCCTGGGTGCCCGCTCTTTTTTTCCTCTCGCGGCTTTTAGGTGGCAAACCTCGTCTTCTTCACTACTGGTCTCAGTTTCAAGATCCTCGTAGTGTGTTGAGGTTTTTCCTTGTTCATCATCAGCTTTGGTGGCGTCTTTGGATTTGTGGTGTGCAGCTTGATTAATCTGTTTCATTCTTGCCGCCGATTTGTGAGCAGCTTCGGCTGCGGTGGCTTCTTCGATGGCCTCTGTGGCTGTTATCTTGGGTCGGTTTAGCAACTTACTCTGCAATATTGGATCTTTTAAGCCTAAAACGATCCGGTCTCTTAGCGCCTCATTGAAATCCGAGAATTCGCACTCTCCACCTATTTCTCTTAAATCTGCCACGAAATCGGCGATAGGTTCGCCTTCTTTTTGGTTCCGGAGGTAAAACTCATGGCGCTTTATCAGGCAGGAAACTGTGGGCGCGTAGTGTTTCCTCAGGATCTTCTCTAGCTCGGGCCAAGTTAGCGTTTTGACATCGATTGGAGACGCTAGCGCCTTTGCCATCCGAAAAACGGCTTGGCCGCAGTGGGTCAAAAACACCGCTCTCTTCCGGTGATCCGACACTCCGCTCAGATCGCTACTCTCCAAAAACATGAGGAATCGGTCCACATACGTCTGCCATTCCTCCTTGGCCGGGTTGAATTTTTCAGGCGGTGCGTTGCTTCCGGACATGATGCCGCTCGCTCTCCGCCGCTATGCACTCTCTAAACGTGTTGCCTCGATCCCACCTTCGTCGCCAGTGTTTTGGAGCGGCAATGAAGAGGCACACACGTATAGTGATTCAGTCTTTTTGTTTTATTCTCAGGACACCGACTGGCACGGCGGCGCGGCAGCCCTTCTTTTAAAGGGCTCCCGCGCCTAAGCCAACCAATGACGGCGCGAGGATCTCCCGCCGGAATGTAGACCAATGAACAGTAAGTATTTCAAATATTAACCAATCCAGAACAGACAGCCCTGCTGTAAAGCATCAAAGCAGGAATACCAAGGCAGATATACTTTGCTTCTAATGCTTGAAGCAAAGTTCCAAGACAGCCAGCTTACAGAGGTCTACTTAATGTTTATTCTTCACTTTGCAGGCGCTTAACTGTTGATTGTCTCAAAGGGCCCTATTCAGACTCATTCTGAGGCACTCAGCTGCATTCACAAGTTGCTGCTATCCTTGCTGCTCCCTTATGAGACTGTTGTCCTCTTGAGGATTACCTGTCATACCCACAAAGTAAGAAAACAGAGGGGTTTGGCTCAAAAAACAGTCTGGTAAGAATCAAATACATGCCTGAATTATACTGCTCATATGAGTCACACTAATAACTGATGTTATGCTGCAGCACTGAGCACAAAGCAAGGTGAAACTAAACTAAATAATGGAAAAATGGCAATGAATGGTTTGTGTTATTCAGTCTGCCTTATGCCCCTTATGCTAGCCTGGTTTTGTTAGTTGAAGTGAAGGACAGTGTCTTTCCTTCACAATGCGGGAATGCTTCTAAGTAAATGAGTCTCATTTCCTGTTAAAAAGGAATTATTGTGTGCCTCTCCCACTCAGGAATGTGTGTACTTATTAGTCCAATGGGCAATTTAAAGGAGAGTACAGTATTACACTAAGAAGTAGCTAGTCCAAAGAAAGTGAATGCATCAGTATACACAGAATCTGTCTCTGTGGAGGAGGAAAGGAGCAAAGGCCTTTTATGTCTTGACCCTTTATCTTCCCTAGACAGCATCTGATCCAGTTAATTCAGTGTAGGGGCAAGCTGGTCATGCTGAAGGTTTTGTCTAATGGATTGGCTTTTTGCTGGAGGTGGTTTTTCACTCAGTATTCATCTTTTCAGATCTGCTTTCGGGCACAAGGTTAAGTGGGAGAAACTATTTCTACATCAATTTGCTTTAATTAGATCATGGACATGCAAGGAGGGTTTGCAAGGACAGAAAAGTATGGGGAGGAGAGGAGTGGATAGTACTTAGATGTATTTTCTTTTTCTTTCCTTACTTCGTGCCTTATTTCTTTGACTGGCTGTTGTTTACCCTGTTTCTGAACTTTGTTTATCCTGAAAACAAATAAGAGAATCAGTATTATGTATGCATGTCATGGTTAAAGGAAGAGACCCAGGGATTAACTGATGATTAACTTTAGCTCATCTTGGTTTCCATGCAAAGCTAGATGTCTGGGTGCAAAACAATGTAATAATGATATATGTAAACCTTTAGTTTGGAATATCCTGATCTGAAATCTGAAGTAGACCCACTGATCTTCAGAACCTTCCTAATGTTAGGGCTTGGGTAGAATGCAATGAATGAAGAAGGCCTAAGGTAATTTCACTACAAATATCACTAACAGAGAAAGTTGGAAGTAAATGCTTCTTTTACTTTCTTTCTTTTTCTTACCTTTCCTCACTTTTCTTTCCCCTTCCCCCCTGCTTTTCTATTTACTTTGTATTTTATAATACTTTATAACTCAATAAAATGTTAAACACTAAAAACATCACTATCTCTAAAAAGGATTATTAGTATAACTTGACAAGTTAGCCCTTATTATCAGAATCATTTGTAAAATTCATAGACCTGGCTATCCAAATGATCAATCTATTATATCCTAGATTGTATTAGTATATATGTACTATCACTATGTCATATGCACATGAATGTTAGAATATTAATTAAAACTAATTGATTACTATATTAAACATTCCAAAAAAAATGCATACTGAGAAAAATGTTTAGATTAGGCTTTGGTTCACACATAATATATATTTCTACAGTTTAAACTGATAGGCCCATTTGCACTACATGAATGAACTTTGAATACTATCTAAAATTGACTTTGAAATCACTGAAATTATCTCACGATGAAACAGGCTTAGAATATTTGCATTTGTGAATTGACTCATATCCTGGATTTATAGCAAGTTTGTTAATATCAACTTTAGATTCACTAAAGTTTTCTGCATATTTTAACACAATATTAGATGGTTTTCAAAAGTGTATCAAGAATTTTCTTGAACAATAGCATTGCTATAAAACTATAAAGAGCCTCGGTGGTGCAGTGGTTAGAGTGCAGTACTGCAAGTTACTTCTTCTGCAGCCAATTGTTTGCAATTTGGCAAATCGAATCTCACTAGGCTCAAGATTGTCTCAGTCTTCCATTCTCCTGAGGTGGGTAAAATGAGGACCCAAATTGTTGGGGGCAATATGCTGACTCTGTAAACCATTTAGAGAGGGCTGTAAAGCACTATAAATCAGTATATAAGTCTAAGTGCTATTGCTATTGCATCTGGATTACAAGAAACACTCCATCATGAACTGTGAATATGGAGAATGTCCGAAGATTTTCTTCGGATTGATATAATGGAATGCATCAAACCTAAAGAATACAAAATAGATAAGGAAGAAAAATGTTTGCTTTGAAGAGAAATTTATCTAGAAATCAATGTGATTTAGCAACTACTAATTTGTTTGCTAAACTACTACATTCTGAACATTTAAAATCAAATGCTTATTGGCAATTTTTAATCCTGAAACCCAGCAATATTCTCAGATAGTCAAATATTTTCCTTGATAAAGTGATACTAATGGTAAGTGGCAACATAAATAATCAAATGAATGATAATTTTTCACAGCTTAGCCATAAAATCAATCCGTTTTATGCTTCCATCCATCACCTCTGCACTTTACAGTCCTTGTTCTAATTCTTCATATGGAAATGAGGAATTAATGATTGACTGAGATATTTCTACATGAAAAATGCTGAGTTGTAGAATAAAACCATACATGGAGAAATCATAAACACTAGGAAAAAAAAAAAAAGAACTGCCTGCACTATCCACTTGTTAAAATCTCAACCTACAAGGTTCATTTCAGCTTACATGAAATAGAGGAGAGGATATTTGTTAGTTTTTCTGTTTTCATTGCTGATTCCCTGTTTGACAAGACCAAATTGGGCTGGCATGTTTCAAGTCCATCAGTAAACAGTGTGTCTTCACTATTGCTCTCTCTCTCTCTCTCTCTGTGTGTGTGTGTGTGTGTGTGTGTGTGTGTGTGTGTCACATATTCACTTAGCAATCATTTTGCTTAACAACCTGGTTGTTGAAGCAGATCATAGTCAGTAAATGAGGTATAAATTTAAATAAAGGATCCCATCATGTCTTGTTTTACATCCAGAGTATAGACCAGGAGCCTTCCCAATATAAGCATATCTTTATGGAAAGCCTCCATAACCCCATGTAGAAAACTTCCATAAGTAGTTTTGTAAGTTAGTTACTGAATAATTATAACCACAGTGAAGAGAAAAGAAAACCTGTTACATACAGTAGGTGGCAATATAAACAATTCTACTATATTTAATTATAGCCAAACTTTGCACTAAGAAGAATTAGGAACCATTGTCCCACAAGTTCATAGAGTGTTGGCAGGAATAGGGCTGTTTCAGGGAGAGCACCACAATATGTGCACTGCCTCCTGGATTATATGGTGATAAGTTTTGATTGACGAATCAAAATCTTGCTTGTTCATCCATCTGTTTAAGAACAAATTTTTCTTTTAATTCTTTGAATCATATTTAGGCTTTTTTGTTGAAGTAAATTGTGTCAAGACATGTAAAAATGATCCTCTAATATGAGTAGACACTGCACATTATCATGGGCATTTAATGGAATTTTATGATTTACTGCAGACTGATTCTGCCAGCTCCTTTCCCTGAGCAAAGTCAGAAGAATGTCTTGAACCAAGGACAACCAAAGAATTCAGTCTGCAGATGTCACACAGAACTTTAAAAGTTGCTGATAGACCAAACAATATGTCTGCCAACAAGTACTTATAGCCTGAAACACAGATCCTTTTCTTCAGCATCATTTCTCTTACATAACATGCTTTAACAGCAGGAAAAAATTGTGATAATATCATGGCATCAACACTAGTGTGAACGTAATATTAGTAAGAATATTTGTATGCTTTGGGACACAAACAAATCTTGTAATTATTTTTTTCAGGAAATTTATATGATTATACATTGTGCAAACAAACTGTTCCCAAAAAGAATCCCACACTTCTTTAATTGTGACCACGACTTGATGATAAAGGCTTGCCTTTTGTAACTTCTGCTTTATTGCAAATCCTGCTTTGCTATTAATATTTCCCTGTGTTTTCTTTCCCATGTGAGTGATGATGATAATGCTTTTCATATTTAATATGTTGTAATGAAAAAAAAAAAAACATTTGCTCATTTTCAACAGCAAGAGAAGAAGAAAAAAGCATGGCAACTTAGTTTTCAAACCCTTTAACAGATTAACCTCAGTATCTATGCTATAGTTGATTACTGAGATACATTCAGTGACATAATCAGCTTATTAGTCAGATTCTCAGCATTTTTCAGACTCTTAACAAAGGTGGAGATTCCTGTAAAGGCCACAAACATTACATCAGTGATGTGCAGTTATAAAACTGAGGAAATCCATGTAATTAATTGGCTCTGAAGTATCTAATTCCATTTATAGTGCCTGTTGTAATACATTTCTTTTTTTTTCCTCCTTCATGCTTCTCTCCTTTCCAATCTAGAAAGCTTCCAAGGCCTCTTTTTTTCTTATAATTCTGTGACAATTCTGTTCCACTTTTGTTTGATTTAATGTAGAACCATGTAGGATTAGAGAAGAATTCTGTGCATTATGTGGTAAAAGAATAGCAAGGAAGGCAATTCTGCAGTTTAGAAGAAACTGGAGAAGACAACCAGTACATAAGGATGGACACATTTCACACATTATCTGAAACAGTTTAATTATCATCTCTACTTATAGATCACCAGACATAGACTATGTTTATCAAAATATGTATTCTCAGTGTTTTTAGATTTCCAAATTTCTTCTGTACCATGGGCAAAACTGCCCTGTACCAAGGGCAAAGAAGAGGAACAAAGATGATTACATGCCTGGAGACTAAAACACATGAAGAACAATTGTAGGAATTGGATATGGCTAGTCTAGAGAAAAGAAAGATAGTGATGACATGACAGCAGTATTCCAGTATTTGAAGGTCTACCACAAAGATGAGGGGGTCAACTTATTTTCCAAAGCATCAGAAGGCAAGGCAAGAAACACTGGGTGGAATCTAATCAAGGAGAGAAGCAATCTGGAAGGAGAAACATCCTAACAATGAGAACAATTGATCAATGGAACAGCTTTCCTTCAGAAGTTGTGAGTGCTTCGTCACCAGACATCTTTAAGAAGAGACTGGACAACACTTGTCTGAAATGGTATAGGCTAGGGGCTCCTGCTTGAGCAGGGTGTTGACTAAAAGACCTCTAAGATCCCTTCCCACTCTATTCTGATTCATTGAGGTAATTAATCAGTAGGGAACTACAGAAACTACAGGGAGGTATTATATATCTAATGAATTTGAGCTACTTTATTTATACTTCATAGCATAGGAGGATTTAGTCTTTTCGGGGCTGGTAGCATTTTGTTGTTTACATGCCATAATAACTAGATCAATCAGCTTTGGATTCTATGCAGCTTAACTGTTTGTGCTTTCACCTTAGGCAGCAAAGTATCTTGGTTTGGTCCTGTTTCCAAGTAAGATTATTGTGTTACATCTGCCTGCTAAATGGTGGACTCTTGCCAGCTCTGCTAATCATGTCAGCTGCAGTTCTAATCATAGAACCAGATTTGCTTCTGAATGAACATGTATGAGATTACATTGTTATTCTCTCAAGTTCTAAATAATTCTAATGGTTTATGGGTGAGAGAAAACATTAAAAAAAGCTGGAAGCCCACCTGTTGAGCATAGTATATATAAAGTTCATTATGCTATAATGACACAAAACAAATCTCACTTTCATGAAAAGCCAAGAATGCACCTTAGCGTTTCGTTTTGTTTTCCCTCTCCATGTCTTTCTTTTGCCAAGCAATCAACAAAAGCTTAGTTCAAAAGACAGATAGAATGTCATTTTCTAACATGACTCAGAGAGGAAGAAAGCTTTGCACAGTGAACAGTAATAAGCTGCAGACGTCTTTCCTAATTGAGGACATCAGTTCCTTCAAATGTTGCTAGATCCTTTTTCATCAAACACCAGAGACCCTTACCCACCTTTGCTTTGGTGAACTAATGACATCTAGACAATGGAGAGAAGGATCTGTACATTGACTACTGTGCTGATTGTAAGTCACACAACACACAACTCCACATCCAACCTTACCTCATCCAACCCACCATCACTCAAAACTAGGCATGCACGCCCCTAACTACCTCAGTTCCAACTACAACTGGCCTTAAATGCAAGCTACTCAATGCAAGAAGCCTTGTGAATAAAATACCTGAATTTCTCCTCTTACTAAATATGGCTAAATTTGACATATTTGTCTATGAAACATGGCTCAATGCATCTCTCCCTGACTTCATTACCACAGTAAGAGACTATCATGTTTACCGATCAGATCGTGAAATCCATAGAGGAGGTGGTATTGCTATCTTCTATAAAAAGTCCTTACATCTAAAAAACATCCAGTTACCCAGTAGCTTGCTCTTTCTGAGACCATTATCTGTGAACTGACCTTAAATATCACATTTCTGTTCTTACTATGTTACAGAGCCCCTGATTATGACATTGAACATGTAAACAAGCTAAATTCAATACTAACATTGGCAACATCCTGCCCACACACTTTTATCTTTCTTGGTTACTTCAATCTACCTCACATTAACTGGACTCTAAATGAATGTAAAACTGAACCCATACATGCAACCTTCTACAATGCTGTAACAAACTTGGGACTGGAACAATTAGTAACCAACAACTGCCTTGATAGATACAAACTCAAGGTTAATCGCACCAAACTTGATTGCAGGAAATACGACTACAGCAACAGAGTGGTCAATATCTGGAATACTCTACCTGATTCTGTGGTTTCTTCCCCAAACCCCAAAAACTTTAACTTTAGACTTTCTACTATTGACCTCACCCCTTTCCTAAGAGGTCTGTAGGGGGCATGCATAAGTGCACCAACGTGCCTACCATCTCTGTCCTATTGTTTCTTTTATTTTACTTATATGTATCCATGTAATCATAACTATGTTTTTACTTATATCTATTATCTTGTAAGCAATTGACAAACCAAATAAAATAAATTATGCATTTCAAAAGACAGAGAAACAGTAGACAAAACTGATGTGACTTCTCCTTTCAACCACAGTGTCAGAGAGGTTGGAAATTTTAATTTTATATAAATGTTTCCTGTTTAGTCTGCCTCCTGATGAGCCAAACATCATTTTAATCCCCATACTGGCATTGGTATAGATTAACAAGCCATTAGTAACAACATCAAATGTTATCTGTAAGTGCAATGTTTCCAAAGAGAGCATTTTCTTTGATGTCAGATTCACAGAACATGGTTCAGCATGGTCGTGAAAGCTTCAGAAAACTTGTCTTTAAGAGACAGTTGTCTAAGCCACTTGGGTTGACTTAGCATATGTAGGATATGCAATGCATAAAATTCTTTTTTTAAGCACCAGTTTTATTGGATTCTCAAAAACTGTATAGCTAATATGATTACATCTTTTATTGCTTTTTACATGGGTACTACTAGGAAAAACACTGCCCCAGAAGAAATCTCAATTTCATTGTTAAACTTACATTTTTAAAAGCACCAATCATATATCTGTACTTAACAGTTGCTGCAACAAAGGTAATGATGAACAAAGAGCCTTTCAGGGTAAATACTGATGAATGATGACTTAAATGCTGTTTTTTTCATTCTTGTGCATTCCATTAAAACTTGTAACACAATATGGAAGATGAAGGGAAAGTAAAAAACATAATCAGTGTGTTGATTTCCTAAACATTTTGTACACTAAATGATATGTTTTTTCTGTCACCCAAATAATTCCCAAGACACATCTTTAGTTTTTAAATAATTTTATTAAACATACTTCATCATTTTATATCACTTTTACAGCCTTTGCAGTGCTCCAGCATCAATAATACTCATGTATACATATCAATTACATTCCTTTTTCTTCCTTTAACTATATACAGTACATTGCCATTAAGTTTAATATACCTCTTAAATTACCTTTATATTTAAACTTTACTTCTATTTTCTAACCATTTATGCCATGTGTCCCAGACCAAATAATATTCCATTTCCTCTCTTTCTTTTAACTCTAATGTTCTCCACACAATAACACCCTTTTTATCACCTTTCCCTCAGAGGGCATGCTGTCCTGTTTCCAGTTTTGCGCATACGCAATTCTGGCTGCAATATAATGTTTTGGATTGTTTTACTGTAGTTTCCTCTTTTTATCCCTAGTAGAAATAGTTTGCGTTGACTCATGATTTTCTCTAGCCATTTTCTTAGTTTGGTCCAGTACTTCTTAACTTCCAGACAAGACCACCACATATGAAAAAATGTGCCCCCAAGGCACATCTTTAATGGGTAAGAAAATTAGGTTTAGAAAACTCTATAATGATTAATGATACAATGATTAACATTAGAACTTAAAATAGTAGATTGAAAGGGACATTGGGGGTCTTCTAATCCAACCTCCTGCTCAAAAGGAGACCCTATGCTATTCCAGACACATGATTGTCCCATCTTTTCTTGAGAATTTCTAGTGATGGAGCATCCCCAACATCTGGAGGCAAGTCATTCCACAGATTTATTGTTCTCCCTGTCAGGAAATTTTTCCTAAGTTCTAGATTGGATCTGTTTTTGATAATATTCAATCCATTACTTCTTGTCCTGCCTTCAAGTGCTTTGGAGAACAGATCAACCATCTTTTCTCTGTAATAGTCCTTTAAATATTGAAACATTGCTATCATGTCACTCTAGCCTTCCTCTTTGTTAGATTAGACATACCTAGCTCTTTCAACTCTTCCTCATATGATTTAGTCTCCAGATTCCTTGTTTTCTTTGTTGCTCTTCTCTGAACTCAGAAAGAGCATCTTTTTTGTATTGTGGACCTCAACATTTTTTTTTTTTTTGCATCGTGGCAATCAAAACTGGATGCAGTATTCCATGTGGCCTCACTAATGCAGTAGAGAGTGGTATTATCACTTCCTGTGATCTTGATATTATCCATTTGTTAATTCAGCCTAGAATTGTGTTGGCTTTTTTGGCAGCTGCATCACACTACTGGTTCATTTTTCAGTGATAGTTTACTAAGACACCTCGATTTTTTTCACAGTTACTGTGGTTGAGCTAAGTACTGAGTCTTCTATACTTGTGCATTTGATTTTTTCTGCCTAGGTGCAGGACTTTACTTTTCTTACCACTGAACTGCATCTTGTTGGATAGGGCCCAGTGCTCAATGCTGTTAATGTAATATATTCTGAAAGTGGTTACCATACCCTGTATATTTGATGTCAATGCAGCTGCAATATATAAGTGGGTGTGCCTGTTTATGCTTATACTGTACATATGTATCCCAGAATAGAAGATAAAAAATGTGGGTTAAACAGCATAACTACCAGATGGATTATGACTGGCTGATCAACTGCACTCAATTTGTAATCCTTAATTAACTGCATCTATATGGAGGAAGCATGCAAAGCCCAAGGGTTTGTCTTAGGTCCAATACTCCAAGACTTTGTCTTAGGTCCAATATCCTTCTAATATTTTTGTAAAGAATTTAAATTGTGGGATAGAAGGGGAATACATCAAATTTGTAGACAATAACAAGCTGGAAGAAATAACCACACTCCAGAAGATAGGCTCAAGATACAGAAAGATCTCAACAGTCTTGAACACTGAACCCCATCTAACAAAATGAAATTCAATGCTGAGAAAAGTAAGGGTCTACATTTAGACAAGAAAAAAACAAGTGCTCAGGTAAAGAAGAGGCAGTACCTGGCTCAATAGTAGCAACTGAAAGAGAGATCTTGGAATCCAAGCGGACAATCGCTTAAATATGAGTCAGCAGTATGCTGCTAAAACACAATTAGGATGATTGAGGAATTGGATATGCCTAATTTAATAAAAGGGACTAGGGTGATATGATAGCAGTATTCCACTCTCTAAGAGGCTTTCACAAAGAAGTGGGGGTCAAATCTATTCTCCAAGCACCTAAAGGCAGGACAAGAATCAATGGATGGAAACTAATCAAGGAAAGAAGCAACCTGGAACTAAGGAGAAATTTCCTGATAGAATAATTAATCAGTGGAATGAATTGCCTCCAGAAGTTAAGGATGCTTCAACACTGGATGTTTTTAACAATAGATTGAATAATAATTTATTTGAAATGGGATAGTGTACTTGCTTGAGCAGGCTGTTGGATTAGAAGACCTTCAATGTCCCTTCCAACTCTGTTATTCTGTTAAGAATACATAAATTATTTGCATTATTGGGATCCCAAAATGATTTTTATGTCTTCATTTCATATTTGTTGGTATTTTAAAGGACAAAGAAGTTGGGCTAAATTGGGGACACTGATATGACCCAGCAGAGATTCTTTTATGAAGCCTGGATTGTGTTGACCCTCTTTATCATGTACCAATGATATCTGCATTTACAAAATATTTAAATTTATTTATGAAATATTTCCCTCATTATTTTCATCTTATTTCCTTTTTGCTTCTAAATGGTATGTATATCTTACACAGCAATATTTTCACTTTTGTTCTTTCCATTGTAGAACTTGATTCATAATTCTTGTGATCTCTCTCTATCAAAGAATCCTAAAATTGGAAATGCTTATAAGAAGTGGAGTAGGGTAGCGTGAACCCTGATTTTTGTTTTCCTGGGTTCATACTTGTACGTCCACAAATCCTAGTGCCTACAAACACTACAAGGAAATGCCAAAAGCAGGAACATTGTTGAATTTTCAGAATACAAAAAAGGAGATAAAATAGACTGGATTATTACACTGCAAACAGACATTGAACTATTTAAAATGTTAGGGCATTCTACAGAGCTTAATTCTAAATAATTTACAAGGTTTTCAGATTACTCCAATATTTTGGCTGGTCTGTTAGATCAGGAGAAAATACATAAGACAGTGTTATCTTTTAGCTTTTAAAGCCAAACACAGAATTTGTTCAGCATTGTCACACTAAAAGAGATATTGCATATTGCCTTCTTGACCTTTAGGTGTTTGAAAATAATAATTACAACATACTTAAAATATAATATATATTTTGGACAGAAATCCTTCTAATTCAGCAGCAGTTCCAGGCATTCTAAGTATTAATTTATTAAATGTACAGTTACATCCCTTAAGACAGAGGTAGGGAATCTCAGAGCCACTCTACTCTATTCAGGGCCAAATCCACTCTATCAGATCATGGATGCTTACTGTAAAGGTGACAACATTTGACACACATTCCAAAAGGATGGGTCTTGAAATATAACATGCTGCCTTGAGAACTCTCGTGGATGTTGCTGCCAAAAGCAGAGATGAAACAAGAACATTTTCAAGCATCTAATCTCTATGAAGCAGTGAGCCATACTGCTTCCAGATCATCTTTCCTAGAGACAGTGTTTGTGAATTAGATGAAGACCTCTTGAAATTAAACTTTTTTCCTGTTGTCACCCAGTCCACCTGGTGAAGTGAGAGCTAAGTGATACCCACATTTTTAAAAATGGTCTTTCTGTATAAGGTAAACATCAGCCAATAACAGGAAGAGTGTCATGCAATAATTTTGCTATTGCTGCTCTTGTCTTGCCTTACCTTGGCTTGATGATTGATTTTATATAGTACCCCCTGAGTCACATGCAAGTGATATGGGTGGCTACATATATTAAATAAGTAAATAGTCAAGATAAGACAAGATCAAAGCAGTAATAGGGAAAACATTTTATTGTGTTAACTTATTTGCTATCCAGTGTTAGGCAATAGACACTAATATTGGAAATTTCACTTATTATGAGAAAAAGGACAAAAATATAAAAGCAGAATTATGAAACTGCAATGCAAGCTTCACCTTTTCTCCATATTCATTGTGATGTCACAGGTTTGTGTTGAGAGAACACAAGTTGCAACTTTACAATACAATATGGCTTTCATCAGAAACTCATAAACAATACTGTGGGCCAACAAGAAGGCAGCTAGATGTGTTCTGCATGTTGGATAGCATCATAGTCACAATATCATTAGCTGTTTTATGATTTGCAGAACAACAACAAAAACAAAATGTATGAATTCTGTAAATCATATTAGCACAGAGAAACTCCTGCATGCATATTATCATTATCAGCAGCAGCAGCAGCAGCATCATTTAGCCATTGTTTATCCTCCATAGGATGAAGGCCTTTTCTACATGTTTCCACCCAATATGGTCCTGAGCTTTCTTTTGCCAATTAGACCTGCAATATTTGCTGATATCATCAATCCATTTTGTTTTACGTCTCTTTTGTGGATGACTTTTATCAAATGGGATCCATTCTATGATTGCCTTAGTATACTTGCCATCAGTTCTTCTTGCTATGTGACCATTTCCATTTCATTTTTAAAAAACTCTCTTGATGATATCATATCCTTTCGTTTGTTGTCTAATCCATATGCAGGTTTTTCTATCTTGTCTTGCAATGCCAAGCATGTATTTTTCCATGGCTCTTTGTGCAACTCATAGTTTTTGTATTGATTGTGAGGTCCATGTTTCACTGCCATATGTTAGCACACAGGTAGCACACACTGATCAAAAACTTTTCTATTCAGGCATAGGGGGAAATTGTTCTTGAAAGTTATGCTTGCTGAATGCCTGCCAAGCACATTTAACATGATGTTCAATTTTCTTTATAGTATTGCCTTCTACTGAGATCTGTTAGCCAAAGTATATGTTGTGGTCTACTCTATCTAATTATTCTCCAGATATAATTTTTTCTTTCTTTAGTGAATTTATTAAACATAATCTGGATCTTTTTCAGGTTTATTTCTAAGCCAAATGGTTTTCCTGCATTATGCAGCTCTTGTGTGTGTGTTTGTGGTTCTTTTGGGTCTTCTGAGAAGAGAACATAATCATCTTCAAATCTTAAGTTATTTAAATAGGCACCATTGATTTTTATTCCATCTTTTTTCCAGTCTAGTTTGCAAAATACTTTTTAAGGCAGGGTGAGAAAAGGATAGGCAATATTGATTTGCCTTGTCATATACCTCATTCTATGTTTCCACTTTAAAATCATTAAGGCAAATTGTTGCCATTGTTTTTTCATATATTGAGAAATACAGAATTCCTTTTGTGATCTGGGCATTGATGAGACGAAGGGGCTAGTGTGGGTAAATTAAATTGCGTATATGTATGTGCCCAGAAGGATCTCCCAAGGTGAGCAGGCCATAATGGATACCCCAGACTAACAATGATCACATCTGCCAACCCACATTGGAGGTTAATTTATTTATCAGATATTACATTAAATTCTAATCATGCACATGTCAGCACACAGAATAATTTCCTTATAATTCCCTAATATTCAGTATACCACTTCTGTTGTGAATGTTTCAAAAACTGTAAGTCTCTGCCATTTTTTTTCCTATGGAAACTGTGATCATTGCAGCCATTGGATTTCATTAAAACAAATGGAGCTGCTTTAAGTTCTCTGGAGATCTCCAGAACTAAAAGAAAGCAGCAGAGAGAAAATTTGTCCCTTGTGCGATCATGCACAGCCAATGTGCAATTTGCTTTCATTATGAAAGTTGCCCCTGTCTAGTATCTCCTAATCAGCTCTTAAATGAAAATAGCTAAGGCTCTGCTGTGAAGATCAAGGAGCTTTTTCAAAGTCTCATATCCATGTGAAATACTGTAGATTTAATGAGAAGGAATGGATTCCTGTTTAATGTAAATGGGCTATACAATAGGTAAGTACTGCAACAATCATCACTCCCTTAGTTGAAACCTCTTTGCTTATACCATATGGTACAACCAAATCTGATGTAATTTGAACAAGTTGTAGCTTGAAATGGCCAGTTGAAGCAATTCATTGATATTAAGCCAGCAAAACAACATGATGAAATTGTTGTGATCTAAATATTGTAGTTTGGTGGTAAATCCAAAGGCAGGTGTGTAGAAAAGTAAAAAAAAAAAAGTCACCTAATGGTATTTTGATTCAAGAATTGTATTCACTTTCCACCTTAACTTTCTAACCATATTTTGCAACCAAATGTTTTTTGTTTAAAATACATTTTATTGCAACTACACTTTAATGTTGTTATAAATAAAGTAGCTGGAGTAGTTAGCTTTCCTGAAGGAAATCATCCTTTCGTGAAAATGCATACTTTTTAGAACTTTAGAAGCAAGAAAATAATATTTAAAGTAAATGTTGATCTTAAAATAATCTGAATAATAACAACAATAGCCCCTCATGGATATCCCCTTGACATGGGGAGGAGCTTGTGATCTTCTGATGACCTATGCAAGCAATAATATATTCTATCAAAATGGACACTCATGCCTCACAAGGCTTAGTAAAAGAGCAAGACTTACTGTATCCATTAATCCATTAACTATTGAGAAATGGCAAGAAACTACTGAGAAACAGCTGAAAGAATTAGCTGCCATCCAAGTTAATAAGGAATGCTTTGGATGTTAGAATTCCTTGGCATCTGTCAACAAGTGAGCAATAGAAACCAGGAGCTATGGCTGGGCAATGGAGTTTAGCCCTGTAGGATTATGCACTGAACAATCCCCAATTGAAAATTGCAGATTTTGCTATTATAAATTGGAATCAACAAAATGGGGCTACTTAAAGTGAATGTTTGAACTGTAGAAAGGAATTTATTCAGACTCAAATATCACTGAAGAAAGATTAGCAGATTAGCAGATTACCAGAAATAAAATATTGAAGAATGAAGACCTGGAAGAAATTAAGAAAAGAAATCTGAAAATGGAAGATCCAAAAGCAACAGTAGAATAATAGAAGAAACTCAGATGACAACTGGCAATATAGAAGAAACAGCTGATATGAACTATAGAAATGATTATTTTGAAGTAGTAGTAGTAATTACAGAACCAGTGCAGGCCAGCAATGAAACAACCTATGAACTGACTTACTCCTCCTCTCCTCACTGTCCAGACTTCCAGAAATGTCCCCCAAAAGATCTGGCATCTATAATGAAGGATGTCAAATAATTCAAAATTCATATTGTTCAAAGAGACAGAAAAAAACAGTTGATCATATACTCAGTTCATGCAAGAAGATCACACAAATTCATTGTAAACAATGATATAACTCAGTTGCCAAAAATGATTCCCTGGAACATCTGTAAATAATCACATATCAGTAAAGAAAAATTGGTGGGAACATAGATTTGAAAAAGTTATGGAAAATGAACAGATTGAAATATTGTGGGGTTTCCCAACATACGAAATATTGATGCATTCTTGGCCATCAGGTATAACTGTGGTTGAAGAAGAAAGAGTGATAACTGATATGGCAATACCAGGAGATAGTAGAACAGAAGACAAAGAATTACAATCACAAAGTATCAAGATCTGAAAATCAAAATAGAAACATCATGGCATACATCAGCCATGGCATTTAGGAGAAGACTGAGTGCCATACCCAAAAATCTTGGCCAGCACTTAGAAAATCCATGCATTGACAAAATTTCCACTTTCTTTATTGCAAAACACCACATTGCTTGGATCTGCACATATACTACACCAATACAAGTTCTTGGGAGAACTTGATGTGTATGAACTAACAGCTGTGACTTCATATTTTTGTGAATAGATACTAGTAAAAAAAAAATTGTCGCAAAACACCCCAGATTTAACAATCATGATAAGACAAAATAGTCTGGACAGTGGACATTGCAAGCAAACAGCAGAATCAGGAGTGGTATTCAGCAGGTTCTGACCAGTTCTGGAGAACCGATAGCGGAAATTTTGAGTAGTTCAGAGAACCAGCAAATACCACCTCTGACTGGAGATTTTACAATATCTTTCACCTGCCATGCCCACCAAGCCATGCCCACCAAACCAGTGGTAAATTATTTTGAATCCCACCATTGAGCAGAATATAAAAGAAACGGAGGAAGTCACAAAATGCAAGTATCTGCAAATAGAAGAAAAATGATTCTGGCAAAAGAAAACAAAGATACCAATAAAGGAGAATATATGTCATTCAAGGTTGACATGAGGGGTCCTTGGAGCTCTCTCATCTTGCTTGTTTTCTTGCAGACATTTCATTACCCAAACTAGGTAACATCATCAGTGCTAGCATCAGTAAGGAGTGCTGTTTGCTGTCAGTTTATATTCTGGTGACTTTCCTGTCTACATGGGTAGGAGTAGTCCTAGAGATTTTTTAGCTATTTACTGAAGGCTCTTTGGCAGTTTCTTGATTAGGGTATTGTTTATTGATTATTGGTCTGAAGTTAACTTTGGAGTTAATCTATGCTGATCTGGATGCTGATTACTGGTGGAAAAGTGTTGGAGTCTTTTTGGTTCTCTTTAGGATTGTCTCTTTTGCATAATCTATTTTGCAAGTTCGAGAAAACAAAGATGCTACTAATAGTAATAGGTGCCTTGGGTGCAATCTCAAAACCTCTCAAGCACCACTTGAACACCAATTGGCATTGACCAAATCACCACCAGTCAGTTGCAAAAGGCAGCTTACATCCTGTAATGATATCATTAACCCCATCAAACAAGAATACCCAAGTCCTTGAGAAGGATTCAATAGCTCAATTCATTCTAAACATCTGGTTGACAGTGCAACTAACCTTAATAATAATAATAATAGTAAAAGCTTTTGAAATAGCTTTTTAAAGAAAAAAAATGAACCTGTTTTGAAATAAAGTATATGCATTATTTATTTTATTTATTTATTTTTTCGTATTTCTATACCGCTCCCTCTCCCAAAAAGGGACTCGGGGCGGTGTACACTCTAAACAAATAAGAAATACAGATAACAGAATTAAAATCAAAATTAAAATAAATATATGATTAGTCTCAATTAGTTAAGAATAAGAACCCAAACCAAAAAACCCTAAACACCCTTAATTGGCCAGACCAGCTTGTTTGAACAGTAAGGTCTTAATTGCGCGCCGGAAGGTTAGGATGTCTGACATGGCTCGTATCTCCGGGGGAAGACAATTCCAAAGGGAGGGGGCTCCCACAGAGAAAGAATGTAATCTCAGTGTCGCCAGCCGACAGCGATCGAGTGGCGGTACCCCAAGCAGGGCAACTCTGTGGGAGCGTACTGGGTGGCGGGAGGATGTTGGTGGCAGAAGGCGGTCCCGTAAGTATCCAGGTCCCGAGCCATGGAGCACTTTAAATACTATTAGTACCACCTTGAATCGAATCCGGAAGGCCACAGGAAGCCAGTGCAGCCTGCGGAGAAGTGGTGTTACGTGGGCGTCCCGAGGGGCACCCACGATCATCCGCGCGGCTGCATTCTGAACTAACTGTAGCCTCCAGAGAATCTTCAAGGGGAGCCCCATGTAGAGAGCATTGCAGTAGTCCAAGCGGGAGATGACAAGGGCAGAGGTGACTGTGCGAAGTGCGTCCAGATCCAGAAAGGGTCGCAACTGGTAGATCAGACGAATCTGATAAAAAGCTCTCCTGGCGACAGCCGCAATATGTTCTTCCAAAGACAGCCGTACGTCCAGGAGGACACCCAAATTGCGCGCCTTATCCACAGGGGATAAAATCTCTCCTCCCACGGTCAGCGATGGAATAAGCTGACTGAATCTGGGAGCAGGAAACCACAGCCACTCGGTTTTGGTCGGGTTGAGACGAAGCCTGTTACAACCCATCCAACTCCGCACGGCCTCCAGGCGCTGGGTCATCACTTCGACGGCTTCGTTGGGGTGGTTTGGGGTGGAGATGTACAGCTGAGTATCATCATCGTACTGATGGAACTCCACCCCAAAGCCACGGATGATCTCACCCAGCGGCTTCACATAAATGTTGAACAGCAGGGGAGAGAGTACCGACCCCTGAGGCACCCCATAGAGAAGGGGCCTTGGGGTCGATCTCTGTCCCCCGGTCAACACAGATTGCGAACGGTCGGAGAGGAAGGAGGAGAACCATCGAAGCACGGTGCCTCCAACCCCCAGTCCCTCCAACCGCTGCAACAAGATGCTGTGGTCGACAGTATCAAAAGCCGCTGATAGATCAAGAAGGACCAGAACAGAGGAATAACCTCTGTCCCATGCCCTCCATTAATTGGAGCTTCAGATAAGCTATCCCAAAGGTACTTTTTTTTCAAGAGGCAACTAGACTTTCTGGTTGTCCAGTTGCCTCTTGGGAAAAAAAAAGCATCTTTGGAGCATCCATGACCTGGATGACTGAGAATCTCCATAGGCATTCAATTAAGCTACTTTTTCATAGTATCTTTTCATGCCCTACAAATTTGCTTGTCCAGTAGTATTTTTTTTTCTCAGACAGTTATTCTGCCAAGGATAAAATATTAAGCATTTTGACCTTCTTTAAAGACATGCCAGTGTATGAAAAATTTAGTTTGACAACCTTCTAGGTTGTCATGCTATCTTAAAACACAGATTCCTCAGTCACAATGATTTATTTACATTCATTTTCACAAAACAAATTGTGTTACTGCATGATTTGGAAATTCTGTCCTATATAGCTAATTTATTGGCATTCTTTCCTTGAATGGTCTTATAATGACATGAGTTTATAGTTTTATGATTTCTCAGTTCTATCCTTCCACAGGCAACATTTCCCAAGGAAGAAACCTTGTTTACAGAAATGTATTCCATTCTCCAGACAAAATGTTTTAGCAGTGGTACTTAATTGGACTTATAAACATTTGGCATTCTATTTACATACATGCCCTATTTAAGTGCAATTATAACTGACTAGATGGGGCTAGACAGTTACAGTGTCAGTATGACATGAACGTTTCATGTTTAAATTTTGTAACTAAATTTTGTAAATGTTTGAAATGTTCTTCTGACTTTGTTCTGACTATTTTTTTTTTTGAATATTTTTATTGTACATTTTTCCTTAATATACGTAACAGTTCCAATTATACAACATCATTGTGTACTGGTCCTTTTTTCATCATGTTATACATCCAAGTTAAAACTATCAAAACTATCTCTTTTGACTACATAGTATTACGCATTAGGATTATAACTATTATTTATTTATTTCTACCATAATACGCTATTACCTGACTTTGTTCTGACTATTAAATGCTTGCAGTGCTGGTATCTTCCATTGAGCTTAGTGTATGATAACACATTCATAGCTGATTTTATCTTCTTTTCTTTTAAGGAAAAGCTTCATTGTAATTTACTAAAATTTATAATCTTGTATATTAATTGTACATTAATTATTTTTATAACTTTATAGTACTTGCAATCTCTTTGGTATAAACATTAAATCACTTTACAGTACTTCAAATTTTCACCCCACTTAGATTTGTTTCAGATTATCTTTTAATGATGAGTATTGTATTATAATTTTATTGTAATGTATAATTTGCATTATTATAATCAATAACTTTTGACTGTGTTGATATATTTTCAGAAAGAATATTATGGTACTAAGGATCTAGGACAAAGTTTTTTTGCTCAATGTTCTTTTTTTGGTCATATTTGTGGAAGGGTTCAATTTCCTAAATATAACACAATTCAGCTTCATAGCTCTCCACTTCTTTATGTAACTCTGCCTTTCCAGTTCTTCCTGATAAGAGCCAAACTCATTCATTCCTTGATTATTGTTACATTTTCATGGAACTTAAGTACAAAACATTTTATGTGGCAGTCTGCAGATTTGACATCCTTTTAGGTGTTAATATCATAAATATCTATGTATGTATTTTTCTAAAATGTTTACTGAATAGTTCTTAGATCATAGCTTTTAGTGGCTATCCACTAAATGTAAATTTAAACTTTACAAGTATTTGGAATTCAATATTTTTAAAATTGTGCTGTAACAATCCATCTTTGATTCATAACTTGATCAAATTTCATATTTCTAATACCAAGAAGAGAAGTAAAGTGTATGCATTTTTGCTAAAAATTATTTTGAATTCAAAGACAAAAGTAATAAATTCACAATAACTCATAGTTCAGTGGAAAATTGAATAATTATAAAGTGATGTTTTAGGCATTTTATTAATTAATTTTGGAAAAGAGGATTAGAAATAATCTTGACATGTCAGTCAATCCAGGGATGCGTCATAGTTTTAGCAGATACACATTGATAAATACATTGTACTTCTCCTTTTTAAATATTAAATACAAGACATGAAGCCTAACCTTTTAGCAGCAAACGGCACAATATATATCAGCTTCCATATATTTTAACGTATGTATAGACAGAAACAGAACCAGAGCTACACCCAGTGGAATTAACCACTCACTAGGTAAAAGCAGAAGGGAAAGTACATTTTTTATTCACTGTTCATTATGTGTGTGGATGTACATATACATACACATCCCCCTATACCTACAAACACACATAGACAACAATGAATGCTCAGATGGCATTAAGGTGGCATGTAGTCCCAGGCTTTGTGTACCCCCGAGATGAAGTTTTATATGTGTAGGTGTGGGCAAATAACACAAATTTTCATTTGCTAAATGTGCATTCAATTGTTCAAGAAAATTCAAGTTAGGAAAAAGGACATATTTGTATGTCACACAAAAAAAAACCATATCAACTACTTAGCATGAATTTGCATGCTGCATTATCTTGGCTTCCTTAATCATGTTTTTGTTTTAAAAAACATCATCCATTAAAAAAGCCACAATTTTTGTGAGAATTTTTCATGATTTGAAACCACACATTAATCATGTTTTCAAATACCAGTTAATGATAACTACTAATTGCAACCACTCCGTGTTATGTTAAAGCAGGGCTCTCAAACTCCTGGCTCGCGGGCCGGATGCGTCACATGCTGGTCACACCCATGTCTGGTTTAGAGAAGAAGGAAAAGTCCCAATATGTCAAGTGATGCTGCCATGACAACATAAGTTTGACACTCCTGTGTTAAAGCATAGTATGTAGGTTCTACCAGAAAGTAAGTTTGATGCAATGGTTAGAAACCAGAAGATTATGAATTCTAGTCTTATCTTAGGCATGAAACCACCTGGGTGACTTTGGGCCAGCCCCTCTCTCTCAGACCTAGGAAGCAGGCAAGGACAAATCTCTTCTGAAAAGCTTCATCAAGAAAACTGCATGGACCTATTTAGGAAGTCCCCAGGATTTAACCTTGACTCAAAGGCACCCTCCTCCAAAAAGCCACCAGAATTAGTCTTCTAACCTAAGCTTTATTTCTTTGCAGAAAATGATTTTAAAATTACATTGATACTAACAAAAGGAATGGCCTCATCTGATAATAACCTCTCCTTAATATTTTAAGAATGTATTAATAATTTCAGCAAAACCAAACAATAACAATTATGTTCTATGAAATAAATTTTACAAATATAAATGTTAGAATGGAGCTAGATCTACACTGGTTGTTGCTGATTTAAGACAAATATTAGAATTATTGTTATTATTCTCATTAGAACGTTAACCAAGTTACCCTCGGGTTCAAAGTTGAATTTTATATTTTGAAATATTTAGCAAAATCAGTAGATTAATATTCAAAATAATCCTTAACTAAGCAATTTTTGCCATGTAGATTTTATTCCACATATGTCCTTGAAGAGAATTTATTAGAATGGAAAAGAACCATGGATGGAAACTGATCAAGGACAGATTCAACCTAGAAATAATGATAAATTTTCTGACAGTGAGAACAGTCAATCAATGGAACAATTTGCCTTCGGAAGTTGTGGGTGTTTCATCACTAAAAGCTTTCAAGAAGAGATTGGACAACCACTTGTCAGAATGGTCTCCTGCAGGGATTGGACTAGATGACCTATAAAGTTCCTTCCAATTCTGTTATTCTGTAAAATGAGCACAGAAGAATGTTTCTGAATGTATTTATTAACTGTGTATATTTAACTTAGGTCTCATTTACAACTGTTTATCCCTTCCATATACTTAGATGACCTAATTAATCAGATTAGTACCAGATATGCAAGATACCTGCTTATCAATTTCAGAAGAGAATTCCAACATTTTGATCAAAACAGAATTTTATTCTACTCTTCCACTTTCATACAGTTATTTCATTTATAAACTAAAATACATGTCTTTTCTTTCCAGAAGAAATGGATCAATGGAACAATTTGCCTTAGGAAGTTGTGGGTGTTTCATCACTAGAAGCTTTCAAGAAGAGATTGGACAACCACTTGTCAGAATGGTCTCCTGCAGGGGTTGGACTAGATGACCTATAAAGTTCCTTCCAATTCTGTTATTCTGTAAAATGAGCACAGAAGAATGTTTCTGAATGTATTTATTAACTGTGTATATTTAACTTAGGTCTCATTTACAACTATTTATCCCTTCCATATACTTAGATGACCTAATTAATCAGATTAGTACCAGATATGCAAGATACCTGCTTATCAATTTCAGAAGAGAATTCCAACATTTTGATCAAAACAGAATTTTATTCTACTCTTCCACTTTCATACAGTTATTTCATTTATAAACCAAAATACATGTCTTTTCTTTCCAGAAGATTCTTGATTTCTTGCAGTTTTTACAGAGTATAATACTATAAATAATTTTAAAAATTTGAAGCATTCTTGTTGGGAAGTGTTCAGGTTGAGAGCAACTTTGTTGTTTTCTCAAGCTCACGGTAGTTTTTTTTTTCCCCTGAGCTAAGTCTGTATCCATTATATTCCCTGCTCTTGAGATAAAGTGTGTGGAGTTTGGATCAATTCCATCTATAAAGTGGTTGCTCTTTTGTTCCAGGTCAGTTACTTAAGACACAAAGTAGACCATCTCCTCTTGATGGACAATCTGTAATTACTAAATAATCTCCAGGGCATGAATATATAACATTTACTATCATATAGCCAGTTTATGTTTATTCTTGATCTTTGTTTTTATGGGGAATAGGAAAATAATGGTCAGATTAGAAAGAAACATATCTAGAATCAGATTACACAGTCTGGGCTATAGGTTTTGAAAAGGAAAGAAAGGAAAACTGGTATTTTGGGGTGAGAAAGGCTGCTTCTTTCTTCTTATTGTCAAAAGTAAAAGTGCTCTTTAAAGATAAAACCATGATAAATGTGCAGCATATTGATCATATGGTCATGGTCATCATCTTGACTTTGTTTTATTTTTACCATATCCTGCAGATACCCTGTAATACGATATATGGCTAATGATATTATAATTCAATATATGATATGTTGTAGGCTACCTTGAAATGTAGCCTCAAATTAAAGAAAGAAACAATTGTTGGGTTGACTATATACTTTTGTATACTGTAGCTGGTTTCTAAACCTGCTTTCTGAATTATAATCCTGAATCAATCCATTGCAGTCTTCTTCATTGAAGGTTATGGGCTTTAATCTATCATGTTAGGTCAGTGATGGCTAACCATTTTGGCACCAAGTACCCAAAGTGCGTGTGCGCGCATCCCCAAAATGCAACATGTGCACCCTACACACAGGCCTCCTCTCCTCACGCATGGGTCTGCATGTGTGCCCCACCATCCATGCATGTGCACACAACACCCGCACATGCCTAGCCCCCTGTGCATGGATAGCACAGACCTGAAGACCAGCTGTCCAGTGGGAGGCGCGCATGTGTATGCACACCAGAGCTGAGCTGAGGCAACGGCTCGCATATCCAGAAAGAGTGCCCTGTGTGCCACACTATCATGGTTTTAGATCTTTAACCAGTATATCACACTGACTCTCAAATATCATACTTATTTGAATATTTGGAATATATAAAATAATTAGATAATTTTTTGTTCCCTAACTCATTTATAGTCCAATAAACTATCAAAAGGTTAAATAATATCAAATCCATAAAAATCATAAAAGGGCCAGAATAATTAATAATAAAATGTACAAAAGATCTGAACTTTAATAAGTCAATAACATTGTTTAAAATAAGAAGTAAAATGTGCTGACAGGCATCTAACCATTATTTTCCTATTGGATTGTTTATTAATGAAATATGGTCTGTGCTATCATTGTATAGATCACATTCCACTGAACAAGTATTATTTCAAGTAAAATGTACCTTTTGTGTCATCATCTCCCATCCTCACTTTGGAATGAAAAGAGGGCTAAAATAGCAATAAATTAATGCTCCTACATTTAGGCAAAATTTCATTTGACCCTAAAAGAATCATTGTGATGTTACTTCCAGATTAGTCAGAAGCAATATGATTACTTGTTTGTATTATGATGGTCATTCAACCAATTGGATCCATAGAATTATTTTGGCAGAAGGAACCCAACACTTGTATACAGCTCAGAATTGCATTATATTTACAGATATCTCAGCAACTATGGGAAAAGAACCACGAGAACTACAGTATGGCTAATCTACTTTATCCATATAGTATAATAATAGAATCATGAAAATCTGATGTTTTATTTTCCCTCCTTCTCATATCCCAGAGAATCAAAATAGGCCATGCACAAGTTTCATTTTCACTTCTCTCTCTTTTTCAGGGTTACATATTTTCTTTAAGACTGTCTATTTACACCTCTACAGGCATTTAGAATCTCCGGTGAACATGTTTTACCACCCAATGACCATTTTTGTACCTACAAGCTAAGATACAGCAACATTTTGATTGTTTTATGTCTTCTTACTTCATCCTCTCTACTTTGTCTTCATAACTTCTCATAAATTATATACATCTTCTCTAATCTCTCATTTCTAAAGTCCTTGGCTTTTCTATTCCTCTTATAACACATCATGATCCTCTTTGATTCTGGCAACTTCTCTGACATCTTTCTTCTAGTTATAGCCAATACATTTTTAAACATCTCTTTTAAGAATAGGTATGTGGGAAGACATGATTAGAGAGAAATAAAATAGGTCTATTCCTCTAAACCACTTCTTTGATTCAACATTATGCAATGTTTTTGAATCAATTTGGAGAGATTCAAACATGATTGGCAAATCTGTTGAGCTCTGGATATGCAGTTCCAATCATCATTTCAGTCTTTCTTTTATATCTAGTCAAAGCTAAAGAGGAGGGAATTAAGTCACATGAACTGGTGTTGAATCTGATATGATGTGTTACTAACCTCTGTAAGAGTGGCAACTTTCTCTGTGCAATTTGTTTCTCTATTTTTCTAGGATTCATAAGCCAGGTTTGTTTGGAGAGTGAAGGGAAAAGAGAAAGATCCATTTTGCTATTTTTAGAATCTGTTTTTTCTTGTATTCTCATTTACCTTTTCACAAATACATACTCTTTTTCCATTATTCTTAATTATCAATCTATTTGTCTGATTGCCTGTAGTTATTTGCTCCTGTCTACTTGTCTGTAATCTTCAACAATTCCAGTTTTCCATTTCATTTACTATCCATTTCCCCCTTAAAAAAAAGGCTGTTTTCTTTCTTTCTATCTTATCTTTTATTTAATGTGATTTTTTATCATGTGAATTGATATGGTTTATGTGCTTATCATCACATATAATGATGAGGCCCCAACAATAACTTAGGAAGTATATTATGAGAGCAAAGTTTTGTTAGCCAAGTTTACTGCAAGGAGAAGGGTGTGAGTATTGAATTTTGAAAACAGAATACAGTACATGTATACACAATCCTTATCTTTTATTAATTACTGCCACTGAGTTAAGAGAATGGAATGGAATGGAGTGGAGTATTTAACCAAGTGTGGTGAGACACATAAGGAATTTAACTCTAATGCAGAACAGATAATATGGTTCTGCATTACATCCTACCACACCTTGAATCTCCAAATACCTATGCAAGGGTCCTCTTTGTAGACTTCAGTTCAGCATTCAATACCATCATTCCAGACATTCTTCTAAGTAAATTAAACCAACTAGCAGTACCTGAACACACTTGTAAGTGGATCATAAGTTTTCTAACAGACAGGAAACAGCAGGTGAAGCTAGGCAGAATCACATCTGATACCTGTACAATTAGCACAGCCCCCCCACCCAAGGCTGTGTGCTTCTCGACTTCTCTTCTCCCTATATACCAATGACTGCATCTCAAATGATCCATCTGTTGAAATACTGAAGTTTGCTGATGATGCAACACTGATTGGTCTCATTTGAGATAATGACAAATTTGCATACAGACAGGAGGCTGTACAACTTACCTCATGGTGTAACTGGAACAATCTGGAACTGAACACACTCAAAAGCATAGAAATGCTGGTAGACTTTAAAAGAAACCCTCCCATACTACCACCTCTTACAATACTAGACATCACAGTATCAACAGTAGAGAGCTTCAAATTTCTAGGTTCTATGATATCACAAGACCTAAAATGGACACCTAACATTAAAAATGTTGTCAAAAAAGCTCAACAATGAATGTTCTTTCTGTGCCAACTCAAAAGTGCCCAAGGAGCTGCTGATACAGTTCTACAGAGGAATTATTGAGTCTATCATCTGCACCTCTATAACTGTCTGGTTTGGTTCTGCAACCCAACAGGACAGACACAGACTTCAGAGGATAATTAGGACTGCAGAAAAAACAATTACTACCCATCTGCCTTCAATCAAGGACCTGTATACTGCACAAGTCAAAAAGAGGGCTGTGAAAATATTTACAGACCCCTCACATCCCGGACATAAACTGTTTCAACTCCTACCCTCAAAACGACGCTATAGAACACTGCACTCCAGAACAACTAGACACAAGAACAGTTTTTTCCCCCGAAAGCCATCACCCTGCTAAACAATTAATTCCCTCGACACTGTTCAACTATTTACAAAGTCTGCACTACTATTATTGTTAATCTTCTCATCACTCCTTATCACCCATCCCCTCCCACTTGTGACTGTATGACTATAATTTTGTCACTTGTATTCTTACGATTTATATTGACTGCTTCCTAGTATGATTTGATTACTTATTGTACCATATGACTATCATTAAGTATTGTACCTTATGATTCTTGACTCTTGATGAATGTATCTTTTCTTTTATGTATACTGAGAGCATTTGCACCAAGACAAATTCCTTGTGTGTCCGATCACACTTGGCCAATAAAAAATTCTTTCTATCTATCTATCTATCTATCTATCTATCTATCTATCTATCTATCTATCTATCTATCTATCTATCACAGATCATCAGAGTTGGAAGGGACCTTGTAGGTCATCTTATTCAACCCTGCTGCCCAAGCGGGAGACCCTACACCATTTCTGACAAATAGTGGTCCAATCTCTTCTTGAAAGTGTCAAGTGATGACGCTTCCCACAACTTCCGAGGGCAAACTGTTCCATTGGTTGATTATTCTCACTGTTAGAAAGTGTCTTCTTATTTCCAGGTTAAATCTCTCCTAGTTCAGTTTCCATCCATTATTCCTTGCCTGGCCTACAGGCACTTTAGAAAATAGCTTGACCCCTCCTCTCTGTGACAGCCCCTCAAATATTGGAAGACTGCTAGCATGTCTCCCCTGGTCCTTCTCTTCACTAGACTAGCCATGCCCAGTTCCTGTAACTGTTTTTCATATGTTTTAGTCTCCAGTCCCCTAATCATCCTGGTTGCTCTTCTTTGCACTCTTTCTAGAATCTCAACATCTTTTTTTATAGTGTGGTGACCAAAACTGGATGCAGTACTCTAGGTATGGTCTTACTAAGTACTTACTTACTTATAGAGTGGTATTAGTACCTCACTTGATCTCGATTGTATCTCTCTGTTAATGCAATTTAGGATTGTATTAGCTTTTTTGGCTGCTGCTGCACACTGCTAGGCTCATGTTTAGCTGGTTGTCCACTAAGACTCCAAGATCCCTCTTGCAGTTACTGCTATTGAGCCTGGTTTCACCCAGTCTATATGTGTACTTCTGATTTTTCTTGCCTAAGTGTAGGACTTTTCTTTACATTGAATTTCATTTTGTTAGATACGGCCCAGTGTTCTAGTCTGTCAAGATACATCTGGATCTTGAGCCGATCTTCTTGGGTATTAGCTATTCCTGCTAGCTTAATATCACCTGCAAATTTGGTAAGTTCCCTTCTATTCCCTCATCTAAGTCGTTAATGAAGATATTGAAGAGTACTGGGCCTAAGACAGAACCTTCTGGCACCCCGCTGCTTACTTCCCTCCATGTAGACTTAGACCCATTAAGGAGTACTCATTGAGTACAGTTTGTCAGCCAGTTGTGAGTCCATCTGCTAGTGGTAATATCTATTTCACGTTTTTTCTAGCTTACTAAGAAGTAGGTTGTGGTGTACTTTGTCAAATGCCTGGCTGAAAACTAAATATATTATGTCCACAGTATTTTGCTGGTCTACTAATTTAGTTACTATGTTGAAGAATGAAATAAGATTGGTTTGGCATGATCTGTTCTTAACAAACCCGTGCTGACTGCTAGTTATTACTTTACTTTTTTCTAGATGTTGGCAGATCTGTTTTTTTATTATCTTTTCCAGTATCTTCCTGGGTATTGATGTTAGGCTGATTGGTCTATAGTTTCCTGGGTCTGTTCTTTTTTTTTTCCTTTTTTGAAGATGGGGACCACATCAGCTCTTTTCCAGTCCTCTGGTAGTTCCCCGGTGCTCCAGGATTTTTGAAAGATATGATGCAGTGGTTCTGAGATGTCCTCTGCCAGCTCCTTTAAAATTCTGGGATGTAATCCATCAGGCCCTGGTGATTTCAAGTTCATCAAGATCAAACAGGTGTTCCCTTACTATTTTTTTGCTTATTTTAACTTTTATTTATAGTCTATCTTTTACAGTTATGTTTTTGATGGGTTGAGCTATAGTTTCTTTTTGCATGAAGACAGATGCAAAAATGAGTTAAGCAGTTCTGCTTTCTCTCTGCTGCCTGTTACTTCCTTGCCATCTTCTCTTTTTAGTGGAACGACTGTTTCCTTGATTTTTTTCTTGCTATTTATATGTTGGATGCCATCAGTGTACTTGCAAAACAATAGATAAATAATAATAACAATAACAACAGTAATAATAACAATGTACAACCAATGAAAGGGGAAAATAATAGATAATATAAAAGATACATAATACTATGGCCACACTCTATGGCTTAAAAACATACAAATTATACAGAATTTAATAGTCACAATATGCTGTCAGCTGAAAGAATTAGGTGTTCAGCAGAGTGATGACATGAGGAGGAGAATCTGTCCCTGTGTCTAGTTGTCTTGGCATATAAAATGGTGGTCTCTCTGTTTTCATTTAAGGGGGATCTCACTATCTATTTAGAATCAAATGGAACATCCATCTATTGCTTCTTCTATAATCTTTTACAAATCTTATAGATTATAATCTTCTATAATCTTTTCCTTCTTACTCTTAGGCTAACAGTTCCATTATACAGATTAATAGTCCCCACAAAATCTCTTACCTCTACCATGAAAGAAAAGTAGGAAGGAAAAGAAAGAAAGAAAGAAAGAAAGAAAGAAAGAAAGAAAGAAAGAAAGAAAGAAAGAAAGAAAGAAAGAAAGAAAGAAAGAAAGAAAGAAAGAAAGAAAGAAAGAAAGCTATTGTAGCTATAGGCATGTTGCAATTTCACATATATAAACCATGGTTGAATTTTTTATCAAACTGAATCTTGAACAAAGTTCCTTTTTACTCTTTTTACTTTTTACTCTGTTGCTTTTAAATATTGAATCAAATAGTCAGAGATCTTGACTGATTCACATCTATATTCAGAAATTCAGATCATGCTACAATATAGCATGCACTATTTAATTGTCCTTTTCTGGATATGCATGTAGACAATGAAAGAATTGGAAGTATTGGAAGAAAAGTGGCTTTTTTATCAAGACATATGAAAACCTTAGTCCACTCTATTGTGCTCCCTGGAGCTACTATGGTTATGAAAGCTGGACCTTATAAAAGCAAGACAGGAAGTAAATTGATTCATTTGAGCTGTGGTGCTAGAGAAGCTTCCTGCATATTCTTTGAATAGCAAAGATAATGAACAAGCAAGTACAGGAGCGCATGGATGGAAAATCAAAAAATTGTACCTTGTTTATTTTGGCCATGTCATGTGGGGGAATTCACTGGAGAAAGCAATTATGTGTTGGACTCTCTGTGGGAGCGCACCGGTCGGTGGGAGACTACTGGCAGAATGCGGTCTTGTAAGTATCCTGGTCCGATGCCATGGAGCGCTTTAAAGACCAAAACCAGTACTTTAAAGCCAACCCGGAAGGCCACTGGCAACCAATGCAGCTCGCGCAGGAGGGGCGTCACGTGGGAGTATCTCGACGCCCCCATAACCACCCGCGCGGCTGCATTCTGTACCAGTTGAAGCCTCCGAGTGCTCCCCGCAGGGAGCCCCATGTAGAGGGCATTACAGTAGTCCAGACGGGAGGTGACCAGGGCATGAGTGACTGTGCGTAAGGCGTCCCGATCAAGAAAGGGCCGCATCTGGCGTATCAGGCGAACCTGATAAAAAGCCCCCCTGGAGACGGCTGTAATATGATCTTCCAAAGACAGCCGTACATCCAGGAGGACACCAAGATTGCGTGCCCCTTCTGTGGGGGTCAAGATCTCATCCCCAATAGCCAGCGATGGAGTCAGCTGACTATATCGGCCGCGATGTCTTGAAGGTGAGTCGAAGCCTGTTTGCAATTCCGCAACCTCCAGGCAAGGGCCATACTCAGCATCGTTGGGGGTTGGTTGTATAGTGAGTGCATACATAGATGTCTGATGATCTCTCCCGCGCAACTCCAGAGTTAGCAGTAAAAGGAAGCTAGGCCATCAAAGAACATAATGGTTGGATAACATCAGGGGTGGGATTCAAAATTTTAACAACCTGTGTTAAGTTCTGTGGGTGTGTCTTAGTTGGTGGGCATGGCTTGGTGGTCATGTGACTGGCTGGGCATAGTCAACTCAACATCACTCACATCGAGGCACGCATCTCCTCACCTGGTCTCTCATGAGTGTGGGGATGCTGCAACAGTTGTACGTGTGAAAAACAATCATAAGTCACTTTTTTTTTAACTTTGAATGGTCACTCCACACAAGCAAAGTACCAGCAAAGGAGGGAAAAAAATGTCAGAGAAGTTCCAGAGACAGGAAGTCTAGTTCTGCCAAGAATGTAATAAGAGTTAATGGAGAGACAGTTTCTGTAAGCAACACCAGAATGTTTCCTTTCTGCCTTCCTTACAGGATTAGGCCAGTAATTTCTTCTAACAATTGGTTCTCCGAACTGCTTAGAATGTTAACAACTGGTTCTAGAGAATAGGTGTGAACTTGTAGAATCCCACCCCTGGATAACATCAACTTGGATAACATCAACCACGCATCTTCAAGTTGCCAAGGTTGAGAAGTGCATATACAGGTGATTATAAGTGTGTGACTTCAAATTTGGATTACCAAAGGTGATTTGACTGAATCACTCTTTTAAATTGAATCTTCACATTGATTTTGATGTTCTGAATCAGAGTACATTCCTTTGAATTGATTTACAGATTCAATGGCCTTTCTGCACTAATTTTTTATTTCACCAAATCATTTCTTCCAATTGATTTAATTCAACCATTCAAATCAGAGGTTCAGAGTTAAGTTGATTTGAAGCTTAGTACTCTCAGTACATGGATATTCACAAAAAACACCATTAGTATATGGATATTAACAAAAAATTAAGTAACATAAGCAATGTGAGGATTGCCACAGCCCTATCAGTTGTCATATATTCTGCTCTGTTGTGCCGTCTGGTGTTCAAAGTTCCTTACACTAATTCTGCAACTCCTTTAGTAATTCTTTTCAAGCAGAACAAGAGAAAAATACATCCTTAATTTCATTTCTTTGCTTACTTTCTATCTCACTATCAGTAATGGAAAGCTGCTATCTCATGATCCATTTGATCCATTTTTGTATTGATTTGCACTTCGCCATCAATCCTCTTTTTCATTCTCTATTTCACTTTCTTTATTAACTTTAGCTACAGTTTTTCATTTTCATTTGTTTGGCGTGTTATTTGAACACTGATATCAAAATGACAAAAATTGGCCTGTAGCAGGCTCTCAGAATGCACATATGGCTTCTCAAAAAGATTTCCACTTCCTTGAGGAGAGAGAAAAGTGGGGGAAGTGGATTCTTTGTCACTGGTTGTTTTCTTTTTCCTAGGGGAATACTTTTCTTGTTAAATATTTGGAGATTCTGAGTGAGCAGAAAGAATAGGAAATTACTTTTTCGGTCTTTCACTGATTATATTCTCCTTTAACCATAAATATGGCCGTTCTGAACAATTCTGAAAGGTATTTCCTGGGCAGATAGAAGAATCATGTTTACCTCTAGATTTTCTCCATGGAATAGTTACTATAACTTTTAATAAATGTGTTCAACTTCCCTACAGTTCTAAGGTTTCGAATTATGTCAACAGCCTGATTGATACAAGATACTAACAAAGCAATTTGGTACAAACCATTAGTATTTGTAGCTAACCCTAGAGAGAAAATCTGTTATGTTATTAGTTTCAGTGTCCCCACATATTTAGTTGTATAAGAAACACATCTTGATAAAGTAAGATATCTGAAATAGTTTTGTCGAATAGAAGTCAAGGATTTTTTTTCATATTATTTTATCATAATCTGACAATTTCTCACTATGTGGCTTAGTTTATTCTAGCAGCCTTAAACATATGGACTTAATCTTTGAAAACTATAACAATTTATTATAAAGAGACTTACTAATTTAATAACCTGTATTTTCATATTAATCTATTAACGGCTAATATAGTCGGACACAATTTTATTCTGTGTGATTTTGATTATTTCAGCTATAATAATGCAGTTAATTAAAGATGATGAATATACTTCCTTCACACTTCACTTATCAATAGAATTGATTTTTTAAAATTTCTTTCCATTATCCTTGGAAATCATTTGGAAGCATCTACAGATAACATTTTATTCAACAATATTCTTTGTAAATTTCACTTTGCAATTCCAAGAGGTTGATGCAGTTCACATGACAAACTTCCTGCAATAACACAATATTTCACTTTTCTTTATTTTGATATCATTGTTTCTTACAAAAGCAACCAGAATATACTGTGGATTTTCTTGATATTAAATGTAACTTAAAATACTTACATTTTATATTACCAAATAGACATTTATGAGAATACATGATTCTCCCTTAAGGCATTCTTTACCACAAATTTCTACATTATAAACCTAGTATAGTGACAGAACCTGGGGAAGATTAAAGTCAGTCTTTCTTGAATTCCATTGGCCCTTATCTAGCAAACCAAGATACTGCTATTAATTGAGTAGTTTCTTCTGCATGGGCATTAATAGTAATAAATCAGATTAACTGGAACTTCAGATGCAGTGCTGATCTTTCACTTACATCTAGAAGTATGTTGACATGGCTATCATAGCACCAACAACTATGTCTCAGAACTAATATCTGGAATTCATTGCTATGCCTTGATTTTTAAATATAATCTTTATGGAAGCCAAATCTCATATTACAAACAAATTGAATATCCATGAAAGACTCAATAATTAAATACAGTATACTAATAGCATGATGGGAGATTTTATGGAGGATTATTTAACATATAATTAAAGTCTAAATGGCAAAACCAATATGACACTGTGTTCGAGTCAACTCTAGAACAGAGTTAATTCTAACTTTCATTCAGCAGTAGCCCAGCATGAAACACTGAGGCACTAATAAGGTTTTAGCAATCAAATATTAGAAACATAGGAGTTTGATTCCTAAATAAAATAGAAAAAGATGTAATTGGGATGGTTGGGATGAAAGTTTTGTACTTGATCTAGTTAACTTATCAAGGTTCTAACTTTCATACAGAACCAGAACCAAATGGTGATGCTAAACAGGAGTGGGATTCAACCAGTGTTACTACTGGATCAGTTATAACGCTTTGCACACACTCACACCAGACGCGTGCTATCCTCACATGTAATTCACCGAAAGCTGTGCTGCCCAGACAGCTGATAACTGCTGTGCACAGGTGCGCAGCATTTGAAAAATGCCTTTTTTACTGCTTTTTCAACCTCAGCTGTGCCACACAAAGCAGCTGAGGTTGAAAAAGCAGGAAATAAAGATCAGGTAAGAGTCCCAGTGGGTGGGTGGGCAAAAACATCAGCAGACATAGAATCGATTCTATGTCTGCTGCTCTTCAGAGGTACCGGTTCTATAGAGCCAGGCAGAACCGGTAGCATCCCATCCCTTGTAATAATTTTGTGCATGCTTCATGACATATCACACAAGTAAACTATGCAGTTTGTGCTGCATGTCAATACATATGTGTTGTTCTTTGCCCCTGATTTCCCTTTGTGGAATACTATGTGTTCAAAACAACATTAATAATACCCCAGAACCTGATTCAAACTACATTATTTATTTGATTATCTTTTGATGCCTCTATGAAGTATGACTCTCACATATGTTAGATTATACTTCAACTTGTATTTTATACCATTTAATTTTGGAGAATGAAAAAAATAACATCTGTAAACAGCAAGAGATTTCTTATAATCTGGCTCTTGATTTGATATTTGCATTTTAATTTATATCTAAGGTAAGTAATGAAAAGTGTAAATAAGTAAGGAGTTTAATTAGATCTTGCTGCAGTTGTTTGATATTCCCACTGTTTCAGAGAATGAATGGCTTCAATCATTAAAGTACATTGTTCATGACCCTAATCCATATATCACAAGGACTTAATGAATCAGAAGTTTTTTTCAGAAGGCATTTTATTTGGTAAGTATGCATTTTTTTATGATTGATCAAAGGATGTCTTCATATATATTGTAAGTAGCAGGAAAAGTCCAGTGGGAGAGTCATTTTAGTCTGTTACAGTCAAAGCCAACCAAGAAATTTTGGAAACCTAAAGCAGAAGTGTCCATCCGGGAGAGTGGCTCTCCTAACATTTTCATGAATGTATTGATGTTTAAGATACCATGCAATTCTTTATTATTTTTCTATATGGCAATAAAAGTATCACAGATATTCTATGGCATAATGAAACAAACAAACAAACACGTAAGATGTATGTTTTTCTTTCTTTAAAAAAAGTGTTCACTTTCATTCTGGGGCATATTCCATATTTTTGCATAGATTTATAAAAGGAGCTTTTCTATTAGCTTTTAAGCTCATGCTACTTTACTTGGTCAGTGAAGGCATTCTAAAAAGAAGAGTTTTCATCCTTCAGTTTTTGCCTGTTGTTTTATTTTTTTATTCAGTTCTGTTTAATAGATATTTTGGTTTACCTTACTTTTTCACATTGTCAACAAATAACAACTTTATAATTTTTCACAGCCTTCCTCCCAAAATTATTTGCTTTTATTATTACTGTTAAAACATCCTTGCATTGTCTCCTGAATAATGCTATATAGGTATTTATTTTTTAAAGATTTTTTTTGCTCAACTCTGCAGAGCTGCAGAGTTCTGTCCCCAGAATCCTCGGGCATTGGTGGAGCTAAATTGGCACAGTGTTGCAAAACTGTCATTTTTTAATTATGTGGTTCTGAGGGGAATCTATTATCTACTGCTGAGATGCTGAAATCAGACAATTTATCTCCAAGGCAGTTCTGTCTACAATCTAGAATATATATCTCTTGTCACTGCAGGAAAAAAAGAATGAAAGGATGTTTTTGTTTCTGGTGCCTTATGTTTATAAATTTATTCTTTTTAACTCTGCCAAGAAAGAGAGAGATGAAGTTATAATGAATCTCTAGGTGTGTGTTGTTCTCTTTCTGCATGTTCTTTGAAGATTGCCCAAGGTCAGAAATTTTATTGTCTCTCATTCGTGAAAACTCCCAGAAGTCCCCTAGGTAGGACAACAAATTGGATTAGGAAAGGCAGAAACATGCAGGAAACACAAAAGATAAAGATGTATCTCTCTGAATATATGGATTAGGGAACTAATTTCCTGGATAGTGAATGCCATTGATGTTTACAAGCTTTACATAAAGGTTTTTCAAAGCACTTTTTTGTATAATGTGGCAATAATTTCATTTAAATGTGAGCTAATACATTACTAGTCAAATTCACAATGTTTCTGAATGATTTCAATTTTCAGCTTAAAGTAGAAAGCCAACTGAAATCATTTAGTCTTTTTGTTTTAAATGTGAACAATTCATTGTGTGCAATTGTGCCATTTTGTCCTATGATAGCTCAGAGTCATTCATAGCACAAAGTAACTAACAGGTATGTTTCAAGTGGTTTTTGCCTTAAAAAAAGCTTTTTTAAAGCTTTATTCAAATTTAATCTGTGCTGAGTTTCTTTTCCCCCTTCTTCCCATATTTTGTAAAAGTAGAAAAATGTAATAATAGTAGTAAAAACAATAGTAGAACTCTCCCCATCGAAATTGCCATAGCTGCACTGCCCTCTAGTGTGCAACTTAGGAAACAGTCAGCAACATTGCATATCTGAAAGTTACTTCTGTAAGCTATTAAAAGGGATAGATTTACTGTTCAGTTGATGGTTTGCTGACTTTTGTTTAGACAGAATGGGTTGGGACATTTTACATTGCAAGTGGAAAATTAGTATTTATTATCTGCATTTTCCCCTTCTGACATGTATTAAATGAGTCTGGTTTTGCTTTGATTCTGACACTTTTAAATTGATTGTATGAATTTAATACACGACAACAAGATCTAGTTTGATCTAGTTGTTTAGGCACCAGGCTAGAAACTGTGAGATCTACTCCCACTTAATCATGAAAGCCAGCTGGGTGACTTTGGGACAGTCACACTCTTTCAGTTCACAACATCAGGCTTGAGTGACCAACCAGAAAGTCAATTCCTGTTGCAATCAACAGATCAACAAAAAAAGTGGACTCTATATTTTGGGAAAATGCTAGAAAAGGAAAAGTAACATAATAACAATCAATTGTATCACAAATATCATTGACTGGCACTGATGGTTCATATGGGTTGCTGCCAGTATCCTAGGTATCAACTAAGTATCTTCTTACAATGTACAATATTCGGAGTACCACCGGCTTGTGTTTGTTTTTTGTTTGCAATTCCACTAGTGTTAATGCTGAAAACTGTAATTTCTTGATGTATTTTGTAAAATGCTTGGACATGGTGCCAAGTACCCCGATGACAATGGGTATCACTGTCATATGTTTCATCTATAATCGTGTAATATCGATGGCCAGGGCACGATATTTCATGATTTTTTTTTTTAGTTTTTTTCTTCAACTCTGGAATCTGGTACAGTGATATCAATAAATTGTACACTTCAGTTTTTGATGCCTGTGACGCCTGGCGTGTTGTGTTCTAAATGACAATCCGTCTGTATTCAAAGGTCTCACAAGATGTTCACCTTCTCATTGCAACAACTTTTTCCAGTTTGTTTTTCCATGATTTTTTGGATACAGGTAAGTCATATGTTTTACATAATGACCAGTGGATTAGTTTAGCAACTCGGTCATGTCTAGCTTTGCAATCAGTTTGTATGATTTTGCTGCACTCACAGTTTAAGTGAGAAACAGTTTCAACTTTGTCATTGCAAAGTCAGCAGTTTGGATTGTCAGTAGATTTTTGTATCTTCGCTTTCATGGCATTCGTTTGTAGTGCTTGTTCTTGAGCAGCAAGTACTAAACCTTCTGTTTCTTTCTTGATGGTTCCCATCTTAATCCATGCCCATATCAAGTTGTTATCACATTTTCCTTCAATGTTTTTCAATGCTGTCCATGCAAAGTTTTGGTTTTCCACCCATTTAAAGCATATATAAATCATAAAATTATTATTATTGACTGCCCTTTGTGACCTCAAGGTGATTACTCATTTTATCCACATAGTCTTATGTTAGTTGGGTTGATAGATCTTGATGGCGCATGTGAGAGACCTACTTGTTTAAGCCAAACCTTAAACATTACATTACAACGTCAATATTAAGGATTTCAGCTGAAATCAACAGAAGCTCCTCATAAAGAGTATGCACATACTGTAAAGCATAATTTGTTGAACACCCTTCCTATATATAACATTCTATAACAAAACTGCTATGATTGGAATATAGTCATTTAGTTGTGGTAATTGGATGTGGGAGGGCCTTACAGTCCCTTTGAAACCTATAGTAATGGTTTTAGTGTATAGCTCAGACTGTGAATGAATGCTAATTGGTGCTTCTGAAACCAGAATATTTCTAAAAAGAGCTGCAAGGTCATCTTTTTCAGGCCCAGAATCTATAACAACTGAATTATAAATTATGAACTTTCCTTCATCCTTTCAAAAGTGTTTTTCTTGTCATCAATCTCAAAATCTATTTACAGCAGTTTAGTATCTCCCTGTTGTACAAATTTAAGAAGCTTGCCACAGATTGAATACCATCAACTTGGGACAAATACATCACTGTCATTGCCATGAGATGGGCAATCATATAAATAGTGGAAATAAATAATTTCTTTTTTAGAAAGGACCTTTTTACAGATCTCTGCAACAATAGGCAAACATATGAAAATCTCTCTCATTTACAGCAAGAGTCTCAGAGGTGGTATTCTGGAGAAATTTTGAATACTTTGGAGAACCAGCAAATATTACATCTGACTGGTCCCACCCCCATCTATTCTCTGCCTTCCCAGAGACAGCTGATTGGCTGAGTCTTCTTTTGTTGCCCTGCACAGGAGAACAGAGCTGGAAAGCAGGTTAGTGGGGTGGAGAGGGAATGGGATTTTGCAGTTACCTTCCCCCAGGAGTGGGGAGGGAATGGAGATTTTATAGTATCCTTCCCCTGCCATGCCCACCAAGCCATGCTACGCCCACCAAGCCACACCCACAGAACTGGTAGTAAAAAAATTTGAATCCCACCAGTGAAGAGTCTGTATTCAACCTATCATGAATTCCAGTTGATGTAGGTGCTCAAAGATGTGAGCATGTGTTACAGAGAACAATTGCCACAATACTACTTATAAATGTGAATCCCCATCATGCACATCCAAGCTGTTGGCCCACATATGTAGAATAGATCTTAGCTGCTTATATTTTCAATTAATAGTCTTTGGAATATATCACATATCCCTTCCTGCTCTTTAATTGTCTTATGGTATTTCAATTTCATTAATGCTTATGGCAGAGAAGAAATTTGAATTCATATTAATGACCAAGGACTGCTAGCAATTCTGAAGTAATCAATGTGAATTACAGTGTAAGATAAAATAATGATACAAATATAGCTGTAAATGTACAAGAAACAAAATGTGACCCATTACTAATTTTATTTAATCCTTAAAATATGAATTCACCTCTTTCCTTTCTCAGTATCCTGTACTTCTTTGAAACACAACATTAAGGATAGATATATTTTTCCATTCACCCATCTTATCTTTTTCCCAGACACAATGAATCCCTTGTTTTATAGGTTCCTTGTTTTAGTTGCTAGGTCAGGTCTGAAACTTTAATGTATCTGGCAAACAGCAAGAAAGCTCATAAAGATAAGAAAGGAAAAATGAGAGAGGTCATTTTGCAATGATTCTTTACTAAATGAAAACAACTCCATGAAGGAGGTGGGGGAAACCAAGCCCAAAAAGAATGGAATTTGCTTGATCTGCCATAATCCTGAATAACTAAATTTAAAGTTTTTCCTTTAGATCCAAGAATTGAATGCTCCCAGTGTACAATTTAGAAACTATTAACACATCCTTGCTAAGTAACTTTGGATTTATCATAAAGTACACTGAGATCTTATAAAACTTGGTCTTTAGAAGATTCCAAGGAGTTAATTGCTCCTTGCCGCTGTTGGAAGAAATATCCACTTGGTTCAGTTCCAAACTGTGAGAAAGGCACTGGAGACAAAATGGAGGCTGGAGGCTTATTGGAAAGAGGGTCCATTTATTGACAAAGCAGAATCACCCAACATGTGATTCTGGCGAGATGACCAAGGATGGGATCCAACTGGTAAAGCTACCGGTTCTGTTGCTCTGCGTGACGCACACATGCATGAGTCACGTGAGAGCCCAGGCATGTGGGTGGGCAAAAACAGCAGCAGACATAGAACCAGTTCTACGTATGCTCTCTGTTTGCTGCTTTTCAGAACAACCAGTTCTACAGAAGTGGACAGAACCGGTAGAATCCCACCCCTGGAGCTGACCACATGGAGTTGAGACTGAGGGGTTTTTATACCTTCTCTTGGGCTTTGCACTTGACCTTCCTGTTTCTATGCAAGAACATGTATTCTATAGGCTGTTGTCAGACTTCCATGGTGCCATGTCCTAGGTGTTTGTCTGAACTAAGCTTGGTTGAAGTTTGGAGAGTGATTTGTTTATTTATTTATTTATTTATGTATTTATTTATTTATTAAATTTCTATACCGATCCCTCTCCCAAAAAAGGGACTCGGGGCGGTGTACAGCCAACTAAAAACAAAAACAATATATACAATTAAAAACAAATTAAAAACAATTACATTAGAGGCCAAATATACAATTTGAGAATATAAAACTAATAAAAATTTAAAATTAAAAAAATTTAAAATTAAAATAAATTAAAATACCAAGTTTTAAAAACCCCAAAAATCGTTACTGGACCAGGCCAGCCTGTTGATTATGATACAATGCCCTTAGGAGATTGTGCAATATGGTAACCTCTGTGTCTTAGTGGGTTAATCTTATTATGTCCTGAAGGGTCATGTCTTAATCCATTCACCCTGGAGTTGAAGGTCTTTTGTTCTGTAGATAGGCTGATTCAGTCTCCCTTAAGATTTTTTTATTTCTCTTTCAGGGGAACTATTTTATCTTTCCTGTTTTAAATATCTTTTAAAATATTTCATTCTTCTAGGACCCGTGTGTGTGTGTGTGTGTGTGTGTTTACCCACATTACTATGGAATAAGTTGTACTCTTTATGTTCCAATCATCTTGATATGAGTTTAGCTATCACACATTTTGTAATTCCATAATAAGATCAATCTACATATGTATAGCTATTTCCATGCATAAGGTGCATATGTGTGTTACTGTATTAAGTCTATCCTAGTTTAAACTTCCTAAAATGTTTTGTTCTGCTGAGATAACACTTATAAGTCTGGTTAGGACTAATCAAAGACAAAAAAAACATAATGACAATGCACACTGGGATTAGATCCTTCAATCAGAATGCTGAAACCGGAGGAGAAACCCCCAACCAAATTGTGAACTGGAATTTTATACCCACTTGATTAATACAAGGTTATCTCCTTACAGATCAAAAATTACATTGCAATCAGAAAAGTCATTGGAATGGCAACCTAACTGCAGAATATTCCATTAAAGTACCTCATTAGAAACTTCACATGATCAGGCTTTTAGAAATGCCATTGCTAATATGCTTATAACAGGGTTTGAAAACTTGGTAGTGAAAATTGAAATACACATGGAAGCAACATTCTGTAGAAGTATTTGTTTGTTTGTTTATTTGATTTGTCAATCACTTACAAGATAATAGGTACAAGTATAAACATAGTTATGAATACATGAAATGGATACATATAAGAAAAATAAAAAGAAACAATAAGACAGGGACGGTAGGCACGATGGTGCACTTATGCACACCCCCTAGTGGCCTCTTAGGAAAGGGGTGAGGTCAATAGTAGGTCATGTTGTAGATAATGCAATTAATCTTATTATAAGCATGGCTGATTTTTCAGTGTGACTACAGTTGGAGAAGGACTGCTCATTGTTACCATGTGATGTATTGTATGCCTGAGCTGGATATTATGATCTCTTTGGAACCTACACAATGTGTGGCACACTATGAACTGCAGACATCTACTTTCCAATATTGGAAAGAAATGAAAGACTTGGCTGGAACTCCAGACTTGGTAATTTACACAGCTTAAATCATGTATTTTTGAGAATGAGAATGCCCATACCAAGCTCTAGATATGATTTTTTTATTGCAGCAATAATAGGTTTACATGATGTTCACTCATGAAAGTCTTTACATTAGCCAAAAAGCACAAATAAAAACCAGTTAGATCCATCCATATGGAACAACCCAGATTTTGATTACAATCGGATGTTTAAATATTCAAACAGACCATGATTCAATTTAAGTTTTTTATTTGGCACAACAGGACAATCTAGTTGCTTTGAGATTTTTTAAAAAAATATCTATAGTGATTTGCAGTGTTTGGCTCTAAAATGGGAAGAAGACATTTTTTATTTCTTTTCTTCAGTCTGCTACTTATAATGGGGAACATTTAAAATATCCAAAGATGATTTGGTGGAATGGTATGAAAATAACAGTGGTGATGGAACAAATAGAGAACATTAATTTGCTTAATTTCAGATAGATAACATTAAAAGTTTTGTCATCCACCCAAAATAGAAATTTTCTGCTCCTTCTGAACATTGGGATTTCATGCATGCCAAAATGTTTAGTCCCTCTGGAAAGGACTACCTTGCACAGGTAGGATTTATTTCAGTCAGTTGGCAGAGGCAACAGCAACAGGTTGGAAGTTCATGCCACAAAGATAGGAAAATCACAGCATCCTCACCATTAAGTCAATAAAAATGGGACATGTGCTGGGCACCCATTTATTCATTGTCAAAAGAATTGATTTGCTTCAATTGTACAGAATGTAAATTGTAAGATCAGAGTAGAGTTCATATTCAGAAGGCTGAGAGGTTAGGTGAGTTCCCAGCAGAATTGGCAGGAATAGCACGGAAGAAAATCACTCCATTAGACCCAAGCCTCAAAGTTGCTTTTTTCTTTCCAAAAGCAACTGGACTGGGTATTTTTTTCTTTGAGGAATTAGAAAGAAATATTTCATTTCTCACCCAAGAAGCTTCATTCTCCATGGTGGCTCCCTCTCTCTGGAACATCATTTCCCCAGAGATTAGAATGCCCCCCTCTCTCATACTCCTCTGGAAGGCACTGAAGACCTGGTTCTGCCAGCAGGCCTGGGGAACCCAGAGCAGGATGGAGCCCATCAAATGGCTCATGTGAGTTGCTGTCATTGGGATGGGGAGTGGGAATTGTGGGTGATTTTTTATTTATTTTTTCCAGATTTTGTTCTATTGTACTTTATTAATTTATTTGATTCTTTTTGTTAGAGTTTATTGTTTTTTATTTTAAGTATGGTTTTACATTCTGTAAACCACCTCAAGTTGCCATGGACAAATGGGTGGCAATATAAATAAAATAAATAAATAAATGCTGAAAGAAGTTATCTTTTGAAGAAAAAAAACATCCTTGAGAAAACTATGACCTGGATGATTGAGAATCTCCATAGGCATTTACCCCAAGTGAATGTTTTTTGTTCCAATGATGTTGCTTCTTACCCATTGCTTTATTATCTCAAAGCAGCACAGATAGGGTGGAGGTTTAATGAAGCGTGATAGAATTTTTCCCCAAAGGAGGGTTTAGTTAAACTTGATACCAGAATACATTTGCAAACTAAAGTGCAAACTAAATTATTGACCATTACAGTACTACAGTAATGAACAATGCCTGGAGTGGCTTAAGATTGCAAGTCCTCTTTGTTGACATATGCAAAGGAACTCTTCTGTTTCATTAGCTATTTTATAATTAGAATTAATCAGCTTCAATTTCAAAGGTCATTACTGTTACAAATTGATTAAAATTATCTTTAGTGATTGGGTCTGGTTAAAATTCACTGTCAGGGGTATATTAAATGAGACTACTCATCATCATAAAATGGATGCCTTTGAATAGACCTAGCTACTGTCTAAAAACTAATATCCTAACCCTGGCCACAGAGATTTCTCAGCTACCTAATATATTCTCAAAAGCTAGTTTGTATTTCTGTCGTTAACATCTTAATTTATCTCTTTAGTACTTCATTACTTTGGGTATGGCTGTAGATTTAGTTTAGTTTGGTTAGTTTACTTTATTGTCATTGCACCTTGTATAATGAAATTAAATGCCATCTTCAGTATACATTATAACTATAAAAATAAAACACAAACACATATCCTTCACATTCTATACAATTGAATTGAAAATGCAATATTGCATTAATATTGCACTATGCAATAGAATTCAATATAGTTACTGTCCTGGGATAGAAGCTGTTTTTCAACCTAACTGTTTTTGTTTTAATTATCCTGTACCATCTACCAGAATTCAGGAAAAGGGTGCCCGGGATGAGATGGATCTTTAAGATCTTTAAGATCTTTAAGAATGTTTTGAATATTATTAAGGCATTTTAGATGCCTGCTGGCTTCTTGCTTTATCCATAAAGTGGTCTGCTAATTTGCTTATTAAAAATTGAACCTTATATAATTTGGAGTTCCATTGGAAAACCCCCACCCCATCTTTCTTTTTCAGAAGTGTTAACCTTTATAGAATTTATAGAGAGCCCGTCACATTTTCAATACTACCCCAACATTCTCCATATATTTAATAGAAATGACTGCATTGAATTCTGCAAGGAATCCAGAAATAATAGAAGCATACTGTAAAGTATTCTGAAAGGCCCTTTTAAAAATGAGCCAATAGAAGGGTTCAATCAAAATTTTGGCAAATCAAAGCATTATTTTAGTACTTTGCAGATCCCTAAAAGCTTTACAGATAATTATATTAAGATTAATTTTTGAAGTGTTTTATCCCTACACCCTCAGTGCATTATGCCATTGGTAAAACATTGCACAGAATATTCATTCTGAAGCAGATCAGATCCGTCTCCTGGGACTTGAGTTTGACACTCCTGATCTAGAAGATTGTCAATGCCTATATACAGAATTAGGAATTCCTGAAGCTTTAAAGGAAACTCTGGTATACCCCTTTCTGAAAGTCATTTCTGGATTCAGGAGGTTTAGTCAACTACAGTCAGATTGTTTATTATTTTATCATTGCTTATTAACTGTTAATTCCACTTTGTTGGTATGTAACCATGAATGCTTTCATTGTTATGTGTTTTATACCTTGCTGGCTCTGAGAATCAAACCATGGTACTAATCAAATGGTCCTTTTTGACAGTTTCTAGATTAGGAGATTAATCGAGATCCCATGATTATAACACAGAAAGAAATAATTTGTGTTTACAGAAGTGTGATTTTATTTTTATGACACTTTGCAGTCAAAATTAAGCCTGTTTCCTTAATACTGTGGATTAGAAAGCTTTGTGGTTCTAGTGAAAAATAACTAGCACAGTCCCATTGTGTTAGCATTTAGGCATTTATAAACATTTTTTTCCTAAACAATGATCTCTCTGGATCTTCTCTGTAGAATGATTAACTTAAAATGGATGGCAAGGAATGATGCTTAGGAAATCATTATTTGATGCAATCCTGAATTATGTTGAGCGAGTATAATTTTTGCTCTGATTGTGGAATGAGAAAATGATATCTTTCTGCAGTGTAAATACTGCCTTCAACTGATAAAAATTGTCTTTTAAAATGCACTCAAGAAGTTTAGGGCCACATATTATTGGAAATTATGCCAGTGAACAAAAAACATGTTTAATTAGGAAACTTTCCTAAACTGAGAAGTAAACAGCAATTTTACAAGAACATTCTTGTCAATGTTCATGTTCTTAAAGATATTTAAGATCAAAGAACGGTGCAAATATAATTTTCTACATGTTATGTTATTAAAAACTCTGTTGCCTTTTCAGCAGCCAGAGCAGTTCACACACACATACACAAACTCACACATCCCAAAGATGCTTTTTTAAGAAGCAACTGGAGTTTTTGTGTTTCTTTTAAGACATTTTGCTTCTCATTTTTAATTTTTTAAAATTTATTTATTAGATTTGTATTGCCGCCTATTCACCATGGTGACTCAAGGTGGTTTATAACATATAAAACCACAATTTAAAAACAATAAAACTCATAAAATCAAATAAATTAATATAGTAAAATCATCCCCACGTGTGTCCGCCCCCCGCCCCCCCCCCCCATGACAACAGATTACATTGTCCAAGAAACTTCTAAAATTCTACTGTTCTCATTCAAGAAGCTGAAGAAGCTTCTTAGAGGAGAAGTGAAACGTCTTCAAAGAAAAACAAGAATGTCCTGTTGCCCCTTGAAAAAGTGCCTTTGGACAACCATGACCTGGATGACTGACATGCCATAGACCAACTCATATGCCACTACAGCTGTAGTTCAGGACTCCTTGGATCATCACACATTTAAAAAATATGTACAGCCACATTTGGTCTGACCAATTTTTTTCACTTTTTTTTCCATTTCCATTTTTTAAATTTTTAATAGTAGAAAGCACTGGACTAAACAACTTCTGTATAAAATATATTTTTGAGAATATATACCGGTAGTTCTTGATTTACAACAGTTCATTTAATCACCATTCGAAGTAAAAACATCACTGAAAAAAAAAGTGACCTGTGACAGTTTTTGCACTTACAACTATTACAGCATCCCCATGGTCATGTGATCAAAATTCAGATGCTTTGCAACTGACTCCTATTTATGACAAATGCAGTGTCCCTGGATTATGTGATCATCTTTTGCATCCTTCTGACAAGCAAAGTCAATGGGGAATCTAAATTTACTTAACAATCATGTTACTAATTTAACAAGTGCAGTCATTCACTTAACAACTATGGGAAAGAAAGGTCATAAAATGGGGCAAAATTCACAACAAATGTCTCACTTAGCAACAGAAATTTTGGGCTTAATTGTAGTTGTAAGTCAAGGACTTACTTGTATATCTCTTGAATATAAAGAACTGTGGGGAAATATTGGTTGAGTATTATGTTTTGCAGATTTCTTCCTAAGCAGAAAAGATTTTTGAATAATTTAGCAATGTGGGGGAAAAGATCCAAGTAACACATCTATTCGCTGAGATAGATATTGAATCTATTTAGTTTCTTAATGTGTTTAAACTATTTCATTTCAAGCAATGCAATGCTTTTCTGAGATGAAATATTCAGTACATCTCAACTGTTACTTATCAAGTTTAACCCAATCTTGATACCCTGAGAAATAACTGTTGTGATCTATACTGAAAAAGAAACATTGGACATTATCAGGATTACTGTTTTAATGACTATTTTTACTGATTCATTTATTTTGCTCAATTTGTTTTTTCCAACTTTTTTGTATAAAAAGTTGTAATTTTTTTCCCCTGAAAATATCTCTGGGGGAGGAGAGAGGAAGCAGAATTGTATGTAAAGAGCTGTAAATCACCTGAAATTAAATTCCATAAAAGTGCTTTGAACACAAAGTGCATGTTTTCAGAGCTTCTTAAAGTATCGTCCAGCAGCATCTGCAGCAACCCAAAGTGATGTCAAAATTATGTCATGTGTGATGACATAATCAGGCAAATATTGCCATTATATATTTGTAATGCATCCACTGTATATATTTAAGGCACAGTGCTTGCACAATGACATTATCAGAAGTATGTATTCAACAAGTTCTGACCAATTCTGGAGAACTGGTAGCAGAAATTTTGAGTAATTCGGAAAACTGGAAAATACCACTTCTGACTGGAGATTTTACAGTATCCTTCCCCTGCCACACTTACCAAGCCTTGCCCACAGAACCAGAAGTAAAAAAAAAATTGAATCCCACCACTGGACATCATGTTTGTGTTCTCTTTTTGCCTCTTTCTTTGGCTTGTCCTGCAGTGGCAGTCCTGATTTATCTGTGGGTCATATAGCTGTTCTCCATAATTACCAAATGAACTTTGGAAAAGATTACTATCTTGAAAGATTCTATGCTCCTATCCTTCACTTATGGGAATCAAACCTAGAACGTTACACAATCTAATAAAATAAAATAGCATTTGAATCTGCAAGGGGTACCCTGTAAGGTTAGATAAAAGCTATTTGAACTAATGACCTGCATATTATAGAAATAAATTAAATGAAAGGATATTTGAAGCTCCATTGTCAAACAAGTCTGATCATTTAGATGTAGGAAGCTAGTCTATTCATAAATATACATTTTTATCTTTGTGAAGCAACTCAGTCCATTGAGGATTCTGTATAAATGCCAGAAATAAGGAGAAAAAAGAAAAAAGAGGAGAGTCTATTTCCATCTACTGGAAATCCAGTTACCTCAATGGATCCAAAATTATTATGATCAAAGAGTTCTGCTTTCAGCCATAAAAAAGGATTACTCTGTGGGAGATCAAGAGGTCATTACAACTTAAGAGGAAATAGCCACAGAATCTCAAAAGTCTAGTATTTAGATGACACTGGCATTTAAAAACAAATTGAACCCAAAAGATAGAAGGGAAAACTTCACATTACAAGAAGTAATTTGTTCTTTTGTATATTTAACAGGTTCAGCATGAGGCCAGATCTCTGCTGATACAGTGCTGTTCTATATTCAGGACATGTGTAGTAATAAAAAAGGCAGTAGCACAGTTATTGGCACTTACCTCATCTAAATGCTAGGGCGGGTCTGCTTCACCAAGCATGGAGAAGCGGTCATTGTGAAATAATACCTTTCCCCACACAGGCAGTGCAAGATAACACAGGGGATCACAACTTTATTGATATTACGACAACAAAATTTGTGAAGTATTGCCAGTAATGACATAAAGGTCTCCCATACATCCTTCCAATGTAAAATCAAATCACCTCCAACATATCTTTATGCACCTTTCTTTTCATTGGCATTGTCCCTATTTTTTGGGCATTCAAGATGCATTTAGGACCAGGTAGAGTGAGGAAATTTACTGGAAAACAATATTACATGCAAACAAGATAATGAGCAATGAGGATTAAAAATTTGTTAGTTGGTTGCTACCCATTCCCTAAACTCATTTGGCAGTCAACATAAATCCCCTGAGAAAGCAAATGGATAAATATACAGGATAATTGGAGATAGGATGTAGGATGTAGGATTACAATAAAAATCTGCATGTAAGACAAATATCATGTACTATAAATTGTGTCTCTAAAGGAAAATTTTGTTTTACATAGCCTAACCTCCTGTTTTTTAACCTCAGCCACTTTGCTGTGTGGAATTCAACTCAGAATTCTGAGAGTTGAAGTTGACACATTTTACAGTTGTTGATGTTCAGAAACACTGGTCTAATCTATAAAATCCTACTCAGATATATGAGCTCTAGAATTGAGTATCCTGTTCAAACAGTACTTTTAGCAAGTAAACAAATCTCATTTGCTAACAGATGAAGATTTTTATAGGTATCAACAGGTGAAGATTTACATGCAGTAAAAACTTTCTTTTTTTTAACTTAAGTATCTCTGCACTCTTGGAATCTTCGAAAGTGGTTGGAAAGCTCATCACAGGCAATTATCGGGTTTCTATTCTGAAGGGTGTCTGAGAGACAAAAGTTATTGGTATATATATACCACAGTATATAAAAAAACACAAGCACAATATCAACATTGAGACAGGCTTAATCCTTCCAATTTTGAAGATTACAAAATACTATGATTCTTTGGGCGGCCCAGGAGCCGCCTTTTCTTTTCTTTTTCCCTTTCCAAAAATTTCCGGAAAAATTTCTGGTATGCACGTCTCTTAAATATATGAGTGAAAATTAACCTAAAGTGTCTTTTCATAAAGTACTTGGCCCTGAAAGCACTAACCAACTCTAAGCTTTCCCTTTAGGGGAAGTCTCTATCATGAATTAGAAAAAGAGACAGATTTGGTAACAAGATGATCCCTGAACAAAAATGTTTGACTCCAGCTGTATTTTGCCGCAATGGGCAGAAGTGGGCTATCTATGCAACACAACAGTAGAATTAATAGATTGCAAACCAGTGAGATACAAAGTCACTGAAATGAAGCTTACAGACATTTAAATCTTAGATTATTTTCCATGTAAAACATTCTTTTACTGTACTTTATTTTACAAGAGTTCCACTGTTTTTATATAAACACTGTATGAATGAATTTCTACATTTGAAATTGTAAAAAAAACAAAACCAAAGTATGCATATATAAATATAAGACAATAACAATACAAATACAATTTATTTTTGTTTAACAATACAAAAAAATAAACTAATGAAAAAGTAAAAATACTAAATGAAATGCAGTATTGCCATTGTTGCTACATAAAATAACAACTGAATCCTGTTCCATGGAATCATGTTTATTTATTTATTTATTTATTTATTTATTTCAAATAAATCAAATAATATGGAATCATGTTATCTATTTTTTTCCTTTATATCATAAAAGATCCAATTCAAATGTTAAGAATTGGTATGTTTGATCAAATCAACCTTTGGCATCTGGCAGACAAATGTTTTTCAAGGAAATAATAATCTTTTGACAATGAACCAAGGTAGTAGATCCCAGATAGAAAGATCTCAAATTACTAGAATATAATTTTACAACACTGAAATCTTTAAGTAGTTAAATCTTTACTTCCTTCCAATAATCTGTTTCTCTATAATAGAATATTCAACTGACAACAGGCTAATCAAAAGCACAATCAAAACATATATGCTAACTTACGTTCAAATTTATTTTATGAGATAATTCACCAACACTTTAAGTATTTGATGAGGAGTTTAAATGAGCATCAAAGTCATGGTGGCACAGTATTAGAATGCAGTACTGCAGGCTAAGTCTACCAACTACCAGGAGTTTGAACCTAACCAGTTCAAAGTTGAGACAGGCCTTCCATCCTTCTGAGGTTGGTAAAATGAGGACCTAGATTGTTGGGGGTAATATGCTGACTCTGTAAACTACTTAAAGAGTCTGTAAAGCACTATGAAGTGATATATAAGTCTAAGTGCTATTACTATTTTGATAAATCTTGATCTCTAGTCTGAAGACTTAAAAACTACATCAAACTCTCACATTCATAAGTTACCAATTCTAAATTATTATATGAACAATCCTTACACATGACAAATATTTATGAAAAATATCAGGCTTACCTCTTTTGATAGATGGTTTTGGAAGGACCTTTGGGGCCTCACATAGACATATGGTCTTGAGACCTCAGGTTGTACAGCACATTAATTATAAGTGCTGATCTTAATATAGCCAAAAAGGTTAAAAACCCAAATGAAGTTAGGAGATCTTGATAATTATAATCTATTTAGGCTGAATTCACATGTTTTCTTGAATTATTGAATTGACCCAATTCTGGGCTTGCACAATATATTAAACCATAACCTAGCCAAAAGGGCTGGATTTGGACACCATGTTAAATTGCAAAGCAAACAAATTATCAGAAGTTAAAAATTAAAATTAGCTTCTAGAACTTTAGCTAGGTTAAGGAGAAACAAAGAACTGGAAAGTTGGCATGATGTTTCCTGGAAGTATAACACTAAACAGTTCCATTAGATTTAGCAATTAATCAACCACTTTGCACAATCTAGTGTTCTTCAGGAATTCAACATTTGTAGAAGCATGTGCTTGGTTGAAGAGTCTACATATCTCCAGGCTTTGGGCACTGGGATGATCAAGATTCTTGGCAAAACTGTTCTATTGAGTGGAGAAAATGTCAGATGGTACCAGTTTGAACAGTCCATCTTATACCTGTTGTGGCCCATCAGCTGCCAGCAGAGATAGCTGCAGAGTCAGACGAGGTGGAGGAAGATCCTGGATCAGCTTCAGAGCCTTTGGAAAGCTCTGATAAGGAAACAGAAGCAGAGGCAGAGGCAGAGACTGTGCCTTCTGTCCTCCCCCAGGTAAGACAGGGGCCTGAGCTGAGATAGGACCCATCCCAGATGCACATGTGCAGAGAAAAAATGAGAGTTGAGCAAAGGAAAAAAGATAAGTCAGCTCTCAGGGAGAGGCAGATGTAGATGATAACCAGCCCCTCCCTGGCTGAGAAAGAAATAGAGGGGTTTGAGAGTGGCCAGTTGTTACAGACAACCTTTTGTTTCTAGTAAAAAGCAAGCAATTCACATTTCTTGGATAAACCCAAATTTGTCAGAATTAATTTACGTTTGATTTTTTGTTTATCCCTGTGAATAAAAGATTGTTACTGCCCTGTTGTAAAAATGGAGTTGTTTTACTCATGAGCAAATGTCCTATCACTGCTTGTGAAGGCTGGGTCAGAACAATAGTATGGGATGTTTGTATATTTTTTATTCATGGGAAAAAAAATACATAGTGTGACAAGTCGATAGTCATTTTGCAAAACACAAAACTTTAGAAACTCCTTCCAACCAAAAGTCATCAAAAAATCCAAGATTCTTTGTCAAGGAGTTTACCACTGGGGGGGAGCCCTTTTTATTATTATAAACAAAATCTCTGCTAAGTTTCTTGGCAGTGAGTACTAGCTGCCTTGAAGAACAGTCAACTGCAAAGGTATGCAAATATGTGTGGAATATTTCAAGCATTGTAACCTAATATATTTTCACTTGAACTGATGTGTTGTAGAAAGCAACCTGTAACTCAGAAACTGATACTATGGATGTCTGTTTTGTTCCAAATAGAGCTCTTTCCAATATATTTAATACACTTCTAAGAAAAAAAAGTAATCTGCATTTTAACAATAGATTGCCTTTACAGCTAATTATTTATCACCTACTCATTATACAAGAACTTGAATTTGGCCAAGGGAAATCAACCTCTAGAAATCTCTCCCTGCTCCTCAAGGTTTTTTAACAGCTTCTCTTCTCCTTCCTAAGTCTTGATTTATAGGATTCTGTCTAACATGTAACGATACCAACACTCTCCAGCTTTAATAAAAAGCTATTTGCTCAGCTATAAATTTAATTTATTGTTATATAATTACTTTAGCAGAGCTATAAATATTAGCCATGCTTAGTGTCACTGATTTTACTGCTGCAAACTTAATTTGTAATGAGTAAAATAAGGTGGTCAGGCTTCAGTACCCCACCAGTACTCCTTTTCTTAATATTTTTTTCTGCTGTTAATATATGAACAAAAAGACAAGAAACATCAATCAAATATATGAAGAAATATAAACAAAAGAGAAAAAGGGGGGAAAAAGAAGGGAGGGAGAATAAAACAGAACCAGACTGGACAACATACATTCTCTGTTGAGACAGAAGAATCTAAAACTTATTCTGAATCAGCAAATTAAATCCTTGGCCCTATTCAGTAATATTAACCAAACTTTGCTCAGTAATATTAATCATTTAGGAGTTTCAAATCCTACTAACAATGTTTAAAAATGTGATTTGATGTTTGTTTATTGCTTAAACCAGTCATAGGATTTGATTAGGGAAAACTGTGTTGGTATGATGTAAAAAGTTCCTTTGTTCAAAAACATTTATCTCTTTTAATGTAGATGGTACCTGTTACAATCATTTTTATTTCAGTTTAGACCTGCTACTATTTCGTCTTTGGGTTTGGGAAAAGTTTTTTTCTAATGGTACAATGGTACAAGACTAATATAAATCATGCCCTGAGCAACACTAACACTAATGACCTACAGTGACTGTTGTTGGCTTATCAGCTGCTGTATACATGCACAAGTTTAATATAATGGCCCCAGGGTATTTCCACTACCCTATGACTTTTAAATGTAAGTATGATTATCCTTCTCCCCACAAGCTGTATCACTAATATCAAGTGATCCACTGAAGAGGAAAGCTGTAGCAAACACAACATCTGCCAGCCCAGGTTAACTAATGATAATATGCTCTGAAAAACTTCACTTGCTGATTGCTGTAAACAAGCTGAGGTTCCAGGAAGAAGACCAATCCAGAGCTACTTCTGTGGCCTCCTGGCCTATAATAAATATGGAGGTAAAAATAGTATTGCCATCTTTCCTCCTAGTTTTGTATGCTGTTAACCTTGGCATGACATCCCAAAAAGACAGCACTTTGAGAAATAAATATGGAACAAAGGAAAGGAAAGGATTATTTTTCCCCAGAATCTTTGGAATACATGCAGCCCCGCTTGGAAAGGTTAACTAATTTAAAACTAATGTTTATTGAATTAGATGTAGAGACACATTCTGGGCCTTCTTTTGAAGTGTTTATGACTTTTTCAGCAACACTTAGAGTGCCAATGTGAAGGCCACAGCATAACGTAGTCAGCAATTATACAGAATTGAGAGGCTTCTACCTAGGAGTAGAGGAAAGGAAACAAGTACACATTCTAGAAAGATCAGCCAGGGATTCCTCGTCTATTGTAGGCAATTATTTTTCACATTTTCACTGAGGGTCCTTCGGAGGTACAAGTATGCTTACCGAAAACAGTACTGTAGTTATGATCAAGTTATTTTAATTTCCTTTGTATATGATTTACAGCATATATACTTAAGTTAGAACATCTACACAAGAAGATACATAATAGAATGTCTAAGAGGCAAAACTAAATAAAAACAAAAATGAACCCTGAATGAAGGATGACCCTGTCTGACTTCAGACAGGCAAAATTCAACCTATTAAAAAGCTTTTTGCAGATATGTGTACAAAACAGGATTCCCACACTTCTACTGGAAAACAAATAAACCGGATCATTGTAGGAAATAAAAATGGAAATAAAAATCTCTAACTATTAATTGCCAAGTAGTGGTCATTAAGATTTTTTTGGCAGCCCATATGACCATTGTGGTGCAGTGGTTAGAGAGCAGTACTGTAGGCTGCTACTGCTGATTGTCGGCTGACTTCAATTTGGCAGTTCAGATCTCAACAGGCTTAAGGTTAACTCAGTCTTCTATTCTTCTGCAGTCAGTAAAATGGGGACCCAAATTGTTGGGGGCAATATTCTGACACTGTAAACCATTTAGAGAGGGCTGTAAAGGACTGTAAAGGAGGATATAGGTCTAAGTGCTATTGCTATATACAAAATGCATTGTGGGAGAGTTTGAATTTTAAGGAACATGAATCCACCCACTTTAACCTAGGAACAGATTCCAAGGCTAGATGAATATATCCAATTCCTCTTGTTTTGCACACTACAGAGATTCCTCTGAATATAGTGGTTAAAAATTGGCAGCAGATTTTCCCACTATTTTGAGGCAGGAAACATATAAAATCGAGAGTGTGATACAAAATAGGGATAATGATATGGTTTGGTCTTTAAAGAAAACACGGGTTTATCCTTAAAAAAGAAAAGAAAAGAAAACTTAACTCTATCCATGTGTCCAACAGTCACACCCATTTTGGTGTGCACTCACACCAAACCAGTTAAACCAGTTGTAGCCCGCCACTGTCATTATCTATACAAGGGGTATTAATGTTTGTTAAAAATATCACTAAAATAATAATGAAGCAATCTGAATAAATTAAAAGTATGTTCAGATATTAAAATTTATTAAAATCCAATTCTGGAATTTGATGAATTCAAGTTTGTCTCTAAAAAAATCTTGAACATTTGCATCCATATAGATAAGCATCTCTGATAATGTGTCAATTCTTTTCATACACATTAATGAGAGAGTAATTTGGAACATGACCCTAATAAACCAGAATGTTTTACTTAACTGTAAGAAGGGAATTTGTCAACTATCACCAACAAGAACAAATGTTAGAAAATAAAAGCTTATGCCTGGCCCCAAACTGAGTGCATTGGAGACTGAAATATCTGAGTTTTGTGTGAGTATTTTTTTTATATTTAAAAATACTCAGCATATTTTTAAGGAAGAAGCCACATATGATATAAAGTAACATTTATATAAGAAGAAGTTGTGATGATAGCACTTTTTCTATCCAAGTATTTCTCTAAGCCATTTTAATATTTAACTAATATCTCCCAAACCTACCAAATTGAAAATACATGATGGTCAGCAAAATAAAAATAAGAAAAATTGAAAAAATAACATGCCATGGAAAACTTTTTAGAACACATTTATAGTAATTTCATAGTGATAAAGCATGCACTTACTCACCTAAGATCACAAGAAGATCTGAAAATAAGACATGAAAAGAACTAGAGGATGAATCAGACTCAACTCTGAATATGCCCTGCTTCAGTGTACTTGAAAAAGTACTATTGTTCTACTATTTGTATTACTTCATCACTCCCATACTTCACTATTTCACCAGTCTATTCCTTTTGTGGCTTGAGAATGGATATGGCTATTCTAGAACCTGCAATGCATTTTAAGTTCTCCTTGCTCAGTGTGTCAAAGGGGGAGGGAAGAAGCAGAAAATACTATGCCAATAAAAAGCTACTAGTTTTACTAATGTGATAGGTGAAAACTATGGAAAGATCAAACAACAGGTTTGTTACTTTCATATCCATATTTAGGTTATATTTTGACCCTCTAAGTTATATAGTATGATGATTCCCATTAGGAAATCCTATGTATGTATGTATGTATGTATGTATGTATGTATGTATGTATGTATGTATGTATGGGCCTTGGTGGTGCAGGCTGTTAATCATCTAGCACTTAGTGCAAACTGCCTGCAATTAGTGCAGGCTCGAATCCCATCAGGCTCAAGGTTGACTCAGCCTTCCATCCTCTCGGGGTAGGTAAATTGAGGACCCAAGATTGTTGGGGGCAATAAGCTGACTTTGTAAAATGCTGCTTGGGGGGGCCAAAAGCCCTACTAATAAGCAGGCATATACAATGGAATCAAGGCTATTGCCGAGCACTTAGCATGGTGCTCCATAGACTGTAAGCCGCCCTGAGTCTCCGGAGAAGGGCGGCATATAAATGCAAATAAAAAATAAAATAAAATGTATGCATTTATGCACATATGTATGTATGTACCTATGTATGTATAAAATTATGCTGTGAGCCCTTTGAATGAACTGTCTCAGAACAGAGAATGGTGAATAGTGAAACACAGTCACTATAGACAATTTCCCACTGAAAATGACCTGATTACTACTACCATAGAAGTCTGCTCTGAATGAATGTCTCATCCATTTTAATATTTTCATACAAAATTAGATATTTTAGGAATGTTGATACATGAAATTGGAGAGAGAAGGATTTGCAGGCTTTCTCTGTGCTTCATGAGAAATAAATTTGAGGACAATTCTGTGATTGGTAGTTTTGTATCTTTCCTCTCAGAATAAGATAATTCTCTCTCATGAGAATTTTATATGAGCATTGAATGTCCTTGATACAGGTAAAGATCAGTGCATATATAATGTGTTTCAGAGCTGAAAAGGCCACAGAAAGCTATAAATTGAAAGGTTATATGTGATGGGGCACAAAGATTGAGAATGGGTCAGCACTCCAATTAAAACATGTCCTATTTCAAGAATACCAGGCAATGTATGCTTCACTCAGATATTCAGTTGTTTGCTGATCATATTATCATCAGTGCTAGAAGCAGAAGGAAATAGAGATGGTACATTTATTTGATTTCTTGTACTATATAAGATGGAAGGAAAATGTTAAGTGCTATCCATTCTCAGGGTTCAGAAGAAACATTCAAAGTAAATATTCTAATATGAATGGTATGACAAATTGAGCTTCATTTGAGATAGTTTACACAAAACTGCACCAGATGGTAATACCTAGGTAACACTGACTGATTTAGAAAGTTAAATAAAATTAGCTTTGCTTAATACTTAAATGAGGTCCTTCCAGAGCTAGGCTAGGAAAACAAAACAAGAAAATCCTGGAAGAAAGCTATAGAAAAACACGTTGGTACTGTGCCATGTAAGTCATCAGATCTTACATTATGTAAACCTTAGCAACATCTGAAATGTATAATAAATTGTATTATAAAATATGTTCAAAATAAACAATTTGTGTGAGACTGAATTTGGAACTCTGGGAATCTCTCTCTCTCTCTCTTTATACATACATACATACATACATACATACATACATACATGCGTACATACATACATACATACATACATGCATACATACATACATACGGTATTTAGGTTTCTTCGGGTATTTTCCCATGTAATATTTGTGCTTTTATTATAGCGATGTTTCAGCAGAATCTCATCTGCCATCTTCAGGCTTTTTAATTTTTAATTTTGTGTGCCAGGCTTGGCAGTCATTTTTTGTTTGAATTTGGTGCTGGCTTTCTGTTATATTTGAATGGTTTTTTCCTCATCTTGATTGGCTGGGAGTCTAGGTCTGTTTTTATTGGTCTTCGAGTTGCTGTGTTTTTGATTGGTTGGCTACATTGTGTTTTGTGCATTGGAGTTTCTTAGTGCAGCTTGGTTTCTTGTAAATGGCCAATAATTATATATATATATATTCTATCTATCTATCTATCTATCTATCTATCTATCTATCTATCTATCTATCTATCTATCTATCTATCTATCTATCTATCTATCTATCTATCTATCTATCTATCTGACTTAAATCTACATCCAAAACAAGAATAATTCATCTTGAATTTTGCTGATCAGATTGTCCAGCATGGGAAAAAATCCAAAAAGCTATAATTCTGTTGTTATACAGTGGAGATTCTAAAGTAGCTTCTTGACATCTGAGAAAACACCAAAACAGTATCATTCTCCTATTATATAATTTCAACCAGAAAACAAATTAAAGGACAAGGATTTCTTGTTCCTTTGAATTTGACAGAGAGGTGTGGGGGAGAAAGAACCTTATTCTGTGAGAGCGATATGTACAAACAGCAAATATCAGTTTCCACTCTAAAAGTTTTCCATATTTTCTTCATTCTCAGGACAGATAGACATACTCACCCTCCTCTCTAGTGTCTGACATAAAGCAATCTGTTCTTCGTGACCGCAGTTATTTTAAAATTGTGTGTAGGCGAAAGACCTCAAATATAAGCTGGGACAAGTGATGAAGGATAGCTTTTCTAAATCCAATCTCCATTTGACAAGCATGTTTGCCGAAGAAGTATTTTAACTTCTTCTCAACTTCTACAGACTCTTGTCTTTATGAAATTGGAAGAGCCAATCAATCAGGATATCATTTGTTGTGTGTCAATCATCTGCCCAAAGCCACCAAATAATGGAAGCAAAAAAACAGCATTTTAAAAAAGAAGGGAAAAAAAGGAAACTTGATATCCTAAGACAAAGAAAAATTTGCAAGTTGTGGTCCCCCTGGCTTCATATAGCCTTGGCAATATAAAGTGACAAGTACTCATACTTTAACTGATGTGATTTCTAAATTTATATGGATTATATAGTTGGTTTTCTGTTCTAATCTGAGTTATAAGCCGCAGCCCCTGTAGATAATCTCTCATAAGGCTGAAGGCTAAATCTTTATGAGATTTTAATTGTTGAAAGGAAAACTATTTTCAATTAAGCAGCAGTGGGTCCTGCTGGAGGGAGTCATATTTTTATTTATTTATTTATCATATTTATGTAGCTCCCATCTCACATAAGAGATTTTAGAGAAGCAGAGCCAGGAGAAGGAGCAGAAGATGGTTCACACCAAGATTTTGTTTTGAAGTGTGGCAGACATGCCAGGAGTTTGATAGCCAGAAGAGCAGTTGTGGACTGGGCCCAGTGGATAGAAGACAGGAAGACAATGATTGCCTGCTTGGGATACAGGAGGAAGGAGGCTGCAGTGTTATCTTCATGTTGCTCAAAGGTCAGAGATGCGGGGGGTAGACAAGTAGATGAATGGAGTTGAAGCTGAGGAAATTCATGCAGGACATGAAAGATGACTGTGGCATGCTGCAACATTTGTAAATATAGACAGGGGTGGGATTCAAAAATCCCAGCAACCGGTTTGCTGCCCATTTGCTGGGTGGGCGTGGCCATGGTGGGCGTGAGTTACCAGAACTTCCAGGAGGGCAATTTTTTGTCTTTCCAAGGATCCAGAGGCTTTCCTTGGGTCTCTTGGAGGGTGAAAATGGCCTCCCCGGGCTCTGGAGGCCCTCCGAAAGCTGGAAACAGGCCGATTTTGTGACTTCTGGTACTTCTGGTCAGGTCGTTTTTCACCTTCCCAAGGGTCCAGAGGTTTCCCTTGGGCCTCTGGGAGGGTGAAAACAGCCTTCCCTGGGCTCTGGACGCCCTCAGGAATCAGGAAACAGGCCCATTTCTGACTTCCAGAAGGCCCATTTTTCCCCCTACCCAAGCCTCCGCATGGACCCTGCACTTAACTGCATCGAAAATGGGCAGCTTGGAGACTCCTGGGAGGGGTGGGCGGGGCCAGCCTGTCAGTTCAAATACCGGTTTGGCAGACCAGATGCTAATTTAACATACATACACATTGTAAAATGCATAACAGCCTTCACTATCTTGTTTAGTGTCAGTTGCCACCCTTGAAAAACAATACAGCTCTGATTTTAAAAAAAAATCCTGTTGCACAATTCAACCATCTACAACTATAGCCTCAATATTTTTCAACATTACATTTACTTTTTACTCCCTCTTTCCCCTACACATTTATTTTATTGATTTTGTTTGTTTGTTTGTCAAATATATACAACATAGCAAGTATAAATATGAACATAAACAAGAACAAAAGGAAGTACAGTAAATACAGATAAATGGGGACAGTAAGACAGGGCCAGTAGGCACTCTGGTGCGCTATGCATGCCCTCTTTAAGGACCTGTTAAGAATGGGGTGAGGTCCCTGGTCTACAGTTTGAGGTTGAAGCTGTGAGGGGTTGTGGCTGTAACAATGGAGTCTGGTAGGGGGTTCTATAGGTGCTGACATTTACAGCATTCATTTCAATTCAACTCTTCAACCAAGAATTTTTAGACATTAGTAATGCTTTGCCAAGAACAAGTTTTGTCTAAATGATCCTATTTCATTTGTTTAAAACAACTTCCTTTGTAAATGGTGAAAATGTTGTTCCTTGTTGAACTTCATTGTCAAACTCCAGTTAGTTGTTGTTGTTGTTGTTGATGATGATGATGATGTTGCTCACCATTAACCAGATACCCCAGCATCCCTTCAAAGATTTTGGGAAAATTTTTCTAGTTCTTCTGCTAAAACCTCTTTTAAAGAAGGATATCATTTTATCAGATATGTCATAAGTAATGCTTGCTTCTCTTTGTTCAATATTATGATATGCCCAAATTTAGCCTTAGTAACATAGTAAAGCATGGGTTGTTTCTCACTATGGCAGAACTTTATTGCCCCTATCCAAAAATATAAGATGCTTAACCTCTCAAAAAATTTAAAATGAATTTAAAAATAAGCTATATGAATCAATAGCTAATTTACATGTCAGATTTAAGCATGGCAAATTAATTATATGAAGATGGATTATTTGCCAGCTTGTGATAAAACAACTTCGATGTGTAACATTTGCAGATATTATACCTTCAGATTTGTCAATCCAATTAAATAAAGGTTAATAATGCTATAGCATTATTAACAACAGCCTAATGATTTGCAGGAAGTCCTCAGGTTATGTCCATTTCTTCAACAGCTGTTCAAAGTGACAATGGCATTGAAAAAAATGGACTTACAATTATCAATTGCGACCTGAAGTTGCATCATTTCACCATTGGCTCTAGACCAAGTGTATTCCAAGAGTCTTTTTGCAGAACCTTGTGTTTCCTATGGTAACAAATACTGAAAATTGAAAACACAGTATTTTGAAGAAGCAGTTTGACAGCTGGATTCCTATTGGTGAGATCTCACAACTTGTCCTAAATCTTCAGTTCTTTGTGAGATCTCGCAACTTGTCCTAAATCTTCAGTTCTATACTCTTTGGAATACAAGAGTCATGATATCTTTTGGACATTGTGTTCAGCTAGGGATGGGTAATCTTTGGTGCCTAGGAGCCATAAAGATTTGTTTGATGGGAATAGGGCAGCCAAAAAAAAAGTTACAGTCACATCATGTTTTGGGGTAGAATTGGACTCTCTGTTTCCATGATTTAAACAGAGTTATCTTACTTTTCAGGTGTGTCCTTCCTCACTTTTCAGGTGTGTCCTTCCTCACTTTATAAGGTAAAATACAAATTCATAGGATTTCAGGAAGAAACTATTGTTGGAGTTTTGTTTTGTTTCCCATTGTAAGGTTTATATGAGCACAGATAACAGCCACTTTAATGTGGTGGTTCAGACACCTGGCTAGAAACCAGGAAACCATGAGTTCTAGTCCCACCTAGATACAAATTCAGCTGAGGGACATTGGATCAGTCAGTCTCCCTCATCCCTCCCATTACTTTTGAAAAATCTTGCCATGAAAACTGCATGGATTTGTCCAAATGGTCACCAGGGGTCAACTCTGACTGAAAGACACACATTTTTTTTTGTCATAAGCAGGTTTGTATGTATTTATGAACTGGGTGCATAGCCTGCATTATTTTAAGGAAAACATATTCATAGATGCTGTTCAATTTTTATTTTTATTTGGAAGTTAAAGGAGTGTATTGATGAGTTTCCAACTTTTTCTACATTCCCCACAGGCTACATTAGGGAATTTGCAGGTTAAGTAAGTCTGTACTTATTGGGAAGAGAAATTATATGGAGGTTGGGGGTGGAAGTTGAAAAGAAAATTCATCAAAAAAGAAGGGTGGAATACAATACAGGTTTATCAGAACTTCGAGAAATATTTTTTAAATAATGGTTGTGCCACTCCAATGTCTTTAGAATGAAAAAAGTAATGCACGGTATCATCTGTTTAGCTGCCAACTTCTACCAAGAATCTAGCAAGATGGAGAACCTCATGTCTATTTGAAAGTCATTATTCTTTACAGTACAAAAGTAAGCAGTAAAAGTTTATTGATTAGATCTAGAGATTTTAATAGAAGCTGCTCTGTTTCTATTTTAGGCATCATCGCCCTTCAGCTTGGGCACAATCTGAAGCAGTTTCAAGGAAAACATAACGAAGTTCATCAATAACAATATCATGAGTCTTCAGTACTAGCTGCTGACAGCGAAGCAGAAACAAAAGCATCAGTATCAGAAAACTCCTTGACATCGCAATCCTGTAAAACAAAACTTTCCATCAAAATTCATTCTTTAATTGTTTTTTATGATGATGATGATGATGATGAAAATGGATGAAAAAATAGAGCATAGCATTAGTCAAAGACAAACCAAAAATAGCATTTACATTTTAATCATTTAATTTTTTTTAGCCAATCAATCTGGGGTTATCTATGAGCTGATGAGCAAAAAAGCCATAATGATCTTGCAATCGAACTCCATACATAGTCATGCATGGCCACCATTTTTTTTACCATCACCCCATGTATGCCCCTTAATTATTCTAATTTCTCTTTCTCTGTCATATTGTACATAGCTTGATCAATTTGTTATAAATAGAGTCATTCCTGTATTATCTGGTAACAACAAAATAATTTGTTATTAGTGTAAAAATGATTAGATCTAAGATTTCCAACATTTTAGAAGTGTTTAATTTCTGTTAAAGACATAAAAATAACAAAATCAGTACTTCATTAATTAATTTTTGCATTTTGCCTTGTAGAGGCTACATAATAATAGCTATAACACTTAGACTTATATACTGCTCCATAGTGCTTTATACCACTTTTTGAGCAGTCAATATATTGCCCCCAACAATCTGGGTCCTCATTTTACCAACTTTGGAAGGGTGGAAAGCTAAGTCATCCTTGAGCTGATCAGGATCAAACTTCAGGTATATGGGCAGAGTTAGCTTGCATTCTAACCACTGCACCACTTGCAAAGGACAGCTGACTGCCTTGATTGGGTGTGCCTCCTTAACAATAAGAGAAAGAAAAAGATGAAAGTCAGCTAGGGGTGGGAGGGAGCAGCAGGGATAGATAGAGGAATGAAGGGTAGCCAAAAGGGCAGATATGCAGGGTGATAGGCAGCTGGAGGAGCTGTAATGCACACTGCAGGAATAATTGTGGAGAGAAGGGTTGTCAAGTACTCAAATTTTGATCACATGACTATGAGGTTGCCCATAATCAAGGATGATCCATAACTACATATATTCAGCACCATCATAACTTTGAACAGTTGCTGAATGAATGGTCTTTAAGAAAGAAATACTTAAAAACAGGTACTCTTTGGTGAACAACCACTCAGTGACATTTAAAAGTTACAACAGTCCTGAATGAGTAGCAGTTATGACTGGTTATTGAAGTTCTCAGCACTTCTGCAATCACGTGTTTGTGATCTGGAAACTTAGCAACCAGCTTGGACTTACACTTACAATTTGCCACCATTCCTGCCAGAGTCCCATAAGCAAAGTCAGTGGTGAAGTCAGCAGGGAGAATCACAAGTTGCTTTGATAGTCTTAATGTACCGCCCTCTCCAGTTCCTCTGCATTTACATTGCATCTCAATGGCCACCACATACCCTTGTGTATCTATCTTACCAATTCATGCATCCTCATGTATCCTCACCACCTTGCAGTCAGAATCTCAAGCTCCACTGTGCTTACACTGCACCACTTCCATCCTTGCATACCCTCATGCACCTTCCCTGACTTTTGCTGCACCTACACCACACTTATCAGACACCTCTTGGCACCCTTGCACACCCTCCTAAAAACTCATTGGTATCATGCCTATTCCCTGGCCATTCCATCTCATTCACCTTCCCCTATTTGGCAGCAGCTACCCGAACTCCATTGTATTCATGCTGTGTCCTCTGGCCACTTGCTCACTCCTGCACTCCCTCTCCTATCTGACAGCAGCCATTTATTTGCCTGTCAGCCTATTTGTGAGCCACCTTTTCTTCCTTTGCTTTGCATCTTTCGGCTGTCATAAGTTACGGAGGGAGAAGGGGGGATATGATTATGGGAAGCGAGCTGGAGGTGTTACAAAACAGAACTGTATAAGTTGAGGGGGGGAAGGAGATTCTTGCCTAGGCTTCTATCCTATGCTATGTGCAGCCGCAACTCTTCATCAAAATATGTCAAGGTCAACCGGACAGAAGCCTCATCACCACCTGAAGATGCCTACATGATGCTATACACAACTTTTAATTGGAGGAGCCAATTGAACAATTGGGGGTGGGAACGTTGCCATCACTTTGTATATGTGATTTACACACTCATTTTCTCAGATTCAGAATTCTTTTGTTGCTACCACTTGATTTCCAGTAAAAGATATCTTTTCTCTAACTAATGTAGTCTAAGTATTTCTTTCTTGGATTTTGAATGGAGCACCAGCTGACACACCTGAAAATTATAACTCCTTGTCAGCTTTCCCTCTATCTGGCTATAGGAAGCAGGGAAGATGTTCTAAGGATGTACCACTTTGCAACCCATGATTCTTGCTTAGCAATGGCAATGGGGACTGCAGGGATTGCCATCACTAAGCAATGTAGTCATGTGATGTCACTTTATGATTGTGTTGTTTAATAATGGAAATTCTGTTCCAATTGCAGACATAATTCAAGGACAACCTGAATTTTAAAAAGCAAACTAATGACAACACTATAACAATTTTAGAATTTACAGTGATTAAATAGTGACAACATTCATCAGTGCAATTTTGCTGCAGAAATTGCTGCTGGAAATCTTGAAGCCTGAAACCAGTATTTTGACCCACTCCATAGGGAAAACATGCCAATTTATTTCTGTGGTACTAAAGATTCAATTCTCTTTTTCAATATCTCTGGTCTGCTATTCCCTTTTGCTATTTTCAACCTCTGTCCCAAAACATACACAAACAAATACTGTGATAAAAGTAGGGAAATTATTGTAATAGAGAATTGCAGTTAGAATGGAAATGGAATTGACTAAGGACAATCTCTTTTTTTCTCCTTCTCCATTAATTAAATTAGAAAATACTTCTAGCACCATTCAGCCCAGAGAGACTAGATGTATTTACAAATTACTGATCTTGGAAGGTCAACAATCTAATGTTATCAATAATTAAAGAACAGCAAGACTTCAAATTAGTATCATTAATTTTGTTGCAACATTTTAACCTTTCCAGGGTGTTCTCTCTTTCGTTTTCCAGAAGGTGCATGGACATACAAGATACAGAAAACCTGCTCATTATTAATTAGTTAACATGAAAAAATGGTTCTCCAAGGTTATCTGGTATAGAAAAACTTTGAAGATGTACTATGTACATGTTCAACATAATATCTGGCAAGCCATATCTGCCTGAACTGTATTTCATCTTACTGAATATTTGCATTTTTGTTCCCTTTCCTTCATCTAATCTCTGGAAGGTTCAGGGAAACATTATTTTGCTGTAACTCCCAAAGCAAAATCCTGACTTCTAATATCAGTCTGGACAGAATTAGTGGTTCCTCTTATGTAAAGAAAAAAATGCATAGAAAACCATTGAAAGCTGTCATTATTTCCTCATAGAAATTGTATGAATGTATTCAGTGATCTTGGTACTATGTTAATTGCAAAAAAAAAAAAAGACCCACAAAGATCCTACATCAAATAGATACTAAGCATAATGCTAATATAGCCCTACTTCTGGGCATCTCTACTAAGATGCATTAAAACAAAGTATGGATTATCATATTATATTATACAATATAAGAGAAGAAAGATTCAATTCTCCAGGAATGCAGAGAATACTCAAAGAATAAAATAACATTAAAGAAAAAATCAGCAAGAGAAAATGGATACAAAAGGAGAAAAGGGACATCTACTTCTGCTTTTTGACAGAAGGAAACAGACACAATAGAATTATGCTAACAAAACCACGTACTTCTTTAAGAACACAATGTCCACTAGTCTGATACTGTATTATTTTAAAATGTGGTTATGTCAATGAAAATCAAATCATATTAAAATTTGCAATTTCTATGTAATGTTATTATTGGACTTTTAAAATTCATATACCAAAAATTTGGATTACTCTACCATTATTAAGGAGTGCATTCATTTATTCAAATGAAATTACAGAGCCCTAAATATATATTCAGGTAATGTTATTAAGTATAATGCTATATTTATGTAATGTTATTAAATGGTTTAAAGACCTTCACTGACTCACTGTTTTTGAACAAGCTTTTTTTTTCCTTTTGGAAGTCTTCTTTGGGGAACTGCATACTTCTGTTTATTGTGCTATGTAGATAATTTGAAGACTGAATTCAAAGGCAATTCAACTGAATCACCCTTTCTGTAAAATAGGACATTCTTACATTGATGTAATGATTCTGTATACACAAACCTTTCCTTTTCCCAATCAAACTGATGAATCATATCAAGGTGATTCATGTACCCAATTAATTTATATGCTTAATTTGCTTTCTATTGCTGTCAATAAATTAATTTAGTACTATTAAATATTAGCAGATGAGCATTGGATTTTTTCAGATTAAGAAGTTAAGATTATTTTATAATGGTATAATGATGAACATACTCTAGCATGCAGCATTCGGTGTCGCATACATCTTGCTTTCAAAAATGTGTGGAGGAAAAAAGAGAAAGATCATATCAGTTCTAGATGATTTCTGATATATTTAGAGTTATATAATATTTCAAAGGATATACACAGACAAATAAGCACAAATCACTAATCTCTGTGAAGGCCAGTTAGTGAATAGGTGATCTGCAATATCAATAACTATTATAGACAGGAATCCTCTTTTTCCTTTTTTCCCCCTTCATTCTAATGGAGTGAACTCTGTTTATTATACGGGGGGAAATGAATACTGTCATATTATGCTCTGTCTTCAAAGAGAAGCTTTTACTCAGTCTTAAGCAGCAACCCACACTTCATAACTGTAGGATCACAGTACTGTAGCTCTAGTAGGTGCATGCAAGACAACTAAGAAACTTTTTGTATAATTGAGTTAAAGTGCTGTCTACCTCTAGCCCAGGGTGTCGAACTGGTGGCCTACAGGCCAGATGTGTCACCTGCAGGCCATGCCCACCCCGACTCTGCAAAGGCAAAAACTTTGTGATATGTCACGATACATCATGTGATACAATCGAGGTTGACATCTGTGCTCTAGCCAAACCCTTACATCTATTTAAAGACATTGCATTCATCTGGTTTGCCTCCAAGTTAGAACTTGTCAAGGCTAATAGGTTTATACATTTTGAGGCTGACCTTAGATAGTGTTAGAACAGAACAGAAACACCAGTACAACTAAGGAAGATCTAAGGCTTGTGGTATATTTCATTCATCAGATGACAATCAGGGAAAGGCAATATCATGGGATTTTTTCAGGAAAATGATGATTCCCAATCATGTTTGAGCCTTGGTTAGGTGCAAATAGATGTAAGACCTTTGATTTGCCCCCCATGAAGAGCTTGGGATTGCAATGGAGGTGATTCTGTTCATCAAAGCAGAGGTGATGTGATTTGATGTGTTTTATCTTTAAGCTTTGATACTATCTCTTACCTGTGTCACTTGCAAATCTTTTGTGCACAATGCTAATATGACAACCTGTCTTGCAACCTCCTCTTAGGACTCTCTTGCACACAAAAAAGGTGAAATAGGTTTCTCCATCAGAGAAATTTATCAAATCTTACCTTTAAGCATGCAGCCAATTGAAGATCTGCCCAAGTTTATGGGCTAGTTGTGTATAATCCTAACCATAGGCTCATTTCATGTTGGAAAAGAAAATGTGGGTCAGTGTTGTAACAAACTACATATGGGAATTTACACTATTAGATATTTCTTCCTCGAAAAATGTCCATCCAAATAGGAGAAAATGAAGAACAAACTTTTACTGGGGGAATTTGTCATGTTACTGTTTAAGATAGAATGAATAGAATGTTTATTTTGCATGATATATTTAATAATTTGAATCAGAGAAAAACCAGGCTAAAATTAAAGGATGTGGATTCAGCAAATCTCATTTTCTGCTGTCAGTTGGTTTGAGGTCTGTTCTCAAATTCTAATTAAGGAAAATAATTTGTTTAATCTGATTTGTCTCCATAGCCATTGTTTCCAAAAATAAAGTAAAAGCATCAGTTCTGAAATATACAGTTACATGGCTTAACTTCTCCATACAGCAGGTTGCGAAAGGTACTCCATTTTCTGTTTACAGAATAAATAGCCTACAATGCATAAAGCATTTTGATTAGTTAGAAAAAATATTATATAGTATCTAACTAAACTAAAATTAAATTCAGTGTATAAAAACAGCTTAATCTCTTATAAGTCATTATACTCTCAAAATTAGGATGCCCAGACTGCACATATTTTAGTGTTTTTGCTTTTTTATTTATATGCTATTTTAATCAAGTTTAAGGAAAAATCTGGATTATAATTGTCATTTTCTCTATATGGGCAGTTGTTTGTTTAAATTTCCATTGCCTCTTTTTTGCAGTATTGACTGCTTTCCTTCTTTGTAATTCAACTAAAAATAATCCAACTAAGATTTTTCTTATCTTTTTAAATAAGTCGTGATAAAAGTAGTGAGTAGTGAGTATATAAAAGGCAACTCAGTGAAAAACCTTGTATTTCGTCAGAATGACTGATATATGTTTGAATTTGTAAGACCAAGTTATTCCATATTACTTTCAGTTCAGACATGGCAAATAATTTCTATAACATAAAAACTCTAGGGACTATAAGAACTGCAACAGCCACTCTGTAGGACAGACAGGCAGAAGACTAGAACAGCCCATCCATAAAAATCAATTAGCAATACAAAAATATGAAGAAAACTCTGAAATTTCACAACACATAAACAGACTGAGAAACTGTGAGCATCCTGGACCAAGGTAAATCCAAAAATGCTAAGGAATTCTTGGAAACTTGACATTCAGATAAATGAGCCATTAGTAGACATAAAGAAATAAAACCACATTTACACACCATTCAAAGTAAATAATAAAAAAAAGCTAAAACTAAAAGGAAACTAAAAATCCAGAACACACCTTTCTAGTAACCAATATACATGTAAACGTGGATTAACACTAGACAAACAATCAAGCAGCAAACAATACCCTAATGAACAAACAACAAAGGAGAAAACCCATCAAAACTGGCAGGGCAAGCTACGGTTTTAAATAGTGAGTGAACCCCACACTTAGTTGCATTGATTATGTTGTTTGGTTGGGTAATGAATTATGAATTGTCTGTAAGCAAACAACTAAGCTCAGATAGCACCAAGGATTCCCTTGAAAGTCCTTCCAAGGAAGAAAAGGTAGGGCCTTATTTCTGAGTATTTCCTTTCACCCAATTCTTAAAAGTCATGCAACAGTGAATTAATATAAGATGGTTCCTAACATGATAAATGAGCCCTAGTCCTGCTTTAGGCATGAAGCCAGCTGGGTGACTTTGGACCAACCACCCTCTCTCAACCCTAGGAAGAAGGCAACAGCAAACTATTTCCAACAAATGTTGCCAAGAAAATTACAAGGACTTATTTGTGTGGTTTCCAGGAGCCTTCAAGACAGATTCAAAGTGTGTCTATGTCTGTCTGTCTGTCTGTCTGTCTGTCTGTCCAGGATACTGCAATCAGCTTGGCATTTTAATGCAATTCTTCCAAAAGCCATTATGAAACATTATTATTAGTCCTTTACCCTTATCTGTGTTATTTATTACTCTCAATTGCTCTTTTAGTAGCCTAATATGCAGTGTCCTCCAATTATATATTTAAACTTTTCTTCCTTTCTCTGAGTCATTTACCTGAAGTGTCATATGTTATTCATTGCCCTTGCTGATTGCCTTGCTAATTGCTCTCTATACTTGGTTTACATAGCTACTAAATGCGGACATGTTTGTAATGCTGATAGTATCAGTCACTCTTCAGTGACTTTAGAAAGCCTTAACCTTCCATTTTAAAAGTAATATGAGGCTTTGTTTGTTAAATTCTCATTCATTAAAATTCATTAAGACATCTCATTATTCACTAAAAAAATTAATGTATTGCTAGACACTACAGCAAACCATAAAAGTTACCTTAAGATACAGTATTATTTATTTGTTGTTTTATCTACAATTAACCTCAATTAGTTTTATTGGACAGAAAGTTAAGTTCACGGGCATAAAGAACATCATTATGTACAGATAAACTTTTCCACCCCACTAGAAAACTTATATTATGCTCAGGCATGGAGTATGTTATATAAGGGCAAAAAAATTCATAACATGTCATAGTTGTATGACAACTCAGCTAGGAAATCTAGAGGCAGACCTTTCAGCCTATTTCCATATAGTTCTAAGGATGTTGTGATCCCAATTAATCTCAAAACATTTAGTTTTCTTTTAATGTGGGATCCCTCTAATTCTGCATTATGCTCTCACACGGCCAAGCACCTTTGAGCTTTCAAATCAATATATTTCTAGATATAGTGATCCCACATAGCCATTTTGACTAACAGCCAATAACTAATTGCTATTGAAGAGAGGCAATTGTTCAGTATCGTCTTTGTGAAGTTTAATTAAAAATTAGAAGAGGCTGGAAAAGAATACAGCAACTTAGGATAGGCTACATGGTCAAATAGTTTTTTTTCCTCCATTGAAGATTTTGGCTTTACTCAAATGGGAAAATATTTTTCATCAATTTATAGAATACATAAAAATTTCTTCTATCCTTCAGATCAGAAGTTCTAGGCTCTTAAAGTATAATTTATTGTGCATTTCTGATGATAAAGCTGATGTTAGCACTTAAGAGATAAAAGAGATAACTAGCTCTATTCCAGTGGTGGGATTCAAATATTTTTACTACTGGTTCTGTGGGCATGGCTTGGTGGGTGTGGCAGGGAAAAGATACTGTAAACTCTCCAGTTAGAGGTGGTATTTGCCGGTTCTCCGAACTTCTCGAAATTTCCACTACTGGTTGTCCAGAACTGGTTAGAAACTGCTGAATACCACCTCTGCTCTATTCATAAGCAAATACCCTCACCCAAGATCCAACAAAGTAGGATTAGCCCTCAACCATAATAGGAATTTCCCAAAGCCCCTTCATTCATCTCAGTTGTACCACTCCCAGCAGTTCAAACTTCAACCAAACTTAGCTCAGACAAACTCCTAGGATTTGTACATGGTCCAATGGGACTCTGACAACAGCTAATAGAATACATTTTCTTGCACAGGAACAGGAAATTCAAGTGCAAAGCCCAAGAGAAGATATAAATACCCACCTCTCTCAACTCCATGTGGTCAGCTGCACCAGAACTACAAACATATGGTTTTGTTCATCAATATATAGACCTTCTTTGCAATCAGCCTCCAGCTTCCGTTTTGTCTCCAATGCTTTTCTCATGGCTTGGAACTGAACCAGATGGATATTTCTTCCAACACAAGTATCCTGCCATTTCTTACTATGACCTTTTTTGTTAGAAGACATTTGAGGAAAAAAGAGATAACACTTACTTTTGAAGTACCAACTTACTAAGGTTTGTCTGGGTGAGCACTGTGCCAAATAGTTTAATCTTCTGAAAACTGGCACTTTTATCCCAATTATGGAAGTTTGTACAACAATGTATGGTTTATTGAAAGACACAGATGCTTTCTACATCAGCATTTCACAATACAAGATACAAGAAATATATAAATATGTGCAAATTAGGAGAAAATATGCACAGGCACAGGTTGTAAGTACTTGCAAAACTGTGCATAAAGATTTGCATTAGAAATATACATGAAGATGAGTACAGTAAAGTATGCATGTTGAAGATGACTCCCCCCCCCCTTACATTTACAAACAAATGCATAATTGAAACCAAAATCAACCTATGTTTTGGAAATTGAAAATTTGTGATAACTAAAATTAACATGTCTGTCTCTTAGGAATCTAGGAAAATTAACATGTCTGTCTCTTAGGAATCTTGGTTCTCAAGATTCTACTATACTGTTCATTAGAACAATGAAATGCTCAATACAATTTATACATGCAAATATTTGAGCAAGTTTAATTAGATATTGTTAAACTTCAAGTTTTCTTCCTAAAAATTTTAAAAAAATATTCTTCAAGTGATATAAAACATTCCCCTTTAGAATAACCGATAGATTGCTATCAAACTGGGAAGATTGGGCAGGAGGTTGGGGTGGGAGAGTAGCAGGAAAGTAAAAGAAGGATGAAACAATACATGTACTGTAGTCTCACTAAAAATTATGAGACAAGAAGCTCAAATCTTGAAGCACACCAAACAGAGGTGGTATCTGACAGGGTTAACTACCAATTTGGTTGATTTACAAGGTTTGGTGATTTATGATGTTCTTCCCTGCATGCTGCCGGTGTGTGCCTGTAAATCGTCATCAGCACGCTGCTTGCAGAGAAGCAGCCTTTCAAAAAGCCCTTTTTTCCTGCTTTTTAAACTGCAGCTGTGCCTTGTACGGCAGCTGAAGTTGAAAAAAATCGGGAAATAAAGGTCAGGTAAGAGCCCAGGTGGGCATGTGGACAAAAAAACATCAGCAGACATAGAACTGGTTCTATGTCTGCTGCTCTTCAGAGCTACCGGTTCTACAGAGGTGGACAGAACTGGTAGAAACCCACCTCTGACACCAAGTATACTTCAAATACTTGCTGGAAGTATTTGAATACAATGAGACTTCTTGTATTTTAATACTTTTATCAAATTAGAGAAACTCTCACATTTAATTAAATAGAATTATGATTTTATTGAACATCATGGAATAACAGATAACAGATAATCAGAGTTGGAAGGGATCTTGTACGTCATCTAGTCCAACCCCCCGCCCAAGCGGGAGACCCTACACCATTTCTGACAAATGTCAGTCCAATCTCTTCTTGAAAGTCTCAAGTGATGGCGCTGCCACAACTTCCGAGGGCAAGCTGTTCCATTGGTTGATTGTTCTCACTGTCAGAAAGTTTCTCCTTATTTCCAGGTTAAATCTCTCCTTGTTCAGTTTCCATCCATTATTCCTTGTCTGGCCTACTTTGGAAAGGAGAAAGACTGACTGTTTCCTTGATTTTTTTCTTGTTATTTATATGTTGGAAGAAACTTTTTTTATTATCTTTGACTTTTGTTGCAAGTCTTTGTTCGTTCTGAGCCTTTGCTATTCTGACTTCATCTTTGCAGATTCTGGCTATCTGCTGATATTTTGCCTTAGTTGTATGTCCTTCTTTCCCTTTTTTGTATTTGTCCTTTTTTTCTTTCAATTTGCCAGAGAGATCTTTGTACAGCCATGCTGGTTTCCTCTTGGATTTCTTGTTTTTCTTTCTCAGTGGTATTGTGCTGGTCTGGGCTTCTATGATCATACTTTTTAGAGTTTCCCAAGATTCTTGAGTTGTTTTCCCCTTTAGGATTTTCATCTATGGAATCTTTCCCAAGCTCTCTCAGAGTTTATTGAAATCAGCTCTTTTAAAATCCAAGACTCTAGTGTCATTATGTTCTGTTGCTTGTGTTTGTGTTATGCTGAATTCTAGTATGACATGTCACTCTCACCCAAGATTCCTGCAGTTTCAACTCCCTCTATCACTTCTTCTCTGTTTGTAAGAATTAAGTCCAGTATGGCTGTCCCTCTAGTTTCACCCTCTACCTTTTGGACAACAAAGTTGTCAGTTAGGTTGGTTAGGAACTTATTTGATTTCTCACTTGGTGCAGAATTAGTTTTCCAATTGATATCAGGATAATTGAAGTCTCCCATTACTATTGTTGTGTTTCCTGCATATGTTTGTTAGTTGGCTGGCAAAAAGGACATCTATTTTTTCTGCTTGATTGGATGGCCTATAATATACACCTATGGCCATGTCATTCTTTTTTTCTTTTATATTGACCCATATGCATTCTAGGAGGTTTTCATCTTTGGTTTCATGTATTTCTGTAGCAATATAGTGGTCCTTTACATACAGTCCAATTCCACCTCCTCTTCTATGGGGTCTGGTTTTTTTGAATAGTTTGTATCCTGCTACCAGTATGTTCCAGTCATGGGTTTCATCCCACCAAGTTTTTGTTATTCCAACTAAATCATATTTACCTTCATGTATTCGTAGTTCGAGTTCACCCTGTTTGTTCCCCAGACTTTGTGCATTTATATATAGGCACTTGAGATCTTTATGACTGACACTGTGCTTACTGTCTACATACCCTGTGTTGTGCCTGCCTGCCCCTACTTTCTTGCCACCTGTTTGATTAATGCACATGGTATGGCACTTCACTATTAAATGCTTGGTTTTGGTTGGCATCAAGGTTGATAATCTTACCTGCACAAACATTTATTTTGCATGCACTGGTATCTTTATTAGTTTTAGGTTGCTGGGGACAGAAATGTTCTGAATCCATTAATTCTCTGTCCCCGTTGTTCAGTTTAAATGTTTATCTAGGAAATCTGTGAATTTAATGCCAAGTAACTCAGTCCCTTTTTTTGATGGGTGCAAACCATCCCTTTTGTACAGTTTTTCATTGGACCAACTGCAGCCATCATGACTAATAAAACCAAAGCCTTCCCTTTTACACCACTCCTTTAGCCACACATTAAACTCTACTACACCCTGCCCTTTCCTTTTTTATTCCTTGTATACTGGTAGAACCTCTGAAAAGATAAGCCTACAGCCCATATTACTAAGTTCATACCCCAAGCTCTGAAAGTCTTTCTGAACAGAAAGTACATCCTTCTGGGATAGATCATTTGTACCAAGATGTATAATAGCATCAGCATCACAGTCCTTGCTGGCATTCTTGACTATCTTAAGAATACACTTCTTGTTCTGCTGGCAGTAGCACCTAGTAGATACCTGATCTCTTTTAAAACCTCAGTATCCTTTTCTAAATTTACATCCCTTACAATTGAGTCCCCAATCAGAAGGTGGCTTCTCTTTTTGGATGTCTTGCTCTTCTTGTGTGACTGGTGCGTAATACCTGATTCACACTTTCTCCTTTCCAAAGTAAGTTCTTTTTCTAGGGCCATGATCCCCAGCTTACCTGAGTTATCATGATCACAACTGTATGAAAAAACTGGAAGCCAAATAACATAAATCAGAAGGCAAGACAATGATATCGGAAATCATTGTAGCTGCCATTTTTTCCTGATATATTGGTACTTTGTTTGACTATGTTCCTCTCCATTGGGTAACATTATTAACTTTTTGCCATGCAATTTGGTTCAAGAGTGCTATTTCTTTTAAAAGTGCTTTGCCAAAGTCAACTCCCTTTTTATGGCACTGTCTTACATCAATCTCAACTAACTGATAGGCAATTAGAAATATGAATAATCATAACCATATCAATTCTGAAAATACTCTAGGAGTTGAGACTCAGTAAAGGTATGCTTGGGAAAATGTTGTTCATTAGCATATGTGTTCTGGGGAATATTTATTACTGCGAATATACATTCTTACTGGGTTGTTTTTTTTAATTGTTCAACAGTCAAGACAGATGCTGCAATCACTTCACTTTCACATCCTTCTGGTTTCTACTTTCAAGCTCCTCTCTACATTTTGCACAAGGGATACTATGCCTTTTAATGTCATTTTTAATTGTTTTCTTCAGTGCTCATAGCTCATATAAGATGGATGGCTATATAAATGCTGTAAATAAATAATATATATATTCAGAAAATGTAGGTCCAAGAACTTTGAAAAGAAATTTATCAATTAGGAGACACAATTTTGACAGTATTTAATCTAAACAGGTATAAACCAGAAACAGAGACCAAAAAAAAAAAAAGAATTACTCTACCACTTTGGTAGCTATGATAAGTACTTTAACTCCTTATAGCTTGTAGTTTAATGTTCAATATTCTGATTTTCATTTATAAAAGCCACAACATTTTAAGAGTGAATCTTTAAAAAAAAAATCTTCTAATTTTATTACTTTTTTAATGTCTGGGAGAGATTATGGCTTTACCTGAAGAAGTTCACCAGTTCTTCTGCAATTAGAATCAAGATCATGTGAGGTGTTAATACCACTTTATAATGCCTTGGTAAGACCACACTTGGAATACTGCATTCAGTTTTGGTCATCTTAATGTAAAAAAAATGTTGAAACTCTAGAAAGAGTACAAAGAAGAGCAACAAAGATGATTAGGGGATTGGAGGCTAAAACATATAAAGAATGGGTACGTCTAGTTTAATGAAAAGAAGGACTAGGGGTTACATGATAGCAGTGTTCCAGTATCTAAGATACTGCCACAAAAAAGAGGAGAGTTCAACCTATTTTCCAAAGGAGAATGGATGGAAATTAATCAAGGCAACTTAGAATAAAAGATAAATTTCCTAGCAGTTAGAACAATTCCTGACAGCTAGAACAATTAATCCAAGACCCCTTTCAAGTCTGCTATTCCGCATTCTGTATTTTTCAGGAAAGACTCCTATCTGAAAGATTGGAAAATTACCAGACCTCAAAGTCAGTGGCAGGCATGGCAGGCGCAGCAAGGGAAGGATATTGTAAAATCTCCATTCCCTTCCCACCTCACTAACCTGCTTTCCAGCTCCATTCTCATGTGCAGGGCAACAAAACGAAGACCCAGCCAATCAGCTGGGATTCAGGAGATGGAGAATATATGGGGGTGGGGCCAGTCAGAGGTGGTATTTGCCAGTTCTCCAAACTACTTAAAATTTCCACTACCGGTTCTCCAGAACTGGTCAGAACCTTCTGAATACCACCTCTGCTCAAAGTATAGTCTACACCAATGTTTCTCAACCTCAACTGCTTTAGCAATCAAGCAGTCTAATTAAGGAACTACCAAGGAGAAAACTACACCACCAATAACGCTGATAGGGCAAGCTAGTGTATATAAATAAATGGAGAACAAACTCCACTCGCTTCTACAACTGAAGATGTTATCTAATTATGTACTGAAAACGTCTGCAAGCAAACAACCAAGTTCAGAGAACATTAAGGTCTCCACAGTCTTCCCTCTTTCTGAAGATTTTATTATGAATCATTGAAAAACATTGGACTGAAATGTAATGCATGAATTTTAGAAGTAAAATTTCCCCATCATGCTCTGGGAAAGGCAACTAAAATTGAAAAGGTCTCTGTATTTTAAAAGTTAAGGCATGTGCTTTGTGTAAGAAAAAATTGCCTTGCTAAATCTTGATTTTTAAAGATGTGTTAAATGTTATTTCTGAGAGTGAAAGGATGAAATTTAAATCCAAACTGATTAATGGATATGACTACCATACTTCAATAGTGGACAATTGGAGTTACTATGTCCTCATGGATCAGATTACCAGATTTCATAGAAGCAGAAATATAGCAATAATGGGAAATGCCAGTTAGATGAACATCTGTTAGAAAATCTTACAGATATCATAATGTAGTCTCTTTTTAACCTTTGAGAAATCAATGGAAGATAAGCATAGTGCCAGAGGACTCAGAAAGATCAATTGATATTCCTATCTTGAAAAAGAAGAAAAAAAGGACTTAAGAAGTCACAGAGTAGTCAGAATGATATTAATATCAGGCACAACTCTGAAACATATTAATTGGTTGGCATGTAAGCTTTTATAAAGTAATGCATTGCTTGGCAAGACTCAGTATGGGTTTATCAAGAATAAATAATTCCAAGTCAATTTGATCTAACCTATTTATAGAGATATCAGTTTAGCTGCCCATGTGAATATGGACATGGAATACCCTAGCTTCAGTAAAGCATTCCAGAAAGTCACTTATTAGTTTCTAATAGAATGAATAGTAAAATATGACTAAACAATTGCTACCATTATTCTGGCACACTGTAGAGTGACTGAACACAGTTGCCCAACAAATACAAATCACAAAGTTTCAAGGGGCATACCAGGTCATGTACAGTTTTATACATTTATAAATGATTTGGTTGAAGGGCTGAAAAAAATGACTATTAAAATACAATGATCAATTTTTATGTGATTCAAAGATAAGAGGAATAATACTTTGAAGGGCAGTGTCAAGATTTTGGAGCATATTGACAAGCTGGAACAATGAAAATGTGCAAACTAGGGACAAATGCAAGATCCGACATTTGGGTACAAAATAACAAAGGCATGCATATAAGATGGGCTGTGGAGACCAGGTCACTAATAGTATAAGAAAAAGAACATGCTTTGAATGAAAATCAGAAAAAATCTACTAAGTAGAGATAATCAACAATGGAGTAGACAACCCTGGACTTGCCCTCACTGGAGGGTTTCAAACAGAGGTTGGAGCACTATATATAAGTGATGCTATGGTAGGGGATCCCAGACCTTAGCAGAGGGTGAATGAGATTGAATGAATTTCAAACTCCCTTCCAATTTACAGTATTATTCAGCAAGTACTTGAACATGTTGATACAGTTTAGAAGGCCAGACGTAAGACAGTGCTTTATGAAATGATCAGTGCCATAATATTCTTGACTCTCTGTAATATGTCATTTAGAACATAGTAAGTATTCTGCTGAATCTCATGGAAGTCTTCTTTCACATACTGACCTCCTTGCAAAATATCATGCTGGAAAAGTTGTGGATTATGAAAGACAGAATAATAAAATTATATATCAATAACATCTAAAGAAATAATAAAATACCTGAGTCCTGATATACACAATGAACAGATTATTCTTTCAAACTCTGTCAAGAATGTGTGTGTGTTAAGCAAAAGTTCAATTACTGTAAATATTAATTCATTCTATATGGCTGTTGATCTCAAACATATGACTCTAAGTAGCTAACAGAGAATAACAAGATAAAAATATTGTAGCCAAAATAATAATAATATAGAATCTGATATAAAATTATGCATATAATACAATATATTAGTAAGAAAAATCAGTTCAGTCAGGTTTGATATTTATTATGTATTTGTTAACAGCAAAGTGGTACTAATGCCTGAGTACAAAGATGAAAAGGATAACCAAAATCTGTTTTGAGCTTTTGGGAAGTAGAAGATCAATCAATACTTGATTTGATGAATAGCATTTAAGCACTATTGAAAATAATCATCTTGCAATGTCAAAATTATAAGGCTAAGGGAATGATATTGGAATGTTTTAATTCCATGTGATTTACAGTGTGTCAATATTTTTCCAATGGAAAAAGAGTATTGTCTGTGTAGTAATGATGTAGTCTTGGTCATTATTTAAAGATCTTGTGATGAATATATCTTAAGGAGGTAGTTAAAAATGTGAATGCTTCTGAACATGTAGTAACTGTTACCATTACAAATAGATCAGCCTTCCCCTTTAGTTAAAATTACTCTTCTCTTAAAATTGAAATATAGACTTCCAAAGTCCAAAGAGATGGAAATATTTTTTTTCTACATAATACTGGCCTGTTTCAGCCTTCAAACTCTTTCTCACAGATAGTTGTTAACTGAGTATTGCAATTTATTTAGGGCTATGCATATAAGGAGTGTAAATCAAATCAATCTTTTGGAAAGAAACTTGCCAGGGTTTTTCTTTCAGCAGTACTGCACTGAAGAGAAGTCAAAATCAGGGGTGGGATCCTACAGGTTTGGACCGGTTCTATAGAATCGGTTGTTATGATTCTGTGCAGTTCAGAGAATTGGCAAATCGTGCCCTTGGCTGACGCCTCCCCTCCCTGCCCAGTCAGTCCTTATCACCCATGTGTGACATTGTGCACATGCCCGACATCGCTGACTGCATTCTCCCCTGCCCAGTCATTCCTTTTTTTTCTTCCCTTCCAACAATCAGCCATTCCAATGATCAGCTGTGCCGGGATCCCCCTTGCTGTCTTACTGCTTCACCCAGAAGGCTTCCCTGAGGCCCAGGAGGCAAAAAGGGGCACATGGGGAGGTGCTGTTCACCCTCCCTGTGCTCCATTTTTTGCCTTCCTGGGCTGCAGGGAAGCTTCCTGGGAGCAAAAACACTCCCAGGAGGCCCAAAAATGGAGTGCAGTGGGGTGCTGCCCTCTCCCCGCATTCCATTTTTAGCCTTCCTGGGCCCCAGGGAAGCTTCCTGGAAGCAAAAACACCCCCAGGAGGCTTCTCTGTGGCCCAGGAGGCCCAAAAATGGAATGCAGGGAGTGCTGCTCCTTCCCTGCATTCCATTTTTTGTCTTCCTGGGCCCCTTCCAGGAGGCAAAAATGCTCCTTCTGCCCGCTTACCTGAGCCCCAGGAGACAAAAAAAGGGGAGGGGGTTGCTGCAACAAAGGTGACACCCACCCAGTCACATGGACATGCTCACCTAGCCATGCCCATCTAGCCATTCCCACAGAACTGGTTGTTATAAAATTTGAATCCCACCCCTAGTTAAAATCCAGTCCAAAATTCAGAAGAAGGTTAGGTTTGCCAGCCAGGCCAAGTTTAGAATTTCAGGAACAAAATTCATGAGAAACATTGAAACACCAAGGCATGAAATCAGACAGTTACTTTCAATTGAGAAATATGGATCATACCGCCTCTTAAATATGGCAACAACTTATCTTAATGTAGATCCCTTTGTTTGGCAGAGCATCATTGAATGTCTTGGTGGAGAGTTGTCTCATCATATAACTGATGTAGTGGTGGGATCCCACATTTTTTTCCTACTGGTTCTATGAGAGCGTGCAAAAAAGAGAGAGCAAAAAACTGAAGATAAGGAAAAATGGTGAATAAGTAAAGGAAACAAATAGAAAAGAAAAGGTATAAACATATTGTTTCTGATCTTCTCGACAGTTGATATAAATGAATTTATATTTTATTGCCTTTCTATAAGGCTACATTATTTATTTGTCAGCTATTAGAGCTGCAAAATAGGGTTCTTAGTTTTGCATTTTGAGTTTTGGAACCCTTCCCCTTTTAATTCTGAAAAGCCCAATTATTCTATTTGCAATGTAAGACAATTGTGTTCATCTGCTACAAAGGGGTATTATCAAAAGCAATTTATTAATGTCTTTAAATGTTTCCTTAATGAGGATGGCTGTGCAATTGCATGCTATTAATGTAATTATTTCTTTTTTCAGGCAGGAATATGGCAAGGAAGGTTATTCATATTCAGCAAAATTCCTAAGAATTAATTTATCAAAATGGATGGAGAGCAATCACACTATTTTTCTTCCTTGCACCTTTTTTCTTTTGAACGTCAGCTTGCTCAATGTCTGCAAAATATAGGACACTTGCAAGGACAAGTAAGCAAACAATCCATGAAAAGTTTTAAAAAGTGATGGAGTCAGATGAAAAGACTTGCAATTATAATCTAATGTAACCTAGATCTGAAATAAACATGTATCAAAGGTCTATCAATTTCTGGCTTGACTATTGCATTGGACTAGAAAACCTTTGCGGTTTATTCTGATTGATTGATTTATTGATTGATTTAAATACCATAACTGGTAACTTAATATTAAGTGATTGTTGTCAAACAAGATGTTCTTGTTGAGCAGATCCCCTAGATTGTTTGGGGGGGGGGGGCAGACAGGTTGGGTAGGCATGGCTAGGTGGTCATGTGACTGGGTGGGCATGGCTAGGTCATGTGACTGGGTGGGCATGGCCAATTTAACAGTCCATTAAACAATGCACACAAATTATATTTTAATTTGCTTTGCTTCTGGGGGTGTTTTATTTGTTTTTGTTTGCATGTTGCTCTTTTGATTGACTTTTTTTATGAGATCATTTTTTCATTTGTTTAGGATTCTAGTGATTCACTTCAGGAACCTCAATTTTGTAGCAATTCTTCTCAACCACAAAGGAGCTTACAATCAACAAGTCTCTCTCTGTGTGTGTGTGTCTTATCCTCTCTCTCTGTGCACCCCATTTTTCAAATCTCCCATCTCCAGAATGTCTCTACAGGCCAAAAATAGGCTAAAGAGCCCAGTTTTTGGCCTCCTGGGGCATCTATGCACCCCATTTTTCACTTCCCCTGCCTCTAGAATGTCTCTGCAGACCAAAACCAGCCACAATGCTCCATTTTTTGGCCTAAAATGGGCTAAAATGGCCCAGTTTTTGGCCTTCCAGAGTGTCTGTGTGTGCTGGTTTTGGCCTTCCCTTCTTCCAGTACATCTCTGCAGGCCAAAAATGGGTTAAAACGGCCCATTTTTTTACCTCCCCCACCTCCAGAATGTTTCTGCAGGCCAAAAACAGGCTAATCTTTTGGCCTCTCAGCAGCAACCCCTCCCTGCCCACCCACCAGTCCTGGATCACATGGCTGCTCTGACGGCAGCAGCACTGCTTTTCAAACCAGCAGCAGCCTCTCCCTTGCCCACCCGCTGGCCCTGGATCATCACCTCTCAGTCATCACCCTCAGTCATCAGTCAGCTGGCCCTCCCCCACATCCGTTTGCTTTACGTTCAGCAGCAGCAGTGTGATCAGAAGTGCAGTTCAACTGGTGAAATAACTAACCAGAAGTGCAGCTGGAGTGGTTGCTCACTGGAAGATAAGGCTGATGGTGAGGGGTGCGGTGAGGGGCAGGGCTGAATCCCACCACTCCATGAGCCAGATACTTTGCAGTGGCAAGCTGTATCCATCCCACGTGCCATAGTTTGAGGATCAGTGTGGTTGAGTACCTCATCATTGTCATGATGATTCTCATGATTTCAAGTGGTTAAGGTAAGATACAATAATTCAGACTTTAAAATTGCAATTAGATCATGATGTGGTCCTACTTAGCATACTGTAGTATTTATTAAATCTATATCTGATGAATTAGGATGGAGCCATTGGTTTATAAAGTCAGGGTGAGGCCAACATGTATGGACAGAGGGAGTTTCAAAAACCACTTGTGTCTCCTTAAAAAAAATCTGTTGTATTACATACACTATATGGGGTGAATATTATGTTTTTCTTCCATGGTTCTTTTTCCTTGCCAAGTTGCTATGTCCTTCTCTTGAAACTTGCTTTTTCTTGAACTGCCAGCTTCAAAGGGGCATTTTTAAGCTCTTAATTTTGCTTTCTTACAGAAATAAAGATGAAGCAAAAAAAATCAAGTAATGTCCCCTTTTCTAATCATATATTTGATGTTGTAAAATTGCAGTCATTCCTTTGATCTCCACTACACATTTGTATTTTAAATCCTTCATTTTTAGTTTTATGAGATTAGTAATAGGTTTCAGTCAAATGGAGATTTTGGCTGTATGTGCAATAAAGTCAGCTATTTTTTTTTCCAAAGCTGTACTTCACAGAAATCATTGACAAAAACAGAGGTCATTGCTTCAGCTTTCTCTCCAATCACAGTATGTAAATAAGTCTTCAGTCTTTACAGTATACATAAAAGCTGTCCAGAAGCAATCTTTTTTCCCAATGCTTACAAAGTAGTATTTTGCCTTTTAATGAATCATATAAAAAGAACTTTACTGAACTATCAGTTGCAAAATGGAAAAAAGTGCATTTTTCAGTAGTGAAATATGTTCTGGTATAGATGAATCAGCTGATAGGGCTGAAAAGAAAGAATAATTTAAATTTGTACTTTGAAGGTGGAATGCTCAGGACATAACGTAGCCCCAGTCTTAAGAATTGGATTGGGTTTTTTCCAAGGATGAAATGGGGGAATATCAATTCTGTAAAGCCCACAGAACTGAACTCAGCTTCTATAAGTACACAATAATGAGCTACTTTCTTTAGTTTCAATAATGAGCTACTTTCTTTACTTTCTTCTTCACACTTGGCATTAAAAAGAAAGTTGGATCTTGGAAGGGAAAATTGCAGGAACTATATGGTTCTGGAAATGATAGATAGCATACAACTGAAGATGTAATGTCTGCAAAACACTGTCTGTTTCAATCCTATCTTGCACTTGCTGCTTTGATTTGGTGAGAGAGGGGGTAATATAATGTCATTATTAAACAATATATTATTCATAAGAATGCACATAACAATATATTCCATTAGAACATAGATTCAAGCAATTCTTAAGAAGTAGTTTATATTATTTGCATTATTATTTATTAGTCAAATTAGTATATATTCTGTACACACACACACACACACAGTAGATATAGAGGTAGGTAGGTAGGTAGTTAGATATAGATATATAGATATTACAAAAATCAGCATTAAAATGGGAAGATTAAAACTGAACTAAAAATATTTTTATTAATTACCTAATATGAAAGATCAGGGTCAAATTTGGGCTATCAGCCAGCTTTTGAGTCATCAATTCAAAAATTAAAATAAAAACAATTTTCATGTATCAAAGTTATCTGCAAAAGTATAAAGCCAGGTTTACCACCCCATACCCTTCTCAAAATGACTATACAAGGAATTCTATAATTGATCAAATTATCAAACAATTCTAGTTGTAAGTATAGTGACTATGATAAAGATAAAGGTAAAATGTATCTTTTAAAATCCATTATTATCAATCTTGTCATTTTAATGTGCAGTCCTGGTCCCATGGAATAAGTAACTCTGTACTGTGGATGCTTGTTCCTTAACAGAAGCATGTGTAATGCAGAAAATAGTACATGAGATGCAAGAAAATTACTTTGGATATCAAAACTTTACTTCCACAGATCTGTAAAAATATAGAAAAGGAGATTCTTGGAGTTAAGATCATTAAGAGGAAAAGAGATCACACAAAGCAATAAGAAACTCCATAGCAGATTGACTGGAACTACAAGGAAATCAGATGTGGGGTACTTCAAAAAGAAAGGGGGAAATTGTTCTGAGGAGCTAGGATGAAAGAAACAAAAAAAAATGAGTTTGGAAAACAGGAAACTTTAGGTGTGAAGGACTTGAGTGGAGAATAAAAGATTGGACAGAATCAGATTTGGGACAGGGGGAGGATGAAATGATAGAGAGGACATATCCCCATTTAGAGTCCCTGGTGGTGGAAAGTTGATAACAGGCACATTTATATTGAATTGGATAGAGCTGGAATGAAGTTGAAAGGGATGCTGCTGGAAGGTCCCTGGGAAGAAAAAATGGGTATAATTACGTTTTCTTAGTGCTGTCTTGAGAGGATCAACACGGACATCCAAGTCAGACAAAACAGGGGCACCCAGATTTTTTTCAGTATCCAGTATAAGTATATGAACTAAACTAGTATACAAAGCATTCCAACTAACTCTAACCATCCCTGTGTGTGGTGGAAGAATCAAAGCACTCTATTACATTACCTCCAATGCCTTCATACTCCCTATAGGCAGCATAAATCAATCCAGTTGCCTTTGACAGCAACCTTTAAAGTAGTGATTCTATGGGAATTAACTTAAAAGAAAATAATTCCATTACTTAGATATCACAGCATCCTGCATCTATCATCATTTAGAAAAGGGCCACAATGTTACCTGGAGGAAAGGTATCATAAGGAGCTGAATAAACGCTAATTTAGTTCTGAAGGCCCTCTGCTGAAGGTTGGCAGTAGGCGGTTGTAGATTTTTTTTTCTTTTAGCATCCCCAGCTATATTCAACATTTATCCGTTATTATAGAAGCAACTCAATTAGTGACTCCACTGGGACTTTTGGCATAGCCTTACTATCTACAATTTAATAGCTACCATATATCAAAGAAATCCAATTCCTATGTAAATGACAGCAGCCTATAGATAAAATAAAAATATTTAAATCATTGAATGTTACCTTAGCTCTTGTAATCTGCTTATGTTTTTCTTCATAATTTACATCACACATTTAGTGCTGGTTACATTCAAACAGAACTCCTTAATTTTCTAGTACAACATGCATTTAAAATAAACTGTTTGTGTTGCTAATATGAACTTATTACTGTTATGACTGAGTAATTATCCTATCAATGGGATAAGATTAGCACTGTGATTATCCTATCAGGGTAGGATAGGGTGATTAGTTACCCTGATGATTAGGTTTGTGTGTGCATATACATATAATTGAGATAGGGGATTATATCACTTATTTCCTTAAGAACTAATTTTCTTGGGAGAAAAGATCAAAATATACAAGTAGTGTGCACATCTTCAAAATGGCTAGCAAAACTAGAGATAACTGTAAATATTATCTAATAAACTGATGCAGAACTGACAAACTTAAAAATTAAACTCTGAAGCTGAAATTGAAGAATCATCCTTGTTTTAACAAAACTTTCTGAATGGGATTCCTAATCAAGGAAAAATATATTATGCTTTATAAAGTTGAGGATATAAAAGGAAAGGCACAGGCTAAGTAGGGAACAAATGAATATAAGCCATAAAAATTTAGATCCAGTAAAATTACAGATACTTTAGTTTAATGTAAGTATTGTTTCTAAGCATCTAAGAAGTAACTTTCCACAGTGTGTGTATGTCTTTGAGGCACTGCTATTCCTGGTGACTATCTGGACCAGTTCCTACAGGTGTATACTTTTTTTTTCTGCAAGGTTTTGGAAGGGGTATGCCATTGTCTCCTTACTAGGACAGAGAGAGTATGACTGGTCCAAAATCACTAGATGACTAAACTGGGGCTAGAAGTCATGGTCTAGCCTGATACCTTAACAACTACACCAAAAAAGCTGAAATACACACATATACTCTGAAACATAAGAGCCATACATCATAAAATGGGCTACCTTTGATTTTATTTATCATTTTAGTATTATATGGCATATATATCATTTTTGTTATCTAATAAAAAGTTGCAGACATAATTTTCCCAAGAGACAGGTCAAGTAAGATAAAGCTGTGTTTGTATATCTATTTTCTATGACTTTCAAGATATAGCATTTTAAAAAGAAGCAGTTTGTATTACATTTTTATAGATAATTGCTACCAGGTAATTTATGGATACTAAATGGCTACTCACAGGACAGAGAATACAGCTACTGATAAATTAAACCAGCCCAGCAGTCTGTGCACTGTCTTGTCTCAGATTAATTTAATCATATCAGCATACACACATATTATAAAGATCAAATGCAAGGGAGAAAGACATAAACTTAAGATGTACATTGATGTATCTCTAACTCAGCAATTGCTAGCCATTTATTGTATATTGTAAATGCATTTTCAAATAGTAAAGGGGCGGGAGAATTGAACTTAGCATTGGTGTAGAAAAAAAGGCCATTTTCCTGATCATGCTGAGTGAATCATAAACAGATTGAAACAGAAAAGAACATAAAGAATAAGAGCCATCTAAAACAACAACAAAAATAGTACCATGGTATCTTCAAACTCCTTATATCTTTCCTGCTAAGCCTTGACATTTTCACGATATTTTAAAATATTAATTGTGTAGTGGAACATAGACAGAGTAAATTAAGAATAAAGAGGTGCAGCTAAACTGTAAGAATTGATACTGGACAACTTATATGACCTAAGACAAATGCTGTGTGACAAAGCACATCCTATGCCTGTCCTGTCGAGAAAATATTTAATTTTGAAGATTCAGGATGTGTGAGCCAGAACAATATTACTTATCACAATATTGCAATATCTGAGACCAAACATGACTCTAACCTCTAGCTGGCCAATAGGAAAATCTAATTGGTCTGTGAGATGGCAATGGACCCATAGATAATTTATCCTAATTCTATTAATCTTTTTAGATCTTATAACATTGACAACAGTTTATACAGTATGTATTCATGGCAAACAGACATATCTTGCCCTTTCTTTGAATCAAATTCCAATTGTAGATTATGTGGAGTCCTTGGTGCTCTCTGAGCTTGGTTGTTTTCTTGCAGATGTTTCATTTCCCAACTAGGTAACATCTTCAGCCCTGATCTATAAATAGTTTCTTCTATTGAAAAGACTATGTGTTGCTGTAGAGAAACAATTAGAGACAGATGGTCACCTTTCAGTTCTTACCTACTCACTAAAACTCATTTGAAGTTCTTCCATCCCTCTTAGAGGAGGTAAGCTGTTTTGCCTGAGATTTGAAAAGTGTTTTTGTGATCAGGATACTCTCACTGCTTTCCTGACAGGTTTTGGGCACAAGTACCATTGTGTAAATTTGATACACAGGAAAAAAAAACATATTTTACTCTACAAGAGTGAGCATTGGTAATAGTTCTTAAAGACACATGGAGACAGACACAGCAATCATTTTCAAAAAATGTGAGAGAACAAGCTATTTCAGATAATCATCGCTATGAGCATCGTTGGATTGTGACAACTTTTATCTGTATTCAAGTGAGACAAAATTTCCTTGTTGTTGTTTTTTCTTCAGATCTCAAGAAAGAAACTAATAGTAAGGAAATTTGAAGATAATCAAAAGCCATTTTTATCTTATTAAAGTGCAAGCAAGAAGTATGATCAGCTATTTAAAAAATAATCTTAAAAATATCCTGTTCTTTTTACTTTTCCTGATTCATACTCCACAGAAGCCTCCATTCTGTAACAAAATAATTATAATATAAAATTCAATTTTCTTACTATTTGCTATCACAGGCTTCTTTATCAAATGTTAAAGAATGATTGGGAAAAAACCAAAGCAGGAAAAATTAAAGGTTAATAGCAGGGGTGGGATTCAAATTTTTTAAGAACCAGTTCTGTGGGCATGGCTTAGTTGGTCATAGCTTGGTGGTCATGTAACTGGCTGGGCGTCGCCAGCTCAATATCACTCACATTGAGGCACACATCTCCTCACCTGGCCTCTCATGACTGTGGGGATGCTGCAACAGTTGTAAGTGTGAAAAATGGTCATAAGTCACATTTTTCAGTGCCATTGTAACTTTGAATGGTCACTCCACACAAGCAAAGTTCCAACAAAGGAGGGGGAAAAAACTCCAGAGAATTTCCTGAGACAGGAAGTCTAGTCCTGCCAAGAATGTAATAAGGGTTAACGGAGAGGCAGTTTCTGTAAGCAACACCAGAATGTTTCCTTCCTGCCTTCCTTACAGGATTAGACCAGTAATTTCTTCTAACAACCGGTTCTCCAAACTGCTTAGAATGTTAACAACCAGTTCTAGCGAATAGGTGCGAACTGGTAGAATCCCACCCCTGGCTAATAAGAGTAAACACAATAAATCTAATTTTTCAGAGGATTCAAACCTTTGGCAATAATTGTTCTGGACCTGACACATACCAGCCAGGTAGTGGTGGGTTATCATATTTAAAGATAAATCAGCATGACATCCAGGTTCACATTATACAACATAATATTGAAAATGAGCCCAGCCTACTTTGTGTATTTTTTTCTTTTTGCCTTAGATAATCCTGTATCCCTTCTCCTTTCTTTAGATTTTCAACAAAAACAATAGCCAAACACAGACCACTCTGAGGTACACTCCAGTACACTCTGATAGTGGAATTCAAGATTTGTCAATGTCAGTGTAGTTAGCTATTCTGGAAATCTACCCGGGGTGGGATTCTACCAGTTCTCACCTATTCGTTAGAATCGGTTGTTAACATTCTAAGCGGTTTGGAGAACCAGTTGTTAGAAGAAATTACTGGTTTAATCCTGTAAGGAAGGCAGGAAGGAAACATTCTGTGTTGCTTACAGAAACTGCCTCTCCTTTAACCCTTATTACATTCTTGGCAGGACTAGACTTCCTATCTCAGGAACATCTCTGGAGTTTTTTTCTCCTCCTTTGCTGGTACTTTGCTTGTGTGGAGTGACCATTCGAAGTTACAATGGCACTGAAAAAAGTGACTTATGACCATTTTTCACACTTAAGACTGTTGTAGCATCCCCACAGTCATGAGAGGCCAGGCAAGGAGATGCATGCCTCGATGTGAGTGATATTGATTGGCCACACCTAGCCAATGTCCACCCAGTCACGTGACTATCAAGCCATGCCCACTACCTAAGCCACGCCCAAAGAACCAGTTGTTAAAATTTTAAATCCACCCCTGAATCTCGCCATACACCTTTTTGTGAGTATGAGTTCAGGTCAGTTTCTCCCCTGTCAAATACATGGAGAAGTTCACACAATTATCTTGGCCAAAGTAATTTATCATTACTTCTTCCTAGGATTGAGAATGATAGGTCTAAAGTCATCCAACTGGCTTCCATGCCTAAATCTCCTAGTGCTTAATCTAGTGTCTTTAACCACCACACTGGATTGGCTCTTTTGAAGGAAATTTGCCACAGAGGAATCCCTGATTCCTTTCTTCAGTTCCTATTATCTTCTGCTATATTGAATCTTTTTTGAATTAGTATAGTAGCTGTGTAAAAACACTAAATGTCCCTTTGGATGCTTTCATTCTGCAAAGTCTATTCAACATTCATTCATTCATTTTAATTACTGTATTTGTAATAATTCTCAGTTAGCCATATTGGGGAGTTGATAGTGGTATATCTTTTCTTTGGCACAAGACATAGAAGAAGCGTGCCATACACTAAATAAAATAAATAGAAGAAGCAATTCTATAAATCTGATTGATTCCATTTTAACTTCCTTGGATTTTTGCAAGCCATTTAAGATCTTTTATCCTGTTGTATTTTGTGCCAAATAAATAGCACAATATTTCATTTATATACTATTCAAACAATCAGAACAAACACAAGAATAATGGTTAAATTAAAACCTTATTCAAGGGAGTTTTATTGTTGTTATTGAACAGAATATTCCAATGCATGTAAAAAAAAGAGCTATTTCTCAGAGGTCTTATCTTCCGCTGCATGCTGATTTCTCCTGTTATCTCTAGGTTTGCTGGGTTTAGAGATAAATCTGAAGATAGAATTGCCAGTAATGGTAATCTGAATCCAAGTAGAATTCAGCGTTATAGTAAAGGTCATACATTATGCACTGGAAGGTAAGCAATTCAAGACCCAAGAACCACATGACAGGGTAAGCTCCCAATCCTGCTCCAGCTCCTGCCAACCAAGCAGCTCAAAAACATGCAAATGCAAGTAGATAAATAAGAATCATTTGGATGGGAAGGTAATAGTGTACTGTGCACCTTGGCGTATAGTCATGCCAGCCATATGATCATGGAAGCATTTTCAGACAATGCTGGTTCTTTTGGCAAGAAAACAGAGATGAGTACTACATCTTAGAGTCAGATATGACTGGGTAGAGAAACCTTTACCTTTAAATATACTTTGTATTCCACAAGTTCAAGTTCAAACCTTTATTCTCAGAGTACAACATGTGCACAATGAGATTGGCTGAGCCTCCCTTTGTGCACCCCCTCCCAACACAATACAACTCACAGCGAAGAGAGAAAATCCCTAACCTAGTGAAAGTCTGGGTTAGGGTCTGAAAGCATATCACTTCTACATAGGCATTTTATCAGTTTAAGAATAACCACATCCAGAATACAAGAGCTGGCAAACTGTTAATATCTGGGGAATGCATTTAACTATCTAGGGAGTAAAGGTAAGCTGATGGCTAAAGAACCTAAGCACTTTACAGAAATTTGTTCAGGCTTGGAGAGAGTAGGGTTTTTATTTTAAAAGATTTTTCAACTTAACTTTATAGGTGTAAACCAAACCAATCTCTCAAACAGGTCATTTCTCCAAGTGAACAGGTCCAAGATTTGAAGATCCTGATAGACTCATTGTTATTATTGATTGAGTAAGTAGAGCCAAAGCTAAGAGAGTTTATTTATTTGTTTAATTTATTTAATCAATTTCTACAGCCACCCATCTCAGTCAATGTCTCTGTGCAGCTTACAATTCAATTAATCTTCCCCCTGTGGTGTATTATCTTCTTAACATTTTCTTCCAATACAAGACTAACAATTTCCATATATATTTTGGCTTCATGTTTGTGCAAGCAAAGCATGATCTGAGCTCCCTATATATACTGGTGGGGAGGTTGGCTGTGTTGTCATTTCTTGATTGGTTGATGGAGTTGATGTTTGCAGATTGGCTGGCTTTTTCTTAAGAACATGTGTGGCTGAAGTATTGGCTGTGTATCTATCAGCCTCCTGTGCTGTAATGACTTGGGTAATGGGCTGTGTGATGACCTTCTGAGTTCTATTGTTTTGACATCCTGGGTCTTGTGCTGTAATCTGCTGGGTCGTAATGACCTGGGTAATGGGCTGTGTGATGACCTTCTGAGTTCAATTGTTTTGACATCCTGGGTCTTGTGCTGTAATCTGCTGAGTCGTAATGACCTGGGTCGTAATGGGCTATGTGATGACATTCTGAGTTGTATTGTTGTGATATCCTGGGTCTTGTGTTGTAATCTCCTGGGTCGTTAGCTGTGTTGCAACATTCTGAGGTTTTGTGGTGTAACCTCCTGAATTCTGTGATGTGATATCCTGAGCGGGTGGCTGTGATGTGATGTTTCAGGTTTTGGTTTGGTTCCGAGTTTGAGGCCTGTCTATGTGTCTATGACATGTGTCAGTTTGTTTGGTTTGGGGGTCGGGGTGTGTGGCAGCTGGTGATGCAGCCGTGGTCTGGTTTCTGAATGGTGGTTGCCTTTTGTCTATGGGGTGGGTTTGGGTTTGAGTCTGATGAGGGACTGGCGTGTTCGGGTCTTTTCCCGTGTAAGATTGAGAGTATCTTGGCAACGTTTCAACATCAGTTTGCTTGGTTTGGGGGTTGGGGTGTGTGGCCACTGGTGATGCAGCCATGGTCTGGTTTCTGGACCCCCAAACCAAGCAAACTGACACACTCCATGAACACATGGCCAGGCCTCAAACTTGGAGCCAAACCAATACCCGGAACATAACATCACAGCCACCCACTCAGGATTTCACATCACAGAACTCAGGAGGTTATACCACAAAACCTCAGGATGTTGCAACACAGCCAATGACCCAGGAGATTACAACATAAGACCCAGGATACATATAAAACTATTCTAACACAAGTCCCAGGATACATATAAAACTATTCTAAAAATATGAGTTCCAGGTATACTTGTAAAAGAAGAAACAGACATTCTGTGATCTCCTGAACTTAAAATTACATTTATTGGACTTATTAAGCTTTTGTCAGTCTCTGCTGACATCATCAGAGTATTAAGCTACCATTACAGAAATCTCTGCCTTGATATATCATTAATCAATTTAGTCCTTGCACTCGATAGGCCCTTTCAACCACCTCCCATCTGTAATTAGCTCTGTTGTTTTTGCTTCCATCATGTTGGTCAAAAGAGGCTTATTTGTTTCCTCCCTTGTCCGACCCAGCCTGGACTGCTTATCTCTAGGTTATATGTGTGTGTATAGTGGTGTTCAGCAGGTTTTGACCAGTTCTGGAGAAGCGGTAGAGGAATTTTTGAGTAGTTCAGAATACCACCTCTGACTGGTCCCACCCCCATTTATTCTCTGCCTCCCAAGTCCCAGCTGATTGGCTGGGTCTTCTTTTGTTGCCCTGCACAAGAGAACAAAGCTGGAAAGCAGGTTAGTGGGGTGGGGAGAGAATGGGGATTTTAAAGTACCCTTCTCTTGGAATGGGGTGGAAATGGAGATTTTACAGTATCCTTCTCCTGCCATGCCCACCAAGCCATGCCCACAGAACTGGTGGTAAAAAAGATTGAATCCCATCACTGTATGCATTCATTACCATCCTTAAGTCGTTTCCTATCTTGGCCTTCCTGATTCTATCCTTACAGATTCAGGCTCTTTAATTAAATATTATGATTTAATTACATATTCCTCTTTCCATTTTTAAAGCTTATCCATTTTGTTACACAAAATGTGTTACTCATGTGTGGGTGTTATATAGCACCTTTTTAATTATGTCTGAATATATATATGTCCTTCAAAACATTGTCAATAATGTATATGTGCTTCAAAACCTTTTAATAAATATTATTAAATTTGGAATAATAATATTTTATCAGCATATAAGTCCATTCAATTTTGCTTATAGTTAGGAAAGTATGAATTTGCTAAGTTCACATCACAATATAAATTAATTTCTTCTCACGCTTACTTTAGGCTTGCTTTAATACTTTCTTTATGGACACCTAAAAAAAGAACATGTGGCTTCCCTACCACTGTAACTGTCTTTTGGACAACTTCCAGCAAACTTCTATCAACAAGATCGACATGAAATTTTAAATAAAGTGTGATAATATGCTGGGTTCCAGGATTTATTCATATCTGTTTATGGGCTCATGTCAAAACTCATCTAAACATGTATCACTCCTTGCATTTATTGAACAGCAAATCCATTTTTCATGTAGCTAAAATGACAATATGTCAACAAAACAGAAATTTTCTTCTGAGCATGAAATAAAAAATGACTAAAAGTGAAATTACACCATCCATTCCCACTTACTTCTGTTCTCATTATTTATATTCTTTAAATTTTGATGCTGGAAAGGGGATATCCAATATTTCCAGATTCTACATACAAATGTCAAGCAGTAAGCATTGATTTCAGTTAAACTGAGTTTACATTGAATCTATAGTGTCTTTTCACATTAAAATGACTCATGAATTAACAGAAAAAAGTGAGCATAATTTATAATATCCTTTCTGTCTACAAAGATGGAAAAGAATAGCTCCTGATCAGGAAAAAAGAAATCAAACTTATGATTCAAAATGAGTTTTACAAACATTATTAAGTACATGGATATACATATGAAGCACAAAATATGAACCCAAAAGAACACTGTGAAAATCTACAGTCACCCAGCGTAAGAAGATTTTGCTGTCCATTTCATCTAAAACTAAGATATATTTATAATATTTTTACTCTTTAGCAGTAGACTCTCAGTAGCTTCTGCATTTCAAAAGAATGTAGGTAGTTCTTGACTTACAACCATTCATTTAATAACCATTTGAAGTTACAACAGCACTGAAAAAAAGTGACATGATCATTTTTTAGACTTATGACTATTGTAGCATTCCCATATGTGCTATAAAATTTGGATGCTCGTGACAGAGGGTTCTCCTCTGTCCTGGTCCTATTAGATCTCTTGGCAGCTTTCGATACTATCGACCATAGTATCTTGTTGCGACGGTTGGGGGGGTTGGGGATTGGTGGAACCGTCCTTCGATGGTTCTCCTCCTTCCTCTCCGACCGTTCGCAATTCGTGTTGGCGGGGGGGAGAGGTCCACCTCTAGGCCCCTGGTTTGTGGGGTGCCTCAGGGGTCGGTCCTCTCTCCCCTCTTGTTCAACATTTACATGAAGCCGCTGGGTGAGATCATCCGTGGTCTTGGAGTGAGGTGTCATCTGTATGCAGATGACACCCAGTTGTACATTTCCACTCCGGACCACTCCAACGATGCTGTGGGGGCTATGTCTAGGTGCCTGGAGGCCGTGCGGGAACAGGCTTCGGCTCAACCCATCCAAGACCGAGTGGCTGTGGTTCCCAGCGCCCCGATATAGCCAGCTGACACCTTCGCTGGCTATCGGGGGGGAAGTTCTGCCCCCCACAGAGAGGGCTCGCAACCTGGGAGTCCTCCTGGATGTACGGCTGTCGCTTGAACATCACATCACGGCCGTCTCCAGGGGGGCGTTTCATCAGATCCGTCGGATCTACCGGTTGCGGCCCTTCCTGGATTGGGACGCCTTGCGCACGGTCACTCAGGCCCTTGTCACCTCTCGCCTGGACTATTGTAATGCCCTCTACATGGGGCTCCCTGCGGGGAGCATCCGGAGACTCCAGCTGGTGCAAAATGCAGCCGCGCGGGTGATCATGGGGGCGTCACGTAGCGCCCATGGGACGCCTCTCCTGCGCGAGCTGCATTGGTTGCTGGTGGCTCTCCGGGTTCGCTTTAAGGTTCTAGTTTTGACCTTTAGGGCGACCCATGGCATGGGACCAGGTTACCTTCAGGACCGCATTCTGCCAGTGTTCTCCAACAGGCCGGTGCGTTCCCACAGAGAGGGTCTGCCTCGGGTGCCGTCGGCCGCTATGTGCCGTCTGGCGGCGCCGAGGAGTAGGGCCTTCTCTGTGGGTGCCCCCGCCCTCTGGAATACTCTGCCACCGGAGCTCCGTACCGGCACGGACCTGGGGGCCTTCAGGCGCGCGTTGAAGACCTGGCTCTTTGAGCAGGCCGGCCTTGGCTGAGATGGTTTTAATTTGGTCTCCATTTTATTAATTCTAAATTGGGTTTTAAGGGGTGGGGGTGGGGTTTTGTTAGTTTTATCAACCAGCCGATTGAAATTTAATATTTTTTAACTTTTTAGAAACCTGGCTTAATCCACAAACTCATGGGGACAACACCATATACATCCCAGGATTTAAGACATTTAGATCAGACAGAATTGAAGAAACATCAGGTAAAACAAAGGGTGGAGAATTATGTTTATATATCAACAACAGCTGGTCTCAGGATGTAACTATAATATATAAGTTCTGTGATGAAAATTTAGAATCTTTACATATCAACTGCAAGCCATTTTATTCTCCACGTGAGTTTTCCTCATTTCTCTTAATAGCTGTGTAAGTTCCTCCACAAGCCTGTGTAAACAAGGCATTACGAACTCTTGCTGATCAAATTATGGAGGTTGAATCCAAATACCCAGGTTCTCTTCCCATCATATTAGGAGATTTCAATCAAGCAAATTTAAGGAAAGAGCTCCCAAAATATTTCCAACATGTAAATTGTCCCACCAGAGGCAAAAATACTTTAGATCCCTGATACACAACAGTAAAAAATGCTTATAGGTCTTTACCACGAGCAGCTGTGGGACACTCTGACCACTGCATGATTCACCTTGTGCCTGCCTACAGACAAAGACTTAAAACCATGAAACCAACAATTAAATCAGTGAAGACTCAGAAGCAAAACTGAAACTCCAGGCTTGCCTTGATTGCACTGATTGGAATGTTTTTGAAGATCCCTCTGCAGATCTAGATGAACTCATAGATACTGTAACATCATATGTCAGCTTCTGCGAAGACTTATGTGTACCAACAAGGAACCTGAAAATATATAGTAACAATAAACTTTGGTTCACTGCTAAACCTAAGCAGCTACGTCGTTCCAAAGAGGAAGCCTACAGAAAAGGTGACAGAATGTTATACAACCAGGCCAGAAACATATTAACAAGAAAGATCAGAACAGTAAAAAGAAGTTACTCTGAAAAGTTAAGGAATCAGTTCTCAATAAATGAACCAGCAAACATGTGGCAAACTCTTAAAAACATCATTGGCTTCAGCAAATCTCCTTTCCAGGCAGAAGAAAATCAACAACTAGCAGATGACCTGAATGTGTTTTACTGCAGGTTTGAAAGGAAATTACAGCCACCTATCTCCACAACCCACATCTCAAACATACCAACAACAGCCAAGCCCAGACAAGATAACTCTTTCTTGCTTAAAAGTATGTGCTGACCAATTGGCCCCCATCTTCACCCGAATCTTCAATAAATCACTAGAGATGTGCTATGTTTCTTCCTGCTTCAAACGTTCTACCATCATTCCAGTGCCAAAGAAGCTGTCCATCAAGGAACTGAATGATTACAGACCAGTTGCTCTAACATCTGTAGTTATGAAAATCTTTGAAACGCTTGTGCTGTCCCACCTGAAAACCATCATAGATCTATTGTTAGATCCCATGCAGTTTGCATACCGAGCAAATAGATCAACAGATGATGCTGTTAACATGGCTGAATCTCGCAATACCTACGCAAGGGTCTTCTTTGTAGACTTCAGTTCAGTATTCAATACTATCACTCCAGACACTCTTCTAAGTAAATTAAACCAACTTGCGGTACCTGAACACACTTGTAAGTGGATAATAAGCTTCCTAACAGACATGAAGCAGCAGGTGAAGCTAGGCAGAATCACATCTGATACCTGTACAATCAGCACAGGGGTCCCCCGAGGCTGTGTGCTATCTCCACTTCTTCCTATATATCAATGACTGCATCTCAAATGATCCATCTGTTAAAATACTGAAGTTTGCTGATGACATAACAGTGATTGTTCTCATTCGAGACAACGACAAATCCACATACAGACAGGAGGTTTTACAATTTGTCTTGTGATGTAACCGGAATAATCTGGAACTGAACACACTCAAAACCGTAGAAATGGTGGTAGACTTTAGAAGAAACCATACTACCATACTACCACCTCTTACAATACTAGACAACACTGTATCATTAGTAGAGACCTTCAAATTTCTAGGTTCTACTATATCACATGACCTAAAATGGACACCTAACATCAAAAACGTCATCAAAAAAGCACAACAAAGAATGTTCTTTTTGCCCCAACTCAGGAAGCTCAAACTGCCCAAGGAGCTGCTGATACAGTTTTATAGAGGAATTATTGAGTCTATCATCTGCACCTCTATAACTGTCTGGTTTGGTTCTGCAACCCAACAGAACAGACACAGACTTCAGAGGATAATTAGGATTGCAGAAAAAAACAATTACTACCGATCTGCCTTTAATCGAGGACCTGTATATTGCATGAGTCAAAAAGAGGGCTGTGAAAATATTTATAGACCCCTCACATCCCAGACATAAACTGTTTCTATTCCTTCCCTCAAAATGACGCTATAGAGCATTGCACACCAGAACAACTAGACACAAGAACAGTTTTTTTCCCGAAAGCCATCACTCTGCTAAACAAATAATTCTGTCAACCCTGTTTAACTATTACAAAGTCTGCACTACTATTACGGTTAAATCTTGTCATCACTCCTTATCACCCATCCTCTCCCACTTATGACTGTATGACTGTAACTTTGTTGCTTTTATACTTACAATTTATATTTATTTATTTATTTATTTATTAATTTATTTATTTTGACATTTATATACCGCCCTTCTCCCGAAGGACTCAGGGTGGTGTACAGCCAAATCTATCCCAATACACATACAAAAGTTAAAATGAAATTAAATAGTGGGCTGTTAGAGTTAAAAACCAACCCTCCCCCCGGACATATTAAAACCCTGAATTTAAAATCCAAATTAAGAGGAGACAATTAAAACTTGTGTCAGCCCAGGCCAGCCTGCTCGAAGAGCCAGGTTTTTAGCACACGCCTGAAGGTTCTCAGGTCCGTGCTGGTACATATCTCAGGTGGCAGACTATTCTAGAGGGCAGGGGTCCCCACAGAGAAGGCCCTGTTCCTGGGAGCCGCCAGCCGACACATAGAGGCCGACGGCACCCGGAGAAGGCCCTCCCTGTGGGAACGCACCGGTCTGTTGGAGATCACCGGCAGAATGCGGTCCTGCAGGTAGCCTGGCCCAATGCCATGGATCGCTTTGAAGGTCAAAACTAGAACCTTAAAGTGAACCCGGAAAGCCACTGGCAACCAATGCAGCTCGTGCAGGAGAGGCATCACATGGGAGCTACGCGACGCCCCCATAATCACCCACGCGGCTGAATTTTGCACCAGTTGGAGTCTCCGGGTGCTCCCCGCAGGGAGTCCCATGTAGAGAGCGTTACAGTAATCCAGGCGAGAGGTGACAAGGGCATGAGTGACCGTGCGTAGGGTGTCCTGATCCAGGAAGGGCCGCAACTGGTAAATCAGGCGAACCTGATAAAACGCCCCCCTGGAGACGGCCGCAATATGATGTTCTAAAGACAGCCGTGCATCCAGGAGGACACCCAAGTTGCGAGCCCTCCCTGTAGGGGGTAGAATCTCTCCCCCAATAGCCAGCGAAGGTGTCAGCTGGCTATATCGGGGCGCCGGGAACCACAGCCACTCAGTCTTGGATGGGTTGTAGTCGGAGCCTGTTCCCGCCCATCCAATTCCGCACGGCCTCCAGGCACCGGGACATAGCCTCCACAGCATCGTTGGGGTGGTCTGGGGTGGAGATGTATAACTGGGTGTCATCTGCGTACAGATGACACCGCACCCCAAGACCACGGATGATCTCACCCAACGGCTTTACATAAATGTTGAACAAGAGAGGGGAGAGGACCGACCCCTGAGGCACCCCACAAATAAGGGGCCTAGTGGTGGACCTCTCCCCCCCTCACCAACACAAATTGCGAGAGGTTGGAGAGGAAGGAGGAGAACCATCGTAAGACAGTTCCCCCAATCCCCAGCCCCTCCAGCCGCCGCAAAAGATACTATGGTCGATAGTATCAAAAGCCGCCGAGAGATCTAATAGGACCAGGACAGAGGAAAACCCCCTGTCCCGGGCCCTCCAGAGATCATCGACCAACGCGACCAATGCTTGACCAATATTGACTGTTTCCTAGTATGATTGATTGCTTATTGTACCCTATGACTATCATTAAGTGTCATACCTTATGATTCTCAACTCCTGATGAATGTATATTTTCTTTTATGTATACTGAGAGTATTTACACCAATACAAATTCCTTGTGTGTCCAATCACACTTGGCCCATAAAGTATTCTATTCTATTCTAAGCTAAAAAGATTATAAAAACAATAAATCATCAAACGGATTGATGATGTTGGCTCATTTCCCCAACAATTCTCTCAAGTGCCTGAGTTTTTAATAAAAATGGGGAGGCCATTCTGACATCTGTATACACCAATTGAATAGGTCCACCTCTTAGATCATAAAAAGCATTCTAGGATTGCCACATCAGGAGATCAAAATTGGCTAAAGAAAATGTTTCTTGAGGTATTTGGATGTCAAGCCATATAGAAATGTAATCTGTTCATAGCAGCAGGTCCTTGCCAATAACAAGATCCTTGCATTCTAGACCAACTGAAAGTTCCAAATAATCTTCTAAAGTCTAGGTGAGTAGTGATAAGGGCACAACTTGTACACTATCTGATAAGAAAGGGCCACAACTTGTACACTATCTGAATTGGGCCAAAGATCCTATTATGTCTATTTAGTAATAGTTATGAATGCAGGAGGATTTCCAGATTGTGAGCCTTCTCCGTATGACACAATGCCACCCATCCAGAGACATTGTTGGAGACAACATCAGAAACATCCAAGAACCCTCATGAAAAAACAGCATCTGTGTCTTGGTTGGTTCAGCTTCATCCTATTTTGTTCCATCAAGACCCTAATAGTCACTAGAAATTATAGTATCTAAATGACTATTATCAAAAAATATACTATATGATGGTATATGTTTTCAGGAATTGGACTTCATTAGATGTAAATTAAATATATCGGCTTACATTTATATTAGCATTTAGGGTAATAAAATGAAAACTTCCTTATATAATATCAAGGCACAAAAAAGATGAAGATTCTCATGCTGTATTAAAAATGAATGAAAAACATAAAAACGTAAGCCATCATTATGAAAGCTGCAGCAGTCACTTCTTGGAACATTTGAGTTAGAGCTCTAATATGAAATCTTAATAAAAGTACATCCTGAAAGGATTGTAGCAAAAAGCTTCTTAAAGAGTTGCATATATTAGGGACTAAATAACCCTATCACCTCTGGCATTCATTGGGGACAAGCCAAGCCACAGAAGTTATGCTGCATTTCAGAAGAACCCAGTTCCATGCAAAGAGAAATGCTAATTGGCTTATTGTACTCCTTTGGTGAAAGTAAATTGTCCCCTTTGATCTGTGGCATGAGATTTATTTTGAAACATCAAAGTGCTCTCCAAAATCTGAACAAGGATGAAAAGCTATGCAAGCACTGTATTTTCCTGCCCTTTGAGGAATGGGGGGGGGGTGAGTAATCAGTATTCCAAGTGCTGAGAGAATGGAAATGTGTTAGAGTTAGAAATGTGAAATAACAGCTCCATAAGGATTTTTTTTGCCATCTGTATTATGTCAAAGCTATTCAAAAGGTTTTCAAATAGTTATTTTCAGAGTCATATCCTTTACAAGAACAATAATTTGGATGCATACCCTTTGACATATTTTTTAATTTTAATTTTAGTATAAAGCAGACTCATTATTTTAACTTTGTGTTCATGAATGTGGCTATTTGCCTTTCAGAACTATCTTAAAAGGCTCTGACTGGTATGCATCCCTTATATTGCTTAGAACCAAGTTTATAGGATAATCTATTTCTGTATGGGTCAGACGTGGTGGAATGTACTGAAGACGTGGATTCCTGGGGGAAGGGTTGCATTCCAGAGAAATAAGAGATAATTCAGCTCAGATATTATGCATGATAAAAAGAAGGTGAAGACATCCCCAACCAATAGTTCACAGAGTATACTGCATATGCAGAAAGTAGACTTCAATCTGGCAAGATTTTGTCTATAGGTATGAAACAAAAAAGATCTCAGTTTGGACAAATTGCCATGTGTCTCTCTTGGTTTTGTGCCTGGTGCATCTCATTCTCTTAGATAATTTTACTCCATTAGGAGAGGATTAATGTCAATCATTTTTGCTTCCTTTCTGATGCGGTCCATGAATAAGCAATTCATGTTGATGATTTAGGAGGGGATTCACATATATGTCTCTTCTATCTGTCTTAATAGTCTGATTTTTTTTAACAGTTATAGTACAAGTATAATACAAAAATATGCTATAAATTATTTTTAACTGTTATAATTTATGTTTAACCATTTGTAATATAGTGATTTTCTAAGAGTTGTTAATGGGTTGGATTCCTAATTTATTTCTAAATTAATAAACAAGTGAAAACTATGTTTTAACTCTTTCCCCTCTCTTGGATTATGGCAGGCCATAATCAACAGGTGGTACTTGTAGCCAGTTCTTCTGTTGGCAAATACTAACCACCTATCTGATCAAGAAAAAAGAAACTAAATAAATGAAAGTCTATATTCAATGTATTCACAATGAAAATATGGAAGCAGAAGACAGGAGAATTAAACCTAAACTTAGTTCACAAGGGTATAAATGGGGTTATCAGCTCACTGACATACAGTCTTTTATTTTATTTTAGTAAATATCCCTGTGGAAAATTATAGGGCATTTTGAAAAACATAACCGAGTATTTATCAGTATAAAGTTGATAAAAGGATAATGCTAAATAAAATGTCTTAGCATTCCTGTTCTATTAGCTTTAAGTATCTTGCCCAGCTAAAATTGTGCCCTCATATCTTGTATAAAATGAAAATGTTGCTACTTGCAGCTTGTCTCTGCTATACATGTCAAAATGGATGTTTCTAATTCTATCTTTCCTGCAAAGATAAAGATGTCCTCCTATGCTAATATCTGCAAATTATATTTGGCAGAGAGCTTCTGTAATAGAAACATAATCATAATTGAGACATTTAAATGGCCTCTGTACAAGAAACTCTCTCCTGTACATCTGGTGCTTCTTGGAAACTTAAACAGCAGAGAATTCATTTTAATTTGTTTAATGCCATGTTCTTGTCCATAATGATGGCTATGAACTATCCAACTAATTTCTCCGGTGCCAATTTCACAAACAATGATTGTAGTTTAGGAACAGATTTGTTCAGGTAAGTTCATTTTGCACTAGAACAAACCAACTTTACTGCAAGCAGGAGCACCACATATAAAAGCTCTTCTCCTCTGCAAACATCAAGACATTGCCTACAGCTTGTCCAATACAAGCAAATACCTATGAAGGCTAAATGTGTTTTCTAGCTGATCATTTTTCAGTCCAGAATAAATTATTCAGCATGAGTACCCTAAATCCCTTAAGAATGGCTTGTGTTACTTTATTGCAGTCCAAAAACAACTCCAAACAGAAAGCTTAAAAATCCTGAGAAAACATCTAAAAATCTACCTCTAGTTTTTGGCAATGACTCCAAGTAGACCTAACCTAACCCTAACCCTATATTCATTTTAGCTGGCAATAGGATTTTCCAATGTATTTTACTGGGTCCACGTTGCTTACATTTAAAAATCTCTAAGAATATATCTCTAACATTAGCTTTTGGCCATGATACCAAGTAGACCTAACCCTAACTTTAATCCTAGATACAGTTTCATTGGCAAATATATTTTCCCATTGTTTTACTGTAGTCCACAAATAACTCCACATGAAAAGCTGTCCATATCCCTTGCCTTAGAAAACAACTAAGAATCTATCCCTACCATTAGTTTTTAGCCTTAATTCCAAGTAGACCTAATCTTAACCTTAACCCTAACCCAGGATTCATTTTCATTGGCAGTGAGGTTTTCCCTTGTATTTTACTGAGTTCAAGAAACAACTCAGAATGAAAAACTCAGTATATTTTTTCTTAGAAAACTGCTAAGAATCTATCCATAGGATTAGTTTTTGAGCAAAAATCTATATACAGTACATGCACTGTTTATTTGTACTGCATTGGGCAAAAGAACTGTGGAAAGAATTGGAACAAGATCTTTATGAAATACTGTTAAAAGTGTTGAATATCTTCTTGGCTCCAAGGAGTTAAAAGTAAGAGTTAACAAATACAAGGGTGCAAAAAAAAAGTATTCCTAGATAAGATCAAAAGTCAATTATGTCCTAAATTCCCTTTCCCATGATAGCCAATATGACACTTTTTGCAGTACAAGTCCATATGTACTGCAAAACTACTAACTATTAAACATGTTTCCACAAGCCAATGGTTTTCAGATGGACTGGATGCAAATCCCAACATTTTCATTTTAATTAGCCTATATAAAATTCATCTTAATATATTTAAGGGAAGTTCATCTCTATAAATATTTCTCAGATTGTGGAAGTTCCAAGTGCATGGTCCAGCTCCCAGAATTCCCCAATTGTGGTCTCAATTGTTGAAAATTCTGGCAGGTGTAATCCAGAGGAATGATTGGTTGAATCCATTGAGTAAATCAACTTGTAATTTCAATGAAAGTTTGCCCATTAAAATTAGTATTTAGCTACTTGATTAAGATGAAATCAAGTACCACATATTTTCAAACCTCATCAAAGGCTGATTTTGATTACCATTTTAAAAAAGCAAAGTTCCCTGAAGGTGTTTAGCTAGGTTAAATGGATTAGTGGCTCCTCCTCCTCCTCCTCTTCCTCCCATGATTGTTTCTACTGATGCAGAGATACGAAAAACTGACCACCTATACATCTGGAATGTATCTTATGGCAATCTGAGAAAGTTTTCTACAGTATGGTGAAAGTGCAGAAACCCTCAGTTGCTATGGCTAATAACTACAGCAACCAGTAACTTTAGGTCAGGGGTCTCCAACCAACATCCTGGCCTATTATCAAGGGAATTCTCATCCAAATCTTTCACAGGATAAGGAACAGGGATGGGCTGTAACTGGTTTGTCTCAGTTTGGGTGAACTAGTAGCTAATTTTATCATTTTTAATTGCTGTTTGGCAAACTGGCAAATCCCACCCTGGCTGGCCCCGCCCTCCATGCCCCTCCTCTCCCAGGAGTCTCCTATTTGGCTTGTTTTGGATACCAGGTAAGTAAAGGATCTGCAGGGGGCCTTGTGAAGGACAAAAATTGACCTCTTGGAGGCTCGAGGAAAGCCTCTGGAGCCCAAGGAGGGCGAAAAACAAGCCTCCCAGAAGTTCTGGAAGTCCGATCTCCAGAAGGCCTCTGGAGCCTGGGGAGGCCATTTTTGCCCTACTGGAGGCTTGAGGAAAACCTCTGGAGCCCGGGGAGGGCAAAAACAGTCTTCCCCCAACATGGTGCAGGAGGCTGACTAGGTCACGCCCACCCAACAGCTGAGCAGAGAACCGATCGCTAAGATTTTTGAAGCCCATCCCTGATAAAGAAGGTTAGTTTAAGTCAGAAAAAAGGTTGGAGAGCTGTGGACATCAGAAAATAAGTCAATAGAAAATTTATAGGAAATAATAGCTTCTTCATTCTGTAATCTTCACTGCAGTACACCAATTCTCATTCTATCAGAAGGAAAAATAAAATATTTGAACTATCATTGCACTTCTTTATATATGCAGGCACACATTTGGATTAGAGGAAAACAGAACATACAAATATCAGTGAAAAAGAAAAAAGAGACAATTCTTCATGTAATGATAAATGCAATAATTGTGACACATTATTGAAAATTAATTCACAACCTAAAATAAACTGAAATTTAAAACAGCATTTTAAAACACATTTATAGATCAAATATTAAAAATAATTTAAAAACAAGTGTGAGGTAGATGGGGTAGGGGAGAGACTATTCTTGTGAAGGATTTAGAAGTCACCAAATAACCACCAAATTAAACTCCAATAGGTAAGGTTATGATATCTTCCATGTATGAAAATTAAATTTAGATGAGGCAATATTATGATCTAATAAGTATTCTCAACTATTAAAATCTCAATCATAATAATCTGATTCATAGCCAAAATAAGCAGATGTTCAAAACACCTGTGTATCTAGATAATCATTAGTAGAATTGTGATAATTAATAAATGAACAGGTTTGTTATAACATTTAATTAACAACAACTATTAAAATCCTTCTGGATTCCTTATTTCTTGTTCCAGCACAACTTTTGAAGACTTGTTAATTAAAAAAAATGCTTCATCTCTAGCAGGCCTTAAATTTCCATTAATATATTCTTGACCAGCTAGTCTCTTAAATAGCAGATCATTCTTTTGCAGAAGAATATATTTTTATGTAAGAAAATTACAAGATTTAAACTGCCTAACCTTTTTAGAACCAGTTTCTATATCAGATTTGATTACCAGATCTATTGTCCAAAATAATAAAAACAAATAATAATAATGTAAAAATTACTCCCCCTCCCCAAAACATGAGTATCATGTCTTTGGAAACTCCCTAAACTGTTTTGAATAGCTGTTAGAAGACATTTCCATGACTCCCAAGATCTCTTTCCTAATAAAACATTCCTTTGTTTTTATTTCTTACCATTTTTTCACTTCTGTCCTGCATAATTTGACATTGCCTACAAACTTAATTATAACACCATATAATTTATAAACATTAAAATATACTAATCTCAGTTACTGCAGTTTTTTTTCTCAAGTGAACCAAAAAAGAGTACATTGTTTTAATCCAACTTATTTATATGAGACAATAATTGAGACAGATTTAACAGATAATCAAAGTTGGAAGGGACCTTGTAGGTCATCTAGGCCAACCCCCCGCCCAAGCAGGAGACCCTACACCATTTCTAACAAATGGCAAACCTTCTGCAAACGTTTCACTTTGAAGAAACCAGGTATACAGAGAGGCTGTTAAAAGTCATTTTGTATCCATATAGAGCATAGGTTTCACCTCCCCATGAATAACGAATAATGTGATATCTTTATAAAGTCCTTTATCTAATTACCTATTGCCCTGTCCCTAGAGATATGCAAGGTATCAACCTCTCCATCTTCAATCATTTTTTGAAAAGCAGTATGGAATGCTTGTTCCTTTCTTCTACAGGAAATTCATTAAATTTCAGTACTTTCAGTGTCCTAAAACAATGCAGGGACATTCCAGGAGTTGAACCAGTAACTTTAGGTCAGGGGTCTCCAACCTTGACCACTTTAAAACTTGTGGACTTCAACTCCCAGAATTTCTCAGCCAGCAAAGTGGCCAAAGTAAGAGACCCCTGCTTTAGGTAAGCACTGAGATGTGTCATCTATGACAGAAGGGAAGCAAATAAGCTTACTGTGTCACAGGAGTGAATAAAATAAGATATAACTCCTAGATTGACATATAAAAAAACCTATATCACTTTGTATCCACTTGTTTCTTTTTTACATTATCTTTCTCTGCCCTAGTGTTATTATCCTCTATAATCATTGCTTATCTCAAGGGAATAATAGTTATTATTATGGTATTTCAACCATGTTTGGCAGTTATATTCACTCAGGGTGGGATTCTACCTGGTCAGACTAGTTCTATAGTTGTTATGATTCTGCCCAGTTCAGAGAACCGACAAATCACACCACTGGCTGACCACTCCCTTCCCCACCCCACTCACTCACTCCTTACTTGGCATGCATGCCATCCAACTTGCCTGCATTAGCTTAATTTTTGGTAAGTAGCTATTTTTCCTTTTTTTCTCGACCATCAGCTGTTCCGACTATCAGTTGTGCTGGGAGATTTAGATTAACTAGAAAGCAGGAAATTGTTGGATTTTTTTGGTTTCTAGCTAAGCTAAAAGCAGAGCTGAACTTTCCTTTACGACTGAAGCTTCTATTTTTCAGTGCAGATTCAGATAGCAGATTGCAGAATGGTAGATAACAGATAACTGATAACAGATAATCAGAGTTGGAAGAGACCTTATAGGTCATCTAGTCCAACCCCCCACCCAAGCAGGAGACTCTACACCATTTCTGACAAATGGCAGTCCAATCTCTTCTTGAAAATCTCAAGTGATGACGCTCCCACAACTTCTGAGGGCAAACTGTTCCATTGGTTGATTGTTCTCACTGTCAGAAAGTTTCTCCTTATTTCCAGGTTAAATCTTTCCTTGTTCAGTTTCCATTCATTATTCCTTGTCTGGCGTACAGGTGCTTTCGATAATAGCTTGACCCCTTTCTCCCTGTGGCAGCCCCTCAAATATTGGGAGACCACTATCATGTCTCCCCTGGTCCTTCTATTCACTAGACTAGCCATGCCCGGTTCCTGCAATCGTTCATTGTATGTTTTAGCCTCCAGTCCCCTAATCATCCTGGTTGCTCTTCTCTGTACTTTTTCTAGAGTCTCAACATCTTTTTTATAATGTGGTGAACAAAACTGGATGCAGTACTCTAGGTGTGGTCTTACTAAGGCTTTATAGAGTGGTATTAGTACCTCACTTGATCTTGATTGTATCCCTCTGTTAATACAACTTAGGTTTGCATTAGCTTTTTTGGCTGCTGCTGCACACTGCTGGCTCATGTTTAGTTGGTTATCCACTAAGACTCCAAGATCCCTCTCACAGTCACTGCTATTGAGCCTGGTTTCACCCAGTCTATATGTGTACTTTTGGTTTTTCTTGCCTAAGTGTAGGACTTTACTTTTCTCTACATTGAATTTCATTTTGTTAGATGTGGCCCAGTGTTCTAGTCTGTCAAGATCCATCTGGATCTTGAGCCTATCTTCTTGGGTGTTAGCTATTCATGTTAGTATCATCTGTAAATTTGGTAAGTTGCCCTTCTATTCCTTCATTTAAGTCCTTAATGAAGATATTGAAGAGTACTGGGCCTAGGATTGAACCTTGTGGCACCCCACTGCTTACTTCCCTCCATGTAGACTTAGACCCATTAAGGACTACTCATTGAGTACGGTTTGCCAGCTAGTTGCGAATCCATCTAGTGGTGGTGCTATCTATTCCACGTTTTTCTAGCTTACTAAGAAGTAGGTTGTGTTCTACTTTGTTGAATGCCTTGCTGAAATCTAAATATATTATGTCCACAGTATTTTGCTGGTCTACTAATTTAGTCACTGTGTTGAATGAAATAAGATTGGTTTGGCATGATCTGTTCTTAACAAACCCGTGCTGACTTCTAGTTATTACTTTACTTGTTTCTAAATGTTGGCAGATCTGTTTTTTTTATAGATCCCATTTGGCTCCGTGGTTTACGGAGGAGCTACGGGAGATGAAGTGCCGGAAAAGACGTCTAGAGGGCATTTGGAGGGCGACTCGTTCTGAATCTGACCGAACACAGGTAAGATCTCATATTAAGACTTACCTTGTGGCGATAGGGGCGGCAAAATCTTCGTATTTCTCCGCCCTTATTGCGTCGGCAGGAAATCGGCCTGCCGCCCTGTTTAGAGTGACCCGCTCTCTGCTCGAACCGAGAGCGCGGGATGACCTCTTGCAGGGTAGAGCAGAGGAGTTTTCTCGATTCCTGCATGATAAAATCGCTCAGATCCGGGAGGGGCTTAACTCCAATTGGATGGTCCCGGGGGAGGTGTCCGGGGCAGGTCTTGTGAATGTTATTTGGGGAGAGTTCGATCCTGTGACCGCCGAGGGTGTGGACAGGTTGCTGGGGAGTCTGAATGCCACCACCTGTTTATTGGACCCGTGCCCTTCCTGGCTGGTTTCGGCCGCCAGGGAGATGACACGAGGCTGGCTCCAGGGGATTATCAATGCTTCTTTGAGAGAGGGGTCGCTCCCGACCGCCCTGAAGATGGCGGTGGTGCGGCCCCTCCTCAAGAAGCCTTCCCTGGATCCAGCTGTTTTAAATAACTTTCGTCCAGTCTCCAACCTGCCCTTTGTGGCGAAGGTTGTTGAGAGTGTGGTGGCACGTCAGCTTCCTCAGTACCTGGAGGAAACAACTTACCTCGATCCGTTCCAATCGGGCTTCAGGCCTGGGCATAGCACTGAGACGGCATTGGTCGCGTTGGTTGATGATCTCTGGAGGGCTCGTGACAGAGGGTTCTCCTCTGTCCTGGTCCTATTAGATCTCTCGGCGGCTTTCGATACTATCGACCATAGTATCCTGTTGCGACGGTTGGAGGGGTTGGGAATTGGGGGAACCGTCTTTCGATGGTTCTCCTCCTTCCTCTCCGACCGTTCGCAATTGGTGTTGGCGGGAGGGGAGAGGTCCACCTCTAGGCCCCTGGTTTGTGGGGTGCCTCAGGGGTCGGTTCTCTCCCCTCTTTTGTTCAACATCTATATGAAACCGCTGGGCGAGATCATCCGTGGTCTTGGGGTGAAGTGTCATCTCTATGCAGATGACACTCAGTTATACATCTCCACCCCGGACCACCCCAACGATGCTGTGGGGGCTATGTCCAGGTGCCTGGAGGCCGTGCGGGATTGGATGGGCGGGAACAGGCTCCGGCTCAACCCATCCAAGACCGAGTGGCTGTGGTTCCCGGCGCCCCGATATAGCCAGGTGACTCCGTCGCTGGCTATTGGGGGGGAAATTTTGCCCCCCACAGAGAGGGCTCGCAATCTGGGAGTCCTCCTGGATGTGCGGCTGTCGCTTGAACACCATGTCGCGGCCGTCTCCAGGGGGGCATTTCATCAGATCCGTCGGATCTACCGGTTGCGGCCCTTTCTGGATCGGGACGCCCTGCGCACGGTCACTCAGGCCCTTGTCACCTCTCGCCTGGACTATTGTAATGCCCTCTACATGGGGCTCCCTGCGGGGAGCACCCGGAGACTCCAACTGGTGCAGAATGCGGCCGCGCGGGTGATCATGGGGGCGTCACGTAGCGCCCACGTGACGCCTCTCCTGCGCGAGCTGCATTGGCTGCCAGTGGCTTTCCGGGTTCGCTTTAAGGTTCTGGTTCTGACCTTTAAGGCGATCCATGGCATTGGACCAGGTTACCTACAGGACCGCATCCTACCGGTGATCTCCAGCAGGCCAGTGCGAGCACACAGGGAAGGCCTTCTCCGGGTTCCGTCGGCTGCCATGTGTCGCCTGGCGGTCCCAAGGGGTAGGGCCTTCTCTGTGGCGGCCCCTGCCCTCTGGAATACTCTGCCACCGGAACTGCGTACCGGCATGGACCTGAGGTCCTTCAGGCGCGCGTTGAAGACCTGGCTTTTTGAGCAGGCCGGCCTGGGCTGAGAGAGGGTTTCAATGTGTCTCCATTAATTTTAATTTGGGGGTTTTAAGGGGGTGGGGTGGGCTTTTTATTCGGCCAAATATCTAATTTAATCTTTTTTAACTTTTGTATTATTGTTGGGGTTTTAGATTGGCTGTACACCGCCCTGAGTCCCTAGGGAGAAGGGCGGTATAAAAGTTAAATAAATAAAATAAATAAAATAAATAAAATTATCTTTTCCAGTATCTTCCAAGTATTGATGTTAGGCTGATTGGTCTACAGTTTCCTGGGTCTGTAAGATGTTGATTGATAGTATCTGCTAAGAGATATAGAGAGTAATGTTGCCTACACTCACCTGGAGATGACAGGAAATCTTGCCTTTCTGCTCCTGGAATTGTTCAAAAAGTATGCTAATACTGCTCCTATTTCTAAGGACCCAGAAATAGACTTTGAAAAGGGAGTCAAGAGTCTTCAATTACTGCTTTACTTGACACTGTCAATGAATCACTGACCCTACATTGATTGATGTAGAAATATCCCTTTAAGATATCTTTAATTTCCACTATGGCATCTTTAAAAACTAATTATCAATTCATTGCCTATCTTGTATAAAGTTAGCATAGAATGCATCAGAAGTGTATTAGGTGAGAATATGGGTTTTGATCTGGCAAGTCAGTTCTGACTTTTAGAACTGCTTAGGCAATTTTAAAGTTGTTATATATTGCAGCAGTTACTGTATATTTATTTTAATTTGGGTTTCCCATTGGTCATATATTATGGGCCAAAGAAAAGGTACTAAAAGTTAACAAAGAGTAAGTAGTGCGTACTGTATTATCAGTAACAACTGTCCTCTAATTAGTATAGCAATTAATAGAATGAATGGCAGAAGGGTTAACTTGTTCTCCATGTAATGTTTGATAGTATTCTCTTCCCACATTACACCCATCACAGCTGCTATTTGTTTTCGTATTTCTTTTTTAAATCTGAAAATCACAGCAAATACAAAGTAATGTTAACATCATGTCTAATTCAGTACAAATGCATATGAAGATACCTTTTTATCCATTTGTGCAATTGCTTATAGAAAACATATTTCATTAGAAAATAAATTCTTACAGTGTCATTTCTGAATGCAGTGATAAAAAGAAATAAGAAGGCTTGAAGTACCATGGGAATGAATGGACAATTGCAAGAAAGAATATAGCACTTAATCTATTAAATGTGACCTTGTTCTTTGTAATTGTAATAAAATAAATTAAATAATGTTTGTATGTATTAGCATGGAGCACTTTGGCTGAGTGCATAACCATAACTCATAAGGCAGTTTTAAAGTGACCAAATTCAATAGGCATCTGAATATGGTTAATACGGCTCATATTTTACATGCTAAACTCTCAACATATATTTTCTCTTTTGGTATCTTTGGAAATGCCCTTGTTAGAATGCCCTTGTTGTTATTACTAAAGAATCTTCCCTTCTCTTAGAAACAGCTTAATTGCCTCTCCCAAATGTGACATTTTATAAAGCTGCTCTATTACTGCACACAGAATTGGAGGAGTGTGGTTTTTGTTTCCTAATTAGAAAACGGGAACAAGAAGCAGTTTCAAGTTTAGCAATGAGACAATGGTTATAAACACTATTTACCCTGCATTCATTATTTGATAGAAATGTTGATTAATTAGATACACAGATAAATAGATTAGAGTGGAGGCAAAAAGACAAGTGAAAGATCCTAAGATTAATACATTAGCAAATACCATTTGGGTAACAGGTTCCCAGTCTCACAAAGCTTCTATTTACAAACCAGTCAGAACCACTAAAGTAGGCAAAGGTTGCATTTAGTCATAAACATTTGTGGTGACATAGCCAATTCCAGAAATGCTAATGAATAATAAGTTCCTCCCTAAATAGTGCCATTCTGCTGCAAATGTACTAGATTTTAATAGGTTTAAAATATACATGGAGAGAGAGTGTCCCTTAATCATTTCGTCATGGTGGCCATGTACATTGTTTAAATAAGTAAATAAATAAATCACATAAAGATACAAAGAGATGTAGCCCATCATGTTCCCAATGCTGCAGCTTCTTTCTTCCTAAGAATGGATAATGCTGTGATTTTGTTTTACTGCTTGTATTTGTGTATATGTGCTGCAGTAAAATTCCCAGTAAACTCCTTTTTGATCTCTAATACAGTAATAATTCTAGGTTATTAACAAGATAAATATTGTGCAATCTTGAAAGAGTCAATATATGAGTCAACATGAGTTAACATGAAGGAGTTCTTGGAGTCTTAGTGGACAATCAATTAAATATGAGCCAATAGTGTGTGGTGGCAGCCAAAAAGCCAATGCAATCCTAAATTGCATTAACAGAGGAATACAATCAAGACCAAGTGAGGTATTAATACTACTCTATAAAGCCTTAGTAAGACCACACCTAGGGTATTGCATCCAGTTTTGGTCACCAAACTATAAAAAAGATGTTGAGACTCTAGAACGAGTGCAGAGAAGAGAAACCAAGATGATTAAGGAACTGGAGGTTAAAACATACAATGAACAGTTGCAGGAACTGGGCATGGTTAGTGTAGTGAAGAGAAGGACCAGGGAGACATAATAGCAGCGTTTCAATATTTGAGGGGCTGTCACAGAGAGGAGGGGGTCAAGCTATTTTCTAAAGCACCTGAAGACTAGACAAGGAATAAAGGATGAAAACTGAACAAGAAGAGATTCAACCTGGAAATAAGGAGAAATTTTCTGATAGTGAGAGAATCAACCACTGGAACAGCTTACATTCAGAAGTTGTGGGAGATTTATCACTGGAAGTTTTCAAGAAGAGACTGGAGGGCCATCTGTCAAAAATGGTGTAGGATCTGCTTGGCTGGGAAGTTAGACTAGATGACCTAAAAGGTCTTTTCCAACTCTGTTAATCTGTAGCTATATGCTTAAAATGATTTTATAAAAGGTTTTGTATCTTGTAAGTAGATAATCATTATCAATTTAAAAAGCAAATCATATAATTTTTCCAATCTAATTGGTTTTAGATCTTTCCTGCAAAAAACATTTATTTACAATTACCTTGAACATGCAGATTTTATTTCAATCATTATTGAAATCACATTTAATATCAAGAGGGGTAGGACAGATTTTGAGATGGACCAAAAATTAAAGTCAAATGGAAAATTTCATCTGATCTTGCTTCAGATATAATACTCAGACATTAAATGGATATCATGAACATCTATTTAAAGCTTTTAAGCCAGAACAGTTGTAGACTACAGTAATTGGGAATCCTGCAAAATCTGAATTTAGCTAAAATGAATCTCCTTGTAAATATTACAAATTACATTAATCTGAGTTCAAATCACTATTGTGAGAATGGAATGGAAAAGTTCATTCCCTCAGATCTCTGTGTCCTGCCCAATTATTTATAACCTCCTTTCCAACACATGAATACCCTTTATGTGTGAACATATCCATAATTGCTGGGGAGAAAAGGGGTCCAGAATCTGGAATGTGACTACTTAAAATAGAAATTTTTTTCTATACAGGTTCAATTATGAAATATATGCAGTTAGTGGATTTATCGGTGAAGGAGACAACACCAATCCCCAGCCAGCCTTATGACTTCTCTTCATCATCCCCAATAGGATTGCCAAAGTAGGACAGAAAAGTTACATATACTATACAGTATGTCCTCAATTTCTTCCCATGAACCACATTTAAGACCTTTCCCTTGCTGATGGATTAATTTGATTACTGAGCAGCAGTATAGAACATAGTGTTCAGATTGCTGCTGTGCGGAATTTTTGCCTAATAATAGCATTAATGTTACATTAGTCATGTTATATATGTAGTAGAGATATAACTACATCGACATGCACTATAAACGAAATGTAATTTTATATTCTCCCTATTAATAGTTACTTAACTGCTACATTTTAATTGCCCTTTTTGAAGAACACTGAGAAAAATGATTTGTAATTTTATGCTTCTGTAGTAATGGTTTCCATGCTGTGTTTTAATTCTAGATTATTGTATTAGATTGTACTCAGGCCTTTTACTGCTTTAAATTCTATTAAGACTCTGCACTCTTCAAAAAATAGTCAGAACAAGTACTTCTCACTTGTATGAGTTGCTCTTTACTATTTATTAAAGAAGTCTATTTTTTTTCAGGCTATTGTGTGATTTTATTACATTATACTACTGTATATTAATTAGCTTTATTATTTTAAATGAGATTTTATATTCTGTAAGCCACCTTGAGTGACCATGGGCAAATAGACGGCAATATATATTCAATAAATTAATACAAATAAATATGTCACATGAAGGTTACATCCACCTCATCTCTGCAAAGGCAAAAACATCACAATATGTCATGATCTGGCTCATGACGCGATTGAGTTTGACACCCGTGCTCCAGTGGTGGGATTCAAATTTTTTTACTACTGGTTCTGTGGGCATGGCTTGGTAGATGTGGCAGGGGAAAGATCCTGTAAAATCTCCAGTCAGAGGTGGTTTTTGCCAGTTCTCTGAACTACTCAAAATTTCTGCTACCAGTTCTCCAAAATTGATCAGAACCTGCTGAATGCCACTTCTGCCATGCTCTAAATCATTTATGAAATTTCCTTTTTGCTCCATCTGTTTTCCTCCCACCATCACATCCCTTAGTATAGTGTTTCTCAATATTCACAGCTTTAAGATGATGGCCTGAAGAATTCTGGGATTTGAAGTTCACTCATCTTAAAGTTGAAGACAGAGAGAGAAGGAGAGGGAGATAGAGAGTTGTTTCTATAGGTAAAAGATTACATTTATTTGTGCTAAATTTCACAATAACAGTTTCAGGTTAGTATTTGCTGTTTGATTATTCCATGTTTCAGTCAACTAATATCCTTGGCTTCTAGGACAGTTACAAGTATATTGACAAATATGGGTGATCATAGTTCAGATGTTAGCCTGGCCTCAGGGAGACTTAGGTTTTAATCCAGCCTGTCATAGAATCTTTTGAAACTCATTGAAACTGATTAAGAGATTTTGACTGATAAGTCTCTGAGCCCAACCTAATTCTCATGTTTCCAACGTTCCATAATTCTTAGACCCATGTTGACTCACCATTTTCACTGTTTATCCTTCTTTTTCAACTGCCTGAAAAACCATAGGCAGAAACATTTTGTAGGTATTTTAGTCACATAGATCAGAACACACACTATGTGTGTATACCAGCCAAGCTTCTGCCACTGCGGCTCCTAAAAGACTGTTAGAGCAGTTAAAAAGATTAGAAATTATCATTATGCACTTATATTTCTTTTTATTGATCCTTTAGGGGAGACTAACTTAATAACTTAGCTGGAGTACTTTTTGCATTTCTTAAGATTTGCTCACTGTTATGAAGATAACAATCAAATGGCTTCATTGGTTCATTGCCAATAAGTTTCCTGATCAGCGGATCTGGAAATAAAAACAAGAGCCCAGTACTGTTCTAGAAAAACACGGCTAATGAAAGCTACATTTATCTCCAAACTTGAAACCATGAATCTTCTCTATTACTCTTCAATATGGGACTTTCAATAGTCTCTATTTTTCCAAATTCTTGCTCTATAGATGCTTGCAACTGGTACCCAAAAATATTCTGGATATACTTTTGGACTCACCTAGTCCTTGATTTACAACTCTGGTAGGGATAGGAATATTTCTCATTAAATGGTTTGGTTGTTAAATTAGACATCACATGACCCACACCTGAACTTACTACTTACGTCATAAATGCATGACAATTGCCAAACACTTGAAGCATGATCAAGTGACCACAGGGATGCTTATTTATTTATTTATTTATTTATTGAATTTTTATACTGCCCCCTCTCCCAAAAAGGGACTCGGAGCCGTATACAGCCTACTAAAAACGAACAATATATACAATTAAAAACAGATTAAACAAATTAATCCGGCCGAAATCCAATTTAAATACAAAAATATAACTAATAAATTTAAAATTTAAGAATTATATTAAAATTTAAAACCTAGTTAATTTAAAACCCCAAAAAAATCATTTACTGGGCCAGGCCGGCCTGTTGAAAGAACAGGGTCTTTACTGCGCGCTGGAAGGTCTAGATGTGGGTAATGGACCGTATCTCCGGGGGCAGGTCATTCCACAGAGAAGGCCCGCACCCTCGGGGTCGCCAACCGGCAACGATCAGGCGGCAGAACCCTGAGGAGGGCAACCCTGTGGGAGCGCACTGGGCGACGGGAGGCTGTTGATGGCAGCAGGCGGTCCCGTAAGTACCCAGGTCCCAAGCCATGGAGCGCTTTGAAAACGATCAATACCACCTTGAATCGGATCCGGAAGGCCACAGGAAGCCAATGCAGCCTGCGGAGAAGTGGTGTTACATGGGAGCTCCGAGGGGCTCCCAAGATCACCCGCGCAGCCGCATTCTGGACCAACTGCAGCCTCCGGACATTCTTCAAGGGGAGCCCCATAAGACTTAGTTCTTATAGCCATAAGAACAAGTAGTAGTTGTAAGTCACTTTTTAGTGTTGTTGTAACTTCCAATAGATGCTAAATGTCCTAAGCTGTTCCGTAATTAATATACAGAAGTCATAATTAACAACCATTAATTAACTTCATTGGTCCTCATGTACAGTAACAATGTCCCTGTTGGTTGCTGTATTTTATTAAGTAATATCAAACCCCACAATTTAAGAATTGATTGGTTATACAAAACCTCCTTTCATGTATCATTATAACAATTAATGCTACATAAAAGTTAGCCATCAATTAGCTTGACCCAGAGTTCTAAACATATTACATAGAGGAAGGAAGGGGACTCAATTTTCTGCACTAAGCATCATTTGAAACATTGGTACAAATTGATCATGTTGTTTTCTAAAAGCTCTGTCCTACTAAAGTTCAGGGGTGGAGAATGAAAGAGTAGCCAGATACTAAAGGTTAAAAGTGGTTAAAGCATTCCCAGAAATATTATTCTGGAGAATTATTAAAATCAACCTCTGGATTCATATCCAATAAATACTATTGCTGATGTAAAAGATGTCTAGAAGGTCTAGGCTAGAAGACAGTTATGAAGAACAATGTAGTCAATAAATCAATAAATCAGTAACAAATTCCAAATGTGGAATGTAAAAGAAGTTGAAACAAAAGGAGTTTACAGTAACAGAGTCTCCCTTTGACAGTCTTACAAAGTTTCACAACTGAGGTTCAGCTGACAACCATAATAATTCTGACTCTCAAGAAGGCCATTTCTCCCAGAAAGTCTGACGTGCAATTTGGTGCTGTTTCACAACATTTATTCCTCCGTTCCTCCACACTTCTGCAGCAGTGCTATCCAGGACTGAAAGGTTGTAGATCCAACAAAAAGAAAAGCTGGAGATTAAAAAGTACAAGGAACATTAATATGCAGTTCCTAGAATTCAGGAAAAGCGGGATACAAATGGAATAACAAATATAATGAAGATGCAAGCACTTTTTAACACCACATTTTAAAGAGTATAGCTTAAAAACCTTCCGACAATGTTGCATTGTCTCATGAAATAAAGTTTCTTGCAAATGTTGTTCTATTTTGATTTTTAAAAAAGATGCTGTTCTTTGTCCAATGTACTTTTTATTTAATTCAGACTATACTCTGGATTTGGAAATAATTTCATTTGGTAAAAAAAAAAAAAAGGACTATCCCAAGTTTCTAAATTTAACTTTAATTTTTTTAGGCAATCACAACTGTTTTGATCTGCTATGTGTTATCAGCTTTCTTCTGATTTGTTAAGTAGTCATACTAGCAAGGTATAGTCAGGCTATCTGATTTATCAAGTCATGGTAAACACTTATTCTGATCACACTATCATAAGGACTGAATCTCAAAAACACTGATCTGCATTATGTTTCTGTTTCAGTGATTTAAAGATAGAATGGAACCATTGCTTTAATCTGAGTAATGTTCAGGTACCTCCTGAAAAAGCATCTTTGGGACAACCATGATCTGGATGACTGAGAATATCTACAGACTTTTAGCTGTACAGTTTGGGATGAGCCTCTTTTGAATGGTGTGGGAGTGAGAATGGCTTTCCAGAGAAAAATTGCAGCCTATAGGAACCAGAAGCACTACTCAGGTGACCCTGAGGACATAGATAAATCTTTTGTACATCTCTACCCCGGGCCACCCCAACGAAGCCGTTGAAGTGATGACCCGGTGCCTGGAGGCCGTGCGGAGTTGGATGGGTCGTAACAGGCTTCGTCTCAACCGACCAAAACCGAGTGGCTGTGGTTTCCTGCGCCCAGATACAGCTTGTTCCTTCGCTGGCCGTGGGGGGAGAGGTTCTGACCCCCGTGGAAAGGGCGCGCAATCTGGGTGTCCTCCTGGATGTACGGCTGTCTTTAGAAGATCATATTACAGCCGTCGCCAGGGGGGCCTTTTGTCAGATTCGTCTGATCTACCAGTTGCGGCCCTTTCTGATTCTGGGCGCACTGTGCACAGTCACCTCCGCCCTCGTCATCTCCCGCTTGGACTATTGCAATGCTCTCTACATGGGGCTCCCCTTGAAGAGTGTCCGGAGGCTGCAGTTGGTTCAGAATGCGGCCGCGCGGGTGATCTTGGGAGCCCCTCGGACCTCCCATGTAACACTGCTTCTCCGCAGGCTGCACTGGCTTCCTGTGGCCTTCTGGATCCGATTCAAGGTGGTACTGACTGTATTTAAAGTGCTCCATGGCTCGGGACCTGGGTACTTACGGGACGGCCTGCTGCCATCAACAGCCTCCCGTCGCCCAGTATGCTCACACAGGGTTGCCCTCCTTGGGGTGCCGCCGCCTGATCGTTGCCGGCTGGCGCCCCAAAGGTGTGGGCTTTCTCTGTGGGGGCCCCCTCCCTGTGGAATGATCTGCCCCCGGAGATACGGGCCATTACTGACATCCAGACTTTCCAGCGCGCAGTCAAGACCTTTTCCTCCAACAGGCCGGCCTGGCCCAGTAAATGGTTTATGGGGTTTTAATTTAATTTGGTTTTTAAATTTTAAATTTTAACTTTTTAATTTAATCCTGGAATTTTAAATTTTGTAATTCTATAACTGAAGGGATTCGGCGGATTCTTGTATTTAATCTGTTTTTAAATTGTATATATTCCATTTTTAGTAGGCTGTACACCGCCCCGAGTCCCTTTTTGGGAGAGGGGGCGGTATAGAAATTTAAATAAATAAATAAAATGAATAAATAAGTGCTTCAACTACCCTCTAAAAGGATGCAAATGACCAGCTGTCTGCAAGGAATATAAATCCTTCCATTTCCCACTATCCTGTCAGAACGGAAGAAGCTTTTTGGATGAGAAGTGAGACATCTTCAAAAGAAAAAACAAAAAAGTCCAGTTGCCTTCTGAAAAAGCATCCTTGAGACATATTATTTTATATTCGCATGTTCATTCTGTAACATGGAAAAATAAACAGCACAGGTTCTTCCCCATAAGACCTCTTTCCTTTCCTGAATAGTTGGCATTCAGCTATGAACATGTAATACTAATTTCTGCTATATATTGATAAAATAAAGATTTGAGACCAGATGCTGAAGATTCCCTTATTTAAATTACCTAGAAACCCAGCAATTCAAAAGAAGAAAGCAGCTGCTTTGGACCTGCAGAGAGCTAGTACTTAAATATTTCATACTGCATAAGTAATATACCCCATCAATCCAGCTAATTCATATTTACAAGCAGAATTTTTTATTTCTTTTTCTTTGAATACTTTGTATACTAAGGATTGTTTTAAATGCATGTTGTAAAAACTGAAGGAAAAAAAACTTAATTTGCATGATATGAGAACCATGCTTGCAAATATATTGCTTTCTGCTGCATATGGCAATGGTGTAGGTTAGGGGTGTCAACTCAATGTCATTGAGGGCCACATCAGAGTTGTGTTTGACCTTGGGGGGACGGGGGGTATGGCCAACTTAACATCACTCATTCGGGTGGCTCCCGAGCTCCGTTTTTGGCTGTGACAGCTTCCTGCAACCCTCTGCCAGTGAAAACAAAGCTTTGGAAAGCTCTACTTTTACTGCCAAAGGCTCCATGGGCTAGTCCTTTGTTGTTTCCTGGGTGGCCCCAGGGGCCAGATTTAAACACCCTGAGAGCCAGATCCAACCCCACCCTGACACTTCTGGAATAGGTTGACCTATCTGATTATTTTAATAAGGAAGTCAGAGGGTCCACATACTGGAATAAAATAACTGTTAAATGTTAATTTCATCTTGTACTCTTCTTCAAGAATTTATAGGAAGGATTTTACAATTTTTTTGCTTGAGCTAAATACAAAACTGCTGCTTGGATCTATAACTAAGTCAATAAAATTCAAATTATGAATCATAGCAGAGCACTCTAAAAGTGAGTTCTTGATTTCAGCTTGAATCCAATAGCATAATAATAATGAAAATCGTGTGCTAATATTGTTAGCAGTATCACATCATACTGTAACTGATGAGGTATGAATGCATTACTTTCCATTTTACACCAAACTAAAGAGATAATACATTGGATTAAAATTATAAATGATCCACTTAGCAAAGCACACACAACTGCCACTTATAATAAGATATTAAGACATTTATAAATCACTAAGAATTATTTAATGAATGTTTATTACAGATTTTGATGTCTGATAAAGCAATTTTAATCTTGTTTTTGTTAGCAAAATAAATTAACCAAATCCTACAAATTCATATTCTTAAATAAAGCTGATATGTCTGACTTAGTCCAGGATTGAGCTAGGAAATTAAATAATTGAGTATAGGGAATATAAATGTGGAAATATAAAATATTGTAATGAGAGATACATTAAAAAGAACAATGAAAATTGTGATTAGAACATGCATACAAATGTGTTACAAGTAGGTATATACTAATGAATTCCATCTCTTTATAGCCTATTATTTCTGTTTATATATTGAGCTAACTAAGCAAACTAAAATATGCTAACCTACATCCTAATTCATTCTTGCTATTATCAGTGACCCAGCCCATATGGACTTTACAGAGTAATGGTCAATGGATGGATTCAATAGATTTGAATTGGAGACATTATAGCAATGCTCCAAAAGTTGAGGGGCTCTTAGAAAGATGAGGGAGATCAAAGTATTTTCCAAAGCACCAAAAGACAAGACAAGAAACAATGGATGCAAACTAACCAAGGAGAGAAGGAAACTAGAACTCAGGAGAAATTTCCTACAGGTGAGAGCAATCAACCAATGGAAAAGCTTGCCTTCAGAAGTTGTGGATCTTCCATTTCTGGAGGCTGTCAAAAAGAGATTGGACAAGCATTTTTCTGAAATGGCATAGAATCTTCTGTTGAGCAGGGGATTGGACTAGAAGACCACCAAGTCTCTTCCAATTCTATTATTCTATATTCTATGAATTTGTCCTGCAAACAGTTTGGCAGCTAATGTAATACACATGATACAAGTGTTAATTTAGTGAATCAGCTCTTATCCCATTAGCAATCAAGCTGCTTATTCTGGAACCATTCTGTTCATTCTTATAACTTTTAACTACTCCTCAAAAGCAGCTTTACATAAGGTATATTACAGCAATATAGATAAAGGTGATTAGGGCATGAGTAACAGCCACAAGAGCATTCTGCTTTAAGAAAAACTGCATCAGAGGTATGAGTCTAAATAAGAAAAGACTCTTGCCACAGTCCCTAGCCACTGCTATAATTTTAACTGCATTCAAAAATGCATGTATGAATCTTTTTAAAAAAAAATTGAATGTGCACGAACTGGTTTGGGATTAAAATTACCATTGGAGTTTGTACTGGCTGACTCATTAATGTAGGGTTACCAAACTACCATCTTCTTCTCTAGGATAACCCTGATAGGGAGGAAGGTATGGACTGAGAGTTAAATAGTGGTCCTCCATAGTGAGCCATTTATCATAGTTCACAACATTTAAATGGAGCTTGACATAAATTCTTCTGCAAACAATACACTACTATTTTCCCATCAATCTGATCAAAATATTTTCAACTGTCTGACTTAATTAGTATCACAGAACCATAGGAGTGTAAGGAATCCAGAGATAATTTAGTAAAATCTTTGGTTACTGGAGGATCAGCTGTAACATTTTGGACAGATAGCTGATCAGCTTCTGTGTAAAAATTTCTACTGAAGAATCAGTAGATATATAGCCGTATTCTTGTTTAATATATAATCTGCTTTATAAATATATAATTTAATACATAATATATAACTTTTCCTGTAGTTTCAATCTATTGGTTGTGTTCCTGCTTTATATGAAAACAAAGCAAATCTGCTCTATCCTTTATATGACAAAATTGTAAATATCTGAAAACTGCTCTTCAGTTTAAACATTAAACATGCCCACTCATTTGAATTGCTTCTCATGGGACTTAGTTTTTAATTCTATCACCATCTTGATAGTTATCCTCTGAATTCACCCCAATGTGTCAACATCCTTTTTACACTATGATACACTTAACTATAAAAGTCTGTGGCTAAGAATAGCAATTAGGAATTCAACAAAGAAATTGACATTTAAAAGCTAGTAAGAGCTCAAAGTTCTGTTTGGAGATAGGAATCTCTCAAATGTCTGCCTTGTCTTGCAGATGGAATCAAGTCTGCCTGAGGTTTTGCAAAGCTACTCACAATTTGCAAGATTCCATAGAATCTCTAGATTTGTAGCAAACATCAAACATTATTATGTAATTATGTAATTAGATCAATATGTTTATTTATGCTGATATACAAATTTCTCATTCTGACTTCAACTTTTTGTTTTACTGATAAGATAAAGGAGCCATTGAAAGTGCAAAGCAGTATTTGGGGCCTGCATTGTGGAATGCACTGTGGAAAGAAGATGAAGTTGGCCTCATTACTTCTGAGTTTTCAAAGGTCCCCAAAGACTTGATTATACTAACAAACCTCCGGACCCTTGGGAGAGGTGAGCTCATGTGTAAGCTCCGTCATTACTAACTTTCCTTCATCTATTGTTTTCTTTGTTTGTTTGTTTTCTTGCTTTTATAGTTTTTAATGTTTTAATGTTTAATGTTTAAATAATCATCTATACATTTTATTTTAATTATTTTATTTACTGTTTTATGGAATTGGTGCATAATGCCCAAATTCATTTTCCATGAGATGGGCAGCCATATCAATTTGATTAACAAATAATAAAACGTTGTTCTCAAAGAAGCAAAGCTGAATTATTTCCTTTACATATAATTTCTGCTTTATTTACACCAGCAAGTTGTGAACTATCTTTTTTTAGCTTGATCCTTGTTCTACAAAATAAGTGACCTCATTTATAATATTCTATGTAATTTAAAAAAAACATATAATAATATAAAGCTTTGTTGTCTTGAGATTGATGTCATTAAATGTTAAAAAATGTCCAGACAAGCTAGCTTTCCTGATCATATTCTTTGCTGAGACATTAATATTATATTAATGACAAACTTGGTTTGATTATTGTTCCAACTTAAGTTTAGATCAAATAAATCAACTTTATATTCCTTCTTTTACTTCTAACAGTCTTGGTCTTTCTTTAGTTTGTTCAAATATTGTCATAGGATTTGGTTCATCTTCATTTCTTCTTTGTTCCATCACACAGAGTTCTTTGAGTAAGTCTCATTTGTAAATCCAATAGAAAAAATGATCCAGGTTCACTCTCTTGTTTTACCATTTGGCTTCCCCTTTTAAATTTTAAAACCTCAGCCATTTTCTGTTATAGATCCAATAAAACATCCCTTTCTAAATCATTATCTTGACCTGTCAATTGCAAATCCATTTTTGATACTGTGCCTACCTTGTCAGCTGAAATTTGTTCTACATCTGCTATTTCTTCAATAACATTTTTTGGACATAAATAACCCTTTATAGAATTTCTGCTGACACCAGGATGAGCTTTTATAGTTTTATCTATAGATTAAAAAAACATATGGAATGAAGAGACAAATGTTTGTAACCTTAAACAGAGGACAAGTAACAAATGTGTTTATATTTGTAATAAAAGCTGGAACTCATTTTATATATTTATATCTTTTATTATACTCTTATCTTTACTCTTTTTTCTCTTTACTGCACTTTTTACTTCCTTTATTTAATTTGTATTAAATTTTACTATTATAATCATATTACTTAAATAAAATTATATATTAAAATTTTCATAAAGTACATTAACCTTGAGTCTACTGTTTGACATCTGAAGTGTTATTTTCTTTCTGGATGATTCTGTTAGATGATCCACAGTCTTAGTACAGCCAGAGTTCCTTGTAAAATGTCAAACTTCATATTTGGACTCTGTTTCAATATCATATTTGCATCCTTAACTATTTTTTTTTTGCTAAAGCTGAATTAACTTGTGTAATTACTTTATATCAAAAAGGATCCTTAAATGAATTTGACCAAATGAATCAGAGCACCCTCAAAATTCTTACAATGTCAACACACACACACGAAGCTGAGATCCATTCCTTGAAGAGTCCAATAAGCACAAAATGAGATTTTCTGGTAAATTAATTTAGTCCATAGAATTATAGTTAACAATTCTTAACATTTGGGCTCGTTGTTTTTCCAGTTTTTTATTCCTCAAATCAAATATTATGCTAGAATTAATGATTTTTTACTTATTGAGAGAACAATAATAATAGAACATCTTATCTCTGTGTTAGACTCAAGTAACACTGTATTTATATTTTCCTTAGGCATGGAAATGTACTGCCAGAACATTTATTTGATCCTCTAGTATCTTCAAATAGGTGAAGCTATCTAAATCAGAAGAAGAAAACTACAGTACTTTTTATTAAGTCAGACCTCTAATCCATTATTGTCTATAATATTCCTTTGGTTTTAAATTCAGGTTTTTTTTTCTATGCTTAGTTAATGAGGATCAGGGGTGTCAAACTCGCGACAACATATTATTGTCACATGATGTATCAAAACTTTTGTCCCCTCACTAAACCAAGGGTGAGCGTGGCCAACACGTGATGCACCTGGCCCATGGGCCATGAGTTTGATACCTTTAATGAAGATGATAATTGTACAAAGTTTTTAAAATGCAATATGAAAATGTGATATGAGAGAGCTATAGGTGGTAGAATTACACTAAAGTCAATACTGGAGTCATGCTTCCATTTTAAATATTTTGAAATGGAGATGAAAACATCTGCTTACTTTGAGTTTATTTCTCTTGGAGTCTTTTATTAATTAGTCAATGTTTGCTTTGAACATAGTAAGTGTTAAGCATTATTCACAGGCATTTACAGGTGTAATCTACTAGAAGAACTTGCTGGCAATGCAGGACGGCTTTATTTGCAAATAATGTTTGCAAACCGCTTATTAGTTATTCTTTCCAACACCTTCTTGGTTCTTTTAATTTAACTGATAATTGATACAAACTGTAGGAATACTGTAAATACTTTTGTCTCTGATTATTAGCACCTTCACTAGAAAACCTCACAATTTTACCCCAACACTAAGCTGTTTATGAACAAAATTTAAAGGCACCTATTTTAACACATGTTTAGCCCTTGCTCTAACCAAAATTAAAATTTTATCCTTGAGAAACTGGTTTAATAAAGCATGTACAATTGTTTTATCTTTTATTTTTGCTTCCACCCATTTACCTAGATGTTGATTAAAGGAATGGTAGAATAACTTTTACTCCTCCACACACTTTGACATCAATGTTAATGATTGTAAACTCATCTTCTAGTTGGCAAAATTAAGGGGGAGAAAGAAGAAAATGAGAATTGATGATTCACTGGTAGCAGTAAAAATCTGTTCATTTTCCATTGATCAAATTATCAGTCTATCATTACAAGAGAAATAACAATGATTATGTCATGTGGTTAAGATTTATTCAAAAATTCAGCTGTACAATAATTGTGATACTTTTCTTCTTCTTCTGTAATATATTTTCTTTTTATTTTGTTTGTTACTTTCTTCTTTTTATCTTTCTGTATTTTTCTTTTGTACTCAAAGAAAAAATTGTGCATCTCTCAGAAGACATTTCTAGCATTGGTCTATAAATGTAGTTTATTGATTGTTTTTGCAATAAAATATTTCACCTGGAAAAAAAACATGGATAAATGTCAACTCCATTGATCTGCAGCTTGTTGGAAAAATGAGATTTGGGAAGCTCACAAATGCTATATAAAAAGACCAGGCTTGTGATCTAAGTCATTCAGAAGCTCACAGGAAAGATTCTTGTGATGATATTATACAGATTCTCTATATAGGTGTTGTGTATAATGAAACATTTGTTTTTTGTTTGTTTGTTTGCTTGCTTGCTTGCTTGATTCTGTCATTATTCACGGAACTGTGAAGGTTTCCAATCCATTAAAAAAGGATAGATAAAAGCAATAAAATTAGTTTCCACCTAACTCCAACATACCTTTTCATGGGATTCTACTGAAAAATAAAACAAAATGAAAACTACATTAGCTCCAATATTAAGTTAACCCAATGAATAATTGTTTAACTCCCAAATGCCTGATAAAACAAAACCATCCTAACCACTTACCTTAAAAGTGTGGCAACTGTGCTGACCCTTTATAGAAAACTATTTCATATTGATGGAAGAACCATCATCAGTGTACTGATAATTCCTTGTTCCTAATCAGCAGACTACCTCTCCCAACAGTTTTACAGAAATGTTAAATATTGTTGGAGGAAAAGCCTTATTACATATAATCCTAGCATTCATCAAAGGCTGCCTGAGATCAAAATGCCCTGTAATCCAGCTTTCTAGATTGGCTTAAGCAACTGGGATAGAATAGAATAGAATAGAATAGAATAGAATAGAATAGAATAGAATAGAATAGAATAGAATAGAATAGAATAGAATAGAATAGAATTCTTTATTGGCCAAGTGTGATTAGGATACACAAGGAATTTGTTTTGGTCATATGCTCTCAGTGTACATAAAAGAAAAGATACATTCATCAAGAGTCATAAGGTACAACACTTTATTTTTATTTATTTATTTATTTTGTCAAAAGCTTACAATACAATAGAAATAAGAATAAACATAAGTTTAAATATAAGAAATAGGAATTAATAATTGGGGACAATAGGACAGGTACAGTAGGCACGATTGTGCGCTTATGCACACCCCTTACAGACCTCTTAGGAATCGGGTGAGATCAATAGAGGTTAGTTCGAGGGTAAAGGAGTGGGGATTTGAGCAGGTGGCAATAGAATCAGGTAGTGAGTTCCACTAGGTTATACAGAAGTCTATATAAATTGCATCTATTGCTTTGCCCTGATCGAGTTGTGTAGTCCATTTATTTTTGCAGTGTAGGAGTTGCAGATTACAGGATAATTTTTTATTCTGAAACCAAATTGTTCGTTAGAGAGTAAGTTGTTTGTCTCTAAGTGGAGGGTAATGGATTGGTTAATAATTGATTCTATGACTTTGCAGGTGATGCAGCATAAGAAGATTGGTCTGTAATTCTGGTCTGGGCTTCTCTTAGATGTTCTATTACCAGTTTTAAAACTTTGGAATGCCCTTAATTCGAACAAACTGAATATAGTGCAGTGATTAAGGCACTGGATTGGGACATATTTTGTCTATACTTGGCTATGAAAATGCATTGGACAATGTAGTCAACCTATACAACAAGGATGTTATGGGGATAACAGAGTCATGTACATTGCCTTGGACTCTTGGAGAAAAGCTAGAGATCATGATCAAAATCACTTGAATGTTTATAATTACTTATACTCTTGCTTCCTGAAACAAACTGCAATTAGGCACCTCATGGAATCCAATAAAATCTTTTTGAGCAGAAAAAGAAAATACCTAATTATAGGAAGATAGTAGTATGTACCCAGGAAATTTTCTGGAGATGCAGCATATTAACTTCTGGCCTCATATGACATGCTACTGTTGATACAACAGCTAAATCCACGAAGAAGTCTGTTATTTGTAAAATGGCTTTAGCTACAGTACAGGTGTGCAGTTCTGAAGAGGCTGAACACAAAAGCTGAAAAATCCTCTTTTTCAAGTGTATTTATCATCACATACCCATGGTTTTAAATTAAGCTGCCATAGAGATGAAGAAAGCTATGGCTGAGTTTCCTTGGCTAATTCCATTTTTTATCATACAGTAATTCTTCCAGCATATGTTTGCTGCTCCTCAAAGACTGGAATTCAATATATAAAAATACTTCTTGAGAATTTATTCAACCTATAATGTCAAATTCAATAAACCCAGTCTCCATATTATTCATAGAAAGGAAGGAAAAGATGTCCCAAATCTAAAGTATTTCAGTACTGCTCTGAATAAGAAACTGAGGGTGCATTATTGAAGTGTTTAGAAGGCAAATTACTATTCATAAAATAGAACCAACATAATGATTTTTTCATCTAGTGGATTTGTTCTAAATCCAATGGCCATTAATAACTTTAAACTCAGAGGGATAGAGGCTGTACATGGAAAATAAACTGGTCTGTCATTTGAAATTGTAATTTGTTAAAAATATATTGTTTGCTAAATAATTTTATATTTTGCAGTGGTAAATTAATGCAAATTAAGAAAAAAGAATACAAGACAGTATAAAAATAAAAAAGAATACAAACATTAATAAATGTAATGTTTTTTTATATATATATATTTTGCACTTACACTCTGTTTTCTTGACAATCATTCTTTTCCCCCAAATGAAGTATACAGTACTGTTTTTATGTGGCTGGGAGCAAATTTGTTTGATTATTATTTTAATATAAACTTATTTAAACTGCACTTCCTGAACTTATACAAAAACCACAATTATTGGTAGTCCTATTTTTGTGAATTTTGCTATTAAGAAAACCAATTTACTCTTTCTTGTGATGTAGAAAAATATGAACAAAATGCATATTATTTGAAAAAAGTGCATAGAAAACATACATACAGTTTGATGTAGTGATTAAGGCATCAGGCTAGAAAGCAGGAGATTAGGGATTCAAGTCCCAGTTTAGCCATGAAAGCCAGCTGGATGACCTTAGGCCATTAATTCTTTCTTAGCCCAACCACCTCACAGGGTTGTTGTTATGGGGAAATTAAAGGAGGAAGGTGTTCACCACCTTGAGTTATTCAAAAAATAAAGGTGATATGCAAAATAAAAAAATAAATAAATTACAGAAATTGATGCAGATCTGTATAAAATCATAATTTAGGGTCCTTGGATGTCCTCTAATTCTACCCTCTATTCAGTGCAGAAATACTCATTCAAATCTTCACTCTAGACAAATGACTGTCTAACCTTTTAGTTGAACACCCATGACTTCAGAAGGTAGGCTATTCTTAACTACTCTCACAGTTAGAAAGATAGAAGGATCACCTTCAGACAATTTTAATGACTGGGCAAAAAACAATTTATTCAGCCCAAATTGAGAATTGCCTAAAAAATCCAGAATGTATTTCATCTTTTTTTCATCTCATAAAGGCTTCTATTGATTAGACTGTGCCTTGTGATGATTGTACTAGCATTTGTTGTGGTCCACAACAAATGTGGACCTGTGGAGCTGGCAGGAGAGTTGGACAGTGGGGAGGAACATGGGACAGTCCTGGAATCTGGAGAGGGCTCAGATGAGGGATCTGCATCCAACACAGAGATGGGGCCAGGCCCATCTGAGAGTTATGTGTGGACTTTGGAGCCTCCAGAATCTGACATCAGTGAGGAAGAGGAACAGAGGGAGATGTTCCCAGTGCATGCTTGTGCAGAGCTGCCAGAAGGCAAGAACAGTTAAGACAAAAGGGGCAACTTGGGAGTAAGGCTTGGAGATGATTGGCCCCTCTCATAAGACATAAAGGAAGAGCAAATGGACATGAGCCTTTGCAGGAAGCAACTTTGTTCGTTTTGGTCAGTTTAAAATGTGAAGCTCTGGGCTGACTTTGTGCTCTGTTTGGCCTTGTACAGCTAATTGGCAATTTAGTCGTTGGCAGTATTTCAAGGGAGATAAAAGTGGGTGATTATCAGCCTTATTCTGAAAGACTGTGGCAGACTTCTGTTGGACTATTCATAAACTGTTTGGGACTCATTATGGGCTGTGAATGCATATAATTCATAGCCGTTGAAATTAAAAAAAAAGGGTTTTGGAAATAGTGTGTGATTGTTACTGTCTCAGGAAGCCTTGGTCAAAACAGCATTGTGTAACAGCTTTGTAACATAGTTAAGGACATTTCTGGGTCTTCTATTAGTGCATGACTTATAATGAATCCCCTTTATCTTCTGAAGCTGAGCAACAAAATAATAACAATTTAAAAGAAAAATGTAAAATAACAACTAATAGACAGAAATAGCAAACTTAGGTAAGTTATATACATAAAAAGAGCAAAATTGGAATGAGTAGTGTATACCCCTGAACATTAACAGTAAAGAAGTTTCCAAACAGATGGCACTGAAGGAGGCTGCCTGTTTTTGAATTTGGTAACAGCTTTTTGTTTAACCTTCGCCTGTTTATTTTTATTTTGCCTATATTCCAAGTAAATATTTATAAAGTCTTATGTATGGGTTTTGAGCCTTCTTCTCCAAAGACTCAAGATTCTATTTTTATGAGTGCTATCTATATCTTTCTCCAAATAAGTGCCAATTACAATGGAGAAACAGAATGGGGAGATGGAGAGAAATGAATCCCAAGGAAGAGGTAGGTAATGGTGGAACTTTAAAATCTACTACCATCATTTTCTTGGATCAGATGGAGTTCCTGATGAGAGCACTAAGGCAGAGAACAATACCCTAATCAAGAATTTATCAAGGAAAAAAACCAAATTTCCACCAACACTAAGAAGGTTAACTATTGTATATATATATACAGAGAGCAGTGGTGGTATTCTACCAGTTTGGCCTAGTTCAGCCAAACTGGTAGCTCCTAGGATCATCTGTGAGTGAACTGGTTCATTCCAACAATCAGCTGCTGGCCCTGCCGCTTGCCCTATCTCTATACTGACCTTTATTTCCTGGTTTTGAAGGTCAGCTGCTTCGCACAGCACAGATTATTGCCATGCGTCAGCTGTTCAAGACACAAGGAGAGTGCAGGATTACAGGAGAAGGTTAGTAGCAAACCCTGTGCGCAGGTGTAAAGCACACATGCATGTGCAAAGTGCACCCCCAATACATGCCCACAGAACCAGTGGTAAAACACACCACTGATAGAGAGCAAACCCCACACTTACTCGATGCTACTGAGATGGGTGATGAAATGTCTACAAGCAAGCAAACAAACTCAGAGAGCACCAAGGACTCCACAGTCCAACCCTGAGCTAAAGCTAATCTTTTCTCCTGAAATATAGAAATCATTTCCTGGCAATCAGGTTATTTCCTGGCATCCTTTCCTGCCAATTGATAAATCATTCTATTTAGAGCCTGTTGGATAATCTATCCCCTATTCCTGACCAAAAATGTCTAGAGAAGAAGCAACTGTAGACCTATCAATGTCCTATAGAATCAATTTAAGGGGCCATCTCAGTTTACCTGCTCTGGAGATTTTTCCTGAAAATACACCAATAATTCTTTCATCCCACAAGCCAGAATTTATATCATTGCATTAATGAGACTGCAGGAAAAAAGTTGGTAACCAAATAGAGTCCACAGGTTGTTACATCATTATTCTGTAACCATTGGCTTGAAGACTATTGCAATTGCTTATTAAATTCCATTGCTTCATGAGGTGAAAGCCTCAAAAAGTCAACTTGTTCATTTTATATCTTGTTCTGTCTAAGCCATGGTATATATTGTGTTCAGTGTAAGCATCTATGGCAACATCTGAACTTGGCAGCTTTAAAATGTATGGATTTCAACTCCCAAAATTCATGCTGGTTGGGAAATTCTGGGAGATGAAATCTACATATCTTAGCCTATGGCTATGTAGTTCTTCAATATTGATTGGTCAGTAAAAACAGTCATGTTGTAATTGATATGATGATTCTGTTGTAAATATACGCGCCTCCAATATTTAGCAGAAGTTGCTCATGGCAAGTTATGTTAAGATATGTTTTAATTAAAGGGAGAGAGATAGTATTTTGATTGCTTCAAGAAAAAAGTTTTAATAATTTTAACAAAGGTACAGGGAGAGATAAATCATCTGTCATAATTAACTCAAAATTACAATGGCAATAAAGATACAGTTAAATTCTTATTGACACATTAAAATTGTGAGGAAATGTTAATATATTTAATTGGCATTTAACAAGATAGCTTCAGCTAGTTAATTAAATATCAATTTACATACTTAATAAATGCCAGCACATTTAACAATTGTGTCCACATACATAGCAAAAGGCTTATCTATGAATGGATCTCCTTACTCTTATTTTAATTTAAATTACTGTCCCCAATGTGATTGCCAAATTATAATCTGTGTAGGCTTCTAAAACAAAAGCTGCAATTTCTTGTGCACTGGTATATTCTTATTCTAAATGTGTATGCGATACATAGGCATTTTGATACAGCAAGGGAAATTATATATACCGTGTTTTATGTGTTCAATTAAGGTTTTAGAATAAGCTTTGTAGCATTTTCCCTTGTTCTTTAGTATCTGGGTATAAAAATATACTTATTAATCCAACTCATAGTGTTCCTAGTGGTAGCATTGGAGATTTCTGGCTGTAGGAATATGAATTCACTTTTTAATAAGCATAACAATCTGTCTGCTTGCCTTAGCTTTTTTTTTTTTTCTTATGAGACATTATAAGAGAACATAAAAGACACTGCAATCTTTGAAACCAAGAAAGCCCCTGGACCAGATCAATTTCCTACTGAATAATATAGAAATTTTATTGTTTCACTGGTACTTATATTATTGGAGGTCCATAATAAATAATTTAATCTTTATATATTTTCTTTAATATTTTTATGATATTTATATCACAGTAATATTAAAAAACAAGAAAGATTCCACAAACTGTAGACAGATATATTTGCTTAACAGGACCCTAAAATATCAACACCATCACTAGCTAGAAAGTGATTGAAAACAATACCATTAGAAATACATCTATTTTAATCTGGCATTTGACAACATTTGCCTAATGGTTGATAATATGGATATAGCTGGCAGATAAAGTAGAATTGACTATTCCAATTTTGTTGGATGCTGAAAAGGCCTTTGATATAGTACAGACTGAATTTATGAAATGCACTTTAAAAAGTTACCGGCTTCCATTATCTTTTGTTTGGTGAATTACAGTTTGATACCTTTATCTTATGACCAGAGTTATCACAAATGGATTTCTCTCAGCCCATTAAATGATACTGTGGCACTTAATAAAGATGTCCCTTGTTTCCCTTAAACCAATGATATTATGTTCATTATTGATAATTATGGAATATCATTACTACAGCTTATTGAATTTATATAGCAATATGGTTTATATTGTGTTTATGCTATTAATTGGAATGAATTTAATGTTGAAATGTCCATCTATAAATTATTTTATTTTTTATTTTATTATTCATTTTATTCATCAAATTTATATGCTGCTCTCTTGGGTTTGAGATGAAATAGCATTTACAATTTGTACAGATAGTATAAAATGCCTTGGTTTACATATTTCTCAAAGTATAACAATACATAGAATTAAATTATTCAAATATATAGATGCAGAGTTTTCTGTGGGCCAGCAGCTGGGGGGTGGTATGGATTCCTTTTGCAGCACCCTACCAGCCAAAATTGTGGAAGGGTGCCCCCCCGGTGCCGCATTTTCTCCCTCCATCACCTCCTGCAGCACTCTGCTAGTCTAAAACGAGCCACATGGCTGTTTGGGGGCATTGTTGACCTAGTTTTGGGCCATTTTCAGCCAGTTTTTGGGTCATTTTGGGCCCGTTTATCAGTCAGTTTTTTGGGCATTTTTAATCCCCTTTCAGCCTGTTTTTTGGGGACCATTTTTGGCCCAGTTTCAACCTGGTTTTTGGCTGGCAGAGTGCTGCAGGAGATCATGGAGGATGAAAACGAGGTGCAGGGAACCTGCACTTGGCCTGTTTTAGCTTCCAGAGGCACCATGCACCAGTCCTATGGTAGTTCTAGGCTGGTCCTACAGGCCAGATTTAAGCCCCCCATGGGCCAGATCAGGCCCACGGGCCTTTAGTTTGACACCCTTGTTCTACTGTAATTATTCTAGCCCTGCCATAGTCACAAAACCAGTTGGGTGACTAATCACTTTCTCCCAATCTTAGGAAATAGGCAATGATACTTGTAAAAAAAAAAAAACCTTACCAAAACTGGAAGGACTTTGAGGCCTCTGAGAATTAGACATGATTAAACAGAAGAAAAACAAAAGACTTAGTTCTATAGTTCACATTGAAAAATCCCGTTAGTATGATGTTCACTGATATGGAAAAGATCTCAGAATAAGAGTTCCATCTTTATAGTATTCCTCTACCATATAATCCTAGGGCTAGAAACAAATACAGAAGAATGCTGATCCATCACAGAGTGACAATAACAGTAAAACAAGAAAATACTATTTATATGTGTATCTTAATCTGTTGTCTAGGTATGCTACCTCTGAAATAACAGGCTATGCTGACCAGCTTGCAGTGAACTTCCAAAGTCAAATGACAACTGGAGCCTTGGCATTGACATAGACTTATCCAGGACTTTTCAGGCTTTAACCCACACTGGTTTATCATTTCATCTGCATAAATGATTTTTCATCCAACAGTCACAAAACTGTTGCAATCAATAAAAAATTAACATGACCATAAACAACAAATGAAAGTTATCACAACCTACTGATGAACCACCAAGGCTATAACAGCTGAATTATCTTCAAGCCAGGTGAAAGGCTTGAGCACCATCCTAGTTAGATTCAGGTTTGATTCTCCTCATCTTCACCTTTTGGGGAATGATGTCCAATATCCAGTTATAATTAAAAATAGTATAGCAAAGCATACTGCTGGTCTTTTTATGATTATAGAGAGAGGCATATCTAAAGAAGTGTATTTAAATGCTTATTTGCATTAATGTTAATGTGAAAAATTAACTGCAGGATGAGAACTACATTAACGATAGTTATCTTAATTTAAATCAATGTAACAGAGAAAAATATATTTGCTCCAGAAATGTAAATGCTATTATTTTATAATATATATTAATTTTTTCATGAAGTCATTGGAACACTTCCTTATGCTAATCAAGATATTATGTACATTTTGAAATAATTATTTTAATGAAGGGAATGTCAGCTTAAAGAATTACCAGCTATGAATTTTAAAACTCACGTTATATGTGCTTCCTGCCATACAAATTAATCATATGAAGAAAGTAGAAAATTTAATAATTCCATTTCTAATGAGGCACATCTTAATACTGTAGATGTTGTTGAACATAGAATTAGGATTACATGGCAAATTTTTGCCTATTTATAAAATTATTATAAAACAGCCTTTTTCTTATGTTGCTTTATGTATTAATGTAGTGTTAAAAATAGAGAAAAAGATATTCTACCAATACTGATTACAAATTAGGATGTAAAAACATAAAATTATTTGACTTTTTTATACAGTTGATATAACATTTAAAAAATTGAAGATTACATCAAAACACCAGTAGTTGCTGTATAATAAAGGTTTACAAAAAGAATAGTTTGAACAATTTTTCCTTCAAATTATAATTTAGTGCAATTTAGTGTAAATTTTATAGAATTAGTCCATAATTCTTCCATTCTTGTGCTGTAATAGTTTCCTTAAAATTTTGCATCCATTTTGTAATATAGTTTTTTGTTTGTTCTGTTTCATATCTAGGTAAATTTCCCCCTTTTTAATTGTGTCTGACTCTAAGGAGCCAATGTTGGCCAAAGTTACTTCTGTGTTCAAATGGTCAGCATGATTATACTCCAAGGCACACAGAACACTGATGACTTCTCCACCAAGTGGTACCAATTTACCTACCTGCATTTGCGTGCTTTTGAACCACTAGAAACTGGGACAAATAACAGGAGCTCATCCTATCGCATGGCACTTGGGTCTCAAGTATGGTTTGTCAGGTTTCCAGCTGACAAGCTCAACATATTTAACTGTTGAGCCATTGTACCCCCTCTACTTCATATCTATTTATTTCATATCTGTTTCATATCTATTTATTTCATATCTGTTTCATATTTATTTATTTATGCATTTATGTATTTATTTTTATTTATAAAATTTATTTACTGCCCATCTCATGATTCAAGGATTGTGAGCATCTTACATGAAAGTAAAACTTTATATATATGCCCTAACAGATAGGTTCATTTTGTAGGATAAATCTGGCTTTATCCTTTAGACCAGGGGTGTCAAACTCATGGCATCACACTGTCATCTCATGACATATCTTAACATTTTCCCCCTTCGCTAAAATGAGGGTGGGCATGGCCAGCGCGTAACGCATCCCACCCATGGGCCGTGAGTTTGACACCCCTGCTTTAGACTCTAAGAAGTTACAGCAGCCTAGCATATCCCCTTCCTGGTTCATGACCATGCCTTTCATGTATCCTGTATTTATTTAGCTTACAAACATGTTCCCTGACCAGGAAAGAGATTTATTTGACTTTGGGTTTGTGTGATATGCTAAACAGGCTATGTGATCAGGTTTATTATTAAGTGGAATGCAGCCAATAAATCAATATGAACAATTTGAATGATCAAATCCATGCAACTGGATCAGAGAGAAAGTCTATGAGGAAACTTTGTATAGTATATTAAAAGCAAGGACAAAAATATAGGACATTCCCTTACTGTAATTTAAGAATGTTGGTAAATCAGTGAATAGGAATTCTGAAATCTATTCCTTAATCTTTCCAATTTGGTGATCCAGGATTGTGGAAATACAATTCTCATTATTAATAAACAGAAAAATGCTACTGGGAATTTAGGAAAGACAGCTGTAGATTCATAATAGCATAGCAGAATCAGTGAATTGGCAAAAATGCAGCAATCTGGTTATCTATCTATCTATCTATCTATCTATCTATCTATCTATCTATCTATCTATCTATCTATCTATCTATCTATCTGAACAGGTGACTCTGGGTGGCATATAAAAACATAAAACAATTCAAATCATATGAAAGAAATATAAATGGTAGTACTAGTCCATAGAAACATAGTAATGGTTCAGCAACATTGGAAAGGATTAAGTTTTGATATGGAAGATCCATAGTTAGAAGAAACATTTTATCATAAAACCATATTCTGCAGTAGAAATTGGAAATTGTAATGGTCCCTCAATGTCTAGTATGAAGCCTCCAAGTACCTTGATATTGCATTGGAGAAACTGAGTAGAAAATAGACAACTTGAAAAGAATGGAAGTGTGACCCTTCTAGATGATAAGTTGAATAATTCAACTATCTTAATTGCACAATGATCAGAAAAACAAAGTGTAGATAAAATACTTTATAAATAAATACCAACTCAAGTTGTATTACTGAATTTCAGTTAGTTTGCAACCAAGTATAACATCATTTAGAACTTTGTGTATGTGTGTGTTTGAAGAAGATGCTAAAGAGAGAAATGAGGTGGGAGTCTACCTTGGATTTCTGCTTTTTTCTTTCACCTTTAATATTGCAAATTCTCAAAATGCAAATCAAAATGAAGCCAGAACAATCTGGTGAAAGTAGGCCAGAATAATTTTGCAGATTTCCAGAAACTCCTTCTGGACTTTCACAATCCTTTAGCTCTGTCCAGCTTTGATATTCAAGAAATAAAAATAAGCATGACTTCCCCATAACCCTGACATAAATCAACCACAGTCAAAGTTAAACCAAAAGAAAGCTCTGCTTTATAAACTTCTGAGAACATTTGTATTTTTATGCCAAATTTTAACAAAGTTAATATCTTTTTTTCTTTGCACATACAAGTTGGGGAAACATTGATTAAAAACTGAAGATGGGAGACCACAGGAAAATGACAATTGCTGTTACAAATGAAACTTTCAATGGCCTTTTGAGCACCTGACGCCCACAAATTAATGAGTAAGAATTCATTTCCAGAGAGAATGCTATTCTAATGGAAATAAAGAATTTGAGAAGTACTGAAGGTTAATTGTCAATTATTTGGAGAATTACGTCAAAATGAGAATAAAAACACTGTTTAAAATATAATTGTCATTTCCACATTTGTGCCTGAGTGTTTGATTGTACAATGCTAAATTGGTTTAGTTACTGTCATTAATGTTTAATTTTAGGAAGGATTTCTTTAAGGAAACAATTATCATGACACTGGAGTATGTTTAAGGATCAAAAGAAATGTCACTTATATAAAGAAAAATAATAATAATAATAATATTTAACCTTTGAAATAACTCCACCAGCAGAGAATCAAACTGTTGGATTTTTTAAAAATCTACAAATTATAATGGTACGTGATAGCCATTGTGGATAAAAAAGAATAAAACAAATAAACAGGAAACAATGATCAAAGAGTATTCTGAGCATAAAAATGAGCACTTTATGCAAAAAGAAGATAAATACACATTATGTCAGAACTAAAATATGTTTTCTTACACATATATAAAATAAGCTAGTCATAACTTTTTATATTCAAAATTACCCTTAAGAGCAAAGAATAAGATGAGCTAAGGAAAGTTCCCTGTTCTCCCCATCCCTCATGCAAGCGATCCATTTTCATTCTTTGGTGTCCTCTTTTCTTCTCCAGGAGATATTTCTGTGCAATATTTCAGAGAGCATGGAACCATATATTTAGTTCTGATCTGCAGCACCATCAAATGGAAGCACTATATCTCAGGAAAGGGCCTACTAGTTTATACAGTTGCAACCAGCTACTATATTTATGCTCTTACATCTTTGAAGCACTTTTGGGAAATGAAATTTGAAGCAGAGGTGGTATTGAGCAGGTTCTTACCAGTTCTGGAGAACTAGTAGTGGGAAATTTTGAGTAGTTCGGAGAACTGGCAAATACCCCCTCTGACTGGCCCTGCCCCCATCTATTGTCTGCCTCCCAAGTTCCAGATGATTGTCTGGGTCCTCTTTTGTTGCCCTGCACAGGAGAATGGAGTTGGAAAGCAGATTAGTGGGATGGGGAGGAAGTGGTGATTTTATAGTATCCTTCCCCTGCCACACCCACCAAGCCATGCCCACAGAGCCAGTAGTAAAAAATTTGAAGCCCAGCATCAGCAACTGATGCAAGGAAAATATTCTTGAAAGTAAGCTGGCAATTGAGTTGGATGACTCAAGACATGATTTGAAGGTTTCAAACTCTTGCATTTTTTAAAAATAATTTTCGATACCTCCTGAAAAATTTTAAAAAAGGGAGAAACAAATTTATCAATGAACAGTTAAGGTAGTGTAGTTACCCCTGGAAAGACAGAATAATACAGTGGAAAAACAATGATTAGAAATGTCCAAGATAAGCAGGGATCGATCTAGTACTGTGACTGTATTTAACTTCTTGAGTCTCAAAGACTTACATAGCTAAGGCATATTCAGTCTCGTTCATCAGTTTCTGCCTTTCCTATATAAAATTTATGATGAAGCAATTTTGGTGCTTACATGATTGTTCAAACTGAGCGTTCCAAAGAGGGAGTATCTATAGGGAGGGGAGATAAAATGCTATCAGGCTTGCAAGATTGATGTTCAGCTTTCAGGGTAAACCAGATTAGGAAACAGACTTCATAGGATGACTAGAACTATATTTTACTGAGCTATCTGGCCAAACCAATGAACTAATATTATATTATATATAAGAAGAGAAAGAAAGAAAATAAATTATTAATTTTCTTGGATATATTTTATCAGTCAGGCTCCATGTTCAATGTCATTTGTGTCCCTTTAGTGTTCTTTGTATGATTCTATTGTGCCTGTCAGGTTTCCTTTTTGCAGCTAAGCATGCCCAGAGGAAGTTTAAGTTACCTTTATTAATAAATCAATGTCTCTTCCTTTCTTTTTTTTTCACTTGTCAATCTTTGTATAAAAACATGCAGTAAACCTTTAAAATACTTGTTCAGATGAGATTTTTACTCTCTGGTGTTTCATGTACAGTTTGACAAATTATAGCTTTCTATTTTTCTTTTCTTTTAGTGAAATAATACGATTTAAAGCCTTATGTATAGTTTGCATTATAGCACTCATGTCTTGCTTGATGGATTCTCAAAATAATGGACAAGAGGCTTTCAGACAGATCCATCATGACCTTCCATTATTTAAAAGAATACTGATAGACCTAGTATATATTACTTTAATTGCATGTCATTAATTGCTTTACAACTATTACCTTCTTACATAATTGTCATCTCACCATACAATAAGTCATTAAGTTAAAAGAATAAATCACAAACAAATCATGCAGCTGGCCTTAAAATGATTTGTATACTTAAAAATCAATGCAGTGCTATTGGAGATTCTCAGTAATTGCAAAGAAAGTCCATTTTTGAAACATATAATCTGTATATTTTTTACAAGACCAGAATAAAAAAATTATGTATGAAAGAAACTAAGGTTCTATATTCCTTGGAGGCATACATGAAAATAAAGAGGGGGGTGGGGGGATGGACCAAAAAAGAAAGGATGGATTAAAAGGCCTTGCTAAACATCACTGTGACCAAGTGATCATGGAATCTGGAACTGAAGATCATTTTATTGTCAGAAATGGAGAGAATGTCACAGAAATAATATAGTCCTCTTGTTTCTTAGCAAGTATGAAGCATCAGGACAATTCTAGTGCAGGAAAAATAACCTTTTCTGGATTGTGGCAGATTTGGAAATATAGAAGCATGAGATAGGTAAAATAACAATAACATGTAATTGCTTTTATCAACCTAGCATGGTCTAGGGTTTTGTGATGCCTAATTAAATATGATGCTACAAAATGATACCTTTTTTTTTCAAACATACCATTTTATGTATTTATTTATGTATTTACAGGTAGTCCTCAAGTTACAACCAAACGGAGCCCAAAATGTATGTTGCTAAGTGAAACATTTGTTAAGTGAGTTTTGCCGCATTTTACAACATTTCTTGCCACAGTTGTTAAGTGAATTGTTGCATTTGTTAAGTTAGCAACATAGTTGTTAAATGAATCTGGATTCCACATTGACTCCCCTTGTCACAAGGTTGCAAAAGATGATTACATGACCCCAGGACACTGTACCCGTCATAAATATGAACCAGTTGCCAAGCATCTGAATGTTGATCGTATGACCATGGGGATGTTGCAGCAGTTGTAAATGTGGAAAAAGTCACTTTTTTCAGTGCTGCTCTAACTTTGAATCGTCACTTACCAAACTGTTGTATGTTGAGGACTACCTGTATGTGTATTTATTTATTTTTTTATTATTTATTTATTTATTTATTTATTTATTTATTTATTATTTATCACATTTTTACGCTCCCTCCCCAAAATGCCTGGTGGTGCAGCTGTAATCATCTTTAGTGCAGTGCCTGCAATTAGTGCGGTTCGAATCACAGCTAAGGTGCTCAGCCTTCCATCCTCTAGGTGGTAATATGAGGCCCAAATGTGGGGGCAATACGCTACTTGTAAAAATGCCGCTTGAGGGGCCAAAAGCCTAGTAATAAGCAGCCATATACATGGAATGGCTATTGCTGAGCACTAGAGGGCTCATGACGTAAGCCCCTGGTCTCCGGAGAAGGGCGGCATATAAATGTAATTAAAAAAAAAAAAAAAAGGGACTCGGGGCAGTGTACAGCCTACTAAAAAACACATAATAAATACATTATAAATACAGTTAAAAATATATTAAACACATTGGTCCGGCTGTGTCCCATCTAATTAAAGATTTAACTCTATAAAATCAGGGATTCGAATTAAAAATTAAAAATATAAAATTCATTACTAAAACCCAATTAAATTTAAAACCGGAACCTAATTACTGGGCCAGGCCAGCCTGTCTAAAAAATAGGGTTTTCACGGCGCGCCGGAAGGTCAGGATATCCGTCATGGCCCGTATCTCCAGGGGGAGATCATTCCATAGGGAGGGAGCTCCCACAGAGAAAGCCCGAACTCTCAGAGCCGTCAGCCGACAACGGCCGGGCGGTGGTACCCCAAGGAGGGCAACCCTGTGGGAGCGTACTGGGCGGCGGGAGGTTGACAATGGCAGTAGGCGGTCCCGTAAGTACCCAGGTCCCGAGCCACGGAGCACTTTAAATACCATCAGTATCACCTTGAATCGAATCCGGAAGGCCACAGGAAGCCAGTGCAGCCTGCGGAGAAGCGGTGTAACGTGGGAGCTCCGAGGGGCACCCACAATCACCCGCGCAGCTGCATTCTGGACCAACTGCAACCTCCGGAGACTCTTCAAGGGGAGCCCCATGTAGAGAGCATTGCAATAAGGTGGGAGATAACGAGGGCGGAAGTGACTGTGTGAAGATTGCACGCCCTTTCCACGGGGGTCAAAACCTCTCCCCCCACGGCCAGCGAAGGAACAAGCTGGCTGTATCTGGGCGCAGGAAACCACAGCCACTCAGTTTTGGTCGGGTTGAGACGAAGCCTGTTACGACCCATCCAACTCCGCATGGCCTCCAGGCACCGGGACATCATTTCGACAGCTTCATTGGGGTGGCCCGGGGTGGAGATGTACAGCTGAGTATCATCAGCGTATTGATGGAACTCCACCCCGAAGCCATGGATGTTCTCACCCAGCGGCTTCACATAAATGTTGAACAGCAGGGGCGAGAGCACCGACCCCTGAGGCACCCCACATAGTAGGGGCCTCGGGGCCGATCTCTGCCCCCCTGTCAACACGAATTGCGAACGGTTGGAGAGGAAGGAGGTGAACCACCGCAACACGGTGCCCCCCACCCCCAACCCCTCCAACCGCCGCAATAAGATACTGTGGTCGACAGTATCAAAAGCCGCTGAGAGATCTAACAGGATCAGGACAGAGGAACAACCCCTGTCCCGAGCCCTCCAGAGGTCATCCACCAACGCGACCAACGCCGTCTCCGTGCTGTGCCCGGGCCTGAAACCCGATTGGAGAGGGTCAAGATAACTCGCTTCATCCAGGTACTGCGGGAGCTGACGTGCCACCACACTCTCAACAATCTTCGCAACAAAGCGAAGGTTGGAGACAGGACGATAATTAGATAACAATGCTGGGTCCAGGGACGGTTTCTTGAGGAGGGGCCGCACCACCGCCTTTTTCAAGGCGGCGGGTAACAGCCCCTCTCTCAAGGAAGCATTTATAATACCCTGGAACCAGCCTTGTGTCACCTCCCGAATGGCCAAAACCAGCCAGGAGGGACACGGGTCCAACAAACAGGTGGTGGCATTAAGCCCCCCCAGTATCCTGTCCACGTCCTCCAAAGTAACAGGGTAGAACTCAACCCAGTTGACCTCACCGATATCCATCCCCGCCCCCCCGCCCGGAGATGCCCAGTCAGAGTCCAGCTTGTCCCGGATCTGAGCGATTTTGTCCTGCAGAAACCTGGAAAACTCCTCAGCCCGCCCCTGCAAGGGGTCCTCCCGCGCTCCTACCTTCAGGAGGGAGCGGGTCACCCTAAACAGGGCGGCTGGTGGTTTTCCACAGACGCAATAAGGGTGGAGAGGTAAGACCTCCTCGCCATCCTTATCGCCACTAAATACATCTTAATATAAGATCGTAATAGTGTTCGGTCAGACCCAGAGCGGCTTGCCCTCCAACTACTCTCTAGGCATCTTTTTCGGCGCTTCATCTCCCTTAGCTCCTCAGAAAACCAAGGAGCCACTTGGGATCGGCACCGGATCAGAGGCCGCAAGGGCACGACTCGGTCAAGGGCCCCAGCAGCCACCCTATCCCAGGTGGCGACCAAGCCCTCAACCGAGTCGTGTGTGCGACCTTCGGGAAATGGCCCAAGCTCCGTCAGGAACCTATCAGGGTCCATCAGGCGCCTGGGGCGGTACCATTTTAATGGTCCCGCCTTCCTGCGGTCAGGGGGTACGGAACGGAAGTCGAGCTTCAGGAGCGAGTGATCCGTCCATGACAGGAGTTCTACAACTATATCCCCTATACCCAGATCACTCTGCCACTGATCAGAGACAAAAACCAGATCCAAGGTGTGACTTCCCACATGAGTAGGGTCCCGAATTAGCTGGGTCAGGCCCATGGCCGTCATGGAAGCCACCAACTCTTGAGCAGTCCCCGAGGCACCACCGGCAGAGGGCAAGTTGAAATCCCCCATGACCATAAGCCTGGGGGTCCCAACTGCCATGCCAGCTATGACCTCAAGGAGCTCAAGCAGGGCCTCTGCCGCATAGCAGGGAGCCAGGTATGCGTCAGCAGGCCCACCTGAACCCTGGGACCGAATTTCACGAAAAGGAGCTCACACCCGGTCGTCTGAGACACAGTGGCTTCCCTTGGACACAGATCCTCCTTAATAACCACCGCAACCCCCCCCTCCCCTCCCCTGGGCCCTCAGCCAATGAAAAACCCGAAACCCGGCTGGGCACATCTCTACCAGAGGGACTCCCCCCCCCCCCTGGCCCAGCCAGATTTCGGTGACACCCACCAGATCTGTATTTATTTAACATGATTTATTTATGTATTTATTTAACATGATTTAAGATCCACCTAATTCTGGGTGGCTCACAATACAACAAAAGTATAAAGTACAATATAGTTCAAACATAAATCAATGAAAATATAAGAAAGCAGGCTACACAATTTAAAAAGATGGTTAAATAAGTGGCTCTGGCCACCTTAGTTCAATGGCTGTCTTTAAAGCCCTCGAGAATCCCCTTATGATAAGAGCTTTCTGAATTTCAAGGGGAACTGCATGCAATGATATGACAGGGCTGTCTCTCTGACACATGACGGAGAAGGAGTGCCTCCTGCGCCCCAAAATATGACCCTGTTTAATTGAAGGGACTAGAAATGCACCAAATCTACCAGCTTGTATCAGCCAGACAGATACCAAGAAAGATAGTTCCTCAAATAACTAGATCCTTTAAAAAGTACACTAAAAGTCAGCAAGAGGTTTTATGGAACTATGAGACGTGTATAATGACATCACATTGCTTTTTCTTATAGTATTTTGTATCTGTTGCCACTGCCTAAAACATAGAGACCAACACTAATAGTTAATAACAGAATCAATTATTTCATTTTCTTCATTTGTGATATCAGGTTTTTGAATAGCCTTTAGAACAAAAAAAACAACAACACGTGAGCAGTGAAAACCACAGGGTTTCATTAGGGTAGCAAAATATAATCAGCTCTGTATTAACCTTCTTACCATCGGGAAAATAAGCATCAGATTTCAGCAAGTAAAGGTTAGAACCTGTGCTTTCTTATGTAGCAATTTATCTGGGCAATGTGCCCAGTATTAATTCTGTGGGGATAACTGTATTATTATCTACTGAAACAGTAGCATTATTATCTAGAGCAACATTAGATTTTAAGGTGGAATTCCATATGAAATATTGACTATTCCTTTTTCCTTTTTAGACGGTCAAGTTAAAATAAGAGCAGATTTCTACTAATTATTTGTATTCTTAAAAAGAAATATCTGGTCTCTGTCCTTCTTTCTCTCTCGTCCCCCCCCCCCCCCTTGAGTAAAACATTAAAATGCACATACAGTACACATCTATGTGTAGGATTATTTTTAATTGCAAAAAATATAAAACAGCAGACAAGTGTAACTATTATAAATATTCTAAAGTAAATCTAAATGAGTTTATTCTTCTAAAAATATGAAATTGACACTGAAGAACAGTATGAACACAATTCTACAAGATGAATCCTTCAGGTCAGAAGGGATCCAATAAAAGTGGAAATTAGATCAAGTGTCACAACAAGAACAAAATCATGTTGCTGTGTCAACTCGGATCACAAACTGCTTAACTAAAAGAAAACAATCAAAGCAACAAGATATGGCCTATTCCACATAATTATGTGTTGAGGATAAATAGGTCTGATAGATAGATAGATAGATAGATAGATAGATAGATAGATAGATAGATAGATAGATAGATAGATAGATAGATAGATAGATAGATAGATAGGTAGGTAGGTAGGTAGGTAGGTAGGTAGGTAGGTAGATAAATAGATAGCAGGCAGGCAGGCAGGCATAAATATAAGGTAAATATAGATATATAGATTATAGATATGTATATATTTGCAAGTTAACCTCTAGACCTCTTTACAAACTTTTTAAAAAGAAAATGTTAGAATTAATTATATCATTGGAAGGTCTGGGGAAAATTTACTCTGTAGTGTTTTCCTAAAGTCGTTTCTGGAAAAAGTAATTAGAGCCTAGTTGCAAGTAACACAGCAGGCTAATGACAAGGTCAATAGAATGTGTTCAAGAGCCAGCAGGGTACATAGAATTTGGCTTCAGATGGAATTATCACTATTTCTCTTAGGTAGTTACAGGAGGGCTTGTGCAAGAATAAAAGAGATGCCGCCAGACTTTGATTATGTTTTATGTACAGTCTAAGGACAGACAGTTTAATGGTGAGGGACAATCTGTCCCAAAGGAAACATGTATAAGTTGATAGTTGGATATTTAATAACTGAAAAACAAGATGTAAAAGTGATCCACCATTAAAAATTGAATTTCCATATGCCATATGAATATGCCATATGAATATAAACATACTTTTGAAAAATAGGCAATAGGCTGACTTTGTAAACTGTTTAGAAAGGGCTGTAAAGCACTATAAGTGGTATATAAGTCTAAAAGCTATTGTTATTTATTCATCTATCTATTATTAATTCATCTGGAAAAAACTTCTTGAATTGGAATAAGAATTATAGGAATGGATGCTCTACTTACTATAATTAAAAAATAATTCATTATCTGAAATATATTTCAGAAAGAAGATAGAGACACATATAACTCTGATCTATAGACAATAAAATTAATTATTTTAAACATTAATATTAACAGAAAGGGATAAAATAGGCAGACCTTTCTGCCTTACTTGCGACACAACCTCAAGAATTACTCTGTCCATTTAAATAAATAGGTGATTAATTGAAAGTGAGTACTACTGAAACAAATATTTAATTGGATTGGGTACTCTATTTGGCCATGTATACTAAATAATGTTTCATGAATCTAATCTGGGGTATTATAATAAGGCTTTTATAATGTGAGCAACTTCTGGCAGGGCCTTGATGTCTGAAAGGAAGTATGAGCTTCTGTAGGTCATGACCTCCTCCAAACTGTCCCATAGAGGTTAATAAGATGGTTGCTGTCTATAGCAACGTCTTATGGTTCTACAGGTAAGACAGTTCAGATTGCTTGTTTAGTATGATTCCTTTCAGATTTAATATGAGACTGTTTCTATGGAGGTCTGACCCTTCACTAAAAAACTAAGAAATTGTTTTATGAACTCAGTCCAGGACAGGCAAGATCATAAAAAGCCTGGCAATAAAAGACCAAAAAAAAAATGGTAGCAAGACTGCCTAATCTAGTTAATGTTAAGAATTGTTTTTTTCCCTTTTAAAACTTTATCTCACTAAAGCAAATATTCAGATTCTCATGATAGACACATACTTGTATATTTAGATATTTATTTCAAGGGATCTGGCATCCACATGCTAAACATAAGAACTCTGAAATAGATATGGATTGCATATTTTAAAAACAAGCAAGTTCAATCTGAGAAAATTCTGAGACCCAAGTAAGTTATCATTATAGAATGTCATTATGTCCTTAGTTATTCTTTAGGAATATGGGACCAGGTTATCTGAGGGACCATCTCTTGCCTGTCACATCCACCTAACCCACTAGAGCAGGGAAACAAGGAACATTTTTGGTCCCATCCCCTAACCAGATACATTTCACAGGAGGCAGAAGATGGGCCTTCTCTGTGGTGGCTCCCTCCCTCTGGAACATCATCACTCTGGAAATTAGACCAGCCCCCACTCTAACACTTTGAAGATATGGTTTTACAAGCAGGCTTGGGGAAATCAAAGAGGGATGAAGCCCATTAAATGGATAGTATGAGAGTGTGCTGTCACCAGGGTGGGAGGGGTTATTATTTTTATTTTTTATTTATTTATTTATTTTATATTGTGTTTTGTTTCTTGTCTTGAGTTTCTGTGAATGAGTAGGAAGCAATATAAATTTTCCAAACAAATAAATAAAAACATTCTGCCTATTATGACAGTCAAGGGGAAAAATAGAATGTAATTAGCTATGTCTCAGGAGGAAGAATGCATTCTGTTGAAAGCAATGATATTAGTGGCTAATCATAACTGGTATAGATTAAGAATACCAGTTTATCCAGCAGAAAAACAAGCCAATGCACTTGACCTCATGACCCACACATGTAGCATCTCGTGTTTCCAAATGCTGTTGTTTTTACACAGTCTAATACTGAATGAAATGACAATTGCACAATCCATACAAACAATATATCTATATCTATAACAATAAATTACAACTAAAAGATGGGGAAGGAGGGAGAAGGATCTGCAGACAGGAGATGACATCTGTTATTAGTCCATCAGCCACATCCAAATTGAAACATTCCCATTGGAGCCTCAAACCAACTGGCAGAGCCACATCTTCAGGCCCTTACAGAAGGTCAGTATGGTGGGAACAGACTTACTCCTCATACCTACCTACCCTGGCCCATGGACTGTATCTAGATCATAGTATTAGAAACCCAGAAACTGTCAATGATACTTCTGCGAATGAGAAAAGAGCTTCAAGAAAAGAAACCCCAAAAGTCATATAATAGTGTCCCCTGAAATACCTGAAATCATACAAGGGATCAGAACAAGTCACCTGTCCATCTCCTTTCATTTCTTTTTCATTATGCATAGAGTCATATTTCAAATATAAAAATCTATAAACTACATCATTCCCATTGGCATAAAAAGAGTTAGCATGTCATTTCCGTTTCTTGATGCTTTGGATATACTTAACAGTCTTTTTAAAATTCTGATATTTTCTTCCTAGGGCTACAGTATTGGTCATTTTACTAGAGGCTTGTAGAATAAAAGAGTCTTAGGGGAGTTTTAAAACCACTTCATGATTGTGTCTTTAAGCATTTTATGATGGATACTTATGATGCTTATCCTTATGATCGATGAAGAACAGTTCCATTAATGTGTGAGCACACTAGCCAGCCTATACAAACAGCATTTTTTATTTTCTTAATTTTAAAGAACATTCACATATGCCTGCTTTTCCTCAAGTGTTCCAAAGCTCACTTCTCTGGTTTTGCTGGGAAGCAGAGCAATTAAAAATGAAAACACCTTGAAACACTCTGGCATACAGGTTTCTGGGTTTCACATTGCTTACTGCAATTACGCAAATCATAAGAAGCACAAGAATTTTCAGCTTTGTGGGGAGGAGGGAAAAGAGGAAGGGATATATATATATATATTGTTCTCTGTTGTCACTTAATGGCCCACGCAGAAGGATCTGGAATTGCTCTAGGGAGTACAAAATGTTTGAACATAGACAACATGCCAAGATAGGATGAATTGCTGTAATTCTCTGTGGATTACACTGTTTGAAGAAAACAGATCTTTTCTCACCACTGCATTCCAAATGTGTTGCTACATTAGCAGTGGAACAGAAATATTTGTGTAGGGAGATAAGCAAAAACAAAATGCAGTGCCAAAATTAAGGTAGAATTACTGTGTAATATGAAAAAAACCAGAAGATTTTATTTTTAAAAAATATTTTTTTATGAATAAAAAGCTATTGAAACCGGGATGGTTAATCCACATTTGTATCTACAAATAAGACATTTGATTACAGATAATTCTCAACTTATGACCATAATTCAGCCCCAAATTTATGTTGCCAAATGAGACATTTGTTAGGTAATTTTTTCCTCATTTTGCCACAGTTGTTAAGTGAATCATTCTAGTTTTTAAGTTAGTAACACAATTGTTAACTTGCTTGTCAGAAAGTCACAAGATGTTCAAATGACCCCAGAACACTGCAACCATCACGAATATGAATCAGTTGACAAGCATCTGAATTTTGATAATGTGACCATGAGGATGCTGAAATGGTCTAAGTATGGAAAATGGTCATAAGATACTTTTTCAGTGCCATTGTAACTTTGAACGATCCCTAAATGAACTGTTATAAGTTGAGGACTACCTGTATCTCTTTATTTAAAATATTTTCATGGCTACAATTCAGTGGTAATGGTAGTCAAAAACTAGTCAGGCCTTGTATCTCAACAAACAATAACTTTATTCATATTCATATCCATGCACTAGGGAAAAAGACAGATTTTAACTGTCCTTCAAAGGCTTGCATAATGGCATAAGAGACTGTTACAAAAGACAAGAATGGCCACTGAGAAGATATATTTTCTAGGTCCCATCAGGTGACGTTTCTTTAAAGAAGGGATTTGGAATGTGTGTTTCCTGCTGGAGTTTGTGGGATGGACAGATTCCATCAGCAAAAGGCAGTCCTGAAAGTAACTCAGCCCTGGGACAGATTAGCTACAAACTGTTTTAGGGTTTGTATATAGTTCCCTTCTTCCCTGAAGATTTATTATCCTGGAAGACCAAGATATATGCATATTAGTATTGGGGCAAATGCAATAGGCAGTTGAAATCCCTGAAGGTTGTATATATGTATAAGTGATACAATTAATAAGCTGTTGAAATCTTAAGAGACAAAAATCAAAATTTGGACAAAAAAATTAGATACACACCCATAATGAAGAAAGTATATGAGGAATTATCTGACAGTGGAATATCTAGAATGAGTAATATATAACTATTCATTGATTTAACATATACAATATAGGTCTGCTTACAGTATTATCCTGTATCACACCAATTACAAACTTATTTGCAAATAATTCACAATGTGATGTCCCAGCAGGGATCCTAATTTCAGGCAAGTATCAATTTCAGGCAAATAACCTTGGTTTAATTAGTTTACATTTTCCCATATCTGTTCTGGTTAGGTAATATGTTTGTCCCACAGGGAGTAACATTCATCCTCCAGGAGGATATGTGTAGAAATGTCCATCCCTACAAAATTAAGAATGAAAAGCAAGTGTTTCTCTTCCTGAACTACAAATGCCATCATCCTTCTCTTGCCAGCTGGAGAATTTGATAGTTGAAATCCAAACATTTTAGAGTTGCCAAGTTTGAAAAACACTGCAATTAACTCTTTCTAGCAACAAAGAATAAATTAAGGGTTTTTAAGTTTATAAGGCTACAGTTTATGTTAAGAAAACCATTGACAAAATCATTATTAAGTCTTCAGTTCTCAAGTTCATAAGCTGAAAACTGCACTTTCAGAAGCTACACTCCAGTGGTGGGATTCAATTTTTTTTTACTACTGGTTCTGTGGGCATGGTTTGATGGGGATGACAGGGGAAAGTTAGTGCAAAATCCCATTCCCTCCCCCACCCCAGTAACCTGCTTTCCATCTCCGTTCTCCTATGCAGGGTAACAAAAGAAGACTCAGCCAATCAACTGGGACTCGGGAGGCAGAGAATAGATGGAGGCGGGGCCAGTCAGAGGTGGTAGTTTACTCAAAATTACTCAAAATTTCCGCTACTGGTTCTCCAGAACTGGTCAGAACTTGTTGAATACCACCTCCGCTACACTCCCGGAATATAACTAGAAAGATTCAAAAGTTTGTAATGCTGATTTCTAGGAGCAGAAACATTGTTAATGCTTATTGGAACTCCTCCTATTATGCTTAAAGAGTTCTTCCTTTCTTGTTTTCAACCATTTCACTTTGTCTATTCACTGAATCCACAGATTTAAATTGCTTTTCTGGAAGAAAACTGCTGATTCAAAGAGCAATGAAACTAAAATATATGCAAAATCCTTAGTGGGTTTAATTGAACAAGGAGGAGGCAAAACGTCCCTTCCTTTTCTATTTCAGGGAGGTAGCAAAACTCCTGACTACCACTAGATAGTAGCAAAGAGATGCTCTATTTCTTTGCAGTCATCTTTTTTCCCCCAGAACCAGATTTGTAGTTTTCTGTAACTGTAACAAAACTGAAAATGACAAGTTGGAAAAAGGATTGGATTACTATGTCACAGTTTTGAGAACTTTACAAGGCATACCTTTTAAAAAGACCCACTTACTAGGAATAGAATCATGTGTGGTATAGAGCTTTCTCAGCTGTAAAAGTGCTTGCTTTAAAAGAACAATTTTATAGTAGGCAGATCCTGTGGGCTAAAACATTAATGTATCTATAGGAATGGAAAGAAGGGGGTGGGGGCAAGAAGAGATAATAAAAACACAAACAAATCAAAGCAGGACAAAGTGAACCAGAATTCTTCATCCATTATCAGCTACTTTTCTTATGGTAATTAGAATGAGAAAAATGTCTAATTGAGTCAAGAATAGAATAGAATAGAATAGAGTAGAGTAGAGTAGAGTAGAGTAGAGTAGAGTAGAGTAGAGTAGAATAGAATAGAATAGAATAGAATAGAATAGAATAGAATAGAATAGAATAGAATAGAATAGAATAGAATTTTTATTGGCTAAGTGTGATTGGACACACAAGGAATTTGTCTTGGTGCAAATGCTTTCAGTATACATAAAAGAAAAGATATATTCATCAAGAGTCAAGAATCATAAGGTACAACACTTAATAAAAGTCACAGGGTAAAATAAGCAATCAAAGCATACTAGGAAACAGTTCGTATAAATCATAAGGATACAAGTGACAAAGTTACAGTCATACAGTCACAAGTGGAAGGGGATGGGTTATAAGGAGTGATGAGAAAATTAACAGTAATAGTAGAGCAGACTTTGTAAATAGTTGAACAGTGTTGAGGGAATTATTTATTTAGCAGAGTGATGGCGTTCGGGAAAAAAATGTCCTTGTGTCTAGTTGTTCTAGTGTGCAGTGTTCTGTAGCATCGTTTTGAGGGAAAGAATTGAAACAGTTTATGTCCAAGATGTGAGGGGTCTGTAAATATTTTCACAGCCCTCTTTTTGACTCATGCAATATACAGGTCTTCGATTAAAGGCAGATTAGTAGTAATCATTTTTTCTGCAGTCCTAATTATCCTCTAAAGTCTGTGTCTATTCTGTTGGGTTGCAGAACCAAACCAGACAGTTATAGAGGTGCAGATGATAGACTCAATAATTCCTCTGTAGAATTGTATCAGCAGCTCCTTGAGCAGTTTGAGCTTTCTGAGTTGGTGCAGAAAGAACATTCTTTGTTGTGCTTTTTTGATGATGTTTTTGATGTTAGGTGTCCATTTTAGGTCATGTGATATAATAGAACCTAGAAATTTGAAGGTCTCTACTGTTGATACTGTGTTGTCTAGTATTGTAAGAGGTGGTAGAATGGAAGGGTTTCTTCTAAAGTCTACCACCATTTCTATGGTTTTGAGTGTGTTCAGCTCCAGATTGCTCCGGTTACACCATGAGGCAAGTTGTCTGTATGTAGATTCATTGTTGTCTCGAATAGACCAATCAGTGTTGTGTGATCTGCAAACTTTAGTATTTTAACAGATGGATCATTTGAGATGCAGTCATTGGTATATAGGGAGAAGAGAAGTGGAGAAAGCACACAGCCTTGGGGGGCGATTGTGCTAATTGTACAGGTATCAGATGTGATTCTGCCTAGCTTCACCTACTGTTTCCTGTCTGTTAGGAAGCTTATGATCCACTTACAAGTGTGTTCAAGTACCTCTAGTTGGTTTAATTTACTTATAAGAATGTCTGGAATGATGGCATTGAATGCTGAACTGAAGTCTCCAAAGAGGACCCTTGCGTACATATTTGGAGATTCAAGGTGTTGTAGGATGTAATGCAGAGCCATATTAACAGCATCATCTGTCAATCTATTTGCTCGGTATGCAAACTGCACGGGATCTAAAAGCGGATCCGTGATGGTTTTCAGGTGGGACAGCATAAGCCTTTCAAAGATTTTCATAACTACAGATGTTGGAGCAACTGGTCTGTAGTCATTCAGTTCCTTGATGGAGGGCTTCTTTGGCACTAGGATTATAGTAGAGCATTTGATGCAAGAAGGAACATAGCACATCTCTAGTGATCTATTGAAGATTTGGATGAAAATGAAGGCCAATTGGTCAGCACAAACTTTTAAGCAAGAAGTCAGTTACCTTGTCTGCCTCTGGAGCTTTTCCTGGCTTTTGTCTGTGAAATAGATCTTGCACTTCTTTTTCTGTGATCACCAGAGGTTGTGAACCCAATGGGTTGGGGCCAGTTGTAGGAGGCTTGGCTGTTGTTCATGTGTCTAAGATGGGGGTTGTGAAGATAGGTGGCTGTAGTTTCCTTTCAAACCTGCAGTAAAACACATTCAAGACATCTGCTAGTTGTTGATTTCCTTCTGCCTAGGAAGGAGGTTTGCTGAAGCCAATGATGTTTTTAAGAGTTTTCCACATGTTTGCTGGGTCATTTGTTGAGAACTGACTCCTTAACTTTTCAGAGTAGCTTCTTTTTGCTGCTCTGATCTCTCTTGTTTATATGTTTCCGGCCTGATTGTACAGCATTCTGTCACCTTTTATGTAGACTTCCTCTTTGGAATGATGTAGATGTTTAAGTTTAGCTGTGAACCAAGGTTTATTGTTATTATATATATTGCAGGTTCCTTGCTGGTACACATAAGTCTTTGCAGAAGCTGACATATGATGTTACAGTATCTGTGAGCTCATCTAGGACTGCAGAAGTATCTTCAAAAACATTCCAATCAGTGCAATCAAGGGAAGCCAGGAGCTACATTGGCTAGATTTTTGCTTGCCACAGGAAGGGTCTACAACATTGTATGAACTATTCTAATATATAGACATTGCTTGAAACTAAACTATTTTCATGGTGTGTGTAGAGGAAAATAAATCAAGGCACAGAATTGAGAGGGATGGAGAATACTGTGCTCTGCACAGATATGCAGAAAGATAGAGAGATTATAACAGTTTCCATGAGCTTCTTCCCATATCCAATCCAGATTTTGCAAGCATCTTAATCCAACAGGATCATTTACATTAATATTGCTGTGAGATTTTGACAAATCTCCCCTAAAGTTTAAATTAGACTCTTAAATCATTAAGCAGAGCAACCACAACAGGAAGCTCTTGTCGGACACTTACAAATCCCCCAAACAGCCAAATTTATAAGTTTGCATTTGTGATTTTTAAGGAACACAGATAACACAACTATCCAAGCAATAGATAGCAAAGATTTTGATTACAATGCAGCATGGAGATATCTCTGTTCAAGACCAAAATAATTCCCCAAACCTAGAGCTTATTCTGCACAATTATGTAGTGTGTACAAAAAAGTTGGCTAGATTTTTGCTTGTCACAGGAATGGTCTACAACTGTTGTATGAACTATTCTAATTTTTTTCAGATAAGGAGATATTGCACTTTATATTAAGTAGCAAGCTTGTAGTTAAAAAACCATCAAGTTATCTATAGATTTAAATCACACCATGTCATTAAATCTGGCAGTTAAATATATCATTCCATGCTTTCTATTGCCGATATTCTGCTGGATCTTTGTAAAATTCAAATTGTGTTGCCAGCAATGTCTTCCATGTGAAATGAGATGAAAAATCAAATTAATGAAATTTCTGTACTTTATCTACATTACATATAGTTACATCTTCCAATATATCTGAAGTATTTCAGAGAAAACTAAACCAGGCACGTTGCCTGGTGTGAGGATAATTGTAGTTGAATCCTGCTTACTAGAGAAACAGCAACTGATATAGAAATGAAAAAGCTATGACATTAAATCCAAAGAAAATGAAATTTGAACAAAAAGTCATATTTAGGTCATGTAGTCTCAGCTGACAGGACCAGCAACTAATCCCACCAAGGCAGTTCTAAATAAGTCAAGACTGGGTCCAAAGTACAGGACTTCAAGAAAACCAGAAATATCTTTGATACATTCTGCCTACATTTAGCAACTAGCCTCAGTGTACTAGTCAACAAAAATAGTAGCAGAGTGATCCTGGTAATGGCTTAAAGCATTTAAGGGATTAAAGCAGTTTATCATCAATATGCTTATACTGAGAATACCATCAGGGAAAGCAGCAGCTGATTTTACAGTGTGAGGAATAGGGTGGAAGAACAGCCAATTCAGAAAATAAGCGGAATATTTTAGAAGAAAAGTATGAATGGGGAAAAATGTTATTGGGGGTGGTGTTTGAAGCAACAAGTTCAACATTTTTGACCATAATAATAGTTTTCTAATCACAACCATTAAAGACAATTATAAAACATAGCACTCAGTCTGCCAATACCAAACCAAAATCAGGTATTACCCAAGAAAAATACTAGTGCTGGCAGCCATATAAAATTCTGCCAATCTCCTATGCTGAGGAAACTATCCAGAGACATGAGGACATCAAGTCAATTAACATGCTGTACTAACTCTCAATTAAACAGCAAAGATGCAGGAAATTAAATAGGCTATATAACAGGATGCACAGTTTCAAGTATTCGAGTGAGTAATTTTGGAAGGCTGGCCTCCAAATCACAGGCCAACTGCCTATGAAATGAGAAACATATTTTCAATTTAAAAATGAACTCAATGTCCAAGGATAGACTTACATATTTCAGGCAGATAATTATTTCACTCAAATTGCATATAATAGTTATGCTCACATATGGAAACTGATAACTGCTTGCAATGGACTCAAGAATATGCATGCTGGCCGGAGATGAACAAAGCATATATAGAATAATGTAATATATTTACATTTTATGACAACTATAAACAAAAAACAGTTCTTGCCATATGACCTCCCCATAAGGCCATGAGAAAACATTCAGTTTCTTACCAGGTTACTCCTACACCCTTGATATATCCAAAGAGGTATGTTGAAGATAGTATGAGTTGTCATGGCCCATCGGAGCCCAGTTCAGAACAGAAGGAGTAATTGGCACTGGGACTGTTCAACAGGGTTGGCATGTCTCCCTTGGCATGTTTGGAGAGGCCAGAGGCTGAGACCAATGTTGTCTTAGGCCCATCAGGTATTGGGGGAAGTAGTCGACCAGACTAAGAGCTGCCGCCTGCACAGATACAGTGGAGGATCCATTGCTGACAGGCAGTGGTGCTGATAGGCAGCAGATCTCCTCTGGTGAGGAACAGTTACCTCCTCCACGGATCCAAGGACAAGAAGAGCACAGCATAAGCAAGCCCAGAGAAGGAGGTCACCCCACTCTTCCTCACAAGAAATACCTGGAGTGGAATAACTTAAGGAGAAGCCCTGGGAAGTTAGTCTTTGCCAGGAACAATTGTTTGCTTGGGCTTACATTCCCCTGGCTTTGACTCATGCCTATTGCTGTTTGCCTTGCCTTGCTTTGAAGATTGCTCTTCGCCTTTTGTCTTGGATCTTGCTCTTGTCCTGTAGAACTGTTTCTTGCCTTGGACCTTTTCTTTGCCCTGAGGAGTGCCATTGTCTTGTGCCTAAGACTCTGCCTTGTGGACTGAACTTGGAACCCTGGATCTTGCTCTTTGAGTGTGCTCCTACTCTGTGAGCTTTATTTGTACTATAAGGGCTGTTGTTTGGGGAGTTGAGGGTGGCTGCCTTCGCAGTAGCATGAGGGAGAAGACTTACTAATCATTAGAGGGCTGTTTTGTGGACCATTTGTTGAGAAAAATAAAGGACTCTCTAGAGACATGCCTTACCTTGACCACCTGGGACATAAGTACTTACTGTCCTGGAGTTGATTTTCAGGAGCCTCTTATTGATAAGTATATGAATGCCACAAAATGGGAAGAATACATGTTACTTGTAATAATATTCCCATAGCATTACCTTCATGAAACTCTGATTTTAGGGCAATAGAAAACCAGCAGTTCTCTGCTGTTTCTGCTGTCAGGGAAGAAGCACAGGCAACTTACCTCTGCTCTCACTAGGCCAAGCACAGATTTTCTGCCTTCTTTGGCTTTCATTTATCTCCATGCTTGTTAGAACTACTGACACCTGCTGTGATAGCCTAAACAGCAGCATCAGGTCAGCACTGCTCCTGGGCCAAACATGGCTCCTTATTGGATGGTAGATAGTTGCTGCTATCAGGGATGGAGAGTTATCTCCAGCAAGTGAGGACATAGGCAAAGGGACAACGGAGAGAAAAAAGCAGGGAAGCTGAAGTGCCAGAGTGGCAGCAAACAGAGGCTGAGTTTTGGGAACAGAATTTTTACTGTGGGAACAAGCAGGGAATCTGGATGAACTCTTAAGCAAGCAGGTAGTCTGGATGACTATGACTTATGACTATTCATTATTGATAAAGATTACCTTTGCCTATTACTTTTAACATATAATTTTTTTATGTATTTAAATTTGCTTTATATAATTGTATATTATACCTTGTAATATGAGAAAAATTTAAAAGGCAGGTTTGAATATATTCTATCAGGAACCTGTTTGCCATTCCATTTCTTCCTTATGCATTTTTGCACTCCTTTTTAATTGGCTTTTTTTTTTTTTTTTAGCAATTACTCAGGGATGGGATTCTACCGGTTCAGACCACTTTGGGCAAATTGGATGTTAAATTTCAATCTGGTTTTCAGAATCGGTATTTGAACCAACCGGCTGACCCTGCCCACCTCGCCCCTCCCAGGAGTCTCCATGCGGCCCATTTTTGATGCAAGTAAGTGCAGGGTCCATGCAGAGACTCTGAGAGGGGAAAAAACAGGTCTCCTGGAAGTACCAGAAGTCCAGAAATGGGCCTGTTTCTGGCTTCCAGAGGGGTTCCAGAGCCTGGGGCAAGGCAATTTTCACCCTCCCAGAGGCCCAAGGGAAGCCTCTGGATCCTTGGGAAGGCAAAAAATGGCCCTCCTGGAAGTTCTGGTAGCCATGCCCACCATGGCCATGCCTACCCAACAATAGGGCATCGAACCAGTTGCTGGGACTTTTGAATCCTACCCCTGAATATACTGCATTATGCAAGCAATTGTCTGCTAGAAATAAATTTTCATTAATATGGCCTCAAGTTGTATTTTTTTAGTTTAGGAACTTGGGATGGGGTTGAAAGGTGGGCTAAGCAAAAAAGACAAGCAAATGAGGTATTAGTATAGATCACGGATGTCAAATTCATGGTGTCACATTGACATAATGTGATGTATCATGATATTTTTCCCTTTACGGAACTGGGTTGGGCGTTGCCTGCGCATGATGCATTCGGCCCACAGGCCGCCAGTTTGACACCCCTGGCATAGATGGTTACCATCAAAGTGAATAAGGTCACCCACTGATAGCATGTGATTTCCTACATGCTTGCCCAGATGCTCATATACAAAGCTTATTCAATCCATTAACAAACAAATGTTTGTATGTTTATGTCATGTAACAGGTTAAAGATGATTCATACATAGATACAATCATTCACTGGAAACTGCACAGTTGATTTTCGGTGCCAATAATCCACTGTGCATAAGAAGCTTTTCTTTCTTAAGGCAATCACTGTTTTAGATCTGAAAGATCCTATTTATCACTTGACCATCACACTCTGATATCAGCCGAGCAGGAGAAATCTTGACTGCTTCATTCATAGTCAAGCAGCTTCAGAGGCTTAAACATCAGAAGAATTAATAAGCACAAACTTTGAGCAGTCAGTTTTCTTCCATATACTGTATAATTCATGGAAAAACTTGCAAGCTGACATGGGAAATTTGTCAATGTGAAAATTTGTCAGTGCTGTTATCATGATGCAAGGGTGTCCCTGACCTGGGTGAATGTTCAGCGGAAATGAATGCAGAAAGACAAGGCTGTGCATAATTGTCCAATCTTTTCACGCTAATCAGCAACTGATTTACAAGATAGAGACAAAAAAACAGGAAAGAGGAAGGGAAAGGAATGTTAGAATAGAACTACCCTCAACCCTGACAACTGTCTGTTAAGAAGTAATTTAAAAAGTGGGTGGGAAAAAAAGTGGAAGATTGAATGTGGATAAAATACTTCTTATTAAAGGACATTTTTATGATTCAGAAGATAAAATATATGAGATGGAGGGGGAAAAAACTGAGTAAGGCAAATTTGGAGTCTGATGTTTTAGGTCTGTCTGTTTGGCTTCACTTAACAGTAAGATTTGCAGAAGCAAATACAAACATTGGAGGATGAGTAGCGTGTTGCCCAAGAGAATGCTTCATATTAATCTAAAGATTAGTTTATATCATAAAACTATATGAATATATCATCATATAATGCAGAGACTGCCTAGCTGACAATGGGAAATAGATATATATGGGTATTTTCTATCATAGAAAACCGGTTTCGTACAGTGGTTAAAGCACCAGGCTAGAAACTGGGAGATTTTGAATTCTTTGAAGAAGAATTAGAGCTCTGATGGATCCTTGGTGCTCTCTGAGCTTGCTTGTTTTCTTGAAGATATTTCATTACCCAAAGTAAGTGATATCATCAATGCATTGATGATGTTACCTAGTTTGGGTACTGAAAAGTTTGCAAGAAAAGAAGCAAACTCACAGAGCACCTAGGACCCCTTATGTTAACCCTGAGCTACAAATATTCTCCTTTATTAATTAGAGCTCTGTCGAAGAGTGACTCTGTCTAAAACAGGTTCAATTTCCTTCCCAAAAAGTTTAATTAATATTGATTTTCAAATTGCATAGAGTTCATGATAATTGTTAACTTTAAACTTATTCATAATTACAATGTAAATAATGTAACTAAATTTATAATATGCCCAGAGGATAGAATGGAGAAAAGTAATAAAGATATCTAAATACTTTTTGTTATATATTTTTGTCTTCTTCTTTCAAATTTGGGAAGGGAAGGGAAATATTCAACTACCAAATATTGATGTTCTTTGCATCTAATTGGCAGCTTGTTAGATTTATCTTACTCTTCCTTTTTACTCCAATTCTTTTTATTTTTAGTCTAGAAAGTTTAGTTTAGAAAGAAGGGATGTGGGCAATACTCTTCCCCACATCCCATCACTGAAATATTTTTACTGCTGCTTTATTTAGCTATGTCCATTTTCCTCTTTCCAGGTAACATTTCAAACTGGGGAACAGCTTTCTCTTACATATTCTCCTACCAAGCAATCATACTTGTTCATGATTCACAATGTTATTTTTATGCCTTTCTCTCCATTACAAAGATTAGCATAACAAAATGTTTTCATCAAGTAGCTTATAGACATTCCACAGTTTGCATTTTTCCTGTCATAATATAAATATAGTCCCACTTGTATAGTATATTAATCTACTGTTGGCCAGAAATAAAAATTTGCAAGTGCATACTGTAAATGAGTTCAATTAGTTATCTTTCAACACTCTTTCCTACCTAGAGACATAAGTTAAAAAGAAACTCTTTAGAATAGCAGAGGAAAGATTTTCATACTTCTCAGTTAAAAGAAAAAACGTCCCTTTCAAGCAAGTTCATGCAACCAGTAATAATACAGCAGCCAATAATAATACAATAATACTGTAGGAAGGATGTACTCAGGAAGCCTCTTCCTGAGAAACAAGGAGGGATTCGCCCTTGATGTGTCCTACTGGCTAGACAAGGCCACCTGTCACAGATCACAGAGGTTCTCTAATTTTCACACTAAACATTGACCATTTACATTTTAAATGGTCTATAATAATAACCCCTCCATGGATACCCTTGTGTCATGGGGCAGAAGTTTGTAATGCTCTGATGTGGGTGAGTATATTCCATCAGAATATATAGACAGATCTTAGCAGAAACAGGAAAAGAATCCTATATGAGATTGGTCATTTCCAGGTCAATAAAGACCATGTCAAATGTTAGAGTTCCTGGGCATCTGCTGACAACTAAGCAACGGGACTCAGGAACTGTGGTTGGGCAATGACTGGAAGAATCAAAACCACAAGAAAAACGTCTACTGTATTTAAAAATTGTGCCATTATGATCTGCTTTTACAAATAGAAACCAACAATGTCGAGCTACTTTGAAATAATAACTTAGGAATAATAATAAAATCAGAATGAGTAGAGATCAGAACTGAAGCAACCAATGAACCGACCCATGACAAGAATTAAAAGACAAAATTATGGAATATACAGTATTACTAGTAGAAAAAACAGAAACTGCAAGTATTGAAAGTATTAAAAGTAGTGCCTCCAAAAGATCTGACACCTCTAATGAAAGACGTGAACAACACCCTTGCAATTGTTAAATTTAACAATTAACATCTATTGAACAGACCAATCAGCTTGTATACAGTACAGCCACAAACACAATGGGGTTGCAAAAGTACTGGATATCAAAATTAGAAAATAAAAAAAGAAAATCCTAAAGTGGAAAATCAGACTAAGGGGCCAAGATTAAAAAAAATCAGATGAGAATAATTTGTTCTATATTCAAATACTCACCCGCAATTGGTCGATCCAACGGTGGGAACTTTGTATACATGTCATTGGCTGGCGAGCCGCGAGTAGCCGCTATAAGAAAGGCTGCTGTGGCTCCGTTGCTGTTCAGTCCTGGAAATAACAACAAAGTAACAAGTCAACTGAATGTGTGCGTCTCTTACTTCCCGCCATAAAACACTGGTGATGAGGATGGGATCGAGACGATAAAAAATTCAATTGAGTACGCAGCGACGAAGATCAAGCGAAGAAAATGTCCAGCAACAATGCGCCACCCAAGCAGTTTAATCCAGCCAAAGAAGAATGGCAATCGTATGTAGATCGATTTCTAATGTTCCTGGAGAGCAGCGATTTAAACGGAGTCACGGAACATAGAAAAAGAGCTGTTTTCCTGACCCATTGCGGACACGCAGTATTCCGGATGGCAAAGGCATTAGCTGCACCCACAGACGTAAAAATATTAACGTGGCCGGAATTAGAGAAGATTCTCCGGGCTCACTATGCACCGACCGTATCGAGCCTGATCAAGAGGCATGAATTCTATTTAAGAAATCAAAAGGAGGACGAGAGTATCGCTGATTTTGTAGCAGCCCTGAGGGACATTGGCGGAGAATGTGAATTTTTGAACTTCGATGAGACACTGAGAGACCACGTGGTCCTTGGTTTGAAAGACCTCACCTTACAGAACCATTTGCTAACCCGGCCAAAAATCACAGTGAAGGAGGCAATAGAAGAAGCCACTGCCGCAGAAGCTACCCACAAATCGGCCGCCAAAATGAAGAAAATTAATAAATCGGCAGGACATATCAATAAGGAGCCACCTAGATCAGAGGGAGAAAAAGAAAAAACCACAACGCACCACGAGGACGTTGAGTCGGGGACCAGTAGCGAGGAAGATGACGTATACCACCTGAGAGTGGGAAAAGATAGAAAAGAGCGGGCCGGAAGAAAACCCGAATTTGAATGCAATCGATGCGAGGGAAACCACCCCTGCTCAGAATATCGCTTCATTGACGCCATCTGCAGGAAATGCGATAGAAGAGGGCACCTAGCAAGAATATGCCGGTCCAGAAACAACTACAGCCCCCGACGGAGATGGAGCCCACCTCTGAGAGAGAGAGAGAGAGAGAGAGAGAGAGAGAGGAAACCGGAGAGCCATTGGAGCCAAGAGGGGAGAAACAAAAGAAACAAAGAAGCAACCTATAGAAAAGAGGAAAACCACCAAACTGTGACCATCGGCCACTCAGACACAAGAAATGTAAAGAAAGTCCACATCCAGGTGAAAATAGATCAGGAATGCGAGATGGAAGTGGATTCAGGGTCATTCCTATCCATGGTATCATGGGCAACCATCAAAAAATTAATTCCTGACATCCAACGAGATAAACTAGAAACCCAAAATCTGACTCTCAAAGATTATCAGGGGAACAGAATTCCAGTGGTAGGAGTAGGATATTTTAAAATTACATTCAAATGCCATACTGCAATCCTACCGCTCACCATCATTGACCGAAATAGCCCAGCTTACTAGGACTAGAATGGTTTGAGCCGTTAGGAATTGGAATGACAGGCATAAACCGAATCACTGCAACAGACTGGGAAGAGGACCTCGTAAGGGAGTTCCAGGATATTTTCAGCGGTGAGCTAGGCAAGTACTGGGGTAACCCGATCTCTTTTAATTTAAATCCTAACGTAGCCCCAATAAGACTCAAAGCGAGGCGCGTACCATTTGCATTAAAGCCAAAAATCAATGAGCAATTAGACAAACCTATTAAACAAGGGGTGTTAGAACCAATAGACCATGCGAAATGGGAAACCCCTATTGTGACCCCCATTAAATCAGATGGGTCAGTCAGAATTTGCGGGGACTATAAGGCTACCCTGAATCACGCACTCCAACAAAGTGCATACCCCGTTCCGGTAGTCCAGCATTTGTTACATTCGATCAAAGGGGGAAAATTTTTTGCTAAACTAGAACTGGCCCAAGCTTATCAACAATTGCCGGTAGATTTACAAACGGCCGAGGCTCAAACTATTGTAACACACCGGGGAGCTTTTAAATGCAATCGACTTCAATTCGGCGTTAGCGTAGCTCCCAGAATTTTCCAATGCTTAATGGAACGCCTTCTCCAAGGAATCAAAGGAGTAATTCCTTATTTTGATGATGTATTAATAGCAGCCAAAACCAAAGATCAACTAAAGGACCCTCTAAGACAAGTACTAATTAAATTTACAGAGACTGGTCTAAAAGTAAAAAGAGAAAAATGCATGCTTATAACTGACCGGATTGAATTTCTGGGCTACCTAATAGATGGCGACGGTATTCACCCGACCGAAGGGAAAATTCGAGCAATCCAGGAAGCCCCCATTCCAACCAACAAAAGGGAACTACAAGCATTTTTAGGACTCATTAACTTTTATAATGTGTTCTTGCCGCAGAAAGCAATGGTAGCGGAACCTCTACATAGATTGCTTGACAAAGACGCTTCCTGGAAGGGGGGAAGGCAGGAAAATACGGCGTTCCAAGAAATAAAAAACCTCATTACATCTAGCAAGGTACTGATCCAGTATAACGAAACACTTCCCATAACCTTGACCTGTGATGCTTTTGGCGTGGGGGCTGTGCTAAGCCACATTTTGCCTGAATGGCAGAGAAGCTCCCATAGCCTTTTACTCTAAAACTCTGTCTAAAGCCAAACAAAATTACAGCCAACTTGATAAAGAAGCTTTGGCCGCTATACTGGGAATTAAAAGGTTTCATGAATATCTATATGGCCGAGTTTTTTCATTAATAACTGACCACAAGCCGCTATTGGGGATCCTAGGCGATAAGGCAACCCCTAATATTTTGTCGCCACGCATGACAAGATGGTCAGAGTTCCTGGCCGCCTACAACTACACTTTGATTTACCGACCGGGCCGTTCCATTACTCAAGCTGATGCATTGAGCCATTGCCCATTACCAGATACGGACACTGACCCTGCACCGAGCACGTCCACTTTACAAATCGAAACCTTACTTAACCTACCAATTACAGCTAGAGACATTGCCAGAGAAACTTCTAAAGACTTTGTGCTTACCAAAATTGCAGCATGGATTACCAAGGACTGGCCTGAGTCCAGCCCCGAAGAATGCATGAAACCCTTTAAACACAGACAAACTGAACTCTCACTCCTTAAGGGTTGCATACTTTGGGGGGATCGGGTTATTATACCACATAAGCTGAGGGAGACAATTTTGGACCTTCTCCATGATGGACACCCGGGTATTGTAAAGATGAAAGCCCTGGCCAGAAGCTACGTTTGGTGGCCAGGTTTGGACAAAGACATAGGGAAATGGGTGGATAGTTGTAAATTTTGCCAAGAGTCCAGACCCGCACCTCCACAGGCACCGGTGGCTGAATGGGAAATGCCCAAGGGACCGTGGTCAAGAATCCATATTGATTTTGCAGGTCCAACTAGGGTTTACATGTTTTTAATACTGGTTGATGCTTACTCGAATTGGTTGGAGGTGAGCATTATGCACTCCACCTCCACAGACGCTGTCATTAGGCAGCTCCACAAATTATTTGCAACGCATGGGTTACCAGATGTATTGGTCTCTGACAACGGGCCACAGTTCACATCAACAACATTTGAAGGGTACCTAGCTAGCCCGGGAATAAGACATGCCCTGACTGCGCCGGCACATCCGGCGGCGAATGGGCGAGCAGAATGCATGGTTCGTTTCACAAAAGAAACACTTAACAAATTAGGCCCGGGCCCCATACAGGAACGAATCGATAAACTATTGACCATACAGCACATGACGCCTAGCACGACAACTAATAAAACCCTGGCAGAATTATTAATGGGCAGAAAGTTACAATCACACTTAGACCGTTTGCATCCCACCTATTGCACAGAAAAACCGACAGACTCTTCCAGCAAACTCCGCACATTTAGGGTAGGAGATCTAGTCTATGCCAAAAATCTAGTGGGGGACCCGTTATGGCTACCAGCTACTATTACTCAAGTCACAGGACCACGATCTTACCGACTAGTAACATCTGACAACAGGGACTGGAAAAGGCACATAGACCAATTAGACCAATCCCTTAGAGGGGTTTCTGACAAACCAGGGGGGGAAGGGGGAGATCCTCCAAATACACAAGAAGGGGGAGACCCTTCAAATATACAAGAAGGGGGAGACCCTTCAAAAATACACCAACCCCAAGCAAATGAAAACAACCTAACACTATCACAATCACCCCTATCATTAGCCCCGGTCGAAGTTCGCAACTACGCACCTGCAGCCGAAGAAACAAACACTGACGTGGACCAGGCAGGAGAAGAGCTGTTGCCGAGAAGAAATCTGGAAGGGAGTGGCCTAGCTGACTCAACTAACCGGGCAAGGCCCGGCAGGAGCAACATGGCCGACTCTACCTTCCAGGTGGTTCCACGAGAAGAGATGAAGAGACCAACAGGTCCATCCGCACCGGCTGCTAGCGAACTAACAAATGACCTGCGCAGGTCCAGTCGGACCCATAGGAGCCCCGCCTATTTACATGACTACGTAATCTAGAGGGCTCCTGATTGGTCGGACTGGACCAAGTGGAGAGGGGTGTTCTATATTCACCCGCAATTGGTCGATCCAATGGCGGGAATTTTGTATACATGTCATTGGCTGGTGAGCCGCAAGCAGCCGCTATAAGAAAGGCTGCCGTGCCTCCGTTGCTGTTCAGTCCTGGAAATAAAAACAAAGTAACAAGTCAACTGAATGTGTGTGTCTCTTACTTCCCACCATAAAACAAATTTAAAGCACATGAAACAGCAAAAATTGAAGAATGTATGGATAAAAAAAGTCTAATAAAAATGGCTTAGCACCAGAAAAATAAAATCATAAAGTAAAAAGTAATAGCATAGTAGGGAAAACTGAACCCTATGAGGCATGAATCATCCAATTTAAGCAAAAGAGTTACTTAAGTTAGTCCAGACAGAGGCACTTCTACAAAAGTATATATGGCAACAGGGATTCTGAAAATGGAAAACGAAACAAAAAGGAAACAATCCAGTTTTGAAAAGATCTATGTGTAATTCAAACTGACTGTAATAAAAACTCTGGATAGATAATTAGTTTATTCTATTGGTTAAGACACAAGCCTAAAAAAGCAGGAAACTGTGAATTCAAATCCTACCTTAGCCATGAAAGTCAACTACATGACTTTGGGACAGTCATTCTCTCTCGGCCCAACCCTACTTACAGGGTTGTTGTTCTGGGAAAAATAGGAGGAGGAAATATGTTGGATATGTTCACCATCTTGAGTTATTTGTCAACATAATAAAAACATGATATAAATAAACAAAAATAAAAAGATTTGAAAATGAGTTTAGTAAAGAAAACAAGTGGAAGAACTAATAACAGGAAAAATAGTTAAAAATTAAGTGAAAAAACCTGGATATCTCCTATAAATGATCAATTGCATGGCTTTTAACAAATATCTGACTAGCTTACTTTAATTACAGCTAAACAACTTAATAACATATTGCATAAAGAAGATATGAGCAACTGGCTAATAATTGGCAAAATGTATCTGATTCAGAAAGACCCAACAAAAGCAACGATTATATATTTTATTTATTTTATTTATTTATTTTTTGTCAATTGCTTACAAGATAATAGGTATAAGTAAAAACATAGTTATGAATACATGGATACATATAAGAAAAATAAAAAGAAGAAAAGAAACAATAGGACAGGGACGGTAGGCACGTTGGTGCACTTATGCATGCCCCCTACAGACCTCTTAGGAAAGGGGTGAGGTCAATAGTAGACAGTCTGAGGTTAAAGTTTTTGGGGTTTGCGGAAGAAACCACAGAGTCAGGTAGAGTATTCCAGATATTGACCACTCTGTTGCTGAAGTCGTATTTCCTGCAATCAAGTTTGGTGCAATTAACCTTGAGTTTGTATCTATTGTGTGCTCTTATGTTGTTATGGTTGAAGCTGAAGTATCCATTGACAGGTAGGACATTGCAATGTATGATTTTATATACTATACCATATGCCAATAACATGCTTACCTACAATGTTTAAATTATTCACAGACCTGATAGCAGACAACATCCAAGATTATTTAGAAAAATATAACATCCTTCCAGCAGAACAGAAAAGAAATAAAAGGAAAACCAGGGAAGTACAAAAAGATCTTGTTGTGTATGGACTGAGTCTTCACTCAGGTCCGTGCTTCCAGAGGAAGCACGGACCTCTCCCATTGGCTGGAGCCATTTGACAGCCGGCTATAAAAGGCGGCTGTCAAACGGCATAAGCTGTTGCCGCTCCAGCTGGCTGCCATGTTAGCGCGGCAGTAGCGGTAACCCTCTTTGCCTGTTAATAAAGAGTTAAGCTGAAACCTTGACCTGGTCTCTGCCTGAGTAATTCCGTCGCTCCACAACTCTGGCGACGAGGACGGGATACTAAATAAAGGCAAGCCAGGCAAGGAAGAGAGAGAAAGGAGCGAAATCACTAGCTGAGAGCTGAAATCGCTACAGAGTTGCTGCCTCTAGCCGCGAAGCGCTGTCTCTAACTTGCCTGAGGAAAAAACTTCACAGCTGACAGAAGATGACTTTGAATCCTGCATTCCCGCCCTTCAGACCGACCGCTGAGACGTGGGAGTAATACAAGAACCGGTTTGACTGCTTTTTAGATGCTTTAGACCTGTCAGAAATTTCTGAGCATAGGAAGAAATCTTACTTCCTAAGCTTTTGCGGAGCCACGGTTTTTGACACCGCAACAGCATTACTGGCCCCAAGATCTATTAAGACTATTCCTTGGGAGGAACTGCAAGCAATTCTCTCAAATCACTATTCCCCTAAGCCTTCCAGAATTGCTAGGCGCCATGTTTTCAGAAGGCGCATCCAAACAGAGGGGGAAACAATTAGTGATTATATGGCAGCACTGAGAACAGCTGCCTTGCATTGCGGGTTCAGAGATTACCTGGACGATATGCTGCTCGATCAGCTGGTTTGTGGCGTTAGAGACCCCAAATTACAAAGACGTTTATTAGCCAAAGGGGATCTAACATTAAAGCAAGCCATAGAGGAATCCCAGGCTGCTGAGCTGTCAGCACTCTCAGCAGCTGAAATTCAGGGAAAACCGAGCAGACTAGAAAATCCAACAGTATATTTTGAGGAAGCCTCCACAGAAAATGGCCCAGAAGAGGCTACTGAGGTAAATCGCCTCAGACAGCCCAATGCAAATCAAAAAGAGTTCAGGCAAGGTATAAGCCAAACCCCACATTTACAAACTTCATGCTTAAGCTGTGGGGGCAACCATCTCAGGGCATCCTGCAGATTCAGGAATGCCATATGTTTAAGGTGTCAAAAGAAAGGCCATCTGGCCAAAATTTGTCAGGCAGGGAAAACCTTCAACCAGCCACAAAGGCCCCAGAAGCTCATTCAATACCCCAGACAAATTGAGCACTGTTTCACATGCTATCAGTCTAAAATACAAAAAAATAAATCTAACAAAATTAGAGTCACTGTTTCTATAGAAGGTAGATCCTGCAGAATGGAGGTTGACACCGGCTCTGCATTATCCATCATCTCATGGGACACCTTAAAGAAGCTTCTCCCCAGAATATCAAGACAGAAAATTCCAGCCTGCAATCTAACACTTCGGGACTACCAAGGCAGAACCATCCCTGTCATCGGAAATGGCAAGTTCCTTGTCCATTTTCAAGGGTTTAAGGGTCACTTGCCTCTAGTGATAGTGGATGGCGTCCTCCCAAGCCTATTGGGACTAGATTGGTTCCCAGCCCTGGACCTCCACATAGAGGAATCCAAGCCATTACCAATTCAGAAGTTGAATCCTTGTTCAGGGACTATGCAGATGTATTCAGTGAGGGCCTAGGCTGCTACGTGGGAACCCCAATATCCTTCAGGGTAGACTCCCAGGCAGTACCAATTCGTTTGAAGCCCCGCAGAGTTCCTTTTGCAATTCGTCCTAAACTAGACAAGGAACTTGACAAATTAATCAAGCACGGCATACTGAAACCTACAGACTTCTCAAAGTGGGAAACCCCCATAGTAACACCGTTAAAGAAGGATGGAAATTTAAGGATCTGCTCGGACTACAAGTCGTCCATAAACAAATATTTACAAGTTAGTGCGTACCCAGTCCCTGTGGTACAACATTTACTCCATTCCCTTGAGCCTGGTTCCATTTTTGCAAAGTTGGACATGTCCCAGGCATATCAACAGTTTCCTGTTGATGATGAAACTGCTGAACTGCAAACAATAGTAACCCACAGAGGGGCTTTCAAATGCACACGCCTACAATTCGGAGTTAGTGTGGCCCCTGGAATTTTCCAATCCCTTATGGAACGAATACTGCAAGGGTTACCAGGCGTTGTGCCTTACTTTGATGATATTCTGGTATCTGCTACCAATCAACAGCAATTACTACAAAGGGTCAGAAGTGTACTTGACCATTTCAGGAAATCTGGCCTCAAGCTAAAAAGGGAGAAATGCACCATAGCCACTCCACAAGTGGAATTCTTAGGTTACAAGATTGATGCCAAGGGTATTCACCCAACTGAGTCAAAGGTCAAGGCCATTCACGATGCGCCTACTCCTACTAACAAAACTGAGCTTCAAGCTTTCCTGGGCCTCTTGAATTTCTATGCTTCATTCCTGCCCCATAAAGCTTCTGTTGCCGAGCCCCTTCATAGACTCTTAGACAAGAATTCGCCATGGCACTGGGGACCAAGGGAGACTATTGCTTTCCAAGAAGTCAAGTCATTACTAACATCAAAGGCCGTCTTAATACAATTCAATAAAGACTTACCACTCATTCTAGCAGCCAATGCTTCTCCTTTCGGAATTGGGGCCAGTCCTGAGCCACAGACTGCCCAACAGTGCAGAGGCACCTATAGCCTTCTTTTCAAGGACACTATCTTCCATTGAACGCAACTACAGCCAGATTGACAAGGAGGCATTGGCTGCAGTGGCTTCAGTGAAGAAGTTCCATGAATTCCTCTACGGGCATCATTTCGAACTCATAACTGATCACAAGCCACTGTTAGGTATTTTATCCGGCTCTAAACAGACTCCCCAGATTTTGTCCCCAAGGATGACCAGATGGACGGTTTTCCTGGCTGCGTATTCCTACACTCTAATCCATCGATCCGGAAAAAACCTTTGCCATGCTGATGCACTCAGCTGCTGTCCCCTGCCAGTGCCAGTCGTGGACCCAGCACCTGCAACCACAGTCTTTCTTATCAACGAACTCAAGCTTCCAGTCCCTGCTGCTGACATCGCTGCCCATTCGGCCAAGGACCAGGTAATATCCCAAGTCCTGGACTGGGTAGGGAGGGGGTGGCCTACGGCCCCTTATCCTTCAGACTTCCTACCCTACAAATTACGTCAGCAGGAACTTTCCTCCTTGCAAGGCTGTTTACTATGGGGAACCAGAGTAGTCATTCCCCACAAATTGCAAACCTCGATACTGAAGGTGCTGCATGAGGGTCACCCAGGGATTGTGAGAATGAAGGCCCTAGCCCGCAGCTACGTATGGTGGCCAGGCATGGATGCCCAAATCTCTAACTGGGTAAATTCTTGCCAGGCGTGCCAGGCCACCAGGGCATTACCACCAGCAGCCACCCCTAGGACCTGGGAGGAAGCAGGCAGCCCCTGGTCCAGAATACACATAGACTTAGCAGGCCCCTTCCATGGGCACACTTTCCTGGTGGTAGTAGATTCATATTCAAAATGGGTGGAATTAACTTTAATGCACTCCACCACTACGGAAGCAGTCAGCAAAGCACTGACTAGGATGTTTGCCACACATGGCCTTCCTGATTCTGTCGTATCCGACAATGGCCCCCAATTCACCTCCTGTGAGTTCGAGATGTTTCTAGCAAGTTTGGGCATCAGGCACATATTAGTAGCCCTTTTCATCCTGCCAGCAATGGACTGGCTGAGAGGGCAGTTAGATCTGTCAAGGAAGTGCTACAAAGATTGGGTCCTATTAACTGGCATGCCAGGCTGGCCTATTGAGCCAACATACTACACCCTGTGCCTCTACTAATAGGTCACCAGCCGAAATATTAATGGGACGCCGGCTGAGGACCACTTTGGACAGGCTGCACCCAAATTATGCCCCTTTGCTTCCCCTTGGGTCAAACAGCCAAGACAGAGGGTTCCTGATAAATGACAAGGTGTTTGTCAGAAATTTTGCTGGGCAACCACTATGGTTACCAGGGCTTGTGATAGCAGTAACTGGCCCCAAGTCTTATAGAGTCCAGTTACCTGATGGACGGACCTGGTGGCATCACGTGGACCACCTGAGGAAGCGTTGGAACACGGCACCCAGAGGTCATCCAGACGAGCCCCATGCAGAAGCATCCACACCACTCGACGAAACCAGCTTCCAACCCATCGGGAACGATAACCTACCAGATGGGGAAGCTGACCAAGGTGCAGACCCAACTCCAGACAGCCCAGCAGCCTCACTGTCATCCGAAGACACGCAGAGGGCACCAGACAGCAACTCGGCGCCATTTTTGACGGAGCCTAGAAGATCCGGACGAATTCGCAGGCGTCCAGCGTATCTGAAGGACTACGCATGCTCCTCACTGGGAGAGAGGAGTGTTGTGTATGGACTGAGTCTTCACTCAGGTCCGTGCTTCCAGCGGGAAGCACGGACCTCTCCCATTGGCTGGAGCCATTTGACAGCCGGCTATAAAAGGCGGCTGTCAAACGGCATCAGCTGTTGCCGCTCCAGCTGGCTGCCGGGTTAGAGCGGCAGTAGCGGTAACCCTCTTTGCCTGTTAATAAAGAGTTAAGCTGAAACCTTGACCTGGTCTCTGCCTGAGTAATTCCGTCACTCCACAACAGATCTACTATCAAAAAATCTACTGATAAAGAAGAGAACATTGGCTAATTGTGTAAAAGGCAACCAAGAAGTTTTGATGCAAGTTAAAAGTTGGAACTTACTCATTGCACAGGAAAGAAAAATCAGAAATACAAAAATAATGAAACAAAAACATGACCAGAATGTGGCAAAGAAAAGCATAACATGGTCAATTTCTACCAAAGATTGGGGGGAAAGTGGATAAAGATAAAATCTGGCAATGCCTTATCACTGGAACGTTTAAAAAAAAAATCTGAAAACTTGATTTTGATGGCTCAGAATGTTTCCCTGTTTGCTCTTGTCTTGCATTGTTCTAAACTACAATGTTCATACTCAGGCAGGAGCTCTCAAAGCATGTAGAGCAGAGATTTATTAAGTATATATATAAAGAAGCCAGGGATTCTAAATGTGCTCATAGCCATATCGCTTCCTGCAGGCACAGAAAAGAAGCCTTGCAGGCACAATGTTTCTAGAGTCTTACATGGGTTTTGATAATACTTCTAAAATTGTGCATGTTGTCTGACAGCCAATATGTGCTTTCTCCAAAGAAGCAAGCCTCAGTCCAACATATTGTGAAATTTATTTTGAAGTTGAACTTGACTGAAATATTTGTGTATCGCTTTCCTCAGGCAGAGGGAAGCATTATAAAGAAATAAGATAGGCTAATGAATTTACTTATTTCTTTCTTTTAAATTAAGAAGGAAAGGTTGAATCATTTACCAAAATATTGGTCATGTTTTACAATGTTCATTTCACTTTTTAATCTACTGAAGCATCGCTTTTTCATCATCCTGGAAAAAGGGGTACTTCAATTTAGATTTCTGCACTGATCAAAAAATTAAAATCACTAACCTAAATGTCTCCCAACCTATATGAATGAAGTACAATTGTGTCACATAGTCACTCAAAGATGGTTATGGAATCATTTATTTATTTTATTTATTTATTATAACATATATATACCGCCCTTCTCCCAAGGGACTCAGGGCGGTGTACAGCCGAATCAAACCCAAACAATACAAAAGTTAAAAAGAAATTAAATAATAGGCTGTTTAAACTAAAACAACCCTCCCCCAAGAATATTAAAACCCAGATTAAAACCAAATTAAAGGAGACAATTAAAAACTATATCAGCCCAGGCCAGCCTGCTCGAAGAGCCAGGTTTTTAACGCGCGCCTGAAGGCCCTCAGGTCCGTGCTGGTGCGTATCTCAGGTGGCAGAGTATTCCAGAGGGCAGGGGCCTCCACAGAGAAGGCCCTACTCCTGGGGGCCACCAGACGACACATAGAGGCCGACGGCACCCGGAGAAGGCCCTCCCTGTGGGAACGCACCGATCTGTTGGAGATCACCGGCAGAATGCGGTCCTGCAGATAACCTGGCCCAATGCCATGGATCGCCTTAAAGGTCAAAACTAGAACCTTAAAGCGAACCTGGAAAGCCACCGGCAACCAATGCAGCTCGCGCAGGAGAGGCGTCACATGGAAGCTATGCGACGCCCCCATAATCACCCGCGCGGTCACATTTTGCACCAGTTGGAGTCTCCGGGTGCTCCCCACAGGGAGCCCCATGTAGAGAGCATTACAGTAATCCAGGCGAGAGGTGACAAGGGCATGAGTGACCGTGCGCAGGGCGTCCCGATCCAGGAAGGGCCGCAACCGGTGAATCAGGCAGACCTGATAAAACGCCCCCCTGGAGACGGCCGTAATATGATGTTCTAAGGACAGCCGTGCATCCAGGAGGACGCCCAGATTGTGAGCCCTCTCTGTGGGGGGCAAAGTCTCTCCCCCAATAGCCAGCGAAGGTGTCAGCTGGCTATATCGGGGCGCCGGGAACCACAACCACTCTGTCTTGGATGGGTTGAGCCGGAGCCTGTTCCCGCCCATCCAATTCCGCACAGCCTCCAGGCACCGGGACATAGCCTCTACAGCATCATTGGGGTGGTCTGGAGTGGAGATGTATAGTTGGGTATCATCTGCGTACAGGTGACACCGCACCCCAAGACCACGGATGATCTCGCCCAATGGCTTCACATAAATGTTGAACAAGAGAGGGGAGAGGACCGCCCCCTGAGGCACCCCGCAAACAAGGGGCCTAGAGGTGGACCTCTCCCCTCCCGCCAACACAAATTGCGAACGGTTGGAGAGGAAGGAGGAGAACCATCGCAGGACAGTTCCCCCAATCCCCAACCCCTCCAACTGCCACAATAGGATACTATGGTCGATAGTATCAAAAGCCGCCGAGAGATCTAATAGGACCAGGACAGAGGAAAGCCCTCTGTCACGGGCCCTCCAGAGATCATCGACCAACGCGACCAATGCTGTTTCGGTACTATGCCCAGGCCTGAAGCCCGATTGGAACGGATCGAGGTAAGTAGCTTCCTCCAGGTACTGAGGGAGCTGACGTGCCACCACACTCTCAACAACCTTCGCTATGAAAGGAAGGTTGGAGACTGGATGATAGTTGTTTAAAACAGCTGGGTCCAGGGAAGGCTTCTTGAGGAGGGGCCGCACCACCGCCATTTTCAAGGCGGTAGGAAACGACCCCTCTCTCAAAGAAGCGTTGGTAATCCCCTGGAGCCAGCCTCGTGTCGTCTCCCTGGTGGCCGAGACCAACCAGGAAGGACACAGGTCCAACAAACAGGTGGTGGCATTCAGACCCCCCAGCAATCTGTCCATGCCCTCAGCGGTCACAGGGTCAAACTCCCCCCAGATAACATTCTCAAGACCTGCCCCGGACACCTCCCCTGGGACCACCCAATTGGAGTCCAGCCCATCCCGAATCTGAGCGATTTTGTTGTGCAGGAATCGGGAAAACTCCTCTACCCTACCCTGCAAGAGGTCATCCCGCGCTCTCGATTCAAGCAGAGAGCGGGTCACTCTAAACAGGGCGGCAGGCCGATTTTCTGCCGACGCAATAAGGGCGGAGAAATGCGAACACTTCGCTGCCTCTATCACCAAGGTAGGTCTTGATATAAGCTCTTACCTGTGTCCGGTCAGACTCAGTACGGCTCGCCCTCCAAATGTTCTCTAGAAGTCTTTTCCGGCACTTCATCTCCCGTAGCTCCTCCGTATACCATGGAGCCAAGTGGGATCTGTGGGATTCAATTTGAAAGATGTTAAGATGTTACCAAGTCCAACTTTTTTGCATGGTAGTATAATGGAATATTCCTGCTAGGTAGCTTACCATTTTCTACTTAAATATTTTCAATAAAGAGGAGTCCACCATTTTATGAAACTATGAAGAAAAATTAAAGTATATATATATATATATATATATATATATATATATATATATATATATATATATATATATATATATATATTATATATATATATATATATATATCTATAAGATACTTTGTATTACAACACCCCTGTTAAGCCCCAATTAAGGGAGAAGCATACTGCTTTCTTTTCTGTCTTCGGCTCATCACCAAGAGACCATACCGACAGAAAGCTATTTGTTTCGTTGTCCTTTTCTTACATGTGTGTAAGGTATTTAATTATCAGCTTAAAAACCTTACACATATATATATATATATATATATATATATATATATATATATATATATATATATACTTTGTATTACTCAATACTTTGTATTGAGCTGATAAGGAGAGAGCCAGTGGTGTAGAGGCAATTACAACTGCCTCACATGTAATACTTCCCTGGTTCGAATCCCAGTAAGGGTATGGCTAGCTGAAGAGAGCTAACTAGCTCGAAATAGATCTATACTAGTCTCCCTTATTTATTATTTAAAATTATCAGCTTAAAAACCTTACACATATATATATATATATATATATTCCGGTACAACCAAACCCCCACCTGAACAGAACACACCCCCAGCCAATCAGAACACAGCCAACCCCCCAACCAATCAGAACACAGCCAAACCCCCAACCAATGAGAACACACCCCCACCCAATCAGAACACAGCCAAGCCCCCACCCAATCAAATCACACCCCCACTAGCAGTTAAAAGGAAGAAGCAGCTGCAAGCTCATTTTACTCTGAGAAGCACAAGGCCAAAGACATAAGCCTGAAGATGATGAATGAGACTTCATTGAAACGTCGCCTAGATACTTCCAATTCTACGCGGGAGAAAACCCAAAGAACCAAAGATCCATATATGTGTGTGTGTGTGTGTGTGTGTGTGTGTGTGTTAGGTTTTGAGCTGATAAATAATTAAATAAGGGAGACTAGGATAGATCTATTTCGAGCTGGTTAGCTCTCTTCAGCTAGCCATACCCTTACTGGGATTCGAACCAGGGAAGTATTACATGTGTGGCAGTTGTAATTGCCACTAGACCACTGGTTCTATCCTGTTTATATATATATATATATATATATATATATATATATATATATATATATATATATATATATATATATATATATATATATATATATATATATATATATATATAGTGTGTGTGTGTGTGTGCGTGTGTAAAATGAACACAGACAAGTATAATGTCACACACTCTATACCAGCTAAGCTGTGGATTATTTATATAAAGTCTTTGCTCTTTCACCTTATGCTTGCAAGCAGACATTGTTTCACCAGAAAAAGGCAGCCTATTCTGGTGGTTCTGAATATCTCTCTTCTTTCCCTGTGTCTCTTTTCTCTCTAATGCTTCTATTGATGTCTGTTGATGTCATGTTCTTTGTATCTGCTTTCTTAAACTCTGAATTTTGATTCTTTAAAATCCTTGGTAACAACATCCCTCTTCTTTTGAGAGATCTTCCTTTCTGATTTCCTTGAAAGTTGCATGTTGTCTGCTAAACAGCCCCTTGTTCTTTCCTTAAGATCTACTTTCCTTTAGTTCCTCCCACTTATCTTTGTCGGATTCCATTTCCTCTACTTCTGATTTTTTCCAATTACCAATGTGGGCATCCATATTTCTGATAAAAGAAAAAGATTTCCAAAGTGCCTTCCAACTCTATTGTTCTGTATTAAGTTCCTAGTGCTTCATGATAAATACCTGGTATCTGGGATACCATATCTAAGGCAATGGAGACATCATGGTGAGGTGTGAGAAAGGGTGAATGCTGCCTGGATGCATTGGTGAGAACTCACAGGTGTGTTGTGTAACAGACAAATGCTAACCCATCTTAAATCTTAAATCTAAGATTTACAAGACAACCATCCAGTCAGACAGTAGCAAGGAGATTGGGGAGGAACCTGGGCCAGTCTTGGAGGCTGAGGAGTGTTCTGAATGAGGGCTCTGCATCCGAGGCAGGGATAGGGCCAGGGCAGGCTGGCAGTCATCCACTACCTTCACACTCAGACAGCAGTGAGGCAGGGGAGTGTCTGGAACTTGTTCCCAGCCTGCACATGCACAGGTCTACCAGAAGACAAGAACAATTGAGAAAGCAGGGTAGACTCAGGAGTAAGCACACCTCAGAGATGATTGGCCTCTCCCATAGGACATAAAAGGAGCAAATGGGACATGAGCTTTTGCAGGAAGCAATTAGTTCGTCTGGTCGATTCAAGCTTTGAAAAGTTTGTCCTTGACCTGTATTTGACAATGAGTTCTCTGGCAGCATTCCAAGTGCGATAAATGGGTGTTTATAAACATTTCCCTGAAAGACTATGAAGCTTTGCAGGCTATGAATGAACGTAATTGACAGCCATGGAAAAAAAAGAGGTTTTGCCGGGACTAAATTGTGTTTTATACTTTCTAAGTAAGCCTAGGTCAGAACAGTTTCACTGTATGGCACTGAATGGTGGGCAGCAACAACAAGGACAAAAAGCTATCTCCATGCCATGGAAATTCAAATGCTCCATTGGATATTGGGCATCTCCTTTCTTGACCACATCACAAATGATATCATTCAATAGCATTTTGGTGTGGCACCAATTACAGAAAGAAGACCTGCTCCGCTGGTATGGACAGATCCAGAGAGCAGCATCTCCCACCACTGCCAAGACAGCCTACCAACTAGAAGTCAATGGCAGGTGAGCTCACAAGCATCCAAAACAGAGATGGCAAGACACCATCAACAAAGACATACAAGCCATGGGCCTGCACCTCAGACATGTAGCCAACCACACAGAGTGGCATGCAATGAGCCAGAAGAAGAAAAAAGAAGAAGAAGAAGAAGAAGAAGAAGAAGAAGAAGAAGAAGAAGAAGAAGAAGAAGAAGAAGAAGAAGAAGAAGAAGAAGAAGAAGAAGAAGAAGAAGAAGAAGAAGAAGAAGAAGAAGAAGAAGAGGTAGTAGTTTCATGATAAATATCTATTCAGTAACAACTGGGGAAGGTAAGCAAGGGGAGGCAAATAATGAAAACAGCATTGTGCTGATGTGATTCTGTTTTTGAACGTGCATGCAGTGGTGGAGCATTGATCACTCTGTTGCAGAAATCGTACTTCCTGCAATCAAGCTTGGAGTGGTTTATATTTAGTTTATATCTGTTCTGTACTCTTGTGTTGTTGTTAAAGCTGAAATATTCATTAACTGGTAAGACATTGTAACATATGATGTTATGTACTATACTTAAGTCTAATCTTAGATGGCGTAGTTCAAGGTTATCTAAGCCTAGAATTTCAAGTCTGGTGCTATGGGGTATTCTGTTGCGAACAGAGGAATGTAGTACTCTTCTGGTAAAATACTTCTGGGCTTGCTCAATTGTATTTATATCTGACATACAATGCGAATTCCAGGCAGCAGAGCTGAATTCAAGTATTGGTCTAGCAAAGGTTTTGAATGCCCTAGTTTTTAAATCAGTATTACCAGAGGAGAAGCTTTGTAAAATTAAATTTACAACTTTTAAAGCCTTTTTGGCAATACTGTTACAGTAAGCTTTGGCACTTACATCATTTGATATCAGAACTCCAAGATCCTTGACAAAGTGAGGGTCATAAACAAGGTCATGTCTGCCTAGCTTGTATTTAGTATATAGATGTGTAGGACAGAGCATTTGTTGGTAGAGATTTGGAGTTGTCAACTGTTAGATCATTCAAACATATAATCAAAGTCTTTTTGAAGGATGGTAGCATTGATGGTGGTGTTGAATAATTTTACATCATCAGCGAAGAGGATGCAGTTGCTAATAAGGTGATAAGGTAATAAGGTAATAAGGCTAATAAAGATCATTAATAGAATAGAATAAAATAGAATGGAATAGAATAGAATACCTTTATTGTCATTGCATTCTACAAATACAATGAAATTTGAAAGCTACTCCAGCACATTTGCAGTGTTCTGGGGTGATGTGATTCCCTTTTGCAATCTTCTGGCAAGCAAAGTCAAAGGGAAAGGCAGATTCTCTTAACAACCATGTTACTAGTGGTTAGAATACTATACTGCAGGCTGCTTCTGCTGACTGCCAGCTGCCTGAAATTTGGCAGTTCAAATGTCACCAGGCTCAAGGTTGACTCAATCTCCCATCCTTCTGAGGTTAGTAAAATGAGGGCCTAGAGTGTTGGGGGCAATATTCTGACTCTGTAATCTGCTTAGAGAGGGCTGCAAAAGCATGTGAGGCAGATATAAGTCTAAGTGCCATTGCAATTGCTACTAACTTAACAACTGCAGTGATTCACCTAACAACTGTGAGAAGAAATGTTGTAAAATGAGGCAAAACTCACTTAACAAATATCTTACATAGCAGCAGAAGTTTTGGGCCCAACTGTGTTTATAAGTCAAGGACTACCTGTAAAGGTATGAGTCTGCAAAGCATGCATGATTCATAATGCAAGGTTCTTCATTATGAATTCACTGTGATTAGATACAGAACCTATGAATTAGTTTAATTTACTTTATTGTCATTGCACCTCGTACAACGAAATCAAACACCGTCTTCAGTGTGCATCATGACCATGACAATAAACACAAACACACATCCTTCACCCTCTATACATTGAACTGAAAACCCCTGACACTATACCAACACTGCATTATGCAGCAGAATTCAAAAGGGTTACTGCCCTGGGATAGAAAATCCAACTAAAATTAAAATTAAAATCCTTTAATTTTACACTCACTTTAAATTATATGATGTTATATGATTACTGCAAGTTGATTTTTAACACATCCATCATAAGGATATCCATTTTCTCACCATTATCAACAGTGAAAATAATGTACTCTATAATTCAACCTTACATAGAAATGGAATTTACAGTTGTTATGAATTCTAACAACTGTAAATTCCATTTCTATGTATTCAGTATTTATTTATTTATTTATTTATTTATTTATTTGTCAATTGCTTACAAGATAATAGGTATAAGTAAAACATAGTTATGAAAACATGGATACATATAAGAAAAATAAAATATAAAAGAAACAATAGGACAGGGACGGTAGGCACATTTTGGTGCACTTATGCACGCCCCCTACAGACCTCTTAGGAAAGGGGTGAGGTCAATAGTAGACAGTGTAAGGTTAAAGTTTTTGGGGTTTGGGGAAGAAACCACAGAGTCAGATAAAGTATGCCAGACATTGACCACTCTGTTGCTGAAGTCGTATTTCCTGCAATCAAGTTTGGTGCGATTAATCTTGAGTTTTTATCTATTGTTTGCTCTTGTATTGTTATGGTTGAAGCTGAAGTATTCATTGACAAGTAGGACATTGCAATGTATGATTTTATATACTATACTTAGATCGGACCGAAGGCGGCATAGTTCTAGGTTTTCAAGATCTAGAATTTCGAGTCTGGTGGCATAAGGTATTCTGCAACGAATAGAGGAGTGAAGAACTCTTCTTGTAAAATATTTCTGGACTTTCTCAACTGATAATATCAGATACATAATGTGGGTTCCAGACTGATGAGCTGTATTCAAGTATTGGTCTAGCAAATGTTTTGTATGCTCTAGTTATTAGTACAGAGAAAAAGCTACATAAGATTAGGTTAACAACTCTTAGCACCTTTTTGGCTATGTAGTTACAGTGGGCTCTAGCACTTAGGTCATTTGAATGAGTACTCTAAGAACCTTTACAGAGTTTGGGTCATCCCACAAATCTTGACTACATTCAAGCCACATTTTAGACCCTGTGGGAATTATATCCTCCTAAATCTTGCTCTTCCCATAGCATGCCCAATACCATTTGGGGTTTGTGCCTTAATGTGCAACATCCCAAGAGTCATGAGTGGTACTCCCTTCAGCTGAAATCCTAGCCCTACCCAATATCATCTACCACATAAAAGGACTTCTCTAATTGGAATGTGCAATCCTATGTGACATTCTCCTTTCTGACCCACTGAGCTCCTAAAATATATATTACAGACATACATAGGATTCAGAAAAGAGCCAGGTTCAGTTAGAAATATCCTCTTGATTTTGAGTGCATTAAAAAGCATTCTGAATTACTCTCTAATGAGCTTGGTTTAGAATAGAATAGAATAGAATAGAATAGAATAGAATAGAATAGAATAGAATAGAATAGAATAGAATAGAATACCTTTATTGTCATTGCATTCTACAAATACAATGAAATTTGAAAGCTACTCCAGCACAGTGCCCCAAACACCACATCACAATCACACTACAGAGTATTTAAAAATTAAAATAATTAAAATAATAATAATTAAAATCCTAGTCTAAAACCTATCTAAAACATATAGTAAATTAGATAGTTTAAAAATGCCACTATATACATAGGGCTCAATCACATATGTATTGTTTGATTCAAGACAATTATTGCATTGGAAAAGAAACTGTTTCTCAGTTTATTAGTCCTCATTTTAAGACACCTATAACGCCTCCCTGATGGTAACAGTTTGAAATATGAATGTCCAGAATGAAAATGGTCTGTGGAGATTTTTAGTGCTCTGGAGAGGAGTCTGGTCTTCGCAATCTCTTCCAAAGAAGAAAGAGAGCAACCGATGATTTTTTGTGCTGTGTTTATAACTCTCTGGAGCATCTTCTAATCCATTACAGAGCATCCAGCATACCACACCGTTACACAGTATACCAAAATGTTCTCGATGGTAGAACGATAAAAAGTAATCAGCAGCTTCTCATCCAGACCACTCTTTTTCAGCAGCCTCAGAAAGTGCAGGCGCTGTTGGGCCTTCTTTGCAGTGGCCATGGTGTGGATTGACCAAGTAAGGTTGTCAGAAATATGAGTTCCTAGAAATTTAAAACTATGAACTCTTTCTGCACAGTCTCCATTGATATATAGTGGGAGAGGCTCTGCTTTGCATCTTCTGAAGTCTATAATCAATTCTTTGGTCTTTTTGATGTTCAGGGCAAGGTTATGACTCTTGCACCACAAGACCAGTCTGAGAACCTCTGATCTATAGGCCGTCTCGTCTTCTCCTGATATGAGTCCCACTAATGTGGTGTCATCTGCAACTTTTATTATAGAGTTAGTGGGACAAGACGGAGTGCAGTCATAGGTATAGAGTGAATACAAAAGGGGGCTCAGCACACAATCCTGTGGAGAACCAGTGCTGAGAGCAAGAGTGGAGAAAAAATAGCTGCCAATCCTAACAGTTTGGGGTCTGTTAGTAAAAAAGTCCTTTATCCAACAGCAGATGTGAGAGGAGAGGTCCATTGCTAGCAACTTCTTAATCAATATATCCGGAATGATGGTATTAAAAACTGAGCTGTAATCAATGAAAAGCATCCTTACATAGCTCCCACTATGTTCCAGATGTTTCAGTGCAACATGGAGAGCCATGGCAATAGCATCCTCTGTGGATTTGTTATTCTGATAGGCAAACTGGTATGGGTCAAGGTTTGATGGGAGGCAATCCTGTATATATTTTAAGACCAGTCTTTCAAAACATTTCATAATTATGGGTGTGAAAGCTACTGGTCTATAGTCATTTAAAGTATCAGGGGAAGTCTTTTTGGGAACTGGAATAATAATGGAAGTTTAGATCAGTAATAATTTTTACATAAATGTGTGCTCCTGATTTCCTGGCTGACCTCTGGATTAGTACAAGATTACACTCAGTTTTGATTCATGGATCTTGGATTTGGCTGCCTGGAACTTCAATTTCTGAAATATGTTTTTATGACCCCTTCTATGCCTATACCAGAGTGAGATTTACAGCTGACATAAATATCTATATCTATGTTTGACCTCTGTACTTGTAATTGCTGGCAGTGATTACAAGTGATTAAGAAAAATCCTGAATAAATGAATTTGATCTGAAATCTTCTTCAAATGGAAGAAGATGATCAGTAATAATTGTTCTATGAGCTATCGGCAAATCATTAAGCTTCAGGTTTAAAGTACCTTCCCTGCCAGGCCAGTATACAATAAGCTTTAAACTACAGGTAGACAAAAACCCTGTTAGGGTATTCTGGAAGAGGTTTTCTGAAACAGGTATCTAGTTTTCAATATTATACAGCAACTGAGATGCTTTTTTGGTTCAAAAAATGTGCTCCCTCCAGTATAATTTATAAATGAAAACAGCTTCAATAAATTTAAAAGAGCGTAGGAAAACAGCAAATTAAGAACTATACAAAAACATCTAAGCCTGATATCTTAACTATAAAAAATCAAATTGTAATTTTAAAATATTTTCATCATCTTGTTGCTAATTTTATGCTAATCTTTGAGCACTCAGCTTCTATGATCCTCAACTATTAAATATGGATGTTAAGGTTCCATTTAACAAGAACTCTATGCCACTCTTTTTGCTAATATGGGGGTCCAAATTTCTAATCTTCTCCATCATCCCCCTTCTGAATTCAAAGTCACAGGTGTTCATTCAGCCTGAAACTGCAAATGCTTTTTTTTCTTTCTCTTTCTCATATGCTGGTCCTAACTTCAGTTAGGCAGCTGAGGAAAAGACAAGGAAATCAACTCTCTGTCTTCCATTATTATTTCATGCTCTGAAAAACAGCAAGTGTCAAAGCAACTTCAGGACCTATTGTTCGAAAAATCTGTAGTATTTTCTATCAACTTGTTAAAGTACAGCTTTTCACATGATTGGTTCCAAAGGAATGCAGTTGTTTAGTGTCTTCTGCTGGCAGGTAAAAATCATAAAAGAAGAGCAGAATGTTTTAGTAGGCTGTTTAGGCATCTCATCAAACAAGTCCTGTTTCCACAATATGGCATATCTTCAACCCCCAAATCAAGAATCAAATATCAGTTCAGCAGTGTATCAGCTTCAGGACAGTAGTAGCACTATAAACTTAATAAAGATGACACCATCCAGAAATCTTTGGGGACAAATGTGGCCTTAGTTTTCAGCTGAATGTAAGTTTTAAAACATGCAAATTAAAAGAAAGCTGGCACATTTGTTCTATCAGAGCTTCCAGGAAAGGAGAAGGGCCACCAAATATGCAAATGCAAACCTGGTTTTTAAATTGCCTTTTGTCGCCTGCTGCAAAGAGTGAATAAAATCTGGTAATTATGCTATATTGATAGGCACACTCAAATAGCAAGAGTTATTTTCAGAAGGTTAATTATTTACATAACCTCTTTCTCTCCAGCTCATCATACCCTAACTCTGCAAAGAAAATAGCATTATCTTTGCTTGTTTTTCCAATGCAGAAAGATTATTACTCCCATCCAAGGTCTGGTAGAATAGCTAAAAAGTTTCAGTTATGAATCTCATTCTCAATATCTGTCTATTGTGATTATTGAATTGTGCATGTTTTAAATTTTTAACAATAGATTTTTAAACTTGACATTTAAATAAAAGCTCTAAACATATATTATACCGTCTTTTCCTATATTAAGCCTAGTTTAAACGTGTGAAGAAGCAATAGAACTAGAAATGCATACAAATGTTATGCCTCTGACTATTTCAGTTAGTTTTGGGCTAACCCAAAGCAACATTTCTTGTGTAAAAGACCAGAAACAATTTCTTCTCAAAACATTTTATATGCTTAGTTTGCCACCATTTCCATTCTTTTTCACTTTTTTATGGATGCATAAAAATGGGAGTAATTCTTACTGTGCTGTCAGCATGAACTGATGTGAGATGAAATACTAAAACCCTCCAGATATTTACCAAGATAAAGCAAAAGCAAAGTTAGGTGGAACATGGGATTCAGTGATGAAGGACTGCTAAAGCACAAAAGTTCTGTCTTCCAGAAAAGCATGTAAGCCAGGAAGAATCTATGCAAAGAATAGCTAAATAACAAGTCCACTTCCTGAATCATTTGAGCTCAATCAATTAATGTGGGAAGGGCAGGTATAACCTATATTAAAATTACCTCCCCAATGTTTAAAATGAGCAATACTATACAGGTAGTCCTCAACTAAACAACAGTCAATTCAGTGACCATTCAAAGTTACAATGGCACTGAATAAAGTGGCTTATGACCATTTTTCACAAACTTTGCAGCCTCGCCATGATCATGTGATCAAAATTCAGATGCTTGGCAATTGATTCACATTTATGATGGTTGCTGTGTCTCGGGGTGTTTTGTGATCTTCTGACAAGCAATCGGGAAACCATTTAACAACTGGGTTACTAACTTAACAACTTAACAACTGTGGCAAGAAATGTCATAAAATGGGACAAAACTCACTTAACAAAGATCTCAATAACAAAAATGTTGGCCTCAGTTGTGGTTATATGTCAAGGACTATACCTGTACTGAATTCTCTTTTCCTTGGACATTTCCTCTATGCAAAAAAAAAAAAAGTTATTTTAGCTACTTTTACTTAGAGAACATTTTTAGCTAATGTTGTATTACAAAGAAAGAGATTTTCTTCTTCCTTGTAGTTTTCACTATCACCAAAATTGCTCTGCTTCCTAATCTTAAAAAAGGAAGCGGGAGACAGAATCTTTCACAACATCTTCCCCTGAAGTTTATTGAATGAAGAGAAATAAAAAAAAAGTTTCAGAATGCTAAAGGGATGAATCAAAACACTAAAATACATCCCTCAACCTCTTTGTACTGAAAATGAAGGTGGTATGAGAACTGAACTATGTTTTCCATCTGGATTTCCTTCTTTATTTCCTCTTTTGCAAAAGGAAAGCAAAATAAAAATGTTTTCCATTAAAGTGAATGAGAATGGGTATGAGAGAAAAAATACATTTTCAGCATAATGCTTAAAATAAAACAACATTTTGGATTTGTTGAAATCACTATTGTTGACATTGTTGTGTGCAATAGACACTGTATTCTCCTTCATCCTCTTCTACTGAAGTGGAACTAGCCACCATAGTGTTATTTCTTTTTCTAATGCTATTAGAAGATTCAACCTACAGAGGTCAACTCTATCTTCATAAACACTTTTAGCTGTAAACCTGTCCAGATAGTAATTTCCCTTGGCATCAATACATACTTAGCTATAGCTTGTTTTAGTTTGTAGTTTGATTATAATCAAATATTCCTTAATTCAGGGTTATGATTCATTAATTATATCTAGAGATGCTGCATATATCCATGATTTCCTGTTCTTAATAAGAAAGCTTGTCTATAATAAATGTACTGCTTTTAAGTGCCTTGGGATTTTCATTGTTCCTGAAGCTACAAACTTTCATGGATACCAGTTTGAAGCTGTGAATGTACTGTTATTCATAATTGTCATAAACAGAGAGACAGTTCGGGTGAGTGTATCTTGTATAAAATTCTGTTTTTTAATTTTTAATTTAAAACATTTGTAAAACCATATTATTTTGAACTCTGGGTGGCTAGATTTAAAACATTGCTAATAAAACCAAATAACACATATATCTACTAAAACAGTAAACATTAAAAACATAGCACCAAAATGCAGTACTAATCCGTGTGCAGTTCTTCATTAAATTCTCTCTTCCACTCACCCTATCTCTTCACTTGGGGGAAAAGCCAAGTCTTAATTGCTTGACATAGAATATTTATTTGGATATCCCTGCTACTTTGTTTAAAAGGGAAATATAGGCTGCAGTTAAGTTTCAATTATTATGCATTACCCTTAGATTATTTGGACAGGTAGTTTAAAATGTCCATTAAAAGTATCAGAAGAGTCATGATGACTATCTACTCCACTACTCTGGGACTATTGATCAGGGGTATCAAACTTGTGGCCCGCAGGCCGGATGCGTCATCAACTGGCCCCGTCCCAGCCTAGATTAACGAAGGGGGGAAAAGTCCCAATACATCATGTGATGACACAAATTTGACACCCCATAATAGCTGGTAAGCAGGATTCAGTATAAAAGCACAATCTCATGGATTTTATTTATTTATTTATTTATAAAATTTCTATACCGCCCTTCTCCCTAGGGACTCAGGGCGGTGTACAGCCAATCCAAACCCCAACAGTAATACAAAAGTTAAAAGAAGATTAAATTAAATATTGGCCGAATAAGAAAAAACCCACCCCACACCCTTAAAACCCCAATTTAAAATTACAGAGCAAATGGAGACAAGTTAAAACCACCTCAGCCCAGGCCGGCCTGCTCAAAAAGCCAGGTCTTCAGCGCGCGCCTGAAGGCCCTCAGGTCCGTGCCGGTACGTAGTTCCGGCGGCAGAGTGTTCCAGAGGGCAGGGGCCGCCACAGAGAAGGCCCTATCCCTCGGGGCCGCCAGGCGACACATGGTGGCCGACGGGACCCGGAGAAGGCCCTCCCTGTGTGAGCGCACTGGCCTGCTGGAGATCACTGGTAGGATGCGGTCCTGCAGGTAACCTGGCCCAATGCCATGGATCGCCCTAAAGGTCAAAACTAGAACCTTGAAGCGAACCCGGAGAGCCACCGGCAACCAATGCAGCTCGCGCAGGAGAGGCGTCACGTGGGCACTACGCGACGCCCCCATGATCACCCGCGCGGCCGCATTTTGCACCAGTTGGAGTCTCCGATGTTCTTGAATAATGGGGTGCTTTCCTTATGTTCTAGGAATTTGTCCAATCTTTTTTTGAAATCATACCTGTTGGTGTCTATTGCTTTATATATGAGAGTAAAAAATATAAGAACTAATTCTACTTTTAAATCTGTAATTTATCTGCCATCATTTGACATCACTGGACGAAGTACTTATATAGGAAAATCAGTTTTCTTTGTGGACTTTCTCCTTAACATATATAAAATACAACCTGAATAGTCAAGACCTTGTTGATGATCCATGCTCTGTAAAGGACCTTGGAATACTCATCTCTAATGATCTAAGTGCTAGAGCCCACTGTAACTACATAGCCAGAAAGGCATTAAGAGTTGTTAATCCTACGTAGCTTTTTCTCTGGTAATATCACACTACTAACTAGAGCATACAAAACATTTGTTAGACCAATACTCAAATACAGCTTATCAGTCTGGAACCCACATTATGTATTTGATATTAGCATGGTTGAGAAAGTCCAGAAATATTTCACAAGAAGAGTTCTCCACTCCTCTACTCGTTATAGAATACCTTATGCCACCAGACTTGAAATTCTAGACCTAGAAAACCTTGAATTATGTCGTCTTCAGTCTGATCTAAGTATGGTAAATAAAATCATACATTGCAATGACTTACCTGTCAATGAATATTTCAGCTTCAACCATAACAACACAAGAGCACACAATAGATAAAAACTCAAGGTTAAACGCACCAAATTTGATTGCAGGAAATACGACTTCAGCAACAGAGTGGTCAATATCTGGAACACTCTACCTGACTTTGTGGTTTCTTCCCCAAACCCCAAAAACTTTAACCTTAGACTGTCTACTATTGACCTCACCCCTTTCCTAAGAGATCTGTAGGAGGCGTGCATAAGCGCACCAACGTGCCTACCGTCCCTGTCCTATTGTTTCTTTTATTTTTCTTATATGTACCCATTTCATGTATTCATAACTATGTATATACTTATACCTATTATTTTGTAAGTGATTGATAAATCAAATAAATAAATAAAATAAACACCTATGATTTTATATACAATAAACAACTCGTGTTCTTTATTGCTCGCATTTTTAAGGTGAAATACTGTCAAATCTTGTAAACTTTTCATATAGAATTGTAGTAGAACTTCAATCATTCTGATTGTTCTTATCTACCTTGCTTTCAATCTATTTATATATAAAAAGCAAAATACCACCTACGCATCATCACAAAATCTCCAGAACTATAAAGCCTATAAACTTGAAAATTGGCATGTATTTTCCTCTTGGCTTCTAGGTGCTCACTAAGAAAGGATTTTTCAAAATGACCATCAAAGCATTAGTATTTCGTATACTATTATTAACACACTGATGCTAAGGAGTTCTACTCCCCTCCCCACCTTAAAATAAATCTGTTCCAAATGCAAAACTCAAGTAGAGGAGAGGAGTTTCAGTTTTATTTTCACAGCACCAAGCAGCTTTAATACAGCTAAGCCATGCCTAGGCTCCTTGCTATCTCCTTTTTGCTCACACAGCAAATATTATTTCAATTTCCATGTTTCAGTTTCCAAACAGCCCTCAACTCTCTCACACACTTACAGGACGCTAGTGAGATGACTACCAATGGATGCTGGTAGGTAGTGGTACAATTTTCTTCCCTTATTTTCATATATGTAAAAGAAGAAACAGACATCCTGTGATCTCCGGAACTTAAAGTTACATTTATTGTACTTACTAAGCTTTTGTCAGCCTCTGCTGACATCATCAGAGTATTAACCTACCATTACAGAGATCTCTGCCTTTATATATCATTAATCAATTTAGCCCTTGCACACGTGATAGGCCCTTTCAATCGTCTCCCATCAGTAATTAGCTCTGTTGTTTTTGTTTCCATCATGTTGGTTAAACGAGGCTTATCCCTTGTCCGACCCAGCCTGGAATGCTTATCTCTAGGAGGTGATATTAAACTGGCAGCTACTGCAATTTGTTGCTTTGCTCGTGACCTTGTGGTCGGCGCAGCTCGTTTTTCATTATTCCTGTCTGTTTTAACTTGAGGCAGCTCTGCCGGACTCCTCTGTATTTGGACAGGCCTGGCTGTGCCTTCATAGGATAAATCCACATGCCCAGGGATGGGGGGGTGCCATTGGTCCCTGCTACCCAATGGGAAGTGGTCTCTGCTCCTTCTGCAGGGTCTTTCCTGGTATCTCAGAGCTTGATAGGCCGGTGGTAGTTGGATATGCCTATTAATAGAATCGCTGTTGGAAAACCAGACTTTTTTTAGAATGTGTCCTCCTTTAGTTACATCATGGCCAACAACCTCAGCCTCTTGAAAACTGAATGTGTGATTATGCTCCTGCATAGGTGCCCAAATCCGAGAGTGCTGTTCTTTGCACCGGACAGCCAGTTTGTGTTCATGTACCCTGGTCTGTAGCTGCTTGGCTGATTCCCCTACATAATTGCTTGCACATTCACTACAGTTGATGCAATAAACCACCAAAGATGTCTCCTCCTTGGGAGTGTTTCCTTTGGGCGCATCACTATTACTCTTAGAGTTTGATCCAGTTTGTGCACCACCTTGATTCCATTGCCCAAGAGAATGCATGCAGCAGTTTCAGGTACTCCCTGTATATACAGGAGCACCCTCCACGTAGCTGTTCCACTGGCACCTTCAGTGGGTTGCTGGGCCCTGGATGTAGTACATCTTCAGACGAAGTCCATGGAATAACCATTGAGCTTACAGACCTGATAAATATGTGTGTGTGTGTAATGAATGTGTATAATTTTAGCTATTACTAGAGGAATCCACAAGTACTTTTTTCAGTGATGAAAATATATACATGTAAAATTTAATATATGTCCCAAACATTTAAAAATGTAGTGAAAAGAGCCATTTACTTTCATCATGTTCAATTATTTATTTATTTATTTATTTATTTATTTATTTATTTATTTATTTTTAACGTTTATATACCGCCCTTCTCCCGAAGGACTCAGGGCGGTGCACAGCCAAATCTACCCCAATACATATACAAAAGTTAAAATGAAATTAAATAGTGGGCTGTTAGAATTAAAAACCAACCCTCCCCCCGGACATATTAAAACCCCAAATTTAAAATCCAAATTAAAAGGAGACAATTAAAATCTCATGTCAGCCCAGGCCAGCCTGCTCGAAGAGCCAGGTTTTTAACACACGCCTGAAGGTCCTCAGGTCCGTGCTGGTATGTATCTCAGGTGGCAGACTATTCCAGAGGGCAGGGGCCTCCACAGAGAAGGCTCTGTTCCTGGGGGCCGCCAGATGACACATAGAGGCTGACGGCACCCGGAGAAGGCCCTCCCTGTGGGAACGCACCGGTCTGTTGGAGATCACCGGCAGAACGCGGTCCTGCAGGTAGCCTGGCCCAATGCCATGGATCGCTTTAAAGGTCAAAACTAGAACCTTAAAGCGAACCCGGAAAGCCACCGGCAACCAATGCAGCTCGCGCAGGAGAGGCGTCACATGGGAGCTACGCGACGCCCCCATAATCACCCGCGCGGCCGCATTTTGCACCAGTTGGAGTCTCCGGGTGCTCCCCACAGGGAGCCCCATGTAGAGAGCATTACAGTAATCCAGGCGAGAGGTGACAAGGGCATGAGTGACCGTGCGCAGGGCGTCCCAATCCAGGAAGGGCCGCAACTGGTAAATCAGGCGAACCTGATAAAACGCCCCCCTGGAGACGGCCGCAATATGATGTTCTAAAGACAGCCGTGCATCCAGGAGGACACCCAGATTGCGAGCCCTCCCTGTAGGGGGCAGAATCTCTCCCCCAATAGCCAGCGAAGGTGTCAGCTGGCTATATCGGGGCGCCGGGAACCACAGCCACTCAGTCTTGGATGGGTTGAGTCGGAGCCTGTTCCCGCCCATCCAATTCTGCACGGCCTCCAGGCACCGGGACATAGCCTCTACAGCATCGTTGGGGTGGTCTGGGGTGGAGATGTATAACTGGGTGTCATCTGCGTACAGATGACACCGCACCCCAAGACCACGGATGATCTCGCCCAACGGCTTCACATAAATGTTGAACAAGAGAGGGGAGAGGACCGACCCCTGAGGCACCCCACAAATAAGGGGCCTAGAGGTGGACCTCTTCCCCCCCACCAATGATTTCCTTAAGAGTGTGAAGCTGCTCTAAAACATATTACCCATCAAAAGGCAAATTCTTCTTTTCATCCAGAAGAACAGCAAAACATGTATCTTATTTACTTTGAAACTCAATTTGAAGTTTTTTTACAAGGCAAAAAGAGCACCTGGTGTTTTCCCAAAATTCAATCCCTCTTTGAAACAGCCCCCTAAAAGCTTTTAGGCATGTGCAGAAAACAGTTCTGCCAAAACTGCTGCTGAAATGAAACAATTTACATCATCTGAGGCATCCAGGTGGAACACTTCACTTTTCTGCAATCCAGTCTGACTGGAGCAGTTCTGTTGAGCAAATTGGTGCTATTTTGCATAGCCTAACACTTGGAGGAAGAGGAGGAGGAGGAGGAGGAGGAGGAGGAGGAAGATAGATAGATAGATAGATAGATAGATAGATAGATAGATAGATAGATAGATAGATAGATAGATAGATAGATAGATAGATAGATAGATTTTAGATAGCTATATTTTAAACATAAGCAATATATTTTTATTTTTAAAGAGAAAATAGTCTTATTCAGTGCTTCCTTCATCCAAGTTTAACTAAATATATTTGACAGAGATTTCACATTGAAAAGTGGAATGTTTGCCAGATATTGAATATTGCCACACTGAACACAATGGCAATAGTTTACTTACTTCTGGGAAAAAGTTAGAATATAAATTGTTTTCCATTGTATAGGGGAAGGAAGAATGAGAGTGAAAATGACAGGTGAGAGTGAGAAAGTGAGTGTGTTTGTGTGTGAGAGAGAGAAACAGAGAGTTACTTAGTTCATGGTATGTTTGTCCAATTTCTTAGAAGAGATACTTGGGGAATAGCAAGCATTGCTATGGGCCTGCAATCAAGCAGAACACAGAAATATAGGAAAAGCCATTTTTCCCATCATGGTTTGAAGATGGAATGAAGTTCAGAAAATCATGAGAAGCCTGCAATCAAGCAGAACACAGAAATATAGGAAAAGCCATTTTTCCCATCATGGTTTGAAGATGGAATGAAGTTCAGAAAATCATGAGAAGAACAAAAGAAAATTAAATGTCAAAATCAACTAGTAGCTCAAAATATTTTTAAAGATCCTTTATACTACTACTTCCTCATACAAGGAAAAACATACTTTTGCTCAAGTATTTTTTTTCATTTCCACAAAGATGTTGATTCATCTCACACTTTTTCTCTCTCCCCAATTTCTTTGAAGAAGAAAAAATAATAGAACTTAATACAGACAATAAAAAGTCATCATAAAAGTTATTACATAGGCTTAGCTCCTCCAAGTATATTGAAGCTAGGAGAATGTGAGGACTGCATTTGTGAACACAAGTAGGAATCTGAAGAAACATGTGGTGTATTGACTTTGTGCAATCCCTGCATCCTATATTAAACCTGGGTTATCACAAATTGTTTGTAACCACACAGTCATATCAGTACGTAGCTAAGGGACAGAGCTCATGCTTTACATATAAAAAGGTCCTTAGCTTGATGTTGGCCACCTGCCAGGATTATGAGGAACATCTGAAACTTAAAGCAAAGTTGCTGAACACTACAGATTTGCTTTCCACTGGCACAGATCTGGACATATGGAATTTGCCACATAGGAATAATTATATCATTATTAAGCCTGCAGCAAATGATACTATATCAACCAATAGTCTGACCTATTGTAAGGTAGCTTTGAGTTTTTTATTATCTTTTTCTGCATTATGTGATCTATTTTCTCTCTATGCATTGTCTTTTATTTAAATAGTGAAAGGAGGAAGCCTGAAATAAAAATGTTTTATACCAAAAGGGTACAAAGCAGAAATATTAAGAAACTAAATACTGCTTACTTAGGTAAAGCTGCCCACAGGTTTTTCAAAATATGGCTGGTTCAGAATGGTCTCCAGAAGCTAATGCAGGCAGCTTTATTGTCCCATCTAAAATTTGGGGAAAGGTATTTGAGAGAAGAGGAGACATTAATACATTCTTTGGTTTCTCCCATGGAAATCCTTCAGGCTTTCTGCACTTATACAAGCTGCTCCTTCTTATTGATTTCCCTCAGCCAACAAAAAGGACAAATGGTGTGATTCCTGAAAATATATACACAGAGGAAACTAGAGTAATAAAAGGGTTTATTATGTGGCAGCATGAGGAACGAATGTAAAAAGATCTCTATTCAAGCATAACTGCATTCCCAATTGAACAGCTGTGGTGAATCTAGGGATGAAATGAAAAATTAATTGACTATGATTGCTGTTGGACAACCACAAGTTACTGCCAATTGGCCAGGCTGACAATAGCATTTGGGTTTTTCTATGTTTTATAGGCAAGCAAGCTTACATATACACATGGAAATCCCACACTCACCCATCCATCTATTCACATATACAGAATTCAGTTATTGAATTGGTGATAGATTTAGCCATAACATAGTATCTGGTTTGAGGTTGGAGCAAAAGAGATCCAGACTAAATCTTGTAGCAATAGCATTTAGACATATTAACCGGTTTTAACCGGTTTTCAAGATGGCGGACGGCTGCTTTCGCCGGAGTCTCCTCCGACCCGGGCGGTCTTCGTTACGAGCCCCCATGCCCCCTGGGCCCCCTCACCGGTGGCAGAGGTGGGGGAAGGCCAGGGGAGACCGGCGGTGTCCAGCAGGAGCTGGTTGGGGGCTTGTCGGAGCCATGGGGCCGGAGAGAACGACGGCGTTGGCGCGGCGGCCGCGGCGTCCTCGGCGGCCTCGGAGCGACCTCGGAGGTTTCGGTTTTGACTTCCGAGGTTTCCGGGGCTTTGGAGACCTCGACCTGGCGGTAGGGATCTCGGAACAGTCTGTAGGCGGCTTCGGTGGCCGCGAGGGTGATGGTGTTGGTGCGGAGCGGCCCTGGCGGACTCACGGCGGACTCACGGAGCGGCCCTGGCGGACTTATGGGGTCGGATCCAGCGCGACTAACGCGGAGTTCCGCCGCCGCTCTCTTCGGTCTGGACGGCCTCAGCTATGGCCCCCCTTGTCCCCTGGGTCCCCCCGCCGGTGGCAGAGGCGGGGGAGGATCGGGGACGACCAGTTGGGTCATCTGGAAACTGGTTGGGGGTCGGCTGGAGCCGCGGGACCGGCGTGGAGGGCGGCGTGGTTACGACGGCCTCAGCGGCTCCGGGCTGATTCTGGAGCCCTCGGAGGCCTTCCCCGATGGTCGTCGGAGCGAGGCGGCTGCGGACGGGTGCTCGGCGATGATGGACGGGTGCTCGGCAGCGGCGGCCCCTCCCGGCGGCCGGCGGAGTGGAGAGGCTGTGGACGGATGTTCGGCGGCGGCGGCAGTGGCAGCTGCGGCCTCCGGACTTGCTGCGACAGCGCTCTTTGTGTTCGGTGTGCTGGTGTCCTTGGTGTGGGCTCGGCGGCCTTGTTCGGACCGCGGTGGTCGTGGGAGGTCCCTGCTGGTTCGGATAAGGGCCTGCTGTGCTCAGGGCGACCCCGGAACGGACCTGAGGCACCTTTGATGGCCTCGAAGATGGCGTGGAGGCTGGAAGACACACGGAGGGGCTCGGCTGAGGAGTGGTGGTGCCGATGCCCCCGTGGGCCGCTTGGATGGAGCTATGGTATCCCTCGCTTTCTTGGGGCCCCCACCGGTGGCAGAGGTGGTGGGCCTGGGGGAGGGTTTGGCTCTGCCTGTCTCTTTCCCCCCGAGGGTCCCACCGGTGGCAGAGGTGGGACGACCGGGGAGGGGCGGCATATACCCCAGCCTGACTGGACTTCAATACCCGCGGCCAGAGAACAACAGAGACTACAGACGCTCCGGGACTGCAGAGATGAGGCGGCCGGGTCCACGGACGTACCCGAGGGCAGAGCTGTGGGCCCTGAGGGATGTCCCCCTCTCCCTTAGGTGGCCTTCGAAGCTCTCTAAGATCTTCCGTAATGATGGATCCTGGGATCCGGAGCGATGGTGGGACCGGGGAAACCGGGGAAAGCATTCTAATCCAGGGGTTGTTAAATTTTTAATGGGGTTTTTTAAGGGGGAAAGATCCAGGGCGGGTGGGGGAGACAGCCCGCATGGAATTGGGGGCAGCCGGGCCGGCTTGCGCGCCTGGGGGGCCTCGGGGGTTCCCGTGTCGGGGGGGCAGACAGAGGGTGGGCAGCCGGGGGCCAATTTTATTAGCACGGTGACTGGGAGAGGTAGGTATGCCGGGGGTAGAGGGCCATATCCGGTTAGGGGATCGCGCTCCCGATGTTTACAAGCGGTGGCGCGCTCCGACCCTCCTTACCCATCCTGTAGTCCTGGTTGTCCAGAATCTCAGGCCCTGAATACCCGGCTGCTGTTGTGCAATGCCAGGTCCGTGATTAATAAGGCCCCCCTGATCCCTGAGTTGGTTCAGGAGGAGGTCGCGGACCTGGTAGGTGTCATCGAAACCTGGTTGGGCCCAGAGGGAGGTGTCCCTCTGGTTGAGATGTGCCCACCAGGTTTCCTTGCATTCCACCAGCCTAGGGCTCAGGGAAGGGGCGGTGGGGTGGCGGTGCTTATAAAGGAAGCCCTTTGTCCTAGGGAGGCCACTGTTCCTCAGACGGCTGGCTGTGAATCTCTTTTCGTGAAGTGGGGGCAAGGGGTTCAGATGGGCCTTTTGTTGACGTACCTGGCTCCCTGCCACGTCGCATCAGCCCTGCCCGGACTCCTAGAGGTGATAGCCGGGCTGGCGGTTGAGACCCCCAGGCTTTTGGTCATGGGGGATTTCAACCTGCCATCGCTCGGTGAAACCTCTGGGTTGGTCCGGGAGTTCTTGGCTTCCATGACGGCCATGGACCTGACCCAGTTAGTTTCTGCTCCCACTCACATAGGAGGACACATGCTGGACCTGATTTTTGTCTCTGGGCAGTGGTTGAATGACTGTAAGTGTGGGGACTTAGTTATTACTCCCTTGTCATGGACAGATCATTCCCTCCTTAGACTGGACTTCTGTTCCGCCACCCCCCACTGCAGGGAGGCGGAGCCACTTAGATGGTTCCGCCCCAGGCGCCTAATGGACCCGGAGCGGTTCCAGAGGGAGCTTGGGCCATTTCCTGAATCTCTGGCTCTCAGCTCGCCTGGAGACCTGGTGGCCACCTGGGATGGGTTGGCCGCCGGGGCTCTAGACCGAGTTGTGCCTCTGCGACCTCTGACCCGGCACAGATCCCATTTGGCTCCGTGGTTTACGGAGGAGCTACGGGAGATGAAGTGCCGAAAAAGACGTCTAGAGGGCATTTGGAGGGCGACTCGTTCTGAATCTGACCGAACACAGGTAAGATCTCATATTAAGACTTACCTCGTGGCGATAGGGGCGGCGAAATCTTCGTATTTCTCCGCCCTTATTGCGTCAGCAGGAAATCGACCTGCCGCCCTGTTTAGAGTGACCCGCTCTCTGCTTGAACCGAGAGCACGGGATGACCTCTTGCAGGGTAGAGCAGAGGAGTTTTCTCGATTCCTGCATGATAAAATCGCTCAGATCCGGGAGGGGCTTAACTCCAATTGGATGGTCCCGGGGGAGGTGTCCGGGGCAGGTCTTGTGAATGTTATCTGGGGAGAGTTCGACCCTGTGACCGCCGAGGGTGTGGACAGGTTGCTGGGGAGTCTGAATACCACCACCTGTTTATTGGACCCGTGCCCTTCCTGGCTGGTTTCGGCCGCCAGGGAGACGACACGAGGCTGGCTCCAGGGGATTATCAACGCTTCTTTGAGAGAGGGGTCGCTTCCTACCGCCCTGAAGACGGCGGTGGTGCGGCCCCTCCTCAAGAAGCCTTCCCTGGATCCAGCTGTTTTAAATAACTTTCGTCCAGTCTCCAACCTGCCCTTTGTGGCGAAGGTTGTTGAGAGTGTGGTGGCACGTCAGCTTCCTCAGTACCTGGAGGAAACAACTTACCTCGATCCGTTCCAATCGGGCTTCAGGCCTGGGCATAGTACTGAGACGGCATTGGTCGCGTTGGTTGATGATCTCTGGAGGGCTCGTGACAGAGGGTTCTCCTCTGTCCTGGTCCTATTAGATCTCTCGGCGGCTTTCGATACTATCGACCATAGTATCTTGTTGCGACGGTTGGAGGGATTGGGAATTGGGGGAACCGTCCTTCGATGGTTCTCCTCCTTCCTCTCCGACCGTTCGCAATTGGTGTTGGCGGGAGGGGAGAGGTCCACCTCTAGGCCCCTGGTTTGTGGGGTGCCTCAGGGGTCGGTTCTCTCCCCTCTTTTGTTCAACATCTACATGAAACCGCTGGGCGAGATCATCCGTGGTCTTGGGGTGAAGTGTCATCTCTATGCAGATGACACCCAGTTGTACATCTCCACCCCGGACCACCCCAACGATGCTGTGGGGGCTATGTCTAGGTGCCTGGAGGCCGTGCGGGACTGGATGGGCGGGAACAGGCTCCGGCTCAACCCATCCAAGACCGAGTGGCTGTGGTTTCCGGCGTCCCGATATAGCCAGTTGACTCCGTCGCTGGCTATTGGGGGGGAAATTCTGCCCCCCGCAGAGAGGGCTCGCAATCTGGGAGTCCTCCTGGATGTGCGGCTGTCGCTTGAACATCATGTCGCGGCCGTCTCCAGGGGGGCATTTCATCAGATCCGTTGGATCTACCGGTTGCGGCCCTTTCTGGATCGGGACGCCTTGCGCACGGTCACTCAGGCCCTTGTCACCTCTCGCCTGGACTATTGTAATGCCCTCTACATGGGGCTCCCTGCGGGGAGCACCCGGAGACTCCAACTGGTGCAGAATGCGGCCGCGCGGGTGATTATGGGGGTGTCACGTAGCGCCCACGTGACGCCTCTCCTGCGCGAGCTGCATTGGCTGCCGGTGGCTTTCCGGGTTCGCTTTAAGGTTCTGGTTCTGACCTTTAGGGCGATCCATGGCATTGGACCAGGTTACCTACAGGACCGCATCCTACCGGTGATCTCCAGCAGACCAGTGCGAGCACACAGGGAAGGCCTTCTCCGGGTTCCGTCGGCTACCATGTGTCGCCTGGCGGTCCCAAGGGGTAGGGCCTTCTCTGTGGCGGCCCCTGCCCTCTGGAATACTCTGCCACCGGAATTGCGTACCAGCATGGACCTGAGGTCCTTCAGGCGCGCGCTGAAGACTTGGCTTTTCGAGCAGGCCGGCCTGGGCTGAGAGAGGGTTTTAATTGTGTCTCCATTAATTTTAATTAGGGGGTTTTAAGGGGGTGGGGTGGGCTTTTTATTCGGCCTAATTTAATTTAATTTTTTCTTACCTTTTGTATTGTTGGGGTTTTAGATCGGCTGTACACCGCCCTGAGTCCCTAGGGAGAAGGGCGGTATAAAAGTTAAATAAATAAATAAAATAAATAAATATTGCTACACAGTGCTTTACAGCCCTCTCTAAGCAGTTTATAGAGTCAGTATATTGCCCCCAACAATCTGCGTCCTCAATCTTGTATAACTTTCTTTTTTGGCAAAGGTATAAAATCTTCATTGGGCCTTATGTTCTTTAGTAACCCAAAAGGGTGTAATGCTGGGAAAGATGGAGAAAAGAAAAAGAGCAAAGTGTCTGAAGCAAAGTGGATAGACTCAGTTACAGCTGTCATGAATATTATGAATACTAACTAGAACATACAAAACATTTGCTAGATCAATACTCGAATACAGCTCATCAGTCTGGAACCCATATTATATATCTGATATTAACACAGTTGAGAAAGTCCAGAAATATTTCACAAGAAGAGTTCTCCATTCCTCTACTCGTTGTCACCAGATTTGAAATTCTAGACCTAGAAAACCTAGAACTACGCCGCCTTCAGTCCGATCTAAGTATAGTATATAAAATCATACATTGCAATGTCCTACCTGCAAATGAATACTTCAGCTTCAACCATAACAATACAAGAGCAAACAATAGATACAAACTCAAGGTTAATCACAGGAAATACGACTTCAGCAACAGAGTGATCAATGTCTGGAATACTCTACCTGACTGGTGTCTTCCCCAAACCCCAAAAACTTTAACCTTACACTGTCTACTATTGACCTCACCCCTTTCTTAAGAGGTCTGTAGGGGACATGCATAAGTGCATCAACATGCCTACCATCCCTTTCCTATTGTTTATTTTATTTTTCTTATATGTATCCATGTATTCATAACTATGTTTTTACTTATACCTATTACCTTGTAAGCAATTGACAAACCAAATAAAAAAATAAAATAAAATGAATATACCATTGGGAGATCTGAAAGGAGATAGAATCTATGTTTGATGTCTCTAGGAATCAAAAATGGCCTGATGGCAAATAATTAATTACCGCTCAAAATGATCAACTTTTGAAATCTTCCCCACCTCAACTTTCTGTGACTGTTTACAGCCATTTGTTTTCTCAAGGATCAACCATTTTCCCCCTTTATTGGGCATCGTCCAGCAGCAGATTGATGTGGGAATCTCTTTACTCTCGTTTAACTGGATATATATGCAACAGAGAGATTGTAAATGCAAAATTTGTGTAGTATTTTTAACTCATATTATTTAAGTGGGATTGATGAGCAAATGACACTGGTTCTATACTGATTATGGCCCATGTAATTGAATTCTGTGAAATTAAATGTCATCTATTAAAGCCATGTATGAGGCACACTCCTCATTTGGGTGAGAAAAATATAAAAAGGAAAACCAGTACCAAGCAACTCTGTCTTTTGGGTTGCCTTCAGAAGTTGTGGCTGCTCCATCACTGGAGGCTTTTAAGAGACTAGACAACCACTTGTCTGGAATGGTACAAGGTTTGAGCAGGGGATTGAAGTAGCAGATCTCCAAGGTCCCTTCAAACTCCGTTATTCTATTCCCTTTGAGCCTCAAATGATTATCTTTGTAGATACTATAAATAGCATGCAAAAATAATAATAAAAAATTTGTTGGATAAGCTAAAAGCCAAAAAAGTCTGCAAACAGCTTTTTCTGCCTTCCTCTTGTTCTTGAAGAACATTGTACAGACTGCTAAAGGGTCTTCCTGCTTCAGAGAATGTGTGGAGCTGATAAACACTGGAGGTGAAAGTATAATTAGAAGATGCAAAGCAAAAGGTTACGGAGTTAAAGCCATTTCAATTCCTTCTGTCTGAGAAATCACACAGAATTTTTCAAAAAGTTTTTAAGAGGAGAAGATTAGCCTGGGCATTTGACTTGTTTCTCTTCAATTTATTTAGTAGCATGAAATTATTGGTTCCTTTTCTTTGAGAATTGATCTAATGTCAACAACACTCTAATAGATGGGAACATGCTTTGCTTTCTTTCATCTTTTACCGTTTTGATTTTCCTGACTCAGAGGAGATGATCTGACAGATTATTTAATAGTGTGCTTTCCTCATTTTCTGGCAGCAGCATAAGGAGGGACAACTTGCAGTGTTTTCTTCCATTCAGCTCTGTTGCCTAGCCCCAAATAATGTGACTATTATGGCAGGTTGAGTGATTAAGACCCTGTGAAATAAATCAAAGAAGGTTTGACTTTCTATTCTATATAACCAAGTTTCTTAAGATCAATCTTTGATATATTTCTGTATCCTCTCCGTCATCTTTAAGTTACTGCTCCACACGCTGGCCTATTTAGTGGGCCATAAGCAATAAATTGTTTAAGAACACACAAGGTTTCATAATGGATCCATTGTGCTCATTGCTCACTGTCTAAACAAATGATTTCCATGCATCAAAAAACTTTACTGCTCTTTTGCTGAAGATGAAAAAAAAAAGCTTAAAATTATGATGTTTTATAATTTCTGCTATTTTCCATTGCTTGCCCTTGCAGGAGAAACATTCACACTGTAGTTGACTTATCTTTGGGTAAACTACTGCTGAATTTTTCATTAGATAATGATATCATGAACAATAATAATGGCTAGAAATTGTAGAAAGTATTCATAGTCAGGTTGTAGATTTAAGCAGAGGTTTGTCCTCTAAGCTTGCTGCTTGGCTCCTGGACATTTCATTACCAAACTAGGTAACATCTTCAGATGGACTACGCAGTCTCATACACCCTTTCCAATCCAAGCTTTCCCCCACTCCATGCAACATCTTACACACCATCACCACACTAATTAATTTTATTTGGATGTTTGGAATGAGACTTTGCTACCTTAATTGGTTCCATTCTGCTTGGATTCCTATTGTTTTTTAAAACTTGTTATTATTTATTGCTGTTGGTTTTATTTTCAGAAATGTTTGCCAATAAAGTACATAAATTACTTTTCAGATTTGAAAAAAATAGAATTAAATCATCACATGGGTCAGTTTCAAACCTCTAGTTAATGTAACTGAAAAGTCCTCTAGTAGTCAGAATTTCTCTTCTTGATTATAGTGGAATAATTAAAGCCAGTGACAGAAGATTTAGTGAGGGAGTGAGGCAAAGCACATTTCTTTAATTAATGACATTTATTATTTAAAATTAACTGCTCCTCTTCCCCTTTAATAAGTTTCCTTTTGCCTTAATTGTTTCTGATCAGCATGTTCTTTTCTATCTTCCTGATACATACACCAGCTCTGTCAGGGATGTCAGGCATTTCTCTACAGTGCCAAAGTCTGAAAACAGACGCTAATGCTATTTCCTCTCTCCTTCAAATGGCCTGCTATTTAGAAATGATATAGTCTCTCCTCCCGAGATGCCATCAGAATAATTTGGACAATGATTGCAAAGTCAAGGCTGATCAAGTGATTTCACTCCAAAATAATTTTCCTTTAGCTGACGTGAGAAAGCTTACAAGTGTGACCATGGAACTGCATTCTCTCTGGCCCCGTTCAGCTAATGAGGAGAAGACCATCCTGCTGGCAAACTATTTTAATTCATCTGCAGCAATTTAATTATGCTTCACTGCAAAGCCACCTGTGACCTGCTACTGACTAATAAAATTCTCTCCAGAAGAGCATATGTTTGAGGGAAAGGACAGTTTATCCCTGGAGGACAGTGAAAGGAAGAAAGAATTATTTAGATATTTACACCAAGAATTAGATTGGTTTTTTCTTGCTCTTTACTGAGAGCACATTTGTCAGTCTTCCTGTATATTTCACAGCATGGCTTCATTTTTCTTTTTAATGAAGAAAAAGGTATCTGACTTATTTCATTGATTTTGAATGAGTCTAAGATGTTAGGAGCAGAAATTAAAATGCATTCATAAACAAAGGAATGGCTGGAAGCTAAATGCAATATTAATTGGATGAATGCCGTGATCACATATGTTGTTATGAAAGCACAAGACCACAGGGGTTGGTGTGGAGCAGGGAAGGAGGAAGGGAGGGAAAGGGTTTGTCCTTGTTCCTCTACTGTTAAAATCATTCTAGAAATTCTTCTAATGAAACTAACCATTTTAATTTTGAAGGAATGTTCCATTGCTTCCACAACTTGTGGGAAAATTTGCAAACATGGTGGAAATCATAAGTTTCCTCCTTTGATTCACATTGACTACTTTTCAATATACAACATCTATAAACCAATAACTGCAACCTAGTCCACAAAAAAAATAAATCCAACAAATAATGATTTCCGAATCCTCGTCAGAAAAGCTGTCAAGTGCGAACGAAAGCGTCCTAACGCCATCTTATTTGGTCTAGAGGACATCAATAACAATGATGATATCACAATTGTCCGCAACATTATCAGTGACTATCAAGCATCAACCATGTCTCCTGATAAAATACTTGACATTTTCTGCATTGTCCGAGAGCTCAAAAACAGAGACGGCTCTGTGGCCCCATGCTTCTGCCAGGTCATTTGCAAAAATGAATTAAGCAAATGTAAATTCATTTATACTATAAATTCACTTGCCAAAAACAACACCAACCATAAAAACCACCAATCTCATCCTGACCTAATCTTACAGCAACATGTCCGTTCCCGTATACTATGCACAGAACTCAAAAATCGTCTAGAAATGGAGAGAAGGACCTGTACATTGATTACCATGCAGACTGTATCAAAAGAAGGTCACACTACCCACAGCTCCACATCCAACCCTACTTCAACCAATCTACCATCACCCAAGACTAGGCACGCATGCCCCCAACTACCTCAATTCAAACTACAACTGGCCTAAATGCAAGCTACCCAATGCAAAAAGCCTTGTAAATAAAATACCTGAATTTCTCCTCTTACTAAATATAAATTTGACATCATATTTGTCTGAAACATGGCTCAACACATCTCTCCCTGGCTTCATTACCTCAGTAAGAGACTACCATGTTTACCGATCATGAAATCCATAGAGGAGGTGGTGTTGCTATCTTCTATAAAAAGTCCTTACATCTAAAAAACATCCAAGTTACCCAAGAGCTTGCTCTTCCTGTGACCATTATCTATGGACTGTCCTTAAATATCATATTTCGGTTCTTACTATGTTACAGAGCCCCTGATTATGACATCGAACATGTAAACAAGCTAAATACACTACTAACATGGGCAGCATCCTGCCCACACACTTTTATCTTTCTTGGTGACTTCAATCTACCTTATATTAACTGGACCCTAAACGAATGTACAACTGAATGTACAACCGTCTGCAATGCTATAACAAATCTGGGACTGGAACAACTAGTAACCAACAATACTAGACTTAACAACTGCCTCAATCTCATCTTCTACAATAATTGAATTCAATTTATGGAATACAAATTAAAGAACCCTTTTCCAACAGTGATCACAACATGATTGACTTTTGTCTCAATATACGTCCACACAAAAATCATCACGACAAAATCCCCAATTATAACTTCAAAAAAGGTAACTATGATCTTATAATCAATGATCTCTCTTCCCTTGATTGGCAATTTCTGTTCACTGGATGCAATGCTGTTGAAGACCATTATAACATATTCTTACTAGAAATCAGAAGAGCCATCAAACTATATGTACCAATAACAACTCCCGAAACCAGGAAAAACAGATTATCCATAACAATAAGGAAGGTTCAATCCAAAAAATGATCACTTTGTTGAAAAAACAAATCTGGTCACATTACCAACTTCAAAAGCCAATACAAAAATCTATGCCACCAGATAAAAACTGAACACACTAATTATCACATTAAACAAGAGGAACAACTTCTACGCACCAATCCACCCGGGCATTTTACAATTTTGTAAGCAACAATCTAAAAGACTCAAGGTCCATCCCACCTATGATAGGACCTAATGGTAAAGACTGCAACAAAGACATCATTAAAGCCAACATCTTTAACACATTCTTTGGCTCAGTATTTGTAAACAGCAATGGATCATGCCCAGTATTTCCTAGCCGAACCACAGACAACTACAATGTTCTAATACATATTGATTTTTCAGAATACATTGTTGAAAAAGCACTGTGCAATCTAAAACCATCCCTATCTATTGGACCGGACGGAATCTGTGCCTACTTCTTAAAAAAGCTATCCACTGCCATAGCTGAACCTCTAAGCATAATCTTTGAAAAATCTTTCAGGACTAGCTCTTTGCCAAAACTATGGTCACAAGCCACGGTCATCCCCATCTTCAAAAAGGGAAACCCCAGCCTAGTTGAAAATTACTGGCCAATCTCCTTATGCTGCATCACCTGTAAAGTCATGGAATCAATTATTAACCAATCCACTATCCTCCACTTAGAGACAAACAACCTACTCTCTAATAAATAATTTGGTTTCAGAAAAAAACCATCCTGTAATCTGCAACTCTTGCACTGCAAAAATATATGGACTACAGAACTCGATCAGGATAAAGCAATAGACGCAATCTACATAGACTTCTGTAAAGCCTTTGATTCAGTGGTACACAACAAACTACTACTAAAACTAAAATCTTATGGTATCTCCGGACACCTACATAACTGGATAGAAGCATTCCTGTCAAACAGACAACAAATGGTCAAAACTGGGAGCGTCCTATCAAATTCTGTACCTGTCAGCAATGGTGTCCCCCAATACAGTGTTTTAGGACCAACTCTCTTCATACTCTACATAAATGACCTCTGTGATCATATTAAGAGTGACTGCGTTCTCTTCGCTGATTATGTAAAGCTATTCAACACCACAGACAATACTACTATCCTCCAAAAAGACCTTGACTATGTATCAGAATGGTCAAACAAATGGCAACTTCAAATCTCAACAAATAAATTCTGTCTTACATATTGGCAAAAAAAAATTAGAAAATAAAATACAAGCTAAATAGTCAAGACCTTGTTGAGGATCCAAACACTGTCAAAGACCTTGGAGTACTCATCTCTAATGATCTAAGTGCTAAAACCCATTGTAACTACATAGCCAAAAAAGCATTAAGAGTTGTTAATCTAATCCTACGTAGCTTCTTCTCTGGTAATATCACACTACTAACTAGAGCATACAAATCATTTGCTAGACCTATACTTGAATACTGATGATCAGTCTGGAACCCATATCATGTATCTGATATTAACACAATTGAAAAAGTCCAGAAATATTTCACAAGAAGAGTTCTACACATCTCTACCCATTGCAGAATACCTTATGCCACCGGACTTGAAATTCTAGACCTAGAAAACTAGAACAATGCCGCCCTTAGTCAAATCTAAATATAGTATATAAAATCATATATTACAATGTCCTACCTGCAAATGAATACTTCAGCTTCAATCATAACAATACAAGAGCACACAATAGATACAAACTCAAGGTTAACTGCACCAAACTTGACTGCAGAAAATATGACATCAGCAACAGATTGGTCAATGTTTGGAATACTCTACCTGACTCTGTGGTTTCTTCCCCAAACCCCAAAAACTTTAACCTTAGACTGTCTATAATTGACCTCACCCCTTTCCTAAGAGGTCTGTAGGGGACGTGCATAAACGCACCAAAACATGCTTACCGTCCCTGTCCTATTGTTTCTTTTATATATATGTATACAACTGCCTCAACATATAATACTTCCCTGGTTATTATTATTATTATTATTATTATTATTATTATTATTATTATTATTATTATTATTATTATTATTATTATTATTATTATTATTATTATTATTATTATTATTATTATTAAAACTTTTATACCACCCCCTCTCTCAAATAGGGACTCAGGGGTGGTGAACAGCCATAATAAAAATACAATCAATAAAAAAATTAAAATGAATTAAAAGAGAATTAAATGAACGGCTGAATTAAAAGTAAAACTAATAAAACCCCGTTAAAAATGAAGATTTAAAAATTAAACCCTACTAATGGGACTAGGCCAGACCAGCCTGCTGAAAAAGGTGGTTCTTCAGTGCGCGCCGGAAGGCCCATAAGTCAGTGATGGCCCGTATCTTTGTAGGAAACTCATTCCAGAGGGAGGTTGCCCCCGCAGAGAAGGCCCACACCCTCGGAGCCACCAGCCAGCATCGCCCAGCCGGCGGCACCCCGAGGAGCCCACTGTGGGAACGCACTGGCCGGTGGGAGGCTGATGTTGGCAATAGGCGATCCCATAAGTACTCGGGTCCCAAGCCATGAAGCGCTTTAAAGATGATCACCAACACCTTGAATCACACCCAGAAGGCCACCGGAAGCCAATGCAGCTGACACAGGAGCAGTGTAATATGGGAGCTCCGAGAAGCTCCCAAGATCACCCCGTTCTGCACCAGCTGAAGCCTCTGGATGCTCTTCAATGGGAGCCCCATGTAGACAGCATTGCAATAGTCTAGGTGGGAGATGATGAGGGCAGAAGTGACTGTACGCAATGCACTCTGATCCAGAAAGAGGCCGCAACTGGTAGATCCGGCGAACCTGACAAAAGGCCCCCCTGGCGACGGCTGCTATATGGTCTTCTAACGACAGCCGTACATCCAGGAGGACACCCATATTGCGTGCCCTCTCCATGGGGGTCAAAATTTCTCCCCCCACGGCCAGCAATGGAGTAAGCTGGCTGTATCTGGGGGCAGGAAACCACAGCCACTCGGTTTTGGTAGGGTTGAGCTGAAGCCTGTTAAGACCCATCCAGCTCCGCACGGCCTCCAGGCACCGGGTCATCACTTCAACGGCTTTGTTGGGGTGGCCTGGGGTAGAAATGTATAGATGAGTATCATCAGCATACTGATGAAACTCTACCCCAAAACTACAGATGATCACACCCAGCGGCTTCACATAAATGTTGAACAGAAGGGGCGAGAGCACAGACCCCTGAGGCACCCCACAAAACAGAGGCCTCGGGGTGGACCCCCTGCCAACACAAATTGCGAGCGGTCGGAGAGGAAGGAGGAGAACCACCGCAACACGGTGACTCCCACTCCCAACCCCCCCAACCGCTGCAATAGGATACTGTGGTCGACTAGTATCAAAAGCCTCTGAGAGATCTAACAGGACCAGGACAGAGGAGCAACCCCTGTCCCGGGCCCTCCAGAGATCATCCACCAGCATGACCAACACTGTCTCCATGTTGTGCCCGGGTCTGAAACCCGATTGGAGAGGATCTAGGTATACCATTTCCTCCAGGTGCTGAGGGAGCTGACGTGCCACCACACTCTCAACAACCTTCACCACAAAGCAAAGATTGGAGACCGATCAATAATTCGATAATAATGTTGGGTCCAGGGACGGTTTCTTGAGGAGTGGCCTCACTACTGCTTCTTTCAAGGCGGCAGACAAAAAACCTTCACTCCAGGAAGTGTTAATAATACTCTGGAACCAACCTCGTGTAACCTCCCGGGTGGCCAAAACCAACCAGGAGGGACACGGATCCAGTAAACATGTGGTGGCGTTAAGCCCACCCAGAATCCTGTCAACGTCCTCTAGGGTCACAGGATCAAACTCCCCCAAATAACCTCACTGAAATCCACCCCCACCCTCCTGCCCAGAGTTGCCCAGTCAGAGTCCAGCCCATCCCGGATCTGAGCGATTTTATCCTGCAGATATCTAGAAAAATCTTTAGCCCGTCCTTGCAAGGGGTCCTCCCGCACTCCCACTCCAAGAGGGAGCAGGTCACCCTAAACAGGGCAGCCAGGCGATTATCTGCGGATGCAATAAGGGCGGAAATGTAAGATCACTTTGCCCCCTTTATCACCACTAGATAGGTCCTAATATAGGATTGCAATAGTGTTCAGTCAGATGCGGAGCACTTCATCCCCCTCAGCTCCTCAGAAAACCAAGGAGCCGATTGGGATCGACACCGGGTCAGAGGCCACAAGGGCACGACCCGGTCAAGGGTCTTGGCCACCACCCTATCCCAGGCGGCCACCAAGTCCTCAACCGAATCATGTGTGCGAGTCTTGGGAAATGGCCCAAGCTCCATCAGGAACCTCTCTGGGTCCATCAGGCACCGGGACGGAACCATTTTGTCGGTCCTGCCTCCCGATGGTGAGGGGGTGTGGAACAAAAGTCCAGCCGAAGGAGCAAATGATCCGACCATAACAAAACGTCTATCAAAATGTCCCCTATACCCAGATCATCCTGCCACTTGCCAGAGACAAAAACCAGATCCAAGATGTGACCCCCAATGTGTGTGTGTGGGATCCTGAATTAATTGGGTCAGGCCCAAGGCTGTCATGGAAACCATGAACTCCTGAGCAGTCCCCGAAGCCTCGCCGGCTGAGGGTTGAAATCCCCCATGACCATAAGCCTGGGGGTCTCAACCGCCAAGCCGGCGATGACCTCAAGGAGCTCAGGCAGGGTCGATGTCACATAGCAGGGAGCCAGGTATGTGATCAACAGGCCCATCTGAACCCTGGAACCACATTTCACGAAGAGGGATTCACATCCAGTCGTCTGAGGAACAGTGGATTTCCCTAGGACATAGATCTTCCTTAATAATCACTGCAACCCCCCCACCCCTCCCCTGGGCCCTCAGCTGATGAAAAACCCGAAACCTGGCTGGGCACATCTTCACCAGGGGGACACCCCCCCTCCTGGCCCATCCAGGTTTCGGTAACACCCGCCAGGTGTTAATTTTAGACTGTCTTCTATTGACCTCACCTCTTTCCTAAGAGGTCTGTAGGGGGTGTGCATAAGCGCACCAACGTGCCTACCATCCTTGTCCTATTGTTTCTTTTTATTTTTCTTATAAGTATCTCTCATGTATTCAAATCTATGTTTATTCTTATACCTGTATATTGTAAGCGATTGTCAAATCAAATCAAATCAAATCAAATACATAAATAACATAAATAAATAATTCTCAACATTCTTGTACCTTGTAGACTTTAGAAAAACTAGAGGGGAATAAGGATTCCTAGAATCCTAATTATAAGGAACTGTGCTGCACTGAACATATAATTAATTTCACAAGGATGGGTCCTTTTGCTTTTATCTGTTTTTCCCCAAGAAATCAAAGATGGCATATGTTGTTCTTCTATGTTAAATCTTATCTTCAGAGGAACCCTACTGGTTTTGTCATTGAGTTTTCCTGTGGGAAGCCAGAAAGGAACTCAGAAATCAGGATCATGTAATTGCAACTCACTACAATGTCATAATTGGGTGCCAAAGATCTAGATCATAATCACATGATTGCAGGGACATTGTAATGGCCAGAAATCCAAAAAATTCATAGCTGCCCCTTATTTAATCATCCTCATAACTTTGAACAGTTGCTAATTAAATGATCATAGTCTAAGGATTACCTGCATAATATGATGGAACTAATGCAAACAATGATTACCAAAAGGGTATTTCAAAGACTATTAAATTCATATAAATAACCTACAAGGTTGCTTCCAGCGCTGATACCATTTTTAAAGAAACATATCAAAATAGTTATTTTGCACCTAGCTTCCACAGTCTTTCTATATTTTTTCCTATATGAACCTGATTTTCTTGGTGTTTGTGGGTCTGTGTTTAACCTGGTATATAGCCATCTCAGGAAAATTGCTATCTCTCAGGAAAGAAAAAGACAGGACAAGACAAAATGGAACAGCCTTGTTCTCTTTTTTGATGTCATTTGAGAACAACATTTTTCTGCTTCTAAAAATTAGATTATTTTCAGACTTTTGAGACAGAATTTGATTTTACCAGATTATTAATGGTCTCAGCTCACTATGGAGACTGATAGTTTTTAAATATACAATCAGATTTAACTCTTTTATTCGGTAACATCTTGAATTGGATTTTTCCCCCAATAGCCTTCTTCCTCAAAATCTGAATTTTTGATTAAAAATATGGTCAATATATTCATCAGGATTTCCAATTATTAACTTTCTAATCATTGTTATGATAACATAATAGCCAAATTATGCTGAAGAACATTGTCTAAAATGCAAAGTTGGAATGGAATTTTCTAAGCTAATGTTATACCAATGAATTTTGCTATGGAGAGTGAACTTGAATTGGCTGAGTAGAATGGCTGCATGCTAGCAGATTGAGTGCAGAAGAAGATGACTTTATACTAAGTCAATGCATATAATATCTGAAGTTCTCACAGTCCTATATAATAAGAATTAAGTCACTCCTGATTAATACTAAACAATTAGAGTAATTCATACACCAAATCTTCTTATTGTATCTTTCTCAAGGCACTGATTAGACTTCCAGAGCAAAATACAGTGGTACCTTGGTATTCATAATTAATTGGTTATGGGAGGTGTGACATGTACTAAAAATAAGTACCAAACAACCATGTGATTTACTATGTGATTCTTCATTTAAGCTGGGAAGGACTTCCAGTTTACTGCCATCCCATCTTTCCTATGTCATCAACCTTCCCAGCATGGCCAACTTCTATTTTTCCCTCTGCAGCTGCCTCCACTTCCTTTTACAATGACTTTCCCAGCATGGACAACTTCCTGCCCATTCTTCACAACTGTTCCTTAGTGTATTGAGTATCAAACAATTGATGAGTATCAGGACAACTTTTTCACATCCAAATGCATCAAATATCAAATCTGACAAGTTTTGAAGCAGTCAACTACTGAGATACCACTGTAGAATTAAGTAGAAAAGGAGCTGTTAATAGACAATTTCTATGGTAGCAACTAAGCTGCTGTCACATTTCCAAACCAAGCTAGCAAAAGAAGAGGCCACACTGTGAGCAGAATGAGTCTGTTTACTGGAGTCTCAGCTTGGCAAGTGGTGAACAATACAAGTAAAAGGGTTTCTAGCAGCATTACTGGCTTCTGCTAGCCAGCTGGCTATATGGACTCAGCATGCTCTGCCCTCCTGTTCCTGGTTATTCCTGGCTGGCTCCAGCAAGTATTTTTTGGCCCAGTTCTAGCAAACACTCTTCAAGCCCAGTTGCTCTCTGGCTGGCTCCAGCAACTACTCTTCAGGTCTGAATGGCTTCTGAACCAATTGCAATTAGCTTGCCTTCCTGGCTTCTCTCCCAGTGTGAATCCCATCACCTGACACCCATCTGTGACCCTATGCATCCCCCTCCCTCTGTGTGCATGTGGCTGTTGTGACCCGCCAGCAGACCTGGCAGCAGTTTTGGACAGTGAGGAGGTTGAGGAGGAACATGGGCCAGTCCTGGAGTCTGATGAAGGCTCTGATGAGTGCGTCGGAGGCAGAGATGGGGCCAGTTATCAGCTGCCTGAGAGTTATCAGCTGCCTTTGGAGTTGGACATCAGTGGGGCAGAAGAACAACTGGAGCCTGTTCCCATTCTTCTGTGCACATGTGCAGAGCTGCCAGGAGAAGGGAACAGCTAAGGAACAAAGCTCAACTCGGGAGTAAAGCCACAGGTGAACGGTGAATGGCCCCTCCCATAGGGAATAAAGAGAAGAGAAAAAGGAGTGGTGTTTTCAGGAGGCAATTAGTTAAATTCATTAGAGTGAAGATCTGTTCCTGACTTCTTGCCAAGTATGAAAACCTTCTTGCCAAGTATGAAAGCAGTGAAAACCCTATTTTTTCAACAGGCTGGCCTGGCCCAGTAACTGTATTTTTAGTTTTTTAACTTAATTTTAATCGGGGTTTTATTAGTTTTTAATTTTTAACTCTATTTTTGGGTTAGACAGCCGGATCAATTTGGTTTAATTTATTTTAATTGTATTTATTGAGTATTTATTATGTGTTTTTAGTAGGCTGTACACCGCCCCGAGTCCCTTTTTGGGAGAGGGAGCGGTATAAAAGTTTAATTAAATAAATAAATAAATAAATATTGTCTGCTACAGAGTGCTGTTCAGAAGATATCAGGCTGACAGCTCTCCAAGCCTGATAAAGGTCTATAGTTGTAAAATCTCTTTAAAGACTGTTGGCAGGCCTTTGCTGGAGAGGAACTTACTGTAGACTAAATAAAAGAGGTTTTATCGGGACAAGGAGTAAGCGTCGTGCTTTTGGGAAGCCTAGTTCAGAACAGTGGCAACTCCAAAACGGCACATCTCAGATGTTGACATTTTCCTCTAAAACTGCAATTGCACAAATTTCAGGATAAACATATTTTCAGGGTTCCCATTATTCATTTAACAGTTACTCAACCAAATGGGCTGGGTTCATACAACAACTTATTAAGACAGAAAAATGCAAATAAGATAAAAATGAACATTATTTCAAATTTTACAAATAAGTGCACTAAATTTGCAACTGATCTGGTGAAGTATGCTGAGCAAACACAGGCAATGAATCTGAATTGGAAGAGACTATGATGGTCATCTCACCATCAGATATTGTTAAACAAATAAAATGCCCCATTCAAAAGCCAATTTATACTGTCAACATTTTTTCTAAGGATTAAGCACATGTATCCTAGTCACTTTTATGCAATATATAGGATGTGTCACAATTTACTGCCTACAGTATAATCCCAAAGGTAACAGAGTAACAGTTAATAATAAAATGAATATAAAAAAGTAAATAAATAAAAAAATAAATTAAATAAAAGTTAAAATTAAATAATAAAAAGTTAAATAAAAAATTTAACTTCCAAGTTAAATGTTTCAAAATAATTTACCCTTCCATTATTTATGGTATACACATTTATATATCTTTGTGTATCTGGTTTAACTGTTTTCTTGTAATTATTTTCCCCTTGGCTTTTCACTGCTTTTTAGCATTACAAAATTGTTTCTAGCAATTTTCACTAACTTTCCAAGGAAGCCTCTTTGCTACCAGACTGGGAGACAGGAGAAAGAGCAATGAATTTTGAAATGCATATGTTGTTTTTTCTGTACCATAAGAAGTTGGCATGTTACCAGAAATGTTTAAATCTCTCTCCTAGGGTAACTAGGATAATTTGACCAGCTGCACTCAAACTGCATTGAGAATAGTTATTCCACAAATTGTTCTTTAGTATAAAAGTTTAAATTATAAGAAAAAATAGCAATTTAACTGGGCATTTCTTACGTAGAAATGCTGTTCCATTTTCATATAAGCTTCATTTCCTTTTTTTTAATTATACAGAGTTAAAAGGCATTCATTTGCCTTTTGATTATGAGCCGGCCTTGCCAAACACCTGTGACTGCTACAAATTCCAATTTGTTATTTATTTACTTCAAAGCAATCTTATTATCTAAATGATATGAAGCATCAAGAGCGTTAATTATTAATAGTCAATTTGCTTAGCTATGTTTCTGTGTCCTTGGGATGGCTACATAGCTTTCAGGTTCCTTTACTCAAGTATAAACTTCATGGGAGAAAATGCCACTGTTCCTCAAGATTGCAATTAATCAGGTTTAAAGCATGGCAGAGGATAAAACTGGCCTCTGCTGTAGGAAAATCCAGATGGTTAGATATCAGCAAGGAGTCAAGGTTGCCTATATCTGTTCATTCTCTGCTTGCGGCAATTCATAATTTTACAGTCCAAATCTGGTTACTTTATTTATAGTATTAATGAAGACTCTCATATCTGGGACCATTGCATATTAATGCTTTATTCCAGTACTCTGGTATTGAATTTAATCACAAACCAACAACACACTGCCTTGTTGTCTTGATACTATTCCTACCAAAGCCATATTGTTTCCTGATTTTATTATGCTTCCCTAGAGTTCCTACAATCTAATCATATTATTTATATACAGCTGATATAATGAAAGTATTTATATATTTCCAACAGTTTACAATATTTTACAAAATCAGTAAGAAGCAAATACTTTAAAAATAATAATTCCATTCTATGGTCATCACTCCATCATGGAAGCTGCATTGAAACAGATTCTACATTTCAAAGAGTTATGTCTTGACCAATCTTTGAAAGGCCATTTGAGTGGGTACCATTTGAATTTCTACAGAAGACCATTGCACCAGCTGTAGTTTTCAGTTTAAGTCCATGCAAAGATATTATAATGGTTAAGTCCATGCAAAGATATTATAATCTTAGTGGCCATGAATTATTATTACCAGAATCTCTTCCCTCCAAAAAGGTCATATCTGACATCCTAACTAAACCTGGGCAAAGGTTGCTCTACTAATAATAAACTGCCACTGAGCAACCATCCTGATTGTTGCTAGAGTAGACTGTTCTTTCAATGTCAGGTAGGTGAGGGTGACTGAGATGCTACTCCTTGCAGTATTGCAACTGTAATATTTAGAATTCCAGAAGGGTTTCTGGAAAAAACAGCACCTCCTTCTTACAAGGATGCAACTTCAGCTTGTTCTTGTGGCCCCTCATAGGCTTCATGTACTAGATTACACATCTCTAACTTCATATAGGGCAGGGGTCTGCAACCTTAAACACTCAAAGAGCCATTTGGACTGGTTTCCCACAGAAAATAGAACACAGGGAGCCACAAAACCTGGGTGGGTATTGCCAACTTGATGTCACTCCCACTCAGTCACATGACACCCCCCCAGCCATGCCTACCCAGGTTTTGTGACTCCCAGTTTACTTTTCTGTAGGAAATGGGTATCAGTGTGTGTGGGTGGGTGGGTGCGTGGGTGGGTCTCTCTTTCTCTCTCTCTCTTTGTCTCTCTCTATCTCTGTCTCTCTCTGTCTCATCTATCTATCCCTCCATCCCTCTGTCCCTCCATCCCTCTATCTTTCCCTCTATCTACCTATCCCTCCATCCCTCCATCCACCTCCCTCCCTTCCTCCATCTATCTATCCCTCCATCCTTGACTCCATCCCTCCATCTATCAATCCTTCATCTATCTATCCCTCTATCCCTCTATCTGTCTATCTATCTATCTATCTATCTATCTATCTATCTATCTATCTATCTATCTATCTATCTATCCATCCATCCTCCATCCATCCCTGCATCCCTGGATCCATCTATTTATATCTATCTATCTATATCTATCTATCTATCTATCCATCCATCCATCCATCCATCCATCCATCCATCCATCCATCTTTCTATCTCTCCATCCTTACATCCATCCCTACATCCCTCCATCTCTGCATCCCTCCCTCCCTCCATCTATCCATCCCTGCATCAATCTACCTACCTACCTACCTACCTACCTATCTATCTATCTATCTATCTATCTATCTATCTATCTATCCATCCATCCATCCATCCATCTGTGCTCTCCTGCCCAGCTTCATGTGTTGTGTAAATTCAACCACTTGGGCTGTGGAGTGGGGGTGGAGGCTGGCAGGCAAAGTCAAATATTGGAGATCCATGCAAAATAAGGCAACTCCAACCTGGATCCTATCAGGGAGACACTCCCCCCTTCCCTCTCCCTCTGTCTCGCACGGTGGGGACCTGGGCAGCCTGAGTGCAGCTCCCACCTTGGAGGTGGCCAGCAAGCAAACAAATTTAGCTCTCCAGCTGAGAGGCAGCAGGGTGGAGCCCAGCCTCCAGCTGGTGAGAGCGAAGCAGGCAGCGTGCCCACCTTCCCCACTGCTGTAATGGCACTGCCTGGAAGGGATGCACAGGGCCAAACAGTTGGAGCCATGCTCAGTGGAATTTGCAAGTGGGCTTAGCAGTACTGTGGCAGGGCCAGGAGGGTGTGAACATGTGGGGAAGTCTTCCTCAAGCAAACTTGGTCGGGCTCAGCCAAAGCACAGCAAAGGTGTGCATGGGGAGGGTGACTGCTCCCTTGAGGAGGGTCTTCCCGCATGTGCCTTCCAGCCCTGCCCCAGCTGGCCAGAGGATCACAAGAAAAAGAGGAAGGGGGAAGAGGCGGGTTGCCCACAGGGAAGACCCCGTCGCAGCTCCTGCTCATTGCTTAGCCAGCTTGGATTTCCAAAAAGAAAAAAGAAAAGGAATAGCAAAGAGCCACAAGGAGAGCTCTCTGGCTTGGTCCAGGCTTGGCTTTCCAAGAAAGAGAGAAGAGATGCAGAGACACACAGAGAGTGAGAGAGCACACCCTTGTGAGAGAGAGATAAACACATAGACACATGGGGAGGAGAAACCAGCTGATGGGCAAATGTCTTTGGCAAGGGCACTCCAGCTTTCTCCAGGCTTGGCCCCCAAGGTGGGCGTGTGAGGTTCGGTGGGGCCAGCCCCCTTTTCCCATTGCCCTGGGCTTCTTAAAGCTGCAGCTTGATACTGCAGGTCCATCCCCTCCTCCTGGATCCTATTCCCACTCCGCCAGCCCTCGTGTTAGCGAGGCCAGCATCAGCTTCAAGGATGCCCAGCACCAACAAGCAGCAAGAGTCAGGCACCGGAGAATCAGTCCTGGCTATTTCTCCATCCCTCACTGTTGCCCTTACCTTCTCAGGCCAGGCGAGGTAGGTTGAGAGGCGGTGCCAGCCAGTGATGGAACAGGGAGCCATATTAGAGGGTCCAAAGAGCTGCATGTGACTCCAAAGCTGCAGGTTGCCGACCCCCGATATAGGGAGATATATTTAACTAAGTTTCATTAATGTACTAAAGATAACTAAAGATAAAGCATGTTGGAAGTGGAGAAAGCATCAAAATTAACTTTGTGGGGTTCATTTTTGACTGGTTTCCCTACTTTTTATTAAAATTATACATGAGGCTGCTGGGTGAGGTCTTCTCTGGCAACGAGTCAGGCATCCTAAATATGTAAATGATACACAGCTTTACATCCTGATCAGACAAACAATGTTGTTGAGACACTACGAAAGTGTCTGGAGGTACCTGAAGCCTGTTAGGATCTGAAAGGGCAGGAACATCATTAGGGTCAATCTTAGCAAGACAGGATTAATTTTTGATTCCCCAAATCACATCAGGGAAATAATAAAATCTATTTCAAAACCATACCAACCTATTGAGAAAGCAAAAATCACAATTTATCCTGCCTCTTCACTAGTGGAACAATTAAGTTTTCAAGAATTTATATATTCAGGTTATACATGAAAATCATCAACATAGCATTCTCATACAAATACTCAAGGTATACAGCATTCAGCCTACACTGGCTGTACATTTTCTGAAAACTAGTGAATATTTAAATAATGAACAACTAATTAACTGAATAAAAGGGTCAAAAAAATAATAAAGTGTATTGATACAACAATAGAAACATTGTTTTATTTCTGTTGAGGTACAAGAGAAACCATGTGACCAGATAATTCAACAGCAGGGATAATAATGCATTATTAGATAGAGACAATACATTTAGATTGATGGGTGTGTTTTATATACCTCCATAGTTCAGTGGAAGCTCTGTACGCTTAATATTTTAGATCCATTGCTGACATTTCAAGGTACTGCAAAGAAACTTCCTTCTGACTCAATTTCATGAACATTCCTCATGTTGTAAGCGTTATTGTTAGCTTTAAGCTGAAACAAAACAGCACATGTAACTTTTGGTTGCACTACTATTGATTGCCATTAATGAAAAGAGAATAATTTGCATTGTGAATTTGAATAAAACACTCATAACTTAGGCTCAAATGAAGTTGGATAAACATCCAACTGTTGGTGAGATCCAATCCAAACCATTCATTCATTTCAGCATTTGTATATTGCCTGATGTGTGCTGCTAAATTTGGCATACTAATGTGAAGAAATATACTCAAATCAAGTTCCAATATAGTCCCTTTACTCATTTGCCATACAATAAAAGTGCACGATCAATCACTCTGTCTTCTCAGTGAGGAGAGTAGGAATGTCTCTTATTGTCCTTCTATTAAAGGAAGCGTACATGCTCAGTTTAATGTAGGTTACTTCAGGACAGGGTATACACAGAAATTCAACCCAGAATAATTGATAATTGATGAATAGAATTATTTAATCTTCTTCATTCACATAGTGAGTGTTAGGCAAACATAATTAGCCCAAAATTTGAACTGAAAGAATGAGCAGTAATACCACTGCTGCCCTTGGATGATTATATTGCAAAGTCAGAATAGGCAAGACAATTATTATCTGTTATCTAAGCAAAACTCTGATAAATCCTCTGGCATGAAATATATCTTGTGTAGTTTTTCATGCCAAATTTCTGTTTGAATTTTAGCATCCAGAATGTTGGCTTCTTCACTAAAGTTGCTCTAATTCTTCCCTCATATGCAGCACCCATTCACACAAGCAAATCAAGAGTTGTAGCAATCACCTTTTTGTTTAATTCACAATTGTTCAGTTACAAGTTATATACATGAAGAAAAAACAGATTTATAGTCTGCCTAATTGTTTCCACTCAAAAAATAAATAAAAATAGCTAAATCTATAAAGGTAATTTATCCATTTACTACTTGGTGCATGTGTGCATTTCTTACACAAAATGAAAGCTGACTGGAGGATATTAGGAAACAGTTTTGTTGAAGAGAAAAATCAATGAAAATCTGAATTAATTAGTTCCTTTTCTTATCTTCTTATAATTCAAAGCAGAACAATGTGTTCAACTCTAATCAACAGCATTTCAGCTAGCCAAAATGTAGGTACTATTATAATTTTTAATCTGTTTTTGGAAGACAGATATTGAAACATGGTTTTTATTGTCCTCAGGAACATAACCTTCAGAAAGGGCACTTTAGCTATTGATCCTTGATCTTATTTGTCATGTCCTACTAACTGCTTATGACTATCTTTGATAAAATAGTGCTGGCCTATATCTTTGTTCATTCTGTCAACACTTATTTCATTCTCAAGGTTGACTCAGCCTTCCATCCTCTCGGGGTAGGTAAATTGAGGACCCAAGATTGTTGGGGGCAATAAGCTGACTTTGTAAAAATGTCGCTTGGGGGGGCCAAAAGCCCTAGAAATAAGCAGGCAGATACAATGGAATGAAGGCTATTGCCAAGCACTTAGCATGGTGCTCCATAGACTGTAAGCCGCCCTGAGTCTCCGGAGAAGGGCGGCATATAAATGCAAATAAAAATAAAAAATAAAAAAAAATTAGTACTGTTTGCATATTCCTGGATCTTCTTAACATAACTTTTAATTAATTTAGTTATTAGTCCTGTAGCAATCAAATATTTAAAATATAATCAAAGGTTATTTTCAACTTAAACATAGGTGCACTCTCAAGTTTGCTTAAATTCTGTGTCCTTTCATATTTTCTTACGCAGTAGTCGAAGAACTAAACCATCACACCTCATTCTCTGAATGAAATGAGAAGCCTCTCCTGCCAGCAATAGCCATTTCTGTCACTGTCAGTTTACAGTTGTCACTGAGGATGGAGTCACTCAGTTACCAGGGAGGAAGTAAAAGAATGGAGGAAAAGAAGAAGGACATGCAATGTATTTTTAAGGGAAAGACCTTTGCCTTTCATCCAAGTTCTGCAGAGTTGTGGGGATATGTAATGCTTGAAATGTGATGAGAAGTAATAAAGGCAATTTGTCTAGTGTTAATTATAGATGTTTTGTGCCTGACTATGTCCATGATGTCACCATTATGGGAACATGAAATGGATAACCTCACAGAATCAGCTTTCTCATGTGAGGAAAATAGTCATATCAAATATCAAAGTAAATATAGTATCCTGTGATCTCCTGAAGTCAGAGTATTAAGTTACTATTACAAAGATCTCTGCCTTTATATATCATTAATCAATTTAGCTCTTGCGCACGTGATAGGCCCTTCCCACTGCCTCCCATCTGTAATTAGCTGTTTTTGCTAATATTGTGTGTGTGTGTGTGTGTGTGTGTGTGTGTGTGTGTGTGTGTGTGTGTGTGTGTGTGTATGCAGGTCTTGGCATGTTCAGGTAAGATTGAGAGTATCTTGGCGACGTTTCAACAAGGTCCCACTCGCCATCTTCAGGCTGGTGCTTTCGGCTTTGTGCGAGCAAAGCGTGATCGGAGCTGCCATCTTTCTATAAATACTGGTGGGAAGGTATGGTGTGCTGGTTCTGTTGTAAGCGGGCTGGTTGTATATATATATATAGCCTAACAATAATATGATGAAACAAACTGATCTGAAATAACAATAGCTGCATCTAAACTTTCCATTAGCAGAAGAGGGATGACAAAATGAACCATACCCTAATATTCAAACATTAACAATCTCCTTGCTTGAATTTAAATGTTCTGACAGATGCTATAATCCTGAGAAACAGCATAGTGAATAATACAGTAACTAACATTTACGCATGACACATAAGTCCAAAATGAGAAGAAGAAGAGAAGGCCAATATTCTGATTTTTAGAATATTTTCTAAAAATATTCTATTTTAAAAGGATATTTGTGGTCTAAGTTGATCAGCTAAAGTTGAGTGTCTAAAGAAAATGTTATGTCATACATTAGAAAATACCATTCTATGTGTGTTTTGTATGTGCATCTTCAAATCTGTCTTGATTCCTCATCAAGATCCAGCCAAATAAAATGTTTGTCCATGCCGGACATATCTATTAGACAGAATTTTAACCATTATAAAATGGTGCCACCCAGGCCCATCTCTTCTGAGATACATACTGAAAATTGATAACAAATGCATGCATGCATCCATCTATCCATTCAATTTGTATGTCTCAATAAGTGTCTCTGGATAGTTATAAACATGGTTTTAAAATAAATTTTAAAAAAATCCAGACACAAATATACAAGAACCAAGGAAGATATCACAATAGAAGCTAGCACAACCAGCTAATGAGATCATTCACACACTCAGTGTCCAGGCCCCAAACCAGGTCTTTAGGATCCTTTGAGGGATCAACAGGCTAGGCCCATCCTAAATCAAATTTTAATCCAAAGGAGAAAAGGGGATGGAAAAAGTATCTCAGAAGGGACTGTCCCTAATTGTCTGGAAAGAAAAAGGCAGGAGAGGGGAAAGTACTTGGAGGCTTAACAGATTAACAGAGTTGGAAGGGGTCTTATTGGTCATCTACTCCAACCCCCTGCCCAAGCAGGAAACCCTACACCATTTCTGACAAATGGCAGTCCAAGCTCTTCTTAAAAGTCTCAAGTAATGAAGTTCCCACAACTGCTGAAAGCAAGCTGTTTCATTGGTTGATTGTTTTCACTGTCAGAAAGTTTTTCCTTATTTCCAGTTTCCTTGTTCAGTTTCCATCCATTATTCCTTATCTGGCCTACAGGTAGCAACCCTTCAAATATTGGAACACAGCTATCATGTCTCCCCTGCTCCTTCTCTTCACTAGATTAGACAGGCCCAGTTCCTGTAGCCATTCTTCATATGTGTGTCCCCAGTCCCCTAATCATCCTGGTTGCTCTTCTCTGCACTTTTTCTAAAATCTCAACATTTTTTTTATAGTGTGGTGACCACAGCTGGATGTAGTAACCTACATGTGGTTTTACTAAGGCTTTATAGAGTGGTATTAGTACCTCACTTGATCTTGATTGTATCCCTCTGTTAATGCAACTGCACCTTTTTGGCTGCTGCTGCACACTGCTGGCTCATATTTAGCTGGTTGTCCACTAAGACCCCAATATCCTTCTCACAGTTACTGCTATTAAGCCTGGTTTCACCCAGTCTATATGTGTACTTTTGTTTTTTCTTACTTAAGTGTAGGACTTTTTTTTTCTCTACATTGAATTTCATTTTGTTAGATAGGTTCCAATATTCAAGTCTGTCAAGATCCATCTGGATTTTGAGCCTATCTTCTAGGATGTTAGCTGTTCCTGCTAGCTTAGTATTGTCTGCAAATCTGGTAAATTCCCCTTCTATTCCCTCATTTGTGAAGATATTGAAGAATACTGGGCCTAAGACAGAAACTTGTGGTACCCCACTGCTTACTTCTCTCCATGTAGACCTAAACTCATTAAGGACTACTCATGGAGTACAGTTTGTCAGCCAGTTGCAAGTCCATCTGGTGGTGGTGCCATCTATTCCATATTTTTCTAGCTTACCAAGAAGTAGGTTGTGGTCTACTTTGTTGAATGCCTTGCTGAAGTCTAAGTATATTATGTCCACAGTGTTTTGCTGGTCTACTAATTTAGTCACTATGTTGAAGAATGAAATAAGATTGGCTTGGCATGATCTGTTTTTAAGAAACCCATGCTGACTTAGAAGATACTGTTACTGTAACTGTATAATAAAGGTCATATTTGTACTTTCATGTTTAATGTCTGGACTATCTTGAAAGGATTACACTATGGGATACGTAAATGCATTATACAATTATATAACTTATTTGCAACTTACACCTCTAAAAGCAACAACAATCAAAATGAAAACTCCATGCAATTTTATCTGAAAATTAAGCCAGTGCATTCTCTTTCTGTGTCAGACACAAAGTGTCATCAGCCCTAGTTAAAATTATTTAAACTGGAATAAATCTGCATGATCCTTTTAAAAGAAGGTAGTACTCAGTCACTATCAAATGAGTAGCAATGCTACTATACATTCTGCAATTGCTTAAACCCTGATTATTTCAGGTTCTATCCACAATCATCTGCAAATCAATGAAATGTTTTATTGATACTCATTCAGTGCTTTCATTGTTAGCGCTAATCTCTTGTTGTGTATCATAGAATGCTGATAAGAAGGATAAAACATGGCATTCAATTAACCAGCCATGCTGGTTAAGAGACTTTGGCTGAATCATTTTGTCAGGCATATGGCTTTCAGTTGCAGATGGGCACATTTCATTAAAGCTGTTTACCATATGTTTACACTTTCAGAGCAGCTTTGCAGTACTCCCATAGGAATAAACCAAGTGCAATAAGGCAAGAAACTTCAGGCTTCATTATTTTCTTCAGTCTACTCTCAGATCATCACCTTTCCTTTCCTTTCCTTTCCTTTCCTTTCCTTTCCTTTCCTTTCCTTTCCTTTCCTTTCCTTTCCTTTCCTTCCTTTCCTTCCTGTCCTGTCCTGTCTTGTCCTGTCCTGTCCTTTCCATTTTATTCCATTCCATATTTGTTTCAGTTACCATTTTCATATTGCCTGTTTAAAATATCTTGATTGTACCTTAGATATCAGTCCATGTTTACAGTAAGTGAAATGGATACAATGACAAACCCCTACTGAACATGTTGAGGGGTTGTCTGCAGGGGTGGGATCTGACAGGGTTAACTACTGGTTCGGTGATTTACGAGGTTCGGTGATTTATGATGTGCTTCCCTGCACGCTGCTCACACCTGTAAATCATCATCAGCTTGCTGCCTGGACAGCTGAGCAGCGCTGAGTGCAGAGAAGCAGCATTTGAAAAAGCACTTTTTTCCTGCTTTTTCAACTGCAGCTGTGCCTCGCATAGCAACTGAGGTTGAAAAGCAGGAAATAAAGGTCAGGTAAGAGCCCAGGCGGGCGGGTGGGCCAAAACATCAGCAGACATAGAACCGGTTCTATGTCTGCTGCTCTACAGAGCTACTGGTTCTACGGAGTTGGACAGAACCGGTAGAATCCCACCCTGGTTGTCTGTCCTTTTAGTGAGTTCCTTTGAAAAGTAACCATATTGTTGTCAATATATCTACTACCTTGCCAAAATAACTTAAGAATGTGGAAGAAGAAGTTTTAATTTCTTAGATAGTTGACCTGATCAATTCAGTAATTCAATCTCAACATTCTTCCAATTCAAAAATTCTTTTGGAATCAGAGATTCAAGAAACCTTTCTTTATCATTGCTACAATCTTTTAGAACTTTTCCAACCTCACCCCATCCAATCCAACATCACTCAAAACTAGGCATGCACACCCCTAACTACCTCTATTCCAACCACAACTGGCTTTAAATGCAAGCTATTCAATGCAAGAAGCCTTGTAAATAAAATAACTGAATTTCTCTTCTTACTAAATATGGCTAAATTCAACATTATATTTGTCTGTGAAACATGGCTCAACGCATCTTACCACAGTAAGAGACTATCACGTTTACCGATCAGATCGTGAAATCCGTAGAGGAGGTGGTGTTGCTATCTTCTATAAAAACTCCCTACATCTAAAAAACATCCAAGTTACCCAGGAGCTTGCTATTCCTGAGACCATCGTCTGTGAACTATCCTTAAATATCACGTTTTGGTTCTTACTATGTTACAGTGCCCCTGATTATGACATCGAACATGCAAACAAGCTAAATACATTACTAACATGGGCAACATCCTGCCCACACACTTTTATCTTTCTTGGTGACTTCAATCTACCTCATATTAACTGGATCCTTAACGAACGTACAACTGAACCCACACATGCAACCTTCTACAATGCAATAACAATTCTGGGACTAGAACAACTAGTAACCAACAACACTAGACTTAACAACTGCCTCGATCTTATCTTCTGCAATAGTCTGAATTCAATTTACAGAATACAAATTAAAGAACACTTTTCCAACAGTGACCACAACATGATTGACTTTTGTCTCAACCTACGTCCACACAAAAATCATCACAATGACGCAATCCCCAATTATAACTTCAAAAAAGGCAACTATGATCTTATAAACAACAATCTCTCATCCCTTGATTGGCAATTTCTATTCTCTGGATGCTAATACTGTAGAAGATCATTACAACATATTTTTACTTGAAGTCAAAAGAGTCATCAAACTATATGTGCCATTAACAACTCCCAAAACCAGAAAAAACAAATTACCCAAAACAATAAGGAAGCTTCAATCCAAAAAGAAATCACTTTGGCGGAAAAACAAATCTGGTCACGTTGTCAACTTCAAAAGCCGATACAAAAATTTATGCCACCAGATAAAAACTGAATGCATCAATTATCACATTAAACAAGAAGAAAACCTTCTATGCACCAATTCCATTCGCGCTTTCTACAATTTTGTAAACAACAAACTAAAAGACTCCAGTTCCATCCCACCCCTGAAAAGACCTAATGGTAAAAACTGCAACAATGACACTATTAAAGCCAACCTCTTTAACACATTCTTTGGCTCAGTATTTGTAAACAGCAATGGATCATGCCCAGTATTTCCTAGTCGAACCACAGACAACCACAATGATCTAATACATATCGATTTTACAGAAGACAATATTGAAAAAGCACTACACAATCTAAAATCATCTCTATCTATTGGACCGGATGGAATATGTGCCTACTTCTTAAAAAGGCTATCCAGTGCCATAGCCGAACCTTTAAGCATAATCTTTGAAAAACCTTTCAGGACCAGCTCCTTGCCAAAACTATGGTCACAAGCCACGGTCATCCCCATCTTCAAAAAGGGAGACCCCAGCCTAGTTGAAAATTACAGACCAATCTCTTTATGCTGCATCACCTGTAAAGTCATGGAATCAATTATTAACCAATCCATCATCCTTCACTTAGAAACAAACAACCTACTCTCTAATAAATAATTTGGTTTCAGGAAAAAACTATCATGTAATCTGCAACTCTTATACTGCAAAAACATATGGACTACTACAACTCGATCAGGGCAAAGCAATAGACACAATCTACATTCATTTCTGTAAAGCCTTTGATTCAGTGGTACATGACAAACTACTCCTAAAATTAAAATCGGTATCTCTGGACATCTGCATAACTGGATAGAAGCATTCCTGTCAAACAGACAACAAATGGTCAAAATTGTGTCCTATCAAATTCTGTACCTGTCAACAGTGGTGTTCCCCAAGGCAGTGTTCTAGGACCAACTCTAAGTGCTAGAGCCCACTGTAACTACATAGCCAAAAAGGCGTTAAGAGTTGTTAACCTAATCTTACGTAGCTTTTTCTCTGGTAATATTACACTAATAACTAGAGCATACAAAACATTTGCTAGACCAATACTTGAATACAGCTCATCAGTCTGGAATCCACATTATGTATCTGATATTAATACAGTTGAGAAAGTCCTAAATATTTCACAAGAAGAGTTTTCCACTTCTCTACTCATTGCAGAATACCTTATGCCATCAGACTTGAAATTCTAGACCTAGAAAACCTAGAACTACGCCGCGTTCGGTTCAATCTAAGTATAGTATATAAAATCATACATTGCAATGTCCTACCTGCCAATGAATACTTCAACTTCAACCATAACAACACAAGAGCAAACAATAGATACAAACTCAAGGTTAATTGCACCAAACTTGATTGCAGGAAATACGATTTCAGCAACAGAGTGGTCAATGTCTGGAATACTCTACCTGACTCTGTAGTTTCTTCCCAAAACCCCAAAAACTTTAACCTTAGACTGTCTATAATTGACCTCACCCCTTTCCTAAGAGGTCTGTAGGGGACGTGCATAAACGCACCAAAACATGCTTACCGTCCCTGTCCTATTGTTTCTTTTATATATATGTATACAACTGCCTCAACATATAATACTTCCCTGGTTCGAATCCCAGTATTGGTATGGCTAGCTGATGAGAGCTAAGTAGCTCGAAATAGATCTATACTAGTCTCCCTTGTTTAATTATTTATCAGCTCAAAAACCTAACACACATGTAAACAAAAGACAACGAAACGAATAGCTTTCTGTCTGGATCGTCTCTGGTGATGAGCCAAAAGACAGAAAAGGACAGCAGTATGCTTCCTCCCTTAATTGGGGCTTACCAGGATGTTGTAACACAAATATATACTTATTCCCCTGTCTCAGCTGATCTGGATGAGAACCAGTGGCCTAATGGCAATAACAACTGCCTCACATATAATACTTCCCTGGTTTGCATCCCAGTAAGGGTATGGCTAGCTGACGAGAGCTAAGTAGATCGAAATAGATCTATACTAGTCTCCCTTGTTTAATTATTTATCAGCTCAAAAACCTAACCCACACACATATATAATTTTTTTTATATGTATCCATGTATTCATAACTATGTTTTTACTTATACCTATTATCTTGTAAGCAATTGACAAATATATACATAAATAAATAAACATAATTTAATATATATATATATATATATCCATATTTTGTATGAAATTTTAAGCTAATAAATATTTCATGAATGGATACTGGAGACCTCTGTGTGATACATGTTCATTCATAATTCAACAAATCATAGTCTGGCAAAGCTTACCATTTTGTTTGAAAATAAACCAGTGATGGATTCTCTTGTGTGCATAGTTTCAGAAATGTATCAGGAGAACATGCATATATGAATTTACAATTCCAAACTTTCCTTGATCCATACCCAGCATGATATCCAAATATTCCACATTTTGCTGATCCTGCCATCAAAGTGTCATGAACAGAACAACAAGAATGGACTGTTGTACAAAAGTATTAATGGCCTTAATGTTGTTGTTGTTTTTTTTTCCGGGATCCATCCTCAGAGAGGTAAGAACATTTTATATAGCTCCAATACAAACAAAATGAAGTGAGAAATAATGAAAATTAGCTACATAATTTTTTCAGACATCATGTAAAGAGATAAATTCTATCCTTTCACCCAATTTATTTAAGTTAATGAAACAATTTTAGCAAAGTATACAGTTGCAGCTGATTTTATTCTAAGGGATAAGCGCGGTTCCTATATATGTGTTTGTTTTCCTCAAGAATGCCATTAAAATGTCCTTATATTTTACATCTGTGCATTTTTTCTCTAAAGTTTCTTTCTTCACTTTTATTTTATTGCTCTAGATTTACTTCAAAAGAAGTTATGGTTTCTTTTGTTCAGTATGTTATTTATGCCAGAAATTTATAGCCAGTTAGTTTTATGGTATCCAATACATTAATAGAAATATGGCTTTATTTCCATTATTCAACACATGAGTATTATAAAAAGGGAAGTGTATGAAATGGAAGCAGAATCTACAAGTTAGACCAAGCTCCTTTCAGTGAGTCTTTGGAAATACTATCAAAATTTAGTTGTGTTTTTTTTTTCTAGTATTCATCATTAAAAGAAAGGAAAAGAAGTATTAAATCAAAAATAGAGAAATCCATACCTCCTTAAATACATTCATTTTCATATGTAATGATTTCATATGTAATCTTTGTAACTAAACTTCTCTTGTAATTTATTTATTAGTTTATTAGTTGCTTGTAATTTATATATATATATATATATATATATATATATATATATATATATATATATAAGAGGTTTTTCAAACAGATGTAATTGAAAGAACGTCGTGCAATTTGGAGGATGAGCATTCCAAAGTATTGATGTTACTGGTGAAAAGGTAAGTGATTCACAAAGTCATACAATGACTGATCCTAATCTCAGTTATTGGGAAACTCACAAGGTAGTCTACAGGAGCCTTGTTTACTTTTTTATGGGATTAGACAAAACCTATTTTATAAGCAGATTTAATTGCTCTTCCAATCTATAACTACAAGTAATCCTCGACTTACAATAGTTCATTTAGTGATGGTTAAAAGTTACAAGACTGAAAAAAATGACTTGCGACCACTTTCACACTTATGACCATTTCAGCATCCCCATCAGAGGTGATATTCAGGAGGGTTCTGACCAGTTCTGAAGAACTGTTAGCGGATATTTTGAGTAGTCCAGAGAACCGGCAAATACCACCTCTGACTGGAGATTTTACAGTATCCTTCCCCTGCCACATCCACCAAGCCACACTCACAGAACCAGTAGTAAAAATTTTTGAATCCTACCACTAGGCCCCATGATCACATGATTTACATTTGAATGCTTGACAACTGACTCACATTTAAGACAGTTGTAGTGTCCTAGAGTCAAGTGATCCCCTTTTGCAACCTTCTGACAATTAAAGTCAATGGGGAAATCAAATTTGCTTAACAATCATGTTAATAATTTAAGAACTGTACTAATTCACTTTACCAATGGTGTCAAGAAAAATCATAAAATGGGACAAAGTTCACTTAACAAATTTCTCACTTAAATAAATTTTGGGCTCAATTGTAGTCGTAAATTGAGGACTACTTGTATTTTCCAATTAAAGGCAATTAAATGAAAAAGTAAATATAATGTTATATTTTTATTTGGTCTCAAGTCAACTCACTTCTTTCTCCTAGCCCTGGCATTAAAAGACAAGTGTGTCATTCACAGTCCCCAAAGAGATAGTACAACTCTGATACAAGATCTATAGATGAAAAGGGAGGGAAAACCCATCCAATTATCATGATGGGGGCACCAAGGGAAGCTAAAGAAGTCTGACAGCCTCCAACATTTGCTTTTCCATTCTCATCTGGTCTCATTTTGTCAAAAAATGAAGATCTTCATCTAAGTCTTAGGTGCTGTAGATATATCTTAATCTACTTTCTGTTTATGTTGTATTTTGAGTTTATTATTTATGAAGCGGCAATGTTTTACTATTTGTACTAATAGTACTCATCCTGAAATCTAGTGATATAGGAAGGATTATCTCAGGAATTGTATCATTTACCCATTCCTGAAATGTACCTCCCCACCACCACCACTATGAGTTTGCAATATTAATCTTTATTTGCATTTTTGACAACAAAGGAAAGACTGATAGATTGAGAAAAAAACTTTTTTAAAATAATATCAGCTGTTGAGACAATGGGAATAATGCAGAGATCTTAATAATAGACTCCTGGCTACAATGTAAAAATATGCAGGCTATTGTCTTATGCAAACTATCAGTGCTAAACTACCTATTCCATCAACAAATTTCATCTATCTCATTGATAACTGATTACAGGTCCCTAAATTCCTCCTTTCCTTTCCTAATCACAAATTAAAATGAATACAGGGAAAAGTCAATTAACCATGAAGCATATGCGAAAATCCAGGATCACTAAAAGCTTGAATATTCTACTCTAGCTCTCAGCTAAAAATAGAAACGACTCAATTCTTAATCTGGATCTCAGAGATATTTGGAAAACAGAAATTTTACTGCTTCCTGGTGTCTCCAAGATTGAAAGTGATCTTAAAATCTACTTCTCTAGAACATGGAGATAGGAAGGAAAAAAGCAGTGTCACGTTTATCTATTTCTGGTCATGCTAAAACAGGAACTTGCAATTACTTGTATCTGAGCATAGTTGAACAGTCTTGATTTTCCCATCCATTTAACACATGCATCAAAGTCATATTTGTGCAAAAATATTGAAAATTCAGTTTTGTTCACAAGCTTTTAGTACAATTGTAGATTTTGTGCATTTGTATGTGCATGAGAGTATGTGTAGAACATTCTTAGCATTTTTAAAAATGTAATTCTTTTATTTCTCTAGTTGAGCTACTACAGACTTTTGTTGCATGATCATTTGTGATTTTGTTCTTTCTTATAAAATTTGAATAAAACATTTTTTTCTCTTTTTAAAATCTTACAGTTATTCAGAAATGCTACTATTAAATAACAAAATGTTCTATGCACTTCACTGGTTCTTCTCTTTCTAGAAAGTGGAGCTATTACAGTTGTGGAAAACTAATATAAAAGTCTTAAAAACCTTCCCTACTAACAATAATTATTGTGAGATTAATAAATATACATACAGCGTGTGAATGATTTTATTCTGTAGATAAAAACAATATCAGTGACAGGTCATTAAAAAAAGAATCAAACTGGGACAAATAGTTCATAGGATCAAGTGAAGCTCAAACTATTAAAACAAGCTGGTTTTACAAACTCAGAAATGAGGATCTTTTGTGCTCTCTGAGCTTGATTGTTTTCTTGCAGATATTTCATTATCCACACTAAATAACATCATCAGTCTAGCAATGAACTGTCTGCAAGAAAACAATCAAGATCAGAGAGCACCAAAGAACCCCTCATTTCAACCCTGAGCTACAAATATTCTCCTTTATTGAAACTCAGAGGTATCATAGCATTCAAGAGGCATCCTTAAATTAAGTCTGCTTCTCTATAAAATAAAAGCAAGTTGAATTAAAAAAACATTAAATATAATAATGAAGGGAATAAGTAAATCATTCAGAGGGTAGGAAATGTTTGCATCTTACTGATTATTATTAAATATCACAAGTCATTTGGAAAAAATGGTTTAAATGAGAGAAGTGAGAATACTCTAAAACATTGTTCTATAGAATAAATATCTGGCTTATTTTCTTATATGGAGACTTTGAAGTCATGCATGACGTTAAGGACAAACTCACTGTCCTATGACAGGAAGTACACATTTAGTAAATTTGTATTAATTTTGCACGGTTCAATCTGTAGGTTTCATTTTGTCTTAGTTCTGGAATAAATATGCATTTAAAAGGACCCTTGTTTAATTTCTCTTGCTCTTTGTCCTGACAGTAGGAAAAAAAAGGAAATCTCCAATTGCCTTTATCATCAAGGTCAATAAGCAAGAAAACTGTGAAAAAAAAGTTACAAAGTTACAAAGGAAAAATAGAGTATTTCCTGACAATTACATAATATACAAATAGAATTTCTTATTGTTATAAGCAAATAGAAAAGAAACAGCAGACTTTTGATAATCTGAGCCATAGGATGCTTTATTAGGGAAAATATTGCAGTATGGACTCTTCCCCAGGAAAAAAACATTTTCTAAGAGGAAGGAGATGCGTCCATTTGGTGAATACAACTTCTATAGGTTTATCAAATCAAATGGTTACATAACACTTCCTTTTTCCATATATGGGCATTATACAACCTTCCATGGAAAACTTCCAACATTTTCAGATTTCCTGTTTTTCAAATTCCAGAAAATTATAAGGAAACATTAATATTCCTTAATGTGACATTTATAATGTCAGATCGCCCCAGTACAAATGTCCAACTTAAGCCAAGCACACAATGTTGCAATCTAACATATTTGTCTCACAAAAACACATTTCATAACTGTTCTGAGCTTTAAAAGTTCAAACTGCGAACACAAAATGACTTCAGTTTGGTTCTTTATATTCTCAAGTATAATAACCAAATTTCACTCATAACACTTATGAAGTTACCTTATGATGCTATTGTATAAAATGGAAACTATAGATGCTAGTGCTGCTTCAAGAAAATCCAAACATTTATAGTTTTATATGTATTTCAGAAAACTAATGGGGTGTTTATTTCTTAAAAAAAAAACCACAAGACTGACAGAAAAAGGAATAGAGAAAGTTATGAGATTAACATGCAAATGGAAAAAAATATATTATATTAAGAGAAAGGAATTGACAGAAATTCTCCCAATTCTTTTTTTACTGCTTCTTTCTTTTATGCACAGCAAACTCAACTAGCCACTACAGATCTTTGATAATAAATGTCTATTTAAACATATCCAGAGGAACAGTCTATTATGAGAATTCAGTTTGCTCACAGGAAAGAGATGCTTGGAGATCAATCTGAAGGAGGTGTAGATTAATAATACATATCTTTTCCACTGAAAGTTTGAATGCAGTAAATTAGAAAGTAAGGGAGTCATGCATTTCAAAATTCATAGTATAATTCTCTACAATCATTATACCAGCTCACATTTAGTTGTGTTTAAACATAGATTCCCCATTGCAGATAAAAATATTGCAAGCATGACCAGAACTTGTTAATTATATCAACAGCATGATAGTAGAGGAGATCTTTTTACTGCTCCTTGTATGTTGGATTGTACTCACAAGATAATAATTAAATATCTGAAAAAGTATTTATTAACTATATATATAGTTAAACATTTCAGGTTCAAGATTAACTGCAATCATTGTCATCTGTAGTTAAAAGATTTCAGATGGCAACTCCTTGTGATTCTTGTTTAGTGCTCCAAGGGCAAATGTGTGAAGAGTTTCATTATATGGTGTAGTCACCAGGTGACATTGAACCTAATTGTATTTAAGTGCAGTCAGGAGCATCAAATAGGTCCCTGTTATAGAGGAGACAATAAATAAGCATGGTCTTGTTTTCTAAAACATATCTTCTAAACTTTCTCTGAGACCAAACAAAGATGAATTAAAAAAAAAAGTTTACTGTCTGATATAAAATTTATTCTTCAAAATCCAAATTGAAATATTTATACAAATTAATATTCGATAATATTTTGGTAACTCTAGCTAGAAGCAGGATACCTAGACTCCATTTTGGTTTAGGAAGCCTCTATCCTTTCCAAAAGCAAACAAAACAGAGGTGGTATTCAACCAGTTTGCACCGATTCACACTGGCTTGTTCGCAAACAAACAAAACAGAGGTGATATTCAACTGGTTCACACCGGTTCGGGAGAACTGGCAGTGGTGATGTGGTGTGGGTTGCTGAACTGGTGGTGACCCCTGGCTGGCCATACCCCCTGACCCAGTCGCCCGGTCACCCACTTGCCCCGGTCACTCTCCTGGCTTTCCCTATCACATGGCGGCTGTGGCACAGCTCAGGCAGATGTCTCAGGGCTGCTGCACATTTTCTTCCTTCTCCCAGCAGATATGCCTCTTCCAGCCCAGCCCAGCCCGGCCAGCCAGCAGGTGGGTGGGCGGATGTCCCAGAGCTTCTTGACCCTCTTGTCATGAGATGCCTGCAGCTGCTGTGTGCTTTTTTTGGTGCAGCTGCAGTCTAGCAGCCTCACCAAAAAACATGCCCTGTTCTATGTGCTGGGCCTGGCAAGTCTTAGTAGCCAGCACATAGAACAGAGAGGTGCTGGATTGTTGGAGAAGCAGAGTGAAGCGGAGATCAGTAGCCACCTCTTTCGCAGTGCAAGAAGCCACCCTGAATTGGCCAGCTGGTCTCCTCCTTCTCTGCCTATTTATTCTGTATAGCCGATCAGGAAGAGACCAGCCGGCCAATTTGGGGAGAATTTCTGCCTGAAAGAGATGGCTGGAGATCAAAAAAGAATCACCTCTGGCAGGTGCCCCTTTGGCCAGCTGATCTCCTCCCCCTCAGCCATACAAAACAAACAGGAAAAAGAGAAGACCAGCCAGCTGATTCAGGGTGGATTTCTGCCTGAAAGAGAAGGCTGGAGACAGAAAAAGAGTCACCTCCAGCAGCTGCCCTGTTGGCTGGCTGGTCTCCTCCCCTCAGCCATACAAAACAAGCAGGCAGGGAAAGAGGAGACCAGCCAGCTGATTTGGGGAGGATTTCTGTGCTGCAAAAGAGGCGGCTACTGATTTCCAGCTCCACTCCACTTCTCCAACAATCTGGCACAGCCCTGTTCTATGCCAGCTGCTCGGGCTTGCCAGGCCTGGCATATAGATAAAGGCATGCTTTTTTTGGTGCAGCTGCTGGACAGCACCTCCACTGAAAAAAGCATACAGCAGCTGCAGGCATCTTGCAACAAGGGGGGGAGAGAAGCCCTGGGACATGTGGTCACTTGCTGGCTGGCCTGGCCAGGCTGGAAGAAGTGCATCCGCCAGGAGAAGAAGGAAGAAAGCAGGTGCCGGACAGGTGGGCTGATTCCCAAGACCATTTAAAGATCAACTTTAAAAGTGCCCCCATGGAAGAAACCAAGAACCGAGAGCAAAAGTAGTGGTGGCGGGGATGACGGGCATGTGTGTCCCTCCACAAGAAGTGTAAAAGGAGGCAGACACTGTGCCTCTAAGGAAAAGAGGAGGTGCCGAAGCCTTGGCTGTCACCCAGGAGAGGACCGTGGAGGAAGCAATCACATGCCCCTATCGCCCCTGCCACTGCTACTTGCGCTCTCGTTCTTGGCTTTTTCCATTGGGGGTGCTCTTAAAGTTGATCTTTAAGAACTGTAAGACATTTCATTAGATCGCCGCCAACTCATCATTGGGAGAGGTGTACCTGCTGAATTCATGAGAAGTTTTCCTTCACGCTCCTTGTGCACGTTGGGAGCACCTAACCAGAGCAAGAGAGAGCAAAAGTTGACTGCTATGAGGCGAGCACCCTGGCTTCCCCTCTTGCTCCTCACAGTTGCCCTTAGCTGGTTCTTTATTTATGGCCGCAGCAGTGCACACAGCAGCAACAGGCAGTGCCGCAACAATGAGGTACAGTAAGATTTGGCAGTGCAAATTTATCTACGAAGGGCTTCTGGCAAAAACAAAACAAAAACCACCCCAAAACAAAACTCATTTGGCAGGCAGACTCGGCAGGCAGTCGTGATCTTTGATTGGGCTTTTTTTTTTTGTCAGCCCACAGGTGGAGGAGGGGGGAAGGTACATCTGCAGCACCGGTCATGTGATTGAGTGGGAGTGGCCAACTTGATGTCACTTGCAGCAAAGTGCCTGCACCTCCTTGCCCAGTTGGCCATGCCAATCCAGTCAGATGACTACCAAGCCACACCCACCAAACAAGCCATGCCCACAGAACCAGTAGTAAAAAAATTTGAATCCCACCACTGAAACAAAACCTTGAGTTTCTCATCATTGCCATCCTCATCCTCATCATCTTTAAAGGGATTGATTTTGATCCTTGATTACTCTTCAATCTTCTCTCTTCAGATAATGTAGCAGTCTCATCATGTCAACAATTTTAAAGTTCCCAGTACTTCAATAAGTCTTAAAATTATCCTATGATTTTTAAACTACATTTTAAAAAGGAAGGGAATCCGCATTTTCTGGTGGCATTGCTTAAAAGAAACTAACTGCCACCAAGAAGCTGCCAATTTACCCTTACTTTATATTTGATGTAGTATGAACACATGCTGTCTGGAAATGCCTTTTCCCATTCTTCATCTCCCACTGGCAGTTCAACTGAGAAAGCAAGAGACAGATGGAAGAAAAAAAGCTGAAGAAGCTTGCCAATAATGTTCAACAAGATCACAATACAAGACAGCATGCAGCAGAAAATTGGCATAGTTCAGCTGATAAAAGGGATGAAGATTTAACATTACTGTAGTTCAAAAAATGGTAGAACATGCTGTAACAACTGACAGAGGAAGCAATTTTCTGGCCATGAAGACACAGACAGAGTAATGACCAAAAGCAAGATATCTACTGATACCTTGCATTAGTAGAAGTTACAGATAGCTTTCAGGCCCTCGAAGAAGAAACTGGCAATGATATCCATATTCATATCACCATGAACTTTAAGATTTTAGAAAGCTCAAGGAATTGGGAAATCAAATTCAACTATGTAATATTCCCAAACCATTGCAAATAATCCAAGGATCTAATGGTTGATAATATCCAGGGGTGGGATACGGCAGGGTTAACTACTGGTTTGGGATTTATGAGCTTCTCTGCACTGCTGTGAGCCGCGCACCTGTAAATCGTCATCAGTAGTTGCGTGCAGAGAAGCAGCCTTTGATACAGCCCCTCTTTTCCTGCTTTTTTTAACTGCAGCTGTGCCTCGTTCAGCAGCTGAAGTTGAAAAATCAGGAAATAAAGATCAGGTAAGAGCCCGGGTGGGGCAAAAACATCAGCAGACATAGAACTGGTTCTATGTCTGCTGCTCTTCAGAGCTATCAGTTCTACAGAGGTGGACAGAACCAGTAGAAACCGCCCCCTGATAATATCAAAAGTTGCCAAAAAATCCAGTAGGAGCAGAAAGGTTGTGTTCTCCCTATTTTTTAAGTCCTACCATAGGTAAATGAGTGATCAATAGAGTTTCTATATCAGGTGCAGGTTTGAACACTAATAGAAATGGTTGCAGATAATCCATTTCCACTAGAGCCAATAATATCAGCAGGTTGGGTGACAGTTCCTGGATCTAAGATTGTGCTTTTAGGGATGGCACTTTTAAGGATCCTTTTCAGGGTTCCTGGCTTCTCTTTCTCCTGGAATGAGGCAGTAACTAAAGTCTGTATCAGTATTGTATCCCCTTTGCCAATATGTACAAACATATAGGACAGAAGTGTCAAACTCAAGGCCTCTGGGCCGGATCTAGCCCACAGGCTTAAATCTGACCCATGGGGTGGCCTGGAAATAGCAAAGGACTGGTTCTTGGTGCCTCTGGCAGCCCAAATGGGGCATGGGGGGCATGCACAGCCCCCCCGTGCCTTGTTTTTGTCCTGGATGGCCTCCTGCAGCACTCTGCTGGCAAAACATGCCCCATCCCTCACCCCTCCTGGCCAGCCCTCAGAGAAGTACAATGCTGATCTGTCCCTTGAAGAAATTCAGTTTGACACCCCTGATATAGGGCATGGGTCCACAGAACAGATGATATAATTCACCAAAGACTCCATCTACTTCCTCTGGGGTAACAGCATAAATCTGCCCCCAGATCATCTCATAACCTTTCATGTCCTTGGAGCCTGTCCATCTGGTTTCCAAGTCTGAGTGAATGCAAGTGATTTTATCTGGAAAGGTTCCACTGCCATCTCAAAGTTTCCCACAATATTTAGTCTGACCCATATTTTCCTAAAATAGTCTATACGCATTTTAAAAGGATATAGAATAATGGCAAAGAAGTAAGTCTCCCTTGCCCACTCTCTACCACCCAGTGTTTCTTTAAGCGTGTCTTTTGACATTTAACTTCAAAAATGAAAGAACTTCCCAAGATCAACATACTGTATAGAAGAGAAGTTTTAGTTCCATCCTGTCAAGAATCCTCACCATCTTCTTGTTCCAAAAGTTGACTAAACTCTCCACAGAATTGCTCATTAGCAGAGTGGGATTCAAAAATCCCAGCAACCAGTTCACTGCCCATGGTGGGTATGGGCAGGGATGGCTAGAGTGGGTGTGGCCTACTGGAACTCCTGGAAGTCCAGAAATGGGACTTTTTCTGGCTTCTGGTGGGCCTCCAGAGCCCGGGGAAGGCCATTTTTGCTCTCCCAGAGGCCTGGGGAGGCCTCCAGACCCTTGGGAAGGTGAAAAATGTCCAGAGGCCATCCCCATGCCTCTGGAGCTCCCCAGAAGCCAGAAACAGGCCTCTTTTGCAGCTTACAGTTTTTCCAGGAGGACCATTTTTTGTCTTGCCAAGGGTTCGGAGGCCTCCCCCAGGCCTCTGGAAGAGTGAAAACAGCCTCCTCTGGGCTCTGGAGGACCACTGGAAACCAGAAACAAACCCCTTTCTGGACTTCTGGAAGGCCTGTTTCCCCCATCTCAGAGCCTCCACACAGACCCTGCACTTACTGCATGGAAAATGGGCCATACAGAGACTCCTGGGAGGGTCGGGGTGGGAAGGCCTGATGGTCATTTGAAATACCGGTTTGGCAAACCATATGGAAACTTAACATTCAGTTCAGTCCAAACCAGTCTGAACCAGTAGAATCCCACCCCTGCACATTGGTTTTCTGAGCAATTCCCCAAGTGCCCTCTAAAATCCAGTTCAGTCATAAGATGCTTAGGGTATAACCTTTGCAAGAATCACAATACTATTCAACTGATCTATCATGAAAAAGATCATCAATCTTATACTCACCACTACCATTCAAATGCTCCAAGGTATAAAAGGAAGATTTAATGTGTGGCCTTCAATTATAGGACTGGGACAATCCTATAATTATCGTGTCATGAATAACTCCTGATTCCATCCCTAACATCTCTGGGTATTATCAGTCCCCAAGCAGTGAAGTTTCTAGATATACAAGTGGGCTCATTCTCTTTATAGAAAAAGCCTGTATAATAAAGAAGCAAATGTAAAGTTAAATTGTCTAGAGAAGGAATTAACATAACAAAGCCCAGTGATTAGGTTTGGTGACTATGTGGATAAAGATGAGGGAGGAAAAGAGAGAAGGAAGTTGAAGAGCATAAAGGGAGCTTTGTAGATAAATGCATGTTAGACTTGTTAATTTAAGCTTGCAATTAAGAACTCACATTGCCAACACACTCATCAAATTGATAAGAACACAGATTTATACATTATTTATTATGTTGGACTTTGTATAAAGAATAAACTGTAACTTAGTTGATCCCAATCTATATTTGTCTATTTTTTCCTATTTACTGTTATAGACTCTTTAAAAAAGAATAATATGTAAACATAAGACCTATTACTAAAAGACAGGGATGGGATCTGACCGGTATAGCTACCAGTTCTGTTGCTGTGCATCACGCGTGCATGCGTAAGGCACACTAGTTGCGTGAGTGCAATTTATAACCTACTGAGCTGCCTGGACAGCTGAGCAGTGCTGCGTGCAGGTGCACAGCAGTTGGAAAAGCCTTTTTTTCCTGCTTTTTCAACCACAGCTGTGCCGCGTAAAGCAGATGCAGTTGAAAAAGCAGGAAATAAAGGACATGTAAGAGCCTGGATGGGTGGGCTGGGCCAAAACAGCAGCAGACACAGAACCGGTTCTATGTCTGCTGCTCTTCAGAGCTATTGGTTCTATAGAGCTGGAAAGAACCGGTAGAACCCTACCCCTGCTAAAAGACTGATCTATATACTACTAAAAATCTCATGTGTGTTTGTAAACTTCAGTTGGGTAAGATGGTACATCATAAGGCAACAATTTTTGAATCAATGTACTTCAAATGGGCTAAACTACAGAATATTAGACCCATAACTCCCAAGGGATCAGTGGTAGAATTCTAATTTCTTTTACTACTGGTTCTGTGGGCATGGGTTGGTGGGCATGGCAGGGGAAGATACTGTAAAATCTCCAGTCAGAGTGGTATTTGCCAGTTCTCTGAACTAGTCAAAATTTCCACTACTGGTTCTCCAGAACTGGTCAGAATCTGCTGAATGCCACCTCTACAAGGGATGCAATAACATCTAGCACTTAGATATTATTATTTTTATTATTATTAATTTTTTATGCCACCAATCTTGCAAAGGTGACTCTAAGTGGCTTAAAGTCATTGACGAGGATTAAATGTCTAGCAGTTTGCCTGCTATGATAAAAGAAGGAAATAGTTATTTGACTAGGGTTAGAATAAAAACAATATGCAAGAGTAAATAGAAATAGCAAGCTTGTCTAAGCAGTCTCTCTTTCTGGTGTTAATTGAAAAAGTCAGGTCAATCTGCAGGACAAGGACACATAAGATGGATGGGAAGATAGAATGAATGAGAATAGGGTTCAAAGTAAACAAAGCAAAGTATTCTTTAAAAATAAAAATGCAAAAGAGTCCCTTTGTAAGGGAAATTGACAATTAAGAAGTTTGATAAACATAGATGATAGAAGGTAGATTATATACACACATACACACACACATACACACACACTAATAAAGAATGAAGCAGTTTGAAGGAGTTTTAGCTGGGTTTATAAGAATTATGTATTCTGAGGGCATCAAACTGATAACATTCTGCTAAATGTTTATGGAGATTCTCAGTCATCCAGATCATGGTTGTCCCAAAAGTGCTTTTTCAAGAGACAACTGGACTTTCTAGTTTTTCTTTCAAGACATTTTGCTTCCCATCCAAAAAGCTTCTTCAGCTCTGACTGGATGGTGGGGAATGGAAGGATTTATACTCCTTGCAGGTACAGCTGGTCATTTGCATTATTTTAGCAAGTCAGTAAGGTCACCTGGAGATTTATCTGTGACATCAGGGTCACCTGACTGGTGCAAATGGGTGTGGAGCCTTCTTGGAACTGTTGAAAGGACTGTATAGTAGATTGGAGATAGATAATATTGTATCCCTCCCCCTTTGTTGAGAGCAGGCTTTTCAATTTCAATTGAAGAGGACATCTATGTCACAATCATCAATCTACAATCTACCACACAGTCCTTTCAACAGTTCCAAGAAGGCTAACTCTAACTTCCAGGTGGCATTAACAACTCACTGAAAGAATGAAAATGACCAGCTGTCTGCAAGGAGTATAAATCCTTCCATTTCCCACCATCCAATCAGAGTTGAAGAAGCTTCTTGATGAGAAGTGAAATGTCTTCAAAGAAAAATCAGAAAGTCCAGTTGCTTCTTGAAAAAGCACATTTGTGCCATTTTGCTAGTCAAATGGATTCTTAATTTTCGGAACTTTCCTCTAGTTGCAAAAAGTTATGTATGGATCCCTTGTACATAATAACCCTTGTTATTATGGTCAATGGTCATGTGTGAATATACTTTCATTGCTAAGACATTTCTCCTGGTTTCATGGACATCAATCACTAGAGAAGACACAATCTCCCACTGGACATTTTTTGAATGGAAATGTAAGTATCTAAGGAGACTTTAAAGGGTGAAAAGATCTTTGATGAAATAACAGTCACAATAATAGCATATGTTGTCATTTCTATCACTAACGTAATCTTAAAAATATCACCCACAGAAATCAGAAAGAAATACTCAAATATCAGGTATGAAAAATACAATTCTGTAAGTATTCTGTAAGTATATTTTGGCCTTTCATATCTTAAATGTATATTTTGAGATATTTCATATCTCAAAGGCATATTTTAGATTTCATATCTCAAATGTAAGGCACATACAAAGTAGGGCATGGCAGGGATGAATAGCAGTAGGAAGCCACATAGCACAAAGAGAAGTTATAGATTTGGGCAAGAAGATTATTCTATGCATTGAAGCTTCACAGAACTTCAATTCAAAACTAGACTTCACCTCAGAACACCCTTTTGCTTCATGTCTTATAAGACAGGACAACTATGTTTTTATGTTATCGTTAGCCAAAATAACATGTTTTCTTTCATGACGGTTAACATCAGAACACTGCTAATGGTAGTTGTTGTTTTTTCTATTTCTCATTCTAAGAACAGAATGAAAACTGATGCCATAAAGAAAACCCAAACACAATAGTGTTAAGGTACACTCACCACATGCTGTCTGGTTAATGCATAACTCCAGAAAATGAGCAGAGTCATTTCAGTCACACTCTTCATTGAAGCAGTAATAACCTATGAGTCCATTTTCCCTAAAAGCCCTTGAGGTAGAACAAAATATTCTGTCAAAATGTATCAACACAGTGGAACAAGGAAAGAAAAGGAGAGACTCTATGCAATCAGATGATCAGCTAAATATGCTTGCACTATGAATGCTGTTGTTCTTTACGGTCAATGTTCAGCAATTTTTAATAAAGATGTTCTTTCTCCAAGTTGTATTTATCTTTTTGTGCCATTATTTTACTTGCACAATCTACAAACCAGTGTAGATTTCAGAAGAGTAGAAAGCAAATGACAAGCAAATTACATCCTGGAATAAAGAGGTAAGACAAAGTGAGCTGATTGAATTTATTAAGCAATAAGAATATCTGTAGTGATAATGAGTTTTTCAGGACAGTCACTACTGAAGGATCTGCTGAGCAACTGTATTTGCTTATAACAGGGCAAACTTGTCCCTGATGTGAGCTAGAACTAAAAGGAGGCAGCCTTTCTTTCAATGGATTTTACCTCTTCAAATATTGACAGAGAAGCAACTTCTCTCAGGCAGCCCTAGAATTCAGGTCAGGTGAGAATAAATGTAATAAATTTGGGAAACAGTAGAATGCCTCATGATGCTTGGCTAAGATCTAACACTGAAATTTTTCCCACTGCCAATTATGAGCTTAAAAAAAGCAACTAGCACTATATAGGTAAAAGTAAAGGTTTCCCTCACACATACATGCTAATCATTTTCAGCTGTAGGGGGCGGTGCTCATTTCCGTTACAAAGCCAAAGAGCCAGCACTGTCCAACGATGTCTCTGTGGTCATGTGGCTGGCATGATTAAATGCCAAAGGCACATGGAATGGACCCACCAAAATGGTCCCTATTTTCTACTTGCATTTATACATGCTTTCAAACTGCTAGGTTGGCAGAAGCTGGGACAAGAAACAGGAGCTCACTCCATTATGTGATGCTAAGGATTTGAATTGCCAAACTACCGACCTTTCTGATCGATAAGCTCAGTGTCTTAGCCACTGAGCCACCACATCCCATATATGCACTACATATTCTTTTACTAAAATATAAATAAGCATAGGCAAAGCTGTCTTATGCTCCAGTTCTCATTTTGATTGTTTGATTATACACCATCATGTTGTTGTCAATTTTTAGTAACTCCATAGATAGATTTTCTCCATTCTGATTCACCCCTAGTCTGATCTTTCAGGTCTTCCAATGCATCCACTGCTACTCTAACTGAGACTACGCACCTTGCTGTGGGTCAACATTTCCTCTTTCCTTCCATTTCTCCCAGCATGAAGGCTTTCTCCAGTGAGCTGAATCTTTCTATAAGGTACATGAAATAGGATGGTCATTGTGCCTCAAGAAAGAACTTGGGGTTGATTTGTTCAATGAGTTATTTTCATTTTACTAACCCTAAGTTTGTTCATTTCCATATCAATGAATTTGTCCCCCTTCCTCCAAAAAATTGCACTAGCAAATTTATTTGTACTTTAGTGCTCCTGTATTGTAATGTTTGTATTTTTGTATACACATTATCTGATCTTTATTTTTTCCTTATTTTTCTGATATTTCTGTTACATGTGGTTACATCTTTTTATTCAAGACTTTCCATTTTTTGAATTGGAAAGTCTGAAGGCTCAGATTGTGGTGTATTACTTTCAGTTTATATGGATCCACTTATTCTGTTTTTTAATTGTATTTATAAATCCCTACATATTTTTCCTGATAGAAAAACCCTTCAAAAATAAATAATTAAATGAGAAACCACAAGTTATATCCAATTCCTAGGCACATTAGTATTATGATGCTACCTGTGACCTTAGTCTCAGTTGTTATTCTAATAATCAATTTCCAAAAACAGGAAAGGAAAGCCCAGAAACCCAAAGTGGGCAAAACCAAACTGAACCAATCTTATACCATCTTATAAGATAATGTCTTCTACATCCACATGCAGAAGAAACAGTAATAAAATAATTATGTGATAATTTGCAACATTTTGTTCATACAGCACCAAAAATGCCATAGTAATTATCACAGTCTGGAATGCTAACTATAGGAGTAAAATAGCAGTTTGACTACTGAATTAGAGCATTATGGAAAACAAATTTAAAAGGGTCCTAAAATATATCTGTTGCTAACAATAAAACTAGATGAGTTGATGAAAAAGCATCTAAACCAGAGGTGGTATCCAGCAGGTTCTGGAGAACTGGTAGCAGAAATTTTGAGTAGTTCGGAGAACCTACAAATACTACCTCTTACTGGTCCCACCCTCATCTATTCTCTGTCTCCCGACTCCCAGCTGATTAGCTGGGTCTTCTTTTGTTGCCCTGCACAGGGGAACGGAGCTGGAAAGCAGGTTAGTGGGGTGGGGAGGGAATGGGATTTTGTAGTAATCTTCCCCCAGGAGTGCGGTGGGAATGGAGATTTTATAGTATCCTTCCCCTGCCATGCCCACCAAGCCACGCCCACAGATCCGGTAGTAAAAAAATTTGAATTCCACCACCGATTGAAACTGTTTAAAACCTTGTAAGCTAGCAGGAAAACTGTTACTCTGAAATTTGTAAGCAGAAATGGGAAAAGATATCAGTGGGGAATATAATGGGGAAATATCATCTTATATTTCAATACCAAATATAACACTGCATTACTAAAATCACACTAACAACAAAATCTGCAATTGACAACTTTTTTCTAGTCACACAGTAGATAACTTCACTTTATTTCTCTATATTAGCTCTGAAAAATCTGTTCTCTAACTTTGGCTTTTGTATATAGGACCTTTGGGGTGATCAACAGCCACACTTTCCATATATTATAGCCCCCCAAAAACCCCACATACTTTTTAATATGAAATTGTTTAATGCTGTGATGTGAGAACATAGATAAAAATGCTGCATCTATTTAATATTGTTTACTCTGATGCTCTGATAACTGGCAGATTTCCATTCATATAATTATGACAAGTTGTTTGCTCTTAAAAGTAATTTCTAATTTACTAAACATGTTCAAATCCCACAGCTGCTTACTTCCTTGCACATATATTTACTGCTGTAATTTATAAATTTACCTGGTGTTATTAAATAATCCTTTCATTACTTTTATTAAAGAGCTATCTCATCATCAGGCCAAATAAAATATACACAAAGACTCACTAGTGGTTAACAGATAGTCCTGATTATACAATATTCACAGATTAAAAGACAGCTGAATTCTGCCCCCTCTATTTCTCATTAAATATTCTATGGAGAAAGAAAACAGCAAGATTGTTTGTTTTCTTATCTCTTGCACTGTACTTGCCAAAAAGGATTATTGAAAATTGGTATGAACACTATTTTCCCTGGTATCTGATATAAATGGACTATAGCTGGATTCTTGTTTATAAAAGAAAAAATAATGAATTGGGTGGAGATTTCCTTATATAATCTGATAGCATTTAAAAAAAATCCTTGCTAGGTGAGAAAAAGAAAAAGAAAAAGAAAGAAAAGAAAAGAAAGAAAGAAGGAAGGAAGGAAGGAAGGAAGGAAGAAAGAAAGAAAGAAAGAAGAAAGAAAGAAAGAAAGAAAGAAAGAAAGAAAGAAAGAAAGAAAGAAAGAAAGAAAGAAAGAAAGAAAGAAGAGGGAGGGAGGGAAGAAGGAAGGGAGGAGGGAGGGAGGGAAGGAAGGAAGGAAGGAAGGAAGGAAGGAAGGAAGGAAGGAAGGAAGGAAGGAAGGAAGGAAGGAAGGAAGGAAGGAAGGAAGGAAGGAAGGAAGGCTTGCCAGATTTTAGGCTTAAGTTTCATCCATACTATTTTGTAGCAAGCAAAAGAAACAAAATCTATTTTAACCAGGACCATCATCCATGCTGGGGAGTAGCAATTCACAGCATAAATTCAACATTTTATTACAAGGCCAGATACCATGAGGTGTTTTCTGTTAAATGTATGGCATATGCAATATCTTTGAAGCTCCTTTTCTGCCTTTATGATTTTATAGATTATATTCATTGCACTGATTATATGCAGAGTTAGCAAATTTTTGTAGAATTTTTTAAAAATTCCATTTGTAGATCAGCCTTTCATTCTAGTCTTAAAATTTTTGAACAGTTGCTGTTTTGTTTTAAAAAATGTTTTTCTTTTTAAATTTAAATTAGTTTAATGGATAAGAAGAAATACTGGCAAAATTGGTATTCTTTCAAAGAAGTTAGAAACTACATCAACTGATAACATTCACCCAATATATGAGGTAAGGATTATGGCTCTCACTCCATCTCCACCATACAGTTTCTTTTTTCCTGTTCATTTCTATGGTTTCAGAAGTTATTACCCAATTAAAGGTACAGATATGAGAGGTTTAGATTCAAAATACAGTCAGTATTACACTGTATTGCTCTTTGAAATCTTGTAATAGGCAGTGCAACAAGACCAAATTTATGAAAATGTAGTCCTCCCATTCTCTCATGTAGCTAAGTGTCTGAAGACATTTTTTAAATATGAATGGGCATAAAGATCTCTGTGTTGCATAGACTGATTCCAATAAGAGCTATAAATTACGCCATTAACAAAATAAATTCTACAACTCCTGTTTCATCTGTATTTCTTTTCTTTTTTTTAAGTATCGAGGAAGCTTTGAATATACAGGGACATTTGTGTGCAGGTGGTTTATGAGAGTGTAAGCATGATACTGTAGCAGTTAACCTCAGCAACCCTCTTCTTATGGGAATAAACAAGGCAATTTCATATCATATCACTGGGACAGGAATTGCACCATCCTTCTGTGCCTAAGAGAAACCATTCTTTGCATATTTTAGTACATGGAATGAAATGGCTGAGTTAATATTATTCTGTCTTCCAGCACTGAAATACTGAAATGAATCAATGATCAGTACTCTTCCTTCATGCCTTTCAGGAAGTTGAAATTGTTATGTTAAAAACTATATCCATGAGTATCATGTGGCCTGGTTTTTGCTTATATTTATTTTTCATTGAATCCTCTTTCTACTTTGAGCATACTTAAAACCTCTCCATAGTTAATTAATCAGCCAGACCTAAAATCAGTCCAGAAATTTTAACTAAATGACAAAATACAAGTCATTTAAAATTTAAAAATAATTATGCAAATAAAAGGTAGTTATTCATTGTGGTTTGTTGACTATGTGGCATTTAAATTAATTTTCTTGTGCAAAATACATCTTATTCCTTCAAAAAAAAGACATTTATGCCTTCTTATTTCAGTTTAATCAAAATGATGACTTGCATTTAAATATTTAGTCTCCTAATAATTTAACTTGATTTGTCATCCCCTTCTAAGAAATATTATTTGTGATAAAAGTGGTAACTGCTAGGAAATGGCAGTTATCCAGTGCTTTAACATTGATAATGACCTGGTAAATATTTACATGTTCTATTTATTTAATTAAAAAGTGATATGCTTTTAACATCAGATAAATGATGATGATGGTGATGATGAGAATGATGATGGTGTACAAAAGCTAAGACAGCTTTATATATTGATAATTATATATAATTATTCAAAGAATTAATAATCAGCCATGGCCTTCCATTAATTTAATCCTTCGTTTTATTTATTGGTGCCTTCAAGACTGTGTTCACTCCTGGACACATCCCTGCAGTCTTCTTAGCAATGTTTTTCATACATAGTTTATCATTCCCTTCTAACTAAGGTTGCCTGGCCCAATGTACCCAGCTGTTTTTTGTGGCTAAGGAGAGCCTAGAAACCACAGTCTCTCAGTTTCTAATTTGGACCCTTAGCCATTATACCAAACGGGCTCCCTGAATTTGATCTAATCCCCTCTATTTATTGTCTAGAGATATCATCATCTTCTGTATGAGCAAATTCTATAGGTTAACTGTCAGATAAAGTAGCACTGACTTTTAAGCGATGTGAATCTCCAACTATTCACTGAATCCTATTGTCACTACAGATAAGAAATATCCTCTCTACTTTCACCACAGCACTTTTAATAAGAAAAATATTAAACCAGGGAAATTTTCAAAAATTATCCAAGAACTTTTTTTCATTCATTTTTGAAAGCAAGGTCTGGCCAATAATAATTAAGTAGTCAAAATCTCCTACCTCACACCTCATCATTATTGGAACCCTTCCAATATCCTCATAGTTTTACTTTACAGACCTGACAAAAGAGACAAACAACCTTCACAGATTAGATGACAATTTTCTCATGATTCTCTCTTTATTCCATTTTTAATTTGCCTTCTTTCTTCAAGATTGAGCAAATTCAATGCAAAAGAAAGGAAAACACCCATATCCAGATAGGAAGAAGTTTTCATCTGAACAAAATAGTCTTCAGCTAGAATCAGCTATAGACAAACAAGTGTTTCTTGTTTGCAGATGGGGTGCATTAATAAAATAACACTAGCTATCCAGGCTATGTGCTTTAGCAGCTTTACTTTGTTTAGATAATAGTCATTTTTGAAAAAGCTCAAGGCAGATAGTAGTATCAACATAAAATAAAGCAATAATCCAACCCCCCCTCAAATAATTATACAAAGCATAGTGAAAACAAACAAACAAACAAAACAAACAAAGCCTCTAGGAAATAAATGTATTTGTGTACCCATGAGATCATTTATGGCACACCTTCCTTTGTTCCAGGCAGAACAAATAGATCTTCAACATTTTTCTTTTTTTTAATCAAGTTTTATTTGGGTTTTCACAAAACATAATACAAATAAATTTCTTTTTTTGAGAACAGCATGATCCCGGGTTATCACTTCTCCATGCAAACATAAACTCGGTTACATATTCATCTTTATATACTATTCCATATCTTGTAATTATTTTAGCATTTTCAATTATATTTTTTTCTAAGTTTCAATATCTAGTAATTATATTTATACTTTAGTCTGTCCTGTTTCAATTTCATATTCTCTTTTCTCATAAAACAAGCTTTTCCCTTTAGTTACTAACTGGAGAATAACACCTTTATATCTTTTAATTTTTTATCCATTCAAATCTTATTTAAAATTGGATTTATACCTTTACAATTATAACATTCAATATCTAATCTCTATTTTATAACACATAACTCTTGCCCATAGGATTCTTCTTGGTACATTCCTTTAAAAATACACACTAAGTTCTTAAAAAGAATATATATATATATAACAATAGTAAATAAAATATTTATTCTTTTCAATTAAGTTTTATAATTCATTAAAGAGAATTAAAATATTTCCATTTTTTCCTGCTTTATTCCTTTTCTCTATTTCATTTAATTATTAACAAACATTCCATTACTTAATAGTATCAGTTGGCATTCACTTTAATCACCTGTATTTCATATTTTCTGGCTCATTACTGTTTTTAATTAAACAATATAGTCAATAATATATTCAAATTCATCCTATCAACTAATATTAATTCCATTAAGAGGCTTTCATATTTCTTTTCTATTATATTTTTATAAATCATAGAAAGCAGTTAAAATATTCTCATCCTTTCCTATTTTCATTCTCTTATTCATTTATTTATTAACAAGCATTCCATTACATAACAATGTCAATTATATCTATCACTTTAATCATTTATATTTTACATTTTCTAACTCTTTACTGTTTCTAATATAACAATGCTATCTCATGTACCCTTGTAGAATCCTCTCTTTCAGTTAAATTTTAACCATTATCTCTATGTCTTTAAGTAAGCTTAAACCTTTAATCCTTGTACATTATCCCTGCTTCTCTATATTCTGTTTCTGTCCTTTATAACTTCTTATCCTTTCCATCTTCCCCCTCTTCTTCTCCCTCCCCTTTTTGTCCCCCTTTGTCTCTGATTCTCCCTTCTGTAGTCCTCTCTTCTGCATCTTCCTAATGTTATAATTACTTTTCAAACTACTCTCCTTTTTGGTTGTTGTTTCAGGTCTTAAGTTTTTAACTCCTTTCCCCCCTTTCTCTTTTTTACCCCACTTAAAGTTATTTGATCATTAAATATGTCTTCTTTTTTGTCTCGCACTTCTTGTTCTACAAGTGTTTCTTGTTATTTTTCATAGTTCAGAATCTCCATTTCTAAAAATTGAAATATGAAGCCAAAAGTTCCTCTTCCCTCTTACGTGTCTTCTTTCTGTTTTTTAAGTATCATTTTCAGATCTTCAAGGAGTGATGCCATTTTAAACACTTTTAAACAACCCCCCAATTGATTTTAGTTCATAAAATCCAGTATCACCAAATAGTCCAAAGCTGTTTCTTCTTGCTTCTTTTTTCACTTTCTGTTTCCGGGAGCTCTGTTCTCTTGTAACAAAGTTTCAGCTACAATGAATCTTTTATGAGTCTTGTTGAAATTCCACTGTTAATTCTCTTTACTTCCAGGTGGTCTCCTCCATTTTTCCAGATCCCACCCTTTTCTTTTTTTTCCCCTCTGCCTTCCTTCTTTTATAAGTTTTAAAATATCCAAGTCTTTATTATCCCTTTGAAACTTTATTTTCAGTTTAAAATTGCCTATTAATGTCAAAGTGGATCAATAACAATTTCTTACTTGGATCTCTTCTTCTTAATAGTCAAAGTCAATTTAGAACTATCAATGTGAGAGAGAAAAAACAAGTCTTTTCCTTTTCCTTTTCTCCTTCGCCGCTTAAAAATCTTCTTTAGGAATAATATTAATCTTTATAGTTCAAATTCCAGGGTACCTTACATAGATGTTTTCTCAGTTCAACCCAGTCAGTCAAAACTTTCTCCTTTTAACTTCCTCCTGCACAATCTTGTCCAGTCGGGTTCTTCTTTGAGGTGGCCATTTCTGACCACCACTGCAACTGCCTTTGGGAAAGGTAGTAATGGTCAGCCGAGGAGAAGAGATGCAGCTCTCCTCAACCCCACTGGCAGTCTCCCCCTTCTTCACCACCTCTACAGGGTAGCTTCAGCCCCGAATCCAAATGGCTCAGGGTGCTGCAGCGGCGAGCACGGATTGAAACTGTGCATGATGGATTTCAGTCCATCTCCAAAAAAGCCCAAACCGGACGTTTTTCAGATTTTCAACATTTTCTGAAAGCCCCCCCAAAAGATGAAGCTGGCAAATCTTAACTGGGAGACAATTCCAAAGATCATTAATGTATATCAAAGTTAGAGTTTCTTTTTATCCTGGTGTGCATTGTGTACATTTTTAGACCACATTTAAATTGCCATCTAACTGGATAAATGGAAAACTGTTCCCTCAAAGTAGTGATGGCTATCCTTTCTTTCAAACAATAAGTGAACTCTGAAAGCACAAACTTTCAGTTTTTTTATTTCTGAATGTTTTCTCTACCTGCTTTATATTTTTTTGTTTTTATGATGCAGAGTTTATATGCATTTCCATATTGAATACCCTGTAGTAGTAGTCCTGAAGGGAAACATATTCTTACGTTAGCCATTGGCCAGACCAAATGCAGTAGAAATCTGCACCCCATATCTCTATAGAGGAATTTCATAAAGAAACCCCTCCTTACACCAGAGGTTCTGACCATTTCTGGAGAACTGGTAGCAAAAATTTTGAGTACTTCAGAGAACTGACAAATATCATATCTGACTGGCCCCACCCCCATCTATTCTCTGCCTCCTGAGTCCCAGCTGATTGGCTGGGTTTTCTTTTGTTGCCCTGCACAGGAGAACAGAGCTGGAAAGCAGGTTAGAGGGATGGGGAGGGAATAGAGATTTTGATGCATCCTTCCCCTGGAGTGGGATGGGAATGGAGATTTTGCAGTATCCTTCCCCTGCCACTCCCACCAAGCCACACCCACCAAGCCATGCCACTCCCACCAAGCCATGCCCACAGAACCCGTAGTAAAATTTTTTGAATCCCACTACTGTCTTACACTGATTAAAGAAGAAACAGTTGCAGGCAATTTGCTTCATCTTGACAGACAGGCTGTCAGAGCTCCAACAAATCCACCCCCATTCAAATCAAAAGTCTCTAGCCGCATCTCAGAGAAAAGAAAATTATGTATTAGAAGTGGCCATGTTGGCATTAGCTGGGTGCAACTGATACTAAATTACATCATACATTTCCCCCTTGACCCTGGTCTTCCCCCCCACCCCCTGGATGTGACTTCTCCAATGGGACACATCAATCTCCAAGAGTCATCCATCATGCTTTCCAATAACCTTCTTACGCTCTGACAACATTGGGCTGCCGAGGTGATTATCTAGGCACTTAAGGAATGCTTTGTTTCCCCCCATCCCTCTTTTCTGGCAGCTAAAAAGACCAAAGGATTATCTTTTTAGTTGACATTCAGCTCCCCTCACTTCCTGAAGATGATGTGTACAACACAAAAAGAAAACAAATTTATTACAGGTATAGAACTTAGGTTGTGAAACCCCACCCCCACCCCCAGGTTTAGTTGGGTTTTCTGCATGGAACATCGTTTAGTTGGGTTTTCTGCTTGGACGTTCCTACTCTTTACCCAAGATTCCTCTGATAAAGGGTAGCCCTTCCACTTGATTAATATTGGAGTTGTCTCCTGTTCCATCTCGAATTGAGGATTTGCTGCACCTCATAATGGGCTTGGCCCACTATGACCATGGAGTCTGGGGGTTCACAAAGTGGTGGCCTCAGGGTCGATCCCACCATGGGTTTTAAAAGGCTACTATGGAATACCAGGTGTATTTCCTTTAACAGTCGGGGCAACTTCATTTGCACTGTGACTGGGTTGATGACCTTTACTATGGGGAAAGATCCCATGAACTTTGGCCCCAACTTCCTACTAGGGAATCTTAACCTCAAGTACTTGGTGGATAGGTAGACCTTCTCCCCCACCTGGAATGGCCTTTGCAGGGCCCGGTGTTTGTCTGCCTGTTTTTTATAGCTCTGTGCCACTTTTGCCAGTGCCTTTTTTAACATTCTTTCAAGTTACTTTCAGCGTTGACATCCAATAGGTCAGGCTGACTGAGGAGTGGGGATCCTTGGATACTCAGGCATTGGGATGAAAGATACTCTTTGGTCTTTTTAGCTGCCACAGAACGTTCAGTTCTTTTGATATTTGCCTCAGATACCTAGAAGCCAAGGATGAGTTATTCAAGTACTAGTACAGTAGCAAAGGAAGATCAAACTATATAAACTATATACAAAATACATACAGCTCAAACTATAAAAAATAATCAGTGTATGGGCTACCATTTGATTCTGGCCTTAAAAAGCCTCTCCTTCTTCTTCTTACATTATGGCCCTTGTCGTATGGACAAGATTATTTTTTCTTTGAGGGACAGTAATCCTTGTGAAATAGCTCATTAATAAGCATTGTCTCCTGGAACTGTATTTTCTTATATGCTTGGAAATTCAATCACAACTACAAATACTCACTGCCAATATAGAGTTACTTGTAGGGAAATGGTGATGTTTAGAATTGAATGAAGATAACAATCATGTTTTTTGTTGTCAATAAATACTGACAGAATGATCCCAACAGAATGACAATATGTATCAGGCCAAAAAATTCTTGGTCTCATTATCAGATCCATAGATCACATTATTCAGTCTTTTTTTTTTTTTAGAGGATGTCAAGTGCAAGAAATCAGAAGCCCAGGCCGTTCAAATTAATATAGGTTTATTGTATGCTAATGCTCTACTAATAGTCAAAGAAAATTGATGTTATATAAGGGTACATGAAATTCAAGGTGGGCTGGTCTTAGATCACTTGCAAGGGACTTGAGATGAAGCATTTGATCCTTCCCTTAGACTCAAACTGGTCATCTCCTACAAGCAACTGAATTGTCATTAAGCTGTTATGAGTAAGAAGCCATGAACTGTCTTTTGACACATTCATCAACAGAATAGGTATAGTAGGCTACATATTTGGATAATGTATTGCCTTTATAGCTGAACAGCTTCCCAGAGATCTTTTGGTTATGACTTCTTGCTTCTTATTTATAGCCAACAAGGTTGTCCAGATAATTTTTCTTTAATGTAAAGGGAACATCTTAGCATCTTTCTTTGTGTATATTGCATCTTGTTGAATGTACTTAAATGATTTCCTCTGTTATTCTCATGCAAGTCCAAATGCAATCACCTTGTTTGGTTTCCTAAATAGAAAAAATAAATAGCCAATCTAAAGGTTCTAGTATAATTAATACAGAGCCTGTTGAAGATAGCTAAACAATCTAACCTAAATTGGTCAGGATGGCATATTCTTCTTTGCTTTATCAGCTGCCTTTTTGATCTGTTTTTAGGATGATGAAAGATTTATTAACAAACTTTTGCTTTAGTTTCTGAGAGGTGTTCAATGGATAGGAGCTGCATGGTTGTCTGTCTTATTTTGCATTCATCATTTTATAAATACATTCATAAAGCTGTCCTTGCTAATCAAAACATACTTTGCAGTAGAATCATATCCCACTGAGACCTGACCAGCAAGAAGGTCATTTTATCTCCCTATGTAATATAGATAATTAGTCATAGCATTATTTCAAGTGAGCTTATTGGGTTAATGCATAAATTCAGCTGATTTCAAAAAGAGTTGGTTATTTAGAAGATAAATGAAAAACTTTCTTGATAAACTTTAATTATGTTGTATATATTAACTGAATTAGTCTCCAAAGCAATAATTATGTGTCAGGGCATATCTTCATTACAAAAACATACACATTTCCTATTCTTGTAAAAAGACAGCCAGTTGGACATAATAGACTAAGGTTCAGTCTAGAACAGGGGTCCCCAACTCCCATGCCATAGCCTGTTTGGAAGCTCCAGTTGCATAAATGTACACAACTCCATTTGAACAAGCAGTGGATGCGTGAGCCCACCACTCGCACAAATGGAGCTTTGTGCATGAGCACAAGTGCCCACTGCTTCTGCGGAACCATCCCCTCTCTTTCCCTCCCCCCACCAGTTCACAAAGCTGGAAAGATTGGAGACACCTGGTAGTCTGGGAGGCCCTGAGTTTTAGTCCTGCCATAGGCACAAAACTAGCTGGATGATTTTAGGCCAGCCACTCTCATTCAGTTCTAGGAAGGAGCAACAGCAAACCACTTCTGAAAAACCTACCAGGCAGTCTCTAAGATTGAATAGAAGAAGAAAAAAATCCACAAGATTCTGAAATCTTTCTTGCTATGACTTAAAGAGGGTGACTAGAATTAAAAGCTAAATTCCCCTTTATGTAAGTTTGACATCTATCCATTTTCTTAGCAACAGTAAGAAAATGGTTTGCTATTACTTTCTTCTATATTTTCTTAATTTGCTGATCTAGTCTTAATTTTTATATTCTCTGAAAGTGTCCCATTCAAACACTAACTAAACTCAATCTTATTTAACTGTCCAGCTCTCAGACAACATTGGTGAGATGGCTGAAGAGATTGCTGAGATGGCTGAAGAGTACAAAATTTTCATGAAGATAGTTTCCAGAATATGAGGAAACTATGTGAGTTAAACTGCCTTAACAATTTATGATTGTGGTCAACATAAGTATAGATGTACTGAATCAGGATTCATAAAAGGCACTCTGTTTAATTGTTCATTTTGCGTGTGGTGGGGAGGTCTATATCCCAATCCAGAAAAGTTTGTACTCCTTTGTAATTAAAGGTTTTGTTAAAGAAATTATTATTCCAAAGACTGCCAGAAATTAGCCTTTTTAAGGATAATTTTGAAATCAGTTTAAATGAAAGAAGAGATCCCTCATAAAGTTTAGAAAAGAAGTGAAGCTCTATCTATCCCACCATGGATTCTTTTCTTGGGAAAGGATGAATGATAGTTGTACATTACATCCTAATGTATACAACCTATATTTTATCTTCTGGTTTCCAAATATCCCAATTCATCATAGCATGCTCTATTATAAAAGCCATCCCTCTTTCTATTCCATGTAAGTGTGATTTCCAATATTAACAACTGATTTAAATGCGATGTCATATTTTCCCCATCAATTCTTGTCCATATATCAACATGTAGTGCAACAGCTAATGGTGGCTACAAATTTTAAGGAAAAAAATAGAAAAGAAGAAAAGCTTTTACATTGATGAATATTTTCATGAATTTATCATACATTAAAGTAAGCAGAAAAGGAAGAAATATCTTCTATCCCAATTCTGTTTTGTTCTGTTTCGTCTTTGCTTTTATATTGTGAGGATTGTGAGGTCAATGTGACTCTGGGATATTCATTATAATTTTTCCCTTGGGTAATACCGTAAAGGTTACAGAATGGCAGTAATCATCTCCTTTATGTCTTACTGGCAAGTTTATGACTGAAGGATTGCTTCACTAATATGTGTTTAAATGAGGAGCAGCAATGTTAGTGGTTTTAAAAGAGTGCTGGCATTTGAAAAAGTTGACAATAAGTGATCTTGCTGGTAAACAGGAACACTATTGATGTCATACTAGTTTAGTGGGTGATGGCTTTAATGGAGAGTTGTGATTTTATTTTAAAATATGAGAACATTATTTTGAATACCATAGGGAATATGATACTAAAGAAATGCAGAATGGTATTAAAATGCTTAAACATATCAGCATTTGAAAGTAGCTGGAAGCATCAGGATCTGATCAGAGATAAATTGGCTCAGCATGATGGAATGAAACAGATTCAGAAATTGACCGATTCTAGCTCTGTATTATCTTTGATTCTCAATTTAGTTGAGCTGCCCATAGAGAAATCAGGCTCACTGTCTGGGTGATTTCTTGGACTAGTGGCTCCTCCCAGGGGTGTCAAACTCAAGGCTCACAGGCCAGATCTGGCCCACAGGTTGTTTAGATCTGGCTCACAGGGCTGTCCTGGAAATAGAGAAGGACCAGCCTGCAGTGCCTCTGCCAGCAAAAATTGAGCTTGGGATGGCCATGTGTGGCCTTCCTGGGCTCCAATTTTGCTGGCAGAAGGTTGCAGGAGGATCTCCCCAACCCCTCCTGGGCCACCATAAGTGTCCACTGGCACAAGTGCTGTCATGCTGGCCATGCTCACCTTGGTCACTCCTACTCCAGCCACACATGGGTACCCCAGCTACCCATCCAGCCCTCCAGGGTTAAACACAGGCCTGATGCAGCCCTTCAGAAACTTGAACAGGAAAATTTGAAACAGCCCACTTGTATATTTTTGTCTGTGGTGAGTTAAGTGATGCTGCAACTGCCTTCTCTCAGTGACTAGAGGCTTGTTGAGGTCTGGATGGGAAACAACAGGCTAAAACTGAACCCTGGCAAGATGATGGCTTTGGGTTCAGAGCTCCTCAGGTCTTGGACAATTACCATCTCTGGTCATGGATGAGGTTGCATTGCCCAAAGAGATATGATAAATAATCTGGGGCTCCGACTTGCAATTCCTCTCAAGGAGGGGCTTTACATAACCATGAGTTGTATACCAGTTAAAGCTATTTTGAACCAACATGCCCTTCTCACAGTCACCATGTCCTAGCTACCTCCTGTTTAGACTAATGTAATATAACTCTGCATGGGGCTGTTCTTGAAGAGTATCCGGAAGTTTCAGTTGATTCATAATGCTGTGCCCACCAGAGTTTTGTGTAAGCCTAGATTCATATGTTACCTTTTCTGCGGGACCTGCACTGCTTGCCAACTTGCTTCCAGAAGTAATTCAGTGGTGGAACTTCAAAGTCCTACGTGGCTTCTGAAATGGATCATCTGAAGGCCCAACTTTCCTGAGTTAAATCTATTAAGCCCATCAAGGGTGGATAGGAGGGTATATTGAAGCTCCCATCTTTTAGAAAAATACATTTAGTGGAACCAAGAAAAAGAACCTTCTTAGTGATGACCCCACTATCATTCCCCAAGAGTTAGTGGCTAGTGTGACTGTATTAGTCGTTGCTGCAGGGAGGTGGAGGCAAGTTTTCTGTTGTGAATTTTTAATGCTGTAAGCTGCCCAAAGCCACCATGTGTGAGTTGGACATCCATATACATGTGTTTAATAAAAAAATATGTTCTGTCATATTAAAATATTGCTTTGGGGATTATATTAATTGCCAGTATCTTTCTAAGTGCAGTTCAAAGTGCAGGTTGAAGTCCTTACTGTTTCAGATCCTAGGGATCTAACAGATTTTTCCTTGATAAATTCTGCCCATTTGATCTGGAAAATCAGATAATACCTACTGAAAAATGCTCAGGAAGGATTCTGTTGTTGATCCCTGAAGGGCTCCACTCCAATAGAACAGTTTATCTTTTGAAGTAAGAATACCTACAAGTTTTAGATCTTCCAGAAATTGTAAATGCCTGGCTTTTTCAGAGAGCCTTCTGAGATTTATTCTAAAGCTGTTGATATAAAAGTTATAATATCAGGTACAAATAGAAACAGTTTTATTACGTTGTTTTATATTATGTCATGTTTTATTATTATATTTTATTCTACAGTATAGTGTTTGCGTATGTGTATCCACACACACATACTCACATACAAACATTTGCATTGTTTGGTTAGCGTTCAGCTGGAGTGAGTGCATAAATAAGAGGGTTTTTTTTATATATATTTGCTAAGCTAAGGCAAATCTATGTTAATTGAAATATATTGAAAAGGAAGACAGTTTAATGAGAGTTTAAAATCAACACGTATCAGTTTGAGGGAGGCTTCTTTTTGTTTAATTAAATGTTAATTTAATCCATTTTGTTCTCTTGGCTATTGTCTGAAAATCTATTTAGTGTGAGGAAAATTCATTCAAAACAAATCAGTCTGAAGCTCCTATGAAGGTTTATGATGATTTGGTATTATCTGCGGTTTAACACAGCCACTAAGTGCTTAGGATCAGACAGGAATATCATTTTGGGTAGCATACCAAAAGACCTTCTGCTACAGCCTCTGCTTTTCAGATTGTAATAAAGGTACTTGTAAGTGGATAAAGAGGAATATTCATCAGTTTTGCAGACATTATAAGCCTGAGTAGAATAAGTGACACAATGAATAACAGAAACAAGATTCAAAATCCTGATGGATAACAACATGCCACTGAAACCAAAAGCATAATGTTTGGCAAGGACAAATGTAAAACATTTTATTTAGTAGAAAAGCAGACAGTCCAAAAAGCAGATAAGATGTCATTAGGAAGAACTTCACATAACAAAAAGTCTCAGCATATTAACAAAATAATACAGTTTCTAAAAAATACATGTAATGTTTTGTTGACTTAAGAGAATTTAATTTACGCATTATGAGAAGTAATCATTTTACTCTTTTCTTCTCCAGCTAGGCCACAATTCCAGAAAGTTACTGTCAAACAGAAAAAAATGTTAGGAGGGCAACCAGGATGTAGAAGGCTGGAATGAATTCTTATGAGAAATAGCTTAAAGAATCTTATTTATTTTGCCTGGAGAAGATTAAAGAGAAACACAATAACAGCCTGTAAACATTTGAAGGGTTTTCACAGTGAAGCTGGAACTAACTTGTTATATACTTCTCAGATGGCAGATTTATTTATTTATTTATTTAATTAAACTTTTATACCGCTCCCTCTCCCAAAAAGGGACTCGGGGCGGTGTACAGCCTACTAAAAACATACAATAAATACCCAATAAATACAATTAAAATAAATTAAACCAAATTGATCCGGCTGTCTATCCCAAGAATTCAGTTAAAAGTTAAAAGCTAATAAAACCCCAATTAAAATTAAGTTAAAACCAAAATACAGTTACTGGGCCAGGCCAGCCTGTTTAAAAAATAGGGTTTTCACTGCGCGCCGGAAGGTCAGAATATCCGTCATAGCCCGTATCTCCAGGGGGAGATCATTCCATAGGGAGGGGGCTCCCACAGAGAAAGCCCGAACCCTCGGGGCCGTCAACCGACAACGGCCAGGCGGCGGTACCCCAAGGAGGGCAACCCTGTGGGAGCATACTGGGCGGCAGGAGGTTGATGATGGCAGCAGGCGGTCCCGTAAGTACCCAGGTCCCGAGCCATGGAGCACTTTAAATACTGTCAGTACCACCTTGAATCGAATCCGGAAGGCCACAGGAAGCCAGTGCAGCCTGCGGAGAAGCGGTGTAACGTGGGAGCTCCGAGGAGCACCCACAATCACCCGCGCGGCTGCATTCTGGACTAACTGCAGCCTCCGGAGACTCTTCAAGGGGAGCCCCATGTAGAGAGCATTGCAATAATCCAGGCGGGAGATGACGAGGGCGGAAGTGACTGTGCGAAGTGCGCCCAGATCCAGAAAGGGCCGCAACTGGTAAATCAGACGAATCTGATAAAAAGCCCCCCTGGCGACGGCTGCAATGTGTTCTTCTAAAGACAGCCGTACGTCCAGGAGGACACCCAAGTTGCGCGCCCTTTCCATGGGGGTCAAGACCTCTCCCCCCACGGCCAGCGAAGGAACCAGCTGGCTGTATCTGGGCGCAGGAAACCACAGCCACTCGGTTTTGGTCGGGTTGAGACGAAGCCTGTTACGACCCATCCAACTCCGCACAGCCTCCAGGCATCGGGACATCACTTCAACGGCTTCGTTGGGGTGGTCCGGGATGGAGATGTACAGCTGAGTGTCGTCAGCGTACTGATGGAACTCCACCCCGAAGCCACGGATGACCTCACCCAGCGGCTTTACATAAATGTTGAACAGCAGGGGCGAGAGCACCGATCCCTGAGGAACCCCACATCGTAGGGGCCTCGGGGCCAATCTCTGCCCCCCCGTCAACACAAATTGCGAGCGGTCGGAGAGGAAGGAGGTGAACCACCGCAACATGGTGCCCCCCACCCCCAACCCCTCCAACTGCTGCAATAGGATACTGTGGTCGACAGTATCAAAAGCCGCTGAGAGATCTAACAGGACCAGGACAGAGGAACAACCCCTGTCCCGGGCCCTCCAGAGGTCATCCACCAACGCGACCAACGCCGTCTCCGTGCTGTGCCCGGGCCTGAAGCCCGATTGGAGGGGGTCAAGATAACTCGCTTCATCCAGGTACTGCGGGAACTGACGTGCCACCACACTCTCGACAACCTTTGCAACAAAGCGAAGGTTGGAGACAGGACGATAGTTAGATAACAATGCTGGGTCCAGGGACGGTTTCTTGAGGAGGGGCCGCACCACTGCCTCTTTCAAGGCGGCAGGTAACAGCCCTTCTCTCAAGGAAGCGTTTATAATACCCTGGAACCAGCCTCGTGTCACCTCCCGAGTGGCCAAGACCAGCCAGGAGGGGCACGGGTCCAGCAAACAGGTGGTGGCATTCAGTCCCCCCAATATCCTGTCCACGTCCTCCACAGTAACAGGATCGAACTCAACCCAATTGACCGCACCGATATCCACCCCCGCCCCCCCGCCCGGAGATGCCCAGTCGGAGTCCAGCTCGTCCCGGATCTGAGCGATTTTGTCCTGCAGAAACCTAGAAAACTCCTCAGCCCGTCCCTGCAAGGGGTCCTCGCGCGCTCCCACCTCCAGTAGGGAGCGGGTCACCCTAAACAGGGCAGCTGGGCGGTTTTCCGCAGACGCAATAAGGGTGGAGAGGTAAGATCTCCTCGCCATCCTTATCGCCACTAAATACGTCTTAATATAAGATCGTAATAGTGTTCGGTCGGACCCAGAACGGCTGGCCCTCCAACTGCTCTCTAGGCGTCTTTTCCGGCGCTTCATCTCCCTTAGCTCCTCAGAGAACCAGGGAGCCACTTGGGATCGGCACCGGGTCAGAGGCCGCAAGGGCACGACTCGGTCGAGGGCCCCAGCAGCCACCCTATCCCAGGTGGCGACCAAGCCCTCAACCGAGTCGTGTGTGTGAGCTTCGGGAAATGGCCCAAGCTCCGTCAGGAACCTATCAGGATCCATCAGGCGCCTGGGGCGGTACCATTTTAATGGTCCCGCCTCCCTGCAGTCAGGGGGTGCGGAACGGAAGTCGAGCTTCAGGAGCGAGTGATCCGACCATGACAGGGGTTCTACGACTATATCCCCCATACCCAGATCACTCTGCCACTGATCAGAGACGAAAACCAGATCCAAGGTATGACCTCCCACGTGAGTAGAGTCCCGAATTAACTGGGTCAGGCCCATGGCCGTCATGGAAGCCATGAACTCTTGAGCAATCCCTGAGGTACCGCCAGCAGATGGCAGGTTGAAATCCCCCATGACCATAAGCCTGGGGGTCCCAACCGCCACGCCAGCTATGACCTCAAGGAGCTCAAGCAGGGCTGCTGCCGCATAGCAGGGAGCCAGGTTTGCGACCAGCAAGCCCACCTGAACCTTGGGACCGAACTTCACGAAAAGGAGCTCACACCCGGTCGTCTGAGATACAGTGGGCTCCCTCGGACACAGATCCTCCTTAATAACTACCGCAACCCCCCCTCCCCTCCCCTGGGCCCTCGGCCGATGAAAGACCCGAAACCCGGCTGGGCTCATCTCCACCAGAGGGACTCCCCCCTCCTGGCCCAGCCAGGTTTCGGTAACTCCCACCAGGTCCGCACCCCCTCACAAATCAAATCATGGATGAGAGGGGCTTTATTAACAACGGACCTGGCGTTACATAACATCAGCCTAAGGCCCAGGGCCCGATCGCTCAGACCCCCCGGGGAACAGGAGATGACAAGGGGGTCGGAGCGCGCCACAGCAAGCAAACAGCGAGGGTGCGCTCCCAGCACAGAATATGGCCCCCTATAACCGCCAAATCTGCCCCTCCCACTCACCGTAACAATAGATTTAATTGATTTAAATGATTTAGACTCATGGGTGAAAATGGCAAGGAAGGAAATTTCAGCTATAGTCAGAATGAAATTTCTAACAAAAAAGAACAGCAAACCAATCTGGAAAAATAACCAACTCTTCACTGGAGTTGTTTTTAAGTAGAAGCTAGGCCAAGACATATATATATATAGTCACATATTATCAAACACAAATACACTGGGAAATATAAAACTGCACAATTTCAAAGTACCTCAGGTGGCTTTCTTGCTATTATGCAATAAAATTCTTAAGCGCTTATTAAAAAGAAAAGACTTGTTCCTTCATAAAGCATTAGCAAGATGGAAGAACACAACAACGGATTTCTTTAAAAATGTGCTCGGGAGAATAGTAACAAAATAGCTCTCCAGCTATAAGGCTTTTGTGTAAATACAGCCAGTTTTTCATTGAAAATAATTATGAGACAGAGCTTTACACCCTGATACCTTTTTCTTTCTTCAAAGAACCTTACATTTCAATAGTTTCTTTTGAATAAACACTTTGGGTTTCATTTACTGCCCAGTACTCAAGCTCAATCATGATTTCAACTGGGAAAGTGAATATTCTAGACCAAGTTAAATACAAAAATGCAAGGGAATTATTTGAAGCTTGGCATTTAGACAAATTAGCCATCAACTGACACATAGAAATAAATCATATTTGCACACCATTCAAAATAGACAATAGAAAGCTAAGAAGGAAATAAAAAGATCAGAACACATTTCTTCCAGCAGTCATTTCTTCCATGTAAACTGGAATTAACAGCAGAAAAACTGAAAACAATAGCCTATCAAGGAACTACCAAGGAAGTTCCACATCCCCACCAACACCAAAAGGGCAAGCTACAAAGCCCCACATTCACTTACATTGATGGTGCTACTTAATTGGGCACTTAAATGTTTGCAAGCAAACAACCAAGCTCAGAGAGCACCAAGGACTACATGGTACACTTTAATAGCTAAAAATATTTGAATGTATGAACTCATGAAAGGTTCATTATCAGTTGCCAGAGATCTAATGGTTCATTCCTGAAAGGCCAAAGGCCTTAAGGAATGATGAGAAAATTAATAGTAATAGTAGTGCAGACTTTGTAAATAGTTGGACAGTGTTGAGATAATTATTTGTTTAGCAGAGTGATGGCATTCGGGGGAAAATTGTCTTTGTGTCTAGTTGTTCTGGTGTGCAGTGCTCTATAGCATCGTTTTGAGGGTAGGAGTTGAAACAGTTTATGTCTGGGATGTGAGGGGTCTGTAAATATTTTCCCAGTCCTCTTTTTGACTCAATACAGGTCCTTGATTGAAGGCAGTTGGTAGCAATTGTTTTTTCTGCAGTCCTAATTATTCTCTGAAGTCTGTGTTTGTCTTGGGTTGCAGAACCAAACCAGGCAGTTATAGAGGTGCCGATGACAGACTCAATAATTCCTCTGTAGAACTGTATCAGCAGCTTCTTGGGCAGTTTGAGCTTTCTGACTTGGTGCGGAAAGAACATTCTTTGTTGTGCTTTTTTGATGGTATGTTTTATGTTAGGTGTCCATTTTCGGTCTTGTGATATGATAGACCCTAGAAATGTGAAAGTCTCTACTGTTGATACTGTGTTGTTTTAAAACAAAGAGAAGAAATGTGGTTTCATCAATTACTTTATAATTTCATTCATGCCAGTCTTTTTTCTTAGCGATATAAATGTATCTGTGCAACAATCAGATTTTTCTCATGGATTCCAAAGACATTATTTCAATATGTTTGTACTAGATGTCTTATGATGAAAAAGAACATTGAGCCAATAATGTAGCTTATACAGGGATGTTCCCTTTACAATTTCTATGCAGATAATGCAGGTAACTCAACTGTCAGAAAAGCTATTTTACTCTTAGTTCATCAGGGAAAGAGGGAGAGAGAGAGGCAGGGAAGAAGGAAGGAAGATATTTGTCATACATATATAATAACATTTATATACATTTTTCTGATTTAAAAAAAGCATCACTGGGGCAGCTTAGATTTTAAAAAATTATTGTACACTTCAACCAAGGAAGTTTCAGGAGTTAAAATCAAAAGATAAAATATTATCTGAAGTCACTTTTTGCAATTTACCACATTATGCTTAAGTGGGTATTGAACTCTGATGTCACATAAAATAAAAGAGTAGATAATATAAAATATATCAATTTTCATAACAGATGCTAATGTACAGCCATGTAGAATAAAGTAATTCATTCTATCTTTTATTTATTTATTTATTTATTTATTTATTTATTTTAACATTTATATACCGCCCTTCTCCTGAGGGACTCAGGGCGGTGTACAGCCGAATCAAACCCAAACAATACAAAAGTTAAAAAGAAATTAAATAATAGGCTGTTTAAACTAAAACAACCCTCCCCCAAGAATATTAAAACCCAGATTAAAACCAAATTAAAGGAGACAATTAAAAACTATATCAGCCCAGGCCAGCCTGCTCAAAAAGCCAGGTTTTTAACGCACGCCTGAAGGCCCTCAGGTCCGTGTTGGTGTGTATTTCAGGTGGCAGAGTATTCCAGAGGGCAGGGGAAGGCCCTACTCCTGGGGGCCGCCAGACGACACATAGAAGGCCCTCCCTGTGGAAACGCACCAGTCTGTTGGAGATCACCGGCAGAATGCGGTCCTGCAGGTAACCTGGCCCAATGCCATGGATCGCTTTAAAAGTCAAAACTAGAACCTTAAAGCGAACCCGGAAAGCCACCGGCAACCAATGCAGCTCGCACAGGAGAGGCATCACATGGGAGCTATGCGACGCCCCCATAATCACCAGCGTGGCCGCATTTTGCACCAGTTGGAGTCTCCGGGTGCTCCCCACAGGGAGCCCCATGTAGAGAGCATTACAGTAATCCAGGCGAGAGGTGACAAGGGCATGAGTGACTGTGCGCAGGGCGTCCCGATCCAGGAAGGGCCGCAACCGGTAAATCAGGCGAACCTGATAAAACGCCCCCCTGGAGACGGCCGCAATATGATGTTCTAAGGACAGCCATGCATCCAGGAGGACGCCCAGATTGCGAGCCCTCTCTGTAGGGGGCAAAGTCTCTCCCCCAATAGCCAGCGAAGGAGTCAGCCGGCTATATCGGGGCGCCGGGAACCAGAGCCACTCGGTCTTGGATGGGTTGAGCCGGAGCCTGTTTCCGCCCATCCAATTCCGCACGGCCTCCAGGCACCGGGACATAGCCTCTACAGCATCGTTGGGGTGGTCTGGGGTGGAGATGTATAACTGGGTGTCATCTGCGTACAGGTGACACCGCACCCCAAGACCACGGATGATCTCGCCCAACGGCTTCACATTCTGCTGGGATGACCACAGGGAAGACTTTTGGGTTGCAATTCATCCATTATGGTTTTCTTCCTGCTCTGATCTAGAATTGTTTTGTTTCTGGTATACTTGTTTAAGTTCATATAAGAAGGTCAGCAAAATACTGTACAAAAGGAATCTGCGTGCAATTATGCATTTGATTACTGAACAATGATCTGGGGCTATTGATATACATGCCTGTGTTGCTGAGAAAGAGACATAAGTTACTTATGAGATGAAAGAGATAACATTTTTATTTCTGGAATTAATTTTAGAAATTTGAATGCAATGAACATTTAGGGCAGTTACAGGAACAATAAAAAGGACATGAGGAAAATCTTCTTATTTGCACAAAAGTTTACCATTCAGCTCTGTTGTTCCAAATTATAAATTTGCAGGAGTCGTTATGCAAGATTTTAAATGAATTTTTAGACAACAGGAAAAGAACTTGATTTTTCCCTGAGCTTCAAACTATAGTTCCTGAAGTAGGATATAATAGTTGCATTGGAACATGTGTGCCTGAAAAATACTTCCCTTGGGGTCTGCCAAGCTCCCCTACCTGCCTTTTAAAAGAACTCCCCATCAATCCTTAACATAACCTTTTTGATAAAAATTAATCTAGCCCAAAATAAAATTGGTTTGTGACCATTTTGTTAAGCTGGATTCAAAGGGCCGTCCTGATGACAAAATGGTGGCAAGGACCAATCTTGCTATTTTCATATGGAAGTAATTATCCATAAGCGTGATGGCAGCCATTTTTGTGAATGTACACACTTCCAAAACCAATAAGCATGAATAAGACATGCTCTCTAAGGAGTAACTTATTTTTGCTAATTCTTTATCTAGAATATTGGCTGTTGAGGTAATTTCCTGTTAGGAGAATGAGTGGCCACAGAGAGACGTACTGAGAGTAATGTTGAATAACACACACAGCACACAGAAACACTGTATAGTAAAATGTAGGTTTTACTTCCAGTATACGGTTAAGCAAAGTCCAACACAGTCCATGTCATTCATGGTTTATAGCAGTCAATTTTCAGTCCAGGGATAATCCAATAACAAAGTCCAGTATCAAAAACAGTTCAGTAATAGACTCACATCAATCCAAGAATAACAATGATCAGCAACAGTCACTAGGGAAAATGCAGGAACACAAACATTCACCATCTAGCAAACTCTCTCTCTCTGAGTCAGTCAGTTTGGAAACCAGGTTTCTGGCTCCATCTTAAGGCTGGTTGGGATACCACACCCAATTACAATTTTAGCATTCCCTTAAAGAGACAGTATTAAAATGTCTATCCTGGTTTATATATTTCGCAACTGTTAGGTTACTTACATTCCTAACGTTCTCCCCTTTGGGTATGATAATGTATACAACCTTATATTCTAAGTCCATCATCCTCACAGCAAGCCTTATGCTTTACAGAGCCTTGGGATTTTGTAAAATGATCTGCGATGTTATTTTCTGACATACAGTATTCCAGCTTAATCATCTTACTTTGCACACATTGTACATTTAAATATCTCAAATCTGTGTGTTTTGTTCTTGTCTTTACAGCAAGATTTGAAGCCATCTGTATTGCTGATTGGTTGTCTTCATAAACAACAATAGAATCTGCTACATCAATTCCCATATCAATCAATAGTTGCTTATAACACACTAAATCTGTACATAACAAAGATAAACATGAAAATTCAGCCTCCACTGTTGACAAACTTAAATGTTTCTGACGAATAGACTTCCATCCAATCAATACTTTTCCTAACAATACTACAGTACCCAACGTAGATTTTCGTGTATTTATGTCTGTAGCAAAACTTGCATCAGCATATGCAGTTAGACTCAGGTCATCCTTAGGCTCCAAATACAATGCATAATGCATTGTTTCTTTCAGATATCTTAACACATACTTAGCAGCTTGCCAGTGCCTTTCAGTTGTCTCAGCATTAAACATGCTAATTGGTTAACACAGTATGCAATATCTGGCCTTGACCAATTACTGAGATAAGATAAACTACCAATCAAGGACTGATAAATATTCTTATCAAAAATAGGACTTTGAACATCACTGTGGCTAAACTCCTGGCTCATCAGTGTTTTAGCTGGTTTATAAAGTTCCATATTAAACTTTTTAAGTAATTGGTTAATTTTATCTGCCTGTGAGATCTTGTATCCTCCCCTAGTTCTATCTACCTTTAACCCAAGATATTATTTAATTTCTCCTAACTGTTTTATCTTAAATTTCTTCTCTAACAGTGACATTATTTTAGTAGCTTCTTGTTCAGTTTTGGTGATTAGTGCTATGTCATCAGTGAACAATAGTAAGAATGAAACTACACCATCACTTTCCTTTTTAAACAAACTTGGATCAACCATGCCAGCTACAAATCCTATCTTAGTTAATTCCTTAACTATACACCGGTTCCATTCATATCCTGATTGCTTTAAACCATAAAGACTCTTCTTCAATCTCCAGCAATCAGTTGTATTATCATTTTTGATACCTAAAGGTTTCTTCAAATATATAGTGTGTTGCAACGGTGCATGCAGATATGCTGTCTCTACCTCTAAATGATTAATAACATATTTCTCCTTAGCTGCCCACACTAATGCTGCTCGTAATGTAGTAGCTTTCAGACTAGGTGCAAACACCTCATCGTAGTCATTTGCTGTCTGATTGAACCCTTGTGCTACTAACCTGGCTTTATGGGTAACAGTTCCATCTACACCTGTTTTTAGCTTATAAATCCATTTACATCCTATAGCATGTTTACCAGGTGGTAACTTAACATTTTTGTATGCCTCCAACTTTTTTAATGATTTCAGTTCCTTATCCATTGCTTCCTGCCAAGCATACTGATCCTTAGCAGGATACAGTTTCAGTTCACTATAGTTATTTGGAACTGTATTCACTTGGCATACAACACTAGCCTGATACCTATCAGGTGGTCGTGTCACTCGGGTTGAACGTCTTGGTAATACAGGGCTTACTGGTGGACTCACCTGTTCTTCCTGCTCCTGTTCTTCTACCTCCTCCTGTGTCTGTTCTCCTACTTCCTCCTGTTCTTCCTCTTTAATGGCTATTGATGGTTTACTTATTTCATCTTTAGGGACAACTTTGGTGTCAATAATAACATCATTGATGGATTCCTGTTCCAGTTTATTCCACCCAACGTGCTCAAGAAATTTTGCCCTAACGCTACAATAAATACGAGCTGTGCCTTGTTCTCAGAATCTAAACGATCTATGGTTGGCCTTGTAACCTATAAAAAATAATTTCCTAGCTCTATGTTACCCTTTCAGTCTTACTTGTGAGGGAATATGTACCCATGCTGGAGCTCCAAATGTGTGTAGATAACTCAAATTTGGTTTTCTGCCATGCCAACGAGTAAATGGCAATTCACCAATTGTTGTGTTAACTACATTGTTTAACACATGATTGCTATACATTATGGCTTCACCCTACAGTGTTTCAGGCAACCCTGAATCAGATAACATAGTGCGAGCCATGGCTTATAATGTTTGCCCTCTTCGTTCTACAAACGAGTTATTTTATGGTCTGTAAGGTGCAGAACATTTATGCTCAACATCAGCCAATTTTAACATAGTTTGGAATCTATGGTTAACAAACTCAGTCCCATTATTGGTAACCAAAGTAATTACTCTACGTCTCATTTTTCTTTCTGCAAACCTTAGCCAATTAAAGAAATGTTGGAATGTTTCTGTTTTGTTTTTCATGAGATAGCAGAAACCGTATGTAATGGTCCATTATACTCAAAACATACAGGCACCTCCCAAACTAGATTTCTTAGGACCAATTATGTCAGCAAAAACAACCTCTAAAGGTTCTTTGGTCTTAAATCCATTAAGTGTGTTTGCAGGAATAACCTTGCTTTTCTCCTGGCTACATGCATTACAGTTTAAATACTTGTATAGGGTTTTAATTTTACTCCCTCTGACAATTCGACAATTGGTTTCAGCATTTTGAAATTATTGCAGATCATTTAATGTAACATTAATAAACTGAGTTGCCACCAGATCATGATCTATAATCATTCTCAATGGCAGTAATCTCCCTAAAGGTTATACAACAAATTAACTAAGCCTCTGATTGCGTTAGGACTATAACATATAATCTGTTTTTATTTATTTTTATCCATTAATACCGCCTTCTCCCGAGGGAGGTAACAGCTATCTAAAACCCCACAAGAAACAAAGTAAAAAAATTACATTCATCGCGTGATAAAACCAAAAAACCCACCCCCCGTACCCTTTGAAGAATATGGAGACCAATAACATATCTCGAGGTGGCCTGCTCAAAGAGCCATTTTCAAACGCCGCCGAAGCCTCAGGTCCGTCTCGGAGCTAAGCATTCAGGGCGGGGCACCACAGAGAGGCACTCCTTGCCCGCCAGACGACAATAGCGGCCGACGGCACCTTACCTTCTGTGGAACGCGCGCTATGGGATGGCAATGCGGTCTGAGTTACTGTCCCATAAAGGTCAAACTAAACCTAAGCGAACCCGGAACCATAACAATCGTCCGCAGACTACAACAGTGACGCCCCATGACCCCCGCGCTGCATTTGCCACGAACTCGGATGTCCCAGGGCCCCAAGAGGCTTACAATAGTTCGTTAGGTGACAAGGTGGGGACCTGTGCAATAACAAAGGGCCGCAACCGGTAGTCCGACGGAATAACGCCCCCTGGGACGGCCGCGATGTGATGTCAAGCGACAGCGAACAAGATGCAGTGGGGCAGACTTCCCCCGAAGCCAGTTATACTGACATATGCATTACTTCACCAGACGCTTTCATCTTCCATCCATTTGCCAATGACACATGTTGCTTACTCTTGGATATCTTTACAAACCTTTCTCTATTTCTAGTAATGCACTGCGATGCTCCACTATCAATTACCCACAAATCATGGTTTACAGTTGATTTGCTAGACATAGCTAAACTAACATTCTTCTTAGCCTTCTGGTGTTTGCCAGTATTCTGTCGTTTTCCCTTCTTACAGAATCTAGCTATATGACAGAATAACATTTACTAATAGTATAGGCAGTTGAAGACAATTCCTCTTCTTGTGGTTGTTCCTTCCTCAGTTGGTCCCTATCCAGCCATCTTCTTGCTTCTTCTAACAACCTTCCAGTTATGTCAGTCACTGTTAGTGCATCTTTGGTCATCACTTCAAGTGACGATACGTAATCATCATAACTTTTATCCAATGAGGAAATAATGATGTAAACTAGATGCAGCTCTGAAAATATCAGTTCCTTTTCATGTAGCTCTTGAAAAGTTCTTTTCATGAAGTTCAAATGAGCTAACATATCTCCACCTTTCAGAAGACGTGCTCTAAACAGTTTACATGTAAGATGTATATGTGCACCTACACTGTCACGAACATAAATCCTCTTCAAATTCTCCCAACATTTAGCAGCAGACTCTTCTCCACGTATATAGACTAGCTAGCTGCTGGTCACTCAGTGTTAGTCCAATTATACAAAGAGCTCATTCATTGTTCTGTTTAAAGTCAGCTAACTTCTTGGCATTATCCTCATCATCTGGATCCCAAGCATTTACATCTGGTGGATCTTGAACTGCATTCCATACCCCTTCTCTACGCAGAAGTAGACTGCACTTCATAGACCAGGAAACATAGTTTGTTCCATCCAACTGGGTTATCAGTGATAGACTTGTTGACGGGTCTTGTGCCATCTTCACCAGGACAGTAAACCACAATTAAACAGTAAACAGCTGTCTGTATATGTTATTGTGTATTCACACTTATTCTCAGTTATCTAAACCTGGTCTGGACTCATTAGAAGAATGAGTGCCCACAGGGAGACATACTGAGAGTAATGTTGAATAACACACACAGCACACAGATACACTGTATAGTAAAATGTAGGTTTTACTTCCAGTATACAGTTAAGCAAAGTCCAACACAGTCCAAGTCATTCATGGTTTATAGCAGTCAGTTTTCAGTCCAGGGATAATCCAATAACAAAATCCAGTATCAAAAACAGTTCAGTAATAGACTCACATCAATCCAAGAATAACGATGATCAGCAACAGTCACTAGGGAAAATGTAGGAACACAAACATTGACCATCTAGCAAACTCTGTCTCTCTCAGAGTCCGTTAGTTTGGAAACCAGGTTTCTGGCTCCATCTTATGGCTGGTTGGGATACTACACACAATTACAATTTTAGCATTCCCTTAAAGAGACAGTATTAAAATGTCTATCCTGGTTTATATATTTCCAACCCAACTGTTAGGTTACTTACATTCCTAACATTGGCCCAGGAAGCTTATTTTATCATTCATTTATGTAGATGATCTATTTGCTATTATGGTTTGAAATAATTATGAAGCTAATTGGTGTCTTACTAGTTTTAGAGCATGCTCAAATTTGAAATTGATATAAACCGGCCAAAAAAAACCCCCAAGAGACAGAATGTTAGATGGCATATCTTGCTGTTCCTAAGTTTAGATGTTAAGAAAACAGTCATTTGAAAGTGACTGTTAGTACTGTCAAGACCCTAGTTTTACTATGACAGGGTGAATGTAATTTCAGTCATTAGAGAACATAAAATGCCAGGTTCTAAGTGGACCCTATGGACCTATGAACATAAATAATGGCCTGATGTCTATGGAGATTCTCATTCATCCAGGTCATGGTTGTCCCAAAGGTGCTTTTTTTCAAGAGGCAACTGTACTTTCTGATTTTTCTTTTAAGATATTTTGCTTCTCATCCAAGAAGCCTCTTTAGCTCTGACTGGATGGTGGGAAGGATTTATTAATTATATTTATTAATTATATTAATTAATTAATTATATTAATTAATTATATTTATTGATTTATTAATAAATCCTTCCATTCCAATAGCCTGCTGAATTGGACCCCTATCCATTTAATCCAGCAGCCCGGTTCTCACAATGACCATCCAATTTCAGTAAGCAAGCCTAATAGTCTCGCAGCTCAGAGGCAGTCACTCTTTATTCAATGGTAATATTTCCTATGATTTCCATGAATTGTTCCAATCCCTTTTTTTATTGCCAGCCAAGTTATTAGTCAGCACCAGATGTCACTGTAACAGTAAAGCAGATCAGGATACTGGACTACAGATGGTGTAAATCTCTGAAGATGACTGATTATGGGTTAGAGTACATTATCATACCTATTGTAAAAGAATGAAAAATGTTGGTCCACTACTGCATTTTTATTAGCTATCCAGGACAATGATCTCATATGGTTTGGGAACATTTAGCATCTATCCTAACCTTTGTAGTATTAGAGCGCAGAGACATGTAGGGGCAATTCATTTGAAAGGCACTTTGAGAATAAAATCATCCAAGCTGCTAGGATTGTAATCTATATGTTCATAATGGTTGCCATAAATAATTCAATGTCATTTTAGCATCTGGTCTGGTACTATAATTTTCACCTATGAAATCTGAGGAGATGAACAAGGTGCTTTGTACAGTAGTTGTATTTCTGATCATATATTTTCTTGAGCCCTGTCATTTCTGGATGCATAGCTCTAGCAGAAGGGTTAAATGGAGAATATAGAGTGTGGAAAATGCATCTCTGCAGAAGTGAATACCAGATACCTTCAAAAGTTAGTATTTTCTCTGCTCGTCAAGAAAATTGATTGGATAACTTAACAGCCATCAGTTACTAATATCTCCTCTTTGAGAAAGTGCTCAGGAGGTTATTCCTATATAGGAGCAGATATTCACAGAACAAAAAGTTTCTCTAAACACATCTCAGTATAGATTCAGACACTGGTTGTGATGGATAACCTTTAGTGAGAGAAGAGAGGAGAATACCATATTGTTAATTTTCTTTGATTTTTCTGTAGATTACTATATCATTGAACAAATATTCTTCAGAACTGCCTCTGTGAATTGGGAATTGATGGTATTTTTTAAAAAAAGTTTCAGACATTTATGAGGAAAATCATCTATACCAGTGGTAGTCAACCTGGTTCTTACCGCCCACTACTGGGCATTCCAGCTTTCATGGTGGGCAGTAGGGGTTTTGTCCCCTACTTTATAAATCACTATTACTGATGGAACCGGTGGGCGGTTAGAGAAAATTTTACTACTAATGGAGATACAAAAGTGGGCGGTCAGTATAAAAAGGTTGACCACCCCTGATCTATACAATTTCTCTGGATAGTATACAGTAAAAACAAACATACAATACATTAAAAAGACAAACCCAAATGCAAGAAAACAGCAATTAATAAAAGACAATCAAACATACAACCTGTCATTTGCCCAAGCCCTAGGGATCTTGGGCAGGATTTCAAAGCTCATTTGATCACAGCCAAGTTGGGAGGGAGGGAGAAGGGGAGAAATCTTGGGGACAATTAAATTTTAAAGAGCAGATGTTGGAACAAGAAGGTATTCCTAGGTCACTTCAGGTGGCATTGTTTAACAGATTGAATTTGGAGCAGGTGAACTATGCCTGATTATTTGGGCTAGAAATCTGTCATGGAAGACATCATTTAGATAATCTGGCCTATTCCATTAAGATTTTTATAAATAACAACTGGCACTTTGAATAACCCAGAAGTCTACAGGTAACCATGGAGGAAAGATGTTACATGAGCCTGACAAGGTATGTTGACAATTCCATAAACCTCCACTTTCTGCACAAGCTGCAGATTATTACCAGTCTTCAAGAGCAACTCTATGTATAATATATTGCCATACTCCATATCCAACTTCATCAAAGAATAAACAAATACTAAAGGGCCTCCCAGACAAGGTCACGTCACAATTGATGGACAAGATGGATTTGTACAAAGGCCTTCTTAGCCACAGCTGCTAACTGTTCCTCAAGTGGGAAATATGAGTCCAAGACTTTCAAACTATATACTAGTCTTTAAGGTTCAATCATAGTCAGAATTAAAGATGAAACCTTCCCAGACCTGGGATGGGAATGGTCCAAACACCCACAAATATTACTAGGATTAATTTAAGTCTGCTCTCTATGAAACAAGATTCCACTCTGCCCGAATACTGTTCAATATCTATGCAAACATCTTAGGGACCTGTCATTAGGAGATTTGGAATGAATCAATAAAATAAATAAATCTTGCCTAAAATTCCTATGATTTGAAAAAACACATTTATCAAAATTTTCCTTTTGTGTTCTACCATTTTCAACAGCCTATAAAGTGGGACAAAGGAAAGAATAATAATTCACCAGGCAGGCAAATGTAATATTTTTATAGAGATGTGAAGATTTCAAGTTTCATTCTTCAAGCAACATTCTAATATTTTGTGTTGGCATAATATTTAGCTTATTCGTATTAGTCAAAAGAGGAATATCTATATTACAAAACTGATTCATTAAAATAAATCACATGAATCTGTCTCAGAGGAAGAGAATGTAATTAACTTCATTATATTATGTGATAAGTTTTAAAGTCTTTCATTTTTTATTGTTCATTTAAAGTGCTCCTAAAAGTTCAAATCTAAATGGAAAAGACAGAAAACAAGTCCTTTGGGCATTGAGACTCAGACTAAGACCATGATAGTAGTAAAGAGAGAAATATAATTTCATGACTGCATATTTGGATAAGCAAAAGAAATCAACAGTAATAGTATAGCATATGTAGAAATATAGATTCCAAAATTGTACATTTTCTGACATCAGACAAATTAATTTGTTTATTTTTGTTCTATCTGCTGGAAGTAGCATGTTACTGTATAGTCTACCTGCAACTCATGTCTCTTTCATGTTATTTAAGCCTTGATTAGCATATATATTTTCCACTTTAAACTACTTTTTTAAAAAAAATCAATTAAATCTACATTTCAATATATAGTTAAACCTTAGATAACCAGAATCTGCTAAGACGAAGTCAGCAAAGGCTCAGAACGACAAAGACTTGCAACAAAAGTCAAAGACAATAAAAAAAGTTTCTTCCAACATATAAATAACAAGAAAAAAATCAAGGAAACAGTCAGTCCACTAAAGAGAGAAGATGGCAAGGAAGAAAAGGTAACAGAGAGAAAGCAGAACTGCTTAACTCATTCTTTGCATCCGTCTTCACACAAAAAGAAACTATAGCTCAACCCACAAAAAAACATAACTGTAAAAGACAGACCAGAAACAAAAGTTAAAATAAGCAAAAAATAGTAAGAGACCACCTGTCTGATCTTGATGAAAACAAATCACTGGGGCCTGATGGATTACATCTCAGAGTTTTAAAGGAGCTGGCAGAGGTCATCTCAGAACCACTGCACCATATCTTTCAAAAATCCTGAAGCACCGGGGAACTACCAGAGGACTAGAAAAGAGCTGATGTGGTTCCCATCTTCAAAAAAGGAAAAAAAACAGACCCAGGAAACTATAGACCAATCAGCCTAACATCAATACCTGAGAAGATACTGGAAAAGATAATAATAAAAAAAAAACAGATCTGCCAACATCTAGAACCAAGTAAAGGAATAACTAGCAGTCAGCACGGGTTTGTTAAAAAGAGATCATGCCAAACCAACCTTATTTCATTCTTCAACACAGTGACTAAATTAGTAGACCAGCAAATACTGTGGACATAATATATTTAGATTTCAGCAAGGCATTCGACAAAGTAGATCACAACCTACTTCTTAGTAAGCTAGAAAAACGTGGAATAGATAGCACCACTACTAGATGGACTCGCAACTGGCTGGCAAACTGTACCCAACGAGTAGTCCTTAATGGGTCTAAGTCTACATGGAGGGAAGTAAGCAGTGGGGTGCCACAAGGTTCCATCTTAGGCCCAGTACTCTTCAATATCTTCATTAATGACTTAGATGAGGGAATAGAAGGGGAACTTACCAAATTTGCAGATGATATTAAGCTAGCAGGAATACCTAATACCGAAGAAGATAGGCTCAAGATCCAGATGTATCTTGACCGACTAGAACACTGGGCCGTATCTAACAAAATGAAATTCAATGTAAAGAAAAGTAAAGTCCTACACTTAGGCAAGAAAAACCAAAAGTACACATATAGACTGGGTGAAACCAGACTCAATAGCAGTAACTGTGAGAGGGATCTTGGAGTCTTATTGGCAACCAACTAAATATGAGCCAGCAGTGTGCAGCAGCAGCCAAAAAAGCTAATGCAATCCTAAATTGTATTAACAGAGGAATACAATCAAGATCAAGGGAAGTACTAATACCACTCTATAAAGCCTTAGTAAGACCACACCTAGAATACTGCATCCAGTTTTGCTCACCACATTATAAAAAAGATATTGAGACTCTAGAAAAAGTACAGAGAAGAGCAACCAGGATGATTAGGGGACTGGAGGCTAAAACATACAACGAATGGTTGCAGGAACTGAGCTTAGCTAGTCTAGTAAAGAGAAGGACCAGGGGAGACATGATAGTGGTCTTCCAATATTTGAGGGGCTGCCACAGAGAGGAAGGGGTCAAACTATTTTCTAAAGCACCTGTAGGCCAGACAAGGAATAATGGATGGAAATTGAACAAGGAGAGATTTAACCTGGAAATAAGGAGAAACTTTCTGACAGTGAAAACAATCAACCAATGGAACACCTTGCCCTCAGAAATTGTGGGATCACCATCACTTGCGACTTTCAAGAAGAGTTTGGACTGCCATTTGTCAGAAATGGTGTAGGGTCTCCTGCTTGGGTGGGGGGATTGGGCTAGATGACCTACAATGTCCTTTCCAATTCTGATTATCTATTATCTGTTATTTGTGATAGGCTTTCTTCTCTTCATCTCCCGCTGCTTTAGGGTTAAAATGATAGACATATAGTCATGTACTGTAGAGTCACAGCCAACCCAAGTCAACTCAGTAGAAAAAGTAAACAAAAGCAAATCAGAAATCATCCAACCTTGTTACTGAGGTTCAATATCAAGAATAAGTTCGGTGATTTGGCAGAAAAGCTTCACCAATGTTCAAGATGATGTCAAGTAATTTATTATTTTTAATATCTTCATGCAATTGATTTATATGGCTTCCCATCTCATAGAGGCATCTCTGGCTAGCCCACAACACATTAATACAAATAAAAACATTTCCAACAAAATATAAAGAAATTACAATGGATGCCAAGGATAAAATAAAGCAATCTGCAGAACAACAATGTGTGGGCCATCTTATCACCTGACTCTCTAGAGCACTTCCAGATTTTCAATGCTTTGCAATAACCCATCAGGATTGAAGTCAATGTAATTCAGTTGGGAGGGGAATGTTCCAGAATTGAAGCACTGCAGCAATAATTCAGTAAGTTACAGCAAGTAATAGGTTCAATACATTCAGTATTCAAAGTCACAAAGTCATGAATGTTGTTTTAGTATTGCTCTGTCCTCAAATGAAAAGTTTTTATATTAGAAGCTGCTATATAAGCTGAAAAAAATATAGATTGCCACTAAATGATAGTAGACATTAAATTTGTGCAGTACTCTAAGGTTGTCCAAGGCTCTGTGGCTGAGATATGGTAGCCTAGCAAAACAGCACCACTGTCAATTAATCACAATTTTAAAGGTCAACTGTTAAGGTTAATATCACTACATTCTTAAATGTTGCCTGTTGAAACTCTTACTTAAACACTTTTTCCCATTGGGAAGTGGTGGTGAGGAGGACAGAATAAAAATTAGCCATAATCAGAAGAATGTGTCTTATCTTCTTCCAATGCCTCATCTATTAGGCACTATTTAATAAACAGCTCAGTGCAAAGCCTTCCATCATTATTAGACATTGCCAAGAAAGGCCTCCTTTTCCTTTGCCAAATTCACATGGGCTGAATGGATGGAGCAGACAAAAGGGCTATATTTCACTTCCTATGGGTCTTCCATCATAGCTCAGGCATAGACCTTTTGATGTTGAGTATTATCACAGTTCCAGCTGCCATCATAAGGACAGAAAAATTAGGGAGTTTTATGTTTATGAGAAGAAAATGAGGAAATACGATCTTCTTAAACTCTTGATATTAAAATGCAACTAAAAAATCCACCCCTCAGCAGATGTTTCCTATATGTGACCAAATGTGGATAATTCTGATGTCTCCTACCTACAAAATACACTGGGCTATTTTAGATTATAGTCAAGATAGAAGTCCAAATTAAATTTTAAGGTTTGATAAAGTAGAATTGTTTCCTGAAAGTGGACAGAACAACTGATTATATCCTTCAATTAGTAAATTCTGCAGAACTTCTGAGCTTAACTGAAGTTGAAAGAGATACCAAGCACAATGAATTTCAGCAGTTATTTTAAACAAGGTTGTGTCAATTCTTCCACCAACAAGGCATTTTGTTTCCTTCTAAGGCATCCAGTAAAGAAAATATACTACCCAATTTTATGGCTTTTACTTATATAAATAACAATATACACATACACCAGCAGTATAACACAGACACATTAATAATGTTAAACCACACCAAACTAACTCCATGGGAAAAATTTCCCCAGCATCCTACAAAAGACTTACTTCAAGCTGGGAGTCTTGAAGACAGAGTATAGGCCATATGCCAACTATGGTTAATGCTATGCTGCTTATTGAAACAAGCACTGATCACTGTTGGAGAAGAGTCCTGAAAATACTGTGGACAGCCAAGGAAACAAACTGAAGACTTATCAAACAAATCATGCAAAATCAGGCTAGTCTCAAATTTTCCTACTTCAGACCCACTCTTTGGAAAGTGCTGTAATTCTGGGATGCATGAAAGAAAAGAGAGAAAGACAACTATCAGGAAGGTGGCTAAACTCAATTACAGTGACAATAAGTAAACTATTGGGAGACCTAAAGGTTCGGGATAGATCATCATCTTGGAGAAATTCTATCTATGTGGTTGCTAGGAGTAAAAAATGACTTGATGGTACATTATTAATAAATCAGTATGCCCACAAGCCAATTTTGTAAGCTGAAAGTTGTTTCTATTAACTATTCCTTATTCTTTTTCTTCATGGCTGCTTAATCACTCCTTGGTTAAACTTTTTCCCATTTGGCCTTTATGAATCTATTGAATTTATTCTCTTTTCAACTCTTCCACACTCAAGCCTCCCCACCCTCATCTATTGTAATTTCCTTGGTGATTAAAGTTTTGGTTTCTTTCTATCCATATTGATTGACTATCATCCAATGTTTCTAAATTCTTCATGCCCAAGATATACAGAGTAGAATTATAGTAGAAGCCTAGATAGGCAAAGAGGGAAAAAGGATTCCCATTTTTCTTCTTTCCATTCATAAGTAGCCTTTTTATCAGCAAAGGTTATTGGCTCTCAGTAACCTTATTTCCTTCTTCTTTGCTCTCCTTTCTCTGCCTTTCAACATCCACAATCTGGAGCTCCTATGTATTTTTGAGCTAAAACTCTTCCTAGTTCCAAAACTAAATCATTTTCATTTCTACTGTACTCTTTCCTCCTACTTGATCTTAGGGATTAGTTAAACTATGACCTGGATGACAAAAGGTGTAGTGGGAAAAACAATCGTCTTCAATCTTATTTTCTGTTTCCTGAAATTCAATTATAACCTTTTTCCTGGCTTGCACCAACTTTACTGCAATTATAATCATAATATTTATGGAAAAAAAACATCTGAAACCTATCATTACATGAGAAATTGCAAATGAATAGTGAATATTCAGAACAACTAAAATATAAATGTTGCCTCTCCATGGCTGAGGCAATAACTATATTTAGCCTGGATGCATTGCTTAATGCTGTTGGGAATTAACCAGCTTACTTAGCTATGGCGTTATCTAGCATGATGCAAAAGAATACTGCTCATGTATAAATTCCACTTTCTTCTGCATCCACTTTAACACCATTAATCTGAATTTAACTCATCTAACTCTTAATTAAATCAGTATATTTCATCTACCAAATACTTTAATTTCTTTCAATTCACACTAACCAACCCACCAATTTATTCATTTTTCCATCCTCAATTATTAGTTCGGTAACCATTTCTTCCAGGTTACATACAAGTTCTCTAATGAGACAGTCAGGAGAAGTCTGATGTCTACATGAATGTCCCTAGAAATTCTGCTTAATAAACGTGTTGTGTGAATCAAATATAGGCCAGAAATACTATAGCTTCATCATCACCATCTAAAAAAATCATATACTGCTGTTCACTAAGAATTTATTCTAGCTTCTGTCATGCCTGAAAATTCAGTTTATATTGAAATAGATTCATGCATTGTAACTTTATTAACCAGCAAGCAAAACATTCTTCTAGGAAAATCTACTATGCCCAGAAATCGGCCTATCCAACAATTCCTTAGGAAGCCATGATAATTAGATTTCCAGTGAATCTAATGGTGAACTGATATTCTTCTAAAAGAGAAGAGCACATTGCAACCACAAATCACCCCTTTCAGGAATCAGTCAGCTAAATCTATCTGGAGTTAAAGAGAGATTGTCAGATTATTCATATATACTCTGCACAATTGCTATGTGTGAGTGAGAGAGAGTGTGTGTGAGAGAGTGAATGAATGTGAAGGTAGGAGCTGTGTTTTTGCAGTGAACTTGCAATTGTCTGGGAGTTATGAGATTCCATCATGCTTTAGACATCATGCTATATGGATTCTAAATTCAATTAGCTCCTCTCCTAATCACTTTGAATTTTTTTTATTCTTTCTCTTTCTTTAAAGATTAAGAATCTTTCAACTGGAATGCTTTATTTAAATCACTGGGTGATTGTCCTTTAATCTTAAAAATCAGTTTAATTATAAGTTTAAAGATTTGTATTTTTTGGAATATACAGCAAAAGGACCATTATTGTTGATTTTGGGAAGTTTCACACAGATTAGGCACTCAGATGGACTTGATTTAAGATTTTGATGTTGATTGAAAGGATTCCCTCCCACAAGAAAGTCTCTATTTACATTCTGTACTGGCAAAAAGACTTTGAAAATCAGACATAAGATGGCTATTTTAAAAAAGTGTTTGGCTCATGGTGATAAGAGTTTTTGAATACTTAACTATTTATTAGCCTTGGCTGATAACTGTAGAGCAGTGATGGCTAACTTTTTCCATATGGTATGCCAAATTTTTCCATATGGTGTGCTCACTTGCATGCCTGCACCTATGAAGCAATGCATGAGTGACTGCCCCTGCGCATGTGCACATGACCTCCCACACCTCTGCATATGCATGCATGACCCTTGCACCATGCACCTCTGTACATGCAAGCAAGACCCCCGCCCCTGTACACTCCACCCCTGTGCATGCATGCACATCTCTCCCATGCATGCGTGGCAGATACCCAACAATCAGCTGGCTGGCAGGGGGTGCGTGCACACACGCAGTAGGGCTCTTCTGGGTGACCTCTCGTGTGCTGGCAGAAATGGCTTTGCATGCCACTTTTGGCACACATGCCATAGATTTGCCATCAAGGCTGTAGAGGATCAAGTCCTATTAAATAGAACTGCAGTTTTAAAAATTACAGTTTACAAGGAGATTGAAAAATGGATTTACAAATGAAAGATGATGGTTCAAAAACTGTGGAAAAATACAAATAATAAACCAGATGAGATTTCATATACTGAAGATATAATAAAACCAGATTATTTTCTTATCCTGAATTTACAAGAGGGGTTCACTAGAGATGCTACATTGGAAATACAAGGAGGGCTTGATAAAAATAAAGAAATGAATTTTGAGAGGAGAAAGAGTTTGAGAAGGCAGATGCTATAACTTTTTTTGAGAATTTTAAAGACTGCAGAAAGAAGAATATAACATTAATTTATCCGATCAAAGTTAAAGTAATGAGTTATTTTGAGGGTGTTAAGTATTTAGCAGAGTATCCTTGGTATCAAGTAGTAATACAGTAGACGGAAGTAGTGTTCAGATTGTAGCAGTGAGTATTGAACCACACAAGCACAGCAGTTGAAGTGCAAAGTCTTTATATACAGTGGTATAAGCACATTCCAAGTTCCATTCCAATTATCACACACAGTTCATCCATCAGTAGATTAGCTTATTAACCATTCTTGTTCAGTGGATATAACAGCAATACGTCATATTCAATGCATCCATGTATCAATGGAGAAATATAGTTACAATGTTGAAGATACTTGCCAAGTAGCAGAGTAACTTAGTAGAAGCCTAGCAAACCAGTAGCAGCATTCCTGTAGCACTCACAGACTAACAACAGACTCTAACCATGTGCTCTCTGGCTTCTTACTATACTATACTATACAGTATAGTAAGCCAATCAGCATCGTGGCTACAAGATAGTGCTAAGTCATTTCTGACTTTCAGCCATATATAGTAAACCAATACAGTTAAGTTTCTTAAAGAAACCTAATAGAGGGATGTTTAATATAGTCTTGATTACGATAGGATGATATTGGTTATTTCTAGTAAAGTTTAAATTGTTTTTGAATGGACTGAAATTTTTATTGTTTGAAGAGAGAAAGAAGGAATTTGTTTAAAGTGCAATGATGAATTCATATGAGTATAATAGATATAATTTGCTATTGCCGATCACTTAGCATGGGTGCTCCATAGACTGTAAGCCGCCCTGAGTCTCTGGAGAAAGGCGGCATATAAATGCAAATAAAAATAAATAAAATAAAATTTGTGATACTTATGGTTATTTTTGATAATCCCTGTTGGATTTCCTTGTTGTTGTTGAGGTGGGTTTATAGAAACTGGAGGAAGATATGGAATGAACAGATTTTTGGTTTTATTTTAAGAGATGATAAATTTTTAATCTTTAATTAGTTTTAATCTTGATTAATATTACTGGGGATGAAGATGGAGGTTTCTTTTTTTTTCTTTTTCTGTTCTTTCTTTCCCCCCTTTTCTATACCTTAATTTTTGTTATTTTCTTATGATGTTTATTTTGTACCTTGTATAAATTTTCCTTGTATAATATAATATTTTTCCATTGTATAATATAAACCTTCAGAACTATTTGAAAGCAGTATTTTTGGCTACACATTAATAGAAGAAATGTAGAGAGAGTAAGAAGTATTATTTCATTAATTTTATTTTATGGGACTATTTTATTTGGTTATTTCATTACTTGCAATATGCTTTCAACACAATTTTTGTTTGATTTGTTTTTTATATCAAAGAGAGAAAATGAAGAAAATAAGTCACAGTTCTATCAAATTCCATCAAATCTTGATAAAATAAGATTATTGTTCTGATCTAGGCTTCATAAGCAGTAATTATTCACAAACTTGTTTTAAAAACAAAACCTATTTTATTGCAATGCTGGGAATTGTTTTCATTCCCAGCCAGAATTAATCTCAAACAGTCCCCCAAGATAAGCACACACTTTTCAGTTCGGTGGACTGCTGCCAAAATCAGAAGTATCAAATTAAGAAAAGAAACAACTGAAGTACAAGAAAAACCAACCGAAGTACAAAGAGCTTCAAGGATGATTCAGAACTGATTGAACTACTTTGCTTCCTGCAAAGGTTTCATCATCTTGGCCTGACCTTTATCCCTTATGGGAGGGGCAATCACCTCCCAGCCTTATTCCTGAGTCGCCCCTTTTGTTTCAGCTGCTCTCGTCTTCTAGCAGCTCTGCGCACACGCGCACTGGGAACAGGCTCCCCTGGGTCCTCTGCCTTGCTGCTGCCAGACTCCAAAGGCTCCGAAAGCAGCACCCCACCCCACTCCAAAAGCAGCACCCCACAAGTCCTGGCCCCATCTCTGTGTCAGATGCAGGATCCTCATCTGAGTCCTCTCCAAACTCCCTAACTGGTCCCCGTTCTTCCCCACTGTCTGTATGAACCACAACAATTATCACTTTTAGGAGTGAAGAGCATGACAATCTCAGTAAAAAAATAAATCTTTCTTTGGAACTTGTTTTACACAGGGGAGTTTTGTTATAAAAGGCTCATTGCCAGTTTCATCATAATGCCTTGATTCCCAAGACATTGTTATGGATGAAGGAAAGAAGAGGCAGAAGACAAGAGATAGAGACAAATAAGAAAAAAAATAGAGAGGTTACTAGCTTATATGCCTATAATTGGAGGAGAAAATACAGTAAGGGTTAATAAAGAAAGGGCTAGATTTTGACAATGCAGAGTACAAAGATCACTGAATCTCTATTAGTAATTTATAGATAACAGGAGCAAACTAAGGAAATATTTCTGCTAGCATACTTCAACTATTTTCTCTACAGTTACTGTCAATTTCTTTTTGAATTGAAAGAATTTACTGTCAAATTCTTTTTGAATTGAGTTGGCTAATCATTCAGGATATTCGATTCAAACAATAAGCACTGTTTGGGGGGAAAAGTATAGAAATGCCAAAATTCATATCTTCTTGCTATTCCAGGTTGTTTCCTATGTATATGATTTTTAATCAAATTAAAATATAGCTATTATCTGTCTGTTGAAATAAGCAAATTTTACATCCTATTTTACAATAGGGGAATTAAGGAATATTTTTTATTATTATTTTTTTAATAAAGAAGAGACTAGGGGTCCTTGATGCTCTCTGAGTTTGGCTATTTTCTTGCAGACATTTCATTATCCAAACTAGATAACATCATCAGTTCAGGAGCCTCAAAGACCCTTCATTTCAACCCTGACCCACAAACATTACCCTTTGCTGGGGGAAGAAACTCTCCAGCAGTTTCTCAGTTCTGGAATTCACCATCAACAGTAGCATCACTTTCCACACCTCTCTTTCACACATTTACATACTAAAACACACAGACACACAGATGAATATATATATATGGTATTTGGTTAGGTTTTCTTTGCTACTATTGTAAAGGACAACAATCATTCTGAACCTTTAATAATGTTCTGAATACAGAATAACAGCATTCTCAGGAGTCATATTGAAAGAGGGAATTGTAACTACCTTTCCCACTACAATTAGAATATTTGTAAAAACATTGCAAAAATAATATTTATATCAAAGAGACAGTAACTTGTGTCTTTAAAATGGAAGCTGTTGTCCCAAGAGCTTACAAACTGCTGCTGCATATAGTTCTGTTACATGTATGCATGCAAGATGCTTTAGATTAGCATTCTATTTTACCAAGCTGATGTTTCAGAAGTCTATTTCCTTTCACCATATTGGAAATGTAAGTGCTTTGATTCCTGAGTATTCCATGGACAGCCTAGAAAACAAGCTAATAGACATATGAACAAAACAACACAGACTTCTTGCTCAAGGCACCAGGCTCAAATTATCCATCTTCAGACACATTATGTGAAGACTTACCTACTTACAGCAGGCTCTAATGCTAAGAAAAGATGAAAGATAAAAGAAGAAGAAGATGGCAAGCAGGGCAAAATGCATGGACTCTGTTAGGCAAGAAAAACCAAAAGTACAATATAGACTGGGTGAAACCAGGCTCAATAGCAATAACTCTGACAGGGATCTTGGAGTCTTAGTGGACAACCAGCTAAATATGAGCCATCAATGTGCAGCAGCCACCAAAAAAGCTGATGCAATCCTAAATTGCCTTAACAATCAAGATCAAGGGAGGTACTAATACCACTCTATAAAGCCTTAGTAAGACTAGAGTACTGTATCCAGTTTTGTTCACCACATTATAAAAAAGATATTGAGACTCTAGAAAAAGTACAGAGAAGAGCAACCAGGATGATTAGGGGACTAGAGACTAGAACATACGAAGAACGGTTACAGGAACTGGGCTTGGCTAGTCTAGTAAAGAGATGGACTAGGGGAGACATGATGACAGTCTTCCTATATTTGACAGGCTGCCACAGAGAGGAAGGGGTCAAGCTATTTTCTAAAGCACCTGTAGACTAGACAAGGAATAATGGATGGAAACTGAACAAGGAGAGATTTAACCTGGAAATAAGGAGAAACTTTCTGACAGTGAGAATAATCAACCAATGGAACACCTTGCCCTTGGAAGTTGTGGGAGCACCATCACTTGAGACTTTCAAGAAGAGATTGGACTGCCATTTGTCAGAAATGGTGTAGGGTTTCCTGCTTGGACGGGGAGTTGGACTAGATGACCTACAATGTCCCTTCCAACTCTGATTATCTGTTAAAGACCCAAAGGAATAGGTTAATGACAGGTCATCATGGAGTAAATCTGGGGTTGTAAGAGTTGATACTGATTTGAAGGCACATAATCAGCAAACAATTGTGTGTACGGGGATATCTTGGTGTATGTGCTCTATGTATCTGATTGTCTGCCTGCCTGCCTGCCTAGCTAATTAGCTATCTCTATTATTTTTCACTGTCCTCAACCCTTAAAACTCTGCTGTACATTATATATGATATGTACAGAAAAATAATCTTACTTTGGTTGCGAAAAAACAACTACCAACTATCTTGTCTCTCACATCGCTTTCTCTCAGAGACTTGCTGCTTTATATCTGGAGGATTAATTTCGTTGCTATAGATTTTTCTCGGCTTAGTAAAAGGTCTGGAGTGAGAAGGAGGAATATTCTTATACTTCCAGAGCACATACTGAAAGTTAATAGTTTAAGGTCAAGATAGAGCACTCTCCCATGAAATCCTTCCATCACAAGATATTCAGTAGGCATCACTCTGTACAGTGCACTAAATTGATTTGTTTTTATTTTCAAGATGGGGCAGTCAACCCAAAACAGATGAAATTGCTGTGATGAATAGTCTCTGTGCATTCATTTCACCACAACTGCAAACATTTTAAAAATCAGCCCATAAAGATTTTATTTTTTCCTATTTTTGTTGTTTACCTTTTTTCTCTAATTCATATTTTCTGTAAAAGTCATTTCATTTGAGATCTATTTCTTATGTAGACACACTTATAGCATATATCAGCAGCAGTTATGTTTCATGGATTCCCCAGTTCGTAGCAACAGCTTATATGTGATACCTGAAAAATTCAAAGTATAGTTTAAGATGATCCTAATAAATGCTGCATGAATGCTCATTCATGATTCAACTTATATTTTTCTCTTCATATTAGGAAACTATACAACACTGGGTATTATGGAAAACAATGTATTAATACATTTGATTAAATACATTTAAATATGTAGTTGTAACCATGTTTTAATGTACATGTATTATTGTATCTTTGATTGATTATTTTTATAAACTGCCCTGCATAAAAATGTAAGATACAGAGATATTTCTGCCCGTAAATAAATTAGGAGTACTCAGAGTCAATCAAAAAACTTTTTCCCCAAATACCTAATTGAGTTCATGGGACTTTGGGAATATATCAGTGGTGGGATTCAAATTTTTTTACTACCGGTTCTATGGGCATGGCTTGGTGGGCATGGCTTAGTGGGTGTGGCAGGAGAAGTATACTGTAAAATCTCCAGTCAGAGGTGGTATTTGCCAGTTCTCTGAACTACTCAAAATTTCTGCTACCGGTTCTCCAGAACTGGTCAGAACCTGCTGAATACCATCTCTGGAATATATATTTTGGACATTCTCCTCCTCTTCTCATCTACCCAAAGGCCCAAGCAATTTTCAAATCTGTGAAAGATGCTGAAGATGGAACAGATGACAGTCTATAGAATATCTCTTACTGGGTTTACTAACTGGAAAATTATACTGCTTGTGTTACTTCTCATGAGAGCTAGATCTGGAAAGGTCAGAAGCAAACTGATACCAGACTGGTCTATTACAATTTATTTATTTATAATTCATATTTCTAAGGCTGATCAATTCATTGACAACTCTGGGAGCCATACAGTTTTAATAATAAAAACACATTATTTCTATTGGTTCTCCTGACTGAAAATAGAGACTTCAGCACATTGTGAAGTACATATTGGCTATACATAGTTTATGAGAGCTTATTCTTAAATCACTGCATGTAAAGAATAACAGAGTTGGAAAGGACCTTGGAGATCTTCTAATCTAACCCCCTGCTCAGGCAGTAAGCACTATACCATTTCAGATAAAACTTCAATTTTTAGTGTTGGCCATTATAAACTTTCCAGTATCCATTGCAGCAAATGTCCAATTTACTGTTTCAGATTCTAAGATTCATATATTTTATTTTAATCAACTAATTTACTGCAGTAAGATGCTACAGTGAGACAATGAGAATTAAAAAATATGCCTTTTTGCATTTATGTTGGCCTAAGGGTAAGAGGAGAAAATCCTTTCAGTAACATCACCTCAACAAATGATTTCCTTCAGCTGTCTAGAAGAAAAGATCTTTCTAGAAGGAAAGAGCTGAATTGCACTCTACTCTGTCCAATATAGGACCATGGAATCAGACTTGGATGGTACAATCTCAGCCCTATTGCTGAATGAAAAAAATAAATGTTTATTCAGAGTTTCATAACATGTATTTGGGGAAGAGTGGTTCTCAGTGAAAACCCTGATTTATTAAATTATCTAACCAAGTAAAGCTGAAACAAAGGAAATTTCAATTCGGCAGAAGTGAGTCCATTGATCTTATGGGTAACATGTTATATTTCTTATGTTTTCACCATCTGTTCATCCTAGCCACCTCAATAGCTATAGATTTAAATCTAGAACTTACTATTTCTGGGGGAAAATTATTTGAAAAAGATATAAGGCTTCCTTGTCCCTGTTCAGAGTCAAACCATGTAAGGCTGCAAATCTCTCTCTTTGCAGCAAAGGAAAACTATCTTCTTTGGGAAGGTTTAATAGACAATAAAATCCAAGAGCCGCCACTTGCCATAGTTTGGAATTTTTCACATGAAGATTTTTAAAGCTTTTATATTGGAGCTGAGAGGACCTGATCCTGGTAATCACCATTTCATTTTATAGCCTCGTTCATCTGAGAAGAATCCAGCTTGAAGCTTGGAGCCATTCTATGTAGAGAAATGTTATGACAAGAAAGAATGTCCTGTAGAACTCCCTGGGGTTTAGGCTGTCCATGCCAAGAATCTTCACATGCTTAAATGTATATCTAACCTGGATTTGTTTTGTTTTATTTAAAAAGAGAGGCATTTTAGACACAAGCAGGTAAAACTCACTGTCATTAAAGTAAATTTTTCTCAAGTTACATGACTTCTTTCTATATTTACAGTTGCCAATATGACTTAAAGTTAAGTGGTTCATCATTGGAACCATCTTTCAAATTCTAGCCTTTTTAATTAGAGGATATGAATGGTAATTTTACAGAAGAGTTTATGTTCTCTCCATGCAAGCATCTTTTTCTAGAACCTCTAGATTCATTAATTTAAGATCTAGATTGTTGTGCCAAAGATATCCAGCCACTTGTTTCTGAATAACAAATTTGAAGAAATGAATGATAGGTTATTATGTGTTCCCCTGCTCTCAGGTTACTGTTGCTAAATAATTCTTGTAGTTATTTTGCCTACCTCCTAAATCTCTCAGAAGATCCTAATCTATGTTTTATTCACCTCTGCTTGTAGATGTCCTTCACTCCCATCATTTTCTCCCAAGCAAAAGAAGAAAACACGTCAAGGAGAATCAAAAGGGAAATATTCCCTCCCACTTTCAAAAGCAGGACATATGCCACATTTTATGAAGTGCTGGCCTAGGCAGCCATCTGAGACCCTTTCAAATGACAAGGGCAACCTCGGTTGTCATTTTCTACAAATAACTAAGCTGCTCTTTTTATTGTTTCAATTTGAAATGAAAAGCACCCCATTTCCCACCAGAGAATTTGCAATGACTTTAAAGGTGAAAGGATGCTGGTTTCTATCTATAATAGAGCCCAGGATTACAGCAGAGATCCTTGTGCGCTCTGCATTTTGAACTCAACATAAATAAAGTCTCAGCATTTTTCTGATTATTAATGTTCTTTGAAAGTCCACTGTGGCTGTTTACATATATAACAGATGAAATACTACTTCTTGTAAGATTGGATACTTCCAGAGCTTACAAGGATACCCAGATTCTAATAGTAAGTGGAAAGATATCAAAAGTGGTGAAAATGCATCAGCCACATTAATAAGAGCATCCTCTACTAATGAACATATTAGCTGTTGGTGAACCATAAATTTTGGCAGAATTTAAAAATCTTCAGTAATGTTTCTCTCATTTCTTTCTTTGAAATTGTAGTAATAGGACAAAACAAATGCTTCTGTTTTCTAACAATCTAGAGAAAAGAAGACCCACTAAATTTGAGCCCCTCAAATTCCAATATTTGAGGGGCTGTCACAAAGAAGAGGGGGGGCTGAATTTATATTCCAAAGCACCAGAAGGCGAGACAAGAAACAATGGATGGAAAATAAAGAGAAAAACAACATGGAATTACAAAGAAATTTCCTACAGTAAACTTGCCTTCAGAAATTGTGGGTGCTTCATCACTGGATGTTTTTAAGAAGAGACTGGACAGCCACTTGTCTGAAATGATATAGGCCCATGATGGCGAACCTATGGCACGCGTGCTGGAAGTGGCATGCAGAGCCATTTCTGCCGGCACACGAGCTATTGCCCAGAAGAGATCCACTGTGCATGCGCATGCCCCCCTGCCAGCCAGCTGATTGTTGGGTATCTGCCGTGCATGCATGGGGGAATAGGACATGTACAGGAGATGCATGCGCATGCACAGAGAGCGGGGTGTGCAGTGGGGTCATGCATTCATGCACAGAGGCCCAGAATGCATGGGGGACCGCGCATACATGCACAGACTTTCAGTGCACACACACTTTTGGCATGCAATGACGAAAAGATAAGCCATCACTGCTATAGGGTCTCTTGCGTGAGCAGGGGGCTAGACTAAAGGACCTCCATGGTCCCTTCCAGTTCTATTCTGATTGATTGGCAAGTTCTAAGTGCATTGGGTATTAAACAAAAGATGGCTACTGGGGCAAAATTTTCAGGTCAAAATGTATTGAACATCAAATACTATGAGTTTCAAAGCAGTTGAGTAACAAGGTACCACTGTACTGAACTTCTAGCTTCTGTAGGTAATACTAAAGAAAAAATACAGATGTAGGGCATTGAACTACCAAGCTGTGTGTTATTTTTATGTTATGAAATGTTGGCTTCATACTATGATAGGTAGAGCTGTGTTTTGGGATCACTTCCAGAAATATGTAACGAAACTGAAAAAACTAAAAGGCCCAAGGAGATGACAGCAAGTTGTAACATTGAACTACAATGGAGAAAAGAAATGTAGTTTTCTAGTAATTGCAGCCACATGAAGTTATGTGAACCAAAGTACAAATTAATATATAAATTCTAGCTTAGGCTCCAATAGCTTCCAGACTGTATATTAACTGAGATAACCATACTTTACTCAGATTAAAAGTAATTAATCTTGACTAATATATCTCAGCGATTTCAAAAAGAATAACTTGATATGGAGGCAATATTGAGAGTCGTGAATAGAGAAAAGTTGAAGAATTTCAGCAGAACCTATTATAATTAGTATTTAATAAATCTTATTCATTTTCCATGAACACTTAGGCTCATGAAAAACTATATAAACATTTAAATTATACAAATCATTTGATTCTTATCTCACAGAGGCAACTGTTCATTGATAGAAAATGAATCTTTTTTACACATGAATAAATTTATTAAATATCTGAAGCTATATATTACACATAAATTAATTGTGAAAATTTAACCTATGAAGTTTGAAAAGACCTCTGACTGTGATCGTTCTTTAATAGACTTAATAAAGTATACTTTTTTGCCATATATTGTACTAGCAGAGGTATTTTGGAAGAACAATGTCTTCTTGTTATCATGCTGAATTCTCACAACTTTAGCTTCCATTTTCTATCATTATTTCCAAATAGATCATGCCTACTGGTGAAAACATGTCAGAATAACTCTGTGGCTTACTAAAATGGCAGGGAAGAATGAATCTTCAGCTTTTGCAATGCAACCACATTTTCAAAGGTGATTCTTTCTCAACTCACATTTAAATTTTAGATGCATTGTAGACAAAGGCAGATAAAATAGGGAAGTAAACTAATTTTAAATTGTGTATACATTCAATTTAGTCCATATATATTATTTGATTGTATATTTATTGCAAAATAATTATAGCCCAATGATGTGATTATATGTTTGAACAGACAAAATTAAGAGGTTTCACCTTAGTTATAATTTGACAGAATGAAGCAACCACCTCTGCAGCAGATTTGGGGGATGAATATCATGAAAGGAGAGCGACTATTAATATTCTATTGTAATTTCCAAAGATAAGGAATAAAGAATAAGATGCCTGAATATTAGGACTATGCCAATCCTTCTAAAAAGTTCCTAGTTTCCAATAGAAGATTCCACAGTATCCCAAAAAGTTATGACTAACAATGTGAAAATAAGTACTTGATATATGCTGCCCTGAATTCCAAGGCATTTCTTGTAAAGAATTGAATAGTCCTATTAAGTATCATGCACCCTGATTGCAGGAGAAAACATGCTGGCTTTTCTAATACAGTGAAATGTCTTTGTCCAATTTCCTCCAATTGTAGGAGCTTGTGTTATATACCTCTATTCCATTTTGTGCAGATTTCTACCCAATTTTTGAATTTAAAGCCATGTTGCTTCCATTTCAATGCTTTGAGTTCCTCATGCTGTCTCTGAGATGGTCCCTACAGAAACTGCCCATGTGGGATTTTCTTTATAAGTAGAAGCATTCATCCTCTAAAGAAAGCATGTCTTTTATTTATTAAAAGCATTAATGTTTTCCACTTTTGTGCCAGCACAAAACACTCAAGGGAACTTAAAGCAAACCAACAATTAAAATCAAAATTAAAACAATCAAACACTATAATTAATTAAAAGGAAATACACACTTAATGAGAGACATCAGATAATAACAGTATAACCAGATTATCAGATTATTTAAAAGATAAATATTAAACAAAATGTGTTCTTCTAGAAGAACAAAACCCAACCAAGAACAGAAATACTTCAGCTTGGATTTGAATGTCATCCAAAGGAAGACCAAATAAATCCACATAGAAGGGTATTCCACAATTTTGTGGCAACAACAGAACAGGTCTTGTTGCATAATTCTGCTGATTAATTCTAATTGACCTAAAAACACTAAGCTTTGGAAAGCACTAATGAAAACAGTAGTGTTTATGGGTTCATCATTCTAAGACACAGCTTTTTAGCAAAATTGGGAACTACACTTTGAAATGTAATTGTAGCAAGCACATAAATCCATACCATTATACTTGCACATATGCTTTTTTAGTTTGGGTCACGTTCCTTGACATCTAGATACTTAATCAGCACAGGCGAAACTCCTCAAAACTGAAAAGTAGATAACTTCCCACACTGGGGACCAAACTGGATTTGCTAATGATGCTTTCTGACATAAATGTTTCATCTGATTTCTTCCTGGTAGAGTCCCTTTCTGGAAAATCATGATGCATATTTTCTGGCAGCTTAGAATGGACTGACAAAGTTGCGTGATTTGTGAAGAAAGAACAGACTTACAGCTGGAAAAGAAACAGAGGAGTTGACCTTTCCTAAAGTTTTCTGTCCCACTAATTTTTTACAGTGAGGTTAAAGCTTACAAACTGTTGCTAAAAGAACAGATAAATTGCCCCTGCTTGCCCCCACATTTTGTCTAGCTAAAGTCTGGAAAGGATTCTTCATTGTCAACCATTTGAGACAAGCCATGTCAAGAAATAGATATCACTGGGATGTAGAAATGCTACTTTATTGTTGTAGAGTATATTTACACAATCTTGAAACCCTGCCCAAAAAACTTCACCACCCCGTTTTTATGAACAAGAAGATCAAGAAAGGTCTGCTCCAACTCTCTTTCTCATGCTTTATACTTTCTCCATGCCAATTAATCATTTTACCCTTCCAACCTTTTTTTTCCAGGCCAGAATTAAATTCATCTACATTCATACTTGGGTTTTCTTCAACTCTGAAACAATAGTGAATAATTGAGAGGAAGGGGAAGGAGAGGTAGCAGTGGAATATGCATGCTGTGTCTTTGCAGAGGAAACAAAAATGCACATATTTGATCAGGATCTTTTATCTTAAGCTACTCGTTTTAGAAGTTATATATTAACCATTCTTTTACATTAGCTAATACAATAATGCATTGATTCAATTTAGAAGTACATACTGTAAATATTGTTTTGGAATTGCAATTTTCCCCTGAAAGACAGATCAGTGTCTTCCAAAATCCTGCAACACCTCTGCCTTAAGACTGAATCAGAATAGAGCTAGAAAGGACCTTGGAGGTCTTCTAGTCCAACCCCCTGCTCAAGCAGGAGACCCTATACCATTTCAGAGAGGTGCTGGTCCAGTCTCTTCTTAAAAATCTCTAGTGATGAAGCACCCACAAGTTCTAATGGCAAGCTGTTCCACTGGTTAGTTGTCCTTACTGTTAGGAAGTTACTCCTTAATTTCAGGTTGCTTCTCTCTTTGATTAGTTTCCATTCATTAATTCTTGTCCTGCCCTCTGGGGCTTTGGAACATAAGTTGATCCTCTCCTCTTTTTGGCATCTTCTTAGATACTGGAATATTGCTATCATGTTCCCCCTTGTCCTTCTTTTCTCTAGACTACCCAAACCCAACCTCTGCAATGGTTCTTCATATGTTTTAGACTGTTAAGCTAAATGTTATTTGTTCTATCACTGGTATGGGGATTTATAAAAGGTCAATTTTAGGGTGAAAATTTGACACATCTGGGCCTATAGGGGGAAGGATTAGTGGTCCAAGCCTCTTCTTCCAGAAACCTTTTTGATCTATAATCCCTGAACCCATTTTCTTGCTATGGCCTAGCTACTTGGAAGTTACTGCTATCTTTGGAATGTCCTGGTGTTCTTTCCTTAGTCTTATTTTATGAGAAAAATAGAGCTCCCTTAACTTGTACTGTTCTTCTGGCAAATAACAAGGTTTAAAATAGAAATCATGAAATGATTTCTGCACAAGAAACTTCTTCTAAAAAGTTTGAAGTTTGAAAAAGAGATCAATCTACAAGAGAAAAAACAAAATCAAGGGGTTTTTTTAATGGATGACTCAAAAGTTATACTTTGCAAAACTGCATGCAATTGTTTCAGTAGACTGGTATGCTATAATCAGTGAACTCCAGAAATACTGTTTTCAAGTTCTCCAAACTGATATTTGTGATGTAGGGTGGGTAGGCAAAGGGGATAATTTCAATTCTTACTGTATACCATAATATCACAATACATGTTTTATTATGTTAGTATTAACATGGTTAGGTAGAAGAATCAGTATCCTCAGATATTAGTAAAAAAAGAAGTAAGTCTTGAACTCAGACATTATGGTGATAATTTGCATATACAGACAAATAAAAGTAAGAGAGAACAAAGTTTCCACTGCACACACAACAAAATAAACCTAATGCTGGTTCCTGGTTGAAAACATGTAATTATTTCAACAGAAATAAACAATTCTTGAAAGAGATGCTCCCTTGTTTCTTTTTGGATTTATCTTTTTTCAATCAATAAAAGATGAGACTGTATGAAAATGGTAAATCCCACCAGCTTCTTAACACAACACTTCTACCTCTAATTTTATACCTCCAAACTGCAAATTTTTCCCTCCCGTTGAAAGAGTGGGTGTGGGGAGAAATCATCCTAAATGTCCAAATCCAGTTCTTGTCCTAATGAGAATATATATTTAGAAATAAATGCTATCTAAGTGGCTGGGAGGCTACTGTCAGCCTTCCTGGGCAATTAGGAATTTTATTAACAGACCACGTTACACACTGTCAGCGGGTAAGATAACATTTTTTTGCAAATGAATCCCATCCAGATAGGCTACAACAAGAAAAAGATCTGTATAAAGCCAGTGCTAAGACCAACTGCTCAGCACCTCTTATCTACATACCCCACCCTTCTTAATTAACCTAACATTCCCTCCCTCCACTAATTTCTCACGCCTCCTCCCCGCAGGCCTAATCGCAACTCCTCCCACTCCACTCCCTATGCATGCAACCCAACACCACCATCCCGCAGCACTCCTCCCCGAGTCAGCAGCCATCCTCCAACAGCATTCTAATAGAGATCTCTCAAACAGCCTTTGGCCCAATTAGAAGTCCCATGGGCCATAACGAATATAGCAGGTCAGCAATGTGTTGAACCATATCTCGGGCTTCACGCTGGGTGGTGAATCACTGAAGCCCAATAGCTACTTTGTAATAGCACTAGATTTCCCTTCTAGTTCCTCAACCTTTTCCTATTGGGCAAAGAAAGGGGGGAACTATGGGCATTACTGTAAAAGCCTTAGTAACTTGTATTCCTGAACTCAATATAAGGTCCTATTCAACCAATAAAAGAATAATAACAGTCTACCCAACATGACACAAACAACATAAACCCACCAAGCTATAATGATAGTGATTGGACTCAGTGCTATCCTTGGAATGAAAACTGGCTTTGCCAGAGCATTTATATAGTCTTTTTTTTTTTCAAATTAAGTAACTAGATCTAGTGGATAGAAGGAGGGGAGATAATGGCCATACTTTCCTGGATCTCATTTGAACAGGGTCACTTCCTTTCTTAAATGCTGTACTTGATTGTTCATGACATCTCTAGTTGCTCAGATATACAATACAATCTCTCAGGGAGCTGTGAGACTCAGGCAGTTAGATGTGGTAATGTGAACACTTCTCTTAAATGGTTTAAGCAGAACAAGCCATTCTTGCTATTAGTTCAGCTAGGGATGAACGAATCTGTCGGATTCAATTTTTCTCAGGTTCTTATTTTTATACTCTTAGATTCAGTTTGTTCTGTTTCCAGGTCAGTCTGAGTTTCTCAAAAAGACACTGTTGAAAACCTGAACATGTTTTGTCCATACTTCTATTAATATCTGCATGGATATAGATACACATTTGGCTAACATATTCATTTATGGTAGTTTTCCCTTTCCTTGATATAATTTGAATGTTATTTTCACAATATATCAATTTCTTCTGTATAACTTTCCATGCATTGCTTTTTCTATATGCATTTTTAATAGAAAAATTGCACTGAGGCTTAAAGCTTGAAATATTTTTGTTGTTGCTGTTCATTTATTTAGTCACTCTTTCTAACCCAGACTTTGTAAAAGACACTGCACATATATCTGAGAGAAGCCTGACAATAACAGGACAATGATGCCAGCAGGACCGAATCTGGCCCAGTAGATGGCTCAAGGCTAGACTTGATGCCCACTTCATCAGACAGGGTATCCTTATTTTTTTAACCAATTTCCTCACTCAGATATGACTAGTCATTTGGGTATCATAACTCAAGACCATTCTTGGGCAGAGACAAGCAATTGAGGTTATTATAGACACACAGATATATGACATGCTAATCAAACTACTTGCCCTTTTTTATATCCAAACATCAGCTATGTGGATAATTTACTGCAAAAATATTTGAGACTATTAATTATGGAACTTATGAGGCTATTTGGAATACTGAATCTCAGTCATGACATTTTTATTTTTTGCCACAAATCAGATTGAACATAATGACCAGCTCTTCTATGTTTTAAATCATTAGCAATAGTACATCACACACCCTGACCAACATGAACACAAGTTAACCATTAGAATTCTTCAGTTATATCTTTCAACTGCTCATATTTCACTGGTTCCAGGGAAGTTGATGGCATCAAAAATGTAGCAAACTCTAAAATGTATATGAAACAGTCTGAAATAGTATAGGGTCTCCTGCTTGAGCAGGCAGCTGGAGTAGAAAACCTCTAAGGTCTTTTCAACTCTGTTATTCTATGTTTTGCGATCTATTAAAGTCTCTGTGACTTACCTAGTATTGTGTTGCTTCATCCCAGAACTGAAGATCATGACATAACCTCTTCAAGAATTTAGCAGCAAAACAAAGTTGTGAGAAGGAATATGAAATCACAAAAAAAGATTTGTTGTGTTTAAAGGTTTCTATCTTTAGCAATAATGCCATTACAAAAATTGACCCTTGAAATTTTCCTGATACAGATTACATTTGATAGTCATATTTCTACTCTTGTTTCTACAGCATCAATATATATGATGAAGGAATCTAAATTAGCGGAGCTGATTCAAATTGAACACTCAAGGAGCTGATGAATAGTTTAGTGCTAATGTTGGCCCAGGCAGTTTTGTGGGAGATCAATAAAGAAAACAAAATCTACAATAAGCTATCAGTATTGTGATAAATGTGTATGTATCTGTGACTAAGCCAAGCCTAGAACATAATGTAGAACTTAGTCACCATATTTTAACAAGCATAACACTGAAAAGGGTGCTGAAAATTGAAATGAAAATAATTAAGAGTCATTCTCCTATGAGGAAATATGCCACCTTATGCCTCCTCCAGACTGCAACAGTTGGAGCTTATTAGCGGAGTAGGAAACACTGAATAAGGATATCATATACAGTATGTATATTTGAAGGATATTTACCTAACATGGTTCCCTCCTCCTTCTCCTCTCCTTCCCCCCCCACCCCCTCCCCGCCCCTGTCTCACTCACATATCTTGTTACTGGACCCTTTCTTTCATTCCATAAATGATGAGAGCTTTTCTTCACAAAAAAAATATAGATACACTATAAAATGTACAACTAAAAATATACTGAAAAAATATTTAGAAGCCACAAAAATATGGCTATGCAGGCAGTTACATATGCTCCATGATGTGTGCAAGTTGTACCTCTGCTCATAACTTGCTTTGGACTTTTCCATGAGCATTTGATTGGTCACTACAGGAAGTACATGTTGGGATCTAATTGTTGTTTTCTAATAAATTGCTTCTAATATTCTTAGGATTCCCAGAAGTGACCCCAGGAGAAGCAAAGGAAACGAAATTATGAGTACTGGCATCATATATCATGACCTATCTGATGCAAATTACATATATGGTAGGCCAGTATTCAACCACTTCTTCCTGCTGGTCAGGATCCAAGCTTCCACGCAAAACCCAAAAAACTTTGTCCTGATTTGTGCTTGCTTTGCTGGTAAGTAGAAGATTTATTGTTGTAGGAAAGCTTTTTCCAGGACATAAGAGGTTTTACAGTTTTTGACCAAAAGAAATAATCTTAAATTTATCCAAGAGGACTTTGGGAAGAAAGCTGAAAAAGAAATAAGAATGGAGGCAATGGTTGGCAATGAAATGGATCTAAGGAACTTTGGATATTGATGATGAATTGCTGGTTTGAGGACAAAATAACATGAATTATGATCCTAAAATAGATTGGGCAATGTTTATACCCTTGAAGGCTTGCTAGTTATTCAAAGTGAAGAAAAGCATGGAGATCTTCATGGCATAAAATCTGCCCAATCCACTGGAATGAAGGGGAAGAAAATGAAAGGTTTCACCAGCTGTCAGTAGAGGTGTCTATGTGAACAAGAAGGAAATGTTGAAAAAGTCATGAATATACATTCAAATTGTGGGAATGAAATATTTTGGGAAATATTAAAAGAGGAAGAATATTATATTTCCCCAAAGGAGAAATGAAAAAACATGTTCTTAAAGGCAGAAAGCAGCCCCAGTCGCCCTGTCCTAGGAAAACAGCCTCAAGCAAAGAGCCCGGTCTCTTCTGGAATAGAGACTTTGTATCCATTCAGAAAGACTGGGCCAATCTATTCATAAACAAAATGTCTTAAGCACATGCTCACAGAACCAGTTGTTAAACCGGTTGCAGCCTACCATTGCACAAGGCTCATAGCATTGCACAACCCCCTGGAGCATCTCAATCACAAAATCCCAGAACTTTGTAAGATCCATCCACTCACTCAGCTAATTGGACTCTCTCTCTCTCTCTCTCTCACACACACACACACACACACACACACACACACACCAGAAACATATTGCTCTCGCTGAAGTTTCTGGAAAACCAAATAAATAGAGGTCTTCTTTCTATGTGACCTACCTTCATTTTATTTCCAGTGTCTTTCTCACAGCTTGGAACCAGACCAGATTTTTTTTCCAATAAGACAACAAATTTTTTTTCCAACAAAATCCATCAAGACCATCTGGACAATTCCATGACCAACCCATAGATGGCCTCTAGCAGCTCAGGCAGGGAGATTGTTACATAAGCAGGAAGGCTGATACAGTAACAATTATCCCATCAGCTCCTGTAAGCCTATCTTCAAAGACAAGGGTCTCACAATCAGATTATTGTGGAATAGCACCCTGAAGGCCAACAGAGATTCCCAGATGACAACTGCTCCCCTTTCTTCCTGCCCTGGGGCTTTGGCTGGAGGAATACCCTAAACCGATTCAGACACATTTCAGATAGGGATACTCCCTCTCTGGATCCTAATCAACTCTTGGCAATTCATACCAGGTCAGTAATGAGGTCACAAACAAGAAGAGCTATATTTTTAACTGACCTGGCATCAACTGAAAATCCGAGCCTGTGTTGTCTGCTGAAGTTAAAATCACACCAGAAGCTGCAAAAATGTAGAGTTGTTTTAGGCGGTCTTGAGTACAAAAAAGAAAAAAGAAATGTTCTTGCCTTGCAGTTTAAATAGCCCAGTAGGAGGGAGTAATTAGTAAAGAAATGCATTACATTTAGTTTGCTTGTTAGGTCAAGCTAAAAAATGAAATTGCTTATGCTTCCTATTTTAATATGCTGCTTAATAAAAGGATTTTAAAAATCCAAAAGGCCTTATGCACTGTGTCATAACAGCAATTCCTAAGAACTCAGAAAATAGTGTGGTCACAGCATAACTGCACCATTTTTGTTAAGGTAGTGTATTATGATGTATCTATTATTTTTTTGATATCTCATTAGGTTGTTATCAATGCCAATGAGGTTTCTCACTAGCTTATTTAAATTTGTTGAGTGAGGTTTTTTTAGTGTCTACATTTCATTAAAGTATATTCAGTTATTATCAATTCATTGTATGTGGTATATTTTTCCCACACAAGCCCAACTGAGATTAGTAGACTTCATAACAGAAAGTGTAAACTGCCTTGAAGCCTAACAATGCTCATAGCTGCAGATTTGAGTAGAACAAGCTTGTAAATTCTTGTACCAAGTTATATGTGAAAACAATCCCATTTTATTTCAATGTGGGAAATGAAATCAGAGCCCCACTCTGGTAATGAATATTATTGTTATTGTTATTAAAACTTTTATACTGCCCCCTCTCCCAAATAGGGAGTGGTGAACAGCCATAATAAAATACAATTGATATAAATTTTAAAATGAATTAAAAGAGAATTGCCCGGCTGAAATTAAAAGTAAAACCAATAAAACCCCGTTAAAAATGAAGATTTAAAAATTAAAACCCTACTAATGGGACTAGGCCAGACCAGCCTGCTGAAAAAGGTGGGTCTTCAGTGCGCGCCGGAAGGCCCATAGGTCAATGATGGTCCATATCTCCATAGGAAGCTCATTCCAGAGGGAGAGTGCCCCCGCAGAGAAGGCCCGAACCCTCGGAGCTGCCAGCCAGCATCACCCAGCTGGCGGCACCCTGAGGAGGCCCACCCTGTGGGAGTGCACTGGCCGGCGGGAGACCGATGTTGGCAGTAGGCGGTCCCGTAAGTACCCGGGTCCCAAGCCATGGAGTGCTTTAAAGGTGATCACCAACACCTTGAATCGCACCCAGAAGGCCACCAGAAACCAATGCAGCTCATGCAGGAGCGGTGTAACATGGGAGCTCCAAGAAGCCCCCAAGATCACCTGCGCGGCCACATTCTGCACCAGCTGAAGCCTCTGGATGCTCTTCAACGGGAGCCCCATGTAGAGAGCATTGCAATAGTCTAGGCGGGAGATGACGAGGGCAGAAGTGACTGTGCACAATGCACCCCGATCCAGAAAGGGCCGCAACTGGTAGATCCGGCGGACCTGACATAAGGCCCCCCTGGCGACGGTTGCTATATGGTCTTCTAACGACAGCCGTACATCCAGGAGGATGCCCAGATTGCGTGCCTTCTCCGTGGGGGTCAAAATTTCTCCCCTCATGGCCAGCGATGGAGTAAGCTGCCTGTATCTGGGGGCAGGAAACCACAGCCATTCGGTTTTGGTCGGGTTGAGCCAAAGCCTGTTAAGACCCATCCAGCTCCGCACGGCCTCCAGGCACCAGGTCATCACTTCAACGGCTTCGTTGGGGTGGCCTGGGGTAGAAATGTATAACTGAGTATCATCAGCATACCGATGAAACTCTACCCCAAAGCCATGGATGATCTCATCCAGCGGCTTCACATAAATGTTAAACAGAAGGGGCGAGAGCACAGACCTCTGAGGGACCCAACCTCTGCCCCCTGCCAACACAAATTGTGAGTGGTCGGAGAGGAAGGAGGAGAACCACCACAACACGGTGCCTCCTACTCCCAACCTTCCCAACCGCTGCAGTAGGATACTGTGGTCGACAGTATCAAAAGCCACTGAGAGATCTAACAGGACCAGGATAGAGGAGCAACCCCTGTCCCAGGCCCTCCAGAGATCATCCACCAATGCGACCAACGCCGTCTCCATGCTGTGCCCAGGCCTGAAACCCGATTGGAGAGGATCTAGGTATACCGTTTCCTCCAGGTGCTGAGGGAGCTGTCGCGCCACCACACTCTCAACAATCTTCGCCACAAAGCGAAGGTTGGAGACCGGCCGATAATTTGATAATAATGTTGGGTCCAGGGATGGTTTCTTGAGGAGGGGCCTCACCACCGCCTCTTTCAAGGTGGCAGGCAAAAACCCCTCACTCAAGGAAGCATTGATAATACCCTGGAACCAACCTTGTGTAACCTCCTGGGTGGCCAAAACCAATCAGGAGGGACACGGGTCCAGTAAATATGTGGTGGTGTTAAGCCCACCCAGAATCCTGTCCATGTCCTCTAGGGTCACAGGATCGAACTCCCCCCAAATGACCTCACCAAAATCCGCCCCCACCGTCCCACCCAGAGTTGTCCAGTGAGAGTCCAGCCTGTCCCGGATCTGAGTGATTTTATCCTGCAGATATCTAGAAAAATCCTCAGCCCATGTGTCTATACACACACACACACACACACACACACACACACACACATACATACATATCTCCATGCTTAATGGGTTGATTATACACTTATTGATGACAATTGCACAAAATCAGATCTGCAGCAATATACTTAATATACAATATTACTTAGATGTAGGTTTCTGTTTGTTTATTTTTAGAGACAGTAACATGGAAAAAATCATTTAATTGTCTTCCAAGGTCTTTGTTTCAAGAATTCCAAGAATATAAGCTTTCCTTTGATGAATATTAATTTTCAAAACTTCAACAACTTTAATTATTGACTAGGACCAGTAAGAATTCCAACAATATCAAATATTGATACAACATCAATATAAATAAGATAATATTGAATAATATTGATAAGATATATACCAGAGACAGTTTGGTCTAATGGTCAAGGCAGAAAGCAAGAACTGTGAGTTTTAGTTCTGCTTTAAGCATGAAAAGCAGTTGAGTAACCTTGGGCCAGTCACTCTCTCTCAGCCCAATTCACCTCATAAGGTAGTTATTGTGGGGAAAATAGGAGGAGGTATGTATCTAATACATTGGGTTAAAAAATCTAAAAAATAATAAAAAATAACAGAAAATAGGACCAAGTATAACATTCAGATACAGTTAGAGCTGGATTTTCACCAGCTGTGCCAATATGACATTCCTAATAAATTCTTACTTTGAGGAAACTCCAGGCCTCAGAATTTTGATTGAATTGGGTCTGTTACTTGGGACCCTGACAGCAATGACAAAATGACAAAAATAGTTTCTACTGCAAAAGTGATCCTGAAAACAGGGACTATAGTTCTGTGCTTGCATACTTGAAAGTAATACCTCCAGAGTTCAGTGGACTTATGTTTTTACAGAACCATACAGAACCATACATATACTTACAAAGGGATGTAGGACTATTCCTAGTTCTAGGACTGATCTTCCAGAAATACTCAGAACAAGTAAGTGCAATAATGGGTTAACTTTTTGTGTGAGCATCAAGATCTTAGAAAGAGACCCCAAAAAAACAAAAATGTTCATAGGAAAATTTGAGGCCAATTTTAAAAGCCAAGCATTTTTCAGAACATAGAAATGAGCAAGCCAGTAGTTTGCAATCCATATCCATTTCACAGATGTTATTTCATAAATATTTTTCATTTTCTGCTTTAACATCAGCTTGTTTTCTAAAAATGTAGGAAAATTTGTATTTAAATAAATATATTTTATGTGTACCGTGCATTTATCCCAAGGTATGCATTTTTAGATGCATTACAAGTCAATATGCACTTGCTAGCACATAATAAAAAAAAATTAAATCCTAAAATACACATTTTAACGTGAACTTTGATAATATTTAGCTGAGGATTGCATTATGAAAATCTAAAGAAGGGCAAAATCTGAAGACTATTTTAGTCTAGGAGGAGTAAATCAGTTCAGTTTGCACTGCATCAGAAATGTTTAAAAGGGTTTTTTAATGCATCAGGATCTTTGCATTTCTACTTAGTAATGGAGCTTTTAAAGTAATCCTCTTTAAATAATACTTCAGTACATAGCAACTAAGTCTTTAAAAAGTCTTCATTCTGCAGGAGTCGTAATGTACATTAGCACAAAGCAAAAAGGCTGCATATGATCTCACAATGAATAAAATATAGGCACTGTTTTCTCAAAAAAAAAAAAAAAAGCAAGGATATATGTTGCATGTAAAAAGTGTAGAAGATGCAAAACTCTTCACAGACCTACTCACACTCTTCAAAATTTCATTTTTTGCACCAATAGCTTAATAACCCAAAAATGAATGTGGCACCACTAGAATTTTACACTACACCATCAGGATGCTGGTGGTGGGTATTGCTGCAAGCTGCATCATTTAACAGAACAGCACGTATACTTCTTCCTTTAAAAAAAAATATCAAACAACACTATTAGTATTTTTTTTTCTTTAAGTTAGCAACAGATATTTTGCTGTTCTTATTTGTAGGTCATCTGAGAGAAGACATTTCTTTATTCTGTCATTCATTGCAGCTAGAGACAGGAATTGATTATAAAATATTCAAAAGATTAGGAAAAGTGCTAGCATTACAATATTTGAATAGAATGGCTGAAAGCAACAGGAAGTAATGGAATGGAGAGATAAATGGGATTCTTATCTCAGTGGCCTCTAAAGCTGTTTGCTGGGAAGAATACATGGAAGGAGCATGATTCAAAACTTGATAGTAAAGGTATAAATACAGTGTCAGCTATGGAATTCATCGCTGCCACATAGTTGGAGAAAGTGGGAAGAGGTTGATGTTTATTGAGTAGCTTTTAGTAGACAAAATATATTATTTTGATAGTTCAAGGTTACAGAATGTGGCGCAGAAAGTATAAGAACTTACTTTGGGATTGATGCATTTGATGTGGTGATATGGAAAAGGGGGGTGGTTTGTAGGTTGGGACTTTGTGGGGAAGCCGGGAAGATTTAGTTCTGGATTTCCACAGTATGTGCCAGGTCCTATTCTAATATAAGTACTTTAAGATGACGTGTGTGTTGGAGTTACTGACAGGAATGGATTTTCCCTGGAATGCTGACACTCAGTTGACATTAGGGAAAAATACATTCCTAAGGGATTAGAAATTATGTGAAGAACTGCAATGTTATTTCTGTGTTCAAGTCTATTCCTGTCCTTCTTACAATAAAAAATTGTAAGAATAAATAAACAACAACTACACATATATTTCACTGCTCATGATCAGAATTTGAGATCACATTTTTTTTTTACATTTAAAAGGGCAAATTTCTGAAAATCGGGAAGATTTTTTTTATTTCAAAAATGTGCCATGGGAATGTGATAATTTTTGTCAGATTGAACAAAATCTAAATAGAGTAATTATGACTGTACAAATGTGGATAATCACTGAATGACAGCAAAGAGATATAGATTTGTTTTTAGACTGCCCTAATAAGCCATGATGTTTTAATAAGTCTTTGATTAAAGAGTATGAATGGTCTTTTACAACAGAGAAATGTCCTCACAGGGTAACTTCTTTTCATTTATTTTCCTGGTATTATTTTTTTTTTGTAATAGATACTCCAAAAATAGAAATCAATATTTAACCATATTCTAGAAAATGTTATATTGATTTTGCTGCAGAAAATAATGGAGAAAAATTGTCCCATGCTCTGAATGATTATATACAGTAACCTTATAGTGTGTAGTAGCTGAAATATAATTAAGGGCTTTGATATTCTGGAATGATTTAATTTATAACAATATGAGATTTTGCATGATGCTTTCACCATTTTCAATGGTGCTGCATGCAGGAAATGAGCTCGGGAAATAAGAGGGTTATATTTGTTGAGTATGCAGAAAAATAAAATAATAGAACTGATGAGGTGAGTACTAAGTTATATTTTTTACTAATGCCAGAAATCATATCATTATTGTGCCTGGTAGTCATGTAGCTCATCTACTTTTTATTGCTTTCTAAATGCTGAAGCTCATTTTCAGCCATGGATAATAAGTAGTATGTTATTTTTGCAAGGAATGGATGTTTGTTGAAAGAAACAAAAATGTCCATACATCATATATATCGTATTTCCATTTTGTTATATGGAATTAGTTGATGTTTAGGTGGGACAAAAGAAACAGAGAAGCAAGTTGAAGGCAATTGGATTGAAGTATGCAAGTATTAGGTGTGTAAAACATGAAGAAAAAGGATCAAGAATGAATGGGTGATAACTAAGTATGGATTGGATACAAAAGTGAACAATCTTTATGAATGAAATGTGTTGAGGCAGTTAGGTCATACACAGAAATGAATGAAGATCACACTGCAAAATAATTATCTGAGGACAGAATGAAAATGAAAGAAATGTTTTATAAAGTTATGGCTGATGAAGTTGATGAGAACCTCAAAAGTACGTAGGTGATAAGTTTAAATAACAGACAATATATGAATTGAAGACAGTGGAAACAAGAACTATTGGCAAGAATAAAAATGAATGAAGAAATGTAAGGAATTGTGTTTGCTAATCTACTTTTAATGTTGCTTCTTTTTTCATACTTTTAATTTCTTTGGCTTGCTATTTCCCATTTGTTTCCTGCATTGTGGCTAACTTTGTTTGACTTGATAGTTCTGTCTACATTAATATATTGCATGCATGAATTTAAATGTTGAGCATTTATGAGTCTGCTATAAGGAGCTATTTTATGTAACACTTGTTTGTCCTACAATGAGATTTCTTCTTTCCATCAGCACTTTTTTAGAAGCTTGTAGTGAATTGTTCCTGAAGTATTTTAAAATGCATACTTTTAAAAATACATACAATTTATTTTTCCTGACAGTCAATGATGCAGAAATAGGTTCTTAACAACCATTTTTATCAGTATGGACTTTAAAAAGAGAAAGCAAAGATACTGATGTTAATTTCATCTATTGCTCTGTGTTTGCTGGTGTAATGGAAAATTCAATGTATACAATCAAATGTAGGAGCAAAATCAGTACACAACTTAACAAAATAAGAGATAATTGCAAAGATAGAAACAACTTAAAAACATCCAAGTTACCTAGGAGCTTGCTCTTCCTGAGACCATCGTCTGTGAACTGAACTTAAATATCACATTTCGATTCTTACTATGTTACAGAGCTCCTGATTATGACATCGGACATGTAAACAAGGTAAATTCACTACTAACATGGACAACATCCTGCCCACATGCTTTTATCTTTCTTGGTGACTTCAATCTACCTCATATTAACTGGACCCTAAACAAATGTACAACAGAACCCATACATGCAATCTTCTACAATGCCGTAACAAATCTAGGACTGGAACCAACAATATTAGACTAAATAACTGCCTAAATCTCATCTTCTGCAGTAGTTTGAATTCAATTTATGGAATACAAATTAAAGAACCCTTTTCTAACAGTGACCACAACATGACTGACTTTTGTCTCAACATACGTCCACACAAAAATCATCATGACAAAATCCACAATTATAACTTCAAAAAAGGTAACTATGATCTTATAATCAATGATCTCTCTTGCCTTGATTGGCAATTTCTGTTCACTGGATGCAATACTGTTGAACAAAAATACAACATATTTTTACTTGAAGTCAAAAGAGTCATCAACCTATATGTACAATAACAACTCCCAAAACCAGAAAAAACAGATTATCCATAATAATAAAGAAACTTCAATCCAAAAAGAGATCACTTTGGCAGAAAAACAAATCTGGTCACGTTGCCAACTTCAAAAGACGATACAAAAATTTATGCCACCAGATAAAGTCTGAATGCACCGAGTATCACATTAAACAAGAGGAAAACCTTCTACGCACCAATTCCACCCACTCTTTCTACAATTTTGTAAATAACAAACTAAAAGACTCAAGGTCCATCCCACCCCTGAAAGGACCAAATGGTAAAGACTGCAACAACTACACCATTAAAGCCAACCTCTTTAACACATTCTTTGGCTCAATATTTGTAAACAGTAATGGATCATGCCCACTATTTCCTAGTCGAACCACAGGCAACTACAATGATCTAATACATATTGATTTTACAGAAGACAGTGTTGAAAAAGCACTATGCAATCTGCACAAAAAGGGAGACCCCAACCTAATTGAAAATTATAGACTAATCTCTGTATGCTGCATTATCTGTAAAGTCATGGAATCAATTATTAACCAATCCATTATCCTTCACTTAGAGACAAACAACTTACTCTCTAATAAACAATTTGTTTTTTTAAAAAAAACTATCCTGTAATCTGCAACTCTTACACTGCAAAAACATATGGACTACACAACTCAATCAGGGCAAAGCAATAGATGCAATCTACATAGACTTCTGTAAAGCCTTTGATTCAGTGGTACATGACAAACTACTACTAAAACTAAAATCCTATGGTATCTCTGGACACCAGCATAACTGGTCGAAATTGGGAGCATCCTATCAAATTCTGTACCTGTCAACAGTGGTGTCCCCCAAGGCATGGAATCAATTATTAACCAATCCATTATCCTCCACTTAGAGACAAACAACCTACTCTCTAATAAACAATTTTAAAAAAAAAACAACTATCCTGTAATCTGCAACTCTTACACTGCAAAAACATATGGACTACACAACTCAATCAGGACAAAGCAATAGATGCAATCTACACAGACTTCTATAAAGTGTTCTAGGACCAGTTCTCTTCATACTCTACATAAATGACCTCTGCGATCATATTAAGAGCGACTGCGTTCTCTTCGTTGATGATGTAAAGCTGTTCAATACCACAGAAAATACTGCTACCCTTCAAAAAGACCTCAACTATGTATCAGAATGGTCAAACAAATGGCAACTACAAATCTCAACAAATAAACACTCTATTTTACATATTGCCAAAATAATCAGAAAATAAAATACCAGCTGAATAGTCAAGACTTTGTTGATGATCCAAACTCTGTCAAGGACCTTGGAATTCTCATCTCAAATGATCTAAGTGCTAGAGCCCACTTTAACTACATAGCAAAAAAGCATTAAGAGTTGTTAACCTAATCCTATGCAACTTTTTCTCTGGTAATATCATGCTACTAACTAAAGCATACAAAACATTTGCTAGACCAATACTCGAATACAGCTCATCAGTCTGGAACCCATATTATGTATCTGATATTAACACTGTTGAGAAAGTCCAGAAATATTTCACAAGAGTTCTACACTCCTCCACTCATTGCAGAATATTTTATGCAGCCAGACTTGAATTTCTAGACCTAGAAAGCGCAGAACTACACCGTCTTTGGTCCAATCTAAGTATAGTATATAAAATCATACATTACAATGTCCTACCTGCAAATGAATACTTCAGCTTCAACCATAACAATACAAGAGCACACAATAGATACAAACTCAAGGTTAACTGCACCAAACTTGATTGCAGGAAATATGACCTCAGCAACAGAGTGGTCAATGTCTGGAACACTCTACCTGATTCTGTGGTTTCTTCCCCAAACCCCAAAAACTTTAACCTTAGACTGTCTACTGTTGACCTCACCCCTTCTCTAAGTGGTCTGTAGGGGGCATGCATAAGCGCACCAACGTGCCTACCATCCCTGTCCTATTGTTTTTCTTTTTATTTCTTTTATTTTTCTTATATGTAACCATTTCATGTATCCATAACTATGTTTATATTTATACCTGTTATCTTGTAAGCAATTGACAAATCAATTTTTTTTTAAAAAAACTAGAATTTGGACACAAATGCTTGTAGAAAGTAGCTGGCCCTTTAAATAACAAACCAGTCTTATGGGCCCAGAGAATATCACCTAATCCCTATAAGCCAATAGGCGAAAAAGGGATTCTGTCAGGTTTGGGGCTCTTTGATGTGTCTGGAACCTGGGGCAAAGGTGCTGCCTCAAGCAAGGCTGGAAAATAAGGAGTTGTTGGTGTTGGTGTTGTCGCTTAGAATTATATACAGCAGTTGTTTTGTTTTGCTTTGTTTTTTTGCTTGAATCCTGGAATTGACTAGTTGTCTTCTATCACATTCCTCAGCTTGGCTGAACTATTGACTTCTAAAAGTTTTGTAGCTTCTTGTGGTTTAATCAATCTGAAGATGGAGTGAAGATTTCTTCTTCAATCTTCTCTTGCTTCCCTCGGAGATCTGGTGGGAAAGTGAGAAATTGATTTGCAACAATAGGGTGGTGGCAATAAGGGGACCTATTTTTCTGCTCATTGTTTATCCCCACATGCAGGTTACTTCAGAACCAGACTATTCAAGAGGGGGTTTGTTTTGACCTTCACATACCTTATTGCAGTACATATCGAGATACGGGGTGGATGACTTTTCCATGTTTTTCCAGGAGGGAGAAGGAATTCTCTAGCAGTTTCAAATAATATTGCTACTACTTTTAAAAAAGGTTCTATAAGAGGATTTATTTACTCTGTGATGTCTTTCCTTCATATTTGCTGAATGGCTGCAAATCATTGGAGACATTATTGCATTAGAAAAGGAAAAAAAAATGACATATACTCTTCTTTCTCTTTGCAAGATCCAGAAAGCTACATAGCTTCCCCTTTGTAGCCATTCTGTAAATATTTCATCATCTCTCCCCTGCCTGTTAAAGGATTATTACTCAGAGGCAGTTTGGGTTGCTATTGATTCCTCCCTTTGGGAGTCCCCTTAAGATGGCTACTTGGATCAGTCAACTTGTGTGTTTAGGTATGACCACTGAGAGAAAGAAAGTAAGGGCTCTAATTGGGGTTGTTGGTTTTCATAGGTGGTTTGGTAGTTTTTATTGGTGTTATGAGGTTTGTTAAGGAGATGGGATTGAGCAAAATATTATATTCTCTATAAATAAATATTAGTGCAATTACTGGGAGAGAAAAATACAGTGTAATGGGAGATTAAAATTTAACCTTTCCAGGGAAAGAAGAGGATCCCTTTACATCTTCTTTTCTTCTGTGATGGTCTATCAAGGAAGTAAAAGTGAGAATAACGATAATTTCTCAGTGCAATGGTCTTGTTTTTGTTTTGTTTTGTTTTTGCATTATACAGTTGCTGATAAAAACCTTATTATCCAAGTGCTGACATTTCATGTATTGGGGAGACCTGGAATTAATTTCTTCTAGCTCTGCCTACATTAGGTTAAGGCTGGAGGGGGTATGTGACCTGATGCTGACATAAAGAAATCAATGTATGCGCATGTAAAAATATAATTAGTATACCCCCTTAGTAAAATAAAAGCAAATTGCATCTGTCCCATTGTTTCTTGCAATAATCTGCCAATTTTGAGTGTCTGCTATTGTGGCTGGGATGACACACTTGTGTATATGAACTATAAGTATACTGTTCATAATCCTGCACAAGTGATCTAGCTATCATGACCTCTACTGTGACAGTGGTGTGCTTTAGGTTTTTTATTTGGGGAAGGGGTGTCATAATGAAGTTGCCACATAGATTTCTTGTTTATTCATGGGAATCTTTGAGAGGGCTTAATGTATATAATGATGTCATCATGCAAACATCATTCTTTTCATACTTATATCAGACATTGTGGTATTTCATAACAGTATCATTATGCGTGTGCCATATTTTGCTACCACCGTAGCTGTGTCTACTGCAATGATCATAAACCTGTTGCAATTGGTATTTGACTTTGCACATACAAGAAGGTACATACTGTATTTGATATTTTGTTCAGGTGAAGCCAGTAATCTGACACTGGGATTTCTGACATGAAATTGTGAAATTAAAAATACTGTAACTGTTTTTATTCTTTTATATTGGGGGGTTTATTGTTTGTAAACTGTCCAGGTCATTGAGAATGTATCAGCTGCCATAGTAAAATAGATAGATAGATAGATAGATAGATAGATAGATAGATAGATAGATAGATAGATAGATAGATAGATAGATAGATAGATAGATAGATAGATAGATAGATAGATAATAGATGATGGACATACATTGTGAATTGGGGTTACTATAAATCTCGGTAGACATAAAGGCTTAGTCAAAATGATTCAGCCTAAGTACTTAGCAAATTGGACAATATTCCAAGTGTCTCAAGGAATTTCCCACCTCAACTGTAGCAATATTATTTAAATCCTAGCTAATTTATGAAAAACAGAAATGACACATCAATTCACTTCTAGTATCTTTCTCCTTCTAACAAAAGTAAATCATCAACACTGTAATGGAAAAGCCAGAAGAGAGGCCATAATTACATTCTCTTTAACATGATTCAAATATAACTTTTCCCGTCTTGATTATTGCAATGCTCTCTACATGGGGCTCCCCTTGAAGAGCATCCGAAGGCTCCAGTTGGTGCAGAGTGTGGCTGTGCGGGTGATTCTGGGGGCTTCTCTTAGCTCCCATGTTACACCACTCCTGCGCAAGCTGCATTGGCTGCCAGTAGCCTTCCGGGTGCTATTCAAGGTGTTGGTGGTCATCCATAAAGCGCTCCATGGCTTGGGACCCGGGTAATTATGGGACCACCTTCTGCCACCATCGGCCTCTCATCAGCCTGTGTGCTCTCACAGGGTGGGCCTCGTTGGGGAGCCGTCAGCTGGACGATGTTGGCTGGTGACCCCGAGGGTATGGGCCTTCTCTGTGGAGCACCCTCCCTTTGGAATGAGTTGCCCCTGGAGATACAGACTATCCCTGACCTGCGAACCTTCAGGCGCGCATTGAAGACTCATCTTTTTCAATGAGCCAGTCTGGCCTAACAGTATTGCACAATCTTAAATTTGTTATCTTATAGAACCTTGTTTTTATTATTTTTACTATTTTTTAACTTCAGCCATTGATTTAATTTGTTTTAATCTATTTTTAAATTTTAAGTTTTTTTGTATTGTTTTAATTTGGCTGTACACCGCCCCGAGTCCCAAATGGGAGAGGGAGCAGTATATAAATTAAATAAACATAACATAATATAACTTACTGTATATTCAGGAATTCTCTACAACAGCAGTCCTCAAGCTTGATGGCTTGGCAGCCTGGTAGGGGGCAGAAGGATACTAAACTGTGAGAGTGGTGGGCTAGCATGCATGTGTGTGCAGCTCAACTTGCACAAGCTGCAGGTTGGCATAAACACGCATGCATATACAGCTTGACTTGCACAAGTTGAGCTATGCACACACATGCACACACGCCAAACCACCTCTCTCATAAGTCGAGCTGTGCAGCTCAGTTGTGAATGGCCCGATAATGGGCTGTGGCTCAGGAGTTGGGGACCACTGCTCTACAAAATAGAAAGTATTATATTTGAAATATTATCTGAGTCATGCTTGACTCCCATGGATTTTATAACTACATGGAGATGTAATTATCTTGGCAGCATCAGCTATGCTTTTTAGCCATTGCTTTCATTTGGGATAGTTTTCAGTTTATGAGGACATTGACCCTGATGCAGAGAGAGAGAGAGTTAAGATGGCGACCGGAGGTCGGCTGGGAGAGCTCCTCCAAGGCAGCCAGACGGGGGGATGAGTTCCCCCCCCCGGGTCCTCCCCACCTGTGGCAGGGGTGGCGAGGGGTCCCGTGGGGGGGTGGGCAGCCCCCGTGGCTGAGGTGTGTTGCTGGAGGACGGTGCTTGGCGTCCAGCGGCTCGGCGTCTGGCGATGTGGTGTTCGGCGGCTTCCGTTCAGCACCCGGCAGCGTGATTCTCGATGGCTCTGAGGGCTTGGGCTCGGCGTCTGATGGCTCGTCGAGCTTCCCCCGCTCCGGGCCCTCCCCACCTGTGGCAGGGGTGGTGAGGGGACCCGTGGGGAAGTGCGCAGCGTCCGGGCCATGGCGTGACAGACCCGGCGCTGCGCCAAATGGACTATGTCCGCCATTTGGCGGCTCGGCAGCTTGGCGCTCAGCGGCTTGGCGTTCGGCGCCGTTTGGCGGCTCGGCGGCTTGGCGTTCGGCGGCGTTTGGCGGCTCAACCTATGGCGGCTTGGATGACCCGGTATTTGGCGGCCGGTGGAGTTTTTCCCCCCCTGGGTCCTCCCCACCTGTGGCAGGGGTGGTGAGGGGACCCGTGGGGGGGTGGGCCCCCGGGCCACGGCATGGCAGGCCTGGCGCTACGCCCAGCGGCAGTGGCTATCGACTTGTGCCGCGGGGAAGCGGCGTTGGAGGACTATGTGCCGGAGGACTATGCTTGGCGTCCAGCGGCTTCATGTTCGGCGATCTGGACGGGGTGTGGAGTTCTCCCCCTCTCGGGTCCTCCCCACCTGTGGCAGGGGTGGTGAGGGGGCCCGGGGGGGGATGGGCAGCCCCCGTTGTAAAGGTTTCAGCCGATCTTGGAGACCGTCGTCGTCATTGAGGTCAGGGTCGGAGAGCTGTTTCTATAGCTGGAGCTGAGGATGGAGGATTGCCCCCACGATTTTCACCTGTTTGGAGGCGGCGGGGGCGGCCTGGACTTGAAGCTGGTCATCGACAAGAGAAGATCTTGCCCGGGACGCTGTCTTATTCGAGGAGAGATCTATGGGCCCTGAGACATGTCCCCCTGTCTCGGGAATGGCCCTCTACTCTCTCGAGGGCCCATCTCAAGGACGGATTATGGGATCCGGAGGGATGGTGGGGTTTTAAGAGGCGTAGGAGGGAGGGGTTTCTTAAAAAAATTTTATTTAGATTTTTAAGGGGGTTAGGTAGGTCCGGGCGGGAGTTGGGGGACAACTCGCCAGAGACTGGGACCAGGCCGGGGGTTGAGCATGGCCGGGAGAGTCGGAATCCGGGTGGCTCTGTATTGAGGATGGGGGGGGTCATCGGGGAGGGTGGAATTAAATTCATTGAGACGGTGAGTGGGAGGGGCAGATTTGGCGGTTGTAGGGGGCCATATTTTGTGTCGGGAGCGCGCCCTCGCTATTTGCTTGCTGTGGCGCGCTCCGACCCCCTTGTCATCTCCCGTTCCCCAGGGGGTTTGAGCAATCGGGCCCTGGGCCTTCGGCTGATGTTATGTAACGCCAGGTCCGTTGTTAATAAAGCCCCCCTCGTTCATGATCTGATTTGTGAGGGGGGTGCGGACCTGGTGGGAGTTACCGAGACCTGGCTGGGCCAGGAGGGGGGAGTCCCCCTGGTGGAGATGTGTCCAGCCGGGTTTCGGGTTTTTCATCGGCCGAGGGCCCAGGGGAGGGGAGGGGGGGTTGCGGTGGTTATTAAGGAGGATCTGTGTCCGAGGGAAGCCACTGTGTCTCAGACAACCGGGTGTGAGCTCCTTTTTGTGAAGTTCGGTTCCAAGGTTCAGGTGGGCTTGCTGGTCGCATACCTGGCTCCTTGCTATGCGGCAGCGGCCCTGCTTGAGCTCCTTGAGGTTATAGCTGGCGTGGCAGTTGGGACCCCCAGGCTTATGGTCATGGGGGATTTCAACCTGCCATCTGCTGGCGGTACCTCGGGGATTGCCCAAGAGTTCATGGCTTCCATGACGGCCATGGGCCTGACCCAGTTAATTCGGGACCCTACTCACGTGGGAGGTCACACCTTGGATTTGGTTTTCGTCTCTGATCAGTGGCAGAGTGATCTGGGTATAGGGGATATAGTTGTAGAACCCCTGTCATGGTCGGATCACTCGCTCCTGAAGCTCGACTTCCGTTCCGCACCCCCTGACCGCAGGGAGGCGGGGCCATTAAAATGGTACCGCCCCAGGCACCTGATGGACCCTGATAGGTTCCTGATGGAGCTTGGGCCATTTCCCGAAGCTCTCACACACGACTCGGTTGAGGGCTTGGTTGCCGCCTGGGATAGGGTGGCTGCTGGGGCCCTTGACCGGGTCGTGCCCTTGCGGCCTCTGACCCGGTGCCGATCCCAAATGGCTCCTTGGTTTTCTGAGGAGCTAAGGGAGATGAAGCGCCAGAAAAGACGCCTAGAGAGCAGTTGGAGGGCTAGCCGTTCTGAGTCTGACCGAACACTTCTACGATCTTATATTAAGACGTATTTAGTGGCGATGAAGGTGGCGAGGAGGACTTACCTCTCCACCCTCATTGCGTCCGCGGAAAACCGCCCAGCCGCCCTGTTTAGGGTGACCCGCTCCCTTCTAGAGAGGGAAGCGCGGGAGGATCCCTTACAGGGACGGGCTGAGGAGTTTTCTAGTTTTCTGCAGGATAAAATCGCTCAGATTCAGGATGAGCTGGACTCCAACTGGGCATTTCCGGGCGGGCGGGCGGGGGTGGATATCGGTGAGGCCAGTTGGGTTGAGTTCGACCCTGTTACTATAGAAGACGTGGACAGGGTGTTGGGGGGACTGAATGCCACCACCTGTTTGTTGGACCCGTGCCCCTCCTGGCTGGTTTTGGCCACTCGGGAGGTGACACGAGGCTGGTTCCAGGGTATTATAAACGCTTCCTTGAGAGAGGGGCTTCTACCTACCGCCTTGAAGGAGGCGGTGGTGCGGCTCCTCCTCAAGAAACCGTCCCTGGACCCAGCACTGTTATTAAATTATCGTCCCGTCTCCAACCTTCGCTTTGTTGCGAAGGTTGTAGAGAGTGTGGTGACTCGTCAGTACCTGGATGAAGCGAGTTATCTTGACCCCCTCCAATCGGGCTTCAGGCCCGGGCATAGCACGGAGACGGCGTTGGTGGCATTGGTTGATGATCTCTGGAGGGCTCGGGACAGAGGTTGTTCCTCTGTCCTGGTCCTGTTAGATCTCTCGGCGGCTTTTGATACTGTCGACCACAGTATCCTATTGCAGCGGTTGGAGGGGTTGGGGGTTGGAGGCACCGTATTACGGTGGTTCTCCTCCTTCCTCTCCGACCGCTCGCAATTTGTGTTAACGGGGGGGCAGAGATCGTCCCCAAGGCCCCTGCTTTGTGGGGTGCCTCAGGGGTCGGTGCTCTCGCCCCTGCTGTTTAACATTTATGTAAAGCCGCTGGGTGAGATCATCCGTGGCTTTGGGGTGGAGTTCCATCAGTACGCTGATGATACTCAGCTGTACATCTCCACCCCGGGCCACCCCAACGAAGCCGTCGAAGTGATGACCCGGTGCCTGGAGGCTGTGCGGGGTTGGATGGGTCGTAAAAGGCTTCGTCTCAACCCGGCCAAAACCGAGTGGCTGTGGTTTCCTGCGCCCAGATACAGCCAGCTTATTCCTTCGCTGGCCGTGGGGGGAGAGGTTTTGACCCCCGTGGAAAGGGCACGCAACTTGGGTGTCCTCCTGGATGTACGGCTGTCTTTGGAAGAACATATTGCAGCCGTCGCCAGGGGGGCTTTTTATCAGATTCGTCTGATTTACCAGTTGCGGCCCTTTCTGGATCTGGGCGCACTTCGCACAGTCACCTCCGCCCTCGTTATCTCCCGCTTGGATTATTGCAATGCTCTCTACATGGGGCTCCCCTTGAAGAGTCTCCGGAGGTTGCAGTTAGTTCAGAATGCAGCCGCGCGGGTGATCGTGGGCGCCCCTCGAAGCGCACACGTAACACCACTTCTCCGCAGGCTGCACTGGCTTCCTGTGGCCTACCGGATTCGATTCAAGGTGGTACTGATGGTATTTAAAGTGCTCCATGGCTCGGGACCTGGGTACTTACGGGACCGCCTGCTGCCATCAACAACCTCCCGCCGCCCAGTACACTCCCACAGGGTGGCCCTACTTGGGGTGCCGCCGCCTGACCGTTGTCGGCTGGTGGCCCCGAGAGTTCGGGCTTTCTCTGTGGGAGCTCCCTCCCTATGGAATGATCTCCCCCCGGAGATACGGGCTATGACGGATATTCTGACCTTCCGGCGCGCAGTAAAAACCCTGCTTTTTGAACAGGCCGGCCTGGCCCAGTAACTATGTTTTTTGGTTTTAATTAATTAAATTAGGGTTTTATTAGTTTTAATTTTTAACTTAAATTTTAATAGACAGCCGATTTGGTTATTTAATTTATTTTTAATTGTATTTATTATATTTTTATTATATGTTTTTAGTGGGCTGTTCACCGCCCCGAGTCCCTTTTTGGGAGAGGGAGCGGTATAAAAGTGCGATTAAAATAAAAAATAAATAAATAAATGAGTATATTTTACTACACATCAATTTGTATGATTTGCTCCTTGGATTTGACCCAATTTTGTTTATCAAAATCAGCCCCCAAAAATCTATTTTATAATCTATATTCTAGCTTTCCCATAAAACAAGATTTTTTTATTTTTTTAGAAATAAACAGGGGTTGGAGTTTTTCCCCATCTCTCTTCTATGTTTAGGGTTTTGAATCCTGGAAGACTGTTGTATATGATGGCCTAAATGTTTATTTCCAATTTTCTGGATTTATTATTCTCAGCTTTGATGACCATTCCCCTTACACAAATTAGGAACATCTTAGGCCAACATTTTCCTAGTGATGCCAAGCGAAATTTAAATGCAGCATTATGCAATCAGAAATAAATAATTGGCTTGTATATGATCTTGGTTTGGTTTGCAAGACTCATAGATGTCATTTGCTACAGTCTCAGGCAATGAAAGGGCCAAATTCAAAGTTCTCAGATTATATCTAATCTAAAGCAGCAGACAGTTCAAATTGCAAAGAGAAAATTGATTCTATATCCTATTAAACTATATGGAATGCCATACATTTTGCAGAGGGAAAAATCTTAGTATACAGTATTTTTGCTTTAAATCAATTACATATTAACATATCTCGGTTGTTTCTTCCTATTCCCTTGATTGACCTGCCTTTCATCAAAACTAATGTTGATGCTTTTAAGTAATGCTACCCACAGATCCATATGCTGTCAGATTGTAAATATTTCACAGCTGGCCTTTCTATTATATCAACTAACTAAGGCTTTGAATCCACCCTTTATTGTTTTTTATTCTTCATTGTTGGCTTGTGCATTAAAGTAAACCATTTGCTTATGCCTCTAGGCCTATAACCTGAGTTGATTGAAAAATTCATTTACCATAGAAGTATTTTCCCCCATGCACTCTTCATAATAATCTCCTTTCCTACATGATTGCTTGGATCATAGAGAACAGATGTGTCTTGGAATCCTAAAAATTTAGATTGTGTTTTCATACAATTATTATCTCTATGAACAATAGATAACTGCTATTATAGTAGACAAGTTGATTATCATTTAGATCTAGCCACCAATTCCATTTAGCCTCTGCTTAACCCATTCTAACTTTTCTCTTTTCTAAATTTTCATGTTATAATAGGAAATTTCTGGGATGTTATATGAGATTCATCTCTTTTCACAAGATAAAAGTAAAATATGTGAAATATCAGATTATTATTTTCATTTCCCAAATCCAAGAAGAGAATATAGCTACTTACTGTCATGCTTTATGCAACATACATAACAGGGTTACTAAATCCTCAAATTGCTATTGGTTTCCATTTTGCATTGACCCAAACATCAATACAAAAATCAAAGATCATAGTATAATTGGAACAAAATAGGAGTTACTTTTTCAGACAACAGAAAGCCAGTTTGATCTAGTGGTTAAGGCACCAGAAACCAAGATAATATGAGTTCTAGTCTAGTTTAGACATGAAAGCTACCAGGGTGACCTTGGGCCCATCACTCTTATCCCACAGGGTTGGTCTTGGGCAACAAGACAGTCAATTTCTGTCACAACCAATAGTTGAACACTTGGTTGATAAAAAAAAAATGAACCTTGCACTTGTGGGAAAACACTAGGAAGAAAAAATTAATCAGAGATCTGATAGTTGAAAGGCTATCAAGAAAAAGATCAAGTGAATGTTCTTTGAAAAGCAGGATAAAAAAGCCTGGAATTTAAATGTTCTATATATAGACCTTCATTTCTATATTTTTCAGTAGGCAAATCTTTGTGAATAAGATTTCATTCCTGTTTTCAGCCAAGATAAATGACCTGCAGAACTATAACTATGAGCTTTCTGCAATAAGCCAATTCAGAATAAGAGGCTAGTATCCCCTGAGACATCTGTTGAGAAGTTCACCCACATGTAAACCAAGAGAATGAAGACCACCGCGTGGGTGGTCTTGGGGGCTCCTTGGAGCTCCCATGTTACACCACTTTTGCGCGAGCTGCATTGGCTCCCGGTGGCCTTCCGGGTGTGATTCAAGGTGTTGGTGACCACCTTTAAAGCGCTCCATGGCTTGGGACCTGGGTATTTACGGGACCGCCTGCTGCCACCATCAGTCTCTCGCCGACCAGTGCGCTCTCATAGAGCGGGCCTCCTCGGGGTGCCACCGGCTGGATGGCTGGCGACCCCGAGGGTTCGGGTCTTCTCTTTGAGAGCTCCGTCCCTCTGGAACGAATTGCCCCCGGAGATGAGGACCGTCTCCGACCTATTGACCTTCCGGCGCGCACTAAAAACTCACTTATTCCATCTAGCTGGTCTGGCCTAGAGTTATGTTTAATGGTTTTAAATTTGGTTTTTAAATGGTTTTTAACTTTCTTAATTCCCTATTTTTAATTCTTGATGCCAACTTATTTAATCCTTTTAATGTATTTTAAATTATTGTGTTTATATTTATATGTTTTTATTTGGCTGTACATCGCCCTGAGTCCATGGGGAGAGGGGACGGTATACAAATTGGAAAATAAATAAATAAATAAATAAATAAATAAGCAAAACATTCTTGTTTTCATCTGGGGAAGGTTGTGGCAAAATGGGTTATATTGGGCCTAGCATAGCTCAGGTTTCCCAACCTTTTAAACCTGTACACTTCAACTCCCAGAATTCTACAGTTGGCTTGGCTTTGTTTTCTGGGGACTTATTGTATGAGGCTATATAAGCCTTGCAGCATTTATTTAATAGATTATGGATTTCATCTTCTCTTTCTAAGCCTTGGACTCTTGACCTATCCATTTTTTGTGCTGCTCTCAATCGGATGAAAATTGTGCTCCATGGTTATAACATCAATACAAAGCATAGAGTTATTCTGAGTGAGATGACTGGTACCTAAATAAATAAATCTGCTTTAATAGCTTCTACTCATCCAGATTATTATATCTGCCTTGATAATAAGAACTTATTGGAGGACTTCCAAGTCCAATTAAATTATATTGAATCTTCTGGAGCGATGTTTTTTCTTCTATAGTTTTAATATAATACAACACAGACTTTTAGTTGGTAATCAATATTGTTTTAGTCTGCCATTCTAGTTTATTCTTTATGGATGTATAGTAAGATTAAGGGTTAGTTACTTTATATTTGTGTCATGACCCCAGGAACTATAATTGGTTGTTCAAAAGTTAGAACACTGTTCATAATAATATGAGGTGCTGAACAAAAGTTTTACTTGTATATGTGAAAGACTTTTCTTTTACCCATGGTTGATGCCTTTACACATTTTCTTTTTAAGACCAGGGAAGAAGTAAAGTATCTTTTTACATATGTTTACTGGAAATTTGGAGAAAATCTGAAAAAGTATAAGGATGTTCTAGAGAGACACAGATAATCCAAATGTGTGTGTAGTAAATTCAGTAATTTTTAGCTTACACCTAGATTTCTTACCAAATTTCATATATAATAATCAATTTAAGAAAAAATTGGAAGATTGCCCACTAATAATTATGTTCTCTGTCACTTTTTTATTTCCTTAAAGATACACTGACTGGGAATATATATATATATATTCAAATATCATTGTAATTATTTGACTTTGGTTCTTTGCTTGCTGCTGTAGTTTATTTTTCCTGGCAGACCACTTCATTACACAATCCATTCTTTGTCACACCAGTTAATTTCTGTTTATCTTACTATTATAATTCTATATTGATTTCAAATGTACATACATCCAGACCTTCTTTTCTGATACTGTTAACTTTGGATTGCTGTTTGAATAATAATCTGCCTAATTTTAGAAAGAAATATTTTAGATCAGATAATCATGGCATCCTATTTAGGATACTGCAATATTTTTTGTCCAGGAAACTTTATCGATATAAAAGTACGGTATTAAGTTGCTAAACAATGCAGAACTATTTATTTTTATCACTTTCATTTGTCATTTTAGGAAACAACTTTATTTTTCATTCCTTTTTCTAATACATTCCTATACTTTTATTTTTCATAGAGATGAATTGGAAACAAATGCTGTGTTTTTGGAAATCAATGAACATAATTTACTTCAACAAAATTGGTATAAATCTGCAGCATGTAACCCATAATTACCAAATTGCAACCAGGCTGATGAAACTTTTATAAAATGAAAAAGTTTCTTCAATCATCAGAAATGTTCCGGCATAGATCTGGCAAAGCAACATTCTTTGTACTGTTCTACTCCATAAAGCAATTAGCTAAGCTGAGTGAAAAAAAGCTGCCAGGCTATAGATTGTGTTTTGGCATTACTGGAAAGCAACAGCATTGCCTTTTCTCTGGTTCATGCAGCTCATTTTCCCAAAAGACACGCTTTGTCAATTCCTGCTGTGACCCCTTGGGTATCTTCATAATGCTAACTAACTGCCAGCTAAGCAAATCCCAATGATAAGCCCACTTTCCATCATTTGTGAGCTACTCTGCTGTGTGATCTGCATAAGTGACCTTCAGCTTTGTAGGGCTGTCAACATTAAGGAGTGACATTTGATATAAATTAATCCTTTGCTTCAAGCTCCATGAAACTGCCTTTTCCTGGGTTTGAAATCTGTTCTGTGTTAGCCATTTCTTAATAGTGCATTTGTAGATATTGAGTAAATGCATGGGTGATGGAGATTTCTTTTTAGTGGCTTGCTTATTATATTACCAGTCCACTGAATTCATCTGAACTTCACTGCTGATTATTCCCAGTATGAGAAACAAATTTCTTTTCTCTGGGTTCTTATGAGATCCTCTTCAATACAGCTGAAGCAGGATGCAGAATATTATTTGCTTGTTTGCCTTTCCTCTCATCACATGACAAAATCTTTGTAGTATTTTAGAATATAAAAATAAAAGCTATCTTATTGCCTAGTATAGTGGTGGCTAAACATTTTTGTTTGCATGCCAGCACCCAGAAGGCAATGTGTACTGGTCCCCCAGGCCCCTTGTGCATGTGCATGAGGCCCCCCCACATGCTGTGCATCTCTGTGCATGCACGCGTGACTCCCACGTGCCATACATCTCTGCGCATGCATACATGATCACCCCCATGCATGCTGCATGTCTCTGCACGTGTGCATGCATCTCCCACACACATGCATGCCAGATACTCAACAATCAGCTTTCGGGTGGCAGAGCGCACATGCATGTGCAGTGGGGCTGTTCCCGGCGATCTCTCACGTGCCGACAGAAGTGGTTCTGTGTGCCACTTCCAGCACACATGCCGTAGGTTCGCCATCATAGGCCTAGTATAACAATGTATTATTTCAAATGCACCTACCAAGAAAGGCAAAGATCATATCTCCCTAAGCCAGAAAACACACAAATATTTTCTATGAAAAACAAAAGTTTATGCATTGTTGTTTTGTGATAATGGGCATTTTTCTCACCTAGTCAAGCAATCTTTTTTTTTTTAAGTCTCAGGCCCTGAAGTTGTTTTCTTAACAATATACAAGATTTTGTGTAACAACATACCAGTTTTCTTCCCTCGTTCTTCTCCTCTGATAATTTGGAAATAAGATTATAAAAGTTTCATACATTTGATGGTCTCTTGCATAGCTGTAACTAGAAATAAACATTCCACACCTGCTGCCCAAAACAAAGCCCCATGCTGAGTTTATCTTCTTTCCCTTTATAATGAGCAATAATACCCATCCATGTCTTGATGCTACATCACAAACTGCCAATAATGCAAAGCATGTTTATGTTAAGAAAAAGAAAGAAAGAAAGAAAGAAAGAAAGAAAGAAAGAAAGAAAGAAAGAAAGAAAGAAAGAAAGAAAGAAAGAAAGAAAGAAAGAAAGAAAGAAAGAAAGAAAGAATTTAAACTTGCGGACTAGAACAAGGCAATATGGTATTCAGCTTTGTTCGGGTATTTTCCCACGTCATTATAGTTGTGCTTTTAAAGTTGTAGCGATGTTTCTGCAGGATCTCATCTGCCATCATCAGGCTTGTATATTGTGTTCGTCTGTGAGTCAAGCTTTCACAGCCATTTGTTTTAAATTTGGTGCTGGCCTACTGCTGTGTTAGAATGGTTTTTTCTTCATCCTGATTGGTTGGGAGTCTTGGTCTGTGTTTATTGGTCTTGGAATTTACTGTGTTCTGCCTGATTGTTTCTAATATCTTCTGTCTGTTTTGTAGCATTTTTTTGTCTTGATTGGCTGGCAACATTGTGTTTCCTGAATTGGAGGCTTTTGGTGCGGCTTGGCTTTGGGTAAACAGATGGCTATCATTTATTAGGAAGCTAGGTTTCATCTGGGTGCCTGGTTGGGGTGTGTTTGGGCTGGACATATCGGGGGGGGGGGTCTGTTTGTGCCCAGGTGTTTGCTTGGTTTGTGGTGTGGAGATTTTTTTGTTTGTGAGTGCAGGCTTCCAGATAATTGACAGTCTGGTGGAATCATCTCTTCTATTCATGCTTTCAGGTCTTTTTTCAATCTCTATGGCT